>OY728145.1:340507895-343265395 GCA_963277665.1 Viscum album
AGTACCAACTAAATATATTAATGGTATTTCATATGAGTTCTAGAGTGGATGAAAATCCATGTTATCAAATTTACATGTGTGGGGTAGCAAAGTGTTTGTTGAGGCCTCTTCAAGTAACAAACTCATACCCTAAGGAACAATGCGTACCCCAACAGGATACCACAAAAAAAGGACATTAAATATAAAACCCCTAAAAATAGGTTATAGTGGAACGACATGCCATATTCCTTGATAGGGAGAAAATCTCCAATAGAGATAGTGGTAGTGAGATAGACTTCGATGAAGTTGAGAAAAAGGTACAAAAGAGTTGGTATATGAACAAATTCCACAAAGCCTCATGTATGGAGAATCTATTCAGAGAAACAAGTTCCGTGTAGGAGTACAAGAGAGGTTCGAGAACCGGAACGGTATGGTTTTCTAGTTACTACGGATGGTGACTCAATATTAGTTGATAATAATGATAATCTAACAAAAAAGGATATAGTATGTGTCATACACGTTATCATCTTACAAGAATCCATGAATTTGGAAATGGATTTCATTTATCAAAACGATGTCTGGATTTTGGTAGATCCTCTAGTTGATGTAATGATTGTGGGTAGAAAATTGGAATTCATGATGAAAATGGACATGGATGGGTAGTTCAATACCTATAAAGAATGAATGGTTACAAAACTGTATAAATAGTGTCAATAAATGGGCTACGATGAAAACTTTTCACTAGTTACAGTACTGAGATCCATCATAATTCTGCTTTCCATTGCAGATTTATATGACTATGAGATTTGGTAAATGGATTTCAAAACAACCTTCCCTAATGGGAACCTTTATAAAGATGTCTACATGACACAACATAATTTGTTTGTGACTCCAAATGATGCAAATAAGGTATGCATGTTGCAGAATTACATTTTTGGGTTAAAGAAAGCATCCAGGTCATGAAACATTCGTTTCGATGAACCCATAACATGATTTCATTTTATCAAGATTAAATGTGATCCTTGTGTCTACACAATGTTTAGTGGGAGTGAAAGCATTTTTCTAATAGTTTTTGTTGATGACATATTACATATTGAAAATGATATACCTGTCTTACAGTATGTTAAGGCTTGGCTGAATCAATGATTCACCATGAAGGAATGGGGTGAGGAATTATATATTCATGGGATCAGGATTCATTGTGATAGATCCAAGAGATTGTTGGGCATAAGTAAAAGTACTTACATTGATATGATACCAAAGAGATTCTGTATGGAACAATCTAAGATGGGATTGTTTCTAGAGTCACATGGCATTCATCTTTTATAGAAAATGTGTCCTCAGACATGTGTGGAAGGAATTATAATGGCAAGGAAAAAAATCCATCAGTGATTGGGTTAGTCAAGTTTGATGTGTTATCTACTAGGCTGGATTTTTTCTATGCATTAAGTGTTTTAGGAAGATATCAATTTGACCCAGGTGATAGACATTGGATGGAAATCTAGAATATCCTAAAGTATCTAAGGTGTACTAAGTATATGTTATTTTTTTATGGATGAGATGAGGAACTTGTTATCATAAGATATGGAAATACTTGTGTCTATTCTGATCAATATGACATGAATCCAAAAAACAGGATACATATTCTATTTGAATGAAGGTGCAATGAGATGGAAGAGCTCAAAGAGGAATGTGGTCACATATTTTATAGCATAGATTGAGTATATCGATGATTATGAGGTTGCTAAATAAGCAGTTTTTGATGAGAAACTTCATTCAAGAGATGAATGTGATACATAAAAGTAAAGATCTTATCACATTGTGCTGTGATAATACTGCATCGGTGGATCTCACAAAATAGACATGGTCACATAAGCGGACAACAAACTTACTTTAGAAATATCATCTCTGGATAGATTATTCTCAGAGAGGTGAAGTTGCAGTGAGTAGTATTTCTATGGAATAAAACATGGCAGAACCCTTGACTAAATCCTTGACTCAACAAAAGCATGATCACCGTGTGTGGTCTAGTGGAGTGAATGTTGTAGGCAGTTTTCTCTAGTCCAAGTTGGAGTTTGTAAGAGTTGGTGTCCTAGAACCAATTGGTTGTACATTGATTACATGTATATTTAATGTATTTAAATAATATACATCTTATTACTTATTTTTCAATGTTCTGCATGACAATGATGTAATAATGTCCTGTAGTATTTGATGCATCGATAAGTTCACGGCAGTTCCCCACTGTGATGAGAAACCTGAAATGCTATAACAATATTATTAAATATAGTTATATAGTTGCATAAAATACCATGAAGGGACACATATCTTATAGATCATAAGGTGTGAGTACTTGTAGATATATGTGACTTCCTCTCATGATTTTCTCACCTGGTAATCTCCGATATAAGATATTATAAGAACAAACATGCCAGTAAGAATTCTGCATGTTTTGGTGTCATTGAATATTTCTATCTATGAGCATGTGTAGTGATCCTTTGTCATTATGATTATCATTAATACATGTCATGACTCACGAACATTGATTTATTGATGAAAATTGTCACCGAGACAGTTGTCAAGAAGTAGGGAATGTTCAGTGCGTCGTGAGTGACATGATATTAATCGATCAGTCGGGGAATGATTTTTCCCTTCCATTTATTAATGTTGATATCTTGGCTCTTTTATTGAAATATAACAATCACGCAAAATTCAATATACATGGTGTAACGACGAGTTTATTTTAGGTATTCAAATACTAGAATAATATGTATAATGGTTGATGACACTATCATGAAACCTCTATGATTAGATATTGAGAAAATGGGATTGTGTTACATAGTCTCATAATATTCATTCATTTGGGTTCATTGAACCGTTTCTAGATAGAACTATTGGACATTAAGAAAGCCAACCAAATACCAACGAGAATGAATCCCTGAGGGTGACACACTAAATTATTTTGGGGGTCTCGGTTAAATTCCCTTTGAATTTTATTAATGAAATAACTATTATTCTGAAGACCGTGGAATAATTTTATACAAGTAAATTTGATAAAATAAAATAAATTAAATATATTTATGTATTTTATTAGACATTTAATATATTTTTTTACTAGATTGTAAATAATATATTTATTTAAGAAATTAATTATTTACTTCTTTATCTGGGTGTACAGTAAATTGATGTAGAGTGTGAGCGGACCATGATCAGTCAATTAGAAAAAAAATTATTTGAAAGATGGTAAATTATTATTATTTGGCGTAAGATAAAAAAATAATGGCATGGATATAACTTTGTGAAGTGGAATTTTATTCATTATTCCATTTTTCTCAAGTTAGCACCCAATAAATACCGACACGATATTATTATTATAAGCATGGGTTTTCTCTAAGTTCATGAATGTATTTAATTTTTGTTATGAAATTAAATATTTTAACTGATGTTCCATGCATATTAACATACATGTAAATTTATTGTTCCATATTGAACACACCACACACTTGGTGAATTGAGAATTGTCAAGATGAAAAGTTTCTCTCTCGAATCCCCTTCCGGCCCCTCTCAAGAACAAGATACATTCTTCAAGTCCAATGTATAAGAAATAAGGAAATACAGACACAAGACATTTGATTTGCCTCATAGCACCTGGAGAATGAGTGGTGTCGATCAGAGGACATCAGAGCACATGTGGACCTCTTCTTGAAGGATTCTAGTTTGGATTCTCGCATGTGCAAAGAGATAATCTAGAAGGGTCATTCAGAACGATCAACATCATCAACGAAGAAAATATAGAAGATCCATGTATTATTTTCTTTATGTTATTAATAAAATTAATTAAAACCATGATGTTCAAGAGTCACTATTAATGTTTTAGGGAACTTCCTTTTTTATCTAAATCTTTGATGCTATTCGAGGGAGACTTATGTTCATTGTGGTATTGATCCTGGATTCATCATTTATCATTATAAAAATTAGTGTTGGGTGCCAGCCCAACTGCACTTCTGTTGTACCCGGAACCTATATGTGGTATCAGAGAGATTACATCATAGTTTATAATTATTTAAATATTTATTTGATGATTTATGCAATTAATAATTTTTTTGTTTCAATACAAGTTAATCGTTCTGAAAATCTAAATCTCAAGAATGGTTCCTCCTATTTTCTTGCTTGTTCACCTTATAGAAACAATGTTTTCTTTTAATTTTGATTAAAATAAAATAAAGGATCTCATCAAGAGGTTCCAAAGCATTTTTGTCATACAACACCAGAACATATGGTGCGTATATTGTAGTACACATCGTGTAGTCAAGATAAAATACATTAGATCGTTTCTCCAAATGAAGAAGTGTGTTGGATTATTTCAATGTCATAAATGACTCTGTGTGTTGATCAGTAATAGTAGGCACATTTTTTTCAGATTACACGCCGTGTAGTCCACTGGACATGGTGGGTAGTCCCTTCAAGTTAAGGATGGACTATGTTCCCTATACACGGCTTCCCTAGATTAAAACCATATAACCCAGATACTAAACTATTTGTGGCCCACTATACATGTTGTTTACTCCTAATATTTTTGATTTACATCTACACACCATGCCCCCGGTTTTGTACTTCGGATGGATGGTGAACGATAATACATGCCATGTAGTCAGAACTACATGTCATGTACTCCTCCAAATTATGCAGATTTATTAAAAAATAATTATTATATTATACAAACCACTGAGATGTGTACTATAGTGCAGGCATAATGATGAGGAAAAACACATGCTAAGAGTTATATATATATGATTTTAACTAAACATTTTTTTAATGTTCATTTCTACTGGGGAATGTTTTCGTACAACAAAAAATAATTTATGAAAACACTAAATCTCATATATAGGCCTTTAGAATTTTAATGATATTTAATGTAATTAAAAAATCCATATGATTATGTTTTTATAGAATAAATAGATATTTTCATAAAAAATATCATTAAGGGAGATTCTAATAAAAAAATATTAAAAATGTTCTTAATGATACTATAATTAATTAAATTTATGTCTATTAAAATCCATTTTTCTATACTCAAAATTATATTATCCATTCCTTGGTGGATATTTTAGAATCTAAGTTTGAAATAAATATGATTAAATGACTATAATTTTTTCCATGATTTTCCAAATTCTCAAAAAACCACATGGAAATTTTATATTGGTATAAATGTATATCAATGATCACATACATAATAATAGAAATGAAAAATGAAAAATTATTATTACTCTTATCTGGACATAAAAATTTTCTCTATTTTTCAAATTCTCAGAAAGAAGTTGATCAAAAAACTTTTGATTATTTGATTGTTTGCATACTATATAATAAATCTTGTTAAGAAGATTTAATTTATTTTATGTTATTATTTGAATGATATGAACAAAAACTGATATATTCACTGAGTAATGTTGTAAAATGAATCTATTAATCTTTTTTAAAACTACTTATATTGTTCTATTTTATACTTCAGGACCTAATTTTGAATTATAATTTTTTTCATGTGCTGATTTTTCTAATTTTAATATAGATATAAAATAAATATAAAATAATTTTAATTAGTTAGGAGATGCATCAGTTTCAATATCCTATGAAGAACAATATTAGGTATAACTTTACAATGTTGATGTAGAATATGTTGATACTCATTTTTTTGTTTAGGTGTTCCGGATGCAACACACACTCATTGATTTGGGATTGATTTTAGTAAAACATTAATTTTTGTTTATAAAAAAGTTCCATATATTTATTTAAAAACTCAAAAGGTCACACACTAAAAAATAACATAAATATGACAGAAATATTTATATCGGATTATACACAAAACCAGTGGAATTATTTTGAAATTTATCAGAATGAAATAAAAACAAACCGATATTTTTTCAACACCTATCATAGTCGATAGATATGAAAAAACTTTAATATAATATTAAAATTATACATATAAACTTACCAATTTTTTACTTCTTGTTAAAAAATATCCTAAGAACTCTTTAATCTATGGATTCAATTTTACATTGATTTCAATTTTTTTAAATAAACATTATATAATTTTCTTTCAATAAAGTATGTCAAAATAATAATTTAACCACATTTTCATATATATTTTTTTAATTTTTTGGGATTTATTTAATGTTGTTAGTTTTATACAATTTTATTGAATTTCTTTATAATTTTTTTAGTTTTTTACATTCTAAAATTTTAATGTGTTCAAATAACTATATTTAAAATAATTTATATAAATCCTTATCTGATTGGTAGTTTCTAAAGATGTTGATAGATTTTTATTTCGTATAAATTTTTTATAAAATTTTAATTTTCGTAAGATTATAAATTTTTAAAATTACTCATTTATCATAATTTTTATAAATTCATTATTATAAGAAAATTATAACCTTATAATATTCTAGTAATATAGTTATATATATTAGTATTTCAATATGAGCCATCAAATTTGGGGAATTTGACATGTCACTCCACCATAGAATATATATATGATAAGTGGGTCACCATTCTTTTTTCCTTGCTTCATTATTTATCGAGCTATCAAGCCATAGATTTTAAATTGTCTTATCCTTCTTTGTTATTCTATTCGACCAGTTTAATCACTCAGCCAAATCCATTTTTCCACCAATTTATTAATCATATTTTCAAAATATGAGATATTAATTGGAAATTTATTGAATTTTAAATATTACACTTTGTTTCCATTTGTTATGGTTTCTAATTAATTGAATCTCGGTTTGTTAAGAATGAATAATTTTATCTAAATTATATTTAATTACTAAAGGATTTTAATACATTATCTGAATTTAAATAATTATATTTGTTTCCTATTGGACTATTTTTTTGAAACAATTTTCATATTAAACATCAATAAAAAGTTATAAATTTATCAAAATTATATTGGATGGAGAAGATAATTTTGTGACATAAATGATTCATGGAAAACTAAGACGTTTTGGAACATAAAAGTCAGAATCCCCAGATTTTTTATCATGTGAAAACATCAAAACATTGTCTCATCTTTCACCAATTTCTATAATAGTTTCTATATGGGCAGAAAAAGATAATATTCCTAAAAATAGTGATAAAGACACTATAAAAGTGAAAAATAAATATTTTATGTATTGTTTATGAAAAAAATTAAACGTAGTGATTTTTATGTTCATTGTCCTTGAATTTGTAAAATAATAGACGATCATGATAAATATTCTGTTAGAAATACATTTTTTAGAAAAACAATTTTGGCTAATTCAAATAATATGAAAATATCAATTATGAATCTATAACTATAATAGAAACTTCTAACCTTACCTGTGGGGAAATAAACAACATAACGAGATTAGATTTTGATTTTTCTAAAAATTGTTCAGTGAAATATTATAATAACCTTAAATATATATTTATGTTCAAAATTTCCTTGATAAATTTCATAATAACGAAATAGATTGAAGTATCTTCTCAAATTATTAATATAAAACCCCTGAAAAGACATATGAAGATTTTTCCCTCATGAAAAAATAAAGAAGCGGAGAAAAATGGTGATCCTTATTTTTGTATAGATATGAAATAGTATATAACTTCATAATAGAAAATATATTAAATTATTTTAAAATAATCATTCAAGATGTGTCAATTTTAGATTTAAAGGAATGATGATTTTTTAGAATATTTTCTGAACTGAATGTGTAAAATGTATTCAATTAATAAACTTTTAACAACGATAAAGGTTTCTATGTCCTATAAACCAAGAGAAATTTGTTAAGAACTTTTTAGAGAAAAATATATACTAGTTTTATTATATCCTATGTCTATTGATAAATGAAATTTAAATGAAATTTATATTGAAAAAATATATCTCAGGAAATTTAAATTAGTGTATAAAAATCGTTTGGAAAAGTGAAATATGATATTAAAAAATATTTACACCCAAAATAATTATCTCATTTTCCATGGAATGTTGTAATTAAAAATAAGTCTTAATTAGTGGAAATAAATAGTATAATATTTTTAATTTAAATAAATATATATATATATATATATTAATACCACTCAACATCAATATCTATTAAATTATTTAAAGATGTTTCATTAAATATTTTAGATGAATAATAATCCTATGAATATATAATACATTATTTCAAGGGTCAATCATTAGTAAAATCTCCATCCAGTTATGTAAAAATGTTAAAGTTATCAATTTTTATAACAACTCTAATATAGAAGTGGTATATTCTTCTAAACCAGTAGTCCCAATACTTTAATATAATTATAAAGATTCAATAAAATCTCAACAAATTAAGCAAATAAACCAAATGGAGATGAAAAATACCTCTATAATTTAATTCATAAACCTGAAAAAATTATGGGATTTTTTTGGAAATCCATTAATTTAGTAAATATATGCATGTGATGACTAATTTGATAGAAAAGAACATTTTATTTGAAAAAAAACTCATAGAATGTCATTTAGAAAGAAGAAGAATTAAAATAAATCAAAGGAAGATAAAAAAAGATTTATGTAAGATAAAATAACATATCCACTAGATCAAATTCAAAGTATAGTGTTTGAAATTTCATGATCATCATATTTATAGAACTCATAACGGAATAAAATATGAGACAACTTTTACACGATGAATTAATGATGATATTTTCTAGAACACACGAGATACAAATAATCTAACTGTCCTCATTAATAATAAGAATAGAAAAGTAATAAAACATGTATCAATTATTTAATGGATTCATGGTAGTGTTGAAACAATAAATAAAATATATAATCATGAATAAAAATCTAGGTAGAAAAGGTTTGTAATTGTTCTTTGGAATAAAAAATAGAAATTATTCAATATAGTTCATATTTTACAAAACAACCGAAGTGAAGGTAATAAATTTCATGATTCTCATGAAGATGAATGAATAATGAATAAATTCATCTCATATTCATAGAAATATCACAATGATTTAAAAAAATATGAAGATCATCATGTCGTGACTCTTAATAAAAGATTAATAGTTTTCTCAAAAAATTTTAAATATTTAATAACTCAAATTATGTTTTCTAAATTGTTATTTTTTTAGATGTTCTTCACCATAAAATTCTTCTATAGACATGTGAAATTTCATTAGATTAAATATATTTCATTTCATTCATGATGGATTACTTCCATATAATTTTTATGATATTAGAAAATTTCTTTCTTATATATATTTTTTTCTTTTGTTTTGTTTGTACAATTTATACCTCCTATAAATTTCATCTCTTTTTAAAAAGTATAATGGGTAAAAATGGTTTAAGAATTTTTGGAGAGAGAAACTATTCATTTTGAAATACATAATGTAGGTATTATTATAAATTATGATATAAATATATTTAACAAAATATAAGCTAAATATAAAATGGGATGATCGTTTAAGATAGTGGGAATATGACTTTTATGATTTTTATTATTTAGTTTTAATATTTATATTTAATAATTTCTTCTTTTAAAAAATGTAATAATTTTAGAGATAAAAGTTTTATTATATGAAAATTAATATTTATATTAAAAATAAAAAACCACATTAATAAATACTAACATCTTACTAAAATTAAAAATAATTATTCCTTATTTATTTATTTTGTAAAAAAACAATTTTACACGATATGGACATTTTATTTTACCCAATGATGATTCATTATTGGACATATATTCACCTTCTATAGTTGATTATAATGATATTATGATCATGATTAATATTTATTCTAATAAATGTATAAAAAATTTATATGATTAAATTATAACATTACAATTAGATAATAATAATCGAACAGAGGTTGGAATTATTTTAGGGAAACCATTTACCAAAACTATCCGATGTATAAAATTTATATTTCTTGTTTGAGGATATTAATTCTATGAAAAATAATTCAACATCATTTTAATGGTGTTTTATTAAAACATACAATAAATATAGATTTTTAATAGAAAAATTCATAAGTAAATATTGTTTTTTATTCCATTTAAATGTCCTCAAGTAATAAATAATATGTCTATTGATGAAATTCCTATCAAAATAAGTATCATTTGAGGGGGGGATGGTTTTTCATCACTGAATTACTAATGGTACATTAAATATTTTGTAATATCTATTTACTTTAGTGATATATTGTAATATATAAAAATTATATTCTTATGGAATCCTGTGGGATAATTTTAAATGTCATAATGCCTATATCATCTTTATTTTTTTCCTTATCATAGGGATGCTCTAGGGAATTTGGTTTTTAAATTATATATTTAGTTTTTTAAATTTTTTATAATGATTTAAATTTATTTTCATAAAAATTTCTATAACATTGATTTTATAATATTTCAGTACAACAGTTTTTTCAATTATGATTTATATATAGGATAATGGTTTCCCAAAATACATACTTAAGTCTGGAGTGTTTAGTTTTTTATTTCATAAAATGAATTAATCCCTCTGTATTCTTATGTAATACTAATAAATATTTCAATAATACTAATCATAGTTTCAAATATTCTTTATGGGTAATAAGTATTTTTCATCCATCAAATTCTATTTCAAAGTGTCAATTTTGGGTCTATCTGTAACATTCATGGCATGCATTACTTCCATGTGGTGTAATGTAATGCTAAATTCTCAGAAAATATTTTTCATCATAGTATACTCATATGAAAAATTAAATTCACTTTCATATTTGAAATAATATATTCATAACTAGAATATTAATTTTTGTCTATTAAATTATCTCCTTCAAAATATTTCATTAGTTTTAAGCCATTAGAATATCATATAGAAATCGCAGGTTGAGGGAATCAATCCTTTTGTGCAAATATAGATCACCTATACTCCTTTTTCTTTTTTTAATCTACTTCTTTACCTTTGATAAGATGAAAAAATTTATAATACATATAAAAATTAAGTAAAAATTTAAACAAAAATATTACGTAATTTAATATCTATATTTGTGTGTATGAACTGTAAGTATCATAAGTGAAGTTATTATTTGTTTCCCTTTAGATACCTCGTTTATCTTATAAAAATATTTTTCTAGTTCTTTTCATATTTTCCCTTTATATTCTTCATTATCTCTATTTAGGATACATCCTTTATTTTCTTATTTGGGATGCTAATAGAAATGTATTAAATTCAATTGAAATTATAAAACAAAAATGACTAAACACCTTTTTTGTTCCATCTTTAATATAAATTTTTTAAATATAATAAAAATGTCTTATTGAAAGAAACATAGTTTTATTCCTAATCATCAAAGTCACATTTTTTTAAACATCTTCATATTTGATTTTTTATTTTCTTTGATCATGGATGTATATATCATCTTTTTGTGCATAAATAAAGCTAGTTCGTTTTTATTTTCTTATTCTATAATTATGTTTTAAATAATAACCATTTAGATGAATTATATATCTTTTATGGACTAATATTTTGAACAAATTAATTTTAAGAAATATATTATAAGAAATTTTATAACAATGGAATAATATAATTTTCATCAAAACCCTTATGTTACAGACTACCGAAAAACATTGTAAAATAACCATAAATGATTTCATCATAATCCTTTTATGTGTCCACAAACTAGATCCCCCATAATATTTTCATTCTGTCCACTTTTTTTATTCCCTTAATATTTTTCTATCAATTTATCTCATATTTCAATAGAATTCTAGAGACCCATCATTTTGGTTCATAAATTTTATGATAAAGGAATCATGATAGAATTTTGACAAATGTAATAATTATACATATCTATGTTATTGGAATGTGTAATGGAATCATTCCTAGTAACTGGTTACAATTACACAGTTGTATCAAATACCACTTCTATGAGAAATGATAATAGGTAGGGAAACATTATATTCATCTTACTATGAAAATAAATTCCATTTAATGTAGGTAATCCTTATTTTTTTAGAGAGTTCAATTTTTTACATTATTAAAAAACCCATTATTCTTATAGGAAACTTCACTTTGATACTAATTGATATTTATGGGATTTGTAGAATCACAGAAATATGGAATGGATGAATCGGCAATATATATTCCTTTTTATGATTTTTTATATTTTTTAACACAATATCTGCGATGAATTAAATTTTCAATACCATGAATAGTATTACATAATCTTCAATGCACATAATATTGATTTGAATAGAGATTAACACACATCTTTTTATAACTGTTGACATAAAATACATCTCCTTATTTAACTAAATATATGATGAGATTACTAAATATACAATAATAAAAAAATTTATAATTAAATGTAGTGGTTCATATCACACCCTTATATAGTCCAATGTTGTCCCATCTCCAGATTACCATTGGATTTTATTATAGTTAGCAGTTTTTCTCAGCAAAAAAACTACATATTAAACATGAATGGATGACATAAATATCTCATCCATGCCCCTGATTTTTTCCAGCACCAAATAATGATCCTAATCCATGATTTCATTGGTTCTGTTTTTTCTCTTGTAATACTTCATTTCATATATTCCAAGGAATTATTTAGAACATTAATTAATGGACTATATATAGTTTTTTATTTAATTTTTTATCACTATAAATATTAATTATTGAAATTCGTGGGATGATATAATACCCATTTATTAATTTATACTACCAAACAAAACTATAATTTCTTCCGAAGTTATTTTAAATAAATATTTTCCATCATAGAGAAAATTGTCAAACACCTGAAATTATAGCATATATAAATTAAATTTATATCCAACATTGATGAATAATTCATAGTGCATATGGATTATAGTTCCATAAAAATAGTAAATTACTAATGTTACTCTTTAATGTGAGTCCTTTGGTACTTCAATAACGGTTCCTTAGTTCATCACTATTCCTGCTACAAAATACCGTGAATAAATATAAATATTTAATTTAAATGATTCGGTAATCTTAGTGAACTCATATAGAGTTCACAAATGAAATCAAGAAATGTAAAAAAGATATCCCATAAAAAAATTTTTGGTCAGTATACTATATAGAGAAAATATCATTTGATGCTACTTATTAATTGTTATTTATTTTATTCCACATGAATCCTAGAATATACCCAGAGTGTCTCAAGGAATTAAAAAATTCTGAGTGTGTTGTATTCTTCCTTGTGAAATATAGTGTGTTCTACGGCACCTTATATTTTTTGTTTGAAAATGAATATTATTTCACATAAATCAAATCATTATAACATAACATAGTATAAAAAGACCATATCAATCATATATAGATGATGTTATCCAAGTATATTTTTACATATTTGAAAATTTAATCTTCAATAACTATTTACTTTTTATGGTTCACAATGTATTTCGATAGGATATATCCTAAGAAAAACATGAATAGAAACTCGATAGATGTTGGGTCTGCATCATCAACTCATCTATCATTCTTATATGGGGTAATTATAGAGTATACTCCTATTATTAGTCTCCATGTCTAACAGAATAGTTCTCCTTCAATATTAATGTTTATTAAATAATGATTTTATACATTAGAATATTCTAGTGTATCATTGATCATTTAATGCTGATATAAATTAAATATTTTTCTCAAAAACTCAGCTTGCACTGTTATAGATTGACCTTATATGTATATGTTTAAATGTGGAAATAAAATAATATCAAATTAATCCAACAATTAAAATGAGGTGTATTACACTGAAAAAATATATTTATCATTGTTAGTTTCAAATTTCATAAGATACAATTTCAACCAAATAATTTACTGGATGTATGAAGGATCATGAAATTCTAATATCAAGACACATCAATCCGATCTTATCATAAATTTTTTGAGTCATAACATTTCAACTAAATAAATCATTCTCTTGAAAAAGTATATTAATGGTGTTGAGATCATTTCAATTTTATGAAACCTCACATGCAACCCAGTTCTCAACATCATGATTGGGGAGTCAATACAATCTCGCTTTTAAATCGATCATTATTATAATTAAATAGTATCATTTTTAAATTGATCTTTATCTAATGGCATAGAATAAGTTTTCATCACTTGGAATGAAACAATTGGTTAAATCACATATATCTAAAAGTATGATATATTACCTAATGATTTTATAATGTATAGTTCACACAAATATATATATATAATGATTATTGCATAGCCAACCTATTATTCTTCTCTCTTCTGGCTCACTTCCCTTCATTCTCTCATATTGGATTGAAAGATATATTTTTTGTTTCAATAATCTCTTAATAAACCTTAAAAAATATATAAATATCAAATATTATTAACATAAGACATTTGAAAATAATTTATTATATTCTTAGACAAATATTAACATAGTGGTTGTCTATAAACATATAATTTTTTCAACAGTTCATACTTCATAAATTATATAAATTAACTCTCAAATATCATCATCATATAGTTCTTTTGAAACTATTTTTTACTTCATAAAATATTATTTTTATTTATCATGAAATGTTTTCTCGTGATGTATATTTCAATGGTTATTAGTGATTTGAACCTTTATTAAATCATTAAAATATATTTTCGAAATTATGATGATATTATCAAGAACAACATGGTAATTGAAGATCTATTCGTAACAACTCTAAATAAAATTTCATCACCTCATTCAAATATTGAAAACTAATCAACAACATGCTAGTAAAATTTATTGAGACCGATAATATTTCATATTAATGGGATCTCAAAGGTAGATGGGTTATAATGATATTATAAATCAAAAATGGTAACATGTTATCACCATAATCAGTAATAAAGTGAAGGCATTATCCTTATAATCAATAATATAATGGAAGTGTTATCTATATAATATATCATATATTATAAAAATTAATGATCTTAAAATATCATAATAATCATAATATGTGAACTAATTTTCACTAAATGAATATTAATTACAAGGGTGTACACATTATCACTAGAACTATAACTATATAGGTGACTGGATAATTACAGATCACATAAAAACATACATGAATTTATAATGATAAAAAATATTTACATAAATAACTATTCCTAGGTAATAATATATATCATAAAAATAATGGTTATGGAATTATCATTATTATTTTAATCATAATCAAAGAATAAAAAGTAGTCACCATTATTATATGATAAATCATTACATAGTTATGAACAAAATGAATACATTTAACCCCAACAAACAGGTTTCACCAATCCAAATTACTTAATAACCCACCCATGAACCTGATGTTCCCCACGTATATAACATATATAAATCCCCCCCTTCATGTGGAAAATGATCCCAAATAGTTACACATCTCAAAAGGGTTACACCATTATGGGTTTTAACTAAACTAAGGCCATAAAACTAGAAATTTTCATTACTAGAGTTATCGATATATATAAATACTAGTAATACGAAATTCTGAAGTATACCTCACTAGGATTATTACATGAAATTAAAGGAATAATGATTTTTTGGGTTCAATCCATAATGTCACAAACTATTTATATCACCCCAAATTTCTATAATAATATCATCATTTTTATAGAGTACAGGTCGCATGAAACCAATCTATGATGAAAATGAAAATTAAGAAATAATAATTTTTTATTGAATTAGATTTATAAAATAGGTTCAATTACATTCAAATATGAGTTTATCCAATGTTATATAATGCCCTATTCTTAACATTCATAACATGTAATGCTTTGTATAAATTCTTTACACACAATACCGAATCTAAATATAATTTGAGAATTTATGAAACACAAATTATAATAATTATATCATAGACATTTGATATTATTGTATATATAGTACTATATATTGTTTATAAATTATATTTAGATTTTTATTAGAGTTAAATTTAAAATAATTGAAAAGAAATATAAATATTTTATAACAATAATATATTTTTTCAAAAATATTGTATTGTAAATCATTAAAAAAATAAATGTAAAATAATTAATACCACTTATATATAATATATTTGATATAATAAAATTAATTTTGAAATTTTTTATTTATAAATAATTTTATGGTTATTTCTATGGAATTTTCATAACTATTTAAAATTTCAGTGAATATTGAATAATATATAATTTTAATTGAAACCCTCTACTTTTTATAATTATGAAAATGTTAAATTATATTATGAATTTATTTTAAAGAAATAGTAGTTATAAAATATATATATTAATCGTATTTATTTCATTTCAATTGTTTACATTTTAAATTTTTTTGTAAAACAATTATAAACTTTTTACGGTTTTCTCATTAAAACCCCACTATTTTGTAATAACTATGGGAAATTTTTAAATTAAAATTTCAAATTTATTTGAATATAATTTTACAAAATGGTTTCAATATGTTAAATCATAGTGATATATATTATCTGATATATTAAACATAATATTTGTCCAAATTGAACATTGAAACTATTAAAAATTAATTATTGTGGTTAAGGTAAACATCGATTAATAGTGGGGTTAACAAAAAATTGTAAGGATTAAATTTAAAAAAAAACATATAAAATAATATTGAATGGATATAGTTCTATAGTATAAATACTAGTTTCAATCATATATCTATTTGGAAGTATTATATCATTTTATTGATTTTAATATTTTGGATTCATTTTTGGAAATTTCCATGTAATTTACAAGAGGGATCCATTTTTTCACTTATAAAATGACACTCCCTACCCAAATTTTTTCACACATAAGAAGATATTATTTTTGAGAAAATAATATCATTTTATCTCCAAGTGATATTTATTTATATTTTATCACTTCTGGTCCTCCCAAAAAATCAATCCTTAGGGTCTTGAAGAGGATTTCCAATGGAGATTTCTCATAGATAAGGTAAATATCTTAACAAAACATTTTCATTTTCATTCTTCATTTTCCAAATTAAATGATGTATTAATAATTATAGTATTATAAAATTCATATCCAAAATATTATTTTATTTTATTATGTTTTTTAAATCGAAATTATCCATCTCACGTTCCATCAAATATGTTACTAAATCATTGTTTCAGGGTACGGCGAACTGCCACCTTGTAAACTAATGTGATTTGTTTTTCCACTACCACATATCATGATTGGATATAATGATTAGTTTACTGAATTTATAAGGTATCTATGATATTGAAATAACTTTATACTTTTAATATCATATATACATTTTAAAATTCCATGCCCTATATAGTATGATGATGTTGTTAATTTGAATTACATACTGCCACCCAACGTTGTGATGTGAATTGTTTTTCCATAATGATTTACTGAGAATGTAATAAGGATACAATTAATGAACATATGGGATATTTATGAGATTATATTTATGATTTAAAGTTAATATATCACCACATACTCATAATTTCACTCATTAAAGGAATGATATCATCACATTTGCGTATGTATGACCTACCATCACCACCAGGTGATGTAATTTATTTTCTATGATCGAAATATATAATTTGTTCTAATAGATTTGATAATGAGTCACTATTAAATTTATAAAATTAATATATTTACATATATATTATATATATATATGTTATTCATGTCAACCAAGATTTTCATGGGAAAACATTGGTGGAAAAAAAGGCAATTAAAACTAAAATTCTTGAAAATAATGATATATTATTAATAAAAGTACTTTAAGATGAATAAATGGATAATATATGATATTATATGTATGAATATGGTTCTGGTATAAAATAAAAAAATTCTAGAAACCCTTATATATTAGTTCAAACCAAGTTCTTATAAAAGGAAGCATGAGGTCGGGGATTTGTGTGTCACATTTTACTTCTCTGATACACTTGTTATATTCACCATTAAAATCTGTTATTATATATATATACTATAAATTAATGTTTCATTTGATATATATCTTAATAATATTCTATATTTATATATTATTTCTATAAACTCCCATTCATGGGTTTTACATTTTAGCAGATCACCAATAGGTAAGAAATTTCGTCATAATTTAAATTCATTGAGGAATGTTTAATGTTATGCTCCATGATTGATTTATATGGTGTACATAATTCCTAATTAACATGTAATATCATTGATAAATAATTATTTAGTTTATTTTATGTTTCTATATTAAATAATTAAGGAAATGTTATTTTATATAATGTTTACCAAAGAGTAATGAATATTTTAACTCAATTTCATTTCATTACGTTATATTACTAATTCATTATACTTGATATTATAATATTATGTGTATACTTTATATTCAATATTTTGTGAATTATTTAAAATTATTTTATGTGTATTTATTATTGATACATGTAGTCAATTAATTGATAAATACTTACATTGATGTCTTGATCATTATAAGGGTTTCTTCAACAATATCATTCTGTTAGTAATTTTATACTCTCAAATTTAATTTCAAGGAAATTATTTGAAATTTCATTAATTAAAATACTATTTTATTATAATATTTTTATTAAAAATATTTTTAAGTAATAATAAAATTTTTCCACTACTTGGAACATAAGGTGTTTGAGTAAATGTTTCTCGAAAAGTCATACTTCATTTCTCTCATCTGTAGGAAATATGTATTCCTACAAAACCATGTTTTCTAAAAAAAATTTAAATTTCTTTTATCCTATTATTAATTATTTAATAAATAATGTTATATCCATATTAATTTTTTATTTTTTATTAATGGAATAACCTTTTCATTTACCAAAAAAAGAAATTTTTTTCATTTTTACAGTGGAAAATGGATGTTCTTTTAAGTGGCACAAAATATATAGATTTTCCGAGTTTCTAGACCTTAATCTAATTGATGAATAAATTTGATTATCAATTTATTGAATAAATTGATTTTTTATATTATTTACGATATCATATTAATAATTTATTACAAAATCATTAAAATGGAATGCATTTACATTTATTTACATTGAATATTCAATTATTCTATATCCAGTTGTATAAATTGAATGTGTTTTTAGTTATTTAACTATCAACATAGTCAATTACCATGATTATTCGACATAAATATTATATAATTATTAAAATCCTTCTAATTTTATTAATATCATGGTATGTTTCTTATGTTTTATATATTTTCATACCAATTACTATTTGTGATGCATGATATCTTCAGTTGTAATTAACCCATAAAGACAATTTGAGATCAAAATTATTTTCATTACCTTATTAACAATCAATGATGTGTACTATGTCTTATATTCAATTATATTCTTAATAGAATAATTTTATTCTAAAAAACAATTTCACTATATTTTTTTCAAATATGAAGCAATAAAAATTTGTGTATATAGTGTAACTACACTATTAAAATATTAGGCACATCAGAATGGGATTCCTTGAATCCTATACCAATGTAATAAACTATGGTCTAGCTCCAAGATAATATAGTGGAGTTGTATAAGATATAATATTCTTAGTTTTATGATAATAATTTTGAACAATATTTATGGAAATAGAAATTTGTGATCAAAACCCTATATTCCTTGACTATAAGTATAAAAGTGAATACCTTTTTAAGGTATATATTATTAACTTTTTATTTAAAATAAATAATTCTATAGATATTTTATGTGTTCAATTTTCTAGAACAGATGTACCTAAGGGTAATAATTATTAAAATTTCACATCCGTCTTAACCTATTTATATATTTTTTTCCTAAAAATAAGCATGACTATGCCCCTAGTTTAAGATGCTCAAGGGGTATTCATAGGGTATTTTTCATTTTATTCAAATACCGATATAAAGGATTTGAATAGTTGAAGAAAATGAAAGAACTAAGATAATATAAAGTTGTATTATATTGAATATATTGTGTATCAATGGAATGTATAAAATTTTTTATGTGAGGAACATTATATAATTATGTAATTATTTATCGATAAAAATTAATATCACAATTGATGGAAATAAATCTCAACATAAAGAAAAATTTATTGTTTGTTTTCTTATGTATCGATATCATGTATTTTATCATAGTAATTCACTATTCAAAGTGATAACTCTTATACCAAAGAATTATCCATGATGAAGTAAACTGGATAATGTATTTAGTGGGATTCTAGAATAACATTGTAGATGTGTTTTTACTAGTGGTATTTTTCTTGAAATAATCATTAAATATAAAGTGGTTTTGAAATAATTAATACAAATATATATATTTATTTATATAATAGTTATGGATTCCCTAATAAATTAATAATTTTATGGTCGATCATATGTTCAATGTCTTGAAAAACACTTTTTGGGGTTATGTGATGAGAATATTTATGGATTAAGGAAATTTTGGCAGATATAAATGGTTGTAAAACCAATTTTGTTATTATATGTTTTAATGAAAAATTTATTTTAGGAATAATTCATTCACATTTATCAACATATGTATAAAATTATTGATAACTTTTATGGTAAATATGAACATTATTTACATTGTAATAATATTAAAATAATATTATTAGATATTTTTTAAAAAGTAAATTTTTTATTTAAAACCATATTAAAATATCATAGAATCATTTATTATATTTCAATGAGGTACATGGTACTTTATAAAACAATTTAGGGATTATGTTAATATAGTTTAGAACAAGGGAACCCCTAATACTGGGTGGCAACCAATAACATCTTGAAATGTATTGACACATGAACACATGACTGGAGCATAGCAAGGGAATAAATACAACCACTGGACTTTGTGATGTCATGGATAATATGATACCTTTTCATTTTATATTTTTAGAAAATTAGTATTAATGATGAACCCTTGGTTATACGTTTTATATAAAAATATTAATTTATTTAATAACATATTATAGACATATATGTTTTGGAAAATATTATGATATATACATAATGAAATGATACTATTTTTATATATATTATGATCTAGTAAAACAGAATAATAGTGCTTCAGAAATAAAAAAATTATTTATGTATAATATTATCATTAATTAAGTGATGAATTTGAAATTCATTACAGAAAACCAATGGATAAAACTGTTATTTTAAAAATTAAATAGACTAGTATGTATAATTCTTAATATTCAATTATAGTAAAATAATTCCTCATCATTAGTAAAAGAATCATGAATCAAACTTTTATCATGTTATATTCATATATATTGAATATGATTGTCTGTTAAATAATAAAAAATGTATGGTTTTGAGTCCATTAATTTTCCATTTATAATATAATTTCTTTTGATAAATAACCATAATCATTTTATTTATATATTTAATCTTTTACCCCATATAGATATCATTATTTTCAACCAATGATATCCTGCTATGAAGAATTGTTATGGGTTATTACATATAACCTTTATACATTCCTTTCTCTATAATTGTGAGGATATTTTATAAGTACTTTTATGATGTTGTCTTTCAACAAAATAATTTCAAATATAAAACCCTAGGTTACCAAGACCAATATTAAATCTCATACGCATAATATATTTAATGTTTGGAGAAAGTAACATGCTGAAATTATAGATAAAGAACCTTTTTTCGATATCTTGTATAATAAGTTTCATTATTGATTGAATTTGAAAGTAACATGAAATGAGAGAGGGGGAAAAGAAATAGGTATCGAATATATAATGGGGGTTTGAGTAATTATAATCTAATTGCATCTTTTATATCCACCTCTATTACCCCCAATGGAAGAGAACTAACAATCATAAGGGGGCCATGTTATGCTAAGGAGCCAAAGAATTTCACATGACGATTACCCATTTTCCGGGTATGGATAATATTGATGCCCTTCGGGAGGAGTTCCCTATATTTAAAGAAAATTTACATGATTTTCCTTAGGTATGGGATGAAACCCTTATGATAAATACAAATAATTATAGAGTGAGTCTCCACCATAGAAATGGGGGATATAACCTGAGTTGAACAGATAAAACCTGTATACTAGGGCTCGTGCCTCTACCATCCAAAATTCTCCATTCCTATAATAATATTTGAAGTCCACATAAATCGAATTACATGGGTCATGGATAAGTCATATATACCTCATGATACCATAAATATAATCACCTTCTATACTATGTTTAAAGCCCAATAGTGTGGGTGATCAGAACACCCAGGAACTGTACTTTAGGGAACAGGAATAGTTAGAGGGATAGAATACCACATGAGCATGGGACCCTCCTCATGCCTACTATACAGGGTTTCCTACTCTGTTAGGATTTATGTCATATTAATGAATAATATATACATTGTTGTTCACAGTTCATTATGCCTTGCATTGATACACACCTAGAAAATGCACTAGAAACCTAAAGAATGGGTAATTAAATGGGCACTCTCCTCAATATTGTAAATAACTCCATTGAACCAATAATTATAGAAATTATGTGATATCATATAATATACAAGACACTATGTTTAGGTGAATGTATAACACCATGATATATTTTGATATATTTTTTATTTAATAAATTTAAATAATAAAATAGTTTTCATTAAAATCTAAGTTTACCATTCATTACATATAAAACATTAATTATTTTGTGTTACATGAAATGCTAAGAATAACGTATTTTACACACAATACCAAGATTACATGAAATGATAAATAATACAACAATAATATTATAATAGTTATATGACAGTCATTTCAATGGAGTGTAAAAATAGAAAAAACAAAATTTTGAAAATTATAGTTATATTTTTTATAAAAATAAATTAATAATCATTTATATTAAAACAAATATATTTGAAAACTATATTTTTTCATAAAAAATGATTTAATCATAGTTTATATACATAAATTAAAATCAAATTTTACCACTATTAGAAAATTTATTAGATAAAATGACAATATTTTTTGAAGTCCTTTTTTAAAAATTATCAACGGTTGAATCTCTACAAATATTTTGAAATGTTTCATTTTTCAGTGAATAGTGAATACTAAATTTTAATTATATGCTTCATATTCATTTAAATTAATAATAATTTTAAATTCAAATTTTAATTTCTTTTAATTTAATAATTGTTCAATTATATATATCTATAAAACCAATTTAGGTAATTGTTAAGATTTGTATATTGGCATTTGATATAACATCATTGTAATTTTATTAAATTTTTATATTTGAATTACTACATTATCATCGTGATTGTATGACTTATTTTAAATTAATATTTCCTATTTTTTGAATGGAATTCTAAAATTTAAATTATATATTTAGAACTAGATTAATTTATAATATTTTATATGAAAAAATATATTTTTACAAAACATTTATAGTGAAATAGAGAGTATTAATTATCATGGTTAAGGTAAAAATGTATTTAATATTGTGTTAAACTAAAATAATAAGGATTTAATTTACATACCAATGCATCACCCTGATCCAATAATCCTGAAGATGAGGACTTAATTTATTAAATTAGCGTGATTATATGGAATCAAATAAAAAATAATAAAATTTATAGTATTTATTGAAAACCAAATTATGTGTAATATACCTATATTACAATAAGAATTAGAAAATAAAACATTATTTATAATAAATAAATAATGAACTCATCTATTAAATATTATTCAATGATTTGTTATTTGTACCTAGTATAAAGGAAGAAATATAAAGGATAGATCAAATGGCCTGTAAGGTTATGTACATCAGATAATATGATTTATCATTGATAATCAATCAACATGGAATGGTAAATAACTAAGAATACATTACATTTATATAACTAGGTAATGAAAAATCAATATTTAATTATAGGTTATTGAAACACATGAAATTTAATCAATATACTTCAAATGAACTAAATCTATAGATAATGTGTCCGAAAAAAATATAATGGATAACAAAATAATGGAATTAAAATGTGGTAAATGCTTAGTAATTGGTTTCAATATTTCATAGGTACATGGTTCCTTTACATCAATACCATTAAATATATGGTTAATAGTAAATCGAGTAAAAACCCATCTGATTTGGCCAACTTATTAATCTCATGTGACTACCGATTCATCAAGGAACTATCTATCAGCTTCTCCACCCTAGTAGTACCTGTTATAAAATTTCCTCATATACCAAATAATAAATTTAATTAATTAATAATGTTCCTTATTAAATATTTGTTTTTCGTAAAAGATAGATATTTACCAATATTTTCCTATTTAATCAAATAAATGTTATGTAACATCATATGTAAAAAAAATTTATGGTTTATGAATTCATCATTACTATCACATTGTATAATGGATATAAAAAATAAGTGTGATTTTTATTGTAAAATAGTATAAAATTTTATTATTTCATGAAAATATTAAGAATAAAAAAATAATGTGATATTGTAAATACATCATTTACCACATGGTAATTTTCAATGCAATAAAATATGGGGGAGATATTTCAAAGTAAAAAATTAAAAAACCATTAATTAAAAATATACAATGATATAATATATCTAAATGGGAAATATATAACCCATACAAAATAAGTATGTGGTAAGTATGATATTTATCTCATTGATGTAAAAACGTTAGTTGAAAATCCCTTACTATGCATTTCCTTTTTTATGAACGTCCTCTAACCTCTTATTTAAGGGTTTAAAACAAGTTAATACATTATTATAGATCTATATTAATATTTATGATTTCATATATGATCCACTTATTATATAATATTAGCCTTTTTTGTGATATTTTTTTTTACTATTTTGGGTTTTGATTACCTAGTTTCTCGACATTGTTTTGAATTTTTAAATCTTCCCTATTAATTAGATCATTATTTATTAATCTAAAAGAATGTAAAAAATGATTTAATTTTAATATATATTCAATATTAATTTATTTATAATAATATATAAATTTTTGATATAGTAAATGAAATGAAATGTTCATAGAGTATAATGTCCAACATACACATCAATGTTACTTCCATTTATTTGTCATATTTAAAAAAGGACAAGTAAAAGACATATATGTATATTATAATTACATTATAATATTTATTTATTATATTTAAAATATTTTTATTCAATCCCATACTTAATATATTCCATTTAATTTATGAATGTGCCACCTCGATTTGAGGAGGCGATAGTCCACACATCCGTAAACGATGATATCATATTGGTATAAATGGTACCAATTAAGGCATGTCTTATATTATATTTTGAAAAGTATTATGTAAAATGTATTATAAAATATATCATATATATATATGATGTACTTCATAATTCCAAACCATGATAGGTGGTAAAGGGAAAATAAACAACATTATTTCATAAGGTGGTAGTGCCTTTTAAACACAAACGGTAAAATCATTTTCCATTTTATTGAGTTATGTGTAGTTGTATTGGGAAATAATAACATTAAAAAAATATACATATATATTTAAGATACTTATGGAAATATAAAATCATGATATAGTGTTAACTTTTTATAGTGGATAAGGATACAATACAAAAACTCATGTTAATGAATGTTACATCTTCTTCAGCTAACTCCATTTGGATTACACAAAAGGGGTTATTGGTTATATTTATTCTGGAATTGAGGAGACTAGGTTTAGGGTAGGGATGTTGGTAGATTTTTTCAGTAGGGTTTAGACAATCCAAATTGAAGGACTTCAGAACACCCTGAGAGGGGAGTGGTGAATTCTGGTATCAAATATTCCTTTTTAATGTTTTGGATCTAGTTCCCACATTGGTAGGAAGCAGTTAAATCATCCAGTAAAATGAATGAAATGATATAACAAAACACTTTTACTTGTTTCACCGAAAATGGACATGTCTAAAAATCATACACTGATAGTCTGTTAGTCATACCAAAAAACACTAATATTCCCTAATTTTGGAGTACAAGAGTTTTGTGATAGACACTCTATGATTGGCACACTACCATTAAAAAATATCGAGTATGGATCACCGCTTCCTTCTGAAAAGTTATATAAACTCAAAATAGCACACTACTGTGAGATAAGTCTTACTCAGTTTTTCAACATTATGGTAATTTCAATATATTGGCATTCAATTGTTTGTCTCTATTTACCACGATATGTTTCATTCATCAAAGACATGATTAGATGCTAACAGAAAGCCTTGAACACTCAACAGTGATACTCAAAGTAGCTCTTTGCAAAGCCCCTTCACAAATCTCAACCCTTATCAAACCACACCACCTATCAAAACACAAACCTTTGTGGATCTCACTACTTCACAGAGCACAACCCCTCACGGATCTCACTGCCTTACAGAGCAACCTAAATTGAGTACCTCACTAATCTAACATGGAAAAACCCATTCCGCAAATATCAAATGACATAGAATAATTGGAATCATTAAAGACATTAAAAGTCTCTTTTTAAATCTCAAGCTCAAATGGAACAATCTTATTCCCTCATCACCCCTTACATTGTGAAGTCAAATAAATCAAGGATATTCTCTCTCAAAATCTGGAATAATAAAGAAGGGTGGCCTCTTATGTATTGGCATGGTCGAACATGGATATCATATTCTTCACCAGCGAAATCACGATCGACCAAAAACGTCTTTGCGGCACATCTCTCTCTTTTCAAGCTCTATATAAAATCTCCCTTCTCAATGCATGTCGTAACTGCAGAGCTCTACATCTTACCCCTTCACACCTCATCATAGATGCTCTAAAAAGTACCACTCAAAAAGAATGTCTCATAATCACAGAGCACACCATCACATTATTCATGTCTTCACGAAGCACACTATATGAAGCCCATCTCTGGGAAATGATGTCACCTTCAAAACTACTTACATCTTCAATTGCATTATCCCTTTCCTTTAAATCCTACAAATCATCCATGAGATGAATAACAAAAAATAAAAACAGTGATCCCCTTTCAACACTGAATAACCATGGTTCAAACACAAATATCCCATGAGTTGCGACTACATGGAAGAGATTAGTGCATATTATTGTGGAGGAGGAGTGGAAATTTTTTAAATTTTTAAATCCGAATTCCACACACCTTTTTTCCATGTCTTGTTGCTCCAAAAATGAATCAAATTAAATATATGGGATTATATGGTCTAATTATGACCATCCAATATATTTTGGGTAATTTTATAGGTAATTTTGGCCCTTAATATTAAGGTTTTGTTCCTTATTAACCTAATTTTTCTCTTAATAACTATTAATAATTATAATAACATTTACTAATTGTTAAAAAAAATAATTTTCAAATATTATATATTTTCAAATATTTATATTAGAAATAATGATTCAATTTTTCCAAATTCTAATCACATATGTGGTGGAAATTAATTAAATAATAATCTCACTTACAGGATGATAATGTGTGTTTTTTAATTGAATACGATCAAAATTTTACTAACATTTTATATTCAATTTCAAAGTAAAATTTATTAAAAAAATGTAAATTGGATTAATATATGTATTATTGATATAATTAAACATTAAAATCAATTTATAACACAATATAAATATATAAATAAATTTCAGGAAAATAAATTTTCGGATTTCAATTAAATCTATTTCACTATTCGTAAAAAATTAATCTTCAATAAAAAATACCAAAAGTGTACGTTAATATATTTTTTATATATAACATTCAAAAAATAAGTATATTTTTTCAAAATATTTATTAAATTTTCAAAATATTTATTTATAATAGGTACACCATTAAAAGGTGGTGAGAGTGCATTAATAAAAAATCAAATATTTATACATAATATTGGGTTTGTCCTTATCTTATGTTGATCGAATTTATTGTATAAATTTAAAAAATATTTGATAGAACATATAATATATAGATGAAATTAATATCAATAAATAATTTTAATTAATTTAATTTATTGTAATTAAATAAATTTTTGAGTATACAAAGAGTTTCTTGCAAATAAATTCCATTTATCTTTAATTGGTTCTTATATTTATATATAATTAATTTGCAAATAGTGAACTAAATAAAATATTATCATATGTAAGTTAATCATATTAATGGCTACTAATTTAATGGATAGTTTAAAACTTATCTTATTACAAAATAATACCTTAATAAAATATTTTTGTTAGGTAAAACTCGGCCTATTCTATTAAAATAACTGTTAAAGAAAGATGTCGATCCTTGTAATGAAATCTAACATCATTGTTCCATTCATTAAAAAATATAAAATATATTTTTTAAAATATTAAATGTATATTACAGTATTGGGATATTATATTCCTTTTTACACTCATTGTTCTATGCGATAAATGTTATTAAATTCAATGTTCATAAATTGTAATTTCAGGGTCATAAATTCTCAACCCATAATTACGTTATGACTTATAAATTAAAAATGATCTCATTATTCTATGATTTAATATTTTAAAATAACACTATTTAAAAAATAACATCATAAATTCAGTTAATAACACATCTTTTGAATAAAGTGGGAAATTAAAATTTTTCGTTCACCACAAAACTTGGATTCTTAATATGAGAACATTATTGAAAACATTGACATTAAAAAAATATAACTATAATGTTATGGTGGAGATTAATAGATAACATGTTCATGAAAAATTTATTGACCAAAATTAAATAATCAATTACTGTGAATAAAGTTCATTGATATCATAAAAATGATGATATTTTGATAGAAAAATCATAACCAGTTTCCTATATTTGAGGAAATCTTTTACTCTATAAGATTTTAGGGAAATATAATTAAATGATATGTTTCTACTTTATTGTAAAAAGATTATCTTTTGGTTAGTCATTGAAATATTTCTAATACTTTTGTTATCACAAGTTCCATCATATGGTGAATTAAAATGTCAACCTATAAACCCTCACACAAAGGTCAACAAAATCCATTTCATAAATAGTGAAAAATTAAAAATATTATGTGAAACAAATTTATAATAATATCCATGGTAGTATATAATATATAATATTATTTATCTATATAACTCATTTTATTATCCTTGAATCATTACATAAATAGTTGGAATATATTAAGACTATTCATTCCCTCAACCCTGTATTTTCTAAAAGGATTTAATTTTTCTAGAATCAGTTTTCTTGGCACTCATAAAAATGTCATCTCAAATCCTTATTTAAATATTACTGTATTATTACACATACAAATTTTATAAATAATATGATGATAACATTATAAATATAAAACTATTACAATATATTTAATAGTTCCAAATACATAAAAATATTAATCATTTGACATCTATTTTTTAATGAAATCATCTTGACCTGGATCCCTTTGTTTTTTTGGTAGATCCTATTAACTCTAGGGTAAGTTTTTTCATAGATCTCCATATACATCTAGTTTTAAAAATGAAATTTTCTTATTCTTACCATTATATTCTATTTACCCTTGACCCATTTATCCATGCTTATAAAAACCATTACAAACCATTTAACCATTTACCTGAGAGATTATTGCCACAATTTTCAAATATTTCAAAATACTTCTCTCCCTTCTTCTTATTTTAATCATTCCCTTTTTTATTTTTTAGAAGGCATCTTTATCTCTTTCCTCCCTTCATATCCATAGTTGTTGAAGAATTATTTATCTATCTTGATATCAAATAAAAAAAAATTCTTTGAATGGTGAAAATGAAACAGAAACCAACAACATAAATGATTTTGTTTATAGCCTTCAACGAATTTCTCAATCATCAACTACATTTTGTTTATGTAATAAATAGAATACTTGTATAACAATGTAAAGGTATCTTCACAATCATCAACAATTTATTCTTCCTTATTTCCTTAATATGAGTAAAACTATATTTACCTCAATATTTTGATATCGAGATAGTATTAATTGAATAATTTCACCTTAAATTAGTTTCATTATATGAGTTCAATTTACACATCCTCACTAGGATCTTAGATAAATTATAAATATTGATCCATGTTTCTATTGAGGCCATACACTACAAGTATAACATTTTCCTATTCACTAAATCCCAATGGTATGAATATAAATTTCCAATCAGTAATTATATTTGTAGTCCAACTAAATTAATGTATCATATGTCACATAAATTGATCCATTTTATTGTGTTCTCACTTTGGAATAGGATTATACATTTTGGGAACCTTTATATTGTCCATGAGTATTGCTACCATTTTTTCTTCCATGTGGAACATCTATATTGGAAAAAATCATAACATTATGGGTCATAATGTAAAAGTCAAAAACTAGTGAATCACTAAAAAACAATTATGACAATTTCCTTAAAAAATATCAAAATAATAGTATAAGGCCCCAGCCTTAAACATTACTTAATGATTGAATTAAATGAATAATTCACATTGACGAACTTTTTAGGTTTAGAGTTTTAGAGAATTAGGACATAACTATTACATCTCAATGATTACAAAGTAGACACATCTACTCAGCTTCCATTTTTTCACAAAATAAAAACTCTTTAACAAAAGAGTCATGTCTAGTTCCTTGTTTTCGACAGCCTAAATTTTTTTTATCCCATGCTTGAGCCTATTCAACATTATGTCCTGTGATAACCATTTCAAAAAAACATGGGATGAGTATAAAAATCTCAGAAAGGGTTATAACAATACGAAAAGAAAACAATAGTCCATGTATACATAAGAATCAATGTAATCATACATTACTCATAAAACATAAGCACATTAACATACCTCATGAAATCATAAGATTTATGAATAACTCATATAAATCATAACACATAAAGGTAACTTGAGGCATTCATAACATTCTTACGTAGGTAGTAACCCTCTTGGTTACATTTGGATTACCTATCACCATATATTCCCTAATTCTCTTCGGAGAAATCCTAACGTTTAACCCTTTAACGTTACCCAATGCATTGGAGAGCTATGTCAGGCTCACCCACCCATAGTTTATCACGGAACCACCCGTATTCATAAACAATTCCCAAGAACCATAACATAATCATAGAACATAACTTAAGCACAAATGAAAGATAACATTCCCACATTGTAATAACAATATAACATTTTATGATATTGAAATAATGAATCCATTCTAAAAACCATTTTCAAAACCATTTAAAACATTTAATAAAGAGATTTTTGAATGAAAGTGTCCCATACCACTTTGAAGCTTTTAACATTTTAAACCATTAATATCAATATAAATAAACCCTTAAAACCATTTTGGAAACATGGATATTAATGAGAAATGTTTATAATAATAAATCATTACAACATTTAAAACGATATTTTAGTTAAAGTGTTTTTAACAAAATGAGAGACACTTGAATACAATAAGTGAGGAATAAAATTTAATTAGAACTTTATAATATTATGATAATAGATGGATTCATGATATAATATTCCAAAGGACAGTATATACACTATATAAGAGTGAACTGGTGCATAACAAAAATGAAGTCTCAAAAGAAATGTAAAAGGAGATGAAATCCATTATAAAGAAGGTATCCTTAAATTAAGGATAAATAAATCTCATAAGTATGTGTGACAAATATAAATACACCCAATATAAGTTCATATTAAGTGTAAAACAATAAAATTTCATTCACACATATTCAATGGAGGACCTATTCAATAACTACATTTTGAACCCAAAGAAATCGAAATTGGGTTAAGATGTTCCCTTGGTAAAATTCGACAGCCTAACAAGGTCACATAAAATTTTAGAAAAAGAGTTGATGAGAGAGATAAAGGGTATCTCATCACTTGGAAATAATATTTACGGTGATAAGGATATATAAGAACATATCCCCACATAATATGATGAAAATTAAAATACATAACAAAAGAAGTCTTTTAAAAGAGGAGGGTGAAAGGTTTCCTTACCGATTTGGGTAACTTTCGAAACGTACACCCCGTGGATGAAGGGTCACACAATAAAGATGTCAATACACATAAATAAAATTATTCTACACAAATTGTATTATATTTTGCAGTATATACACCACTCAAAGGAAATAGTGGCAAACGTATGATAAATGTCACGGGAATAAAATTTAGATGAAAAATCCATTACAAAAAATCAATAGCCTAACGACACCACATAAAAATTAAAAAAACTAGATTTATGAGATCAAATAGGGTCTCTCATAATACGAACAAAAAAATTAATGTATGATGAATATAAAAGAACATCCCCAAACATAATAAATATAAGCTTAAACGAAATGACATAAAAGAGAGTACTTAATAAGAAAGGGAGAGGTTGGATCCCTTACCTCGTGTCCGACATGACTCGATCATTGTTTAATCTCCTGAATAATAAAATTTGGTCAATTTATAATTGCATAATGAACGCGTATAAATATTATTATTCAGTTCATATCACATATTATCATTTTATAATAATTGGTTAATAAATTGAGTTCATATCAGATGTTTTTGTCAATGTTCGGTATATGAGTAAAAATTGAACTTGTTGGAAAAGAATTTTCCATGTAGTTATAGGTAAATCATCTCCAGAATAGTATTAATTTTTTAAATATCATATATATCTATTATATATTAATTTTATACTATTCCATAACATATGGAGATTAAAAATTAAAAGCACCGTTCCTTGAGACGGTAGGTCGTACGTACTCATGAACGATACTTTAATTGTTTTGTCATATTAATGGAATTAAAGTTAAAAGAGAGATATATATATTATAATTCCTGAATGATATCCATCATTTAGATGTAATATATGACATATATATCCATTATATATATTTACTTATAATAGTACATAACATTTGGAGATAAGAAATGAAATGTACCATTCATGGAGACGGTAAGCCATACTTACGCATGAACGCTACTTTCATTTCTTTGGCACATTAATGGAATTAAAATAGATGAGATATATATATATACATTATAATTCCATAATAATATATATGTTATATATATCACATAAGTTCATCAATTTCATTCTTTATACATTCCATGTATTGCATGAACGAGTCACATCACTTGAGGGGGCAGTTGTCCACACTTCCTCAAATGAAATTATCGCATTTGCACAACATGAAAAGAATAAAGGTTTGTATTAAATATAAAATACATAAGAATATATAGGAAATAAATATAATCTATATCATAAATATATATAGTGCCATCATAATGGCCACCATGAGAGGTGTTATGAGAAGATAGAATAATCATCGTTCCGTGAGGCAGTAATTCGTCATCCACGGAAACAGTATGTTCTTTAACCATTATACGGAGGTGTGTGTTAGTGTAGCTCGAATAATTCTTATAAAAACATCCTAGTATATTTAATATACTGGTTTTTTTACAAAAAAAATAATAAAAATAGTTTAGGGGTTTGGAGAAGAAAAATAAAACCAAAGAACACAACGGAAGACATTAACTTTAAATCGGGTAACTCTCTTTGATTTGAGCACAAAGGCTTTCTTGGAAAGAATTCTGCCCAAAGTGAGGCTTCAATGATGAAGATAGGGATGTGGAGAGATGAAATTGTCAGGGTTTGGTCGATCCAAAGGCTTGATCGGTGTGTGTAAGGTGGTAGAGGTGGGGGCCTTTTATAAGAGGAGAGGAGGGGAACTCTTGGAAAGTTATAAAATATTACTTTATTATAAAATGCTTTTCGGATTTTAAATTCCCCAAAAGGATATATTTCTATGATAAGGTGATAAGGGTTCGCAATAGACCCATAAAATAAGTTTTTGAAAAGTTTATGTCCTATATTTTAAATTATCTTTTCATTTTATTTAAATCGTTAAATAATGAGGTAATCGCTGCATCATCATGGTGTCATAAATAATTTAGTTTTTTAGTGTCTAAAAATAATAATAAAAATATCATGATGTAGGAAATATTTCTAGATTTCTAATTAATATTTACAGTCAAAAATACGACTTCTATAACCCCATGTAAAAATTGTTTTAGTAAAACAACACATGTTTGTGACATTTTAATTTTAACATTAAATAAAAAGGTATTATTGTAATTTTCCTACCAAAGTGGCTCCATGGGGTCCCCAAGTTGACCCATGGATTGGCTTAGTCGGCCATGAATCATCCAATAAGGGTAGGACATGTGTCAAGGTCATTTCATATTATTAAAACATTATTTTTACCTTAAATTGCACTAATTGCCTTTAATCGCGATTAATAAAACTTCAAAGTTAATATTCACCAAAAAATTATTTTAATCCCATTGAACCACATTTTATATCCTAATGACAACCATGTATGTTGGATTTTTGAAATTCAAAACACAGAAGTGGTAACGTTTCATTTAAATGAAAAATCAGTTTCTTTAAATACCACTTAGTGGTTTCACTATTCATCAAAAATTGACGTTTTTCAAAAAATTACCAAAAATTCACCCTAATCTATATTTGATATTCCGAATTCAAAAATTATGTCCATTTTACAAAATTTAAAACATATAAGTTGAATTAATTAATTTAATAATCAATTCCCATTGTCAAAACAAATAGTGTGTTTTTAAGAAACAATATCAATTAAAAGATGGACACTAGTTTAAGTCAAATTTCAAAGTGAAATTAATTCCAATGACCACTATTGGATTAAATGGTAAAAAAAATATTATAATTAGACTTTAAAATAAATTCAAAAGATAATCTAATAATATAAATTAATTAGATTAAAAAGAGGTTTTGAATTAAAATACAACATTTTTAACTATTCATTAAAAAATGAACATTATCGAAAAATTACCAAAAATTTACACAATGTAAATTATGATGTCCCGATTCTAAAGAAGAATTTTATTTGGTCCAATATAACATTTGAAATTTTTAAAAATTTGATTTAAAAAGCATTCAACATCAAAAGGTGGTTAATCGACCTTTTAAATAATATTTGAATATTTACGCTTTAAAATTGGATTCATTCACATTTTAAGCCTCTAACATTTATTGAATAAAAGTAAAAATATTTGACAAACATATATAATCATTTTGTAGTTAGTTCCATTCATTCTCGCCATTAAAATGGCTAGGCGTTAACTACCATTTTAAATAATATTATTTTATAATTAGAGTGCGATGAAAGATTCTCAAGAAACTCGTTGTTGCTTATTGGGTACGCCATCGAGCATATGGTCCCCTTTAAAGTAATATTAATATTTTATTCACAAATATGGATAAATATGAAAATATAATATTCTTTATTTACCTAGAGTGTTACTTCCTTCCCCCCTTTTGGGAATTACGTCCTCGCAATTTTAAATTTGGGCTTCAAAACATCATTAAAAATCCCATATCGGAACAAGAGTCAGTAAAACTATCACTTTAAAATAAAGAAAGATAAGTACAAAGGTCACCCGAGTTAACCCATACTAGGATTTCAAGTATGAAAATGTGGATATGGAGGAGAAAACAAAGGGTCATATTCTGATGGAGAGTGATAGTAAACATTTCTAGGAGAAAGTTAACCATAAGAAAACCAAACACTTGTGATGAGTTAAACGGTATTTGATTTCCCAGTTGAAAAAATTAACAGACAACATTTTTTTTAAGTTACTTTTCATTGAGAAATTTTTTTATGAGCTTAACTAAAACATAAGGAAAGATACTTACTTGTCATGTTTAATTTCATCTTTGACTAGATTTCTTACACGAACTCATATTTTCTCAAAAAGACGAGTATTTAGGATGACTTGTTCACATTAAGAGAGCTATAATATACTTCTAGAGAATCACCAAATCCAGAAAAGAGAACTATATACATCCCATGTATTAACTAAAACTAAAACCAAAAAGGTTAGTATGAGATAAATAATACCCAAAAAAGGATAATCCTTTATAAAAAAACTATTCTTAATCTCCAAAAAATTTCAAACAACACCCAATGTTCAATAAAGACCATTCAATAAACATCTATCCATAAAATTCCTCAAAGTAATCAAAACTAAGACTGAAAACCAAATCTCTAAAGGATTTAATTACATTGACTTCCAAGATAAACCTTAAAATTTATCTCCAAATAACATCAGTTACTCTCAAAGTCACATAATGAAAAGTAAATAACCTAATCACATATCCTCCATTATTGGTTAATAATTTCCATAGATAACCCAAAATCAACTTATTCTAGATTCATGAGATCATCTAGCTAAAAATAATTAGTCAATCTAACTAGGGACTTCACGTAGTCTAGTGGAAGGTGATAAATACCAGTCGCACTTTGGTTGTGGGTTCGATTCCCGTAGCTTCATCAGACACGACAGGTTCCCACATGGTCTATGTGTTGTCCTTTTTCCAAAACTATATAATTCTTAAAACATTCCCCAAAACGAGATAAAATCTTAAAAAATAATCATAACATATTTAAACATCAAGTTTATCTCATGACGTTCATTTTCCATCATAAAATATAATAACCCATAATTACCTCAAATTTAAGGATCATATAAACCCTAATGGTTACCTTTATAATTATTACCTGAACTTCCACAACGATTGGTCATCTCGTACATGATTCATTACAGAACATACCAAGGTACAATTGGATGATCATGACTCCTTGATAGTTGGTTTAGAATAACCACTAGAGTTCTCATTGAATCCCCCATTTCATCCAGTCTCTTAATCAAAGAACCACCACAGTTTCCTTCAAACCCATTGTCACTTTGGTTCCTGATAGATCCATCCATCTACTAAGACCAAAAATGTCGGTGTGAGTATATCAAAAAAATCATCATGTACTAATGAGGAAGATAATCACTAAGATATACTTACTCATTTACTTTATCTAAAAACTATGACTCTTTCTGAAATCTTATCCATTATGGTAATGTCTGTTATGCTTAAAGAATACCCTAACCTCTAAAGTTATCTAAACCAACCTTTGATACCAACTACAAGGCCCCATCATTAAACATTACTTAATTATTGAATTAAATGAATAATTCACATTGAGGATCTTTTCAGGTTTAGAGTTTTAGAGAATTAGGACATAACTATTACATCTCAAAGATTACAAAGTAGACACATCTACTCAGCTTCCATTTTTTCACAAAATAAAAACTCTTTAACAAAATAGTCATGTATAGTTCCTTGTTTTAGATAGCCTGACATTTCCTTGATCCCATCGTTGACCCTATTCAACTTTATGTCGTGTGAAAAACATTTCAAAAAAACTTGGGATGAGCATAAAAAGCTCAGTAAGGGTTATAACAATACAGAAAGAAAACATTAGTCCATGTATACATAATAATAAATGAAATCATATATTGCACATAAAACATAAGCACATTAACATACCTCAGGAAATCAAAAGAATTATGAATAACTCATAGAAATCATAATAAATAAAGGTAACTTGAGGCATTCATAACATTCTTACGTAGGGAGTAACCCTCTTGGTTACATTTGTAATACCCATCATAGTATATTTCCTAAATCGCTTCGGAGAAACCTTAACGTTTAACCATTTCGCGTTACCCAATGAATTGGAGAGTTATATCGGGCTCACCCGCCCTTATTTTATCACAGAACCCCCCATATTAATAAACAATGCCCAAGAACCATAACATAATCATAGAACATAACTTAAGCACAAAAGAACGAAAACATTCCCATATTGTAATGACAATATAAAATTTTAAGATATTGAAATAATGAATCCATTCTAAAAACCATTTTCAAAACCATTTAAAACATTTAATAAAGAGATTTTTGAATCAAAGTGTCCCATACCACTTTAAAGATTTTAACATTTTAAACCATTAATATCCATATAAATAAATCCTTAAAACCATTTTGAAAACATGGATATTAATGAGAAATATTTATAAGAATAAATCATTAAAACATTTAAAACAATATTTTAGTTAAATTGTTTTTAACAAAATGAGAGACACTTGAATACAATAATCGAGGAATAACATTTAATTAGAACATTGAAATATCATGATAATAGAGGAATTCATTATATAATATTCCAAAGGACAGTATATACACCATATAAGAGTGAACTGGTGCATAACAACAATTAAGTCTCAATAGAAATGTAAAATGAGATGAAATCTATTATAAAGAAGGTATCATTAAATTAAGGACAAATCAATCTCATAATTATGTGTGACAAATATGAATACACCCAATATAATTGGATATTAAGTGTAAAACAATAAAAGGTCATTCACACATATTCAAAGGATGACATATTAAATAACTACATGTTGAACCCAATGAAATCGAAATTGGGTTAAGAAGTTCCCTTGGTAAAATTCGACAGCCTAACGACGTTACATAAAATTTTAGAAAAAGATTTGATGAGAGAGATAAAGGGCATCTCATCACTTGGACATAAAATTTAATTCAATAAGGATATATAAGAACATATCCCCATGTAATAAGATTAAAATTAAAAGACATAACAAAATAAGTCTTTTAAAAGAGGATGGTGAAATGTTTCCTTACCGATTTGGGTAACTTTCGAAACGTACACACCGTGGAAGAAGGGTCACACAATGAAGATATCAATACCCATAAATGAAATTATTCTACACAAATTGTATAATAATGTGTAGTACATACACCACTCAATGGAAATATTGGAAAACATAACATAAATGTCACGGGAATAAAAGTGATATGAAAAATCCCTTACGAAAACTCGGCAGCCTAACGACACCACTTAAAACTTCTAAAAACTGGATTTATGAGATCAAATATGGTCTCTGATAATATGAACATAAAAATTACAGTATGAGGAATATAAAAAAACATCCCCAAACATAATAAAGATGAGATTAAAAGAAATGACATAAAAGAGAGTACTTAAAAAGAAAGAGAGAGGTTGGATCCCTTACCTCGTGTCCTACATGACTCGATCGTTCTTTAATCTCCTGAAAATAACATTTGGTAAATTTATAATTTTGTAAGGACCTCCTATAAATATTATTATTCAGTTCATATCACATATTATAATTTTATAATAATTGGTTAATGAAGTGAGTTCATATCAGATGTTTTTGTCGATGTTCGGTACATGAGTAAAAATTGAAATTGTTGTAAATTAATTTTCTATGTAGTTATAGGTACATCATCTCCAGAATAGTATTAATGTTTTAAATATCATATATATCCTGTATATATGCATTTTATACTATTCCATAACATTTGGAGATTCAAAAATTAAAATCACCATTCATGGAGATGATAGGCCGTACGTACGCATTAACGCTACTTTAATTTTTTTGTCATGTTAATGGAATTAAAGTTAAAAGAGAGATATATATATTATAATTCCAGAATGATATCCATAATTAAGATTTAATATATGACATATATATCCATTATATATATGTACTTATAATAGTACATAACATTTTGAGATAAGAAATGAAATGTACCGTTCATGGAGACGGTAATCTGTACGTACGCATGAACACTACTTTCATTTCTTTGGCACATTAATGGAATTAAAATAGATGAGATATATATATATTATAATCCCTGTATAATATATATGTTATATATATCACATAAGTTCATCAATTTCATTCTTTATACATTCCATGTATTGTATGAACGAGTCACATCACTTGAGGGGGCGGTAGTCCACACTTCCTCAAATGAAATCATCGCATTTGCACAACATGTAAAGCATAAAGGTATGTATTAAATATAAAATAAAGAATCATATAGAGGAAACAAATATAATATATATCATAAATGAATATAGTTCCATCATAATATCCACCATGAGAGGTGGTATGAGAAGATAAAACAATCATCGTTTCGTGAGGCAGTAATTCGTCATCCACGGAAACAATATGTTCTTTAACCATTAGACAGAGGTGTGTGTTAGTGTCGCTCGAATCCATCTTATAAAAAAATACAAGTATATTTACGATACTGGTGTTGTTACAAAAAAAGTAATAAAAAGAGTTTAGGGGTTTGGAGAAGAAAAATAAAACAAAAGAACACAACGGAAGACATTACCTTTACATCGGGTAACTCTCATTGATTTGAGCTCAAAGGCTTCCTTGGAAAGTATTCTGCCCAAAGTGAGGCTTCAATGATGAATAGAGGGATGTTGATAAATGAAATGGGAAGGTTTTGGATAAGAAAAAGTATTGAGAGGTGTGTGTAAGGTGGTAGAGTTGGGGGCCTTTTATAAGAGGAGAGGAGGGGCACTCTTGGAAAGTTATAAAATATTACATTATTATAAAATGATTTTAGGATTTTAAAGGTCCCAAAAGGATATATTTATAGGATAAGGTGATAGGGTTTCATAATCCACCCATCCAATAGGTTTTTGACAAGTTAAGGTCTTAGATGTTTCATTATCATTTCATTTTATTTTAATCGTTAAATAATGAGGTAATCGCGGCATCATCATGGTCTCAAAAATAATTTAGTTTATTTAGTGTCTAACAATTATAAAAAAATATCATGATGTATGAAATCGTTCTAGATTTTTAATTAATATTTATAGTCAAAAATATTACTTTTATAACCCCATGTAAAAATTGTTTTAGTAAAACAACACATGTTTGTGACATTTTAATTTTATCTTTAAATAAAAAGGTATTTTTGTAATTTTCCTACCAAAGTGGCTCCACAGGGTCCCCAAGTTGAACCATTGGTTTTCTTGGTCAGCCATGACTCATTAAATAAGGGTAGGAAATGTTTCAAGGTAATTTCATATTATTAAAACTTTATTTTTACCTTAAATTGCACTAATTACCTTTAATCGTGATTAATAAAACATAAAAGTTACTATTCACCAAAAAATTATTTTAATCCAATTGAACAAAATTTTACATCCTAATTACAACCATGCATTTAGGATTTTTAAAATTCAAATCAGAGAAGAGGTAAAGTTTCATTTAAAAGAAAAAATCAGTTTCTTTAAATACCACTTAGTGGTTTCACTATTCATTAAAAATCGATGTTTTTCAGAAAATTACCAAAAATTCACCCTAATCTATATTTGATATTCCTAATTCAAAAATTATGTCCATTTTACAAAATTAAAAACATATAAGTTGCATTAATTAATTTAATAATGAATTCCCACTGTCGAAACAAATAGCATGTTTTTAAGAAACAATATCTATTAAAAGATGGACACTAGTTTCAGTCCAATTTCAAAGTGAAATTAATTCCAATGACCACTATTGGATTAAATGGTAAAAATATATTATAATTATACTTTAAAACCAATTCAAAAGATAATCTAACCGTATAAATAAATTAGATTAAAAAGAGGTTTTGAATTAAAATACAACATTTTTGACTATTCATTAAAAAATGATCATTATCGAAAAAATACCAATAATTTACACAACGTAAATTATGATGTCCCGATTCTAAAGAAAAATTTTATTTGGTCCAATATAACATATGAAATTTTCAAAAGGTGGATTTAAAAAGTGTTGGCCAGTAAAAGGTGGTTAATCGACCTTTTAAAGAATATTACAATATTTACGTTTTAAAATTGGATTCATTCACATTTTAAGCCTCTAAAATTTATTGGATAAAAGTAAAAATATTTGACAAACATATATAATCATTTTTTAGTTAGTTCCGTTCATTCCCGCTATTACAACGGCAAGCCGTTAACTACCATTTAAAATAATATTATTTTATAATTAGAGTGCAATGTAAGATTCCAAAGAAACTCGTTGTTGCGTATTGGGTACGCCATCGAGCATAGCGTCCCCTTTAAAGTAATATTATTATTATTTTCACAAATATGGATAAATTTGAAAATGTCATATTATTTATTTACCTGGGGTGTTACAAATAGACATCAATTCCTTAGGGATATCATAACATTAAAATAATTCAAAATAAATTGAAAATTATTCTAACCATATCCCCTAGGAGTGTCAAATTAGGTGTCCAGTAGGGCCCAATTTAATGTACCATGATAGTATCATTTCACTTCCAACACACCTTTTCAGAGTTGTTACCCATAAATAAATCTACACCGGAACCACAACAATATTAAATGTCCACATAGGGATGAAATTAAATAAATATCTACATTATATATACCCTAAATATTTCAATGACATTCTGTAATAACTTTCCTCACAGTCTAGAATAGTGATGTGTTCTCTAATATATGTTTTATTAAATATATTTTACAAGGTTTTTACTAAAATTCATTTGATACCAACTGTAATGTCCTAATCCCAGAAGATCATAGGAGGTTCCATACGTTAATAGAAAATAATTATTACAAGGAATCTAATTACGAATGACTAAATGTTACGTTGTTCTGTAAATCCAGGTTTTATAAATGATAACCATATTATATTCAAAAATAAAAAATAATACATAATACATAATAAAATAAATGAACATTATCCTTGAAATATTATTGAAATATTTTTTCTTTATAAACAAGGGAATTTAAAAACAATTAATGTGTAATAAAATTCTAAGTATAGAGAAAACAATGAGATGAAATAATGAATATATAAGAATAAATCAACTATGATAGGTAAATAACTAATAATATATTCCTTTTATATAACTATATTTGGAAAAATAAATATAAAAACGAATGTAACTAAAACACATTCTATTTAATAAATAAAATTAGAATTAACTACATCAATAGATAATATAAAATATAAAATATCTTATATAAATCATAACTGAATTAGAATGAGGGAAATTCTTAATTATTGGATTCCATGATTCCTAATTACTCAAAAGATTGACCATAATACCAAGATGGTTTATAAAATTTCTCGTAAAACCCATATGATTTTGGAAACGGATTCGTCTAATGAGACTATCAATGCCACAAGGGTCTATTTATAAGTAGGACCCAAGAATGTCATACCAATAAAAATAATTCTATAGATATCAAATAAGCTATTTAATTTGTGAACAATTTTCCTTATAAAATATCAATTTTTTATAAAGGATATGGATTTACCAAAACAGCAACAGTTAATAAAATAACTATCGATTACACACCATATGTAAAAATGATATAAGGTTTAGGAATTAATTCTTATCATCACATAAGAGAATTAATACCCAAAATAAATGTGACTTCTAATGGAAAATGTTCATAAGGATGTTAATTTTCAATATGAAGTTAACACCCACAAAAAAAGTGAGATTGCAAATTTTTCTTTTACCACTTGTTAATTTTTTATTCAAACCCATTGGGAAAAGATAATTCGAAGTAAAATATCAAATACAATGAGTATAAATTATTCATGATATAATATATCAAAATTTTCAATAGACACAACATAAAAAATAAGTTGGTTGTGAAGATGACATTTATCTCACCAATGTAAAAAGTCAGATAAAATTCCATTACCTTGAATTTCCTTTTGTGTTACATCCATTAAGCTCATGTATAAGGTTTTATAAATGAAAATAACTTAATATAGAACAATATAAATACTTATGATATCTTATTTTCTATTATTATATTATCTAAAAAACGTTTTTTAATAATCATTCATTATTTTAACAATTTCTGGTTTTAATATCGTAGTTTTTCAAGTATGTTTTGAAGTGTAATTTATTGTTCCTATTAGATAGATCAGGATTTCTTCATATCCAAAATCAAAAACATGATATAAATATCATATATATATATATGTGTGTGTGTGTATTTATAAATATCCATAAATGTTTTTCAAGTAAATAAAATGCCCAATTCATGGATATTGTGGGTCATACATACACGTGAATGCTACTTCTTTTTTTAATCATATTAAAAAAAATAAATTTATGTATATTATTATTCCATTATCATAATTATATCATATATTACACATATTTTTATTTAAACTCTTATTTAATGAATTCCATGTAATGTGTTAGTGTATCACACCTCTTTGAGGTGGTGGTAGTCCACACGTCCACATAAAGATGTTATCCTCTTTAAAAAATGGAAATCATTAAGGAATGTGTTATATAAATATAATAAAAGTGTGAAGAAAAATTAATAATCATATATATCATATATAGAATGTTTTTTATCATAATTACCAACCATTATAGTAGAAAACTGAAAATTGATCAATGACATTTCATGAGGCGGTAGTCTACTGTACACACGAACGAAAATTCATTACACATATAAAGGATGGGTGTGTAACTGTATGAATGCACCTCAAAATAACGTATTCTCATCATATTATATATTGTAAAGAAATTATATAATCATGATATAATGTGAATCTAATGTATTGTAGAAGGAAACAAATTAAAAAATTTGTGTAGATGAAAGGAAGCTCTTCTTATGGTAACAATTTTTAGGTTCCACCACTACATTACTCCGTACTTAGCATTGCATGGGATTACCTGAGGACATGCATAAGAAAAGGGTGAGCTATAAAGCCCCGTAAGGGTGTACACATGGAATAACATGAGGAGTACAATACATGTTAGACAATAGGCATATCAATAGAGAATAATAAAAACATGAACATAAATGCATGATAAAGCATGATAATCATAACATGGAAATGTGGAAACAACACTTAACATGGAATTGGCATGAGCCAAGGCTCATTGCACATGGAGCATGAGTAAATCCTCATTGCACATAAATCACGAGTAAACCCTCATTTCACTTTAATTAGCGTGATTCAACTCTCATTTCACATTACGTATCATGATACTATACTTTACCCAATGCATTGGAGCGCTATAAGGGTGCACCCTTCTTAAACATTTCATTTCATGTATAAGTGTGCCGCATGGATCATAAAACATGGATTCATAAAACATAATCATTTATTCCACGATAAAGTAATTTTGAATTTATACATGAAACATTATAATCAATAAGTAAATGTTCATAAAGGTGAATACCCTTGATGGAGAAATGGGCATGGTATTCACTACACAATGACATTGGATTAGAAAATAGGTGAAATTTCAGCAACGTAAAGGCGTGACATAAGAATTCATAAAAATGGTTGATGAGAGATAAAGGGTTTCCTCATCATATTTATATGTAATGGACAGTAAGGGGGTCATATATATATATGTCCCAACAATTTTAGTGGAATTTTGATTCATGATACAAAAGTATTGCTTGAGTGTAAAAGAGGAGAGAGAAGTTCTTTTCAGAATTTCGGCATAGTAACGGGTGTACATGGGAGGCATTTAACTAGAGATAAATGGGTATCCCATTATTCAAACATAAATAGGGAAGTATGAGGAGGTGTGAAACCATACCCCAACATTTGTAATTGAAATTAAAAGGGAAAAACAACTTAAAGAAAATTGGACAAAAATGAGAAAGGAAGAAAAACCCCCTTACTTTGAAGTGTGCTTCCAATGGCTAGAGAGAGGCTTCTTGGGATCTTGGCGCACCTTGGGAGGAATCTAGAGAGAGTAGGGAAGAGTTTGGATGAACTCAAAAGGATTTGAGTGAGGTTGAAGTGGGAGCTTGGGTGGGTTTCTATAGGAATGGTGAGGGAATTCTTTATTATTTAGGTTTGGGACCCCTTATATTAAATTAATCCAAAATACAAACCATCCCATGGTTTTTGCGGATTGGTTTTTTTCATAGGGAAGAGGAAAACAATATTTTATATGGCCAAGGTCCGAACTTCTTAAAATATTAGGGTTGCTTATGTGGAGGTGAGTCTCACTCCGATGGAAATTAATTTAAAAAGACAATGTGTTTAATAAGTCTTGAGAGGTCCATTAATGCTTTGAAAAGTAATCCAAACAAACCAAAAATCACATTATTTTAATGTTAAAACATATATAGGCCAAAAATAAAGATTATAGTATTTTATTACATCACTGTTGGGTCATTATGATGTCATAAAACACATTATATATTTAAACGGTATTTAATTTTTACTAAAAAATTTGACTGTCTCAGAAAATTATGAAAAATTCAATGTTGGATAATTCTGACGTCCTGATTCCAAAAATAACATTTATTTTATCTAAATAATTTTATAAATATGTAAAGTTTCACTTTTAAAATAAAAACCGACATTTTTATGAAATTCACGGCTTTTGACAAAAAATGGCTTTCAAACCATAATAAAAATTATAATTGCATTCATACAATTACATGATAGTTTTTATATAATAAAATTAATATAATAATAATAATAATAATAATATTTTATTAAAATATTAATTAATTAAAAAATCACTTAATTTAATAAAATATATTTCTTAATTAAATAATAACTAAAAACACCATTTGTACTTTAAAAACAATTTACAATGTATCAATAATGACAAGAAATTATATTCATTATTATATGCAAAAATAATGTACATGAACATAGTACTATCGATTAGTTACATAACCCCTTAAAACAGCCGTATAAGACCAAAGGGTAAGATGTGCGATGGTGACAGACTCTTGGGGTGGCTCGGATAACATCGCTCGAGTGGTAATTTCTATCATCTTCCACTTCTCTCGTAGACAGTCCCATTTGAGCTTGACGTAGTGAAGCTTAGCTTGGGCTTGGTCAAGATATAACCCCAAGGACGCCACCTCTTTTCCGAGCTCTGATAAATGGTCTTCGTATGCGGAAATTCTACTGGATAAGGTCATCGCTTCCTTTGTCTAAGTAAATTTGGATGTGTTAAAGCCCTATATTTATACTAATCATGTGATCACTGTTCAACGGATATAAATGTAACGGTCACAATTCTTATCATAAAACTAATGAAGATGACATTTTATAAAAACATTTTATATAAAGATACATTTAATAATATCAATAGTGATTTTACATTAATGAAACATTGGGTCGTTACAATATTCCCCCCTTAAGAAATTTCACCCTCGAAGTTTTCCTTTTCCCACACTAAAACAGATGTGGGTAACTCAGCATCATCACTTCCGCTGATTCCCAAGATGCTTCTTCAAACATGTGGTTTCTCCACAACACCTTGATGAGGGGCATAGTATTATTTCGTAGAACTTTTTATATATGATCTAAGATCATCACTGGTTGCTCCTCATAAGAAAGATCATCTTCCAATTGTACAACCTCAGAAGAGAGTACATGTGAAGGGTCCAGTATGTACTTCCTTAAAAGGGATACATGAAAGACATCATGTACTTTGGCCATAGTATGTGGATGTTATAGTAGATAGGCCACAACCCCGACACAATCAAGAATCTCAAAGGGGCCGATGTACCTTGGACTTAAGTTCCCATTCTTTCCAAACCTCATGACCTACTTCCATGGAGATATGTGTAGAAAAACCATGTCTCCAACTTTAATCTCAAGGTCTCATCGATGATTATCTTCATAACTCTTCTGTCGACTTTGGGCTGCCTTAATATGCTACTGAATAGTTTTCACCTTCTCCACCATTTCCTAGACCATTTCTGGTCCAAGCAGCTTACGTTCACCGACCTCATCCCAACATGTTGGTGTTTTTCACCTTTTCACATACAGTGATTTATATGGTGCCATTTGGATGCTCGAGTGGAAACTGTTATTATAAGGGAACTCAACCTGATGAATATGTTGATCCCATCCCCCTTTAAATTCCATTGATTACGCTCTCAACATATCCTCAATTGTTTGGATAGTCAGCTTAGATTGGCCATCAGTTTGAGGATGATAGGCCGTACTAAAGTTTGGTTCAGTATTTAGAGAATGTTGAAGACTCTTCCAACACATAGAGGTGAATCTTGGATCTTGGTCAAACACAATAGATAGTGTTACTCCATGCAACCTTACCACTTCCCTGATATATATCTATTCTAGGTGATCCAATGAGAAATCCTCCCAAATATAAATGAAGTGTGCAATCATTGTAAGATGATCCACAATAACCCATATTTCATTGTTGCCTTTGGATGTCCTCGGAATTCTGGCGACAAAGACCATAGTGATGTTTTCCAATTTCCATTTGGTATGGGCAATGGTTTCATCATCCCCTTAGACATATGCCTCTCTGCCTTCCCTTGCTAACACACTAGGCACTTTGATTTATATTCAGTAGTCTCCTTCTTCATATTATCCCACCAAATGTTTTCTTGGAGATCTCGATACATCTTTGTGCTCCCTAGGTGAATAGAGAAATTTGAACTATGTGCATCATACAAAAGTTCCTTCTTCAGATCCAGACTTTATGGAATGCATAGACTTTTCCCAAACCGCACAATTACTTCTTCATTAACGTTAAACTCCGAGGATTTCCCTTTTTCGATAGCTCCCACTTTTTCTTGAATTCCCACATCATCCTTTTGAGCATCCTTTAACCTTTCAAAAACATACAGTTGAGAAATCATTTGTTAAAGGATTGATGATGTTCCCTTCTCTATGATTCCCATATCCACCTTTATCAAGTATAAGAAGATGGGATCCTTCTCAATTCTCATCATTTATAGAATCACTAGATCCTTTCTACTTAGGGCATCTGCCACCTTGTTCGCTTTCCCAGGGTGGTAATGGATTGAACAATCATAATCCTTGATGAGATCTATTCATCTTCTCTAGCTCATATTAAGCTCTCTCTGTGTGAATATATATTTAAGACTCCTGTGGTCATTATATATCTCACATTTCTCTCCATAGACATAATGCCGCCATATTTTCAAGGCAAAGATCACAGTCACCAACCCCAGATCATGCGTTGGATAGTTTCGCTCATTGATTTAAAACTGCCTTAAGGCATAGGATATTACTTTATCATTATGCATTATCACACATCCTATAACTTTCTTTGAAGCATCATTGAATACCACAAAAAGTTATCCACTTGTGGGTAAACTGAGCACGGGTGCAGTGATAAGCCTCCTTTTCAACTCCTTGAAGCTTTCATGGCATTCATCACTCCAAGAAAAATTTACTCCTATTCATGTTAGCTTGGTAATAGGGTTGGTCAATCGTGAGAAATTTCTCACAAATCATCGATAATATCCAGCTAACCCCAAGAAGCTATGGATATATGTTACCGATGTTGGCCTCGGCCATCCCTCAATTCCATATGTTTCGGAGGGATCCACAGATATCCCATTACTTGTGATGATATGGCCCAAGAAGAAGACCTCCTTCAACCAGAACTCACACATGCTATACTTTTCATAGAGCATCTCCTTGCGCCAAGTCTCTAGTACAATTATTAAATTGTCCTCATGATCCTCCTTTGTTTTGGAGTATATTAGAATATCATCTATAAAGACTACCACAAATTTTTCTAGATAATCTATAATGACTCTATTCATCATGTCCATGAATATTGCTGGAGCATTGGGGAGTCCAAAATCCATTACTATGAATTCATACTGTTCGTATGTTGTACGAAAAGCAGTCTTGGGATATCTTCCTTCTTCACACTTACTTGATAATATCCCAACAAAAAATCTACCATGGAGAAGTATTGTGCTCCATGAATCTAATCGAACAAGTCATCAATTATTTGGAGATGATACTTGTTCTTTATCGTGATTTTGTTCAGTTCATGATAATCGATGCGAAGCCGCATTGACCCATCCTTCTTCTTGACGAAGAGGACTGGTGCACCCCATGATGAAGCACTTGGGCGTATAAACCCTTTATCCAGATTCTCCTGTAGTTTTTTTCTTCAGCTCTTCATGATCTAAAACAACCATTCTATATGGTGTCTTGGATATTGGTAAAGCCCCAGGTAAAAGTTCAATTGAGAATTCAATATCTCTTCTAGGGGGAAGACCAGACAGTTCCTCGGGAAACACTTCAACGAATTCTCTCACAATATGCATTTTGTCAAGGATGGTTTCTTCCTTGGACTCAATCATATGAGCTAGATATGCGCTCTCATAGGGAATTAATATCCATGCTTGAGATGATGGAGCTAGAGGAGATTAATCTTCTTCCTTACAATTGTAAATAATCGGGGGTCGATTCTCCATATGGAGTGTGATTTCCCTCTCCGAACAATTTATGTTGGCTCTATATAAGGAAAGCCAATCCATGCCATGAATTGCATCAAATTCCACCAGAGGGAGTATGACGAGGTTCCCCGGGAAATTCAATCCACAGATTATAACAGGGGAGCACTTATATTCATGGGATGCAATGATTTCCCCATTTTCCGTACTCACTGACATCTTCACTTCCATGATTTTTGGTGGTGTTGGGATTGTTCTACTGAAATTTCGAGATTTAAAAGAATGCGTAGAACCTAAATCAAAATGTATGTTTGCTATTCTTGAATGAATAACTAGCGTACCTAAAACCACTTCTTTTTCTGGGTTCACTTTGGCAGAAGTGATGGAAAAAGCTCTTCCTTGCAGCCTTGGAGGTTGTTGGTTGTCTGCAAAAACCCTTGGATTATGGCACTGATTTACAAAATGACCCATTTTTTTTTTGCATTTGTAGCATTGAACAACGCGTTGAGGTTCGAATGGAGTGTTCCTATCCTCTATCGCAGCCGCGGGCTTTCTTTCAGACAGTTAAAAGCTAGGTGCCCTTCTCTTCCACACCTGAAGCATTTCCTCATCCACTTAATGAAATTTCTAGGGTGCTTATTTCTCCACTTTTGGAAAGTGGGGTGCTGGATCTTCTTAGCACCGTTGGATTTATCCATCAGCCCACCAGAATTGAAGTCCACCTTATGCTTCTTATCCCCATGATACCCATGTGATTCTCCTATCTCCATTTTGACCTTGAGGGCACATCAGACAATTTCCTCATAGCTGTCGAAGTCATGGATCACTAATGCTTCCCGCAGGCTAGGCTTCAGCCCACCAAAGAAGCAGTCAACCTTGCATTCGGGGGTAACGACAAAGCTGTAAGCGTATCATGCAAGCCTTGTGAATTTTTCCTCATACACTCCAATAGATTATTCATATTTTTTCTTGAGGGAAAGGAAGTCTGTTTCCATCTTAAGCAGAAGGGTACGCGGAAAATATTTATCGAAATAAATCTTCTATAAATACTTCCATTCCAACGCATCGATCTCCTCCCCAGGCTTCGTATTTTTGATCAACCTCTACCATTGATCAGCTTCACCCTCCAAACGATAAGCCTCCAGGAGAACCTTCTCTTGTTCAGAACATTGAAGCATGCAAAAGATCTTTTCAAAGGAGTTGATCCATTGTTCAGCGATTGTGGGATCACATGATCCACTAAAAGTAGGAGGCCTTTTTCTTATAAAGCTCTCGATAGGGACTTATTATTTATTAGGGGGGGGGGGGGGTTGAAAGTTTCTCTTGACCCATTTTTCTATTCAAAACCTGAATTATATGAGAGAGAAGCATGACAAAGTTCCTGATTCCCACTCCCATTGGATTGGGCATCTCATTAGTACAGTCATCACAATGATCATTACATCGGTTATTAGCCTGAGTCCTCCTATTACCATACATTGGCTGGAATAAAAGGAATGTTAGGGGTAACACATAAAGGGTAATGCAAAGACAAAAGTTGATGACTTATAAATAAAATTTTATTTCCTTAACTCATGAGTCTATAGGCATCAATATAGGATTTTCAAGATCTAATTTCTAGCATATTTTCTTAGGGGAATTTTGTAAATTCACTTAATAAGGGTTCATACTAATCTTGTGAATTTATCAAAGCATATCCCCCCGGAGTGTCGTAACCAAGAGTGTAGCAAGGCCCGTTGGCGTGCACTAGTTCCCGTCTGATTCTAGCTCAAAGCGGTGTTTTCGGGTTTTATACTTAGGATACATCTTTGCCAGAGCCGCCTCTACCTGCTCGTATCCAGACAAGGATCTATTTTCTTGATAACCCACTTAATCAATACTCACCAAAACCTAGGGACATTTTAATTGTACTTATTCTTCTATCTAAGGCTTTTCTAGGGTTTTCTAATCCTAATCCCAAAAATAGCCAAACCTATCCTTTGATACCAACTATGACAATCCTTCTTTTTATTACAACATAAACATGATTTATTACATAATCCTTCACTTGATTCAACAAAGAAGATCGAGAGGTTTAGTGTCTTTGGGGCTTAGGATCATTACATAAAAACTTAAAACCCAAAGTACAAAATCTTTATCGAAAACTTCCTTTACATGACCACTACATTCCTTCGTACTTTGCATTGCATGAGATAACCTGAGGACATGCATAAGAAAAGGGTGAGTTATAAAGCCCTGTATGGGAGTACACATTGAATAACATGAGGAGTACAATACATGTTAGACAATAGGCATATCAATAGAGAATAAGAAAAACATGAATATAATGGAATGATAAATCATGATAATCAAAACATGGAAATGTGGAAACAACACTTAACATGGAATTAGCATGAGTCAAGGCTCATTGCACATGGAGCATGAGTAAATCCACACTGCACATAAAGCATGATTAAACCCTCATTTCACTTGAATTATCATGAGTCAACACTAATTACACAGGACGTATCATGATAATATACTTTACCCAATACATTGGAGCGCTAAAAGGGCACACCCTTCTTAAACATTTCATTTCATGCATAAGTGTGCCACATGGATCATAAAACATGGATTCATAAAACATAATCATTTATTCCACGATAAAGGAATGTGGAATTAATGCATGGAACTTTACAATAAATATGTAAATGTTCATAAAGGTGAATACCCTTGATGGAGAAATGGGCATGATATTCACTACACAATGACATTGGCTTAGAAAATCGGTGCGATTTCGGCAGCGTAACGATGTGACATAAGAATTCATAAAAATTGTTGATTAGTGATAAAGGGGTTCCGCATCATATATAAATGTAATGGACAGTAATGGGGTCATATAAATACATGTCCCATCAATTTTAGTGGAATTTGGATTCATGATACAAAATTATTGCTTGAGTGTAAAAGAGGAGAGAGAAGTTCCATTCGGAATTTCAGCATAGTAACGGGCATACATGGGAGGTATTTAATGAGAGATAAAGCGGTCTACCATTATTAAAAAATAAAGAGGGATGTATGAGGGAGGTTTAAAACCATACCCCAACATTTATAATTGAAATTAAAAGGGCAAAAAAACTTAATGAATATTGGACAAAAATGAGAAAGCATGAAAAAAACCTTACTTGGAAGTGTGCTTCCAAAGGCTAGAGAGAGGCTTGTGAGAGGCTTTTTGGGAGCTTGGGGAACCTTGGGAGGATTCTAGAGAGAGTAGGGAAATGGTTGGACAAACTCCAAAGGCTTTTAGTGAGGAGGAATTGGGAGCTCTGGTGGATTTATATAGGAAAGGTGAGGGAATTTGTTATTATTGAGGTTTGGGACCCCTTAAATTAAATTAATCCAAAACACAAACCATCACATGGGTTTTTCCCATGGTTTTTACCCATGTTTTTTGGAAAAGGTAAGATGAAAATAATATTTTATAAGGCTAAGGTCCGAACTTCTTAAAATATTAGGTTTGATTATGTGGAGGTGAGTCAAACTCCCATGGAAATTAATTTAAAAAGGCAATGTGTTTAATAAGTCTTGAGGGGTCCATTAATGCTTTGAAAATTATGACAAACAAACCCAAAATCAAATTATTTTAATGGAGAAACATATATTGGCTGAACATAAAGATTATAGTTTTTATTACATCACTATTGGGTCATTATGATGTCATAAAACACATTATATATTTAAACGGTATTTAATTTTTACTCAAAATTTTGACTGTTTCAGAAAATTATGAAAAATTCACCGTTGGATACTTCTGACATCCTGATTCCAAAAATAACATTTATTTTATATAAATAATTGTCTAAATATGTAAATTTTCACTTTTAAAATAAAAACCGACATTTATAAAAAATTCACGGGTTTTGACAAAAATGGCTTTCAAACCTTAATAAAAATTATAATTGCATTCATACAATTACATGATAATTTATATATAATAAAATTAATCTAATAATAATATTTTATTAAAATATTATTTAATTCAAAAATCCCTTAATTTAATAAAATAGTTTTCTTAATTAAATAATAACTAAAAACATCATTTGTACTTTAAAAACAATTTTTAATGTATCAATAATGACAATAAATTATATAAATTATTATATAAAAAAATAATATACACGAACATAGTACTATCAATTAGTTATATATCCCCTTAAAATAGCTACATAAGACCTAAGGGTAAGATGTGACATGGAGATAGACTCATGGGGTGGCTCGGATAACATCGCTCGAGTAGTAATTTCTATCATCTTCCACTTCTCTTGTATACAGTCTCGTTAGAGCATGACATGGTGAAGCTCAGCTTGGGCTTGGTCAAGAGTGAATCCCAAGGACGCCACCTTTTTTACGAGCTCCGATAAATGGGCCTTGTATGGTGAAATTCTACTGGATCAGGTCATCACTTCCTTTGTCTAAGTAAAATTGCATTTGTTAAAGCCCTATATTTATACTAATCATGTGATCACTGTTCAATGGCTATAAATGTAACAGTCACATTTATTATCATAAAACCAAAGAAGATGACATTTTATAAAAACATTTTATATAAAGAGACTTTTAATAATATCAAGAGGGATTTTCCATTAATGAAACTTTGGGTCGTTACAAGTTTCATTCTAGTAAATTTTGGAAACGGGAATTCCCCCCACGTTTATTCATGTCATGTGGATCCAATAAATTAAATAATTAGATACCGGGGTCTGTATTGTATTATGTTGGCTATTAAATTGATTTTTTCATGTTTTTTAGAAAATTTTGTCCTTTATGATTAAGGTTTAGTCCCTTTTAAGCTAATTTTTCTCTTAATCATTGTAAATAATTTTAATCACTTTCAATAATAATTCATAAAAAGTTTATTTTTAATTGTCATTAATTATAAATTATGATTACATCAAATATGTGTTCCATTTATTGTAAATTCAAATCATATAAGTGAATGAAATTAATTTAAAACTAATCTCATTGATGGGATGGTGAAATATATTTTTAATGTAAAATTTATCAAATGATTGTAATGTTTTTATATTAATTTTCTAAGTAAAATTTATTAAAATGTCCTAAATTGGGTTATTTTATGAATTATTTGTATAATTTTACTTTTAATAAATTTAAATTGTTTTTTAATTATTAAAATATTATAGATGAAATAGAAAATTTTAATTAAACATCAATATTTTTAACCATTCAATAAAAATTAATTTTTCTCCAAAAAATAACAAAAAAATATATAATATAATTTCATTGTTACTCATTAAAATATATATTTTACTTTTTTTTATTATATATTTAATACTCTATAGATTTTTATTTATAATATATTCACTATTAAAAGGAGGTAACACAACCTTTATAAAAATATGGATTTTTATGCATAATATTGGGTTTGTTCATATCTTGTGATTATAAAATATATTAGATGAATGAAAAAATAGATTATTGAATAAATAATAAATATTTTTATTTTTTTATTTAATTAATATTACTCACTACTTACTATTAATTTAATTTATTACGTCAAAATGAATTTGTTAGGGAAAATTTAGTTCTCTACAAAAATATTTCCTCCATATTCAATTAATTTTTATATTAAGTTTTAATAAATTTGTAACCTCTGAATTAAAACATATATTTAATCTGATTTTTATCCATAAATTTAATAGGTATGTTGTATCATATTTTTTAAAATAATTCAATCTTAATAAAATATTATTGTTCTATAAAACATGATATTGTTTGTTACATAAGCCCTTGAAGAAATTCATTATTACATTTTGTTGGTCAGAGTGTAATCTCAAGAGGCGGTGGATTAAGTTCCTTCAATAAAATTGTGGTAAATACTTTATGATAAAGATCCCCCAATTTGGAAAAGCAGCAGTTATTTATAGAAGTATAAATATAAATTTTTAGTTGGGAAACAAGTTTCTCAAAGGGTGATAAATCCTACATTGAATCAGGGTAAAATAGTTTTTTAACTTTTGAAACAAGTTTACTGAATTAAAAAAATAAACACACTAACGAGAACCAACTATCAGAGTTATTGTAAAAATGTTTTCTGTTTTTCAAAATTATGAGTAGCATAAAATAGGAAAACTGAGTATTAAAAAATATAGTATACATTATAATTAGCCAAGAGGGTTAGTCTCAAGCCGAGACTCAATCCTATATACGTAGCGATCATCTGCAACGAAGCAGTTTATATTAACAATATACATGAAACATAGTCTATTTCAGGATTTATAACTGTTTTCACAAACTGTCCAGGGCTCACACACTTTACCACAATTATTCAGGGGAAAAAGAAAATTACCTAACCACACACTGCCTCTTCCATAGTTACACATGGGGAACAAAAGTGTATGTATTGTTTGATGTGATGATTTTTATTATTCCTTAGTTCAAGCACATGAGACCGTGTGTGTAATAGAAAAACACACACTTCTTTGAAATTTAATATAATAATAACTGTAGTGATAATGTTATAAATATTTATTTTATAAGGATATATGTATTTTTGGTTTAGTTTTCGACTCCATGGAGTGAATAATTTATACTTTGAGTCTCTCTCTAGAATTTGTTTCAAAGAAAAAGCATGTCGCAACTCCAGGTTCATGCTTCCACGTACTGAGTGTTATTCTTCATGGTTTGACAGTGATTTTATTATGTACAGAAGACTGTCTAGAATTTTTTTATCCCAAAAGTTTCTTCTTGAGGCTCGTGGGATCACACTGTGAGCACTGGTGCTGTTCTTTGGTTATTCAAGTCTGGCATGTAATGACTCTCCCTCTAGCATCCTACTTTTTTCGCTTCCTTGGTCTTCTATTTTATATTTGAGCTTCAACAATAATAATAAGAAAACCATATTTGGTCTTCTTCAGACCTTGTATTGTCTCTAAATATAGTCTCTTGATATGTTTACAATCATCATTAATAAATTTCATAATCATTAAAGTTACCAAATATGGCCATTTGAATAATATTAAAAAATTGACAATGTAAGGAGTATAAGAGTGGGTATTGGTAGGCTGGAAACTGTATCCTTCCCAATGGTAGCCTTCAGCAGCAACCTTCAACAGTTTCCTTCAACTGCAGCCTTCAGCGGTAGTCTTCAGCGGTAGATTTGATTAGTAGATTTGTAGCAATAATTTTAGAGGTACCTTTACATCAATAGACATCGAACGGTAGACTTGTAGTGATTACCTTGCATTTATAACTCAATAGTGATGTTACTTAGTGGTAATCTTTATCAATGACCATTTATTGGTAACCTTAGTTGGTATCCTCTATCAGTAACCTCTATCAGTGACCTGTATCAGTGACCTTTTACATAGATAATCTTGGCAATATAAAATTTAATTGAGAGAGAAGGGAGATTAAAATAATCATAGTTATTACTTGATGAAAAATATGAATAATTATGAAATGCGATTACCATAACAAAGATACTTGATTTGGGGTTATCAAAAAAGGTGAGTCCAAAAATCTACCCCTTTTTGATAATCACAAATTATGTTAATGAAATTTTATATTGAATTGGTAGTGACTTAGGGTTAAGAACATTTGTGGTGTGTGTATAAATATAATATCTATTAGGACATGAAAGACCAGAAAATTGAACAATATTTATTACTAAAAATATATATTAGAGAATAAAGGATTAAGTTTCCCTCCCTTTTTGATTAGAAAATAAGAATGCATGTCAATAAGGAGACAATAAAATATTTCTTGTATTAATAATTCAAGAGTACAATATACAAAAAGATTAAAAATATCCATATAAACTAAGACATCCAACATTCAATCCACGTTAGAAATGTCTAATTGATCCTTGTCTTTGAAGCTCAGGAGGCAGGTTCAGAATATTGAGGGACATTCCTAGGGATAGAAGTGAGAAAGGTATGAGGAGCTTTTATAGAGGCATCATTTTACCAATAATGAGTAGATCATTGAGAAATAATAGTATTCAATATTCTGATGGCTTGTGCATGAGTCATTAAAGGGGCATCACTGAGAAACCCTAAGGTAACAGTGGAAAAAGGTAATGTTGGAGGAACAATATTGCGAGTCCAGTCCACATAGAGGATGGGTAAAAAGAGATTCTTTAATTTCATAATGATTCTTCCTCCTCTTTCCATAGTTGAGATAAAATCATCCTTATTTTCCAATAATTTCTCCGAGTAAGAATTCAATTCTCTAAGCTTGCTAACTTTATCCTTTAAATCCTAAGTGAAAGGTGGGATCATCAAGTTTTCCTTCAACATCATGAAGTGACCATCCATCTGATGCTTAGCGTACACCCTTTTATAATAGATATAAACATCCCCTTTGATGTTCTTCTCATCTTGAGAAGCCTCCCTTCAGTAATCTCCCAGAAACCTATAAGTGTCCCTAGTAGTAGAAATCACCTGAGTCTTAGACTGGGAGACTATGGTAACTACACCGGATAACTTCTCCACTTCTCCTCTAATAACTGACTTGAAAGCTTCTAAATCAAAAGGATGAGAGGTGGAAGATAAAGGAGATTCCCACAGAGGTTCCATTGTGAAATCTAAAATACCCTTAAAAGACTTAGTTAGAATATTGATCAATCTTTTCACATCATCATCTTGTCCACTCACATGTGCCTCTATAGACTTATAAATGTCCTCAAACACAGTGACCATCTGTTGAAAAACACTATTAACAAACTTAAGGTCTTTTTCCACATGAGCCCTTCAATCTATAAGTGATTATAAAGTCACAATTGATTGTTTCACAGATTCCATAGATTCTACTGAGGTTTTGACATGATTTTGACATTCCATCACTTCATGTAGAAAATTTTTGTGAGAGGTATAGATTACTCTTTCTAAGGTAGATGACACAAATTCTTGATTGAGAGCCAATTTTCTCCCTATCTCAATTTACATCTAATCAAAGTGTATTTTAAAATATGATTTTAATGATTCTAAGTCATCCTTGTTCCCATAATTGTTATGTAGAAGAACTATTGGTTGCATAATAGTGGTCTCTACAATAGAAGAAATTAGAGGAATTCTATTAAGCATGTCATCTTCAGAGTCTCTGTATTTTAATCCCTAGCCCATGAATCCATGATGATCTGAACAATCCTCTATTCCATGAGAAAAAAATGAAACTATGGCAATAGTTACCTCCCCCTCACTTGGATCATTGTCCTAGTCAATTATATTTTCCTCTGTTGTTCCACCTTTATCAAATGTATCAACAAGAGAGTCCTTGACTACTTTCTATACATAATATTCAACCACATCCATTGAAATATCTGCTCAAATATATTCAAAATTCTCTTCCTCTTCACTCTCTTCTATATCTTTATGTCCTGTCACAGGACTGATACTTAAGCATTCCATTTCACAATCATCAGAATTGTCTCAAATTTCTAAAGATCAATGTCTACTTCAGCCTCCTCCTCTATGGTCTCTCAAAATATAATTTCTCTTAAGACATTCTCTTCTCCATATTCTTCACTGGTTTAATCATCATCATTGTCCCTTAAGACATGATCTCTTCTGGGAAATATCTTTGGTGGTTTAGGCTCACCAAAGGAAACAGCATTGGCACAATGACTTGAGGGAAGGTCAGGATCACTCTTGTTATCTACATGAGATTCATCTCTTTCTTGTACACCAACATTCTTTTCTTCTTCATCAAAAAGAAAATTTTTCCACTTTATTAGGTTTTAAAGCTAGATCTCTTTTATTATTTGTTCTAGAAGTATTGGTAAAAATATATAATTCCTCATACAACAAAGACTCATCATTCACCCATTTTCGATTTCAATTGTTCCAACTTATGATTATAAAAATGCAAATAATTTTGGTAATAAAAATGTTGTCCTTTAGAACTATGGTTTCCTTTTTATTTCTAGTAACACCTTTCACTCTCCACTTCAAGGATATCATCTTAGAATGAAACAAAGAATTTGATTTTGAACTTGGCCTCGTCATATCCTATAATTGAATCATCAACAACCTAAAAAGATTTATACTCTATCTATGCTTCAATAGATATAATAGAATAATGTCTATATTACTTATGGTGTAAAATTCCCCTCTCCTGGGACTCAAAACCTATCGAAAAAGTTTAAAAAGTAATATATTTTATCCATCCATTTCAGTAGTAATTAAATTTCTAGGGATTTTATTCTCTGTTATCTCAGCCAAATCCTCTTCATAGAAGAAATAATCACCGGTGGGGTTACCACACAAGGGTAATAATACAAATTTCCATCATCTGGGTCTCTTAAGAATTTATACCATTCAAAATAAGAGAATATCACAATTACTCCATTTACCTATAAAGACATTCGATTATCATCCTCAGATTTCTCGGACATCAAACACTCACAAAATTCCTTCAATACCTTTGAGTAGTATGGTCCATTATTATTTGTAAAACATTCTACCCAAACCTCGACTTCAATTGCATTTAGCACTATAGAGCTGCTTGACGGTAACCATTCTGAAAATAATTCATTTTCTACCAAGATTTCCCTCTTTAAAAGATGAGGATTGATCAGCTTCAAAAGATCTTTTTTTCCAATAATAGACCTTGCTCATGGTTTCTTACGGTTCGACAGATATCCTTAATAACCAACCATCAGACTCTTTAGTCATTCAATTGTAGTTAGGAGTAGTTCAAGGGTTTCATCTAATGGTTAGGTTCCAAGATTATGGAGAAAGAGTTTTGGGAGATGATTAATGTGGATCGAAATGTGGTTTTTATATTATTTTTATCATTTATGGATTGAAAAAAATCAATTAAAATAGATGAATAAGATTATAAAATTTCATAATCTGATAGAAAAACAAGTAGTCCCAATCATAAGTGTGGTCAACTATCGATAAGGTGCCAACGGGGAGGTCCAACAGGGAGGTCCCAACAGTGAGGTCTTATTGGTTAGGTCAAATGTTGAGGTCTTTTCTATGAGGTCTAATGGTGTGGTCTAATGGTGATATCTTATCATTGAGGTCAAATGTTATTGTCTAACGGTGAGTTCTAACAGTGAGGTCTTATCAACGAGGTCTAATGGTGAGGTTTTATGGGTGATGTATTAACATAATAGTTTATCATACCTAACTAATGTTTGATGTAATTTAATATCAAATAATTCAAAGTCTTTGGGAATATATCAACCAACTGATGTTAAGTGCCAATGAATTAGAGATTGATATCAGCTCTTTGATAATTATATCTTAATAAGGGATGTCACACATCAATATGCATTGTCCTATCATGAGATACTAAATTTTTAGAGATGTTAGCTACACTTGTATTATAACACATTATAAATACATGATTGACTTTATATCTATAGTCTAGTAAAGTGTGTTTCGTTCACAGAATTTGATCACAACAACAACCAATAGCAATATATTCATCTTCACTAGTGAATAATTCAATAGATTTCTGTGTCTTACTACACCATGATCCTAGTGACTTTCCCAAAATGTGACATTTTTTGGAGGTTCTTTTTCTATCTAATAGACAACCATCAAATTCAGCATCAGAATAACTTATCAAATTAAATAATTTCCCACTTGTATAAATTATTCCTAAGTTTGTAGAATTCTTAAGATATTGAAAAATTCTTTTTAACAGTAGTTAGATGATATTTTTTGGGATATTATTGAAAACTATCACACATTTATACACTGAACATAATATTAGGTCATCTAGTAGTAAGGTAGAGCAGACTCCCAATCATACCTCTATAATTGGTTTGATCAACTGGTTTACCAGTTTCATTAGCACCCAACTTACTTGTGGTACTCATTGGTGTATCACTACCTTTATTAATATCCAGACCAAAACATTTTTATAGATCCTTATTATATTTACATTGGTTTAAAACAAGACCATTTTTATTTTAAAAAATATTAAATCCATGGAAAATTTAATGTTCCCCCTGAAACTCTTTTCATATTCATCTTGCATAAACTTTGAAAAATTTGTACATAAATAATTTTTCAAGGATACGAAAATAATTTCTTCTACATAAATTTGTATTATTAAGACATCTATGGAAATCCTTTAAATAAAATGGGTAGGTTCATCTATTCCTTTAGTAAATTCTTTTGAAATGAGAATATTACTATGTCTATCATACCACACTATAAGAGCTTGTTTTAGACCATAAAAAATCATTATAAAGATTAAAGACATGATGTGGAAGATAGGAATTTTTAAAACTAGGTGTTTGTTCAATAAATACATCCTAAACTATATACCCATTTAGAAATGAACTTTTGAAATCATTTTCATAATGTTTGAAATTTAGATGAGCTACATAAGAAAGTAGTATCCTAATAGAATCTAGTCTAGCTATAGGTGAAAAGGTTTAATCATAGTCTATTCCTTATTCTTGACTATATCTTTGTGGAACTAGTATATCCTTGTTTCTAACCATGATTCTATATTCGTCAAAATTATTTATAAACACCCATTTAGTGACTATGGAAAAGGTGTCTTTAGGTATTTCTAATAATTTCCAAAATTTGTTCCTTTCTAACTGATATAATTCTTCATGAATATCTATCACCCAAAATTCATTATTCATAGCATCATTAATATTTTTGGGTTTAATCCAGAAAAGAAAATATTGATGTTCGACCTGGATTCTCAGAAAATCTATTGTTTGTGTAACTCTATTTAGATCACATACTACAACAGCTAAAAGATGATTCTTGAGAGTTTAATACGTCTAGAGATAGTTGAAAAAGACTCTTCATGGTTGTCTATAGGTTTATATTCAACATGATCTGATTCGAGAAAATTTCTAGAACTAGTTGTTTTCACTAGGGAATCATTTTCTTTATAATAGAGTTCTAGAATTGACATATCATCCTCAAGATGATCAAGATATGTTTGGGGTTTATGCGAATCTGTCTCATACAATTTGACAAGAACTGATTCTTCCACACATTTGGTTCTTTTATTGAATACTCAATATTATTGACTACAATTTATGTAACATACAAAAATTCATTCATCACTCTTGTAAGAAAATTTACCCATATTATCTATTGTATTAAGGATAAATACATTGCAACCAAAAACTCAAATATAATTAATCATAGGCCTCCCATTTTTCTATAGATAATAAGGGTTTTTCTTAAGAACTGCTCTAATTAATACTCTATTGATGATGTAGTAGGTTGTATTAAAAGTTTCCGCCCAAAAATAGATAGGCATGTTATACTCATTTAGCATAGACCCAGAAATATTTGGATGTGTCCTATTTTTTCTTTATACGACCCCATTTTTTGTGGTGTTTTAAGAGTATAGAAATAGTTATTATAGCCATTATGTAAGCAAAAAGATTCAAAATAATGATTTTCAAACTTCCGGACATGATCACTTATCAAGGTCTTAATTCTAAGTCTAGTATGATTTTCTATAGACATGGAATATTTAATGAAGTAAAAACATGAATCACTTATGTGAGATAGAATGTATACCCAATAGTATTTGAAAAAATCATCTACAGGAACATAAACATAGTTCTTTCGATTAAAACATGAAAATCTTGATGGTCTAGACAAATCCAAGTGAACCAACTCAAGCAGTTGAGAAACTGAAACTTATTTATTTGCATGGAAAGGAACTTTGTGTTTTTTCCATGTAGATAAGGATTAAAAAACATTTTTATATGGGAATTCCAATTTGGGTATGACTCTATCTAAGCCTTTCCTATTCAATTTCCTAAGTGATTAGACATTGAAGTGTCCTAATATTCTGTTTTATAATAATGATTCTGTATGTAAAGCATTTAAAAAATCAAAAATGTTGCTTAACTAGAATGTTTAAATAAACAACATATTCATTTTAATTTCTATGAGCAATGAATATTTAATAATTCTATGAATTAATAACATTTCATGTATCATTTTCAAACATAACATTAAAACCATAATCATACAATTGAGAGATACTCAGTAGATTTTATTTTAACCCATCAAAAAAAGTACTTTTGAAATTTATATTGTATTAGGGTTACCAATTTGGCCTAAGTCGATGATATTCTATTTAACATTATCACCAAATGTAACATGTACACCATAAACATTAATTAGGCACTTGAAGCATGAATAGTCCTCTTTCATATTTCTTGAACATCCACTATCCATGTACCATAGGTTCTCATATGGGATCTTTAAGGCCTTTTCCTGAAAGATAGATTATGTATAGGGTAACTTTGGTACCCAGAGACTCTTAGGCCGAGAGAGGTTAGAAATTTAAGCTTTGGGAACCCATATTTGTCTTATTGGTTTCCTATAATCAACAGATATGTTTCAAGACATGAACACAATGATAGGTGTCACGACCCGTCCTCGGGGCCCGTGCCGTGACTACCCCAAGCCCGCCTTCCATAGGCCAGGGGCTGGCGACTAGCACCAAGGCGTAAAATCCCAGTAAACAGGGAAGGCATTGCCTTTATAAGTAACAACCACACAGAGTCAGCAAGCGGAAAGTAAAGTGCAGAAAAGTAAAGGGGCCGGAAATACAAGCCCAACTGTAAAGTACAACTGAAAAAGTAAAGTACAGCAACTGAAGAAAAGTCGGCGGCCTCGTGTCGTCCACTGGCAATCCCACCTGAAGGGTGGGTACAGATAGCCTCCAGGCTCCTCGGGTCCCACGTCCGCTCCGAGTACGTTCCGCCCAGTGGTCCACCTCCAGGTACCGTCCTGCTCCACGCCCCAACCGTGATCAGCGTTGTCCGTCGTCTGCAACCAACACAACAAGGTGCGGGCATAGCCCGTGCAGGGGTGAGTACAAGCTACTCAGTAAGGACCCCGAGACCCCCGAAGGTCTCCCGAAATCCACAAAGGATATAGCACAAAAGAAAGATGCAATCACGAAGTAACATCTGACTCGACTTAGTTATATGCCCATACATATACCTAAGTCCCCATTTCTAGCTCTGCTCACGAGCTCGAGAACAACTCAATCCACAAAGGAAAGCAAGACTCAAATCCACAAGGAGAGTAAACAGTAAATCCACAAAGGATAGTTCAACACAATCCACAAAGGAGAGTAAACAGTAAATCCACTTAGGATAGTTCAACACAATCCACATAGGAGAGTAACATAAGATTCAGCTCAACCAGGTATACTTTTTCAGATGACGTCAAGACGATCACTGATCCGTCTAAGTCGTCGGACCCACGAAGGATCGATAGGTACTAAACCCCGCAGAAGACCCACACAGGATCGGGCTCACACAGAACCTGTAGGCAGTGGCTCACACAGAACCGGTAGTAAGGACCCACGGAGGATCGGGCTCACACAGAACCTGTAGGCACTGATCCACACGGGATCGCTGAGTGCAGTAGTCGACGCAGTCCACTGAGGATCTCTGCACAGTCGTCGCCGCAGTCCACGAAGGATCTCTGCTCTGCCGTCGTCGCAGTCCACGGAGGATCTCTGCTCTGTCGTCGTCGCAGTCCACGGAGGATCTCTGCTCTGTCGTCGAGGTCACAGCCAGCGCTAGGGTTCCCGCACATAGCGAGCTCGTTTAGGAGGGTCCGCTCCACGAGCCGAGGGGCTGATACATCAACTGACACGTAGTCCGAAGTTGATGTATCCAAAAGTTCTGTATCGACAACAGGATCTCAACGCAACAGACGGCGCGTCAATCGGACGCCCGGTCTGAGAGTTATTGGCATTTTCGTCCCAGGTGCCCAGTTGGTTTTTAGGGCAAAACCGACCCGACCGTACTCCGCCTGTATCCGATCCTCGGGCGGAGTATGCCAAAAGTTCCGTCTCACTTAGAGGAAACTACCACAGCTGACGGTACGTCGATCGGACGTCCGTAGCTCAAGTTATGAGCGTTTCCGCTCCGAGGGCCCGGTTGGTTTCGTGTACGAACCAACCCGGCCGAACCCAAAGTCTTCCGAAACCTTGAGTATAATATACCGAAACGACCGTCTCGATCCAAGGATCGCGTAGCCACAGACGGTTCGTCAATAGGAGGTCTCAGGCCCAAGATATGGGCAAAAGACCGAAGAGGGCCCGAAACGGGGGTTCCGGGCCCGGGGCGACCCGGCCCGAACCCCCCCTGGGGTCGGCCGAACCGGGTCGGCCCGAACCGGGCCGGTTCGGCTAGGCCGGGTCCGGTCCGGCCTGGGCGCGGCCCGGCCGACCGGACCGGCCGGCTCGGCCGGCGCGGATTGGCCAGCCGCGCGGGTGGAAGGCCGCGGGCGCAGCCCGCGGTCGAGGGAGCCGCCGCCGCGGGTCAAACCCGCGGCTCAAACGGAACGCGGCCCCGCGGGGGGCCGCCTGTCACGCGGACGCGGCCGGGCCGCCGCGTCCGTTCCCGGTTCTGCGCGGCCGCGGAACCGGCCGTCGTTGCCGCCGCGGCTTCAGCCGCGGCGGACTTCCTCCACGGCGGCGCGCCGGGCGCCGCCGCCGCCTTCCGCGGGCCGCCGGAGATGCTCCAGTGGCCCGATTTGCCTCCCGTCTGCGCCGTTGCCCCTCCTGGATGCCGACCTTCACTGCGGGATCAACGGATCGCCCCTGCCGCGCGGTTTGTCGTCGTCGTCCGCCATATCCGCACAACAAAAGAGATCGGCGGAGGGTTGCCGGGTCTTGTTCGTTAGACCCGCACCCTCCGCGTTAGCCATAAACGTCACCGGGAGGGAAAATCAACAACAATTTTAATTAAACTAAAATTTTCGGATATTATGTTCTTTACTTAAAAAGAATAAACACGGGGAAAAAGATAAAACAATCCAACATCCCTTACCTTGTCGTCATCGTCGGATGAGGGGTTGTCGCGGAATCGCTCGTCGCGGAGGAAGGAGATCGTCGCGTCGTCGCAGTATCCGGCGTCGCGTCGCCAATCCCCGGATCAAGAACAAACGGATTTAATTAATTAAATCCGTTGTTATTGAAATTTAAAAAGGGAGAAATAAAAGATTCGATTCTCACCTTTGTTGCCGATCGCACGTTCGCCGCGGAAGAAGAGGCACCGAAGAAGAAGAAGAAGAAGAAGGTCGCGGAAAAGTTGTCGACGTCGCGGATCGTGCGTCGTCGAATTCCGGTTCCGGCGTTCTTCGCGTTCTTCGCGTTCTTCGCGTTCTTCGCGGAGAGGGTGGAGGCTCAGAGGAATAGCAATCCTCCAAAATAGACAAGTTTGTCTATTTTATTATTTTGCCAACAAACGTAAAACGCATAAGTAACGACCCAATTAATTCACGACGAAACAGTCCATTTAATTCACGAAATAAACCGCCCAATTAAATGGTCTGTTAAGAATTAAAGAAAACGCGTCGGTTGACTTTTCAGTTACTTTGACGGGTTTTCGCGGGTGCGTTACTTAGCGAAAGAAACGGCGGGGCTCGTGCGGGCCCCACCGCACAAATATCCTACCAAGGGGTAGGATATTTCTGGATAGCATCCTATCCAGTTCAACTCAGTTCAAGTCGTCTTTAAGTGACTTCAAGTGGCTTCCAACAGCTTAAGTGAAATAAAATAAAGTTGTCGCACAAACTTTATTTTATTTCTGACTTAAAGCCGCAAAACTTAAAAACCACGTCTGAGCAAACGCAACTCCGGAAGAGGCGTTTCTAAGCAAATACCGGCGCTGCGATTTCATCGGTGCCCTCAGAATTCGATTCCGGGCACCGGTTCAAAAGATAGTAAAACCCGCTCGTCCGTTCACTGAACGTACCCGAGCCAAACTTCGGAAATTGATTCCGGGCACACCGGGCCTCGGAATCAGGTGCCGTCTAAAGCTGCGCTCTTGTAAAATTCCAAAGAAAATTAAGAAAAAAATTTCCTTGAAATTTACGGGTCTTTACAATAGGTCCCTTAGAATTTGTTTTCCAAAAGATGATTTAGAACTTGATCTAGAAGTGAATTGTCCGGATTTTGGATAAAATATGTTCTAAATTATCATTCTTTGTCCTGGTTGATATCCTAAACCAGTTGTGTATTGTGGAGAAATTTTTTTTCCTAGAAACTGAGTAATGGTATCTTAACCAACAGTAAACATCTCAATATCTGTTTTTAATTTATCATTTGATAGTTTAATTTCATTATTTTCTTTTAACAACTATGAAAATTTTTATTTCTCAATACCGAAATCAGACTTATAATTGGCATTTAAAGTGTGTTTTCTTTTCGAAAAATTATATTTATCCTTGAGTTAATTATGTTTATCCTCATGAATTCCCTAGTTTTCAAATAGTTATTCATTATTCATATTTTCCCCATTCTTTGACTCACTTTTATTCCCAAAATAGATAAAATTATGTATAGGAGAATTATGTATTACCTCATATGTTTTTGTCATGAAACACAAGTTCACATGTTTGTTATTTTCAATATCAGAAGGCTCAGATCCACTAGAGCTATTTTCTAAAGCACTCCATGTATCTTGCATATAACTTTTATATCCCTTGCCATTCTCTTCATAGTTATTTTTAAATTTCAGCTTGGGGAAATCATCCTTCACAAGGCATTTTTATTTAGACTCATATCATACTATCTCATTTGTATTGTCATTCCATTTTCTGCCATTTTTTCCAATGTCCTGTACAATCATACATTACATTATAGTATGAATTTTTAAGGAACTAATTTTTTTGGTATAACTATTTGATCTCATAGAAAGATGAGACATCTAATCATCACTGTCAAAATATTAATATTTAGTGGTGGAACTATCTACAGGAACTTGAACTTTTCTATTATCTTTTCTCATTGAAATTACAGTCTTTAATGCTACAGATTTATTTCTCAGTTCTTCGTTATATTCTTTATTTAAATTAAGATTTTCTTTGAAAGTCATAAGTTTTTCAATTAGTTCCATCAAAGGTAGGTTTCTTATGTCACTTGATTCTAGAATAAAAACAATAGTTCCTCTCCATCAGCCATATAGGCATTGAATAAACCTTATAATCTAATCCTTGGTGTCCACTAGTTTCCCAAGAAGACTAATGGTATTTACTATTTCATTGAACTTGAGATAAATTTTAGATATAAGTTCATCAGTCTTGGTTTAAAAATTATCGTATTTAATAGTATAAGTATTTAATTTCATTTCTTTATCATTGGTTATTACCTCCTGAGAAATATCCAATGTATCCCAAATTTCATATACAATTTTACAGGTAGATATTCTGTGGAATTATTCATCACCTTGATAACTGTACAATGAATTTAATTTTATTCAATTATTATTGTATGTATCTTTTGTCAAAAGAGACCATGTGTCCCTAGCAGTAGCAGTCCATTCTTGTTTTACTTCAATTGTGTCCCATAATTCAAGACCCATTTTCTATAGATAGGTTTTCATTTTTAATTTCCACTAAGCATAGTTATTACCATTAATGAAATATGACATATTGGTAGCCCCACCCTCATCTCAGTTATCCATAGTTAATTATAATTTAATGAACTGAAATTTTAGATATGACATAGAATTTTAAGATCATTAAGATACAACATAAATAACATTTGAAAAGAATTTGAAAACATTAACAATATTTTAGATGGTAGGAATTGAAATTTATCCTTTGATACCAAATGTTGGTCGGAGTGGAAACTCAAGGGGGGGTGAATTGAATTACAAATTTAAATTTCTATTAAAAACTTTTTGATAAACGTCCCCCAATTTGAAAGTATCCCAATTAATTAAGTCTATAGATATTTAAAAGTTAAATTGGTCAACATGATTTTCAAATGGTGATTAGTCAACAGTTGAATTATTGTAAAACACTTATTCAGCATTTGTAATAGGTCTACTAAACTATACACATACACACACTAACCAGAAATAACTATCATATTGAATGTAAAAAGTTATTTTTTTTTGAAATTATGAGTAGTAGAAATTAAGAAAATTGTGTATTACAAAATATTGTACACAGAAGAATTAACCAAGAGATTCAGTCTCTAACTAGGACTTAATCATCCTCACTTGGGGATAACCTACCACTAAGTAGTTTTTATTAACAATAAACATGATACATAGCTTGTATCGGGATTTACAACAGTTTTAAAATATTGTTCAGGGTTCACACCCACTACCACGATACATAATTGGAAAAACAAAAAAGCGATACCACACACGACCTATTCTATAGTTTCACATAGGAAACAAAATTTTAAGTAAAGTTTGATTTGAGAATTTTCATTATCTTCTAGTTCAAGAAAAAGAAACTGTGTTTTTGATTCAAATAAAAAAACATCTAGGAAATTTATTATAATAAACAAAATAGATATAATGTTATAATTATTTTATTTTAGATGTCTCTATTTGATTTCAGTCTATTTATTGACTCCTTGGAGTGAAGAATTTGAATTTTGAGTCCTTCTCTGGATGTTTTCTCCAAATAGAGTGTCGTAACTCCAGGTTCTAGCATCCAAGTACTTGGTGTTCTTCTTCTTGGATTGACAAAGATTTGATGAAGCACAATAGATAGTCATGAATTTGTTCTCCCAAAATTATCTTCTTGTGGCTCTTGTGATCAAAGTGTGTGTGCCAGTGTTCTCGATTTGTTCTTCAGATCTAGTGTGTAATGACTCTCTCTATAGAGACCTTTTTTTGAATCCATGGTCTTCTATTTTATATTTGAGTTCTGACAATAAGAATAGTAAAATAAGGTTTGGTATTCCCCGTACCTCGTACTGTCTCAATATATGGTCTCTTGATATGTCTACACTCATCATTAATAAATGTCAGAAGAATAAAATTTACCAGATATGACTGTTAGAATAATCATAAGAAATTGAAAAAGTATGTAGTAGAAGAGTGGGTATCAGTAGGCTGGTAATGGTAGCCTTCTCAACAGTAGCCTCCATCGGTAGCCTTCCATGGTTTCCTTCAGCAGTAGGCTTCAGTGGTATCCTTTAGCATTAGCCTTCAACGGTAGCATTCAAAGTTAGCCTTCAGCGGTAGACTTAACCAATATAATTTAGTGGTATCTTTCCTCGATATCCTTGTAGTAGTAACTTTTAGTGGTAACTTTACAAAAATAGCCATTTAACTGTATACTTGTAGGGATGACCATGCATTGATAACTTTACAGTGAGGTTTCTTAGCGGTAACCTCTATCAGTGACCTCAATCAGTGATCTTTTACATTGAGAAACTTTCCACTGTATGCCTTAAATGAGAGAGAAGTGATATTATAAAATACGTAGTTATTACTTAATTGAATCTAAAAATATTAATGAAACACGATTATCATATAAAATAAACCTGATTTGGGATTATCAAAACAGGTGAGTCAAAAACATTTAATATAAGGTAATATTATTTTTACCCACATTAAAATCTCTAGAATATATTTATTTAAAATTATAATTGTATCTTAAAGTCTTGAGACATTATAATCCTTATTATGTTGGTTGTTTCATGTCATCCACATTATTAAATACAATGTTCATAATTTATAATTTCAATTTGTTACAACCAACATATCAAAATCTTATTGTATCGAGATGTTTTTGTTTAATACATATCACTTTTAATTATATTCCTTTTTTATGTTTCATATTAATTACTTCAACATTTTTTATTCTTTTGGGAAATTTATATGGGGGTCCCCTTTTCATTTGTAAAGGGGTACTACTGGCACTAACATTATAAACACTCACAAGCCTTATTAATTAAAAAAATAAAATTGTCTCACATAAATGAAATTTAAATATTATAGATTATATTCCAATCATAATACCATCCCTATGGTTTATTATAGTAGATCCAAATGAGGAATATCTTTGAAAATGTAATTATCATAAAAATTATCTTTAAATTTATTTATTGTTTTTTTAAACATGTTTTGGTCTCAAATATTATAAAATTAAAAACAAATTATCTCCCTTATTTATATATGTTATTATTTATACATATTAATAATTATCAATCTCCATGTACATTAATTGGGTTTCAAGATCATTGACTATGAGTACAACTGACATTTGCCTCCTGGATTAATGTCATTTGTTTTTACATTACCAACTTTAATGGATTGATATAATGATGTATTTTCAATATTTATATGGAATTAATGAATTAATTGTATTTATTTATTTTTAATATATCTTATACCTTTTCTGTTCTAGGTCTCTTATTATACGATAACAATACTTGTGTGTACAGTGGACTACCACCTCGAGAAGCGACGTGATTTATTTTAAAAATAATATATAAATGAAATATAATCGTCATAAAATTTATGAATATATTTAATATATATGATATTATTTTTATTAAAATTTAAAATATCAAACACTTCCTTGTTTGTTCTCTCATTAATTTATTTGTATTGAATTTCATGCATATATATAGTCCACAATCTCTACAAAGCGATGTGATTCATTTTCAATGTAAATATATCAGAAATGGTTCAAATATTTTTTATACTATGTAAATATTATATTAATAACACTAATAAATTATGGATATTATGGATATATTATATCCACGTGAAATGGAACTTTCATGAAAAAATGCGCATGAGAAAACAAGGTAATTATAACATGAAAAAATGAATATAATGAAATGTTATACCCAAATAAGTGTTAATATGTAATAACATGATAATATGTTATATTATAAGTATTATTATTTTTCTCATATAAATTAATAATATTATTAAATCCATTTTACATAAGGATAATGTGTGATCAATGAAAATGAAACATGAGATATGGTATTTTGGTCTCCCTTTTTACATCTGTGAGACACATGCTATGTGGACCACCTATTTCAAATATGTAATGTATATAAAACCCATAAATGAATAATATTAGTCTTCAAAATGAAATTACTTGGATTTATAAATACATATTAGGGTCTTTATTTCATGGGGTTTACAGTTCAATGGTTATCAAATCTGTAATGTACTTTGTCTGAATTTTATTTCATTGAGGAATATTGTAATGTTATGAATCAAGTTTCATTTATATGGTGTATATACAAACCATTTTACATGCAATATAATAAATATATTATTATTTGGTTTTTTTAAAATTAAAATTTTAATTATTTCATCGATGTGTGATTTACATAATGGTTACCAACTAGAAAATAATTTCATAACTGAATTTATTTTCATTTAGTTATATTACTTATTATCCATATTAGATATCATAATATTCTCTTTATAATTTATTCTTTTTATTTAATTATACATTTCCACTTTTAAATTTGGACTTATTGTTTACTTACATAATCAATTCATTCATACAATCACACTTCAATGTTATGATCATTATACAATTTTATTTTAGAATCTCATTCTGTTTGAGTCTGTTTATACCTCAATTTCAGTTGAAGAAAATAATTTATAGTTGTATAATGAAAACATCTATTTTAATTATCATCTTATTAATCCATATATTTTCACTTTTGACACTATTTTCCACTATTTTTTATGCAATTTTTTTTAAAATTGCTTTTTAGAAAATACGACTTCATTTGTATCTTCAGTTAGAAATATTGCTTATTCTAAAGCTATGATATCTAAATAATTTTAAAAATGTTTTAATCTACTTATAAATTAATTAAAAAATATATTTATGATAAATTTATCTTTTTTAAAAATAATTTCAAGAGATTGTTTTTTTCTTTTATTAAAAATTACAATTTTCGTACATTTTTACTGTGAAAATGTAATGTTATTTTAATTTGTATATAATAATAAAAATTAAATTCAGTCTTGAATATTATTTCACTAAATCATGATTTCAATGATTGGGATTAAATTTTTTCTTGAAAATATTTTTCCCAATATTCCATAAAATAATTTTTTTAAAAAATATTCAAGGAAAGTTATTTTATAATGATTTGTTAACATCAAGTATTAAAATTTGATTTCCAAAATAAAAGGGTTATTTTCTGAAATATTTATTTCAAATGAAATTACTTGGTACTTACATTCTTCCAAATAAAGAAAATTATTTATTACTCAAATGGTAATATAATATCTATATTACATCCTTATTATTCTTCAAGAAAGTTATGTTTATTATGACTAAGGAATGATTTGACATTAAATTTCATGATTCCATTTTGTAGTCCACATATTTAATATCATCATTGTATATAAAAATTCATCTAAATATCCATATTACTTGTCATGGATATTTAAATTTTATACAACGTATTTTATTTTACATATTCTGTTATATATTCAATATTGACCATTGGTTTCTAAATTTTTTGATATATATGTATTCGTTAATCAATACATTTGTCTAATGTGAGTCATTACTTATAAATTAAATCAATTATTCAAAAAGTTGGAAATTATTTTGAACGTAATGAAATTTTTGGGTCACATTTAATGATATCCCCTTGATTAATTAATAGTTTTGTGGGATGAAACTATTGGATAACCATCAGATATTGAAGAAAATGTACGCCAACATGAACACTATTTTTTCCATTTTCCTGTAATATTGACAGAATGAAAAGTGACTGATATATATTATGATTCATTATGCATGGTAATTTGATATAAAAAATATTTATTAATCCATTCCTTAATAAGTTCCATGTAATGTGGGAATGTATCAAATCCCTTCGTGAGGCCTTAGTCCGCCGTACACACAACAGATGTTGTCATGTTCACAAAAAATGTAAATCATGAAGGTGATATTGATATAATAATTCCAGAATATTAATAAAAACATAAATATCATATATTTCATATAAGAAAATTAATCCATCATTATATATTTCTTTGAGAGGTGGTAATTGGAAAATTAAAAACATCAATTTGTGAGGCAGTAGCTTTTTAAAAATCTGTTTGAAGATTTAATAAACCATTTATTGGATATGTGTGTCGTATTAAGACAAAAATATAACATAGAAACATATCATTGTATGGTTGATAATGAGGATAGAAAATTTTTATAGTATAAAAATTATTTATGATGGTAGAAAAAGAAATAAAACAAAAATTCTCATTGATGGATGTTAACTCTTCTTCAGGTATCCCACTTAGGTGAGCATTAAAGTAATTCATGGTAAGAATTATATTCAGAACAAGTAATATAGAAAGAGTGTAGGTAGTTTTGGAATTTATTAGGGTATTTTATGGCCAAAAATTATATTTTAGATGTGATGAAATAAATATAAGGGTAAACATTTATAAGTGAGGTGGTGAAAAACATGTATTCTTTTAAAAAATAGAATTCCACAAATGTTTTTTATATAAAAATGGACTAAATTACGCCAATTTTGAACAATTTATGTGGAATGATATATATAATTTTATAAAAAAAATTAGACAAGTGGGTAGGTGTTCAGAACCCATATCAGTTTAGATTAAGCCATTGTAATATCATTCATATGTTAATCACAATAATTATTTATTCTGGAATTCACTATTCATTTTGTTAAAAAGTCTGTTTAGAAATTATAGAAATTATAAATTATCATTATTATGAACATGGATTCCTTTTTGATAAATTTCTTCAATAACTGGAAAAAAATAAAAAAGTATTCCCGCAGTTTTGATGTGTATGTCTGTTTTTAAGAGAAAATGTTAAATAGATTATAATTTTTTTATATAAATTTTAAATATGAAATTGATTATAATTACCTAATTTGGTTTGTTAAATGTTTTATTGATTTTAATATAAATTAAATCAAATTTATATTATAATTTTAATTATTAAATATTTTTATCATAAGTAATTTTCAATTAAAATTCTTTTTTTATCAATCATTTTAAAAATGAATGTTCTCTTAAAAATCTGAAAAATTTTACATAAGCTACTTTAGAAATTCAGAATAATTTTTTAACTTGTTATTTTTCTAATTGTTTCAAATAAAAATTTCATTTTAAAAAAATCTTAAAAATAAATTTTTCAGAATATAATATATTTTTAACATATAAAGACTCTACCGAATGTTATTTAATTAATTTTATATATTTATTATTTGTGTAAAACCAATATACTTGCTATTTCAAAATTAGTTTTTAATATTCATGTTACTATGTTTAACGTATTATTTTAATTATCAAGTTTTAAAAAAATACTTAAACCATATATCATGGTCTTTTTAAAACTCATTATTACTTGTCAGACAAGGTATTCCAATGTTACATGCTATAGAATCATGGATTAGTGTTTCTTATAACTAATTTCATCATATAATTCTAATTTATAGGAAAAATATGTATGAAAACATGGGGAGTTACATTATTCCCCACATAAAATGAATTTCCCACTCAAAATTCATTCCACTAATATAAACTATTGTGGATACTTCTACATCATAATATCCTAAAGTTACCATGATTTTTCCTAAAACATGTAGTATCACCACAAAACCATGACAATGTGAGTGGGATCACTTTTTAGATCATACGCTTTATGATCCAGAATAAACAGTGGTTGTTCCTCATAAGAACAACATTCTTCAACTATATGAACTATGAGTTCGGTACATCTAATGTTATGGGAATGTAATTCTACTACAGATATAATTTGAATATATCATAAACATTATAGAGGATCTTGATAATTTCCAAATGATAGTATTGAGTCATTGTATTATAAAAAATTTAAATGGGACAATATTCGTAGGGCTTGATTTCAGATTCTTCATGAATCTCGAAACCATCTTCGGTGGATAAATTCTTCGATTCTTCTTATCTAAAAAATAAAATTCAAAATCATATAGGTGGTTATTAGCAAATAATTTCATAGGACTGTAAGATTCCTTTATGGGATGATGATTGTATCTAAACTTATTTTCTATTTTATTATATATCATATGTCACAATAGATTTATTTCTAAAACAACATTATATCTCATTAGAGTTCTACATTTCATTCCATAAATGGATTCATAAGGAGCCATCAATATTCTTGATTGGAAGATATTTTTGTATGAAAACTCAACTATGGGAAGGTACAAATCCCAAAAACCTTTGAAATCCAATGAAACAAATCTCTATATATCACCTAGGGTTTGAATGGTTCCTTCAGAATTACCATAATTATGAGGCTGATATGCAGTGCAGAAAATCTACAATGTATCATGTCTTTGCTAATGACTTCACCCAAAAATTGAGGTAAATATTGAATCAATATATGATACACTATAATGTGGAACTCCATATAACCTTACCACTCCATTAATTTATATCCTTGAAATCATATCTAGAAAGATGTTTTCTCTGACAATAGTGATGTGTGATTATATATTATTGACATTGAATACAACAAAAAATTCCTTATACACTTTAGAGGCATTGGGGTGTGCTACAACAAAATAAAATTTTAATTTTCCACATTTCTATTTTGGGATGAGTAATGGATGAAACAAACCCTTATACTCTTTTCTCATCCTTAAATTTTTGACATATGATGAACTGAGATACAAACTCTAAAATATATCATTTTATGCCTTCTGGCCAGAGTTATTCACTCCTATATTTATTTATTTTCATACTTCTAGTATGAAGAGGAAAAAAATTGCAATTAAATTTTCTTAAACCTCCATTTTTAGGTCTTATATGGAATGAATGTATAAAAAGATCCTAAACCTTATAAATCCATCATGATGAATTTCAAATTCAGGAAGATTTTGTTCATCCTTTTGAAACTACACATCTACCATTTACACCTATTTAATCTTCACATCGGTAGATGGTTGAGAATTAAATAGAGAAAAATATTTTTTTTAACATTCCTTTATGATTTGTAGATCAACTATTTTAAAATCCTTAAATATGGAATATTTTTTAACCCTCATTTCAAACATGGTTTCATGACCCTTTCATCTCAAAACAATGGCCAACTTGTTTTTAAAATCCTTAAATATGGGTTGCTTAATTATTACAATTAAATAGAGGAACCATTTCTAAAACTAACATCATATCATGAGTTGGGTCATTTTGCTCATTATTCATTAGTTTTATTCTGGAAAAATTTGTAATAATGTCATTATAAATGAGAACAAATACCAATCCATTCTTGGATATATCACTATATATTACAATCCCTTCACCACTATATGGTAATATAAAAATAGGTTCACTGAGTAACTTTCTTTTTAGTTCCATTAAACTTTCCTCACATTCATCTATCCAAAGGAAAATGGATCCTTAATTTGATAACTTGGTCAGATGATAGATAGTCCTGGAAAACAATCAATGAAGCATCAGTAATGTCTATAAGATGGAATAAAATTTTGGATCTGAGTCATTGTGGTTTGTTTGTAGCAAAATTTATTAGCATCAATTTTTGATGGATCTACTTCTATACGATCATTCAAGATTACATGACTAAAAAATGAAAACATTTTTATCCAAAATTTAAAATTATTAAATTTTACACCTTTTTTATATTTTACATGTATTTTCTCCTTCCATAGGACGTTTCTATCAACTCCACGTGGTTTTCATGAATATTCATTCTCCTTGATTAGATAATAATATCATCGATAAATACTGACACCAAATGATAAAGGTAATCTATAATGACTAGATTAATTAAACCATGAATATAGTAAAAGAATTAGTAGTGAAAAGGAATCACTATATATTAAATTTGTCCAAAACTTGTATTAATTGTCTTCTATGATATATTATCCTTCTTGATCATCATATTTTGATATCTAGAATGAATTTAAATCTTGGAAAAGTATTGAGATACATGAAATTGATCAATGAAGACATTGATATCGGGATGAGGATACTCATTCTTAATTTTGATCATGTTTATCTCTAGATTATCAATCTATATTATCATTGATCCATCAATATTTTTCACAAAAATAATAGGTGCTCCCCAAGGTGACATAAAAGGTTGAATTAATCCCCAATCATGGTTTTCCTAGACTGAATTACTTAAATCAAGCAACTATGTCCGACTCATTCTATAAAAAGTCATTGACATTTTTGGGGCCCTAGGTATGATTTATATTGAGAACCCAACGTCTGATTTTAGTGTAATACTGATTAACTCTTCTATAAATAAATCAAACAAATATAACACAATATGGGAATAATTAATTTATAGTTTATCCCTAACCATATAAGATAAATACCCATTATTAAAGTGAATTAAAACAAAAATATTTGATTTGATATCCCATGAATGTTCATACGTATTGTCCCACCAATAGACATTTATAGGTTGGTTTATTAAATAAAATTTGAATTCACTTACGTGAAATTTTTTTATGGATTTATATAGATAAATATAGTCTATTCCTAAGAAGAAATGAAATTCTACGAGAGGAAGAATGATTAAATTTTTTATAAGCACACTCTAATATATGTCCATAAGATATTAATCATATACATGAAATTATATCATTGTACCATTATGGTTATTAATTTATAATTCATTATCTAATAACTTGTGTGGAATATCGATACCCTTAGAAACTATTTTACAAATTAAAGAATATTTAACTCCAGATTCAAAAGAAACATTATAATTTCTGATGTGGATGTTAGCATTACCATTCATCATGTTTTTATCGCAACCATTATCTAAAACATTGATCAAATGATGTTTCCCTTTTTCTATTAGATAAAGAAAATTCTAATGCCAATCGTCTTCATTAACCAATATATTTTGACATTTAATAGAATAATGATTGTATTCCATGAATTTAAAACATTGGGGTGTTGTTGGTGTATTATGTGAATCATTCTCTCTATTCACAACATTAGTAAACTTCATCCCATCACCTAGATGATCAATTTGACAATGAACTGACCTTCCACACATAAAAAATTTATTTATCCAATAATGAAAATTTCATACATATTTAATCCCACAAATTGAGAATAATGGAAATAACATCTTATTCACTCCATTGTTCTATGATATTCAATTGAACACCAAATTCATTTTCTTGTTAAATCCAGTATATTGATATTTAATTAAAAACTCTATTTCCACCGTGATAGCATCAAACCAAATCAATTCATATCTACTGAAGTATCTTTTATTTATTTATTTATAGATGCATTGATTTATCCCACCAAAAAGTCAATCCACCTTATTTACATTTATGATGATAGTACCATATGAATACCTCAAAAGTATTGTAAAATATTACTCATTGGGACCAAAATATTTTCATCCTTTCTCATTAACTCATGGATAAAATTCTCCATTTATGTTTTATGAATACATGGAATGTACATTTTGAATAATAATTTCCTGAACTCATTCTTGTATATGGAGTCATTTTAATCTTATTTTATCATATTCTTGATAATAGTGTACTATTTTTTTCCTTACCCTCTAAATGGTAGACATCCAAAATGACATTTTCATTTTCTAATCACTAGAGAATGGAAAATATCATTTCAGTGGTACTGATAAATTACTATATGGTACACCTATTCTACATCAATATCTTCATATAGTATTTGTACAGTGAGTGATTTCAAGGAAAGAACTTGATCGATCCTTTACCAATATTTTAGGATTTATTCCATTACATTGTATTTTAAATATACATATCCTTAAACATGTCCTTGGGGATCTCACTATGTTTTTCAAATCCTTTTTAAAGGTTAACTGAGCCTATCCATTGATACCAAATATAAAGACACTATCTTAACATACATTTAAATTACATTACTTTTTATGAATATTTACTATATTATACAAACACACTCTTAAAGACCATAATATTGCAGTGTCCTTAAAAATATGGAAACAAAAAACATGGTCCATATATGAGATATGTGATCTCCCACTACATTATTCATAACAAAATCCCTACTTAGACATATCAAAAATAATACATACCTCCATAACTAGAATAAATTCAACATAAGAAATTATGGGCTCATAAGATCTATAAGGGTAAGCATAGGATATATATTATCATAACGTGAACATAAGGCTATGAGAACAATAATATAATATTTTAATTTAATACCCTATATATCAATGATTATTATATTGAATCATGGAATAAATATTGTATTTTTACGAAATGAATCATCAGAAAATTCGGGAACATGATCCAAGGGAGCAAGACATTGGCAGCAGACATGGAATTTTCTGAACATGCATAAGTATAGAAAATCTTATCCTTATTAGTCAAGAATCATGGAAAAGACTATCATATTGAAATGATTTCACTCCCTAAACCATCATTGAAGTAAATTTTCACTCCCAAGACCTTTATAGTTGACAATGTAGTATACTGAAAATAAATAAATCATTTGTTGTAGTCCTGTATGTCTCATGACATATAAATATATTCTCAATGCCTTGAAGTGTTATGTATGTCCCAGCCATCACACATTAAAACCCATATTTAACTATTCCATAATATCACTCAAATTCCACATATCATAAACAAGGAAAATAAATGGTTAACATAAATATTTCATAATATCATTACCTATGGAAAATAAGTAGGTTTCATAATCATTTCATCATAGAATATCCAATGAAAATAAGTGGGGTTCATAAGATATTTATTATGGTTTCACCCTTGTATAAAAAATGAGTTTCATAAAAAACAATTCATGATAAACACAAACCATCATGAGAATGAATATTAATGTTATCCTTGGATCATATTCTTAGTAAGAATAATTTAACATCAATCGGTTTCATCATAAATAGACAATGATTTTGATCAATCATTTAAAACATACCCAGAGGAAAATATCCTTCTATGATTTTCTTGACATTAATCAATTTTAATACTTTTTTATTTCAAAATATATATCATATTTTATAATGGAGGCTTAAAATAAATCATTGATTATGAATAAAAATGAAATCATTAAATCATCTAGGTATGATAAATTTAGAGATTTTTGTTTATCTCAAACCACAATAACTATATAGGAATATAAATTTGGATGTTCTAGTTTGATATCATAGATATTGGGGAACACTATGACGAAAAATCGTGACTATAGATCATGTATCCCAAATTTAAATATTATTTATTTAGATTAATGATTCAATTTTAAAAAATAAAATATACAAAATTAATGAAATTTTCAAGGTAAATTTTAGTGTTTATGTTGTGGATAATTCAAAATAAATATTCCTATTGACCTATGAATTAGGTACTAAAGCATTTAATGGTTCACTAATTGGTTATTGTAAAAACAATTGAATCTGTTGAGGATGAAACTATCCTTTTGTCTAGGAATAGCTAATAACTTATATGCATTATGCATAGATTTTATGGAAGACAAAATCTCAAGATAACAGACATAACCACATCAACACAAATTAGTTCAGGTTCTCTAAATTTCACCTCCCATGGTCATGGTTTTGTAAGATAATTTTATGAACATTTCTTTTTAATCTAATTACTATCCCACAGGTTACCAAGGATTAATTTCTAGATTAATTATCCATAGAATCACTATTCGACATAATCATTAACACTAATTGGACAAGATACCCATTAGAAATTTGATTTAATTCTTAAATATAGATGGAATTTATGATTTAATGATTAATGTATTCATCATAAATCATTCCATAATTGAACTTATAAGAAATTAATTATCATTTAACATGAATGAGGAAATAATGAAGAAATATGAAAGGGAAATTTAATTATAAAGTCAATTTAGAAAAAGGAGATATTGTAACAAAACTAAATATCATTAATTATTTATGGTATAATAGAAAATATATAAATAAAAAAATACGTGTGAATAATTAGATTTCAAAACCCTGCAACATCCTTTGGATGGTCACATCTCCTACATAGAATGGAATGGTGAAAATGATGGTCTGGATGAAAATATTGGCATGAAACAAACCTTGTTGGGGCTCTAGCAGCAGCTACCCCAAGATCCCATACATATTCGAGGGTGTGGAAACAATCATTGAATCCATAACCAGCTCAGGAATTCATTTTCGAGTGTACCTTTATGCACACACATAGCCAACATAATGGGAATGTACATAGGGAAAGAATTAAATGTGAAACAATGCTGTAAAATATACCAAGAATTCATGATCCTCTAGATAGTGAAACTGTATGGTAGTGAAAATTTAAAAATAAAGGGTTATTAAACCTATCCGACTAGAAATGTGTCCCAACCTAATAAAAAGCTGGAAATAATAAATAGCTGAGAGAAACATGCTCTTGAATACCAAATATACAACAACCATATGTTGTCCAGGCACTGAGTATCCTTATGATCATATATATTCACAATATACATATCCATCATATACATAAGACATGAAATATACTTAAAAATCTCATCCATGGGTGAGTCTAAACATATCCAGTAGTATGCCTTGAAAGGTGAGGTATGAGTAGTAAGAAATAGAATAGAATAGAAAGATAACTAATGAATAAGGTATAGTAAAATTTTACAGATAAACACAGAAAAAGTGAATGTAATCTCAATTAAGAAAAGTTGCCTAAACACTAGGATTATATGATATACCTATTGATCCATAAACACCTATAGCATGAGACTTGACTCATCTATCCACGATAAGCTAGACACAGAAAGCATGTGTCATACCCTGCACTTATTCATCACTCCCAATAAGAGAGTAATAAAATCCAAGGATTGGATACATTATATATATATAAATATATATATATATGCTCAGTCAAATGAATCCCAAATGAGAATGTAATGGGATCTTCATCTCATAGCTCAACCAAAGAATAAGGGTACCAAAAAATTAAAATATTACACAATGATGTCCGTCATCCCACACATCTTACGAAAATACTCATGTATAAAATAATGATTCAGAACACATTGATACTACCCTCTTTGGGTGGCACTGAATTGTCCTTAGATTTTTGGTCACATCAAAAAAATCATCTCAGTGGGGAAAGCATTCCTCTTCCTCATTATTCCAAATCAATGTCAAACTAATCCCTTATAATTGGTGAGTTACCACAATTTCATGAGAGAGTACCCATGACCAAGTAAACTAGGAGGGCTCTACTATGATAGTTCATGGAGGACCCATGGCTTTCCCATCAGGAGGGTTCTACACATATATTCAAGGATCCATTCCAAACTCTACTGGATTTTTCCACTCTATGTCAATAAGGACTCATGATCTGATAATTCAAGAGGTTTCCAATAGAGAATTCGATGACACATTCCCAACCTAGCTGGATAGGTATACTACAATAGTCATCAAGGACCCATTCCTAGCCCTGCTGGAGGATTCAATATGGGAGATTTTATAGGACACATTACCAACACAGATGGAGGTCTCTACTATAAAACCATCGAGAACCCATTCCTAGCCTAACTAGAGGGTTTCAATCAAAAGTAATCATTTGGTGATCCTTCTTGAAAAATATCATTGTCAGGGTCACCTCAGAAGGTGTTTATCCCATAATATTCCACATCATATCTCAAAAGATAGATATTGGGGAACCATATCATTTTATTTGAAAAAATACTCTGTATGGGATACTTGGGGGTGTGAGAAAATCTGAATACAAATGATATAGATACGAAGATTAGATGTTTCTCTAATGAAACCTAGGGGTACATAGTGTGTGAGTGGGTGTATGTGGCATGTGGACCCACTTTATTTCTTATCCTGCATCTTTGTTGGCACACGAGTTAATGTCTGTGAAGTAGTACATGCCGTTTAGGTGGACTACCTGACTTGTACTGGATATCCAGAAAAGGTCTTGTGATGTTATCAACATCCACAAAACAGACCCTAGGTATTTCTGATGTAGTTCCCTCCTTATTGGTACACATTGGATACTTCTCATTATATCAAACAATGTTTTTGTACTCATACACAAAGTCCCCACCTGTGTGACCCACCACTAGGGTTTATCAATAATGGGATGGGATATACATCATGTAAGGAAGAACTACACGACTCATTATACATCAAATTTTTCATAACCTAGGGCCATCACTAAGGGATGATACACATTTTATACTCATCCAGGAATATGTCGTAATGTTAGTATTTTAAAAAAACAGTTGATCTACAATCTCTGTGGTATATCTGTTCGATTCCCTTCATTTCATCATAGATCTCACCTCAAATCCTTCCAAGATGATTGGATCTAGCCGAGATTCGAGCTATCCAGAAATCATTAAAAGGAAATTGGATTCGTTATCATATAAATATTTCCTCATTCATTCTACAATACATCATAGATTCTATCATATATTTTTGGAACATAAACCCAAATAATCAAGGCTCCTCATCTAGAAATATTTCTAGTTATGTGATCAGATCAGAAAAGATATCATGTTTTCTTGATTAACCTTGGATCTGAGATCCCGATCGAGCTTGGGCCACCTAATAATTGTTCAACTATGACCTCCAAGACCCAAAAGGTGAACAACGTGATGTATTGAGGGAGATAAACACCACAAAAAATGTTTATACAATCATTGGTCAATGATTTTTCTATAATTTAAATTATTATTAATTTATGGCATTGAAACCCAATTAATTATATTCTATTTTATTAAATAGGGTCATAAAAAGGCAACAAAAAGGGAGTATTTCCAAGAACAACAAACTATCTACTGATCCATTTAATCAGTGTTGTAAAAAGAACCCATTTATGAGTCCTACGATTATTAACAATGGATTTATGATGTAGAACACTTATGTCAATGATTTGGAAGCACCATTTCGTTCTCTACATGTTGATCTGATCTGATCCTGCATGTTATCATCATTCATCATGATATACCGTATGAAGAAGGAATGAGTGATTTTGGAATATTACATGGATTATGGGTTATCCCTGGGACGTTTTCTATAGACATAAATTTATAACAATCCAAATTAAGTCAAATAAATCAATTAAATAAATTAATTAATTATTTAAATCCACTTAATTTAACTTTAATGAGTGAGGTGTCCAAAAATTCAACAATGATTCACTATATATTTCTATTAGGGTAAAATATATGTTATTAACCCAAATATGCTCTCAGATTTTTGTTCCAACCAACCATTTAAGAATTATGAAATTAGTAAGGTATCACGTGCGTGGAATATAATATATAATTAATATTTTTATAAGATAAATTAAGGGAACACCAGAGCTCATAATCACAGGTTAACATAGTGAATACTTCAATATATATATATATATATATATATATATATATATATATTTAAACATAAATCATAGAAATAACCTAGTATTTAAATCATTCCCTACATCATTATTTTCTTTCCTAAAATGTAGTATGAGGAAAATAACTTGGGATAATGAGACCACAATTTTACCTCCCAATCCCAGGAACTCTCCAAAACATTTCATTCTTCCACAACATGAGAACCAAAGGGATTTTAATTCCAAACAGGGTACAATACTACCAATCCTTGATCACCCCCATATATTGCACAATGGTGGATCCATCCACCATGTCCATCTTTTCACACTCAATGAATTTTTATCGTTCTTGAATATATCTCATCCGTTGCAGTACATGAAAGACATCGAGATCCTTCTCGAATTTTGGGGTAGGGTGAGGTAGTAGGAAACCTCTCCAAACCTCTACATGATTTTGAATTTCCCAACGAACCCCAACGATAGCATGAATCCTTAGATGAACCTCCAAAATTTTCATCATGAGGATAATTTCCAGAAAACACGGTCTTCTCTATCTAACTCCAAGGGCCTATGACGGTCATCTACATAATATTTTTGTCTATTATAAGCCATCCTCATCCACTCACAGATGACTTGAACATTCCTCGTTGTCGCGTGAACCATCAATGGGCCCACCAATGTTGACTCACCAATCTTTTTCTATAACAACGGTGCTCTTCAGTCTATCTTTTATAAGCTCTTATAATGTTCATTGTCGATGGTATAGTGGTTTATATTATTTTGTGAACAATATACCAAGGGTAGTTGATACTCTAATCTCTGGATGATGATCAAAACACTAGCACTCGACATATCATATTGCACCTAAAGAGTGCACTCAATTATCATGTCCATCTGGGGGTGAAAGGGTTTAGTCATCCACAATTTGTTTCGGAATTAATCCTAGAGTCCTCTCTAGAATAATTACCTAAACCAAAAATCCATACTATAGAAAATCATCTTGGGCGACCTATGAAGCTGAATGATCTCTCGTATGAACAGATTTCTCACACTCTCCATCGAACAATATTCCCTGATAGTAAGGATGTGTGTCAACTTGATGAGTTAGCCAAATATCACATAGATTGCATCACGTTCATTAATTTTTAATGGAATCCCTTGAAAATTTCAATGTATATTTCATCCCACATCCACTTTGGGATATCTATAGGCTACATCAAACCTATCAAAACATGGTGCTTAGACATTAACTACTGATAGGTGATGAAGTGATAGATGAACTCAACTATTCATCGCCTCATTATGGACCCCCAAATAGTTTGTTTAAGATCAATGTACATCTTCCCTACATAGATATGTAAAACTAGGTGAGATGTGTGGAACTGTTTCATCACATCTCCCCACAATGATATTGGAAACACTCTTCTCCCTTACAACAAGATGACATGATTCCCTCTATTGGATTATCTAAATAGTGAGTCTGATATTGATATCTAATCTCCTAAGACCTCAAAACTGATGTCTCCCAGCTGTGAATCTCCCACAATCATGAAAATTTCATGAGTCAACACCATTTATTGAATAAAATATGTACCCTCTTGTTCTATTAGGGTTATCTATAGGGGATGCCAACTGCTCTGGAGATTTTTCCACTATGAAATCTTGTGACATCAGGTTAAGGTAATCTTATTCAAAATTTACCTTCCATAACATGTAATGTATCTCGAATTCATAGTCATGTAGGAACTCTAACAAACATCATGGTCTCAGTTTGATGTATCTCTACTGAAAGTTATACCTAATACTCAGGTGGTCTGTGTAGAACACAAAGTGCTCCCCCATAAGGTGGTGTATTCACATCCTAAGGAAAAATACTACCACTTCAATATCTATATCTAAATTTTCCTAGTTCAACACATGGTGTATAAATAGCCAAAACCTGTATACAATAACTACCTTCCACTGTGTCAGTAAGAAAACGATCCCAACACCTGAGCCATCACAATACTCTAAAAACTATACATGCTCATCAGGAAGTCTCAACACTAGAGAACTCCTCATCCTCTACATCAACCTCTAGAATATCCCTCTAACACTTCTCAAACCAGGTAAACCATTTTTCATTCTGCATTTGGACATTCAAATGGTTAATAATTACATAGATGTATACTAGATATCCCATTTATGACCCTACTAATCCAAGGTATCTCTGCACCTATGAATCATTTTTGGGGGGTATCCTAAGCTAGTACTACTTTGATCATAACTGGACCCATGGAGAAATATTGATTAGAAATGAAATTCCACAGAAAGTGAATCCTCATGAATCCAAAAATGACACTTTGAGTTTTTATGTAATGTTCGTGCACTTAAAAAACGATAATCATAATAAATTACACTACATTATCCTCCTCTAATGCAGAGTAAACAAGTATGTCGCTGATAAAGGAATCAAAAAATTGTTCACAAAAGGGTGGAAGACCTGGTTCATCAAATCCATAGATATAGTTGGGGAATTTTCCACAAAAAAGGGAATCACCAGGAACTCAATGTGTATGTATCAATATAGAAATGAAAACATTCAAGTAAGAACATTGAAAACCCACAATTGGAGGTATACAGACCTGATATAGATATTCGAGAACCATTTTCCCCTCAAAACATGAAAAGAGTTGATAAATCCTTAGTAATGGTTAATTTTTTTTTATCATGGCCTAATTCAGTGGACCATAATCCATGAAATGTCAAATCTACCATCTAACATAATAATGAAAATGATTGATGCTTCCCAGGGGTACAAATTAGTTCTGATGAATACTTTCTGAATATGTTAATCTAGCTGCAACCATAAATCCAATAAATCCATAGGTTCCATTTGATATGTCATAAAATATGCCGCGTTAGTACCAAGATTCCATTCAATTCAAGAATACATCTCCCTCCGCTAAGGTAGTCTTGTATCGTCGTATGGGAATTCGTCCACCGAGTAATGTATAACTAAGAAACCCCAAATTCTAGAAGAGACTATTTCACCATGGTCTATACTAGCCAATTGATGGGTGAAAGGTTGCTACCTATTTCTCATAGCATCCACCTATCTAACAATGATATCTATCTTTACATAAAAATATAATATTGTCCCATCATTGCATAATCATTTAAATTTTCAATGGTGAAAATTAATATGGGTTAAAAATTGGGATAAATAATATGTACCCAAGATGGAGTCATATGATTCCATCGTCGTGACCAAAAGTAAAATGTGAAAATATCTCCACGATAACTCAAACTAATAGTAGATGAAAGATACAAAATAAGAATTCTCTATTAGAACCTCATGATAGAGCTATTGAGTTAGAGAATCAACTCAGATTTAGAGCTCTCGAACCAGTATTTTTGACACAAAATAGGTATCAGACCCTATTCTTACCTATACTAAGGAATAATATTAATAAACATATAACATACCTCAACTCATCTCATGTTCTATGAGGTCATAGACATCCAAAGGCTGATGCTATATGCATCCTCAACTACCAGTTCCCTACACATGGTGTGGGTCACCTAGTGGTAGTGGTGGAAAGATCTCATAGCATCTCTATCCACATGATTCTCCACTTACATTTTTTCCAACTCTAAATCATTGAATATGAGCATGTTCATCCCTAAGAGATCCTTGATCAAGGAATTTCCTCTAGTATGGAGATCCACCAGCTATCATTCTAAGATAATATGAAGGCATGGTCAAGTAGTCTCCTACCACGTGACCTAACCTATCACAGGTAAATCACCACACATATACAAGATACATTAACTCACCATAATTCCATTATTTATATGCTGGATTTTTATCATGATAGGATATGCTATGCTATGATCCTGGTGTTTGGCATCAACTAGATGATGCAGATGAATTGACACTATGACCCCCACTGCCAACTACAAGTATATGGAATCTAAATGACATAATGACCTTTTTTCACGAATTCCAAATCCATCACCCTAGAATAGGCTGGAATTTATAACGACTCAACTCATTCTTAGATTTCTTTGCAGCGTCCCTGATCAAACATATGTGCTCAGAAGTAGTCATCACATATCATTTCATGGGAGTAGTGCATATGATCTATAAACCTATCCATGTTCATATTCATCTTCATATATCACTACCTTAGATCTAGAAGTTCATGGATCCCGACATAGTTTATGAATGTGTGGTAGTACTCTTAAAAAATTAGCTACTAGTAGATGAATCAAGAGAGTTATCACTCATCGTGCATCTATATAATAGGGCCCCTCTAATGGGCCGCTACTCCATGGAAAAGTGAAGATTCCAGTTTCACCAACAGATCCATTGGTGTCAGAACAAGAAGAATGATATGGACCACTCACTCTATCTAATCCTTGGATGTTTGAGAATCCGGATCTCCATGGAACCTCAGAGGTCTCTAACACCATAATTCACAGGGTTCACAAATCATATAGATGTCCTCACCCATAATTTCTTGGATGATATGATTCTTGGTAGGGGGGGATCTCTTGGCTACTCAGCTGAAGGGATTGGATCACAAGATGGACCCTTAACTGAGGCCTCAACATTCATCAATTCATTATCACCAACCACAGCTAGTATCTTGGCTGGTTGTCATCGTAGAGGAATCTTGCATGTTATAACGGAGTACCATGGTTAGATGAGAATATATATATATATATATATATATCTAGAAATGGTATCTTACATAAGAAGGATTTTCAATGACTAAATCCTATATGATTCATGTACCATTAACCCAGCAACAAATGTCTTGGCATGCCGAGCTGACAAGCAGGTTGTCAGCAACCTAGTGAATGGCTACATCTGCCAGCACACCATCACTAGATTCATGAAATTGATTTTTTCACTAGAGATACCTTGTAAAATTTACATAAACATGACGATTCATCATAAGATGTACATGTGAGAAAATTCTCAAGGAATGAACATTCCCTCATAACAATCTATCACAAGCCAGCCCAAACTAAGGCTCAAGCCACAACTACCCCAATATTTCCACTGTTTTCCAGGGGTTGGAAAAAATCACGAAAAGAATATCTATTTCATTAAGGCATTTTCCTATGTACTTGTGTGAACACACAAATCCAAATTAATGAAAATATGTATAAGTAAAGAATAAAAGATGCAACACTACTATAAAGTAATATATGAATTCATGATCCTCTATAAAGTGAAAAGGATTGGAAGTTTAAATTCAAAAGTAATGGGAAAAAATAAATGCCTAACTAAATATATTTCCCAACATAATAGAAAACTGGAAAAAGTTAATAGGTAAGATAGATCAGCTCCTGAATTTCAAAATAAACCCACCTTACGTTGTCTAATCACTAGGTATCCTCACGCCCTTTTGTAGTCATAGTCAACATATCTTTCATCTTCATGGGACACAACCCTTGTGGGTGAAGCCCATGTTGGGGTAGTATATACACACCCATTTGGAGACCCTGAATGATGATATGGGGGGAGCAGTAGAGATAAAATATAATAGATGGGTAATATATGAAAAAGGTATGATGAAAGAGTATATCTCAATCACGAAGGAGTGAATGTAAGATCATCTAATCCTAAAGGTAAATACAAGGTGAGTTAATGAATTACCCGTCGAGCCTTTCAGATCAATATCTGGAGGGTAGACTCAACCAAACATGAGAATGTAGACACATATCAGTCTAAGAAGATTTGAATTGAAAACATCAAAAATTCCAACGATTATTCCCCAAAACCCAAACATCTTCCATTAACAAACAGGTCTAAGGGGATCATCTACCACAATTTGATACTATATTCTTTTGGTGGAACTGACTCACTTGTTGAGTATTGGATTCATCTTAAAAAATTATTTAAGTGGGTAATGTGTTCATCTTCCCTGTATGTCTATAGATACATCAAACCACATCTCATCATTGTGTTGAATAATTGAGTTTCCACAAATTCTAGATAGATGTGATGTTCCCTTGTACACCATGAGGTTTCCACTCTATTGGTTAATGGAGGACCCATGTGCTCCCTATAAGAGGGTTCCTTTGTGATGGTCAAGTACCCACGCCCAATAAATCAAGATGGTTCCACTCCATGTTAATGAGGACCCATGCTCTGAGCCACAAGAGGGTTCCACTTAGGAAGGCTCGGACCCATGCCTAGAATAGATGGAGGGTTATAGTCTAATAGTCATCTAGGGTCCTTGCCCAACATTTCTCGACGGTTCCACTTGGGAGTCATTATAGGACCCATTCCAAGCCTGCATAAAGAGTTCCACTCTATATCCCGTCGAGGACCCATGGAAAATATAGTTGGAGGGTCCCACTCAAAAGTAAGCATATTGAATTTATGTATAATCATTGTCATCATTGGGGTCACCATTTAAGGTTCTGAACATAGAACATTTTACAACATATCTCAAAAACCACAACTAGGGGAAAAATCCCATTTTATGTGGAAAATACACAGTATGGGATAATAATAGGAAAAATGTGAGTCCAAAGGAAGGAGATAAAAATATTAGAGGTTTCTTCACAGGAACTAAGGAGGTACATTTCATGTGAGGGGAACCATGTGGAATGTGGCCCAACAATATAGACAAGCCATATCCCACATCAATAATAGGTTTCCTATATATGAATTATTTCACACCATATATGTGGACTGCATGATGTTTCTTGGCTAACCGAGACAAGGTAACTGTGTTTCTCAATGTGTCCATGTTCTAGACTCTCTGTCCACGTACTCTAGTACATGGAGTGTCAATCCCCATGAGATACTCCCAACATGGTCGACTTGTGTCAGTGTACTAATACATGAATCCACCTCCTTGGTTACCCATCATATGAGTTTATCCAATCATGGAAGGCATACATGGTGTGTGAGGTAGTACTACATACTGGGACATCCTTAACTTTTCATAAACCTTAGCATTATTATTGAGGGAGGCTACATGCTATGTGCTCATCCTTGAACCTGATGTGTAGTTGAGATTTTCACAGAATGAAAGTTCAATGATCCATGATGCAGATACAACTAATTCTTATCATTTCACTATATATCAACCTTGATCCTATCTAAAATGAGTGAATCTGGAAAATAATCAAGCTTACCATTCATTATTCTTGGGAAATTGGTTCTATTTTCTTAGAAGGGTTTTTTCATTTATTCTATGCACCATGACGACTTGTAGTATCATTTTCATGAACATAATCTACAAAATCATGCATCATTGATTGGAAATAATTCCTTATTAATTCTTAAATCATAAAAAAAATTCATGTTTCATTGATCTTCTATGGATCCATCAGCCCAATGGAGCTTAGGCTAACCAAAAATTGTTGAACCAGGACCTCAGTGATCCAACTAGTGACAAATAAAAATCAACAAGGTAGAAAATAACCATAAAACAATTACACATTTGTTGGAAAATAAATCTTATTCATCGAACAAGAATGGTGATAAATGGATGATAAACACTATAAATAATATTTTATTTTATTACATGGATTTATTTAATGGTAGAAACCTAGGTCAAGAATTAAGGACAACAAAAAATATTCTCAATTATTTTATAAATTTCATAATAACATGAATTGATGTTTCCTAACTAGTTTTTTGATGGATGTATAATATATAAAACAATATTCAATGATTTTTAAGAGTAATTGTATTTGTTACATCTTGATCTAAGTCGATCTATTATTTCTTTTTCATTCATCAAGATTAGTACTATGAACATTATACAAATGATTTTGAAACTTTTCCCATTATTCTAAGCTAACCCTTGGATGTTTTCCATGGAGATAAATTTATTACATGTGATTTTTTATCAAATAAATAAATTAATTAAATTAATCAATAAATTGAATCCACTAATTGTACCACCAATGATCGAGAGCTCTAAACATCCCATGCCGAAACATTTTATATAGTTCCTTGGGTAAACACCATGTTCCAAACCCAAACATAGTTTCATATTATTGATCTGATCAACCATTTAAGAGTTATACCTTTTTCATTTAGGTATCATTTGTGAGAAATATAAAATATATTTAATATTTATATAAATTTAATTCTAGGCACACTGTTCCTCATAATCGCATTCTGTTTCACTACATAATTCTGGAATTATATAAAGAAATATTTCAAAGTATTATAGGGAAATAATTGGGTATCTTCAAAAATATAGTATTATATATAATACACACTATTACCTAGATTATAAACTGTGTTTGTTGGAATTATGATGTCAAAATAAGGGTTCTTCATCAAAATAAATGAAAAATCATCACTCTTATATTGTGATTTCAACTTTCACATCTTGTGGCCTTTACATGACATGTATTATCTGTGTCACAAAACTCACAAAAAATGTTGCATTTTGTTGGAAAAAATCTCTCAAGGTAACATTGAATCATTTTCAGAATGATTATGTTTTATGACAAATAGAGTTTACAAAGTATGTTATAGAACTCCAGAGATATTGTTGACACTATATGTTGAAAAGGATTCAAGAAACGGGAATGGATTCCCTAAAATTGGTATTGAAAAGTTCACATAAATGGAGATGATATCTTTTAAGGTATGAAAATTTTTTGGGGTCCTAAATTTAAGGGATGGATATCATAAAAAAGATAGATTTCCTATAATGGATTAAACAAATTATGGAAAAGTAATGAGTTTTTTATCAAATGGAAATCATGATGGTTGTTTGATGAATGTGTGAATGATTTGATGGTGATCACCATTACTATCTCAATACACATGATGAGGAAATTACCTTATAGCTTCATGAGATAAGGATCATCATGAATGATACGATGGAGCATCACAAAATAGTGATGACATGGCTGGAAGCTTCTGGAATCGGGGGATATACCTTTAAATAGGAATATAACCCCTTCAAAATAGTAGCAATAAATAAAAAAGAACTTAAGGAACTGAATTCGTGAAGGAAGTTCAAAAAGGGGTTACTAGATAAATAGTTTCAAATGTAATGGAGTACATGAGGGATATAATAGATAATCAAAAAGTTTTAGGAACACAAAATCATGGGTTCTATAAATTTCCATAATAATAAAACTAAATGTTATGTTATTTTTAAGGGCTAGTTGAGAATCAAAAAAAGTATGATTCAGTAATGGAAGGTGTTTCACAAAGGCTATTTGGTCTTTATGAATGAATTTAGCTTCACGAAGGCAGTGATCATTCCAAATGTGTTGAAAAGATATTTCCCAGTGAATATGTTGTAATGTGGTTTTCATCAATTAGATGAAAGTGGGAGTTCAACATGGCATCTACCTAAAGCTAATGGTTTATTAATTAGTGGTAATGAAGGGACCTAAAAATATTTAAACTACCGATTAATCCCTTAATGAGTAGTTTGGAAATGAAGAGGAATATGGAAATTATTTCCACTAATAGGGATACAAAAAAAGAGACACTAGGAGATACCCTTGGGAAATCCTTAATATGGCCCTAACCCATATAAATGAAGTGATACTCAGAATTTAAGTTATCCACCCAGAACCGTGTATTTTTATAAAGATACTTAGTGGATTTAGTATATTGGCACATCTATGTAGTATTTCCCTGGAAAAATCCCAGTGAGGGTTGACCTAGTAAAAATTTTGTGTCTCGTAGATGATTTAATTTAGGTTCATATTTTGTAATGAGATTGAGAGAGATGAGTGATTATCTTTTTGAAAAAACAATATATTAAAAGTTTATTTATTTTATTCTATCATACCCTGATTCACAACCCTGTAAAGTGTATTTAATCTAATTGGGATAATAGAAGTTGTGTGAGGTTCTATTAGTAATTATGATATATTTGGTGTAATGAATCAATTTTCAAGGTAGTAAATTGTAAGTGTTCTATATAAGAAATATTTCTTCTCCTCAGGTTCTATATATAGTTTACCCCATGTACATTTATGGGGCTTGTATAAGGTACACAAGATGTATGATCATCTCCGATTACTGTAACATCGGTTTGAACCCACTTCTTCAATTTTGTGCCTTATTAACCTATATTTTTTCTCTTATTCAATAATTGACCACGTCTTCTTCATTATATTCTGTTAACACACCACAACACTTAGTGGAATGCTGAAATTTTCTATTATGTTCCTCAACAAATGAAATTTTCGTTTTTAGTACTTGAAATTCCAAACCAACATAATTCCTATATATCATCTATGAGAGTCAACATTTATAAATTAATATTAAATTACATTACATATAAAAACTAGAAATATATATTAATTAAATATATTTATCAATTGGTAATGATGTCCAAAAATTCCATTCATGTGCTACTTTTAAAATAAATATTTAATTCACATTTTTTTTAAAAGAAAATGGGAACTATTTAAGAAATGACATTAATATTCTTTTAAAACAATTTTATTAAAAATTTGAACATGGAAAAAATTATATTATAAATTTTATATTGTAATAATATATTTTTTAAAACAATCATAAAAACCTAGGCTTTTTCAGAAAACATATTTTTGACTGGAGAGATAAATAAATTGAGATCTTCGAAAAAATAATTAGTTATTTTCATAAGTTGCAATTACTGAAAAAATTGTATAATTAGCTGAAGATATATGGAATAAATAGATTATAGAAAAAACCATTATATATCATGAGTGGTAGATCATGAGATATCCAGATTTTAAACTTAATAATAATCCTTCTCAATAAATGAAGAGATTGTATCATAAAGTATTTTTCCATTTTGGAAGCATTGATTCATAAGCACCATTCATGAATAACCTATAGTGAAACATAAAATATCATAGAGAAGATTAATTTCATGATATTACATGTCAAATTATATCTATATACACCTTGTTAAAAAATATAGGCACATAACATAATTTATATCTCAAAGAAGGAAAATTGAGTCAATAATTCTTTACAGTTTGAGTAAATTTTTAACTATAAATCCCATAAAATTGATTTAATAAAATTGATCTCGAAATAGAAATAAAATATAATTATTATAAATATAAAATACTTTCGTGGGATCTATATAAACAACATATAATAATGAGGTAGTGAATATAGAATATGTCTCACAAAGATGAAATGTGAGACAAAAATCCAATATCTTATGTTTTGACTTGCATCATTATAATTAAAATCTAATTTGTAATAAAAAATAAGCATTTTATAAATTTATTTCCAAATAATATTATTATATATCATATTATATATTATTTTCTTATTACCTTTTATTAATCATAAATTAATAATTTCACGTTAATGTAATTTTTTGGGGAATAACCTCTTTGTTTTCATATATGTTTTTTTCATATTTTTGGTCATACTAGTTTAATCATGGTTCCATCATATCAAGAATGATAACCATGATATAAATATAATATATATTTATTATATATATTTTTATTATAAAAAATATAATTTTTTTATTGTAAATGAAATACAATGTAAATGGAGATGTTACGTCGAATGTACGCATAGACGTATGTTTTTCATTATCTTTTTATATTGAAAGAAAAAAATTAAATAAGATATATTATTGTTCGATAAATAGGGATTCCTCATATATATCAAAAATATTTGTTAACACCTCCATAATACATTCCAGGTGAATTTTGAATGAATCACATTGTTAGGTGATGTGGTTGTCCTCTGTATACATAATTGATGTTAACATATTCCAAAAACAATGAATCCATAAAGACAAATGTTATATAATACATATATAATCATAATAAAATAAAAAAATTCATATTTAAAATATAAATACATAATTATTTTCATCCTTGATATGTGGTAATGGAAAAAAAGATATTTTTTGGGGAGGCGATAGTCATACGGACACACGAACAACGATTTTCAAACTATTATGATTCAATTGTGTGTGGTTTTAGATGATAACAAAAACATAATAATATATTAATATATTAATTATACTGATGACATTATACAATCATCTTATAATCATAATTTTATTAGGTGGAGGAAGATATAAAATGAAAACCCTTGTTGATGAACATTACCTATTTTTCAGGTATCCCCCATTATTTTGAATTAAATCCCTATAGAGTTAAATTTAAATCCAAAATAAGGATTACAGGAAGTTATTATGAATTTTTATAATTGAAACATTAAGGAATTTAAGAATAAAATGTTCGTTGAAGTATGAAGAATATATAATAATTTGGTGGCCTTATATATGTGAGGTGAGTGGAAAACATGTAAATATTTTGAGAGATAATTAAAACAATATATTTCATATGTCAGAAATAAAAAACTAGCATATTATCTATCATTAGAGGATTAATTGTTGAAATATTTCCATTAAATGGTTTTTTTTCTAGTGGATATTTGATTTTTTACCCTTATCTTTTTTGTTTAACCCCCTAGTAACCACATTTTTACCTTAACTATAGTAAATAATTATTAATTTTCACTCTTAATTTTGGATCAAAATAATTATCAACTTATATTAAATTATAAAATTTTCTCCTTCAATATATTTCATCCATTTTTTATGCTTATTCCACAGAAGTATAAAATAATAATTTAAAATTATTCCCACATACATGATGATAAAACATGTTTTTAAAGTGAAAAAAGACCCAAGATTATAATAAAACTGTCAAATCAAATTTCAATATGAAATTGATTAAAATGACCCAAAATTGATATATAGATATATAATTCTACTTAATATACTTTAAAATAGTGTAACTAAATTTTTAATCAAATTAATCCAAAATAAAATTATTAATTTAAATACATAATTTTCATTATTCATAAAAAATATTAAATTTTCAGAAAAATCCCAAACAATTACCCTAATATAGTTTTGAAATTATGAATTAAAAATTATATTTAATTTCGTCATTTTCAATTATTAATTTTTTAAAAAAAGTATTTTTTTTCTATTCTTAAAAATCCATAAAAACAACAATATTTGATAAACTAGTAATTATGAAGCCTATAATGAATTCATTGAAAATTATTTATTTTATAAGTACTTTTATTTAATTATATAATATCATTATAAATAATATCAAAAAATAAATTTTTTAATAGTAATGTTTCTATGTTTAATGTCTATTTTATGTGGGTCATTTTTAAATAACTATATAAATAATATATCATGGTTTTGATAAAAATAATTGTTATAAATAAGGAAAGCTATGAAAAATATTTACATAACACCAGACTGAAATGGTGTTGAATTTAACAAAAGATATCGAGTAAATTTAATTAAATTGAAAGAAATATTCATAATCACTAAAGGAGTTTCATGTTTCATAAGAATGGAATCCATAGAGATTATATTTTAGGTAATTTATCAATAATAAAAAATTAATTTATAGTGATAATTAAGGTTTATATCATCATTATATACCTTATTGATGAAATTTATCACTAAAATGTATCATATTTTTCCCATTTAAATTTATTTATAGTTATTCATAGAGGTAAATTCAGATTTTTGAATAACATTCTTTATGTTCGTGGTTAAACAAACCCAAATAAGAAAATATATTACATGTGAGCGAGTAAGAGTTTTAAATTTTATATTTCTACTTTCATTTTCAAAAAAGAATAGTTTTGTTAATATATAATCATTATAGTGTATTTTGAATTTAATTTACTTCATAAATTTGAGGGTACTGTAAAAATGTAATAAAATAACAGTGATATTAACATGATGAATTTCCTTAATCTTGAAAAGGTATTTTTAATGAATCATTTTTTCATCCATCATTGAACTATATTATACACATTATCTTAAAAAATATATTGGAGATGATTGATTTTTATGGATTCAAAATTGTTTCAATGAAATGAATTATTTTCTCATGGGTATAACATTCCTCCTATTATTAGTTAAACTGTTGGACATTAAATTACAAATATAATTTATATCCATCGTAAAGACAGAATCACATGGGTGTTTTGTAAGTTGGTTAATAAAATATTGCTGAATCAATTTTTCCTCCAAACCATATAATGTACTTTTAGAATTTATAAATAACATTTTATTTATATATTTTGCAATCCATGAAAATTTACCTCTATTTTCCCATTTTAATATATTTTCGGTACAAATCAAATAAAATATTTCATTATAAATAAATCATGATGAATACACCTTAAAAACCATCTTTAAAATTCAATTATATTCCTCCATAAAATCAAATAAAAATTTCACATATGATAAAATTGAAGGTTAAATTTAAATATTTGATATATAAAAGATAAAAAAAGTTTTTTATGAACATTTATTTAAAAAATTTATGTTATCTTATTATTATTCTCTATTAATTTATTATTACATATTCCCAAAATATTTTATATATAAATATTAATATTCATTTAATAAATTATATTCTATCATTTAAAAGTTATAAATCTAATTTTTTTAGGATAAAATACACAATACATTAATAATAGATTCATTATAAAATTTATTTTTCTCATTAAAATATTATAAGTTTATCCTATTGTATTTAGTTATTAATATTTTGATAAATTAATCATACCAATCCATTTGTATTAATTCATGTCTCTTATTTTTATGAACACCTCATAAAATTCCATTACAATGATAAAGTGTATCTCATAAAAATAAATATTTTTTATAATATATTTTTCATAAATATTCAAAAAGATCATTATTTTAATTTTATTAATAAAAAATTAAACAATTCATCATACCTATTGTATTAATGTGAAAATAATGACAATGTATCCGATTACTATATTTCATTTTTCCATATTTATGATGATCTGATTCTTATTCCCATGTATACTATTATATAAATTTTTTAATGGATTCATCAGGTTCATTTAATTCTCTTCGAACAGGTCTAAAATAATTCTAATTCTATAATTTATATTCATTGTTATAGTAGAAATGATAATCTTCTTGTAAAATTATTAGGATAATGATTTTATGTTCATGGAATTTGTATTAACCTATGGTTTTATTACACTTTTACTATTAATGATTTTTTATATTTGATTTTCATTAATTATTTATGCTAATATTTTGTAGTAATATTTTATTTCAATGAAATTTATCACCATTTTTCTTGTTGCATGAAAAACCATATATTAAATATAGTATTTATTTAAAGGAATATTATACATTAAAATTAGGGTTTGTTACATTCTTCCCCATAAACAAATTTAATTATCAAAATATCTTTACACTAATTAAATCAGTATATGGTACTTCTACCTCGTTATATCTTCTTCCTCAAAAATATGATTACTGCAATGAAAATTAACCATATTAGTGGTCTTTTTTGTAGTATAATATCACAATTATACAATATGTAATTTTTTTTATAAGAATCATCATAATCCCATTATACAACTTAGGTTTTTATTACATCTTGTTGATATAGTATTTACTGCACTAAAATTGATAGAAAAATATATGATGAACATATGATATATATTGTGGGAGAGAAATATGATATGCTAACACCATAACATTGTTGTTATTGTCAATGGTATCGATGAATGATGGGATCATATATCATTTCAACATGAATATTTCAACCACTTATTATTGAAATATTAAAATGAAATTGTCACTACAAGATTAATTCTAAAATAAATTAGTTTTTATGTTCTACTGTATCATTTTATAATTTCCTATTTTAAAATATTGTCCCATCATCTTATAATCTCAGATGTCATCCTAACATATTGGATTTCAATATATCATCTCATATAGAGTCGAGTCTATTTTACGTGGAAAGTGTTAATGGAGATTATTTTATATGATTATTCAACTAGAGAATGATAAATATAAAAAAACTGTTAAAATACATTCTAAGAGATTTCTATATATCTTATAATGTTATGGTCCATTCAGTTATACCTTTAGTAAATTAATGATATGAAATTAAAAATTTTATCTATGTATGAAATCATCATCCATGAAATCTCATGAGTGATAAGGTAAATATCCAATTTTTATTTAATAAATTTTGTGTCGAAATACTTGATTCATGAAATTTTATTATATTTATATAACACATAGTGGATTTATTGATAAATAATCTCAAAAATTATTGAAATTTTATTACATAAAGTGGTGATGATCTATAACCTAAATTTGATAATGTAATATAGAGGCATTCCAAATACATATAATTAAATTAAAATTATTGGAGAAAAATGTAATAATGAATCATGAGGGGTGAATATAGGGCCCTAAAGAACCCTAAGATAAGTGGGGTGAATCAAGTTTCAAATTTTTCTTCTAAATAGACTATTATTATTCCTACATTAGTGGGAACCCCTGACACATTTTTGATGGTAATGTGTAGTTATTTTAAAATTTACATGGAGAGAGACAACAAAAAAATTACATGGTTCACCAAAAAGTTATAGTTTAAAGATCATACCCAATTAGTGTGTAAGTCATAACTAAATACACTAATATTCAAATGTGGTAGACAAAATAAATATAGAAATAATCACTTTATTCATATAACACATCCTTTACAATATTATAGGGATAAGTCACTATGTCCCATGAAACACTTCCATTGAATTCACTTAGATCACTAACTTGGGTGAAGTCTTACTCAATATTATCAACATGAAGGTCGCTAATTTATGTTGGAATTAAAGTCATTTTCCCTGAATATAACCTGAAAATTATTCACCATATATCATACGTGATGATATTCGAAAGAAATTTTCACAAAAAATAAGATGTTCAAAACTGCCATTCATGACTCTCCTTCACTTATCTCACTACCTTTGTGAAGAGAACTTCCTCCATGGAGATCATTGTGACATCGTAGAATAAACCAATATTGTGAAAAACCATTACTCAAAGGAATTGACATCGGTTAATACCTAACTACTCTTTCAGTGATGCTAAAGCTTGCATCGCAAGAAAGATTTTTGAAATTGTAGACCATCACAAAGTCAGAGTGATTCTATATTTTCATCAATTATGTTCATGTGAAATTAAGTGGGGTTGGAATCATATTTATAAGCTCATCCATTCATGATAATATTCCTCTTTTAAATTTATTGTGTCTTTATGAAATATATTCTTGAAAATCTTCTATTCATGATACTCTATTGAGATTTTTCACTGTCTTAGAGATCACCATCATCTAATCATGCATTCTCGATGCTTCAATTATTGTAGTCCTGAAGAACTCAGTCAACCCATCAAAAACATTTAAATATATAAATTGATAAATAAATTAAATGAAAAAAAATCTTCATTTACCATATTTATGAATATTTCAGTCCCCAAATCATTCTTTCAAAATGATATCCTATTCCTCTAAATTTTATGCCAAAGGTTTTGTCCAACACTGGAAATAATACTAACTTAAAAAATGTTGTTAGACTTTACTATAAGTTCATGTGTCTAAAGAACTATATGATAAATAATGTTTTGATTGAAAACAAAAAAAACCTAAATCTATTTCCAATAATGAACAAGATTGGTTTGAATAGTAAATTGCATTCTGGATATTTTCATTACATAAAATTCACAATGTATTTACCCATGAATGATTAAAATCCACTCCAATAAAAAAGGAATTTTTATGAAGAACGTTAAGAGATATAACTAAAAAATATTTTTCTTGTGGTTCATGCCAAAATGTTCCTTTATTCCAATACAACAACAATTTACTCCTACAGTTGGGTGATTTCCACTATAGATCCCTATTTTGTGGGGCTACACTGTGGATTGCAATAATTTATTACACAATACATATGTCAATGATATTTCACTAAAAATATATATTTACATTAACTATAGGTAAACTAATCCTAATAAATATCAATGAGAATATATTGATACAATAATGGGATAAATTAAATGTAAGAGGAGTTCACATTTAAAGTAGTAATAGACAAATGTTGATTAAACATATTGTGAATATGAATATCTTTAAAGAGACTCTATGAACGATATTAAAATTTATAAAATTGTCATGTCATAAAATAATATGAAAAGATATATAAATTTTTTTATTCTTTTTATCCTTATGATGTCATTTATTTTATGTATCATCACCATATTTCACCAATAATAACTTCTTTTTATATAACAATTTATTACTATTAACAATTAATACTTGATTATATCAAAGATCTGTTAGATATTACATCTAAAAAATAACATAAATTATCTATTAATTAGTTTCTATATGTAATTAATACATGTTAAATGATTAGGGATGGAAATGTATTTTTTTCCTCATCAATTTTTACCATAATTTGAAGAAATACATTTTTCAAATGTCATCATTTTTATTAATTTACACCTCATTTTCTATTATTGAATGAACATATTTTTTGTCAAAAAATTCTATTATAATTGTGAGGATAAAAATAATATCTATTCTCATTCAAATTTCTTGTCCTATATTGGGAAAACTTCTATAATGACTATTCTCATTTGATAATTCCAGCATTGAATGCTAAATAGATTTGTATGATAAACTACTTTTTAAACCTTCAACATAATTTGAACATATTTTAATCTATTTTGGTTAACTGTTAATATATTTTGATTATAAATCACATGACCAAAATTTTCTCATGAATGATAAACCATTTCGCATTTTTCTTTGTATTATAACCATTAGCTTCCATAAGATAAATGAATTTTTATAGTTTTTTTTAAATTTGAAGGAAAGCATATTTAAGAAATAACATTACCTATGACCATTTATATAAGATAATATAATATTAATATCATTCAACTAACTTATAATTCAAAGGCTGAATTAATTTAAACGTATTTCCACTAACCCATAAGATAATATAATTACAGATAAATATAATCTATTTATGTTGATTTATCATGAGATAAATTTAAAAAATAATAAAATTATAATTTCAATACTATTTTAACATTGAAGAATATTTCATTTATATATATGGTGAAACATAATCTTAAGATAGATTCTATTGTTAGAAAATGAATTCCAATATCTGTAGAAATTTTCTATTTCAACATACGATAAAACATGAAATACATAAGTTAATTTCATCATTAAAAGTTATATTTATTTTTTGGAAATTGAAACCAAATAATGCACATATATATATTTATAAAAAATATTTATGCATGTACAAAAATATCCCCAATTATTTTGATAGAAAAATCATAAATTGGTAAAACAATTATAATCATATTTTATTGTAAATTAATTATGGAATTTTTTGGATATATTTTTGAAAAAACAATTTTTCATTTCTCTTTAACAATGAACATGTATTTTTTATCTTCTCATATAACTAAATTTTGCATTCATTAATTTACATATATTATTTATTAAAATATATAAAATAAGAAAAACACATTAGTTGTTGATAATGAAAATATTTAAACAGTTATAGTATGATTTACGGATGTTCAATATGATTTTACATGGACATTGAATGAAAGAAAACTATAAAATTAAACGTTTCATAATAAAATAGAAAATTCAATTAATAAATGGACTAAAAATTAATAATATATTAATATGTATTCATGGAATATTTATTAATCATCAAAAAATGAAAAAACAATTAGATGATTAAAATAAACCATAATTAAATGACCAGTTATCCCCAACAAAATGATGAATGAAAATAATTCTGTTGGTATTGTGTCAAAGATATAGATTACTAAAAGATGGTTTTTTTATCAAATCAATTTTCCTAATTATTATAATGTTGTATAAATAGTGGTTTCTTCACATTAACTACATATATCTCTGAGCATTTCATCTGAATCAAATTTATTTTCAAATAAATTGTGATCCATGGATACATTCTATAAATTATTGGATTGGATACTAATAGATCCTTTATTTTAATTTGCTAACTCATTCCATTTCATGGATGTGAAATGGAAACTGGTTGAGGATGTAGGATTTTATATTGATGTTTCACGAAAATTAATTTTATTCTAAATCACATATATCATATCATGATCAAAAAGGTGATTTGGATTTTGATATGTGATTGGATCTCGATCCAAAATAGAATATCCAAAATAGTATTATCCACAAGGGTAGAGTATAGAATAAACACATAGATAAATATAGTTTGAATTATCATTCTTATATAACTCTAACAAAATAATAAAAATATAATTATAAATTAGAGAAAATTTTGAAATGAAATGTTAGATATCAATATTCTTATAATAGTTTATAAGAATCCTCTATAACACATTTCATTATTCATTGAAATAAGTAAGGAAATTATTTGAATTGAAGAAATAAATGGGACTGAATGAGAATCATAAAACAAAACAACTTCATTCCTATTGGAGGTAGTATGTTCCACCTTTTGATCTATAAATTCACCTACTTCCTCTAATGATTATTTAGATAGGTGAGAATTTTCCACATGCAAATGATGTCAGGAGATATTATATCCAAAATATGAAATATTTTTTGATAATGACTCAAATTTTTCCCAAAGATAGTAGTAATAAATATGACATCAGACTTATTTAGAAAAAATACATCCTTAATCAAAAATTCATTTTCCTCATAAATATTAGTGACATCATTATAATATTCTTACGATCTGCTAGTTTTTCATCAGGGAATGATACTAAATATCAAAACATTTGAAACAATGTCTCACAATATATATTAAAAAATATTCTGTGAAATAAATTCACATTCAATAGAGGTGATTATACCAAAAAAAATTTCAAGTTAATGAGAAATGAAATCCATTTTTCCATCTATAGAATTGTTAACTAGGTATAAATCCATCAAGGACTTAAGATTTGACTCTTCTCTATATTAATATAAAATATCACGATTTCCAATATTAATACAAATATAATATATTTTTTTGAAACATGATTTTCATTTTTATTGTGTATTGTGGTGATATACTAAAATTGGATAATTACCATATTCTATAGTCCATAAACATCATTAATGAAAAATTTATCTTATTAATGAAACTGAACTTCAAATCTTGATTTTATAAACTCAGTCTTTAATGAATTAAATTCTAGCGTCGTCCCATAATATTTTGATATAATAAATGTACAATTAACATTTACATTAGAAGTAATAAGTTATGTTCTTCTATATTCCTATTTGTCATGGGATGGTGAGGTGACTACATTATCATGTTCCACATCATGATGTTCTTGTTTAGGAATACTCAACTGAACATAGAGATCCAGGATGACATGAGGGGGATAACCTAATGTCCTGTAATTCTTTCACAATTCTACAAATATATTATATTCTTCCTAAAAATCTACATCATCATCCAGACATGTAAAATATATCCTAATAAAATTAATTTCTCTAACATTATTCTCCAATATAGTATCAATTGGTAGATAAGTTTCAAAATACTGCTATAATAGTAAAAACAATTGAGAGGGTCTTCCCATGACCAATTCATAATTGTGTTGTAATGGTCATACCCAAACACTCTTATTTTATTAATATGATATGAATAAAGGTTTAATAGTATCATTAATATGTTCTTGATTAGTATCATAAGTAATTATTGATTTCACTTCTTTTATAGGTTCCTTAATTACATAATCACATTCGGGGTTGAATATGAACAAAAGAATCACTCATACATTATTTCTTCAATCAGATAGTGGAATTACGATCAATGGGTTTTCCAAAACTACACTTGAAACAAAAACATCCAATATATCAACAACAACAACAATAGACATCCCTCCCTCAGCATATGTGTTCTCCAATTTCATAACTTCATCACTTCCAACTATTCATAAAATATTTGTGGATAAATTAAACAAATATCAACTACCTATTAACACAATATCTCTAAAAATTTTCGAACATTTAAAAACATATCCAATGTTTACAATTGTGAATCACGTGATTTTATAATGGCTAGAATCATGGTTAATCCAAATAAATAAAAATTATTTGATTTATTAAAAATATGACATTCATATCGCATGATAGATCATATTAAGTTGTTCAAATATTTTCTATTATAAAAATTTACAGTAAACCAATGTTTGGAATGAAAATCATTTAGAAAAAAATAATTCCCCTAGAAAAACAGTAACGACTGAAAATGTTATAAGTGAAATTCACATTGTGATTTAATTTACTGAAATAAAATTTATTATGGATATAGAAAACACATGATAATATTTGGTTTATTATGTTCGACCAGATTTAAAAGAACATTTATCATTATTACCTATGATGATATAGTTTTTTAGAAGTGATAAATTATTTTTTATAAATATATGGTTTTAAAAAGTCCAATTGACATAAAAAGTGGAACCAATGGAATCAACCAGTAGGATCATACCTTATGATGCTCTTCTATCGGAGCATTATACAGTGATAGTATCATTTGGATTGTCCCCTGAGAAATCCCAACATGATTTCAAATAACATAATATTGAGAGAAACTTCTTATAGGATATATTCATGCTCATAATGATCACATCCCACACCATGTATGTCGAACCCCCCCCCCATAAATGACTCACTATCACACACTATACCATTAGGCCATTTTTTGGTTTATGAGATGGATAGTTATCAATACACTATTAATATGAATTTTTTATTTAATGAATATTAAGATTATTTTAATCTTATTATTGTTACATTATAAATGATTTTGATTTTGGTACAATAAAACAATAATTACATATTTAGATAATATTCAAATCCAATTAAGGAATTTGTTTTAATGAAATAATTTATTTTTGAAAAAATATTATTTTAATAAAATATTATTAATAAATAATTATTACTAAACATAATTATCCATATAATTTTTATGAAGGCTAATGTAATTTTTATAAGGTTTCAAAAACATTTATTGTCACAAAAACCAATCTCTTATAAAAAATATTATATTTAAAGATAAAATAAGAATTTATTGAATTTATTTTGACAAAATTTATATTATATTTGGAGTTATAATTTATATATTATATTATAGTACATTTTTATTAATTTTTAATGATTGTACAATTTAATTTTAAAAATTAATTACTGTATAAATATACAGTGTGAATTATGACATCATAATGACAAAAAAGTGGTCTAAAAAAATTTATAAATTGTATCCATAAAAAAAAATATATATTTTCCCATTTAAATGATTTCAGATAATAATTATTTGATTAATTTTAAGAAGCCTCTATGTGTCCCCAAAAACCATTAATATATTGCAAGGTTTTAGAATCATTCATTTTTTAGTTTGAATCACAACCCCATTAGCAAGGGTATTATATTATTAAATTTGGTCCATGGCCATATAAAATAATTAAAACCACTGCGCTTTTTTAGAAACCATTCTATGGTATTTGGTATTGGTTTTTTTATTATATAGAGTCCAAAAGCAATGTTTGGGAAATGGAAAATAATTCACCTCTCCATTCAAATTAATATCACCCTTTTCGTATTTCTCTTCACTCCAAATCCTTGAAGTATTCCCTTACCCTTCAATACAATATGTATAGTCATCCCAATGTTCCCCCAATATCTTAAAAATATTTTACCTAGAAATTGGAGCCAAAATATCAAAATAATAGTTTTTTCTTCATCCACTTTATTCAAGTGTCAACATTATCTTATGCCATTTTTATACAATTCTTAATATTGGTATATGTTTTATAACATCCCCACCAAATACAATAAAATTCCAAAATGACCAGATACACGTTAAAATCTAATTATACCCTCCCATGAACATTTATACACCCCTGTTAGGATTTCGAAATTTCACCTTAATTTTCCATGAATAACGAATGTGTATTGAATACCCATTCCCAAATCCCATCATCAGTTTTCACCTTTATTCACTCATACTTAATTGATTTTGGATATTAATGTATCCATTCAAAAATCCACAATCATGGAATAAAATATTACGAGGACATAATCAATTTTATATGATCCATGTGGGACACATAAGAATGAGAATGAAGTGAATGTGACAGGTGCGCCAAAAAATATATATTTCTCCAATGAAATGAGAAAAGTTTTAGCCTCATGGGACCTCATGAACGGGATTATGAATTGAACATAATCCATCAGGATAATTTTTCCATTAGGATTTCTTTTAATTTAGCCTTAAGATATTTTTATGATTATGTGTTTTATGTTGTTTCCACACATCCCTTGTTTCCATAATGTTATCATGTTATAACATGACACATTGATCATGATTATGATTATCTCTCATTTTATGCCACATATGATATGTGTATCATAAAATATTCATTAAATTCATTATTGTATTCCATTTTTATTACCAAACTATGATTTATAGCACACCATATTCTTATGTATGTCCTCGGGTTATCTGAAAGACCCCTAAGGCATCATTTGTTCCCGACGGTACTATCAGAAATCAAAATTCATAAAATTTAGACAATCCTAACTCAATGTGAAGTACTTGGTAAGCCTGAGTGTCAAACCTAAAAGGACATTGAGTGTGTTCTAAATTAATTATGTTAACTAAAATTCCAATTGATAGGTTGTTTGTGAGAAAAAATAAATAATGGAAATATTGATTGGTGTTTAAATAAAGATGGGGTGTGCCATGTTTACATACATTCATTGGAATGTTATATGGATTTATGTGAGAATTATTTTATTCAATTTTGGGGTCAGAATTAGGTCACCAAGGTTACCTGGTCTTGGTATCCTGTCCAAGTCCTATGATCTGACTTTTACAATGGTCATCTACATAGCCAATTCACCGAAAAATGTGAACTGAAATCATTTTTAAACATAACCATCACATATTTCATAATAGTCATATGAAAACTAATATTATTAATTAATGAAATAAAAAAATATAACTTCTAGAACATAGAACATGCCATACAATACGAAAATAATTTGATTTGGAATTGAATTAAAAGTATACCACAATCCCAAACATGAATATAAAGTTGAAAAAAATCCCTAAACACATATCCCCCTAAAATCACATCACCCTATATAAGAAGGAATACTCACTCATGATGAGAGTAAGTTTCATGGGTACCTGAAGAAGAAATGGTGCAAAAAGGGGATAAAGATCGTTAGAAATTCATCCTTCGGTGTTTCATGCCTTATGCATGTCCAAAAGTAAATTAGAATGGTAAAGAGAGGCATTTATTTATAGGTAAAATCTACCAAAACATGTGTCACCTATTATATTTGTACAGTTCGACACATGATCGACGTGTAACTAGGGTAGATAACATGTAATTCAGATCTAGTTTTTTCTCCACCACATTGATCTTTTAAAAAACATTATATGGTGTTTTGTCTATCGTCACTTCATTTACTGGTGGTACACGACATATACTTGATGTTAACAGTGGGTTTTCATGTTAGTACTTGTTCAGCATTGATCTATTTCACTTGAAATGGTCATGACATGTACTTGCGGAACATGACGTGTAGTCCATTTTTTTAGTTTTCCAGCTCCTCTTCATCTCCAAAATTTTATGTCACGCCGCTTCTCTTTCCTTTTGGTGTGATGGGTTGTTCGACACATATTTCCTCCCCTTCACGTTCCTTTTTCACAAATTTTTCATTTCCTTCCATAAATCATTAAACAATTAAATACATTACAAAATTGGATAGTTTATTAAATAAATTAAAAATCATCACATTAAAATTTATACAAGAAATAGATTTATCATTATCAAATGTAATTTTACATATAAAAGAATAACATGAGAATGTTAACGATGTCGTCAATAAAGATGATGTATTCCCCAATTTATTTTTTTATGTAATGTACATAATTCTAAAATCCATTATAATTCAAGATATTCCATGTTTTATTTTGTGTAATTTTATGTATCAAATCATGAATTAAAATGTAATAAAGAGAAGTGTTTTCATAGTTAGTATCAAATAAAAACAATACTTATTTTTATTACTATGACTATAAAATTCATGTAAGATCATTATGGATAATACTTTCTCTAAGAAAACATCCCAAAAAATTTGGTAGTCATATAGGAAGTGGGATATCATTTAAACAAATCCATTTATGGATACTATAATTTTATGTGGCTCTAGAAAAAATGTAGATAGGTTTAAAACACAAAGAAACCATGATGAACTAGACTCGATAGGAACTACTTCATGAAAATGGGCCTTATTACTGACCTATTTTGTTAGTCATTTGTGACATACTTTTATAAATACAACTGGTTATTATGAACAATTAGTAATGGAGAACAATAAACAAAGGTTTCAATGTTCAGAAATTAATCATGGATAATATATATTTGATCCACGAAATCCCTTTATTAAATAAAAATATTTCATTTATAAGTTATTCATTTAATGTAATTGGATTCCAATTAATATGTTTAGAAGTTTAATGATAATCATATTGAATTTTCCATTTATTCTATACAATGGCCTTAAATATGAGGAATCAAGTACAAAATCAATGAGATGGTAAATGTGATGACTACCTCAATGACACGCCCAAACTAATTGTAGAAAAAATATTGTAAGTTGTGACAATACTATTTAAATTGATTTAGGTTCTGAAAAGAATCCTAGTTTGGGATGAGCACCCAAATACCCCTATGATTGAAAAATCTTCAATTTATAGTAGTATTTAAAAAACATTCCTGAAAATCATTGTATCATTAGACCACATATTCGAGGAAGAACAAGTCAACTCCATTAAAAAGATATTCTCCATCCATTGATGTTATGACCAACAAAAGGTTCAACTGGCGGTTTATTATATGCAGGGAGAAGTTTATTAGTGGTGGAAAATGATCAACGATATAAAGGATGAAAAAATATATCGAAGAGATGTGGTGGAAGGTATTCTAGATGAAAAATTATATTTACCTCATAATCTATGAAATAATATTGAAAAATGATTACATTCCCTCAGGGAAAACAATGAGGACAAATCTATCAGGTAATATGAGTAAGAACTCCGAAGATATGCATGATATGCCTCTGGATCTATCGCATCTTTAGAATTAATGGTTGGATGCTTATTTTTTTGGGGTAAATCCTAGTCTATGGAAAGTCCTATTGATCCAACAGTTTGACATCTATTTTTATATTTTTTGATTTTCCCTTAATGTCAAAATGGTGATCGGAAAATGTGAAGGGTATCACATCGATAATATGGGGGAAAGGAGTTTAATTATAATAGTTTCATGGATAAATATAACAGTGGACTAAAATATCAACATCCCACTTGTCAATGGTGGATGAATAATAATAATTGAAATTTACTGGAGGGAAGTAAATGATTTTTTCAAGGGATGGAAGTAAACTTAGCAAGATATTTTATAAAATAGTAAAATTATAATGTGTTACAGGAATGAAATTATCTTATCGACCCTCAATGCATTATTCCTTTAATTAACTTGTACGAACTAGTGAAGTTTTCAATCCAATACACTAAGACAAGGGTTTTCAGAGACAACCAATAACCTCCAATATAGTAAGGGAGAGAATTTGTTATAAAAACCACTAATGTGGAACCAAAAAATGATGTGGTGGTATGTACTCCATTAATATATTCATTAATAGTGAATATACATATTGATTCCAGTTTAATATATTCCTTAATTTTAAAATAGATTAGTATTACTATTCAAACACCACTGTAAATAATGGATGTAGAGTTGTCATAGAAAATTGAAAATGGGGAAATTATTGGATCTAAAATATATATCCCCCCCACCCCACCCCAACCCACATAATAATTTGTGGAAAAAATTTACTTGAGAACACTGTCGTACACAGTTTAAAATAATTTGATACAAATTTCGGTATGTATTGGATTTCCCCATATATATCCAACGTAAATTTCCATGATAATGAAATCACTCTTCATATCAATAATCATCCCAAAATTCTATTCATGTTAATGGTAGAGGTTAAATATTTTTTAGTACCAAAATCTCAAGAAAGGAAATTATTTCCTTATGAGAAAGTGTATCTAGATCAAATTATAGATTATAAAGAAAAGATAATCCTTGAACACATTCCCATTGTAAGGGAACATACTGACATGTTTCTTAAGGATTTACGTTGTCTTGAACCTAGTCAAGATATTGAATTTTCAATTGAGATTATAATTGGTTGTTACCAATATCTAAGAATAATTATCGAATGGTTTTTATGGAAATCGAGGTGAATAAGAAAAAAATAAAGGAGAATATGGATAAAGGGTTCATACACTTAAGTGCTTCATCTTCTGGAGGATTTCTCCCCATTATCAAAAAGAAGGAAGGGTCGATCCACCATCACATTGATAATAATTTTCTAAGAATCATCATGAAAAAGGTGAAGTATAACCTACCATGGAGTGATGACTTGTTAAACCATCTACATGATGAAAAGTAATTCTCCATGGTGGATATCTGATCAGGGTATTACCGATTTTTGGAAAATGATGATATCAACAAGAATGTATTTTGTATAATGTATGGGCACTTTGAGTTTATAGTAATTACATTTAGATTAACTATTGATCATGAAATATTGATGTCCTTGATCAATATAGTTTTAATATATTACTTCCAAAAATTATTGGTTTTATTTATATATTATACTCTAATATAATCCAAAATCATGGGGGGTATGAGTATCATAGCACTATGCTCAATACTTTAGAAAAGTAGAATCTTTAATCCTTGTATAACAAATGTGAGTTCTAGTTGAAAACAGTCTCATTACAAGGAAAAATTATCACAAAGAATGGGATATATATGGAGCCATCATAGACAGATGAAATTGAAGGATAATAGTGGAATACATCTATGACAGATATATGTTGTTTGCATGGACTATATGGGTAGAATTGTCAAATAGTTATAAATTTATCATGATTTTCAAACACTCTAAACAAGATCACTCAGAATTGAGGAAAATTTTATAGGAATGATGAATGTGATCATTTCATCTAGGAGTTGACAAGGAGGATTATCACTGAAACTATACTAACACTACCCATAAGTGGAGAAATTTTCACGCTATTCAGTGATGCTTTGACGAAGGCATTTGGATATTTGTTAATACAAAATGACAATGTGATTTCTTATGATTCCTGGTAGTTGAATGTTCACGAACATAAATATCTAAATCATTATAATGATTCTTTAGTGATATTCAATATGAAAATATGGATTCAATATCTCTATTTATAAATTTCTTAATTATATACATATTTCAAAATCCTCAAGTATATATTCACAACGAAATACTTTTATATATTCCAATGAATATGGTTATAGCTGATCAATGACTCTGATTGGTCAATTCACTATCATATTGGGAAAGAGAATAAATAAGAGAATGTTCTATTTATAAAGGATCTAACAATTACATCATTGATGATGATTGATTAGTATCCTATTTTAATAGACATTATGATGATAGACATGGGAATTTTAAAGGATGGAATTTATCAATGCATTCACAAATTATTAACCAACTATCTCTTTTATAAATTATAAATGATTCTCAAATAGATGAAGTGGAAATTCGGAATAAATTAGAAGCTATAAAAATGGAAATCATTTGAGTTCAATTTTAATGAAGATGGAGTTGTGAGATATGGGTCATGGCTATGTTTACCATCAAACCAAAATATTAAGAAGGATTTCGTGGATGATGCACATAACTCAACATTCTCCATCTATCTAGGAAGTCTAATTATGTATCATGATCTCATGGAGAAATATTGGTGGGGTAATATGAAGAAGGAGATGATAGATTATAATTGAATATTTCTTTAATGTATTCATGTTAACAAAAAATGGAAAACATTTAAGGGGATGATGAAAATATTATCATTACAAGCAAGGAAATGGGAGAACATCAATATGGAATTTTTTCAAAGGTCATATGAAAACCTAAAGACGTACCAATTGTAAAGACTTGTAAATTCCATGGAAAATTTTTTCATAAATACAAGGGATTTTTATGAGTCTGTGAAAATTTACATCCCTTGATTCCAAGGCCCGGTGTGTCCGGAATCAATTTCTGATGTTGTCTTTGGGTAAGTTCAGTAAACATACGAGTGAGATTTTATAACATTTGAACCGGTGCTCAGAATTGAAATTATAGGGCACTGTTGAACTCGCAGCGCCAGTATTCGCTTTAAAAGACTTTCACCTCAACGGTAGATGGTCGAAAATAAAAGTTAGTTTTTGGATTTTTATAAAAATATATAATAAACTAAAGTGTAAAACACTTTATTTTATTTTAACCTGCCATGCGAGTGGTTGTTGGTTAAAACCTCCACTTGGGAGTTGGAGGTGGGACCACAACACCCTAACCTCCCATGAGAGGTTATGGTGGTGGGGCCCACCAGAACATAACCAACCATGAGAGGTTATGACATGGGGACCACCTGAGACTGTGTAACCTCTCTTTTAGAAAATATTGGTGGGGACCACCCGACCCCTATTGATAGAGGAGGATAAAACCTCTTAACTCTCCCTCATTAATGAGGGAGAGCCTCTTGATTCCTCAACTCCCCAATTATGTGGGTAGAAACCCCATTGACCTCCCCTAATTAATCGATGACAACTCTCATGCATTAATTAGGTGGATACACTTAATTTATTCTCCCTATTTGAATTCTTTTCAAATGGAATAATAGATAACCAATCTATTATTTTTTTGGCATGATTCATTTTGGCATAATGGAGGAAGAGGATAGCTTGGGTGAAAACACCCAATGAATAATGAGGAACATCATCTTCCAACGGAGAATGAAGAACACCAACAGCCTTTTTCGACATCCTCTATAGGACCCTACCAATGTGGAGTGTGTACAATGGCCGATGGAGCTTAGGGTTGGGAGTGCATAACAAACGCGGTGAATGATGTAATTAATCGTCCTCTTTCCACAACACCGTCAATGAACGACAAACGTCGATCAACGACTCAAAGTTAAAGGGTTTGCCTTGTGTTTTATACCTTTTCATTTCCCATCATTGTTTGAAAAAGATATTGGTGCGTGGTTGTAAATAATTGATGTTCATATTTCTTATTTCGAGGAACCAATTGTTATAACATTAATCACGGAGGATGTGGGGAAACCTAACATGGCCTGACATCCTCTGTTGATTATTCTTTCATGTGGCATTCTATGACATGTAGATGAGGCTATGACAACAAAGACGACAATGAAGAAGGCCGCACTACCCACAGCCTCTGCGAATCGCACTTCCCCCACTGCGCACTGAAGCATTCATCCAACCACCGCTGGCCCGGGCGGCGCCCGGCCCGCCTACCAGCGGCCTCAAGGCGCACTTCCCGGTGTGAGGCCCGTCTACCCATGGTCTGCCCGACCCCTACCGCATACTACCCGATGCCCTTGCACCCTGTCCGGCGCCCTGCCGGCACCCCCATGCCCTGCCCGGCCCCTGATGAGGACTGCCCAGCTGCCGACTCTGTGCCAAGCCACCTACATGGAGACACCCAGGCTGAAATACCATCCTAGTCCACTAGGCCGAGCCCAGCGGACTGAGCCAAAACTCAGCTGGCTGACTACCCAATAGGTCGAGTCAGACCCAACGAGTCTGATCGGGGTGTCCCAGACCGGGTTGGCCCAGACTGGGTTGGGTTGAGTCAGTCCAACTGTGTCGGAACGGACCCAGGCCCATTACTGACCCATTACCTTTTGGGACTTATCTTGGCCACCGGATGTCCGTTTGAAAAACCATCAGCGACGCCGGTTTTCATGAAGCGATGACAGCCCATTGAGAATACCCCACTAGAGTTTGGGGTATATTTGAGATACAGTCGGGTTGGATCGTATACGAATCCAACCGGGGCCCCGAGACTAAAAGTATAATTATGCGCAGACTGGGGGTCTGATCTACCCGTTGTCTGCTGCGTTGAGACCCCTATGACGTGTTAAAACTTTGAGAAACTTCTGTGTGGGTCATCGTGACAGTTGGAGTATCATCCAATTGATTTTGGAGGAGATATTCCAGAGACAAGTAGGAATTTGTGAAGGAACCTAGTAGCTGGCTAAGACTTGATGACTATTGACCGTCTCGACTTAGAGTGATTCAACTAGAATAGTGGGGAGCGCCTCTATGTGAGTGCGGCAGACCCACTGTGAAGACTGCCTCTATGTTAGTGCGGCACACCCACGATACTTGAAACATGGATTACCTCAGCAGGCTACTAGGGGAGCACCTCTATGTGAGCGCAGTTGGCCCATGGTGGGAAGTACCTCTTTGTGAGAATTGCAGATCCACGATACTCGACCAGAGGAGTACCTTAGCAGTCCAAGTTAATGGGTATTGCCTCTATGTGACGCGGCAGGACCAGTGCACTCGATAGACGGGGAGATCTCTAGTATCTGAGGGTTCAGTCTAATAAATATCTTGGTTTTTGCTGAGTTAATGACTTTTGTGTTTTCTTCATGATTGAGATGGGTTACAAGATAACATAGGTATATGTATGGGAATATACATAAGCAATGGTTGTTGAGCAAAGTATTGTTTTCAACAATGCGTATTAATGTTATTTAAAGGGGTAGATTATTGAAAATAATACTCTGTCTCTTTATGATAATTTTCATTCTCACAAATACCCTTAGTTATTTTCTAATGATTCCACTTAGTATTTTTTAGGAGATTATTAATTAATTTTACTCGTGAAATGACGAGAATTTATTACATAGCACGGAATCTGTTTTAGCGTGTTCTGGAAACACTGTTCACATCTTATGTAGATAAATATAGCGCGGAATATATTTTAGCGTGTTCGAGAATCATTGTTCATACCATACATGGATAAATGTAGCGTAAGGATGAAAAGCATGAATACTTTTTGAAGTATGAGAAAAGTATGGTTAAAAAACCATACGTTTTTCTGCAATATATGGAAGGAGAACCTCACGTTTGGAGGGAACCTTACATTTTGTTATAACCAAAGAATGGAAGGTGAACCATTCGTAAATTCTAAGTGATACGTTTGTTTCTCAAAAGTATGGTTCATTAACCATAGTTTTGTAAACAACCATACGGTCTTGGAAAAGTATGGATCAAGTAAAATTATGGATCTTTTACCATACATTTGAATGATGATGAAAAATTACGTTTGTTATCAACCCTACGTTTGTTATCAACCCTACGTTTGTTGTCAAACCTATGTTTGTTATTAACCCTATGTTTGGAAGCCACTTCATCAACCTTACGTTTTATGTCGGAATTTTCGGCAGACGGTTTTTATCTTCAACGATCAGTAAGCTGATTTTTAGGCGGATTTCTAGCCATATTTAAAGTTGGTTTTAAATTACGACTTTGACTGATTCAAATCCGTTTTACTAATGGATTTAAGATAGAATTAAAAGGATATTTTTATGCCGAGTCTTAAGGGAAGTTACGACTTCTCTGTAAATTCAAATTTTTAAATATCACGAATTAGAAGGCGACTTTTATGGATCTAAACGTGCAGGAGATATGTATTATTATTTATGCTCTCTTTGAAACAAAAATTAAAATTTATGATGAGGTGATCGATCTTTTATTATTAAAAAGGTGGAAAATAGAGATTCCAACTTTTCACTATTGATCTACTGATTCAACAGGAGCGTAAAATCTCTGTTTGTTCAAGAAGAAGGAACTCAATAGAAGATTCACCTTTTATACATTGAATGTCTACTTTGGATCTACTACTTCTGAGGATCTGAACTCTATCTCTATATCTACTACAACTGGATCAACTCAGAACTGCTTCATCTTGAAGATCAATATTTCTAGAGTCTTTCATCCATCTGCTGTCAATTGCATTCTGTTGCAATTGTGAAGATCATCTGGAAATTTCTTTCTGAAATTTTTTTATTCTTGAATAACCAGCTTCTCGTTCTAAGCTATGTAGGTTCGTGTTTGAACCAGAAGGCTTTATTTTGCCTTAAATTTCAAAGGTGTCAACTTCCTGTACTCAGTTTTGAATCTGTCTATGGAAAAGAGGACCAGATAGTGAAATTCACCAAGCTTGTGGAGTAGAGCATTGTTGGAGTGGGCTATGATATTTCTGTTCCCCGAACCACTATACATCTTCGTGTTCTTGTTTTTACTTTTTCCACTGCATGATCAAATCTGATAAAGTATAAAGGACAGAACTCGTTTAAGAAAAGTGCTCTTGGAAAAATTTAAAAATACACAATTAACCCCCCCCCCCCCCCTCTTGTGTATAATCTGTAGATTCAGATCCAACAATTGATATCAAAGGAGGAGCTTCTAACAGAGCCTTAGAAAGCTAGAAGCATTTAAGAATTATTAAATAAAGCATTTTGACTGATACAAGAGAAGGGATGTCTATGGTTAGAGAAAAATATTTTAATGGAGACAACTATGGTTGCTGGAAATCGTGTATGATAATATATCTGAAAAACCTCAGATATAGGGTCTATTCAAAGATTCTGAATCATTATGAAATTCCTGAAAATTCTGAGGCATGGAGTGCTGCTATAGAGGCAGAGTACGATATGAACTCGAAAGCTATGAATAAATTATCTGCGGTCTAGGACCAGATGAATTTAACAGAGTATCTCAATGCTCGACAACATATGAGATGTGGAAAAACAATATCTGTGGCATATGAAGGAATAGATAAGGTAAGGAAAATGAGATATGCAATTACAAAACTGAAATTTGATACTTTTAGAATGATTGTAGGTGAGAGCATTACCCAAATGAATGGGAGATTGATAGAAATTTTCAATAACATAACTGCTCTTGGATAACCTATTAAGCAGGCTGATCATTCATTAAAAGTACTGAGAGTACTTCCTACTAGATGGAATGGTATCACTATTGCAATCAGACAATCAACACTTATCAAAGATCTAACTATGAGAGAGCTGATTGGTACACTGATGATGTATGAAGATGAAATTCAAGATGAAGAAAATGAACATAAAGTGATTATCAAAAGAGAAGATACTGCCTTAAGGGTAACTTCACTATAAAAGAATAGAAAGATGAAGACCAAAGAAGTCAAAGCCAAATCAGAAAGATCTGACTCATCCAACTCAGATGAAGAACTGGCTCAACTAGCCAGAAAATTTAGAAAATTATACAGTAAGAAAAGAGGCTTCAAAAAATCCTTTGAGGGAGATAATAAGGATGTGAGATGTTATGAATGCAAAAATATGGGACATATCAGACCAGATTTCCCACAACCGAAGGATGAAAAGAAAAAGAAATTCATCAAAGGAAATGACATTGAGCAGAAATACAAGAAAGTTATAAAAGCCACTTGGAGTGTATCTGAAGACTCTAGTAGCTCTTCTGAATCATGCTCAGATAAAGAAGAAGTCAATCTAAAGGCAAACATGTGTTTCATGGAAGAAACTGATGAGGTACACCTATATTACTCCTCTGAATCACATGCTGAATCAAGCTACGCAAGTAAAAAACTAGCAGCCTACTGCAATATGCTTGAAGAAAGATATGACTCACTATTTAAAAAACATGAGTCACTAAAAAATATACATAAAGCAGTTTTAGATGAAAGAGATACAATGCTGAAACAACATAAAGAAATAACTGATAAATACAATTCGATTTACACTAACTACATTTATTTTGAATTAAGAATAAAAACACTGCAGGGTGATGTAGAATCTTACAAATAGGCTGCATTGGTTTTTACAAAAGGAGAGAATTCATTAAATGAAATTCTTGGAAAAATTGTCATTAAAAAGGAGATATTTGGAATTGGTAGTAAAGGAGAAAAACCAAAGCTATGTAAAAATTATTTTGTTCCTAGCTCTAAAAAGCTTAATTGTAATTTTTGTGGGACAAAGGGACATGTAGCAAGAAACTGTTTCTTAAGAAAACCTCAATGTTGTGGTATTAAGAAAGCCGATATTTCAAAAGACTTATATGATTCAGCTAATTTTAAAATAAAAAAGCAAATATGGATACACAGATCATTGCTAGCTAACACTACTAGACCCAACAAAATATGGGTACCAAAGCAATTTGTTTGAATGTCTTTGTAGGTAGCAGGTCACCAGAGAAGAAAAGATATATGGTACATGGACAGTGGCTGCTAAAGACATATGAGTGGAAACTCATTGATTTTTTCTTCACTCACTCAAAAGGAAGGAGGACTTTTCACATTTGGTGATAATTCCAAAGGAAAAATCATTGGCATTGGAACGGTTGGAGATCCAAAAACAGTCTCAATCAACAAAGTACTTTAGGTACAAGGACTAAAACACAATCTGATAAGTATTTCTCAACTTTGTGATGATGGATATACTGTTGATATTACCAACAATTGTTGTAATGTTTTTAAAGAAAAACTGTTTAAATTTAAAGCACCAAGAACTGAAAATGTCTATGCTTTGGATTTAAATTCCTTGTGTAAAAAACAAGTAAACTACTTAACTGCTAAAGTAAGTGAATCATGGATATGACAGAAAATAATTGGTCATTGCAATGTATATGTTTTACATATGTTATCTAAGAAACATTTAGCTTCTGATTTACCTTATCTCAAATTTAATAGTGACAGATTTTTTGATGCATGTCAACTTTGGAAGCAACACAAATCATCCTTCAAATCTGTTAATAAGGTTTCTACATCTAAACCTCTAGAACATATTCATATGGATTTGTTTGTACCATCAAGAGTAGCAAGCTTATCTGGTAAATCATATGTATATGTTTTAGTAGATGATTATTCAAGATTTACATGGATTTTATTTTTGAAATTTAAAAATGAAGCTTTTACTTTATTTGAATGTTTCTGAAAATCTATTCAAAATGAAAAAGGTTTCAATATAATCTCATTACGAAGTGATCATGGTGGAGAATTTGATAATCTGGAATTTAATTCCTTTTGATCAAATATAGGTATTAAACACACATTTTCTACACCCAGAACACCTCAACCAAATGGGATTGTTGAAAGAAGAAATAGAACAATTCAAGAAATGTCTAGAACTATGTTAAATGAATATATCATACCTATATATTTTTGGGTAGAAGCTGTGAATATAGCTTGTTATATAATTAATAGAGTATTAATTAGACCCATTTTGAAAAATACACCCTATGATCTTTGGAATAACCGAAAACCTAAAGTAAATTACTTTAATGTTTTTGGATGCAAGTTTTATATCTTAAACACCAAGGATAATCTTGGTAAGTTAGATCCAAAATCTGATGAAGGTATTTTCTTTGGAAATTCTGCTACCTCCAAAGCTTATAGAGTTTATAATAAGAATCCAAGGATTGTTGAAGAAGAATTTCATGTGAAATTTGATGAATCTGATCCTTTTGAGAAAAGGATAGAACAAATGGATGAACTTGACTCTAATGATAACATGAGACTTGAGAATATAAAGAATGATTTTGAAAATGATATAAAATAAATTCAGTCCTGTTTAGAGGAACATGATACTGAAGAACCATTAAATATTTTACCTAGACAGTCTAGAACCCTAAAGAATCATCCTTTAGAAACTGTAATAGGTAACTTAGAAACTGGTGTTCAAACTAGAAGAAACTTAGGAAACCTAGTTGAATTCTCTGTCTTCCTATCTCAACAAGAACCCAAGACTATAGAAAAATCACTAGATGATGCAAGCTAGGTAATATTAATGCAATATGAATTAAACCAGTTTGAAAGAAATGGAGTTTGGGTTTTAGTGGAAAGACCTATGAATTATCCTGTAATAGGAACTAAATGGGTTTTTAGAAATAAACAGGATGATCAAGGCACAATAACTAGAAATAAAGCAAGATTAGTAGCTAAAGGATATAATCAAGAAGAGGGAATAGATTATGATGAGACTTTTTCACCTTTAGCTAGGTTAGAAGCCATTATAATCCTTTTAGCCTATGCATCTTATATGAATTTTAATTTATTTTATATGGATGTCAAATCTTCTTTTTTAAATGGATATTTAATGGAGGGTGTTTACGTTGAGCAACCTCCTAGTTTTGAAAACTCTCAAAAACCTGATTCAGTTTTTAAACATACTAAAGCTCTTTATGGCCTTAAACAAGCAGCTATAGCTTTGAATGAAATATTACGTTCTTTTATTTTGAAAAATAATTTTACTGTTGGTATGGCAGATCCTACACTAGTTATGAAAATTGTGATAAATAATGTTTATTGGTTCAAATTTATATTGATGATGTATTCTTTGGATCAACTAATAAAACTCATTGTCATGAATTTTCAAAATTAATGCAAGAAGAATTTGAAATGATTATGATGGGAGAATTAAATTTATTTTTGGGTCTTCAAATATTTCAAAATGATTTTGGAAATGTTTAAAATCAAAGAAAATACATTACTGATTTATGTAACAAATTTGGACTTGAGAACATCAAGACATTGACAACTCCTATGTGTACTAATATAAACCATGATTTGGATAAAACTAGGAAATCAATTGACAACAAGCTATATAGAGGTATGATTGGTATCTTGTTATATCTTACTGCTAGCAGACCAGATATAATGTATTCAGTATGTCTTTGTGCTAGATTTCAATCAAATCCTAAAGAATCCCATCTAACCGGTGTTAAAAGAATTTTTAGATATTTAAAAGGAAATGTTTTTCAATCTCTTATTTATCCTAAAACATCTGATTTTAATTTTATTTCATATTCAGATTCTGACATTGGAATTTGTAGATTAGAAAAAAAAGTACATCATGTACATGACACTTTTTAGAAAAATCCTTAGTATCATGGTCTAGTAATAAACAACATTCAGTTTCCCTATCAACAGCTATGGCAGAATATTTTTCTGCTGGCAGTTGTTTTGCTCAAGTGTTGTGGATGAAAAACACTCTTATGGGGTTTGGATTGAATTTTAATAATACACCTATTTTATGTGATAATATGAGTGCAATTAATATTATGAAAAATCCTATTAGTCATTATAGAACTAAGAACATTGATATAAGGCATCACTTTTTAAGAGATCATGTTATTAAAAAGGATATATTTTTAAAATTTATAAATACTAAAATTCAATTAGCAGATATTTTTACTAAATCACTTCCCAATGAAAGGTTTGATTTTATTACGGGGGAGCTAGGTTTATTTAATTTTAAATAATTATATTTTTTATTTTTTGTTTTTGTAAAAAAAAAATTTTTTATTTAATATTGTTTAAGTATTTCCTTCTTTCATTGTATAAAAAATTTATTTATTTTTTAAATATATGTAATGATGAGTGATTACATGGGAATCAAGGCTGTTAGAGTTGTTTCTACTTCTAAACCCTTTCACTTCTATCGAAACCCTTTCGAAATCCAAAAATCGCACTTCCTCTTCTAAAACCCTAACCTTAAAACCATTAAAAACTCTCAAAACAATGGTAAGGACTAAAAGAGATAGTGAGGCTGAGCTGAGCTATGCCAAGAGACAATGCACTGTGGGAAGAAAAATCTTACAAGGAAAGGTAATCGATCTCGATTGGTTGTTTCAGACAAATCTTATGTCGAAGAAAGCGTTGTCGTTCCAGAATCTTGAACATATGTTCAACAGTGAAAATACGAAATTTCTATATGAATTTAAACATTGATTCTTCTAAAAATCTGTACAGTTTAGTCTGGGAGATACCGAAGACAGTATGTTGGATAAAATAGAGGATACAGATTTCTCAATTTCTTCAGTAGAGATTATTCAGATTCTCAACTATCCTCATGAGGGAGTTTTTCATTTTGACTTAATGAATATAGGAGATTCTATGCATAAATCCGAAGACATTATATCTTTTATTTTTGGTACCAAGACAATAAAGAAAATGTTTGTTAAGGATTTGGAGCCTGATCAGAAGATTTTGATAAAATTTATTCAGAACGGAATAGCTCCACGGAAGGCAGAAATGGAGAAGATTTTGTACCCTAATATGTATATAATGTTTCTCTTGCTAAGTGATATTTGGTTAAACATTACAAGATACATGATAAGGTATCTCAGTTATTTCGTTCAAAGAGAGGCCAGGATGAATTTCTATCCCATTGGTTGATTTATTTCCATGAAATTGTTTAAGAAAGACATGGTGAGATTAGTGGAAGCTAGAGTTAACTGTCATCACAGTAATACATTTAATGCTGGAACTTTGAGGAAAGTTGGATATTTCTAGAGCACAAATAAAGGAATGATTTTGCCAGTAGGAGTTGAGGAAGACACAGAGAGTGCTCAAGCTCAACCTGCTAAGTCCAGGGAGGGACAAGCTGAATCCAAAGTCAGCAATGTAGCAAGAAGGATTCTCCTTGAAGTGAAAAATGTTGAGGAAGACAAAAGCCAAGAGGGACTTCATTCAAGAAGAAGCAGACCAGTAAATGAGGAAGTTACTTCCACTGTTTTGGAAACTCCACCAGAATCTTTAATTTCTTATTCTTTTCTGAGAGAGGCAGTTACTGATAAAACCCTGAAAGTTGTTACTGAGAGAATGGCTCCGGTAGAGAAATCACGAGGTCAAGAAGAAGCTCAAAGGGACAATCAGGAACAGATTTCTGCTGATGTTAAAGTTTCACTTCAACAGGAAAAAGAGAGGGAGGCAGTGCCTGGTGAAGAAGTGGCCAGACCTCAGGAAACGTCTGCAAATATTATTCTTGAAAGTCCAATAGAAGGCATAGATTCTGACTTTTGTGATGAGCATGTTTCTAAAGCTCAAACAGAGGTACTTCAATGGGATTTTTCTGTGGAGGAGTTTGAAAAATCTAAGGAAATATCTGTGGACTAACCATCTCAGGACAAAGAAAAGGATAAATCTGATGCTGAATCATTTCCTTTGGTATTTCTGCATCAACCTGAGAATGTAAATCAAGAACAAGGTGTATCTGATTCAAGGAAAGAAGAATTTGAATAACTGTATAGAAAAGTATCTCAGTTGGAATCTGAGAATGCTTCTCTTAGAAATGCTTTAGACTTAGAACATTTGAAGTTTCAAAAGCTGAATGAGTGTACAATTTCAAGGAAAGAAGTTGAAATGTATAAAGAGGATATATTGACTGCTGTTACTCAATTAAAATTGGAAATGGTTATGAAGTCAGATTTATCAGATCAGAAGTTGTTTATGGAGAATAAATTAGCATCAGTTGCAAATAATGCAGTTAATGGTTCAGGTACTTCACCGGACTTAATCAGAAGGTTTTAGGCTATCACAGCTGTAATGAGAAACTTGAATGACAGGATTCAAGATATTCAATATAACAGTGATCCTCTGTCAGTGTTGCTGAACAATCATAAATTCTTAGTGGATCAACTGACATCTTGTGAGCCATCAATAAGAATTCTGTTAAATCAATTCTTAGAGAAGCTGTCAGTATTTGTTGGAAAAGAGGAAAGGATCCAGGAGTTTTTAAGAGTCAATTTAATTGAGGATATTCATATGACTCAAGATAATAGAGAGCTCATTGTCAATCTTGGAGATGGGATGATGAAGAGACTTCTGGAGCAGTTTACAGAAATCATGTCTGCAATTCAGAGGAGATAGACCTTGTTTCCTATCTTACCCAAATCTTGATTCCTGTGTATATCATTGTCATGTATATAAAACAATTTTTGAATGAAAATTTTTCTTCATTATTTATTTGTTTCTTTCCTTATTTTTTTTACTATTTTTTTAATATGCCAGTACTACAGATTTAATTATTGATAAACAGTTCGAAAAAGCATTTACTAACAGTTCAGTGCAATATTAAAAGTGTTAAATTCCATGATTTTTCATTCTTTTTTATATCACAAAAAGGGGGAGAATTTTGGATAAACACAACATCAATATTTAGGGGAAATACTTTTAATTGCTTTATGGGTTTTGTTTTATGGGTTTTGTGATCATCAAAAAGGGGGAGATTATTGAGCAAAGCATTGTTTTCAACAATGCATATTAATGTTATTTAAAGGGGGAGATTATTGAAAATAATACTCTATCTCTTTATGATAATTTTCATGCTCAAAAATACCCTTAGTTATTTTCTAATTATTTCACTTAGTATTTTTCATGAGATTATTAATTTATTTTACTCTTTAAATAACGAGAATTTCTTACTTAGCGCGGAATCTGTTTTAGCGTGTTCTAGAAACACCATTCACATCTTACGTAGATGAATATAGCGTGGAATCTATTTTAGCATTTTCTGGAATCATTGTTCATACCCTACGTGGATAAAAATAGCGTAAGGATGAAAAGAGTGTATACTTTTTGAAGTACGAGAAAAGTATGGTTAAATAACCATACATTTTTCAGCAAAGTATGGAAGGAGAACCTTACATTTGGAGGGAACCTTTAATTTTGTTATCAGAAAAGTATGGAAGGTGAACCGTACATAAATTCTATGTGATACGTTTGTTTCTCAAATGTATGGTTCATTAACATTACTTTTCTAAACAACCTTATGTTATTGGAAATGTGTGGATCAAGTAAAAGTATGGATCAAGTAGAAGTATGGATCTTTTACCATACGTTTGAATGATGAAGAAAAAGTATGTTTGTTATCAACCCTACGATTGTTATCAACCCTAAATTTGTTTTCAACCCTACGTTTGTTATTAACACTGAATTAGGAAGCCACGTCATCAACCTTACGTTTGGCGTCAGAATTTTTGGCAAACAGTTTTTATGTACAACGATTAGTAAGCTGATTTCTGGGGAGATTTCAAGCCGAATTTAAAGTCAGTTTTAAATTACGACATTGACTGATTCACAACTATTTTATTAATGGATTTAAGATCAAATTAAAAGGATCTTTTTATGCTGAGTCTTAAGGAATGTTACGACTTCTCGGTAAATTCAAAATTTTGAATATCGCGAATCAGAATGTGACTTTTATGGATCTAAAGGTACAAGAGATATTTATTATAATTTATTCTATCTCTGAAACAAAAAATAAAGTGTATGATAAGGTGATCGATATTTTATTATTAAAAATGTGGAAAACATAGATTGCAACTTTTCATGATTGATCTACTAATTCAACAGGAGCATAAAAGCTCTATTTGTTCAAGAAGAAGGAACTCGATACAAGATTCACCTGTTCTACATCGAATATCTACTGTGGATTTACTACTGCTGAGGTTGTGAAATCTATCTCTATATCTACTACAACAGGATCAACTCAGAACTACTTCATCTTGAAGATCAATATTTCTAGAGTCTTTGATCCATCTGTTGTCAATGGCATTATGTTGCAATTGTGAAGATCAACTGGAAATTTTTTCTAAAATTTTTTTATTCTTGAATAACCATCTTCTCATTCTAAGCTGTGTAGGTTCTTGTTTGAACCATAAGGCTTTGTTTTGCCTTAAATTGTAATGGTGTCAACTGCCTATACTAAATTGTGAATCAGTCTGTGGAAAAGAGGACTAGATAGTGAAAATAACCAAGCTCGTGGAGTAGAGCGTTGGTGGAGTGGACTAGGGGATTTATGTTCCCTGAACCACTATACATCTTCGTGTTCTTTTTTTTACTTTTTCTGCTGCATGATCATATCTGATAATGTATAAAGGACAGAACTCGTTTAAGAAAAGATCTGTTGGAAAAATTGCAAAATACCCAATTCACCCCCCCCCCCCCCTCTTGTGTATAATCTGTAGATTCAGTTCCAACAATGGTTGTTCATTGATTTCATACATTGTAGTTTATCCTGGTTGGATATTGTGCGACCTTGAGGGTCTCGGGGTCCCTACTGAGTATCGTTATACTCACCCCTGCATGGGTTATGCCCACACCTCATTACGTTGGTTGCAGACGATAGACAATACTGACTGAGGCAGAGAGAGTAGGACTGGATGGTACCCGTGGGTGGACCACCCGGTGTGATGGTTCACAAAGGAGGCGGACGGACGAGAGTGTAAAGGAGGCCATCTGTACCAACCCATCAGGTAGGAACCCTGGAGGATGACCCAGTAGCTGGTTTACTTTTCCACGGTTGTACTTTCTTTCAGTTGAACTTGTACTTTCCTGTTGGGATTTTATTTCTAGCTCCTTTTACTTTCTAGCACTTCTTTTGTATATAGTTTTACTTAATTTTATGCTTCGAGTTCTGTAATTTAATGTGTTTTTTACAGTAAAAATGGAAATGCCTTCCCATTTTATGAATTTACGCCTTTGGTGCTAGTCACCTGCCCCTGTCCTATGGAAGGCGGGCTAGGGGTAGTCACGAAATGGGCCAAAGGGGACGGGTCGTGACAAATTGGTATCAAAGGGAGGTTCTACAATAGAACTTAGAAATAATATCTTTATTTTCTATGAAATAATAATGTTAAGGGTACTAAGTATGGTTTTAAGTTCATGGAGTCCAGTGTTGGTGTGGGTGGCCAATGTATCCATACACTAGGACCCTGACATCAAATTTCTGACTCAGTACACAAAAACACTAATTATGTGTGTGTTTTAAAAATATTTCTTTACCTCAGCTTAACAAAGTCATCTCACCAGGTATAATATTTTTTACATTGTTGCATCTGCTTCTTTGAGGATTCCTCCCCACGGATGACCAGTTAGGGCCCCGAGAGTCATACGTACTGGAAACCCACCGAGTGACGAGGCCTCGGTGCAAGGCCCTTTACCAGTGGAGGCACCAGCGGTACTACTTCCCGTTGGGCCACCAAAGCCACCATCCCCAACAGTAGACGATGCATTGCCCTTAAATGTGTTTCCCAAGTTCCAGTGCTATAGGCCACCCAGGTTCTAGGGAGTGACAGACCCACAGGTGGCTGAGGATTGGCTGGAGGTTGTGGTGAGAGTCTTCTGGCTAGTAGGCACACCAGCAGACTTCATGGGGATCCTTGTCGTGAGTGTCCTTCAGGAGGCAGCAGGTTATTTATGGAGCCTAATTCTATAGTTTCATGACGAGGCGACTCTACTCTAGGCAGACTTCGAGAGTCTGTTTTGGGTGGAGTTTTCCCCAACTACTCTCCGCGCAGTGCAGATACAAGAGAAAATCCATCTATGGTAGGGTAGCATGATGGTGGTGCAATACTCATTGAGGTTCACTGACCTCTCACACTAATCCACAGATATGGTTTGTGCCACATTCTTTAGTGCCCAAACCTTCGAGCATGGGCTCGGGCGATAGACCAGAGCTTCGATGATCTCACCTAGCATCCCGACATAGACGTGGGTGCTAGAGAGATCCCTCTTGGTGGAGAGTTTCCTTACTGATCAGTCTCCAGTAGTGAGATCCACCACTATCCAACATGTAGCAGAGTCTTCTATAGCTGGTAGTAGATAGATGTTGCAGAGGTCCCATAAGACCAGACCTACTGGTGGACAACAACATGACTTATGATCGGTAGTGCGGGGCACTGAAGCAGAGACACACATGCCAACTTCAGTCAGTGTTACTCATGTGATTGGTAGGGTCACATGGCTGGTGACTATCCGACTTTCCACTCAGATGATCTCTAGACAGTTGAGGGACCTCTCAAGAAGAGGTAGAGGTTTGAATGAGGCAGTCTGCAGGGAGTAGGAGGATGTGCCAGAGGAGTTATACGTTCAGTTGTGGTGGACAACACTACGAGTTTTTACAACCACCACCACCAGAAGGTCCACCCTGACCACAGGGAGCGAGTAGATAGGGGAGAGCTCAGCTTTTGGCAATTGAAGCATACACCCATGGAACTCCAGAGATGATTCGATGTACGATCTATGTCCACCCCACCATAGTTTCAATTCTTATAGACAAAGGTGCCAATCCATCTTTCATTTCCATTTCCCTCATTAGGATATCAAAGAATTCAACAGATCTGTTGGCTCGATCCTTACGGCTAGATACTCTTACATGAGCTGATTGGATGATTATGCACTGGAGTCAGAAGTGTGAGCTTACTCTAAGAGGCTATAGATTCATTTAGGATCTTCAAGTAGTGGCATCGAGTCCTTTCAATGTCATCTTGGGTATATACTTGTTATCTACAGTCCATGCTCAGATTGACTGTATTAGGGGCAATGTGTGTTGTGTTCGCACGGATGGGAATAGGGTCATCCTCACCGGTGAGAAGGGAGCCTTTGAAGCATAGGACATACTTACTCAGAGGAGGTTACAAATGATCACTAATCAGTTAGCATAACATACCCAAGAATCAGTTGATGAGGATAGTCTAACTTATCCTTTAGTGGTGGACCAGTATGTGGATGTTTTCCATGAAGATGTTCCAGGAATACCTCCTCATAGATAGGCAGACTTCTACATCGACCTGTACCCCAGGACAGTACTGATATCTACACCAGCATCTCGGTTGGCTCCCACTGAGCTTTGTGAGCTACGAGTACAGCTAGAGGACTTTCAGGGTAAGCGATTCATCTGGCCCAGTGTTTTTTCCTGGGAAGCCCCTATTCTGTTTGCCAAGAAGGCGAATGGTTGCTTGATTCTCTGTGTCGACTATTATCACCTGAACCATGTGAACGTGACGAATAAGTACCCACTCCCGATTATTTATTACCTATTTGATCAGATGAAGGGGGCACGATGGTTATAAAGGAGAGAACTCAAATCAGGCTATCACCAGCTTAGAGTCCGAGACATGGATGTGTAGAAGAAAACCTTCAGGTGTCGGTATGACCACTTTGAGATGTTGGATAGTCCCTTCGGTGTATCCAACCCTCCATTAGTGTTCATGGGACTCATGAAAATGATCCTCCATCCATACATCGATCACATTTTCATATTCTTCATCGATGACATTTTGATCTACTCAACTACTAAGGAGGATCATGCCTACCATTTGTAGGTAGTACTGGACACAATTTGAGAGAAGAAGCTTTATCATAAGCTCTCGAAGTTCCAGTTATTGAGTTTTGAGGTTCATTTCTTAGGACACGTTATCCTAGGGGTTAGAGTTGTAGTGTATCTAGCAAAGATCGAGTCGGTACTTTCTTTGGATCTACCAAGGAGTGGGACAGAGGTACATAGTTTCTTGGGTATTACTGGATACTATTGGAGTTTTGTTCCAGACTTCTCAAGAGTTACAGCACCACGATCAGCCTTGAAGAAGTAGGGGAATACTTCATGTGGTCAGAGAGATGCCAGTAAAGCTTTCAAAAGCTGAGGCAGAGGCTGACTAGTGCCCCCATATTGAGGCTTCCAGAGGAAGGTGTAAGGTACATTGTCTACTATGATGCATCAGGGACCAGACTCGATTTTGTCCTGATTCCGGAGCAATCAGTGGTAGCTTATGGTTCACAGCAGCTGAGATAGCATGAGAAAAACTACACTACCCATTACCTGGAGTTAGCAGCAGTTGTATTTTCCTTGAATATGGTGTGAAAATATCTGATGGGTGAATGTTTTATCGTGTACTCTGATCACAAGAGTCTCAGGAATATCTTCTCTCAGAAGGACCTGAACCTGAGACAACAGAAATGGCTTAAGTTATTCTAGTACTATGACTTCAATAAAGTCTATACTCCAGGGAGAGGGAATGTTTTTGCAGATGTGCTCGGAAGGATAATTGGTATACAGCTACTAGAAGAGGTGACAGAGCAGCTGGCTTCCTTTCAGATATCCTTTTGTGAATAGGGATGGAGTATCCTTTTTACATTATCCTACAGTCACTCACCCACTTCTTCAGCAAGTCGGGGAAGCACATCATTGGGACACTGACTGCGAGACATGATGTGCTCCAATATCCACAGGCCATGCACCTAATGGTTTTTATGATGGTGGGTAGCACGTCATCCTCTTCATAGGACCTACTCTGGTACCAGTGGAACTTCAAAAGAAGTGTTGAGTGAGTTCCACACATCCCCTCTAGCGGTACATACAGGAGTGGCGAAGATGTACATGGACAATCAATGACAGCACTGGTGGCCAGGTATGAAGAAGGCAGTAACAGAGTTTGTCTCATGGTGCCTCACTTATCAACAAGTGAAGGCAGAGCACCAGGTACCAGCAGCCTTGGTTCAGCCTTTAGAGGTCCTAAGATTAATTGGGATGGGATATCTATAGACTTCATGATGGGGCTTCCACATACATCAAGGGGTCTTGATTAAATATGGTTGATCGCGACTGACTCACAAGTCCGACCACTCCCTACCGATCAGATATCAGGGTTCCGTAGAGATCATGGGACACCTCTATGTGCAAGAGATTCTTTGTTTATATGGTATACCTTCGACAATTGCATCTGATCGTGTTGCATGGTTTACTTCCTAGATACAGAAGGGGTTACAAGAGGCTTTTGGAACACAGCTTTGCTTGATCACTGCCTTCCATCCTTAGACAAATGGCCAGACTGAGTGGACCATTCAGACCCTTGAGGACATGTGATGTTCATGTGTCCTAGACTTCAGTCGCAACTGGGAGGATCTCTTTCCTATGGAAGAGTTTTCTTACAACAACTGTTATCACTCCATCATAGGGATGGCACGTTTTGAGGCCTTGTAAAGGCGACCCTACGGATTGCCCTTGTGTTGGAATGTCCATAGAGAGTCAGCACTAGTGGGACCAGAGATGGTACGAGCTACTACAGAGAAGTTGTAAATCATCCAGGAGTGGATGAAGACTGCACATAGTAGGCAGAAGTCGTATGGTTATAGGAGATGCAGACCTCTGGAGGTCGACGATGGCGACCAAATATTTCTAAGTGTCTCACCTCGATGAGGTCTATGAAGATTTGGCCAAGGAGAAAAGTCATCTCCACGATTCATCGGACCTTTCTAGGTCCTCAGCAAAGTAGGCGAGCTGGCTTAAGCTTAGCTCTTCTACCTCAGTTGCACAGGTTGCACGATGTCATCCACCTATCTCAGCTGAGGAGATATGTGCACGACCCTTTACACTTCATCGACCATGGAGAGATGGACGTCGACGATGGGGAGAATTTTAAGGAGGATCTAGTGGAGATTTAGGATCGTTATAGTGCGTCCTACTTAGACGGTTGATACCACTGGTGGACCTACGCTGGCAGCACGAGAAATTCCTAGAGAGCACATGGAGCGGGAGGCTCAGATGCATGCTTTGTACCCCCATTTTTTCCCATAGTTCGAGTTGTAGCTTATGGAGATGTAAGTCACTAAGGTGGGGAGAACGTAAAGACCCTTAAATTATGTGGAAATTTTTATCTTAAATACATCGGATTTTTATGAGTTTGTGAAAATTTAAGTCACTTGATTCTGAGGCCCGGTGTGCCCGGAATCAATTTCATAAATTTTGATTGGGTACGATCAGTAAACGTACGAGTGGGATTTTAAAATTTTTAAACTAGTTTAGGGAATTGAAATATGAGGGCATCGTTGAACTCGCGGCACCGGTATTTGCTTAAGAAGACTTTCACATCAACAGCATATGGTCGAAAATAAAATTTGGGTTTTGGCTGTTTATAGTGAAATAATAAAATAAAGGGTACAACACTTTATTATATTTTAAGCTACCATGCACGTGGTTATTGGTTAAAACCACCACTTGGAAGTTTAAGGTGGAAACGTGACACCCTATCATCCCATAAGTGGTTATGGTGGTGGAGCCCAGCTGAACATAACCACCCATGAGAGGTTATGACATGGGAAACAACCGAGACCATGTAACCTCTCTTTTAAATAATAGAGATGGTGACCACTCGAACCCTATTTATAGAGGAGGATAAAACCTCTCAACTCTACCTCATTAATTATGGAGAGCCTATTGATTCCTCAACTCCCAAATTATGTGGGTAGAAACCCCCTTTACCTCCCCTAATTAATCCATGACTACTCTCATGCATTAATTAGGTGGAGCTAATTAATTTATTCCCCCCTTTTGAATTATATTCCAATTGAATAATAGATAACAAATCTATTATTTTTTGTTGGTATGATTCATTTTGGCATAACGGAGGATGAAGAGAGCTAGGGGGAAAATATCCTAACAATGAATGAGGAACCTCATCTTTGAATAAAGAACAAAAAACTCCAAAAAACTTCTTGGACTTCCTCCCACAGATCCAACCAATGTGGATTGTATTCCACGACCGACACAGGTTGGGGTTGGGAGTGTGTAAAGAACATGGTGAACGACGAACATAATTGTGTTCATTCCACAAAACCTTAAATGAATGACAAAATTCGATCAACAAATCAATGGTAGGTGGTTTACCTTGGGTTTTCACCCTTTTCATTCCTCATCATTGTTTGAAAAGAAATCATTACATGGTTGTAAATAAATGATGTTCATCTTTTGTATTTCGATGAACCAATTGTTATAAATTTAAATGCGGAGGATTCATGCCAACCTTACATGGCCCGACATCCTCCATAGATTCTTCTTTCTTGTGGCGTTCTATGGCATGGCGATGAGGTGACGATGATGATGACCTTGCTACCTGTGGCCTTTGCGAATCCCACCACCCCCAAGGTGCAACGAAGCTTCCGGCCAAACCCCGCTGGCCTGGGCGGCCCCCGGCCCACCTATTCGCGGCCTACCGGTTCCCTAACCGCGTGCCCTGGCAGCGCCCCCGCGGCCAGCCCGGTGCCCTTCTAGTGCCCCTGCGGCCTGCCCGTCCCCCGACCTTCGGGTCGATCCGTCTACATGGCGACATCCAGGCTGACCCTCCCTCACAAGCCGCTGGGTCGAGCCCAGCAGAATGGGCCAAAACTCAGTGGGCATACCCACCCAATGGGCCGGGTCAGACCCAGTGTGTCTTACTGGTTCAACGCATACTGGGTTGGGCCAAGTCAATCCGACCAGGTCAGACTAGACCCAAGCCCATTAATAACCCATTACCTTTTTGGGCCATATCATTGGAACCAGATGTTTTTTTGACAAACTGTCAATTGCGCCAGTTTTCTTGGAGCGAAGCCATCCCATTGAGAATACCCCACTAGAGTTCAAGGTATACTTGAGATAATGTCACATTGGATCATACACGAATCCAATCATGCCCCTGAGACTAAAAGGCTAATAACTCACAGACCGGGTGTCCGATCGATGCATTGTCTATTGCGCTGAGACCCCAATGACGTGGCAGATCATTGGGATACTTCTTCATGGGGCTTCATAATAGTTGGAGTATCGACTAGTAGATTTTGAAGTAGATCTTCTAGAGACAAGAAGGCATTTGTGCAGGTACCTCAGTAGCTAGCTGAGACTTGACGAATGCTAACTGATTCGACTCGAAGTGATTCTACTAGACCAGTGGGGAGACCCTCCGTGTGAGTGCGGAAGACCCACGGTGGGGAGCACCTATATGTGAGCGCGGTAGACCCACAGTACTCGACATGTGGAGTACCTCAGCAGGATACCAGGGGAGAACCTCTCTATGAGCGCAACAGACCCACTTTGGGGAGCACCTCTGTGTGAGCGCAGCAGATCCATGATACTCGATAAGAGGAGTTCCTTAGATGTCCAAGTTAGTGGGAAGCGCCTCTGTGTGATACGGCATGCCCATTGTAAAAAATATAGGAGGAGTTCTCCAGTAGCTGAGGGTTCAAAATAATTATAATCTTGGTTTGAGCTAAGTTAATGACTTTTTTGTTTCCTCATGATTGGGATGTGTTACTAGGTAACACAGGTATATGTATGGGAATATACCTAATTAATGGTTATCCATTGAATTAAAACATTTTGGTTTATCGTTGTTGGATTTTGTGAGACATTGTGGATCTTGGGGTCTCTACTGTGTATCGTTATACTCACCCCTGAACAGGATATGCCCTTTCCTCGTTGTGTTGGTTCAAGATGACAGACAGCGCTGACTGAGGCAGAGAGAGCAGGACTGGACGGTAGCCGGTGGTGGACTACTCGGTGGGAAGGTACACGGAGGAGACAGACGGACGAGAGTGCTGAGGAGGCCATCTGTACCTATGTAACACCCCAGGTAAATAATGAATATGATATTTTAACATTTATCCATATTTGTGAATAAAATATTAATATTAATTTAAAGGGGATTCTATTCTCGATGGTGTACCCAATACGCAACAACGAGTTTCTTGGGAATCTTACGTTGCACTCTAATAATAAAATAATTTATTTTAAATGGTAGTTAACGCCTAGCTATTGTAATGGCAGGAATGAACAGAACTAACTAAAAAACTATTATATATGATTTTCAAATATTTTTTCTTTTTACAATAAATGTTAGAGGATTAAAAATGTGAATGAATCCAATTTTAAGCGTAAACATTCTAATATTCTTTAAAAGGTCAATTAACCGCCTTTTAATGGAGAACCTCTTTTAAATCAACTTTTTGACAATTTTATGTGTTATATTTTAGAAAATAAAATTCTTCTTTAGAATCGGGACATCAAGATTTACTTTTTGTAAATATTTGGTATTTTTCCGATAAAGTTCATTTTTTAATGAATAGTGAAAAATGTTGTATTTTAAATCAGAACCTATTTTTAATCTAATTTATTTATATGATTATATTATATTTTGAATTGGTTTTAAATTGAAATTAAAATATATTTTTACCATTTAATCCAATAGTGGTCGTTGGAATTAATTTCATCATGAAATTGGACTAAAACTAGTGTCAATCTTTTGATACTTATTGTTTCCTAAAAACACATTATTTTCTCTGACAGCTGGAATTAATTGTTAAATTAATTAATTTAAATTATATGTTTTGAATTTTGTAAAATAGAAATCATTTTTGAATTTGGAATATCAAATATATCTTAGGGTTAATTTTTTGTTTTTTTCTGGAAAACTTCAATTTTTGATGAATAGTGAAACCACTAAGTGGTACATAAAAAACTGATTTTTTCGTTTAAATGAAATTTTACAACATCTGTGTTTTGAATTTAAAAAATTCAACATACATGGTTGTAATTAAGAATTAAAATGTGGTTCAATGGGATTAAAATAATGTTTTTGGTGAATAGTAACTTTTATGTTTTAATCGCGATTAGAGGTAATTAGTTTAGTTTAACATAAAAATAATGTTTTAATAATATGAAATGACCTAGAAACATGTCCTACACTAATTGGATGAGTCATGGTCGACTAAGACAATCCACTGGTCAACTTGGTGACCCCATGGAGCCACTTTGGTTTGAAAATGACATAAATACATTTTTATTTAAAGTTAAAATTAAAATGTCACAAACATGTGTTATTTTACTAAAACAATTTTTACATGGGGTTATATAAATCATATCTTTGACTATAAATATTAATTAGAAACCTAAAATGATTTCATACATCATTATATTTGTTTTATAATTTTTATACATTAAATAAATTAATTAATTTATGACACAGTGATGATGTAGTGATTACCTCATAAATGAACGATTTATATAAAATGAGAAGATAGGGTGAAATATAAGTCTTACACCTATCACAAACCTATTGGATGGGTGTATTTAGAAACCTTATCACCTTTTCCTACAAATATATCCTTTTGGGTCCTTTCAAATCCTAATATCATTTTATAATAATGTAATATTTTATAACTTTCCAAGAGTGCCCCTCCTCTCCTCTTATAAAAGGCCCCACCTCTACCACCTTACACACACCTCTAAAGCCTTTGTCTTGGCCAAACCTGGGCCATTTCATCTCTCCAAATCCCTCTCTTCATCATTTAAGCCTCACATTGAGCATAATACTTTCCAAGGATGCATTTGAGCTCAAATCAAAGAGAGTTACCCGATTTAAAGGTAATGTCTTCCCTTGTGTTCTTTTGTTTTATTTTACTACTCCAAACCCCTAAACTATTTTTATTACTTTTTTTGTAACAAAACAAGTATCATAAATATACTAGGATGTTTTTATAAGAATTATTCGAGCTACACGTTCACACACCTCCATTTAATGGTTAATGAACATATTGTTTCTGTGGATGGCGAATTACTGCGTCACGAAACGATGATTGTTCAATATTATTTTAACACCTTCAAAGGTGGCCGTTAAGATTTCACTATATTTATATATGATATATAATATTTTTATGTTTTCCTTAAGCTTCTGTATTTTTCATTTATGGCATACCTTTATGGTTTTCATTATGGGTAAACGTGATATCTTCATTTTAGGAAGTGCAGACTACCGCCCTCTCAAAGTGATTTAATTCGTTAATGCCATATGTGGGATGTATAAAGGATGGAATTCATGGTATTACATATGATATACTACTGGAATTATAATATAACTTTATATAATTATTATTTAATTCCCTTTAATACAAAAAAAAGAAATGAAAGTAGCGTTCATGCGTACGTACGACTTACCGTCTCCATGAACGGTACATTTCATTTCTTATCTCCAAATGTTATGTACTAGTATAAGTACATATATATAATGGATATATATGTAATATATGACATCTAAATGATGGATATCATTATGGAATTATAATATATATATATCTCATTTTGTTTTAATTCCATTAATATGTCAAAAAATGAAAGTAGCGTTCATGCGTACGTACGGCCTACCGTCTCCATGAACAGTGCCTTTAATTTTTTATCTCCAAATAATATGTAACAGTATAAAATGAATTTATACTGGATATATATGATATTTAAAACATCAATACTATTCTGGATATGATGTACCTATAACTACATGGAAATTTATTTTCCAACATGTTCGATTTTTACTCATCTACCGAACATCGACAAAAACGTATGAAATGAACTCACTTTATTAACCAATTATTATATCCTTATAATATTTGATATTAAATGAATAATAATATTTAATGTAGGTCCTTAAGAAATTATAAATTGACCAAATTTTATTATTCAGGAGATTAAAGAACAATCGAGTCATGTCGGACACGAGGTAACAGATCCTACCTCTCTCTTTCTTTTTAAGTACACTCTTTTATGTTATTCCGTTTAATCTCATCTTTATTAGGATTGGGATGTTATTTTATATTACTACTACTGTATTGTTTAGTTTCATATGATTAGAGACCTTATTTTCTCTCATCAATCCATTTTGGATTTTTTGAGTGGCGCTATTAGGCTGCCGAATTTTCGTAAGAGATCTAACCTCTCTCTTTCTTTTTAAGTACTCTCCTTTATGTCACTTCTTTTAAGCTCTTCTTTTTTATGATGGGGGATGTTATTTTATATTCCTCTTACTGTAAATTTTATTGTAATATGATGAGAGACCCTATTTGATTTCATAAATCCATTTTTGGAAGTTTTAAGTGGCGCCGTTAGGCTTCCGAGTTATCAAAATGGGTTTTCATCTCACTTTTAGCCCCGTGAGATTTATGCTACATTTGCCACCATTTCCTTTGAGTGGTGTATGTACATCCCATTATTATACTCTGTGTAATATAATTTCATTTATGGGTATTTACATATTCATTGTATGACCCCTCTTCAATGTTTTGTACGTTTCGAAAGTAACCCAATTCGTTAAGGGAACCTTTCACCCTCCTCTTTTTAGAAGAATTATTTTGTTATTTCTTTTAATTCACATAATATTATGTTGGTATATGTTCTTCTATATCCTTATTGATATAAATTTTATTTTCAGGTGATGATATACCCTTTTTATCTCTCATCAACTCTTTTTCTGTATTTTGAAGTGACGCCGTTAGGCTATCGAATTTTTGCAAGGGAACTTATTAACCCAATTTTGATTCTTTGGGATAAACTTGTACTCCTTGAATATGTCGTTCTATGAATATGTGTGAATGTACTCTGATTTTTTTACACTTAATAACCACTTATATTTGGTGTATTCGTTTGTCACACATAATTATGTAATTGATTTGTCCTTAATCCAAGGATACAGTCTGTGTATGGGACTTCGTCTCAATCTCCTTTCATTGAGGCATATTATGTTTTATACAAAAATTTAATTTATACGGTGTATAAACCCCTTTTATTTTTATGTTTATCCAAAAGGAATCCTTTTTATATGAAGCGTTTTACTAAACAAAAAAAGGTAATGTTTTGTCGTACGTATGCGGAGACAACGACTTCTCCACCACCGTGACCATTATTTGAGTTTCAGCTTCCTCTACAAGCCATACTTCTTTTTAAATGAAAAATAAATACCATGTTTTACATTTATTTTATTTTGGTATTGAAAATGGTTTTCATAATGTTTTTATATCAATGTGTTGTATTGATATCTTGTGATTGAAAAGTGGAAATGTTATGTTTCCTTTATGCATGTTTTATGTGATACGATTATGTTATGGTTCTTGGGCATTATTATGAAGATGGGTGGTTTTGTGATAAAATAAGGGCGGTTGAGCAAGATATAGCTCTCCAATGCATTTGGTAATGCGAAGGGGTTAAACGTTAAGGTTTCTCCGAATAGATTTAGGGAATATACTGTGATGGGTATTCCAAACGTAACCAAGAGGGTTACTCCCTACGTAAGAATGTTATGAATGCCTCAAGTTACATTTATGACTTATGATTTATATGATTTATTCATGATTTTATGAGGTATGTTAAAATGATTATGTTTTATTAGTAAAGTATGTTTTCATACATGGACTAATGTTTTCTTTTCATAATTTTATATTCCTTACTGAGATTTTTATGCTCATCCCAAGAGTTTGAAATGTTTTTCACAGGTCAAGGGAAAGGTGCATGATATGATGATAGTGTCAAGTAAGAGTCAAGAAAGAATCCATGTTTTATTTTAAATATGTTTCTGTTGATGGGAAAAAATGAATTCTATCTTTTATGTAACCACTTTGTTTAAATGTGGAATGTAATTCATGATTTATGATCTAATTCTCTAAAATTCTAAACCTGAAAAGATCCTCAATGTGAATTATTGATTTAATTCAAAATTAAGTAAGGTTTAAGGCTGGGTACTTATAGTTGGTATCAAAGGTCGGTTTAGATAACATTAGAGGTTAGGGTATTCTCTAGGCATAAGTGACATTACCATAATGGTTAGGATTTCAGAAAGAGTCCTAATTTTAGATAAAGTGAATGAGTAAGTATATATTAGTGTTTATCTTCCTCATTAGTACATTATGGTTTTGTTGATATACTCATAATGACATTTCTGTTTTTAGTGAATGGATGGATCTAGCAGGCAGCAAAGTGACAATAGGTTTGAAGGAAACTGTGTTGGTTCTCTGATTAAGAGACTGGATGAAATGGGGGATTCAATGAGGAAACTCGTTGTTTTTCTAAACCAACTATCAAGGAGTCATGATCAACCACTTGTACCTTTGTATGATCTGTAATTCATCATGTACAAGATGACCAATCGATGAGGATGTTCAGGTAATAATTATATAGGTAACCATTAGGGTTTATATGATCCTTACTTTTGAGGTAATTATGGGTTATTATATATTATGATGGAAAATGAAAGGCATGAGAAAAAATTGAGGTTAAAATATGGTATGATTATTTTTGAAGATTTTATCTCATTTTGGGGAATGTTTTAAGAATTATATAGTTTTGGAAAAAGGACAACATGCAGACCATGTGAAAACCTGTCGCGTCGGACAAAGCTGTGGGAATCGAACCCACAACCAAAAGTGTGACTGGTATTTATTTCCGACCACTGCACTACGTGAAGTCCCTGGTTAGTTTGAATAATTATTTTTAGTTAGATGACTTTAGGAATCAAGAGTAAGTTTATTTTGGGTTATTTATGGAAATTATTAACCTATCATGGAGGATATGTGATTAGGTTAATTACTTTTCAATATGATAATTTAAGAGAAACTGATGTTATTTGGAGATAAAATTTAATTTGTACCTTGGAAGACTATGTGATTAAATCCATCAAATATTTGGGTTTCAATTTTAGTTTGGATTACTTTGAAGAATTTTATGGACAGTTGTTTATCGAATGGTCTTCGTTGAACTTTGGGTTTTTTTGGACAAACTTTGGAGATTAAGAATAGATTTTCTTTTTATAAGGGTTTATACATTTGTGGATTATCTGATCTCATACTATCAATTTCGGTTTTGGATTTTGTCTAAAGACATGGGAAATATATAGTTCTCTTTTGTGGATTAGCTGATTCTCAAAAAGTTAATTATAGTACTCTTAATGCGAACAAGTTTTCCTAAATACTCGTATTTTGCAAAAAATATGATTTTGATTAAGGAATCTAGTAAAAGTTGAAAGTCTATGTTACAATTAAGTATGGTTCATTATAATATAGTTAAACTCAAAAATAGATTCCTCAATGAAGAGTAACTTAAAACAAAAATGTTGTTTGTTAACTTTTCCTAATGAGGAATCGAATACCGTTTAACCCATCACAAGTTTGTGATTTTCTTATGGTTAACTTTCTCCTAGACATGTTTACTATCACTCTTTATCAGAACATGAACCTTTGTTTTTTCCACCATGCCCATATTTTCATACTTGTAATCCTAGTATGGGTTAACTTGGGTGACCTTTGTACTTCTCTTACATTATTTTAAAGTGATTGTTTTACCGAATCTTGTTCCGATGTGGGATTTTCAATGAAGTTTCCAAGCCCAATTTTAAAATTGCGATGATGCAATTCCCAAAAGCGGGGAAGGATGTAACACCCCAGGTAAATAAAGAATATGAAATTTTCATATTTATCCATATTTTTGAATAAAATATTAATATTACTTTAAAGGGGATGCTTTGCTCGATGGCATACCCAATACGCAACAACGAGTTTCTTGAGAATCTTATGTTGCACTCTAATAATAAAATAATATTATTGTAAATGGTAGTTAACACCGAGCTGTTGTAATGACGGGAATGAACAGAAATAACTACAAAATGATTTTATATGTTTGTCAAAAAAATTACTTTTTACAATAAATGTTAGAGGATTAAAAATGCGAATGAATCTAATTTTAAGCGTAAACATTCTAATATTCTTTAGAAGGTCGATTAACTGCCTTTTGATGGAGAACCTCTTTTAAATCCACATTTTGAAAATTTTATGTGTTATATTTGACAAAATAAAATTCTTATTTGGAATCGGGACATCAAAATTTACTTTGTGTAAATGTTTGGTATTTTTCCGATAAAGTTCAATTTTTAATGAATAGTGAAAACTGTTGTATTTTAATTCAAAAACTCTTTTTAGACTAATTTATTTACCTGATTAGATTATATTTTTAATTGGTTTTAAAGTGAAATTAGAATATATTTTTTACTATTTAATACAATAGTGGTCATTGAATTAATTTCATCTTGAAATTGGATATAAACTAGTGTCAATCGTTTTATACTTATTGTTTCATAAAAACACGCTATTTGCTCTGACAGTGGGAATTAATTGTTAAATTAATTAATGTAACTTATATGTTTTGAATTTTGTAAAATAGACATCATTTTTGAATTAGGAATATCAAATATAGCTTAGGGTGAATTTTTGGTATTTTTCTGGATAACATCAATTTTTTATGAATAGTGAAACCACTAAGTGGTACTTAAAAAAATTGATTTTTTCGTTTAAATGAAATTTTACCACCTCTGTGTTTTGAATTTCAAAAATCCGACATAAATGGTTGTCATTAATATGTAAAATGTGGTTCAATGGGATTAAAATATTTTTTTGGGTGAATAGTATCTTTTATGTTTTAATCGCGATTAGAGGTAATTAGTGTAGGTTAAGGTAAAAATAATGTTTTAATAATATGAAATGACCTAGAAAAATGTCCTACCTTCATTGGATGAGTCTTGGACGGCCAAGAAAATCCATGGGTGAACTTGGGGACCCCATGGAGCCACTTTGGTTGGAAAATGACATAAATACCTATTTATTTAATGTTAAAATTAAAATGTCACAAACATGTGTTGTTTTACTAAAATAATTTTTACATGGGGTTATATAAGTCATATCTTTGACTATAAATATTCATTAGAAAGATAAAAATATTTACTAAATCATAATATTTTTTTATAATTTTTAGACATTAAATAAATTAATTTATTTATGACATCGTGATGATGTAGTGATTACCTCATAAATGAACGATTTAAATAAAATGAGAAGATAGGGTGAAATATAAGTCTTACACTAGTCAAAAACCTATTATATGGGTGGATTCCGAAACCGTATCACCTTATCCTAGAAATATATTCTTTTTGGACTTTTTAAATCCTAAAATCATTTTATAATAATGTAATAGTTTATAACTTTACAAGAGTGCCCCTCCTCTCCTCTTATAAAAGGCCCCCACCTCTACCACCTTACACACACCTCTCAAGCATTTTGGTCGGCCAAAACCTTGCCATTTCATCTCTCCAAATCCCTATCTTCATCATTGAAGCCTCACTGTTGGAAGAATCCTTTCCAAGGAAGACTTTGATCTCAAATCAAAGAGAGTTACCTGATTTAAAGGTAATGTCTTCCCTTGTATTCTTTTGTTTTATTTTTCTTATCCAAACCCCTAAACTCTTTTTATTACTTTTTTTGTAACACAAAAAGTATCTAAAATATACTACGATATTTTTATAAGAATAATTCGAGCTAAAATTTCACACACCTCCGTCTAATGGTTAAATAACATACTGTTTCTGTGGATGGCGAATTACTGCCTCACGAAACGATGATTGTTCAATATTATTTTAACACCTTCAAAGGTGGACATTAATATGTCACTATATTTATATATGATATATAATATTTTTATGTTTTCCTTAATCTTATTTATTTTTCATTTATGGCATACCATTATGGTTTCCATTATCGGTAAACGCAATATCTTCATTTTAGGAAGTGCGGACTACCGCCCCCTCAAAGTGATTTGATTCGTTAATTCCATATGTGGGATGTATAAAGGATGGAATTAATGGTATTACATATGATATAATACTAGATTTATAATATATCTTTATATCATTATTATTTAATTCCATTAAATACATTAAAAAGAAATGAAAGTAGCGTTCATGCGTACGTATGACTTACGATCTCCATGAATGGTACATTTCATTTCTTCTCTCTAAATGCAATGTACTATTATAAGTACATATATATAATGGATATATATTTAATATATTACATCTAAATTATTGATATAATTCTGGAATTATAATATATATATCTCTCATTTTTTTAATTCCATTAATATGACAAAAAATGAAAGTAGCGTTCACGCGTACGTACGGCCTACCGTCTCCATGAACTGTGCTTTTAATTTTTTATCTCCAAATGATATGGAATAGTTTAAAATGAATATATACTGGATATATATGACATTTAAAACATCAATACTATTCTGGATATTATGTACCTATAACTACATGGAAAATTCTTTTCCAACAATTTCGATTTTTACTCATGTACCGAACATCAACAAAAACGTCTGATATGAACTCACTTTATTAACCAATTATTATAACCTTATAATATTTTATATTAACTGAGTAATAATCTTTAAAGTAGGTCCTTAAAAAATTATAAATTCACCAAATTTTATTATTCAGGAGATTAAAGAACGATCGAGTCATGTCGGACACGAGGTAAGGGATCGTACCCCTCTCTTTCTTTTTTACGTACACCCTTTTATGTCATTCCTTTTAAGCTCATCTTTCTTATGATTGGGATATTATTTTATATTAATCATACTGTATTTTTTATGTTTATATGATGAGGGACCCTATTTTCTCTAATCAATCCATTTTGGAAGTTTTGAGTGGCGTCGTTAGGCTGCCGAATTTTCATAAGAGATCTAACCTCTCTCTTTCATTTTAAGTAATCTCCTTTATGTCACTTAATTTAATATCCTCTTTATTATGATGGGGGATGTTATTTTATATTCATCTTTCTGTACATTTTATTTTAATATGATTAGAGACCCTATTTGATCTCATCAATCCATTTTTGGAAGTTTTAAGTGGCACTGTTAGGCTGCCGAGTTTTCGTAAGAGATTTTTCATCTCACTTTTAGTCCCGTGAGATTAATTCTACATTTTCCACCATTTAATTTGAATGGTGTATGTACTTCCCATTATTATAATATTAGTTTAATATAATTTCATTTATGGGTATTTACATATTTATTGTATGACCCTTCTTCAATGGGGTGTACGTTTCGAAAGTAACCCAAGTTGGTAAGCGAACCTTTCACCCTCCTCTTTTTAAAATATTTCTTTTGGTATGTCTTTTAATTCACATACTATTATTTTGGTATATGTTCTTCTATATCCGTATTGACGTAAATTTTATGTCCAAGTATTGAGATACCCTTTTTATCTCTCATCAACTCTTTTTCTGAATTTTGAAGTGATGCCATTAGGCTGTCGAATTTTTGCAAGGGAACTTCTTAACCAAATTTGGATTCTTTGGGATAAACTTGTACTCCCTGAATATTTCGTTCTATTAATATGTGTGAATGTCATCTGATTGTTTTAAACTTAATATACACTTATATTTTGTGTATTAATTTGTCACACATAATTATTTAATTGATTTATCCTTAATCCAAGGATATCGTCTGTGTATGGGACTTCATCTCAATCTCCTTTCATTAACGAATATTATGTTTTATACACAACATTATTTTATATGGTGTATAAACCCCTTTGAATTTTACGTTTATCAAAAAGGAATCTTTTTTGTACAAAGTGTTTTACTAAACAAAAAAAGGGAATGTTTTTGTCGTACGTATTCGGCGACAACGACTTCTCCGCCGCCATGACCATTATTTGAGTTTCGACTTCCTCTACAAGCCATACTTTTTTAAAATGAAAAATAAATACCATGTTTTACTTTTATTTTATTTTGGTATTAAAAATGTTTTTCATAATGTTTTTATATCAATGTGTTGTATTGATATCTTGTGACTGAAAAGTGGAAATGTTATGTTTCCTTTATGCATGATTTATGTGATTCGATTATGTTATGGTTCTTGGGCATTATTATGTAGACGGGTGGTTCTGTGATAAACTAAGGTTGGGTGAGCCCGATATACCTCTCCATTGCATTGGGTAATGCGAAGGGGTTAAATGTTAAGTTTTCTCTGAAGAGATTTAGGGAATATACTGTGATGGGTATTCCAAACGTAACCAAGAGGGTTACTCCCTACGTAAGAATGTTATGAATGTCTCATGTTACATTTTTGCTTTATGATTTCTATGATTTATTCATGATTTGATGAGGTGTGTTAAAATTCTTATGTTTTATGAGTAAAGTATGAATTCATACATGGAATAATGTTTTCTTTTCATACTTTTATATTCCTTACTGAGCTTTTTAAGCTCATCCCAAGTTATTGAAATGTTTGTCATAGGTCAAGGTAAAGGTGCATGATATGATGACAGTTTCAAGGAATTGTAAAGAAATAATCCATGTTTTATTTTAAATATTTTTCCGTTGATGGGAAAAAAACTAATTCTATTTTTTATTTAACCACTTTGTTTAAATGTTGAATGTAATTCATGATTTATGATCTAATTATCTAAAAATATAAACCTAAAAAGATCCTCAATGTGAATTATTCATTTAATTCAATATTAAGTAAGGTTTAAGTTCAGGGCCATATAACCTACCCTTCAGGTAGGAACCCCATAGGACGACCCAATATCTGCTTTAAATTTCTACAGTTTGACTTGCTTTCAGTTGTACTTGTACTTTCTTGTTGGGATTGTATTTTCGGCCCCTTTTAATTTCCAGCAGTTCTTTTGTATAATGTTTACTAAGTGTTATGCTTCCAGTTGTGTACTCTAATGTGTTTGTTTACAGTTATAAAGGTAATGGATTACCAGTTTAAGGATTTACACCTTTGGTTCTAGTTTCTAGTGCCTGGGCTATGGAAGGCAGGTTTGGTGTAGTCACAATAGGGGCCCTTGGGGACAAGTCGTGACACCAATGCTATCTGGTTTGTGGTGTATCGTATTACCATGAATGATCACATCAATGAAATCTGAGAGGACATCTCAGTCAATCAACATGTATAGATATACCTTTTATATGTGATGATAGGCATTATGGAAAACCACTATAAGTTGTATCCAATTGAGATCCCATATTAACTTCAATGTTTTTATAATTGTCTTTAAAATTCCCATAATTCATAGTTTAAATTCATCCTGGATTATCACCCTTATACTGATGGAAGATCTGAGTGGACTATTCTGAAACTCGAGGACATGTTGAGAGCATGATCAATTGACTTAAAAGGATGTTGGGATAAAAATAGTCTTCTTGTTGAGTAATAATAAGAATATATTATCCACTAAATCATTCAAATGGATCCCAATACTGACCTTTACCGTATGATATATTGTTTATCTACATACTGGGATTAATTTGGAGAACAAAAATGGATTTCTCATGAAATGGTTGGGGAAATGGTGAAAAGTTTTAGACCACTCTCAATGCATCAAATATTCTCATAGCCAAAAAAAGCCTTTGTATAAATTTATTGATAAGATCTAGAGTTCGATGTTGGAAAAATGGTATTCTTAATCATATCTACAGTGAAGAATGTAATGGAATTTTGGAAGAAGGAAAATCTTCTTCTTTGATACATCATTCCTTTTGAGATCATTGATCACATCAGAGTAGAGGATTATAAACTATCAATACCACCTAACATGTCTCAAGTATGTGATGTATTACATTTATCCCTTTTGAGGAAGTATGTACTAAACCCCTAAAAAGTATTAAATCCTTAGGTGGTACAATTTGATAATGATCTCAAAAATGTCAAGCAACCAGTGAAGAGATTATATCATAGAGAGAATGCCATACCTAATAAGTAAATGAAACCAGTTTTTTGTTTTATAAAAATCATCAGTTTGAGGAAGTCATGTGAGCACCTGAGGAAGTGATGTAACAAAATAACTATCAATTATTTTAGTGCAGGAAATATAAATTTACGTGGGGAAATTTATTAAGGGGGGGAATTTTTAATGACACAAACTATTATAAATAATATTCCGAATGTGATTTAAATAAATAAATTATTATATATTATGGATATAGAAAAATAATGCTATTAAATGGTTTATTATATCCTATCAGATTTAAAATACTTTTAATCATCAGTATCATAGAATACATAGTCGTTGAACATTGATCCTATGATAACTATTAATAATGTTTTTTCCAAATATAATTGATAATGGAAAAGGAATTTATGGCATCAACTATTTGGATCATACCTTAAGAATCCCATTTATAAAATCATCTAAGAGAGGCTGCATCAATATTATTTCCCCTTAACTAATCCCATGCTAAGATCAAATAAATATTGAATTAGTGAAACTGCTTTTAGGAAAAGTTCATTATCATCAATATCATGACCAAAAACATATATTCAAAATCACAAAATGAATCTCTCACCATCATGAACATTACTATTATAGAGTTTTTTCATAATAAAGGATATTTTTCAAGGCCTCAATAATATCAAGACATATATTATATACAATAATCAATATATTATCATCTTATTATTAATACATTATAATTGATTATGATTTTGATATAATAAAAAATTTATGGGATAATAATCCAATTCAATTAGGGAATTCATTTTTTTGAAATGACATGTTTTTTAAATAAATAATAGAAAAAATATAATATAATTAAGAAAATAATTTTTATCTAATATAAATGAACATATTATTTTGAGGAATTCAAATGAAATCTTTATAAGGTATTGAAAATTATTATTATAAAAAATGTAACTATTTTAAAGAATATATTGATTGTAATTATAAAATAGAAAAAAGAAAATTATAAAATTATAAAATTATTATTTATTTGAATTAAAATGTCAAAAAAATTTAATGGTGAATTGTTTTTTATTTTCTAAGAAGATAAATGTTTTATGAAAAAAATAATTATCTAATAAATATATAGTCTGTATTATTACATCATAAAGACACAAATTTGATGAAAAAATAATATAAGGTTTTCCTTGAATTTTACACCTCTTGATGTTTTTCAAATTTTGAATGGGTTCCAATAGATAAATTCATAGAAGTAGAAAAATCCAATGATTCTATATCCATAGGGACCTCATTTTCAAAGGTAGGTGCTTGTTAGGGATTTTGAGCCATAATGCTTTAGAAATCATATTGGTTGAGAAGATTGTAGTTCGGGCACATCCCAACCTTTTGGGGAGAAATTGTTTCATAATATTGGAATCAATTATAGATTTAATATATGTTCCTTAATCTTTTATTAATTTTCATATATGATGTGGGTCATCCAAATATTATTAATCAATTTTAAACGTGTGTGGAATTTAGAATCATTTATGTGTATCTGTGATTATTCATCAAAGGATATATTTTTATTTATCCGAAGATATCCATTGATGATATACTCTTATATAATACTGATATATTCTTCGATCATTATTATGATGACTCTAGTATTCTAGCCACACATTAAGGTGCTATGGGTGATTTTACATCCATTTAGATGAATGTCACTTCATAGTTTATCTTTATCTAGGAATGTGGAGGTCATTAATGAGTTTATCATCATCCATGGAGATGGGAATTGATTGGTGTTGGGATCAGATCTATAAATTGGATTCTTATGTATCCTTGTCAATAGAATTAGTACCCATGTTGTTTTGTGCCTCTAAATGTTGTGCATCATATCTTCTAATGTCGTATAATGAGGACCCAACCATATAGTTTAACATCATTTGGATTGGACATATTGGTTGATTGTTCATAGTCAAAAGGTTTAGTGTGCGACTTATGCCAACACATCCTAAGGAACCACGAAGGGATATGTGTTTCTATGTTAAATAATGCCTTCCTGGTGATATGGCCCACAATGAACATGGATGATTTAGTTGTTTTCATTTATCCTCATGGAGGATTCCTTCATATCCCATTTGGATTGGAATCAAACCATGCATTGTTCAATGGCGAGGACCCATGACAATAGAGTAAATCTAGAGTATGTCTTGTAGGGGATTATAGATCCATGAGAAGATTGTTTGGGGATTACTCTTGAGAAGGATAACCCATGTGAATATACCATGATAGATTTGTTAAGTCATCGAGATTTGGGGGATTAACTGTATTTCTTCTCCTAAGGATGAATCCTAGATTAAGGGAATTATGATTGGGGCTTATTAATAATGTGGATACCAATTGATCTTGGGCCCCATGTATGCTTCCTATGTATCCTAGTTTATAAAAATTAGAGTTATCATAGTTCAATCATTCAGGTGAATTTTTTTGGTGTCATCATCATCACTAACCTCTATGACCTTGTGTGTCATGATCTCTGTAAGAAATAAGAGGAGCAAGATTATTTGACAAACCCCACACTTTTCCTCCTTTGCTAGTGGAATAAATCAAGGCTACGATTGTATAGGTTATGGCAAGGAATCTTTCCTCTCATCACATTTTAATTGATGAGAGTACATGGTACGGAATAGATGACGGTTAAGGATGCAGAGGTTGAGAGGAGAAATACCAAAACAACCCACAATAATGTCTTGGGGATTACACCGAAGTGGATGACCTAAAATTTGTTCCACAATGGTATGGGGATCTAATTCCATGTTGAATGCAATGGAAAGTGTGGTATATACCATCCCTGATGGGAACTAGATTCTCCATGTCTAATAGATGTGAAGGGGAGGACATATTCCTATACCAGGAATCAGAAAGTCGGAATATCGCAACACTTTTCCTAGGGTAAGGTTACCCGGGACCATAGAAATAAAAATATACAAACATCAAAAGGATTATAATCTTCATTTAATATATTTTCAAGAATCCACTTTCCATAGAAATACAAATCAATATGAAAGACACTATAATGTTTCTTTTACCATGGTTTTGAAAGCAAGGAGGTCTTTTTGCTGGTTTTGATTAGATCCCTCTGAGACAAGGAATCCAAATTAGGAGAAGGCATTCCATGAATGGATTTGAAGAAGGATCGATGTTTAGTGAACTAGACATATTATACAATGATATTATTTTTTTAGAAGAATATTCTATACAATACAACAATATATGTTAGAGGAACACAATAGTTTAGTGTCTTTGGAAAATTGCAAATGAAATATTCTATTCGGGTGAAAGATATTCAAAATATCCCATAAAGATCTCCAGCTTTAGTAGTTCTACTTAAAACCATTCTTCATAATGTAGATAAGTGATTAAATAATAATGGCATGAGATCTGACGTTATATAATTATAAAAATGTGAGATATGTAAGCATAAAAATTAACCTAATAGTATGATAATGCGATCGTAACATCATTAGATCATACCCTACATATAAATGGTTATAAACATGAGTTGGGGGATAATACATGATTGTTCATAATTCATGAATTATATTAGAAAAAACATCACAACCATGAAATCCGAACATAGTTATAAGACCAAGAATTTGTGGAGTACATAAGGTATTAGGGAATTTTATTTTAGGGATACCTACCAAGACCTTTATAACATGTTATTTGTTTGCTATGACCGTTGTACCTTCTTTGGAAATGGGTTAGAAATATCTGTACCCACATTAATTTTGGATTTCACTACAACCCATGTACATTCATATTTTTAGACACGCGCTACAACCAGTGTACCCTCTATCATTTACGCTTACGCTACAAACCATTTACCTTCTTGTTTTAGGGCATGGGAAAATAATAGCGTACTCTCTTTTAATTTTGTATTGGGATACAACATCTACACCCTCTTTATTGTTGGGCTTGGGAGACAACCCAACAACCCAAATTATTTTTCATCCTAGGCTACAGAATTTGTAGCCTTTGAGCTCATATAAAACCAATCATTTCCCTAAAACTTTATGTGAGATATAGGTACCACCCATTTCATCATAAAATAATTCTCACATGTTCCATAAGATAATAACACATTCATCATATAATGAGCCATAAAATGATACAGCTCTTATAAACATCAAATCATATCCTATAAAATGAAATGGGTATCATTATAATTTTATCCCATCATAACATATGGAAAGAGATAGGTTTGTTCACAATTTCATCAAAGAATAACCTTTTAAAGAGAAATGAAAATTATAAACATATAACTAATGAAAGAGAAAAAGGTTTCATAAAGAAAAAGACATTATGTGTGACCTAATCATAGAAAGGATATTAACGAAACCTTAAGAGAACTTACAAAAGGGAATGAGTAACATAAATTAATGTCATCTTTTGTGGAAAATAGTTTTGAAATATCAATATAAATGTTTCTTGAAGAAAATAACATTTCCTCTTTGAAAAATGATTGTTAATACATAAAATCATTTAAAATCATTTTCTCAAAAAAATACTTTGAAAACATATAAAGAATACATGAAACAATTTTGAAAATATTTTTCCTTGAAAATAAATTTTGAAACAATTTATTAAAGATTAATCTTTTATAAATTAAATGGTGTCTTCGAATGGATAATGATGGGTAAAATTATATATTTTTTACGATGCAATAATGGATCATTCCATTTGTATGGTAAAAACATTACATTGAATGCGTTGTCTGGAAAGCATGATGAATATTCCCATGAAGGGATTGGAAAAAGAAAAAACTGTTAAAAATGTATTTAAATGATTATCGGATAATGGTAAAATATTCATTGATTCAATTTTTAGAAAACATAGATTCTGATCGAAGATAGGGTAAATTCAGCATTTCCAAAAAACACTTTGGTAACTAAATTATGTATCAAAGAGCAGAATATGGTAATAATACATGATTATATCATTAAATAATGATTGATAAAGAAATTAATAAATTTTATTAATATAAGGATGATAATATTTCATCAAGGGAAGAATTAACATAAAAAATGGATTAATGTGATGATATGTTCTCAATAAAGTATTATTACATGGTTACATTGGATAATACTATCCATGTAAAAAATGAAATTAAATTAGAACATAATATATCTTGAATAGAATTATATTAATCATATTACATGTAAAATTGAAGTATATTAACATATAAGAAGAGGTTAGGTTTATAAACAAACATGAATCACAAAGATGGAAAGTTTAGAAAAAATTGTTTTACTAATTTGGTAAATTTTTTAATGTTAAACACAATAAGAGAAGGATTATCACATTGGAATATGAATTCCCAAAAATTTAATGAAAAGATACATATAATATAGTACTAGGATGTATATAAACAAAACAAAATTAAGGACAGTAAAACATATATTTTTTCTCATAGAAATTAAAAGTAAGATGAAATTACCTTAGCATTGGTCTTGACTCTCTCTGTACTCACACAAGATTCTTCTTAATCAGATAACTCTATTTAGTTTATGTCAAAAGGATTCCTTTAAATTGTTTATTCCAAAAGGGAGGATAAAAGTTTGATGGTAGTATTTTTGGGAGGAATATTTGTAGAAATTCGATGAACATAAGAGTCATGAGAGGTGTGAGGAATGGGTATAGGTGGTTGCCTCTATAGGGAAGTAAAATGACTCACATGGAATGTTTAGAAACAAGTTAGGTGTATACATGTTCTTACTTACCAAAAGACATAAGAAACCCACCAATATCAAAAATTTATTGTGTATAGCCAGACTATGTATACAAAATGGGTGTTGAGGAAGTTTCTAGGTCATTTAAGTCCTTAAATTTAAGGTTTAGTCCCGAAATAATCATAATTTTTCCATAACTGCTCTGACAAATTTTATTCACATTTAAAAAAAAATTTAAAAAAAATAAACATGTGAATTTTATAATATTAAACATATAATGAATACAATGGTTTATGATATACTTTTTCTTAATATCAATCAAATAAGTGGAAAACTTAGTATTAGTGCTAATCCCACAGATTGGATAAATTAACGGGGTTTTCATGAAGGAAAGGTTCCAAAGATTGTTTAAATTATATATTAATTTTAAAAGAGTACTTTATTTTAAGGATTATAATTTTATTAATATATGTAACATTAATATAACATGTCCTTAAAACAAATTTAGAATATCATTGTTCATTAATAATTAATTAGATAGAAAGGTATTTTTTAACTAAAAAGTAGTATTCATTACTATTAATGAAAAAATAAGGGTTCTTAGAAAATTCCAAAAAATTCACCATAGGATAATTTAGAAGTTCAGAATAAAAAATGATGTTTGTCTTATCTATTCCTATTTTTAATTGTTTCTATAGATAATTTAATTATTAGAAGCATTTATTTTTATAAGACTGTGTTTTTTAACATAAAAAGGTCTTTACAAAAAAATATTATCCTTTGTAGTCAATATTTTTTATTCATATAAACCGAAAATACAAGAATTTTTTTTTCAAATACTAATTGAATTTTTAAAATTATTTTAAATTAAATAAATAAAACTATAATTTTTATAGAAACTCAGTTTTGTGTACATGGTACGCTAATTCATTGTTGCTTCTAGCGCAAGCCAAGTCTGTATTGCATGTATCACAATAGAAGTTGGTATTTCATGTGAAAGGAATGTACGAATTAGTGTTTTAATATATATATATTTATATAAATAACGATTTCTAGTGTCATGGGAAATGAAAAACATTGAAATGATAAATTAATTCGAAAAAAATAATTCTCAACTTTTGGGGGTGTTATATTCTACCCCCTTAAAATGAATTCTGCCATTGATATTCATCTGGGTTATCAATGGTTTATTAATTTAATGTTTCATTTGTAGAAACACACATTGTTAAAATGGATTCTAAAACCTTCCTTGATAAGGTTAATTTTCAACCTTATCGGTTACCTAATGTGACATATAATTTGGTTTCAAACTATGATAACATAGGTTGGGAGTGAAGATTGCTGACGGAGGAAAAGTGTAAATATTTATAGGGACTGATTGAGGGCATCAATCACAAACTAGTAAATTATTAGTAAATTTTGAGGTCCTCAAATAAATAAATCTAAGATGATTCCAGAATCCATTGGTTTAATAGAATTTATGTTGTTAGGAAAACATTTTTTTTGTATCACATTTAGAATATTAAGTTATTATTGATAAATTTCTATAAGAAAAATTTCAATCTTAGGTTGTGATTTGAAAAATTTCTAATATATTTTTTACCTCATGCAATTAATGTCCTAATATTTAAATTGATGTATAGTGAAATAAAATATGCTTTTAATGGATCTTAAGTCCCACAAATAAATAAAAAGTATAACGATTTAAATCTGTAAGAAATCATTATGCAATAAAAAGTAACACTACTGTTTCTTCATAAATATGTATTCAACCGATGTAAATATACATTAACCCATACACCACATAGTCCATTGGTAGTCCTCAAACCCTTATCATTTTTCGGTCATGGGTTTAAGACCCACATCCTTGATGGACATAATTGGTTGTCAATAAACTTTCATGATATCCTTTTTGAAAAAATATAAATGTTAGACATCCTTGAAATAAGGTTCATCACCGATTATCCTTTTAACCATTATTTTCAAATCAAACCCAGTGAAACAATACTTCTTCTAAATATTAACTAAAACTTTTCATGAATAGTTATCTTTATAACCCTTCTCAAAGGTGAAAATTCAATACATTTGAAAGAGAGTCATGAAGTCTGCTTAACATTGACTCCCTTGTATATCAAAGTATATCTTCATGTTTTCACATTCCAAACATGTGAATAACCTGATTATAAATTATTTTGAATCATTTTAATAACATGAATTACCAAAAATCCTTCTGTAAACATTCATTCTTCCTTATTTGAATGACTAATGGATATATCCCCTAAATCCAATATGTTGTAAACTTCATCCTCGATGACATAGAACGTTTTTTCAACAATCAGTTTTAAAGAATTATGTATCATTCAATATACATATTCATATCTATTATATCTTTATACAGACATAATTATCTTGGTGTTTTCCATTAATTAAGGATTACCTTACCTTAATCAATATATCATAGAAATAGTTTGTGCCTTAGACTCAAATATTTAGTTCTTTTGATTACCATATCATGTATATAGTTAGCTATACATTTTTTCATCTTACCATTATTGTATAGACTTTTATTTATCCCCTATTGAAATGGTTATGTCCAATGTTTATTTTTCGTATCAACGGGTTATAGAAGATCCCTTAATATAATGAAAACCTCAAGATACTATGACATTAATATTAAATATACGTTATATAGTCTAGATAAATCCTACTGATTAGACACAGTAGTTTTTTCACTATCAATTGTTGGGGATCATAAACAATGAGACTTATTATAATGATGTTTCACCTAGTGATCTCTATCAGTGAGATCATGAGGAAATACCTGCCAATAGGAACAACACATGTTTCGGGTGTCATTGGATGTTCCTATCTAGGATCATGTATAATGAACTCCTAACTTGTGTTAACTTGCATAATATGCCATTTTATCATGTACATTGAGGCAATACAGAATCCATGATGTTGAAATCATGGTGAGGTTGTTTTTTGGGTGCATCATTGATGACTTGATATTGGTTGAATGGCCAAAAAATTATTTATCGCTTCCATGTCAAGGAAGTAATATATCTCATTCCATGTTGAAAAATGGTTGTACATTCATTAGACCATGTCCATTACTCTCAAGGGTAAGTCTGTCCAGTTAGATCGTGAAATAATAAGGAAAGAAAAATGGTGAAGACACGTGAGTGCATCATGCTTTATGAGAAATTAATGACAACAAGATTGTATTACATAATACATGTTTGTTGGTAGGTTGTCGATGTTATCACAGTCTTTATCTCTTTAGGGGCCATGATTGGTTTATAGATCCCACTCTTGGTCTTTGAATACTATTCACTACTATCGAGATAAGTTCCTAGAGGGTCACACCCAATTGCATATTACAAAACTTTTCATATTCACTTTAATATGAGTTTTGGAGGTGGTGGGCCCAACCACTAGAGTTCATGATTTTTCCAAGGAGATACGGTCACCAAGAAATAAAAAATATATTATTCAATTTAAGAATAATGAACATTTAATTTATTTGTTAAATATATTTACTTGTTTTAAGTAAATAAATGAAATATATTATTTGAACTACAATTAATATATTCAGGGTTCAATTAATATTTTTGGGAGTATGAGCCAAGTTTATGGAATAGGTATTATCACATAATATATTTGTTACAAGAATTTGATAATAATAATGAATTATACTTATGACTCAGTTTAGTAGTCAAAATATTATTTAATAGTGTGTTACGTATATTGGTGGTGGGGTGGAAAAATGGATATATTCTTAACACACTGTAAATATAGGACGAGAGGAGTTTCCCATACATTATTAATTTCCTCCCTTTATCCCCTTCCAACTCCAACATTCAAGAGAGAGAGGATCTAGATCCAAGGAGATCAGATCGAGCCCTCTCTCTGGCATTGCAATCATATCGATGCGGTGATTGAAGGAGTGTCGAGGTAGTCATCGTATCTTTACGCTAGAACCCAGATTACAAATATTGGCATTCCTACAGTTTTTTGATGCGCATTTGGATGACCTAGATGAGTTTCATGTCAGATTATTTGAGCAGTGATTTCCAACGATGAATAGACATCATGGGTGGATTTAGATTTAAATTAGGTTTTTTGCAGTTTATTTATGTGATTAAAACCCTTCAATAGATATCTCTGATTAAACAAGGTAGCTGTTCTCCCCAAACAACAATATTACATTAATCGTCGGAGAAAATAATAAAATCCCACATGTATGGGGCCTCCACTGCACAACGATTCCTACAAGTGGTATTAGAGGGATGCATGTTGATTTTAATCCAAATAAATTACATGTGAATTAATTATTAAAGAGGACATCATTACAGTCCCAACTCCACAGAACGAATTTTAATCTGACAACAGATAAAAATTCTTCGGTCATCCTAAGTTCTAGAGTGGATTTGAACCAGTAATAATGTAAGGTTCTAATTTGAGGAATCAGAGAATTAATCAACCAAATTAGTTGCTAACACCATAATATTATTTTCCATTAGTGTTTTATGATTATTATTATAATAAGATTTTGATTATAATAATTATAATTTAATTTAATTAATAATTTTATGATAATAATATTTTATTATTATAATGTTTTATTTTTCTTGTCTACTTATTGACATTAGAAAAATACTATTAATATTATATTTTAATGTTTCCAAAAGCCTAATATAGGCATTAGAAAAAAACGGGGATTGATTTTATTGAAATGGAAATTAAAAAAAGGGAGGAGTTTGGATTTGATTAAAAAAATGATAAAAATGGTGGAGATTGTGAAAAAAGACAATTGGGTTTGGCGGTTCGAGTGGCCCCCATGACATGCGGCCCGTGGTGGCCCTGCAGGCCGCTTCCACCCATAGTAAGTGGCGGCCTTCTATAGGTTCCTCCATGAACCAGGTCAGTGCCACCACGTATGGAAAGGAGGGTTGCGACACCATCTCCCCCCCACTAGAAAATATAACACCAGCCCTAGACTCGCGCCCTTCTACATTGTCGCTACCCACCATCTCTCCCAATGCTGCTACAGTGCCCTACAATCTCCCTACAGTGGATCCTCCTCCTTGCATCAGTCACACCAGGATTCCTTAGAGCCACCCTTTTCCCTTGAGGTGCGATGTTGGCCAGGTTGGGCACCTCATCAATTCTGACCACCCTCTGGCCTCCTCTAGCTCCCCACATACGCCATGTTGTACTAGCCTACAATCTTTCTCAACAGGTTGCCCAACCATTGCCACCTCTAACCAGCCTGATCCACCTAGGTCCGTTGCCACTACACTAACATGGTCCCCCAACCATGCCTTCACTTTGGAAGACCCCAGTTCTAGCTACACGCATTGGCCGAACAGGCACTGCGACCCTCGCTCCCGCATGGACTCGTCGTTAGACGACTCCCTAATGCAGCCAGCCTAAGCTACAACTCACCCGAACGACTGGTGTTTTTCTGGAATAACCCTCCCAATAGGATAAGTTAGGTTATTTGTACATGAGGTACTCCTTGGTTATGTTTTTTTGGATCATTTCGTCCATAAATGAGCTTTGACTAGGTCTGCCTAGTCAAGAATGTGTTTGAGTTAATTTTCCTAGCCCATAACGCCCCTTCATGAAGTCAACAAAACTAGGAATCAACCAACCCAAGTTCGGCCTGACCCATACGTGCCCTTTGTAACACCCCAGGTAAATAAAGAATATGACATTTTCATATTTATCCATATTTGTGAATAAAATATTAATATTACGTTAATGGGGACACTATGCACGATGGCGTACCCAATACACGACAATGAGTTTCTTGGGAATCTTGCGTTGAACTCTAATAATAAAATAATATTATTTTAAATGGTAGTTAATGCGTAGCCTTTGTAATGGAGGGAATGAACAGAACTAACTAAAAAATTATTATATATGTTTGTCAAATATTTTTATTCTTTACAATAAATGTTATAGGATTAAAAATGCGAATGAATCCAATTTTAAGTGTAAACATTCCAATATTCTTTAAAAGGTCGATTAACCGCCTTTTGATGGCGAACCTCTTTTAAATCCATTTTTTGACAATTTTATGTGTTATATTTGACAAAATAAAATTCTTCTTTAGAATTGGGACATCAAAATTTACTTTGTGTAAATTTTTAATATTTTTCTGAAAAAGTTCAATTTTTAATGAATAGTGAAAAATGTTGTATTTTAATTTAAAACCTCTTTTTAATCTAATTTATTTATATGATTATATTATCTTTTGAATTGGTTTTAAAGTGAAATTAGAATATATTTTTACCATTTAATCCAATAGTGGTCATTGGAATTAATTTCACATTGAAATCGAACATAAACTAGTGTCAATCTTTTGATACATTTTGTTTCATAAAAACACGCTATTTGTTTTGACAACAGGAATTAATTATTAAATTAATTAATGCAACTTATATGTTTTGAATTTTTTAAAATAGACATCATTTTTGAATTCGGAATATCAAATATAGCTTAGGGTGAATTTTTGGTAATTTTCTGAAAACCTTCAATTTTAGATGAATAGTGAAACCACTAAGTGGTAATTATAAAAACTGATTTTCCGTTTAAATGAAAATTTTCCATCTTTGTGTTTTGAATTTCAAAAATCTGACATTCATGGTTGTCAATAAGAAGTAAAACGTGGTTCAATGGGATTAAAATAATTTTTTGGGGAATAGTAACTTACTAAGTTTTTAATCGCGATTAGAGGTAATTAGTGTAGTTTAAGGTAAGAATAATGTTTTAATAAAATAAAATGTCCTAGACACTTGTCATACCCTCATTTTATGTGTCATGGCCGACCAAGACAATCCATGGGTAAACTTGGGGACCCCATGGAGCCACTTTGGTTGGAAAATGGCATAAATACCTTTTTATTTAATGTTAAAGTAAAAATGACACAAACATGAGATGTTTTACTAAATCAATTTTTACATGGGGATAAACAAGTCAGATGTTTGACTATAAATATTCATTAGAAAGATAAAACAATTTCATACATCATAGTATTTTTTTTATAATTTTTAGAAATTAAATAAATTAAATTATTTATGACATCATGATGATGCAGCGATGACCTCATTATTTAACAATTTAAATAAAATGGAAATATAATGTAAAATATAAGACCTAAACATGTCCAAAACCTATTGGATGGGTGGATTTAGAACCCTTATCACCTTATCCTCGAAACACATCAATGTGGGACCATTAAAATCCGAAACTCATTCTAAAATAAAGTAACATTTATTTACTTTCCAAGAGTGCCCCTCCTCTCCTCTTATAAAAGGCCCCCACCTCTACCTCCTTACCCACACTTCCAATGCCTTTGGCTCGGCCATCCCCTGACCATTTTGTCTCTCCACATCCCTCTATAACTCCTTGAAGCCTCACTTTGGGAAGAAGTCTTCCCAAGGAAGCCTTTGAGCTCAAACCAAAGGGAGTTACCCGATTTTAAGGTAATGTCTTCACTTGTGTCCTTTTGTTTTATTTTTCTTCTCCAACCCCCTAAACTCTTTTTATTCATTTATTTTGTAAACAATCCAGTATCTTCAATATAATATGATGTTTTTATAAAAATTATTCGAGCTACACTTACACACACCTACATCTAATGGTTAAAGACAATATTGTTTATGTGGATGGAGAATTTCTGCCTCACGAAACGATGATTGTTCAACATTCTTCTAACACCTTCAATGGTTGCCATTATGATGAAACTATATTTATATATGATATATAATATGTTTATGTTTTACTTAAGCTTCTGTATTTTTCATTTATGGCATACCTTTATGGTTTCCATTATGGGTAAACGTGATATCTTCATTTAAGGAAGTGCGGACTATCGCCCCCTCAAAGTGATTTGATTCGTTAATAACATATGTGGTACGTATAAAGGATATAATTAATGATATTATATATGATAGCATACTGGAATTAAAATACAATTATGTATCATTATGTTTTAATTCCATTTAATATGAAATATAAATGGAAGTAGTGTTCATGCGTACGTACGGCTTACCGTCTCCATGAACGGTACATTTCATTTCTTATCTCAAAATGTTATGTACTATTATAAGTACATATATATAATTGATATATATGTAATATATTACATCTAAATGATTGATATAATTCTATAATTATAACATATATATATATATATATATCTCATTTTGTTTTAATTCCATTAATATGACAAAAATGAAAGTAGCGTTCATGCGTACGTACGACCTACCATCTCCATGAACGTTGCTTTTAATTTTTATCTCCAAATGCTATGGAATATTATAAAATGAATATATACTGGATATATATGATATTTACCACATAAATACTATTTTGGATATGATGTACCTATAACTACATGGAAAATTATTTTCCAAGAAGTTCAATTTTTGACTCATGTACCAAACATCGACAAAAACGTCTGATATGAACTCATATTATAAACCAATTATTATAACATTAAAATATGTGATATGAACTGAATAATAATATTTGTATGAGGTCTTTAAGAACTTATAAATTGACCAGATTTTATTATTCAGGAATATAAAGAAATGAACAAGACAAGTTGGACTTGAGGTAAGGGATCCTACTCCTCTCTTTCTTTTTAAGTACACTCTTTTATGTCATTCCTTTTAAAGCTCGTAATTATTATTATTGGGATGTTCTTTTATATTAATATTACTGTAATTTTTATGTTCATATGATGAGAGACCCTACTCTCTCTCATCAATCCATTTTGGATGTTTTGAGTGGTGCCGTTAGGCTGCCGAAGTTTCGTAAGAGATCTAACCTCTCTCTTTCTTTTTAAGTACACTCCTTTGTGTCACTTCTTTTAAGCTCAACTTTGTAATGTTAGGGGATGTTCTTTTATATTCCACTTTCTATAAAATTTATTTTAATATTATTAGAGACCCTATTTGATCTCATCAATCCATTTTTGTAAGTTTTAAGTGGCGTCGTTAGGATGTTGAGTTTTTGTAAGGGATTTTTCATCTCACTTTTATTCCTATGATATTTATGATACATTTGCCACAAATTCCTTTGAGTGGTGTATGTACTGCCAATTATTTTAGTCATTGTTTAATATACTTTCATTTATGAGTATTTACATCAATGTTGTATTGTCCTTCTTTCACGGGGTGTATGTTTTGAAAGATACCCATGTCGGTAAGGGAACCTTTCACCCTCCTCTTTTTAAAAGACTTATTTTGTTATGTCTTTTAATTCTAATACTATTATGTTAGGATATGTTCTTATATATCCTTATTGATTTAAATTTTATTTCCATGTGATGATATGCCCTTTTTATCTCTCATCAACTCATTTTTTGAATTTTGTAGTGACGTCGTTAGGCTGTCAGTTTTTTGCAAGGGAACTTCTTAACCCAAATTTGATTCCATGGGATAAACTTTTACTCCTAGAATATGTCGTTCTATGAATATTTGTGAATAAACTCTGATTGTTTTACACCTAATATCCACATATATTTGGTGTATTATTTTGACACACATAATTATGTAATTGATTTATCCTTAAACCAAGGATACCGTCTTTGTAAGGGACTTCGTCTCAATCTCCATTCATTGAGGAATATTTGGTTTTATACACAAACTTCTTTTATACGGTGTATAAACCCCTTTGAATTTTATGTTTATCCAAAAAGGAATCTTTTTTATACGAAGCGTTTTACTAAATGACAAAAGGGAATATTTGAAGGACCCCGGGACACCCTGAGAGGGGAGGGGTGAATCAGGGTGACCACTTTTTCTTCTACTTTGTTGGATCTTGTTCCCACGTTGGTAGGAACTTGTTGAACCTGAATGATGATTATGATCAAAATGAAAACATTCACATGCACAGAGAAGACACAGTCATTTTTACTTGGTTCACCACTAAGGGCTACGTCCAAGGAGCATACGCCGACAGGTTGCCGGTCGTACCTAAATCCACTATGCTTCACTAGCTGCGGATACAAATGTTCGGGTACAGAAACTCTGTCCCAGGCTCACTGCCTTTACAATTGTTCAGGGATAGCTCACTGCGTCCCTCGGGTCACTCCCGTTGACTCCCCCTGGCTCACTGCCGTTGGTGAAGTCTCACTCAGTTTATAGACGTGTAGGTCTCTTCAATAAATTTGCATTGAAGTCTTTGCCTCTGCTCAGCACGAGACTCTGCTTGCATCGAAGTCCGGAAGAGATGCACTAGAACGCACAGAACCACTGAACTGGATAACCAAAATGTGCAGACAAACCTTATTGAGAAATATGCGAGACATCAACCATTTGCGCGCAAAATCATCCTATTGCGCGCAACATTTTCTTTTGGTGCGGAAAAATATTTCGCGCAAAAAACCCCTTTTTCGCGCAACTCCAAATATTTCGCGCAAGCTCCTTTACGCGATCCTTTTCGCGCATCAGACCTCGGATCTTCTCTAAGTCTTCCAACCACCCGAATGAAGGGGGTCACCTCATATTTATAGGCGACTGAGACCACTGCGCGCAAAATCCCCTTCGGCGCGGAAAATCTCTCATCTGGCGCGTAATCTTTCCCCCAGCTTATGTATTTCGCGCACAACCCTTATTTTCCGCGCAGCCCATGCCTTTGCCATCTTTCCCCAAACTGATTCTGAAACAGCATTTGCGCGAAAAAACTATTTCGCGCATCCCGCTGTTTTTCGCGCCCAACTTAAGTATTTCGCGCACATCCCTGATTTTCCGCGCAGCCCATGCCTTTGCCATTTTTCGCCTCTCTGAATTCGAAACACTGTTTGCGCGAAAAAACTATTTCGCGCATCCCGCTGTTTTCCGCGCCTAACTTAAGTTTTTCGCGCAAGCCTCTTATATTTCGCGCACCACTTCCGTTTTCTGCAAAGCTCCTTTTGCAGACAATCCATGTCTTCATTTTCCGATTTTGAGGCCCAAAAATTTGGCAAACACTGGGAAACAGCACCACCTTCAAAACTGTTGTCTGCTTGAACTGTATGATCACTTTGCTGGAACACATTCGGAACTTCCACTGAGGATTGACAACAAACACAAACCATACACCAAATCATGCTTTGAAAAACCTGGTTCCAACAATCTCCCCCTTTGGGTTTGTTGGCAATCAGAATAAATTCAATAGATCTCCAACCATGAGCAAATCCAAAACGCAAGAATCAACTCAGCCAACACTCTAAGTCTACGTGAGCAATGCTCGGTGTAGAAAACAAGAGAGGAAGCTTGAATTGGGTCTTAGTGTTTTGAAATTCTCCATGACGCCCGATGTTATCCTTATTAAACTGCTCATCACAATCTTACACTTCCATCACAGATGAATTTCTTGCCGTGAATTTCTTGCCGTGAATTTCTTGCCTTGAATTTCTTGCCTTGAATTCTCTTGCCGTGAATTTCTCGCCTTGAATTCTCTTGCCTTGAATTTATTCCTTTCTCCCCCATTGACAATAAAACCAAAGACCGAAAAGTTTGTTCAACGTTCAGCTCAAGCCATACTCCCCCTGGATAGTATCTCCCCCATAAACCTGCATCACAGCCATAAACAGATAAAAACAGTCAAAACACACGGGGAGAGGGGACTTCCGGAGCCTCCTTATGCAGTAGGAGGTGGTCGAACACCGAGGTTCAACCGATGCTTCTCGAACACAGCCGCGGACAATGGCTTGGTGAGGATATCAGCCACTTGCTCATTTGTTCCAACATGATCCATTTTAATCACGCCTTGTTCAACCTTTTCTTTGATAAAATGATACCGTATTTCAATATGTTTTGTACGAGAATGCTGAACCGGATTCTTCGTAAGATCAATTGCACTTTTGTTATCACAATAAATCACCATTGGTTGCTGCACCTTATCACCAATATCTGTTAGCTGCTGCTTCATCCAAAGAAGTTGAGTGCATGCTTTTGTGGCGGATATATATTCAGCTTCAGCAGTACTAAGAGAAGTACTTTCTTGTTTCTTGCTCAACCAGCCAACACATTTCTGCCCAATATAGAAAGCTCCACCACTTGTGGACTTTCTATCTACAACATCACCAGCCCAGTCAGCATCAGAAAATGCTGATAATTCACTGTCTCTGCCTGCAGCAAAAAATAACCCGAAGTTATGTGTACCTTGAATGTACCTCATGATTCTTTTTACTGCTGCTATATGTTCCTCCTTTGGATTACTCTGAAACCGGGCCGCAAGGCATGTTGCAAAGACAATATCTGGCCTTGTCGCTGTCAGGTACAGTAGGCTGCCAATGATCCTCCTGTACATGGTGGGATCAACAGAGTTCCCATCCTCATGCTTTCCAAGTTTAGTTCCAACTGCAATCGGAGTTGACATTGGTTTGGAGTCTTGCATATTGAACTTCTTCAGCAGCTCTCTTGCATATTTTTCCTGAGAAATGAATGTGTATTCCTTCTTTTGAATAACTTGCAGCCCCAAGAAATATGTGAGCTCCCCAATCATAGACATTTCAAATTCTGATTTCATGTGGTTGGCAAATTCATCCACTGATTTCTTCCTACTGCCACCAAATATGATATCATCAACGTAGACAAGAACCATGAATTGATCTTTTGGAGAATTCTTCACATAGAGATTGTGATCAACTCCTCCTCTTTTGAATTCCAACTTCTTGAGATATGAATCTAGCCGTGAGTACCACGCCCGTGGTGCCTGCTTCAAACCATATAGAGCTTTCTTTAGTTTGCAGACCTTTGTTTCATCGGTACCCAAGACAAAGCCCACTGGTTGTTCAATGTAGACTTCTTCTTCGAGTACACCATTCAAGAATGCCGTCTTGACATCCATTTGATATACTTTATATCCTCTTTGGAGTGCCATGGCAAGGAAAAGCCTTATTGACTCCAGTCTAGCCACTGGAGCAAAGGTTTCTTCAACATCAATGCCTTCAATCTGAGAGTATCCTTTACATACCAGTCGTGCCTTGTTTCTGATGACACTTCCATGCTCATCAAACTTATTTTTGAAGATCCATTTGGTACCAATCACATTGTGACCTTCGGGTCTCTGGACAAGATCCCATGTCTGATTCTTATCAATCTGATCTAATTCATCATTCATGGCTTTCACCCAAGATTCATCTTTTGCAGCTTCTTCGAAGGAGGATGGCTCTACAACTGATAGAAATGCAGATTGTGTGGTATTCCTCATCCTTCTGGTTTGAGTGGGTGCACTCCTATCCCCAATTATGTTGGATGGATCAATCTCAGCTCTTCGATTTCTCCTGCGAGGTTCAGTAGTATTCTCTTCAGCCATAGTTTCTTCTTCAGATTCTTCTTCTGAGTCAACATCATCATGTGATTGATGAGTGTTTTGAACAGCTTCCTCTATTTCTGCATTTGTAGGTTCTTCATGTTCAAATTCTTCATGACTTTCGATCACATCAGCATATGACGTCCGTGAAGCATTTGTGGTTTTCTCTTCAATTATCTTAACATCATTGCTTTCCACAATCCTTCCCAAACGATTGTTGAAACATTTGTAGGCTTTGCTGTTCATTGAGTAACCGAGGAAGATTCCTTCATCTGCATTGTCACCATATTTCCCCTGATTTCCTTCTTTGTTCCTGATGAAGCACTTACTTCCAAAGACACGAAAGTATTTTAGAGAAGGCTTCCGTCCATGCCACAATTCATATGGTGTCTTTGTCTCACCCATATAAAGTCCTGTTCGATTCTGAATGTACACTGCAGCTTGAACAGCCTCTTTCCAGTAATGTCGTGGAATACGACTCTCAATCAGCATAGTTCGTGCCATGTTGTTCACCTGTCGATTCCTTCGTTCAACAACTCCATTTTGTTGTGGAGTTCTCACAGCAGCTACCTCATGTTGTATCCCATGCTTCTCCAGATAATTTTCAAATTCAATGGACGTGTATTCTCCTCCATTGTCAGATCGCAGCACTTTGATTGTTCGTCCAGTATCATTCTCGGCGATTCGCCGATATGTTTTCATGCAGTCAAGGACCTGTCGTTTCCGGTGAATGACCATCACACATGCCATTCGACTGTAATCATCTATGAAAAGGACAAAGTACCTTTCTCCATGAGTTCCGGCAACATTTATTGGACCACAAACATCTGTATGAATCAGATCAAGAAGGTGAGATGCCTTTTTCTTCTTTGGCCGATATGAACTGCAGACCAGCTTCCCACGAATACAAGAATCACAGGATTTTTCACGCTCACGCTTCAGGTTGGGAATGTCCATGACAATTCTCAATTTTGATATTTTCTCCATGTCTTGTTGATTGATGTGTCCCAATCTCCGATGCCACAGATTGTTTTCTTCTTCAACAGTCATGTAACATACATTCTCTTCACTATCAACCTGATACAAGTTTCCTTCTGTTCTGCATCCCTTCATGAGAGAATTGCCAGTTTTTCCCTTGATAGTGCAGCCTTTCTGATTAAAAGTAACAACAAGTCCTGAGTCACAGAGTTGACTCACGCTGAGGAGATTATGACGTAGGCCATCTACGTAAAGGACTTCAGTCTTCTTTAGTTCTCCATTAGCTAATTTGGTACTTCCACTCCCTTTGATTTTCAGAGCCCCATCATTACCAAATCTTACTGTACCATCAACATTCTTTATGATATTTGTAAGTAGACCGGCATTACCTGTCATATGAGATGAGCAACCGCTATCGAGAATCCAGGTACTGTTGTTCTTTGTGGCTTTGAGAGCTACCTCTGCAAGGTTTGATTTTTCAATCTTCCTCCTTTCCTTCCATGAGACATTAGATTGAGTATATAGAACTGATGGCCTTTCAACTATCTCTTCCGCAAACCCAGGTTCTTCATAGTCAAAGTCTTCATTAAGAGGTGAGAACCTGTTTGAAAGAGAAACATCGTCTTGCTGACGAGACTTGACATGTCTGGAACTTCTGTATGAGGTGTCAATGTCCCTTCTCTGCCTGCAATTAATGGCCTTATGACCAAAGTTAGAACAATGAAAACAATATCCATAGAAATTATTTCTTCTATAAGAATTAGGATATGAAATTATTCTCCTTTGTTGAGCATCTATATCTTCTCCATTCAGATAGCTTCTTGCCTCTTCACAATAGGACATGGTATGGCCCAGATAGCCACAGAACTGACACTTCATGAGAAGAAATGTCTTCTCACTTGAATTTTTCCTCATAGCTTCTTCCTTGGGAGAATAGCAAGACTGTCTACCATTTTTGAAAGTTTGAGGATAATTTTCAGGTCTCCTTTTAGTTTGGATTGAGGGTTCCTTTTTCAGCACTCTAGGTAACATTTCAACATGTTCAACTTCCATCTTATCTTTCTTTTGGATCTTTGCACTTCCAGCAGTTGATGACTCAGCCTCACAGCCAATTCCACTCTTTCCCATGCAAGCAGGTCTTTGATCACTCAAGACTTTTCCAACCCCATCTGAACCACACTTGGCTCTTGCAAGTAATTCTGCATCTGAGAATCTTCCGAACTGTATTTTCTTCCTCGATTCTTTTGGAACTAATTCTGTCTCCATTTTACTCCTCAGAGTAACTACTTCCTCCTCAAGACCCTCAACAGTCTTGGATTTTTCATCCAGTCTGGATGTGAGGTCATTGATGACCTTTGCTTGCTCTTCAACTCTCAGCTTCAGATCAACTGCATCATCATTGCTTTCAATTATTTTAGACTGTACCTTCACAAATTCTTCCAGTCGTTCAATTTCAGCTTCAAGTTGATCAACATATTCAGTTGATTCTTCTACAATTGATTTCCACTTATTGCAGCTCTTACATTTAATCTTAAGCTTACTAACTGCATCCTTAAGTTGCACCTCAGGATCTACACAAGTTCTCAGTTGTTTTTCACCATCAGTATCTTCTGACTTTTCAACAGTGGCCATCATAGAAGCATGGTTCCCAGTTTTGAATTCTGGTTCTTCTTCATCACAGAATTCATTGTCATCTTCTTCCTCTTCACAGACAAAACTCTTCCTTTGCATTTTCTTACCAGATTTGAAGTCTCCCTTTTTGAAGAACCTTCTTTGAGGCTTCTTGAAGTTTTCATCTTCACTGTCGTCATCATTGATATTCTTCAAGCACTGAGAGGCAATATGCCCAACTTTTCCACAACGGAAGCATGCGAGAGGTAACTTCCCTTTGAATTTCCATTTCCCCTTCTGGAACTTCTTTGCAATGAGAGAAAGAATTTCTTTTTCTTCATCATCATCACCGCTACTATCCTTTGAGATTTTCAATTTATCCATGGCCTTGAATGCCATTTCCTTGCTCACCCGAGTCGTAGCATCTTCTGGTTTGACTCTCATTTCATATGCTACCAAACTGCTCAGTAAGTCATCTAAAGAAAGTTTGGAAAGATCTCTTTCCTCAAGAGCTGACACCTTCGCATTATACAGAGGTGGAAGTCTTCTTAATATTTTCTTTACAATATCAATGTCTTTGATTTCTTCTCCTAGACCCCGAATTGCTCCAACCACTTCAGTAATTCGATTGAAGAAAGAGTCTGCATTCTCGTCTGGATGCATCTTCAGATCATCAAACCGATTGTGTAGCACTTGTAGTTTCGCCTCCTTCACTTTGCTATCACCTTCATAAATATTCTCAAGTTTATCCCACATAGATTTTGCTGAGGTGCAATTCATCACCTTCAGGTAAATCTGATCAGAAAGGGCAGCAGTGAGAGCATTCTGTGCTTTAGCATCTGCATCAAGAAGTTTCCTGTCTGTTTCAGTCATAGCCAGACCTGTTGGATCAGTGACATGTATTCCTTGCATGGTAGAAAAAAGAACTTCCATTCCAAGAGATCTTAGATGAGATCTCATTCTGTTCTTCCAGATCTGGAAATTGCTTCCATCGAAGTGAGGGACTCCCCTGACATTGACGGCGTTTTCCATGATGAAGAAGGTCAGATTCAACACCAGCAACCTCCCTCTGATACCACTTGAAGGACCCCGGGACACCCTGAGAGGGGAGGGGTGAATCAGGGTGACCACTTTTTCTTCTACTTTGTTGGATCTTGTTCCCACGTTGGTAGGAACTTGTTGAACCTGAATGATGATTACGATCAAAATGAAAACATTCACATGCACAGAGAAGACACAGTCATTTTTACTTGGTTCACCACTAAGGGCTACGTCCAAGGAGCATACGCCGACAGGTTGCCGGTCGTACCTAAATCCACTATGCTTCACTAGCTGCGGATACAAATGTTCGGGTACAGAAACTCTGTCCCAGGCTCACTGCCTTTACAATTGTTCAGGGATAGCTCACTGCGTCCCTCGGGTCACTCCCGTTGACTCCCCCTGGCTCACTGCCGTTGGTGAAGTCTCACTCAGTTTATAGACGTGTAGGTCTCTTCAATAAATTTGCATTGAAGTCTTTGCCTCTGCTCAGCACGAGACTCTGCTTGCATCGAAGTCCGGAAGAGATGCACTAGAACGCACAGAACCACTGAACTGGATAACCAAAATGTGCAGACAAACCTTATTGAGAAATATGCGAGACATCAACCATTTGCGCGCAAAATCATCCTATTGCGCGCAACATTTTCTTTTGGTGCGGAAAAATATTTCGCGCAAAAAAACCCCTTTTTCGCGCAACTCCAAATATTTCGCGCAAGCTCCTTTACGCGATCCTTTTCGCGCATCAGACCTCGGATCTTCTCTAAGTCTTCCAACCACCCGAATGAAGGGGGTCACCTCATATTTATAGGCGACTGAGACCACTGCGCGCAAAATCCCCTTCGGCGCGGAAAATCTCTCATCTGGCGCGTAATCTTTCCCCCAGCTTATGTATTTCGCGCACAACCCTTATTTTCCGCGCAGCCCATGCCTTTGCCATCTTTCCCCAAACTGATTCTGAAACAGCATTTGCGCGAAAAAACTATTTCGCGCATCCCGCTGTTTTTCGCGCCCAACTTAAGTATTTCGCGCACATCCCTGATTTTCCGCGCAGCCCATGCCTTTGCCATTTTTCGCCTCTCTGAATTCGAAACACTGTTTGCGCGAAAAAACTATTTCGCGCATCCCGCTGTTTTCCGCGCCTAACTTAAGTTTTTCGCGCAAGCCTCTTATATTTCGCGCACCACTTCCGTTTTCTGCGAAGCTCCTTTTGCAGACAATCCATGTCTTCATTTTCCGATTTTGAGGCCCAAAAATTTGGCAAACACTGGGAAACAGCACCACCTTCAAAACTGTTGTCTGCTTGAACTGTATGATCACTTTGCTGGAACACATTCGGAACTTCCACTGAGGATTGACAACAAACACAAACCATACACCAAATTATGCTTTGAAAAACCTGGTTCCAACAATATTTTTGTCGTACGTATGCAGCGACAATGACTTCTCCACCGCCTTGACCATTATTTGAGTTTCGACTTCCTCTACAAGCCATACCTTCTTTTTCAAAGAAAAATAAATACCATGTTTTACTTTTCTTTTATTTTGGTATTGAATATGGTTTTCATAAGGTTTTTTATATCAATGTGTTTTATTGATATCTTGTTATTGAAATGTGGAAATGTTATGTTTCCTTTATGCATGTATTATCTGGTATGATTATGTTATGGTTCTTGGGAAATGTTATGAAGACGGGTGGTTCCGTGATAATCTAAGGGTGGGTGAGCCCGATATAGCTCTCCAATGCATTGGGTAACGTGAAGTAGTGAAACGTTAAGGTTTCTCTGAAGAGATTTAGGGAATATACTGTGGTGGGTATTCCAAACATAACCAAGAGGGTTACTCCCTACGTAAGAATGTTATGAATGCCTCAAGTTACCTTTTTTGTCTTATGATTTCTATTATTTATTCATGATTTGATGAGGTATATTAAAGTGCCTATGTTTTATGGGTAAAGTATGATTTCAGTATTATGTATATATGAACTCATGTTTCCTTTCCATATTTTTATATCCCTTACTGAGCTTTTTATGATCATCCCAAGTTTTTTTGAAATATTTTTCACAGGTCAAGGGAAAGTTACATGATATTATGATAGTGTCAAGGAAGTGTCAAGAAAGAATCCATGTTTTATTTTAAATATGTTTCCGTTGATGGGAAAAAAAGAATACTATCTTTAGGTAACCACTTTGTTTAAATGTGGAATGTAATGCAAGTTTTATGATCTAATTCTATAAAACTCTAAACCTGAAAAGATCCTCAATGTGTAATCTTGTAATAACTCAAGATTAAGTAAGGTTTAAGGCCGGGGCCTTATAGTTGGTATCAGAGGTCGGTTTAGATAACTTTAGAGGTTAGGGTATCTTCTAAGCATAAGTGAGATTACCATAATGGTTAGGATTTCAGAAAGAATCCTAGTTTTAGATAAAGTGAATAAGTAAGTATATCTTAGTGGTTATCTGCCTCATTAGTACATGATTGTTTTGTTGATATACTCACACTTACATTTCTGTTTTTGGTGAATGGATGGATCTAGTAGGCACAAAAGTGACAATAGGTTTGAAAGAAACTGTGGTGGTTCTCTGATTAAGAGACTAGATGAAATGTGGTATTCAATGAGGAAACTCGTGGTTGTTCTAAACCAACTATCAAGGAGTCATGATCATCCACTTGAACCTTGCTATGTTCTGTAATGCATCATGTACGAGATGACCAATCGATGTGGAAGTTCAGGTAATAATTATAAAGGTAACCGCTAGGGTTTATATGATCCTTACTTTTGAGGTAATTATGGGTTATTATATGTTATGATGGAAAATGAAAGGTATGAGATAAACTTGAGGTTAAAATATTTTATGATTATTTTTTTGAAGGTTTTATCTCGTTTTGAGGAATGTTTTATGAATTATATAGTTTTGGAAAAAGGACAACACTCAGACCATGTGACAACCCGTCGCACCAGACAAAGCTGCGGGAATCAAACCCACAACCAAAGTGCGACTGGTATTTATCTCCTACCACTAGAATACGTGAAGTCCCTGGTTAGTTTGACTAATTATTTTTAGTTAGATGATTTTATGAATTAAGAGTAAGATGATTTTGGGTTATCTATGGAAATTTATTAACCTATCATAGGGGATATGTTATTAGGTTAATTACTTTTCAATACAAGACTTTAGGAGCAACTGATTTTCTTTCAAGATAAATGTTACGATTTAACTTGGAAGACTATGTGACTAAATCCTTCAAATATTTGGGTTTCAATCTTAGTTTGGTTTACTTTGAAGTATTTTATAGACAATTTGTTTATTAAATGGTCTTTGTTGAACTTTGGGTATTGTTTGAAAAATTTTGGAGATTAAGAAGAGATTTGGTTTTTTTAAAGGATTATCCTTTTTGGGTATTATCTGATCTTGTAATAACCTTTTTGGTTTTGGTTTTGGTTAAGGTCTAAAGATATGGGAAGTATATAGTTCTCTTTTGTGGATTAGTTGATCCTCTAGAAGTTGATTATAGTACTCTTAATTTGAACAAATCTTCCTAAATACTCGTCTTTTGGGGAAAGTATGAGTTTGTGTAAGAAATCTAGTAAAAGTTAAAAGTCAACATGACAAGTAAGTATGTTTCCTTAAGATCAAAAATAAATTCCTCAATTAAGAGTAACTTAAAACAAAAATGTTTTCCATTAACTTTTCCTACTGGGGAATCGAATACCGTTTAACCCATCACAAGTTTGTGATTTTCTTATGGTTAACTTTCTTCTAGACATGTTCACTATCACTCTCCATCAGAACAAGAACCTTTGTTTTTTACTCCATGTCCATATTTTCATACTTGGAATCCTAGTATGGGTTAACTTGGGTGACCTTTGTACTTATCTTTTTTTATTTTAAAGTGATTTTTTTACTGACTCTTGTTCCGATGTGGGATTTTCAATTAAGTTTCCATGCCCAATTTTAAACATTTCGTGGACGCAATTCCTAAAAGGGGGGAAGGATGTAACACCCCAGGTAAATAAAGAATATGACATTTTCATATTTTTCCATATTTGTGAATAAAATATTATTATTACTTTAAGTGGGATTCTATTCACGATGGCGTACCCAATACGCAATAATGAGTATCATGGGAAACTTGTGTTGCACTCTAATAATAAAATAATATTATTTTAAATGGTAGTTAATGCCTAGCCATTGTAATGGCGGGAATGAACAGAACTAACTTTAAAATTATTATATATGTTTGTCAAATATTTTTACTCTTTACAATAAATGTTATAGGATTAAAAATGCGAATGAATCCAATTTTAAGCGTAAACATTCCAATATTCTTTAAAAGGCCGATTAACCGCCTTTTGATGGGGAACCTATTTTAAATCCAATTTTTGACAATTTTATGTGTTATATTTGACAAAATAAAATTCTTCTTTAGAATCATGACATCAAAATTTACTTTGTGTAAATTTTTGGTATTTTTCCGAAAAAGTTCAATTTTTAATGAATAGTAAAAAATGTTGTATTTTAATTCAAAACCTCTTTTTAATCTAATTTATTTATATGATTAGATTATCTTTTGAATTGGGTTTAAAGTGAAATTAGAATATATTTTTACCATTTAATCCAATATTGGTCGTTGGAATTAATTTCGCTTTGAAATTGGACTTAAACTAGTGTCAATCTTTTAATACATTTTGTTTCATAAAAACATGCTATTTGTTTTGACAGCGGGAATTAATTATTAAATTAATTAATTCAAATTATATGTTTTGAATTTTGTAAAATAGAAATCATTTTTTAATTCATAATATCAAATATAGCTTAGGGTGAATTTTTGGAAATTTTCTGAAAAACATCAATTTTTGATGAATAGTGAAACCACTAAGTGGTAATTATAAAAACTGATTTTCCGTTTAAATGAAATTTTGCCATCTTTGTGTTTTGAATTTCAAAAATCTGACATACATGGTTTTCATTAAGAAGTAAAATGTGGTTCAATGGTATTAAAATAATTTTTTGGTGAATAGTAACTTATTAAGTTTTTAATCATGATTAGAGGTAATTAGTGTAGTTTAAGGTAAGAATAATGTTTTAATAAAATGAAATGACCTAGACACATGTCTTACCCTCATTGGATGTGTCCTGGCCGACCAAGAAAATCCATGGGTCAACTTGGGGTCCCCATGGAGCCACTTTGGTTGGAAAATGACATAAATACCGTTTTATTTAATGTTAAAGTAAAAATGACACAAACATGATATGTTTTACTAAAAAAAATTTACATGGGGTTAAACAATTAAGATTATTGACTATAAATAGTAATTAAGAAGATAAAAATATTTCCTACATCATAGTATTTTTTTATAATTTTTAGACATTAAATAAATTAAATTATTTATGACATCATGATGATGCAGTGATGACCTCATTATTTAACGATTTAAATAAAATGGAAAGATAATGTAAAATCTAAGACCTACACATGTACAAAACCTATTGGATGGGTGGATTTAGAACCCTTATCACCTTATCCTCGAAACACATCAATGTGGGACCACTAAAATCCGAAACTCATTCTAAAATAAAGTGACATTTATTTACTTTCCAAGAGTGCCCCTCCTCTCCTCTTATAAAAGGCACCCACCTCTACCTCCTTAACCACACTTCCAAAGCCTTTGTATCGTCAAACAGCTGACCATTTTGTCTCTCCACATCCCTCTCTAACTCCTTGAAGCCTCACTTTGGGAAGAAGTCTTCCCAAGGAAGCCTTTGATCTCAAACCAAAGGGAGTTACCCGATTTTAAGGTAATGTCTTCACTTGTATCCTTTTGTTTTATTTTTCTTCTCCAACCCCCTAAACTCTTTTAATTCTTTTATTTTGTAACAAATAAAGTATTTTCAATATACTAGGATTTTTTTATAAAAAGAATTCGAGCTACACTTACACACACCTACATCTAATGGTTAAAGAACATACTGTTTCTGTGGATGGCGAATTTCTGCCTCACGAAACGATGATTGTTCAACATTATTCTAACACCTTCAAAGGTGTCCATTAAGATGAAACTATATTTAGATAAGATATATAATATGTTTATGTTTTACTTAATCTTTTATATTTTTCATTTATGGCATACCTTTATGGTTTCCATTATGGGTAAACACGATATCTTCATTTAAGGAAGTGCGGACCACTGCCCCCTCAAAGTGATTTGATTCGTTAATACCATATGTGGTACGTATAAAGGATATATTTAATTTTAATATATATGATACCATACTGGAATTAAAATTCTATTATATATCATTATGTTTTAATTCCATTAAATATGAAATAGAAATGGAAGTAGCGTTCATGCGTACGTACGGCTTACCATCTCCAGGAACGGTACATTTCATTTCTTATCTCAAAATGTTATGTACTATTATAAGTTCATATATATAATGGATATATATGTAATATATTACATCTAAATGATGGATATCATTCTTGAATTATAATATATATATATATATCTCTCATTTTGTTTTAAATCCATTAATATGACAAAAAATGAAAGTAGTGTTCATGCGTACGTACGGCCTACCGTCTCCATGACCGGTGCTTTTAATTTTTATCTCCAAATGCTATGGAATATTAAAAAATAAACATATACTGTATATATATGATATTTACAACATAAATACTATTCTGGATATGATGTACCTATAACAACATGGAAAATTATTTTCCAACAAGTTCAATTTTTGACTCATGTACCAAACATCGACAAAAACGTCTGATATGAAATTGTATTATTAACCAATTATTATAACATTAAAATATGTGATATGAACTGAATAATAATATTTATAAGAGGTCCTTAAGAAATTATAAATTTACCAAAGTTTATTATTCAGGAATATAAATAAACGAACAAGACAAGTTGGACTTGAGGTCAGGGATCTTACTCCTATCTTTCTTTTTAAGTACACTCTTTTATGTCATTACTTTTAAAGCTCATCATTCTTATTATTGGGATGTTATTTTATATTACTCTTAGTGTAATTTTTATGTTCATATTATGAGATACCCTATTCTTTCTCATCAATCCATTTTGGACGTTTTGAGTGGCGCCGTTAGGCTGCCGAATTTTCGTAAGAGATCTAACCTCTCTCTTTCTTTTTAAGTACTCTCATTTATGTCACTTCTTTTAAGCTCCTCTTTGTTATGTTGGAGGGATGTTCTTTTATATTACACTTTATGTAAACTTTATGTTAATATGATGAGAGACCCTATTTGATCTCATCAATCCATTTTTGTAAATTTTAAGTGGCGTCGTTAGGCTGTCGAGTTTTCGTAAGGGATTTTTCATCTCACTTTTATTCCCGTTAGATTTATGATACATTTTCCACAAATTCCTTTGAGTGTTGTATGTACTACCCATTATTTTACTCATTGTGTAATATACATTCATTTATGAGTATTTACATCAATGTTGTATTGTCCTTCTTTCACCGGGTGTATGTTTCGAAAGATACCCATGTCGGTAAGGGATCCTTTCACCATCCTCTTTTTAAAAGACTTCTTTTGTTATGTCTTTTAATTCACATAATATTATGCTGGGATATGTTCTTCTATATCCTTATTGATTTAAATTTTATGTCCATGTGATGAGATACCCTTTTTATCTCTCATCAACTCATTTTCTGAATTTTTTAGTGACGTCGTTAGGCTGTCAAATTTTTGCAAAGGAACTTCTTAACCCAAATTTGATTCTTTGGGATAAACTTGTACTCCTTGAATATGTCGTTCTATGAATATGTGTGAATAAACTCTGATTATTTTACACCTAATATGCACTTATATTTGGTGTATTATTTTGTCACACATAATTATGTTATTGATTTATCCTTAAACCAAGGATACTGTCTTTATAAGAGACTTTATCTCAATCTGCATTCATTGAGGCATATTTGTTTTTATACACAACATTCTTTTATACGGTGTATAAACCCCTTCGACTTTTACGTTTATCCCGAAACGATTATTTTTTATACGAAGCGTTTTACTAAACGACAAAAGGGAATGTTTTTGTCGTACGTATGCGGTGACAATGACTTCTCCACCACCGTGACCATTATTTGAGTTTCAGATTCCTCTACAAGCCATACCTTCTTTTTAAAAGAAAAATAAATACCATGTTTTACTTTTCTTTTATTTTGTTATTGAAAATGGTTTTCATAAGGTTTTTTATATCAATGTGTTTTATTTATATCTTGTGATTGAAATGTGGAAATGTTATGTTTCCTTTCTGCATGTATTATCTGGTACGATTATGTTATGGTTCATGGGCATTTTTATGAAGACGGGTGGTTCTGTGATAAACTAAGGGCGGGTGAGCCCGATATGGCTCTCCAATTCATTGGGTAACGCGAAGGAGTGAAACGTTAAGGTTTCTCCGAAGAGATTTAGGGAATATACTGTGGTGGGTATTCCAAACGTAACCAAGAGGGTTACTCCCTACATAAGAATGTTATGAATGCCTCAAGTTACCTTTTATGTCTTATGATTTCTATGATTTATTCATGATTTGATGAGGTATGTTAATGTGCCTATGTTTTATGGGTAAATTATGATTTCAATATTATGTATATATGAACTCATGTTTCCTTTCCATATTTTTATATCCCATACTAAGATTTTTATGATAATCCCATGTTTTTGTTGAAATGTTTTTCACAGGTCAAGGGAAAGGTACATGATATGATTATAGTGTCAAGGAAGTGTCAAGAAAGAATACATGTTTTATTTAAAATATGTTTCCATTGATGGGAAAAATGAATACTATCTTTATGTAACCACTTTGTTTTAATGAGGAATGTAATGAAAGTTTTATGATCTAATTCTCTAAAACTCTAAACTTGAAAAGATCCTCAATGTGTAATCTTGTAATAACTCAAGATTAAGTAAGGTTTAAGGCTGGGGCCTTATACCCTTACCACTGGTTTCGGGGCCCAATTATTTTTCATTTAACAAAAAGTTAATTAAAATACTTAATTTAATTTTCCGTGAAGATGAAATTATTTATATATTAATATTTGGTTTTTTAATGACTATGGTCTAAATAAATTTAATTTAGAGATTAATTGAATTATTTAACCATGTTAATTTATTATTTTAAAATAAAATAAATATGTGGTAACAAATGACATATTTATATTGAATAAAATTTATAGTGAAAGCTTAACTCAATAAAATAATTCCCTTGAATTTTATCATGAAAGATTATTTTTTATTTTAATTTTATTTACATATACAAGTAAATGGGTATGCGGGTCTTGAGATGGAGACTGACCAATGCATTTCTGGTACCTGATTATTTATTTAAATTATTTAATTATTACATGTTTTTTTAATAATTAGTTTTATTAATGAAAGGATATCTATGACTCATCTCTAAGTCATTATATGTATGAGCTCCTAGACACCCATTCTCAGAGTCGTATCATTTACTCACTGCGATCCCCATGCCTACATGTGATTAATGTTGTATAAGGATAAGATGATTGGTGATGTAGTTCGTGACGTGTCATAGTGTCCTACCAGACAAGAGATAGGATTATTTGGTGGAGTATACACTGCATTTTGATTCATAGGTGATGAGACTCAATGTATATTACCTAGGGTATAGGATGGTCTATATTTCACTCAACGGATGAAACATTAGTATTGGATCATGATCAGGTTTCCATTTTGTTATTGCATTGTTTATTATTTCTGTGAATGGGTTGTTAATGCGCAATAACATAGATTAATAATAAAAAATAATTCTTAGATAAAATGAATATGTGACACGTTTAATTTCCTATTTGTATCATAGTCAATTGTGAGTGAGATTACATTGAACATGTTTTAAAATAAAATAAAAAATGATTTCTATCTTGGCATTAAAATACTAAAATCTGAAAATATATATTATACCTTAACAACCATTTGTTGTCTAAATTTGGAAAAAACCTAGTGTTTGGGGTGTTAATTATGCCTTAGTTGAGGGTTCCTCTTACTACCATGGAGTCTATATTAGTGTTATGGTTCGACATACCTAAAGAACTAGTAAGGATAAGCAATATATAACTTTCTATCATATTAGAGAAAAGCCTTTAGTAAATTGAGTTCAGATTTTAGAGGCAGGGAAATCACTAAATAGATTAAGGAACCACAAGTGGAAGTGGTAGGGTAGCCAAAATCCTACCTTGAACCCTCCATGTAGTGGCATTGCAAAAGATTTTAGACTATGAGGGGTGGTTCTGAGATCCTTACCATAATAATCAAGTGATATAGTATTCTTATTGTATCATATAGGGTTCTTAGAATATAATGAAATAGTGTGAGGCATTAAATGATTTAAGGTATTAATCAAAATGTCTTAACTAGTAATTCTGATAATAGATATTAATCAGCCAGAATTTATATTTTAGAAAAATGGAATGTTATTCCACATGTTTGAAAAATGAAATAATATAATGGACAATGTTATCTCCAGACTAGCATGAGTATTCATGAATAATATGGGTGCTTGCGCATAGTATCATGATATAAGAAACTCAAGGTGCCAGTGTCCCCCACAATGTCAAACTACCTTAGAATGAGAGGGTGAAATTGCTTACATGAGAGTAATGTAAAAAGCATATGATTGTTATATTATTATTCTTTCATCAGCATCTGGGGTCAGTTGTTGTCGCTACACTAGGACATGGATTACATAACAAGAAGTCTCATCTTCAAGAAGGTTGCCAGGAAAAAAGAGAATAAATGATATGAATAAGGTGATGGTTACAGTAGAATGTGTAAATTGAAAGATGGATCATGATATTTTAATGGACCTCTTTCTCGTATCATTTTCATCCCTTTAATCAAGTTTCATTTTTTTTAAAACAAACAAGTATTAAGTAAACGATTCATTACCAATTTTGGTAAGGATTTCCAAGATAATAAGAATATCATAGGCAATTTCAAATTTAATTCTTATAGAGAATAAGTTGAAAGATAATGAAAAAAGGGGAAAAAGGTAAGTAATACCAATAACACATTCACGACATCCTTAAATTAATGACGTATTAATAGACGTTATTTTCATTGGATCTTATGAATTAATACTATGGATGTATAAATGTAATAAAATGAATTAAAGAAAAAATATTACCCACTTCATCCTAAAAAATATTCATCAATTGTAACGTTTCAATTTCACTACTTGGGTATTAAATACAATGTGCTGGTGATATATGTGTATTCTAATACAGGGTCCAAGTTAGTATATAAATCATACTAGAGGTTAGGTGTATTCTCGAAGGGGGTGTGAATAGGTGATACCAAGGCTAGTATTGAGAGGTACATGTCTTCATAATTTCCATGTGAAAGATTCATGTGGAACTATTATTGAGTATAACCACAAATATTAATCTCGTGTGTCCTTAGACATAAGGATTTATTTTTCCTAGTTTTGGATTGAATGTTTTTTTGGCATTTAATACTCAATCACTAGTTCAGTAATACATAAATCATAAGAAATATTGGATGAATATAAAAATTTAATAATCCAAACTAGTTGTGGTAGGATAATTATTTTTCTAGCTACACTGAATGCGAACATTAAGAAGATACTTAGTATGACATTTAGGATCACTATAGCTAAAAACATTTTGTAGCATCAAAGTTTTTTTAGAAAATAAAAACATTACAAATAAAGGTATGTCACAAAGATTTTCAATTAGTTTAGTAAGTGATTATGAACTATTCCAATGAAATGATAGAGGTATTTATACATCATAGGATTCCTTTATGCAATTAAAGAGTGACAACATGAAGTATTTTCATTTTCAGAAGATATAAGTTGCATTAGGACGAAATACCCAAGAATATCATGAACAATCATTCATCAATCCTGATAATGTAGCTAGGAATAATTCCTAAATGAACATTACCTTATCCACATCTCGACAATGATGTTAATGAGGAGGATTAATGATGAAGTTCAACATGTAAACATTGATTAAAAAATGAAGCGTAGAGAACTTCATAAAGGCATATTTTATACATCAGAGTATTGATGTAAGTAATATCATTGTTGTAACTTGTAGAAACATACATTATATTTTATGACGTTCATCGCAAAAAATTAGTATCCCATAATTATATGCCAGCTTAAATGACGAATGGATATCATACGTGTCATGGTATGATGATAAATTCATTATGTCACATTGACATGTGTTAGGATGTTGAGAGTATGTTAAAACATTAAAAACATGCATAAATTTAAACACCTAGTGCATCTATGTATCTATCCTAATGGTCTCCTAGGATATTACATAAATTCCTATAAAAGAAATATATTATTCATGTGATCCACTAAATTTCTATAAGGGTTTACATATCTTATTGGGATATTGGGAGATAAAGAGAATTAGATTTAGTAAATGGTTTGGATGCACAAATATATGGAATAAGACCTAGTTCAAAAATTTTATGTGGAACAATCTATTTTCTAGAGAAACGTACTGCATCAAAAAGATAAAAAATTGGTGATGGATTTTATATTCACTACGTTCAGTGATATATTATTCAATGTGAATAACATTTCATACAAGTGATTAGTGTATGGAAAAAAGCTAACATTGGCTAGACAAATAAATATTATATAATGGATTCCATGTATCAAAGTGAAATGGGGGTAGTTATTTTGATTACTGTTGTGGGTATTCATGTGATTTGATACATGAATAGGGAAATCAAGGTAACAATAAGTCATGATTTGTTTCCACAAGTCATAATGCCAAAATCTATTAGAATTTTACTTTTCACAGGTAATTTTTATGATAAGATTATTTATCATTGGATGTAATGACCAACAATCGCCGATGGTGTCTATATGTTTCAAGAATGAAGGGATGGTCACATCATAGAATGCTAATAAAGTATGAACGTTACTGAAATTTGATTTAGAATTAAATGAAACAACAAGATCATAGAATATACATTTTTGAAAAATGTATTCCACGTGTCTAACAGTTTTTAGTAGGGGCAACAAGGTTTTCAAAGTAGAATATGTTCGACAACATATATAAAATAGACATTGGACTTACAGTTATTTAATACCATGATGAAATTTATTCTCCAGTGATTGACATAAAGTAGCAACCTAATTTCTAGGGAACAATATCTACATAGGTAGATATATAGGATTCTTGGTCCTAGTAAGTCATATATATAGAGACATTGGCTTTAAAAATACAATAGGTAATCATTCAAGATATTTCTTGTTAAAAATGTCCCTTGACATAATCTCTACAGGTTTCTGTGTTTAGAAAATAGGAAGAGATTATTGTTATGTGTTTAATTCCATATGCTTCTACGTTGGATCGATCATATATGTCACGATATGTACAAGAACCGATATTCCCATCATATATTTTATAGTAGGAAAATATCAGTTGTATCTAGGATAACTGCAAGGGTTGCTACTAGAACTATCTAATTGAACATTAGAAAGTACAAAAGATAAGTACCTGGTAAGTGGAGAAGAAATGTATACTTGTCTTTTAGGGGATAGAAACAAGTTTTCCATAGATCAACAAGATCTACTGTCATAGTCAGGCTAAAGAAAATGAGGGATTCAAGCTCATATAAGCTAGTGGTATTCATAACTACAAATACTGAGTACATTTTATCTTCTAAGGAAACTATAAAGAACATATTAAATGCAATGATTTTTTCCAATTCATGGAATAACAGATGGTGAGAAATGGATTATAATAAATTAAATTATGATATTTTTACTAGCCAAGATGTCATGTTATGATAGTGGAAATGTGGTATATACTGAGGATACTATCTCTTGAGAAGTTTTACTCAATGATAGAAGGTCTCAATAGCATAATTTCCACATGGTGGAAGCATTTCCAACCCAGTATCCTAAGTCGTTACTCAACAGAAACATGATGTTCATCATTTGAGTAGCAAACATGTGTGGTTTGCAAGTTGTATCTAGTTCAAGTGGGAGTGTTGAAATAGTGGGTTCCCTATACCAAAATTTTTAGTGATTTTAATATCATATCGTGTATACCATTAGCTATACATGATTTCATATTACCATTATATTGTTGATATTTCTATGTCCACTATTGGAATGGAAATTTCCAAAGATTAATTATTTTATCGAGAGATTTTGAAAATCCCATGCAATAATGAGAACCTCATGATACTATGATAGTAATAATAAAAATATATTCTATGGTCTAGATACATTTTACTGATTGAACATATTAGATGTTTGACTATCAGGAGTTGGGGGCTCATTATCATTGAGACTTCATCTCATTAAATTTGTAATTTGTGATCTCTAATAGTGAGATCATGAGGACAACCCCACCAATAAAAATACCACATGTTTTGGGTGTCATTGGATGTTCCTATTTATGATAATGTGTATTGTTCTACTAACTTGGGATCATTTCTAGTGTATGTAGCTTGATAATGTACTTTGATGCATGATGAAAACCATGATGATTAAATCTTGTTGAGGTAGTTCATGTTGGGTTGGTCATTGATTGAATGACATAGGTTGAATGGTCAAGAAAGGAATTTTCACTTCTGGGTCATGGTAGGAATATATCTCAGGCCATGTTGATAAGCATGTCAGTACCATCATAAAAGAATGCACATGACATTCGAGGGTAATTTTTTCTAGTTATATAATAAAATAATTAAGTAGGAAAAAGGGCAATGACACTTTATTCCTTCTTACATTATGAGGTATTAACAACATAGAGATTATATTACACTATACGTGTTTGTAGGTTGGTTTTCTCTTCTATGACAATCCTTATATCTTCAGGGGTTATGGTGGATTTCTACATCTGACTATTGTTCTATGAATACTGTTCACTATTGTTGAGATAAGGGCCTATAGGGTCACACATAATTGCATATTCAAAAATCTTCCATATTCATTTGAATTGGAGTTTTGTTCAAGGCAGTCCCCACCACAACGGTTTGGGAATTTTATAAGGAGATACAGTCACCAAGAAATAAATAAATTCATATTATTTTTGTTATAAATAATTATCCTTGAATTTATTTGTTAAATTTATTTAACCGTTTTAAGTAAATACAAAAAAAATTATTATTTAAATTAATATTAATATATTCAAGAATCAATTAAAAATTTTAAAAGTATGAGACTAGTTACTGGATCAGGTATTATCACATAATATATTTGATATAGGAATATGATAATAATAATGAATAATATTTATGACTCAGTTTAGTAGTCAAAATATTTTTTAATAGTGTGTTGCGTATTTAGGTGGCCAAGTGGAAATACCGTATATTTTCTTAACACTATATAAATATAATAGGAGAGATATTTTCAATAAACTTTTCATTGAATGTCACTCTCATCATATCTCTACCGCATCCAAGAGATTGAGGCTCCAGATCATTGGAGCTCCTATGAAGCCCTCTCTTAGGCATCACAATTAGAGTGATGTGATGGTCATCAGAGTGTCGAGGTAGTTCTCATATAATCATGGAATCACTCGAATTACAAATATTGGTGCTCCCACAGTTTCATGATGTACGTGTGGATGATCTAGAGGATTTTGAGGTTGGATTATTCGTGCATAGAGCACCGACAATGAGAAGACATCGTACACAACATTGGATTTTAACCATGTATTTTACAGTTTCCTTTTGTGCTAAAAACCCTTAATGTGAGATCCTCATCTTAAAAATGGATTCTTTTCTCCAAGATCAACATGATTACATTAATCACCAATGAAAAAAATAAAATACCACTTGATTGGGGCTTTTGTTGCACTCTCAGTTCCTAAAAATATCACATTTACATGAAATTACATTTCCAATCCACCATGAACATTCAACATATTCTTGTAAATCCTCTACCAAAACATAAACTGAACAATCCATACATAATTCAAAATTCTTAACTCTGGAATCAAAAAACATAAAAACATAAATCCTTCAACATTAATAATTGGAATGTAAGTGTTCCTTGCATAGTTTATAAGTAAATAGTTATCCAAGGGCATTGTTTTTGGTAATTCTCATATTCTCAATAGATAAGACATTGATCTCTCTGACAAATCATAACTCTAACACCAGTTTTCAATAAAAACTAATGTTTGTACCCTGATTTTATGTCTTCCTTGAGGTTCCTCATCCATTCTTCATGACATTGAATAATATGAATCTTCTATCCTCTATGTTACTTACCATGATAGTATATCTTTCTCTTATTCAACCAGTTAGAAATATTCCCAATGCTAACATTTTTAACCATATACCACGATAGAAGATTCAGAATAATCACAATATCTTTTTCCCCAATAATCATCACATTTGACTGCTCATAAAAAATCTTCCATCACTTTCAACATTAATCTAGTTCAATCATTTTCAATCAATTGAATATTACAAGTAGAATTGTGTGAAAAATGAGTATCTTATAGAAAACCATATATTCATGAATGTAATTACTTATAGGATTTCTTAATCATGACTCCTTATATAATATATGATACCTTGTGATTTTACCTGGTTATTCATAGATAATTTATATCTAAATCATTCATGATGGTTCATGATGATTTTGTGAATTATCAAATCATATCCTCAAGGAGTGTCAAACCAGATGTGCAACAAGTCCAATTGGCTTGTACTAGATAACAACAAATTAAGCCTGAAACATCTTGTCAGAGTTGTTAACCCTAGGTACATTTCATCCAGAGCCACATCCACTTGTAGTATCCATACAGGGATGTATTGCTTGGAAACAACTCACTCTATCCTTCACTAAAATTACATGACATTTTCTTAAAAATTATCTCATCCTTATAGTTATCCATAGATACATCCCTAAAAATATCCTTATAAATATACCTCAAGATATCAATAATTTTTTCTCATCATAGCTTCCAAAGGATAAAAAATCCTTTCCTTTGATTCAAACTATTGCGACCCAGGCTTAACATAAATGGATATTACATTTTTTAGATGAATATTTTGTACATTTCAAAAATACATGTCGGAGGAATATAATTGTTAGTGTCTTTGAGTACTTGTAAATAAAATATTCTAAAATATTGAATTATCTTCAACATTCCCCATAAATATCTCAACCTTTAGTAGGTCTATCTAAATCCATTCATCATAACCTAGGGAAAGGAAACATAAGAAAGAGGTCATCTCAGATTCTATGTAAATGAAACCAAGGATGACTTGTTAGCATAAACCTGAACATAGTAGTATGAAAATGAGATCGTACCATTAAAATATCATTCCTTAAATTTCAAAGGTCAAAAAAACGAGTTATAGGATAATGGTTGGATATTAATAAGAGACGATTCATAAGGAAATAAACATCAGGATCCATGAAATCGTAATTAAGGAATAAGACATTGGATTTATGACATAAATATGAAAATTTATGTTTTATTTCCAGGATACCTACCAAGACCCTTATAACATGTTATGTTTGGTCTATGAAATGTATACCAACATTGGGCTTCATCTACAACCCATGTACCCATTTTATTTTAGGATTGGGCTATAACCCATGTACTTTCTTGTTTTCAGGCTTGGGCAACAACATGTGTACACATATTCTTTTAGTCTTTGGATACAACCCATGTAGCATCATATTTCTAGGCTTTGGCTACTACCTATTTACATTATTTCATTTAGGCTTTGGTTATAACCCATACACTATCTTTCTTGTTGGGATTGGGCTACAACCTAAACAATCTCTTTCTATTCGGGATTGGGCGACAATTTTTTTACCCATTGAGCTCATATGAAACATATCATTACCGAATGTATTTCAAGGATTTATAGGTCCCACACATCACATGGAAAAATCATTCACGCATGTTCCACAAGATAATATGATATTAATCATATCATATCCAATAAAAAGATATATATCTTATAAACATCAAAACATGACCATATAATGAATTCGGTATCATTAACATTTAATAAAATCATTATCTATGGAAATGAGATAGGTTTCATAACCATTTCATTAATTAATAACCCATGAAACAAGAATGTATTTCAATATCATATAAACCATGAAAGAGAATCAATTTTCATAAGGACTAGGATATTAAGTGTGACCCACTCATTTAATTGATATGAATAGAACCTTTAGATAATTTCAAAAAATGACAAGAGTAACCTAAATGGATGTCATCATACATGTAAAATAGTTCTAAAATATCTTTCAATCTTTTTTAATGAGGAAAATATCATTTCTTCGGAGAAAAAGGACTGTTACTACATAAAACCAATTAAAAATCATTTTGTCAGAAAATAATTTGAAAACATATAATTAATACATGAAACCATTTTAAAAATCATTATAATTGAAAATTACATTTAAAATAATTTCATAATGTTTAATCTTTTAAAAATAAGAAGGAATATTCAAATGAATGAAACATGGAAAATCCGTACCTATTATGTAAATTAAATAAGAAACCATCTATTTTCATGGTAAAATGTTTTGAAGGAATTCCTTGTTCAGAAAGCAATAATAAAATTCCCTTGAAGATATTGGTAAAATAAAAAATGTGAAATTTACATTAAAAACATATATAATAATGTTATAATATTCATGGAATATATTTTTAGAAAACATAAATTTCTGACTGAAGAAAGGGTAATATTTGGATTTACTAAAAAGGCATTATTAACTATTTCATGATTAGAAGAGTAAAATATTGTACTAATACGTTTTTATATCATAAAAATTAGGATAAAGAAAATCATGAATATTATTGGGAGATGGGAAATAATATTTCATCAAGGTAAGCAAAAATATAAACAATATCGATAAGCAATGATATTTTCTCAATAATGTTTTAAAACTCAGTAAGTTGGGATCAAACTCTCCATGTAAAAAAATAAATTACATGAAGGTCCATATTTCATGATAATAAGTATATTAATGTTATAAAATTTAAAATCAAAGTATATGAATCTATGAGAAGAGTTTAGGTTCACATCAAAACATGCATCTAAAATAAGGTAGATTGAGGCAAAACTATTATACTGATTTGGTAACATTTAAAAGCTAAACCCTTTGGAAGAAGGATTATCAAATTGTAATTTCAATACCCAAAATTTTACATATGATATACATATAATATAATAATGGGAATTACCTGCACCATAAAAATAGAAATATTGGTGAATATAGATTGTATCTCACAGAAATTAGAATTGATATGAAATACACTTACCTTGCATCATCATTCTCTATGTACTCTTACAAGCAGTCTCTTAACTAAGTAACTCCTTTGTCGTTGTTCCAAAAGAAATCCATCATAGGGTTACTTCCCAAATGGGGATTCATGGTCAAAGGGATTATTTTTAGAGGCAATTTCGTTAGGTCTTGGATAAACCAAAGAGGGTTGGTAGGTGTTAGTAATCGGTAGAGGTGATGACCTTTTATATGAATTGAAAAGGACTCACATTGGAATTTTCAAAACAAATATTGTAATTCACTTGTTCTCACCTAAAAAAGTCCAAACAACCCAAAAAAACATAAAATTTTAAGGTATATGGAGGATCTATGGAGAGAAAATTGGGTTTCGACAAGATACATTTTGTATTTTAGTTATAAGGTTTTGTCCTTAATTATGCTTAGTTTGGCCTTAAACTCTGTGATTAATTTTTTCTCTTTTACGAATAATTTTGGTCAAAAATCAACATTGTCATATTAGAATTAATAAATTACACTGAATATGATGGTGTATGTTGTAATGCCCCAACCCCATTTACCCAAAGCTAGTGAATTATTACATAGCATTGGCCAGATCACAAAAGATCAAGTCGTGAAAGACCAATTAGTTTAGTAGCCTTGGGAGCACTAGATACATTCATAATATTAACATTACATTACAAAATGAAAAAATACCACAACATAGTCTCCATATCTCACACTCATATCCCATAGAATAACCCTTCAGGTCAGTCATAATAAACTTCTTCGCATCCTGGGAATTATAAAACATAGAAATAAGTGAGCTCAGATGCTCAGTAAGGAAAAAAATATAGCAGAAACATTCAAAAATAACTATAAGCATTAAAGGAATTGTATAAAACAAAAAAAAATATCTTTAAACATAAACCTCATCATAATATAGAAAATATAAATCAAAATACTGTCATTTACTTACTCACATGGATATTTACATGTCGAATAATCACATGATATATCAATAGCCACTTTCATAATGATGGAATGCATAATGCCAGAGTTCATAACCACATAGTCAATGCCCTATTCCAATACTACAAATATGATTTTGCCAATGCCTTGTGCCAAGACACTAGTTTGTATAATGCGATCTACCGATACATCGAGGATCTATAGCGGGCTTCACCCGTCACGTACTAATTAAAATGCATTCCTCATATGAAAAGGTTTAAACATAACATAAACATTCGCATTATAACTGGCATACGAAATGTCAATACATTATCCATAAGACATGAATGTTATGAAATAACACATCCATCGTAAAACATATCACAAAACCATCAATACTATATGGATGTTTTTTATTATAATAAATCAACTTCAAACAAACTTAAAATCCATCAAAGGATCTTGACATAGATGAAATCCAAACCTTTTTAGAGAAATAGCTCTTTTTATTTAGAAATCATTTAAAAGACACTTAATTATAAAATAAAACATTTATATTTGAAAATATTCTTATAATATTTTATGGGAAGCTTCAACGTTGTTATAACGGCAGAATATAGCTGCACTGCCGTATAAGTTAAAAGAACATTCATTCCTTAATTTTCTCAAAACGGTCATAAAGTACCTTGTCTGGAAAATGAAAAAAATATTTCTTTAAAACCATTTTATAAAAATTCAAAAAATGGTATAAATTACTTCAACCCACAGTATAGTAAATATTATAATAAAATTCGAATACATTTTTATGAAACATGGATGTGGATGATAAAGATGTCCTAGTAGATAATTATATATAAACAACCTCGGATAATAAAGAGATTGTAGAATTAACCCTTAACTTATACATTTCCTTGTTCAAGGCTATGTTAACCTCTTGTATAATGGTGAAATAATTTTTATTAAATTATACAATAATCATATACATTAATATGATATCATATATGATATTTTAATAATGCTTTGTTAATAATGTCTTTGTATTATTGTCGTTTCGGGTGTTAATTGATTCGTTTTCCATTATATGATTTGTTACGTAAGTAATGTTTATTATGGATACAATGTATCTTATTCATATTCAGAATGATATTATGTCTTTAAAATTTATTTATAATCATCAAATGAATATTAGTCTTGAATGTATATGATGGGGAATAAATCTCATCACGTTCGTCGAGAATGTAATCTGTACGTATGCACGAGAGACAATATAATTATTTTGATATTAAAATAATATATAATTGGATGGTATATCATATATAAAGAATAATTATCACGTTATATTTATTATTTACATCAATTACACATCATTATACCCATCCAAATAATAATGTATTGAGTAATAATTACACCACAACATGGAGACGATATGTCGTATGTACGCATGTATGGTGACATGCCATTCAAAGGATGGATAGAATGATGAATATAATTGTACCATATTTATAATAACATAAACTTATATAAAATATATTGGAGTTATTATTTTATAATGGAAAAAATGAAATAGGAAGTGTAAAAACAAAGTAACTTGAAAGAGGTGATGAAATATTTACCTCATCTTCGGGTTCTTCCTTTTGATTTGATCAAAAGGTCTCTGTAGGTTGTATTTTTTAATTAAGGAAGGGATCTAGGATTAATTGAGGATATTTGAGAGGGTATTCAGACTGTGTTTGGCCGATCCAAATGGCATTGATGGTGTGAAGATGTGGGAAGGGGGAGTGCCCTTTTATAAGAGAGGTGAGGGGCACCTTAGGAAAAGATATAAATATTATTTCATAATAAAATAATTTTCTATTAATAATGGTTCCCAAATAATTTATTTAAATTCTAAGGTGGGTATGGGTCTAAAACCTCTCTACCAAGAAGTTTTAGATAGGTTTGGGTCACTATATTAAATTTATCTTTTAGATTTAACTCTTAATAAAATAGTTTGACATTTACCATGTCTCTTTGTATTTTTATATTATATGGTTAATAAACATACTATATACTTCCAATAAAATCCAAAGTGGTTCATTAATGATATAAAAATCATTATATATGTAATTTTCCTTAACAGTAGATTTTTTGGGAAATTATATCATTTAGTAATATAATATTTGTTTTAAAAACTCTTTTATGTCAATTTTGACACTATTTGGTTTTTGTTTTTGCTAAATTCATAACAGCATTATTACGTCAAAAAAAATCATATAACCAACAAAAACATGTCATATTAACTTATAAAATTATTGGAATTCATAAAAAGTCTCAAATTACATTTATTTGGGTATTTATAATATCAATTATTTTAATATTCCATTAATTAGGTAATTATTGTATCATCATTGTGTCATAAATAAATTAAATTATTTAATTTCTAAAAAATATAAATAAAATACCATTATTTAGGAAATGTTTTTATATTTCTAATTAATACTAATAGTTTAAGATATAACAAATATACCCTTATGTTAAAACTATTTTACTAAAAGATAAATGCTTATGTCATTTTTGTATTTACTATAACTTAATTAATATAAAGTGTCATTATCACTTACAAGTGACTACATGGGGTCCCAAAATCAACCCAAGGATTTCCATGATCAGACATTTATCCTCCAATAGGGTTATAATGTGTGTTAGGGTAATTTAATTTTATTATAATTTTTATATGGTTACCATTATTTACTAGATTTACCCTTTAACCATGGTAAATAAAATATTTACCGAAGTAATTATTCAAAATGTCTAAAATTAAAAGATACCTATTTACACAATTTGGACTTCCTGATTCTAAATATGGAATCAATTTCTCTAAATTACAAATACAAAAGTGTTTGAAATAAATTTAAAATTAATTCCCTTTGTCAAAAAGTGTGTTTTTTGGAAATAATAACTATGAAAAGATTGATACTTTCTTGTGTCCATTTTAAATGTGAAATTATTTCAGACGACAAACATTGGATTAAATTAAAACAACATTATTTAATTAAACTTAAAAACCACTTAATTGTATAACTTATCACTATAAACTATTTTGATTAAAAAAATTTATTTTTAATTAAATTTCAGTATTTTCACTATTCATCAAAAATTGAATGTTTTCAGAAAATTACCAAAAATTCACCCTAAGCTAATTTGGATATCCCAAATCAAAACTTAAGTCCATTTTGAATTATAAATTTTATAAAATTTCAAAAAGTGGGTATTACTATTCATAATGGCTAGTTTGATTGGTTGTGATGTGTTAGAACTCAAAGTTGCATACAATACACGAAAATGTATTATTCAAAGAGAAGCATACCAAGGAAAATTGGGTTGTTACATTATCCCCTCCATAAAATAATTTCATCCTAGTAATTTCTAGAGTATTAAGGTGTAAAAATATTCATGTGGTTCATAATCATATTTTCCTTGGGTTCCCACGTTGCCTCTTCCATCTTATGGTTTCTCCATAGAACATTTACCAGACGAGTTGTCCAGTTTCTCAGCACCTGTTCTCTTGAATAAATAATCTTAACATGATCTTTTCAATAATATAAATTGGGTTCCCATTCTAATTCATCATAGGTGAGTACATGCATTGGGTCACGAAAGTATTTTCTCAACACTGATACATGGAACACATTGTGAACTTTGGAGAGACATGGCGGCATTGCCAACCAGTAAGCTACAACCCCAATTAGTTCTAGAATTTGGAAAGGTCTGATGTACCTAGGACTCAATTTACCATTCTTTCTGAAATTTATAACACCCTTCCATGGAGATAATTTCAAGAAAAAATGATCTCCTACATGTTATTCCAAATCCTTCCATTTTTTATCAGTATAGCTCTTCTTCCTACGTTGAGATTCTATGATGTGTGTTTGGATTATTTTCACCTTTTCCATCGTTTCCTCCACAATTTCTAGTCCTATGACTTTTATTTCACCAACATCATCCTCAACGGGTTGGTGTGCGACATCACTTTCCATATAACACTTCATATGGTGCCTTCTGAATACTTGAATGGAAAATTTTGTTATAGTAAAATTCAACCAGAGGTAAATATTGATCCCACATACCTTGGAAGTCAAGTGATCATAGTCTCGACATGTCTTCTAAGGATTGAATAGTTCATTCTAATTATCCATCAGTTTGGTGGAGGTAGGTAGTGCTCAAACGAAGTTCAGTATCCAGGGTTTCTTGAAGACTTTTCTAGAATCTTGATGTAAAACAGGGATCACGATCAGAAACAATCGATAGTGGTAGTCCATGAATTCTTACAACTTCATTAATATATTGCCTTGATAAACGTTCAAGTGGTAAATCTTATCTTATAGAAAGAAAATTTGTTGGATTGGTAAGATAATAAAAATGACATATATTGCATCATTCCTTCTAGGTGTCTTTGGTAGTCCCATGAAAAAGTCCATCATAAAATTATCCCAATTCCACTCCGGTATGGGAAGAGGATTCATGACTCTTCCAGGCTATTGCCTTCAAGATTTCACTTGTTTACAAAACATAAATCTTAAAATAAAATCAACAATCTCCCTCTTCATGTTGTCCAACAAAAAATGTTCCTTAAAATATCTATACATCTTAGTGCTACTAGGGTGTATAGAGAAATTGGAATTATGAGCATAATCCAACAATTCCATTTTTAGATCAGGTATATCTGGAACAAAAAGAATCTTCCCAAATTTCAAAATTCCATCTCCATTCACAAATTCACTCTTTCCCCCATCACTCACAGCTTTAATCTTCTTTTAAAACTTTTAATCATCAGTATGAGAACTCTTTATCCTTTCTAGTAAAGATGGTTTGGAAACCATTTGAAAAAGTATTGATATTTCACCTTCCATGGTGATTCCCATTTCCATCATTACTAGATCCATGTATATAGGATCCTTTTTAACTCTCATCTTGTTAAAAAATCCATTATACATTCTACTCAAAGCATCTACCACCATATTTTCCTTCCTTGGGTGGCAGTGTATAGTGAAATCATAATCCTTGAGTAGTTCAAGACATCTACTTTGCCTCTTGTTGAGATCTTTCTGTTAAAAAATATACTTCAAACTCTTGTGATCAGTATATATCTCAAAAATTTTACCATAGAGATAGTTTCTCCAAATCTTCAAAGAAACGATTACATCTGCTAACTCAATATCATGAGTAGGATAGTTCTTCTCATTAATTTTTAGTTGTCGTGATGCATAGTCAATAACCCTATCATTCTTCATAAGGACACAACCAAGTCCTTTCATTGAAGCATCACTATAAATAAAAAACTCATCATTCCATGATGGTAGAGTCAATATAGAAGCATTGAATAATATTCTCTCAGTTCTTCAAAAAATTCTTCACACTCTTTTGTCCAAGAAAAAATTAATCTCTTTTCATGTGAGTGTTGTTAATGGGTTAGCCAACGTGGAAATATTCTGGACGAAACTTCGATAATAACCATCTAAACCAATATAATTACGTACCTCGGTTATACTCATTGGTGCTGCCCATTATTATATTTCCTTGGTCATAGAAGAATCAAAATAGATTCCATCCTTAGAGACAATATTGCAAGAAAAGAAATCTCTTGAAGCCATAATTCACACTTGCTAAATTTCCGATATAATTTATTTCTTCTAAGAGTCTTCAGGGTAATGCGCAAGTGATTTTCATGATCTTCATATCTTTTGGAGTATATCAAGATATAATCAATAAATACCACTACAAATTCATCAAGATATTCCTTGAAAACTCTATTCATTAGATCCATGAAAGAATAGGGTGCATGAATCAAACCAAAAGTCATTACTGTTAACTTGCAATACCCGTACTTGGTTCAAAATGTTGCTTTCATAATGTTATCCTTCTTCACACACTACTGATGATATCCAGATCGAAGGTCATTCTTTGAAAAGTATTGACCTCCATTAAATTGGTCAAATAAATCATCAATGTGATGTAGGGGATACTTGTTCTTTAATGTTATAGCATTGATCTCCCTGTAATCAGTGAAAAACCTCATAGATCCATCTTTCTTCATAACAAATAGGACAGGGGATCCCCATGGTGAAACACTAGGGTGAATAATTCCCTCATGTCTCCATTATTTTATTTGTTTATTTAGTTCCACTAATTCCAAAGTGGCCATTATATAAGGGGTCTTCGATATAGGCCTTGAACAAGGAATTAAATCAATGGAAAACTCAATTTCTCGTTCTGGAGGATGTCCAGGTAAATCCTCCGGAAAAACATAAACATATTAATACAAAATAGGTACTTACTTTCTTTTAACATTCCATTCCTCACCCACATTTATTTCATTCTCTTCCTCCCCAATAATTGAAATTAGTTATGTTACTGGGGGTGGATCTAGATAAGAATTAGGTGGTGAAATTTCTTCTATAAAGATAAGGTACCCCTTATCATCGTCAAAAATTGTAACCTCCTTATTCTTACAATAAATTTTCACATCATGGTTTGAAAAAAAAAATCCATACTGCGGATTATAACAAATTCAATAAAGGGTAGAGTGATGATATTAGTAGATAAATAACATTTATATTCCTTGATGGGAACTCACTCACAAAAAATTGTTGCAATGATACTTCCCATATGAGATATGACTGAAAACTCCCTTGTTAAATGAAATTGGAAATATCTAATTTTCATAGAAAACTGGGAATATATAAAACAATTTGATGATCTAGAATCAAATAAAGCATTTTCTAAAATTGAGAAAACCATTAAATTACCTTCCACCAAGAATTTCGTAGCATTAACCTCTGTGGTAGTGATAACATAAGCTTGGCCTTGATCCCTTGGACTTTTCTAACATAATATTCCTTAAAGATTAGGAAATTCATTGGAATAATTCCCCCATTCTCTACAATTGTAGCATTCAACATCGACAGGCTCTTTCTTCCTCTTACAATCCCGATCTCGGTGGCCTTTTTCACCACACTTGAAACAGACTCCCATTCCATTCAGGAAAGTAGCAGGGTGTTTCATCCCACATTTATTGTAGGATGGATATTCAATTTTTTCCTTCTTCCCCTTATTTATATTTACACATTGTTCAGTAAATCTCTTCTTCTCTTCCTTTTCTTTAAAGTCGTAATATTTAGATAATTCTTTTTATGTCTTGATAGCACATGAGACAAATATAATCATATGAAGAGAAGGATTGTGATACTAATGATCGGTGAAGAAATGGATTTCACCCATAAAAGAAAAGATCAATATTACTTCTTGTTTCAATAGTATAATTTATCACTATAAATTATTTTTATTAAAAAATATGTTTTAATTAAAATTTAGTATTTTTCTCTATTCATCAACAATAAAATGTTTTCAAGAAAAATACCAAAAATTCACCCTAAGCTATTTTCAATATTCAGAATCCAAAAATGAAGTCCATTTTTAAAGATAAAATTTATCATAATTTCATAATTTGGGTATTACTATTCATAACTACTATTTTGATCAGTTGTCGTGTGTTAGAACTCGAAGTTGCGTATGACACACGCTACAGTATTGTTCAAAGGGAAGAGTACCATGGATGCTTGGGGTGTTACATATATAGTATTTTGAAATTATAATCATAGAAGTGGAAAAATTAATATTTGTTCTAATCCCACAGATGAGACGAAATAATGGGGTTTCAATGTAGGAAAAGTTCAAATGATTATTAAGATTTTATATTCAATTTCAAGGTGAAATTAAATATAATTAATTATATTTTGTTAATATATGTAATATTAATCTAATTAAAAATGAAAAATATTTATAATATCATTTATAATTAATAATTAATTTGACAGAAAGGAAGTTTATATCTAAAAAGAAGTATTTCTCACTATTCATCAAAAAAAATTGTTTTTTCCCAGAAAATTCCCAAATATTCAACTTCGGATTATTTGGACATTATAAATTAAAAAATCATTTGTATCTTAAACAATTAAATTTATAAATTTTCAAACAATTACTTTTATTATTAGAAGTAGTTTATTAAAGAAAATGAGGATTTAAACATAAAAAATGACTTTTAGAAAAAAAATTATCTTCCATTATCAATATTATTGTTTTATATAAAACAAATAAAATTTAAAATTAGTTATTCCTAGGTTTAATTTCAATTTTATAAATAAATTATTAAATTAATTAAACAATATATTGATATGTTTTGAAGAAAACATGTGTTTTGTGTATCGAACGCCAAGTCGGAGTTGGATGTAGTGCAGGACAAGTTGGTATTGAATGTAGTGTCAGCCAAGATGGTGTCCAGTGTGAATGTAATGTTTGATCTAGTGTTTAAATATATATATATATATAATGAACTATTTCCAATTTCATATGAAAAGAAAAATATTGAGAAGATAAATTCATTCAAAAAAAATTATTCTTAGAAATCTTTGGGTGTTACATGATAGATTGATCATATAGTATATAATGTAGATAAACCCATGGATGATAGCATGGGGGTATCCACATAGTTACGCCTATGAGAAAAGGTAACACCTTATATACTTGACCACCTAGGCGACTACACATGGGTGAGACGTTGCTCAAGCCCTCATGGTTATCTACAGGTGTTCCCAGTGGTATGATGTATATTTACATGGTTAAAGATGGGGAACTCATATTATTATTAATAATTTATGGGTTGGGTGAAGTCCACGCATAGTTGTTTTTCATTTACAACACTGTATAAATTTATGTTACACTACCCCCATTGATATCCTCCTCTTTAGGTGATAGATAACTTCAAAGAAGTATTCATAGGACTTGAGTGAAGCACTTGCTAGATCCTAGAAGCAATTAAACTTTGATAAAACTCATATATACAAAAAAAGACCATAGGGAATGTTTTATAGGAAAAAATGGGACCCTAGGTAAAGGTTCCTTTTCGTTCTAGTGGGTTACATGCAGGGGCTTGTGTGTTTACGATTCGTGAGGGTGCCTTGGGAGAACTTGTCTTTTGAAATTTTTCATTCATTTATTTCTTCTTATATTTTATATTATTTTATCTAAGGAATTTCCATTTATTTACTTTTCATCTCAGTGATAGTATCATGTTTTAATACCCCCCCCCTCAGGACTGGTTATGTACGATGAAAGTAGGTATAATCCAGAGTCAATGGGATGAAAAGTATAAATTAGTCCCTCTAGATTTTATGATTAGTTGTCTGCTATCGTTTGTTATAAATCATAACCGTGTATGTGGGCTTTGTCATCACTAAATGTGGCCTTTATTCTAATTGGATTCTCCCACAACATGGAAATTTTTTCTCTTCCTGCACAATTCCTCCACACAGACTGTGTTAATGCTTTAATTGTTTTGAGTCTTCTTCTACGTAGATACAATATATATGCAGTTTTGTGATAGAAAGTATTGGGCTTGTATTTTTCATGGAATAGTTTTCTATGGTGACACTTGTGTGTAACACATGTATTCCATTTTCATGAAGAAAGTTTTTTCCGTAATTACTTTGTCAAAACATTATGATTTCCATGTTCTTCTAAAAAATTAACCAATTATGAAAAGAACATAACATTTATTTTCATGATCATTGGATGCTAAGAATACATCTGTTTCTAATGAACTAGACAATTAATCGATTGAAGATATGATAGAAATCCATTGGAAATTTTATTATGACATCAGGGATACCGACAATCATAATTTGGTGGGGTTTCTAAATTATTATCAACATCATTTTCAGAGGAGTACTTATCTTCTCATTTATGGTTATTTCCATCTAAGAGAGATGCTAACACCAGCTTTGATGACCTTCCTCCCGAACACTAGGTTTGAAGACTATATGAATTTCTCATCTACCAATATTTATGGTGTGGTTTCATATTTTATTGTTGTGACGACATTCACAACCTATTTTATGCTTCACAACCCATGTTCCATAGATCAATAGTGACAAACAATTGGATTATTGTCGAATTTTTAATCATCAATATTTTTAGTTTCATTTAGAGATCAATCAAGGGGTTGGAAGAAAATTTGTGACTTCCAATCTAGATGGGGTGTCAAGACCTTATGGATGTGGGTGTAATGGGTACCCAAAACATGTGCAGGATTCAAAAAAATCTGGTAGGCATCAGCATTTATGAGGATGTGTTGGTATGGAAAACCTATGTATATATGATTGATGAGTTTGTGCCAGATCTGGTGAGATGGTAGTGTATAAAAATGAATTATTTTCATCTAACACATGGAGAAGTGTGAGTTAGTTTTTAGGGTGTTTAGAAGATCTTCGGTTCTCTGATACTTGGAGATATATATTATTAAATCAAACCTCCAAAGGCAACATGGAATGATATCAAAAGGAAACCAGTTTTTGCCTATGAGCTACTAAATATAGATCACATTATAAAAAAAGATAATACTTATATAAAATGTATATTAATCTATAGTCATGGATTAAAATATTCCTGATTAAGAAGGGGGAAGGCCCCACTTCAAAGCATATGAAATGTTTACCCAAATTGTCAAAGGAAATTTAACGTATTTATTTTTAGAAAATGTTTGAAATGGGAGAAAGATACTAGTGTTTATATGATATCAACCCAAAAATTACATCTAATACCAATCCTACATGTTATATATCCATGTATATTAGAATTTATTGGATTCATATCCATTATTCCAATGGTGGCATAAGGCCAAGAACATTTTTTGTAGTTGATAAGCTTGTGGAGGAGAAGTTAGTGGGGTTGGCCACCCCTATTTTATTAAAATATCCATATGAATCTACTACATATTTATATAGGGAAATATCATTTATGGATTGAGGGACCATTATAGGGTTTATGAGGATGGATCACAGCTAATTTCTGAATTAATGTGAAGAAGATTGATGTCTAAGTCCCTAGGATCCCATTCCGACCATACACCCAGAACGTATCTAATATTTCATCCTTATCCATATAACCTCATGAAATTAAAACAGGGCCATGTTTATACCTGGATTTAAACATATTTCATTATGGTAATACACCAATGGGATGGTATGTTAATGATGGGAGAGGCCTTATAGGGCTACAAGAATACATGCTAGCATTCATGGATGGTGTGTTAGTGACCCAGCTTTATGGGGAAATAATATATAAGTCTTATTCTCCTTACCAGTTTTTCATGACAATTAAAATTCATACAAAAAATCACTTTATTCATTTGGATTCACATTATATTAGATCCACATCGAATGATGTATCAATAGTTATGGATCTTTAATTCATTGGAATTGAATGGGGTGGTGGTCAACCAACCTTATGCTAATGTAACTAGTAGAATAACCCCCCAGTATATCGAATATTCAATTGAATCCAACCCAAAAGGGATTTTATAAAATTTTGTCCCTATAGTGGACGTAAATAAGAGGAGTGGGATATATCTTTCTAATTTGGATGGTGAATAATATATTGTAGAGGATTCTTTATTCATCTCACAGAGTGATGACGATGAGGTTCTTAGTTCATCAAAATTACCAAATGTAAGATATAATCCACCCCCATAATAAATAATGCCACACGAAAATCACAAAATAAAAGTGTGATGAGGAGTTATAGTTGTGACCCACAATAAAATAATCAAGTTTTTTTGTCCTCCATCTGTGACAGAAGAAATTTATAAGCCTATAAAATATAGGATTTTGGAAGGATCCTCAAAGTAGTCCAGAATGTATTCTAAATACATTTGTCCAGTGGAATTTAAATCACGAAAGTATTTTTCATTTGATGATAAAACTATATGGGAGATCCTATGTGAAGAGTTTCATATTAAATGGATTGAATATATCTGAGCCTCAACTGATATTTTCTTGTAGGACAACCCTTCCGACTGATGACAACTGTTCTTGTTAAAGTCAAGTGTTATCCAGTTCTAATATACCTTCATGTGATGCAAGGAAACAAATTTCTTTTCCTCAAGTCACTCAAACTAATGCATTAATTTATAGTATTTATCATCTATGTATAGCTAGTCATAAATGTAAATATGGGGTGATGGCAACTGAACCTCAATGGGAAAGTGTGCTTCTATTCTATACGCCAATGAGTATGTGGTTTCCCATGTTTTAGTACAAGTTATTTTCCAATAATCTCAAAATTCATTAAAATGATTTTTAGGAATACATTTTTTATCTTTATTCACCATTTTCTAGAGTATTATGGATAGGTTACTATTAAAATATTGTTACATGACCATTAATATCTCCATGATAGTGGGATGAATGGTTGGATTTGATATTTTATTCTTAATATAGATTCTCTGCTTCAACCAAAGAGAAATCAGTGTCTATGTTCATCAATTTTGTATAAGGGACTCCAAATATGATAATGATACTTTTTTACAACGCTAACAATGCTTTTGGACCTAACTTCATTGAGAGGTATCGACTCATCCCATTTGGAGATTATGTCAGTAGTAGTAATGATGCATTTTAACTGCTTAGTCATAGTTGGAGAATGAGGGCACCTTATATCCCTTCCCAATGTAGAAAATTGACATGAATATTTATATACATACATAAACTCTAGTGGTTGATGGATGAAATTGTAATATTGATGGTAGTGATGACCCTTCGTAGTTGATTATGTGCAATCTTGCGCCATTCATGGATTGACGTTTCCATGCCTTTGTATTTATTTAAAAATTATATACCCTGATTGGTGTTAACCACAAGATCATGCATATATATCTTCCATAATAGCTACAATCTCTTCTCTAACAACACATATGAAGAATCCATCAATTCCTGTCTTATATAAGACATTATACAGATTTAGGACATTATAAAGAGTCAAATTAGCTTCTTTACATAGAATATTCTTTCTTCCAACCCATATAGTGTAAGTAATACATCATGAATTTATTTAATGATTGGTTTCATCTATATCTTAGTAGGACTATATGGATCTGATAGGTTACTAATTTCATATTTCTCTTATACTCTGATCTGACAGAAATGTGGAACCATTCAACGATGGGAAATTCTATAAACTATTTCATTCTTATTTGGATATCAAAAATATGTATCTACATTTCCCAATCTATCATCTTAATCATTATGTGACTTTGGGATGTCAGGAAATTTTTCTTTTCAGGGTAATTCGACTGTTAACAATCATACAAAATAAAATAGGGGTATTAACTCTTCTTTTAAAAAGTCATAATCCATATTTATCATATTTATTATGAACGTGGAATCACCCTTCATTATAGGGGGTTCAATGGTATTTGAATATAGAATTCCATGCCTGAAATAGAGCCTAATATTATATATCATTGTTGGTACAACGTACAGATAACAGTATGATGTGTAAAGACCCTATATTTTTTGGGGAGATAAGAAAAAATCCCAACCCTACATTTTTGTGCTTTTGGTATTCCATTCTCTTCCTCATTGGACTCCTAGAGGAATCATTGAAGTAAATTTCCCATGGTCATGAGTTTTCTTAAATAAATATGATTTCTTCATCATATAGTTCAATATTGAACAATGTATCCTTGGTAGATGGGTTCCCAATAAAGATTTCGTCCATGTTCCAGCCTTTCACTACATTCTAAGGAACAAACTATTCATCAATATATTGAAAAATAACATCCCATAATGCTAGAAATCCTATCAGTATTTGATAATTGAGGAAACATTTGAGTTGGTTATTAAGGGGAACCAAGAGGATCTCATGGTTGTGTATGTAGTCACTCAAATTGTTAATAGGAAAGACTAACACAAGATAATAGTTCACTATATCTGAATATCATGTTTCTCTGTCGAGTATCGTTCAAAAAATATAATAAAGGATGTTTTCATTCTTGGTATAATTATTTTTCAAAAGGAACCAATAAATGTATCACTCTAAAGCTTTCATGTATAGAATGAATAACTTTCCTTCAACATGTGGCATCTATAACAGTAGCCCCAAGAGCTAGTTTTTAGGGAATCCAACTTCTCTTGATAATCATTTATTCAATGATATGTGACCCCATTCATCATCAATTTGTTGAAGGGAAAACACTTTCCAATGAGGGTGTCTATGAATCATGTAATGTAAGCCATGTGTCCTTAATGTTTTCTGACCTCTTTCATGGTTCAAGGAGGTGTCATGCCAATTATATATTTAGTTCTCTCAATATCACCTTCGATCCCACGAAGGAATATGATGAAATAGATAAATATCCCTAGGCTTACCATGAAAGAACATTTGAAGAGGTTCATCTTTAGATTATGCTAATAGTGCTTGCTGAAGTTGGTTTCTAGGTTATCCAAGTGATTAGATAATTTTCAGTATTGAACAACTAGATCATCAAAATGAAATTTAAAAAACCATCCCAATAAGGATTTATGAATTGATGCATAACACATTTGTATGTGGGAGTAAAATTCTTCAATCCATAGGGCATTACTAGATAGAAAAACACCCCTTGGGGGGATTTCATGGTTGCATCGTATTAATCATCTATGGACTTTTATATTTGATTGTACACAGTGTCTCCATCCGTGAAGTTGAGGCTTGATAACCAGTCATTGCATCAATGAATAGTTTTATAATTGGAAGTGGTTAGTCATATATGGGAAAACATTACATTAGATCCCAAAAATCAATGAAATAAATTATTTTACCATTCTTCCATCTCACAGGAAAAATGTTCTCCATCCATTTCAGGTATTTTAACTCTCATAAAAAGATATCCTAGAGGAGTTTTTCCACTTCCATATCAATCATGGATGCATGATTCTCTTCAGTCCTCCTTGATTCTTTCTTGTATCACTGATGATCTTCTACAAAAACTAAGCGATGGGTGGCCACTTTTTGGGTTTAGTATTGGACTCTAAATGTTATTATAGGAAAATACTTCCTGGTAAAACTTGAGAAAGGTGGTGTATACCTCCAGTTCTATGGGAGTCAAGGACACACTAATCAGAGTGAGTAATGGATCTTAGAATGTACTCATATTTATTTCTCTTATTTTATCTATATTTGTGGAGACTCCATTCTAAAATTATCGAGGGGAATCCCAGTGATATTATTCATCTTTCCCTTCCTCATTCTTCACGACATGTTCTTCTTCTTTGAGAGAACATGATAAAACATGATCCACGTAGGGAATATGGGATTCTCTATTTAGACATCTGGATGATGATGCAATCTATTTGGGATTGATTGTAGGAAATAAGACTTATTAGATTCTTGAGTATTAAATTATTGAATATTAATGAGTATATTCACATTCACTTATTTCCATAAACTCTTTTTCCATCATGGCTAGTGCAACTGCAGTTTGTTGAATCTCATACAAAATGAATATTTTTTCATTAAAAATTTCAATATCACTTAGAGGTTTTATAACATATTCAATACCATCTGGATAAAAATTCATGATTGACATTACAGAATATACTGAATGAATTCATGAATTCTAGACCACCCTTACAATTTTACTAATAGAAATCATGTAATCTTCAATAATATACTTGGATGGACTAACTCAGATCATCGTTAATCCATTTTGATAATTTATTCGAGTGGCATCATTATACATTGATTGTTTCCCTTCATTGTGATAGAACCCTATATCGATTTATTGTGTCTTCCATGATTATAATGAGGCCATGTCACTATACAACGCCCCAATTAGATCATAGATAGAATATTTGAGAAATTTTTGGTATGATGAAGGATTAGATTCTTACTGATATAGCCATGGTCTTCCCAGAAGATCATTTAACGTCGTTTCCTACCAAACTAGCATGAATCCAAAGTGGGAAAAAAATATATTCGAAAAGATTTCTGAGTGTAATATCATCAAGGTTTTATTACTCATTCTATTCATAACCATATAGTATTATAGCAGAAAGAGAAAAATGAGATTCATTTTGGCCATGTTGATGAAGATTCCAGAATTGGGTGAGGTTGAATCATAATCAATTATCAATAATGGATCTTTGTGTATCAATGTTTTTTCACATGGAAAATATATATAAGGTTTTCTATATGTCTGTGTATGATAGAATCATCATCATGGTCAGTGAAAGAGCTGGCCGCCTAGCATTACTCATGATCGTTCTCTGCATGATAAAATTCTACAGAAGTAACCTCAACTTCAATATCTGATGGGTTTGCAATGCCTCAATGAGTTCATGAAAAAGTTATTTTGATATAATTAAATCATCTAGGATTGATATCATAGCTATAACATTGGCTATTTTCTCGAAAAAATCATATTTTGTGGTCCAAATGCCCGAACATTACGTAATTATGATACTAGTGGGCATGCAATTTAAGATTTTATGTTCATGATGTTGATGGATTTTATCTTGGGGGTTGAGGTGAAAGTGATTATATTATTAGAGGATTATATTTTCTAGGTCTACCTAATTACCCATGATGTGGTGTTGCATCCTATAACCTGTTTTCCTACATAATCATTTCAGCAAAAACCATATCATATGTGTTGGAATAAATCACATGTTCATATTGAGCTCACTAGAGAGATTTTCTCTAAGTTTCATCCACATAAAAATATTTATCAGGGGTGTGGATGATGTATTTAATAGTAGAATGATCATGTATTCCCCTGTAACCTCTACCTTGATATATTCTTCCCCCATTTACCTAATAAAGTATAGGGAAATCAGGATCATAATCGGAATCATCATATTTGAAGGGATAATTTAGTTGACTAACATTAATGGAACAAAAATTCATCTCCTCCATTGATAAAGATTGTTCATTTGGGGGGAGGGTGACTAATTTTTTACTTTTTAGAAGGGCAGTTCCCTTGATTTTGAGATGGTCGATATGAAATGTCATAAGGTCGAGGACAACATTGGCGTGGACATCAGATCATATTCATCTATTTGTTACCTATAATTTTATCCATTTTTCTTGGTTGAGGTTTTATCTTTAGAGGATAGGGTTTTCTGAGAAACAGTATTTGCTGTAGTGGGTGTGGCAAGAGGCATAATCTTCTATTTCAAATGTGATTATTTATTTACATGAGTTTGGTTTATGGTTATTATGACCATCTAATGACCAAAAATATGTGCACTCTTTCTTTTAACATCATTCCATTTTTCTCAATCTTAGTATTGGTAATATAATCATATGTTACCTATGATGTTGAATTTTTTAGATTCACATGCCTATAATAAACCATCTTTTATAAGAGATAATTGACAACAATACTCTCAAGGATGGGATGACACAACATTTGATGAAAGGGGAAATAATTTGGGAGATCCTCGTCATCTTCATTGTTAGGGTTCATAGTTATTGTAAACTAGACGAAATTATTTTACACTGATAAGATAATGTAGGTAGTGACTGGTTCATTCGAAAAATAATTGACCTTGTTTTTCACTCCTCAAATAGATTCTTCCTCTGATCACATATACCAGCTTGACTAGTCGATCATTGTTATTTATTCTTAGTAGGGGGATCCTTGTGGAATGCGGCAGGACTTGAGGTATGAGAAATTAGATTTTCATGCATAAGTATAATTGTAGTGGCCTCTACATTTCCTATTCCCCTTCCATGATTTAATGGGATTACTAAATACTTGGATTTGGTCTCTATGAAGTAAATTTCATGCTATTAAGAAATTTCCGGAAAATACTAAAAACTCTTGATTATCCACTAAATGTGGATAATATTCATTGTTAATATATATAATATTCATGTTTTTTTTTATTAATTAACACCATTTTAGTGCATTTTACACCTTTAACATCATTTCACATTATGATTGTAATACCTTCTTAAAATGCACTATTATGCTGTACATTTTTGAACATCATTTGAAGTACATAATGATTCATCTGATTATAAATATTTTAATTTTATATTTTTGGAAAATTATCTACACTCCAATATGAACATGTTTCATTTAGGTATTAATGGAGAATTCATGGAATAAGATGGGGATATTTTGTGATGAAAGGAAGCAATTCTTGAGAAGGCAGATTGGACACTAGCCCACTGATGAGACATTGGGGCCCATCATACAGGACCAATTAATCCCAAACATCTTGGGATTATAGAAGACATGTATAGGAACACATCCCTCTTCATGATCTAATGCTCATTCGGCCTCCATGGTGGTCATTTAGGTGGCCCAATTTAGAGATAAAATTCTGTGCCAGATTCTGTGGCCCAGAAAAACAGCCCACCAATTAAACCATATCTCGAAACTCATAACTTTTTTTGGACTACTATTTTTTCAAATATTAGGGGACATATGTTTATTAATTTATGTCTTCTATGGACCACCCAAATTCGGCCTTCTAGAAGGTGTTTCAAGCGCATCTGTTCGGTGCATGAAAGCTGGATGCCTTTTCGGGTCAAGGGTGGAGAAGTCTTCTTTCCACAAACCTTCCACCACCCTAGGCCTACCATAATCAATTGAAATTCTTTGTACTGTTGGAGTCTCTACCCAAGGCTTCCAAAATGTCTATTTAAGGCAGTGTTGGTGGAGGAGATGATAATCATTGATCTTGTTTTCATCTTAATGTTATGCTGCCAATTTTTCTTTGTAATGATCTTTCTTCACATGTAAGTTGTTTTAATTCATCCTTGTTTCTTAATAAAATTTCTTCTTATCTTATTATTCTGTTCTTCTCCATATCACTTTTATACCATTGTCTCAAGGTGTGAATTTTTTCATACCAAATCTTGTGAGATTATCACACAACGGTGGAGTGATTGTTATTTTATTGCGTTTTTTTACTTCTCCATTTCCTCCCTCTTGAGTCTACTTTCCACTTCCATTGAAACCATAGAATCAATGGAGGGAAAACCCACTTATGGGTTGATCCAAGGGAGTATCAAGGGGCTTTATTTTATGTTATTTATCACCTCATTAATATATAATCAATTCTTTAATTGAGATTTTTATTTTATGATTTTTAAACTCCATTGTCCTTGTTGAATTTAAGGCCACACACTTTCAGTGCTAATACGAACCTTTACCTTGAAGTGATCAAAACATTGATCCTTCAAGTATATAGGTGATTAGTATTAAAGGGTGTATGCATTAAACTAGTAAGTGATGATGTTGTTTTATCTCCTTAAATGAACCCATCTCAAATATAAGAAATTGAAATCATTAAAAAGGAAATACATCCAATCCACCCCGAGCGATAACCTAGGATCAACTCATTCTTTTAAAATGGATTCACTTAAGTCTCTTATAGTTATTTTAAACCCATATAAAATAAACCCAATTTGGCCACTTCATATCCAAAAATAGTCCATAGAATGTATGTGTCTATAGGTTACTTTTTAGGTGTCTGTGGATTAGACAACCCAAGCTAAACTACAAGGACCGTTCTACCTTCATCTCTTGGGTAAATTTGAGAGAGAATCAAATTTTGGCGGGACATCCAGAGCTTAATTTATGTCTTCTATGGCCCACCCAAATTCGGCCATCAAGAAGGTGTTTCAAGCGCATCTGTTTGGTGCATGAAAGCTGGATGCCTTTTCGGGTCAAGGGTGGAAAAGTCTTCTTTCCACAAACATTCCACCACCCTAGGCTTACCATAATCTAGTGGGATGCTTTGTAGTGTTGGAGGCTTGACCCAAGGCTTCCAAAATTCCTATTTAAGGCAGTGTTGGTGGAGGAGTTGATGATCTTTGAGCTTGTTTTCATCTTAATGTTATGCTGCTAATTTCTCTTTGTAATGTTATTCCTTCACATGTAAGTTGTTTTAATTCATCCTTGTTTCTTAATAAAAGATATTCTCCTATTATTATTCTGTTCTTCTCTTTATCACTTTGATATTGTTGGTTCAAGGTGTGAACTTGTTCATACCAAACCTTGTGAGATTATCACACAATTGTGGAGTGATTGTTATTTTATGGCGTTTTTTTTACTTCTCCATTTCTTCCCTCATGAGTCTATATTCCGCTTCCATTGAAACCATAGAATCAATGGAGGGATAACCCACTTATGGGTTGATCCAAGGGAGTAGTGCGATCCTGGATCCAATGTTATTTATCACCTCATTAATGTAAAATCACTTCCTTAATTGAGATTTTTATTTGATGATTTTTAAACTCCATAATCCTTGTTGAATTTAAGGCCACACACTTTAAGTGATAATACGAAACTTTACCTTGAAGTCCTCAAAAAATTGATCCTTCAAGTGTATAGGTTATTAGTATTAAATGGTGTATGCTTTAAACCAATAATGATGATGTTGTTTTATCTCCTTAAATGAACCGATCTCAAATATAAGAAATTGAAATCATTAAAAAGGAAATGTGTCCAATCCACCCCAAGAGATAACATAGGATCAACTCATTCTTTTAAATTTAATTCACTTAAGTCTCCTAGAGTTCCTTTAAACCAATCTAAAATCAACCCAATTTGGCCACTTCATAGCCAAAAACAGTCCATAGAATGTACGTGTCTATAGGTTACTTCTTAGGTCTCTGTGGATTCGACAACCCAAGATAAACTACTAGGACCATTCTACCTTCACCTCTTGGGTAAATTTGAGAGAGAATCAAATTTTTGTGGGACATTCAAAGCTTAATTTAAGTCTTCTATGGCCCACCCAAATTCGTCCATCTAGAAGGTTTTTCAAGCGCGTCTATTCGGTGCACGAAAGCCAGATTCCTTTTCGGGTCAAGGGTGGAAAAGTTTTCTTTCCACAAACTTTCCACCACCCTAGGCCTACCATAATCAATTGGGATGCTTTGTACTGTTGGAGGATCGACCCAAGGCTTCCAAAATGCCTATTTAAGGTTGTGTTAGTGGAGGATTTTATGGTCTTTGAACTTGGTTTCATCTTAATGTTATGCTGCTAATTTCTCTTTGTAATGTTCTTCCTTAACATGTAAGTTGTTTTAATTCATCCTTGTTTCATAATAAAAGTTCTTCTTCTCTTATTATTTTGTTATTCTCCTTATCACTTTGATACAGTTGGTTCAAGGTGTGAACTTGTTCATACCAAACCTTGTGAGATTATCACACAATGGTGGAGTGATTTTTATTTTATTGCATTTTTTTACTTCTCCATTTCCTCCCTCATGAGTCTACTTTCCACTTCCATTGAAACCATAGAATCAATGGAGGGATAACCCACTTATGGGTTGATACAAGGGAGTAGCAAGGGGCTGGATTGGATGTTATTTATCACCTCATTAATGTATAATCACTTCTTTAATTGAGATTTTTATTTGATGATTTTTAAACTCCATCGTCCTTGTTGAATTTAAGGCCATGCACATTAAGTGCTAATACGAACCTTTACCTTGAAGTGATCAAAACATTGATACTTCAAGTGTATAGGTGATTAGTATTAAAGAGTGTATGCATTAAACCAGTAAGTGATTATGTTGTTTTATCTCCTTAAAAGAACCCATATCAAATATAAGAAATTGAAATCATTAAAAAGGTAATACGTCCAATCCACCCTGAGCGATAACCTAGGATCAACTCATTCTTTTAAATTGAATTCTCTTAAGTCTCTTAGAGTTCCTTTAAACCCATCTAAAATCAACCCATGTTGGCCACTTCATATCCAAAAACAGTCCATAGTATGTATGTGTCTATAGGTTACTTCTTAGATCTCTGTGGATTCGACAACCCAAGCTATACTACAAGGATCGTTCTACCTTCATCTCTTGGGTAAATTTGAGCGAGAATAAAATTTTGGAGCCCTTGCTGAGGACCCAAGTAAGTCATCTAAACACCCATTCCATTTTCCCCCATTTCTTCTTTTTCCATCCAAATTCTCTTATCTTGTCCCTTTCTCATTTATTTTCTTTTGGCGCATGTCTGCCTACACCCGCGATCAATCAAACCGTCTAGTTAGGGTGGATAGTCCTGGGGTTGGCGAGTCAAGTACACCAAGGGAATTCATTCCATTAGATCCTAATCTTCCTAATACTCTAGCGTCCAAAATTGAGCCAATTTCAATGGAAGTTCTTCAAAGAAACCAACTCATAAACCCGGGTGGGAACCAAAATGGAAACCCAAATGAGGCAGCCCCAAACTTGGGGAATGAAATTGATCAAACCATGAATGACTACCTCACACCTTCCTAGACCAATGCCCTCTCATGCATTAGACACAATTCCCTAGGAGATTACAACTACATCTTTAAACCCCATGTCCTAAACCACCTTCCCACATTCCATGGAATGGAGTCCGAGATTCCATACCTGCACATTAAGGAGTTCAATGACATTGTAGAAACCATGTGTCCCCCACATCAACTAGAATCAGCTAAGATGAGGATATTTCCTTTTTCTTTAAAGGATCAAGCTAAAAATTGGCTAAAAAACTTGAGACCATCATCCATAAACTCTTGGGACCAACTACAAAGAGAATTATACAAAAAATACTTTCCCCACCACAAAACAATTGCACTTAAAAACAGTATCCATTTTTTATTTTTGAAAAAGAGGGAGAGTCATTCTATGAAACATGGGAGAGGTTCTAGGACACTCTAAACATGGTTCCACACCATGGTTTCTCTATTCCTGAACAAGTGAGAATTTTCTATGAAGGGTTGGGTCCGGGGAACAAACAATTCATTTACATGATGTGTAATGGAACATTTAAATACAAAGCCCCCAATGATGCTTACGAGTATCTAGAAATCCTTTTAGAACAAAACAAAACATGGGGAACTTCACCTTATTCTGAAAAGTCACAAAGAACTACTAGAATTCATACACTTAGAGAATAGGAAATCCTTAGGCCTAAACTTGCAGCACTCTCTAGGAAGGTTGAAGAGATAGACCTTAGGAAACTCCATGAAATCCAAACTATTGACCCTGTTTGCACAATTTTTGAAAACAAGACCATAAGATAGAAAACTGCCCAACCATTCCATCCATCAAGGATATTCTTTTAGGATGACCCCACGGGGATGTAAATGCCTTGAACATTCAAAAGCCTCAATACCAAAACAACTTAAATCCTAGGTATAACGACCACCCAGGCTTCCTCTAGAAAGATAACCAACAACCTAGCCAACCACAGGCACAAAATCCTTACCCCCATCAGAACTACCAAACCCATAACCACTTCCAAACCCAACCTATCCAATACCAACAACCACCAGTCCATTTTCAACAAACCATCCCACCTCCAAAATATCCCCCTAGGATAAACCAACCTACTCAAGAATCCATCCAAACTGTCCCACAAAGCCTACTAGAACAACTGTTAAAACAAATGGAGAGGATGAACTCAAAAGTCTCTTCCCTAAAACAAGAACTTCAAACCATCAAAACTGGAAAGGCACCCATGCCAACTCAGGCGGTGCCATCCTCAACTTAAAGGGGAGAGTCAAGTTGTGCTCAAACAACTCATGAACAACTAAAGTCTGTGACTGTTTTAAGAAGTGGGAAATCAATTGAGAAACCTGAACAACTAATTCAGAACCCACTTGAAGAATCAAACTTGGATGAAAATTCAAATGAACCGCATGATCAAACAGAGGAAACTGATAACATTGTCAAGGAAACAACTCTTCAACAAAAAAACCCACAACCTGCACCATTTCCTCAACGCATGAGGAGGAAAACCAAAACTGAACTGAGTGAAACATTGAGGGAAATATTTTCACAAGTCAAGTTGAACATACCCATTCTCGATGCAATCCAAACCATACCTTCCTACTCAAAGTAACTTAAGGACTTGTGCACTTTTAAAAGAAAATTTTCAAAAAAAACCAAGTCCTTTTGGCTGCTAATGTGTGTACCACCATTCAAGGGACCATTCCTCCTATGTTGAAAGACCCGGGTTTCCCTTACATCAATGTTGAACTAGGAGAGGGAAATGTTTTCACGGCCTTGTGTGACCTATGTACTAGTGTCAATCTCATCACATATGATGTGTACTGCCAGTTAGGCCTATAAGAACTCCAACCCACATCTGTCACACTTCAACTTGTTGATCGTAGCATTAGGGTTCCAAATGGGATTTTAACGGACATTCTCCTAAAGGTTGAAAACTTTATCTACCCTGGTTATTTCATTGTCCTTGACAACCATCCAAACATAGGCAATAAAGAACAAAGACCAATAATCCTTGGTTGTCCTTTCCTTATAATAATCAACTCTGTTATCCGAGTCTGAAATGGGAACATGACCGTCACCTTTGGGAACATGAGTCTAGAATTGAACATCTATAATTCAAGATCACAAATAGGGGATGACGCAGACATTCATGAAGTAAACATGATAGGAAGCATTGATAATGAATCCATGGAACATCAAGGAATATTTGATGAAGGTTTAAGTTAGGATGATATTGATTTCCTTTGTTCATATGAAGGACGTTTATCTCCTTGGCTTGAATCATTTTCAAATTGCTCTTATGATGATCTCTTAGGTCCAACAATCAGTGAAAACTTTCAAGAAACCACTTTCATGGAGACCACTCGAAATTCCTTCCCTAAATCTGATCAAGCCATTCTAGTAGATGAAACTTCTAAATGTGGGGAATCAATCCTATCTAAAACTCTAAAAAAGGAAATTTAAATTGATCCAATGTCACAATCTTCTGTTGAAATTCCGAAGCAACCTGATCTTGAATTGAAAGAACTTCCCGCTACACTCAAGTATGCTTTCTGAGGGGACAATCAAACACATCCTATTGTCATTTATTCTTCTCTTGAAGGCAATCATGAGAGTATGCTTCTAGATGTCCTAAAAAAGCATAAGAAAACCATTGGTTGGACCCTTGCTGATATTCCTGGGATTAGCCCACTTGTTGGGACTCATAGGATTGTTCTGGAATCTGATTCAATGCCATGTCGTCAACCTCAATAGTGACTCAATCCTAATCTCATGAAGGTAGTAAGGAAGGAACTTCTGAAATTGTTAAAAGATGGTATCATATATCCCATAGCTGAGAGTGAGTGGGTGAGCCCAATCCAAGTGGTTCCAAAAAAGGCCAGAATCACAGTGATAACCAATTAGGATGGAGAGATTCAACCAACAATGGTGAGTAGTGGATGTAGGGTCTGCATTGACTATAGGAAGAAAAAATCATTCACCAAGAAGGACCATTTCCACTTACCATTCATTGACCAAGTCCTAGAGAGAGTGGCAGGTCATGCCTTCAACTGTTTCTTAGATGGGTACTCGGGGTACAATCAAATTGAGGTCTCCCTAGAGGATCAAGGGATGACTACATTCACATGTCCATTCAGAACCTTTTCTTTCAAATGCATTCACTTCGGGTTATGCAATGCCCCTGGAACATTCCGGCGGTGGATGATGGGAATCTTCTCAAACATGGTAGGTGATTTTCTAGAGGTCTTCATGGATGACTTCTCTGTGTTTGGGGATACATTTGAGGGATGTATGAGGAATGTAGAGAGAGTCTTGACCTGATGTGAAGAAAAGAATCTTGTCCTAATCTAGGAAAATTCCATTTCATGGTTAAAGAGGGACCAGTTCTACACCATCTGGTCTCAGGTAGGGGGATTGATGTTGATAAAGCCATGGTTGACATCATTCGTCCCCTTCCATCACCCAAAAATGTCAAGGAAGTGAGGTTTTTCTTAGGAAATGCTGGTTTCTATAGTAGATTCATCAAGGAATTTAGTTCAATATTCCCTCCCCTTTGTGCTCTGCTAGTAAAGGATGCTCCATTTGTTTGGACCAAAAGCTGTGAGGGTTCATTCTCAACCCTCAAATACTCTCTCACCTCTCCTCCCATTATGAAATCTCCAAATTGGAACCTTCATTTCGAACTTATGTGTTATGCCATTGACTTTGCTGTAGGATCTGTGTTAGGACAACATTGTGATAAAACTCCTTATGTCATCGCTTATGCAAGAAAATCCTTAAATGATGCCCAAATCAACTACACCACCACAAAAAATGAGTTACTTTATATTGTGTTTGCCTTAGAGAAGTTTAGTTCCTACCCCTTAGGATCCCCCATCACTGTGTTCACTAACCATTCTGTACTAAAACACCTCTTCCAAAAACAAGATGCCAAGGCTAGACTGATTAGGAGGGTCCTTCTCTTACAATAATTTGACCTCACAATCAAGGAAAAAAAGGTTGTTGAAAATGTTGTAGCTGATCACCAATCTAGAATGGAATTCAAAGATAAATCCAATCACCTTTCTGTGTCGGATTCATTTCCTGATGAACACCTATACTCTGTGAGTGACTACCCTTTGTATGCCGACATAGCCAATTTCTTAGTTACAGGAGTCATTCCAAAATTCTTAGGGACTCAAGCTCGAAGGTAAATCCTTTCTAATGTTAGACACTATGTGTTTGATGATCCATACCTCTATATGTTCTGCCCTAATCAAGACATTATGAGGTGTGTTCCAGAATATGAACAGGAGTTCATCCTTAAATTCTGTTATAGTGAGGCATGTGGAGGTCACTATTCCTCTATGAAAACATCTTCTAAGATTCTTCAATGTGGTCTTTTATTGCCCGCCCTCTCAAGGGACTCCTTTACATTTTGTCAAAGCTGTCTTAGGTGTCAAAAAGTAGGGTCCATCACAAAAATAAATCAAATTCCACTCACTCCCATCTTAGTGGTTGAAATATTTGATTGTTGGGAATTTGACTTCAAGGGCCCCTTCCCAAACTCTCGGGGATACCTCTACATACTCTTAGATGTTGATTATGTCTCAAAATGGGTTGAGGTCATTCCCACTAAGTTCAATGATCGTCATGTTGTGATTCGACTTCTGATAGAGAACATATTTTCAAGATTTGGAATTCCTAGGGCTATAATCAGTGATCGGGGATCCCATTTCTGCAACCACCCATTCTCTTCACTCATGTATAAGTATGGTATTTATAATAAAGTGTCAACTGCATACCATCCTCAATCCAATGGTCAAGATGAGTTAGCGAATAGAGAGATTAAGAAAATTCTTGAATAAACTGTCAACCCCTCTAAGAAAGATTGTTTTGAGAAACCCTTAGATGCTCTTTGGGCCTATAGAACCGCATATAAAACCATTTTAGGAAGGTCCCCATATAGGTTGGTTTATGGTAAAGCATGCCATTTGCCAATAGAGATTGAATAAAAGGCCTTTTGGGAAATTAAGAAAATGTATTATGACCTCTCATTGGACAGAACAAAAAGGAAATTAGATCTCAATGAACTGGAGGAACTAAGGATGGAGGCTTATGAAAATTCAACGATCAATAAAGATAGAGTTCAGGCCTACCAATCTAGGAATACCAAGTTCAAACATTTTGAACCGGGAAAACATGTGCTTTGTATTGTTAAAAACCTCATTTACATCTGGGAAAGATAAGGTCTAGATGGTCAGGACCTTTCATAGTGCATCATGTATTCCCCCATGGGGCAGTAGAGATTCAAGATCCCACAAGTGGTCACATTTTCAAGGTCAATGGTCAAAGGTTAAAACCATTTATTGAATCATTCAATAAACAGAAATTAGAGGTTGAGTTAATTGAGCCAACCTATGAATAAGGAAAAAATTGATAGATTTAGGGTCCATGTCAGGATAATGATGTTAAACAAAGTGTTGCATGGGAGGAAACAAATGGTTTTCAATTTTCTTATCATTTTGTTGTTTTAATAAACATTATATTTTAAATAGGATTAATTAATCATTTTTATATTTAAAAAAATACCATTGACCTGTTCTTCTATTATGAGTATGGATGGGTATGAAAGGGGAGCATCGTAATCATTCATTTCACGTGGTGTGATCCCTAAGTAATACCTTACCCAGAAAATTAAAAGAAGACAATGTATCATTAGTTTGATTTAAAAAAAAACAGAAAAACAGGACAAACCATAAAAAGGATGATACTTGGAATTAAATAAGTCGTTGTGTTGTTTGTTTTGTCTGGTTTTTTCTTTTTTTTTGTTTAGGTACTATTTTGGTTGATACATGTTCAATCAGGGAGGTGCCTACATCCCCCAAGAGATCAAAGGACTAATTTGGAGCAGCAAGAACTTCAACTTCAACCACCGGGTGATTTCATTCCATGATCCTCAGTTTCAATTTCCTTTTTCAGCTTCCATTATCTGCCTCTAATCTTTCTAAATTTTCAATTCTTTAAACACTGGGGATAGTGTTGTTTTAAGTTGGGGGGAGATAAAATAAAAAAAATGCTTTTGTGTCAAAAAAATTGTATGATTTGAAAAAAAGTGTAAATTGATGGAAAAATTCCTTTAACTTTGAACATGGTAAAACACATTGCACACTTTGAAACTGAATATCAAATAATTTATCATTCCCTGATTCTGATTTTAATCCTTGTATAATTTCATGAGCATAGATATTGGAAAGTGTGGTTGTCCAATGTGATATTTCATCGTTTATATTTTCATCCAAATAAAAAAAAGATCACAATGCACGTCCCTTGGATAGTGGGGTATTAGTTTGATTTCATGGGGTCCCCTAAATAAATATCATAGGTTTGGTGATCATTTTAGTTTAATATGAGTATTCAAAAAAAATATTTAAAAAAAAATTGCGCGTAGAGCAATGAAATGACCTAATGTGTGGCTTTCGGCACTTGGGGATCGTGACTCCATAGTTGTCTGGCCCAGAGTTAGTAATTTTATCTCTATTTTTGGTAATTTAAATTTGTTTTTGACTGAGTTAAATCTAGATTATGCCCGAGTATGTGGGCTTCACTTGGTTCCCTAAGGTCGTTGAGCCTGGGAGTCATCGACAAAGTCTCGCTATAGGGGTTGACTCTTTTGAGTGCAACTTCAATTACCATGGAAAAATTGAAAAAAAAAATATTATACAAAAAAATGAATACTCATCTTAATATTGAAATGTGATTCCACCTAGCACTTCTGCAATTTCCCCCTTGAATAAATATGAACCCCCATGTCTATTGTGATGGACAACACATCCTCATACTTAATTGATATTGGATGAAATATGGAAATGAATTTGAAAAAAGGAATGGGATTGGGATTGAGATCATCTTATTAAACACTCTTGTATTAAAATATTTGGATGGGTTTCATGATTGTTTGGTATAAGGTTTTTTGGTGATCATTGTGTATTAAAATGTTTTTGGAAAAGGGAATTCAAATTTCATATTGTTGAGGTATATTTTTCTCAGGACTAGCAAAACTCAAGTTGGGGGTGTGATTAGCCACTAAATGAGGATAATATTCATTGTTAATATATATAATATTCTTGTTCTTTATTATTCATAAAGACAATTTTAGTGCATTTTACACTTTGAACATCATTCCACATTATGATTGTAATACCTTCTTAAATTGCACTATTATGTGGTACATTTTTTAACATCATTTGAAGTACTTAATAATTCATCTGATTATACATATTTTAATTTGATATTTTTGGAAATTGATCTACACTCCAATATTAACACGTTTCATTCAGGTATCAATGGAGAATTCATGGAATAAGATGGGGATATTTTGTGATGAAAGGAAGCAATTCTAGAGAAGGCAGATTGGACACCATCACACTGATGAGAAATTGGGGCCCCACATACGGGCCCAATTAATCCCAAAATTCTTGGGCTTCTATAAGACATGTATAGAAACAAATCACTCTTCAAGAGCTAATGCTAATTTGGCCTCCATGGTGGTCATTTTGGCGGCCCAAGTTTGACATAAAATTCTAGGCCAGATTCTACAGCCCAGAAAAACAGCCCACCAATTAAACGATATCTCGAACCCATAACTACTTTTAGGATGAGCTTTCTCCAGATGTTAGGAGACATCCGAAGCTTAATTTAAGTATTCTATGGCCCACCCAAATTCGTCCATCTAGAAGGTGTTTCAAGCACGTCTGTTCAGTGCATGAAAGCTGGATGACTTTTGGGTCAAGGGTGGAAATGGCTTCTTTCCACAAACTTTCCACCACCCTAGGCCTACCATAATCAATTGGGATGATTTGTACTATTTTAGGCTCGACCCAAGGCTTCTAAAATTCCTATTTAAGGTAGTTTTGGTGGAGGATTTGATGATCTTTGAGCCTGTTTTCATCCTAATGTCTTGCTACCAATTTCTCTTTGTAATGTTCTTCATTCACATGTAAGTTGTTTTAATTCATTCTTGTGTCTTAATAAAAGTTATTATTCTCTTATTATTATTTTCCTCTCTTTATCACTTTGATACCTTTGGTTCATGTTGTGAACATGTTCATACCAAACCTTGTGAGATTATCACACAACGGTGGACTGATTGTTATTTTATTGCGTTTTTTACTTCTCCATTTCCTCCCTCATGAGTCTACTTTCCGCTTCCATTGAAACAATAGAATCATTGGAGGTCTAACCCACTAATGGTTTGATACAAGGGAGTAGCAATGGGCTGGATTGGATGTTATTTATCACCACATTAATGTATAGTCACTTCTTTAATTGAGATTTTTATTTGATGATTTTTAAACTCCATCGTCCTTGTTGAATTTAAGGCCACACACTTTAAGTGCTAATACGAACCATTACCTTGAAGTGCTCAAAACGTTGATCCTTAAAGTGTATAGGTGAGTAGTATTAATGGGTGTGTGCATTAAACCAGTATGTGATGATGTTGTTTTATCTCCTTAAATGAACCCATCTCAAATATAAGAAATTGAAATCATTAAAAAGGAAATACGTCCAATCCACCCAGAGTGATAACCTCGGATCAACTCATTCTTTTAAATTGAATTCACTTAAGTCTCTTAGAGTTCCATTAAACCCATCTAAAATCAACCCATTTTGGCCACTTCATTGCTAAAAACTGTCCATAGAATGTACGTGTCTATAGGATACTTCTTAGGTCTCTGTGGATTCGACAACCCAAGCTAAACTACAAGGACCGTTCTACCTTCATCTCTTGTGTAAATTTGAGCGAGAATCCCCTCTTCTGTACTTAATAGGGAATAATGGTGTTCCCAAATCATCATGATGATTTTCTACACATAGGGGAAGAAACTATTCTTGATGGATATGTAGTATTAAGCATTATATTAATAATTTCCAATGAGTAATGGTATATAAGAATTTTTCATTCTCCCCATGTTTGTAGTTAGTAAGAGGAATGACTATTGTATTCTATGGAATTTAGCTAACTAATAAGTGTAACAACGGATAGAGATCATACCATCTAGATATTGAACAGGACTATAAACTCATGTAGGATACCAATTCGGGCCCCTACTATGATTTCAAAAAGCATATGAGTTTCACTACATCCTGCTACTCATGGCTCCACATCATGGGATTAAAGAAAAAGACAGAATGCATCAAGTACTTATTCATCTCTAAAAATACATTTAAAAATGAATATATATGAATCACAATGTATGGGGGGTGGATTCAGATATACTCATTCAGGTTAAGCCTTCTATTGTTGTTGTAATGGCACTTGTTTCCCTCTATATCATCCAATTGAGTCGTTAATGACTCAATGGTCTTCATAATAATTTAAGGAATTTCATGTTGAGATGGGACTTGAATAAGTGTAGCTAGCATATATTGAATGGGTGCAGTGAGTGGAAAGGCCACCGGTGGAAGTATCATTGGTATCTGATATGGTTTTCTAATAAAGGAAGGCCAATAACGATTTTCCTGACCATATTCGAGTTGTGTACCCAATGGAGGGGATTATTTATCTTCAACTATGGGATCCCAATATATTTGTGGTCGATGAACCACATTGAGTAGATGTTTCATGTTTGATTCATTTATTGTAGAAAAACCTTTTTGGTTATAGTGATCCAAATTGAATTGTGAGTTGAGTGTCAATATTTGTAGAATATCTGATAGGAATATTCCATCGAAGTAACTGTTAAATGAGTTTTCTCAACTATCTCATTTCCTATTCCTAATGAGAAAATATTTATTCCAGAGAAAGAGATTGGCTAGGAGAAAGTTATAAAATGTTATAACCCCTACATTTACCTATAAAAAGTTTCTTTCAAGGAGGTAGTGGTGGATTATTGATGGGATACACAAATTTTGGGTGAGCCTATAGTTTTGGGTATACACACCTCTTGCTTTCCTCTTGATGTGAACTATCTCATGAACATATACATATTTTTAAAAATCCTATAAATAACTCTTATGTTTTGGAGGGTATTACACAATGTTGTTGATGAAATTTCCAGGAACATAATGCATCACATATATTCCATTAGAACCTCTATGATATCTTAATCTTACACACCCACCGTGAGATATTTTCTTCTTCTTTGTTGGTTCTTAGGGAACTATTTTATTGAAAGTGACCCATAGTGAATTACCAAAGGGTCCAGTTTTACATGGACAAAGTTAATGTACCAGGTCAGGGGATGGGACAAATTAAGAGGATTAAATCTATGACACCTTCCCTAATCAATAGAAGACTGATTCCCACTTTGGAGGGGATTTTTTAGTTGAATATCTTCAATATCTAATGGTTGGGGATGTTAATTTTCATCTTTTATGAACAACCAGGCTTGGTTGGATGATACCAAGGGTTTGGTTAAATTGTGACCATCCTTTTTGGTGGATGTTTCTCCTGAATAGTTATGGCTAATAGTACCACAAAAAATCTGATTTTATAAATTCTGGTCCAAATTTCAGTTGAGTAAATTATTTGGCACTCACTTTAATCATCCATTACGGAAGACCATTGTGATATTTCTTCCATTTTTCCATTCTGATGGATGAAATTCTCTTAGCAGGATTCATGATCTATTTTATCATATGATTGATGCAAAAGTATCTCAACAGATTTATGTCTTCTTTCCTTTTGTCAATTAGAGTTGGTTAAGGAAATTTTTTATTCATCATATATTTGGGAATGAATTTATTCTATTTTTGTAGATGACCTATGGAGATGAAATTTCAGGATTCCACCTATAGTTGGATTTTATAGATTGGGAGCATAATGATATTAAATTCTCCATGTACTCCCCATCCCTTGATACGAACACTAAACGGGGTATCCGAAATTTGATTTCAGAACAACATTAATGGATCATAGAATACATATAGAAGGGATCACTCCTGCATCCCTTTCATGGTATTTCAGGACTCCAGGAGAGATGAATTGTCCATTTTTATAGGCAGCATTTCTATTACCGTGATGTGTGTTTGATAATCATTGTATGTTAATACCATTATATTTATGTTATGTTGAGTTTTACATATTTTGATGTGGGTTTCATGCATATAAATTTCCATCAAAACGTCTATAATGCTATATTGATAGGTGGAAAAGGAAAAAACCTGATTGTTATATTTTCATTAGAGATCAATGCCATCATGTTTAGAAAATATTATTTATCTTTCAAAATAGGTTCCTCGACTTGGTGTGACTAGTGTGGACAGATCTAGATTTTTTTACAATAAATAATGGGACTGGCTGGGATTTCTAATGTTATGTTGTAAGGTAAATGACCCAAATTTCGTTTGGATAACATTCATAACCTTGGGATATCTTCATGTTAAGATATTATTTTACCTACCAATTAAAAGTCATTAGAAATTACTGGCCTTGAAGTTGTAAGTGCCTCACGATAAGAGGGATTTATTGTCAATACATTGAAAATCAGAGATTTCATTTTAAAATGATAATCACTAATATGGACATAAATATCAAAATTATCTCTATCATGCGTTGGACCATCATTTGTTTTACAGCAAGGGTAAGACCCTCTTGCTCTTTGATCATCTGGCCACAGAGAGGGTTGCCATGGATCTCATCACGAGACGAGCTCTCGAGTTCGAGCTAATGTTTTCCATAATGTAATACTTCATGGTGTAGTTCTTGATGATAACCTTTAATATTAATACTAATTCCTTCATAATTCAGTTACATAAGGGTAGGATCTTGAGAAACAATGGATAAATATCTGGGGTCTTAGAGAACTCCTTCATCCTGATAAGCCTAATTGATTATCAGCTCTTCATTTTCAAATATTTCTTGACAAATCTTCTTATTGCATGTATTATTACAAGAAATTAGGACATATTTCTAAGATATGTAGTTTTAATGGCTATGTTTTTATGATACATTGGATTTTCTATTTAAATGGGCCCATTACATATGAATTTATTGGGTGTATGATCCTGATCATACCATTCATATGTTATGGGGGATTTTTCCCCAGGACCCACCTTGATGAGAGAAGTGTTATTTGTCTACACTTGGTTGTTATACAGATAACCACCACATTTTGGCATAGAGATATGTGTCCGTCCCTGATGCACAAATTTCATTACTACGATGATATCCATGATTGTTTGAAGGACATGTCCAGGGATTTTTGTCTTTTATTTTACCATTAGCATGTTAATAATTGGAACTATAACTACCAGAATGGTGATATATTCCCTTTTCGTATCTAGAATACATTTCTGTGCAAGCTCTTATCCTATGTTTCCTATTAGTGGTTACTTAATGTACTCGTGTGTGTGGGAAAATAGTTCAGTATAACCTATTTTTTATGCCAAGACCATCCAAATGACTTCTCCTTGTGCTCCCATATGCAGATGCTAGAAGGATTGATAAATGTTGCTAGGTGTGTGGGCCTGATTTTTGTTTTCCACCAAACATTTTTGGCTATATTCGTTTAATGATTCAAAAGGATTATATTGAAATGATTGGTAAATTTTGACAGGTGTGTATTCATGCTCGCTATTTTCTACCAAATATCTCTTATGATCTTCATTGAGTCTGACCAATGTTATCAACAAGAAGGATTGATAAATGTTTGTAGGTGTCTTTGGATACATTCTGTGTTCCACCAAACATGGTCATCAGACATTTTTCTGTACTTTCAGATGAGTCTGCTGGTAGGATTAGTGGGTGTAGAATGGTATATATTCTTTTATATAGTTTTCCACTTGTTGACGCTCCTTTCTTCATAGAATCTAAAGATCGGAAAAGGGGAATCTCTGAGCTCAAAGTGATTCATCCTTTGAAGAAAACATCAAAAATCGACAAAGGAAGGAACACAGGATCAAAAGCAACTTCACCATGCAAGTTATATCACTGTCATGCAAGTCCACTTGCGCGACGCCCTTGGTCGCACAAGTGACTTGCGCAACCTAAGTGATAACTGCCCGGTAACCGCTCGGGGTCTTCTTCTGCCTATAAATAGACCCTGTGGGCCCCCCATTCGGGAGGATCTTTTTCCAGAAACTCTGATTGAAGCTCCCGACGCCCAAGTCTCTTCTCAAATCTTTCGGAACACTTCTAAGGTAATTTCTTTCCTGGAACGGAATATCTAAAGAGAGGGAGGAAGGCCTAAGTGTTGAAACTCATCAACACTTACGCGCCTGAATGGCCAGCCCTTAAGGAAACGGGTCACACTTGCGCGCCGCCTTATTCCTTCAATAGAATTTGCGCGTCCCTTTTCTGGAAGAACCTCAAGAGGATTCTAAAGGGTTTAATAAAGAGTCGCTCAAGTATTTTAATGCTAGTTGAAAATCGTGCAAGTAACCCCACATGCCGCGCAGGTATACCTGCGCGCCCAATACTTGCGCGCCCACGCAAGACTTGCGCGCCTTTCAAGACTTGGACACCCCTACCTTTTCGGGTGCCCATCTTGCTCATTTTACCCATCTTAAGCCATTTCACCTTTCCTATTCAAGATTCAGTCTTTAAGATACTCTTCAAAGCCATTTATGGCATGAATTATTGATTTTACATCCTTATCTGAAAGGAATTCGGTGGAATATCTCTCAAAACCTAGTGATTTATACATCTTTATGTCACCAAAGATTGAGAGTTCGTTCATTCAACCTCATCCTTTAATATGAGAGAATCCTTAACCTGGGTCTCCTTTTCAGGAATAATCTCCAGTTATAAGTCCTTTAATCTGAGAATCTTCCTCAGGAGTAAGCCCCAAATTCTTAAAGTTCCCAAACTTGGGCATCCTCCTCAGGAGTAAGCCCCAAACCTTAATTCCTTAACTTGGGCATCCTCCTCAGGAGAATGCCCCAATCATAATCCTTTATTATGGGCATCCTTCTTAGGAGTAAGCCCTAAGTCCTCTAATTTTGGGCATCCTTCCTAGGAGTAAGCCCCAAACCTTAATCCCTAACCTGGGTCTCTTTTTCGGGAATAAGACTCAGTCATAATCTTGGGCTTCCATTTCAGGAGTAAGCCCCAAGTCCCCTAACCTGGGCCTCCTTTTCCGGAATAAGTCCCAGTCATAATTATGGGCATTCCTTTTCAGGAGTAAAACCCAATCATAAGTCCCCTCCTAATTTTGGCATCCTCCTTAGGAGTAAGCCCCAAGATTAGAGTATTCAAATCTCCATGAAGAACATATACCTTTATGGACCCTGTTCCTGGATTTTCTCCCTAAAAGTAAATCCTAAACCTTCATCTATCTGGGAAGTCATACATAAATAAGCCCCAAACAATTTCTTATGATTGCATCTTTCATGGCACAATTGTCTAATTTTTACCAATACCTCTTGTTTCTCACACCGAGCATGACTCACGTGAGCTTAGAGTGTAAAAGTAATTATGAAATTCTTCTTTGAGCCATCAATCATAAAGGTCATACTCCCTTACTCGAACTATGTGGGTTCTGATTCCTTTTCCAAAACAAAGGATACGTAGGTAGCCCATTTATGGGTTCGATCCCAACTTTGAAATAATCCATGTCCTTCTGAATGATGATAAACTTCAAGTGCCCCACTGAGTGGCTTTTAAACCAGCCTGGTCATCATAATGACCAAGAGACTTTTATGAATGTTTCGAAGGATACCATTGACCAAGAATCTCTAAATAGATACAGATGATTCTCTATTGGTGAAGAACCACGAATACATATAAAAGATTCTCTAAATTTCTTACAAATTTCATCATTGATTGTTAAAACTAAAGGAAAGCTCATTTTATACTTGGTAATATAATAAGGATTCACGAACATAACTTAAATATATAAAGAGAGTCCCAGAGTTGACAATAATTCCCCTCAAAAAGGTGTGATGAGTCCGACCTCCCATTCTCTCGACCAATGAAAATTCCTAAGACTCATCAGTTCGCAAGCTAATGAGCTCCAACCTTTGGAAAGTAGGTCCAATTGGATGTAGAATCATTGGATGTTTCCGGTTCTACGAACAAACCCGCTAGAAACCGATCGGAACATTTGAATCTCCCATCCAGGAGGTCATCCCCGAATTCCGTGCGAAACGAAAATGGTGAACCCGACGTGAATACTTAACCAAGTTAAAGTGACGTTATTCTTATTTGTTAGGCCCCTTGGGCGAACAAAGCAATCATTGAAATGTGCACATCCAAAAGATGCAGTGGCCAGATTCATCTTAATTCCGTCTGTTATATGGAACATGCACTCTTTTCTCATGATCTTCTGCAAAATGGATTTCCTTAAATTCACCCATGTGAATACTGCTACTATGAACACCTCTATTGTGAGGTCTGCTGCTGTGAAAACCAATGCTGCTACTCCTACTAGAACGTCGTCCGCTCTGAGGATGACATCACCAACTCAGCGTCTTCAACGCTAGGTTTCTAATGCACTGGTTAAGGAGTACCATCTCAATGGTACTATCCCAACTCTGGAGGGCGCTCGTCAAGCCCTCCAAGTTAAAAACTCTACCTGGTCGTCCGGACAATGGCGGCCAGCGATCAAGAAGCAGGCGGTGCTGAGTACCGTCTCCAACCGTTTCGGGTCGTTATCCCCAGAACGCAATTTTCATTCACTCCCTTACTCTGAGGAAGTGAATGAGCAGGTCCCTCAGGGCCTTAATTCAAAAATTCAAGAGTCCTTCCCGAGGGCTCCCATCAACAATCGCCGCCAGACTCATGCAGTAGTGCGCCCTCAACATGATGAGGGTACCGACTCCAGGCATTCAGCTCACGTTCCTCGAACCCGAGCAGGCAAGATGAACCGCCAGAGACGGAATCCAGTTAACAATAGGCAGGTTTTCATCCCTTCCATCTCCGGAGAAATCCACCAACCTAACTTGGTGGCAAACAACGAGCAGGCATACACACCTGCCCGTTTTAATTCCACTGTCCATCAGACTCGTCTGGCAGCATCAAGCCAGTCCCACCAGGCAATTCCGGCGGAGTACTATAGGCAGGAACATACACCTGCTTATGCATCATCAGTTAGTCAGCAGGCTCTCCTGACTACATATGATGGATTCACCAACCTAACTTGGTGGAGAACAACGAGCAGGCATACACACTTGCCCGTTTTAATTCCGCTGTCCAGCAGACTCGTCTGGCAGCATCAAGCCAATCCCACCAGGCAATTCCGGCGGAGTACTATAGGCAGGAACATGCACCTGCTTATACATCACCAGTTAGTCAGGAGGCTAATCTGACTACATATGATGGATCTCGTCAACTGCATTTGGAGAAGTGTAATCAGCAGGCACATTCACCTACAAATACTAATCAAGCCTACCAACAGTCTCGCTTGGTAGCGCACGGAGAAGTCAGTCGGAAAGCCCCGACGACAAACAGGAGGCAGACTCAACTCTCTGCCTCCACACTTGAGTACTGTCAGGATTCACGGACAGGAAAAGGAGTACAGGAGCAGGTACATACACCTACTCCAAGCCCGGAATGGACGTATATCCCCGTTCCGGCGGCAGAAGTCACCAAACATATTTTTTCAATTGTGAAAGAGCAAAAGCAAATTCATGTTCATATTATGGATGCTTTCCAGGATATCATAACAACTTCAGCATCATCTCAGGGACAGACACATAAATCTATCCCTAGTAGTGGAGTGAAACATCAATGTTTCACTCCGGAATAGACACACACATCTGTTCCAGTCCAAGAGGGTTATGGGGCATACTCCCCCATATCATATGGACAACCAAGTCAGGAACATACACCTGATTTGAGTGGAGATCGCCAGCCTAACCTGACCATCCTTCCGGATCAGGCACATACACCTACTCAGAGTAACCACTTTCTTCAACAAGTGGTTTCCAAAGAGAGTAAGAAGGCATCTAAGAAAAAGATCCGCCCAGCACAGTCAGGAGATCAAAGGCCAATCTGCAACAAGGCCTTGCTCGATGCTGGAGTTCTTGAAGCCCTCAGACATTTATCTGTCGAAATTCAAGATTCTACTCTCTCAGTTCCCAATAACGGGAACATTAATTCTGAAGGTCTTCAACAGACACGTCCTCATGAAGGCTTGCTTCATGAAAATTCAGTCAATCTTGAAGTTTCTTCTTCATATGAGAGCCACAGGAACCCTCTGTGTGGTCAGAGGACCAAAGAGCAAGAGATCTCATCTTTTGTTGTAACCCATTATGGTGGTCCTCCCCATGATGATGAACTTCACTGCGAAAGTCCTCTCCGCAGTAGTGATTCACATTGCCTAGAAAATACTCCAGTGGATAATGTAGAACCGAGAAAGCCCTCTTATCTTGGGGCACTTGCAAATGCGAAACCAGTCATGTCTGATGCTTTATCGCTAACTAGTGAAATACCTTCTTAATCAGAAGATAACCCAGGGTGTAGGTCATTCTCCGAACAACCCCTAAGTCATGCATCTTCTAGTTTGATCAATGATCTCTCTACCAATCTTGTTGAATCTGATGAAGCAACAAGGAAATGCCAACTCTGGTCAAAACAGGTAGAAGAATCTTTATTTAATAACAAAGAGGAAATGTTGAACATGAGGAAAAAACTGGAAAAAGGTGAGGTACCCGTCATTTTTTGGCCTTTGGCTGACTCCCAGTACGACATTCCAAAGATGTTGTCGGATGATGGAATCCATGATATTCGTCTCAACATATGGAAAACTCTTTGTCAATTGAAGAAGAAGGTATTATCTTATGATGAATATGAAAATCATCTTAAGATAATAGAAGGTCTACAACGTCAGATTGATTTGGAATCTCTATCAGTATCTTGGTATCCGATGGCTGAAAAGAAACAGAGAACCCTTCAACGTTCATGCCTTGGCGCACTAAGAAAATTGTGTCAATTAATTGCCAATGCTCCATCTGATGTTCAAATCAGAGGATGGGGTGTTCACGGAGCACTAAATTTCACAGTGCTTTCCAGTCAGCAAAGCCCACCGAAAATGGTCTCATGCAATGTTATCGCCCATGTCCGGCCACAGTCAATGGGATTTGTTCATAATTAAAGGTTTGCTCAAGAACGGGTTTCAACTAGTTCCTCTCAAAATCAAGTATGTAGAGAACAAGTTGTTGAATTGATCCTACATCAAGCAGGCGAGAATATTGCACAAGCCTCTCATATGAAGCAAACACGTCATCAAATGACAGAAGTTTCGGAAATCATCCAACGGTCTGTTGAACCAAGTGATAAAAGTGAATACAGGTTAATGCATCCAACTAATTTTCGAACTAAGATTCGCCAGATCAAGAGAGATTTTAAGAAGATCTCTGACATTGCATGTCAAGAGACACCCCAGCTTGTCAGACTGGGGACTTCTCTAAATCAACCCTCAGAGTCAACAAATGGGATTCGAGGAGTTGAGCGGAAGCAGCAGGAACATCCCCAGTTCTCGAGACTGGGGACTCTTTCAAATCATCAATCCCCTCCTCAGAGAATGTCAGTCATTTCTCAATTGGGGAAGAAGACACAAGAGGAACGAAGAGCCAAATTATCAGGAGATTCCCTCCAAGTTATATCTCATCAAGAATTTCCTAAAAGATTGAATCAACAAAAGGCAATGTCTTTTCAAAGACATGAAAGAAGACAATATCACAGAAATACTGATAGAAGGGATTTGATGCATTATACATCAATCAATGTCATCAATGTCGTTGTTGCTAATCCACCAGAGGAGCTTCACTCAGGGGACTCAGATGAAGAGCGTCCTGCTCATGAAAATATACGCACCGATACAAATGAAAAGGTGTACGTACACGAAGTCAAAGGATTACTCAGAACCTAGGTAATCCACTTCCCTCCCTCCAAAAGGTATCCAACAAAGGGAAGGGAAAGAATCAGGTTACATATCCCTCCTCTGGAGAAGGTCAGTCGCTCTCATTAGAGAAAATGTTTGCACAACAGGAGGAAGAAATGAAAGAATTAAGAAGGTTGAATGCAGAACTACTTCAGAGTAGTCTTCTTCTTAAGAATGCTGAAGTCCGACAGCCGAAGGAATTTTTTGTAACTATTGAGATGGATCAAGAATATCCTCCTTTATCAGTACACCCTTAGAGGTCTAATCCTACGGGTCAAACGCAACAACGGTTGGCAGCACTACCATCAGTTGCAGCACCAACCACTACGTCTGTCCAAGCCCCATTCATTGCACCTACCCGAAACAAAGTTCAACCTGATGTTTCTCAAAAGTTAATAACTACTATTGAGTCATTAACAGCTCGGTTAGAAACTATGGAAGGGAAACGGGCGCAAGTTCAACCTGAAAAGATAGTTTACCCTGAATGGGTAGATTCAATTTCTCCTCAATCCAGTTTTGGAAACCCTGTTTTCCCTACTTTCAATGGATCAGGTGACCCTGAACAACATTTGACACATTACGTGTCTTGTTGTGATCTTATGATGGGAACTCCAGAGCAGCAAGAAGTAGTGAAACTTATATGCTTCGTACGAACCTTGCAAGGACCAACTTTTGTCTGGTATATAAGCTTGCAATCCCATTCAATCATCGGATGGGAGGATCTTCATCAAAAATTCCTTCTTCAGTTCAGCTCAACATTGCCAAAAACGACTGTTTTCGATCTTACAAACTGCAAGAAAAGGGAGAATGAAAGTGTATCTGATTTCATTGCTCGTTGGAAGGGATTAACGTATTACCTGAGTTTAGCACTCCCTCATGAGGAACTGTTGCCAATCTGTGTGGAAAATTTGCGTGACGAATTACGCACGTCATTGATCCCTGTGAAATACACATGAGGGTTTCGAGACCTTACTTCAATCGCTCAACAGATTGAATATTCCCTTATACAGGCTAAGGTTAAATCTCATTTAATTCCATCATTTCCAGGAAGGATAATGGGTAAAGCGGAAACTGCTACGGTTATGCTTAAACAAGCACCTATACCTATTTCTACTTCAAAACCTTCATCTTCTCGAAGGGATCCACCTCCTGAACGCCAACAACAAATGACGTTTCGTCCAAATGATCAAAGAGATCAACGACGAAAACAATTTGAGGATTTGAAGAGTAAAACATACTCTTTCCAAAGTGAGCAAGTTTCTGGTCACTTCATTTCAGCTCTGGAAAATAATTTGGTTCAATTACCAGTGCCCAAGAGGCCAAACAAGGAAGGAGATGAAGACCGTCCCAATTATTTTCCCTTTCATCAAATGTTGGGGCATCCCATCTAAGAGTGTTTTGTCTTTAAAGACCTCCTGCAAAAGATGGTCGACCTAGGACAAGTCAAATTGAAGGGTTCTTCAGCTCATGTAGCGTGTATTACCGCTACAGATCTAGAGGAAGGAGGCGAGTGGCAGAAAGTCAAAAGAAAAACTGCGAAGAAATATGATGATTGGATGGTCAGAAAGACAATCAATTGGACCCATTCTATTTTGCGAACACAATTGAAGAAGCCAATTGTGTCTCCTACAAAAGCTGCAGTAAAGCCTCCATCAATAGACAAATCCTCAAAAGGGCAGTGCAATTCAAAGAAGAAATGAGAATCAGAAGAATATGAGTATGTATTAAAGCCTAAATTGTCTTTGACTCTGGCAGATTTCATGCCATCTACTTCAAAGCCACGGGCACCGTCCCACCAAACGGCACAGCCTAAACAGGCTAACCAGGCAGAGTCTTTATCAGACAAAGAGTTAATCTTTGGTTCAGTTAATATGATTCAATTAATAGATCCATATTCCAGTCTTGATGAGCCTGAATTCCCTGTATCAAATAAGGGAATCCGAGGATGTTCTAGAGGTTCAGGATACAGGGGAAGACGTGGATCTTTCCGAAGCCACTACTCTAATTCTACCCCTGCTAGAACTGTATATGCAGCAGAAACTCGTGGTAGAGCCCTTCAGCGAGCTCAAAAAGAACAAGCAAGTTCTTCTGCAAATGGCCAACTTAGTTTTGGCACAGTTATTTTGGAAGACCGATTAAAGGTTCCATCTTATTTATCTCAGCAAGTAAATGGATCCAATCAGTCTAATCTTCCAAAACCAAGGACGTTGCCAACTTCAATACAAGATGCATCAGCTTCCAAAGCATCTGCTTCCAAGGTACCTGCTAAACCGCATATTCCTTTTGGGAAACGCAGACCTCTAGATCAAAAGTATGATATATTGAAACACTTGGCCCAAGTACCAGCCAAGTTATCAATTTTGGATGCTTTGAATCTGTCAAAAGATATTCGGAAAGCACTCATCGAAGCTTTGTCATGTCCTCAGGAGTTTGAAGCTGAAATTGCTGCAGCTGAAGTCTATCACATAGAGAATAATCCTGCAGAATGCCATGCAGTGATATCTTTTACTGATACAGATGAACATGATGTTGTGAATGGGCACATAAAACCTTTGTACTTATCTGGAAAAGTCAATGGTGTAGATATTCGAAGAGCTTTCATTGACAATGGCTCAGGAGTCAACCTCATGCCCATTCGTACACTTCGTCGATTGGGCCTCACAGAATCTGATTTATCTCCTTCTACCATGATGTTACAAGGATATGATAAAAATGAACAAGAACCACAGGGAGAAGTTACACTCAGAACTCAGTTTGGAGATCTTATATCCAATTCGGATTTCATGATTGTTGATCAAGACTCAGCTTTCAATATCTTGCTTGGAAGACCCTGGCTACATCAGCATGCTGCTATTCCTTCATCATACCATCAATGTATCAAATACTGTTTCAATGGTCAAGTTGGAACATTTTATGGTGATAAGGCCCCGTTCAAGACATGTGAGTCTCAATACATTGAGGCGGAATTTTATCACATGAAGGGAAGAGAAAAATCTACAATGAAGGAAATTACCAAAGTTAATGCTCCATATGGTTTGGAGAAAATTCCAATAAATCCATTTACACATGTGAGTACAAATTATGTGTTACCTATCAGTCAAATTGACAAAATAGGCCCAAATCAAAATACTCTTATGGAAAGATCCATAATGTCAATTACAGCAATCAAGCCAGACAACATAGGAGAAATTGGTAACCTACAAAGCAGTGATGAAAGCATAAGTGGTGACGTTTTCATTTCATCTGCTGAAGTCCAACAAGTCTATACTTCGCTAATCAGGCCAGAAGAAGTTATAGCAACACCAAAGATGAATAATGATGTCGATTCTCAATCCACCATTTCCTCTTTATTTACCAAAGAAGACCCTTTATCATCAATAGGGTCGGAAATGGAAGCTTCTTCTTCAAAATGTGAAAATTTTGATACCACTTATGATCATGAGAATTTCGTTTTGTCATCTACTTTTCAAGTAGAGACGGAAGAAATAGCACGTGATGAAGAGGAATAGGAAGATCTTAGAGATTCTCCTCCAGCATTTGAAGAGGGTATCTCTACCACTGTGGATGAACTCAGAGAAGTAAATCTGGGTATAGAGAAAGATCCACGCCCCACTTTAATTAGTGCGGCCATGACCCTTGAAGAGCAAGAGATGTATATTTCTTTTCTAAAGAAAAATAAAGATAATTTTGCTTGGAATTATACAGAATTTCCTGGGCTTGATCCTGATGTTTCCACTCATCATTTGGGTTTACCAAAAGAACATCGAGGATTTAAGCAAGCCGCGAGAAGAACACACCCAACCTATGCTTCCAAAATTGTAGCTGAAGTGGATAAGCTGATCAAAGCCATCTTCGTCAGAGAAGTTCAATATCCCAAGTGGTTGGCTAATATTGTCCCTGTAAAGAATAAGAACGAACAAATTAGGGTTTGCATCGATTTCAGAGATCTTAATCGGTATTGTCCTAAAGATGATTTCCCAGTTCTGATTACATAACTCTTAATTGATGCGACGGCTGGCTATGAAGTACTTTCTTTCATGGATGGATATTCCGGATATAATTAGATCTGAATGGCCCCAGAAGATGAGGAGTATACAGGCTTCAGAGCTCCTCAAGGTGTGTTTTGTTACCGGGTGATGCCCTTTGGTTTAAAGAATGCAGGTGCAACATATCAACGCGCCATGCATCGTATCTTCAAACCTCTTTTAGGGATGTTTGTTGAATGCAATGTAGTTGATTTGGTGGTTAAATCCAAACAACGTTCTAATCACTTGGCTGATTTGGAATTAATATTCCACAAGCTTCGACAACATAATTTGAAGACGTACCCCTTAAATGTGCTTTTGGGGTAACCTCAGGAAAATTCCTCGGCTTTGTTGTACGCCATCGTGGTATTGAAGTCGATCCTGAGAAGACCAAATCAATCCTTGGTATGTCACCTCCTTAGAATTTGAAAGAATTAAGAGGACTTCAAGGAAACTTAGCCTATATTCGGCGTTTCATCACCAATTTGGTAGGAAAAAGTTTACCCTTTACCAAATTATTGAAGAAAGGTGTCACTTACCAGTGGACTGAAGAATGTCAAGAAGCATTTGATGTTCTCAAGAAATACCTCTTGAGTCCACCAGTACTCATGCCACCTGTTGAGGGTAGACCGTTTATCCTCTATGTGACAGCTCTAGAGCGATCATTGGGTGCCTTTCTCGCTCAAAAGAATGATGCTGGGAATGAAAATAGCCTCTACTATCTCAGTAGAACTATGCTTGAAGCAGAAACCCGGTATTCAAGTATTGAGAAGTGCTTCATGGCATTAATCTTTGCAGTTCAGAAACTGAGACACTACCTGCAACATCACGAGGTCCAATTGGTATCTCGGAATAATCCTCTCAAATTCATCCTTATTAGTCCAATGATTATAGGACGTCTAGCAAGGTGGGCAGTTATTTTGCAGCAGTTCGACATTCAGTATGTGTCTTAAAAGGAAATTAAGGGTCAAGATCTGGCTGATTTCCTGGCTGAACATCCTTCAGTGGAAGACACATCTTCAGATATTGAACTCCCTGATGAGGATGTTTTCTCTATTTAATAGAATCCTCAAACATGGGAAATGTATTTTGATGGTTCTTCCAGAAGTCCAACAGGGAAGAAAATGGAAAATCTTAAATTCAATAATGTTGGTTTAGGAATTGTGTTCATTTCTCCAGATAAGGCAGTGTTACCTTATTCCTCTTTATTGTGGGAAGGTGGTACCAATAATGAAGCTGAATTCCAAGCTCTCATTATAGGCTTGGAGTTAGCGCTTCAAGGACAAGTGAATCACTTAAAGGTGAAAGGTGATTCAGACCTGGTAATCAAACAAGTCAATGGGGATTATTCCATCAGAAAAGAAGAATTAATCCCTTTGTATGATTACGTCAGAGATTTAATGTCGGAATTCCCTTCAGAACCGACATTTTCTTATGTCCCAAGATCACAAAATGCTCAAGCTGATGCACTGGCTAATATAGCCATAGCTTTAGCAGATCCAAATAGGGACGAGACATCCATCAGTATTGCCCACCGTCGTGCAATTTCACCTTATGTTCAAGTCAGAACAGAGGAAATTAATGAAATTAGTCCCATTCCTGAACCATATGGTCAGACTACAGGATGGATGTCACCTATCATGGAATACCTTCAAAATGGAACACTTCCACCTGATAGAGCCGAGAAAGAACAAATCCGGCGACGTGTGGTCAATTTTACTCTTTATGATAGCCCAAACCACCTCGAGAAAATTCTCTAAAAACGTGGTTTTGATGGAGTTCTCTTCAATTGTATTGATGGTGAAGAGACAGTGGCTGTCATAAAAGAAGTGCATGCAGGAGTCTATGGTGCCCACCAGTCTGGACGTAGACTGTCTGATCAAATTCGAAGGCATGGATACTTTTGGCCTTCAATGATACAAGATTGTGTTAATTTCACAAAGAAGTGTCATTCATGACAAGTATATGCCAACTTCATTCATCAACCTCCAGAGTTGCTTCATACGGCTAAATACTCGTGGCCATTTTCCACATGGGGAATGGATGTGGAGGGACCTTACCCTTCAACTACGGCCAAGCAGTTTAAGTACATTCTTACTACTACTGATTTCTTTTCCAAATGGGTAGAGGCAGTACCTCTCAAAGAATTCAGTTCTAAATGAATTGTTAGCTTCATCAAGTCTAACATCATTACTATATTTGGTGTCCCTCATACCATATTGATGGACAACGGCACCAACTTCTGTTCTTCTAAGGTGAAGAAATTATATCGAGAATACAACATTAAATCCAACCATTCATCTCGGTATCATGCGGCGGCCAATGGCCAAATAGAAGCTTTTAACAAGACTTTTTCAAATATACTGAAAAAGATGGTGGATAAAGATAAGAGGTCATGGCCTGATAAACTCTTTCATGCTTTATGGGCTTATTGGACTACCACTCGCAATGCAACGCAGTCAACTCTATATTCATTGGTATATGGAACAGAAGCAGTCTTGCCAATTGAAGTTCAATTGCCCTCACTCAGAATAGACATTTGTGATCAGTTATCTATAGATGAGCAATCCCAAAAGCGATTGAATGAATTGGAACAGTTAGATGAGAAAAGATTGTGCACTTTGCACCTCTTGGAAATCTATCAGAATCAAAAAGGACGAGCTTTTAACAAAAAAGTTCGTCTTCGTTCATTCATTCAGGGAGAATTGGTATTGGTTCTCAGAACACCAACGATACCAGGAAAGAAGCCTCTCAAGCTTGAACCAAAATGGGAAGGACCTTATTCAATACATAAGGTCTACTCCAATGGAGCTTATTCATTAATCTCAATGGATGGAAAACTCATCACGACTCCAACCAATGCCATATTTCTGAAGAAATATTTTGTATAAACACAAAATATGGTCCCCAGAACCAAGACTCTTACAATTGGTTCATAGCGCAATGGTCTAGTATGACCTTAAACTGCAAATTCGTCCAACATGATGTTAAACTGTATGAAAGTCCCTTACGTCCGAAAAGAAGTTAAACTACATAAGCGTAATGGTCCAGTATGAACTTAAACTGCAATTTCGTCCAACATGACGTTAAACTGTAGGAAAGACCCTTATGTCCGGAAAGACGTTAAACTACATAAGCACTTAAAAGTCCAGTATGACTTTAAACTGCATCATCATCCACGGTATATGCATATGACCTTAAACTATTTGCACTTTCGTCCAACATGACGTTAAACTATAGAAAAGAACTTGTCCCCGCAACATGACATTAAACTGTGCAGCACTAGTTCGTCCTTGCTATATGATCTTAAACAATACAGCAATGGTCCAATATGACCTTAAACTGCTACTTCGTCCTACACGACATTAAACTGTGAAAAAGTTCCCTAAACTGTCCAGCATGACCTTAAACTGCATCATCCCTGGTCCATGTATATGACCATAAACTATTTGAAAATCCCTTATGTCCAGCAAGACGTTAAACTGTGACGTCCTAACTACATGACGATAAACTGTATAAAAGTCCCTCACGTCCAGAAAGACTTTAAACTATATAATCATCAAAGGTCTAGCATGACATTAAACTGCACCATCCACGGTCCAGGCATATGTCCTTAAACTATTCGCACTTTCGTCCAACATAACATAAATGGTGTGTTATTTTGTCCTTACTGCATGACATTAAACTGCACAGTCCCCCTTTCGTCCAATATGACGTTAAACTGTTTTATCCCCATCGTCCTAACTACATGACGCTAAACTGTGCAGCACCAATAGTCCTAACTGCAAGACTTTAAACTGCATAGTCCCTTTATATGTCCTACTTGACAATAAACTGTGCATCGTTAAGGTTATTGTTACCTCTTGTTTCTCACACCGAGTATGACTCACGTGAGCTTAGAGCGAACATCAACCATAACATTCCCTTTGGGCCACTAAACATGTGTAAGTCCCAACAACATTTTAATTAGATCATTGTCCCCAAGAACAACTTGATCATTAATTCATTCTTTAATTGAACTACACAGACTTTGATCCTTGCCCTCCAGGATTGGTATGTAGGCAACCTCCCAGGGTTCAAGCCCGAAAACAATCTCTTCACATCGGTTCACCACCATCTCATATGATGTCGATTCGTGAAACCACACCTAGAATCAATATATTTACATTGATTCACTTTCATCCTTGTTATACGACGTAAAACTATACAACACTTTTGTCTGGTACGACAATAAACTACAATATTCTTTGATCTCCTCACTTGAGAGAGAACTATTATTGACATTGATTTTTTTTCAATCATGTTTCATTTCAAAAAAGACTATGTGCATACATGGTAATGCCTAAATTTTTTTATCTCTGGTTAAACCATCATTGCACTAAAGTCGCCTTTCACCCTTCACATGTACGAACCAAATTTGTACAAAGGGTAGTTCTAGAACTACGTGGACTTGATTCTCATCCTTATGGAATACGTAGGAACATTCGAGTGTCCCTTAAATCCAGTCCCAAGTATTTTGGGCCTAACCCCAAATTTCACTTTCAGTCCCTTAGCTGAAAAGTCCTCATGAAAACACACACTATGTATTCATTATTATGGTCTGAATTCTATGACCCTAAACTAATATTTCTCATACTTTCGTCCTGCACGACGTTAAAACTGCATTTCAAGAACTACGTATGGCTTGATTCTCATTCTTATGAGATACGTAGTGAAGTCCAAGTTTCAATTCACGACCCAGACACAACATGATTATGGTTATCACTGACCTATGTATCTCTATATATATTGGACAATACCCATATTTATGTGTTATAATCCTAACCTTAAATATTTTCAGATCTTCATAATCCTTTTCATGACTTCTAGTCACAAAAATGTCAAGCTTCTGAGAATTCTTTTGCCTGACTATGCAGCACGTGCCCATAGGTGGCCTTGCATAAACAGTCCACATAACAGACTTGTCAGCCGAAAGATGCTATTTATTTGACCATGCAGCCAATGCCCTTAGGTGGCCCTGCATAATTCAACCCCCTAACGGGTTTGTTAAATGATGGTAACTTCATTCTTGGGAAGAATGCCTCTTTTGTCCTTATTTGTCTTAAACGACAGTATGTAGGGATCCGCAAAAAAATAGCCATCCTTAAAATATTTGTCCCATATCCTTTTTCATGATCTGAAAGTATTCAAGTCTATGGTTTATTCTTCTTCCCTACGTTTGGGTCAGACCTTCGTAGGAGTGATATTCATCCAGTTCATCGATATTCTTGTTTGGAAATATCTTCTCCATATTCAAGTACATCTTTCCATACAACAAACTCTATACTTTAGGAAATTTGAATCTCCATAAACTTTCACTGGCTTTTAGCACTAGGAATGTAAATTTTTGGGAGTTCTTTTGCCTGACTATGCAGCACGTGCCCAAAGGTGGCCTTGCATAAACAGTCCACATAACAGACTTGTCAGCCGAAAGATGCTATTTATTTAACCATGCAGCCAATGCCCTTAGGCGGCCCTGTATATTTTCAACCCCTAACGGGTTTTGTTAAATAATAGTAACTTCATTCTTGGAAACTACTTCTTCTAATTCCTTTTAGATCTTTTTCATATCATTACTCAGATTCAAATATTCTTAAGCCATAGTTTACATTTTTTTCTCTCATATTTGAGTATGGTAATATGTTTCAGATAAATTTTCAAGGAATTGAATCAATTTTAATCCATTTTGGTCAAAGCTATTTCGACCTTAAACATTAGCCCCATTATATCCGGCATGCATGACTTTAAACTGCCCACAAAAGACAAAGGAACTCTGAATAAAAGTCATGTTCCAACTCACTAAATATAAATTTTTGTATGATTTAGGTAATATTGAGCAATTAAAAGGTTCAAAGTTTGTAGGATTATTTGTAATAATCCTAGTAAAATCAAACTATGCTTAATAGGCCCATTGTTTTAAGTAAATTTGAAGCAGGTAATGAAAGAATGCAGGTAATGAAAGAATGCAGGTACAAATGATTGAAGATGAAAGTGTTTTTCATTGATACACAAGAGTTAGAAGGACATCCACATACTGGAGTCTCTTCTCTTTTTCAATAATTTCAAGAGGCTTTCAACATAACACTTCATTTGATTTACGGCATCCCGAGCTTCATCAGCAACCAACGGGAATTCATTCATTCAACTGGATACAAAAATACATGCAGTGATACCAGCTCTTCTTGGAACAATTGTAAAAGGATGTTCTTGAGTGCGGTTTGGGAAAATTTTCTGCTGATCAAACAGTGACTCTGTTTTTGTCCAAGAGACTTGGAAGATTGATACATGGATTTGAGAATTGAGCATTGGAATTAAAGAGCCATTTGGAGAGAGTACTCTTTTCAAATATTGCTCTAATACCATGTTTGTCTTCTCTCCACCAACCGGTAGTGGAAAACATTTCAGCCCATGGGTTTTCCATTTTCATATCTGCAAGGAAATGGCATGGAAGGAGAATTTGAAAGTTCACACCATTGTTGTTGCTCTTAATGCACAGCATAACCGAAATAAAGGAGTAGCAGCGCAGTTGCATTTCAGATGTATAGTTGTTTGCATTTGAAACATTGACTCCTTGCAAGTGACCATGACCACATAGAGACACGTAGATGCTCTGTGGGAAGTTAAGATGATATTTCTTCAAGTACTTAGCCAAATCTGGGAAAGAGCTGTCGCAGATATCATAGTAATCATGGCCAATGATGTTCATCATGTCATCAATCCACTTGCTAGCCAGTTCATCAGCCGTTCCAATTCCCTTGGGAACCACTGAATCTGCACAAAAGATGAATAAATTAACTCTTAAATAGGTTTATTTTTTCATAAAATTTGTGAAAGAAATTTGAAAAATGGCTAAGGCATGAAGTCGCACAAGTCTAGACAATGGCGTGAAAGTATTCGTGTGACGCGCTAGTTTTTGACGCGCAAGTATAAACCGCGCAAGTACAGATACCTTTACAGTAGCGCGACATCAAGGAAAACACTAGAAAACAGAGCAACCTGTGCGGCTAAGGTGACCTGCGCGGCGAGAGCTCGAAGGTATGAAGTCCGGAAATCCGGATACTTGTACGGAGGTGAGGCCATGTATGTATAGGCCAGGAGGCCTATCTGCGCGTCGTACACAGAGCGCTTAAGGCCTGCGCGACACAAACTTGCACGCCGCCCTATGTGCACCGAAGAATTGTGCGCCCCCCTTTTCCTTTGGATGGATTCAATTTCCTCAGAGTCAAATCCTCATTTCTCTCCGGATCCAACTCTGAGGGGGGGCTTTTGTTGACGCTCCTTTCATCACAGAATCTAAAGATCAGAAAAGGGGAATATCTGAGCTCAAAGTGATTCATCCTTTGAAAAAAACATCAAAAATCGACAAAGGCAGGAAAACAGGATCAAAAGCAAATTCACCGCGCAAGTTATATCACTGTTTCGTAAGTCCAATTGCGCGACGCCCTTGGTCGCGCAAGTGACTTGTGCGACCTAAGTGATAACTGCCCGGTAACCGCTCGAGGTCTTCTTCTGCCTATTAATAGACCCTGTGGGCCCCCCATTTGGGAGGATGTTTTTCCAGAAACTAGGATTGAAGCTCTCGACGCCCAAGTCTCTTCTCAAAGCTTCCGGAACACTTCTACTGTAATTTCTTACCTAGAACGGAAGATCTAAAGAGAGGGAGGAAGGACTGAGTGTTGAAACTCATCAACACTTGCGCGCCTGAATGGCCAGCCCTTAAGGAAACTGTTCACACTTGCGTGCCGCCTTATTCCTTCAATAGAATTTGCGCATACCTTTTCTGGAAGAACCTCAAGAGGATTCTAAAGGGTTTAATAAAGAGTCAATCAAGTATTTTAATGCTGGTTAAAAATTGTGCAAGTACCCCCACATGCCGCGCAGGTATACCTGCGCGACCAATACTTGCGCGCCCTCGCAAGACTTGCGCGCCTTTCAAGACTTGCGCGCCCCTACCTTTTTGGGTTCCCATCTTTCTCATTTTACCTCTCTTAAGCCATTTCACCTTTCCTATTCAAGATTTAGTCTTCAAGATACTCTTCAAAGCCATTTATGGCATGAATTATTGATTTGACATCCTTATCTGAAAGGAATTCGGTGGAATATCTCTCAAAACCTAGTGATTTATATATCTTTATGTCACCAAAGATTGAGAGTTCGTTCATTCAACCTCATCCTTTAGGATGAGAGAATCCTTAACCTGGGTCTCCTTTTCTGGAATAATCCCCAGTTACAAGTCCTTTAATCTGGACATCTTCCTCAAGAGTAATCCCCAAATTCTTAAAGTTCCCAAACATGGGCATCCTTCTCAGGAGTAAGCCCCAAACCTTAATTCCTTAAGTTGGGCATCCTCCTCAGGAGTAAGCCCCAATCATAATCTTTTAATATGGGCATCCTTCTTTGGAGTAAGCCCTATGTCCTCTAATTTTGGGAATCCTTCTTAGGAGTAAGCCCCAAACCTTAATCCTTAACCTGGGTCTCTTTTTCAGGAATAAGACTCAGTCATAATCTTGGGATTCCTTTTCAGGAGTAAGCCCCAAGTCCCCTAACCTGGGCCTCCTTTTCAGGAATATGTCCTAGTCATAATTATGGGCATTCATTTCCAGGAGCAAAACCCAATCATAAGTCCCCTCCTAATTTGGGAATCCTCCTTAGGAGTAAGCCCCAAGATTAGAGTATTAAAATCTCCATGAAGCACATATACCTTTATGGACCCTGTTCCTGGATTTTCTCCCTAAAAGTAAATCCTAAACCTTCATCTATCTGGGCAGACATACATACATAAGCCCAAAACAATTTCTTATGATTTCATCTTTCATGGCACAATTGTCTAATTTTTACCAATACCTCTTGTTTCTCACACCGAGCATGACTCACGTGAGCTTAGAGTGTAAAAGTAATTATGACATTCTTCTTTGAGCCATCAATCATAAACGTCATACTCCCTTACTCGAACTACGTGGGTTCTGATTCCTTTTACAAAACAAAGGATACGTAGGTAGCCCATTTATGGGTTCGATCCAAACTTTGAAATAATACATGTCCTTCTGAATGGCGATAAACTTCAAGTGCCCCACTGAGTGGATTTAAAACCAGCCTGGTCATCATAATGACCAAGAGACTTTTATGAATGTTTCTAAGGATACCATTGACCAAGAATCTCTAAATAGATACAGATGATTCTCTATTGGTGAAGAACCTCGAATACATATAAAAGATTTTCTAAATTTTCTACATATTTAATCATTGATTGTTAAAACAAAAGGAAAGCTCATTTTATACTTGGTAATATAATAAGTATTCACGAACATAACTTAAATCTATAAAGAGAGTCCCGGAGTAGACAATAATTCCCCTCAAAAAGGTGTGATGAGTCCGACCTCCCATCCTCTCGACCAATGCAAATTCCTAAGACTCATCAGTTCACAAGCTAATGAGCGCCTACCTTTGGAAAGTAGGTCCAATTGGATGTAGAATCATTGGATGTTTCTGGTTATACGAACAAACCCGCTAGAAACTGATCGGAACGTTTGAATCTCCTGTTCAGGAGGTCATCCCTGAATTCTGTGCGAAACACCACTGTATTGGTTGGTGGGGGTCTTTGAATGCCTCATGGAGAGTCTACTTGGAGTAAGAATGAAAGAGGACGGGTGTATGTGCTCTGTCACCATTTTCCACCAAACGAGGTTGGTGGGATTCAACAGATGGGGAAAAAGAGTGAACCTACTCCCTCTTTTCAAGTTTTCATGCTCAATGGGGTGTCCTGCATGATGGGGTCTGATGGAAATGGGTGATTTAGCTAAGGATAACACCCTCATCATGCAGAGGATTAACTGTCGTGTGAAATTGGCAGTTGAAATTGCTGGAAGGATCCCTAGAAAAAGATACTTGTTTCTCCTACATGAGTTCATATGTGGACTCTTGATCCACATTCCCGAAATATGGGAGGGTCTAGGTTTTTTGTTCTTGGGTAATCTCTTGAAATAGTTGATGTTGGAAGTTGACGATGTATTCTTTCGGACCACTGATCGTCATTGACAGGACTGTTTGTGGTGAGGGTTGAGCTTGAGGGCCTTTATGGAGACCTATATTTTCAAGATCAAACCATTTTGATAGTTCTCTCAAACCATTGACTTTGACACCCAATGATGAAGATGTTGTGTCGGTAATCACTTCTTTCATATAGAAGATTATCCATATAATGTAGTAGTTGTGCTATTCATTGGTGAAGAAATGAAGTAGACACATGGATTAAAGAGAGTTCTTTGAATGAAATTCAAGTATATACAACAAAAAAATATTGAAATATGGAAAATATGAATCTATCTTGAGTGAAAACATGAATTATTGATTTCTTGGTTTGGCCCTCATTTCTTTTTTAGAGTAGGAGGGGCCAAAAATTATGATTTTACTATAATCTTTATTAAGGATTCACGTTGATTTCATGATTTTTTATTTCCCTCCAATTTCTCACCCCATAATGGTTTTCTATTTCGGAATGTTTTCCAATATGTTAATTAAAAGAATTTGAAACATATAGTAGTACCCTATCCATAGGGACCTTCTGTCCAATGGTTGGCTATCATTAGGGATTTTGTCCCACGATGCATATGAACTCAAATTGGTGGAGAAGATGGGAGGTCTGGCTCATCACACCGTTTTAGTAGAAACTTCTACCCCCTATGGGACTCTCTTATAGATTTAAGATATGTTCATGAATCCTTTTTTAATTCCCTTGTATGGTATATGACATCACATGATTATAAATCAATTATTAACATGTGAGAACTTTAGAATCATCTATATATTTTCAAGGTTCATCAAACACTGAGATATATCTAAATATCATATGATGTTCATCGAGGGTATCCTCTAATATACAACTTATAGATTCAATAGTTGTTTTTAAAATTATTCTTGTTTTCTATGAACGCGGTGAGGAACTCAAGAGTTTATTATAATCCATGTAGATGAATGTCACTCTTGTGTATATCATTATCCAGGTAGATAGTAGTCACTCTGAATTTTAACATCTTACAGGTAGAAAAGTATTGTTTGATTTTGGTATTTAACCCATAAATGGGCTTCCTATGTGTCCTTATGAATAAAATATAAACCCACTTAGATAATTGTCTCTTAATGGGGTACATCATACATTTCAAGGACATGTTAGGAGGACCCAACCGTATAGTTTACCATCATGTAGCTAGGACGTCTATGTGGAAGGTGCATAGTCAAAAAGTTTAGGATGAGACATATGTCGAAATATCCTAATAAACATGGAAGGGATATGGGTTTCAATGTTGAATTATACCCTTTGTAGATATGGATAAAAAAGAATGAGGTTAATTTCAGTGTTGGATTTTGACCTCATAGAGGCTTCTTGAGAATCCCATTGAGATGGGAATCAAAGACAATGTAGTTCAGTGGTGAGGACCCATGACTATGGAGACCATTATAAGTATGTATCGTAGGAGATTATGGACCTCTATGATGATAGCTTAGGTCTTACTACGGATAAGGATACCACATGTGATGGAAAAATGAGGGTTGTTTTGTCTCGTGGTAATTTGGGGGATTAACACAGCCTTTACTCATTAAGAGGATACATATATTAATTGAATTATTATAGTGTTTTATTAATATATAGTATTACCTTTGATGATATGATCCAAAGTGATATTCTTACATTTCCTAGTTAATAGGAATTGTTGTTCTCATAGTTTAATATTTTTGATAAATTGTGTGGGTTCCATGATCATCATTATCCTCTAAGACTACATGAAACATTCTCATTGTGATAATTAAGTCCAATCATAATATTTGTCAAACCACACACTTTTACTCTTTTATTAGTTTAATAGGTCAGGGCTATGATAAATGTGGAAGGGGCTACAATACTTCCCTCTCTACACTTTACATTGGATGATATTCAAAGGTAAATAAAGGATGATGGTTAAGGATGTAGAGGTAGAGATGAGAAATACTACAACCTCCCATAGGAAAGGCTAGGTGCTAACACCATGATGGATTACCTAAAATATATTTCATAACTATATTAGGATTTAATTCAATGTTTAATGGAAAATCAAGTGTGATAATTTTATTCCCTTTTGGGAACATGTCGCCATATGTCTTATAGATAAGAAGGGATTGACATGGTTCTATCCCTGTAATTAGAGATTGGGAAGTTCTTAACCAGTTTACTAGGGTAATAAACCTTGTTACAATTGATACAGAAAACTATAGATTCCATTTGGATCCTTGAATTGTAATATGACAAGTGTGGGACACCTCTTTATATTGAAATGAAAATCCAAAGGGGTGAAACTCTATTATTCATTTTCCTATGGTTTTTAAAGTAAATATGTCTTGTGGAGGATTTGATTTTATCCCTCTCAATCAATATAGCTAAAGGAGGAGAGTTCCGACCATGAATGTTGTTGAATAAGGCTCGATTGATGCCTCACATAGGTTAGAAGGTACGGAAAACCAGTGAGGATCGCATACGGGGGTTCACAATGCAGGAATGACTCAGTGAATATATAGAACCTTATGAGATTGATAGTCTAGGTGACTACCATTGGTAGAAACCTTACTGAGGACTTCAAGGGTCTCAATAGGTGTTCCTGGAGGTATGTAACAGAATTCCAGATTAAAAAAGGGGACCTTTCACTAGTATTCATTGATTAGGGGTTAAGTGAATGCCTCAAAAAGGATTTTTATATTTTATACCATGAGAGGATTTACATTCAATTATTCCACATTAATTTTTATTCTTTACATATTAGAGGAAAACCTTGAATGTTTCAGAGGAATTGAGATAAGCACTATGGAAATCTTAGTTGCAATTTGCCTTCATGAATATTCATTTGTACTAGGGAATACCCTATGGCCTATTTATATAAAAATATAGGACCCTGGGTGAAGGTATTTTTCAACAAAAGTGGTTTGAATGTAGGTATTGCACATGGATGGTACATGGGGGTACAATGAGTGAACTACTCATTAGGTCTTTTCAATTCTTGTAATTATTCATCTATTTTCTCTATGTTTTTATATGGACATTCCCTTTGTATTTTTCATCTATGTGATAAAATGGAGTGTCAAAAAAGTGCAACCATGATCAATCCTATGCTTTCCCTTTTTAATAATTTAATGTAATCTTTATTTTATTAATTTTTTAAAGACTTTATTTATCCTCCAAAACCAATAATATATTTTACGATTTTAATATAATACCTCTAAAAGTATGAATCACATCCACATAAATTAGGGTGTTATTTTATTAAATTCATTACTTTTATATATAAAATCGTTATTACCAATTCCCTTTTACAGAAACCATGTGAAGTTTTTCAAATAATGTTTGTTTTTTTGGTTAATTTAATTTATAGATTCCTAGAAACTTATTTTTGGGAAATAATAATGAATTCACATATCTTATACTATATAAAACCACCCAAGATTCGATTTCTATTCACTCAAATTCTTCATCCATTGTCCTTACATTTCACTTTTCTCTATAGAGGCCTACCATGGATCCCCCAATCTCATAGAAATATCCTCCCAAGTAATTGGAGCCAAAATCTCAAGGTAAGGGTTCTTTTATTTTTCCACATAATTCATGTTTCTTCATTATCTTATTCCCTTTTTCTCCAATTAAAAATGTTGGTATATGTTATTACCTATCCACCTTACTACAAATATGACACCTAAATAATGAGGGACCCATACTACACTAGTTAATCCATTCAATTAATATTTATATTCACCGGTTATTCTTTCATAATTCCACTAAAAATTTCCAATCCAAATATATGTGAAGGGAATACCCAAACATAGTTCATATCAATGGTGTTACCCATTATGAAATTATAATTATTGGATTTATAATATAGATTTCTGTATTATACACTCCTCGATCATGGAATAGAATTTTGTGATGACTGAATCTATGTTTCAAAATCAATGTAGCAAACTTAAGCATGAGAATGAAATGAAAGTTATAGTTGTGCCTTGATGTATATAGAACTCAAATTCATTGGGTAATGTTTTGGACTCCAATGAATTCATGAATGGTATTAGAGAGGTAACCTAATACATCATACAAATTTTCACATCAAGATTTCATTTTCGTTATCAATGAACAATGTTTATGTTGAAGTGTTCTATGTTATTTGCACATTTCCCATGATTCCATTATGTAATCATTATATATAATTCTTTATGGTTCGTGTTTATTATTATAACCCTTTATGCTCCATTTATATTCCTATTGTATAACATATATTAAATTCTCTATGTTATTACATTTATGTTCCCATGCCATGATTTATATCTCATCCCTTTCTTTTGTATGTCTCAAGGTTATCACATTCATTTTTAATTACGAAGGAATAATATGATAATGTTTAGAAAGTTTTCAATAATGATGAATTATACCATGTTTTATGTTGTGATATAATGTACATAACTGCAAAATAAATTTTACATATATATCTTAGAAGAATAATTCTATGTAATTATATGTAATAAATCATGAATTAATATTTAATTTGTATAAGGGTTGTAAAAAAATCACTAACTAAATGATTTGTAAGAGAACTATTATTTATTTATTATGATCCTTCAAAATGATTATTTATATATGATATATTATGATAAGATATTTCATAATATAAGTATGGATAAAACATCAACTATATAATTTCTAATAAATCTAATTACTACTATCTTCAATTTTCCATTTTCACTAAATGTGATATATATTTCATCACACACAGATAATGATAGAATGTTGGAAAATATCATTTCTTTTGTATCAAACATCCATTATCCATAAACAATTTTATAATGTTGTTTATGTTTCTTGTTACTTATAAAAATATTTGTAACATTATCTTTGGTTATAAAAAATATCATTTGTCTAGTTGAGTTCTCTACATAAGATTTTGGAATCCATGAATATTTTTATTTTACCGAATGAATATGACAAATAGATAAGTTTTTAGATATTAATTATTTCATTATTCCGCAAAATTTCATAAGAAAATTCATTTATAAAAATAAAAATATTTTCCAAAATTAATTTAGGGGAGATTATATATATTCTTATTTCATTATATATGTTTGAAATATTTTCTAAAAATCATTGATTTTTACCCTTGATTCCTATAAAACAATTTAGCTTACTGAATTTTTACTAGGATTTTATTTATATACTAATTTTGGTTTATAAAAATGAGAATAATCTTTTAAATCATTAAAAATGTCTTATAAATTTTAAAATCCTTTAGAGATGGATAAAATAATAAAAAACAGACCCCTTATGTTTAATGTTATGTATAGAAATATATTTATTTATAAATTCATTTTCATTTAAAACAAGATCAAATGATTTATTTAGACTTTTTTCAAATAATTTAGTGACTCTTTGTTCCATTCTAATATAAAGTAGGACCGGATTATTTTATCATAATTCGATAAACTTGATTAAAGTTTTGTATAAGTATAAAAAGAAATATGTATATCATATGCTTTTCTATGATGAATATTCTAGCCTTCTGATTCTATATTTTTTCTTTGGAATCACAACAATATACATTAAAATAATCCTTACATTCAATCCATGTTACTTTCATATAATTCCTTTCATTCATTATATATTCCAAAATATTGAAGTACTTCTTCTCACTCGTCATATAGTTATTCAATTAATGGATGTATGGATTAATTAATTTAATTTTCATATATTAAGTTAATCAAAATTCCTTATCATTACATTCATACTTATTTTACATATAATGTATTTTCAACAAAATATTATCTTCCTATAAAAAAGTTCCAAACTGTTGTAATAAAATATTATAATAATTTTCTACTTTCTATCCACTAATTTTGATACATTCAATGCATTATTATTCCACTAAAATATCATGTTCCCTCTAGCCTCAACATATATCTGACTGGAATCATATCTTTTATTGTAATAGTTAAAATTATACTATATTTTCGTGATTAATTTCATAAAAAAATTGGAAGTTGATCCCATTCAATAATATGGTCTCCAAAAGAATTTTTTTCCAGTCTCTATTAATTTTTTATTTTTCCAATTGAATATTTTAAAATCTATAAATTTGAATTTTCAAACCATATATTATTAGTATGATATTGAATTTTTTAAATATAAAAGGTTCATAAAAAATCTATAACAATGGTAGTCCACATTTCATATATTGGAAAATAATGTAGAACGTCATCAAAATAATATGAATTGATTCCATATATTATTACCTTTATGTGATTAGAGATTATTACATAATTGGATTCAATATTTCCATTACTTGTTTGAGGTTAAATCTTTAGAATTTAATATTTTTTGGTAGGATATTAATAAACATAGATCACTAAATTTTATTTTTAGAGGATCAGTCACTTTTTCCACTATCCATAACATTACCATTATAATAGTTTGAGAGGACCATATAAATTACTTCATTATTCTAACTTTTTGAATCCATCAGAAGATTATATTCATGAATTAAACCTTTTAGATATGATAACTGAATAGTTTTGAGCCTTTAATATCATTTTTTTGGTTTCACAGAAATGTATCAATGTCCCACGAGGGGGTGAATTGAGTTCTTAAAATTATATTAACAAAAGGAAAAACCTCTATTTACCAATTAAAAATCATAGTGTACTCTTATCAAAAATAAGAAATGTATTAATTAAATGTTTATGAAATATAGATCATGGTTTTTTATAGTGGCATTGGGAGAAAATATCCCAAATTTTACTTGATGAATTATTTACTCTATGATTTTGGTGATTTTCACAATACCTTCCCTTTTTCAAGGGATTCCCAACCTAATTAAACATTATTTCAAATGATACAAGTGTATGATATCATTAAATTAGTGTATCCCATTTAGAAACCATTACATAGACTTGTCTCACTCAATATCAACGAGTAAATAATTATACTAGAATGAAAATGATGTTGAAATAGGTGAAACATATATTTCCATGATGTGACTAAGAGATGTTGAAGAAATATCTAAATAATATGAATATCATGGAAGGGAATATTTGGAAGTATACAAATTAAATGGAATAATTTTATCTTAATAGATATAGTGATGTCTATAAAAATTAGAATATTCTATATCACAACTTGATATATATTGCTTTTTACTATATCGCATTCACGAGTTAATAAGATACCCTTTTTTATATCACTATTATTGAATTTATACTAATTACACTTGATAAAACCATTGGATCTGTAGATAATATAGGCGAAATACTCATCAAAAAATATATTGGTTTTTGTGATTTTTGCCTCTACTAAATATATAATGAATAGGGATGGATTTGTATATATGGTTTTTAATTATTAAGACTATTTTAGTGTTTGGAAAAATACTATTTCCCAAAGTAATTGTTCAATATATGGGAATCCCAATTTTATGATTATTTTAAATGCATAAGGTTACTTTAATAATGATATGAAAATGATAGGAATACTAATAATATCAATTCAGTTCATCATAGATTGATCATCATGATGTAATTTTCAGGAATCACTAAATTTAGAAGACAATTCCGTCACTAAAAGATAAGAATCCTTAAATTATTAAACACTCATTAACAATATGATAAGAACTCAAGGTTTATTATCTCATTAAAATATTTGTTATTTATAGGAAAAAATAACATTTGTATGATAAATTATTTATCAATTTTTATGAGATAATATTTGATTATAATATTCTAAAGGAATTTTTATAATTTTTCTTATTCTCTGTATGATAATTAATTTTCAAAGGAATATTTAATAGGTTAAATCAGTATGATAAATAATTTATATGATTGTGAACTTGACTAAAAATTCTTATATTTACATCATAGAAATATAAATCACATACTACATACTAAAATTCAATAACATTTGAGGAAAATAAATTTATAATTATCTCACATAAGATAAAAATATTTATCAAAAACTAAAATACAGTCACTTATACAAATTTCACTTAGTAAAATAATTATTTGAATCATAAGTTAAAAATCAACATTAGATAATGTATTTTTTTTAAATTAATTTTAAAATCATTACAATAATTATCATTGATATTAATATTAAATATATATTTCTTCAGGTAAATTCATATGGAAAATAAATATATATTTTGTGAATCATCAGGAAAAAAAATATATTTGTAAATGGTGGAATACTAAATGGTTTTCCAATAAATATATAGTGATGCTCTCCAATTTTCCCATAGGTATAGGTAATAATATTATAATCTCCTTAGAATTACGTCATTAAACATTAATATAAGTGAATAATAATAATTAATATAAATTAACTTTAATATATTTTTTTAAGTTTTATAATTAAAAAGGACTCTTGACATCCATATACGTCTTTTTATTTCCCCAATGAATAGGGGATAATCAGCTATTTTAATTAGGTAATTTATTTTAATTAAATTTTAGTATTGATTGAACAAATGAATTCTTCTAAAATCATATAATTAAACAAATTTTAAATATGTACTCTTTAAAATTTATTATAGTTATCAAAAACATCATATCTATTAACTATTTTCATTAATCATTAAAACGATTAACAGTTTACTAGTTATTTTTGAATCATATGATATCTCCATTTCAATATTTATTTCATTTTTCATCCACTAAAAACAAGTTATTATGTTGTATCATTTATTAATTATCATGGATAATTTATAACTATTAATCCCTCTCAAACATCAGCCAACTTGTTTCCCTGTTATGGATGGTAACATCATGTAGTTGAAGTTTTTTAATCAACTTCAAATGTTTCATTTTTGTCCAAAATATTTAACTCATTATATGTAAATACATAATTTGACACCATTTTAAAGATTATATTTCATAATTCTATCCATACTGACAATTTATTCATATCTTAAATTAAAATCTCACTAATTCTAGCATCAAATCATCTGTAGGGAATTGTTTCTTTTGAATATTTAATTAAACTATGTAAAGAGATACCACAAGGTCATTTTTCATTACGATAAATATGAATAACATATTTATTGAATCTATATATATTAAAAATATTATTCCACTATAGGTTAGTGTGAGTATAGGTTTAGTGACCAAATTTATCTTGAGATACATGAAATTTTATTCACATTTACATGTACCAAAAAACTTGAATATCTTATTATGTCACATCAATAGGGGATTTAAAAAACATAAAACATTAAAAGTATGAATAAAAAATATCCATCCAATCCATGAAAATATTGAATTTAAATTGTAGTGGATTGATTAGTCTATTAATTAGTCATCCATTTCTTGATCATGTAAACATATATACACTCGATTGCTGTTATAAGCCACCTATATGATTTATTCTATTTCTGATTGTCACACTTCAAAAATTTGTAATGAAACATATCTTTTATCATGGTCTTTAGTATAATCACTAATTATTTTTCAAGATATAATTTTATCTTCTAATATTTTATAATCTTATATATACCTTCTTCCATAAATTTATTGATCAAATCACTTAATACAAAATTCATGATATTGATGAAGATGACATAGAATATTGTATGTTTCATCAACATTACTATGAATATTAAGTGTACAAATATTATGTAGAATTTAATTATTTGACAATACTCACTATTTCCATTAATTGATTATATAAAATTTTATGATAAATATTTTTTAATTATTAGACCCTGACAAATAATCAATCAAATCATCAATACGAGGTAAATGATAATTTTTTTATCTTACCTCTGTGAATATTTAGATAACAAAAAATATATATACATTAATATGTCGTTAATATTACCAAATATGACTAATTCAATTAATTTTAAATCAATTAGGAACACAAAACCCTTATCCAAATTCTATTACATCAATATTTTAATTCCTATATTTCATTTAGGTTTATTTAATATAAGTCCTTCATAGTGGAATAACAACAGGTATGATTCCTATAGAACATTTAATATCATGTTTTAGTGGAATAAAAAACTCATCCATTAATATTTTTTGATGCTCATTTCCGTCAGAGAGTCTAAAGGAATGTAAAGGGAAATACATTGAACCCAAAGCGATTCATCCTTTGAAGAAATATCAAAAATTGAAAAAGTAATGAACCAAGATTCCAATGAACTTGGGTCGCACAAGTTCCACTAAGGTCGCGCAAGTATACATGCATGCTGCTCAGTGGTTGCACGGGTGACTTGCGCGCCCTCTTTGAAATTCACCCTGGGTCTTCACCAGCCTATAAATACACCCTGTGGGCCCCCCATTTCGGGGACGAAAAATTCCAAAAACTCATATTTGAGCTCTCGGGGCCCTAGTCTCTTCTCAAAGCTTCCAAACACTTCTAAGGTAATTTCATACCTAGAATGGAAGATCTTCAGAGGGGGAGGCCTAAGTTGTGAAACTCATCAACACTTGTGCGCCTAGGTGGCCAGCCCAAAAGGGAAATGGCCACACTTCTGCGTCGCCTTAACCCTTCAAGAGAACTTGCACGCCACTCTTCAGAATGCATTCAAGGATAGTACTAATGGCCTGAGCTAAGCCTCGCCCATGTTTTACTCTAAGGATTGACCATCGCCCAAGGACCCATGTGTCGCGTTGTACACCTACACGACCTGGACATGCGCACCCACGTAAGACTTGCACGCCACATTATTTTTGGGTGCCCCTCCTGCCATTTCACCTCTCCTATGTTTATCCACCAATCCTCTTCATGATTAAGCCTTCAAAACACTCTCCAAATCCATCTATGGCATGATTTCATTGTTGGATTCCTTATCTGAAATGAATTCTGTGGAACATCTCTTAAAACCTAGTGATTTACATATTTTTATGTCACTAAGGTCAGAGATTTTATTCATTTCAACCTTATCCTTTAAAATGAGAGAATCCTTAACCTTGGCATCCTCCTTAGGAGTAATCCCTAGTCATAATTTTCTATATATGGGCCTCCTATTCAGGAGTAATCCCCAGTCCAAGTTCTTTTGATTTGGGCTTCCTTCTCAGGAGTAAAACCAAATCACAAGTCCCCTAACATGGGCATCCTCCTTAGAAGTAACCCCAGCCATAATTTTCCCAAATATGAGCATTCTACTCAGGATTAAGCCCCAACCATAATTCTCTTAACCTGGGATTCCTTTTCAGGAGTATGCCCCAGTCTCAAATATGGGCATCCTCTTTAGGAGTAAGCCCCAAGTCCCTTAATTTTTCAAATCCCTTTAACTTGGGCCTCCTTCTCAAGAGTAAGCCCTATTCTTAATTTCTCTTAACCAGTCTCAATTTACTTTTGATCTGGGCTTCCTTCTCAAGAGTAAAACCCAATCATAAGTCCCCTCTTAATTTGGTCATCTTCTTCAGGAGTAATCTCCAAGTTAGAGTATCCAAATCTCCATGAAGTACATATACCATTATGGACCTTGTTCCCGGATTTCTTCCCTGAAGAAAATCATAATCGTCATCTATTAGGGTAGTCATACATACATAAGCCCCATATCATTTCTTATGATGGCACAATTGTCTGGTTTTACAAATACCTCTTGTTTCTCACATTGAGCATGACTCACGTGAGCTTAGAGTGTAAAATTAATTATGAAATCTTTCTTTGAACCATAAATCATACATAAAAATCATACTCCCTTACTCAAACTACGTGGGTTCTGATTCCTTTTCCAAAACAATGGATACGTATGTAGCCCATCTGCGGGTATGATCCCAACTCTTAAATAATCCATATCCTTCTGAATGACAATAAACTTCAAGTGCCCCACTAAGTGGCTTTAAAACCAGTATGGTCATCATAATGACCAAGAGACTTTTTATAATGTATTAAAGGATAAAATATACTAAGAATCTCTAAACAAATATTGATGATTCTTTATCAATTAAGAATATTTAATACATATAAAAGATTCTCTAAATCTCATACATATCAATCATTTTTGTCAGATCTAAAGGAAAGATCATTTTATACATGGTAATGTAATAAAGATTCACGAACAAAACTTAAATCTATAAAGAGAGGCCCAGAGTATACAATAATTAGCCTAAAAAGGTGTGATGAGTTCGAACTCCCATCCTATCAACCAATGCAAATTCATAAGCCTCATCAGTCCCAACTAATGAGAGATTACCTTTGGAAATTATGTCCAAATGGATATGGAATCTTTGGATGTTTCTGGTCGTATGAACAAACCCATTAGAAACTGATTAGAATTTTTGAACCTTTAATAAACGAGGTCGTTCCCAATTCCAGAGGAAACAAAAAATGGTGAACCCAACATGAATCCTTAACCAAGTTAATGTGATGTTTTACCTATTTGTTAGACCCATATTTAACATCAATGATAGGGTCAACAAATCAATCAATAACATATGTGCTTATCCAAAAGATTTAGTGGCCAAAATTATCTTGATTACGACTGTCATATCAAATAGTCACTCACTTCCAACATATTCTTCATTTAAGAGAATGGCTTCTCTTAAATTCACACTTGTGAATGCCTCTGTTGTGAAGGCATCTACTGCTACTCCTACTGGATTGTCATCTGCTCTGAGGGTGACATCACCAACTCAGTGTCTTCAACGCTGGGTATCGAATGTGATGGTTAAGGAGTACCATCAACACAGTACCATTCCATCTCTGGAGGCTGCTTGACAAGCCCTCTAAGTGAGAAACTCACCCTGTCGCTCGGACAGCGACGACCAGTTATCAAGAAGCAGAGGGTGCTGACAACCGTCTCTAACCGTTTTGGGTCGTTATCAATGGAATGTAACAACTATTCCATCCCATATTCTGATGAGGTGAGTGAGAAGGCCGATCAATGCCTCAATTCTAGGAAACAGTAGTCCTTCCCGAGGGCTCCCACAAACAATCGCTGCCAGACTCGTGCGGTAGTGTGCCCTCAACCTGATGAGGGCGTCGTCTCCAGGCATTTGGCTCAGGTTCCTCGAACTCGAGCAGGCAATACGAACCACCAGAGGAAAAAACTGGTTAACAGTGAGCAGGTTTTTATCTCTGCCATTTCCGGAGAAACCCACCAACCTAACTTGGTGGCAAGCAACGAGGGGGCACACACACCCGTCAGTTTTAATACTGCTGTCCAGAAGACTCGTCTGGAAGCACCACACCAATACCACCAGGCAATTCGGGAAGAGTACTATAGACAGGAACAAACATCTGTTTATAAATCATCAACTAGTCAGCAGGCATGACTGACTACTGGCAATGGAGCCCGCCAACCCAATGTGTTGACAACTGGTAAAAAGGCACAAACACCTGCTTACACTCATCAATACTCCCAACAGCCTCGTTTTTTCAGTATTGAAGGAATCTCATCAACCACATTTGGTGGATTGAAATCAGCGAGCACATACACCTGCTAGTATTGATCAAGCCAAACAACAGTCTCGTTTGGTAGCATTCGGAGAAGTCAGTCGAAAATCTCCGATGAAAAACAGGAGGCAGACTCAACTCTATGCCCCCACACATGAGTACTGTCAGGATTCACTGATAGGAAAAGGAGGGTAGGAGCAGGCACATACACCTACTCCAAGCACGGAATGGACATATATACTTGTTCCGGCCACTAAAGTCACCAAGCACATTCTTTCAATGGTGAAAGAGTAGAATCAAATCCCTGCTCATATTCTGGATGCCTGCCAGGATATTATAACAGTTTCAGCAGCATCTCAGGGAAAGACACATAAATCTATCCCAAATAGTGGAGTGACACATCAACAATTTACTCTAGAACACACACACACATCTGTTCCAGTCCAAGAGGGTTGTGGGGAATTCTCCCCTATATTATATGGATAGACAAGTCAGGCACATACACCTTATTTTAGTGGAGATAATCAGCCTAACCTGATCATTTCTTCTAATCAGGCACATACACCTTCCCATAATGACCACATTCATCAACAAGTGCTTCCCAAAGTGAGTAAGAAGGCATCTAAGAAGAAGACCCTCCCAACACAGTCATGTAATCAAGGGCCATTCTGTAATAAGGCCTTACTCGATGCTGGAGTTCTTGATGTGCTCAGACAATTATCTGTTGCAACTCAAGATTCTAATCTCTTAGTTCCCAATAGTGGGAACATTAATTCCGAAGGTCTGCATCAGATAATTCCTCATGAAGGCTTGCTTCATGACAATGCAGTCGATCTCGACATTTCATCTTCAGATGAGAGGTACAGGAACCCTCTGTGTGGTCAGAAGACCAAGGAGAAAAATGTTTCATCTTTTGCTATAACCCACCATGGTGGTCCTCCCCATCATGATGAATTTAGCTGTAAAAGTCCTCTCCGTAGTAGTGAATCACATTGCTTGGAAAATTCTCCAATAAGCAATGTAGTGATTAGAAAGCCCTCTTATCTTGAGGCACTTGCAAAAGTGAATCCAGTCATGTCTGACACTTTACCACTTTTAGGTGAAACACATTCTCAATAAAAAGATAGCCCAGGGTGTAGGTCATTCTCTGAGCCACCCCTTAGTCATGCGTCTTCTAGTTTGATCAATGAATTCTCTACCAATCTTGTTGAATCTGATGAAGCAGAAAGGAAGCACCAGCTCTGGTCTAATCAGTTAGAAGAATAATCATTGAATGATAATGAGGAAGTATTGCATATGAAAAAATGACTAGCAAACTGTGAAGTGAAAGTTATGTTTCGGCCTTTTTCTGATTCTTAGTATGACATTCCAGAGATGTTGACAGAAGATGGAATTCATGATATTCATCTCAACATATGGAAAACCCTTTATCAGTTGAAAAAATAAATACTATCTTATGATGAATATGAGAATCATGTCAAGATAATATAAGGGTTACAACGCCAAATTGATTTGGCATCTCTCTCGGTTTCTCGATATCTAAAGGCTGAAAAAAAGTAGAGAACCCTTCAGCGTTCATTCCTTGGCGCACTTTGAAGATTGCTCCAGTTAATTGCCAATGCCCCATCTGGTATTCATATCAGGGGATGGGGTGTTCATGGAGTTCTACATTTCATTGTACTATCCTATCATCAAAGTTGACAAAAATGGTCTCATGCAATGTTATTGCCCATGGCCATCCACAATCAATCGGTTTTGTTTATAATCAAAAGATTTCCCAAGAACAGGCCTCAACTAGTTCCTCTCAAAATCAAGACTACAGTGAAAAAGTTGTTGAATTACTCATGCATCAAGTAAACAAGAATATTGAACAGGCCTCTCATTTGGAGCAAGCACATCATCAAGAAACAAAGTATCAGAAATCATCCAAAGGTCTTTTGAGTCGGGTGATAAAAGTGGATACATGTTGATGCATCTAGATAATTTCCGGACTAAAGTCCACAAGATAATGAGATATTTCAAGAAATTATCAGATATAGCATGTCAAGAACCCCCTCAGCTTGCCAGACTGGAGACTCTTTTAACCCAACCCTCAAAATCAACAAATAGGATTCGAGGAGTTGAGCATGGACAACCCCAGTCCACCAGACTGAGGACTTTTTCAAATCATCAATCCCTCCCTCAGAGAATGTTAGTCTTATCTCAATTGGGGAAGAAGCCTTAAGAGGAATTAAGAGCCAAATTATTAAGAGATTCCCTCCAAATTACGGGTTTTCAAGACGTTCCTGAGGGATTGAATCAACAAAAGTCAATGTCTCATCAAGGACATGGAAGAAGACAATATGGAAGAAATTCCGATAGAAGGGATGCAATGCGTTATGCATCAATAAATGTCATCAAAGCCAGAGTTGCTGATCCACCAGATGAGGCTCACTCGGAGGGATCAGATGAAGAGGTTCTTACTTAAGAATTTGTACTCACATACACAAATGAAGAACGTGTGTGTACACGAAGTCAAAGGATTACTCAGACCCTAGGTAATCATTCAAATAACTCACTTCCCCCTCTCCGAATGATGTCCAATAAGGGGAATGGAAATAATCAGGTTACATACCCTTCCTCTGTAGAAGGCCAATCTCCCTCACTAGAGCAATGATTTTCACAACAAGAGGTAGAAATGAAGGAACTAAGGAGGATGAATGCCGAACTACTTCAAGTTAGTCTTCGTCCTAATCATGCTGGAGTCAGTCATCAAAGGTAATTTGCTGCGGCTGCTGAGATGGATCATGAATATCCTCCTCTACCAGTACACCATCCCAGGTCTAATCTTACGGGTCAAGTGAAACATCAATTTGGAGTGCTACCATCAGTTTCAGAACCAGCCACCACATCTTCCCATTCTCCAATCATTGCACATGTTCAGGTCCAAGCTCAACATGATGTTTCTCAAATGTTAATAACTACTATTGAGTCATTAACAGCTCGGTTGGAAGATATGGAGGGAAAACAAGCTAACATTCAACCATAAATGAGAGCTTATCCTGAATGGGTTGATGCAATTACTCCCCCATCAAATTTTTCAAGTACTACATTCCCAATATTTAATGGTTCTGGAGACCCAGAGAAACACTTAACACATTTTGTTTCTTGTTGCGATCCTATGATGGGAACCCCTCAATAATAGGAAATAGTTAAGATCAGGTGTTTTGTACAGTCATTACAAGGGCCTTGTTTTGTCTGGTACACAAGCTTGTAATCCTGGTCAATTATCGGATGGGAGGATCTCCGCCAAAGATTTATTCTTCAATTCAGCTCAAATTTCCTAAACACAATAGTTTTTTATCTTAAAAACTATATTCAAAGGGAGAATGAAAGGGTTTTAGATTTCATTGCTTGCTGGAATGGATTAATATATTACCTGAGCTTAGAACTCTCTCAAGAGGAATTGTTGCCAATCTGTGTGGAAAATTTATGTGATGAGCTATGCTCACCATTGATCCCTATAAAATACACAGGAGGTTTTCGATACCTAACATCAATCGCTAAACTGATTGAATATTATATTATGAAGACTAAGGATAAATCACGTGTAATTCCATCGGCTCTAGGAAAAAGAATGGGTAAAGAAGAGAATGCTACAATTATTCTTAAACAAGCACCTGTACCTGCTTCTACTTGAAAACCATCATCTTCACTAAGGGCTCCACCTCTTGAGCGCCAACAACAAATATTGTTTCATCAAGATGATCAATGATATCAAAGATGGAAACAATTTGAGGATATAAAGAGAAAAGTTTAATCTTTCCAAAATGAACAAGTTCCTGGTTAATTCATTTCGGCTCTGGAAAATAATTTTCTTCAATTATCAAGGCCCAAGAGGCCAAACAAGGTAATAGATGAAGACCGTCACAACTATTTCTCATTTCATCAGATGTTGGGGCATCCCATTCAGTAGTGTTTGGTCTTCAAATACCTCATGAAAAAAATGGTCGACTTGGGAAAAGTTAAACTGAAAGGTTCTTCATCTCAGGTAGCATGTGTTACTGCTACAGATCCAGAGGAGGAAGGCGAGTGGAAAGAAGTCAAGAACAAAAATTCCCAAAAATATAATGATTGGATGGTCAGAAAGACAATCAACCAAACTCATGCTATTTTGCGAACAAAATTGAAGAAAACAATTGTGTCTTCTTCCATGAATGCCGCAGCAAAACCCTCTTCATTAAAGGGAAAATATTCAAAGAAATGGAATAATTACAATAAAGAGGAACAATCAGAAGAAGATGAAATCATGTCAAATCCCAAGTTGTCTTTGACTCTGGAAGATTTTATGCCATATACATTGAAGCAATGGGCACCGCCCCACCAAATGGCATAGCCTAAACTGGCTGATCAGGTAGAGTCTTTATCGGATGAAGAGTTGATCTTCGGTTCTATTAATGTGATTCAATTAACAGATCCATATGACAGTCACAGTTTCGATTTTGATGTGCCCACGTTCCCTGTATCAAATAGAGGAATCAGAGGAAGTTCCAGAGGTTTAGGATACAGGGGAAGACGTGGATATTTTAGAGGCCACTATTCCAATTCTACCCCTGCTAGAACTATGTATGTGGTAGAAACTCATTGCAGAGCCCTTCAACAAGCTCAACAAGAACAAGAAAGGTCTTTTACACAAGGCAGATTCAGTCTTGGCATAGTTATTCTGGAAGATCAGTTGGAGGTTCCATCTTCTTCTTCTCATCAAGTAAATAGACATAATCAGTCTAATCTTCCAAATCCAGGAGTATTACCAACTCTTATCCCAGTACAAGATGCATTAACTTCCAATGTAACAACTTCCAAGTCACCTGCTAAACCACATGTTATTGTTGGGAAATTCAATCCTTTGAATCAAAAGTTTAATGTATTGAAACACTGGCCCAAATAATGGCCATGTTATCAATTTTGGATTCTTTTAATTTATCAAAGGATCTTCGGGAGGCACTCATCGAGGCTTTGTTGAGCCCTTAGGAGTTTAAAACTAAAATTGATGCAGCTTAAGTCTACCATGTAGAGAATAATCCTGCAGAATGACATTCTGTGATATCGTTCACAAATGAAGATGAAGATGATGTCGTTCATGGACATATTAGACCATTGTACTTATCTGTAAAGGTCAATGGTGTAGATGTCTAAAGAGTTTTCATTGATAATGGTTTAGGATCCAACCTCATCCTCATTCGTACACATCGTCAATTGGGCCTCACAGAATCTGATTTCTCTCCTTTTACATTGATGTTACAAAGATATGATAAAAATGAACAAGAACCATTGGGAGATATTACACTCAGAACTCATTTTGGAGATCTTGTATCCAATTCAGATTTCATGGTTGTTGATCAAGACTCAGCCTTCAACATCTTGCTTGGTAGACCCTGGCTACATCAACATGCGGTTATCCATTCATCATATAACAAATGTCTCAAGTATTATTTTGATGATCAAATTGGGACATTTTATGGTGATAAATCCTCATTCAAGACATGTGAATCTTACTAAATTGAGGTGGAATTTTATCACATGAAGTGACATGAGAAATCCACAACATGTGATATTACCAAAGTTAATGCTCCATATGGTTTGGAAAATATTCCAGTAAACCCATTTACACATGTGAGTGTAGATTATGTGTTGCCTATCAGTCAAATTGACAGGATAGTCCAAAATCAAAATACTCTTATGGAAACTTCCATTATGTCAATTAAAAAAATTAAGCCAGACAATATGAGAGAAAGTGGTGATTCACCAAGCAATGATGAAAGCTCAAATAGATATGTCTTCATTTCATCTGCTAAAATCTAGCAAGTCTATACTTTTCCAATCAGGCCAGAGCAATTTATAGTAATGTCAGAGGTAAAAGATGATGTCGATTCTCAATACATCATCTCTTCTTTATTACCAAAAGAAGAACCTTCATCATCAATCGGGTTAGAAATGGAAGCTTCTTCTTCAAGATGTGCAAATTTTAATGTCTCTTCTGATCATGAAAATTCTGCTTCATCATCGACTATGCAAGTTGAAATAGAAGAAATAACACACGTTGAAGAAGAAGAGTAAGATCTCATGGATTCTCTTCCAGCATTTGAAGAGGGTATCTCTACCACCGTGGATGAACTCAGAGAAATAAATCTGGGTACAAAAGAATATCCACTCCCCACTTTAATTAGTGCGGCTATGACTCTTGAAGAGCAAGATATGTATATTTAATTTCCAATGAAAAATCGAGATATATTTTCTTGGAACTATACATAGATGCCAGGGGTTGATCCTGATGTTGCCACTCATCATTTGGGTTTTCTAGAAGAACATCTAGGATTTAAACTACCCACTAGAAGAACACACCCAACCTTTGCATCCAAAATTGAAGCTGAAGTGGATAAGCTCTTCAAAGATAACTTCATCAGAGATGTTCAATATCCCAAGTGGTTGGATAATATTGTCCCAGTGAAAAATAAGAATGGGAAAATTAGAGTTTGCATTGATTTCAGAGATCTTAATCGGCATTGTCCTAAGGATGATTTTCCATTGCCAATTATAAAACTCTTAATTGATGCAATAGCTAGCTATGAAGCACATTCCTTCATGGATGGATATTCCGGATACAATCAAATCTAAATGGCTCCAGAAGATGAATAATCTACAGCCTTCAGAGCCCCTTAGGGTGTGTTTTTCTATCGGGTAATGCCCTTTGGCCTGAATAATGCAGGCACAACATATCAGCGTGTCATGCATCGTATCATCAAACCCTTTTTAAGGAAGTTATTGATTGTTATGTGGATGATTTGGTGGTTAAATACAAACAATTCTCTAATCACTTGGATGATTTGGAAATCATATTCCACAAACTTAGGCAACATAATTTTAAGTTAAACACCTTAAAATGTGCTTTTGGGGTAACCTCAGGAAAATTTCTCGGCTTTGTTGTACGCCATCGGGGTATCGAAGTCGATCATGAGAAGACAATGTCAATCATTGGTATGTTACCTCCTCAAAACATAAAGTAATTGAGAGGAAATCAAGGACACTTAGCCTATATTCAGTGTTTCATCACCAATTTGGCAGGAAAAAGTATAACCTTCACCAAATTGATGAAGAAGGGAGTCACTTACATGTGGACATAAGAATGTCAGGAAGAATTTAATATTATCAAGATGTATCTCTTGATTCCACCAGTGTTAATGCCACCTATTGAAGGAAGGACACTTGTCCTCAATGTGAAAGCTCTAGAGAGATCATTGGGTGCCTTTCATGCTCAGAAGAATGATTCTGGGAATGAAAACAGCCTCTACTATCTCAATCAGACTATGCTTGAAGAAGAAAACTGATACTCAAATATTGAGAAGTGCTTCCTGGCATTAATATTTGTAGTTCAGAAGTTGAGACACTACATGCAACATCACGAGGTCCAATTGGTATCTTGCAATAACCCGCTCAAATTCATCCTTCGTCGTCCAATTCTTATAGGTGCGGTTAGGGGGAAAGAGATCTTTGTTGGATCTTCAGGTCCGTATGCAGTTGATCATAGTTGAACATGCTGCACTTTTCAAGAATGGAGTGCATGCATGTATTCTGGGGAACCTTGATAAGGGTCGGCTCACTCAGACCGTGCAGAGAGGAAGATGGGTAAGGTGGCTGCCTCCGGCTAGCAGGTTGAAACTGAATGTAGACGGTTCATGCATGGGGGGGATCATGAGGGGTGGTGGTGTTCTACAGGATTGTTGGGGATTGGTACACATAGCGTTCAGTTCTTATTGTGGACCAGGCTCTTCTATGGCCGCAGATTTTAGAGCCCTTCTCTCGGGTGTAACGCTTTGCAGGAGGAGGGGTCTTCGGTGTCAGAGATTGAATCTGATTTTGAGGTCCTGGTTAGATCACTCCATGGGACTTGTGACATTGCTTGGAATCTGATATATATTTATAGAAGGTGCAAAGCAGAGACCAACCAGGGTAGTTTGATCCATCATTGTGTACAAGAATCCAACTTTGCGGCTGATACGATGGCCCGTGGGGGAAGGCCAGAGGAGACATTGATAGTTTACGATAGTCTTAACTCTTTACCACTCGAATGTGTCAATGTAATTCAGAAGGATGCCCTTTTCCTTCACTACTTTCGTCCTTCGTGACGTGTATCCCTGGGTTATAAGGTCATATAATAAAATAGTAACTTCCTGCAGTCATCCAATTCTTACAGGACGTCTAGCAAGATGGGTGGTTATTTTAAAGCAATTTGATATTCAATATGTGTCTCAAAAGGAAATAAAGGTCCAATCTCTATCTGATTTCCTTTCTGAACACCCTTCAGTAGAAGATACATCTTCAGATATTGAACTTCCTGATGAGGAAGTATTCTCTATTAAAGAAAGCCTTCAAACATGGGAAATGTACTTTGATGGTGCTTCCAGAAGACCAACAGGGAGGAAAATGGAATATCCTAAGTTCAAAAAAGTTGGGTTAGGAATTGTACTCATTTACTCAGAAAAGGCATTTCTACCTTATTTATTCACATTATTGGGGGGTGGTACAAATAATGTAGCGAAATACCAAGCTCTTATTGCAGGATTGGAGTTGGTGCTTCCAGCACAAGTGAATCACTTAAAGGTGAAAGGTGATTCAGACCTGGTAATCAATCAAGTCAATGGGGATTACACAATCAAAAAAGAAGAATTAATCCATTTGTATGATTACGTCATAGAGTTAACGGCGGAGTTTCCTTCGGAACCGACATTTTATTATGTCCCAAGATCACAAAATGCCCAAGCTGATAGTCTGGCTAATATAGCCATAGCTCTGAAAGATCCAAATAGGGACGAGACAACCATCAGTATTTCCCACCGTCGTACAATTTCACCTTATGTTCAAATAAGAACAGTGGAAATCAATTAAATTAGTCCCATCTATAAACCATATGGTCATACTATAGAATTGATGACACTTATCATGGAATACCTTCAAAATGGAAAACTTCTTCCTGATAGAGATGGGAAGGAACATGTCCAGAGACGTGTGGTCAATTTCACTCTTTTTTGATAGCCCAGATCACTTAGAGAAAATTCTCTACAAGAATTGTTTTGATGAATTTCTCTTCAGATGTATGGACGGTGAAGAGACAATAGTTGACATGAATGATGTGCATGCAGGATTTTGTGGTGCCCACCCGTCTGGACATAGACTATCCGATCAAATTTGAAGTCTTGGATATTTTTGGCCTTCAATGATACAAGATCTTGTGGATTTTACAATGAAGTGTCATTCTTTCCAAGTAAATTCCAATTTCATTCATCAACCACCAGAGTTTCTTCATAGATCCAAATACTCATGGCCATTTTCCACATGGAGAATGGATATAGTGGGACCTTATCCTTTAGATACAGCCAAGCAGTTGAAGTATATTCTTACTACTAATGACTTCTTTTCCAAATGGCCAGAGGCAATACCAATCAACAGAGTCAGTTCTAAATGCATTGTTTGCTTCATCAAGTATAAAATAATTACAAAATTTTGTGTCCCTCGTACCATATTGACAGAAAATGGCACTAACTTATCTTCATATGAGGTGAGGATGTTGTATCAAGAATACAACATTAAATCCAATCATTCCTCTCGGTATCATGCAGCCGCCAATGGCCAGATAAAAGCTTTAAATAAGACTCTGTCAAATATACTACAAAATATGGTGGATAAAGATAAGAAATCATGGCCTGATAAACTCTTTCATGTTTTATGGGCTTATCGAACCACCACCCACACTATAACGCGGTCAACTCCCTATTCATTGGTATATTGAACAGAAGCAGTCTTTCCACTTGAGGTTCAACTACCCTTGCTCAGAGTAGCCATTTTTTATCAGTCATCTACATATGAACAATCTCAAAAGTGATTGGATGAATTCGAACTGTTATATGATAAATGATTCTGCACCCTGCACCACTTGAAAATCTATCAGAATTGAATAGCATGAGCTTTTAATAAAAAATTTCATCATCGTTCATTCATTCATGGAGAATTGGTATTTGTTCTCAGAACTCCAATGATACTAGGAAAGAAACCTCCCAAGCTTGAGCCCAAATAGGAAGGACCTTATTCAATACATAAGGTCTACTCTAATGGAGCTTATTCTTTAATCTCAATGAATGGAGAACTCATCACTACTCCATCCAATTCCAGACTTCTGAAGAAATATTTTGTATGAACACAAAATACACAAAGGGTCCATGCATACGACTTTAAAGTATTGGAACTTATGTCCAACTTGGAGTTAAACTATGACGTCTTAACTAGATGACGTTAAACTGTACAGAAGTCCATTACGTCCAGCAATTCATTAAACTGCATAACCAACGGTCCATGCATACGACCTTAAACTATTGGAATTTCTCTCTTTCAGCAAGACATTAAACTACATCATCATCCATGGTCCATAAATATGACCTTAAAATATTCGCACTTTCGTCCAACATGACGTTAAACTATATCCCTTTCATCTTCCTATACGATGTTAAACTATACATCAATGGTCCATGCATATGACCATCAACTATTTGCACCATCGTCCAACATGATGATAACCTATATTGTCCCTTTTTTTGACCAACATGACGTTAAACTATGAAAAAGTCCCAAATAGATCCAACATGGTGTTAAACTGTGTCCTCTTTTGTCCTTACTGCATGACATTACACTACACAGTCCCCCTTTCTTCCAACATGATGTTAAACTGTATTGTCCCTAATACATGACACTTAATTTTGTAGCACCAATAGTCCTCACTACAAGACTTTAAACTGCATAGTCCCTTCATATGTCCTACATGAATTTAAACTGTTCATCGTTAAGGTTGTTGCTACCTCTTATTTCTCACACCGAGTATGACTCACATGATCTTAGAGTAAACATCAACCATAACACCCTCTCTAGGTCGCTAACCATGCGTAAGTCCCAACATCATTTTTTAGGTCATTGTCTCCAAGAACAACTTGATCATTAATTCATTCTTAAATTGAACTACGCGGACTTTGATCCTTTCCTTCTATGTTGGGTACGTAGGTAGCCTCCTGAGGTAAAATCCCAAAACTAATTTCTTCACATTGATTCACCTTTTTCCTTGCTACATGACGTTAAAATTTACAGCACCTTTTGTCATGTATGACTGTAAACTATAACATTATTTTATACCCTCACCTGAGAAGAAATCATTATTTACATTGATATCCAATCAAGTTATATTTCAAAGACTACGTGCATACTTGGTAGTGCCGGAACCTTTTATCTTGGGTGAAACCATCAGTGCACTAATGTCCCCTTTTCACCCTTCATTTGTACAAACTAAATCTATACAATAGGTATTTCTAGAACTAGGTGAAGCTTGATTCCCATCCTTATGGTATACGTAGGAACGTTGGAGAATCCCTCGAATCCAGCCCCAAGTCTTTGGGCCTAACCCCAAATTCCACATTCAGTCTCCTGACTGAAAAGTCCCTATGAAAACACACATTGTGTATTCATTATAATGGTCTGAGTTCTATGAACCTAAACTAAGATCTCTTACACTTTCTTCCCACATGATGTTAAATTGTATTTCAAGAACTATGTACGGCTTGATTCCCATCCTTATGGGATATGTAGTGAAGTCCAACATTTCAATTCAGGACCCATCCACCACATGATTATGGTTAGCATTGATCTGTGTATCTCTACACACATTGGACAATACCAATTTTTATGTGTTATAATCCTAACCTTAAATATTTTCAGATCTTAATAACCGTTTTCCTGACCTCTAGTCACAGCAATGTCCAATTTCTGAGAGTACTTTTACCTGACTATGCAGCACGTTCCTTTAGGCAGCCTTGCATAAGTAGTCTACATTACAGACTTTTCAGCTAAAAGATACTATTAGTTAACTATGCAACCAATGCCCTTAGGTGGCCCTCCATAATTCAACCCCTAACAGGTTTGTTAAATAATTGTAACTTCATACTTGGGAATAAGACCTCTATTTTCCTTATTTGTCTTATCAACAATATATAAAGGATCCATCAAAAAATAGCCACCCTTAACATATTTGCCCCCTGTTTTTTCATGATCTGAAATTATTCAAGTCTATGGTTTATATTTCTCTTCCCTACGTTTGGGTCAAACCTTCATAGGAGTGACATTCATCTAGTTCTTAGACGATATTTCTTGGAAATATCTTCCCCATATTCAAGTACCTCTCTCCATACAACAAACTATATACTTTGGAAAATTTGAATCTCCATAAACATCCATTGGCTTTTTATCAGTAGAAAAATAAATTTCTGAGAGTTCTTTTGCCTGACTATGCAGTACGTGCCCTTAGGAGGCCTTGCATGAATAGTCTACATAATAGACTTGTCATCCAAAAAATACTATTATTTGACTATATAGCCAATGCCCTTAGGCGGCCCTGCATAATTCAACCCCCTAATCGATTTTTTAAATAATGGTAAATTTAGTCTTGGGAACTACTTCTTATAATGACTTTTTTCCCTTTTTCGTATCATTCCTCAAATTCAAAATTTATTAAGTCATAGTTTACATGTTTTCATTCATACTTGAGTGTGGTAAAATGTTTTCAGATAAGTTTCCAAGGAATTGAGTCAATTTTAACCCATTCGGTCAAAGCTACTTCGACCTTAAACCTTAGCCTTTTTATGTCTGACATTCAAGACCTTAAACATCCCACAACAAACTATGGAACTCTGAATAAAAGTCATGTCCCAGCTCACTAAACATACATTTTTTTATGATTTAGGTAATATTGATCAATTATAAGATTCAATGCTTGTAGGGTTATTTAATAATCTTATCAAAAAAATAAAACTATTCTTACTAGGACCTTTGGCTTCGTTAAAAATTTAAAGCATGTAGAAAAATAATGTAGGTACAAATGATTAAAGATGAAAGTGTTTTTCATTAATGCGTAGGAGATACAATGACATCCATAGACTAGATTCCTTTATCTTTTTCAAGAATTACAAGAGGATTTCAACATAACTCTTCATTTGATTTACGGTATCCCGAGCTTCATTAGCAACCACCTAGAATTCATTCATTTCAATTGGATACAATAAGAGATGCGGTGATACCATATCTTCTTGGAACAATTGTAAAAGAATGTTCTTGAATGCAGTTTGAGAAAATTTTTTGCTGATCAAACAGTGACTCTATTTATGTCCAAGAGACTTGGAAGATGGATACATAGGTTTGAAAATGGAGCATTGGAAGTGAAGAGCCATTTGGAGAGAGTACACTTTTTAGATATTGTTTCTAATGTCATCTTCTCACAATCAACCAGTAGTGGAAAAACATATCATCCCATGGTTTTCCATTTTCATATTTTTAAGGAAATGGCATGGAAGAAAAGTTTTAAAGTTCACACCATTGTTAATGCTATTAATTCACATCATAACCGAAGTAGAGGGATATTAGTGTGGCTGCATATTGGGCATATTATTCTTCAGATCTAGAATATATACTCCTTGCAGATGACCATGACCATATAAAGGCAGATAAATGCTCTGTGGGAAATTGACATGATATTTCTTCAAGTACATGGCCAGATCTGGAAGAGTGCTATCACAGACAGTATAATAATCATGGCCAATCATGCTCATCATATCATCAATTTTCTTGCTAGAAAGTTCATCATTCGTTCTGATTTTATTGGGATCCATTTAATTTGCAGAAAAGTTGAATAATTAACTCTTAAGTAAGTTGATTTTTCATAAATTTTTTTAAGAAAAATAAAAAAATGTATAAGGCATTAAGGTACGCAAGTCCCAAAGTTGGAGCGCAAGTATCAGTGTGTTGCGCATGTGTTTGGCGTGCATGTATTACCGCATAAGTCCAAATACCTCTACACCAACGCGACAACAAAGAAATAGCAGAAAATAGTGTCACTTGGGTGATGGAAGCAACACGCGTGGCAAGAGATCAGAAGTTTTAAATTCGGTGCTTTGCATGAGGAATGATTGCGTATATATAGGCCAGGCCGCACCCTTGCGTTCCGACGCCTACACAGCTGAAAAGTTAAGTGTTTCCCTCTACGCGCTCAACACTTGCGTGCCGTATGTTCCTTGGTTTTCTTCTTTTCCTCAAAGTCACATCCTCATTTCTTTCGGATCCAACTCGGATGGGGGACTATTTTTGACTCTCCATTTCATCACAGAGTCTAAAGGAATGTAATGGGAAATACCTTGAACTCAAAGTGATTCATCCTTTGAAGAAACATCAAAAATTGACAAAGGCACAAACCAAGATTCAAATTCACTTGGTTAGTGAAAGATCCATGAAGGTCCCACATGTATACTTGCGCGCCACCCAGTGGTCACGCAGGTGACCTGCACTCCCTCTTTGAAATTTGCCCAGGGTCTTCACCAACATATAAATACCCCCTGGGAGCCCCCCATTTCGGAAACGAAAAACTCCACAAACTCAGATTTGAGCTCCTGGTTCCCTAGTCTCTTCTCAAAGCTTCTAAACACTTCTAAGGTAATTTCTTACCTAGTACGGATGTTCATAAGATGGGGGTAAGGCCTAAGTGTTGAAAGTCATCAACACTTGCGTGCCTAGGTGGCCATCCCTTAAGAGAAATGGACTCACTTGCGCACCGCCTTACCCCTTCAACAGAACTTGCACGGCAATATTCTGAAAGCATTCAAGGATAGTACAAAGGGCTTGATCCAAGCCTTGCCAAAGTTTTACTCTAAGGATTGACCATCACGCAAGTACCCTTGTGTAGCGCACGTACACCTGCGCGACCTGGACTTGCGCACCCATGCAGTACTTGCACGCCCACACAGGACTTGCGCACCACCTTATTTTTGGTTACCCCTCCTGCCTATTTCACCTCTCCTGTGTTTATCCACCTATCCTCTTCAAGATTAAGCCTTCAGAACTCTCTCCAAAGCCATCTATGTCATGATTTTCTTATTGGCTTCTTTATCTGAAAAGAATTATGTGGAACATCTCTTAAAACCTAGTGATTTACATATCTTTATGTCACTAAGGTCAGAGATTTCATTCATTTCAACCATATCCATTAAAATGAGAGCATCCTTAACTAGGCAATCCTCCTTAGGATTAAGCACCCGTCATAATTTTCTAAATATGGGCCTCCTTTTCAGGGGTAAAAACCAATCCAATCTCTTTTGATTTGGGCTTCCTTTTCAGGAGTAAAACCAAATCACAAGTCACCTAACTTGGGCATACTCTTTAGGAGTATTCCTCGGTCATAATTTTCCCAAATATGGGCATCCTCCTCAAGAGTAATCCCCAACCGTAATTCTCTTAACCTGTGATTTTTTTTCAGTAGTAAGCCCCAGTCTCAAATATGGGCATCCTCTTTAAGAGTAAGCCCCAAGTCCCTTAATTTTTCAAATCCCTTTAACCTGGGCCTATTTCTCAGGAGTAAGCCCCAGTCTTAATTTCTCTGAACCAGTTTTAATTTACTTTTGATCTGGGATTTCTTCTTAGGAGTAAAACCCAATCATAAGTCCCCTATAAACTTGGGAATCTTCCTCAGGAGTAAGCCCCAAGTTAGATTATCCAAATATCCATGAAGTACATATACCTTTATAGACCTTATTCATGGGTCTCTTCCCTGATGTAAATCCTAATCTTCATCTATTTGGGCAGTCATACATACATAAGCCCCATATCATTTCTTATGATGGAATAATTGTCTGGTTTTACCAATACCTCGCGTTTGTCACACCGAGTATGACTCACGTGAGCTTAGAGTATAAAAGTAATTATGACATCTTTCATTGAGCCATAAATCACACATAAACATCATACTCCCTTACTCGAACTATGTGGATTCTGATTACTTTTCCAAAACAAAGGATACATAGGTAGCCCATCTTCGGGTACGATCCCAACTCTAAAATAAACCATGTCCTTCTGAATGTCAATAAACATCAATTGCCCCACTGAGTGGATTTAAAACTAGTATGGTCATCATAATGACCAAGGGGATTTTTGTAATGTATTAAAGGATACTATTGACTAAGAATCACTAAAACAATATAGATGATTCTCTATAAATGAAGAATCTCGAATACATATAAAATATTCTCTAAATCTCCTACATATCAATCATTGATTGTCAGATCCAAAGGAAACCAAATTTTATACTTGGTAATGTAATAAGGATTCACGAACAAAACATAAATCTATAAAGACAGTCCTGGAGTAGAAAATAATTCCCCTAAAAAGGTGTGATGAGTCCGACCTCCCATCCTCTCGACCAATTCAAATTCCAAACATCATCAATCCACAACTAATGAGCGCTTACCTTTGGAAATTAGGTTCAAATGGATATAGAATCATTGGATGTTTCTGGTTCTATGAAAAAAACCATTAGAAACCAATTGGAATGTTTGAACCTTTAATCAATGATGTCATTCCCAATTCCATAGGAAACAATTTTTAAATATATTCACTTGTAATGGGAATATCCTCAATTTTATAATTTCCACTAAACATTTTGTCTTAATATACCTCATTAATGGGTATTAAATCCTTTGTAATGGATGTAATTTACATAAGGTGTATATTTATGGAGGTGTAAAAATGATTATATGATTATTTATTATATTAAATATGACTTCACAATCCTAGAAATTATTATAGGCTCCATGTAGAGATATCCAATCCTATCCGTGGATCATCTAAAATTAAATTAAATAGAGTAAAATATGATTTATAAGAATCACATTCTCACAAGATTCTATCATAGAAGATTTATATACATGGGATAAAATTTTCATACATATTGGATTTTTCATTGGTAATTCAATATCATATTTTTTTGTCTTTATTTCATTATCTTAGTAAACATTCTATACCTCAAATGTGTTTTTAGAAGTAAAATTAATCATTAAAATTTCAAATTTTTTATGTAGGATAATTTTACATTTCACCGTATAATTTTAATGACCCAATACTTTAGTAGTTATTATATAGTTTATCAATTCATTAATTATCTGTAGAGGTTGTTGACATCTATTTTTCTCCTTATCTACTTGATTTATTTGACATTTTTTAATCTCTATAATCATTATATTTAATTAAATAGTTTCTAAGTGGTGGATTTGTGTAATAATTCCTCTCATCCAATGTATTTGTAGGCCTATTATATCTGATTAGCATACATGGTAATGATGGTCATATCTTCAACAACTAATAATTAAAATGTTCATATTAGATATTTAACTCTATTCCCATCCAAGATTTTAATCATATATGATGATTATTTTTCAGTCCTATATGGGTTTTATCAATATAGTTTTATTTAAAATCCTTTTTTTCTTCTTTACTTAAAAAATATGAGTATAATAGTTACCTCTATAGTCCATTTTAGTCAAAAGATAATATGAAATAATTATAAAAAACTACCAAATGACCCTATAGTGAATTATTATGTGAGATATAGTTTTATACACTAGAGAACCAATTTAATTTTCTTTAATGGTAAATTATCAAACATGATGTGTACCATGAATGCCACAATACACTTTCATCATATGCACTAGATGATTCATCATTCTTATATTTATACTCCATATGATCTCGCTCTATGTTAGTGAATTTTTTTAGGGAATGTATTTATTTAATAATAACATCAAAAACATCACCCATTCCATGGTGTAGATTTATCCCTCCAGTCTATTATTAATGAGAATCTACTATTGTTTTTCAACACCATCCAATTGAGAAACAGGTAAATGATCTGGGTAATTATTTGATAAATAAAAAAAATACATATATTTTTAAATTTTATTTATATATTAATAGGTAATAAGTTTATTTGAATATCCAATGAAGGAATGTGGAATTTACTGGATGAAAGAATGAAGACTTATAATTTATTTCTATAAAGAATTAAACAGTTCATCATGATCAATGATATTTATTATAGTTTGAGATGGTTTGGTGGGATTGGAAAATATATTATTCACTCTAGTACTATCTGATTTCAACTACCATTTTAAAAATCATTCCATTGTATGTCTCACAACTTGTTAAATAAATTTCTCATTATTCAAGTCATTGAATAAAAAAATCTATTAGTGTGTGAATCATGAAATAAAATTAATATTATCTAATATATGATAAATAAAATTAATCCTAACACATCTTATATTATGAAACCAAAATTTCAATAAATGTTATTTTAAAATCACCCCACTTCACTATTGTTTCATCGTAAATTATTTCCATAAATATATGTTATTATTAATAACTTAATACATAAAAATAACTGTGCACCACTCCAATAAAATCTACTATAATGAAAAATCACACACCCATTAATGTCTCATAATAAAATTAAATTACATAGATTATTTGAAAATAAATTAGTAAATTAATGGATAATAAAAAAATATAATACATTATTTAATATGATTATTCACTACTTCTCACAATAAATCATACACCAAAACATGATCATTTAGATACTTTTTAACCATAACAATATTATTTTAAAACATATTCATCATATCTACCAAGTAATACTCATAGAAATAACATGATTAATATTCCACCTCACAATAAGGGGATCATAAATTTCAGAAACTATGAGATCAACTTCATAGTAATAGAAAAAATGAGAGAGATAAAATTGATGAACATATGTGAGAATAAGAGAAATAATTATTTAAGTGAAAATTATTTCAGGGGTTGGAAATAACAGAAGTTAATAGTTCCTGACAAAACATAGATAAAAATTAATGGGTTATGAAATATTTTATTTTTAATAAAATAAGACATGATAAATATGATTGTGGAAACATTAGTAAATAATCATGGGACATGATAACACAATATATAAAATATGTTTTGGAATAAACTTTTGTGTAAATAATATTTCCTTATTTCAAGACACACTAGAAGGAAAATTATCACATCAGGAATATATTTCAACATTGAATTATGTTTTCTCCCACATCTCAATCATTATAGATGATGATATATAATGAAATGCCCAATTCCATGCTGGGATGCATAATTTTAGTCACTCCAACCACATAGTAGAATGACCCCCATAACATTATGAGTTCACTAATAATTCCGAATAATATTATTATATATTTTTTTAAAAAATTAATTAGAGGTATATAAAATTATTTCCCCTCAAATAATATAAATAAAAACAATTCATATACATGAAACATAAACCTGAAAATATTTATAATGACATAATAACATGACTATCCCATTGGAATGATATAAACTCTAAGAAAACATTAATAAGAAAATATAATATTCCATTTATAGAAATAATTTATATATAATCACTATATAATAATTCGAATGAAGAAAAACAAAAATTTAATTGTGTTCACATTGATGAAAAATACTTTAATAAGATATTTAAAAGTTAGTTTCTGAAATATGGGGAAGTACCATTTATAATTTTTATAATTTTTATGTTAGAGGAAAATATTTTCCAAAAAAAATATCATTGAAAAATTCATTAAAAACCCATGAAGACATAGAGAATATGATTCTATTGGTTAATTTATAATGACATATTTAAAATTAATTTTCACTAAAAAATTAATAAAACATCATTATTCTTGCATTTTTGTAGGTAATTTGAATGTCATTAGAAAATGAAATTCATTTAAACCATTACTGATAATCCATTCATACCCTTATAAATAAATTTAAATAAAATTGAAAAATAATATTATTGATCATGCTAGTATATATTATAACATCTATAACTGAAAAAATGTAATACGAATATGAAGGATATTGATTCCTTACCAAAATAAGATTTATAGATAGTGTCTATTACATTAATTATATCACATAACAAAATATAAGAAAAATGGAATTTAAATGAAACAAAAACATATAAAACTAAAAAATAATTAGTTGTTAAAAAAATATATGGGGTTTTATTTAATATTATAACACATTTTCCTAGAAAATTAATATATTAATAAAAATAATGTATTAAAAGTAATAATAGAATGAAAACCACCACCTTTTACAAATTCCATGAAATCATATTAACATACATTATAATAATGATAAAAATATTAATTACTTATTTATAAACATTATTCAAAATTATTATATATTTTATTCTATTTTATTTTTTATTTATTAAATAGATATTGGTTATTTATTATTAATTTTTCTTATATGATTTTAGAAATTATGTCTTTTTTAAAATGTTAAGTGATTTTTATGGTAGTTATATTTCATAGATACAGTTTCCATCATTACATGATTAGTAATGGTTATTTAATAACAGTGTTACAGTGATGTACTCATCCCAAGGTATATTTTATGGAATGTGTTGGTGTATTTAATGATAATTGAAACTATGTATGCAATGATTTAGGTATTTTACCAATAATAGGTTGATAAGTTAAATTAATCATTTTTTTTCATATTCTAGAAACCATAATAGTTGAATTAAATACACAGTGATATAATATATTAGGTGTAAACATTTTGTGAAAAATATTCATGGTGAAAAATGGTGATGTTGGAATAACATCATTAATGTTCGTAGGGTAACTGACCTAAAAAAGGAAGTGATATACTAGTTAATGAGTAATAGTTATAGTTATATAATATGAGTATCATTTTAACAGAGGAGTAATGTTTCTAATATTTCATAATTAATGTTTATGATTATATTTATAACCATTTTATATGTTAGGTAAAATAAAAAATCTATTATTATAATATCATTACATATAAGGTCACTAATTTTTAATATGTTTTCTTCTAGAATAAGAGATTTTGGATATCTACTCTTAACTAGATGAGAAAATGACCCAAAATAATTAATGATTAGTAAAATAGGTTTTTATAGGGTGTTTATTTTAATAAAAATATTTTTTTGGAATGTTATAAACTTGTTCCATTTTTTGATAAAATGAGGTATGTTTCTTTTGAAATGTAATTTATGTCAATCTTATATATAGAATAACTTGGATGTTAAGTGAGTTAGCTAAGAAAAGTATTGTGATAACTGAATGTTTGATTCAACATTCGTGGAATGTAATTATAGAATCCAGGTTATTTATTTAATTGAATCATAATTTTATCTAGGATGATTCACCTCAACTTTCCCTTTTTTACCATGTTTAAATATTTTCCCGAATAAATATTTTTATTTTAAAAATACATGATAACCGCACATAACTAATTTGATCATTTTAGATTCAAAATTTAAACAATATTTAATTTAATTCAATTTATTGAAATGATAAAGTTACCATTCATATTAAAATATAATATACATATAAAAACTATTGTGATGGTAAAATCACTATTAAAAAATTATGTATTCTTATTATTATGTATAATCAAAAAAATATTAAATATGAGTAGTCAAATTATTTTTATATATTAAAATATTTTATTATATTTACCATTTAAAATTGATCAGTTTAATTTATTAAGATCATAAAAAAAGAACCATTATTCTCAAATATAGATTATATATGTTTTTTATGATCATTAATATAATTTAAAAAGTAGATTCATGTGGAACATAATGATATAGTTCATCTGAATCATGGAAAAATAAAAAATGTTTCATATGTGAATTAAATCCCATCCCACTATGTTATTCATAACTAGAAAAATTCAAATAAATATAATAGATAATATATTTCATTACAACATGGAGAAATGAAACTTAAGAAAGCGTGAGATAAAATTCTTAGTAAGGGTAAATAAGGGAGAAAACTAATAATAACATGTGAATACATGTAATATAACCTGGTTTTCAAATATTAAAACCATACCATTCTTATAAAAGATCATAATATTGGGTCTAGGAAGAATGTATAATATTTTATATTACATGAATCATAAAATAATTAAATAACATGATTTATGATAGCATAATAATGAGATAAGACATGGAATTTTGGAATATAAATAATCATAAAAAATAATTTACTTAGTAGTTCAGGGATCATTTCTACGACTATCAAAGTGTCATGGGTGAATTACACAAAACATCAGAGTAGTCAATGGTCACTCAAAGTCTTTAATAGTGGAAACAATGTCTCTCGATAAACTGGGTCTACTCCCCATTATAATCCTTTTTATCTTATGATATATCAATCATTACCAAAAAAATAGAGGGAGATATGGTCCTAAACCCTTACATAATTACAATCAAACATATGTGTTCAAAAAGATCATAACATTTTCATTATATTTGAAATCATGGATATAAATGGTTTCTATAAACATTCATCACTACATAACCTATGGAAGGGAAACTTATTTCCTAACCATTTTATAATGCTGTCAAATTCTAATCCATGGAAAAAATAAGTTGGTTTCAAAATCATTTTATCTTTATATAATCCAAGTAATAAAAACAACTTTCATAATCATTATTTGAGCATAAAAATAATCCATGTAGATAAAGAAAAAGTATTTTATCACTGGAATATATCCCCAGTAAGTATTTAGTAACATAAATTTATTTCATATTATATTAAAAATTAAATTGAAATAAAAATAATATGGAACATTTATCAAGGAAAATATACATTCTTTGAAAATAAACTATTTAAAATTTTAAAATTTGAAAAATATAATGGAAAATATTTTTAGTTAAAATAAATATAATAAAATTTAAATATTTCTCCAAATAAAATAATATTCTACACATAAGTAAATTGCATAAATTTCAAACATATTATAATAATGATTCCATTCAAATTTTTTTAAAAATACACATGAAAATTATTTCAGAAAATTATATGAGTGTTATTTTAATTTTCCCATAAACAAAATGTGAAAAATGTAAAAAATGACTTGAATGAATCAATTAAAGAATGTTAAAAATATTTTTCAACTTTTTTAGGAAAACATTTTTTTAGATGAAAAAGGTTATTCAATCAAAGAGGGAAATAAAGTATGATTTTCATAAAAACAATATATTTATTACTAACTACATAATGATATTAAAATCTGGATATAATATTTATTCTAAAATAATAACACTATTATATAAAAATCAATTAGATTCTTGATAGTTATATTATTGTAACATCCGAAGTAAGTAATGAATAATATATATTTTTATCTATGCCTATTAATGAATAAGATAGTGTTTTAGAGGCTTAAAATGAAAATAAATCCAATCTTAAGCATGGAATACACTAATATTCTTAAAAGATTGTTTTACTGCCTTATGATGGAAAACCATTTTTAAATCTATATTTTGACAATTTTATAAACTATGTTTCTCAAAATAAACTTATTCTTTATGATTAGGACATCAAAATTTACTTTGTGTGAATTTTTGGTATTTTTCTGACAATGATCATTTTTTAATAAATAGTGAAAAATACTGCATTTTACATCAAAACTGCTTTTTAATCTAATTTATTTGTATGATTAGATTATCTTTTTAATTGGTCTTAATGTGTAATATGAATATATTTTTACCATTTAATCCAATGGTGGTCATTGGAATCAATTTCACTTTGAAATTGGTCTTAAACTAGTGTCAATCTTTTGATACTTATTGTTTCATAAAAACACGCTATTTGCTCTGACAGTGGGAATTAATTATTAAATTAATTAATGTGACTTATATGTTTTGAAATCTGTAAAATAGACTTCATTTTTGAATTCGTAATATCAAATATATCTTAGGGTGAATTTTTGGTAATTTTCTGAAAAACTTCAATTTTCGATGAATAGTGAAACCACTAAGTGGTACTTATAAAGACTGATTTTCCGTTTAAATGAAATTTTGCCATAATTGTGTTTTGAATTTCAAAAATTCGACATGAATGGTTGTCATTAAGAAGTAAAATGTGGTTCAATGAGATTATAATAATTTTTTGGTGAATAGTAACTTATTAAGTTCTTAATCGCGATTAGTGGTAATTAGTGTAGTTTAAGGTAAAAATAATGCTTTAATAAAATAAAATGAGCTTGACACATGTCCTACCCTCATTGGTTGTGTCATGGCCGACCAAGACAAGACATGGGTCAACTTGGGGACCCCATGGATCCACATTGGTTGGGAAATGACATAAATTACTTTTTATTTAATGTAAAAGTAAAAATGACACAAACATAATATGTTTTACAAAAACAATGTTTACATGGGGTTATAACGATCCGATTTTTTATTATAAACAGTCATTGGAAAGCTAAAACGATTTACTACATCATAGTAGTTTTTATATAATTTTTAGACATTCAATAAATTAAATTATTTATGACATAATAATGATGCACCGATGACATCATTATTTGACGATTTAAATAAAATGGAAAGATAATGTAAAATCTATGAACTACAAATGTCCAAAACAGATTGGATGAGTGGATTTCGAACCCTTATCACCTTATCCACGAATTATATCAATGTGTGACTTTTTAAAATCGAAAAACATTTTCAAATAATGTAATATTTCTTTACTTTCCAAAAGTTCCCCTCCTCTCCTCTTATAAAAGGCCCCCAACTCTACCTCATTTCACACACTCCTCAAGCCTTTGGCTCGGCCAAACCCTGCCCATTTACTCTATACACATCCCTCTCCTCATCCTAGAGTATTCCCTTTGGGCAGAATCCTTTCAAAGGAAGCCTTTAGGTTCAAATCAAAAGGAGTTACACTTTTAAAGGTAATTCATTCTATCATGTTAATTTGTTTTATTTTGCTTCTCCAACCCCCTAAACTCTTTTTATTTACTTCTTTTGTAACAACAAAAGTATCTTCAATATACTAGGATGTTGTTATAATATTTATTTGAGCTACACTCCCACACAACTACATCAAATGGTTAAAGAACATACGGTTTCCGTGGATGGTGAAATTCTGCCTCCCGAAACGATGATTGTTCAATACTCATTTAACTCCTTCATAAGTGGCCATTATGATGTCACTATTTTTATATATGATATATAATATGTTTATGTTTTCCTTAAGCTTCTGTTGTTTTCATTTTGGGCATACCTTTATGGTTTCCATTATGGGTAGACACGATATCTTCATTTTAGGAAGTGCGGACTACCGCCCCCTGAAAGTGATTTGATTCGTTAATACCATATGTGGGATGTGTAAAGGATAAAGTTAATGATATTATATATGTTATTATACTGGAATTATAGTATACTCTTATATAATTATGATTCCATTCCAGAAATACGAAATAGAAATGGAAGTAGCGTTCATGCGTACGTACGGCCTACCGTCTCCATGAACGGTGCATTTCATTTCTTACCTCTAAATGTGATGTAATATTATAAATACATATATATGCTGAATATATATGATATATATGTTATCCAAATCACTAATATCATTCTGTATATAATGAACCTTTGACCAAATTAACAACATGTAAGTGTAAGAAGTCTATTTTTGACTTAAGAACCAAATACCGACAAAATGAGCATTATTAACTTAAATGATTACATGATGTTCATAACATGGTATAAAAGGAATAATGAACTTGAAAAAGGTTCATAAGCAAGTAGATATTAACTCAAGTTTATTATTCAGGAGATTAAAGAACGGTCGGGTCATGTCGGATACGAGGTATGGGACCTCGTCTCAATCTCCTTTCATTGAGGCATATTTTATTTTATACACAACTTTCTTTTATACGGTGTTAAAACACTTTGACTTTTACGTTTATTCAAAAGGAATCTTTTTTATATGAAGATTATTCTAAATGGAAAAAGGGAATGTTTTTGTCGTACGTATGCGGCGACAACGACTTCTCCGCCGTCGTGACCGTTATTTGAGTTTCGGCTTACTCTACATGCCATACCTTCTTTTTTAAAAGAAAAATAAATACCATGTTTTACTTTTCTTTTATTTTGGTATTGAAAATGGTTTTCACAATGTTTTTTGTGTTGTATTGATATCTTGTGATTGAAATGTGGAAATGTTATGTTTCCTTCATGCATGTTTTATGTGATAGGATTATATTATGGTTCTTGGGCATTATTTTGAAGACCGGTGGTTCCGTGATAAACTAAGGGCGGGTGTTCCCGTTATAGCTCTCCAATGCATTGGGTAACGCGAAGGAGTGAAATGTTAAGGTTTTTCCGAAGAGATTTTAGGGAATATACTGTGATGGGTATTCCAAACGTAACCAAGAGGGTTACTCCCTACGTAAGAATGTTATGAATGCCTCAAGTTACCTTTATGTCTTATGATTTCTATGATTTATTCATGATTTTATGAGGTATGTTAAAGTGCCTATTTTTTATGGGTAAAGTATGATTTCATTCTTATGTATATATGAACTCATGTTTCCTTTCCATGTTTTTATAACCCATACTGAGCTTTTTATGCTCATCCCAAGTTTTTATTGAAATGTTTTTCACAGGTCAAGGGAAAGGTACATGATATGATGATAGTGTCAAGGAAGTGTCAAGAAATAATCCATGTTTTATTTTAAATGTGTATCCATTGATGGGAATGAAGAATACTATCTTTATGTAACCACTTTGTTTATATTTGGGATGTAATGAAAGTTTTATGATCTAATTCTCTAAAACTCTAAACCCAAAAAGGTCCACAATTTGTAATCTTGTAATAACTCAAGATTAAGTAAGCTTTAAGGTTGGGGCCTTATAGTTGGTATCAAAGGTTGGTTTAGATAACTTTAGGAGTTATAATTATATTAAATGATTATCCGAAAAAAATTCTTTGAAATGATATAGCATTTGAAGATTACCATGTTGCTTCATCTAAGACATGTTTGTTCAGAATGGTTTTCCACAGAGGAAACAGGGAACCAGTGTTAGGAAGGCATACTGAAGGAAATAACCTTCCGAATCAGCATCCAGAAATGGTCAGAATTGGAACTGAACAGTTTGTTGTAGTAATGGCGTAGTTGACTCAAGCGATAAATGGTGGTGGTATCCATGCACGAGATCAGCGAGATCAACCGCAGAGGAACATGTCAGTGGGGGAACATTTCATGAGGCAACATCCACCATCATTCAGAGGATCATCTGACCCTGTGCTAGCTGAAGGGTGGATTAAAGCACTGGAGAATATTTTTGATGTCATGGGGTGTTCAGACAATCAAAAGGTTAGTCTTGCGATATACTATTTGGAGGGTGAAGTAGATCAGTGGTGGTCTATGGTTAAAAATATCAGGGACACCGATGAGATTGATGCTCTTGACTGGGATGAATTCAAAGGTATGTTTCTTGAGAAGTATTTTCCTAAGGCTGTTCGACTTAGGATGGAAAAGCAATTCTTGGAATTGAGGCAAGAAGAAGACTGAGTGGCTGCCTATGAAGAAAGGTTCACTCGATTGGCAAGGTATGCTCCAAATTTTATCCGAGACCTTGATAGTAAAATCAATAATTTTTACTCAGGATTAAAGCCAAAATATCAAAGGTCATTAGCTTCTCGTGAGTTTAAAAGTTATTAAAAGTGTGTTCGATGTGCTGAGAAGGTGGAAATGGAGTTTTCCGATGACCAAGTGTTCTATAACAACTTGCAGAAGAAGAGACTGAGGTGGCAGGAGAAAGGTAAGAATTCTTCAAAAAAGTCTGATGGTAAGAGAACTAAGTTTCCAGTTTGTGATAAATGTGGCAAAAGGCATGCTGGGGAATGTCTTCTGAATTCTGGAAAGTGCTACCGATGTGGTAAGATGGGACATAAGGCTCGTGATTGCACTGAAAAGGATCAAGGTGAAGGTAAGAACAAATTTGATTTACAGTTAGTGAAATGTTATAAGTGCAATGAGATGAGTCACTATGCAAACGAGTGTCCGGCAAAGAGCTTGAGTGATGGGAAGCAGTTAGAATACAAGCAGAAAGGGGTGGTGAAATCCTTTTCAACTACTTCAGCAGATGTCGGGCCATCAAATGAAGTTGTATCGGGTACTTTGTTTGTTTTTTCAGATTATGCCAGCGTGTTGTTTGATTCGGGGTCTACACATTCTTTCATCTCCGAAACCTTTTCTAGTAAAATGGGAATACCATCTCAAGAAATGACTCCTGAACTTTTGGTAAAAACACCTGGGGGAAATGTTGAGGCAAAAAGAATTTATAAGAATCTTCTTATCCTTATATGTGGAAAGAACCTACTTACAAACCTTATTGTTCTACCTCTAGTAGAGTTTGATGTTATCCTAGGTATGGATTGGCTCTCTATTTACCATGAAAAGATTGACTGTAGAGATAAAGAAGTTTCTTTTCAGAAAGACTTTCAGTTTGTTTACAGGAATGAACCCTTACTTTTGATAACATATCAAGAGGCCGAGAAACTTGTAACAGATGGAAATGAATGTTACCTTGCACACATTGTTGAAAATAAAGGAACTTTTCAGATTAATGATGTGCTAGTGGTAAATGAGTATCCTGATGTTTTTCCTGATGAGTTGCCTGGAATAATACCAGATCGGGAAGTTGAGTTCACTGTTGACTTAGTTCCTGATGCTAAGCCAATTTCAAAACCCCCTTATCGAATGGCACAAATTGAACTTTTAGAGTTGAAGGAGCAATTGCAAGATTTATTAGAGAAAGTTTTCATTATACCTAGCACATCACCATGGGGTGCTCCTGTTTTATTTGTTAAAAAGAAAGATGGTTCTATGATACTTTTCATTGATTATAGATCCTTGAATAATATCACTGTTAAGAACAAATATCCTTTGCCTCATATCGATGATTTGTTTGATCAGCTCCAGGGAGCTCAGTTTTTCTCAAAGATTGACCTGAGATCGGGGTACCATCAGCTGAAGGTAAAGGAGGCAGATATTCCGAAGACCACGTTCCGTAAGAGATATGGCCATTATGAATTTGTAGTAATGCCTTTTGGGCTAACCAATGCACCTGCTGTATTCATGGACTTAATGAATAGAATTTTCCATGAGTTCTTGGATAAGTTTGTGGTCGTTTTCATTGATGATATTTTGGTGTTTTCTAAAAGTAAAGAGGAGCATGAAAGACATTTAAGGGTTATGTTGCAAACCTTAAAAGAAAAGAAACTTAATGGGAAATTCAGCAAGTGTGAGTTTTGGTTGCAACAAATTTCATTCCTTGGTCACATTTTTTCTAAAGATGGAATAACGGTTGATCCTGCAAAAACAAAAGTTGTGGAAGAATGGCCAAGACCCACAAATGTAACCAAGATTCGTAGCTTCCTTGGTTTTGTGGGCTATTACCGAAGGTTTGTTAGAAATTTTTCACGGTTATCTAGTCCAATGACTAAGCTAACTCGGAAGGGTGTTAAGTTTATCTGGACAAAAGAATGTGATGATTGTTTTCAGGAATTGAAAAGAAGATTGGTGAATGATCCAGTTTTGGCACTACCTTCCAGGAATGGTGAGTTTGTTATATACAGTGATGCTTCAGTGAAATGACTTGGTTGCTTCCTAATGCAGAATGATCAGGTAATTTCTTATGCTTCACGACAGTTGAAAACTTGTGAGGTAAATTACCCTACACATGATTTGGAATTAGCTGCTGTTGTTTTTGCATTAAAATTTTGGAGGCATCATTTGTATGGAGTAAAGTGTGAAATATATTCCGATCACAAAATTTTAAATTATATATTAACTCAGAAAGAGTTAAACATGAGACAGAGGAGATGGCTAGAATTAATCAAGGATTATAATTGTACAATTCATTATCATCCGGGAAAAGAAAATAAAGTGGCTGATGCTTTGAGTCGAAAAATTAATGCTTCATTAACAATGTTGCATTTGGAACGTGATCCTTTGGTTAAGGATTTGATGAACTTTGGCATAGAATTTGTTGGTGCAGGAAGTCCTTCTGTTTTGTTTCAGGTATCAGTGAGATCTTCTCTATCAGATAGAATTAAGCAAGCACAAAAGCAAGACAGTGAGTTGCAGAAAAAGGTAGAGCTGGTTCAGAAAGGTAAGTTGCCTGAATTCAACATTAATAATGATTGTGTTTTGAGATTTGGGAAGAGTTTGTGTGTGCCTTGTGATTCACAGTTGAAGAGATAGTTGTTATGTGAAGCTCATAGTTCTTCGTTTTCAGTTCATCCTGACAGTACTAAGATGTACAGAGATCTTCGGGAGTATTACTGGTGGGATGGAATGAAAAGAGATATTGCTGATTTTACTGTAAAGTGTTTGACATGTCAACAGGTTAAAGAAGAGCGGCAGTTGCCGAAAGGGATGCTTCAGCATTTACAAATTCCAGAGTGGAAATGGGAGAATATATCCATGGACTTTGTTGTTGGATTACCGAAGACATCTTGAGGTAATAATTCAATCTGGTTTATTGTTGATCGCTTGACCAAATCTGCTCATTTACTTGCTATACGAGATACATTCTCTCTTGATCAACTTTCCCATTTGTATCTTAAAGAGATAGTCAGGTTACATGGAGTTCCTCTCTCCATTGTATCGGATCGTGATCCCAGGTTTACTTCTAACTTTTGGAAAGGCCTTCAGAAGTCGATGGGTACTGAATTAAATTTTAGTGCAGCTTTTCATCCTCAATCGGATGGGCAGTCAGAACGAAAAATTCAGACATTGGAGGATATGCTACGAGCTTGTTATATGGATTATCAGGGAAGTTGGGACCAACATCTTTCTTTGGTTGAATTTTCATATAATAATAGTTTTCATTCCAGTATACAGATGGAACCATTTCAGGCATTATATGGGAAGCGGTGTCGAACTCCAGCTTTCTGGGATGAAGTGGGTGAAAGGAAGTTCATGGGACCAGAATTGGATGAAGAGATGGTAGAAAAAGTTTAGTTGATTCAGAAACACATGAGAACAGATCAGAGCAGGCAGAAGAGTTATGCAGATAACCATAGGAAGGATCTATCTTTCGAGGTAGGTGATCATGTTTTTCTCAAGGTTTCTCCTTGGAAAAGTGTGATAAGATTTGGTAAGAAAGGAAAGATGATTCCAAATTTCGTTGGACCATACGAAATTCTGGAGAGAGTTGGATCAGTTGCATACCGAGTGGCTTTACCTCCGAGTTTATCTCAGGTACACAATGTCTTTCATGTTTCGATGTTGAGAAAGTATATGCCAGATCCATCACATGTTTTGAGCCCAGAGGTAGTTCAGCTGGAAGAGAACCTATCTTATGAGGAACAACCAGTCCAGATTCTTGACCACAGGGAGGAAGTGTTACGGAAAAAGGTGATTCACCAGGTAAAGGTTTTGTGGAAAAACCACATGATTGAAGAGGCAACATGGGAATCTGAAAATGCAATGAGGGATAAGTACCCCCATTTATTCGATAAGTAAATAAATTGCGGGGACGCAATTTTCTAAAGGGGGGAAGGATGTAACATCCCAAGTAAGTAATAAATAATAGATATTTTTATTTATTTCTATTAATGACTAAGATAGTGTTTTAGAGGCTTAAAATGAAAATAAATCCAATCTTAAGCATGGAATACACTAATATTCTTAAAAGATTGTTTTACTGCCTTATGATGGAAAACCCTTTTAAAATCTATCTTTTGAAAATTTTATAAACTATGTTTGTCAAAATAAAATTATTCTTTATTATTGGGACATCAAAATTTACTTTATGTGAATTTTTGGTATTTTTCTGACAATGTTCATTTTTTAATGAATAGTGAAAAATACTTCATTTTACATCAAAACTGCTTTTTAATCTAATTTATTTATATGATTAGATTATCTTGTGAATTGTTCCTAATGTGTAATATGAATATATTTTTACCATTTAATCCAATGGTGGTCATTGAAATCAATTTCACTTTGAAATTGGACTTAAACTGGTGTCAATCTTTTGATACTTATTGTTTCATAAAAACACGCTATTTGCTCTGACAGCGGGAATTAATTATTAAATTAATTAATGTGACTTATATGTTTTGAATTTTGTAAAATATACTTCATTTTTTAATTCGTAATATCAAATATAGCTTAGGGTGAATTTTTGGTAATTTTCTGAAAAACTTCAATTTTTGATGAATAGTGAAACCACTAAGTGTTACTTATAAAGACTGATTTTCCATTTAAATGAAATTTTTCCATCATTGTGTTTTGAATTTCAAAAATCCGACATACATGGTTGTCATTAAGAAGTAAAATGTGGTTCAATGAGATTATAATAATTTTTTGGTGAATAGTAACTTATTATGTTCTTAATCGCGATTAGTGGTAATTAGTGTAGTTTAAGGTAAAAATAATGCTTTAATAAACTAAAATGAGTTTGAAACATGTCCTACCCTCATTGGTTGTGTCATGGCCAACCAAGAAAAGCCATGGGTCATCTTGGGGACCCCATAGATCCACTTTGGTTGGGAAATGACATAAATTACTTTTTATTTAATGTAAAAGTAAAAATGACACAAACATAATATGTTTTACGAAAACAATTTTTACATGGGGTTATAACGATCAGATTTTTGATTATAAATAGTCATTGGAAAGATAAAATGATTTCCTACATCATAGTATTTTGTTTATAATTTTTAGACATTCAATAAATTAAATTATTTATGACATAATAATGATGAAGCGATGACATCATTATTTGACGATTTAAATAAAATGGAAAGATAATGTAACATCTATGAACTACACATGTCCAAAACCAATTGGATGAGTGTATTTAGAACCCTTATCACCTTATCCACGAATTATATCAATGTGGGACCTTTTAAAACCGAAAAACATTTTCAAATAAAGTAATATTTCTTTACTTTCCAAAAGTGCCCCTCCTCTCCTCTTATAAAAGGCCCCCAACTCTACCTCATTTCACACACTCCTCAAGCCTTTGGCTCGGCCAACCCCTGAAGCTTTACTCTCTCCACATCCCTCTCCTCATCCTAGAGGATTACCTTTGGGCAGAATCCTTTTAGAGGAAGCCTTTAGGCTCAAATCAAAAGGAGTTACACTTTTGAAGGTAATTCATTCTATCATGTTCATTTGTTTTATTTTGCTTCTCCAACCCCCTAAACTCTTTTTATTTACTTCTTTTGTAACAACACCAGTATCTTCAATATACTATGATGTTTTTATAAGATTTATTTGAGCTACACTCTCACACAACTACATCAAATGGTCAAAGAACGTACGGTTTCCGTGGATGGTGAAATTCTGCCTCCCGAAACGATGATTGTTCAATACTCATTTAACACCTTCAAAGGTGGCCATTATGATGTCACTATTTTTATATATGATATATAATATGTTTATGTTTTCTTTAAGCTTCTGTTTTTTTCATTTTGGTCATACCTTTATGGTTTCCATTATGGGTAAACATGATATCTTCATTTTAGGAAGTGGGGACTACCGCCCCTGAAAGTGATTTGATTCGTTAATACCATATGTGGGATGTATAAAGGATAAATTTAATGATATTATATATGTTATTATACTGGAATTATAATATACTCTTATATAATTATGATTCCATTCCAGAAATACGAAATAGAAATGGAAGTAGTGTTCATGCGTACGTACGGCCTACCGTCTCCATGAACGGTGCATTTCATTTCTTACCTCTAAATGTGATGTAATATTATGAATACACATATATTATGAATATATATGATATATATGTTATCCAAATCACTAATATCAATCTGTATATAATGAAACTTTGACCAAATTAACAACATGTAAGTGTAAGAAATCTATTTTTGACTTAAGAACCAAATACCGAAAAAATGAACATTATTAACTTAAATGATTACATGATGTTCATAACATGGTATAAAAGGAATAATGAACTTGAAAAAGGTTCATAAGCAAGTAGATATTAACTCAAGTTTATTATTCAGGAGATTAAAGAACGGTCGGGTCAAGTCGGATACGAGGTATGGGACTTCGTCTCAATCTCCTTTCATTGAGGCATATTTTATTTTATACACAACTTTCTTTTATACGGTGTATAAACCCCTTTGACTTTTACGTTTGTTCAAAATGAATCTTTTTTATACGAAGAGTTTTCTAAAAGACAAAAGGGAATGTTTTTGTCGTACGTATGCGGAGACAACGACTTCTCCGCCGTTGTGACCATTATTTGAGTTTCGGCTTCCTCTACAAGCCATACCTTCTTTTTTAAAAGAAAAATAAATACCTTGTTTTAATTTTCTTTTATTTTGGTATTGAAAATGGTTTTCACAATGTTTTTTGTGTTGTATTGATATCTTGTGATTGAAATGTGGAAATTTTATGTTTCCTTTATGCATGTTTTATGTGAAACGATTATATTATGGTTCTTGGGCATTATTATGAAGACGGGTGGTTCCGTGATAAACTAAGGGCGGGTGAGCCCGTTATAGCTCTCCAATGCATTGGGTAACGCGAAGGAGTGAAACGTTAATGTTTCTCCGAAAAGATTTTAGGGAATATACTGTGATGGGTATTCCAAATGTAACCAAGAGGGTTACTCCCTACGTAAGAATGTTATGAATGCCTCAAGTTACCTTTATGTCTTATGATTTCTATGATTTATTCATGATTTTATGAGGTATGTTAAAGTGCCTATGTTTTATGGGTAAAGTATGATTTCATTCTTATGTATATATGAACTCATGTTTCCTTTCCATGTTTTTATAACCCATACTGAGCTTTTTATGCTCATCCCATGTTTTTTATTGAAATGTTTTTCACAGGTCAAGGGAAAGGTACATGATATGATGATAGTGTCAAGGAAGTGTCAAGAAATAATCCATGTTTTATTTTTAATTGTGTTTCCATTGATGGGAATGAAAAATACTATCTTTATGTAACCACTTTGTTTATATGTGGGATGTAATGACATTTTTATGATCTAATTCTCTAAAACTCTAAACCCGAAAATATCCTCAATGTGTAATCTTGTAATAACTCAAGATTAAGTATGTTTTAAGGCGGGGTCCTTATAATTATAACACATTATCATTGCAACAATAATCTCAAACAGTCATAATAATTGATGAGATTGTAGCATAAAAAATGTTCGCTTTCGTATCATATCAATTGTAAGTACAATTAAATAATAAAATTAAATGAAAAATTAAATATCATGAAAATATGGAAATTAATTACAAAAAAATTAAACTGGACTTTATATACACCTAATAAAAAAAGTTAGATGCATAACATAATTTATATCCCAAAGAAGGTAAATTGGGGCAAAAAACCCTTTACCTACTTGCTAAGAGTATAACCATAAACATGAAAAAAGGGAGATATTAAAATGGATATTTAAAAAAAATATTTTCAATATAATAATAATAAAATCCCACAATATTTAGTATTTGATACTCGTAAAATAAATAGGTGGGTGAAAAGGCTAATGTCTCACTGACGAAAAATGTGATACTGAAATCCCTTAACATATGTATTGAATTCATTCATACGTGGTCAAACATATTTATAATAAACATATGTTTATAATAAATATATAAATTAATCAAAAATATATGTGTTATACAATATATGATTTACTTATCTCAATTTATTAACTTTTTATTAAAAATTCCTAGGTAAAATCATGTTTCGAGCAAATATTTATTTCTTTCTTTTGTATGTTTTTTATGTCTAGTTATATTACTATTACCACAGTCATATATTCTAGATAGTTTTAAATTTGAAATAAAAATAATATATATTAAATATATTTTTATTTAGAGTAATCCATAAATGATAGAGATTGAAGATGAAATACACCAGTCATGTAGATGGTAGATCATATGCCTGAATGAGTTTTTTTCAGTTTCATCCACTAATGAATAATACTAAGGTTCTAAAATATATTATCATTAAATATGAATATATTATTAATATAGTCCTAAATACTTCATAAATTTATCCTTTATTACCTTCCTTGTAAAATGTATGTAAAAAATGATCACAATATTTCGCAAGGCAAGAATATGTCATACACAAGAATAAAGTTATCATATTTTCTTTGGAATGGATTGTAAAAAAATATATTTGATAATATATATACAAGAGTAAATTTATCTTCCAAATATCATATGTATATGCATATATATTTTATGAATCATCATACCCAACTGTGAGTGATATTGATTGAAAATGTATCATATAGGTTCCCATATGACAAACATGTGACACTATCGTTTCCTATATATAGGAAGTGAATATAGAGGTAGGTAGTGACATAAAAATATAAAATTTAATTTTATTGGAGATAATACGGTCATTATATAAAAATGTATTAATTATTACTGATGTAGGTGGAGCAAGGAATAAAATAAAAAAGTTTGTTTATGATTGTTATATCATCTCCAGATAACCTTGCTGGGTTATGGCCAAAAAGTATCCTAGTATAGAATTATGATAAAAATTTATTATAATATTATTATTTTGCATTAATTGAGTTAGTTTTTTAGGTAGTTTCTTTTTTATTGATGTGTTAAGAGGAGATGATATGGGTGCCTTTTATAAATGATTTTATTCACAAAATGGTCTTTAAAAAAAAGGTAACCAAACTTTTACTCATTCTAAAAGACTCCAAAATTGGAAATAAAAACTAAAAGAAGATTTAAGGTTGAAATATTTACATAAAAATGTTTTATATGTTTCGTGTTAATTTCACCCATAACATATTAGTTCACCCACACAGTAAAAAAAATTTTACCTCAGCAATGTTAAATAATTTTTATTGGTATTCTATTTATTAATGTAAAAAAATTAAATTATTAGATAATATAAATTAATATAATTCCAAATATTGAATCCATTAATCCAAATTAAATTTATAGAATATGAAAATTTAATTTTCATATAAAACTTAAAGTTTTGATGAAAAATTATCTTTCCAATGACAAAATGTTCAATTATTAAAAAATATTTTATAGTAAATTGTAATATGATATTTATTAAAGTTAAATATATATTATTAAATGATATATAAATAATATATATTTTCTTTTAAGACAATATTAAAAAATTTATCAATATAAATTCATTAAATGAAATTTAATAAATTTAAACTAGTATTTTTCCAAATTAATTAACAACCTAATATTCTCTAACAAATAAAAAATATTACACCTGCGATTGTTTTGAAATGAATATTTTAAAATTTATTTTATTTTATAAAATAAATTTTATAAGAGTGTAATAAATAAATTTTGTTATTTTTTACAAAATAAATAAAACAAAACTTGTGCTCATAGAATATTAATTTCAAAACATATATATGTTTCCGAAAAAAAATTCTTATATTTTAATATGTTATATATATAACCATTATTTGTAATATTTAAAATGTGTCTATTCCTATTAAAAATTCCATGTTTAATGTAAAAATAATAATTATCATTTTTAATAATAATTATAAAATTTTGTCTCATCTTGTAAAAATAAGGAATTGTGTGTAACTCATGATATGTAATAAATTTAATTTATTAGAAAAGATTAAACTCATAAAAAAATATTTTTATTAAATTTTACCACTAATTAAATTTATTTCCCCTTGAAAACTATGTCAATTCTATATAAACAACTAAGAATTATTTTTACTCAATTCAAGTTCAGCTTCTAAATTAGCTTCCTCCAACTAGTGGATTCCCTAAAAAACACTAACTACATCAGTGGTCATGTTTTTCTTAACATTATAAATAAAATAAATAATTTACCATGGTTTTTAATGATATAAAAAATCATAATCTATTTGTATGACATTTAATTTCGTTACATGTGATAGGTCAGGTATATAATTTCTCAAGGGAGATACATGGAACACACCATGGTTTTGAGAGAGGTATGGTGGAAGTGACATATTAACTGCTTCCATACTGATATGATAGAGAATATAAAAACGGACTGATATACATATGTATTTATTTTCCATTAATTATAAAACTCATTACATTCCCATAGGTAAATTCATTGATTTATCTGGTCACTAAAATAATATTCCACATCACTATGGTGATTGGCAGTATAAATTTTCTATCAACTCTAAGATGCATTGATGTGTTTCTTTATGGATATAACCTTAACTAAATTTTCATCTTTTATAATAGATCCTAATAACTTTCTTCTATAACATCAATCCAAAAAAACTAGTGTTATATACTATTTATATAGATCTCATCGTAAGGATACTTTTAATGCTCTTGTGATAGCTATTTGTTGATGAAAAATCAACAAGGAAAATATATTGGTCCAAACCAACATTGAAATCCATCAATTAATATTTCAAAATATCTAATATGGTTTGAATTATTCTCTCTGCCTGACCATTCATCAATGGTTGATACACAATATTGAAACTCAATAGTGCATTGATATCTTGGTGAATGCTTCTCCCAAACACCAATGTAAACTTTGAATACCAAACAAAAAATAGGGATATTTTGTAATCCATAGAACCATACCACTTCAATAATATACATCATGGAAAGATGATACATAGATAAATCTTCTCTCAATGTGATGAAGTATTCAAACATTTTATGTAGATTTAATATGACCTATATAATATTATTCCCTTCCTATGTTTTTGGGAGACTGATAAAAACATCTATGGTGATGATTTCAAATTTACATTCTCATATAGATATTTTATTTAACAACCTATTTGACTTTTTAAGTCATCCTTAACATTTTTACATACCAATCACCAAAATAAAAACTCTTTCATCTCTCTCCTTAATCCATTCTCGGAAAATATGCTCTTTATTGTCTACACATCTTCATTATTCTTATATGAATAGATAATGAAGAATAATTATATTCCTCTAAGAATACTTTATTAATTATGGTATATATTGATGAATTATATGGTACATGAACTATATCCTTCTATCATGATAGATTTTAAACAGAAGAAAAATTCTATGTATTATTTGTAGTTGTACATATTACTTTTATGAGTAATTAGATACACATAGATAGTTTATTAATTCAATTTAGAAGTATAAGTGGGACACCCTTTCTTTTTGATTTCGAGATCCATCAATTAAAAATCGTAAAATATTTGATATTATGTGATCCCCATCTGTGATAAGCTAGCCTGATCAATTTGACTCCTAAAATCGCCCATCTTTTATACATTCATATGGTTGACATTTTTTTAGTTATAATAATTAATTTGATATAAAAAGATTCTTTTGTAGATATTAGAAACATTTAATGTGAATATATACATGAATATTTTGTGATTTTTATTTATATCACACATTTCACAATAATGATAATGTCTTCAAATCGCTATTGTATAAATTTCCATAGTTTACCCCAAATCAAGTGTTGAGGATATTTTTCTTATGAATCATCAATTTTTATGAGGCATGAATAATAAACATGTCACTATTAATAATAATACAAATAAATTCCTTATTGTAATCATCACTATAGATTATAAACTCCTATCTACTTCACGTTAAGGTATGCACAAGTGAATTGAATAATCTTCACTTTAGTTCTTGAAATTTTCCTCACACTCATCAGTAAAAAGGATCATTTATCCCATCCTATTCATTATTTTGTGTTTATTAGATTTTCATGATACATTATCTAGTACTCATTGAAAATATTTAGGAAATCCCAGAAATATGCGTATCTCGGTCACTATATTTGGACAGGTCCAATGTTCAATTGCTTCCATCAGTTATGGGTCAATAGATATACCATCTCTTATGATTATATAACCTATAATTAATATTTTGGCACCCAAAATTCATACATTGTATATTTTTAATACATTTTTTCATTTCATATGGTCTTCTATGTATTTTTTATGCGATCTTCGTGATCTTATTTGAACATTTAATATATAATTATATCATCTATAAATACTATCAAAAAGTAATCTAGGAAATCTATAAGTTCTCTAGTCATTAAATTTATTATCCTATAGAGGGAATTTTTCATGACCTGCCTTCACCAAGATGAGAGAAGGGACAGTAGGTTTCCATACCCTTCCTTCTTCAAGTTGAAGGAGAGATAATGACCCCAGAGATTGGCCTTCGATAGTTCCCGGAGTGGCGAGTAGCACCAAGGGTATAGAATCACCGACAAGATGGAAGGTATTACCCTTTTTATTTAATAGGATCGAGAGATAAGATAGTGAATCCCAACAACACTAAAAGAGGACGTACTGGTAGAGCCAAAGAAAACCATTCTCATATGCTTGTTCCAAAAGTAAATGATAGAAAAGTAAAATAAACCCACAAAAAGATGTACCAAAAGAAAGAAAAAATACAACATCAATTGTCCCAATGTCTGAGCTAGTATGACCCAACATGATCCCTATTGTTCTCATAGAAACATGAAAAATGTTTTATATATGTAGGGTGAGCATACAAGTATTCTCAGTAAGGAAAACCAAAATCTCTCATGCACAAAGGGGGAGGCATTCTAATGCCCTATGAGAAAATAGATAACTAAAACACCTAGCAGGGAAAACGTTCCACCCAAGCCTCACCAAGGCATTAGCCCTAAAAAACCCAGGTCAAGAAATATAATAGTAATAACACATTGATGTTTGGTTACCCCGTGCCACTTCCCCACTGGTTATTGAAGACATCCTATGCATCGAACCTCTCCCTTCATTCTCACCACAGTCCCACTACCACACCCCTCCCGCACATACCTGGGCCACAACCACGCATCCTGCCCACAAAAACATGGTGTTAGGACCAATAGAGGCCTATATACCCTGAGAGGGGGGTGAATCAGGGTATGGATATTCTTTTTCAAAGTTCTTCCTACACCACTGGATCTGGACCTCTTTATTACAAGGGTCACTTTGTTTTCTCTTGTGTGTAAACTATGATCACTTCTTTACTTCTTTATCTAATAATGACGCTTTAAATGCAACGGAGGGAAGAAAACCGGCAGACACAGATATTTTTATATGGTTCACCCTGACTGGGCTACGTCCAAGGAGCATATGCTGACAAGTTGTCGATCGTACCAAATTCCACTATTCTTCACTATATGTGGATACAATGTTCGGGCTAGATCACTTCTATGACCAGGCTCACTGCCTTTACAATGTTTAGGGTCATCTCGCTGCTTCCCCAAGGGTCACTCCCTGTTTCTCTCTCTCTGGCTCACTACCGGTGGAGAGGATCACCTTCTTTCTCTTCCTTTGCTCACTGCTCTTGGAAGGAATCCACTCACAGTTTATAGACCAGTAGGTCTCTTCATTTGCATGAAATAATGCATCTTCCTCTATAAGTAGATGCTCTGTTGAAGCCCAATTTTCACCCATAGATGAATCTCTCTTTGCACCGAAGGTATCGGGAAAACATCAAGCTTCCACGCAGCCTGAAAATCATTGATGGAAATAAACCTTACTTGGCACTCAAGTCAATCTCGGCACGCATGTATCGGCGTACAAGTCACAACGGGCGTGCAAGTCCTCCTCAGACACTTGCTCGACTCAAGCTTCCTCCACTCCAAACCTACATGACTCACTTCCTTTTATGCCCAACCCAATATTGGCATGCCACTCCACATTGGCACGCAGCTTCAAACACGGGCGCACAACAATCACCCTGGAGCACAAGTACAACTTGCGCGACCACACACACCACTTGCGCGACCACCACACCTGCGCGATGGGAGCTCTGATTTATCAAAGTGTTGAACTCTGGTTAAGAATAAAGGGGGGTGGTTCAGTATTTATAAGCAAATTGACCACCCTTCCGACGACGCGCAAGTCACCTGCACGACCCAGTCTCGGCGCGCAAGTCTTCTGTCCTTTTAGACACTTGCGAGACCAACTCCCAAACTTGCGCGAACTTATTTCCCTAGCCATATTTTGATATTATGATCTTGAAAAACATATGGTGTGCAAGTTTACTATACTCCAAGTCCTCGGCGCACAAGTCCCTTTTCTAAAAACACATTTCTTCATTTGTCGATTTTCAGGCCCAAAAATTTGGCAAACACTAGAAAACGACGCCACCTTGTTTCTGTTATTTTGTACCGCCTCCAGATCATCCATTCCTTTTTTTGACGTTCTTGAATCAAACATGTGTCATTGACCTCAGCTCTTGAAAATGACATTCCAACATGAAATCCTCTTTGTCAACAAATTTTTATGTCATTGTTTTGCTTTGTCAACAATCACCACTCAGATGTCCACTTTTTCAACAAACAGAATCACCTAAAAAATGCTTCAATGATGCCTTGGGGGATTTTTGCCCAACAATATCCCCCTTTGGGTTTGTTGACAACTCTTTTATGGAAATATACATCGTTAATTATTCAGCCACCATTCGCCTTTTGCGATTCTGATAGCGATCAAGGATTTACTCAACACATACCCTAAAACCACATGAGCAATTCTCATCGTGAGAAAAAAGAGTAAATGAAAAGTTCATCAATGAATCACTTCATCTTTGACATCCACTGTTGACACCAAATGGATTCCAATTTGTACTAAACTGATACCAATTGTTGAAGGACTTGTTGGAAGGCCAATGTTTGGTTTGGAAATATTCTCACCACTCTCCAACACCACTCTTCTTCTTTTATCATGATTCTCATCTATCATGATGTCTATCCTTTGATCAATCACTTCTAGCATCGTCAGATTTTATACGATCCCCCTTTCTGCTCACAACATAACCACCTCTTAAGCCATATTTCATGTGTTGTCCAAGCTAAGCTTTGGCTAAGCACATTCAACTAGCTTCAACTCCCCCTATCTTGCTGCTCCACTTATCAGCCTCTACCCATATCATTCATGATTTATCAAATCTCCACATTGTCTCCCCCTTGAACAATCACTATTTTATTTTCTCCCCCTTTGTCAATGAACCCAAAGGACACTCCTTTGTAGTCTGTAACATAGTAGAGAATACATATCAGCACATTAGGGAAAAACACATCATACCTCGGGGAGAGGGGGGTGGTTCCACATCCACACTATTTCAAGTGTGGGGAATAGACTGAACTCCCAGAGCCAGTTGATGCCTCTCAAAAGATTCCTTGGGTAAGGCATTTGTATGAATGTCTACAACCTGTAGCTCTGTTGGCACATACTCCAACTTCATGATTCCCTGCTCAACCTTCTCCTTGATAAAATGATACTTTATCTCAATGTTCTTTGTCCTTGAATGATGGATGGGATTTTTGCTAAGATTTATAGCACATGAGATGTCGCGATGGATTCCGATCGGAGACTTCACTTCAACTCCCATATCTTCATGTTGTTGCTTCATCCAGAATAACTGTGTTCATGCTTGAGTGGCCACTATATACTCAGCTTATGTGGTGCCCAATGAAATGCAATCTTGCTTCGTGATTAGCCAAGAAATACACAATCCACCAAGATAGAATGCACCACCTGACATTGATTTTCTATCATCTGCTGAACCGGCCCAGTCTGCATCAGTATATCCCAATAACTCTATTTGAGATTTGTTAGTATATGTCAAGCTGAAATCCAATGTGCCCTAGATATATCGAAGTAGTATTTTCACTACAAGCATGTGGATTTCCTTGGGATTACTCTGATATCTCGCTGCTTGGCATGTGGCGAAAACAATATCAGGCCTTGTTGCAGTCAAGTGCAAAAAACATCCAATAATTTGCCTATATTCTGTGATATTAACTGCCTTTCCATAATCATCTTTTGAAAATTTCATCTGGGTAGCAACCGGAGTCTTCATCTCCTTGTAATTATCCATTCCAATCCTTCTTAGAACCTCCTTGGAATATTTGGATTGAGAAATGAAAGTTACATTACTTCCTTGTGTCACCTGTAAACCAAGGAAAAATGTTAGCTCTCTAATCATTGACATTTCAAACTCATTTTTCATAAATTCAGAAAACTGTCTGCACTGAGCTTCATCTGATCCACCAAAAATTATGTCATTGACATAAACCCGCACCATCATCCTTTGATTACTGTCATTACTGAAATAGATATTGTAATCAACTCCTCCATTCTAAAAACCAAGGTTCTTCAAGTACTGATCAAGCCTTGAGTACCATGCTCTTGGTGCTTGTTTCATCCCATACAATGAATTCTTCAGCCGACAAACTTTGTTCTCATCCTCATGAATGAGAAAACCATCTTGCTGCTCAATATACACCTCCTCTTCCAGAACTCCATTCAAGAATGCAGATTTCACATCCATTTGGAACACTTTGAATTTTCTTTGCACTGCTATGGACAAAAATAATCTGATTGTCTCTAGCCTTGCAACTGGTGCAAATGTCTCATCAACATCTATTCCCTCTATCTGACAGTATCCCTTGAACACTAGTCGTGCTTTGTTCCGAATAACTATGCCATCTTCATTCATCTTTTTGCGGTAGTCCCATTTAGTCCCGATGACATTCTTGTCTGCTGGCCTCAAAACAATCTCCCATGTTTGATTCTTCTCAATTCTGATCTAGCTCTTCATTCATGGCATGATCCCAGTTATCATCATCAGTTGCATCATCAAATAATTTCGACTCAACCTATGATGGTAGTGATGTCTGCTACAGTGATTTCATTCTTCTTGTCAGAACTGGATCTCACTGATCACTGATTATATTCTGCCTGTCAATTTCAGCTAGACTCTTTGTCTTTTGTGCAGATAAGGATTTTACTTCCTTGTACTCATCATCAATATCCTCTTCTGAATCATCTTCTGCCACATCTGCTCTCCCTAAGTCTCTTACAACTTCTTTACTATTAACAGAAAACTTTTCACTATGTCATTTTTCAATGATGTTATTTCTTTGAACATCTTCTCTCACATTTTGGTTGACACACATTCGATTTTTCTCTCACAGCTTCTTGGTATCCTGAAAGTAGTCAGCTCATACCACATTGTTAGAGAAAAATAGGTAAGAATGAGATTCATGATTATTGCTGCTTTTCTGACAATAAGTCTTCCCTCGATTGAACACTCCTGAGCTGATTCATCCAATTATTGCTTTGATGGATCTTGCATCTGATTTTTTTATTGAATACCCCCCATATGTTATGCAGCCCTTCCCAAGGTTAGGCCCAACTTTTAAACCCTTAACATTCTTCTTTTTCTGCAACATCTATTCTCATATTCCACTTAGAATTGATCCATTAACAAAATCTCTAAGCCTACTGAGTTGGAACTCGGTGTAGGAAACAAGAGGTAGAGATAATAACACAATCACTTCCTAGTGTGCTCTTGTTACTCCCTTTCTTCTTCAACTCTATTACCTAATCTAGAGCATATTACTTCTTCACTTTGCATCCTTAGATGCCACTTCCCATTGGATTGTATCTCCCTAGAACCTGAAACAAATAGATCATCAGTTAATAGAATTTATATACATAGGGAGAGGGGCAGTTTCTTGAATCCTCAAGATGAGGATAGTGGTAGATCATGATGGGTCAACCCTTTGATTCTTTCTTGGAGAGAGTCACACTCCTTCCTGGCTTCTTCTAGCTGCCTAGCCAACTTCAACTGCTCGGGACATATGACTAAGCATTCTTCACCTGCATGCTGAGTCTTTTTCTGATATGAAGATTCTGTAGGCCTGGCCTTTCTTGCAATTTGGGGTTTAATCACACCAGTACACATTTCTGTATCTGATGTTCTACCAAAATTCCATTTTCCTTGATTATTTTTCTGAGCATGAATCTATTTTCCATCCATATTCCCTTACTTCTTCCACCATTGTAGGGATTTTCCTTTTTCATCGAGTCCTCTCTGTGGCACATGACTCGTGATTTTTTCAACACATTATTTTTTTATATGTCGTTTATCAGATTTATGAGTCATCATCCTATTTTTCATTGGTGGTGGGTCCTCCAATTAACATTAATTCTTCTTTATCATAGCTGGAGTAGTTCCCGCCTTAATCTTCCAGGTTTGTTCACATTCTCCACTTGAGATCTATTGTGAGTATGACAGAGGATGTCACTGATACACCTTTCGTTTAGCTCCATGTGATTCCCTTGAGGCTCTAAGCCTATTCTCAAACTTACCACTTTGTCTCTCAGTGTAGAATTTCTCATTATGCATCACTGGGGTTGAGAATCTCCTTTCGAGTCCATTTTTCTTTTATTGCTTTCTTATTGCTGCAATGTCTTGACAAATTCCCATAATTAGAACATATAAAACATTTTTTATCAAAGGCATAACTCATTTCATCATTTCCCCATTGAGATGTTGATGCATTTTGAGTTCTTTCTCTGACATTGAGCTTCTGAGCTTTCGAAAACATACTTATTGTGTGTCCTTTTATTCCACAGTAATAGTATCTTATAAATGCTTTACCCTGAGAGACTCTTCGCTCTGATTTCTCATGATGCTTCTTCTTATCCTCAGGTTTATCAAAGTTTATATTTTAACAGCCTAAAATGTATTCCAGAGTATCCGGACAGAAGCTTGATGTGTGGCAATGAATCCTGCATAAATAGCACATGCTATCATTTCTTCCTATAAAAGCCCTTTTAGGTCTATCTCTAGCACCTGCAAGGTTTTTCCTATCTCTGGACATTTTCACTGCACTTTTCCTATCACACATAGGAGTGAGATCATCATATCCAATTCCAGATTTTCCCAATATGGATGGCCTTTGGGATGATACAATACTTTCATGCTTCTCTTCTGATGTAGCATATTTGGCTTTCATTTGATCATCACCTACCGAAGGATAATCAAATAATAAGTGCAGTGCATCCTTCAACTTGGGCTTATATTTGGATTTAGACTTCTCCATTTCCTTCTTGAATGATTATATCTCTTCTTCCAACTTTTTAATCTTTATATCCCTTGATTCAAGTTGGACATCATGTTCTCCCTTACGAAGCTTCCCTCTACTCATCTCATCTTCCAATTCACGTGTCAGCTTATCAACCATGTCACTCTTCTCCTTTACTTTCAATTTTTCTTGAGGAACTGAATCAAAACAACATGCATTGTCTTGTTGTAGTCTTTGATTCTTCTAAACTAGCTCAGATATCTGTGTATCAAGATCAACATTTATAGCTTTCAAATTCTGAACTTCATCTTACTTTTTACTCTCTTCATAATCACCAACCTTTTTTTCTTTTCTTTTATCCAGCTGTTGTAGTTTCTCACCTTGAGAATCATTCCTCTCTTTTAGGTTAGTTTCCACACCATTAACCCTTTGATTTATGCCTCTTAGCTTGTTGACCTCAATCTACAATACTTTGATCCGGATATCTTTAGATTTGACTTCTCCTGTGTTTCCAACGTCACTTGGAATATCAGGTTCTTTGATGCACTTGACTTGATCTTTCAATTTTCTATTCAAGCCATCTATCTCCATTTTCAGTTCTTCGATCAGAAGCATATACTCACAAACTGATTCTGAGTTCTCTGGTGCTGATAATTTGAGTTCCTCAATTTTATCCATCAACTCAGACTTCTATTCTTCCTGCTGCTGCATATAGAGTTTGGCATCGTGAACAACTTTGTTAGATTTCCTGATTTTGGCTCTCCAAACATGTATCTCTTCAAGAGAAGCCTCTAACTCAAATTTTATATCTATTCTTCCTTCAATTATTTCTTCTTCATCATCACTTGTTTCAATATCACTTTGAAGTTTATGTACTTCACTCATTCCTGCATCATGCTTGAGTGAATCAATCTCTTCCCTGTCAGATTCATCCAGACCGTCCTTCAGTAAACTGTTTGATTCTTTTAATTGAATCACACTTTTTCCATACACACTTCCACACAGAAGAATACCACCTGACTTCTGCTTCTTCTTTGATGTTTTTCCCTTTTCCATGGCACACCGAGATAAGAGCAGACAGATTCTTTGACCACATAGATCGACTATACCAAGTCGGAGCAAAAAAATATGATAACAACAACCTTCCCTCTGATACCAATTGTTAGGACCAATAGGGGCCTATATACCCTGTGAGGGGGGTTGAATCATGGTATGGATATCCTTTTTCAATGTTCTTCCAACACCACTGGATCATGACCTCTTTAATACAAGGGTCACTTTGTTTTCTCTTGTGTGTAAACTATGATCACTTATTTATCTAATGATGATGCATTAAATGAAATGCAGGGAAGCAAACAGGAAGACACATAGATTTTAACTTGGTTCACCCTCACTAGGCTACGTCCAAGGAGCATATGCCGACAAGTTGCCGATCGTACCAAATTCCACTATACTCCACTAGATGGAGATACAATGTTCAGGCTAGATCACTTTTATGACCTGACTCACTTCTTTTACAATGTTTAGGGTCAGTTCACTGCTTCCCCAAGGGTCACTCCCCGTTTCTCTTTCTCTGGATCACTGCCGGTGGAGAGGATCACCTACTTTCTCTTCCTTTGCTCACTGCTCTTGGAAGTAATCCACTCACAGTTTATAGACATGTAGGTCTCTTCATTTGCATGAAATAATGCATCTTACTCTGTAAGTAGATGCTCTGTTGAAGCCCAATTTTCACCCGTAGATGAATCTCTCTTTGCACCGAAGGTATCGGGAAAACTTCCAGCTTCCATGCAGCCCAAAAATCACTGATGGAAATAAACCTTACTTGGCGTGCAAGTCAATCTCAATGCCCAAGTATCGGCGCGCAAGTCACAACGGGTGCGCAATTCCTCCTCATACACTTGCGCGACTCAAGCTTCCTAAACTCCAAAACTGCGCGAGTCACTTCCTTTTACGCCCAACCCAATATTGGTGCGCAACTCCACACTGGTGTGCAGATTCAAACTTGGACGCACAACAATCACCCTGGCGCGTAAGTACCACTTGCGCTACCACACACACCACTTGCACGACCACCACACCTGCACTATGGGAGCTCTGATTTCTCAAAGTGTTGAACTCCGGTTAAGAATGAAGAGGGGTGGTTGAGTATTTATATGCAAATTGACCACCCTGCGCGACGGCGTGCAAGTCACCTGTGTGACCTAGTCTCAGCGCGCAAGACTTCTCTCCTTTTAGACACTTGCGTGACCAACTCCCAAACTTGCGCGAACTTATTTCCTTAGCCATATTTTGATCTCTTGATCTTGAAAAACATATGGCTCGCAAGTTTCCTATACTCCAAGTCCTCGGCACGCAAGTCCCTTTTCCAAAAACACTTTTCTTCATTTGTCGATTTTCAGGCCCAAAAATTTGGCAAGCACTGCAAAACGGCGCTACCTTGTATCTGTTCTTTTGTACTGCCTCCAGATTATCCATTCCATTTTTTTACGTTCTTGAATCAAAAATGGATTGTTGACCTCAGCTCTTGAACTCGACATTCCATCATGAAATCCTCTTTGTCAACTAATTTGTATGTCATTGTTTTGCTTTGTCAACAATCACCACTCAGATGTCCACTTTGTCAACAAACACAATCACCTCAAAAATGCTTTAATGATGCCTTGAGGGATTTTATCCCAACACATGGGCCATAATAACCATGCATAACCACACCCACAAACACATGGGCAAGAAAAACTACTTCCATGCCCGAAGACACCTGTGCCTCATCCCGAATAAACTAGAGAAAAAAAATTCCCTCACACACCTGCGCTACCACCACAACTACCGTACCCAAAGAATCTTGGGCTATAATAGACCTCAGGCCATCACATCCTACCCAATGAGTCTTGGGATATTCAGGAAAGGGAGCAAAAAAGGAGCTAATAACCAACCACTCATAAGAGTGTTTGGAGAAACACCCTCCCCCATTAAATGGGGGTGTTTTTCACTAGGTGATCAAAAAGGGTGGGGCGCGAATAAGAAACATAAGAAATATAATTATATAATATATATAACAAGAACTCATTCGAACCTAGGAGTTATAAAACCAAATTATGCACAAACACCCTCGTTACTATTCATTCACAAGAAACACTGAACCCACGACCATGTAAACACTCATCCCAGAAAACAATTTCACATTGATACCATTATAGTTTTTATGTCCACGTGGTCCCATATAAGTAACTTCTACACTATTGGACAACTAACAGGCATAACCATAAGCCAGAGAAAGAGAAACAATAAAACAAAAATTTAAGCATTCACACCTGGATCTCTTATTGAGTCACAACAACAAAGGAATCTTTGAGATCCCTCAAAGTACTAGAACGAGGCCAAGCCTTGAGATATAGCCCCACACAGCTTCAGATCGACAACCAACAACCATGCCAAAATAGAGGATCCCATCCCCATCCACATCACCCCATAATTATCAAGCAGAACAACACACCTACTACCAAAACAGAATAGGGAAACATCCAGGTTCAAGCACATCATTCATTAGGTTCTTCTTTCTGTTGGTTAACTAGGGTGACAACACAAGGATTGATGTTCACTGGGCATCCATTTAACCAACCGAATTTAGGTTATTAACCAATTTCCATGTTATTGTCATTTAATCATCATATAAGACAAGCGTACATTAGTGTGCAAGGAAAGACCACCAACGGTCATGATTTTCAGTGATCATAATCCCATATGGTTCACAACATATAGAAATTATAAAATAGTATAGTAGAATTGTAAAACGCAGCCCATCATTTTTTAACAGTATATTTATTTTCATTTTTAAGGTTTGGTTTCATCCATTCCCATAGAAACTGTAGCATACCCACCCCGCATGGAACATATTAAGGAGAGACAAAGGATAATCCCTACTTGGTTGATCAATGATCAAAGTTATTCTCCATGTGCCAATAACTGGTGATGTGTGACTTGCAGGGGAGGAATGTCAAGGACTCCAAGGGTGAGTAGAAAGGTTCCAGCACATGTGCACCACTTTCCTAGGGAAGGGTAACTTGAAATTCACAAAGAATAAAGGATACTATCCAAGAGGAAGAATAAATAACTTCTAGCGTGATATAAATATGAGATCCCATTGTTACAGGATATGGAATTTTGAATGGCTATAAAGTCGGATTGTGGTTTCACCACGCGGTTGGGAGGTTACACACGATGGAATTAATTGTCATTTAACAATTCTCCTCGCATAGGTGTTCATAACAGAAATGCGTTAAACATTTTTATTTAACCATAAGGAAATACGTAATAGGGGTGAATTTGGAAGGTACGGGGAAGGGCATTCCACCAAGGAAAAACCACACATTTTGGTAAGTTAAGGGTTGAACGAATCTTGGGGGATTTTAGATATTATTTATGGGATTTAAATGGCATTGAAAGGGGAATTAAATCATCTTTACGTCAAAAGATATGTTATAGGAGAAGAAAAGTTGGGAATTGGGAAAAAAATAAGACCGCTCGGTGAGGACATGGTGCCACTGTCACGGTGCCACCCTCATGGTGCAACCGTCATGGTGTCACCCTTATGGTATCACTTTCATGATGTCACCCTCATGGTGCCACGGTCATGGTGTCACCCTCACGGTGCCACTGTCAAGGTGCCACGCTCTCGGTGGAGCTGTGTTTTGGAAAATAAATGGACAATGTGGGTCCAGGCCATTACATCAGATACCTCTTAAAGTATTCTCGCCCTTGATAATCAAAACTAGACCCTAAGAAAAGAGGGGTTTTAAACAACCACCTTGAAAGATACCTCTCAGATGTGAACCTCATCCACATCTAGGAAGACCTCTCCCCCAAGTAACCATGAAACACTCGAGGATCAAACTTTCTAGCCATATGGGTTAGGGAGTTTCTTCTTCCATGTCAAGATACTATCCACTTTGGGTGGCATTGACTTTCCCGGATGAGTTTAATCGCATCCACCTTAATACATTTGATTAGGGATTGGGTCCTCCTCTCCCCATAGTCAGGACTCTTCACAAACATCCACAGAATTAGGAAAACAACACATTCAATGATTAACAAGGTAAAGAGTTCCATCACAATCAAGTAAAACAAAATAGAACAAAACTCAAAATAGCTCTGGGTATTGGGTGCGCATATGTGTCTCCCATTTCCAGGTACCTTCCTCAAACCCACCATTCCTCCATAACACACGGCCCAAAGGAATAGGTCGTCCATGGAGCACCATCTCTTCATGATCATCGATCCTCACTGTTCTATCCACAAAAGTCACGTCATCCTCGATATCCAGCTTTCCCCATTCAAGAACATGTGAATCATCATGTAGATATCATCGGAGCAGAGACAATGTAAGGCATCGTGCAGCCTTAGTAGCGGTGGCGGTAGCACTAGCTGATAAGCCACTTCACTGACCCACCGCATCACTTTGAACAGTCGGACGAACCTGGGAGAAAGCTTACTCCCCCTGTCGAACCTCTATTTCCCACGCCGAGGGGAGACCTTTAAGAACATGGGGTCCCCGACCTTGAACTGAAAGGGTATCATCCCATTATCAGAATATTACTTTTGTCAGTCCTATGCCACCTTCATCCTCTCCCGTATAAGCTGAACCATCTCCATCATGCTCTGCACCACCTCCGGGCCCAGAACACCTGCCTCCCAGACCTCTGTCCGGAACACGGGTGAGCGACATGGCCTCCCGTACAAAGCTTCGAACAAAGCCATTCCAATGTTAGAGTGATATTTATTGTTGTAGGAAAATCCACAAGAGAAAATTGTTGTTCCCATGATCCCCCAGAGTCCATAATACATGATCGTAGAATATCCTACAATGTCTAGATGGTGTGCTCTGTCTGTCCATCTGTCTGGGGGTGGAAAGCAGTTCTAAGATGTAGCTAGGTGCCAAAAGCATGCTGCAATCCTATCCAAACTCGTGATGTATATCGTACATCCCTATATGATACTATAGATCTTAGGAATCCTTGAACCTACACCACCTCATCCATATACGTCTATGCTAGGGAATCCACCATAGGTGACTCCTTGATTTCCAGGAAGTGGGCCGATTTCATCAGTTGGTCCACCACTACCCAGATATCATCACAACCCCCATGAACATTGTGTATTCCCATGAAGAAATACATGGAGATTTTGTCCCACTTACACTCAGGGACTTCTAAAGGTGTAACAGACCCCCTGGGATGTGGTGTTTGGCCTTCACCTGCTGACACACGAGGCACATTGCTACAAACTCTTCCACTGCCCGCTTCACCCAGGGTGACCAGAACTGATGTCTCAAGTCTCGGTACATTTTGGAAGCTCCAGGGTGTACTTCTATGGGTGAGTTGGAGAACTCACTAAGAACTCTCTCACACATCGCCTCCGGAACAAAAAAGTTACCTCTGAAAAGCATCTGATTCGGGCCATCCTCCTTCCACCCTTCCAGAGCATCCTCATGGTTTACCTGGTCACACATTACTTCACTCTCTTTATCTCCCTACTGAGACTACTACACCTTACATAGGAGAGGGGATTGCACTGTCATCTGAAATAGACAACCTCTACCACCATCCTCCCTTACATCTAGGTGCAGTGCATCAAACTCCTCCATTTCCATCCAAGCATCTGCCGACTCTCAAACCAAATCCTTCTGTGACTTCCTTCTCAAGGTATCAACCACCACATTCCATTTTCCTAATTTTTAAGAAATTTTGAATTCGTTTTCTTTATGGAACTCCATCCACCTTCACTGTCGTAAGTTCATGTCCCGCTGGTAGAAGATATACTTCACGGTTTTGTGATCCATGAAGACCACGAAGCGCTCCCCGATGAGGTAATACTGGCACATCTTTAGTGCGAACACGACCTCCGCAAGCTCCAGATCGTGGGTGGAATAATTATGCTCATGGGGATGTAACTGTCTATACCCATATGTGTAAACCCCTTGTCGTTGCATCATCACACACCCGAGGCATTGTCCTGAAGCATCAAAGAACACCTCATACGCCGTCCCTTCTTCTGGAAACCTCAGCACTGGGGCACTTACCAACTTCTCCATCAGATAGCTAAAGGATGCCTTGAAATACCCATCCCATACTAAATCCAGGTCCTTTGTGGTAAAAGCATTCAAAGGTGTAGAAACTCAAAAGATATTGGGTACGAACCTCTGGTTGTAACCGGCCAGTCTAGGGAAACTACAAACCTCTTCCACGTTCTTGGGCGCTTCCCAAGAAACCACCACCTCGACCTTCGATGGGTGGACCACTATTCCATGCTCAGACATGACATGCCCAAAAAAGTGCACCTCTCATTTCCAGAACATGCACTTGGACAATTTCCCATAGAGTTGGTGCTGTCAGAGGGCCTCTAAAACCGTTCTCAGGTGCTCAGTTTGACCCTCCACTGAGCTAGAGTAGATCCCAATGTCATCAATAAACACTACTACGAACCGATCCAGGTATTCCAGGAAGATGGAGTTCATGAGTCCCATGATCACATCTGGTGCATTCGTAACACCGAACGACATGACTAAAAACTCAAAGTATCCTTACCTACAACTGAAGGTAGTCTTTGAGATTTTACACTCCTTCACCCTAAAGTAGTGATATCTAGACCACAGATCGATCTTAGAGAACCAACCTACTCCCCTCAGCTGGTCCAAGAGATCATCTATCCTCGGAAGAGGGTAGAGATTCTTTATTGTCACCTGATTTAGTCTCCTGTAGTCTATGCACAATGTCATACCACCATCTTCCATCCTTGAAAACTAGACAAGAGCACCACATGGTAAAAAACTTGTTCAAACAAACCCCTTCTTCATTTAATCGCCAATCTGAATCTGTAACTCCCGCAACTTAGAAGGGTCCATCAGGTAGGGAGGCATTGAAACTAGATGGGCACTAGGTTGCATGTCTATCCCGAACTCAACATCACGTCAAGAGGATAGAGTCACCTCTTATTTTGGGAAGACGTCCATAAACTCACCGACGATCCCTGGGACTTCCACCATTTCTATAATCGCTGACTCCGCTGGCAGTTCTGCTAACAAGGAAAGGTGGGGCTCCACTCGACAGTTACCTTCTTGGTAACCTCACTCGCTGATGAAAGTCACATGTCGGCCACCCAAGTTTGAAAAAACGAACCTTTCTCAAAATTAGTCAATAAGGGCACATATAGAGAACAACTAGTCAATGCCTAGGATGACATCGTATGGATGTATCTGTAATAGTAGAAGATTCCTAATGCACTGATGTGGCCCTATAATCATTTTACACCCATGACAAACATAAAACAAGTCAGTCTGTCCTCTGACTGGTGTACTCAATACCAGGGGCACTGGAAGTCTCTCAACATTTAAACCCAGAGCACGGGCCACACTGGGCGCATCAAAGGAGTGTGAGACTCCTGTATCGAACATGGCATATGCAAGAGTACTAAACAAGATGATCGTACCTCTAATGACTTCCAGACCTGCTGGAGTTGCTGCCTCTACAGTTTGTAACTACCCACGCCTAGCTCCCCTACCCCTCGGCTGTCGGCCACCTCCCCAACCATGCCTAGGTGGAGGTCCTAGAGGAGCGCCCTGAGGTTGGCCTCCTCCTGCGACGTCTGCCATTGGAGGAGCGAGAGCTCGCTGTCCCTACTGCTACTACTGAAAGGGCCAGGCTGGAAACTATTATAGCTGGGGCGGGTGCTACACTGTCCCACCCCCATTGTATTGTACTCGGTCCAGGCACTGATTCCGAAGGTTCCCATGGCGGCCACAGAGGAAGAATCTTGGTCCTGGGCCCGAAAGGAAAGGGTGAGGACTAGGAGATCGGAACTAGAACTGGTGGGGCATGCTCCCTACTGGTCAAAACGTAGAGGGCCCGGATGCTGGAGGCATGTGGCTGACGACCTTCCCCTTTGATGCGGCCAACTGGATTCCCTCTCGTGATACACATCCCAGCACGTGCACCCTATCCACCACTTCAGCCTTCTTCTGGACCTCAAAGTATGTCGGTAAGGTGGAGGGAATAACAATATACTGAAGAAAAGGTTGAAGTTCCTCCTTCAAACGTCTTGCGCAAGACACCTCATCTGGAAAGTGGTCCGGGGAAAAGTGGAGGGGATCCTTGAACTTGATCCCCAACACTCTCACTGACATTCTCCCCTGCTGGAGGGAGAGTAGCTACCGCCTCTTCTCAGCCTTCATCGTGGAAGAGATGAATTCTGCCCAGAACTCCCTCTAGATGTCAGCCCATGTAACCTTAGCCTCCCTTTTCTCCCTGAGATGGAGCATCCACCACTGACTCGATGCTCCCTACATCTCGCTTACAACCAGAGGAACCTAGTACACCGTCAGAGCCCAGATCAAGTTGAATGTTATCACTAGCTCTTCTAGCTAGATTTTTGACTCAATGTCTGAGGTGTTTCCCTTGTACTTCCCAAGGGTATGTTCTTGAAAGGAACGAAGTGTCCTATACCACTGATCGGCCTCCTCCTCTCTGTCAGTCCTCTTTCGATCGTCCAAGTCAACCTCCTGGGCCTCGATCATCTGCACCTCTCATGGTCGTCTCCCGGGTTCCATAGCTGCAAGGTAAACAAGGGATGCCTAAGCTCGAGTAGTGTAGAATATTGATCTCAAATTTTCATAGACATATTATTAATTTTAAATCCCCCAAATACCCATGAAACATGTGAACACAAGTCATTATGATGCATGTACCATTCCAAGGGTCTCTAACCTGCAATCAGTGTAGCCTCACTTGGACGTTTGGTAGGCCTAGAGTCCTTGCATCGTATCACGGGTGGACCTAAAATCTCATGTCCTTGTCGGTCTTCCCTAGCCTATTTCACGCATCAAGATTTTCCAACAATGTTTCCCTACCATTCCATGAAATCCTCACTCTGCCTAACTCTGAACTCCATCCTATCTTTGAAACTCCTCATCTGAAACCATTCTATCATGACCCGCCTTCACCATGATGAGAGCAGGGACAACAGGTTGACATACCCTTCCTTCTTGAAGTTGAAGAAGAAATAATGACCCCTAAGACCCACCTTCAATATGTCCCGTAGTGGAGACTAGCACCATGGTTATAGAATAACACACAAGATGGAAGGCATTACCAGTTTTATTTAATTGGATCGGGAGATAAGATAGTAAATACCAACAACCCCAAATGTGGAAATACAGGTAAAGACAAAACAAATCATTCTCATATGCTTGTTCCAAAAGTAAATGATACAAAAGTAAAATAAAACCCTAAAAAAAGTACCAAAAGAATGAAAAAAAGTAACAACAACTGTCCCAATTCCTGAACTAGTATGACCCTACACGATAGAAACCTGAAATCACTTTTATATATGTTGGGTAAGCATACAAGTATACTCAGTAGGGAAAACAAAAATCTATTGTGCACAAGTGGGGAGGCATTCTAATGTCCCGTGAGGAAAGATATAACTGAAACACCTAGAAAGGAAAAATGCCCCCCAAGCCTCACCAAGGAACTCTCCCCAAATAACGTAAGTCAAGAAATATAATAGTAATAACAAATCGATGTTTGGGTCCCCCACGCCACTTACACACTGGATATTGAAGACATCCTATGCATCGAACCTCTCTCGCCATTCTCACCACAGTCTCACTGCCACACCCCACCCGCACACACCTGGTCCAAAACCACACAACCCCCCCCCCCCTACAAACACCTAGGCCACAACAACCATGCATACCCACACCCACAAAAACCTAGGCGATAACAACTACTTCCATGCCCAAAGACACTTGGGCCTCATCCGGAAGACACTTGGGAATCCACCTTCCCCCACACACCTGGGCAACCACCAAAACTACCCTGCCGGACAAATCATGGGCTATAATGGACCTCAGTCCATTACAGCCTGCCCGATGAGTCTTGGGTTATTCTGGAAAGGGTTCACAAAAAGAGATAATAACCATCCACTCATAGGATTGTTTGGAAAAACACCCTGAACCATGAAATGGGGGTGTTTGGCACTAGGTTCTCAACTTGGGTGGGGAAGGAATAAGAAACATAAGAACTACAATTATATAATATATATAACAAACACTCATCCCAACCTTGGAGTTCCTAAACCAACTTAAGCACAAACACCCTCGTTACTATTCATTCGCAAGAAACACCGAACCCACGACCATGTCACCACTCATCCCAAAAAAACAATTCCCCACTGAACCCATTCTTTTTTTCATTTTAATGTTGTCCCATTTAAGTAAATTATTCACAAATGGGAAACTAACAGGCACAACCACAATCCAGAGAAAGAGAAACACCCAAACAACAATTTAAGCATCCACACCTGGTTCTCTTGTAAAGTCACAAAAACAAAGGGATCTGTGAGACCCTCAATGTACTGGAACAAAAACAAGCCTTGAGATACAACCCCACATAGCTTAAGATTCACAACCGACAACTGTTCCACAAAAAAGGATCACATCCCCATCCACATAAACCCAAAAGAATCAATCCGAACAACACACCTACTACCAAAACAGAGTAAGGAAACTTCCAGGTTCAAGAACATCATTCATTAGGTTATTCTTTGTGTTGGTTAATCGGGGTGACCACACAAGAATTGATGTTCACTGGGCATCCATTTAACCAACTATGTTTAGGTGATTAAACAATTTCTATGTTAAATAATTTAATCATCACATAAGATAAGGGTTCATTAGTGCGCAAGGAAAGACCACCGACAACCATTATTTTCAGTGAACATAAGCCCATACAGTTTACAACATATAGAAATTATAAAAGTGTACAACAAAATTGTCAAACGCACCCCATCATTCTTTATAAGTCTTTTTAGTATCATTTTTAAGGTTGTGTTTCATCCATTCCCATAGAAATAGTAGCGTACCCACCTCGCATGATATGCAGTAAGGAGATATGAAGGAGAATTATTACTTGGTTGATCATGGATTGATGTTCTTATCCACACACCAAGAACTGGGGATGTGTGACTTGCAGGGGAGGAATGTTGGGGACACCAAGGGTGATTATAAAGGCTCCTGCAAAGTCGCTCCACATTCCTCAGGAAGAGGAAATCCAAATTCACAAAGAATAAAAGGATACTTTCCAAGAGGGAGAAGAAATAATTTCTAGCATGATATAAAGTTGAGATCCCCTTGTTATAGGATATGGAATTTAGAACAACCATAAAGTCGAATCGTGGTTCCACCACGCGGTTTGGTGGTTACACAGGTTGGAATTAATTGTCATTTAACAACTCTCTTTAGAGAGGTGGTAATAATGGCTAGGCGTTTAACCATTTTCTATAACCATAATGAAACGCGTAAAAGGGGAAGATCTGGAAGGTATGGGGAAGGGAGTGACACCGAGGAAAAACCACATGTTTTGGTAAGTTAAGGGTTGCCTGAATCTTTTGGGATTTTAGATATCATTAATGGGATATAAATGGAATTTAAAGGGTGCATTGAATCATCTTTACATCAGAAGATATGTTGCGAGTGTGGAAAAGTCGGGAACTCGGAAAAAATGAAGACTGCTCGGTGGGGACATGATTCCACCATAATGGTGCCACCCTCATAGTGCCACGGTCACGGTGTCACCCTGATGGTACCACTGTCACATCCCACCCTCACGGTTCCACCGTCACGGTGTCACCTTCAAGGTGCCACCGTCACGGTCCCACCGTCACGGTGCCACCGTCACGGTGCCACCATCACGGTGCCACCCTCACGGTGCCACCGTCACAGTGAAAATCTCACGGTGGAGCCGTGTATTAGAAATGTCGTGGACCAGGGGGGTCCGAGCCATTACAGAATTAGTTAGAATGTATGTAATCACTTTATATCCAAAGGTTCCATAACTTTATTTGAAGAAATCATGGCTAAAACCTCATTATTTACCTCAAATGGATGATATTAAAAATGAAGTTAAATCAAATAAAAGTGTTGATATCTATGAATTTGATAACAAAATTAATCAATACTTGTAGAGGATAATTTTTATTCATTAATTTCTTGTTGAACACTCTATAGTCAATAAAAAGTCGCATTGATCCACCATTATTTTTGAAAAGATTAATTTGAGCGCCTAAATGTGACACAAATGGATGAATTATTAACTTATCACAATTCCCTTGTATTTTCTTATTTAATTTACATGACTCATTTAATCCATTAAATATGGAGTGTATGAAATAGTAATGACACCAAGAATGATATCTATTGAGAACGCAAATCAACATTTGGGTGAAGGAATAAGAAAATATTCTGGAAAGAAATGAATAAAATCCAATAAAAGAGTCTTACCATTAATGGAGAGTTTATCCCCAACCACATGAGATAAATACACCACTTGAATTGGAATACAAACCCATATAGTGGATATGATTTCAATAGGATGTTATTAGTTATCATTTTAATGATTAATAATCAAATATTGGATTAGAATATAAAATTGTACATCCCTTCCTCTACAATTAATGTAGCTTATATGTAGATAAATCCAATCCATGCATATGATACAATGAAATTTAACTATATGGATAGTGAAATAGAATTTAGAAATCACATTAAAAAAATTTCAACCTGATATGAATCAAATAATTGATAATTTATCTTCATAACATTAAGTTATTTCACTAATAAATATACATATAATTATTTAGGAAGCATAAAAATACATTTATAATGTTCATTAGATATTAATGAATGGGTATATCTAGAGTCAAATAAGTCATTAATAGTTATAAACTTCTTGGAATGTGTACCTTTAACGACATCGTTATCAAAACCCTTTTGAGAATAGTGATCTATTGATATTTGTTATCATCCCTCATCATAATATGTTATATAAAATAATCATCATAATTAAACATAATATTCGGTAACTGGTTTAGAGATCTAACAAACACTTTCCTTTAGTGAAACTAGAGTGTGGGTGGAGCTTTATGTTATGCTTTATCTCTATTCGCATCATTAGATAACTTTTTTCCAATAAATTATGTTTTCTATTATCAAATTACCATAATTACCATAAATGAAAAATTTAGTAGCCCCTTGTAGAAAATTTTATCTATGTTTCTTTCCACACATTGACCATAATGGAAACCTCGTCTTCTGCTCTCTGTGTTTTTTATATTTTTCAATTAATTACACCATACTCTTCATTCCAAAACATGATATTAATAAATAAATGCAGCCACCATTTAAAAATTTATAGTTCATTGAACAATCTCTTCACAACTAATGATTTCTATTATTGATAACTCACATCATAAACTTTGTTTTGTGGCCCTGAAGAGTTGGTCAACTATATATTTAAGTGGGATCATAATACAATAAGCATACCAAATAAGTGATATAAATTTTTCTTTATAGGTACCATCTGATTCATCATGATTTTTTTGATAAATTAACTATTTAACCATAATTTTTTTAAGAATTTTAATAAAGTAATTTTTGAAAAATATGTTCTTAAACACATTATAATCCATGGTGTAAATTTCATCATGTCTCCACATATTTTGGATAAGAATCTACCATTTATCTGCATCACTATCTAAAGGGTACAAAACAAAAATTAATTTCAAATGCTATGAACATATGAGGATTAATGAAATCATTTTAATGGTGATATAACTTTTCTCAGAAACTAGTACATCAGATGACCCACAAAAATATGGTGGAGGTTTCCTCATGAAGGACTCAAAGGAACATATTTCCACCCTTTGATCATTTGTATTTTCATTATGACTATTAGACTCACAAAGTTGTGTGAGCATAATAAGGATATTTTTTATTATAGATCCCATATTATTTTGTTTCTCATGAAGAAAATCATTAAATTTTTAAAACACAATCATATTTAAGTTGATTTAGTAATATTCCATCCATTATCAAAAATAGAAAAAGATCATAGTGTGAGAAACACTAATAATATTGTAAACCCATGAAGGAATGAAAAATCAATTAGAATATCTATATAAAAGAAAATTAGTTTAAATCTATGACACCAAAATGTTATGTTAAGTCATCCATGATCCAAATCTATTCAAATACATCATTATGGTATGTAATAAAAATGTGATTTAGAAAATAATATCCCCTAAAAGTTCCAATCTTGGTTTGTAGTAAGGCTTTTTTTGGTACTATGAAATTATAACTTCATTCCTGAGGAGAGTTTTTCATATTTATTACCCCAAGATATAACTGTTAATGAACCAAATCCTATTTTAGTATCCAAACATGGATATATTTCAAGGTAAACCACATAATCTATTTCTTATCAAAACATTATGATTTTCCCCAATACATTAGATTATCCAAAGAGATCTCAAAAAAATTTATCATCCATTTCCCCAAAATTAACTAAACATATCCTGAGATACCATATTTAATGTCAAATTAATTTCATAAATGGGATTGAATTCAACGTTTTATAAATATTTATTGCATTACACAAACAAACACCTCAGCATAATAATGTAATAGTTAATTTTGAGTCATAAAAAATTTAAAAACTAGATCACAGGTGAACTATGTAATCTAAAACTATGTTCTTCAAAACTATAACCCTTATTAAAAGATCATTAAAAATAATTTCTTGAGAAAATATGAAAAATTTACCAATTATCATGATAGCTTAAATTATCTGTATTTGTAAAAAAGTGGATACGTTAACAAAACATTAGAAGAAAGGTATGTGAACATGATCATAACATCTGAAAACAATACCCTACATATTAGATATCATAATATTTTTTCAAGTAGAAAAGTGTTATAGGTAATAATCCATTAATCATAATGGAATGTAATAACATAATCTATGATTGAATAAGAATTCCATAGGATATGGTATTATAGCATACAAATATACATGAAAAATAATTTCTATAATAGTGAAAGGCTCAATGATAAGACTATCATAGTGTAATTGGTTCACACCCCATACTATTGTAGTAGTAATGCTTTAGTCCCATGAATCTCAGTGTTTATAGAGTCATTTTTTGAATTGGGGTCTGTCCCGATTCGAGCCCTATTTATCTGGTGAGATATCGAGAATTTACCGAAATCATTGGATGGATATATAGGTGTAAAACATAGTATTATTAAAATCATAAATATGTGTAAAAAACATAATAAAATATAAATCATTATAGAAAATGCAAAAATATCTTGGATTCTAATACATTCATCATAGAATGACTGGTGGAAATTAATTGGATTTCTTATTCATTTAATTATTCAATCATATAATAACCTGTAGTGGAATAATTGCGTTTTATATGAATTTATTTTGGAACAATACATGGAAGGGAAATGATATTAATAAATATATTTTAATCATAAAAATAATTCATACAGTGGAGGAATAAATATGTTATCACAATATCATATCCCAATAATATAATATGTAACACCTAATGATGTCATCATCGACTGAAAATAAATTTGAAATAAAAATCACATGTAATATATCATTATGAAAATTTCCATTCATTGAAAATCAAATTTTAAAAAAATAATAATTTAAAAAATATTGTGGAAAACATATTCATTGAAAATAAATAAGAAATATTATAATAGATTGTTCAAAAATATTAATGTTCGTGACATTGTGAATTTTTTTCATGTGGTACTTGTTAAAAAAGATACCATTCACATTTTTAATAAAATCCAATTGGACCTTATTTCAGAAAAAACATACAGATTCTATTCAATTAATTTTTTAATAACTAAATAATGAGCTACAATTATTTTAATAAAATATTTTGTTAATGTTATAAAAATTTTTGAAATTTTTTTATAATCCATTATTTTGGAAGAAACACGGTTTTCCATCGAAGACAGAAATAATGACAATTTTTCTAAAATAATTATTATAGCATCTGGAGAATATAAAGAAGGGAGAATTAGAGTGAAATTGTATACATATGATATAATAATAATAGAATAGAGTTATATTATTTCTTTATATATTTATATTAATATTACATAATCGGATTCATAGTTATAACCAGTCATGATAATCAAGGATATTTTAACATGAAATTTCAAAACATTAGTATTTTTAGAAAAGTAAGTAATATAATATATTAACAGATGATAAATAATTAAATATAATAAAAATAATTATATTAGGGATTATATAGATCCAATGGGGCCATATGTTCACCTCATAAATGATGAGAGTTGTACGATATAACATTTGTCTGAATGAATGAAAAGTGAGAAAACATTTCCTTATTGCTTTGGTATGTTTTTATTATAAATACCATGGATATGATATTATGAAATGAATATTTAAATACACCAAATATTAATGAAAATTATCATAAAATACATTCATTTTAATTATATATACAACAAATAATTGGTGGTGAATATGGAATGTGTATGACAAAACTAAAAAAAGACAATAATTCACTTACCTTGAGTCTCAAATTCCATTAAACATGTTCAAACCCCCTTTATAATAAAGATAATTTAATTATAAATATATTAAATATTCTTAATTATAAATATGATAAATTTTATTAGTTACTTATTACCTTCTTTTACCAATGCATCTGTAATTCCATTTTAAATTCATGTTTCAGTGAATAATTATTTTGTTTCAATGTATGTTTTTATTTGTTATTTTATCTTCTATTACTATAAGAATTGTTGTATATATCAATAATTCTATCCAGTATATATATATATTATTTATTATTTATATTTATATAATATGTTAATCCATTAATGAAATAGACTGAAAATGAAACACACCCATTGTGTAGATGGTAGGTCATACGTACAAATGATCGCTTTTTTGATTTCCTAGACAGATGAGAAAAAAGTAATCTTGAAAATATATTAAATTTACTAAATAATATAAATGAAATAAATATCACATATATTCATTCAATTCATCCTGTTTATCATCCATGTATAATGCAATTGGAAATGGGTCACATCACTTTTCCATACGATAGTCCACTGTATACCGTAACAATGAAATTGTATTCATTAAGAAATGGAATGTAAACAAATGTGTTTATCAAAAAATTTTATATATGTATAGTTTATTTAAAAATAATATATATATTGTCTACAATTCACAATACCCAACAATGAGAGGCGCTTACCGAATGCATGTCACATCACTTCGCTAGGTAGTAGTCCATTGTACACATGATCGACGTTGTCATTTCCTGTTAGAGGGTAGAAGAGATGGATTCATGTAGTTCCCTTATCATATTGAAATGTTAGTATATGGATTATAATTAGGTTATTTATCATAATTTTTATAATTATCATAGGACGTTTATTGATAAATAATATGAAAATTCACACTAATGTATGTTTCCTCTTATTAGGTTAAAATCTATGGGCATCATTTTATAACCATCCTAGGATTTATTTATGATAAAAATATGGATTATTTAATGATGAGAGGGATTTAATTAAATTATTTTGGACATTATTGTCCATACTGAATATTTTGAGTTAGATTTTTTGGGGTGTGAGGTTTCCTTTTATAACAATATTGTCTGAAACACTTCTATTTTTTGAAAAGAAAAAGTTGTACCCAAGTTTATCTCATTCCAAAAGTACCCAAAACAAACCAATATAAATATTATTAGATATATTTTATAAATATTTTATTAAAATATGTGTTAAATATGTTTTTATCCATTTTAATGCATCTTATTTAAGATTAACGTTGATAAACCCACATTTGCCATCACCACAGTAAATAATGTTTTCTATATTTACTATTTATTATTGTAAAAAAATATTTTGATCGTATTATAAAATATAAATAAAATTTATTTAAAATATGGAATCTATTTTTATGAATTCCATTAATATTAGTGAAAAATTTTGATAATATATTAAAATCTTTGTTTTGAAGAAAAATATTTTTTGCAATGGAAACACGTTAAAAAGATTAAAAAGTTATCATAAGAAAATTCAAAATAAATTTGTTTTGGAATACAAAAATTGGATTTATTGATATATTGTTTCCCTAATATTAATATTGAATAGATTTGAAAACAAAAAGTAACATTCTAAATTCTTCAAATTAAATAATAGTAGTAAAAACCAATATTAAAAAATATTCATCGAAAGATTAATCATTTATAAAATATATAAAAAATATACCCTAAGGTAATTTTGAAATTTTGATATAAAAATTTAATTTAATTTTAAAATATTCATTTTATACATCTATTATGGATTAAATATTTTATCAAATAAGAAATAATATTTGTTTATAAAATAGTATTTTCAAAAAATATAAAGGCATTACTTAAAATTAAGTACTTTTTTATGAATATATTATTATTATAAAAAAATTTGGAAATTATTTTCAAAATATTTTCATTCAAATTCATGAGAACATGTCTAATTCCTATATAATAATGGTCATGTTTAATTAATAATATTAATAATTTTCTTTTCAATTCATTAAAACATTATTATGTGTCTAATTTTAGCTGTCAATTAAATTAAAATTTCATAAACAAATTATTAAAAACACAGTGTGTTACATGAAATAAATATATATTGAATATGTGCATTTTATAAATATCATTTTCTAATATAAAAAAATTTCAACAACATCATATTATATTTAAGTATTCATGTTTTAATAATTTAATTTTATCAATCCTTATGTATTAAAATATTTCAAGGAATTTTATAATTAAATAAAAGGATCTCTTTTTTATAATAATATTTAACACCTAAAATATGATTCAATAAGAAAATAATTTAATTAAATATTATATTTTTATTTCATTGTATAATTTTTTTCTTTTAATTTTTTTTATAAAAAATAGAATAATTGTAAATACTAATTCATTATATGAATACTCAAGGAGAATGTATCCATTGCGAATATCTATTATAATTATATTTAAAATACAAAAATTTTAATTGTATATAGTCTTACATATATTATTACAATCCCTTATAAAATCCTTATAATTCTCTCCAAACATATATCTAATATTTTTTAATCTATCACTAATTTCCAATATTGGTTCCATGGTGATGATCTTAATTGAAAATATTGAGGATATTGATTTTTAATTATCTGTTTTTTTAAATAATTTATTTTTTATTTAATGGTCACTTTTTTTAATGATGTTCCATATTTTATTCTCATAATATATTATGTTATATAAATTATAGTAATATTTTCTCAGTTAAATACACCAAAATTAATTTTAGTTTGATGATGTTTTTTTAATAATATATTTTACCCATTATTTATATAAAAGAAATTTCAATTTAAAATCATGAGGTGATTTATTTTCACAAACTATGGGATGTGAACTCTTGTATAAAGAGGTTCATGGGGACATGCTAATTTTATATGGGTAATGTAAAAATTCTTTTTTGGGGGATGAATTTGTATTTTATAATATCTAATTTAGAAATAAAGTTTGATTATTGTTGTTGGTTCCTGACTATGTAATTATAATCAAACATTATTTCATTTATATACTATGGAAATTGTATTCAATTATGTGGATGTGAACTATTACATTCATGGTAATTTTTTAATTTGAATGATTGATGGATTTTTAGATATTTATTTTCGAAACTAAATTATATAAAATCATTTAATACTTATTTTGAATCATTAATTGATATAAGATTATTTTTAATAAAGTTTTTATTCTAATAAACATATTATTATTTTCAAAATTAAGAGTTTCTTGATAAAATCAATTTAAATTATTTTATATGTGGATTTAATAAAATGAAATCAATTAATTGTATATTCTCTATAATTTCTATTTGAAAAATAAAATTTCAAATGATTTTTTTGCTTTGAGGATTATAAGGAAACATGAGGTTTTGTTAATATCCAAGGAGTTTGGATATGATTTTTTTATGTATTCTTATGATTATAATAAAACTATTGAATTCCTTGTCCACTCATATATTAAATAATAATATAATATTCAGATCATGTTTGAGTTCATATTTATTAAATGTTTTACAATAGTTAAAACATATTTTGATAAAATGATGGCCATGCTATATGAATTAACCAGGATAAAACATGAAAGATATCATTTATGGGGGCTGAGTTAATTTTATCATGATATTATATGTCTCATTTTTATAAATATAGATATATAGAAAATAAAAAATGTGGTATATGTTATCTTATTTAGTTTTATTATGTTATAAAAAAGTGGTATATGTTAACTATAGTTGATTTAGCATTCAACTAAAATATGGTTTTAATTTGACTCTTTTATTATTGTATATTTTATTATGGTGTTGTTTTATTTGATAAATTTTATGAACTAATCAATTGGGAATTCATAATAAAATTATTATTTAACAATAAATGTTTGATTCATTTGTCAATTAATTTCCTTTTGATTATATTAGAAATATTGCAGAGTTTATACCTACTAAGACATGTGTACTATTGCTGAAATATTAATATTGTTGGACATTATGAAGTAAGAAATCATTCTTTACAATTTTTGAGTTGTATATCCATGAAGAAGATATGATAGAAGGTTCTGAATATCTTGGATATTTTCTTCATAATGATTAAATTATATTAAAATATTGTCTTTATTTTAATATTAATTCTAAAAATATATACATTTCACGTGAAATACTATATTTGGTTGAGTTTTAATGAAAACAAAATTCATTTAAATTAATTAAATATTCTTCAATAATTTACTTTTAAGGTAAAAGAATTTCACCACACAATGTTTTATCCTTTGGTGGTAGTTTCTAGACTACATTTTTTTGGGAGGACACATGAGTCCACGTATCTGTTAATTTTCTATATCATCATTCATATAATTAGGTTTCATTGTTAAAAAATGATACCATAGAATGTTATTTTCAGGGGAGGTTAGGTGGGTTTAAATAATTGTACGGTTGTATCTTTAAATACACTAATAAAAAAGTTGTATCAAAACACTTGTTGATAATTGAGTTATCTAGTAGTATACGTAGAATGATGATTTGGGAAAATTTATTTCTAGTTGTTCCATGAACTATTCCTTAATGGATTATCATGGGAATGTTTTCAATCAAAAATCTTGATATGGATAGTTGTTTCAGAAAATAGGGATTTTAAAAAAAATTGAATTTGAAATTATAATGTCTTAATTATTAATGTTAATAAATTTTAATTATATATTTAATAAAAAATAATACATTTTAATATTAATTATTTTTTAAGGGCCATGAAACATATAAGACCACAACAAAGTAGTATTTTATTGACTCATTTTCAAATTATTAATAAAATTTATTAGGGGTATTATAGAAAAATTAAACATTAAATAATTCCTATTAGTATTCTATTAGAAAAAATCATTGTTTCTCATGAATATACACAATTTTTAATTATTATTTCACAAAATATACATCATAAGATAAATAATATAACTAAATAAAAATATTTAAAAATTTATTTTGGATCATATTTTGGAAAAAACATTCTAATATGATTTGAAATTGTTATTGGACCAGATATATTGTATTAATTGTATATGTATGTTAATATTATATTTTTATTTATATATTTTTAATTAAATTTATAGGTGGGTTTAACACCATATTTTCCAGACATGCTAACTCATAAAGTGGGAGAAATAATAACATATTATTTAGTTCACATAAACATATTTAACGTTAGTTTCTATCAAAAATTAATGATAAAATTTGTCTAGTGGTGTTGATGTTGACGAATGAATCAAAAAAATTAAAGTATGAGAAGAAAATATATATAAGAGACAATAAATTGATAACGTAATATGCTTTTACATGATTTTAAAAATATTGCATGAATGATAACATTATTGAATTAAGGTTATTTATGTGACTATGTTGATATATATGAAACATGATAATCACGATTGTGTTTCCAAATGGTATTGTAGATGGAAAAATTAATATTATAGTGAATGTGATATAAATTCATAGAGTCGCTATATTTAGTTCATATCCTTGAGTAGGAATGAATTTACGTTTTCTCAGAAGAGTATATAAAAGGATATTTATAATAACACTATAATAATGACTTCAAATTGATCTTAAGGAAAACATATGTTAATATGTTTACATTATTTTTTAAATAATTATATATTAAAAAAATTTGATACAGCATATCTAAAATTCCAAAATTATGGAATTATGGAAATTTTGAAAAACTTATAAGGATTCAATTCCTAATAATCCTACTAATTTGTTCCAAATATTATATATGGATCCTAGATGTCCATATAAATGTCAATGATGTTGGTAATATAATTAATGATACAGTGTCCTAAAATGTAGTTGGTCAATCTCTTTTCAACTGAGTAAGAATATTATAAATCTAATACTTAGGTAGGACCATCTATTATTGAAGACACAATATTGATTGTTTCACAATGAATTTTAGAATTAATTAATAATAATGGGTATTATTTATATATATATACATACATGTAGTATTATGTATTGTATTTCATGTTTATATGGCTTCATGTACGATCAGAATATATACCCATTTGGAGATGTTTTTTGAAAATTAACAAAAAAGTATATAATAACCTTATATAGTTGTCTTGTAGAAGTTGTATTTTTTTATATCTGTGAGATGAAAAAATATAAAGTTATCATTTTTTCATAGGTTATCAAGATCTATTCTAAAATCAACTAATATAGTTGAAGATTGATTTTATTTTTACCTGATAGTAATTTATATTCAGTTAATCAGATATTTGGATGTTAATTATAGTTGGGTTGGAAAAATAATTTAATATAGTTATTGAATTTTATATAATTTATACGTTTTAATTATTAGATCCTTTAATCTTTGTAGGCATTTATGGATAACTATTTTCCTCGACCTTTTTTCTAATTTTATTGCTAATGATTTCTTTAGATTACCAATGAAAATAAAATTGTAATTTAGTATTTGTGATTTTACAAGAATAAATAGTATTTTAATTCCATTATTTAAAAAAATTACTAGTAAAATTATAGGAGTTAATCACTCCATTACGATATTAAATTTATTAAGACTCTTATATTCGATTATTTGACCATGGAATTTAGTTTTTTTTTCAAAAATTATAAAGTTAATTTGTAGTTTTGTATTGATATAAAAAATTGAATCTAAATTTTCTAATGAATCAATACCACATACCATGAACTAGTGAATTATTTAATCATCTAAATTTATATATATGGTTTTCTAGTATTTTATTTTATTCTAGATATTAAAATCATAAATATATTAATTATTATTTATAAGATATTTTTTATCGATTTTTTTATATCCATTGTAAGTTTAAAGTCCTGATTTTTAGTGTTACTGATACACTTATGGTGTTTATGAATTTAATGAAATGAAAAATATTTTAATACTGATATATCATTATGGAGGAAATTTACGATGACATGATGATATCCCCATAGCTAAATTTGAATTGTAAAATTAATAAATATGTTTAGAAATTAAAAAAAATATTTTCCATGTATAATTATTTGCATGGGAACAACCCCTTCCCTTGGACCATATTCTACTAGATTTTCAAGTGTAGGAACGTCGTAGAAAATTACACGGGATTCATTAATGGGTGGAATTATGGGAACAAAGGGCTTGATTAACATGAAACCAGGGCCACACATGAGGGTTTAAATACATTATTTGTATGTTACAGATCCCCTCCCCATGAAGTTTTGAGCATTATTAGCAAGGATTCTCCTGGATTCCACTTATATATAACCCTATAACCCATTTATTATTTCCCAAATTCCGATTTCTCAAATAGCTTCCCATTTTAGTAATTTATATTTTTGTTGTACATGGGAATTTTATTATAATGAAAAATTATTATTTATTCTAAAAATTGAATCATTTGACTTCATATGATATGAATGTTATTTTTTTTTTAATTTATATTTTTCATATTATATATTTTTATTAATGGATTATTATTATAGAATGATTTTTTATATCATTTCCAATATTGTATTTGATATAGAATAAAGTTAAATTTAAATTGAATGAGAATTTTGAAAAATACTTTGACACATTTTATAGAACATATAGGTTAATAGAGGTTCATTAAAAAAAACTATAAATAGAAAATTATATAATCAGGAGAAGTATTTAATGAATTTACTTTATTACATATTGATTATATTTAGGGTTTTTTTACTTTAGATAATTATATCATATCTCTAACATAAAAAACACAAACATTTAAATATTTACCCATACACATAGTACTCAATTATTCTGAATAAATAGTAATTTTAAATAGAATAATCATTTAATTTTATATAAAATATTCATGATATTTGACATGACATCATTATTGTGAGAACTAATCTTTAAAACCATTGAAATATCATTTTCAAAAATTGAACGGTAAAATATTTTTCTATATGGGAAAAATAAAAATATTAAAAGAAACTCATTAGTATGTTTTAAAATAATGTGGTCATATAATAAAATATTCCTTTAACATAACAAACATTGTTTTCATGTAATTATCTTACCAAAAAATGAAATTAGCTTCACTACCTATATATTTTTCATAGAAAATGTTATATGGATAATTATGGGATAAATCTAAATCATTAGCATTTCATAAAAATGATGATAACCGATTAATTTTTTTTACACACACAACATTTTCCCTTAGAGGTCATAATAATTAATTTAAAAATTTATAATTATCTTATCTTAGAAAATCAAAAAAAATTATTTGAAAAATCCCTAGAAATAATACCCTAGTCTTATATGTTCCTTCAGAAATCATCTCCCCGGAACCCTTACAAGATCCTTCACAAATGTAGTACTATACATGATTAATTAAATAAATTATTGTGTAGTAAATGTATTTATTATCCAATTAATTAGATCTCTATATCATCCACTATTTTTATCTTAGTCAATATCCACGACTATAACGAAATGAAACACTTAAAATATTTCCTTTGCATCATAAAAATCATAAATAATATTTTTTAAAACTGATAAGGAAAACATAATTGGATGTTGATAAATTCATATAATTTATAATTAAATTTTTAAATATATACTACCTATAAAAAAGGGAATTATTTTTTTCCATAACGAATATTGGAATTGTATAAACGAATCTAAAAATAAAATAATTGTTGGGGTGGTGGTAAAAAATAGTGATTTTAAATACAATAAAATTGAAAATTCATTTTTAATTTTTTAATAGGGTTTAGAATTCCTATATAGAATATTTAAATTAATTTTTTGTGAAAATATTTGATATAAATTCAAAAGTTACATGGATGAAAATGAAATATAAATTAAACCATTAAAATAGGTAAAATAAAATTTTAAGGGAATTGGTCACATACCTCAATTAATATATATCATGTATGTTCATTATCATCTAGAATAATGATATTATACTAATAATTTTTGTTCCCAAAAACCATTCATTTTGATTATTTCTTATATCACAATTCAATCATTTGTAAACCTAATTACTTAAATAATTGTGTTCACAGTGGACATTTTGAGAATATTCAGCTTAAAAGTTAGAATAAATATAATTTTTTACGATCTATAAAATCATAAACATTATATAATTATCAGGTTTATTGATTAGAAGTATTTTTAAAACCATCAACGAACACTTTACAAGAAAATGAATCACACCAATTCATCACGTTGGTAGTCCACACACATGCACAAATAATGTTATTTTTTCAATCATTGGAAATGTATGATAATTGACTATAAATTATCATAGAAATGATAATTATTTTATTAGATATATATACTAAATACATAATAATAATTATCCTTTTTAGGTGGTGAGGAAAAATGGATTACAATACTTTATAGAGGTTGTAATCCATACAAATGTCGGAGTGATTACTTATTTTCCAAATGATGGTATATGTTATGAAAAAAAGGGTACCATTATGATAAAACAATTATAATACTTGTAAGATACTGATGTTAGTTTTTATGTATAATAATGTGTTCTTCATTGTGATATAGGAAAAAAATAAAATTTAAATATTTTAATTATTACTTTTAACTTCTCCTTTGATAACACCTTTTAGATACAACATTGTTCTCTTATCATTTAAATTTTGATTAATCCCATAACACTATTAAATGGGGAATGTTGTTCAGTAAAGTTATATAAATTCTTTGGTTGATCTAGATTTCAAAAAATGAGTGAGTATGGGAGGAGATAATGGTCCCTTTAAATTAAGATGGAATTGAAACCCTCAAGAAATACATAAAGTATTTACTCAATATAAATTAATTTTTATGTTTATTTTGCACAAAAAAGACATACATTTATGGTAATGTATGTATGAATCCATATTCTCTAATCTCATAATATTTTCACATGTTTGGGTGAGGTTACCACCATTATGTTAATGGATTTTCCCCCTCTAACACTCTTTATTAACACATTGATTAGGAATACTTAAACTCTTAAAGAATCATAATATAAAAAATAAAATGATACATTACCCATAAGTGGAAGATGGATTATACGATATCCCATATCTCAATCACATATTGTATGATTAATGTTTTATGAATTCTAAATGACATATAAAAAATTAATTGACATAATATACCATAATGTTATTTTCAAGATAGTTCACATTTTTTATGTAAATACCCTTGACATAATAAAATATTTATAACATTCACAATTAACACATCACTAATATATTTTAGTTACCTAGAAAACTATTTGACGAAAATAATTCATCAATTTATATTCATTTAATTTTTTTAAAATATTTTAAATTATTTTTCCATTATATGATCAAGCACCGTGTCACCATTATTTAAGCATTTCAAGAAATTATTCCTTCACTAAAAAATAGAAACAATATTCCATGATAAAAAATCATATTTATGAATACCGTTATAAATAATTGATAACCAATTTCAATCCATAAGAAAATGTTTTGAAATATTAAAAAACATTGTGTGCCATTTTGGTTTTATTTATTACATAAAATCATATTAATTTCATTAATGAAGGGATGTTTTATGAAAATTTTACATTTCTGAACCATTTATGGTTTGGGGATAATGAAACATATAAAATTAAATTAAATAAAAGAGTGCGGGTTATTTTAATCCTTATCCCATATTATCAACATTTTGTTATAATTGTTTTGGCTATTGAGATAACGAATAATTATTATGGTTACAATTCACTATGAATAAAACACTAGGGAATTATTTACAAAATTTAGACCTCCTGATTGAAAATATTTATTCTATATTCATTAATAAATTTAAAGAAGGGGGTAAAAAAATTTGCATATATATTCATCAAATTAATTGGAATTTTTTTTTCAATGATGTTGAAGTCCAAAATGAAATTATACTATAAATCTATATTATATTATCACATATCTATATGTACATTAAAATTTAAGAGTAATTTGAGTTTTTCATTTACAAGATGGGTCTAATTTTAAATTGAAACATGGGGTATCATTCTATGAGTTGTAATAAATTAAATTGATTCTTTTAGATTAGTAATGAGGCATGGGTTCCAACTTAGTTTCTAGATGATATCTTAATAAACATTTGGTTAAGTTATTACAAAATTTTGACCGATTTTATCATGGATAATGGTTTATGTAAACATTTTAGAAGAAATCACAAAACAAGATGATGCCCAATACATTTTTAGTTCATTTTGAACTGAGAATGGAAATATTTTACTACTATATCACGGATAACGTAAAACCTTTTGGGATAATAGTGGGACGTATGTGATAATTTTATTGAGTTTTTATATGGTGGAAATTTGGAACATATGTTTTGAAATGTTTCTAAAAAATTGTGTGTGGTGTTGTAGGTAAACGTAGGTTAGAAATAATAGATTGTCTAACCATACTATCTTGGAAAATAATTATTTTTTTGGGTTCCTTTTAAAGTGTTCACATTTTCAAAATATTTTGTATTACAATGTATCCGAAACATTTGGCTTATGAGAAAATCATTAAAAGACATAAATGAGTAAAATTACCCATAAATTTATTTATTTATTCCCCTACTCAATTCCTCATTTATTAACATGTGGAATATTAGTTCTCCTAACCACATCCCCCATATCTATCCCATTTAATTGGGGTGTGTTTATTGAGACCACTATGTGTTTTTAGGTTAGAATATCTCACAAAAAATCTCTTCACTCTTCCTTATTCCACCATTATAATATTTACGTTATTTAAATTAGATTTGTTAGTAGATTAAAATGAATAATGGTGGAATGGACGATTTATCAAGTGGAATTTTGGTTTTATCGTGTAGAGGTATTCCCAATATGAATTATAGACAATTATTATGAGAGATTCATTGGGTAACGAGATGGGGGTAAATTTTTTTTTTCAAAGTGAGTTAAATTAATTAATTATTTGAATTTAGTCTCCTCTTATGGATTTTTCTAATAACAGTGTCCCAAATCTATTCGGGTCCACCTGTATTAGTTTTATTGTGTTCCAATAAGAGATATTTTTTTTATATATAGATTTTTTGTATCAAAAGGTGTTTTTTTAAGGATTTGGTGGGCCAATATGATGTTGTTCAGTTATGTATAAGCTAGGTAAAGCATAATTATCGAGATAGGTGGTGTAATTGATTTTACCATAATCCTGATAATTTATTTTCATGTGTGCGTAAATGTGGTATTTAATTATTGATTTTATATACTAGTTAATAAAATTTTTTTTCACATTATTTTTATTACTTAGTCCTTCTTCAAATCCCAACATGTGTATTTGAGGTTATGAGAACGAACCTTTGACCTCTGATGGGGGTTGCTGACACAAAAAAATCAGTTGTTTTTATTTTTCCTATTTTTTGAAAATTCTATGTGGATTTTAAAATGGTGAAATTTATTCATGATGGATTTTTATTCATTTTTCGGTTTCCATGGGTGAAAAGTAATTTTTAATGTTATATTTTTTTTCAAAAGTACATGATGATCTGTTATGATTTAAATAAAGATCCTTAAATGAATTTAAAATATTTATTTGATATAGGTTGGTGGTTTCCACATTAATGGAAATTAATTTATGTACATTCTATGGATTGTTTTGGAAATGAAGGCCTTACCAATTTTTTTGATGTTAAAGTGTAAGACCATGTCAATAGGATATCTTTGAAAAGTTTGGAAATATATGTGTTTGATATCCACATCATTTCAAAGAGAATTTGGAATTTAGTTTTTTTATTTTAATATTTTTGTTAAATAGATCCATGTGGTCTTGTAAAATGCCTATTGGGTCCCCGATTTGTAATGAAGTTTGGAATGGTTCTTTCAATGTTTTATAATTGTTTTTAAAGTTAAATTTTGCAGTTCATGGGAATTGTAAAATGGAGAGATTTTTTGAATGATGCGATGAGTCCACAATGACCAGAGGTATTTTAGGTGGGAAAAGATGTTCATATTATCACTCAAAATTCATGTTTTTGGTTCTGGACTAGAGTTATGGCTTGTAATATCATTTTAAATTGATTTTGATATTAAACAAGTCCATTCACATTACTGGTTTATAGTATAGGGCATGGAATTCCAAATCGTTGGTTTAGAAAATTTGAAATGGATACCTATATACATGGATTTGGAAATTTCACTCCACATCCCTAGTTTATGGTAATAGACACAAAACACTGTTTTCAAGGTCTATTCTCTATAGTGAGTCTCTAGGAAAGTTTTTTCAACGCATTGGTAACATATCTAACTAACACACAGGAACAAATAGTATTTTAACATTGTTTGAGTATTTAGTAATGATGTGTATATGTACCATGAATTATATAGTTAATGAAAACCAATTATTAATTGAATCAAGTATCAGGATATCATTTATGACTCAGATAAAATGTACTGGCCAATACATGCTATGTTAGATCAATTGTCACTTTATAACCTAATGTCCAATAGTATAAATATAAAAAAAATATTCAAAACTATTCACAAATTTTTATCATTTTCCGTTATTTATTATTCTTTTTTAATTATAAGTATATTATTCTCAGAATAGATATTCCATTAGACACCATTAGTTTTGTCCTTCATACTAGTACTCACACCATTCTTGGGATAGCACTAGACATGGGTGCCCGATCACCTCTCACATTTTCATTGTAGAAACATGTTCGTTATTAATTATTTTATTCAGAGAATATATGGGTTGGAGTTGAAGATTTATTTGATATTTTAATGGGATATCTTATATTTGTATATTTTTATATAACCATATCATTGGGTGATTAGTTATATGGATAAAATCAATTTTTAGACCACTAAAAGGATTCATTTTATTTTAAGTAATGTGTATTTTTATTAGCATGCATATTTAGTTTTTTTGAAGATTTATATATATATATATATATATTAATAAATACTATGATTATTCGCATGGGTATATTTAATGTGGTTATTTTTCTAAATACTCATATATTTGTTATAATTGTTTTTAATTATATGCAATTATTACTATGTTTAAAAATTCAATGCCACATGATTCCACGACCTAGAGTGCAGATAACACTTTATTCAACACTTTTTAATGTACGTTCAGTAAACGTACGAGTAAAATTTTATATCTTTTTAACGGATGCTCAGATTGAAAATATGAGGGCACTGTTAAATTCATACCATCAAGATTCACTTAGGTAAAGCGTAACATTGACCAGGAAGGGTCAGACGAAAAAGAAAATTTTTCCACTTTTCAGAAAAATAATAATAATAAAATAACTCTGAGTTATTTTCTACTTCTTCAACGATAGAACGATAGTTTGAGGAACTGTTTAGTGATTATGGTCATTAAATTAGAGTCATTTAATGGAATGTTACTTTTTTGGTGAAACCGAAATAATAGTTTATTTAATGTTTCATTAATTATGTTTCATTAAAGTATCACATTAATGGATACAAACTCACAGACATATTATTTTTATTATTCATTCCCTTGGAAAGATAATCCACAACCACCGGAGAAACCTCTAATGGGACCCTGATGACATTCCTCTCCAGAGAATAATGGTTAATGAATGTCGATAGTTGGAGGAATCCATCTACAGATCGACAATGGACGAAGAATGTAAAATGATAAAAAATGTAGAATCCATTCTTCCGTCCACAATAGATTACACAAAATCTAGGTAGGGGATTCATGTGTTGAATGATTTGTTTTCTCGTTATTGAAAACAATAAAACAATCGCTGATCAACCAACTAATAGTTTGATCCAAAATTCATTCGTTCCTTTGGGAGGTTGTTTTGGGGTGTTGATTTGGTGTTTTCATTATTCTATATGATTATTTTATCTTACCCATGATTAAATGCTTACACAGAATGTGTGAGCCAATCCAAATAAGGCTCGGACCCTAGGATAGTCTTGTAAATTCTCATTTCTTCATGGGTGATCGTGAAATTTTGCGAAAAGGAGATTTTGTTGGATCCGTACTGATGGTGGTGTCCTAAGAGGCCCATAGGCTCAAAAATGAAGCAAAACGGACCACCATAGCATCTCTGGTGGCCCATGGAAGGTTCCACTGGTGCTGGCAACTGGCTGTGAAATGAAAGCGGCAACCGTTGGTAATGTGACAGCACATCCCATTGCCATATTGCTAAAGTTGGTGTAGAACGTGGTGAGGACGCTCCACGTGGATATAGAGATGCCCACTCAGGCCACTCAGCTGGCGCACAATGGACGGCTCTTCCAGGTCATTTTAGGAGACAGGGTGGTCCCCACTAGCATCGGAATTTTCAATAATTGGACACCTTGTGTCTGGCCTAGCCCAGCCATCTTACACCGTGTTGGCTGGGTTCTCCAGTCAGGCCAGACCCACAAGGTTTGTCAAACCCCTACCAAACCCAGACCCGACCAGCTGCATTTCACTAAAACTGACGTAACTCGTAGATCAGGAATTTGATTGATGCTCCATCTATGATATGAGAAACCTTACGATGAGGCGGTCCATTTGAGATACACCACCCCAGTTTTTTAAGATGTTAGAGTATGTCTAGATTAGATCAGACTCAAATCCAATCGGGCCCTATTTACCATTTTGCCTATATCTTATTGACTGGGCATTCCTTTGATGCACAGTATATCACATTGAAACCCTTAAGAAAAGACGGTCCTTTAGGTTATTTCTAAGTGGGACTTCCTCACAGTTGAAATATTTCAGGTTCCTTGAAGAGCGTATCTACTAGAAATAAAGCATTCTAAGATAAGTAATTGAGTGTCTGGTTGTCACGTAATGAATTAATAGTGATCCTATATTGGTCAAAAGTTTGTGATCCTTTGTGGGTCTTCATTTAGTGACCCTATGTGGGTATAAAATTAGAAATACCATATAGTTCTGCACTTATCAATCCTCTATGGGTCAGCACATATTGATCCTTTGTGGGACATCACATAGCAATCCTCTATGGGTCAGTACGTAGTGATCCTCTAGGGCTCATCACTTATCAATCCTCTCTGGGTCAGCACCTAGCGATCCTATTCGGGTCAGCAAATAGTGACCCTATGCTGTCCAACATCAATTGACTCTTCATATAAAATATGATCTAGATTTATGGATAATCATCTATATTCGAGTTCTTTTATTTTTATTCCTGGTTTGAGCTATCTTTTACATTGTTTCATGTGTTTGAGATCATGATTAGTGGCTTTTCCTTATAAAATTATGAGAGTCCTATGGGAGTCTTGGGGTCCCTATTGAGTATATTTATACTCACCTCTGCACGGGCTTCGCCTTAACCTTTTGTGTCTTATACAGACGATGGGAAGCTTGAATGATAATTTTGAGAGCTAGGTCTATTGGTTACATAGAGGTAAATTATTGATTTGGTGTTCCGCAGTGATGAGTTGCACTTACCATTAATGTAGGGTCTATGGAAGATGATCTCTAGTTTTTTTTCCATTACTTATTACTACTCTTTCATTTGGGCTTATATATTTGACCCTTTACTGTTAGTACATACATTTACTCTTAGTGGGGGTTTTTAGTATTGATTTTACTTTTCATTTTCCAATGTGTTTTACCTTTGTGTAGTGTGCCCTATCTGTGTGTGTATAGTTTCAAAGGAAATGCCTTCCCATTTTGGTTTTTTCCATTCTTGTGATAGTCATTAACCCCTGGCCTATGGAAGTTAGGCATGGGGTAGTCATGGCTTAGGCCCTGGGGGACAGGTCATGACAATGTTTTATCATAGGGTGGTCGGTTATAAAAGAAGAATTAAGAGTATTTATTTTTCATTTGAGTAGTAGTGATAATTTTCTTGAGTTCGATATTCGGTTTTTTGATTCTGGTGTTGGTGTCGTGGGCGATGTATCCATACCCCATGACCTTGAATTTTGTTTTCTAATACATTATAAGAAAACACTAGTTTCATGTATTTTCATAATGTTTTTCATTTGATCTCTATTGATTAAACTCATCAGGTATAACTTATTGACCATGGTGAATCTATTTATTTATATGACGGACCGACTATAACACCCCAAGCTTCTACAATACGCTTCTCTTTGAATAATGCGATAGCGTGAGTTGTACGCAACACCGAGTTCTAACAACCAATCAAACTAGCCGTTATGAATAGTAATAACTACTTTTTGAAATTGTATTTATTTTATATTTCAAAATGGACTTCATTTTTGGATTCGGAATATAGAATTTAGCCTAAGATGAAATTTCGGTACTTTTCGGATAACTTTCATATTTTGATGAATAGTGAAAATTACTAAATTTTAATTAAAAAAAACTTTTTTAATCAAAATAATTAATAGTGATAAATTATGAATTTGAGTGGTTTTAAAGTATATTTAGATTATATTTTTACCATTTAATATAATGTTGGTCATTGGACATAATTTTACAATTAAACCGAACAAAAACAAGTGTCAATCTTTTGATAGTTATTATCTCTTAAAAACACGCTTTTTCTTTTGACAGCGGGAATTAATTTTAAATTAATTTCTGCCACTTCTGTGTTTTGAATTTAGAAAAATGGATTCTATATTTGGAATCAGGATGTCCAAATTGTGTAAATAGGTAACTTTTTTTAGACATTTTGAATAATTACTGCAGTAAATATTTTATTTACCATGGTTAAGGGTAAATCCGGTAAATAAGGGTTAAGAAAAATAATATTATAATAATACTAATTTACCCTAAAACGTGTCCTAGCCTTATTGGTTGATATATGTTCGACCATAGGCATCTTTGGGTCGATTTTGGGACCCCATGGTGCCACTTGTAGGTGATAGGGACACTTTTTTTTAATTAAGTTAAAATGAACACAAAAATCACACAAGCATATATATTTTAGAAAAACAATTTTTGCATTGGGTTATATATGTTGGATTTTAGATTATAAATATTAATTAGAAATATAAAAAGCTTTCCTACATAATTATATTTTATTTATAATTTTTAGACTTTAAATAATCTAATTTATTTATGACACAATGATGATGAAGTAATTACTATAATAGTGGAAAATTAAAATAATTGATATTATAAATACCCAAATAAATATAATATGAAACTTTTAATGAATTAAACTAATTTTATAGGATAATATGATATATTAGGAATGATTTAATTTACTTTTTTCGAAGTAATAAATCTGTTATGAGTTTCTCAAAAATCAACTATTGAATAGTGTCAAAATTGACATAAAAGAGTTCTTAAAACAAATATTATATTATTAATTGATATTAAATTCCTAAAAATCTACGGTTCGGCCAAGAGACTTATATCATGATAGGTTCATCATTAATGGACCACATTTGGGTCGATTGGATGTATATAGTATGTTTATTAACCATATTATATAAAAATACAAAGAGGCATTTTAAAAGTGAAACTAATTAACTTAGAGTTAATACTTTAAGATAAGTTTAATATAAGTACCCAAACCTGTCTAAATTATATTGGTTGAGTTTTGTTCGACCTATACCCACCTTAAAATTTAAATAATCACTTTTTAGTCATTATAAACCGAATATGAATTTATTATAAATTAATATTTCTAGCTTTTCCAAAGGTGCCCCTCACCCCTCTTATAAAAGGGAACTCCTCCTTCTATTTTCTTCACACCTTCAAAACCTTTTGGTTCGGCCAAACACTGCCCAAATACTCTCCCAACTTCCCTCACTACAACCTAGAGGCCTTATTTTGATCATAAAGCCAACTTAAGGAGCCCTTTTGATCAAATCAAAAGGAAGAACCTGAAGAAGAGGTAATGTTTTCACCACCCCTTTTCAAGTTCCTTTCTTCTTCAACTTCTTCTTTCTTTTTTATTACCATTCTAAAATAATATCTCCAGTATCTTATATATACTATGATGTTATTATAAATATGGTACAACCATAATCAGTATTCTATCCACCCTTTGAATAACATGTCACCATACGTGCGTACGTACGGCTTACCGTCTCCACGTCGTGGTGTAATTGTTATACAATATATTATTATTTGGATGGGTATAATAATGATGTGTAACTCATGTAAATAATAAATATAACATGTTAATGATTCTGTATATATGATATAACATCCATTTATATATTATTTTAATATCAAAAGAATGATATTGTCGCTCGTGCGTACGTACGGACTACCGTCTCCACGAACGTGATGAGATTCATTCTCCATCGTATCCATTCAAGTATAATTATCATTTGATGATTTAAAAATGATGTTTAAGGACTTGAAATCATTCTGTATATGAATAATATACAACCTATCCATTACAAACATGGCTTACGTAACAAAACATATAAAAGAAAATGAGTAAGTTAACACCCGAAACAACGATAATACTAAGATATTATTAACAAATCAATGTTAAAAGATCATATATGATATCATATTAATATATATGATTCTTGTATAATTTAATAAAAATTATTTCACCATTATACAGGAGGTTAACCTACCCCAACCAAGGAAAAGTACAAGGTAAAGGTTATTTCACAATCTCTTCATTATCTGAGGTTGTTTATACGTAATAATCTACTGGGATCTCTTTATCATCCACATCCATGTTTCTTAAAAATGTATTTCAAACCATTTTTAAAATTTACAAAAATATGGGTTAAAGTCATTTATACCCTTGTTTGACTTTTTATAAGAGTTTTATAAAGGAATCTTTCCATCATTTTTCAAACAAGGTGCTTTTTAACCTTTTCGACAGAATTAAGGTAAGAATGTTTTTTTTAACATATATGGCGGGTGCGGTGATTTTCCGCCGTTATAAAATCATCGAAGCTTCACTTAAAAGCTTATAAGAATATTTTAAAATTGAATGTATTATTTTATAATTATGTTACTTTTAAAATGATTTAAAAAAAGAGATATTTCTCTAAAATAGTCTTGATTTAATCTATGTCAACATCCTTTGATGGATTTTAAGCTTATTTGAAGTTCATTTATTATGATACAAAACATCCATATTTTATTTAAGGTTTTGTGATATTTTTGATTGTGGATAAGTTATTCTTATGTCACTCATGGTTTTTGTTTAAAGTATTGACATTTCATATGTTATTTGTAATCCGAATGTTTATGTTATATTTCAACCTTTCATTCAGATGAATGTGTTAGACAAGTATGTTTCGGGTTGGGGACCGGTAAAAGTAAGCCCTCCAGGTTGGGGACCGTTAAATGTAAGCCCTCCGGTTTGGTCTCTGGTAATTAGAGGAACTCTGGGCTGGTGTCCGGTTATTAGAGGCACTCCGGGTTGGTGTCCAGTTATTAGAGGCACTCCGGGTTGGGTTCCAGTTACAGTTAGCCCCTGGGTCTTGGGACGAGGCCTTGACAAAGAAATTAGAGTTCAGCATTATGCATTCCATCATTACGTAAGTGGTTATTGATTTTTCATGTGATTATTCGATTAGTATAATATCTATGTGAATAATTAAATGGCATTATTTCATTTTATTCATGACATAATATGTTGAAAGTTCAAGTTTGAAAGGCTTTTGTTTAGTTATACATTGCCTTAAATGTTTATTCTTATTTATGAAAGTTTCCACTATATTGTTATCCTTACTGGGCATTTGAGCTCCCCCCTTTTCTATGTTTTATTTTTCCCAGGAAGTGAAGAAGTAAATTACGAATGACCTGCAGGGATATTATGTGGGGATATGAGTGTGGATTATGGAGACAATATGTTGTTGTAGTAATTTTTCATTTTATGATGTAATGTAAGACATATGAATATATCTAGTGTTTCCAAGGCTACTAAACCAATTGGTCTTTCGAGATTTGATCTTTCTTGTGATCATGCCAATGTTATGTAATAATGCACCGACTCTGGGTAACTAGGGGCAGGCGTTACAGTTGGTATCAGAGGAAGTATAGTACAAACCTTGGAAGCTAGATTTAGATAAACTCTGATTAGAGCACGTAGACCTATGATGAACATTGAGGATTAGTATATAAGAACTTCCTAGAATTTTTGTATTGTAGAGATTTTGTGAGTTTTCCGAGCAATACATACCTGTCTGGATACGAGCAGGTAGAGGCAGCTCTGGCACAGATGTACCAAGGGGTAAAACCTGAAAACACCGCTTTGAGCTAGACTCGAACGGGAAGTGGTGCACGACAACGGGCCTTGCTGCACTCTTGGTTACGACACTCCCGGGGGATATGCTTAGGATAACTCTCATTTTCTTTACAAATAATTATGAAGGGTTTATGAGTATATACTTCCTTAAAGAAAACATTTTTATGATTATGGATTATATCCATAAATAGTTCAATTTATGTTAAGTGTTTTATAAGTATGGGATTATGTATTTTGATTCATAAATTGATCTAGTTTATGCCATTGTTTAGAAATGGAACCTAGTGGAAGAAATGGAAACCGTATCAATGCACGCACTCCATGTAGGGATTGCCCTCTTGCTGAAGATAATTATAGTGGGGCTGGTGATGCAACTGGTGCCGATCAGCTAATCACCATACTGGGACAACTTACTCAGGTTATGAATAATAACCTTACCTACATGGAGCACCCTGATCCACAGCATGGAGGATCAATGTTAGATCGATTCATGAGGCAACAACCATCAATGTTCAATGGGAGTAAAAATCCCTTAGTAGCTGAGAAATGGATAAATTCCCTAGAGAAAATATTTCAGGCTTTGGGGAGCAGTGAAAGGGAAAAAGTTATCATGGAAGTTTACTGCCTCACTGGAGATGCTGATCAATGGTGGTCATTAATTCAAAATACGAAGGAAGATGATGAAGTATCAAATATGGAATGGAGGGAGTTCAAAGATATGTTTTTAGAAAAATACTTTCCTCGCAACCATCGAGCAGATATGGAAAGGCAATTTCTAAGTCTGAGACAGAAGGAGGATGAGAATGTCACAAAGTATGAGGCTAACTTTACAAGGTTAGCAAGGTATGTTGGTGATTATATACATAACCCAAGAAGTAAGATTGATCGTTTCTTTGATGGGTTAAAACCATTTCTCTGTCGAGCATTAGTCTCACAATCCTTCTCATCGTACGAAGACATTGTCTCATGTGGTATCAAGACCGAAAAGGAATTATCTAAGTCTTATGACTTTAAAACAAAGCAAGAGAAGAAGAGACATGTTGATCAATCTGGGAATGGAAATAAGGGTAAGAAGGGAAAGGTTGAATATCCATCCTATGGTAAATGCGGGAAGAAACATCCTGGTACTTTCTTGAAGGGAATGGGAGTCTGTTACAAGTGTGGTGAAAAAGGCCACCAAGCTCGTGATTGCAAGGGGAAGAATGAAGCTACCAACATTCAGTGCTACAATTTCAGGGAGATGGGGCATTATTCAAATGAATTTCCTAAGCATCAGGAGAACTTACCTCAGAAAAGGCCAAGGGATTAAGGCCATGCTTATTCTATCACTAGTGCTGAGGTAGAAGCTCCGAAAGACATGGTGGCAGGTAATTTAATGGTTTCCTCAAGTTTAGTAAATGAATTATTTGATTCTAGATCATCACATTGTTTCATATCTTCCCAGTTTTCTAAGAAAATTAGATATTTCCAATTTGATTTAACAAGGGAGTTGTCAGTTAAAACTCCTAAGGGAAGTATCATTGCAACAAAGTTTTGTGAATCAGTCCCCATTAGAGCACATAAATGTTTTTATCTATTGATCTCATCGTCATACCTATGATTGAGTTTGATATAATCCTTGGTATGGACTGGCTTCCAGACTATGATGCGAAGATTTATTGTAAGAAGAAAGAGGTTACGATTCTTGATGATAATGATAAGGAACACCTTATCTTTAGAGCAGAATCGTCACCACCTAATTCTTATTTAGATCCACCCTCAATAGCTCAACTAAATTCAATTATTGGGGAGGAAGAGAATGAAATAACTATCGGTGAGGAAAGGAATGTTCAAATATAGGATGTGCCTATTGTGAAAGAATTTGTAGATGTATTTCCGGAAGATTTACCTGGACATCCTCCAGAATGAGAAGTTGAGTTTTCCATTGATTTGATTCCTATATCAAGGCCTATATCGAAGACCCCTTATAGAATGGACACTGTAGAGTTAGTCGAACTAAAGAAACAACTAGAGGAGTTGAGTAATAAAGGATTTATTTTCCCTAGTGTTTCTCCATGGGGAGCCCCTGTTCTTTTTGTTAAAAAGAAAGATGGATCTATGGGGTTATGTATCGACTACAGGGAGATCAATGCTATAACAATAAAGAACAAGTATCCCCTACCACGCATTGATGATTTATTTGACCAACTGCATGGAGCTCAATACTTTTCAAAGATTGACCTTCGATCTGGATACCATCAGTTGTGTGTGAAGAAGGAAGACATTCTAATGACAGCATTTCGAACCAGGTACGAGCATTACGAGTTTACTGTAATGTCGTTTGGATTGACTAATGCACCCTCTGTATTCATGGATCTGATGAATAGAGTTTTCAAGGAGTATCTCGATGAATTTGTGGTGGAATTTATTGATGATATCTTGGTATACTCCAAAACCTACGAAGATCATGAAAATCACTTGTGCATTATCTTGAAGACTCTGAGGAGGCATGAATTATATGGGAAGTTTAGCAAGTGTGAATTCTGGCTTCATTAGATTTCTTTTCATGGCCATATTGTCTCTAAAGATGGAATCTCTGTTGATCCTTCTAAGACCAAGGCAATCCAAGAATGGCCAGCACCTACGAGTATAACTGAGGTACGTAGTTTTATTGGTTTGGTAGGTTATTATCGACATTTCATCCAGAATTTTGCCCGATTGGCTAACCCATTAACGAAGCTCACACGTAAAGAGGTTAAATTTGATTGGACAAAAGAGTGTGAAGAATGTTTCGAGAACTGAAGAGAAGATTAGTCAATGCTCATATATTGACTCTACCATCGGGGAATGATGGGTTCGTTATTTATAATGATGCATCAAAGAAAGGACTTGGTTGTGTCCTTATGCAGAATGATAGAGTTATTGCCTGTGCATCACGATAGTTGAAAAGTCATGAACAAGACTATCCTACTCATGATCTCGAGTTAGAAGTTGTGATCTTTGCTTTGAAGATATGGAGGCACTACCTCTATGGTGAAAAATGAGAGATTTATACTGATCACAAGAGTTTGAAGTATATTTTCTCACAAAAATAACTCAACATGAGGCAAAGGAGATGGCTTGAATTACTCAAGGATTATGATTGCACGATACACTACCACCTGGGGAAAGCAAACAAGGTGGCAGATGTTTTGAATAGAAAAGACCATGGAGTGTTGAATAATATGAGAATTGAAAGAGATCCAATTTTCATGGATCTAGTGAATATGAACATGGGTATTACCAGGGAAGGTGAAAAATCAATTCTTTTTCAAATGGTTTCCAAACCATCTTTACTAGAAAGGATTAAGGGTTCTCAGACCGATGATGAAGAATTCCAAAAGAAGATTAAAGATGTGAATGATGGGAGATTGAGAGACTTTCTGTATGAAGATGGAATTTTGAAATTCGGGAAGAGACTTTGTGTTCCTGATATACCTGATCTAAAAAGGGAATTGCTGGATGATGCTCATAGTTCCAATTTCTCTATACACCCTGGGAGCACCAAAATGTATAGAGATTTGAAGGAACATTTTTGGTGGGACAACATGAAGAGGGAGATTGCTGTTTTTGTGTCGAGATGTATGGTTTGTCAACAAGTGAAAGCTGGAAGCCAATAGCCTGGAGGAGTCATGCAACCTCTTCCCATACCGGAGTGGAAATGAGACAATATTACGATGGAATTTTTCATGGGGCTACCAAAGACTCCTAGAAGGAACGATGGAATATGGGTTATTGTTGATCGTCTTACCAAGTCAGCACATTTTCTTGCTATAAGAGAAGATCTACCCCTAGAACGTCTAGCAATACTATATATTAATGAAGTTGTGAGACTTCATGGAGTACCCCTATCGATTGTTTCTGATCGTGATCCCCTTTTTACTTCAAGATTTTGGAAAAGTCTTCAGAAATCCCTAGATACTGAACTTCATTTGAGCACTGCTTACCACCCTCAGACAGACGGACAATCAGAATGGACCATTCAGACCTTAGAAGACATGTTGAGATCTTTCTCACTTTACTTTCAGGGTATGTGGGATCAATATTTACCACTGGAAGAATTTTCCTATAACAATAGCTTCCATTCGAGTATTCAGATGGCACCATGTGAAGCGTTATACGGAAAGAGATGTCGTACACCAACCTGTTGGGATGAAGTTGGTGAAAGAAAACTTGTAGGCCCAGAACTGGTGGAGGAAACGGTGGAAAAGGTGAAGGTAATCCAAAATCACATCAAAGCAGCTCAAAGTAGCCAGAAGAGCTATGCCGATAATCGAAGGAAGGATATGGAATTTCATTTCGGTGATCCTGTTTTCCTAAAGGTATCTCCATGGAAGGGAGTCATACGTTTTGGTAAGAAAGGTAAATTGAGTCCCAGGTATATCGGACCTTTCGGAATTCTAGAACGCATTGGGGATGTGGCTTACCGATTGGCAATGCTGCCAAGTCTCTCCAAAGTTCACGATGTGTTCCACGTATCTCTGTTGAGGAAATACATGCCTGACCCAACGCATGTACTCACCTATGAGAAATTAGAACTGGAACCCGATATGTTTTATTGCGAAGAGCCCGTCAGGATTCTTGATTCAAGAGAACAAGTACTGAGAAACCGGACGACGCTTCTGGTAAAAGTTTTGTGGAGAAACCATAAGATGGAAGAGGCAACGTGGGAACCCAAGGAACTTATGATAAAGAACCACCCGAGTCTTTTCATGTGGTAGTATTCTAGAAATTTCAAGGACTAAATTATTTTAAGGAGGGGAGAATGTAACACCTCAAGCTTCTACGGTACGCTTCTCCTTGAATAATGTGATAGCGTGTGTTGTACGCAACACCGAGTTCTAACAACTAATCAAACTAGCCGTTATGAATAGTAATACCTACTTTTTGAAATTATGTATATTTTATATTTCAAAATGGACTTCATTTTTGGATTCGGAATATAGAATTTAGCCTAAGATGAAATTTCGGTACTTTTCGGATAACTTTCATATTTTGATGAATAGTGAAAATTACTAAATTTTAATTAAAAACAACTTTTTTAATCAAAATAATTAATAGTGATAAATTATGAATTTGAGTGTTTTTAAAGTATATTTAGAATATATTTTTACCATTTAATATAATTTTGGTCATTGGACATAATTTCAAAATTAAACTGAACATAAACAAGTGTCAATCTTTTGATAGTTATTATCTCCTAAAAACACGCTTTTTGTTTTGACAACGGGAATTAATTTTAAATTAATTTCATCCACTTCTGTGTTTTGAATTTAGAAAAATGGATTCCATATTTGGAATCAGGATTTCCAAATTGTGTAAATAGGTAAATTTTATTTTTAGACATTTTGAATAATTACTGCGGTAAATATTTTATTTACCATGGTTAAGGGTAAATCCGGTAAATAAGGGTTAAACAAAATAATATTATAATAATACTAAATTATCCTAAAACGTGTCCTAGCCTTATGGGTTGATACATGTTCGACCATAGGCATCTTTGGGTCGATTTTGGGACCCCATGGTGCCACTTGTAGGTGATAGGGACACTTTTTTTTAATTAAGTTAAAATGAATACAAAAATGACACAAGTATATATCTTTTATAAAAACAATTTTTACATAGGGTTATATATGTTGGATTTTAGATTATAAGTATTCATTAGAAAGATAAAAATATTTCCTACATAATGATATTTTATTTATAATTTTTAGACATTAAATTATTTAATTTATTTATGACACAATTATGATGAAGTAATTACTATAATAGTGAAAATTTAAAATAATTGATATTAAAAGTACCCAAATAAATATAATATGAAACTTTTAATAAATTAAACTAATTTTATAGGATAATATGATATATTAGGATTTATTTAATTGACTTTTTTCGAAGTAATAAATCTGTTATGAGTTTCACAAAAATCAACTATTGAATAGTGTCAAAATTTACATAAAAGAGTTCTTAAAACAAATATTATATTATTAATTGAAATTAAATTCCAAAAAATATATGGTTTGTCCAAGAGACTTATATCATGATAGTTTCATCATTAATGGAACACTTTGGGGTCTCTTGGATGTATATAGTAAGTTTATTAATCATATTATATAAAAATACAAAGAGACATTTTAAAAGTGAAACTAATTAACTTAGAGTTAATACTTGAAGATAAGGTTAATATAAGTACCCAAACCTGTCTAAATTATATTTGTTAAGTTTAGTTTACCTATAACCACCTTAAAATTTATATAATAAACTTTTGAGTCATTAGAAACCGAATATGAATTTATTATAAATTAATATTTCTAGCTTTTCAAAAGGTGCCCCTCACCCCACTTATAAAAGGGAACTCCTCCTTCTCTTTTCTTCACACCTTAAAAACCTTTTGGTTCGGCCAAAATCTACCCAGATACTCTCCTAACTTTCCTCAATACAACCTAGAGGCCTTAGTTTGATCAGAAAGATAACCTAAGGAGCCCTTTTGATAAAATCAAAAGGAAGAACCTGAAGAAGAGGTAATGTTTTCACCACCCCTTTTCAAGTTCCTTTCTTCTTCCACTTCTTCTTTCTTTGTTATTTCCATTATAAAATAATAAATCCAGTATATTATATATAATGTGATGTTATTATAAATATGGTACAACCATAATCAGTATTCTATCCACCCTTTGAATAACATGTCACCATACGTGCGTACGTATGGCTTACCGTCTCCACGTCGTGGTGTAATTGTTTTTCAATATATTATTATTTGGCTGGGTATAATATTGATGTGTAACTCATGTAAATAATCAATATAACATGTTAATGATTCTGTATATATGATATAACATCCATTTATATATTATTTTAATATCAAAAGAATGATATTGTCGCTCGTGCGTACGTACGGACTACCGTCTCCACGAACACGATGAGATTCATTCTCCATCGTATCCATTCAAGTATAATTATCATTTGATGATTTAAAAATGATTTTTAAGGACTTGATATCATTCTGAATATGAATAATATACAACCTATCCATTACAAACATGGCTTACGTAACAAAACATATAAAATAAAATGAGTAAGTTAACACCTGAAACAACGATAATACAATGATATTATTAACAAATCAATGTTAAAAGATCATATATGATATCATATTAATATATATGATTCTTGTATAATTTAATAACAATTATTTCACCATAATACAGTAGGTTAACCTACCCCAACCAAGTAAAAGTACAAGGTAAGGGTTATTTCACAATCTCTTCATTATCCGAGGTTGTTTATACGTAATAATCTACTGGGATCTCTTTATCATCCACATCCATGTTTCCTAAAAATGTATTTCAAAACATTTTTACAATTTAAAATAATATGGGTTAAAGTCATTTATACCCTTGTTTGACTTTTTATAAGAGTTTTATAAAGGAATCTTTCCGTTGTTTTCCAAACAAGGTTCTTTTTAACCATTTCGACAGAATTAAGGTAAGAATGTTTTTTCTTAACTTATATGGTAGGTGCAGTTATTTTCCGCCGTTATAAAATCGTCGAAGCTTCCCTTACAATATTATAAGAATATTTTAAAATTGAATGTATTATTTTATAATTATGTTACTTTTAAAATGATTTAAAAAAAAAGACATTTCTCTAAAATAGTCTTGATTTAATCTATGTCAACATCCTTTGATGGATTTTAAGCTTATTTGAAGTTGATTTATTATGATACAAAACATCAATATTTTATTGAAGGTTATGTGATATTTTTTATTGTGGATAAGTTATTCTTATGTCACTCATGGTTTTGGTTTAAAGTATTGACATTTCATATGTTATTTGTAATCCGAATGTTTATGTTATATTTCAACCTTTTATTCAGATGAATGTGTTAGACAAGTATGTTCCGGGTTGGGGACCGGTAAAAGTAAGCCATCCGGGTTGGGGACCGGTAAAATTAAGCCCTCCGGTTTGGTCTCCGGTTATTAGAGGAACTCCAGGTTGGTGTCCGGTTATTGGAGGCACTCCGTTTTGGTGTCCGGTTATTAGAGGCACTCCGGGTTGGGTTCGAGTTACAATTAGCCCCTAGGTCCTGGGACGAGGCCATGACAAAGAAATTAAAGTTCAGCATTATGCATTCCATCATTATGAAAGTAGTTATTGATTTTACATGTGATTATTCGATTATTAGAATATCCATGTGAATAAGTAAATGACATTATTTCATTTTATTCATGCCATACTATGTTGAAAGTTCAAGTTTGAAAGGCTTTTTTTTAGTTATACATTGCCTTAAATGTTTATTCTTATTTATGAAAGTTTCCGCTATATTGTTATCCTTACTGGGCATTTGAGCTCACCCCTTTTCTATGTTTTATTTTTCCCAGGAAGTGAAGAAGTAAATTATGAATGACCTGCAGGGATATTATGTGGGGATATGAGTGTTGATTATGGAGACAATATGTTGTTGTAGTAGTTTTTCATTTTATGATGTAATGTAAGACATATTAATATATCTAGTGTTTCCAAGGCTACTAAACCAATCGGTCTTTCGAGATTTGATCTTTCTTGTGATCATGCCAATGTTATGTAATAATTCACCGACTCTGGGTAACTAGGGTCGGGGCATTACACCAACATAGATAGCCCACCTGGATCCCAATGAGTTATCATGAGGATGGCCCACTGAGTAATGGGTCGTTAGTTCATGGAACTCTTACAACCATAGCACCATCAGGTTGTGTACCAGCAACACCACCACTAGTAGTAAAGTAGTTTTCACCATCCCCACCAGTGGACATAGAAAGACAACTGAGCACATTTCATGAGTTATAGATATGGATACCTCTAAGGATTAGAGACAAGATAGATACACCTGAAGATGAGGAATGGATGGAGGGTGTTGCACATGTTTTCCACATGGTTGAGACACCAGGAGACAAGATAATGATCCTAGATACTAGTATCATTTAATGCACAATAAAGAGATGGTGGATCCTGACACACTAGAAACACGAGGAGGCGAATCCCTCCGTGTTGGACTTGAAGAGCCTCATTAGGTTATATTTTGTACCAGAGACATTACACTATGTACATATTCAAGAGCTACTACACATACAATAGGGAAACCTGAGAGTGTCTATGTACTCGTCGAGATTCACTAACCTCTCTCGAGAATCCACTAGCATGGTAAGAGGCCCTCTCTTCAAGGATCGTACCTTTGAGAAGGGACTTAAATGGGAGATCATTGCATCAATGATATCTATCAAAAATCTAATGCATATAGGAGTGTTTGGGTGACCACTCTTGGTGGAGAGTTTCCCAGCTGAAAAGGCACCTACGGTGAGAGCTACCATCGAAAAAATGAAGTCGATTCATATGCAGCAGGAATTAGGGAGATGACATAGAGGACCAAGTGAGAAGCCCTAATGAAGGGTGACCCCAATAAGTAGGGTCAAAGGTGCGGAGCTCACGAGGAATAGGAGGTCCGTAGAGGAGAATTTTGTGCTACTCTTGCGGCGGGCAGGGTCACATGGCTCATGACTTCCCGACCCACTTTACTGATGATCATGAGATGGTTGAGGGACCTCCAAGATAGTGATATTTGATTGTCATGTGGATATGTAGGGTGGTGGACATGGTAGAGGAGTAGTCTTTTCAGTAGGTGGTGGGCGACGGTTTGAGGTACTACTGCCAACTCCTCCAGGTATCCCACATTGACCACACTGAGTACGTGGTTTGGGACTAGCTCAGATTCAATAAATAAAGGCATATGACCATGGTGTTATAGAGATGATTCTAGATACAATATATGTCTACTCCACCCTAGCTTCAGTTCATATAGAAAGTGGTGTTAAAAAATATTTAATTTTCATGTCTCTCGATCAGGGTTTGGAGATTCTGGTAGAGCCATTGGCAAGATCCTTATAGTTAGAGACTTTTATGGGAGTGGAATATTTGATTACACAATGGTTCTGATAGTGTGATCTTACTCTCGGAGGTGAGACCTTCATCTAGGATGTCAAGGTAGAAGCATCGATCCCTTTCGACACCAACATGGGTATAGACTGGTTATCCATGGTCCATGCCCATATCGACTATTTTAGGCCCAATGTGTGGTGTGTCTGTGAAGATGGGACTAGGTTTTACTTCACTAGTGAAAAGGAATCCCTTTTAGTATAAGATGGACTTTCATGGAGGAGGGTGCATCTGATCACTCATTAGTTGTCTAGCCTCACACTTAGTGTAGTGTTAAAGTGGAGTTTGAGCTGTGCTATTGTGTTGGACCAGTATGCATATGTATTTCCTAAGGATATTTCGGGACTACCTCCTCAGAAATTGGTATAAATCTACATCGACATGTACCCTGATATGACATTGATATCTACACTGTTAAATCAGATGGCTCCCATGGAGCTTTGTGAGTTGGGGTGATGTTGGAGGACATACAGGGAATGGGTTCATAAGAACCACTGCATCTCCATAGGCAGCCTCAATTTTGTTCACAAAAAAGGCATATGGAGGTTTGATGATTTTCATAGAAAATTTTATCCAGAACTCGGTGACTATGAAGAACAAGTATCATCTATCGAGTATTGATGATCTCTTCAACCAACTGATGCGATCAAGGTGGTTTTTGACTATATACCTCAGATCAAGAGATCATTTGCTCAGGGTACGGGAAATGGACATACCGAAAACAATCTATAGAAGCGAGTATGGACACAATGAGTTCACAGTGATGCCTTTTGGTGTGACCGACACCCCAGTGGTGTTCATGGGACTTGTGAATATGATATTCCAGCCATACATTGATCACTTCATGGTGGTCTTCATTGACTACATCATGGAGTAGTCATCATCATAGAAGGAGCATGCCATATGTCTGTCTATAGTCCTGGATACACTCTGAAATCACCATATTTATAGGATGCTCATAATGTTAATTTTGTGGATACATGATTTCCACTTTCTAGTAAATGTTATTTTGGAGCTTGGATTTCTAGTCGATATGGAGAAGATAGAGGTAGTGCTTTTTTAGTGTCCACTTAGGAGTGTGATTGAGGTGTAGAGTTTCTTGAGGTTGGCTAGGTACAACCCAATATTTGTACACTACATTTCTAAAGTACTAGCACCCTTTTCATCATTGAATAATAAAGGTAAACCCTTAATATGTATGGATATATTGTAACACCCCAATCTTCAACGGTAAGTTTCCCTTTGAATAAACAATTGCATGTGTTGTACGCAACTTGGAGTTCTAACACACCACAACCAATCAAACTAGCTGTTATGAATATTAATACCATATTTTTGAATTTTATAAATTTTATCATTAAAAATTAACTTCATTTTTGTGTTCAGAATAACAAAATTAGCTTAGGGTGGATTTTTGGTATTTTTCTGAAAACAATCGATTTTTGATGAATATTGAAAAACACTGAGTTATTGTATAAAATAGAATTTTTATTTAAATATATATGTATTTAATTTAAATTTATTTTAGGTCAAAATAGATTAATAATATCTATATGAGTTCAATGTAATTTATTTGTGTCAGTTTATAATAATTTTAGATATATAAAAATTTATTGAACTTTCACCGTCTTTAACCATCTCTTAAGAGAATTTGCAAATTCACATAAAAGGTAATTTTACCACTTCTATGAGTGTAATTTCTAAAATCCGAGAGAAATAGTTAATATCAAGGAGTAAAATGTGGTTCAATAAGATAAAAATATTTTTTTAGGAATAGTAAATTTTTATTTTTATTTACCACGGTTAAAAGTAAATATGGAAATTAAGGGTAAAAAAGATATTTTTATTACCCGAACACATTTCCTAATTCAACTGGTTAAGTATAATTCGACCAAAAACAAACTTAGGAACAAAATATGAACCTCTTTGGTCCACATGGATTAGATTTGAAAATTTATTATTATTTAATTCTATGAAGAGTTAAAAGAGTTAAACTCAATTATTAATAACTAAATAATTTTTAATATAAGGTTATACATAAGATAAATTAGATTATAAATATTAATTATAAAGCTAAAATTATTTCCTACATAATGGTATTTTATTTATAATTTTTATACATTAAATAATTTAATTTATCTATGACACAATGGTGATTCAGTAATTACCTAATTAATGAAATATTAAAATAATTGATATTATAAATATCCAAATCAATGTAATTTGAGACTTTTTATGAATTTGATTAATTTTCTAGATTAATATGACATATTAGAGTCACTAAGGTGAATTGGTTTCGAAATAATAATGATGTTATGAATTTAGAAAAACCAAAATACCAAATAGTATCAAAATTGACATAACAGAGTTTTCGAAACAAATATTATATTATTAATTAATATTCTATTCCTAAAAAACATTTCTACCATAGGACTTATATAATTATTGTTGTATCATTAATGAACCACTTGGGGTTCTCTTGGAAGTATATTGTTTGTTTCTTAACCATATAATATAAAAATACAAAGATACATGGTAAATGTCAAACTATTTATCTAAGAGTTAAATATAAATGATAAGGTTAATATAGTGACCCAAAGATGTCTAAAATATATTGGTTGAAAGGATTTAGACCCATCCCCACCATAGTCTCGAAATAAGTCTCTTTGGAACCATTATAAACCGAATATTAATTTATTATAAAATAATATTTTAAGTTTTTTTAAGGTTCCCTTTACCCCTCTTATAAAATGGAACTCACCCTTATATCACATTCATACATTCAAAATATTTTGGCTCGGACAATCCCTACCCAAATATTTTCTCAAATTCCCTCACTTGAACCTAGAGGCCTTCGTTTGATCATAAAGCCAACCAATGGATCCCTTTTGATCAAATAAAAAGGAAGAACCTGAGGAAGAGGTAATGTTTTCACCACCCTCTTTCAAGTTCCTTTCTTCTTCAACTGCTTATTTCTTTTTTATTTCCATTATAAAATAATAAATTCAGTATCTTCTATATATTTTGATTTTATTATAAATATGGTACAACCATATTTAGTATTTTATCCATTCTCTGAATGAAATGTCACCATACGTGTGTACGTACGACTTACCGTCTCCACGTCGTGGTGTAATTGTTGTTCAAAACAGTATTATTTGGATGGGTATGATAATGATGTGTAATCGAAATAAATAATAAGTATACAATTATAATGATTCTGTATATATTATATACCATCCAATAATATATGATTTTAATATCAAAAGAATGATATTCTCTCTCGTTCGTATGTAAGTACTATCGTCTCCAAGAATGTGATGAGATTCATTCTCCATCGTATCCATTCATGAATAATTCTAATTTGATGATTAAAAATAATATTTATGGACTTGATGTCATTATGTATATTAATAAGATACAACCTATCCATAAAAACATTACTTATGTAACAAAACATATAAAATAAAATGAGTATGTTAACACCCGAAACGACGATAATACTAAGATATTACTAACAAAGTAATATTAAAGGATCATATATGATATCATATTGATGTATATGATTATTTTAAAATTTAATAACAATTATTTAACCATTATATAGGTGTTTAACCTACCCTCGACCAAGTAAAAGTATAATGTAAGGGTTAATTCTATAATCTCTTCATTATCCGAGATTGTTTACACATAATTATATACTGGGAACTCTTTATCATCCACATCCATGTTTCATAAAAATGAATTTCAAATCATTATTAATATTTTACAGATAATGGTTTAAAGTCATTTATAACCTATTTTTACTTTTTATAAGAAGTTTATAAAGGAATATTTCCATCATTTTCCAAACAAGGTCCTTTTTAACCGTTTCGACAAAATTAAGGTAAGAATGTGTTTTTTTATCTTAAACAGTGGGTGCGGATATTTTCCACCATTATAAAATATTCAAAGCTTCCCTCAAAATATTATAAGGATATTTTCAATGTAAATGTTTTATTTTTTAATCATGTGACTTTTTAATGATTTCAAAAATAGAGATATTACTCTCAAATAGTTTTGATTTCATCTATGTTAACATCCTTTGATGGATTTTAAGCTTATTTGAAGTTGATTTATTATGATACAAAACTTCCATATTGTATTGAAGGTTTTGTGATATGTCTGACTATGGATGTGTTATTTTTATACCATTCATGGTTTATAAAGAAAGTATTAACATTTCGTATTCTATTTTTAATATGAATATTTATGTTATGTTTAAACTTATTCATATGAGGAATGCATTGGAATTAATAAGTTACGGGTGGATCCCACTATAGCTCCTCGATGCATCAGTAGGTCTCATTAGACAAACTTGTAGCTTGGCACAAGACCTTGACAAAATATTATGTGTAGTCTTGGGAAAAGGCCTTGACTATGTGGTATGATAGTCAGGCAGTATGCATTACATCATTATGAAAGTGTTTATTGATATTTCATGTGATTATTAGACTAGTAGAATATCCGTGTGAATAAGTAAATGGAATTATTTCATTTTATTTCTTCCATCTTATATTGAAGTTCATGTTTAAGAGGATTTTATTTTATTTATACATTGCCTTAAATGTTTATGCCTATTTATGCATCTTTCCACTATATTGTTATCCTTAATGGGCATCTGAGCTCACCCCATTCTATGTTTTATTTTTCCCAGGATGTGAATAAGTAATTTATGAATGACCAGTAGGGATTGTATGAGGGGAAATGAGTGTGGTATATAGAGAAAATATGTTGTTTTATTTTTTCACTTTATTATGTAATGTAAGACTTATGAATGTATCTATTATTTCCAAGGATACTAAAATAATCGGTCTTTTGAGACTTGATCTTTTGTGATCATCCCAATGTTATTTAATAATGCACTGACTCTTGGTAACTGGCGTCAGGGTGTTACAGTTGGTATCAGAGGAAGTTTTTTAAAAACCTTGGAAACTAGATTTAGATAATCTCTGATTAGATCACATAAACCTATGATGGACTCAAAGGATTAGAATAGAAGAACTTACTATAATTTTTTTATTTTAGATATTTTGTGCATTTTCAGAGCAATACATCCTTGTATGGATACAAGCAGGTAGAGGCGGCTTTTCCACAGATGTACCTAGGGGTAAAACCTGAAAACACCTCTTTGAGCTAGACTCTAATGGGGATTGGTGCACAACAACGGGCCTTGTTTCACTCTTCATTACGACACTCCAGGGGGATATGCTTAGGATAACTCTCATTTTCATTAAAAACCATTATGAAGGGTTTATGAGTATATACTTCCTCAAATAAGTTTTTTTATTATTATGGATTATATCCATAAACTGGTCAATTTATGTTAAGTGTTTTACAATTTTGGATTTATGTATTTCAATTCATAAACTGATTTAGTTTATGTCATTGTTTAGAAATGGCACATAGTGGAAGGAATGGAATCTGTACCAATGCACGCACAACATGTAGGGATTTCCCTCCTTCCCAAGATAATTATAGTGGAGCTAGTGATACAACTGGTGCTGATTAGTTTATCACCATACTGGGACAACTCACACAGATTATGAATAATAAACTTACCAGTATGGAGCACCCTGATACGCAGTGTGGTGGATCAATGTTAGATCGCTCCATGAGGGAACAACCGGCAACATTCAATAGGAGTAAAAATACATTAGTACCTGAGAAATGGATAACTTCCTTAGAGAAAATATTCCACGCTTTGGGGAGTAGCGAAATGGGAAAATTTGTCATGGCAGTTTACCACCTTACTGGAGATGTTGATCAATGGTGGTCATTTATTCAAAAAACAAAGGATGACGAAGAAGTATAAAATATGGAATGGAGTGAGTTTAAAGTGATTTTCTTTGAAAAATACTTTCCTCATGACCATCGAGTAGATATGGAATGGAAATTTCATAGTCTGAGACAAAAGCAGGATGAGGATGTCACAAAGTATGAGGATAACTTTACAAGGTTAGTGAATCATGAAACAGATTTTATACGTTTACCAAGGAGTAAGATTGAACATTTCTTTGATGGGTCCATTATTTATAATTATGCATCAAAGAAAGTACTTGGTTGTGTCCTTATGAAAAATGATTGAGTTATTTCCTATGCATCACGACCGCTGAAAATTCATGTGCAAAACTATCCTGCTCATGATCTTGAGTTAGCTGCTGTAATCTTTGCTTTGAATATATGGGGACATTATCTCTATGGTAAAAAATGTGAGATATATATTGATCATAAGAGTTTGAAATATATTTTCTCATAGAAATAAATCAACATGAGGTGAAAGTGATGGCTTGAACTACTCAAGGATTATTATTGTATGATACACTACCACCCGTGGAAGGAAAATAAGGTGGCAGATGCTTTGAGCAGAAAGGATCATGGCGTTTTGAACAAGATGAGAGTTCTAAGGGATCCTATATACATGGATCTAGTAAAGATGGATATGGGAATCACCATGGAAGGTGAAACCTCAATACATTTTCAAATGGTTCCAAACAATATTTACTAGAAAGGATAAAGAATTCACAGACCGATGAGGAAGAATATCAAAAGAAGAGTAAAGCTGCGAATTATGGGAGATTGAGTGAATTGGTGTATGAATATGGAATTTTGAAATTTGGGAAGAGACTTTGTGTTCCATATATACCTGATCTAAAAAGTGAATTTTTGGATGATGCTCATAGTTCTAATTTCTCTATACACTCTGGGAGCACCAAAATTTATAGAGAATTGAAGGAACACTTTTGGTGGGACAACATGAAGAGAGAGATTTCTATTTTTTGTCAAGATGTATGGTTTGTCAACAAGTGAAAGCTGGAAGGGAACATCCTGGAGGAGTATTGCAACCTCGTACCATACCTGAGTTGAAATGGGATAATATCATGATAGACTTTTTCATAGGGCTACCAAAGACTCCTAGAAGGAATGATGAAATATAGGTCATTTTTTTCTTCTTACTAAGTCATCACATTTTCTTTCTATAAGAGAAGATCTACCACTTGAACATCTAGCAAGACTATATATTAATGAAGTTGTGAGACATCATGGAGTAATCCTAACGATTGATTCTGATCGTGATCCCTGTTTTACATCAGGATTCTAGAAGAGTCTTCAGAAGGCCTTGGATACTGAACTTGGTTTGAGGAATGCCTACCACCCTCAAACAGATGGACAATCAGAATGGACTATTGAAACCATAAAAGACATGTTGATATCCTGCTCACTTTACTTTCAGGGTATGTGGGATCAATATTTACCTCTGGTAGAATTTTCCTATAACAATATCTTCTATTCAAGTATTCAGATGGCACCATATGAAGCGCTATATATAAAGGGATGTCGCACACCAACCTGTTGGGAAGATGATGGGGAAAAAAACTCATTGGCCTAGAAGTGGTGGAGGAAATGATGGAAAAGATGAAGGTAATCCAATACCACATCAAAGCATCTCAAATTAGTTAGAAGAGCTATGTCGATAACCGTAGGAAGGATTTGGAATTTCAGGTAAGAGATCATGTTTTCTTGATGGTATCTCCATGGAAGGGAGTTATAAGTTTCAGTAAGAAAGGTTAATTGAGTCACAGGTACATTGAACCTTTTGAAATTCTAGAATGAATTGGGGTTGTATCTTACCGTTAGGCAATGCCTCCAAATATCTCCCAAGTTCATGATGTGTTTCACGTATCACTGTTGAGAAAATACATGCCTCACCCAATGCATGTACTCACCTATGAGGAAGTAGAACTGGAACCCGATCTATCTTATTGCGAAGAGACGATCAGGATTCTTGATACCAGAGAACAAGTGTTGAGAAACCGGACAACTCGTCTGGTAAAAGTTCTATGGAGAAACCATAAGATGGAAGAGGCAACATGGGAACACGAGGAACTTATAATGAAAAACTTCCTGAGTCTTTTTAGGCAATAATATTCCAGAAATTTAGAGGATGAAATTATTTGATGGATAGGAGAATTTAACACACTAAGCTTCCACGGTACATTTCTCTTTGAATAATACAGTAGCCTGCATTGTACGCAACTTCGAGTTCTAACACACCACAACTAATAAAACTAGTCGTTATGTATAGTAATACTTAGCTTTTGAAATTTAATAAATTTTATCTTTCAAAATATACTTCATTTTTTGATTTAGAATTTAGAAATTAGGTTAGGGTTAATTTTTGGTATTTTTCTGTAAACATTCAATATTTGATGAATAGTGAAAAACACTGAGTTATAGTTTAAAACCGAATTTTTATTTAAATAATTATTTTTTAATTTAAATTTATTATAGATCAAAATAGATACATAATTCCTATATAAGTTCAATTTAATTCATTGGAGTCAGTTTATTATTATTTTAGATATATAAAAATTGTATTGAACTTTCACCGACTTTTACCCATATCCTAGGAGAATTGGCAAATTCAAATAAAACATAATTTTACCGCTTTTGTGAATGGAATTTCGAAAATATGAGAGAAACAGTTAATATAAAGGAGTAAAATATGAACCTATTTGGTATAATTTGACCAAAACCAACATTAGGAATAAAATATGACCCTCTTTGGTCCACTTGGATTATATTAGGACATTTATTATTATTTGATTCAAAGAAGAGTTAAAAAAGTTAAAATAAATGTTTAATAACTAAAATTTTTTAATATAAGGTTATACATAAGATAATTTCGATTATAAATATTCATTAAAAATATAAATAGATTTCCTTCATAATTGTATTTTATTTATATTTTTTAGAAATTAAATAATTTAATTTATTTATGACACAATGGTCATGCAGTAATTACCTAATTAATGAAATATTAAAATAATTGATATTATAAATATCAATATAAATGTAATTGGAGAATTTTTATGAGTTACACTAACTTTATAGGTTAATAGAACATATTAGGATTGTTTTTATTAATTTTTTTCGAAGTAATAATGTTGTTATGATTTTAGCAAAAACAAAATACCATATAATGTCAAAAATGATATAAAAGAGTTTTGAAAACAAATATTATATAATTAATTCATAATCTATTCCTAAAAATCAAATGATCTGCAAAAGGACATATATAATTATAGGTGTATCATTAATGAACCACTTTGGGTTCACTTGAAGTATATATTATGTTTATTAACCATATAATATAAAAATACAACGGGACATGGTAATTGCCAAACTATTTAACTAAGAGTTAAATACAAATGCTAAAGTTAATATAGTGACCCAATGCTATCTAAAATCTGTTAGTTGAAAGGATTTAGACCCATCCCCACCTTAGCCTCGAAATAAGTCTCTTCGGAGCCATTTTACACCGAATATGAATTTATTATAAAATAATATTGAATGTTTTTTTCTAAGGTACCCCTCACCCCTCTTATAAAAGGGCACTCCCCCTTCTCTCAAATTCATACATTAAAAGATTTTTGGCTCGGCCAACCCCTACCCAAATATTCTCTCAAATTCCCTCACTTCAACCTAGAGGCCCTAGTGTGATCAGAAATCCAACCTATGGAGCCCTTTTGATTAAATAAAAAGGAAGAACCCGAAGAAGAGGTAATGTTTTCACCACCCTCTTCCAAGTTCCTTTCTTCTTCATGTTCTTCTTTCTTTGTTATTTCCATTCTAAAATAATAACTCCAGTATATTCTACATATTTTGATGTTATTATAAATATGTTACAACCATATTTAGTATTCTATCCATCTTTTGAATGACATGTGACCATACCTACGTATGTATGGCTTACCGTCTCCACGTCGTCGTGTAATTGTTATTCAAAACTTTATTATTTGGTTGGGTATGATAATGATGTGTAATTGTAGTAAATAATAAATATAAAATTATAGTGATTTTGTATATATTATATACCATCCAATTATATATGATTCTAATATCAAAAGAATGATATTTTTGCTCCTGCGTACGTACGGACTACCGTCTCCACGAACACGATGAGGTTAATTCCCCATCGTATACATTCAAGAATAATTCTCATTTTTGGATTAAAAATATTGTTAAAGGACTTGATATCATTCGGGATATGAATAAGATACAACCTATCCATAGCAAATATGTCTTATGTAACAAAACATATAAAATAAAATGAGCAAGTTAACACCTGAAACGACTATAACACTAAGTTATTATTAATAAAGAAATGTTAAAAGATCATGTATGATATCATATTAATGTTTATGATTGTCGTATAATTTTACAACAATTATATCACCATTATACAGGAGGTTAATCTACCCTCAACCATGGAAATTTACAAGGTAAGGGTTAATTCTACAATCTCTTCATTATCCACGATTATTTACATGTAATTATCTAACGGGACCTCTTTATCATCCACATCCATGTTTCATAAAAATTTATTCCAAATTTTTCTTACTATTTTACAGACTATGGGTTAATTTCATTTATACCATTGTTTTATTTTTTATAAGAATTTTATAAAGGAATCTTTCTGTTATTATCCAAACAATGTCCTTTTTAACCTTTTCGACACAATTAATGTAAGAATATTTTTTTAACTTATATGCCTGGTGGGGCTTTTTTCCACCGTTATAAAATCTTCGAAGCTTCACTTACAATCTTATAATGATATTTTCAAATTAAATGTTTTATTTTATAATTATGTTACTTTTAAATAATTTCAAAAAAAGAGATATTTCTCTCAAATAGTTTGGATTTCATCTATGTCAATATCCTTTGATGGATTTTAATCTTATTTGAAGTTGATTTATTATGATAAAAAACTTCCATATTGTATTGATGGTTTTGGGATATGTTTGAATGTGTATGTGTTATTTTTATACCATTCATGGTTTATGGAGAATTTATGCAAATTTCATATGCTAGTTTTTATAGGAATTTTTATGTTATGTTTAAACCTGTTCATATGTGGAATGTATTGGACTTAATAAGTTATGGGTGGAGCCTTCTATAGCTTCTCGATGCATCATTAGGTCTCATGAGATAAACATGTATCTTGTCACAAGGCCTTGATAAAATCTTAAGTGTAGTCTTGGAGCAAGGCATTGACTATGTGGTACGATAGTCTGGTAGTATGCATTCCATCATTATGAAAGTGGTTATTGATATTGAATGTGTTTATTCGACTAGTAGAATATCCATGTGAATAAGTAAATGGAGTCATTTTATTTTATTTCTTCCATATTATACTGAAGTTCATGTTTTAGAGGATTTTTTTAGTTATACATTTCCTTAAATGTTTATGCCTATTTTTGAATGTTTCTGCTATATTGTTATCCTTACTGGGCATCTAAGATCACCCCTTTCTATGTTTTATTTTTCCCAGGATGCAAAGAAGTATTTTATGAATGACCTGCAAGGATAGTATGAGGGGGTATGAGTGTCTCCTATAGAGACAAGATGTTGTTGTATTTTTTTTCACTTTATGATGTAATGTAATACTTATGAATGTATCTAGTGTTTCCAAGGTTACTTAAATAATCATTCTTTCGAGACATGATCTTTTGTGATCAGGCTAATTTTATGTAATAATGCACTGACTCTTGGTAACTGGGGTCACGGCTTTACTATTGGTTTCAGAGGAAGTTTAGTAGAAATCTTGGAAACTAGATTTAGATAAACTCTGATTAGAGCACATAGACCTATGATGGACTCAGAGGATTAGTATAGAAGAACTTACTAGAATTTTTTTATTGGGAAGATTTTGTGCGTTTTTCGAGAAATACATCCATGTATGGATACGAGCTGGTAGAGTCGGCTCTTCCACAGATGTACCTAGGGATAAAACCTAAAAACAACTCTTTTTGCTAGACTTGAATGGGGACTGGTGCACGACAACGATCATTGATGCACTCTTCGTTATGACACTCCCAGTGGATGTGGTTAGGATTACTCTCATTTTCTTTAAAAATCATTATGAAGGGTTTATGAGTATATACTTACTCAAATAAAACATTTTTATGATTATGGATTATATCCATAAACTGTTCAATTTAGGTTAAGTGTTTTACAAGTTTGGAATTATGTATTTCAATTCATAAACTGATCTAGTTTATGCGATTTTTTTAGAAATGGAACCTTGTGGAAGGAATGGACACCATACCAATGCATGCACTACATATAAGGATTGCCTTCTTGATCAAGATAATTATAGTGGAGATGGTGATACAATTGGTGCTGATCAGCTTATCACCATACTGGGAGAACTCACTCATGTTATGAATAATATCATTTCCAGTATGGAGCACCCTGATCCACAGTGTGGAGGATCAATGTTAGATCGCTTCATGAGGGAACAACCAACAACATTCAATGGGAGTACAAATCCATTAGTACCTAATCAAAGTATAACTTCATTAGGGAAAATATTCCCCACATTGGGGAGTAGCGAAAGGGAAAAAGTTATCATGGAAGTTTACCGCCTTACTGGAGATGCAGATCAATGGTGGTCATTGATTCAAAAAACAAAGGATGATGAAGAACTATAAAATATGGAATGGAGGGAGTTTGAAGAGATTTTCTTTGAAAAATACTTTCCTCATGACCATCGAGCAGATATGGAATGACAATTTCTGAGTCTGAGACAAAAGGAGGACGAGAATGTCGCAAAGTATGAGTCTAACTTTACAAGGTTAGCAAATCATGCATAAAATTATATACATTACCCAAGGATTAATATTGATCGTTTCATTGATGGGTTCGTTAATTATAGTGATTCATCAAAGAAATGACTTTGTTGTGTCCTTATGAAAAATGATTGAGTTATTTCCTATGCATCACGACCACTGAAAATTCATGATAAAAACAATCCTACTCATGATCTTGAGTTAGCTGCTGTAATCATTGCTTTGAATATATAGAGACATTATCTCTATGGTGAAAAATGTGAGATATATACCGATCACAATAGTTTAAAGTATATTTTCTCATAGAATGAAATCAACACAAGGTAAAGGAGGTGGATTTAACTAATCAGGTATTATGATTGTATGATACACTACCACCTGTGGATGGAAAATAAGGTGGCAGATGCTTTGAGTAGAAAGGATCATGGAGTTTTGAACAAGATGAGAGTTGAAAAGGATCCTATATACATGGATCTAGTAATGATGGATATGGGAATCACCATGGAAGGTGAAACATCAATAATTTTTCAAATGGCTGCCAACCCATATTTACTAGAAAGGATAACGAGTTCTCAGACCGATGATGAAGAATTTCAAAAAAAGATTGAAGCTGTGAATGATGGGAGATTGAGTGAATTTGTGTATGAAGATGGAATTTTGAAATTTGGGAAGAGACTTTGTGTTCCAGATATACCTGATATAAAAAGTGAATTTTTGGATGATTCTTATAGTTCTAATTTCTCTATACACTCTGGGAGCACCAAAATGTATAGAGATTTGAAGGAACATTTTTGGTGGGACAACATGAAGAGAGAGATTGCTGATTTTTTTTCAAGATGTATGATTTTTCAACATGTGAAAGCTGGAAGGCAACGACATGGAGGAGTCATGCAACCTATTCTCATACCTGAGTGGAAATGGGATAATATCATGATGTACTTTTTCATAGGGCTACCAAAGACTCCTAGAATGAACAATGCAATATGGGTCATTTTTGATCTTCTTACCAAGTCGTCACATTTTCTTTCTATAAGTGAAGATCTAGAACTTGAAAATCTAGAAAGACTATATATTAATGAAGTTGTGATCAATCATGGAGTATCCATAATGATTGTTTCTGATTGTGATCCATGTTTTACATCAAGATTCTCAAAGAGTCTTAAGAAGGACTTGGATACTGCACATCATTTGATCAATGCCTACCGCCCTCAAATAGATCGACAATAAAAATGGACTATTCAAACCTTGGAAGACATATTGAGATCCTACTCACTTGACTTTCAGGGTATGTGGGATCAATATTTACCTATGGTAGAATTTTCCTATAACAATAGCTTCCATTCAAGTATTCAGATGGCACCATATGAAGCATTATAAGAAAAAAGATGTCACCCACCAACCTGTTGGGATGATGATGGGGAATGATAACTCATTGGCCCAGAACTGGTGGTGGATACGATGGAAAAGGTGAAGGTAATCCAAAACCACATAAAAGCATCTCAAATTAGGCAGAAGAGCTATATTGATAACTGAAGGAAGGATTGGGAATTTCAGGTAGGATATCATGTTTTATTGAAGGTATCTCCATGGGAGTTATAAGTTTCGTTAAGAAAGGTTAATTGAGTCACAGGTACATCGAACCATTCGAAATTCTAGAATGAATTGAGGTTGTAGCTTATAGTTTGGCAATGTCGTCAAATCTCTCCCATGTTCACGATGTGTTTCACGTATCACTGTTGAGAAAATACATGCCTGGCCCAACGCATGTACTCACCTATGAGGAAGTAGAACTGGAACACGATCTATCTTATTGGGAAGATCTGATCATGATTCTTGATACCAGAGTACAAGTGTAGAGAAACTAGATGACTTTTCTGGTAAAAGTTCTATGGAGAAAACATAAGATAGAAGAGGAAACATGGGAACCCGAGGAACTTATAATGAAGAACCGCCCGAGTCATTTTATACAGCAATATTATAGAAATTTTGAGGATGAAATTATTTGATGGAGGGGAGATTGTAACACCCCAAGCGTCCATGGTACATTTCTCTTTGAATAATCTAGTTGCCTGCATTGTACGCAACTTTGAGTTCTAACACACCACAACCAATAAAACTATTCTTTTATGAATAGTAATAACCCCTTTTTGAAATTTTATAAATTTTTTCTTTCAAAATGGAATTTATTTTTGGATTCAGAATATCGAAATTAGGTTAGGGTGAATTTTTGGTATTTTTCTGTAAACATTCAATTTTTGATGAATAATGAAAAACACTAAGTTATAGTTTAAAACCAATTTTTTTTTAAATAATTATTTATTATATTTAAATTTATTTTAGGTGAAAATAGATACATAATACCTATATAAGTTTAATTTAATTCATTGGAGTCAGGTTTTTATAATTATATATATATATATATATATAGTTTATTGAACTTTCACCGATTTTACCCATCTCCTAGGAGAATTAACAAATTCACATAAAACTTAATTTTACCGACTCTCTGACTGGAATTTCAAAAATCCGAGAGAAACGGTTAACATCAACGAGTAAAATAGGAACCTCTTTGGTATAATTCGACCAAAAACAACATTATGAATAATATATGAACCTCTTTGGTCCACATGTATTAGATTACGACATTTATTATTATTTGATTCAAAGAAGAGTTAAAAAAGATAAAATCAATGTTTAATAACTAAAAAAATTTAATATAAGGTTATACATAAGATAAATTCGATTATAAATATTAATTATAAATCTAAAAATATTTCCTACATAATTATATTTTATTTATAATTTTTAGACATTAAATAATTGAATTTATTTATGACACAATGGTCATTTAGTAATTACCTAATTAATGAAATATTAAAATAATTGATATTATAAATTTAAAAATAAATGTTATTTGAGAGTTTTTGTGAATTACAATAACATTATAGGTTAATATAGCTTATTATGGTTGGTTATATTAATTGTTTTCGAAGTAATAATGGTGTTATGAATTTAGCAAAAACAAAATACAAAATATTGTCAAAATTGATATAAAAGAGTTTTGAAAACAAATATTATATTATTAATTCATAGTCTATTCCCAAAAATCTATGGTTTTCCAAAAGGACATATATAATGATAGGTGTATCATTAATGAACTACTTGTGGTTCTCTTGGAACTATATAGTATGTTTATTAACCATATAATATAAAAATACAAAGAGATATGGGAAATTCCAAACTATTTAACTAAGAGTTAAATATAAATGATATGGTTAATATAGTGACCCAAACCTATGTAAAATATATTGGATGAAATTATTTAGACCCACATCCACCTTATCCTCTAAATAAGTCACATTGGAGCAATTTTAAACCGAAATATGAATTTATTATAAAATAATATTTGAAGTTCTTTCTAAGGTGGACCTCACCCCTCTTATAAAAGGGCACTCCCCCTTATATCAAATTCATACATTCAAATAATTTTGGCTCAGCCAACCCCTTCCCAAATATTCTCTAAACTTCCCTCACTTCTACCTAGAGGCCTTAGTTTGATCATAAATCCAACCTATCGAGCCCTTTTGATCAAATCAAAATGATGAACCTAAAGAATAGGTAATGTTTTCACCACCCTCTTTCAAGTTTTTTTATTCTTCAACTTCTTCTTTATTTGTTATTTATATTATAAAATAATAACTCCAGTATATCCTACTTATTTTGATGTTATTATAAATATGTTACATCCATATTCAGTAATCTATCCATCCTTTGATTGACATGTCACCATACCGACGTACGTACGGCTTACCGTCTCCACGTCGTGGTGTAATTGTTATTCAGAACTTTATTATTTGGTTGGGTATGATAATGATGTGTAATTGTAGTAAATAATAAATATAAAAATATAATGATTTTTTATATAAGATATAACATCCAATTATATATTATTTTAATATCAAAAATGATATTGTTGCTCGTGCGTACGTACGGACTACCTTCTCCACGAACTCAATGAGATTCATTCCCCATCGTATCCATTCAAGACTAATTCTAATTTTAGGATTAAAAATACTGTTGAAGTTCTTGATATCATTCAGAATATGAATAAGATACAACTTATCCATTAAAAACATGGCTTATGTAAAAAAAAATATAAAATAAAATGAGTAAGTTAACACCTGAAACGACTATAATATTAAGATATTAGTAACAAAGCAATGTTAAAAGATCATATATGATATCATATTAATGTATATGATTCTTGTATAATTTAATAACCATTATTTCACCATTATACATTAGTTTAACCTACCCTCAAACAAGTAAAATTACAAGGTAAGGGTTAATTCTACAATCGCTTCGTTATCCGAGATTATTTACATGTAATTATCTACTGGGACCTCTTTATCATCCACATCCATGTTTCTTAAAAAAGTATTCCAAATTATTCTTATTATTTTACAGACTATGGGTTAATGTAATTTATACAATTATATGACTCTTTATAAAAATTTCATAAAGGAATCATTCTATTGATTACCAAACAATGTCTTTTATAACCTTTTCGACAAAATTAAGGTAAGAATGTCTTTTTTAACTTATACGGCGGGTGATGCTATTTTTCCACCATTATAAAATCTTAGTAGCTTCCCATACATGTTTATAATGATATTTTCAAAGTAAATGTTTTATTTTATAATTATGTGACTTTTAAATGATTTCAAAAAAAGAGATATGTCTCTCAAATAGTTTTGATTTCATCTATGTCAATATCCTTTGATGGATTTTAAGCCTATTTGAAGTTGATTTATTATGATAAAAAACTTCCTTATTTTATTGATGGTTTTTTGATATGTTTGACTATGGATGTGTTATTTTTATACCATTCATGGTTTTTGGAGAAATTATGGACATTTCTTATGCTAGTTTTTATACGAATGTTTATGTTATGTTTAACCCTGTTCCTATAAGGAATGCATTGGACTTAATAAGTTACGAGTGGATCCCGCTATAGCTCATCGATGCATAGATAGGTCTCATGAGACAAACTTGTATCTTGGCATAAGGCCTTGACAAAATATTAGGTGTAGTCTTAGAACAAGTCCTTGACTATGTGGTATGATAGTCTGGCAGTATGCATTACATCATTATGAAAGTTGTTATTGATATTGCATGTGATTATTTGATTGGTAGAATATCCATGTGAATAATTAAATGTAATTATTTCATTTTATTTCTTCCATATTATACTAAAGTTCATGTTTAAGAGGATTTTATTTTAGTTATACATTGCCTTAAATGTTTATGCCTAGTTATGAATGTTTCTGCTATATTGTTATCCTTACTGGGAATCTGAGCTCACCCCTTTCTATGTATTATTTTTCCCAGGATGTGAATAAGTATTTTATGAATGACCTATTGGGATAGTATGAGGGGATATGAGTGTGGCATATGGAGAAAATATGTTGTTTTATTTTTTCACTTTATGATGTAATGTAAGACTTATGAATGTATCTAGTGTTTCCAAAGATACTAAAATATGAACCTCTTTGGTATAATCCAACCAGAAACAACCTTAGGAATAAAATATGAACCTCTTTGGTCCACTAGGATTATATTAGGACATTTATTATTATTTGAATCAAAGAAGAGTTAAAAAAGTTAAAATCAATGTTTAATAACGAATTTTTTTTAATATAAAGTTATACATAAGATAAATTCGATTATAAATATTAATTATTAATCTAAAAAAATTCCTACATAATGATATTTTATTTATAATGTTTAGACATAAAATAATTTAATTTATTTATGACACAATGGTCATGCATTAATTACTTAATTAATGAAATATTAAAATAATCGATTTTATAAATATCAAAATAAATGTATTTGAGACTTTTTATGAATTAAACTAACATTATAGGTTAATATAACATATTAGGGTTGGTTAGATTAATTTTGTTTCGAAGTAATAATGCTGTTATGAATTTAGAAAAAACAAAATACCAAATATTATCAAAATTGATATAAAAGAGTTTTGAAAGAAAATATTATATTATTAATTCATAATCTTTTCCTAAAAATCTATGGTTATTCAAAAGGACATATATAATGATAGGTGTATTATTAATGAACAACATGGGGTTCTCGTGGAATTATATATTATGTTTATGAACCATATAATATAAAAATACAATGAAACATAGTAAATGCCTAACTATTTAACTAAGTGTTAAATATAAATGATAAGGTTAATATAGTGACCCAAACCGATCTAAAATCTATTGGTTTAAATGATTTAGACCCATCCCCTCCTTAGACTAGAAATAAGTCACTTTGGATCCATTTTAAACTGAATATGAATTTATTATAAAATAATATTTTAAGTTTTTCCTAAGGTGCCCCTCACCCCTCTTATAAAAGGGCACTCCCCCTTCTCTCAAATTCATACATTCAAAGATTTTGGCTCAGACAACCCCTACCCAAATATTCTCTCAACTTCCCTCACTTAAAATTATAGGCCTTATTTTGATCATAAAGCCAACCTATGGAACCCTTTTGATCAAATCAAAAGTAAGAACACGAAGAAGAGATAATGCTTTCACCACCCTCTTTCAAGTTCATTTTTTTCAACTTCTTATTTCTTTTTTATTTCCATTATAAAATAATAACTCCAGTATCTTCTACATATATTGATTTTATTATAAATATTTTACATCCATATTCAGTATTCTATCCATCCTTCGAATGACGTGTCACCATACCTATGTACGTATGGCTTACTGTCTCCACGTCGTGGTGTAATTGTTATTCAAAGCTTTATTATTTGGTTGGGTATGATAATGATGTTTAATTGTAGTAAATAATAAATATAACATTATAATGATTTTTTATATATGATATACTATCCAATTATATATGATTTTAATATCAAAATAATGATATTGTCGCTCATGCGTACGTACGGACTACCGTCTCCATGAACGCGATGAGATTCATTCCCCATTGTATCAATTCAAGAATAATTCTCATATGATGATTAAAAATATTTTTTAAGGACTTGACATCATTAGTTATATGAATAAGATACAACCTATCCATAACAAACATGGCTTGTGTAACAAAACATATAAAATAAAACGAGTAGCTTAACACCTGAAACAACAATAATGCTAAGATATTGTTAACTAAGAAATGTTAAAAGATCATATATGATATCATATTAACGTATATGATTATTGTATAATTTAATAAAAATTATTTCACCATTGTATAGGAGGTTATCCTACCCACAACCAAGGAGAAGTATAATGTAAGGGTTAATTCTACAATCTCTTCATTATCTGAGATTGTTTACATGTAATTATTTACCAGGACCTCTTTATCATCCACATCCATGTTTCTTAAAAATGTATTTCAAATTATTCTTACTATTTTACAGACTATGGGTTAATTTCATTTATACCATTTTTTGACTTTTTATAATAAGTTTAAAAATAAATCATTCTGTTTTTTTCCAAATAATGTCCATTTTAAACTTTTCGACAAAATTAAGGTCAGAATGTCTTTTTTAACATAGATGATGGGTGCAGCTATTTTTCAACCATTATAAAATCTTCAAAGATTTCATTACAAGCTTACAAGGATATTTTCAAAGTAAATGTTTTATTTTATAATTATGCGACTTTTAATGATTTAAAAAAAAGAGATATTTCTCTCAAATAGTTTTGATTTCATCTATGTCAACATACTTTGATAGATTTTAAGCTTATTTGATGTTGACTTATTATGATAAAAAACATCCATATTTTATTGATGGTTTTGTGATATTTTTTACTGTGGATGTGTTATTTTTATACCATTCATGGTTTATGGAGAAAGTATGGACATTTCGAATGCTAGTTTTTATACGGATGTTTATGTTATGTTTAAACTTGATCATATGAGTAATGAATTCGACTTAATAATGATGTGTGGAGCCTGCTGTAGCTCTTATACACATAGGTAGGTCTCATGAGACAGACTAATGTCTTGGCATAAGGCATTGAAAAAATATTATTTGTAGTCTTGGAACAAGGCCTTGACAATGTGGTATGATAGTCTGTCATTAGGCATTCCATCATTATGAAAGTGGTGATTGATATTGCATGTGATTATTCAACTATTAAAATATCCATGTTAATAAGTAAATGGAATTATTTCACTTTATTTCCTCCATATTATACTGATTTTTAAGTTTAAAAGGCTTTTGTTTTAGATATACATTGCCTTAAATTTTTATGCCTCTTTATGAATGTTTTCGCTATATTGTTATCCTTACTGGTCATTTGAGCTCACCCCATTCTATGTTTTATTTTTTCCAAGATGTGAAGAAGTATTTTATGAATCACCTACAGGGATAGTATGAGGGGATATGAGTGTGGCCTAAGGAGACAAGATGTTGTTGTATTTTTTCACATTATTTTGTAATGTAAGACTTATGATGGTATCTAGTGTTTCCAAGGCTACTAAACTAATCAGATTTTCAAGACATGATCTTTTGTGATCATTCCAATGTTATGTAAAAATGAACCAAATATAGGTAATTGGGGTCGGGGCATTACATAGATTCTAGAAGACTTTCCATGAGTTGAGGTGGAGACTGATGAGTTCACCTATCTTGAGGCTACATGAAGAGGGTGTTTGGTATGTAGTTTATTGCGAAGCTTCATGGACAAGATTGGGATGTGTACCGATGTAGGAGTGAGCATTGGTCACCTACGATTCATTGCAGCTGAGGAAACATGAGAAAAACTACATGAACCATGAACTGTAGTTAGTAGCAGTGGTCAATGGGATGAAGATGTGGTGGCACTAATTTATGGGTCAATGGTTTACTACCTAGTCCGATCAAAAGTGTCTTAGATATATCTTTTCATAGAAGGACCTTAACATCAGAAAATGGTGATGGCTGGAGTTCCTCTAGAAAAGTGACTTTGAGATAGTCTATAATCCATGGAAGGGAAACTTAGTAGAAGACTCAATCTGAAGGGGGTTGTGTCTACAATTGCTAATTTATGTGATAGAGAAGATAACTTCGTTACTGATATCCTTTTTGAATTGTGATGGAGCTACTTACCTCCATTCTATGAATACCACTCCCCGACTCCTTCAACGAGTTCAAGATGCATAGCTTGGGGGAGTTGATTGTGAGTCCTGACATGTTTGATATCCTCAGGATAGGATCCTGATGGATTTTTGATAGGTGGGGAGCTTGTCATCCTTATTAAAAGATTCATCATGGTACCAGAGACATTTCTGGAGAATGTGTTTAGGGAGTTCCACTCATCCCATTTGGTGGTCCATCATTGTGTAGAAAATATGTACCATGATCTTCGACATTAGTACAGGTGGCTTGGGATGAAGAATGTAGTGGTAGAATTAGTTTTACGATGCCTCACTTGTTAAAATATGAAGTCTGAGAATCATATTCTAGATGCCTTAGTAGAACCAATAGATATACCAGAAAAGACATAGGATAATATCTCCTAGGACTTTAGGACTGAGTTACGATGCACATCCAGGGTCCATAACATTATCTTGGTGATATTTGACCATCTCACTAAGTCAGACCATTTTATACCCATCCAAGGGTAGGTTTTAGTAGAGGGATTCAAATTCCACTATGTTCACGAGATAATTTAGCTTCAAGTGATATCATCGATGATCATTTCAGATCGTGGTGCTTGATTTATATATCAGTTGTGGAAGGGATTAAATGAGGCATTTGGGACTCATCAACACTTGAGAACCACCATTAAACCTTATAATGATGGTCAAATAGAGTAGAAAATACAACCACATGAGGACATGCTTCATTCATGCACCATGATTTTGGTTGTAGTTGGGTGGACCACCTTCCACTGGTGGAGATTGCATACAACAACATCTATCACAATACCGTAAACACGACATAATTTGAGACATTTAATGGAAATCTATACAAATCACCTATATACTAGACAGACATAGGGGAGTCAGCACTTCTGGGTCCATTGTTTGTGAGAGTTATGAATCAGAATGTGCAGATCATCCAAGAACAAATTATGTCTTCACAGAGAAAACATAAGTCTTATGGTGATATGAGACAGAGACCATTGGATTTTGAGGAGAGATACCATTTATTCCATGGGGTCTCACCCCAATGTTGATTTCAGAGATTTTTCTAGGGCACCAAGCTATCTATGAGGTTCATCGGACCATTCCAGATTCTCGTTGGAGTTTGAAAAGTGGCATACCGCCTTGCTCTCCACCCCACAGATTCACCAGGTGCATAATTAATTCCATGTTTCACAGCTAAAGAGATACATGCATGACCCACCGCATGTCATTGACTTGGAAAAGCTGGTCAATGATGATAGAGAGACATTTATGGAGTTCATAGTGGATATAGAGGATCAACATTGGAGGGTAATTTGTTGATGGTCAATCCCACAATGTGAGTTTGATGATAGCACAAGAACCACTGGGAGAGAACAAGGGAGTGGGAGGCTCACTTTCTTTCTCAGTACCCCTATTTGTTTTCATAGCTTCTATTTTGGAATTCGACGATGTAAAGCCCAATGGTGGGAGAATGTAAAGACCAAAAATTCAATATAATTTTTTTATTTATGTGGAATTATTACGAATCTATGAAATTCTATGAAATTTGATTCTAAGGCTTGGATATCCCAAAATGGAATTTGGATCTTTTTTATGGCATACTCATAAAACATACCATCTTGATTTTCTATCTCTTGAACCAGTGCTCAGATTGAAAATCTAACGGTAATATTGAATTTTATTTCATAGGATTCACTTAGGATAAGCTTAAATTGATATGAAAGAGTCATATGAAAAAGTTCATTTTGGGAAATTTTAGAAAATAAAAAAAAATCGAGTTCTTTTATTCTTCTTCAACCATTGAGCGATTGTTGGTAGAACCATAGTGTAATGAAAACAACTAAATGAGTGTCACATGATGACCTATTACTTATTTTTTGAAACCAAAACAATCATTTATTTAATGGTTCATTAATTATGGTTCATTAAATAACCACATTAATGAACACAAAGTGAAAGACGAATTATTTTTTTATTCAGTTTCAAAAAGAAATAAAATTCACAAGCGAATCCACTAACGTGATTCCAGATACATTCCTCTATAATGAAGAATAGAAAAAGGATGATGATTATTAGAGAATTACATATGGATATCGATATGAGGCAAAGAACGTCGAAGGAAAACGAGCATGTAATCACTTCCTTCGTCCACAACAGATTACACTGATTCCAGGTAAAGGATTTATGTGTTTAATTATTCATCATTTCTCATTGTTGAAAAACAAATACAAAAAATTTGTATCAAACAACTAACAGGATCATTAGTGGCACACTCGTTCTTATGTGAGGTTGTTTTGAGGTCTTGATTTGGGGTTTTTATTATTCTATATGATGATTGTTATCACCCCCATGATAAAATGCTAATGCGGAGAGTGTGGGTCAATCCAAAGAATTCCACGACCATCCTCCACTCATGGATATTTTTATTTATTCATGGGAAACAAAGAAACATAGTGTAATGGAAATTAGGTGGGCTTCACAGTGAGGGTGATGACAGAAGAGGCCCTTAGGTGTAGATAAGATGGAAAAGGTACCACTAGAGCATCTCTGGTGGCCCACAGTAGGTGTTGTTAGCCCAACACCACCGACCAAGTGGTGCTGGCAACCATCAATGTTAATCAGACCATGATAGTCATGTGGAGAAAGTGGAACCCATGGGCCCCATGATGGGTGGAGAAAGTGGCACCAAAATGCCACTTAGAGACAGAGAAGCCATCTCGGGCAGCTTGGATGGCGAATAATGGTCAGCCTGTGTCGGCCATTTCGGGAGATGGGGAAGTGCCCCACTAGCGCCATTTGTTGGGAGAACTACACGCCACATGTATAGTCCATCTCAACTGCCCTTCACCATGATGGATGGGTTCTCTTGGTGCACCAACCCCACTAGCCGGACTAGACCCCTAACAGACCCGAACCCGACCGACCCCGTTTCACTAAAACTGACGTATCTTACAGATCGAGCATTTGATTGATGCGTCGTCTGTGGTGTGAGGACCCGTAAAACGTGGAATTACTTATGAGATACTTCACTTGAGTTTTGGATGATGTTTATATATGGATTGGTTGGGTCATACTTAAATCCAACCGGGTTGTATTTACCTTTTTGCATATATCTTACATATCGGGCATATGTTTGACTCGCTGTCTATGGAAATGGAACTCATACGACAATACGGTCCTTTGGTGTAATTCTAAGTAAGATTTATCAGATGTTGAAATATTTCTAGTGTAATGAGAGGTGGATCATCCATAAATCAAGCATTTAGGTGAGGGAATCTAGTGGCTATCTGTGACATAATGAAGGAATATCGATCCTCTATGGGTAAACATTTATTGATCATATGTGGGTCAGCATTTAGCGATCCTCTATGGGTCAGGAGTTAGTGATCTTCTGTGGGTCATGACATAGTGATATTCACTGGGTCAAGACGTAGAGATCCTATGTGGGTTAGCACTTAGTGATCCTTATTGGGTCATGTAACACCCCAAGATTCCACGATATGTTTCCCTTTGAATAATGCAATGTCGTGCATTATACGCAACTTCGAGATTCTAACACACCACAACCAATCAAACTAGCTGTTATGAATAGTAATACCTAATTTTTGAAATTCTATATATTTTATCTTTTGAAATGGACTTAATTTTCGATTCGTTGTATCGAAATTAGCTTAGGGAGAAATTTTGGTACTTTTCGGATAACTTTCATATTTTGATGAATAGTGAAAATTACTAAATTTTAATTAAAAACAACTCTTTTAATCGAAATAATTATTAGTGATAATTTATTAATTTGAGTGGTTTTAATGTATATTTATAATATATTTTTACCATTTAATACAATTTTGTTCATTGGATATAATTTCACATTTAAACCAGACAAAAACAAGTGTCAATCTTTTGATAGTTATTATCTCCTAAAAACACGCTATTTGTTTTGACAACGTGAGTTAATTTTTAAATTAATTAATGCAACTGATATGTTTTGAATTTGGTAAAATATAAATCATTTTTTAATTCATAATATCAAATATAGCTTAGGCCTAATTTTTGGTATATTTCTGGAAACTTTCATTTTTTGATTAATAGTGAACCCACTAATTAGTAGTTAAAAAACTGAATTTTTCATAAAACTTAATTTTACCGCTTCTGTGAGTGGAATTTCGAAACTCTGAGTGACACGGTTAATATCAAGGAGAAAAATGTGGTTCAATGAGATGAAAATAATTTTTGGTGAATAGTAACTTTTTACTTTTATTTACCACGGTTAAAAATAAATAGGGTAATTAAGGGTAAAAATGATATTAATATTACCCTAACACATGTCCTAATTCTCTTGGACAAGTGTATCTCGACCAAAAACAACCTTAGGAGTATATTATTATCATTTACATTCACTTGTATTAGATTAGGACATTTATTATTATTTAATTCAAAGAAGAGTTAAAAGAGTTAAAATCAAATTTTATTTACTAATACATTTTTAATATAGGGTTATACGTAAGATAAATTCAATTGTAAATATTCATTAGGAAGATAAAACGATTTCATACATAATGGTATTTTATTTATAATTTTTAGTCTTTAAATAATTTAATTTATTTATGACACAATGGTGATGCAATAATTACATAATTAATAAAATATTAAAATAATTGATATTGTAAATATCAAAATAAATGTAATTTGAGACTTTTTATGAATTTCAATAATTTTCTAGGTTAATTTAACATATTAGGATTTATTATATAAATTTTGTTCAAATTAATAATGCTGTTATGAATTTATCAAAAACAAAATACCCAATAATGTCAAAATTGACATAAAGGATTTTTTAAAACAAATATTATATTATTAATTTATATTCAATTCTTAAAAATATAAATATCGGCCAAGTGACTTATATCATGATATTTGTATCATTAATGGACCATTTGGGTGACTATTGTATGTATATAGTAAGTTTATTAACCGTATAATATAAAAATACAAAGAGACATTGTAAAAGTGAAACTAATTAACTAAGAGTTAATACTTAATGATAAGGTTAATATAATGACCCAAACCTGTATAAATTATATTGGTTGAGTGGTTTTAGACCCATCCCCACCTTAAAATTTAAATAATACACTTTGGAGCCATTAGAAACTGAATATGAATTTATTATAAAATAATATTTTTCGCTTTTCCAAAGGTGCCCCTCACCCCTCTTATAAAAGGGCACTCCCCCTTCTCAATAATTCACACATTCAAAGCCTTTTGGCTGGCCCAATACCTACCCAACTACTCTATCAACTTCCATCACTACAACTTAGAGGCCTTAGTTTGATCATAATTCAAACTTAAGGAGCCCTTTTGATCAAATGAAAAGGAAGAACCCGAAGAAAAGGTAATGTTTTCACCACCCTCTTTCAAGTTCTTTTCTTCTTCAACTTCTTCTTTCTGTGTTACATATATTCTAAAATAATAACTCCAGTATATTCTATATACTATGTTGTTATTATAAATATGTTACAACCATATTCAGTATTCTATCCATCCTTTGAATGGCATGTCACCAGACGTGCGTACGTACGGCTTACCGTCTCCACGTCGTGGTGTAATTGTCATTCAATAAATTATTAGCTGGATGAGTATAATAATGGTGTGTAATTCATGTAATTAATAAATATAACATGATAATTATTCTGTCTATATTATATACCATCCAATTATAAATTATTTTAACATCAAAATAATGATATTGTCGCTCGTGCGTAAGTACGGACTACCGTCTCCATGAACGCGATGAGATTTATTCTCCATCGTATCCATTCAAATATAATTATCATTTGATGATTAAAAATAATTTTTATGGACTTGATATAATTATGGATATGAATAAGATACAACCTATCCATAACAAACACGGATTACGTAACAAAGAATATAAAGGAAAATGAGTTAGTTTACACCCGAAATGACAATAATACTAAGATATAATTAACAAATCAATGTTAAAAGATCATATATAATATCATATTCATGTAAATGATTATTTTATAATTCAATAACAATTATTTCACCATTATACATGAGGTTAACCTACCGTCGACCAAGGAAAAAGTACAATGTAAGTGGTTTCTTATCTCACTTTAAATTTCGTGAGATTTCCATTATTCACCACATATTTATTTCATGTGGTGTGTGTGCTGCCCATGTTTGTATTAATTGTGTAATATAATTTAATTCATGTATATTTACAACATAATTTTATTATCCTTATTTCATGGGTGTATGGTTAGTAAGTTACCAAATCAGTAAGGTAATTTGAAATTTCAATTTTCACTCATTCGGATTTACGCATGCATCATTGATTATTTTACTCCAAGATTTTGTGTGGAATCACAATTAATTTGATTATGTCATAAATTCCACTCCCCTTTCTATGGATATACTTTTTATACACATAATTACTCCATTTATAAATTCTCAAGTCATCGGTATTATCTTGATAAAAGTAATTTGTACTCAATCTCGATTTGTTGAGTTAAACATCCAATTCATTGGTGTTGTTTTTACAAGAATATGTGTAAATGTTCGTTTATTGTTTTAAAATGAATATCCAATAATATTGAGTGTATTTATATTTTTCACACATAATTATGTTGTTGGTTTATCCTTAACCTAAGGATACGGCCATTATGAGATATTTCATCTCAATTTACATTCCATTGAGACTCCCTTGTTGTTATATACAAAATCACTTTTATATGGTGTATATAATGTACTTTTACATAGTATATCATGAATTCCTTTATCCTCATGATATTACAATGTTTTATTACCTCAATTATTTGTATTCAAGTGTCTATCTTTTGGTTAGGAAATCTAAATAAAATATCATTTTAAATTGTTTTAATGATTTATTATTATAAATCTCTCTCATTAATGTCTATGTTTTCAAAATAGTTTTAAGTATTTATTTATATGTAAAATAATGTTTTAAAATCAAAATTCCTTTTAAATGATTCAAATTGGTATGGGAAACTTTTATTCAAAAATCTATTTTAAACGACTTCTTGACAAATAGTGTGACTTTTAAATGTTTTCAAGAAAAGGGGGGATATTTCTCTCTAATTGTTTTGATGATTATTTTCATCTATGTGAATATCCTTCATTATTCTCGATTGAGGTTAATATGATACAATAAAATTATTCATATTTAATCGAATGAGTTAGGTATGAATATGGATGTACTATTTTTATACAATTCATGGTTTTTGGATAAAGTATTGACATTTCGTATGCTAGTTTCAATACGAATGTTTATGTTATCTTTCAAAATTTTCATATGAGGAATGTATTGGACTTAGTAAGTGACGGGTGGAGCCCGCTATAGCTCCTCGATCCATCAGTAGGTCTCATGAGACAAACTAGTGTCTTGGCATGAGGCCTTGAAAAAATCTTTTTTGTAGTCTTGGCACAAGGCCTTGGCTACGTGGTTATGATAGTCTAGCATTATGCATTCCCTCATTATAAAAGTGGTTATTAATATTTTCATGTGATTATTCGACTAGTAGAATATCAATGTGAATAATTAAATGGCATTATTTCGTTTTATCCTTTCCATATTATGCTGAAGTTCAAGTTTAAAAGGCTTTGGTTTTAGTTATACACTGCATTAAATTTTTATGTTTATTTATGAATGTTTCCGATATATTGTTATCTTTACTGAGCATCTGAGATCACCCCTTTCAATGTTTTATTTTTCCCAGGATGTGAAGAAGTAATTAATGAATGACCTGCAGGGATAGTATGAGGGGATATGAAGACAATATGTTGTTGTAGTTTTTCACTTATTCATTTCATGTAATCTTTATGAATATATCTAGTTTTTCCAAGGCTACTAAACTAATAGGTCTTTAGAGACTTGATCTTTATTGTGATCATGCCAATGTTATGTAATAATGCACCGACTCTATGTATCTAGGGTCGGGTAGTTACAGTTGGTATTAGAGGAAGTTTAGTAAAAACCATGGAAGCTACATTTAGATAAACTCTGATAAGAGCACGTAGAACAAAGATGAACTTTGAGGATTAGTATAGAAGAACTTCCTAGAATTTTGGTAATGTAGAGATTTTGTGAGTTTTCCGAGAAATACATCCATGTCTGGATACGAACAGGTAGAAGCGGCTCTAGCATAGATGTACCTTGGGGTAAAACCTGAAAACACCGCATTGAGCTAGACTCAAATGGGAACTGGTGCACGACAACGGGCCTTGCTGCACTCTTGGTTACGACACTCTCGGAGGATATGCTTAGGATAATTTACATTTTCTTTACAAACTGATTTGAAGTATTATATATATAATATGAGATTAAATGACCTTGGTTAATCCTAATGTGTTTCAAATTGAGAATATGGTGACATTATATTCTATAATTGATTTTATTACTAATGTTACTCACACAATGATTTCTGGTTTTAGTCAGTGGATGGATTCAAAGGAAGTCATAGTGACTTTGAAAATGATGTACATGGTGGGAACCGTATTGGAAATGAGAAACAAAATGGTATGTTGATAGGAGAAAAAAGATATCTTCTTTATACAAAATAAATTTTCCAAAAATATGATCAAAAATATATATATTAACCAATTCTCGGTCTCAACAAAGAAGAGAAAGGTGATGAATGATGAGACCTCCAGCAGTGGAGACCATAGAGGATGTAATCCTAAATTTCAATCATGTAGGAAATCTGGAAGGAGACACACAGGAAAGTGTCTCAATGGGACAAAGAAATGCTTTATGTGTGGTAAAGAAGGACATAAAGTGAAGAATTTATGAAGAAAAATGAAGAGTACTATGGAAGAAGATAAAAATGGTCCCAAAAATCCATTTACAGTCATTTTCCGTAAATATAGGGGACCTGGCCATTACCCGAGTGAATTCCCAATTCTATATGATATTTTCTTGGTCAAAGAAGAAGCTGTGTGGAAATAAATGGTTGGAGAAATGTTTAAAAAGTATTAGTGCACCTTGTTAATGGGTTTACTTTGGAATAACTTTCTCTTGTATTTTTAACCCTGCAGTTTTCCATGTGAGAATGATATTTGAGGAAGAATTATCTTTTCACTTGTGGATATAGTTATAAATAACCATTTGGTTTTATATGATCGTTGGGTTTGAGGCATTTATAAGTTATTATAATTTGGGATGAAAATTCAAGGTATGAGATATGATTTGTGTTTAAATTATGTTATTGTTATTTTGAGGAATTTATCTCATTTTGGTAATTTTAAAAAATATAGTTTTTGAAAAAGGACAACATGCAGACCATGTGACAACCCATCACATCGGACAAATCTGTGGTAATCGAACCCACAACCAAAGTGCGATTGGGATTTATCGCCTACCACTGGACTACGTGATGTCCCTGGTTAGTGTGAGTATTGTTTTTAGTTAAATGATTTTATTGATTAATAATAATTTGATTTGGGATCTTATGTCTTATCAAATGAATACCCTTAGTATAGGAAAATGATTTGGTGATTAAGTGATAAATGTTATTTTGGAAGTTTTTCGCTTTTTTGTGAACACTATATGCCCAAGGAAAATAGAATAGTATGGGGTTTCATTTGAGGAGTAATGGTGGATTTTTATCTATGTTTTTATTGGGGATTTATAGTGATTTAGGTTATTTATAGGAATGATTACGTTAATTACTTTTAAGTACGTGACCTTAAGAGTAATTAATGTCATTTGGAGATACAAGTTAACGTGGAAGACTAAATTCTTATATGTTTTGGGTTTCAATATTAGTTTGGATTATATTGAATGATTTTAAGGACAATTAGTTTTTGAATGGTATTTATTTAACTTTGGGGTATTGATGGTTTAATTTTATAAATTAAGATTAGTGTTTTTTTCTCTAATGGAATATCCATTTGGGGGATCATCAGATATTATACTAACCATTTTGGTTTTGATTAATCTCTCAAGACAAGGATAATATAGAGTTTATCCTACGTGGATCGTGTATTTCTATAGATGTTTATTGTAGCTCTTCCATTGTGACCAAGTCTTCTTGAATACTCATTGTTCAAAAAAATTGAGTTAGGGGAAAAAATTTATTAAAGAATGAAACTCTACATAAAAAGTAAGTCTATCTATTTATGTTCTTAGTCAATATCATAAATGAATTTCTTGTCCTTATGTAATGTAACTTAAAACAAAAAATGTTGTTCGTTTACTTTTCCTACTGGGAGACTAATGACCTTTTGTCCCAACACAAGCTTGCGATTTTCTTATTGTAAACTTTCTCCTGATCATGTTTTCTATCCCTCTCCATCAGAACTTAACATTTAGTTTATCATCCATATCCATGTTTTCCTACAAGTAATCCTAGTATGGGTTATCTTGGGTGACCTGTATACCTCTCTTCATTTCTCTTAAATTGAATTTTTATTGACTCTTTTTCCGATGTGGGTCTTTACATTATATTCTCAAGCCCAATTTTAAAAAAAAATTGAGGATGCAATTTATTGAAGGAGGGGAGAATGTAACACCCCAAGATTCCATGGTACATTTCCATTTGAATAATGCAATGGCGTGTATTGTACGCAACTTCGAGATTCGAACACACCACAACCAATCAAACTAGCCATTATGAATAGTATTACCTACATTTTTAAATTTTATAAATTTTATCATTTGAAATGGAGTTCATTTTTGGATTTTTGATATCAAAATTAGATTAGGGTGAAATTTTGGTACTTTTCGGATAACTTTCATATTTTGATGAATAGTGAAAATTATTAAATTTTAATTGAAAACAACTTTTTTAATCGAAATACTTAATAGTGATAAATTATTAATTTGAGTGGTTATAATGTATATTTAGAATATATTTTTTCCATTTAATACAATTTTGGTCATTGGATATATTTTCACATTTAAACCAGATATAAACAAGTGTCAATCTTTTGATAGTTATTATCTCTTAAAAACACGCTATTTGTTTTGAGGACAGAAATTAATTTTTAAATTAATTAATGCAGCTGATATGTTTTGAATTTGGTAAAATAGACATCATTTTTGAATTCATAATATCAAATATATCTTAGGCCTAATTTTTTGTATTTTTTTGGAAACTTTCAATTTTTGATGAATAGTGGAACCACTAAGTGGTAGTTAAAAAACTGAATTTTTCATAAAACTTAATTTTGCCACTTTTGTGAGTGTAATATTGAAAATTTGAGAGACACGGTTAATATCAATGAATAAAATGTGGTTTAATGTGATGAAAATAATTTTTGGTGAATAGTAACTTTTTACTTTTATTTACCACAGTTAGAAGTAACTAGGGTAATTATGGGTAAAAATGATATTAATATTACCCTAACACATGTCCTAATTCTATTGGAAAAGTTTATCTTGACCAAACACAACTTTAAGAGTAAAATATTATCATTTAGGTCCACTTGTATTAGATTAGGAAATTTATTATTATTTAATTCAAAGAAGAGTTAAAAGAGTTAAAATCAAAGTATATTTACTAAAACATTTCTAATAAATGGTTATACATAAGATAAACTCGATTTTAAATATTAATTAGAAATATAAAATTATTTTTTACACAATGGTATTTTATTTATAATTTTTAGACATTAAATAATTTAATTTATTTATGACACAATTGTGATGCAGTAATTACCTAATTAATGAAATATTAAAATAATTGATACTATCAATATCAAAATAAATGTAATTTGATACTTTTTATGAATTAAACTAATTTTATAGGTAAATATGACATATTAGTATTGATTATATAAATTGTTTTTGAAGTAATATTGTTGTTATGAATTTATCAAAAACAAAATACCCAATAGTGTCAAAATTGACATAAAGAAGTTTTTAAAACAAATACTATATTATTAATTTATATTCAAATCCTAAAAATCTAAGGTTCTGCCAAGACACTTATATCATGATATGTTTATCCTTAATGGACCACTTTGGGGTCTCCTGGATGTATATAGTATTTTTCTTAACCATATAATTTAAAAATACAAAGAGACATTGCAAAAGTGAAACTAATTAACTAAGAGTTAATACTTAAAGATAAGGTTAAAATAATGACCCAAAACTATTTAAATTCTATTGGTTGAGTGGTTTTCGACCCATCCCACATTTAAATTTAAATAATCCACTTTTGAGCCATTATAAACCGAATATGACTTTATTATAAAATAATATTTTTATTTTTTTCAAAGGTGCCCCTCACCACTCTTATAAAAGGGCACTCCCCCTTATCACTAATTCACACATTCAAAGACTTTTGGCTCGGCCAAACCCTGACCAAATACTCTCTAAAATTCCCTCACTATAACCTAGAGGCCTTATTTTGATCATAAATCCAACCTATGGAGCCCTTTTGATCAAATCAAAAGGAAGAACCTGAAGAAGAGGTAATGTTTTCACCACCCTCTTTCAAGTTCTTTTCTTATTCAACTTATTCTTTTTTTGTTATTTATATTATAAAATAATAAATCCAGTATCTTCTATATACTGTGATGTTATTAAAAATATTATACAACCATATTCAGTATTCTATCGATCCTTTGAATGGCATGTCACCATACGTGCGTACGTACGGCTTACCATCTCCACGTCGTGGTGTAATTGTCATTCAATAAATTATTATTTGGATGGCTATAATAATGATGTGTAATTAATGTAAATAATAAATATAACATGATATTTATTATGTAAATATGATATAACATCCAATTATATATTATTTTAACATCAAAATAATGATATTTTCACTCATGCGTACGTACGGACTACCGTCTCCATGAACGCGATGAGATTCATTATCCATCGTATCCATTCAAGTATAATTATCATTTTGGTGATTAAAAATAATGTTTAAGGACTTGATATAATTATGGATATGAATAAGATAAAACCTATACATAAAAAACATGGCTTACATAACAAATAATATAAAAGAAAAATGAGTAAGTTAATAGCTGAAATGACGAAAATACTACGATATTATTAACAAATAAATGTTAAAAGACCATATATGATATTATATTAATGTAAATGATTTTTTAATAATTCAATAAAAATTATTTCACCATTATACAGGATGTTAAACTACCGTTGACCAAGGAAAAAGTACAAAGTAAGGGGTTTCTTATCTCACTTTAAATTCTGTGAGATTTCCATTATTCACCACTTATTTATTGCATGTGGTGTGTGTGTTGTCCATGTTTGTATTCATTGTGTAATATACTTTAATTCATGTATATTTAAATAATAATTTTATTATCCATCTTTAATTGGTGTATTTTTAGTAAGTTACCAAATCAATAAGGTAATTTGAAAATTCAATTTGCACTCATTCAGCTTTACGCATACATCATCGATTATTTTACTCCAAGATTATGTGTGGAATCACTATTCATTTGATTATGTCAGAAATTCCACTCCCCTTTTTGTGGATATACTATGGATACACATAATCACTCTATTTATAAATTCTCAAGTCATAATTATGAGCTTGATAAGAATAATTTATACTCAATCTCGATTTGTTGAGTTAAACATCCAATTCATTGGTGTTGTTTTTACAAGAATATGTGTGAATGTCCGTTGATTGTTTTACACTGATTATCCAATCATATTGAGTGTATTTATATTTTTCACACATAATTATGTCGTTGGTGTATCCTTAAACTAAGGATATAACCTTTATGAGATATTTCATCTCAATTTTCATTCCATTGAGACTCCTTTGTTGTTATACACCAAATCACTTTTATATGGTGTATATAATGTACTTTGACATAGTATATCACGAATACCTTTAGTCTCATGATATTACAATGTTTTATTACCCCAATTATTTGTATTCAAGTGTCTCTCTTTTGGTTAGGAAATGTAACTAAAATATCAATTTAAATTTTTTTAATGATTTATTATTATAAATCATTCTCATTAATGTCCATGTTTTAAAAATGGTTTTAATGATTTATTTATATGGACATTAAAGATTTAAAATAAAAATTACTTTTAAAATATTCAAAGTGGCATGGGAGACTTTGATTCAAAATCTATTTTAAATGACTTCTTGACAAATAGTGTGACTTTTAAATGTTTTCAAGAAAAAGGGGGATATTTATCTCTAATAGTTTCGATGATTATTTTCATCTATGTCAATATCATTCATTATTCTCGATTGAGGTTAATATGATACAATAAAATCTTTCATATTGTATCGAATGAGTTATGATTGACTGTGGATGTGCTATTTTTATACCATTCATGGTTTGTGGATAAAGTATTGAAATTTTGTATGCTAGTTTTAATACGAATGTTTATGTTATTTGTCAAACATTTCATATGAGGAATGTATTGGACATAGTAAGTGACGGGTGGATCTTGCTATAGATCCTCGATGCATCAGTAGGTCTCATGAGACAAACTGGTGTTTTTTTATGAGGCCTTGACAAAATCATATTTGTAGTCTTGGCATGAGGCCTTGGCTACGTGGTTATGATAGTCTGGAATTATGCATTCCATCATTACGAATGTGGTTATTAATATTTTCATGTTATTATTCGACTAGTAGAATATCCATGTGAATAATTAAATGGCATTATTTCATTTTATCCTTGCCATATTATGCTGAAGTTCATGTTTAATAGGCTTTTGAGTTAGTTATACATTGCCTTAAATTTTTATTTTTATTTATGAATGTTTCTACAATATTGTTATCCTTACTGAGCATCTGAGCTCACCCCTTTCAATGTTTTATTTTTCCCAGGATGTGAAAAAGTATTTTATGAATGACATGCAGGGATAGTATGAGAGGATATGAAGACAATATGTTGTTGTAGTTTTTCACTTATTGATGTAATGTAAACTTTAAGAATATATCTAGTGTTTTCAAGGCTACTAAACTAATCAGTCTTCTGAGACTTGGTCTTTCTTGTGATCATGCCAATGTTATGTAATAATGAATCGACTCTGGGTATCTAGGATCGGGGCGTTACAGGTCATCATGTAGTGATCCTCAATGTGTTATCACATAGCGATCCTCTATGGGTAGGCACCTAGAGACCATGTGAAGTCTAACAACAAAATCCTCTTAACGGAATAAGATGACAAAGCTTTAAGACTAATCATACTTATTCATTTTCATTATGTTGTATAATTAGAGTGATCTATCATTTTATTTGTGTTTGGTGTTTGAGATAATGCTTTTTTGTTTTTCATGTAGATTTATTAGAGAACTACAGGGGTATTAAGGTCTATAATAAGTATTGTAATACTCACACCAACATGAGCTTTACCCACACATTGTTCTTTATTTTGTAGATGAATAACATCTTGATTGAGACATTGGAGAGCCAAGGAAAGATAGTAAACAGAGATGGCTAATTGACGTGGTGAACAACAGCGACGAGCTGTTTGTACCATTCAAGTATGATACTTAGCAGACGATATATGGAGTCTATTTTCCCTTTTTTTCTATAACAATCTTTCAGGTGGGCTTGAATATTAGCACCTTTACATTCAGTACTTACTTTTACTCCCATTGGAGAATTTTAATAGTGATTTTACTTTTTCTTTTCCATTTTGTTTTACTTGTTCATAGTGGGACCAGTCTATGTGTGTACAAGTTTAACGGAAATGCCTTCACTTTTTTGGGTTTCGCCTTTCCGTTGCTTGTCACCAGCCCCTGGCCTATGGAAGGTGGGTTTTGGGAAGTCATGGAATGGGTCCCAGTAGATGGTTCATGACAATTTTATTTGTTATATTTCAATTTAATATTAGTCTATAGTCTCCTAATTGTAAAACTAAAGACCAATAATTCTACTTGGTATCCATAGTTAAACAACCAGGTACACCTGATGTTATGTGTTGGAAAAAATATTTTTATGTTTATATAGTGAAATGGGGATGGACAATTAAAATTTTTATTAGGGGAATTTCAATTTTTCCTTTTTATAACATTGGGGTATAGTAAAAATGAGATTTATTAATGTGTCAGATCCTAATATCGATGTTGGGATGATTCTCTAATGACACATTCTGTGGTAAAATTACATTGTTACTATTGTTGATACAAAACATATTTAAACTCAATTATATATACATTTGTTATTTTATTCCTTTTTAGACACATATGTGGTCTGTTTATTTAGATATACTATGGATTCACTACTCATAGCCTTTTATAAAGAGGGAAGTGATTTGGTTTTGCCTCTTGTCCTATAGAGGCATGATGGGGATCATGCTTCATATTTGGAATGTAGGATTATTATTATATATAGGCCTTCTAGGGAGAATGTTTAATAACGATTGTGGAACATTATAAATTATTTTAATTATTACTCAAATGATGTTTTTCATATTAAAAATATTTGGTATTATACTCAAATAGGATGACTTATATATATATATATATATTTGATATGGTAGTTCAAGTGGTTCTCCGGGTAGAAAATGTATGATAAACATGATGGAGAAATCCTTCTCCATAGAAGGTGCGTTGAACCTTGTGAGTCATCATGGTATATATGAATATAGATTTAATCCCCTTTTGAGGTTAAAATTTAGGATTGGCTATATGTATAAATGATAAAATATGTGATTTCGTCCTCCATTGAGTGGTCTAATATATGTTTTCTTTGAGAGGTCGAGTTCCCTATCAATGGGAAGTTTGTTTGGTATATGATTCATCTTGACAATGAGACTTTAGATATTGATGTTTGGAATGTTTATGTCATGTGACATTGGTACATGATCATTCTTGAGGCCACATGAGGTGCGGGCTTCTATGAGTTGGCCTATAGATGTTTGGTGGGACCTAGGGGATTGTTGTGAGGCTTAACAATTTGTTATAAGTGGAAGAGACTAGTTTCCTTCTTGGAAAAACTCTAGTTTATGGATTTATTTCCATGTGACAGTTTAGGATGAGCTATGAAAAAAGTCGGATGATTTGAGAATTCCATTTCTCCAGAAGAATATATGGACGTTTTGGGATTTTCATAGTGGTTTATGCAGTGTTTTACATACTCTGATGTTTAGTCATGTGGGATGATTTTTTTTTGAGAAAGAGCACTTTTCTATGGGTCTTGCATCCTTATAGTTGGTTTCTAGTAGGGTAATCTACATTGGGTTCCAAACCTGGTTAAAAGTTATATAGGGAGGATGAATTTTTTTGGTTATGGGAAAAATTGGGAGCACATGAGGTTATCAACTATTTTTTCTATCAGACAAGTGAGGACTCATTGGGATTTACCTATATATGTCAGGAAGAACTAATGTATTATAGGAAGATTGAACATGTGTTGATTGTATATAATGATAATTTGTATTAGTGATTTGATGTGATTCATGTGTAAAATAATGTATTATTTTATATGAAAGTCTATTAGAGTACATATTCCCTAGTAGTACATGTGGTTCTGTAGGATTGGATTGGTTTGGTTCCTAAACAAATTATTTCATGATTTGTATTTAGCAAATAAGATTGATCACAAAAAAACCTAGTTGATTATTTAAGTAATACCCATTAATTGTGAATTTATGTAAAAAGTTTTATCCATTGTGTTTACCACTGGTATTGTGGAGCACCATGGTTACACTACAATGGGTGAGACTTCTATGCGATAATGTCATTGATAGTTTGTTAGTCTAGTCATTCATTAATTATGGGACATAAAACCCTTGATATAGATGTATGTTTTTTATTTGTGATACATGCAATTGAGTAAATTTTAATATTCAATTGAGTCTCGTATGCATTAACACATGAGGATGCATTTTTTATGTTCAATATGTTAATGGGTATTACAGAATCATATATCATTTATGATAATATTACATAGGCTACAATAGATAGTATAGAGACTCACATTTTTGTGATGAGATGCTTCCTGAAATGGTTTCACTAGGTGATATTAAGATAATAGTGATATTCCAATATTATGAATGGAATTGTGGGATAATTTGATGATATGGAATAGCCTTTCAAGGGTAAACATTATTAATATCATCCTTTTATGGTGTATTAGGTAAGTAAAAATAGATCTAGAGGAGCGATATGTGAATAGTTTTGATGATGTTATCCTAGTTTATCACTATGGGAAGAAATTAAGGGACACCATGGCATTTAGGAGTACACTAACGATAGATTAAAAATATGTAGCTCATTTTTAGAATGATTTGAATGGTGCGTTATTTTCTATTGAGACATGAGAGGGAGTTTTTTCAATGGATGGATGCTCAGTGGAGAGTAGTATCAATCCTGTTTTTCTCAATGAAGCATGTTTTACGTGCATCAATGATGGGATAATTATTCAATGATGTGACAACATGGTTGATCCTTTTATGAGGAGATGAATTTTGGGCATGGTAAGGTGTTCATAATGTGAGGGGAATTACAAATGTTTTAGATCAATTAATAGATGATCTTTGTCAGGTTGTGTTACCAATAAGTGACTAGATCTGAGTTCATGAGGATTACTTAATGAAATCATGGTAATGATTCAAACATAGATACTAGTGGGGAATTATACCCATACTCAGTTTTTGAATAGATTGAGGTGAAATAATAGTGAATGTTCTTGTTACATCTTGACCCTCCTCAAAGGATTGATAATGTAGAAGGATATTTCTTGGCCTTATACAACAGCTTACTGTCACCAAAGGCATGATATAAATTCCAACGGATTCGTTTAAAATTGGAGGATGATTTATCATTTTGGAAATAAAACAACCATCTAAACATACCATAATAAAATATAAAAATATATGATTCGTGGATACAATGAAAGTCAAATCAAAATTTTGTTTATATAAAAACCAAATAAAAATGGTACCACAGTGGAAATATATAAAAACCTAATTGTAATGAGGATGAAAAACCCAACATGACCTAAATAAGAATATATATAACTGAATGAATGATACATGCTCCATGCTATGACTCAAAAAACATCCCATGTATCACTAATAACCACTGATGAAATTTTATACTTTTACTATTCTCATGTGTAAATAAATGGAATTTTCAAAGTCACTAATGTTCCCAAGCATGGATGAGTAATGAAACATAGTAGAATTTACCCAAATGACTTCCTTTCTAATTTCCATATGTTAAAACTTGTTATCTCATTTATGTAAAATATTTTATATAAAAAAATTCTAAATAGTTATATGAAAATATAAACAATTTCCATAACCAAGAACTTATTAGAAAAAATATCAAGTTCCATTGAAAAAAACAAAGCTCTAAAACCATTCCAAGTATTCTATTTCATATCAATTATCCATTACAAATAACCAAAAGTCAAACCATTCATGCAACCATGGATCTCCTTATACTAGTGTGTGGTGATTCATCCATTCACTTAGTCATCTCTTAGTTAACCATTTTGATTGGGTACATCATTCCCATATCTATACCAACCCCTAAGGGAGGGTACATAATACCCTTATCTACCTAATGCATATGAACACACACCACAAAACCATGCAAAACCCATTTATTCCAAGCCCATTTCAATATAACTAAATTTTATTGAAAACCATTTCATAAAACTTATTTCATAAATGCGACCAAGTAACCGATAATAAACAATTGATTTTATAATAATTAAACAAAGAATTTTTCCCAAAAAATGTAAAACATCCTCAAAATCATCAAACCATCATTAAAGAGGGTTTCTACAATTATATTGAAATCATTTTCAGAAAAAAAACAAGTAAAATAGCCAATTTGAAATCATCTTTTCATATTGTAACTAGAGGAGTCAATGGTGAAGAGACCTACAACAAAAAACTTGATGAAAAAAGAAAACAATGAGAAAATATCCATGAAAACATGTTAAATCCTTAATAAACCACCTTATATCTCTTCCCCATGATAATATTGGTTCAACCCACAAAGATAAGAATTCATATTACCCCTGGATTGATGGGACATGCCTCCATATATTTTGAGAGAAGAATTCCCCTATTAGGGTCAGTTTTGGGAAAATTTGGCGATAAAACATAATATCAACCGAGATTTACTTCTTGTGGATATACATTATAAACCATGCATTGTTAGTCACACAATTTTAAAAACCATACGCTATCCATGAAACAGGTACTACCTCAAAGAGGGAGCCTTACACACTTGGCTCACAAGGTTTCCAAATTGTTCCCCAACTATGCCAAAGCCCAATATCAAACATTTTATAGTTTCTACTCGGAGGAAACATAGATTTAAGAAACCATGATCCTTAATCGTGTTCCTACCTAAAGCACTATGTCTCATTCAGAACAATTTCATGGGGATGTCTCCTGGTTTCCACTAGAATTACCCCACCCACGATCCATTAAAATCCACAAAACATTACACCACATCTATAAACCCTCCAAAATTCCACCCAGACACTTTATATAATAAAAATTCATAAAATAAGGTTTACAGTATTGAAACTGGGGGAGAAATATTCTCAGCACCACTGGTCTATCCATCCCTGGGAAGTAGAAAATCACAACTACTCAGAAAGTGATCCAGCCATTCCCATTCATTTCTTTCTTGTGTTCCAATGTATCTTCCTGGATCTGAGCATGTTTCCAAAAAACCTCGACTAGGCGGATGATTTTTCTATAAAAGGATTTCTTATTATTATCTATAATCTGCACCAGGATATGTACCTATGTAGCATCCAAATCTAGTTCAGTGTGATCCCATTGAATCACATGGTCAGGATAATGTAGATACTTTTCAACTGAGATACATGAATGATAGTATGCACCACACTAATATGTGGTGGAAAGGATACCTGATATTCCACCAAACCAACACTTTTATGTGTCTAAAAAGGACATATGTATCAAGGAGATAACATAACCTATTTCCTAAAAAACTATTTTCAAACCTAGAAGAGTTTTGCAAAAACCCATGATCACTCACCTCCAAAGAGAGTGGACATCGAAGTTGATCTGAATAATATATCTAATGACATTGAGCAATCTACATTAATTTTAAGATCAATTGAATCTTTACCAATGATTCATGTACAAGGCTTTATCCAAACTGTTATGTCTCACCTATTTTCATCCAATAATGTGGATAACTATAGGACTCCCATATAATTTTCCAAAATTATCCATTTGTATCAACTCTCATTAGTTGTTGTTATATAATAACTCAAATAATTAAATGTTCTCTCCCAATGAGCCAGCAAAAACAAGTAAAGAATCCAACAAAATATCTTCCAACATTTGTATAGTCTTTTCGAATTTTCCACCAATATAAGGAATATACGCCATACTCATTTTCAAATGATTCCAAAGGGTATTCTATAAGTATTTTTAAAAATGTTATTTAAACAACAAATCTATGTATGGCCCTATTAAAAATTGTATTCCATTCCTCTTTACCAACTCTTGGATATATATTTTTGACATGTTCTCCACTTTATTATATTTATGAATTAAAATGAAATAATATGACTTTTCTAACTAATCTACTATTAACTGTATAGAGTCATTCTTATGAACTGTTCTTGCGAGACCTATTAAAAAATACACAGCAATCTATATCTGTTTACAAATAGGAATAGAAAAGACTGCACATACCCTCTAGTCACTAGTTTTCTAACTTTACTGGATGAAAATTTAAGCATGTCAAAACAAACTCAGCAAACTACCTTTTTATACCAACCCACAAAAATAATGATTTCAATTCCTTATACCTATTTTGTATTCTAGGATAAAACAATTATCTCACATGGTTGTATAAATGAAGTAGTTGTTCTAGAAAAGCCATAGGTACGACCAACCGATTTTTGACCCACAACACTGAACTCTCAACCAGCATTCATCCCTCAATGGTCTCCCGACCATTGATTTTTTACATCATAACTATACATTCTACATCAGATATGTGAACCACTTTTACAATCTCTACTAAATCTAAACAACCAAAAATAGAATTATGGAAACACCATCTCTTCAGTGTTCACATTCCATGTGCACGTTGTATAGGGCTGACATCAACTTCCACTCATGTGGAGATTCTTTTTCCGACTGATCAAATTACATTCAACTGAATTAATAGGCCATTGAATTTTCTTTTTCCAGTGTATACATCTAGATGAATTCTACCATTTCAATATTCTCTATCCATCATCATAGTATTAGTTTCAAATTCATTTTTTATATATTATTCTTCAACATCTTATGATTCGTAAATACAATAAATTTATCACCAAAGAGGAAATTATTCCAAGTGTTTCTCACCCTAATATTGTATTCATGAATATACCATTATGTCATCCATAACCACCAAAAAAAGAATCTAGATATTTTTGAAATATCATATTCATCAATTTGATAAATACATCTAGTAAATTTAATGACACTGAATGGCATTACCATAAATTCATAATGGTTATATCTACTCCATAAATATGTCTTTGGAATATCCTACATATGATCCCATAATTGTGGATATCCTAATTACAACTAAATTTTTTAGAACACTTATGCTCCCCTAAATTGATCTAATAGATCATAAATTCATGTAACTGGATATCTATTCTTGAACATAACATTGTTAATATTACTATAATCCACACACAATGTTATAGTTTCATCAGCCTTTTTGATGAACAAGACTGGTGGATCTCATAGATAGATGCTCATTCGAAAAAAACCGTTACATTCTAGATCATAAAACTACACTTTAATTCAATTAATTGTGTTGGTTCAATCCTATACGATGGAAGAGAAATAATACTAGTCCTCAGAAAGAGATCAATCATAAACTCCACATACCATACAGGTGGAAACCGTGAGATATTATTTAGAAAGACATTAGGAAACTGTTTATCCATTGCAAGAAAACTATAACTCTAAATTTCATCCATCGATGCCAAAAAAACACTACCAATTGGTATATAATCATTCCATCTATTGGTTCCATCAGGCTTCTTTCACCTTACCTTACTTTCTGGTCCCCTCAAAAGATACATTCAGCGTCATCAATAGTTGTAGATCTATCTCATCAGGAATAACTCTTAATGTGGTCCTTCAATGTTGTCAAAAACGTGATACCCACACTACAAAAAAATATATATTAGAAATGGTTCATTAGAGTGGGTCATACATAACCCCATGCAAATTCATTTGAGAGGGGGTTCTTCCTAACCCCCTCTAAATTGTTTATAATTTTTTCTCTATAATTTTTTGTTTCATTTTAAAGGAAATTATGGAAAACTTACACTAGTTTAATAATTAGTGGCCCTATATGTTCGGTTTTATTTTAGATGTGTTATAAATATGTGTGGATATAAATTAGATAATATATATATATAACTTGGAAATTATGTTTTAAAGGAAATAGTGGGGGCTCACAACACCCTAAAATCTCTAAACTAAGTGGGGGGGGGATGAGGCCCTTTTTAATTTAGGTAACTAGAGGCGGTTCATGAACCACCACTAATCCATTTGATTAGAGGGGATTTTAACCCCCTCTTGTTATTTATTATTTTTTAAAAATTAATATCATATAATTTCAAATTATAAAATATATTCGCGTGGGAGAACATGTTTTTGTGGATATATATAGATTCATATATATATATATATATGTTTGTATGTATGTATTATATAAAAACATTATATAAATGTATTCCAATGCATTAAAAACATATTTATAATGATACTATATAAATAATACAATTAAAACATATACTTATAAACAAAAATTATACATATTTAAATATTGGTATACAAAATATAAATGTTATTATAAAAAAATTTAATCAAATATAAAATATTTATATATGGTTGTATAAATACTTTTTATTTATATTGTGATTTATATTATATATATGTAATATTAAATACTTTAGTTTTATATTTATTTATAAATACATTTATATTATATTCTATATACAAATAAATATAATATATATAAAATTAAATATAAATATATGATATATATTTATATTATAGATATATATATATATTTTATGTATATTTTATTATATAATTTTTTTATATATTATATAATTAATATATATATATATATATTAGTATAACATATTAATTATAAATTAAATTATTCAACATATATATAAGTTAATTATATTATATATTCTCAATTTTATGATTGTATTTAACTGTATTTATATATATAATTATATAATTATATAATTTTATGTACATTTATATATATTAATTTTTATAAATTGAATTTCATATAATATAAATTATATATAACAGAAATGCATAAATATATTACATAAATATATACATCAATATAATTTATTTAAAAAAATTCATATGATAAGCCAAGCTCGTTGTTTTAATAATTTTTATTATTATAATAAAAAATATATTTTATAAATAATATGTTTACGATTTTTTATTATATTTAATTAATATTATATGATATATAAATTATAAAAATAAATATATAATAATTTACACAATATTATATAATTATTTTTATTGAAATACATATATATTAATGAAAATTATAAAATATAATTATATTTATTAAAATAAATATAAATTAATGTGCATAATAATAATTTTATGTATTGAAATAAATTATATAAATATTTTTGTACATTTTATTTCATATAATATTAATGAGATATTAGTATAAAATTTATATCTTATAAAATTATATAAATATTTTTATAAATTGTATTTTATGTAATATTAACTATATATAACATAAATGTATGTGTAAATTCTATTTAATATATATGTATTTCATTAAATATTAATTATATATAATATAATAACATTTTTAATATTAAATAAATATTAATTTAAAAAATAATAAATATATAATGAGATACATTATATAAATATATTTAAAAATTCCGTATATAAATATATTAAATAAATACTTATATATATTATCTAAATAAACATGTACATAATATATAAATATTTATTTAAGTACATTAATAATTTACATAAATATGATTATTAATATATAAATATATGTTTATCTACTTAATGAATATAAAATTATAAATTATATACTCAAATATATGTAAATACACATTTAAAATATATAGTTTTCATAAATGTATAAATCTAATAAATTTTTTTTTAATTATAATTTACGTAAATATAAAATATAAAAATATATATTAAGTTATATAATTACATATGTATTTAAATATATCTTGAAATAATATTTATTTGAAATAGTTTCATAATATATACAAATATAATAATCTGTAAATGTGAGAACAAAATTAAAATTCCTTGGTGCTAAAGTCTCTATATGTATTTAATCTTGTTGTCCTGGGGTCAAAACTCGTAGGGGACAATTTTAAAATACATTCATAATTTCTAGGTGGTGTGGGGTGTCGGTGAATAGGAACTGGGGGGAGGTTTGGGCCCCCAGGTGTGCCACACTACAATAGGAAGCACATCGTTGGTGTGACATTGGAATGGGGAACCGGAGGGGGGGAGTCAACATGGGAATGCATGACGCACAAGTTCATATACGGGAGGGGGGAGGGAGATAGAACAAGAGGGGGGATCCAACCAAGGACGGGGGTAGCCAACTTAGGAATGGAGAGAACTCAAAGGTTTCATGAACTTGGGGGTCACGTCATGGGGAAAACTGAAACCTTTTAGAGGTGGTTCTAAAATCAACCTCTAATACGGCTCCTGCATCTCAATTAGAGGCGATTAGAAGTCACTGCTAACTAGGTCAATAATTTTGAGAGCGATCAAATCTCCTCTAAACTGTGATTCTTTGGTGATATTAGAGGTCGTTTTATCCACCTATAATATAATGGGCATAAAATTATTCATCCCTTTACCAGATATTTCAAAAATATACTTCTTAAATTAGTAGGTGGTCATAACCATCGTTAATGTGTTTAAAGGGGTTATAACCTCTTAAAAAATTAAAATTAACCTAATCTAGTTGGGTCATATTTTTTTGTGCTTGGATTATGTAATAGAAGTCTATTTCTAGAACATAGGAGCCTAATTTCTGCAAAGATTCATGAAAATTTTTAGAAAATGATTTACACACAAAGGCTCAACATTCTATTTAACCAAGAAGAATTTGATGTTTTATCACATATTTAATCATCTCAAATTTTAATATTAGAAAATTAAAATCATGATAAGAAATAAGGGAATGTGATGCCACTATATAATACAAACAATCATAAGGGCAGAATTAAAATTAATTATACCCCACACTATATATGTTACATACTAATCATCCACAATAACATGTTCAACTCTATATTATTTTTATCTTTGAACTTTTTCGCAATTACCATATTGATATTGCACTTCCTAAGAAGTAATGTTATTTATATAATCTGCATCGATAGATATCTTCATTTAATGAGATTTATTTTTCAACCCTAATATCATTGAAACACATGACTCTTGCAACACTAGATAAGTGTCCCATAAATCCAACCTCTGTGTAGTATTATAATAATACTGATGATTTTTCAACTAAATGAAGTTGTGGAATTCTTTATAATGTTTTATACAACCTCACATTTTGTGGTCAAACAACCACATTGAAAAAAATACTAAAAATGCTATTGGTTCATGGTGGAAGGCTTACTAATCCCACCATCTACATTTGGTCCATGTTCCCTCCATAAAAATTGGTGTCCCTATTCTATATGCTCCTATGAAAGTAGTATCAACCATTTCCCAAAGTTATCAACATACTTCCTACACCTTTAAATCCTAATATATGATTTTTACATCATTTATCAATTCTCCATATCAATAAAAACATATATAGAAAACACAAGAATCTCTAAGTGAATATCTTATATCATTCCCAATTTAAAGATTCATGCCTTCAAGGATGAAACAAAATAAACTTTGAGTGACAACCATACAAGATTCATAAACTAAATTTCGTGGAAAATACTCTGAACCTACTATTGGTTCACCTATGCCTCAGATGAAACTACATTTTAATATTTTTCCTCATTTTTTATTCTAGGATTCCTACTGAGTTCTATTTTTTATATAGACCAAAGACACCGTAAGTATTAATATCTATCAACCAGAGGTTTGACATTTCATATTCTGCCACATAATTTAATCACATATGTTCTTTCCAAAGTCACAAATTCTCCACATATAATAATTTTTGATTAAATCTCTACTATCATTTGAAAATAAAACTATTTTCAAAATAACACAATTATTAAATTTTTAAATATAATTAATTTGAGAAAAAAATATTAATACTTTTCAAAATTCCTCAAATTTCATAAGATCACTACAAAAAATGAGATATAAACTCCTAGTGGGAATTCATTTGTATAATTCATGTCATGCTCTTCTAATTGGATCAACCCATGATAATCAGATTCCAAAACCTTTAACTATCTCTGAAATAATTATGTAACCAATCCCATATGGTAACTTTATGTTCACATAAGAATAACTATGTATTTTTATGTTCAACATTTCAAGTTTTGATAATCCCACTTTTTTGTACCAACATGACATAGGAAACATAACAAAATGGATTTCAACTCTGAGATCGAAAAAACTAATAAATATTTTCTTCTTAATATTTTTTCAAGGACCAAGACAGGTATAATTTGTTTTACAATGATCTTTGGAAGAACCATGACTGATGACACTATGATTAAAAGTATTTATTGAAGGACCATGACTGATACCACTTGTGACATCCCTCCCCTTCTCATTGGATTGATAAAAATAAATGACACTACATGGCCTTAAGAGACATCCCCATGATGACAATGGTTAGAAATAAGTGCCATGTTCTTCCTTTTAGAATTGGGGGACAACTTCTACTTTTGAAAATAACACACCAGCCAAACATGAAATAACCAAATAAACTAATACAAGATCGATGAGAACAATTAAATACCACTTAACATTTCATTTATATAAAAACAAACTATAAATAGTAACGTAGTAGAAAACTATAAAAAAACCACGTTAAAATGGGATGACAAACCCAAACAAACTCAAAGATGACCATATAACTCTAAGGATCCAACACGATCAATGATTCAACTCCAAAAAACCCATGTATAAAATGGAACCACTATATAAGTGTGATACATTACCTTTTGCCATATTCTAATAAATACAATATGAAAATTAACTAATGTTCTATAGCATGTGTTAGAAATGTAACTCCGTAGGACTTTCCAAAATCATTTTCTTACTCACAATAGTATAATTGACCATGTTATCATATTAATATAAAATTATTTATATTAATAAATATATTAAAATTATATCAAAATGAAAATATGTTCCATGACCATGGTTAGTTTAAAAAACAATATCAAGTTTCAAGGAAATCATCCAAATGATGCTCTAAAACCATTCCAAAAAATTCCATTTGGCATAACCCAATTATTTCCACATTACATTACATCCAACCATGCATTAAACCATGGTATTCTGTAAACAATTAAATGTTGAGTCATCCTATCACTATGAATTCACTTAGCGAACCATTTTGGTGTGGGTACTTAACACCCATATCCATCCAAACATTTTGATGGGGTTAATTCACACCTGTATCGATCCTAATGCATATGAACCCACACAAAACAACCATGCCAAAACAATGAAAAACAAAAGTGTTCAATAAAGATTTCAATAATTTATTAATGACTATTCCAATTTTGTAAAAAATTTATCCAAGAAACCAATATAGAAATCATCATTTCAAAATTAATCTAGAAATAATTTTACCTAAAAATTCTCCAATTTATCAAAAACTAGCATCCATAAGTAAAATGGTTTCTACAATTATTTTCACAAAAATTTCATAAATTATTTTAAGTAAAACTACCTATTTTAAATCAATAAATACTATTATAAAAATTTGAGTCGAGAGCGAATCCCCCAACACCAAAAAAACATGATGAAAATGGAAAAACGACACAAAACATGTCCTTAAAAATGGGTCTAATCTCCAAAAAACAATATTACATATCTTCCCTATAAAAATATTCCTTCATCTCACCAAGGGAAACCTTCATATATTCTTTAGATCGATGGGAGAGTCACCTTTATCCATTTAGAGTAATAATTCCTGTGTAGGGGTTTGTTTGTGAAAATAACGAGGGGTTAAAACATAATCCTGAACTCGATCGATTTTTTATAGATCTAGTTTTTAAACCGTTCATGGGTTGTCGAACTATGTGCTAACCATGACCCATATATTTCATCAATGGGGAGCCTTTCATAGTTGGATCACATGATTTCCAAACCGGGTGCTAACCTTACCAAATACCATCGTTCAACATTTCACAGTTTATACTAGGTGGCTGCATGGTTTGTAAAAAACATGATCTTTAATTTTTCACCTACCTCAATCTCTATGTCTTATTGTGCACGGTTTCATGTTGAAGTTGAACATTTTCCACTAACCTAGTGCCAACATTACACCTTTAGAAAATCAAAATAAATAATTCCAAGAGGTCTCAAAACTCTCCCAAACATCCTCCAAACACTTTATATTCATTAAAATTATAAAATAATAGTCACTTACTCGAAAATGAGGGTTCAAAAGTGTTTATGGTGTATCATTTTTCATATTGTGGGGCGATTATGGAAATTAAAGACTTGTGCATTGACCATATAAGTGTAAACATAAGGCACTTGTATATATCACTTAGTTTTTTGGGTCATCGTATGATTCCTAATTGTGGGAAGGCTCCTTAATCATTTAGTTTAGTGAAAAAAATATATTGGGAACCATTATTTTTTTGTATGATTTAATTAGTAATGATTCATATTGGGTTATCAAATGAGATTGCTTAGAAAAGTCCCAAACCAGACCAAAAAATATGTTTTTCTAAAATATTAGTGTATTTATGAAATTAAAAAACAAATTTAAAAAAATGTTGATTTGAAACAATATTTATATTTTATAATATATTTTGTTATATTTCAATTTTATTTCATTAATAACATTCTTTAGAAAAAACACCAAATTAATAAGACCAAAATATAAATATAATTATTTAATTATTGTAGCACATCCATTATAATTTTTTAAATGAATACTAATCACTAAAAATTTATATTTTTTTAAAAATTATATAGATAATGATCATATATAGATAAATAAGTAATCAATTAATAATATATTAAAAATATTCCTTAAAAAATATTCTTTTATAAAAAATTATTTGAATTACTATTGAAAAGAAAAAAAATTATTTAATTATTTGCACCATTAGATTATAAATTTTATAAAATTATTTTATTTATTAAAATTATCATGAAATAATTATATAGGGCTATAATTTGGATAATTCTCTCAAAGGACTTATTTTTTCTATGAAAATAAAAAATATCTTTTTTTACATTTATTTTACGATTAGTGATTTTAAAATGATACATTTTTTAATTCTTTTTTGATGGTATAATAGTTAAATAATTTTTTTATTAATATAATTTTAGACCTTGGAATAGTTTTTTTTAAAATTTTATAAAAAAATATATATTTAAAAATAATTTTTATTTGAAACCTTCTTTCCATTACATAAGCGGGTAAAATATTAAATTAAATGATTCCCCTTATTTGAATTGATTTTTTAAAATATAGAATCAATCATTAGAATAATATAAATTAATATTATGTATTTCTTAATATTATTATTAGGTTATAATGAATTTTAAAAAATTAAAAAATAATAACCATTGTTAAGGTTATGATGATGTATGCATGTCACATGTGAATTTTTTAAAATGAATTTTCAAAACACCATTATTAATTTGTTGATTTATTATATCTATTATTTATAATATCTGGGTATAAATTATTTAATAAGCCCAATTTTATTTTTAGAGATATTGTATAAATTTCTTATGTAAAATAATAGTACACATGGTGGAATCTAAAACAATAAAAATGATTTCCCTTAGAGGTAAAATGAATAAAACATTTAAGAATATTTTTAGTTGTTTATATGGGGCTTAAAATTATCTTAAATACTCTAAATTATTAAATAGATTTCTAGGAACATTTTTTGGTAGTGACTTATTATTAATGAATAGTTTTATTTAATTTTAAAAATAATAATCTTTTTCTATTATATAGTGGAACCTCCTGTCGTCTTTTATTTATAATTAATTGTCCTATTATTTAATAAAATTCACATAAAAATCCATTAATAAGTTCCCATTAAAGTTAATAGAGGTCATGGTTTGATGGTCAAAACCTTAAAGGTAGGCTTTTGGTGTAAAATAAAAGAGAATGTTTGAAAAGAGGTATCCTACTAAACTAGTCATCATTGATTTATTTCTACTTCCACCTCCATGAAATCTTCATAAAACATTATAATATATTAAACACTTTTGTAATATATATTAATATTTATTATATTAATTTGATAACATATATCCATCTCATATTCCATCAAATGTTAAACGAAACTATCAATTTGGTGTACAGCGGCGTACCACCAAATGAACAAATATAATTTAGTTTCTATCACCACCTATCAAACCATTATATAATGTGTATTTAATATAATTTTTAGATATTTTTTAGATAAATGTACTTTTTTAATTATAATGTCATATCTACCTTGTTATCTTTTATTCCTTGGGAAAATGATAATGTCACTCATGCATACGTATAGACTACCCTCTCAATGAAATGATGTCATTATTTTTCATTTACAAAATACTTGGATAGGAAAGATGATATATGTAATGAATATATATGATTTATATGATATATTAATGATTCTAAAATAGTGAATTGTTTTTAAAATTCATTCGTTAAATTCTATTAAAAATGAAAACAATTAGAATGAATACATATTACCAACCATCTATATGAATGTTGTAATTCATTTTCGGTATATAACCATAAGGTATGTATTTAAATATATATATATATATAAGGAATATATATATTTGTGATATTTATTTAATGATTTATATTTCAGAGATTATGGAACCTTGATAAATTTATAAGGACCAAAAACCATGGACCCAAAATAGTTACAAAAAAGGAAGCATTTATCACCTAAGAAAATGTTTTTTATAATGGATCATTAATAAGAATAAAATAAATGGTAATAAGTAAATAAAAAATGGCAGTTTATTTTATATTGTGCATATACATCTTATTAGTGTAATTATGTGGATTATTTATAATATAATTGATTATTTTTATATCTATAATTGATTAATGAGTTGATAGTATTTATGATTAAAAAAATTTCAAATTGGTATGAGATTTATGTTTCAATCATATTATTTATTTGAGATTGTTTATGATTGAATATACAATGAGAAACTTTTATTATCCTTATCAAATAAATATATTTATTTTTTCTTTATCATCATGTTTCTTCTTTATAATAACTGTTTTTTTTTCAATTTATGTACTCTTGAAACTAATTTTTTTATGCAAAACATATGATGTTTTTCAATTTGGACATGAATATTTCCCTTACATATCCATCTTCGATAAAATTGAAAATTAGTGTATTTGAATATCTATATTTATTTTTAATGTTATTTTCTTATGATTAACATTTTTTTTCAATTGTTTAAAAGTAATATTGTTTTTATTTTTCTGACGTGTAACATTTTTGAATTATTACAACAACCCTAATGGAATATTTTCTTTAAAATTTTACATCATCAAATAATTTTATCATTATGATGACGGAAAAAATCATATGAAGTCTCATTTATATGATTTCAAGTTATTTTAAATAAAAATAGTTAACATAATTTTTTAGTATTTTTATAGTTTAAATGAGTGACTTCTATGTGAAAATGGTATATTTTGGGGACAATTATACTGAATATTTTAAAGTAATTTTCATATATGATAATATAATTTGATGCAAATTATATTTTACAAGAGTTTTCATCCAATGATACCAACCATACTCTCTCTATAGATTTGTTTTATTATTTTTTATTTATCAAGCCTATTTATTTTCTATAAATATGACTTGTTAATAAAACAAATTTATTTTTAATAATTTATAATATGATGAATTTATGAAATTATTATGAAACTTATTTTATTTTTATTGGTAATTATATGATTATTTGATGACTGGTTCTTTATCTTTTCAAACACATTTTTTTAGTTTTCAATAAATGGTGTATGTAGCCAAAATTTATATCCCTCTAATTAATTGGGTAATTTAATACATATCATGAAAAACAATGGGATATAATTTTATTTTATTTTGATATGATATGGGAAACAAGTAAATCCACTTGATCTTCTCTGGGATGTATGTAAATGTGCTTGACCTGCTATGGGAAAAAGGTGTTGATATCTGCTAAATTATGATTTTATATCCTTTTTAGTTAACCATTACATATGAAATGATTTCTATACATATTTCTATTCTAGTATTTTATGAAATGTTATTATGGGTCATGATTAATTAATGATTATTTCTCAATCTTATGATTCATGACAGTTAAAATGATATTTATTCATTCCATAATTCTTTATTGTAGAAAATATTACATTGATAAATTATGATTTAATAGCCATGGTAGTTAACCTTACATATGAAATGATTTCTGCACTTATTATTGTTCTTCTATTTTATGACATTGTATTATGGTTCATGATTTATTTTAGATTATTTCTCACTCTTATGATCCATGACATTTGAAATGAAAAATATTTATTCGATAAGTCATGTTTAAGACCAATGTAATATTAACTATAAACATTGTATGTTATGTTCCTCATCTCATAAACATGAGAATATATAATTCATTTTTAAGGATGCCAATTTATATCACCCATGTTGATATTTAATATGAATCTAAGCTCACCCTTTCTTTCATTTCCTTTCCCCAAGTTATAATGAAATGATTAATTTGTTCATGTCTATAAAGAGTGCTAAATGGGATGGTATTTACGAGATATCCTAAATAACATTTAGGAAATAAAATTATTGGGTATCTAATCTACAATTACAGAAATCCTTTATCATAAGAAATCATTTATTCATGATATGTATTAGATGTTAATATGAAATGGTTAACTATTTATCTAAGAAAAACATAAGTTGTTATAGTCGGTATCAGAGGGAGGATTAGTAAATCAATAGATATTATGTTTTAAAATATGTTTTAAAATTAATGGGGATGTGTCTATTTACATGAAAATATAATAATGATTGGTTGAGGAATATATTTTATGGTTTTTATAAAAATAATTCTTTATTTGGATACTACAAGTAGAAGTATTTTTGGAATATATTCATCATTGTTTTATGACTTTGGAAATAGTTTGTTGATTATATCATATCTGTCATTCTAGTGCCTGAATTTTGTACCCTTACTGTAAACTTATTTTCACACAATCAATGTATATTCATAAGTTAATAAACATTTTCATTATAATCATTTATGAATGATTTGTACAGATGATTCGAATAAAGTACCCAGATTATAAGTACGATGTCAAAGATTGTAAAAAAGGTGTATTTATTTAAAAATCCTTTCAAATATTTTTCAAAATTATAATTTTCCATTTTAACCAATGGATGGACCCTGGATGAATATTATTATAAGTGAATGCGATAAATAATGTGGTTATTTTGAAATACCAAATTCAATGATGGATGAAAATAAATGTATTCTGAATATTCCTAATCATTTATCAAGATATATGATTACACAATTTTATCTTAACCAACTCTTAGACTCACAAATAAAGATAATGATGAACTAATCCAAGAGATAATATGACACTGACCATAGATGAATAAAGACCCAATTTCCTTCAAATCACAAATGATTAAAGTGATACCATATGGAATGTATCAATATATGGGGAAGATGTTTTCATAATTTCAATGAATGATATAGAACAATGAATTGTCAAGTAGTTTAATGTCACATGTGTGGGGAACAATGGAATTATCCATCTCAATTCCCTAGTCGATGGTTTAACCATGAGATAAAGGATTATCCTCTTTCGATAAAATCATTTAAGTGGAATGATTTATGTGTTTACATAGTGGGATTTAATAATTATGTGTTAGTTGTTTTACATCCCTGATATTTTCGATTATTTGATTGTATTGTCATTTATGGGTTTTAAAGAATAAGTTAAATGATATTGATGAAAATAAATATTTATTTACTGGAATGGTGGTATCTTATGGGAAATAAATTGATGGGGGAATGATAACCCTAAATATGTGATAGATGCTAAATTAATAATATTAAGTTAGGATAATGTGATACTTTAAATTGATAATGTAATATAGATACTATTGGCACAATTGAAAAGTATTAGTGAATTAGAGATAAACTAATTTTTTGAAGTTCACTACATTTCATGATTCGGGGAATATATTTGATAATACCTTATTTTATTAAATGCAGAAAGGTATAGTTAATGTTAAAATCAATTATCTAGTTTTTTAGATTTTAAAGTTGTTAAATTACTCAAATATTTTTTCTGCTGCATTATGAGTTCCTTTAAAATTTTCCCAAGTTTAATATTTGGTATATTTGTTATATTTTGGGACCTTATATATAATATTTTGATTTTCTAAATAGGTATGATGGATTTTCTAATGGTTTTAAGGAAAAATGCATACTGAATGCATTCAACTGAAAATGTCACCTTACTATTGAGGATTTTGATAATAATGAATTATATTACATAACATGTCAAAACCCACTTTAAGGTAAATATTTTGAGATATATATAATAAATTTCTCTCTTTTGTATTTATCATAATATGGTAAAATTTAATTCACTTATTCCTGCATAAACAATTCATGGATATTAATTTCTAATAGTAAGAAAAGTGGTTAAAATTGATCGAATAATAAAAAATTTATGTAATTATACTTATGAAATAAAAATATTTTTTTTCAGTGTTCCCTATATTAGTATAGAAACATAATTAGAAATTAGTAAATGGATCTTCAAATAAAAAATTTCTTGGTTCTAGGCTTTTTTATGAATCAGACTTCCCTTCACCCTGCATGTTTTTTTCTATTTGGTCATTAACATTGTCAAGGAAATATTCAATATCACTCCCTATATGTACTCAGGTTATAGTTTTATACTCCATGTATATATGTCCACATCTCATTAATGATCTCTTATTTGTGAATTGGGGTTTTGAATATTTTTTCTGGCTATCATATTTCCCTATGCATCGTTTCAAATTATGTTTTATTATGTCCTTGAAAAATTTGGGTAATAAATAAATGAATAGGCCATTGAATATTGAGAGAAAAAATTTAGTTTGAAATTTATTTAATGGTTGTAAAATGTAAAACCCTGATATATAAGAACATCTACATCATTTTATAATTTTTCACTTATATTTTTTCTTTATACCAAAAACTATGTATAAATGAACTAAAATATAAATAATTTATTCAAATGAGTAATTTTTTTCCTAGAAATTAAAATTTATGAAAAGAATATGAATAATTTTTTAATGTAAATTATGTATACTTGTATTAGATTATTCAAATATATTCACTAATGAGTTCTCAATTTCTTGTAATGTCATTAAATTTAATAAAAATTATTGCATCGTAAAAAAATGTTTTATTACATATATGAATAAATTACATAACCATTAACATCTAATTTAATCATATGTTAATAAAAGAATGATTTTTTGAAGAATTATTGTATAAAAAATATATTAAAGTCAAATTATAATAATTATAAAAAAACAAATTCTATGAAAATTTTTAAAAAATTATTTCAATTAAAAATTTATTTTCATATAATGAATTTTAATTTTTAATTTTTTTAATTTAATTAAAATAATAATGTTTTAATTAATTTATTATTTATCAAATTTTGATTATTTATATCAATTTTATTGTTATTCTCTATATAAAAAATAGTGTACTTTAGTAATCATTCTAATTAGAAAATCGTTTTCTTCTTGTTTTTTATGATTAAATTTTTATTAAATTCTGAATCATCTATTAATTGAATATGAAAAAATGGATTCAATATTTTTAATTAGATTAATTATTATTAGTTATTCAAGTAAACTGATTTTTTTTCCTATTAAGTAGGAAATACTACAAAAATTATTTACCATAGTTAACAATATACTGGGTTTTTTCTCATATATGTGTATGTGTTAATATTAATTTTATACAATAATTTCATGTTTATTTGATAGAATAGGTTTTATAATTATAGTATAATGCTTAAAATTATCTAATATATCCCATTTTATTTTTATGTACAAAGGATAGATTAATTTATAAAAAAACTAGTTACCGTAGTGAAAACCAAAATGGGAAATGTAAGTAACCTTATATTTAAATTGAATAACATGAAATTTTTTTGGTCGGGGAAATTTTTATAGAGCTTATTTTTTTTACAATGTATTATCAATAAATTTTAATAGCATAGGGTTTAATAGTCGTGACTCGTCCCCCTGGGCCCGTGTTGTGACTACCCAAAGCCCGCATTCCATAGACTAGGGGATGAGGACTAGCACCAAAAAAGAGTACTCCTATAAAGGGATGTATTTTCCATTGAACAATAACAAACACATAATCCAAGAACACAAAAATAATAAACCACAAATTAAACTACAATAGTAAAATTTGTATAGAAGGTAAAGGGTGCAGAATACAATCCAAATATAAAAGTACAAGTACAGCTGAAAAAAGAAAAAAACTCCTAGATCATCCACCAAGGATCCTACCTAAAGGGTACATAAAACTCACGATCAGTAGTTACTCCAGCATATCCCCTAAAATGGTCCACCTTTGAGAACCTTCTACTCCTAGCTCCCTCAGCCTCGATCAACGTTGTTCGTCGTCTGCACAAGACACAGCAAGGTGTGGGCATATCCCATTCATGATTGAGTATAACAATACTTAGTAGGGATCTTGAGACCCCCGAATGTCTCCTAGAGTTCCACAAAGGATAATCCACAAAACAATACGTCAAACACAATGCACTACGTATTCATCCACTCTACATAGGTTTATTCCCATACATATACCTATGTTATCAATATATACTCATCTCAAACATGAGGAAACATAAGACTCAAACTTTTAATCCTTTAGCACATCTGATCCACAAGGGAATAATAACAAAAAGGTAACACCACCAATGTAACCCCACAAAGATAAAAGTATGGAGAAGGTAAAACCACGAAGGTAACACCATGAAGGTAAATATACCACAAAGTTTACACCACGAAGCTAACACCGTGAAGGTAAAAGTACCACATAGGTGAAGACTAATCTCATAGAAGATATATAACTCAAGTACAGAAATAAAAATGATTAGTTGTAAATATAGATCATCTTATTCTATGGAGAGGCTATGCTGTTGACCCACACTGGATCAAAAGATACTGACCAACACAAGATCTCTAGGTGCTAACCCACATAGGATTGATAAATACTGACCACATAGGATCTCTAAGGGCTGACCCACATAGGATATATAGATGTCGATCCATATAGGATCGATGTTCTTTCTTCACGTTACATCATTCCACTAGATTATCGGACTAAGCATGCTTGATTATGGGAGTATCCAATCCTCAATACATCATTTATAAATCAACTACCAAAAAGATCATTGAAGAAGTACCCCAAAGGACCACCATTTTATATGGGTTCCAACGCGACAGACGACGCATCTATCGGATGCCAAGTCTATATGTTATAAGCATTTTAGTATCGTCCATAGTCAAAATTTATCCAAAACTCAAATGGAGTATTCCAAAAGAAATTCCCTGCTCCATGGATCCCATAATCATAGATGTTTTATCAAATGGAGGTTCAGATCACATGTTATGGTTCTTTTAGAGAAACTGGGCCCGGAAGTGTCGGGGTCTTGTCCGACCTGGTCGGACTGCCCTAGACCGACACGATTGGGGCTGACCCGACCCGGTTCGGGTCTGACCTGGCCATGTCTAGCCACGACGTGGCGGGATCAGCTCACTGAGCCATGGACTGGCCTGACCCGCCTAGACGGTGCAGCCCATTGGACTTGCATGGCCCAGCCTAACCCTTAGAGGGGCACAGCCCACTGGAACGGGGCCCTCCTTAGCTGGCAAGGGGGACCCCCCAGGTTTTCCTGAATGTCCTTATCTGTTCAGAGTATAGGGAAACAACACTTGGCACTACCTGGTCTCCCATGGGATTCATAGTGACTGGGCCTTCACTGTCACGTCGTCGGAGCCACGACCAGCCTCTCTACTGTCGTGCCTTTGCTTTCCACTCCCTCTCCAACGGTGGGCTGGTGCTGGCCGTTCCCTACATCCGTTGTGGATGATGATCCATGACCACCTTCTCTGGTAGTGTAGGTGTGCCACCCCATCCTATACTACAGGCCCAACCTGGCCACCATCTCCACTCGCAGTGGCTTCAGCCAAGACCTTCCCCACTAGCAGTGTGTGACAGCATGACTCCCTTTACTCTGCCACTGGAGCTGTTTTCTAGTGATCTTTTGTGGGTCATCAGGTGAACTCTGGTGGCCGATTTTTCTATCTGAAGCTACTAACGGTCTCCCAAGGATTCCCTCGTTGTCTCTTAACCCACTATTCTATGTACCATCCAACCTAAACACATCTCTTGCAAAAAACATGTCAAATTTCAACCAAAGGCAGAGGGTCTCAGACTTGTTTTTTTGGCATGTTCCCTCCTCGTTATCTTGTTAGCATGAGGGTAGTATACTGATTCAACAACTATTGAATTTATAAAAGAAATAAAGCCTACCTCAAGATTCATTGAATAGGTTACGTGCATGAAGATGATTCAATGTTCGTATGTTCATGATTCTTTGGCGCTCGTCACCGCTTGCTGGAACCGGTTCCATCCCCCATGTAGATGGTGTCGCGATACCATTCCCAAGCTTCTTCTCTTGGTGAAGTCATTCCAATACTACTCCATGATCTCCATATAAATAGGAGAGGGGGGTGGTCAGTAACACTATTGGGAATTTATGAGGTTCATTTAATGAATGAACCTCCCAAATTTCAACGGTGATATTAAAAAGATTTAGGAGTCCATAAAATTAATGGCTTGACATGTCGTTGGTCCTGCCACCGCAGTTATTCCATTAGAGGAAAAGAAAAATTGAAATTAAATAACTTTTTTATTTTAATAATATTTTAAATGTCGAAAATATTTCTTTTTTCCCCAACCTAATATGATTGATGTGAAGCCTTCCTTATGTGAATCTCAGCGCTATGGATTCAACGATGCTCTCAAATGTTTTATTCAATCACCGGTTCAAAAGTTCGAGAACACTGCTTGTTCGTTTACTGAACGTAACATTAAGAAGTTAAGAAATTAATTCTAGGCACACTGGGCCTTTGAATCACGCACCGTCAATTTTTTTATACATTGTAATAATTTAATATAATATAAAAAATCATTACATGAAAAAAAAATCCAGGTCATTGCATTCTCCCCACCTTAGGGATTTTCATCCCTGAAAGTCCCAACATAGACTAATGAAACAAATGGGGGTTCTGAGTATTAACCTGAGCCTCTCCCTCCCATGTTCTTTCCTAGAGGTTCCCATTCTACCAGCGAATGTGCACCAGAGGTATCAATCGTCCATGAAAGACTAGCTCTTTTAGATCCCCAATATCCACTGGAAACTTTGTAAATTTCGCCCCATCATCAATGTTCAGCTCTCCATGGTTGATGAGTTGAGTTGGGTCCCACATGTATCTCCTCAGCTAGGATACATGGAAGATTTCATGCACCATCCCCAACTACGGTGACAGTTCCTTGAAGTATTCCACCTCACCAATCCTCTGAATAATTATAAATGGTCTGATAATCCTCAGTTAATGTGTGTCACCTTGACAAATATTCATAGTACCTATCAAGGGGAGACTTGAAAGAATAAATATACTTCATCCTGGATGTCCATAGGTATCTTTCTCCTTTAATCATAAGACTTCTATCTTCTTTTTGCTGTCTTCAACCACTCCTGGTTGATTGGCACCTTCTTAGTGGTAGCCCATACCAACTCTGGACCCATAAGTGTTGACTCCCTTGGGCCTGTCCAATATAGAGGTGATCTGAATGGTTGACCATAAAATGTCTCAAATGGTTCTATACCTATGGTGAATATATAGTTTTTGATTTATGTTAAATCCCAAATAGAAAGTGATCCTCCCAACTGCGGCCAAAATATAGGACACAAGCACGAAGCATGTCCTCCAGTGACAATTGGTCTGCTCGATATCACCATCCGTTTGAGGATGAAAGGGGGTGATAAAATGTAGCTGAGTCAAAAATGCTTCCTATAATCACTTACACAACTAGGATGTAATACGTGTGTCACGGTCAGATACGATCAATGATGGTGCCCTATGAAGTCGTACAATCTCCTATACATACTGGTGTCCCAAGACCTCTACTGATCCCTACTCTTATATAGGTAGAAAGTGGGATGACATGGTGAGTCGGTCAAAGATCACCCATATAGAATCATGTCACTTAGATATACATGGAGTCTCTATCACAATGTCCTTGGAGATACCATCCTACTTCTACTATGGATCCTCTAGTGGCAGCACTAAGCTTGTTGGAACCTGATGTTCAACCTTCACTTTCTGAAAAGTGATGCATTGTGAAACAAAATCTACCACTACATTCATTATTCTTATCCACCATTGTAGGAAATTGAGGTCCTGGTACATCTTCTCAACACCAGGATGCACCTACAGTAGGGACATATGGAAATACCTCAACACCTTCTCCCATAGCTCAACCGGTACCGTGGTGCGTCCTCTAAAAGGAATGATGTGCTCCCCAATTTCAGAAAATCCATCAGGTGCCTGTAATGAGGATATCTGAGCACGTTGAGGCTCGCTGTCAATGTCCCCAATTTTTGCCTCCAGAACTTGTTAACAAAATGGGGGAGTGAAAGTCATAGACTATAAGTAGCTGCTCTATCTTTATCCACAATGGATATCTGCAAAGCATCTTTCTTCTATGTCACCTCACTCAGAAACTGTAGATGATACCTCTTGTTGAGTATGTATACTACTAGGTTTCCTTACCAATAAGTGTTGACAATCTCAGATTCATTTTCTTGGATGAAATCTAACCAACATCGTTGTCTCATCAATCGAGCACCATACACAATGACTTATCACTCCTACATCAATACACATCCATGTTCGGTCCCTGATGTGTCACAGTAGACTACATAACCAATGCCCTCTTATTGTTTCCTCAATATGGGGGGCACTCGTTAGTCCCTACCTCTGCTCCAAGAAACAATGTTGATATCTCTCCATCTATATAAAGGGAAATATATTTTTCTTCATCATTGAAAAGGGTTCCTCAATTCTAGAAAAGTCGGGTACGAATCTTCAGTAGTACCACTACTGGAAAACATAGTTTTCCCAAAACTTGTATACCAATGTTTCTTTTGATCCATTGGTATAAGTGATAATTACCAACGGTTTGCATAAACCATTGGTAAGGATCTATAAAAATTGAGTTTCCCTAATGGTTTGATGAAACCACTGGGAAAGATGGATAAAAATTGAGTTTTCCCAATGGTTTCATCAAACCTTTGGGAAAGATGGGGAAAATTGAGTTTTACTAACAGTTTAATGAAAATTTTGGAAAATATGGAGTTCTCCCAATGGTTTCTAGAAACTGTTGGAAAAAATATGCCCCAAATTCGCCTATGTTAGGCAGCACCATCCCCACGATTCCAGAAGCAGTGCGCGGCTCTCCCAAAAGCGATTCTGACTCATATAAGACCTTGAGAAGCCCCAAAACAGGTGCACCTCTTCCATCAGATCAGCTTCCAAGTTAAACTCCTTCCACCTTTTCTCAAGGATATCCTTCCACCACTTCTTAATGATATCCTTATATTCTTCGTTATTCCAAATTTTTAGGGTTTTTGGAAAATTTTATGATTCATAACTCCACAAATTGTTTTCTCAAATCAATACATCGGTGTACACATTGTCCAGTTAATGTTTTCATTACACATATACATTTATAATTGCATGTTGTATCTTTATTGTGTTATAATTTTAAAGATTCACAGTTTTTTTTTCAATCTCAATGCTTTCAAATATTACAACTTCATATATGAAATCATTAGAAATTGTTTGTAATATTTATTCATAGTATTTCATGAAAATCACTCCTTTCATTAAGATCATTTCAATCATGAATATCTTGTTCATCTTAACTTTTTTACACTATGTGTATTACATAATAAGGATGTGTTATATTTCTATCAAAATCTGTATATATATATAAAATGACACACTATTCACTTATCCTTTGCATAATAGAACATATGGAGTATCTTGTTGAACTTTTAATAATAGTATGTGGTCCCAAATTAGTACTTATTCCTTCTTCATGAAACTAATTCATAGATTTTCAAATTCGCAATATTAATGAATATTTTGTTTCATAATATAATCATAAATCATTCTGCTTTCAACATCATACATGAGTTATTCAATCACCTTTTTAGTACACAATGACCATTTTTACTATTTTGGGGTTCCTCAAAATGCTTGGGAAAATTAGAAAAACACATGTATTGAATCGTGTTTCTCATATGGTTTCATGGATACATCTTCATCTTGAAAATCATGATTGAATGATTCAAATACCATGAAGACCATGTGATTATTATTCTTCACACATATGAAGTTGTTTTCTGCAACTATGTGTTTTTGTTTTCACTTTCGATTTGTCCGAAAGGGGAGCTTTGTGGCCATTAATCATTGTTGTGGGTGGCCATTTATGATGTAATATAGTATGACTTCATTTCACTTGATATATCCAATATTATTATTGATTTATGTTCAATTTGATTATCTTTGACAAGTGATTTTGTTTAGAATGTTGTTATTAATGGTTGTAATAATGACGATATGGTATAAGGGTTCACATGGTTTGTATAAGGGTTCACATGGTGTGTATAACGGTTGACATGGTGTCTAAGTGGGGTGACGGTAGGGTTGTCCAGGTGGGGTGGGGGGGCTGGGTTTTCCATGTGGGGTGTGGGGGGTAAGGGTGTCTAGATAAGGTGGGGGGGGGCTGGGTTGTCCATGTGGGGTGGGGGTAGGGTTGTCCAAGTGGGGTTGGGATGGTGTGCAGATGGATGAAGCTCATAACTATAAACTCTCTATAAATTCTGGAAGTATGAAAATGTATAGGGACATTCGTGGTCATTTTTTGGTTGGATAACATAAAATGTTTTTGATATTTTTAGTTCTTTTTTATTTATAGTACCTTTTGATGCTGATGTTTATTATTGATAAATATGATGGGAATATTTTTTTAGTTTCAAATCTGCTGAGACTGCCCACCATGAACAGTGTATGCAACCTCTACCCTTATTTAATCATTCTGTTTACATAGCCTATGAAACCTCTACCCTCATTTAATAAATGAACTCATGTCATTAATTAAATCCTTTATTCTCACTAGCATGTATGAAATTGAATGATGTGAACCCATCCTCACATGATTTCTTACCTTAGATAGTGTCCAACATATGGAATACGAACTTTTGAATTCATCAGTTAACTAGGATCATATATTCCATTTCCCCCAAGATGATTGTACTAAAATAAATTTAGGGTTATTTAAATTTGGGTCTCATTGTACATTGTATATTATGTGTCCTTCATGGATAATACTCACTTTTATGAGGGTGGGGTGATTTTCACAACCCATGCTGGCATGTGTAGACATCGAAAAAAATGTTAGATAAGTCACAAGTTTAATTCAGTAATGTTGTTATCATTGAAATACTTTATTATTAATCTCAAATTTAAAAATAAATTTGTTTGTCTATACTTAATGAAATTAAATATTTTTACAAGCCATGAACAACTTATTAGTTTAGAAGCCCAATATTTATTCACCCATGGTGTGCGCTTTACTTGGGGAAGTAATGGGGTAATGAATGGTATGGCCATAGAGGTGACAATAATGAGTTATTGAACAAGAGTGAATGATTTGGGATACCTATAACACATGATGGGACCTGATACATGTGCCTCTTATAGACCTAATGAAAATGAATATAAATAAATTTTAATTTTTTTTATGAGTACTTGTTCTTTACATTATTTTAATAGTTCACTACATCGACTAGAAAATTCTTCTTTATCGTTTACTTAAATGTATTTTCAATTAAAGTTCAATACTATTGAATTATTTATGACAAAATGACTTATATAAATTCTTTTTATAGAATGGATAGAAGTTGGATATATGAAACTGATCGGATCTCAAGCGATTTCAAAACAATTTGGAGAGCTTTATAGATTTTTCATTTCACAATGCTTCAAATAGTGGTCGCATACACTGCCCATGTTCCAATTGTGTTGGTAGACTTGGTTGAGCCGTGAAGATGTCAGCTACCACATAACCAAAAAATTTTTTCAAGCAAACTACTTTGTGTGGTATCACAATGCGGAGAAAATGAAATCTCAAATTGGGGATGATCAAAATGAAAGGACTGGAATGGAGAATTTGTTAGATGATCGGTTTCCATTTATTTATCATCATGAAAAAGAGAGGAATTCGACTCAAGAAGACTTCGATATGAGGAAAACTGTTTCATCTAGTGAAAGTGTTGATATTGATAGGGGTGAAAAAATTAGATGATTCTTCCATGACTCCACTATATCGACAATGTGATAAAATGAAAAATCTGGAATTTTTAATATAATTATTTCATGGGAAAACTATGTATGTGATTTCTAATATATAAATAAATTAAATTCTTACCCTCTTTAAGGATTTACTTCCAGATGATGCAGATATTCCCTCAAACAACTATATGGAATTGAATTTGGTTGAGGAACATGGATTTTCATGAAACAAAATTCATGCCTTCCCGAAATATTGCAGTTTATTATGGGAGGAAACCGCTGAACAGAATGATTGTATAAAATGTGGCACATCCCGCTGGAAGTCAAAATATGTTGGAACCCCATCCCGCGTTCCATAGAATGTAATGTGGCATTTTCCATTGATCCCCAAACTCCAAAATCATTTTATGTCTGATGACATATCAATAAAAAGGAGATGGCATGATACCAATAGAAAGAAGAATAATGATGAGTTGGTTCATCCTGCATATGGATTTGCATGGCATAGATTTGATGCTTGACATCCTAATTTTGCAGCTGACATGTGTAATGTGAGGCTGGGTCTTTCATACGACGGTTTTAATCCGTTTGGGAATATGCTTACTTCTCACAACACATGGCCAGTTTTTATACACATTTATAATCCTACCCCATGGTTGTATATGAAAAAACAATTCAATCTCATTAGTATACGCATATCATGTCCTTATGATCCCGGCATTTATATTGATGTATACATGTAACCTTTAATAAAAGAGTTGAAACTTCTTTTGGATGTGGTGTGCACACATACGATGCATGTTTGAAAGAAATATTTCATATGCATGTTACACTTATGTGGATGATCAATGATTTTCCGGCTTATACAATGATGTCTGGATGGAGCATGAAGGGAAAAATGGCATGCCCAGTTTGTATGAAGAATACACAATCCAAAAGACTGAAACATCATTGTAGTTTCAGTTTTATGGGACATCGACGATTCTTGCCAAATGATCATCCATATAGAATGAATTGTTGAAGATTTGATAATACCATAAAGACCGATGATCCACCTCAGTGTATTTTGGGAACTAAATTTCTTAATGAATTGAAAGATTTCAGTTTTTTATTCGAGAAGGGTCAAATGAAATATGGAAATAGAAAGAATATTTCCACTGAAACCTATTACAATTGGGAAAAAAGGAGTATATTTTTTGATTTTCCTTATTGGTCAATCAATTTTTGACATCATTGCTTAGACGTAATGCATATTAAAAATAATATATGTGAAATGTTTCTTTCAGTTCTTCTAAATGTCAAGGGAAAGACAAAAGATGATTTACGATCTCGGCATGACTTGGTGGATTGGGGAATCAGACTAGAATTGCATCTTGTGCATATTAGTGAGAATAAATGGAAACTTCTATGTGCTTCTTATCTGATGACACCTACAAATAAAACAATTTCTTTAAGTATTAGATATTATTATAGTTCCTAATGGCTATTCAAGAAACATATCTAAACGAGTCAACAGAAGAGATTTGAAGCTAAAATCATTGAAGACTCATGATTATCACGTTCTACTGCATGAGTTTCATCCAATAGAAATCAGTCTTCTTTTTTCCAACAATGTAAGGGTGACTATTATTTGGTTGTTCCATTTTTATAGAGATCTTTGTGCTAAGAAGTTTTCCAAATATTTCTTGGAAAAAATGTTGACAGATGACCCATTAATTTTTTGTGAATTGGAGAAAATATTTCCTCCATCATTTTTCAAATACAAGCTGCATCTGAATATCCATATTCCAACTGAAATACTTCTCAAAGGACCTGTTTCTTTTCTTTGGATGTATCATACTTCAAGAAATATGTACACATTAAAGTCTTAGTTCCGAAATAGGAATCATCTTGAAGGTTCTATCCTGAATGGTTACTTGGCTCAAGAATGTATAGATTTATGCTCAATGTATTTGTCTGATCTTACTACGAGAATGGACATACCAATAAAAAATGAACAAGAACAATATGGGAAAATTGAACCCATTTTTCCATCACCTCTTCAAACAGGAGGAATTCCTGGATCATATAAATTGAATACATTAAGCCATGAAGAGCGGGAGATGGCACATCGCACAGTTTTGTTCAACTTTGATTTGTGTGATGACAATATCAGGTAACTAAATTGAATACGCATATCTTACATATATATATATTAAACTATTTGTAATTTTTATATAAAGGGAACATAAAACAATGATAAATAGGAAGCATCATTATTTGTCTTTGAGAAGGAGAGAGGCTTTGCATAACAAAGAGTTTTATGCTTGGTTAAAATTAAAGGTAAAAATATTACTGTTTAAAATAATTATATCAAATTTAATTATGTTTAATAGTCATTTATATTTCAGCTATTGAGTTTTTCTACTGACTCTATCTCTGAGGAAAATAAGAGCTTTGGCTTTTGGTCCTAATACCATGGTTCATGACTGTAAATCAATTGTTATCAATGGGTATAAATTTATTGTCACTGAACGAGGAATGAACATGAGAACACAACATGATGGTGTTATGGTTACTACCACAATAGATTTTTATGCCAGTGCATCAAATAGTAGTCCACGATTTGAAAATTTGGGTTATTATGGAGTCATTAAGAAACTACTAATATAGTATTATTACTCTCATGGATGAGTCACAATGATGAAATGCCATTGGTTTGATTCGATGACGATATAGGGCGCATTTATTGATGATTGTGGATTTTGAGTAATTAATATGACTCGCAGTCTTGTTACCAAAGAACCATATGTGTTGGAGTCAATGGTTAAACAAGTTTTTTATGTCAAATAACAACTTTGACATGAAGTTGGTGTCATATTTGAAGTAATTCCAAGACATATTTTGGATGATGGTGATGATGGAATTGACATTGTCCCTAGTGCCATTGGAACCAATCCATTTATTTTTTTTTTATGACTCCAGTAGCTCAATATTCAGAGGTTATTGTGAACCTGAATTTGTGGTTGAAACTATATAGAATCATTCATCCATGTTATCAATTCTTTTGGTTTACCTCGAGTTGGGTTGTTAAGGTTGGTAATATTCAAATTGATTTAGTATTGATCACAAATATGTTTTAACTGACTTGACCGTTATGTGATTTTTCAATGTTTATTGGTTACAGTTTTATATTTTATTGAATTTTCTAATTTGGAATTGAACTGTATTCAAACCTAGTCAATCAATATTTCTAACTTGGTGAACATTACAACTTGTATGATTTATTAAATCCATTCAAGCTCTTATAAAATAATTGATAGCTACTTTACGAATGAATCCCCCTATTCCCTCATATCTTTAATTTTTTGGGTTACACATTAGTTTCCATTTTCTAATTAATTATATATTTGTTTTCAAAAGAGGGAAATGTTGCCAATTGCAGAGAGACGAAGGAAAAAAATGATGGAGAACAATCGTTGAATGGTGGAAATTGGCATTCCACCAATAGTGCATATAGTGAGTACTTTATTTCAAATATATATATTAAAAGAATATATAATGTCATGTGATTAATTTTTTTTTGAAAACATTTTTGTAGGATCAACCTATACGTCAATAGTTATTGAACGAGTATCCTAGTACTGGTCATAGTACTCACACCAGTGGTACGAGGAGGGTTCGTACAAGAAGTGGACGAGGAGCCTCACGTACCCGACTAGACCCTTCCCTTCCCACTGACATGTCATCCTTCCCACATTCTAAACCCGGTGTGTCGTTAGGAAAACACGAGATATATAGGCCTCCCCTGTTTTCACCACCTTTGGAATCTTCTGGCCCATTATTTTCACATCCCATGATGATTCTCACTCCCCAATCAGAATCTGGTGATACAACTATCCTATCTTCTTTTCCTTCTACTTTTGTCTCTCTGAGCTTCTATATTCAATCGTCTTTGACTCTTATTGCACCACAGGGTGTTCCATCAGTTTCTATGGATCCAGTGGCGGTCAGCTATCAGACTGGCGCATGTATATTTATAGAACCCTAACAAATTTTTATAGGAATATTTATTTTCATTATAACATGTTTTGATAAAATATTTGTTTTTCATTCATGATAGATACATCTACTGATGGGAGGTGGGGGCGGGGGCATACACGCATGCATTCAGTTTGGAAGCGCCAGACACTGGTTATGGTGGATTATAATGAGGACAAACAAATGGTTGAGAAAACTAGGCAGAAATGTCGGAGTTTTTTGGAGACGCTTTCCAAATACTCCAACATCATTCCCTTCAGGATGCTATCATGGAGACATTTTCCACTTGAGGTCAAGGATAGAGCATGGACAGAGATATTGGTAAAACAATCTGTTGTATTTAATTCCATGAATTATTTTTGTATTTATATGAATTAATATTTTGATGCCATCTTAGATTTAATTTTCCCGATGGTGAGGGTGCACGACCGGAACATCTAAAGGTTTTAGGCTAGATTTGGAGAGCCTACAAACATGAGTTGTATATTGTCTAGATTTCAAGTGTTGGCACTGAGTTAGAGGTGGTACAAGTTGTGGATGATTGGTCTATAGAAAAGAATCATCAAATGATTACTCATTGGACGACTACCAAGTTTATGGAATTAAATATATTTGAGGCATTTAAATAATAACTTTCATGTTTTTCATTAATTTATACTTTTCATTACTGAATTTTTTTTGGAATCATATGGGAAAAATAAAAAAACATTGATGCAAAAAAATACCTCCACACATTAGAACATACTACGATGCTAGATCATGAGAGGAATCAGGTATGAAAATTGTTTATAAGTTTCTTTATGACTTACAATTTATTTTTTTTCCTCATTTATTTAATCATTTGCTAAATATTTCATTTAACATTAGTTTTAAATGTCATTGTAGAGGAAAATATAGAATATTTAAGGACGTGTTCCTTGAGAAAAATTGTTTTGCTCGAGTAGACGGAAAAAGGATGGAACTACCGTCAACTAAGCGACTCAACAGCAGATTGTAAGTTTCAATCTGTTGATTTTGTATTTTAATATATATTTTTTGAATTAATAATATGTTTATATTTGTAAAATTTTTATTTAAAGGCCCTCAATTTCCATGAACTAGATAATTTTGGGCCAATTGATCATTTACATCAGGAGTTGGGAGAGGAGTAACCTCGCAGAGTTTTCTGCCGACCTAGGATAGCCCCGAAGAGGTATTGGCCCTCCTCAGGTATGAGTTGTAGTGCCACCGAGCTGCAGAAAGTTAGGGCACAGGAAGAACATGTTAAGAAAAGGGCCACAGAGGCGGCAACATAGTCTGCTAGGGAAAACAGTTCATTTATGAAATTTATTGAAGTTCTACGTCCAACACTTCCACCAGAGGCCATCACAACTTTTGATGAAAATATGTAGTCGATACATACTATACATAGTGCAACAGGTGGCAGTTCTAGTGGTGGTCAAGACAATTTCTATCCTGACGATGATGATGGCGAGGAGTCTGATGCGGAAGAGGAGGGTGAGGAGGAGGGTGAGCCGGATGACAAGGGCGAGGAGCAAGGTGAGGGTGAAGAGGAGGGTGCTGAGGAGGGTGAGGACGATGATGGGGATGAGGACAGGGGTGATGATGATGGTGATGATGGTGATGGTGATGTGGGACAAATTGATCTGTTAAAGTTTTTACTAATATTACTAAGATTTTATGTTTAATCGATTATTCTTTTTGGTTTTTTATAGACCCATAGTATAGTATTGGAGTTGAGTCATTTTTATATATTTTCTATTTTCCAGGATTTTGTTGTCTTTTAGTGGTTGCGGTGTATCTTGATAATGTTTATAGAGTTTTGTGTGTTTGAGAACTCCCTGGATAGCCCCCTTCCATCCTGGACCCTGGAAAACCCCCCACCATCTTCCTTGGACCCCGGACAGCCCCCCAGACATCCCCCACCCCCACCCTCCTCCCTAGACCCCAAACAGCCCCCCGTATAGCCCCCCAGACTACCCCCAGACTACCCCCCTCCCCCCTCCTTTGATCCCAGCCAGCCCCTGGAACACCCCCCAGATAGCCCCCTGGACAGCCCCAACACCCTTCTCCTTGGTCCCCAGACATCCCCCTAGATACCCTCTGGACATCCCCCCACCCTCCTCCCTAGACCCCGGACAGCCCCCCCGGACATCCCCCCAGACAGCCCCCCACCCTCCTTCATTTCACATTATTTTTTTTCTCTGATCATGCAATGTTATTTTGGATTATTCCATTTTTGTATATCTTGAATTATATGAATGTATTGGTAATCATGTTATCTCATGTTCAACAAATGAATGTGATTATATACTATAATTTTAATACAAAGTCTTGTTGTACATTCTCCATGTTATGTGAATTATGCCTTGTTTGAAATGGACTTCATTATTAGTAAAAGAACAATTAGTATAACGAAATCTGACCAAACGCATTCGAATTCTATTGAAAATTTATCACAACCATCCATGTGTCATATGTGACATGTACGAGCCAAACCAGGCTCAATCTGAGTCGTATTGCGGCCAAGATCACTCTAAGTGTCTCCCATTTGTTTAAAATGGACAACATTTTAAGTACATATGGAAAACTGACCAAACGCATTCGGTTTTTGTTGAATCTTTAGAAGAATGATCAATGGGTCGTCTATGACGTGTACGAGTCAACCTCGCCTCAATACGAGGCACAGTGTGGGTGAAAACACTCATAGTGTTTCTCTTTTGTCTAAAATGGACTACATTTTTAGTGAAAACAAAAACTAGCATACGGAAAACAAACCAAACGGATTCTGATTGTATCGATACTTTAGATAAATGGTTCATGGTTCATATGGGACAGGTACGAGTTAACCCCGCCTCAATCTGAGGCACGGTGTGGTCGGCACCATTCATAGTGTCTCTTTTTTGTTTAATATGGACATCATTTTAAGTGAAAACAATAACTGGCATACAAAAAACTGACCAAACACATTAAGAATGTGTTTATTCTTTAAGAAAACGATCCATGGGTCATATGAGATGTGTACGAGTCAACCCCGCCTCATCCCAAGGCGCGGTGTGGCCGACACCACTGTAAGTGTCTCTCTTTTGTTTCAAAAGGATATAATTTTAAGTGAAAACATCAACTGGAATTCGGAAAACCAACCAAACACGTTAGGATAGTGTTGATACTTTAGAAAAATGATCCATGGGTCATTTGAGACGTGTTTGAGTCAACCCCATCTAAATATGAGGTGCAGTGTGGCCGGTACCAATCTGACTGTATCTCTTTTGTTTGAAATGAACTTCATTATAAGTGTAAAGAAAAACTGGAATATGGAAAACTAAAAAAAAAGCATTCAGATTCTATTGAAAATTTATCACAACGATCCATTGGTCATGTGTGACGTGTATGAGCCAACCCGGTCTCAATCTGACTCGCGGTGTGGCCGAGATTACTCTAAGTGTCACTCATTTTTTTTAATTGGACATCATTTTAAGTACCTACGGAAAACGTACCAAACACTTTCAGTTTCCATTGAAACATTAGGAGAATGATCCATGGGTCATCTATGATGTGTACGAGTCAACCCCTCCTCAATCCAAGGCGCGGTGTGGCTGACACCACTCAATGTGTCTCTCTTTTGTGTAAAATGTACTTCATTTTAAGTGAAAACAACATCTAGCATTTGACAAACCGACCAAACATATTCTGATTGTGTCGATACTTTAGTAAAGAAATCCATGGGTCATATGTGACGTGTACAAGTCAACCCCTCCTCAATACAAGGCGTAGAGTGACCGGCACCATTCATAGTGTCTCTCTTTTGTTTGAAATGGACATCATTCTATGTGAAAAAAATAGATGACATACAAAAAATAGAACAAATGCATTAGAAATGTGTTGATGCTTTAGGAAAACAATCCATGGGTCATATGTGATGTGTACAAGTCAACCCCACCTCAATCTGAGGCGCGGTGTGTCCGAAACCACTCTAAGGGTCTCTCTTTTATTTCAAAAGGATATCATTTTAAGTGAAAATATCAACTAGCATATGGAAAACCAACCAAACACATTAGGATTGTGTTGATACTTTAGGAAAATAATACTTTGGTCATTTGAGATGTGCACGAGTCAACCCCGTCTAAATCCGAGGCGCGGTGTGGCCGGTACCACTCTAATTGTGTCTCTTTTGTTTAAAATGGGCAGGATTATAAGTGAAAATAACAAATGGCATATGGAAAACCAACCAAACACATTTTAATTCTATTGATAATTTATCACAATGATCCATGGGTCATATGTGATATGTATGAGCCAACCCAGGATCAATCTGAGTCACAGTGTGGCCGGGATCCCAATAAGTGTCTCTCATTTGTTTAAAATGGACAACATTTTATGTACATATAATAAACTGACCAAACGCATTCAGTTTCCATTGAAACTTTAGAAGAATGATCCATGGGTCATCTGTGATGTGTATGATTCATCCTCGCCTCAATCCGAGATGCGGTGTGTCCGACACCACTCAATTTGTCTCTCTTTTGTCTAAAATGGACTTCATTTTAACTGAAAACAACAACTAGCATATGGAAAACTGACAAAACAGATTCTGATTGTTTCGATAATTTAGCACATTGATCCATTGGTCATATGTGACATGTATAAGTCAACCCCGCCTCAATCCGAGGTATGGTGTGGCTGGAAACATTCATAGTTTCTCTCTTCTGTTTAAAATGGACATCATTTTAAGTGAAAACAACCACTGACATACAAAAAAATGACCAAACACATACAAAATGTGATGATTCATTAGGAAAACGATCCATGGGTCATATGTGACATGTACGATTCAACCCTGCCTCAATGCGAGGCGCGGTGTGGTCGGCACCACTCTAAGTGTCTCTCTTTTGTTTCAAAAGGATATCATTTTAAGTGAAAACATCAACTGGCATACGGAAAACCGACCAAACGCATTCGGATTGTGTCGATAATTTAGAACAATGATACATCGGTCAATTGAGATGTGTACGAGTCAACCCCATCTAAGTCCGAGGAGTGGTGTGGCTAGTACCACTCTAATTGTGTCTCTTTTGTTTAAAATGGATAGTATTATTAGTGAAAAGAACAATTGGCATATGGAAAACCAACCAAACGCATTCAGATTCTGTTGAAATTTTATCAAAACCATCCATGTGTCATATGTGACATGTATGTGCCAACCCGGGCTCAATCCAAGTAGCAGTGTGGCCGGGATCACTCTTAGTGTATCTCTTTTTGTTAAAATGGACAACATTTTAAGTACATATGGAAACCAACCAAACGCATTCGGTTTCTGTTGAAACTTTAGGATAACGATCCATGGGTCATTTGTGATGTGTCCGAGTCAACCTAGCCTCAATTCGTGGCGCAGTGTGGCCTACACCACTCAATGTGTCTCTCTTTTGTCTAAAATGGACTTCATATTAAGTGAAAACAACAACTAGCATATGGAAAACTGACCAAATGAATTCTGATTATGTCGATACTTTAGCACAATGATCCATGGGTCATATGTGACATTTATGAGTCAACCCCACCTCAATACAAGGTGTGGTGTGGATGAAACCATTCATAGTGTCTCTAATTTGTTTAAAATGGACATAATTTTAAGTGAAAACAACAACTAACATACGAAAAAATGACCAAGCGCATTCAAAATGTGTTTATGCTTTATGATAACGATCCATTGGTCATATGAGATGTGTACGAGTCAACCCCGCCTCAATTAGATGCGCGGAGTGGCCGACACCACTCTAAGTGTCTGTCTTTTATTTCAAAAGGATATCATTTTAAGTGAAAACATCAACTGGTCGATGGAAAATGGACCAAACACATTCAGATTGTGTTGATACTTTAGGAAAATGATCCATGGGTCATTTGAGATGTGTACGAGTCAACCCAGTCTAAATCCAAGGCCCGGTGTGGCTAGTACCACTCTAATTGTGTCTATTTTGTTTAAAATGGAAAGGATTATAAGTGAAAAGAACAACTGGCATACAGAAAACTGACCAAACGCATTTGGGTTCTACTGATAATTTATTAAAATGATCAATGGGTCATATGTGACATGTATGAGCCAACCCGAGCTCAATTTGAGTCGCGGTGTGGCCCGGAACACTCTAAGTGTATCTCATTTGTTTAAAATGGACAACATTTTAAGTACATACAGAAAACTGACCAAATGCATTCAGTTTCCATTGAAACATTACAAGGACAATCCATGGGTCATATGTGATGGGTACGAGTTAACCTCTCCACAATCCGAGGCACGGTGTGGCCGACACCACTCAAAGTGTCTCTCTTTTGTTTAAAATGGACTTCATTTCTAGTGAAAACAATCACTAGCATACAGAAAACCGACCAAACATATTCGGATTGTGTCGATACAATAGCACAACAATCCATGGGTCATATGTGATGTGTATGAGTCAACCCCGCCTCAATCCAAGGCACGGTGTGACATGAACCATTCATAGTGTCTCTCTTTTGTTTAAAATGGACATCATTTTAAGTGAAAACAAAAACTAACATGCCAAAAAACCACCAAACATATTCAAAATGTGTTGATAGTTTATGAAAACGATCCATGGGTCATATGTGACATGTACGAGTAAACACCGCCACAATACGAGGCGTCGTGTGGCTGTGACCACTCTAAGTGTCTCTCTTTTGTTTCAAAAGCATATCATTTTAAGTGAAAACATCAACTGGTATACGGAAAACCGACCAGACATATTCTTATTGTGTTGATACATTATGATAACCATCCATGGATAATTTTAGATGTGTACAAGTCAACCCCATCTAAATATGAGGTGCGGTGTGGCTGGTACCACTCTAATTGTGTCTCTTTTGTATAAAATGGATAGGATTATAAGTGAAAAGAACAATTGGCATACAAAAAACTGACTAAATGCATTCAAATTCTGTTGTTAATTTATCACAACGATCCATGGGTCATATGTGACATTTACGAGCCAACTCGGGCTCAATCTGGGTCGCGGTGTGGCCGGGTTCACTCTAAGTGTCTCTCATTTGTTTAAAATGGACAACATTTAAAGTACATATGGAAAACTGACCAAACACATTCAGTTTCCATTGAAACATTAGGAGAACGATCCATGGGTCATCTTTGACGTTTATGAGTCAACCTCACCTCAATCTGAGGCACGGTGTGACGAAAACCACTCAAAGTGTCTCTCTTTTGGTTAAAATGGACATCATTTTTAGTTAAAACAACAACTAGCATATAGAAAACTTACCTAAAAGATTCTGATTGTGTCGATACTTTAGCACAAATATCCATGGGTCATATGTGACATGTACAAGTCAACCCCGCCTCAATCTGAGGTGCGGTGTGGCCGGATCCATTCATAGTGTCTCTCTTTTGTTTAAAATGGACCTCATTTTAAGTGAAAACAAAAACTGACATACGAAAAAATGACCAAAAGCATTCGAAATGTGTTGATACTTTAAGAAAAATGATCCATGGGTCATATGTGATGTGTACGAGTCAACCCCGCCTCAATACGAGGTGCGGTGTGACCGGGATCACTCTAAGTGTCTCGCTTTTGTTTAAAATGGACAACATATTAAGTACATATGGAAAATAGACCAAATAGATTCTGATTGTGTTGATACTTTAGAAAAACGATCCATGGGTCATATGTGAAGTCTAGGAATCAACCCTGCCACAATCTGAGGTGCAGTGTGGCCGACACCACTCAAAGTGGTTGTCTTCTGTTTCAAAAGGACATCATTTTAAGTGAAGACATCAACTGACATATGGAAAACTGACCAAGCGCATTCAGATTGTGTTGATACCTTAGGAAAATGATCCATGGGTCATTTGAGATGTGTATGAGTCAACCCCATTTAAATCGAAGACGCGGTGTGGCCGGTACCACTCTAACAGTGTCTCTTTTCTTTAAAATGGACAAGATTATAATTGAAAAGAACAATTGGAATACAAAAAACTGACTAAATTCATTCGGAATCTATTAAAACTTTAGGACAATGATCCATGGGTCATATGTTATGTTTACGAGTCAACCGCACCTCAATCCAAGTCATGGTGTGGACGACACCAACCAAAGTGTCTCTCTTATGTCTAAAATGGACAATATATTAAGTACATATGGAAAACTAACCAAACAGATTCTGATTGTGTTGATATTTTAGCACAATTATCCATGGGTGATTTGTGACATTTACGAGTCAACCCTACCTCAATCCATGTTGTGATGTAGACATCACCACTCAAAGTGTCTCTCTTTTATTTAAAAATCACATCATTTTAAGTGAAAACAACAACTAACATACGGAAAACCGACCAAAATCTTTCAGAATATTATGATACTTTAGGAAAAGGTTCCATGGGTCATTAGTGACATGTATGAGTTAACCTCGCCTCAATCCTAGGCACGGTGTGGCCGGTATCACTCCAGGTGTATGTATTTTGTTTAAAATGGACATCATTTATAGTAAAAACATATGGTATACAAAAAACCGTTCAAATTATGAATTGAATTCTAGATTTCACATATAATTGTCATCTAAATTTTAAATTGAATTCTAAATGAATTATGTATGTTTATAATTACATTATGAATTCTGATTTAATTTTGGATGTGTATAGTTCAAGGATGTATTATATGTTAAATGTGTATGAATTTGTTCTCTATATTTATGTGTTAGTTGGTTATTGCCGGTACAATAATTTTATATGTATTTTTGAGTTTATTGCAGATATAATAATTTGAAATGGTTGAAAATGGGAAGTAATGGACTGGGTGTTGTGCCAATTGCAAAAAAATGAGAGGGTGGTTGTTATGCCAAGTGTGAGCTACTGTTCAATTTTCATAGCATAGGATATTCCATTGGTTTGAAACCTTTGGCATAGAATCTATGAGTATTTTTTAACCAACGGTTCTATAAACCATTGGTAAAAATCCTTTCCCAATGGTTTAGAAACTGTTGGGAAAGAAGTGGTCTGCTTGGTTTTCCCAAAGATTTGGTACAACCGTTGGGATAGGTTCATTTTTTCTAACCTATCCCAACGGTTCAATGTTAACCATTGGGAAAATATTTCCCAACGGCTTAAGTCCCTACGGTTTTCAGAAACATTAGTATAATATATAACAACTGTTCTGCAGCCTTTCCCAACGGTTCATTACCGTTGGGAAATCCAACATTTATAGTAGTGTACCTAACCAACGCCACAAATTTCCGCACCTCAGTCACACTAATAGGTGGCTCCAAAGATAGCATAGCATGTATCTTCTTCTAATCCACTAAAACTCTAGCTTCTGAGATAATTTGTCCTAGAAATCTGACCCCCTATATCCAGACCTAGAACATTGTTTCTGATGCTTTCTGCCGGGGTGCGCGCGCGTCCGTCACGCAGGGGGAGGACGTGCGACTTGTTACCCCGCATTCCCTCTTTCCAAAGGTGGGTGGCGTATGTTCCTTGTTCAAGGACGTTTGCTCCTTGATCGAAACCAAGATGATGGGATGTTGTTTCTTCCTTCCATGCATTACTCCTCGAATATCGTCACCTAGTCTGGGTCTCCCTCATAAATTTAAGACGTATTCGTGAACCTCACTCCTAGTGCCATATTTTCTTGGACACCAGTTAATTGCGCTGCTTCCATAGGGACACTCCAAGGGGTTTGGTCGGGGAAGCAAGCATCGGTGAGGAGTACGGTCAAGATGGGCTGTTATTGGTGCATCTTGACACTAGGGGATTGACATTTCTGTCTTCTGTCCCTTATTATAGGGCTTCTCGAGGGCACAGAATATCGAGGAATCCCACATCAAACGAGGGGAATTGTGTGCCATCTGAGGTTTTCCTCAGCTTCCTATGTTTCACACGGGGTATGCCGCGAGTTTTAACATCTTGCGGAGATGGATAAGACTGATCAAAACACTGAGAGTGTATCATATTGAAGAACCCCTTGGGGGGGAACACCGATATTGGGACCATCACATTGGTGGATTCCCGGATACTATGGAGTGGAATGAGGTGGCATGATTCCACCAGGATGTGGCGGCCCGAGTAAGGATCAGGATGGGTGATGGAGTGAAGAGGGGCTTGAGCCTTGTGGATGCTTCCTACGTACCATGCCTTGACATGGATCAATGTTCCCATAGTTCGTGTATATAGTTTAACATCATGTGGGATGATGGCATATGGGGATTACACTCTGAGGCGGCCCACAATGGTTGATATGGGGCTTATGCTCTGAGGCATCCCACAATGGTTGATATGAACCGACACGAAGGGGTCAGAACAATTATGTCATGGGCTTGAACCTCGTGGAGGCTTCCTACATACCATGCATTAGCACGGATCAAAGTCCATGTAGTTCGGGGAATACAGTTTAATGTCGTGTGGGATGGGATTCCCTTTAACGTCGTGCGGGATGAGATACCGTTTAATGTCATGCGAGATGAGGCAGACAGTTTAACATCATGCTGGATGGACATATAGTTTAACATCATGCTGGATGGGAAATATGGGGCTTCCTCTCTGATGCAGCTCAAAGTGTTGGCGAACTGACGTGAAGAATTAAGAACGACCTGGTGGTGGGCTTGAACCTCGTGGAATCTACCTGCGTACCATGCTTTAGCACAGATCAAAGTCCCCATAGTCAGCTGGGATGGGGATTACGCTATGAGGAGGCCCATGGAGGATTTCATGGTCGATGCTCGCTCTATGCCCATGTGAGTCATGCTCTGAGTGAGAAAGAAGAGGTAGCAGGGACCAGATGATCACATCATGAAGGGTGCGTCCATGAGAAGCAGAGAGGGGTTACGCGTTGAGTGTCCCAATGAGGAAACATGGGATTACGCGTGGTTAGAAGCCCTTAGTACTGGGTCTTACACTAGGATGGAGGCTCGTGGTGCGACAAAGAATAAAGGAAGAGGGATTTGGGACCGATCAAAAGAGATGCCCCGTTCCCTATCACACCCTCCACTAGCCTTGGTAGTGGGGAAGTATAGAGGTGCAAGGGTGCATCCTTTCACAAGAGGGACTAGGGGATTATGCTCTGAGGAAGCCCTTCCCCTGTGGACAAACACCACCCAAAAGGAGGATATCATTCCATGTGAGGAAGATTCCATTCCTGTGTAGACGAGCAGTGTAAAGAATTTTCAAGCTGGGGGGACCCTGCGTGCGAGGCCCAGGGTCGGATCACAGTTTAACATCATGTGTTGAGGATGAGGTGTTTCACAGTTTAACGTCCTGTAGCTCAGACGTGGTGTGTTTGCTCCACACCCCTAGGGATTACATTCCCAACACCCACTACCCCTTTGGGATGGAATGCATCAGCAAAGCCTTAGCAAAAGGGGGCCGCAGGGAAAACCATCGAGGGTCCATGTTACACTACTAGAAAAGGGGGCATTGAAGCCCCCCAGAATCGGGTGACTGCCATTGGCAGTCAGTATAGATATCTAATAGCGACCGCCAATGGTGGTCGCTGGCCTTGATAAAAAAAACCTAAGACTTTTTGCCCCCCCCCCCGCACCCCCCTCTCGATCTAACCCTACCCCCCCCCCCCCCCCGATGTCGCCCTCCCCCCCCCCCACCTCTCGGCCTCCCCCGCCGCCCGGCTGCCCCCACCGCCCCCCCCCCCATCGCCGCCCCCCAGACGCCGCCCTCCCCCGTCACCCCCCCCCCCCGACGCCGCCCTCCCCCCCCCCCCCTCCCCGCCTCCCAGCCTCCCCCGCCGCACCCCCCTTCTCCCCCCCCCCCCCCACCCCGACGCCTCCCTCCCCCCTCCCCCCCCTCCCCCGCCTCCCGGCCTCCCCTGCCACCCGGTCTCCCCCACCGCACGCCCACCACCCCCTTCCTTCCTCCCCCCACCCCGGACGGCTCCGGCACCCCAGACAGACCCCCCCCCCCCCACACCCCGGACCGCTCCCCGCACCACGGACGCCCCCCCCCCCCCCCCGACCCCGGATAGCCCCCCCCCCCCCCCCTCGATGCCCGTCCCCCATCCCCTCACCGCCTCCTCTCCTCCAGCTTCCCTGGGGCCGCCGCCACCCGTCCCCTCCCTTGCTGCACCGCCTTTGGCTCCGGCTCCCCTTCCCTGCCTCCTCTCTCTTGCTGCACCGCCTTCGGCTCCCCTCCCTTTCAGGTTTGTAGCTCAATCAGGTAACATGGGCTTTTAGTTACATAATTAGTTTATCAATGGTTCATAAACAAATGATTAATATTTATTTTAAATATAGTTGATTTGAAAAATGTAAATGTAATAAGTATTGTGTAAATGTTTGTTATATAGATATAATTATGTATAAGTGTTGGATTGATCTTCCAAATCGAATGTATAGAGAATATTTCAATGGCATTATGTAGTTTATTGACTTCACGAGAGGATTTGAAAGTGACTATATTAGTTGTACATGTAGAAAATGTGCTAACAGATATCAATTCACACGAGATACTGTGAGGGAGAACCTTTTCTTTAATGGATTTCTGAAAAATTATAAGAGTTGGACTCGTCATGGAGAAGAATATGTGCATTGTCAAAATACAGATGCAGCTCAGATGGATGTTGATGAAAGGATGACTGATCCAATGCATGAAATGCTTAGTGAAATTGTACGTGGGTTTGATACTGAAGGCATTGACATCCAGAATCTTGAGACCGGTGAGATAAATCTTCGCTCTAGTGCAGATCGTGATTCGAGGAGGTTTTATGAAGCACTTGATGATGAGAAAATAGAATTATATCCTGGATTTACTTCTTACAATAAACTGTCGTTTATCGTGGAGTTGTTGCATTTGAAGACTTTGAATAATTGGTCAGACACATCATTCGACATGCTTTTGGTTTTATTGAAAAAAGTTCTTCCTGTCAATGCTAAGATTCCTGAGTCGTATTACTATGCTCGTAAGTTGACAGAGAAGTTAGGTTTTACATATGAGACCATAGATGAATGTGCAAACAACTTTATGTTGTTTAGAAAAGAAACTGTCCATTTGGATATTTGTACGGTTTGTGGTGCTTCCAGGTGGAAAGAGAACCAGGGAAATAATACTCATCAATGTCAGATTGTGATACAGGGGAAACCGATTGCCGTAAAGAAAATGTGTTACTTTCCACTTAAACGAAGGTTGAAAAGATTTTTTATGTCATCTAAAGTTTCTAATTTAATGAGATGGCATACAGAAAGAGTTCATGAAAGTGATATGTTAACCCACCCGGCAGACTCTCATGCATGGAAGGATTTTGATAAGAGACATCTCGACTTTGCTAAAGATGTTCGTAATGTCCGATTGGGATTGGCAGCAGATGGTTTCAATCCATTCAAGTCTATATTTGGTGAAACTCATATCACATGGCCCGTGGTGTTGGTTCCATATAATCTTCCTCTATGGCTTTGTATGAAGAAACAATTTATATTACTATCCACTCTTATTGATGGACCTAAAAGTCCGGAGGATAAGATTGATGTTTACCTTCAGCCATTGATTGATGAGTTGAATGAATTTTGGGGCGATGGTGTGATGACTTATGACTGCGAAACGAATGAAATGTTCAAACTACATGCTGCTTTATTGTGGACAATCAATGACTTCCCAGCTTATGCAAATTTATCGGGCTGGAGTACGAAAGGGGAATTTTCTTGCCCTTCTTGCAATAATAGTAAAAAATATTTATGGCTTAAACATTCCAAAAAATGGGCATACATGGGTCACAGGTGTTTTCTCCCTCCTCAGCACAGATTCAGAAAGGACAGAGTGGCATTTGATGGTTCTAGAGAGTTCAGCTCAGCACCAAAGATCATGAAAGGAGTCGAAATGTTATCGTAGATTGAGGATGAAAAAAATCCTCACGGTATATGAAATTCAGGATTTGGTGGCTCCTCCAGTACGTAATATTTGTGCTGCGGGTAGGCAGCGCAGTCAAAATTGGAAAAAGAAAAGTATTTTTTATAGTCTTCCATATTGGAAAACTAACATGTTGAGGCATAATTTGGATGTCATGCACATTGAAAAAAATGTTTGTGATAACATATTGTGGGCCATTTTAGGTGTCAGTGGAAAATCAAAGGACCATGTTAATGCAAGCCGTGATTTGGAAGAAATGGGTTTAAGGAAATACTTGAATTTACAGTTAGCTGAGGGAAATAAGGAATATATGCCTGCTACACAGAATACGATGACTACAGAGGAGAAAGAGACATTTCATTCCATTTTGAAGATGTTCAAGGTGCCTGGTGGTTATTCTTCTAATATTTCAAAGTGTGTGAATTTGACGAGTAAGACATTTCAAGGGTTGAAAAGTCATGACAATCACATATTACTTCACCAGTTGATTCCAATCATAATTTGTGATCGTTTATCCCCCAATGTTTTTCATCCCTTTATTGAGATGAGTAATTTTTTTAGACAGCTTTGTTTAAGAAATCAACGAATGAGTGATTTAAAAAGTTTTCAGGACCGAATTGTACTTACGCTTTGTCACTTTGAGAAAATTTTCCCCCCCTCATTTTTTGATGTTATGGTCCACTTGACAGTGCACCTAACTGATGAGGTAATGGCTGCTGGTCCAGTTCAATTCAGGTGGATGTATCCTATTGAACGGTATTTGAGTAAATTGAAAAGATTTGTACGCAACAGAGCTCGTCTAGAGGCATCAATAGCCAATGGTTATTTGATGGATGTGTGTACTAACTTTTTTGCAGAATATCTTACAGATGTTGAAACAAAATTAGATAAGCCCTCTCGGATTCATGATGGTCCAGTTGGAGAAGGAACCACATTTGATATGGACAACATCGAGTGGATACAAGCACATCGATATATCTTGTTCAATACTCCATCAGTTTCACCATTAATGCAGTAAGTATCTTATCAATGAGCATGTATAACTTTTACATGTTTTTTTGCATAAGATGATCTTTTAAACATCGCGTTATCATTTTCAGGAAACACATTAATGAGATAAAAGAAGAGATGCATCGTGCGACTGAGTTGCAAATTCAACACTCTCATTATGCTTCATTTCATGATTGGTTCAAGGATTATGTATGTATAAATTGATTTTCATTATGAGTGAAGTATTATACTAATTCCTTCTGCATATATCAGTATTGATTTTTATAAATTATGTAGGTTCATAAGATGAGGGAGTTAGGGGACCCCACGCTACCTGATGTATTTATCCAACTGGATGAGGGTCCATCTATAACAGCTCATCCTTATAAAGCTATTTATGCTAATGGTTTTCGATTTCGCATTAAAGATGATGACGACAAACAAGCAACACAAAACTGTGGCATCAGTTGTCCCTTTGTCGATATTGGTTATTACTATGGTCAATTGATAGACATCATTGAAGTTGTATACACACACTGTTCTAAGTACATATTGTTAAAGTGTAATTGGGTTGATCCAGTGTGTGGATGTAAAGTCAATCAATATCAGTTTTCATTGGTGAATTTTAACTATATGTTATACAGAAATAATGAACGAGTTGAGAATGAACCTTTCATTTTGACATCACAAGTGGAACAAGTATTCTTCGTTACATTGCCTTCGGATCCATGTTGTAAAGTTGTTGTCAAAATGTCTCGGCGAGGAGTGTTTTTATTTGAAGAAGATGAACCCGAGACTGTTCCGTTTGTTTACCAAAAACTTGATCAACATACCGTAGTTCAACGTGAAGAAGATATTTATTGGGTCAGAGCGGCTGTTGAAGGAGAAACGGTCGATTTTCATGCTTAATGAAAGGTATAATTGCTTTCCCGCTATTCACTAGAATGTCCTAGGATATCATAAATTATCTAATCATTTTATAAATCTTTATAAGTTTTAATACTCATTTTTGTAAGTTAATTCAATCATAAATATTTAGGTTGTTTTTACTCTTGATTTATTGATGTTATGGTCGGTGTATCATCCCATTGAGGTATTATTCATCTAATTCATGTGATGCTTGAATTTTTATTAGTTCTATCTGAAATTTGTCTATGCATTGACTAGTTTTGTACATATTTTGTATATCTGTTTTGTTAACTTTCTGATTTTTTAATATTAATTCACAACTAATTATTCAATCCATTTTTTGTTTGATTAACAGTTGTACAAGTTTGATTTTTAAGAACAATCCAATTTATCTTTTAAAAACTTTGGACTCATTACTGATGTTTTCTATGACTGCAAACATGTCAGGGGAAGAGGCAGAAGATCCACATCATCCATATGAGGCATTTATGTCTCAGGTTCGAGGTATGTTTGAATGTCATTGTCTATATTTTTTATGTAATTTAAATACATATATATATATATATATAATTTTTCAATTTATATATAAAATTGTTTTCAACAGGATCAGACTCGGCTGCTTCTTACTCTCGCAGGAGAGTCCCTGGTCGCGGCATATTATCATGGAATTCCGACACAATGATAGATGTTTCATTTGATGAGGTTTTTCATCCTGTGGGACCGAATGCCCCGGCATTTATTTGTCAGCTGGGTCATATCATACGTTACCCACATCGATTTCCATTGACCACGCATTACAGGGCTTCTATCCCTCAGGACACATTAGATCGTCTATGGAGGGAGGTTCAGGTAAGAAAATCATTTTACTTTATTTTCTATGTATAAAGAATACTAATATGTTTGATTATTTTATTTATAGAAAAATTTGAAAGTATTCCCTGAAGAGTTTCGGCCTGTGTGTATGAGAAAATGCCGTAAGATGTGGAATGATTATAAAGGAAAAGTGAAGAGGGACCACTGGGTACCAAATGTGGGTGCCCTAAACATTTTGGAAAAAGTCCCGAGGGGTGTCCTCCCGGCTCAGTGGCATGAATTGGTTGCATATTGGTCTACTGAGGGTGTTGTGGTTTGTATATTAATTATTTTGGTGTATATATATTTTCAAGAATATGTGATTTGTTTTAAATTTGAATGAATTGAATGTAGAAGGTGTCAACACGCCATTCTGAGAATCGAGCGTTGCAGGGACCACCTCACATGCTCGAGAATCTTCACGTGTCACAGATCCGACATGAGGTATATATTATTCATTTTTTAATTTATTAATTAATATGGTTTTGTGATTATATTCTTTTAATATACATTTGCGAGAGCAAGGTGCAGGAACTGATAAAATGTCGGTGTGGATGAGGACACGTGATCGCAATGATCCAGAGGTTGCAGCATTGATAGTAAGTGTCTGTACTTACCAATAATTACATAAATCTATATATTAACATATATATATTTATATATATTTAAATATTTCAGAGGCTCAATTTGAAGCTGAGTTAGAACATCTGCCAGAGGACCAGCGACAGCTTCCCATGCGACGGGATGAGATCTTTCATCGCATTATCGGTCGGGATGGGCATGGCTATAGTTTGACCTATGGAGCAGGGATTCCTCATTCTCTAGTGTCACGTGATGCGGTTATCGGTCCTGTTGTTGCTCATATGACACAGCAGATGTCAGGTTTTGAGGCACGGCTGCGCGCTTCCGAGGAGGCAAATGCGCAATAGACAGCTGAGGTTAGAGCACTGCAGGAATATGTGCGTCGAGTTGATGGTGCATGGGATCATATGACGCAGGTATATACTGTATTTATTTATTTAATTTAAATTATTTTTGTTATTAAAATATTTATAATGTTTATTTTTTGTAGGCCCCTGGCCCACCAGAAGGAGGTAGCAGTGATGACAACGCGTGACGCATCATATATTCATGAGATATGTTTTTTGTTTTTACTGGTGGGGTTGACATTGATGAACTATATTTATTCATTTAATTTACATTAGAAGGTTGTGTACTTATAATTTCTTTCTTTTCTTGTTTATTATATGATAGCTAATATTATCTAGGGCGTCCATTTAAAAACTCTAACCCCCCGTACCCCCGTACAGCCCCCCCGCACCCCCGAACAGCCCCCAGCACAACCGTACAACCGCCCCACCACCCCCCCCCCCCCCCGTACAGCCCCCCCCCCCCCCCCCTTACCCCCGTATAGCCCCCCACACCCCCGTACAGCCCCCCCGCACCACCGTACAGCCCCCCCGCACCCCCGTACGGCCCCCTCGCACCCCCATACAGCCCCCCCCCCCCCGGCACCCCCGTACAGCCCCCCGCACCCCCAGACAGCCACCCCGCACCCCCGTACAGCCCCCCGCACCCCCGGACATCCCCCCATCACCCCCGTACAGCCCCCCCCCCCCTGCAACCCCGTACAACCCCCCCCCCCCTCGTACATCAGCCCCGCACCCCCGTACAGCCCCCCCCCCCCCCCCCCGCACCCCCGTACAGCCCCCCGGCACCCACGTACAGCCCCTCGCACCCCCGAGCAGCCCCCCCCCCCCCCCCCCCCGCACCCCCATACAGCCCCCCGCACCCCCCGTACAACCCCCCCCCCCCCACCCCCGTACAGCCCCCCGCACCCCCGTACAGCCCCCCGGCACCCCCGTACAGCCCCCCCCCCCCTCCGGGCACCCCCGTACAGCCCCCCGCACCCGCGGATAGCCCCCCTGCACCCCCGTACAGCCCCCCGCACCCCCGGACAGCCCCCCCACACCCCCGGACAGCCCCCCGCACCCCCGGACAGCACCCCACACCCCCGTACACCCCCCCCCCCCCCCGTACACCCCCCGACACCTCCATATAGCCCCCCCCCCCCCCCCCCCCCCGCACCCCCGGACACAACCCCCGCACCCTCGTACAGCCCCACGCACCCCCGTACAGCCCCCCGCACCCACGTACACCACCTCGCCCCCCCCCCCCCCGCACCCCCGAACAGCTCCCCGCAGCCCTAAACCACCCGAACGACCTCTGAATGCCACGAAACCGTACAACAACAGCCGGTGCGTGAATTGTGAAATGGTCGGCCAGACGGCACGTCATTCGGAGGTGTCGTTTGACCGTAGTCGCCAGAAACACGTTTCCGGTGCCACAAAAACACCAAAGCGGCGTGCGGCGGTCCAATTCAGATCAAACGTGCTCCGAATGATCTGAAACCGCATGAGAATGATAGAAACATTATTCATGAGATGGAGGAGGAGGCGGCACGTCCATCGTACGTGCGGTGCGAGCAGCACAACCGAATGTGTCGTTTTCAGCAGCGCGGCGCGCGCTGAAATGGTGCGTTGGGGGGTCAAACCCACCCGAAAGACCTCTGAATGCCACGAAACCATACAACAACAGCCGGTGCATGAATTGTGAAATGGTCGGCCAAACGGCACGTCATTCGGAGGTGCCGTTTGACCGTGGCGGCCGGAAACGTGTTTCTGGCGCCATTAAACACCAAAACGGCGTGCGGCGGTCCAATTCGGAGAAAACGTGCTCCGAACAACCTGAAACCGCACGAGAACGATAGAGATATTATTCCTGAGATGCAGGAGGGAGCGGCACGTCCATCGGACGTGCGATGCGCACGGCACATCCGAATGTGTCGTTTTCAGCAGCACAGCGCGCGCTGAAATGCCGCGTTGGGTGGTCAAAACCACCCGAACGACCTCCGAATGCCACAAAACTGTACGAAAATATCCGTTGCGTGAATTTTAAAATGGTTGGCCAGACGGCACGTCATTCGGAGGTTCCGTTTGATCGCGGCGGCCAAAAATGCATTTCCGGCGCCATAAAACACCAAAACGGCGTGCGGCGGTCCAATTCGGAGCAAACGTGATCCGAACGACCTGAAACCGCATGAAAATAATAGAAATATTGTTCCTGAGATGCAGGAGGAGGCAGAACATCCATCGTACATGCGGTGCGCGCGGCACGACCAAATGTGTCGTTTTCAGCAGCGCGGCGCGCGTTGAAATTGAGCGTCAGGGGGTCAAAACCACCCGAACGACCTCCGAATGCCACGAAATCGTACAACAACAGCTGATGCGGGAATTTTGAAATGGTCGGCTAGACGTCACGTCATTCGGAGGTTCCGTTTGACCGCGGCGGCCAGAAACGTGTTTCCGGCGCCACAAAACACCAAAACGGTGTGCGGCGGTCCAATTCAGAGCAAACGTGCTCTGAACAACCTGAAACCGCACGAGAACGATAGAAATATTATTCTTGAGATGCAGGAGGAGGCGGCACGTCCATCAGACGTGCGGTGCGTGCGACACGACCGAATGTGTCGTTTTCAGCAGCGCGGCGCGCACTGAAATGACGCGTTGGGTGGTCAAAACCACCCGAACGACCTCCGAATGCCACGAAACTGTACGAAAACAGCTTGTGCGTGAATTGTGAAATGGTCGGCCAGACGACATGTCATTCGAAGGTTCTGTTTGACCGCAGCGGCCGGATACGCGTTTCCGGTGCCAAAAAACATCAAAACGGCGTGCGGTGGTCCAATTCGGAGAAAAAGTGCTCCGAACAACCTGAAACCGCATGAGAATGATAGAAATATTATTCCTGAGATGCAGGAGGAGGCGGCACATCCATCGGACGTGCGGTGCACGCGGCACGACCGAATGTGTCATTTTCAGCAGTGCGGCGTGCGCTGAAATGCCGCGTTGGGTGGTCAAAACCACCCGAACGACGTCCGAATGCCACTAAACCGTATGACAATAGTCGGTGAGTGAATTCTGAAATATTTGGCTAGACGGCACGTCATTCGGAGGTGCCGTCTGACCGTGGCGGCCGGAAACGCGTTTCTGGCGCCATAAAACACCAAACCGGCGTGCGGCGGTCCAATTCAGAGCAAACGTGCTCCGAATGACCTGAAACTGCATGAGAACGATAAAAATATTACTCCTGAGATTCAGGGGGAGGCGGCATGTCCATCGGACGTGCGATGCGCGCGGCACGACCGAATGCGTCGTTTTCAGCAGCTCGGCGCGCGCTAAAATGGCACGTTGGGGGGTCAAACCCACCCGAACGGCCTCTGAATGCCACGAAACCGCATGACAACATCCGTTGCATGAATTGTGAAATGGTCGGGTAGACGGCATGTCAATCAGAGGTGCCGTTAGACCGCGGCGGCCGGAAATGCGTTTCCAGAGTCAAAAAACACCAAAACGGCGTGCGGCGGTTTAATTTGGAGAAAACGTGCTCCGAAGGACCTGAAACCGCACGAGAACGATAGGAATATTATTCCTGAGATGCAGGAGGAGGCGGCACATCCATCAGACGTGCGGTGTGCGCGGCATGACTGAATGCGTCGTTTTCAGCAGCTCGGCGCGTGCTGAAATGGCGCGTTGGGGGGTCAAAACCACCCGAACGACCTATGAATGCCACGAAACCGCACGAAAACATCAGTTGTGTTAATTGTGAAATGGACAGGTAGACGACATGTCAATCAGAGGTGTCGTTTGACCACAGCGGCCGGAATCGCATTTCTGGAGACAAAAAACACCAAAACGGCATGCGGCGGTCCAATTCAGAGCAAACGTGCTCCAAAAAACTTGAAATCGCACGAGAACGATAGAAATATTATTCTTGAGATGTAGGAGGATGCAGCACATCCATCGGACATGCGGTGCGCGCGACACGATAGAATGCGTCGTTTTCAGCAGCTCGACGCGCGTTGAAATGGCGCGTTGGGGGGTCAAAACCACCCGAACGACCTCTGAATACCACGAAACTGCACGATAACATCCGTTGCATGAATTGTGAAATGGTCGGATAGATGGCATGTCAGTCGAAGGTGTCATTTGACTGCGGCGGCCGGAAACGCGTTTCTAGAGTCATAAAACACCAAAACGCCGTGCGACGGTCGAATTCGGAGAAAACGTGCTCAGAATGACCAGAAACCGCACGAGAACGATAGGAATATTATTACTGAGATGCAGGAGGAGGAGGCATGTCCATCGGACATGCGGTGCGCGCGGCACGACCGGATGTGTCGTTTTCAGCAGCTCGGCGCGCGCTGAAATGGCGCGTTGGTGGGTCAAAACCACCCGAATGACCTCTGAATGCCACGATACCACACGACAACATCCGTTGAATGAATTTTGAAATGGTAGGATAGACGGCACGTCAATCGGAGGTTCCGTTTGACCGCGGTGGCCGGAAATGCGTTTCCGGAGTCATAAAACACCAAAACGGCGTGCGGTGGTCGAATTCGGAGCAAACGTGCTCTGAAAAACCTGAAACTGCACGAGAATGACAGAAATATTATTCCTGAGATGCAGGAGGAGGCGGGACATCCATCGGACGGGCGGTGCACGCGGCACGACCGAATGCGTCGTTTTCAGCAGCTCGGCGCGCGCTGAAATGGCACGTTGGGGGTTCAAAACCAACCGAACGACCTCCGAATGCCACGAAACATCACGAAAACATCCGTTGCGTGAATTGTGAAATGGTCAGAGAGACGGCACGTCAATCGGAAGTTCCGTTTGACCGCGGCGGCCAGAAACGTGTTTCCGGAGTCATAAAACACCAAAACGGCGTGCGGCGGTCGATTTCGGAGCAAACGTGCTCCGAAAAACCTGAAATGATAGCATTTCTTAAATCGGGGGTTTTAAATTATTATAGCACAATGATTAGATATTATACATATATTTAATATTATATATATTAAAACATTTAAAATATATTATATATATATATATTTAAAATATTGTATTTAATAGTTTTATGTGAATATTTTTTTAATATATGTATATATATTTATATTTAATTATTTATTTCGGTGGACATTTTTTTAAAAAAAAAATCACTATAGCGACCGCCATTGGTGGTCGCTAATGGTGGTTTTTTTAGTAGTGTTAGCATTGCTATGAAAAGAAGAAATAGCCATTAGCATGCCTATGCGATAAAGCATGAGGCAAAGCAATGCCATGGGAAACACCGCCCAAGGGACCTAAAAGTCCGGTGGATAAGATTGATGTTTACCTTCAGCCATTGATTGAAGAGTTGAATGAATTTTGGGGCGATGGTGTGATGACTTATGACTGCGAAACGAATGAAATGTTCAAACTGCATGCTGCTTTATTTTGGACAATCAATGACTTCCCAGCTTATGCAAATTTATCAGGCTGGAGTACGAAAGGGCAATTTTCTTTCCCTTGTTGCAATAAAAGTAAAAAATCTGTATGGCTTAAACATTCCAAAAAATGGGCATATATGGGTCACAGGCGTTTTCTCCCTCCTCAGCACAGATTCAGAAAGGACAGAGTGGCATTTGATAGTTCTAGAGAGTTCAGCCCAACACCAAAGATCATGACAGGAGTTGAAATGCTATCGCAGATTGAGGAAGAAAACATACGCACGTTATATGAAATTTAGGATTTGGTGGCTCCTCCAGTACATAATATTTGTGCTGCAGGTAGGCAGCGCAGTCACAATTGGAAAAAGTAAAGTATTCTTTATAGTCTTCTGTATTGGAAAAATAACATGTTGAGGCATAATTTGGATGTCATTCACATTGAAAAAAATGTTTGTGATAACATATTGTGGACCATTTTAGGTGTCAGTGGAAAATCAAAGGACCATGTTAATGCACTCCGTGATTTGGAATAAATGGGTTTAAGAAAATAGTTGCATTTATAGTTAGTTGAGGGAAACAAGTCATATATGCCTGCTGCATAGAATACGATGACTACAGAGGAGAAAGAGACATTTCTTTCCATTTTGAAGATGGTCAAGGTGCCTGGTGGTTATTCTTCTAATATTTCAAAGTGTGTGAATCTGAAGAGCAAGACATTGCAAGGGTTGAAAAGTCATGACAATCACATATTACTTCAGCAGTTGATTCCAATCACAATTTTTGAGTACATTGAAAAGATTTGTACGCAACAGAGCTCGTCCAGAGGCATCAATAGCCAATGGTTATTTGATGGATGAGTGTACTACCTTTTGTGCAGAATATCTTACGTATGTTGAAACAAAATTAGATAAGCCCTCTCGGATTCATGATGGTCTAGTTGGAGAAGGAACCACATTTGATATGGACAACATCGATTGGATACAAGCACATCGATATATCTTGTTCAATACTCCATCAGTTGCACCATTAATGCAGTAAGTATCTTATCAATGTGCTTGTATAACTTTTACATGTTTTGTTTGCATAAGATGATCTTTTAAACATCGCATTATCATTTGCAGGAAACACATTAATGAGATAAAAGAAGAGATGCATCGTGCGACTGAGTTGAAAATTCAACACTCTCATTATGCATCATTTCATGATTAGTTCAAGGATTATGTATGTATAAATTGATTTTCATTATGAGTGAAGTATTATACTAATTCTTTCTACATATATCAGTATTGATTTTTATAAATTATGTAGGTTCGTAAGCTGAGGGAGTTAGGGGACCCCACACTACCTGAAGTATTTATCCAACTAGCTGAGGGTCCATCTATAACAGCTCGTCGTTATAAAGCTATTGATGCTAATGGTTTTCGATTTCACATTAAAGATGTTGACGACAAACGAGCAACACAAAACAGTGGCATCGATTGTCCCTTTTTTGATTCTGGTTATTACTATGGTCAATTGATAGACATCAGTGAAGTTGTATACCCACACGGTTTTAAGTACATATTGTTAAAGTGTAATTGGGTTGATCCAGTGCGTGGATGTAAAGTCGATCAATATCAGTTTTCATTGGTGAATTTTAACTATATGTTATACAGAAATAATGAACGAGTTGAGAATGAACCTTTCAGTTTGACATCACTAGCGGAACAAGTATTCTTCATTAATTTGCCTTCGGATCCAAGTTGGCAAGTTGTTGTCAAAATGTCTCGGCGAGGAGTGTTTTTATTTGAAGAAGATGAACCTGAGACTGTTCCGTTTGTTTACCAATAACTTGATCAACATACCATAGTTCAACGTGAAGAAGATATTTATTGGGTCAGAGTGGCTGTTGAAGGAGAAATGGTTGATTTTCATGTTTAATGAAAGGTATAATTTTTTTCCCGCTATTCAGTAGAATGTCCTAGGATATCATAAATTGTCTAATCATTTTATAAATATTTATAAGTTTTAATCCTCACTTTTGTAAGTTAATTCAATCATAAATATTTAGGTTGTTTTTACTCTTGATTTATTGATGTTATAGTCTGTGTATTATCCCTTTGATGTATTCTTCATCTGATTCATGTGCTTCTTGAATTTTTATTAGTTATATCTGAAATTTGGCTATGCATTGACTGGTTTTGTACATAATTTGTATATCTGTTTTGTTAACTTTCTGATTTTTTAAAATTCATCCACAACTAATTATTCAATCCATTTTTTGTTTGATTAACAGTTGTACAAGTTTGATTTTTTAAGAACAATACAATTTATCTTTTAAAGACTTTGGACTCATTACTGATGTTTTCTATGACTACAGACATGTCAGGGGAAGAGGCAGAAGATCCACATCATCCATCTGAGGCATCTACGTCTCAGGTTCGAGGTATGTTTTAATGTCATTGTCTATATTTTTTATGTAATTGACGTACATATATATATATATATAACATTTGTCAATTTATATATAAAATTGTTTTCAACAGGATCAGAATCAGCTGCTTCTTCCTCTCCCAGGAGAGGCCCTGGTCGTGGCATATTATCATGGAATTCCGACACGACGATAGATGCTTCATTTGATGAGGTTTTTCATCCTGTGGGACCGAATGCCCCCAGCATTTATTCGTCAGCTGGGTCATATCATATGAGAACCACATCGATTTCCATTGACCATGCGTGACTGGGCTTCTATCCCTCGGGACACATTAGATCGTCTATGGAGGGAGGTTCATGTATGAAAATCATTTTACTTTATTTTCTATGTATAAAGAATACTAATATGTTTGATTATTTTCTTTATAGAAAAATTTCAAAGTATTCCCTGAAAAGTTTCGGCCCGTGTGTATGATCAAATGTCATAAGATGTGGAAAGATTATAAAGGCAAAGTGAAGAGGGACCACTGGGTACCAAATGTGGGTGCCCTAGACATTTTGGAAAAAGTCCCGAGAGGTGTCCTCCAGGCTCAGTGACGTGACTTGGTTGCATATTGGTCTACTGAGGGTTTTCCGGTTTGTATATTAATTATTTTGGTGTATATATATTTTCAAGAATATGTGATTTGTTTGAAATTTTAATGAATTGAATGTAGAAGGTGTCAACACGCCATTCTGAGAATCGAGCGTTGCAGGGACCACCTCACAGGCTCGGGACTTATCACTTGTCTCAGATCTGACATGAGGTATATATTATTCATTTTCTAATTTATTAATTAATATGGTTTTGTGTTTATATTCTTTTAATATACAGTTGCGAGAGTAAGGTGCAGGAACTGATAAAATGTCGGTGTGGATGAGGACTCGTGATCGCAATGATCCAGAGGTTGCAGCATTGATAGTAAGTGTCTGTACTTACCAATAATTACATAAATCTATATATTAACATATATATATTTATATATATTTAAATATTTCAGAGGCTCAATTTGAAGCTGAGTTAGAACATCTGCCAGAGGACCAGCGATAGCTTCCCATGCGATGGGATGAGATCTTTCATCGCATTATCGGTCGGGACATGCATGGCTATAGTTTGACCTATGGAGCAGGGATTCCTCGTTCTGTAGTGTCACGTGCTACGGTTGTCGGTCCTGTTGTTGCTCATATGACACAGTAGATGTCAGATTTTGAGGCACGGCTGCGCGCTTCCGAGGAGGCAAATGCGCAATTGACAGCTGAGGTTAGAGCACTGCGGGAATATGTGCGTCGAGCTGATGGTGCAGGGGATCATACGACACAGCTATATACTGTATTTATTTATTTAATTTAAATTATTTTTGTTATTAAAATATTTATAATGTTTATTTGTTGTAGGCCCCTGGCCTAGCAGAAGGAGGTAGCAGTGATGACAATGCGTGACGCATCATATATTCACGAGATATGTTTTTTGTTTTTACTTGTGGGGTTGACATTGATGTACTGTATTTATTCATTTAATATAAATTAGAAGGTTGTGTACTTATAATTTCTTTCTTTTCTTGTTTATTATATGATAGTTAATATTATCTAAGGCGTGCATTTAAAAACTCTAACCCCCCGCACCCCCATACAGCCCCCCTCCCCTGCACCCCCGAACAGCCCCCCGCACAACCGTACAACCCCCGCCCCACCGTACAGCCCCCCCCCCCCCCCCCCCCGCACCCCCGTACAGCCTCCTGCACCCCCGTACAGCCCCCGGCACCCCCGTACAGCCCTCCCGCACCCCCGTACAACCCCCTGCACCCCCGTACAGCCCCCTGCACCCCCGTACAGCCCTCCCGCACCCCCGTACAACCCCCCGCACCCCCGTACAGCCCCCCCGGAACCCCAGTACTGCCCCTCGCACCCCCGGACAGCCCCCTGCACCCCCGTACAGCCCCCCGCACCCCCGGACAGCCCCTCGTACAGCCACCGGCACCCCCGTACAGCCCCCCTGCACCCCCGTACAGCCCCCCCAGACCACCGTACAGCCCCCCGCACCCCCGTACACCCCCTCCCCCCCCCCCTGCACCCCCGTACACCCCCCCCCCCCCACACACACACCCGTAACCCACCCACCCCCCCCCCCCCCCCCCCCCGCACCCCCGTACAACCCCCACACCCCCGTACAGCCCCCCCCCCCGGCACCCCCGTACAGCCCCCCGCACCCCCGGGCAGCCCCCCGCACCCCCGTACAGACCCCCGCACCCCCGGGCAGCCCCCCCCCCCCCCCCCAGCACCCCCGTATAGCCCCCCACACCCCCGAACACCCCCCCCCCCCCCCCCGCATCCCCGTACAGCCCCCCGCACCCCCGTACAGCCCCCCCCCACCCCCGCACCCCCGTACAGCCCCCCCCCCAGCACCCCCGTACAACCCCCCGCACCCCCGGATAGCCCCCCTGCACCCCCATACAGCACCCCGCACCCCCGTACAGCCCCCCGCACCGCCGTACACCACCCCCCCCCCCCCCCCCCGTACAGCCCACCTGTCACCCCCGTACAGCCCCATGCACCCCCGGAAAGCCCCCCCCCCCCCCCCCCCCGCACCCCCGTACAGCCCCCCGCACCCCCGTACAGCCCCCCGCACCCCCGTACACCACCCCGCCCCCCCGTACAGCCCCCCCCCCCCACACCCCCGAACAGATCCCCGCACTCTGCCCCACCCCGAACGACCTCTGAATGCCACGAAACCGTACGACAATAGCCGGTGCGTGAATTGGGAAATGGTCGGCCAGACGACACGTCATTCGGAGGTGACGTTTGACCGCAGCGGCCGGAAACGCGTTTCCGGCGCCATAAAACACAGAAACGGCGTGCGGCGGTCCAATTCGGAGCAAACGTACTCCGAGCGACCTGAAACTGCACGAGAACGATAGAAATATTATTCCTTAGATGGAGGAGGAGGCGGCACATCCATCCGACGTGCGGTGCGCGCGACACGACCGAATGTGTCGTTTTCAGCAGCGCGGCGCACGCTGAAATGGCGCGTTGGGGGGTCAAAACCACCAGAATGACCTCTGAATTCCACGAAACCGTACAGAAACAGCCGGTGCGTGAATTGTGAAATGTTCGGCCAGACAGCACGTCATTCAAGGGTGCCGTTTGACCGCGGTGGCCGGAAACTCGTTTCTGGCGCCATAAAACACCAAAACGGCGTGCGACGGTCCAATTCGGAGAAAACGTGCTCCGAACGACCTGAAACCGCACGAGAATGATAGAAATATTATTCTTCAGATGCAGGAGGAAGAGGCACGTCCATCAGACGTGTGGTGCACACGGCACGTCCGAATGTGTCATTTTCAGCAGCGTGGCGCACGCTGAAATGCCGCGTTGGGTGGTCAAAACCACTCAAACGACCTCTGAATGCGACGAAACCGTACGACAATAGCCGGTGCATGAATTGTAAAATTGTTGTCCAGACAGCACGTCATTAGGAGGTGCCGTTTGACCACGGCGGCCGAAAACGCGTTTCTGGCGCCATAAAACACCAAAACGGCGTGTGGTGGTCCAATTCGGCGAAAACGTGCTCCAAACGACCTGAAACTGCACGAGAATGATAGAAATATTATTCCTGAGATGCAGGAGGATTCTGCACATCAATCGGATGTGTGGTGCAATCGGCACGACCGAATGTGTCGTTTTCAGCAGCGCGGCGCGCGCTGAAATTGCGCGTCGGGGGGTAAAAACCACCCGAACGACCTCCGAATTCCACGAAACCGTACAACAACAGCCAGTGAGTGAATTGTGAAATGGTCGGCTAGATGGCACATCATTCGTAGGTGCCTTTTGACCGCAGCGGCCGGAAACGCGTTTCTGGCGCCATAAAACACCAAAACGGCGTGCGACGGTCCAATTTGGAGCAAACGTGCTCCGAACGACCTGAAACCGCACGGGAACGATAGAAATATTATTCCTAAGATGCAGGAGGAGGCGGCACGTCCATCGGACGTGCGGTGCGCGCAGCACGACCGAATGTGTCATTTTCAGCAGCGCGACCCGCTCTGAAATGCCGCGTTGGGTGGTCAAAACCACCCGAACGACCTCCGAATGCCACGAAACCGTACGAACATATCCGGTGCGTGAATTTTGAAATGGTCGGCTAGACGGCACGTCATTCGGAGGTTTCGTTTGACCACGGCGGCCGGATACGCGTTTCCAGCGCAAAAAAAACACCAAAACGGCGTGCGGCGGTGCAATTCGGAGAAAACATGCTCCAAACGACCTGAAACCGCATGAGAACGATAGAAATATTATTCCTCAGATGCAGGAGGAGGCGGCACATCCATCGGACATGCGGTGCGTGCATCACGACCGAATGTGTCGTTTTCAGCAGCGCGGCGCGCGCTGAAATGCCGCGTTGGGTGGTCAAAACCACCCAAACGATGTCTGAATGCCATGAAACCATACGAAAACAGTCGGTGCGTGAATTATGAAATGTTCGGCTAGACGGCACATCATTCGGAAGTTCCGTTTGACCGCGGCGGCAGGAAACGCTTTTCCGGCCCCATAAAACTCCAAAACGGTGTACGGCAGTCCAATTCGGAGAAAACGTGCTCTGAACGACCTGAAACCACATGAGAATGATAGATATATTATTCCTCAGATGCAGGGGGAGGCGGCATGTCCCTCGGGCGTGCGGTGCGCGCAGCACGACTGAATGCATCGTTTTCAGCAGCTCGGCGCGCGCTGAAATTGCGCGTTGGGGGGTCAAACCCACCCGAACGATCTCTGAATGCCTCGAAACCACAGGACAACATCCGTTGCGTGAATTGTGAAATGGTCGGGCAGACGTCATGTCAATCAGAGGTGCCTTTGACCGCGGCTGCCAGAAACGCGTTTCTGGAGTCAAAAAACACCAAAACGGCATGCGGCGGTCGAATTCGGAGCAAACGTGCTTCGAACAACCTGAAACCACACGAGAACGATAGGAATATTATTCTTGAGATGAAGGAGGAGGCGGCACGTCCATCGAACGTGCGGTGCGCGCGGCACGACCGAATGCGTCGTTTTCAGCATCTCGGTGCGCACTGAAATGGCGCGTTGGGGGGGTAAAAACCACCCGAATGACCTCTGAATTCCACGAAACCGCACGACAACATCCGTTCCATTAATTTTGAAATGGACGGGAAGAGGGAACGTCAATCGGAGGTGCCGTTTGACCACGGAGGCCGGAAATGTGTTTCTGGAGCCATAAAACACCAAAACGGCATGCGGCGGTCCAATTCAAAGCAAACGTGCTCCGAAAAACCTGAAACCGCACGAGAACGATAGGAATATTATTCCTGAGATGCAGGAGGATGAAACACATCAATCGGACATGCGGTGCACGCGGAACGACAGAATGCGTCGTTTTCAGCAGCTCGGCGCGCGCTGAAATGGCACGTTGGGGGGGTCAAAACCACCCGAACGACGTCTGAATGCCACCAAACCGTACGACAACATCCGTTGCGTGAATTGTAAAACGGTCGGATAGACATTACATCAATCGGAGGTGTCGTTTGACCGTGGCGGCTGGAAACGCGTTTCTGGAGTCATAAAACACCAAAACGGCGTGCGGCGGTCGAATTTTGAGCAAACGTGCTCCGAATGACCTAAAACCGCACAAGAATGATAGGAATATTATTCCTGAGATGAAGGAGGAGGCGGCATGTCCATTGGACGTGCGGTGCGCGCGGCACGACCGAATGCGTCGTTTTCAGCAGCTCGGCGCGCGCTGAAATGGTGCGTTGGGGGCTCAAAACCACCCGAACGACCTCCGAATGCCACGAAACCGCACAACAACATCCGTTGCGTGAATTTTGAAATGGTCAGATAGACAGAACGTCAATCGGAGGTTCCGTTTGACCGCGGCGGCCGGAAACGCGTTTCTGGAGTCATAAAACACCAAAACGGCGTGCGGCGGTCGAATTCGGAGCAAACCTGCTCCGAAAAACCTGAAACGGCACGAGAATGATAGGAATATTATTCCTGAGATATAGGAGGAGGTGGCACATCCATCGGACGTGCGGTGCGCGTGGAACAACCGAATGCGTCGTTTTCAGCAGCTCGGCGCGCGCTGAAATGGCGCGTTGGGGGGTCAAAACCACCCGAACGACCTCCGAATGCCACGAAACCGCACGAAAACATCCGTTGCGTGAATTGTGAAATGGTCGGAGAGACGGCACGTCAATCGGAGGTTCTGTTTGACCGCGGCGGGCGAAAACGTGTTTCTGGAGTCATAAAACACCAAAACGGCGTGCAGCGGTCGAATTCGGAGTAACCGTGCTCCGAAAAACCTGAAATGAAATCATTTAATAAATCGGGGGATTAAAATTATTATAGCACAATTATTCAATATTATACATATATTTAATATTATATATATTAAAACATTTAAAATATATTATATATATATATTTAAAATATTTTATTTAATAGTTTATATGTGAATATTTTTTTAATATATATATATATATTTAATTATTTATTTCAGTGGACATTTTTTTTTAAAAAATTCACTATAGGGACCACCAAAAGCGGTCGCTATAGGCCTCTAGCGACGAGGCTAAAGCGACCGCCAATGGCGGTCGCTGGGCGGCCGCTAGAGCCCTATAGCGACCGCCATTGGCGGTCGCTAATGGTGTCTTTTTAGTAGTGTTAGCATGGCTATGAAATGAAGCAATAGCCATTAGTGTGCCTATGTGAAGAAGCATGAGGCAAAGCAATGCAATGGGAAACACCACCCAAGGGACCTTGATGTTACTTCATTTGAGACTGGAAGGCCGTATGAAAAAACAATGCATGGCGTTCATGCACGGTATGGAGGAAATCGGGCGCCTATGTAGGGAGGCACCCGGGGGGCGTAAAGGTGAGGGGTCCTGGGGTTTTCTGCACAAAAAGAGTGTTTGCGTGAAAAACACAGGGATGGCGTACAAGTGCGGTAGAGGGATTGCACGTGGCTAGAGGGATTGCACGCAAAGGGATTGGATTGCACGTGGGGAAATGGACAATCCCTAAGGTATGGAAAAACCTAATGAAGGGATTTCACAAAATATGAAGGGACTGCATAAAATTAGAGGGGATTGCGCGCAAGGGGAAGGATTGCGTGCAAAGGAGGAACCCTGAAGTGTTGGAAAATTCACTTATGCCAGTGGGATTGTGTGCAATGGCGAACCCCCTGGGCAAGGTTGCGTGAAAAGTGTTATTACAGGGATACGATATTGCGCGCGTGGGAGTCCGATTTGCATTCACGGGAGCTGGTCCGAATTCCTCAACCCCGAAACGGTTGGGGTCGCCTTCTATTTATAAGAATTAACCATCTCGGAATCCAGGCGGTGCGTGAAATCTTCCACGTCGGGACATGTCGGCATGAAAGGCCTCACCGCGTGGAATCGGGCATGAAAAATTGCGGACCACACCAGTTCTTTTTCGCGAATCCCAGTATTCCTTCGTGAGAACAACATTTTTCCTCGTGAGTACCCTTTAATTTCGCGCACCACTTCCAGGCCCACCGCAGCGGGCCTCTGAGTCCGAATATAACTTTGCTTCATCATTTCAAAACTTCCTCTTGGAGTTACGAACGTTTTCCAGCATCTACAAATGCCCCCCCTCAAAATTGGATTGTCGAGAGGTCACAATGGTCGGATTCTGAGGGAAATACGGAAATGCCGAATGGTGGATCTCCTAGGCACTTTGCCCAAAAAAATCCAACGGGGCACGCAAAACTCTGGATTGGCGCGGAATTCACTTTCCGCACAGCGTGGAACCCTGTCCTCACCTATAAAAAGGGGCACTAGGTCCCAAGTTCCGTACTCAAGCTTTTCTGCATGATAGGTTCAATTCTCTCGTGTGCGAAATTGCTTCCGTGGCTGCGCACAAAAACGCTTTGGCAGTGCGTGATCCCTTCCGAGTTTTGGGTGCATTTCCACGCAAACTTGGGGTATTTCATGCCAACAGTCCTGATTGCGTGCCTAACTCCTGAATTGCGCACTGTAAGTCCACATTGCGTGCAACCCATTCCGATTCCACGCACCTCTTCTATATTTAATGCAACTCTCAAGAAAATTCAGAATGGCTGCAAACAAAGTTGATGAGGGGGAAGCCGCTGCTCGTAGAGCTGAAATGGTGGTGAATGATGAGGTTTATGGCGCCAAGATGGTCATTTCCAATAACCTATCCTTGTTCAACCTACTGACCCCCACCCAGAATAAGTATCCTCTATCTGACAACCTCCCACTTGGGAACTTCGGCATCCTGGAGGAGGTTCCCCAGCCGGGCTTCGAGGTGGACACACCGCGGTCATGGGTGACCTAGGTGGATGAAATTCCCTGCTACAACATCACCAACAACGACCATCCTGCCAGGGAAACCAGGCATATGGATTTGTATGTCCTGAACCCGAGGACTAGGACCATTACCAGGGATGAGCCTACCATGGAGAATTCTCTGGCCCTCTACACAAGCACGTTCCATCAGAGCATCACAAATGACACTAAGGGATGGCTGAAAGATTGGGACCTGCGGTCCGAGGGCAACTTTACTAGTGAGTGGGCATGGGTGTTCTGGGATCTCCATACATGCGACCAGTTTGGGGCCGAGCTGTGATATATTGGCCTGTTCGAGGAGGCTTGGACGTCGAAGTTCCACTTCCACCGCCAACCTGATCTCGGGCCGGATCTATTCACCCGATGGTCCCCTAAAACCAACACATTCCACCTTCACCATGGGGAAGTTGGAATCAACCTCTGGGATGTTCACTACATCACAGGTATCCCACTGGAGGGCTACCAATACGATGAGTTCGTTCCTCCAAGGAACACCGGGGAAGATAGCTCACGAACCCCCATGCTGATGTGTAACCTATTGGAGCTGGCCCAAGAGAGGCTGGGGGTCATGGACTTCCAGAAAGACATCGCCTTTAAGGACTGGTTCAGTGAGTTCCTAGAGAAGGACCAGACGATCAAGATGTCGGGACGAGGATAATGGAACCCAACCGCGGCCCAGAAGAGCAGGAATGGGTCATACTGGAGGGCCCTAGAGGCGGGGCAATACCAATCGTGGGGCTACTGTGTCATTGAGGCCCAGGACCCAAACATCCGGTACTCCGGGTTCCTCGCCACCTTCCTGAGTGGGTGGCTCCTGCTATTGCAGGACGTAAGGATAGGCGTCGGTCCAGCAACACTAGTGATGGTGGGCACCATGGCCGCCGACAAAAGGTTCAATTTAGGGGTCCCCCGTATTGGCCAAGCTGTATACCATTCTTGGACACATATCACAAGGGGGGTCACCTCGGAGGGTATATGGCCCCTTCCTGGTCTTTCACGGCTAGGTGGCTGCTCATCTTGGTGGGTATACTTTCCGAAATTCCATCCGTCCTCCGGGAAATGGCCTGTGACCATCTCTACTGAACATCGCCGGGGTGTCACCGATGACGCTCAATGAAGAGGGTGTAAGGATCTGAATCGGTAACCACAATAGTTTCAACTTCAGCCCATTCCCCACCCCAGTCGACCAGATGGTGGGCAATGGGCGAGGCTCACTAGAGAAGCAAGATTATTTTCAGAGAATTCAGGGCAGGTTTCTCGTGGCTCAGATCGATGGGAAGGGGATCTGCGATCCATACGTGCCATCCTGATTTTCCAGGCAATTCGGGTGCCTCCAACGAATGCTGAAGAAGGTATTTACGGCTTTCTGGGAGGAGAAGAATCCCTGTGTCCTGGGCCAGATGTGGTTTATGTTCACCACTTTTGGGTCCAGTGACATCATTACTCTTCCTCCCACTGGGGTCGACGCTGGCCTAGTAACCGAGTACGCCGAGCACTGGACTATTGCATACCCTGAGGAGATTTTACACAAGCGAGTCCAGAAACTTGAGACTACCCGTGTGGAAACCAAGTGATGGGGGAGGAAAGTCCCTATTATAAGGGGAGAACTAGGGGCATGCCGGGCAGGGAGGCAAGCGCGGGCTGGGACATCAGTAGCGGGGACATCATATAGTACTGTCGTCACCTCATTGCCCAGAGGGGGTCACACGAGGCGGCCAGTGAGCAGCCTGTGAAGTAGATAAGATACTTGTTCGAAACTTCCCACGATGCAATCATTCCGGCACTATGGTTGGCCTAGATGACCTTGTGGCAATCAATGAGCGTTGAATCCATCTGGCAGATGATAATGCAGGATGGGATCTAGCTGCCAGAGGTTGGGCTCATTCAAGTTACCGACAGAGTAAACTTCCATCAGCCGCATGCCTATCTAATGGCCATGGACACATACGCGTGCCAAAGGGGTCGGCGTGCAGAGCCACCTTTCCTGGTGAAAGTGATGTTCGGCTAAGAACATGATCCAGAAGTGATGACACCGAGAGAGGAGATAGTGATGTGGAGTCGGATGAAGAGGAGGAAAAAGCAGAGGATGAAGGCGAAGGAGAAGATGAAGGAGAATGATAAGGAGAACTGAAGGTGAGGGGTCACAGGGGGAAACCTACCAAAAGATTCTCTAGGAGAGTGGCGATATTTTCGGCTCTGATCTTGACATAACTGAGATACTCGAGGTCTGTCTCTATCTTTATTCATTTTCCTTCTCTGTCTATTCTCTTCTGCAATTTCTAACCCATCTCTCTATCTCACTCAGGAGCACCTAGGTGATGATAAGGTGTCCCCAATAGAGGAGGGAGGAAAGGTGTTGGTGGGACATGATGGGGCTCTGACGCCGATCATTGAACTAACAAGCGCTGAGGGGTCTCCTATTATGACAGCTCCTGTAGAGGCCAGAACTCTAGAGGCCGAGGCTCTGGGTTCCTATATGTCCCATGCTTCACTGCTGGTCCTTACTATCAAGGATCCAATCTAATCAGGGTGCGCCTTGCACAGTGATCTCAACATTGGTGGCTTGTCGGGCTGCTGAGCCCAGGTCGTCAATGAGCGAACCAACGGTGGGCATACCACCTCATCCAGAACATACTTCCCGCACTGAGTGGGCCCCGAAAATTTGTGAGAAGGGGGTGGAAGACATCAGCAGTGCTGTTATTTGAGTGGGGCCGGAAGATGATGGAGGCCCCATCACTATCAGGGAGAAAGAGGAAGGTCGCTCGGACATCGACGATCCTATTCCTCATGAAGACATACCTAAGGCAGACCCTACTGCCGACCTGTTGGATGCCTTTCCCACATATCGGCCTGCTGATCCCGAGGAGAAAGACGACTCAGACTCAGAAGCGGTAGAGGAGAGCCATATGACACGATGAAAAGGGTGGAAGTGTATCCAGCGCTTTCTCAGGAAGCCTCGGACGGATTGGGTGAGGCGGATGGGATCACTTCAGACCTAGCTGCACTTCTTGTGTGCCAGAGGGGATAACACTCAATGCATTTATCTCATGGTCCATGATTACATGTCTGAGAAGATACGTGAGAGCAGCTGGCGCACTGAAGTTGCGTAGTGTCGGGAAAGATCAGCGAGCAACGAAGCGTTTCTGTGGGCGGAGCAGGAGGTCTGGCCCCTCGAAGGGCAGGAGGTAGAGAAGGAGGTCTTCATTGCAATGTACTCTGAGCTCATGGTGAAAATGATGGACCAACTGGATGATGACCAAGAACAATTGGTGGAGGCGAGTCACCAGATGACAGTACTTCAAACCAGGCGGGCCCAGACACAAGCTAGGTTTTGCGAGCTACACTCTATGGATGTTGATGAAGAGAGGGACTTCAAAGAGCTAGAAGCAGTCCTGGAGGCTACTAACCAAAGGGTAGCAGCGTTGGAAAGATCAATCCAGCACACTGATCCCTAAGGGCTCTGTTTTGGCCATCCCATGATCTTTTTTCTTGTACTACTCATCATTCCGATCCAATATATTGACAAATCCATTTATATGTACATTTGGTTTAATATGATCACCATAGTCCTGAAATGAATAAAAACCCACCCCTAAGCTCTTGTGGGTTGCACCCAATATGAGAAGTAAAGAATGCTCGTGTTATCATTTCTTCCAACTGTGGGGCATTAACCAAGCTTCAGGCATCTAAAATCAGGCCTGGATTTCTGAGGAGAGGACCTCAGATCGATTGATATACCATCTTATCAATGTGTTCTGACACACGAGCAGGACATTGCTGGGGGAATTTAAAACCATCCAAACATAGGGAGATGAAAAAGGTGAATCACGTTACCCGAATTCGGAACACTATAAGGGAGTGATGATGGAGGATAACTATTCAATGTGGTAAAAACGCAGCATCCATATTGCATTGGCCTAAAATGGGGACAATAAATGAGGGATGACCACTGACCATGTTTGCAACACGAGGCCTAACTCAAATATCGTCGGTCAGTCTTCTGGAACGATGGCCCAGGAAAGCAGGCGGACCAAGGTTTATCATCCATTCTTTTAAAATAGGCGGAAAAAAGGTCTATCATCCATATTGTTGCAGCAGGAGGACCAAGGTCTATCATCCATACTATTAGGGGGTCCCATAAAACATGACTAGTCTTCCGGGACATTAGCCCAAGACAGCAGGCGGACCGTGGGTCTATCATCCATATTTCTAGAATAGGCGAACCAAAGGTCTATCATCCATATTGTTGTAGCAGGAAGACCAAAGTCTATCATCCATACTGTTAGGGGGTCCCATCGTACATGAAAGAGTATGAGGATCCTAATAAAGGGGCATGCAAAGCGTGGAAGTGGAGTGGTGGTTTGTTCGAAAACAGTCCAAACACTCCCAAAATTGCACCACCGTGGTGGAGGCGCGTTAGGCGGACGACATGACCTCTCTAGTGAGAGAACTGTCGCTTCCCACCAACACTATGGGGCATCCCGAACTTATCTGGGTTAGATGTCGCAATTAAACCACCCCCCAAAAATTCAGGCCGACGGGCTGACAATAAGGAGGGACGAGATTTGGTAATCCCTGGGGATGGACCCAAGACAAAATGTCCAGGCGTTCCTACGTATCTCATAAGGGTTAGAATCAATCCAAACATAATTCTTGATGGTTCCTTTTAATGTCATCAGGGATATGACATAGGAGGGTTAATCCTTAGAACGTTGTGCGCGTGGTGCAGCTAATGAAAACCCGACGTGAATGAGGACATAATCTCGTACTACGCCATGCAGTCCAGTGGTTGGGGTCCTGAAGGCGGGACCAAAGATACGAACTTTCTAAACTCGAGCTGGACCCAAAGTCAAGAGGACTGGGCGTTCCTACGTATCCCATTAGGATGGGAATCAAGCCAGATGTAGTTATAAGGAGATCATAGTTTTATGGTCTTAGAGCTGGGACCAGGGATCAGTAAGAAGGGAAGGAGACACATAGTAATGTGACTAAAGAAACCCATCATTAATGAGGATGGGGTCATGTTTACCATGTGCTCATTTGGGACGTGTTTTGTTCGAGGGACGGAACACGAAAGTTTGGCTGGGCCTATGGGGAAGTACCCAGGCGCTCCTACGTATCTCATAGGGATAAGAATCAAGCCATACATAGTTCATGAGGGCACGACACGACAAGGTTCTTGTGCAAAGGATGAGAGAGGCGTGCGGGTCTAGTCCTTGCACCAAAAGAAGCGGTATTTGATATATCTTGTTTTTCCTTGAAGGTGAATGTTTTTTATTTTGTGGAAGGAATGGCCTAGGTTTGAAATTCCTGGAATTTCCAAAATAATAAAGATGTGATAGGAATTGAAAAATGGTATGGAAATTGACCAATACCTGACGTGATGTCCCTTATGGTGAGGTCACCACAATGCAGTGCCGTTTTTCATTGTGCGACCGAGACGATATCATCACAGTTTATGGTCGTGTGGTAGGACCGATCAGCACAGTTTAAGTTCGTACGGTTTGGACTAGGGGGATTACGCATAGTGCGATATGGTGTACCCAATGTGGATGTGGGAAGATCCTTATACCGTCACTGCACGCGATTCCGGGATAGGAACCTCAGGCCAAGGAGCTGATGAGGGTCAAAAAATCAGGGGGGAAGGAGACACTAGCTTCTAGCGGAGCTGGGCCCGAAACGCAACGTCTGGGAAACCTCTCATTTCCCATGGGGATGATGGTCGAACTACACACGATCCTTAGAGAAAACCCAGGCATATAACCTTGGCGCTCGGATCGCAATAGCCCCGAGAGACGTCATTACGCAGCTTTGTCTGTCTGACGTGTGGGGGTGAAGTGCGGGCTATTGCTTGGAGTGTTGAGATTCCACCTTGACACGATGGGGTGGAACATAATGTGAATCATGCAACCAAAATTCAGGGCCCGAAGAAGCCGACGTGATGATGGAGGATTACTACAGACCATGTTCGCAACACAACATCCTATCATGTTATCCTTGGGGACAAACAAATGAGCATCAACTACTGACAATATTCGCGACGCGAGATTTGTATCAACTTGTTGTCTAAAAACCTTAGGGGAGTTGGCCCGTGATGGTAGGAGAGCACTTTTGCGTTGTATCCAAGATGTTCATGGGGGTCCCTCCAGGTGTGAAAGATAATGGGGGATTGAATGAAAGGGAGCATGAAACTTGGAAATTAGAAAATAACTTGCCTAAGTCAAATCTGACACTCCAGGTCCTAGACCAGAGTACTGTAAGCACATTAATGGACCACTGAAAAGGGTGGAAGGGCTCAGTTTGAGAGCGGCCAAAAGATGGAGGATTATCGGGAGGAGGGGTCATGGATCCAAAAACCCTGTACCACACCTATATATCCCCTCACAGGGAGGGATAGGCCAAGAGGTTGAGGTGACTAGGAGATCGTTGGATCTCTTAAGAGATGGGTCTGGACCTGAAACCTAGATATTTAGGCGGCCCTACGTATCCCATAAGGACGGGAATCAACCCGCACGTAGTTCTAGAAGCACATTTTAACGTAATGTAGGACGATAAGGGTAATATGTTCCAGGAATGTATACGGCACGGCGGATAACCCATGGTGGATGAGGAAATAGTCCGACACTACACTGCACACTCCGGGTAAGGACTGGGCTAAGGGGCCCGAGAAGGCCAAGGGGCCTGAGGCTGGGCCTCGGTCCGGGAGACCTGACAAGCTTGCAGTTTAACGTCTTGTGAGGACGAACATGCATTTTAAGGTCATGCTGGACCACAAGGATCCTAGTTTAAGTTCTTAGAACTTGGACCAAATGGGCCCAAATGCAGGGCTAAATGTAGTTTAAGGTCATGTTGTACTGTCATCCAGTGTAAGGTCATGGGGGACCCTTATCCAGTTTAAGGTCATGGGGGACCCTTATCCAGCTTAAGGTCATGGGAGACCCTAGGGGCCAAAATGTAGGACCAAATGCAGTTTAGGGTCATGCAGGACCCAAATACCTCAAGAGAAGTACTTCCTGAGGAACTTGGAATTGGTGGTAGGAGTTACACGCTCGCCGTCCATAGTCAACAGGGAATACGCACCATTGGGATAGACCTTATGCATGATGAAAGACCCCTCCCATTTGGGCTCCAACTTGGGTGGTTTCCTGCTGGGAATCATTGGCGCCCTGAGGGCCAGTACCAGATCGCCTTTCAGGAAAGAGCGGAGGAGAACCCTCTTATTGAAAGCTCGAGCCATCCTCCAATGATGCCTTTCCAGGTTGTGCAGAGTGTGAATCCTATTCTCGTCCAACACTACCAATTCTACTAGATGGATTTCAGCAACCATATCTGGCGCTTTCTGGTCGTAGACCACGGTGTGCAATGAGGGCAGCTGAATATCGATGGGCAGGACGACCTCATCTCTGTACACCAGGGAATATGGGGTCACCTGGGTGGAATTACGAGTCATAATCTGATAAGCCCATTGGGCATTGGGGAGCTTGTCCGGACAAATTTTATTATTATGACCAACCATTTTTTTGCAGATTTTTAGAGAGGGTTTTATTAAATTCCTTGATCTATACATTCCCCTACGCATGGTAGCGGGAGGTATGGTTAGAGAAAATGTTGTACTTGGCGTATAGTTTCTTCAGCTCGGCTACTTGGAAGATTGTTCCATTTTTCGTGAGAATAGCGTGAGGTATGCCAAATCGATAGATGATGTTGGAACTCATGAAGTCAGTGATATAACGGTCTTTGATTTCCTTGAGCGGAATTGCCTCTTCCCACATGGAAAAGAAATCCGTAGCGGTCAGAATGAACTGGCATTGGCGATCCGTCGCTGGTGGGTAAGGTCCTATGACATCCAACCCCCAGACTGCAAAGGGCCAAGAATACTTGGTAGTGTGGAGGGGCTCTGGTGGCTGATGAAAAAAGTAAGCGTGAACTTGGCATGCGCGACCCCTCTTGGAGAACTCGATGCAATCATGGATCATGGAGGGCCAAAAGTACCCTAGCCTCTGAATTTGGTAGGACAACTTCGACTGGCCTGGTGGGCACCACAGGAACAAGAATGAACCTCTTGGATGACATGTGGGATCTTGAATCCTTGAAGTAAATGGAGGATAACACCATAAAATCCACATATGTAAAGGATATACTCAAGGCCGGGACCACTCTGAATGGTAAACTGCATTGCGCAGTGTCAGATTCGCTCACGCTCAGCTCGAGCTGACTGAAGATTACCGCACTGGAGGTATTCAAACAAGGGTGTCCTCCAATCAGTAACTATTTCGATTACTGCATCTTGAGTCCCCGGTGATCCTGATGTAGGGGCACCAGCGATGAGATGGTTCTCTCACGGGCCATGATCATCTTCCTGGAGAATGGGAGCAACGACTCTCCGGTGTGCAATGTGGATAATCAAGTCGTCCTGTTCGGGCTCTGCCAACGATGCGGCCAGGCTGGCCATAACATCTACTCGACTGTTCTGCGACCGGGGGATATGAATGACCTCTGGCCGAGAAGGGAACTGAGCCATTAAACGGAGGTTTCACTCCAGAAATGGCATGAGTTCTGGTTTTCTGATAACATAGTCACTATTGACCTTCTTGATTACCAGCTCGGAGTCCCCATTCACATGAAGATGGGGCATGTTGATCTTGAGGGCCAGATCAAGGCCAGTGATGAGGGAATGCTATTCTACCTCATTGTTGATGCAACCTTCTGACAACAAGAAGAAATATGAAAGAACGGCTTGCTATGGGGTGATGAAGATGATACCCAGGACCACTCTGTTGAGCCTAGGATTGTTGACCCTTCTACCGGTGGGGCTCCGGGAGGCACCATCAAAGTGAATCTGCCATCATGGGATGGCATAATAAATTGAGAGGATTACCTCATCAGGAAAGCCTAGATCCAGTGGCTGGTCCGAAGAGGTTGGATTAGAAGCTAGGAAGTCTGCCAACACATGTACTTTGATAGCCTTCTGAGGTACGAACCTGATGTCGAACTGCTAGAGGATCACTGCCCAACGCACTAGTCGGCCGATCAGCATAGGACAGTTCAGGATGTACTTCAACGGGTATACCCGAGATACCAGATGTACCTCGTGGTGCTGCAAGTAGTGCCTCAATTCCTGCATGGCATATACGAGCTCCAAGGAGCTCTTCTCGATGGGAGAATATCAAACTTCCATATCGAGGAGTATGCCGTTATGGTAGTAGAGGATATTCTCTATTCCCTCATTGTTCTTCTGGATGAGAAGTGTGCCATGGGACTATTCCAGGGAGGTCATGTAAAGGACCAGCAGCATTCCAGAGATAGGTGGCATCAGGACCGGAGGTTGGGGCAGATACTGCTTGATTTCCTCGAAGGCGTCTCGACACTCTTCATCCCATTCATAGGAGGCGCCTTTCTTCATGATTCGGGAAAAAGGCTTACACTTGCTATCCAGCTTCACAATGAATCAGTGTATATAGGCTATGTGGCCTTGGAGGCCTCCTAGCTCCTGAATATTACTTGGGGGAGGCATCTGGCTGATGGACTTGATCTTCTCCGGGTCGATCTCAATGCCTTTGTATCCGAAAATAAAGCCAAGAAACATTCCGGAGGTGACCCCAAAGGCACACTTCAATGGGTTCATCTTCAGCTGACGAGAACAGAGGATGCCAAACACTTTCTCATGGTCTTTGAGATGGTCATGGTGCTGGTGAGATTTAACCACCAGGTCATCCACATAGCATTCCACCAGTGTGCCGAGGATTTGCTTTAATATGCGATGCATGGCCCGTTGATAGGTGGAGCCCGCATTCTTCAGGTCGAGTGGCATAACCTGGTAACAAAAAGTAACTTGGGGGGCCCTGAAGGCAGTGAACTATTCATCCTCGGGGGCCATCTGGATCTGGTTGTACCCAGAATACCCATCCATGAAGGAGAGGGCTTGGAACCTAGCCATGGCATCAATCAAAAACTCTGTCACTGGAAGGGGAAAGTCATCTTTCAGACAGTGGCTGTTGAGATCGTGGAAGTCGACACAGACCATGATCTGTTAGTTCTTCTTCCTGACTGTAAAAATGTAGGCTAGCCACTGGGGGTACTGAACTTCCATGACGAAGTTGGATTTAATAAGATTTTCAACTTCAGCCTCAATCATGGCACCATGAGAAGGGTGAATCTTTCCGGGAGGCTGCCTGAACCTGCAATGGTTTGCCGGAAGGCCAAGGAGGTGGATGGATACCGGGGGATCTAGCCCTAGAATATTATCATAACTCCATGAGAACAAAACACATTACTGTTTGAGAAAGTCTATATACTGTTGCTGCTCCTCAGGGGGCATAGCGGCGCTGAAAAATGTGGGTCTCAGGTCTGCCTCGCCACTAAGGTTCACCTGCACTAACTCGTCGACCGTGGTGGAGATGCCCTTCTCAAAGGCAGGGGGAGCATCTTCCATTCTTCCTCTCCACTTATGGAGGGATCATCCATGGGGGTAGCTACTTCGGGGCTACCAGACCCAGATGGGAAGCTAGTGCTGGCTTGCGTGGTCGTGGTCATCATATCAGGAGACTCATGCACTACGAAGACCATGAGGCCAAAGGCGGTTGATCCAATCCCATCTGGTCTTTGGACCAAGGGGCCACACTTTATGACATCAAAGAAGTAGTGGTGCATCTGCTTGAGCCGGTTAATTCCATCCCGGCAGAAGAGACATGCATGACATACCTCCGTTTCCATGAGCCTGACGTCCTGATACCACACAGGGGTAGGAGGCTCGGGGATCACCTGAGCCTGGTTGGTGTAGGAGTACGAGGTGATTTCTCACTGCCTCATGGACCTGGTAATATGCCTTCCACTTGTACCCGAATCAATAAAGCACTACCCCATGTCGGGGGGGTTTTGGCCTCCAACCGATGGATTGGGAAGACATAAGCGTCATCCAAACCCGCCTAGGGATCACTTGTGACAGTGGCGGGCTCAACCTCACCTACCAGAACCTTCTTATCCCTGATCTTGTAGTAGTCGGTGTCTAGATAATAGGATTTGCAAGAGGCAAAAGGAGACGCATCTCCTTGGAGCATGCCTACTCGACCATTAAGGGAGTATTTGAGGCATTGGTGATACGATGAGGGGACTGCTACGTGATGGTGGAGCCACGGCCTTCCAATCAACGCATTGTAGGCTGTGTCCGGAGAGACAACCATTAATTTGGTGCTACAATTAGGCCAACAAACTGGGTCTTCAAGTGAATGGTGTCGAGTGGAGTTTGCTCAGTCCTGTCGTACCCCTGTATCCTGAGGTCGGAGGGAGTTAAATCATCCTCAGACAACCCCAACATTTGCAATGTCCGAGTTGGGATTAGGTTAATCTCAAAAACCGTGCCAACAAGACAGCAGTGTACTTTCATGCTATTGAACTGGCTAGTGATGTACAATGGGAGAATTTGACCCTGTATGGGAGGGTCTTCGTCTTCACCGAAGAATGAGAGAACCACTTGACATTCAGCGTTCTCAATCTCCTTGACGTAGAAGGCTTCTACAGCCGCTACCTCTGTCTCAAACTGGAGGGGGATCCTTAGGGCCTCAGAAAGTGCCTCACGCATTTCAGATGACAGGAGAAGAGCCTCATGTATAGAAAGCCTTACTGGAATGATGGCCAGGTTCTTCAGAACATCATACTTCCTGGCCAAACCCGAGCTTCTGCTTACAGGAGGCCGCTCTGCGATTGGAGGGATAACTAGCTCTGCCGGCTGGACTTGTGACTCACTGGTACTAGGAAAGTATCGTTTTTCACTAGTAGAGGCCCGAAGATTAGCACCGGAAGGCTAGGGTTGGCTGGTGGTAGGGCAGATCTGGTCGCGGCACGGATAAGGTATTCATGCCTGATCCAGAAAGACAAATGGTGGTGGAGGCGGACCTGTCGACACCAGATGAAGGGGTCGCATGTGCTAAGCTATGTACTGGGCCTACTGCCTGGTCTTAGTGGTGTGCACGGCCTGGCTGGAGGTGCCAACTTCCGTGCCCCGGCGACTCATGTAGTTGCGGCTCTGCCAACATTGGCGACAGATGGGGACATTGGGAAGGTCCACCTGGCGTTCCTCATCTTCGAGAGTCAAAAGGTATTTAAAAACTCTATGGTGATAACCGAAGTGTACCATAGAATATCACTCAATGATTAATCCACTACCGGATGGAGTCTCGAAGGGATTCCCATTTCTGGGGGCATAAAATCACCAAGAGTGCGGGATGACCAAGGCATTAGCAGGGCACGTTCTTTCTTCTTGCTCCACCGCTTGCTCTTCTAGGAAGAGGTAGGCTAGGACGAAGATGCCAAGGTAGAGCTCGCAGATTATGAGGGCTCTGGCTAATTCCGGTGGGCACGGATGATTCCATAAGCATGGGCGACCATCTGGTAGGCCATCCAGTCGTTATACTTCCAGGACCAACAGTCGGAAACTAGCTGCCATTCATCCTCGTCGTCGCTACTGCCATGCGATCTCACAAAAACACATACTACTTGTGTCGGGGCTAGGCCCAACCTGACTACATTGTTGTCAATTTGGTCATGGAGCCAGTCTTTGAACACGTATCATCACTGGATGGTGTTCCCTAGGGTCCAGTGTTAGGGTCAGTAATTGGGGTGATCAGTGAGATGCGCCTTTTCTAGCTTCTGGCAATCAGGTAGCCGCACTATTCTTTACTCCAAGGTACTGTAGAATTAACCAGGGACCTGGGCCTCGTCAAAAAAGTATGTCTGATTCCTCCTATCCGGAGAGGGGGTTCTTGGAGTCTATCCCTGATGAGGGGCTGAAGGAGCATGTCGAGGAGGCGGAACCTGATTATCTAACCTAGGTGGTGAGGGTGCATTATGCGGAGGCTCCCACCGATTTTTAGGTAGTTGCTACTAGGCTGGAGGCTGCACCCTTTGGGGTGGACCCCTATGGGGGTATGGAGATGGCCTCACTGGTAGCAACTCCAGCTGCCTGGGGGCCTCTATCTGGGCCAAAACAGCGGGATCAGCTCTAGCATCTCTCCATTCATGGATTACAGGAGGTAGCGGGCGTACCTGACTGGCTTGTTGCAGGGCTTATTTGAGGCACTGAGCCTTGTCTGAGAAGTCCTGGAACCCTCTAGGGTAATTATGAGTGATCAGAGAAGGAACCATCTCTATGTTGATGTTACCTATGCACATTTTTAGTAATTTATCATGAGTTAGTGGCATGCCAATGGAGTATGTGAGTCTCTTCCACCAGTCGACGAGGTATGCGACAAGCTTATCGGGCCTTTGTTTCCACCTGAAGAGGTCTACGATGTTCGTATTCTGGGTTGTGGAACTGAACTAGTAGAGGAATTTCATACAAAAGTCCTCTGAGAATATCACAGATCTAACATGGAGCTGGCTATACTAGACGAATGCTGGTCCTTATAGTGTCTGAATGAAGCAACGGAGCTTGGCGGCCTCCTGCTGCGCCGTAGTTCGAAACATAGGCCCGCACCTCAAGTTGATGTGGTCCATGTGCTGTGGTGGGTCTCTGGTACCGTTAAAGGGGGAAAAAGTGGGGTTCCCAAATCTTGGCGGGGCCGACATATCATCCACCCATGCTCGGTATGGCTTGCCGTTCGGTGGGATTGTGATCTATCAAGTTTCTAGAGCCTCTAAGTGGGCAATGAGTGCCTCCATCGGATCGTCTAGACACGGGTTCCTGTCCTGATGGGGATCCCTAACCACAAGAACATTGTCGGGCTCTTCAATCCGGTAGTCAAGCTCAGTAGCTCACGGGGCGGCTGGTGGAGTGACTCTTGGGGAAACGGGAGGATCCCGAGCGGGGTCTCTTTGGAGATCACGCTGCTCATGAGGGTTCAACGAAACGTATCGCGCCCTCTTGCCATGAGCACCAGCCTCTCCACTGTCGGTGAACACAACATGATTGTGGTTTCCCAAGAGAATATTGTCAAGGGGTAGTTGCTCATCCCCTGCTATCCTGGCCTAGGATCATTGTAGTCAGGCCGCTGCTCTACAATGCATTCGGCTAAGAGCTTATCAACCAGCCTCTTCTTCTCAGCAATATGTTGGCGTAGCATGGCCTTCTCGATATCTTCCTCTGACTTTTGTACTGAGGCAGATGGGTCAGTGAGCTTGATAGCCCTGACATGCTCCTTACCCTTGCTGATGTTTCGGCTTAGTGTTAATGCTTCAATGGGCATGGAGAGGCCCAGGAGGTTCCTCGGCTGGCGAGTAATTCTCCCTAATGGATCCAGTAGCGGATTTTACTCATGGAGTGAGTCCCCATTGAGGAGTTCCACACAATTTCCCTCTCCCGACAGGTCGGCCATGTTGACTGCCACTGCCCTCGAGGGCATGGCCTCGAAACCGCTCATTGAGTCGGGCTGTCAGCGAATTGAACTGAAGAGAAGGGCAGCATACTGCCCCCATCCATGGACTTTTTCATGGTGGTGGATTCCCTAATAACATTGTGGAGTACCTGAAAACACTGAATGCATTGTTGTTGTAGGGCCCTCTTGTGGCCAAGATATTCGGGGTGCCGAACTGTGGGGGGCGTGGCCAGGTCGACCCGACGACATTGCTCACCGATATCCTCAAGATGTGCTGGAATCCTAGGATAGGGTTCTTGGTGGTGGTGAAGACGGGAGTGAGTCGCCCAGAGAGTCTGGCGGAAACATTCAAACTCTCCCTGGGTGAGCAATTCTGGTAAGTCAAAATTTGATCCTACAACCGGCCAAAACTTCTCGGGGAACTGGTAGCGGTGTCGAGGCAGGCCGCTGGGCCAGTGGGTTGGTCGGTGGAAAAAATGGTGAGCAGGCCCATTGGCCGCTGAATCCCAAGTCTTCCTCCAAGGGTTACAGTGTCCTAGCTGCCACATCACGATAGGATGGGCTGATGAACAGGCCTCCTTTCATATTGTCGGTGCTTGCCGAGGGTGTGCCATGTCGCGACTCTTCCGTTGGTCCCCAAAAAAGTTCTCCACCCTCTCTGACTGAGGTGGAAGGTGCTTCCTAAGAAGCCAAAGGTAACTGAAAATTTGATTCTTGGGGGTACTCCAAGTCCTCTTCCTCCTATATATCCCTTCGGAGGGTGGCTAGAATCATACGGATCTCGCATTCGGGGTATATGAGACTGAAGTGCCGCATCCCCATCCCTGCCCTTGACTTAAAGGGTTGGGGGGGGGGGGGTTCCATCGCTGAGTCGTACTTCACCTCAGAGTCTGAGAAACAGACTTGTCTGATTTCCATCTGGACTTCCCTAACATTCCTCATGCGGCGACGATGTCCCGCCTTCCTGCCCCTAGGTGGCGCCTCGGGGCACGGCTGATTTTCATCATGGAGTCCTCTGGACACAATAGTGCTGGGGGCGAGAGGACCGATGGCCGGGGTGCGAGGAGAATTGGGACAGATGTTGAAAGGGACATGGGGAGGACCTCCATGTGGGTGAGTGACCAGATATGCAACGTCTCCATACTCGCGGCCAATGGTAGGGGAAATGACCCCATACCCCATGTAGTGGGTGCTGGAAAGAGCCATACCCGGAGCATAGCTGTCACATGGAAGCTATCTACTTTCCAGATCGGTGGCATGGAGTGGGCCTTCACATTAGGTGGTACTACTGCAAATTGGTCTGCGGTGTCCACTGCCTGTGCCAGCGACCAGGAGAGTCGACCCTTCCTGCTTGTGCGGCGGTTGGGGCCTCGATCCGGGCAGGGCATCTAACTGCCCCTTCTTAGCATGTGTGGGGGTCTGATAATAGGGGTCAGCAGTGGATCGGGCCACAGTGGCTGCTCACGTTGATGCCCCAGGGTGGGCATCCTCTTCTGCTCACGCCTGACGCTAGCATCAGGTCATATGGGTTGGAGCTGGTGGTGCGGGCACATGGGTTGCCTGATCCTCGGCTCGGGGAGTCGGGTGGCAGTGTCGATGTAGCCTGGCGGGAGCCCTTACAGTGAACCCATGAATCAGGTCTCTGATCGGGTGAACCCGGACATCCCCTACCTCATCGGCGTAGGGAAGGGAGGTGTTGAGGCATTCCAGGGATAGACTCCTGAAATGGTTGAACGTCGGAGTGGGGAGCAGTGGCTCATAGAGCAGCCCCCGGGGGCAGCGATGGTGGTGAGGCGCAACTTCCTCTAGATCCAAATGGGCCATGTCCCTGGTGGGGATGACACCTTACTCCTCGTACCTATGAACCATGCCGTTGGTCACCATTCATTGGAAGGTCTCTGATGGGGAGAGGGGGCGTGAGCACCCGACAGTCGCGGCGGTCAGGGCAACTGTGGAAAAGGCGGGACCGTGCATGGTGGCCGTGTTGGTACTGCCCCTACCCCTGTGCCGGTGGGTAGGTGGTGATCGTGCTCCAGATGCAGCGATCGGATTCCTGCAAGCAGGGATATGAACCCATTAGTGATAATAGGTAAAGAAACCGACAACCAATTGCCCAACGTCATTCCATCTTCCATGGTCGGTAAGAGGGATCCACGCTGACGACGTCATAGAACGGAGTGCTCAATGTCCTGACTGACTCAACCTTTGGTGAGTTTCACATCCCGGTTCTAGGTTCCTGGACCGGGTGACATGCTAATCTTCCGACACCCCGAAGGCTACCAGTCTCTGTATTGAGTAGAAGAGGTTCACGTCAGGTTCACCATTTTCTGTTTCCGACGCTTTCCTCCGGGGCGTGCGCGCGTCTGTCACACAAAGGGGGGGACGTGCGGCTTGTTGCCCCACATTCACGTATTCCAAAGGCATTTGGCTTGAGTTCTTGTTTAGGGACGTCTGCTCCTTGATCAAAACTGGGATGATGGGATGTTGGTTCTTCCTTCTGTGGATTCCTCCTCAGAGCTCGTCACCTAGTCCGGGTCTCCCTCATAGATTTAAGTCGTATTTTTGAACCTCTCTCACAGTTCCATATTTTCATGGACATCAGTTAATTACGCTGCTTCCGTCGGGACGCTCAAAGGGGTCTGTTCGTGGAAGCAACCATCGGTAAGGAGAACCGTCATGCTGGGGTGTTGTTGGTGCATCTTGACACTGGGGGATTGGCATGGATTTTTTATATCCCTTATTATATGGCTTCTCTAGGGAGCGGAAGCCCGAGAAATCCCACAATGAACGTAGGGAATTGTGTGCCATTTGAGGTTTTCCTCAGTTTCCCATGTTTCACACGGTGTATGCCGCGAGTTTTAACATCTTGCGGAGACAGATCAGAGTGATTGGAACCCTGAGAGTGGATCAGATTGTAGAACCCCTTGGGGGTGAACACCGATACAGGGGCCAGCACGTGGGTTGCTTCCCGGATACTATGGAGTGGAATGAGGTGGCATGATCCCACCGAGATGTGGCGGCTCAGGTAAGGATCAGGATAGGTGTTGGAGTGAAGATGGGCTTGAGCCTTGTGGAAGTTTCCTACGTACCATGCCTTGAAATGGATCAAAATCCCCCTAGTTCAGGTATACAGTTTTACGTCATGCGGGATGGGGGTATATTGGGATTACACTCAGAGGTGGCCCACAATGGTTGATAAGGGGCTTAAGCTCTTAGGCGTCCCACAATGGTTGATATGAACTGACACGGAGGGGTCTGAACAACTGAGTGATGGGCTTGAACCTCATGGAGGATTCCTACATAACATGTGTTAAAAAAGATCAAAGTCCACATATTTCAGGGCATACAGTTTAATGTCTTGTGGGATGGGATACAGTTTAACTTCATGCGGGATGAGATACAGTTTAATGTCATGCGGGACAAGGAAGATAGTTTAACATCATGCTGGACGGGCATAGAATATAACGTCATGCTGGATGGGCAATTTGGGGATTGCTCTCTAAGGCATCCCAAATTGTTGGCGAATAGACATGAAGAAGTCGGAACGACTGTGTGGTGGGATTTAACCTCGTGGAGGCTTCATACATACAATGCTTTAGCACGAATCAAAGTCCCTGCAGTTCGCTGGGATGGGGCTTACGCTCTGAGGTGGACCGTGGAGGATGTCATGGTCGATTCTCACTCTAAGCCCATGTGATTCATGCTCAGTGTGAGAAGAAAGAGGTAGCAGGGACCAGACGATCATGTTGCATCGGGTTCGTCCATGAGGTGCAGAGAGGGGATTACACATTGAGCAACCCAAAGAGAAAACAGGGGCTTAGGAGTGGTTAGAATCCATTAGTACCGGGGCATACTCCAGGATGGAGGCTCGTGGTGCGACAAAGCACAGAGGGAGAGGGATTTGAAACCGAGCAAAAGAGATGCCTTGTTCCCTATCACACCCTCCACTGGCCTTGGTAGTGGGGAAGTACGGAGGTGCATGGGTGAAACCTTCCGAAAGATGGACTAGGGGATTACACTATGATGCAACCCTTCCACCATGGACAAACACCATTCCAAAAAGAGGATATCATTCAATGTGAGGAAGATTCCATTCCCGTGGATACGAGCGGCATAAAGAATGTCTGAGCCGAGGGGACCCTACGTGCGAGGCACAGAGCCAGATCACAGTTTACTGTCATGTTATGAGGATGAGGTGCTTGGTAGTTTAACCTCCTGCAGCTCAGATGAGGTGGGTTCTCTCCACACCCCTAGGGTTTACGTGACCAACACCCTCTACCCCTTGTGGGAGGGAAAACATCATCAAGGCCGTAGCGAAAGAGGGCTGCGGGGCGAACCATAGATGGGACCACGTTAGTGTGGCTATGTGAAAAACCAATATCCATTAGCGTGCCTATTCGAAGAAGAATGACGCAAAAAAATGCAATGGTAAACACCACCCAAGGGACCTTAATGTTACTTTGTACGAGCCCGGAAGGCTATATGGGAAAAAAACACATGGCGTACATGCCCGGTATGGGGGAAATTGGGCGCCTATGCCGGGAGGCACACGGGGGGCATAAAGGTGAGGGGACCTGGGGTTTTGCGTGAAAAACACTGGGATGGTGCGTAAGTGGGGAAGAGGGATTGCACGTGGCTAGGGGGTTTCACACAAAGGGCTTGGTGGCCGATCCCTAAGGTATTGAAAAACCTAACGAAGGGATTGCGTGCAATATGGAAGGGATTGGGCGCAATTGGAGGGGATTGCGCACAAGGGGAAGGATTGCGTGCAATGGAAGAACCCTGAGGAGTTGAAAAATTCACTTAAGCCAGTGGGATTGCACACAATGGCGAACCCCGGGGCAAGGTTGTGAGAAAAGGGTTATTACCTGGAAGTCATATTGTGTGTGCGCGAGTCTGATTTGCGCGTACGGGAGCTGGTCCGAATTCCTCACCCTCGAAACGGTTCGGGTCGCCTTCTATTTATAGGTATTCTCTGTCATGGAGTCCAGACGGCGCGTGAAATATTCCGCGTCAGGACATGTTGGTGCGAAAGGCCTCACCGCGTGGAATCGGGCGCGCAAAATTGTGCACCACACCGGTACTTTTTCGCGATTCCCTGGAGACCTTTTTGTGAACAACATTTTTCCGCACGAGTACCCTTTAATTTCGCACACCACTTCCAGGCCCACCTTACCGGGCCTCCGAGTCTGAATATGACTTCACTTCGTCATTTTGAAACTTCCTCTAGGAGCTACAGACTTTTTTCGGCATCTAAAAACATCAATAGATTAACATAAAGCTGGTTCTCTCGAAGTGTATCTAGAATAATCTGCAGATGATAGGCATGATCCTCCTCTGATACTGAGTATAGCAAGATGTCGTGAATGAAGACCACCATGAAGCAGTCGAGGTATGGTGGGAAGATCCTATTCATGAATCCAAAGAACACTACTGGGGTGTTAGTCATAATGAATGGCATAACCAAGAACTCATATTGTCCATACCAACATTTAAAGGTCGTATTCTGCACATCATCATCTCGTACCCTGAGCTGATGATAGCCTGATCAATGTTCTATCTTCAAATACCACCGATCTCCCATTATCTTATCAAAAAGACCATAAAACCTCAAAAAAGATACTTATTATTCGCGGTCACCATGTTCAGGTGCCAGTAGTCAACACATAGTCTCAAACTCCCATCCACTTTTGGGTGAATAAAATTGGGGTTGCACATGGAGAAACACTGGGCCTTATGAACGTCTTCCTCTGCAAGTCCTCCAGCTATACCCGTAACTAACGAAGCTCCATGGGAGCCATTTGATATGCTGGTGTATATATCAGTGTCATCCTAGTGTACAAGTGGATGTAAAATCACTTTCTCTCCATGGAGGTAGTCCCAGAATATCATCAGGAAATACATCGGCATACTGTTCCACCACTACAGGATAGCTCATACTCTCAACATCAACTTCTCTATGGGTAAGGCTAGCCAAATGATGTTTGATAGTATTCACCCTTCTCTGGGAAATACCATCCTATGCATCAATGATTCCCTTCTCACTGGTGAATAAAAACAAGGTCTCATCCTCACAGACAGACAACACATTATGCCTAATACAGTCAATCTATGCATGGATTGTGGATAACTATTCCATACCCAAGATAACATCATATGGCCTCGACACCACTACTATAAGATCCCATCAGAAGCTCCTTCCACCTTGAGTAAGATCACACTATCGGCACCAGTGTGTAATTGTCGAATACCCTCTCGTAGTAGTCTCTAGTTGTAATGATTGAGCCAATAGCTTTATTAGAATATCTGAGATCCAAATGAGAGCTGTGGCAATAAAAGATTCACTGGAAGATTTTTCTATAACTACTGAAGCTACGGTGGAGTAGAAACAGATCGTACCTCGATTCATCTCTGGAGATCCATGGTCACATGCCTCATCTACCTGGAAATGTTCTCATCCATGTCAACCTGCTCCCTATGGTCAGGGTCGACCACCTGAATATGTTGATGGTAGAACTTTGAATCGCCTCCCACCGACTGCTGCACGAACAACATCTCTGCCATATCTGCCTCCCAACAGACCTCATCGCTCAAACCTATACATCTTCATCAGTGGTACCCTGATAGTCTGTTGGTCATCCATATGGCTGGTCGGGCAGTCACGAGCCATGTGACCCTGCCAGCCACATAAGTAGCATTGCATGCTTCTCATCTGTCCTCTTTTGTCCCAAGATCCCCCCACCATTGAACCCATATCCTGATGTCATCCACAAAAAGTTATGTCCTACTTAGGCCCTTACTTAATTCTTCTACTTCCTGTTGCGGATGATTCTGCTTCCTGATGTCTGGTGGTGACTCTCGATGTTAGTGCCTGCTCTGTTAAGAATTTCTCGACCAATATTGCTCAATCTAGCACCCCAGCCTGCGTCAGAATGCTGAGAGATATCATCGATGCTCTGATATCCCATCAAAGACCCTTCTCAAAGGTTCGGATCCTGAATAAAGGGTACCGTACCATCTTAGTTGAGTAATAGAAGTGATCAGTGAACCTCACCGAGTACTGGGCCACATTCATGCTACCATCCTCTAAGCATAGTAGCTCCTATATATGTATTCAGCATAGGGTTATTGGGATGAAATCTGCCCTGAAAAGGCCCTCGAAGTCTTCCTATGTGAGGGTCGGCTCATCCTCTAACTAGAGTGTCAGACTCCACCATATCCTAGATACTCCATTGATGAGACTGGAATCTAGGATCACCATCAGATCAGCTGGTGTCCCAACATAGCGAAAAACACTGGTCACATCCTCCAATGAGTCCTCAGCCACCTATGGATCTGTCTTGACTTGGAACCGTAGAGGCCTATACTGCTGTAACTCATGCAACACGCTCAGTAAGCATGCACCCTCTAATGGTTGGGTGGGTTGTAACATTTATCGAATGGGTAGTAGTGTTTCCGGTACACCACCTGATGGTGCTAACACCGTAAGAGGGCCCTTCACTCAGGCCTCATCGCTCCGTGGGCAGTCATTTTGTACTCTCTCAATAATCCTTGATGGTTGTCTATGTGGCTGCATCCTAAAGGAAAAAATGTGTGCCACAATAAATAAGTTATACATGGTGAGAGAACTCAAATAAACCATAAGAAAAACTTTTCAAGACACCCACAGTCTGTTTTTTCATGCACTGAGTCGGAAATCGGAATTTAGGATCCTAGTGTACGGATATTTCGGCCAATGCACCAACCCTGGATTCCCCAAACTGAAAACCACACTCATAAAACTTAACACTATTGACACATAGAAAATATCATAGTCTTAGTTCTTTAGTAGAACCGCACCCTCTAATACCACTTTGTCACGAACCGTCCCCCGGGGCCCGTTCCGTGACAACCCCAAGCCTGCCTTCCATAGGCCAGGGGATGCAGACTAGTATCGAAGAGTCATATCCCTATAACAGGAATGAATTTCTTTTAAACCTGAATAAACCCGCAATCCAAGAACACAAAAGGAATCATCCATGAAGTAAACTGCTATAGAAAAAAGTGTACTAAATGTAAAGGGGCCAAAATACAAGCCAAACATAAAGGAAAAAGTACAACTGAAATGATAAAATAGATCTTAGATCATCCACTGGGGATTCTACCTAAAGGGTAGGTACAACTCATGATCCATATTCACTACAGCACATCACGTCAAATGGTCCACCTTTCAAGATTGTCTAGTCCGGGCTCCCTCAGTCTCGATCCACACTGTACGTCATCTGCACAAGACACAGAAAGGTGTCGGTGTAGCCCATATTGGGGTGAGTATAGCAATACTCAATAGAGACACTGAGACACCTGAAGGACTCCTAGAGTTCCAAAAAGTATAAACCAAAAAGTAAGAACTCAGTCAAAAAGGACGAACCAGTCATCAACCCTACGTAAATATATTCCCATACATATACATATGTTATAAAGATATACTCATCTAATACACGAGGAAACATAAGGACCCAAATTTAAAGGTTTTTTCACAACTAATCAACGAGGGAAGAATACCACAAAGGTAACACTATGAAAGTAACACCATTAAGGTAAAAGTACGACAAAGGTAACACCACAAAGGTAACAGGATTGAAGCAAAAAGTACCAAAAAGGTAACATCACGAAGGTAACTCCGGTAAGGTAAATGTACCACAAAGGAAAAGACTCAGATAAAACTAGGTATATAACTCATGTATAGCAGTACAAATGATTATTTGTAAATCTATATCATCTTATTCTATCGAGAGGCTCTATTGATGACCCACATATGATCGATAGATGTTGGCCAACAAAATATCACTAGGTTCTAAACCACATAGGACCGATAGATACTGACCCACACATGATCTCTAAGCGTTGAACCACACACGATTGATAGATGCTAACCCACATTGGATCTATGGTCTTTCTTCATGTTACAGCTGGACACTAGATTCCCAAACTAAGAATGCTTGATTATGGGAGGATTCTCTCCTCAAGACATCGGTCATACCTCAACCACTAATATGATCCATGAAGAAGTATCCCAAAATATGGCCATGTAATAAGTGTTCCAATGCGATAGACGACGCGTCAATAGGACACCGATTCTGTAGGTTACAAGTGTTTTAGTACTGAGGGCCTGGTTGGATTCGGGTTCGATCCAACCTGACCATACACCATCATTATCAAAAACACATGTTGAGTATACCAAAAGAACCATATATCTACATGGATCCCATCGTCCTAGAATGTTCTTAAAATGGTCTCCTGGTTCACATGTTATGGCTCTTTTTGTGAAACTGGGCCTGGAAGGGTCTGGGCCCGGTCGGACCCGGTCAGACTGACCAGACAAGACCTTGTCTAGCCGGACTAATTGGGCGGGGCCACAGTGGGCTCAGCCCAGCCTGATTGGGTGGTGCGACTTGCTGGACAAGCACTGATCGACCCATGAAGGGGTGCTACCCGCAGGGCGGGCGCGGCCCACTGGGCTCACGCGGCCCACTGGAGGCATTCCCCGGTACAGCGGGGCCTGTCGTAAATGGCAGAAGGTGAATGAAACCCCTAGTTTTCTTGAATGGCCTTAGCCATTCAATTTATGCTGCACCTGTTCCCCCATGGGACCCACAGGGAGTGGGTCCCTACTAACGCGACACCAGAGCAATGACCTTCCCTCTGGCGGCACACCTTTGCACACTGCTCTGTCTCCAGCGGCTGGCCGATGCTAGCCTCTCCTTTCATTAGCTATGTCTGATGAGCCACAACCACCTTATTCGGTGGTGCAATCATGCCACCCCATCCTCCTCAGCCTACACGATCCATCTTCCATCTCCACAGCCACTACCTTCACCACTGGCAGCATAAAATGGTATGTCGCCCTTTGCTCTACACTCGCACCTATTGTCAAAGGTCTTCCGCGGGTCATCAGGTGAGCTATAGTGGCCTGTTTTTCCATCCAAATGTGCTAACAGACTCCCCGGGACTCCTTCATCATCAATAATCCCACCGTTCTGAGTTCTGTGCAACCCAAATAAATCTATCATGAAGAATATGTCAAATTTCATCAAATGGTGAAGGTTTCAGGAATTGTTTGTTTGCACCGCTCCCTCCACTTTATCTTGACAGCAAGAGGGTAGTATATTGATTCATCAAATATTCAATATAGACAAGAAATAAACCCTACCTCAGGATTCGTTGTCGAACATCCATACATAAGTGGGAGTCGATGTTCGTTGGTTTGTGATTATGTGGAACTCTTAATTTCTTGCTGGTACCAGTTCTGTCCTCCAAGTGGTTGGCATCGTGGTACTTTTCCAGAACATCTTCACATAATGAAGTCATGCCAACACTCCTCCTCAATCTCCATATAAATTGGAGAGGGGATGGGGGAGTAACTCCCTTTGGAATTTTTTAGGATAATTTAATCATTGAACCTCCCAAATTCCAATGGTTTTGTTGCAAATATTGAGGAGTCGATCCAATCAATGGCTTGACATATCGTTCGTCTAGCCTCCCTGCTTGTCCGTTGAAGGAAAATAAAAAGTGAAATAAAATAAATTTCTTATTTTATTATTATTTTTAATTTTAAAAATTTATATTTTTTCCTGACCTACTACAATTGAACTGAAGCCTTCATTAAGTGAATCCCAGAGGTACAGATTCAACGGTTCTCTCGTATTTTTAATCCTACCACTGGTTGAAAAGTTAGAAAATTCCACTAGCATGATTACTGAACGTACCTTTAAAATGTTCATAAATTCATTCTCGGTACATTGGTCTTCATAATCACACACTATCAATTTTCAAATACTCATAATAATTTGATATTATTTAACAAAAATTACATGAAAAAATCAAGGACTTTACATTAACAGTGACATTCCATTATTTAATTTTATTGGGTGTATAAAAAATATAACTCATTCTAATTTCTAAAAGAGAACCTCCTCTTCTCTTTTAGTAACATATAAAACCCATTATGGTACATAAAATCCATAATAAATTATTTTACATTATTATATTTTCAAATACTATATTTTTTGGTGTTATTATAAAACTATCCTAGAAATGATCTTTGGGAAAACATTAAGATATTTCTTGAAGAAGAGGCATAGTTCTAAATCGACATTATATTTTTGTACACATAACATAAATATTCAATAAATATGTTGAAATAATTACATTTTTATAATTAATATATTTAGTAGTTATGGTGTTAATGGTATATATTATATGTATATCATTTTCTGTAAAGTGGAAAAAAATTTGATATTTAGTACTATGGAGTATCACCTCATGAATAGTTGAAGTTAATTTTCCATCACTACCTCACATGGTTGGATATAATGATTGATTTAATGTAATAATATTTTAACTATGATATAATTAAAATTTTAATCTTATAATACCATATATACTTTATTACATTCCAATCTGTTGTCAAATAATAATGTTTCTTGTAAGTATATGTCGACTACCACCACCATGAAGTGGTGTGATTCATTGTACATTTATACATTATAAGGTTTTTAATAAGATTATATTATATTAAAGACAATGATATGAATGAATTTATATTTAATCTATAATTATAAATTATTATTTTCTTTTCTTTCATTCCTTTATTCTAAAGATAAAAATAGCATTCATAGGTACGTACGACCTACCATCTCCATGAATGGTGTAACTAATTTATCTAAACCTAAAACTCACAGATGACACTAAATATTTGTATATTGAATAAAAAATAAATTTTAATCAATCTTAACATATTATATTTATTGAAAAATTATCAATATATAATGAAAAAAATTACCGAACTAAAACGTACATGAAAAATAAAGTTGTTATCTTCGGGAAGAGTGAATTTTGCATTGATTTTTCAAAAAATTTCTTATAAAAGCTTATAAGTATATATTATATGGTAAAATATATATGGTTATTTCTAAATAGAATAAGTATAATAAACCAATATTTATGATATTAGATGTATGACCAAGTGTGAAATAAATTGAGACCTGAGTTATGGGATTTTAATCTCATTTTTATTTCTATGTGCCACATGCACATTAAATAATTGTTTATTTTTTTGTATAAATTGATCAAGAATTTCCTTTACCAATATTTTTATAAAAATATGGTGATTTATTTTTCCATCCCAATTGATTTATTTTAATGGGATTATGATTCATTTTTCACCAATGTGGTAAGTTCTTTATGCTTCAATCATAATATTAATCTATATTTTCTGCATGAATTTATGTTTAAAAATTTATATAGAGATAATTTTAAATTTATAATAAATTTTTATTATTCTATGGGGGATTTTAGAATAAATTTAATATATTCATTTTCCCCAATTTATGTACTTAGTATACTATAAATATTTATGTAATTTAGAACATGTTTTTGTCTTCGTTCTGGATTCACTATCTTTTATGTTAATGATTTCTAAATATGTTATCAAAAGATTTTTTACTATAATACAATTATTTCATAATTTAATTTTAAAAAATATATGATATTATACATTAAAAATTAAATGGAATAGTCTTGATTTCTTTATAAACGAGTTACTTGTTTTATTATTAACAATAATGGGAATGTAATGTTTTCATTTTGTTAGTATAGCATGAATAATATCTTTTTCTACTATGAATAAAGTTTTATTTGGTGCTTAAATTAAAAGATATTAATAATAATATCAATTAAAATGGGATTATTAAAATTTTGGATGTCTTTATATTATATGTTTGTGATTTCAATGTGAAATGAAGAATTTTCTCAAAAAATATTCTATTGAATTGTAATGACCCGCAAATTTCAATGAATTTTTTTTCTTAAATGTTTTGGGATTTTACGAGTATGCAGTTTCTGACGTCACCTGATTCTGAGACCCGGTGTGCCCGGAATCAATTTTCGAAGTTTAGCTCAGGTACATTCAGTGAACGAATGAGCGAGTTTTTCTATCTTTTGAACCAGTGCTCGGAATCAAAATCTGAGGGAATCGATGAAACCAAATCTGCAGTAATTACTTATCATGACCTTTTTTGAAGGTGCCTTTTCTCTGGGGGAGTTGTTAAAAATTGAGGATTAAATGCGAATTAAATAAAATTGTGTACTAATTTATTTCTTTTTCTAAGTGGTTATACCCTAGGTGTGGGAGTTGGGGTGGGACCCACTAGTTGCTAACTACCCTTGAGAGGATAAAGGTGAGGTGGGGCCCACATGAGCTCTAACTCTTCACTTTCCATTAACTCCTCTAACCCCCTCTTAAAGTTGGTAACTCTTCTTAACATGTTAAACCCCTCCTTTAAGTGGGTGACTTTTCCTCTCCCTACTCTCTCAAATTTTAATGCTAACCAACTCACACTTAATTAATAATTTTAATTAAGTTTTTGTTTTTCAAAATTTTAAATGCTTGGATTTAGTAAACTAAATAAGAAAGGGCCATATTTTATTTATGTTTGGAATTTGTAGTGTTAAGAGAAATGAGAAAGACATTTCTTTATCGAAGAACATCAATCCTCTCGCAAAGAATGACTCAGTGACCCCAGCTTCTCCATCCCCACCCTCCTCTGCGACAAGGCAGGAGACATCGACGTGGGAGTTCTCCAACAATGCGCAATCATATTCTTCTCTCCGTGATAAAAGAGAAGATGACGTTTTCTCGGGTGCACACCGTCAACTATAGAAAAGACACCATATTTTGCGGCGCTTGACAACCACAAATTACTTTGCGAGGTAGGGTTGTGTTTGGATTGAGTAATGATTGGTTTTATTTCCATGTTGTTGTTCCTCTTAAACTGCTTGTTATCGGACTAATGCATAAGGGACCGGACCAAACTAACACGGTCTGATTCCTCCGTTGTTCTTGTGAATATGTGGACTTCTTCGTCCGTTCTTGAGTGGTTAATCAATCTATGTTGTCGGAGCCAATCAGAGGCCCGAAAACATCGTAAACGTCCTCAGACCATCGGGGTTACATAGAAGCATAATTTTCATAGAAATAGGATCATTGGAATGAAGAACGAACACCTCGGGAGGCATGTTGTCCAGAGGCGTCATGTCTGGAAAATTCTAGAATACACAATGTGTCCTCTAGGAGCACACACTGTGTATTACAAGCGTACTATGGCTTCCTTTTCGGACGTTAGAAGAGTTGTACATGACATGTGACTCTAGACACATGGCGTGTACTCTCCACTTTGTTTGACAGAGGATAATTCAATGGACTTTGCATGTATTCATGGAAATTACATAGACACATACAGCAATACACGACCAAGTAACATGACATGTACTCTCTTCCTCGAATGGAAGAAGGGACTTAGTGATGGCTCGACGTGTATTCCAGAAATACACAGACACTAGGTGGTGAACAAGAGCATGTACTCCACCACACAGCCAGTCATGTCTAGCGCACATGGAACCGATAATAGAGGTTTGGACACGGCGTGTAACCATACTACACTCTGTGTACTTACATATCTACATGACCATCCCTATGACACGGGCCGTATCACACGGAAAGTACATGGTTTTTGATCACACAGCATGTATCGCTTACCAACAGGCTGTGTACTTTATGGAAATGTCTTGGTCATCTTGTTCTCTGTGACTTGTGAACTTTTTTCTTGATTTTTTCCCTATGACGTGGGATGGAACTACGGGATACATCAAATCTGGTCTTGGTGATAGTTGATGTATCGATCTTTGGCTCGTGGAGTGGACCCTCCCAGAATCGAGCATACTGTGTGCGGGAACCCTAGAGCTGGCTGCGACCGTGATGATAATGATGACTGTACTTGGATCCTACGTGGGTTCGACAGCGAGGATGAATGTACATGGATCCTACATGGGTTCGGCAGCGAGGATGACTGTACTTGGATCCACCATGGGTTTGGCAACGATGATGACTGTACTTGGATCCTATGTGGGTTCAGTAGCGATGGTTACTGTACATAGATCCTACATGGGTTCGGCAGCTATGACTTTAATTCTTGGATCCTACGTGGGTTCGGTAGGGGAGATGATTCAGATATTAAATCTAATCATCTACACCCCTCTTCGTGAGTAGTATACCTGTGTGGGTTGTGTCTTGAATTTCAATCATTATCATCAATATTATTTACTTGTTTTACTATGTGGATTGGATTGTGTTTTCCTGCATGGACTGGGTTGTACTTGGGCTCATGAGTTGGAGACGAACTAGAAATGATGACTTAGGTATATGTTTGGGCATATACCTAAGTAGATTTGGTTGATAATTCGTGTTTTTACCCTTCGTTTGTGGTTTATCCTTTGTGGATTCTAGGAGACCTACAGGGGTATAGGGGTCCGAACTAAGTATTGTATACTCACCCCTACACAGGCCATGCCCACACTACGTTATGTTGGTTGCAGACGATGGATAGTGCGGATCGTGGTTGAGGCTTATGGAGCGTAATGGTACCCGGAGGTGTACTATCAGGCGAGATGTACACGGAGCGGACGGCTGGACCTGAGGAGTTGAGGAGACCATATGTACCCACCCTTAAGGTGGGATAGCCATAGGATGAGTCGATGGTTTCTGATTTACTTTATTGCTACTGTACTTTCTTTTCAGTTGTACTGTAATTTCAGTTGGGTTTGTATTCTGGCCCATTTACTTTCCAGCACTTACTTTTGTACACATTTTACTTAGTTTTTATTTCATCTTTCTTACTATGTTGTTTTGGTTTACTTATATAAAGGAAATTCCTTCCATTTTATTGGGATTTATGCCTTTGGTTCTAGTCTCTAGCCCCGGGCCTATGGAAGGTGGGCTTGGGGTAGTCACGACACAAGCCCCGAGGACGGGTCGTGACAAATTGGTATCAAAGGAGTCGGTTCTACCGCAGATCTCAAGACTCTGATAATTTCTTCTATGTGAAGCAATAGTTTTATGGTATTGAGTGTGGTTATCAGTCCAGGGAGTCCAGTGTTGGTGCGGCGGCCAACGTATCCATTCACAAGGACCCTGACTTCTGAATCCCGACTCAGTGCACGAAAACATTTATTGCATGTGTGTTTCAAATGTTTTCTTTGTGATTACTTTGTGTCAGCTCACAAGGTATACCATATTAACCATGGTGCACCTTTTTCTTTTCAGAATGGCCCTATGACGGCGGCCATCTAGGGTTCCGAGTTTTGAATGAGACGGCTGCCCACCGAGTGACAAAGCCTCAGTGCAGGGCCCCATTACAGCGGAGGCACTGGCGGTACCTCTAGCCACCGATCCACCGATGTCACCAACCCCTGCAGCTGAGAGTCCACGTCACCTGAGTGCACTGCATGAGTTTCAGCGTCAGAGACCACCCAGGTTCCGCGGGGAGACGGACCCTCAAAGTTTCCGAGTATTGGGTGGATGCTGTCGTATGAGTTTTCAGATTGGTAGGGACACCGACAGATCTTATAGTGATCCCTGCGGCGAGTCTCCAACATGCGGCAGTAGGTATATAGTGGTTCCTGATGCTCCAGGTGAATGACAAGGCATCTCTTCTTTGGATGGACTTTGAGAGCCTCTTTCGCTCGGAGTTCGTTCCAGCCACCCTCTGTGCGATTCACATTCAGGAGCTACTACAGTTGTGGCAGAGCAGCATGACAGTAGCCCAATACTCGGCAAGATTTACTGATCTCTCGTGCTACTCCATGGACATGGTCCGAGACCCATTCATCTGGGCCCAGACCTTTGAGAAAGGATTGGGGCATGAGATCAGGGCATCGATGATCTCCCTTAGTATTCCGACAGAGGCAGGATTATTGGAGCAAACCCTTCTTGTGGAGAGCTTTCTTGCTCAGCCTTCACCAGCTTCGAGACCTACCGTAGGGCGGAATGCAGTGGGATCTTATGCAGCCTGCAGTAGACAGATGTCACAGAGGTCCAAGAGGACTAGACCATCAGGTGGGAAACCTCAGGATACTGGTTCTGAGGTGCGGGGAACACACAGCAGATCCAGTCATACGAGAGGCAAACAATGCTATGCATGCGGCGGGCAGGGCCACATGGCTCGTGACTGCCCAACCCGCCATGCAGAGGAGCAAAAAACAGTTTAGGTTCTACCCATGCAGAGGCAGAGGTTCGGCCGTGGTGGTCCTTAGGGAGTAGGCGGACAAGGTAGAGGAGCTGGCCGAGCAGCAGGTGGTGGATGACGATTTGGGGCTCTACCACCACCACCACCACCGGGAGTTCCACCCCGACCATATGGAGCTGGCGGACAGAGGCAGGCTCTGCTTCAGGCAGTGGAGGCCTACGACCATGGTGCACCAGATATGATTCGATGTACTATCTATGTCTACTATACCCTTTCTACAATTCTTATCGACACAGTAGTGAGTCATTCTTTCATTGTCGCTTCCCTTGTTCGGAGCACGAAGATTCCGATGGAGCCGTTGGCTCAATACTTACGGCTAGAGACTCCTACCGAAGTAGAATTGACCAGTACACATTGGTGCCGACAGTGTGAGCTCACTATAGGAGGCGAGTGCTTTGGCTGGGATCTTCTTGTAGCAGCGTTGAGGCCTTACGATGTCATCTTGGGTATGGACTGGTTATTTACAGTTCATAACCAGATCGACTGTATTAGGCACAAGGTGCGGTGTGTCCACATAGATGGGAGCCGGTTCACCTTCACCGATGAAAAGGGAGCCTTTTCAGCACAGGATTTACTCACACAGAGGAGAGGACAACCAATTACCCATCATTTGGCTAGTCTTATCCTAGGAGCAGTTGATGTGCAGAGTCTGAGTTTTCCGGTTTTGGTGGATCAGTATGCAGACATTTTTCCTAAAGACGTTCCAGGACTACCTCCTCACAGAGAGATATAATTCTACATTGACATGCACCCCGGGACAACCCTGATATATACTACTACATAAAGGATGGATCCTGTTGAGCTTCGAGAGATACGGCTACAGATGGAGGACTTGTAGGGCAGGGGATTCATTCGACCTAGTGTTTCACCCAGGGCTTCCCCGATTTTGTTCGCCAAGAAGGGGAACGGGATATTGAGACTGTGTGTCGACTACCGTCGCCTGAATCAGGTGACTGTGAGGAACAAGTACCCACTTCCGAGGATTGATGACCTCTTCGATCAGCTCATGGGAGCACGATGGTTCTCAAAGATAGACCTCAAGTCAGGCTATCATCAGCTTAGATTTCGAGACAAGGATGTGCAGAAGACGACCTTAAGGTGTCATTATGGCCACTATGAGTAATTGGTTATGACCTTCAGTGTAACCAATGCTCCATCAGTGATCATGAGTCTCATGAATAGAATCTTCTATACATACCTCGATCGATTTGTCGTGGCTTTCATCGAAGACATACATATTAACTCAACTACTGAGGAGGATCGTGCCTATCACTTACGGGATGTACTGGATAAACTCTGAGAGAACCAGATTTATGTTAAGCTCTCAAAGTGCCAGTTCTGTATTTGAGAGGTCCACTTCTTGGGGAACGTCATCTCTAATAAGGGATTTGCGGTGGATCCTTCGAAGATCTAGCCAGTACTAGCTTGGGAGCCACCCAGGAGCGTGATGGAGGTGTAGAGTTTCCTAGGTCTGGCTGGGTACTATTGCAGATTTGTCCTAGACATCTCCAGATTTGCAGCACCACTTTCAGCATTAACGAAGAATGGGAAATCCTTCATGTGGTCAAGATAGATGTCAACAGAGATTCTATGTGGTGATACAGAGATTGACCAGTGCAACCATAATGGGGCTACCAGAGGAGGGTGTAGGTTACGTAGTTTACTGCGATGCATCAGGTACCGTACTCATGTGTGTCCTGATGTAGGATCAAGCAGTGATTGCTTACGGTTCATGACAGTTGAGACAAAATGAGCTGAACTACGCTACCCATGACCTGGAGTTAGCAGCAGTGGTCTTCACCTTGAATATGTGGAAGCACTATCTGATGGGCGAGCACTTTACAGTCAAATCTAACCACCATAGTCTCAGGTACATCATCTCTCAGAAGGACCTGAACCTGAGACAGCGACGATGGACAAAGTTCCTCAAGGACTATGACTTTGAGATAGTCTATACTCCAGGGATGGGGAACATAGTAGCTGAAGATATCAGCAGGAGGTCGGGAATTTAGATACTTGGAGAGGCGACAGAGCAGTTAACCGCTTTGCAGATATCTTTTGTGGATAGAGATGGGGAATCATTTCTGAATATGCTCACAGTCACTCCTACACTACATCATGGGGTCAGGGAGGCATAGCCTGGGGATGATGACTGTGAGGCGCGACGTGCTGAGATATCGTCAGGGATGGCACTTGATGTATTTTCTATAGGAGTAGAGCAAGTCATCCTTTTCAGAATACGTTCCATGGTACCAGTTGCATTACAGGAGGAGTTACTGAGTGAGTTTCAAACTACCCCATTAGCGGTACATCCAGGAGTAGCGAAGAAGTACCAGGATCTCAGACGACAACACTGGTGGCTGGGAATAAAGAATGATGTGGAAGAGTTCGTTTCACGATGCCTCACCTGCAAGTAGGTGAAGGCGGAGAACCAGGTACCAGTAGGCTTGGTACAACCCTTGGAGGTCTCAGAGTGGAAGTGGGATGGGATATCTATGGATTTCATGACTGGGCGTCCACATACTTTTTGAGGACACGACTCCATCTGGGTGATTGTTGACTGACTCACCAAGTCGGCCCACTTCTTACCTATCAGAGAGGAGGGCTCAGTGGAGATATTGGGACGCCTCTACGTTCAGGATATTGTACGAATTCATGGTGTACCATCATCTATTGTCTCCGATTGAGATTCTCACTTTACTTCATGGCTTAGGAAGGGGTTGTAGGAGGCATTTGGGATGCAGCTACGCCTAAGCACCGCTTTTCACCCTCAGACGGATGGCCAGATGGAGAGGACCATTCAAACTCTCGAGGAAATGCTCCGTGCATGGGTCATTGACTTTGGTTGCAGATGGGAGGATCACCTACCCTTGGTGGAGTTTGCGTACAACAACAGCTACCAATCCACCATCGGGATGGCACCATACGAGGCATTGTACGTCCGACCTTTCAGATAACCTCTGTTTTGGACAGACCCTTGGGAGTCAGCACTTGTTGGGCCAGAGATGGTTCAGGCCACAATGGAGAAGGTACAGATCATCCAAGAGCGGTTGAGGACTGCTCAGATCCGACAGAAGTCCAATGATGATAGGTGGAAGAGACCACTAGAGTTCGAGGATGGCGACCACGTTTTATTATAGGTCTCACCTCAACGTGGACGACAGAGATTTGGCCGGGTGGCAAGTTATCTCCACGCTTCATCGGACCATTTCTGGTTCTCACCAGGATAGGCGAGGTGGCGTATCGCCTGGATCTTCCACCTCAGTTGAACCGGGTGCACGACGTCTTCCAAGTATCTCAGTTGAGGATATACGTCCTTGACCTGATTCATATCATTGTTCATGGGGAGCTGGACATCAATGCCAGGGTGACTTTTGCGGAGGTCTTGGTGGAGATCGAGTATCGATATGAGCGGGTCCTACATGGATGGTTGATTCCTCTAGTGTGCATCAGGTGCAGCACAGGAACCTCCATGAGAGAACATGGGAGCAGGAGGCTCAGATACGTGCACAATACCCTCATTTGTTTCCCTAGTTTATGATGAATCTTTACAGGGACGTAAATCCCTATGGTGGGAGTAATGTAAAGACCCATAAATTTCAAGGAATTTTTTTTCTAAATTCATTGGGATTTTACGAGTACGTAGTTTCTAACGACACCTGATTCCGAGGCACGGTGTGCCTGGAATCAATTTTTGAAGTTTAGCTCGGGTACGTTCAGTGAATGAATGAGCGGGTTTTTCTATCTTTTAAACTGGTGCTCGGAATCAAAATCTGAGGGCACTGATGAAACCGCAGCGGCAGTAATTGCTTAAGAGGACCTTTCCCGAAGGTGCGTTTTCATGGGAGGAGTTGTTAAAAATTGAGGATTAAATGTGAAGTAAATAAAATTATGTACAATTTTATTTCTTTTTCTAAGTGGTTATATCCTAGGTGTTGGAGTTGAGGTGGGACCCACTGGTTTCTCACTACCCTTGAGAGGATAAAGGTGAGGTATGGCCAACATGATCCCTAACTCTTCACTTTCCTTTAACTCCTCTAACCCCCTCTTAAAGTTGGTATATCTTCTGAACATGTTAAACCCCTCCTTTAAGTGGGTGACTTTTCCTCTCCCCACTCTCTCAAATTTTAATGCTAGCCAACTCACACTTAATTAATAATTTGAATTAACTGTTTGTTTTTTAAAATTTTAAATGTTTGGATTTAGTAAATAGAATAAGGAAGGGCCTTATTTAATTTTTGTATGGAATTTGTGGTGTTAAGAGAAAGGAGAAAGAAGTTTCTTTATCGAAGAACATAAATCCTACCATGAAGAACAACTCAGCGACCCTGGATTCTCTATCCCATTCCTCCTCCGTGACAAGGGAGGAGAAAACTATGCAGGAGTTCTCCAATGATGCACAATCATCTTCTTCTCTCCATGATAAAAGAGAAGACGATGATTCCTCAGTTGCACACCGTCGACGAAGGAAACGACGCCATATTTTGTGGCACTTGACAACTGCAAATTACTTTGTGAGGTAAGGGTGTGTCTGGATTGAGTAATTATTGGTTTTCCTTCCATGTTGTTGTTACTCTTAAACCAATTGTTATCGGACTAATTTGGAAGGGACCATACCAAACTAATACGGTCCAATTCCTCCACCATTCTTGTGAATATGTGGAGTTCATCGACCATTCTTGGGCGGTGAATCGAGCAATGTTTTCGGAGCCAATCAGAGGCCCGAAAACATTGTAAATGGCCTCAGAGCGTCAGGGAGGCCTATAAGAAGAAGTTTCATAGAAATTGGATCATCAGAATGAAGAACAGACACCTCAAGAGGTGTGCTGGATAGAGGCATCGTGTCTAGAAAATTCCAGAATACACAACGTGTGCTGTAGGAGCACATGCCTTGTAGTACAAGCATACTGTGGCTTCCGTTTTGGACATTAGAAAAGTAGTACACGACGTGTGACTCTAGACACACAACATGTACTCTCTACTTTATTTGACAGAGGAGACTTTTATGGAATTGGTGTGTATTCATGGAAAATACATAGACACAGACATCAATACACGACCAAGTAACACGATGTGTATTCTCATCCAAGAATGGTAAAATCAGTTTCGTGATGACTTGGCGTGTATTCTGGAAATACATGGACACAGGGTGGAGTACACAGGAATGTACTCCACCACACGGCCAGGCATGGCCAGTGCACATGGAATCTACCCTAGAGTTTTGGACACGACATGTAACCATAATACACACCATGCACTTAATTATCTACACGACCAGCCCTGCGACATAGGCCGTATCACACGGGCAGTACCTGGTGATTGATGACATGACCTGTATCGCTTACCTACATGCTTTGTACTTTAGGGAAATGGCTTGGTCGTCCTGTTCACCATGACTTGGGCACATTTTTCTTGGTTTTTCCCCTATGATGTGGGATGGAACTATGGGATACATCAACTATTGTCTTGGTGATAGTTGATGTATCTATCTTTGGCTCATGGAGCAGACCCTCCTAGAATCGAGCATGCTCTGTGCAGGAACCCTAGAGCTGGCAGCGAACGTGACGATAATGATGAATGTACTTGGAATCTACGTGGGCTCGGCAGCGAGAATGACTTTACTTGTATCCTACATGGGTTCGACAACAAGGATGAATGTACTTGGATCCTCCTTGGGTTTGGCAGTGATGAAGACTGTACTTGGATCCTACATGGGTTCGACAATTATGGTTACTGTACTTGGATCCTACGTGGGTTCGGCAGCGACAACATTAATACGTAGATCCTACATGGGTTTGGCAGGGGAGATGATTCAGAGATTACATATAATCATCTCCACCCCTCTTCATGAGTAGTATACCTGTGTGAGATGATTCTTGAATTTCAATCATTATCATCGATTTGATTGACTTTCTTTCTTGCGTGGATTGGGTTGTGTTTTCCTTTGTGGACTGGGTTGTACTTGTGATCTTTAGTTGGAGCCGAACCTGAAATGATGACTTAGGAATGTGTATGGGAATAAACCTTAGTAGATTTTGTTAATACTTCATGTTTGTATCCTTCTTTTGTGGTTTATCATTTGTGGATTCTGGGAGACCTTCGGGGGTCTCGGGGTCCCTACTGAGTATCGTATAATCACCCCTGCACGGGCCATGCCCGCACTACATTGTGTTGGTTTTAGACGACGGACAACGCTGATCGTGGTTGAGGCTTGTGGAGCATAACGGTACCTGGGGTTGGACTATCAGGCGAGATGTACATGGAGCAGAATTCCGGACCCGAGGAGCTAAGGAGACCATCTGTACCCACCCTTCAGGTGGGATAGCCGGAGGACGACTCAGTGGTCGATGATTTACTTTACTGCTACTGTACTTTCTTTTCAGTTGTACTGTACTTTCAGTTGGGTTTGTATTCTAGCCCATTTTCTTTCCAGCACTTACTTTTGTACTCAGTTTACTTAGTGTTTACTTCATGTTGTGTAATCTATTGTGTTTTTTTATTTATATAAAGGAAATTCCTTCCCTTTTATTGGGATTTACACCATTGGTGCTAGTCTCCGGCCCCTGGCCTTTGGATGGCGGGCTTGGGGTAGTCACATCACGGTCCCCGAGGGTAGGTCGTGACATGAATCATTTAATGCATTTTTGATTTATTACATTATGCTTGTATATGAATTTTTTTAACAGTTATATTCACATGTTACAATAAAATTTCAATATTCGCATGGTTTATAATGATTAGGTTTTTTTAAAACATTTATATTTCATTGTGAAAAACAGTTAATAAAAAAAACAATAATTTTTTATTGTTTATGATATGATATATTTAAGAATTGGTTATGACCCTGATTTTATTTTCATCGATTATGATATGATTATTTGATGAAATATTTATATTCATATGGAACACATATATTATGTTTTCATAATATAATATTTCAGACCTAAATTAAATAGCCCCATGTTGCATTCAAAAATGTAATATATCTCATGGGATAATTATGGGACATTGGATGATGTGCCAAATCTACTAGGGGAAACCAGTTGATGAACATGAACCTCATTAGGATACAAGTTTTTATCATGTATATATACATATATATATATATATGTTTTTTAATTCATACTCTATGATAAAAAATGGATGTTTTTTATTCACTCATAGAAATAGGTGGTCATACCTGATCCATTATGATTTGATGGTCTGAGTAGTTAAAAATCTCATATAAAATTGTTTCTATGATTATGATGGTTCCAAAATATTTTGACATGGATTAATGGTTTCTGATTTATTTATAATGATTTATCCCACTTATGATTCATGAGTTTTGAAATGATAAATCATGACTCCAGGAATCATGTTTAAATTCTGTTAGAGATTGTGTATGAATTTTTTATGTTATGTTCATTATCTTACAACCCTATGTTAATCACATGTTATCATATGATCATAAATTTATATAACACATGTTTACCCATAATGATAATCTTAGCTCAACCATTCTATTGTTACATTACATAGGTTATAAATAACGGTTTGTGTATGGTATGTCTATATAGAGAATGAAATGGGAATATATTTATGGGATATGTTTAAAAAGTTCCTAAAATAATAAGATTCTATATGTAGTATCGAAAGACACTAATTGTTTACCATCATTAATTATATAATTATGATATGTATTTCATATTCATTTAGATTTATGTAATATATTGATATGAGTATCATGAGTCACTATTGTTAGTACCAATGGATTTTTTAGTCAGTATTCATATATTAGGGTTAGAATACATGGGTGAATTCCCTAGGGATATGCCTATTTATTTGATAACATCATAATGTTTTTGCACGGATGATATCATGTGGATTTCTATAAACTAATACACTAACTTTATTCTATTATTGTATGTGGTCTTTGTTATTGATGTGTCCAAGGGTTACAAACCAAAAAAAGTTGGAAGAATATATCTCGACCAACATTCTTGTTCATTGTGATTGATTCATTTATACACAACTAGATTAACACTCTCTATATATATAATTGGGTTATTTATAATTTTATTTATAAAACATTTTGAATGGTTTTAATAGATGGTGACAGTGAATATTCATAGTTAAACCTAATTTGAAATATTTGGAAAAAAATGTTCACGATTTATACATCCTATAAATTATTTTCCTTAATTATTATATTTGGATTTAATTAATTGCTAAAACTAGGAGGTTTCATGTTAACAATAAATGTGATGGGAAATTTCGATATAATTTGAATCCAAATTAAGTAATAATTGGCGAGAATGGAATTTTGAATATTTCTAATTTGTTATAATGATATATTATTAACAAAAAAAACACTCAAACTCGCCATAGATGAGAATAATATTTTATTTTGGGAGATCAGATAACAAATACCACAATGGAAAGAATACTCAATTTCTTATATGTTATACCCATAAAGAGTAAAACTATGTTGAACGTATTCAAATTAGGGTAATATTCTTCCTATTTGGAAATAAATGTCATATAGTAGTGAATTGCGGTGTAGATGATTTTACATTGTGTGGGGAACATGGGTATCATCCAAGTCATTGAAAAAATACAATATTTAACTCCTAGATCTAGGAAGGACTTATACCATGATAATCATTAACGTGAAAGGGATGAAGTGTTTATCATTTTGGAATTGAAATTTATGTTGTAGAAATGTTATGTCAATGATATTGTTGGATATTTCCACGTTAAATTTCGTTATGAATTTTAATGTATTTATTGATTGGTACCGATGAAATAGAACTTAGATTTAATGGTAATGTAAAGTGTTATGGAAAACAAATTATTATGGGAATAATAACTATGAACATGTTCCGAATGTTGAATTAGTAATGTTTATTTCGAATAAATATATTATTGAAATAGATTATGAAAATAAAATGGTATTGGTGAACATGAAAATGATTCGTGATTTGAGGAAAATGGAATTTATTATTGAGTGAAGTTAATTTTTTAATTTATTGAATATATTTTATAATTTGAGATATTCTTTAATAAATAACAGTGTAGATAATTTATTATGTAGAAAATTTTTCATTGAAATTTTATATTTATCTTGATAATATTATATTTGGTATGTAAAATTAAGATTTACCTTATAATGTTCAGAGCAATAATGTACAATTTATTTATGATATATAGTGACATATTCTGTATTTGTTAAAATCTAATTATGTTAATTTAATTTTGGAAAATATTACGTATAAATATTTATATAGTTGATTAATTTTATATTTTGGTGTTACTATATATATTTTATAGATAAATATATTATATTGGAAAACAAATTCTCACCATTCTGCTATTGGTAAAAATTTATTAATAAAAAAAGTGATTTCAATTTTTAATTGATCTATTGTTTGGATAATAGTTAATATTAGATCATTATGAAAAATATATCTTAGATAATCATTTCATTAAATATAAAATTAAAATTAAATTGATTAAAGAACAAAGAAGACTAAAATTTTCATTATGAAATAATAAAATTTTATGGGGTTTTCATTATTTATAGTAAAAGAGGGAATCAATATTAATAAAATGTCTATACAATTAATATTTTCTTTATTTAGCTTCACCTATGATAAATAAGTGGCCTCTTCATCCATAAACGATTTATGTATTTTTGTGACTAAATTTTTCTTACCATGTTTTCGATCACTATCTATTAGAACTCAGTGGTAAATTTTCAACTTCATGTCAATATTTTGACATTTTATTAAATATATCATATTTGGAAACCTAGTTTTATTTTATTCTATACTTCCTCCATATTTATCATTCCTTGCTTTCAAATAATATATTAGCATCTCTCTATATAGTGAGGGTTTCAAATAAACAATGAACATTTGAAGAATGGTATTATCTGGTACTAATTTATTTATGTGGGGTAGAATATGAAACATATATATTTTATAATATATTTCATTTTAAGTAATTTTAATTTTATAGATAATATTCTTCAAAAACAATGTCATGTATAAAAAAACTAAAATATATTATTTTAATATAACCATTGCAACCTAGTAATAAAAATAAGGTCTCTGAATATGAATAATAAAATTTTTTAAATAACTTATATAGGTTTTATATAAAAAAAATATATTCATAAATAAGTACTAAATGTTAGGTAAATTCATAATTTTTTTGAAATTAATTTTTCATCGTAAATTATTTTTTAATGTTTGAGATAAAATTTTATAAAATGTTTAATCAAAATTTAGAGAATTTATATCAAAAAATGTAATTTATTGTTTTACATAACATGTCAAAATTTTTATTGAGTGAAATGGTAATAATTTGATGAAATTATTATGGTTTTTGATGAAAAGTTAAAAAACGATTCTTATTAAAAATTGTCATTATGTTTAAAGAATTTACAATGAAAAAAAATCTTCAAAGGTTTTAATTGTAAAATTATTTTAATTATATTATTATTAATTTAATTTTTTCATTATATTAAATTTTATGTATATGTTTTACATTAAAATGTGTTGTACTTAAGAAAACATTTTTATGGAATACCACATTTCATCACTTATGTGTGTTTAATTTTAAATTATATTCTAACAGATCAATGAATTTATTTTGAAAAAAATGGATTATATATTTTTATTAATAATAATTTCTATTAGGTAACCAGAAAAAATTAAATTTTGGTTATAATTACTAGTAAACAATTAAAATGAAGAACAATGATTATGATTAGAACGTGATTTTTCACATTGCCTGTGAACATGTTAAAATTAATTTTCCAAAAACATAATTTTTTTAATGTTATAAATTAATTTATATAGTTTTAATTAGTTCGTCTAAATTATCATAAATGTTTGATTTTATTTTTAGGCATAGAATATTTTTTACAAATGTAAAAAAACTAATTACCATGCGGAAAAAATGGTATAAGTAATGATCCTCAAGGGTAAAGGGGTTAAAATGTTTAAAAAATTATTATTTATTAGTAATGGTGTTATTTACTGACATTATATTCCTCGAATTCGATTATTTATCAATTTAGGGGGAACATTGTTTGAGGTTGTAATGTCATTATTGACAGTTTTTGTGTATTTAAAAAATTTCAACACTTTCTCACTTATAAAAGAGAACCTACTCTATTAATATTAAAAAAATGGATCATCCATTAACTATAAATTATATTCCATACATCCCATATCAGATCATTATTTAATTTATTATTATATAACCCTCCTTTGAAGACTTAGTACGAAAAACTAATGATGTTTTCCAAGGATGGGATATCCTTCTTAACAAAGTGTTTTTGATTTATATTTTGTTCGAACTCCATAAAAAATATTTCATGTATTAAAAAATACGTAAACCATTTTCATAAAATTCAGATAAGTAATTATGTTAAGGTAATAAAAAATATCCATCTCCTCTTCCATAAAATTTGATATTAAACCTCTGATCATATTTATTGCGACTAACGCATTACATAATGAGGTAATTCAGTTTCCATCACCATATATATTTGATATATATAATGATGTATTTAATTTATATATTTGATATTTATGAAAAAATATACTTTTTAATTATAATTCCACATCTAACCTTTTTACCTCCCAATCCATTGGAAAACGGTATTGATGCTTGTGGATTTGTGTGGACTACCGCCTCCCCAAAATGATGTCATTTTCAGATTTCAATTTTTTCATTACATAGGTTTTAATAAGGTCATACTTAATTAATATATATGAGATATATATATATATATATAATGTAAAATTTTTCTTCTAATGCTGTATTAATAATTACCATATTTTTATTTCATCTTCTAAAATATAAAAATATCATGCATTCAAACAAAGGATCTACTGTCTACATGCACGATGTAATATATTTTTCTATAAATAAAATTAATTGATGAACATAAATAATTATGTAGTGAATAAATAATATATATCAATAAATATTAAAATTATTAGGATTATTGATAAATGTTCAATGTAGAAGGAAAATAACTACTAGACACATACCTGAAAAAGGAAGTTGTTATCCTTCATAAGAGTGATTTTTATATCGAATTGATAACAAATTTGTGATAAAAGGATATTCATAATTAATCTATGAAATGAGAATTATAGTATTAGATATTTAATATATTTAATATAATCTAAATTTTTATACTCAGTTTTCTTACATGTACCTAGAATTTAGATACATGAGGTATTGGATTTATATTTCACTTCTATTTTTATGTGACATAAGAATATACAAAACATGGTTCTTTTTTGTTTTTCATTGAATTTATATTAATTTACATTATTATTATTCTTATGTAAATTATGTGGATTAATGTATGAAACATAAGGTCATTAATTCATGGGGATTATGAATTCAAAAATATGAAATTTGAAAGTGATTTGTGTTAGAATGATATTTTAATCGGGACATCCTATACTAAAATATCCATTGATAAACTTTTATGATTATTATCATATAAATCTATTTATTTTTTCTTATCATTAGTTAATTTCTTGAGAATACATGTTTTTCTTTATTTTCCTCAATTTAAGTAACCAAGAGACTAAAATTTATTTTATGGACATCCATCTATGTATTCGTAATCATTCAAGAATATTTCAGTGCCATATTAATGGTGTATAATAAATTTTTAAATAATGTTTTTACTACTATCGAGTTACTATTTAAATCCATTTTTACCATTTTTTCTATTTTCAAATTATTTTAAACTATTCTTTTTGTTTTTTTTCAAAACATGATATTCTTTATACTTTTTACTATAATGTGAGTGAACATTTTTATGTTTATTGATATGTCCTGAAAAAACATTCTCACCATCTGAACCAATCAATTCTTTTATTATTTCTTTACACTTCTTAGTTTTTAATTTCATTAAAAAGTTTCCTTTTCATTTTGTAAAATTTTCAAATTTTAAATGATTGATTTAAAAGTAAAAATAATATTTTACTCATGAAATCTTATATTGAATCCATAATATAGTCTTAATCTATTATAATATCATGTGATGTAAATTATGTTTTACTAAAGATATAATCCAATGATTCTTTCCTTGCTATTTTCTTTTACGGTTTGTAATGATTAAGTGTATATCAATTACATTTATTTTCCACGATGATTATATTTTTTAACACCCTTCTATTTTCCACGGGGTCTTATATGATTCATTTATGAAATGAATATGAATAATATTTATTGTACATGTGTATAATAATATTATATGATGAATATTTCATGATATTATGAAAAAATATGTATGATTTTCAATATATCCTACATGTGACCTTTATTATATAGTCCTATAATGAAATTGGAATGTAATTATGGATGATGAGATTATTATAAGAAGAAAGTAATTACACTTAGTCTTCAATGGAAAAAGGTCTATGTGCTTGAACTTCATTGGGAAACAAGATTATGTTCATGATCATCAATGGGGAAAATGTTTATATTTATGATACACTCTAGGAAACTGAAAACCATTTCTGATTCATTATGATTTGATGGGGATATTAGTTAAATTTTATTTTTTACTTGGTTTAGGTACATTTGATGGTGAAACACTCTTATGATATGCACTTATGGAGATATATTTATTTATAATGTTTTCTCACTCTTATGATTCAAATTTTTTAAAATGATAATTTTGTACTCCATGAATAATTTTTGTGATCCATGATATATTATGTATGAAAATTATATGTTAGGTTTAGGATATAATACCTTTATTCATATCGTATGCTTTCATTTGATAATCAATTGTTATCTCCCATGGATATCCTTACGGGGAATCAATGATTTTTGTTTCTTATACTTCCTGTACTAGTTTATGAAGAATGATTTATCTTGTATATGTATACATAGGAAAAATGGATGATCATTATGGATGTTATTGATGATCATTTATGAAATAACAATATTTTGTATCTAGTATCAAAATATATAAAAACTTTACATTATATAGCCATGTTTTTCAAATGTATTATATATTTATCAAAATATATATAATATTTATATATACAAATCATGGGTTGAAATTTATTTTCTCTTATTTAATTTATATATTGTTGTTATGCATCATTTCTTATTAGTTTATAGTGATAAAGAAGGATGGTGTTGTTTTACTCACATTCTCATGGTCATCCTTGTTTGGTATGATGAGAACCAACCTAGATGAGTTGTGGGGGAGAGAATTTGAGTTTCCAATGGGAATTTATAATAGAGTAGGTGCCAATAACAAAAATATGAAGGTTGTAAGATATATATAATAATGGGTAGAATAATAACTCTGATTGGTGATTAGGTAATGAAATAATTCATGTTTCAATATTTATGGAATAAGGGATGCATCCTCTTGGTTTTTGGGTCTTGACAATAGGTATTGACTTGAATATTATTATTTTCTGTTACTAGATTTTAAGGTTGGGCATTCCCCCTTTTTAGAGTTCTTTAGAGTTGTTCCAGGATACAATCATTTTTATTTGAATGATGATTCTTAGTAGATTCATGTAGTTGAACACTGGAACATCTTTTGGATGAGAATTATTAATGTAGACATGTTGTATGATTTTATATCTGTACAAAAATTAAAATTAAAAAAGAAAATTATTTTCTTAATTACCAGAAATCTCAAATTTTTAATTGATACATGTATTGGAATTAAAATATGTTTAGTGATTAAAATATTTTATTAAATGATAAACTATGAATGGGAGAATTATTGAGCATTTGGGTGGGCTTTGTAGGATTAATAATATATTTTAAGAGGTTTCAATATTTATTACCCAAGTTCAAATTTTATTTCGAATGATTTAAATGGAAGTCTAAGAGAGTTTGACACTAAGAGAACATTCGGTTAATTTTTAACCAAGCATGTTTATGCTAAAATGATTCTTATTATTTAGTGAAATAATATGTAGGATAAAAGGGAACAACTATGATCATGGTAGTGAACTGGGAGTTAGAGCACTATAAGAACAAAACTTCCAGATGGTTTTATAACAAACATGGATTGGAGTCTATATCGAATCATTTTTAATAGAATGGTTAGTGTATTGTTTTTATAACAACAAATCAAAACCATGTTAGTGATTTTAGGGTTCCTAGTGAAGGATTCATTGTTTGTAAAACCTTGTGGAGAATAGTTTGGCTATCTAGAATATTATTAAATTGGGGAATGACCAAAATTCCACCTCAGCCATTTTATCCATTCCCCACCCATCTCCTTCCATTTTTCATGCATAGACCATGGGTTCTATATACCCCTTACACATTATCCAACTGTATTATTTGGGGTGTCTTTATAGTGATCCTGGTGTGTTTGATGTTAGCATCACCCTCCAAAAACCACAACACTCTTTATTCATTACCCTCAATAATATATATTTTATAGGATTTAGGTTCTTATAGAGATTCCACTAAATCAAGGTGTAATGGAATGTTTCTCATTGGGATTTTCAGCATGCTTAAATGAGTTCTTGAGAATACTTACACACACCCTAACATGGATTCTTGATATGGTAAGGTTCCACGATTAATTACCACAATTTATCATTAGTAAAATAAATAAATTAATTCTTTAAATGGTCTTTCCTCTTCAGTATTTATGGGAATTTTTTTGAATGTATGTTTTGTACATCCCATGGACATTTCATGGTGTTTTGATAAGAGATATCCTGGGCGTGTTGATAAATACTTTGAATGATGAGGATTTTTGATGGTTTCATTGATCATCGGAAAAGATATCATGACTAGAAAATATTTCATAAATTTTAGTGAATAAGAGGGAAATTATATGTCATTTACAAATTTCCTTGATCATTTATTTTCATGTGTATTCAATATATATAACAATACAAATGAGTGTGAATTTTCACACATAGTATTGTAAATATTTTTGTAATATTGGTTGATTCCATATAAATTCCATGAATCCCATATGGTTCCATAGTGGTTAGGAAACATGACCTATGTACCCTATAGTTTATTCCAACTCTTGAAATTGTATTGGTTTTGTCTATACAGATACTTGTAATACCTAGGAGGATTTTGAAAATGATTAAATTTTGTGAGTTAGATTTTGATATTCTTTTTTAGATTAATGGTTGATAAATATTTTTTAATGTGATTGATATTTTCAATTGATTTTCTGACGTCAAGTGATTTAGAAATGTGGTTATAAATTAATTTAAAAATTTTGGTTGGAATGAGTTAGTTGTTTCTCAATGTTGAAATTTTTTATTGATCTTTTGAAAATTTTAATGGAAGGAAATTAATTTTCCATGTTTTTTTATGATAAATACACAAATACATGTTCTAATCATGGATTAAAAGTTATTTAAAATAGTTGTGTGTTAAGTTAATCCTTTTATAAATAGTGTTTGTATTATTGTTTGTATATTTTGGAAGGGGATGGTATCCCAATAATTGTTTGGGTGTTATAGTCCAATTGGGGACATGGAATAAAATTAATTTTCGAATGGTTAGATCTTTTTATATATTTTTTATGAAATACCAATGTGTTTTCCTTGAAAATTTGTAAATGGTGTAATGGATTAGAAGTTGTGAAGTGTTACTACGTACCAATGATTTTATGTGGATCCAAATGACCGAAATAGTGCTCAATATCCATGTCTTAGGTCCCATATTGGTTTTATTGGATGTGAAAGCATTCCCTATGTGTTGGGGTATTTGAAATGGTCATCCAAATTCCATGGTCTGTGTTTGGTACATGGTTCTATCAACCCTATATTATGGAATATGACATGGCCCTCCACCCCCTTCTTTAGGATACAGAACTCTGCACCCCTGGTTTACAGTATTGTAGATCACACTCCATGATCATTTTTTGGTAATAAATTGGGGATTAAAAACTTTTGTTTTCAATTAAAGAGAATTACATTAGACCTAAACCATAACATTGATAGAATTTAAACATGTGTGTAGTTTAGGGGTAATACCTTTCAAGGAATCTTGAATGATATTTATGAAAAAACCCATTGTTTAATTCAATAATGTTTCACCATAGGCATTATGAGTCATATGACCGGTGTTATCTATTTCTTTTTTGTTAGCACATGAATAAAAATAGAACTTAATGTTCATCAAGATGAATAAGAATAGTTATTTTAAAACATAAAATCCTTATTTATTTATTACTATTACTTATATATATATATAGTATGATCAAATTGGATATTTCATTATAAATATTTAGTCGGTGTAAATTGATTTGTACACATAACATACTTAGGGAGTCATAGAACATGGTTATATGAGAATCTCTCACATAGTTATTATAAGAAACAGATTGTGGATAAGGCTTGGGTTGATTTTTTCACCATCGAACATGATAGATCAGATGGTATGAGAGGATTGAATAAGGTTCTCCATAAATATATTCTAGATATTTAGATGTGATTATTTTGATCTTGTATGTTTTTTTATAACTGGATAATTTAGATATTTTTTAAATGGTTTCCATAGAAATTTTGGACCATGTCACATTTCATTAGTTTTTTATGCTGGATTATTTTTATTATCATATGTTTTCAATTTATTTTCAGATATTTATATATAATATTCTTTTATACTCTAACACTAATAATTGGTATACAATACATTATTATTTCAACAATTATTATACACATTGATCAGTGGGTATATTCTACCAATGGAACCTACCTAAGTCGACATGGATAGTTGGTAGGCTAAGGCATATCGGGAGGTGCGCCTAAAGTAATATGGTGAACTAGTCAGTTTTCAATTACAGAATTAAATAGGAAGGGAATTTTATGTATAAAGAATATTCCTATGAAATTAAATAGATTATTTCTAATGAATGAGGTCTCATTTTACATTAATATCAAACTGAAAATAGAGTGAGAATTTAATATTAAATTATTAATGAAATGAATTCATAATTTTCTAAACAATGGTATCATTCACTGTTTAATAAAAAAAATTATCAACATAGAAATCTCATAAAAATTCTATATATATAATTTTAAAATTATTATATAAAAATAGTTTTATATTTTAATAAATTAAATTTTTAAATTTTTCATTTTTATAAAATCCAAAAATGAATAAAACTCGATATATTTTTAATTAAAATATTTTTTAACTGGAATATTAAATGTTATTAAATTAGTGAATATATTACTATAAATTAAAATTAATGAATATGGATATTGAATAAAAGCACTCTATTATCAAGATTAACTATTTTGTTAAATTCATCCTCTATTTTTGGGATTGTATTCCCACTTTTAGAGACACAAATTAAACAGGTAGGGATATTTTTCTATCATAGATTATTTTTATACCCATGTTAATTATTCAACCATACTATTATAATATTATTCTAGAACTTAATGAATAAATATGTTTTATAGAAACATCCCACTTTGAGTAATAATAAAAATAATTTTTTTGTTAAGAGAATGTTTTATGTCCATACTGAACAAATTCAAGACTCAATGCTAATGTTGTTAGATTTGGTGGACTAGAACCAATTACTTTGTACTTTATTCATTAATAAAAGTCTTATCACATCTTTATTGTTCTTCTGCGTGAAAATTCATGTGATAATGTCCTAAGGATATCTATTGCATTAAAGGTTCATAGAGGATCCCTGCTATGATGAGAACCCGGAAGTGCCATAACAATGTTCTTGAATATATGTTCTAGGGCCGGATGGTATTATTTGAGGGACACAAATAATACAGATTATTAGGGGTGAGGACTCATAAAACATTGAGGCATCTTCTCATGGTGTGCGCCCATGGTACTATCCAAGAGGATATTATGAGAATGAGACCCGCGACTAGGAAATCCACATTTCATATCGTCATTGGATGTTCCAATCTACGGACATTTGTATTGGTCTGTAGACATTATGATTATTATTAATAGGTATTACAACTCGCGTACTTAGATGTATTGAAGAAAAATGTGACGACGCACTGTTCACAGTGAGGTAGGATATGTTGGGTGCGTCACAAGTAATACTGCATTAATAGATAATGCGATAAAGGATTTGTCCCTTCTGTTCCATAACAATAGTAGAGATCTTAGGCCCTTGTATGGAATTGATATAGCCTAAATAAATCCATGGCCATGGAAAGGTATGGGCGAGTTCAATTCTGGGAAGTCAACGAAAGAATAATCGAGCACATGGGTTGATGGCACTAGCATGCAACCTGCTTGATTAGAGATATCGAGACAAAGGGATTATACTACCAAGTAAGCGTTCGTAGGAGGTGACACATCATTGCGGCGTTAAATTCCTTATCTATGGTTTCCTTGGCATGTTTCTAGACACTAACCTTGGAATTTAGGCAGGCTCTGCCTAATGCCACTGAGAAAGAGGCCTAGAGTGTCACACAGTAAGTGTGTCCATGTATCTTAGTTAAATATTGATTTAACAAGTTAAATAAATATTATTCCTGACTGTGGTTTAATAATTATTTAAGGATGCCTGATCATATTTATTTTGACACTATTTATTTGAGAGAATATATTGTGGGCAAAATAATATATATTTATCACTGAGTAATGTAGTTACATTTATTTAAGAAATAAATTTCCATTACTCAAGGTCTAATAAATGTGGTGGAAAAAAATAGAAAATAAAATACACGTCGAGTATATTAAATATACACGCCATGTAGTTTTATGGACAACTAGTACACACCGTGTATTAATTATTACACGCCTTGTAGTTTCCCAATTGGGATTTTGAGGATATAATATTGTTTTATTAAATTATATTAATTATTATCAGCATGGGCACATGTCAAGGAATTAATAATTAGACATGGGGTTTCAATAAGTGTTAGTGAAATAAATAAAACGTGTAACACATTTATTTATTATCATAACTCTATTAACCTCAAACCCGATTATAAATATCCTCACAACCCCAACACTTTGAAGAGCCAATTTTTGGTTGTGCACAATGGATTTGGAAATACTCTCAATCCAAGAGAGAGTTCCCTTTCCACCAAAATGTCCTCAAGCTACGAGAGTGAGATCCTCCACTGGATCAAGGCGGTCAAAGGAAGACATCGCAAGCGAAGGTTCTTCCATTCTAGCACCTGAAGATCCCTTCGGCGACATCCAGAGCTACGTGGAGCACATGTGGATCCCCACTAGAGGAATACTATACTTGGATTCTACGACACAATGACGGATCACAGGATCATGACCAGTGACATCGTCGAAGAAAGAATTCCACCGAGGTAATTCTTATGAACTAATTATATTAATTATAACCAAAATATGATGATCCTATATCAATGGTTCTAGGAATATTCTTTTCTTTTTCGTTCTTCACTCCATTCCGAAGATCCGGTGTTTTATATCATGATAGATCTCAGATTGAACATTGTTTAACGCTACAATTAAAGTTGGGCAATCCCACCCATGTGCTTCCACTGTGTTCGGAACCTACAAGTGGTATCTGAGGGGTCATATCATTGATTATAATTATTTAATTCTTCATTGGTGATTTACGTATTAAATAATTTATTTGTTTTCAATTCAAGTTTAATCATTTTGGAAATATGAATCTCAAGATCTGTTCCTCCTCCCTCATTTCTCGTTCACCCCACAAAATGAATTTTTCTTTTAATTTTGATTAAAATAAAATAGAGGAACTCATCTGGATGAGCCAAACATTTCTGGCCATACAACACCAGAATACACGACATGTATTTGGAAGTACATGTTGTGTGGTCTAGTTCAATTAATTGACTGATCCGCCAAGTCAGGCCGTGTATTGGAGTATACCTATGTCATTTATGATACCGTGTGTTGGCCAAGAACAAGTGGCACAAGGTTTCCGGATTACACGCCGTGTGGTCCAACTGAACACAGCATGTAGTCCCTTCGGGTTCGGGTTAGACCATGTACCTCGTACACGGCTTGGCCGACTGGAAACCGTGTAACGTGGAAACTACACGGCGTGTGTCCCAAAGAACACACCGTGTAATCCAAAAATTTCTGATGTAATTAACACGCCATGTCCCTGGGCATGTACTTATGATGGACGGTGAAGAAAAGTACACGCCGTGTAGTCGGAACTACACACCGTGTACACACCCAAATTATGCAGATTTATTAAAATTTGTTATTATATTATAGAAACCCTTGAGACGTGTATCATGGTGTAGGCGTAAAGCTGAGTCATAACACATGATTGGTGTTTTATATATATGTGTTGAATTTAACATCTGTGTAATGAATGGGAATTCACCGGGTTGCCTCCAAGGTACAAGTTACGTAAAAGAATAATTTTCAATGAATTTAGTTGTTTAAAATTATGATGGATGGGAATCTCAAGGATGCTCAGAAAATGTTTTAAGATAAAAGGATTGATTAATTAAAAATAATTAATTAATTCTAGCGTTATTTATCTTAAACAAGAATGATTAAAGAATTGAGTACTAGTTTTATTTATACATAAATATCGTTGCATGTATGGATGATCATGAGCTAGAACGAGACCTTTGTATGTGAATGGTTGCATTTAATTTATTTATTTAAATTAAATTTGTTTGCATGTTAGCCATCTCCTCATTAATATGTAGGGCATGCGCGCCCAAGGATTATTTTATGTAAAAAACCCTTTTACCCCTCACCTGCATGTGAGATAAATGCATATGTAATGGATGGAGCTCTCAAGCAAGTGGAGGTGGCTCAAGTCATGAACCAAGACGAAAACAATCCAAGGAGATACAAAGGTGTATAGGTGGAAAGCTGTAATAACGAAACCGAAAGGTTCAAGGTGTTTCTCCCTTAGGTCTTGGGTTAGTTTACCAACCGCTAGATAAACTATCCAATAGAAAAAGCTCATGGTCATACCATTTATTTTATTTCTATAGGTTGCACGGTTTATTTATTGTGGGTGAGTTGTCACGATCACACAATTAATGAATTAAACGAGCATTCAAGATGAAACTAAAATAAAAAATGGATTATATGTAAATATTATCTTAGACATGGTTAATCACTTAAGTATATCCCAATTAATATTAACAAGCATATAATCAAAGATAATAAAATGGAAATTTACTTATATAAAGGATAAAATCCCTCAAAAGAAATATTATGTCGGTATAGCCTTCCATAATCATAGTTAGAGTCGATCCATAGTTCAAAGTGCTTGACCAAACCTAGTTGGGGTGCTTTCAAATATTGGGGAATTATAATTCAGGGTTTTGGGTTGACATGACTTAGTTCGCATCAAGGGTTGACTGTCACAGCAGGACTTGGTGTGACCAAGAGGAAAAGGTTGAGGAAATCCAAAATAAAAGGATTTCAGGATTGGGGAGTCCACTCAGCGGATCAAGGAGCTGCAAGTTAATGCAGTTGGAATTTGGAATGCCTACCTAAAACCCTTCAAGTCACATGAACAACCCTAGTTGAGGTAATGCGAATGGAAATATGGATCCTTGCCACTAGAATATTCAGGGTACAGAATATTCCGAAATCAATTGTGAGGGATATTTGATTTTGATAAAATAGTGGGAGACTAATAAGTATTAATTTATTTACTTGTCTCAGATTTTCAATAAAGTAATAATCATTTTCTCATCTTAATTTGTAGAAAAGACAAGAAAATGATTTCAGACATATCATTTCTAACCATACTCAGGAAGTAAAACCTTTTCACCAGCACCAATTTCTAAGAGTGGCAAAGGCGTTTACGCTTCATCCTTCGCCATGAAAGGAAATTGTATGCACTGGAAGAGCCTATTCCAGTTGCGCCTAGGAAAGAGGCCATCGATGAGGAATTATATGTCTATATGAAACCCATGGATAATTCCACAGATTTCTAGTGTTTCATGCTATCGGCCATGTCCAATGAGCTCTTGAATCAATATGAAAACTTGGACGTGTATAGCATGATGTCTCACCTTAAGGATCTCTACAAAGAGAAGACCAGACAGGAGAGGTATGAGATCCCCAATGCTTTGTTTACAACTATTATTGGAGAGTCTGTGCCAGCTGGGCCTCATGTAGTCAAGATTTTTGTTTACATTGCATGCCTAGACATCTTAGGGATTAAATTCCAAGATGATTTGCGTACAGATCTCATCCTATCATCACCACCCAAGACCTTCTCTAGCTTCATTGTAAACTATAATATGAGCGACAATGAGAATAGTCTATCAGAGCTTCTGACCTTGATTCGCCAGGTAGATAAGGACATGGGGTGTGACAAACCCGCGGTCCTTATGGTGAATAAGAAAAGGAAGGACACGACAAAGGGGACAAAGACTTATAAAAAGTATAAATCCTCGTAGAACCGTCCCTCCAAGAATGGGAAGATCTAGAGGTAGGGCTAGGAACGAGAGGCATTGTGTTTTGCATGTGGCAAGCAGGACCACTGGAAGAGGAACTGCACCCATAAGCATGGGGATGCTAAAGGTGCGTTTGTTATTGAGTGCAATCTTTCTATTTCTACACATTGCGTATTAGATATATCTTGTGGGGCTCACATTTGTATTCAAATGTAGGAACCAAGTATATTTAGAATGATCGCTAGAGGAGAGGTGGATCTTCGAGCTACCAATGGCGTAAGGCTGGCTGCGTTGGCTATTGGCGACTATCACCTCTCATTGCCAACTGGCATGATTTTGGTTTTACAAAACTGTTATTTTGTTCCTAGTGTTACCAAGAACATAATTTCTATTTCTTGTTTGGATATGGAGGTATTTGTTTTCATGTTTGGAAATAAGGGTTGTCTCTTTTATAAGAACAACATATGTTATGGTATGGAACATATGAATAATGTTTTTTATGTATTAAATTACGAAAACCATGTGTTGGCAATCAATAATGAAACAAACTCACATGACTCATACATCACCCAGTTGTGGCATCACCTCCTTGGTCATGTAAATGAGAAGCACTTGGAAAATATCTATCAAGATTGTAATTTAGACTCTACTGAGATAAAACCACTTGATAGATGTCACACATTTTTACAAGGTAAAATGATAAAGCCGCCTTTTGGTGGATAGGGTGAAAGGGCCACAGAGCTTCTAATATTGGTACACAAGGATGTATGTGGACCATTTCCAATAGAAGCTAGAGGTGGATATTCTTACTTCATTACTTTTACTAATTATTTGAGTAGATATTGATTTGTCTACTTAATGAGGTATAAGTCATAAGCCTTAGAGAAATTTAAGGAATTAAAGAATGAAGTAGAGAATCAGCTTGGTTAGAAGATAATGAAACCTTTATCGGATTGAGGTGGAGAATATCTGAACCAAGAGTTCATAGATCTTCTACGAGAGTCTGGGATTCTATCTCAGCTCACTCCTCTATATACACCACAGTGGAACGGTGTTAGTGAAAGGAGGAACAACACCTTGTTGGACATGGTGAGGTCGATGATGAGTCCTGCAGATCTTCCATTATCCTTTTGGGGATATGCATTACAAACTACAACATACACATCAAACTGAGTACCAAATAAGGTGGAAAATAGAATTCCCTCTAAGTTATGGAATAGAAAGAAACCCATTTTGTTGCATACATGTGTATTGGGATGTGAGGCATTTGTTAAGGGCTTCTTAGGAAACAAACTAGCACCTCGGGGCACAATGTGTATCTTTATAGAATATCCTATGGAAATGAAAAAATATTACCTATACAACCCTTAGGACAAGAAATTGACTATCGCCAGACAAGCCGTATTTCTAGAGAGGGAGAAAATCCTCAAAAAGGATAGTGGGGGCAAGATTTACTTAGACGAAGTTGATGCTCAGGATACACATGAGTTGGTATAGGAACAAGTTCCACAGGTCCCTGTGGAAGAGGTTCAAGAAATAAAGATACTGCGTAGGAGCTCACGAGAGGTAAGGGAACGAGAGAGATTTGGTTTCCTAGTCACCAAGGATGGTGAATCATTAATGTTGAACAATGATGAACCTCTCTCCTACAAGGAAGCAGTAGAAAGATCAGAAGATGCAAGATGGCTAGAAGCTATGAATTCTGAGTTGCATTCCATATATCAGAACAATGTCTGGGTTCTGTTCGATGAGCCAGTTGATGTAAAGCCTGTTGGATGCAGATGGGTATTCAAGAGAAAGCTGGACATGGAAGGTAAAGTTAGCACCTATAATGTAAGGATAGTGGCTAAAAGATTCTGACAGAGTCATGGAATTGACTATGATGAAACCTTCTGGGAAGTTTCCATCATTAAATCCATAATAATCATACATGTGATAGCAGCTTACCATGACTACGTGATTTCGAAGATGGATGGAAAAACATAATTCCTTAACGGGAACCTTCAGGAAGATGTCTATAGGACACTACCAGAAGGGTTTGTGACACCAAGTGAAGCCAAATGGGTTTTCAAGTTGCAGAAATCCATTTATGGATTGAAGCAAGCATCCAGGTCATGGAACATTTGATTTGATGAATCCATAACAGAATTTGGTTTCATTAAGAACCAATGTTATCCATGTGTTTATAATAGGTTTAATGGGAATACGGTCATTATCCTAGTAGTATATGTTGATGAAATATTTCTTATTGGAAACGAAGTACCAGCCTTACAGTCAGTTAAGAACTAGTTGAACAAGTGCTTCTCCATGAAAGATTTAGGTGAAACAGCCTACATTCTAGGGATCATGATCATCCGTGATAGATCCAAGAGCCTGCTTGGACTAAGTCAGGGTACATACATTGACCATATACTAAAGAGATTTAGTATGGAACAATCCATGAGAGTATTGGTTCCAGTGTCACATGGTTTACATCTTTCTAAGAAAATGTGTCCTTAGACACAACAAGATAAAGATAAGATGAGCAAGATCCCATATACCTCGGCTATAGGATCCATCATGTTTGCCATGTTATATACCATGCTTGATGTTACCTATGCACTGATCATGGTATGTAGATATCAAGCAGATCCAAGGGAACAACATTGGACTGCTGTTAAGACTATCCTGAAGTATCTGAGAAGAACTAAGAATATGTACCTGGTGTATGGAGGAGACGAGGAGCTTGTCATTAGAGGGTATGCTGATGCTGGTTTTCAGACAGATCAGAATGATCTAAAGTCGCAATCTGGATATGTTTTCTATCTCAATGGAGGACCTGTGAGTAGGAAGAGTTCAAAGTAGCTAGTTGTTGACGATTCTATAGCAGAGTCCGAGTATATAGCGGCTTCTGATGCATCCAAGGAAGCATTCTAGATTTGAATGTTTTTCCAGGATCTTGATGTGGTGCTTAGAAGTAAATATCCCATTACATTGTATTTTGATAATACTGCAGCGGTGGCTCTTGCCAAAGAACTAATGTCACATCAATGGACAAATCACATACTACAGAAGTATCACCTCTTGAGGGATTTCTATCAGAGGGGTGAAGTTGCAGTGAGCAGAGTGTCCACAAAAGAAAACATGGAGGACCCCATGACTAAAGGCTTATCTCCGTAGAAGCATGAATATCATGTGAGAGCTAGCGGGATAAAGGTTGTTAGCAGTTGGATCTAGTCCAAGTAGGAGTCTGTTTGAGTTGGTGGCCTAGAACCAACTACTTTGTACTTTATTCATTAATAAAATCCATATCACATATTGATTGTTCTTCTACGTGACAATGCATGTGATAATTGAAGGTTCCGGGCGCAGCGGAAGCGCGTGGGTGGATGTGCCCACTTGGCTTTTTGTCATTAGCAATGATCAATCCGGGATCAATACGACGATAAACGCCAGTCTCCACGGATTGAATCACAGAAAAAGACAAAGAAGATGGTTTTTCCCGGAACCACAAACAAGGATCGTTACAGGTTGATTATAATTAATTTATTTAATTATAAAGAAATACCTTTTGGGTGTTCTTTCTTCGTTGATGTTCTCAATCACGTTGTCAATGTGATCCGTCATTGCGTCGCAGAAGCCAAGTGTAGACTCCCTCTAGTGGTGATCCACACGTGTACCTCGTATCTCTGGACGTCGCCAAAAGATTCTCCGGGTGCTAGCGTGGAGAAGCCTTTGCTTGCGTTGTCCGCCTTAGATTGTCTTGATCCGATGGAAGAGGATCTCTCTCGGTCTTGAGAGCGTTCTTGGAGGAAGAGGTTCTTTCGGCCTTGAAAGAATCCTCCAGAGATGTTGTGCACACCGATTCTCTTGTATTAGAAAAGATTTCGGGTTGTGAGGATATTTATAATCGGGTGTGTGGGGTTATAGAGTTATGACAATAAATAAACGCGTTACGCGTTTTATTTATTTCATTGACTCTTTATTTAAAACCCCATGTCGAATAAATAATTCCTTGACATGCGCCCACGCTGATTATAATAAATATCATTTAAAACAATATTATATCCTCAAAATCCCAACTAAAAAAAACTACACGGAGTGTATTAATAAATACACGGCGTGTACTTGTTTTTCATTGAAAACTACATGGTGTGTACATTAAATGTACACGACGTGTATATCTTGTTTTAATTTATTCATTTCCTTTCCAAAATAAAACTACACGGCATGTAATAATAATACACGACGTGTACTTGTTTTATTTTCTTTTTCCTCCATCATTTAAAACAACTTAGGCTTCCTTGAATAATTATTAAACCATGTACGAGAATAATCTTTATTCAACTTGAGATACTTGGATACACTTAGTGTGTGACCCTCTAGGCCTCTTTCTCGTTGGCATTAGGCGGTCTTGCCTAAAGTCCAAGATTACTGTCTAGCAACGGGTCAAGGCACCCAAGAGAAAGAAGTTGACGACGCATTGACGTATCACCTCATACGAGCACTTACTGTGTAATTTAATCCCTTTGTCTCAATATCTCATCAAGCAGGTTTCATGGCAGTGTCATAAACCTATATGCTTGATATGTCGTTCTTTGACTACCTGAAATAAACTCATCGTTTACACCATGGCCATGGAATTTAATGCGACAGTTATATTTCAATCAAAGGGCCGAGATATCAACTTCCATAAATGGAAGGGACAAATCCTTCCTTGACTTATCCATTAACAACATGTCACTCATGACGCACCCAACGTACCCTACTTCCCGCCAACTATCTGCGTGACAGTTTTCGTCAGTAAATCTAAGTGCGCGAGTCATGACATGAGTTAATGATAATATTCCAGTCCAAGGACCATTACACACGCTCGTAGATAGCAATATCCGATGACACCATGACATGCAGAATTACTACTGGCGGGTCTATTCTCATAATCTCCCATCATGGAGATTACCAAGTGTGAACTCCATGAGAGAGAGTCTCGTCTTCTTATGAGTACTCGCACATGACGGTCTGTATACTATGTGTCCTATCATAGTATGTCATCCAGCCGCAGAACTTTATTTAAGAATATTGTTATAGCATTTCAAGGTTCTCATCATAGCGGGGATCTGCTATGACCTTATTAATGCAACAAATATTTCAGGACATTATTATATTATAGTCATGCAGAACAATGAACAATATATAATAAGTGAACATTTATGTAATCAAAGTACAAAACAGTTGTTTCTGAGGACACCAACCCTTACAAACTCCCACTTGGACTAGAGCCAACTGCCTACGACTTTTAGTCCGCTAGACCTCACATGATGATCATGTTTCTGCTGAGTCAAGGCTTTAGTCAATGGGTCCGCCACGTTGTCTTCCGTGGAAATACTCCTCACTGCAACTTCACCTCTCTGATAAAATTCCCTCAAGAGATGATACTTCCGAAGTATGTGCTTTGTCCGCTGATGTGACCTTGGCTCTTTTGCAAGTGCCACCGCTGCAGTATTATCACAATAGAGTGTGATAGGATCTTTACTGCTCGGTACAACATCCAGCTCTTGGACAAAGCTTCGCATCCATACGGCTTCTTTAACTGCCTCAGAAGCTGCGATATACTCGGACTCCGCTGTAGAATCTTCCACCACACTTTGTTTTGAGCTCTTCCAGCTCACTGCACCTCCATTCAAACTGAAGATGTATCCAGTCTGCGACTTCATGTCATCTTGATCAGTCTGGAAACTAGCATCTACATGTCCTCTGATGACTAGTTCCTCATCTCCTCCATAAACCAAGAACATATCCCTAGTACGCCTCAGATACTTAAGGATAGTCTTGACTGCCATCCAATGGCGGTCTCCTGGATCAGCTTGATATCTGCCTACCGCACTTAATGCATAAGCAACATCTAGCCTCGTACATAGCATAGCATACATGATTGACCCAATCGCGGATGCATAAGGGATCCTTGCCATTCTCTTTCTTTCCTCATGTGTCTGAGGACACATTTTCTTGGAAAGATGAATGCCATGTGACACTGGCAACAATCCCCTCTTGGACTGTTCCATACTGAATCTCTTTAGTATCTTGTCAATGTATGTACTTTGACTTAGGCCCAAAATTTTCTTGGATCTATCACGATGGATCTTGATCCCAAGAATATATGCCGCCTCGCCCAAGTCTTTCATGGAGAAGAATTTATTCAACCATGTCTTAACTGACTGTAAGACAGGTACTTCATTTCCAATTAGCAATATGTCATCGACATATACTATTAGGAAAACGACTGCACTTTCACTAAACCTTTTGTAGACACAAGGCTCACATTCGTTCTTAACAAAGCCAAATTCTGTAACAGCTTCATCAAAACGAATGTTCCATGACCTTGATGCTTGCTTTAATCCATAAATGGATTTTTTCAACCTGCATACCTTGTTGGTATCCTTTGAAGTCACAAACCCTTCAGGTTGTGTCATGTAGACATCTTCCTGGAGGTTCCCGTTAAGGAAAGCTGTTTTGACATCCATTTGCCAAATTTCATAGTCATGGTAAGTAGCAATGGCCAATATGATTCTGATAGACTTTAGCATTGCAACCGGTGAAAAGGTTTCATCATAGTCAATTCCTTGACGCTGTCTAAAACCTTTTGCAACCAGTCGTGCCTTGTAGGTGCTGACTTGCCCCTCCATGTCCAGTTTCTTCTTGAATACCCATTTATTACCAATAGGCTTTACATCAACTGCAGGATCTACCAAAATCCAGACTTGGTTTTGGTACATGGAATCCATTTCAGAATTCATGGCTTCTTGCCACTTGGAAACGTCTGTGCCTTCAACTGCTTCCTTGTAGGTAAGAGGATCATCATTGTCAACCAATAATGAGTCACCATCCTCAGTGACAAGAAAACCATATCGTTCTGGTTCTCTCACCTCTCTCGTGCTCCTACGCAGTTCTTGTGTCTCTGGAACAGATTGTTCTTCCACGGGGCTTTGTGGAATCTGTTCTTGTACCAACTCATGTGTATCTTGAGCCTCGACTTCATCGAAGTCTATCTCGCTCCCACTATCTCTTCTGGAGATGTGCTCCCTCTCAAGGAATATGGCGTGTCTTTCCATTGTAACCTTTTTGTCTGAGGGGTTGTATAGGTAATATCCCCTTGTTTCCTTGGGATATCCTATAAAGATACACTTTGTGCCTCGGGGTGCAAGTTTGTTACCTGAAGAGGCCTTAACAAATGCTTCGCTACCCCACATGTGTAAATTCGATAACATGGCTTTGCGTCCACTCCATAACTCGTATGGAATACCATTTATCGATTTAGTTGGTACTTGGTTTAGTATGCGTGCTTCTGTTTGTAATGCATATCCCCAAAAGGATAATGGAAGACTCGCATGACTCATCATTGATCTCACCAGGTCCAACAGGGTGCGTTTCCTCCTTTCACTTACACCATTCCACTGCGGTGTGTAAGGAGGAGTGAGTTGAGATAGAATCCCAAACTCCCGTAAGAAATCAATGAAGTATTGATTAAGATATTCTCCTCCTCTGTCTGAGCAGAGTTTCTTAATCTTCTTACCAAGATGGTTCTCAACTTCATTCTTGTATTCTTTGAACCGATCAAAAGAATCTGACTTATACCTCATTAAATAGATGTATCCATATCTACTAAAATCATCAGTAAAAGTTATGAAGTACGAGAACCCACCCCTTGCTTCAACTGGAAATGGTCCACACACATCTGTGTGAACTAATTCTAGAAGCTCTTTAGCTCTTTCACCTTTCCCACTAAATGGGGCTTTGGTCATTTTGCCTTGTAGACACACATGACATACACCAAGTGGTTTTAGTTCGAAAGAATCTAAATACCCATCTTGATGTAATTTTGTCAAACGTTTCTCATTGACATGACCTAGCCGGTGATGCCAAAGTTGGGTGTGGTATGAGTCATGTAAATTAACTTTGTTATCAATTTCCATTACTTGGTTTGTGTAGTCTAACACATAAAGGCCATTATATAAATGTGCCCTACCAAAACAAATGCTATATTTATAAAAGTAGCAACATTCATTTCCAAACTTGAATATGAATCCATCAGTATCTAATCTGGATACTGAAATAATTTTTTTGGTTACAGAGGGTACATAATAACATCCTTTCAAAACCAAGACCATCCCGGTAGGCAATGTGAGGTGGTAGTCCCCGACAGCTACAACAGCAAGTCTGGCTCCGTTGGCTGCTCGTAGATCTATCTCCCCTCGATCAATCTTCCTGAATCTACTTGGTTCCTGTATTTGGATACAGATGTGAGTACCACAAGCAGTATCTAATACCCAATTAGTAGAAACAGATAGATTGCATTCGATAACAAACGCACCTGAAGCTTCCCCTTGCTTCCTCGGCTGGGTGCAGTTTTTCTTCCAGTGACCCTTCTTGCCACATGCGAAACAAACAACATCCTGTTCCTTTGCCTCCCCTTTGATCTTCCTTTTCTTGGAAGGCCTTGAAGAAGCTTTGGGCTTAAAGCTCTTCGCCTTCCCTTTCCTTTTATTCACCATAAGGACAGAAGGTTTTTCACGCTTCATGTCATTGTCCACTTGGCGAATGAGGATAGGAAGATCAGATAGAGACTTCTCAATATTGTTCATGTTGAAATTAACAACAAAGTTTGAGAAGCTCTGGGGGAGTGATGCGAGAATGAGATCGGTACCCAGTTCTTTAGGGAGTTTAAACCCTAGAACCTCCAAGCGCTCAATGTAGCCAATGAGCTTGACTACATGAGGCCCAGCTGGGGCACCCTCTCCAAGCTTGCTCTGAAACAGAGCCTTGGAGATCTCAAACCTTTCTTGTCTTGCTCTCCCCGGGTATAAACCACGGAGGTGCTCGAGCATGCTGTAGGCATCCATGTCTTCATGAGACTTCATGAGCTCACTAGACATAGATGACAGCATCAAACATTGAACGTCGAGAGCATCGTTCAAATGTTGATCATAGACTAGGAAATCTTCATCACTTGCCCCTGGGGCAGGAGAATCAGGAAGTGAGGACTCCAGCACATAAAACTTCCGTTCATGGAGTAGGATAACCCGAAGGCGCCTAAACCATTCCTGAAAGTTACTGCCGGTGAGGATGTTGTCTTTATCCAGAATTGATCGCAGAGAAAATGTGGTTGATGTGTTTGTCATTTTGATTCTACAATTTAAAAGAGCATATTCATCAGTACTTTCTTGATTACATTTTATGAGAAATAATAAATTTTATTAAGTCTCCCACTATTTTATCAATTCCCAATGGCCCTCACCATTGAACTCGGAATGTCCAGTTGCTTTGACATTCTAATGGCAAGGATCCATATTTCCCTTCGCATAACCCCAAAAAGGGTTGGTCAAGCTATTTAAAGTTATTTAGGTAGGCGGGTCTTTGCCAACTTTGAGCTTACAGTTCCTTGACCTGTTGAGTGGACTCCCCAATCCTGAAATCCTGACTTGGATTTCCTCAACTCTTGCCTCCAATATTACATCAAGTCTAGCAAGGGCTACTTCTCTTGATGTAATATGGTTAAGTCAACCCGAAACCTTTCATAAGGGCTTCCTTTATAAAAGTAAGTGTCCCAACAAGGGTTGGTCAAACACATAGTTTTATTGAGTCTTTCCCTTAATCAAGTAACGAAAGGCTTGGTCTGACTTAATATGGTATTTGAGGGATTTTATTCTTTATGCGTATCTTTGCATTATCACATGCTTGTTAATATTAAGTGATGCTTGCTTAAGTGATTAACCATGTTCTGATAATGTATACGCATAGACATGTTTTTATTTTATTCCATCTTTGCATGCTTGTTCATTTTATTAATTATGTGATCGCGACAACACATGAATAATATATAAACCATGCAATCAGACAGAAATAAAATAAGATGGCATGATCATGAGCTTCTATTTGGTTAGCTTATCTAGCGGTTTTGATAAACTTACCCTGAACTAGGGAAAACACCTTGAACCTGATGGTTCATGTTTTGCAGCTCCCACCTGTCCACCTTTGTATCTTCTTGTGTCGGTTTCGCCTCGGCTTCGGGATTTGAACCGTCTCCTCTGGCTTGGGAGATCCTCCATTACATGGGTTTACATTAAAGAAACCATGGGCACGCATGCCCTACATTTTATTTGAAGAAGGCTCGCAGGCCAACAAATTTAAATTAAATAAATTTAAATGAAACCATACACATACAAAGGGTCTTTGGTCTAGCTCATGATAATCCATAGTATGCAACGACATTTACGCATATTTAGAATTTAAATTCTTTTAATCGTTTTATTTAAGATAAGATGCGCTCGAATTCAATTAATTATGATCTTATAATTAATCAATTCTTTATCTTAAATTCCTTTATGAATTTCCTTGAGATTCTTCTCATCCATATTCCTTGTACGGGTCTTTGTACATTGGAGGAAACCTGGTGAAATTCCATTTCTGGAAAGTACACGGCGTGTAGTTTATAATTACACGGCGTGTATTTTTCTTTTCACCCTTTGTCCAAAGTACACGCCGGGGCTTTGGCGTGTTTTTCTGTACTTTGGAAATTTTAGAGTACATGGCATGTAGATGAATCATACACGGCGTGTACTTCCTTGTTACGCGGTAACCGGCCTGGCGATCCCGTATACGTGGTACGCGACTTATCTTTGTACACGGTTTCACCTGGGTCGGAACGGACTACACGGCGTGTTGTTCCAACATACACGTCGTGTATTCCGGTTTCCACGCGCCGTTCTATTCTGGTCAACACGGCGTGATTAAAACTTAGGCATAATCAATTCACACGACGTGGTTTGGCGGACCAGTGCCGGTTCGTTGAACCTAAGTACACGGCGTGTAGTTTTAATTACACGCCGTGTAATCCCGTGTTGTACACACAGAAAGAGCGGCTCCTCCGGATGAGTTCCTCGTTTTTATTTTAATCAAAATTAAAATTAAAAGGTTTTTTCTATGATATGAATCGAGAAACGAAGGAGGAATAATAGATCTCGTTAATTCAGATTTATAGAACGATTTATTTCGAATTGAATCAAATATGAATGCATAAATTATCAACGAAAATTAAATAACTATAATCAACGTTGTAACCTCCCTCTGATACCATTTGAAGGTTCCGGGTGCATCGGAAGCGCGTGGGTGGATGTGCCCACTTGGCTTTTTGTCATTAGCAATGATCAATCCGGGATCAATACGACGATAAACGCCAGTCTCCACAGATCGAATCACAGAAAAAGACAAAGAAGATGGTTTTTCCCGGAACCACAAACAAGGATCGTTACAGGTTGATTATAATTAATTTAATTAATTATAAAGAAATACCTTTTGGGTGTTCTTTCTTCGTTGATGTTCTCAATCACGTTGTCAATGTGATCCGTCGTTGCGTCACAGAAGCCAAGTGTAGACTCCCTCTAGCGGTGATCCACACGTGTACCTCGTATCTCTAGACGTCGCCAAAAGATTCTCCGGGTGCTAGCGTGGAGAAGCCTTTGCTTGCGTTGTCCGCCTTAGATTGTCTTGATCCGATGGAAGAGGATCTCTCTCGGTCTTGAGAGCGTTCTTGGAGGAAGAGGTTCTTTCGGCCTTGAAAGAATTCTCCAGAGATGTTGTGCACAACGATTCTCTTGTATCAGAAAAGAGTTGGGGTTGTGAGGATATTTATAATTGGGTGTGTGGGGTTATAGAGTTATGACAATAAATAAACACGTTATGCGTTTTATTTATTTCATTGACTCTTTATTTAAAACCCCATGTCGAATAAATAATTCCTTGACATGAGCCCACGCTGATTATAATAAATATCATTTAAAACAATATTATATCCTCAAAATCCCAACTAAAAAAAACTACACGGAGTGTATTAATAAATACACGGCGTGTACTTGTTTTTCATTGAAAACTACACGGTGTGTACATTAAATGTACACGGCGTGTATATCTTGTTTTCATTTATTCATTTCCTTTCCAAAATAAAACTACATGGCATGTAATAATAATACCCGACGTGTACTTGTTTTATTTTCTTTTTCCTCCATCATTTAAAACAACTTAGGCTTCCTTGAATAATTATTAAACCATGTACGAGAATAATCTTTATTCAACTTGAGATACTTGGATACACTTAGTGTGTGACCCTCTAGGCCTCTTTCTCGTTGGCATTAGGCGGGCTTGCCTAAAGTCCAAGATTACTGTCTAGCAACGGGTCAAGGCACCCAAGAGAAAGAAGTTGACGCCGCATTGACGTATCACCTCATACGAGCACTTACTGTGTAATTTAATCCCTTTGTCTCAATATCTCATCAAGCAGGTTTCATGGCAGTGTCATAAACCTATATGCTTGATATGTCGTTCTTTGACTACCTGAAATAAACTCATTGTTTACACCATGGCCATGGAATTTAATGCGATAGTTCTATTTCAATCAAAGGGCCGAGATATCAACTTCCATAAATGGAAGGGACAAATCCTTCCTTGACTTATCCATTAACAACATGTCACTCGTGACGCACCCAACGTACCCTACTTCCCGCCAACTATCTGCGTGACAGTTTTCGTCAGTAAATCTAAGTGCGCGAGTCATGACATGAGTTAATGATAATCTTCCAGTCCAAGGACCATTACACACGCTCGTAGATAGCAATATCCGATGACACCAAGACATGCAGAATTACTACTGGCGGGTCTATTCTCATAATCTCCCATCTTGGAGATTACCAAGTGCGAACTCCATGAGAGAGAGTCTCGTCTTCTTATGAGTACTCGAACATGACGGTCTGTATACTATGTGTCCTATTATAGTATGTCATCCAACCGCAGAACTTTATTTAAGAATATTGTTATAGCATTTCAAAGTTCTCATCATAGCAGGGATCTGCTATGACCTTATTAATGCAACAAATATTTCAGGACATTATTATATTATAGTCATGCAGAACAATGAACAATATATAATAAGTGAACATTTATGTAATCAATGTACAAAACAGTTGGTTCTGAGGACACCAACCCTTACAATAATGTCCTAAGGACAGCTCTTGCATTAAAGGGTCATAGTGGATCCCTGCTATGCTGGGAACCTAGAAGGTCCACAACACTGTTCTAGAATATATGTTCTATGGTCGAATGATATTATTTGAGGGACAGAAATAATACAGGTCATTAGGGGTGAGGACTCATAAAACTTTGGAGCACCTTCTCAAGGTGTGCACCCTTGGTAATATCCAGGTGGATATTATGAGAACGTCACCCGCCGGTATGAAATCCACATTTCATAGTGTCATTGGATGTTCCTATTTTCAGACGTGTGTATTGGTCTATAGACTTTAAAATTATTATATATGGGTATTACAACTCGCGCACATAGTTATATTGACAAAAACTGTGATGACACACTGTTCGTAGCGAGGTAGGATACGTTGGGTGCGTCACGAGTAATACTAAATAAATAGATAATGCGCGAAAGGATTTTTCCCTTATATTCTATAATAGAAGTTGATATCTCAGGCCCTTTGATGGAATTGATATAGCCTAAATAAATCCATGGCCAGGCGGGTTCAATTCTGGGAAGTCAAAGAAAGAATAATCGATCACATGGGTTGATGGCACTAGCATGCAACCTTCTTGATTATAAATATCAAGACAAAGGGATTATATTACATGGTAAGAGTTCATAGGAGGTGAAACATCATTGCGGCGTTAAATTATTTCTATATGGGTGCCTTGGCATGTTGCTAGATGCTAACCATGGACTTTAGGCAGGCTCCGTCTAATGCCACTCAGAAAGAGGCCTAGAGGGTCACACACTAAGTGTGTCCATGTATCTCAGTTAAATATTGATTTAAGAAGTTAAATAAATATTATTCCCGAATGTGGTTTAATAATTATTTAAGGATGCATGATCGTATTTATTTCGACAGTAGTTATTCAAGAGAATATATTGTGTGAAAAATAATATATATTTTTTAGCGAGTAATGCAGTTATATTTATTTAACAAATAAATAGACATTACTCAAGGTCTAATAAATGTGGTGGAGAAAAATTGAAAATAAAAGTACACAACATGTATATTAAATATACACGCCGTGTAGTTTTATGGAAAACAAGTACACACCATGTATTAATTATTACATGCCGTGTAGTTTTCTAGTCGGGGTTTTAAGGATATAATATTGTTTTATTAAATGATATTAATTATAAATAGCGTGGGAGCATGTCAAGGAATTTATAATTCGACATGGGGTTTCATTAAGATTTAATGAAATAAATAAAATGCGTAACACGTTTATTTATTATCATAACTCTATTTACCTCAATTCTGATTATAAATATCCTCACAACCCCAACACTTTGAAGAGACAATTTTTTGGTTGTGCACAATGGATTTGGAAATACTCTCAAGCCAAGATATAATTCTTTTTCCACCATGAACACCCTCAAGTTATGAGAATGAGATCCCTCAGCGAATCAAGGAGGTCGAAGGCGGACATCGCAAGTGAAGGTTCTTTCATGCTAGCTCACGAAGATCCCTTTGGTGACGTCCAGAGATATGTAGATCACATGTGGATCATCGATAGAGGAATCCTATACATGGATTCTACAACGCAACGATGGATCCCATGATCATGACCGGAGAAATCGACGAAGAAATAATTCTACTGAGGCAATTCTTGTTAATTATTTAAATTAATTATAACCAACATATGATGATCCTATCTCAATGGTTCCGGGACTCTTCTTTTCCTTTTTGTTATTCATTCCATTCCAAAGATCCAGAATATTATATCGTGAAGGATCTCAGATTGAACGTTGTTTAACGACAAAATTAAAGTTGGGAAATCCCACCAATGCGCTTTCGCTATGCCCAGAACCTAAAAAAGTTACATCACAGACATATATACATAACAATTAATGATGAAACACATCATGTAACTACTAGAAAATCAGATTCAAGAGGAATTTATAGTAATATAATCCCACCATACCGAGAATTTCATATTTTACAATGAACTTCGAACATTACATTACCATTTTAACAAAATACATAACAATATTTAGTGGAATTACTTATAAAAAAACATGATCACTATCCTCAAATGAAAAATCTTTCCACTAGTTTTCTATATGACTTTTCTTCATAAAATTATCCATCCACATAATTTTCAATGTTATTTTAATCTTGTAAAAAATTTCATCTACTGATTCTATTCCAAGAGTAATATATCCCCTAAACCATCCCAGCAAGAATGATTCAAACACCACATTCAATCTAATAACTCTTACCGTTCCATTTGCAGACTTGAAAAAAAATATTATTACTCAAAAATTAAATTATTCATAGATGTTGATATGAAATTATGTAGTAATATATATAAATATTATGTGTATATTCCAATTAATAAATGATTATGTCTGATATTCTATCATATTTAAGATAAAATGTTTTACTGAAATTTAATATAGCCACCAAAAATGTACTAAAACATTTCACAAAATAGTATCTAAAATTGAGATCATGGTTAGATATTGTATAAATAGTAACCTCAAGAAATTTAATAATATTTTTACGATATTTCCAAGATTAATGATCTTGAGATATTTAGTATTGAATATTGAAAATGATCGTATTTTGTTAAAAATAAATAACAACTTTTATAACATCATATAATAGAGTAGTTTTTAATAATACAACCAACACATTCCACCCATATATTCATCAATTTCCATTTCTTATCTACAAAAAACTAAACTAACTGATCCATTAATCATTTTTCCATTAACAATGATACCATTCACAAGTATGATTGTCTTTTTTTGCAATATAACTTCTAATTCAATCAGACTAGAAATGTTCTTCACTATGTGTATTCCTAGTAGTGCTACTAGGATAAACATAAAATAGGGAGCAATGAGATCTACTCCACAATTACTTATTAAACTCTGAATGAAATGGCACACATAATAAATTTTTAAATATAATGACAAATTTATAGTGACTATTATATTCATAAAAAAATATTACTAATAAATTAGTATTTTCCTATAAAAATGATCCTCCTTATTAGATTTCATAATTTCTTTTGACAATGAATACTACACATAAATATTAATTATATAAGACAATGTTCAAAAATTCATATTTTCTAGACCAATATATATCAAAAAATTTATAAGAGATTAATGATCCAAACACTATAATGTTATTAATAATATATAGTTTTGGACTTAATATATTGGGTGACACATTCAATTTTCCTAGAAGTTTATTATTAAGGAAATTATTATTAAAATTTTATTTTGATCTTTTTTTCACCTCATAGTAAAATCCCTGTGAGAAAATATACGTCTACAAATATTTTGATAATGATGTATTTCATTGTTTACAACCTATATAATGTATCTATATTTTTTAAAATTAAACAGCACTGTAGATATTTAAATGTTTTCTATAAGATAATTTTTCACATGAAATTTCAGTTGATGTAATTCATAAGCAATTACATATTCATTATGATTTATAAATAACCAAATCTATTCAGATAATCGCCACATAAATGATAAATATTTTATATAAATTTATAGAGTATCCACTAAAATAGATGGTAGAAATAATATTAACTAATTATTTATATATATATATCTTAATCTATATATATTATTTATAATTTTTTTTTAAATTATCATTCAATTTTCAGAAATTTAATTTTTCTCATAAATAATATTTATTGACCAAAAAAGAATTTAATTTTTTAGGAATAAATATTATAAATAAAATTTCATAGTATAAGAAAAAATATATGATAAAATAATATTAAATTTTAAAATCAACATATTAATATTTAATTTTGGTGAACATTTTTATTTTTCATAAAATATTGATTTTCATTGAATTTTGAAAAATAAAAATCATTGTAAAAGTATAATTTAATTATAATATATTATATAATTTAAAAGCAAAATTATGTTTTCAATATAATTTAATATTAAATTTGTAAAATTAAATTATATTTAATCCACTAAAATACATTTTAATCAATATAATATTGTATTTTATTATATGCTCATGTTTTGGGTTTATAAATGAGATTTTCCTAGAAAACTACTATAGGACAAAATGTTTATCCATTTAAATTAACTAAAATAAACCCTAATCATAAATTATGAAAATAAAATGTTTAGAATATATGTTCATAAATACTAATTTATATTCATAAAATGATTATAATTGTTCATAGAGTTAATATAAAATAAATATTTTCTTGAAAAATACCCCTCTAAAAACACGATCTTTCATCAGGTAAATGGATTTTATTTTAAATTTAATATTTCTTCCTTTGATAATTTTTTTTAAATAAAACAAATTTAAATAATAATGGAAAAATTATATTAGTATTTATTTATTACATTCATAAATGATTAATTTTATGATCAATATTGAAAAATTCTGAATTTTAATTGAAAAATTATTTTATGTTTATTTTATTTATGAATTTAAATTATAATTTGAATTGGTTTTATAGTTAAATTATATATACATTTATCCGCTTTACATCATTCTGTGGGCCTGGAGGTGTGCTCATTTGTACATGTAAAGTATGTTATGGACTCTCATGTAAGTGGTATTCGTATCAATTCTAGTAGCTTGCCCCCCAAAACATAGAGTTGATTATGAGGTAGACGTGGAATGATATTCATTGAGATGTGTTGTGACTTCAATATTCATTATATATTATTTTATTACATGTTGGTATTTATGTTTAAAAATTGTATTTTCGTGAAAACTGTTAGAAAGTACATATTGGTTCCCAAATTTAATTAATTAAAATAATGCATAAGGAGGAATGATTTAAATTAAAATTATATATTATATTTCAATAAATATTAATTTATATTCATATAATTATTATTATTATACATATATTTAATTGAAAATCATATATCTCTGGAGAATTCCACTTCATGAAATACTATATTTCATAGTGTCTCTGGGTTTGGTTTTAAATTAAAATTTTCCCATCGATTTTAAATTAAGTTATTTTGTATTTCATTTTTTCATTAATAATTAACAAATTAGATTAAGGATTTTTTTAATTTTCAAAAAGGCATAATTTTTTCATGGATAGTTAAAAATACTGGATTTTAATTAATAAATACATTTTTGTAAAAATATTTATAATGTAAAATGAAATACTAATTTTTTTCTCAAATAAAAATAATATATATATATATATATATATCAAATTCGGATTTTTTATTATATTTCATACGAAAATTTAATATAAAAAATTGTAAATTTTGGACAATTCCTCTTTAAAATAACTCTTTCTCATCATGTCTATGAGAATAATTTTAAATAACAATTTTCCAATATAATGAATTGAATTTGAAAAAATGGATTCCATATTTTTAATCATCAAAATATATAATTTATAATATGGTAAAAATAATTTTTCACAAAAAATAATAGTCGAAGAAGTAAATATTATTTATCATGATTATGTTAAAAATTGATTGACCGGGGGTTAAACAGAAAGAAATGGGTTAAAATTAACTAAACACATTTCAAAATAATATTTTCTGGAAATTTATAGACCAATAATTCTATAAGGTGTTATAATGGTTCCATTGGGATACTTGTGAAAAATAAAAGATGTGGTAACACTCATTTCAGTTCAAATATAACAAGTGTTTCCTCCCTCCCACATAAAAATAGACACCACCTATCATTTGTTATTTACACTATATAACTTGTTGGGTTCATAAAATAACGTCACAAATATGATTAAAATTATCAACTGATAATTTAATAAGAATTATTTTTGATTAAATCCATCATATAATGGATTTATTTAACACAAAATGTTGACTCCAAAAAAATAGGTCATGTTTTGAACAAGCACCTTTATTTTATTTCTTTCACTACCATCATAAATTCACCTTAAAAAATTATGATATAATAACATAATTATATTAACCAAACTATGATATTAATATAATAAATTAATTACCATAAATCATATACACTTTAATCAATTGGTATAAGAAATAATTATTTCTTTATGGCAGACTACGACCCCACAAACCAATGTCATTCATTCTTCCATTTCCATATTTAAAAATTGACTACTATAATGGATATAATGTATACATGTGATATTTATTTAATATATATCTCATTACTCTTTATCTAATTTTAATAAAATTATATTCCATTCTATAGTTGATATATTAATATCATTCGTGTGTGTGGTGGACTACTGCCTCATGAAGCGATGTGATTTGTTTTCTCAGTAACACTTTACGTGGAAGTCAATAAATATAAATATAATTATTATATGTTATATATATGATATTATTATTATATACATGAAATAGTTATGATTTTGAGAATATATTATATCATTTTGGGTTTTAACACTAAAAATAGGATATCATTTTTAATGTACGCATAGACTACCAACTTCACGTAGCAATGTGACTCTCTTTTAATAAACACAACACATGGATTATAGATATAAGTAAATTACAAGAAATTTAATGATATATTATATATTACTATATTTATTTAATGATAAATATTATATACCTCCATGGTAAAAACCACTATTCTGGTTGATTAATAAACCCATACATTTATAGTAAATCATGAATGAGAAAAGAAGGGGATTAAAAAACGAAATATCAAAAATAAAAAATTATTATTTATGAAATTTTGTAATTATGTTAGAAAAGGGTCATATATTGTCTTATAAATATTAATATAAATCTATAATTGTTTTTTTATCATAGTCAAAACCACTATACTATACGATAAATAAATTTTATAAAATGAAAGTGTGGGGTAAAGGATTTCCATGTCAACTTTTTTACTTACATGAGTCACGTTCCACATTCACCACTTGTTTATTTTATGTAGTGTATATATTTACAATGGATGTATCTTATTACTATATTTCAAAAAAATATTGGGATTTAAACATCCCTTTTTACTTATCGTTCATGGTGTTTATAGTTCTAATTTTTTTAATTTTCTAAATTAATTATGGATTTTTAATCATTTTAACTTTATTGAGACTTATGGCATATTATGTACAAATAGTCATTTATGATGTTTTTATACCCTTTAACATATAATAGCACCATTTTTTTACATTCATGGTATTTTTTTCATTTCTAGTAGTTATTTCATGGGGATTACATTTCAATATTACCATAGTGGAAATAGTTTCATGTTACATTCTCTTAATTAATCATGATGGTTTGGGATTATGTCTCCAAGGATTAAATTTTGGGGCCTAAACCTAAATAATTATAACGATTTTTATTATCCTCTAGTTTTTCCATTAGCATAATAATTTTCCCTTAATTTTCATACCCTTATTACTCAAGAGTGCAAGAATAATATATCTAGGAAAAATCATCTTTATCTCCCTCTACGCCCAGAAAACCTTCTTAAAAAATTCACGATTTCAAAAAAATATTTTTAAAAATATGTTTTTATAATAATCAAGTATATTTTTAAAAAGAAGTTATACAACTTTTATACCTATTTTTAAAAAAGTTAATCGAATCTTCATGTCTTTTCCCAAAAAATAACCATTTTTCTTTTAATGAATATTTATAAAAGAATAATTATTTTAACAAGTACAACTTGTAAATAATTTCTTACCATCATGACAATTATTTAAAATCAATAGTAAAATATAAATTTTCAATTACTTTCTTAATGAAAATGTTTTTATGTTTTTTAATAATTTATTTTCAACATTGATATTATGTTTTCATTAAAAAATGCTTTGAATGATTTTTAATGGTTATCTTATATGTTTTACTATTTTCTACAATGAAATAAATTTTTCAATATAATCTAAATCATTATTTTTTAAAAAGATGTTTTTTAAAAAGTTATTAATTTATTTTACATTAAAATTATTTATTGATCTATTATTTTTAATCCCAAAAATCAATGTCAATAAGCCTTGTTGATATTTATTCTAAAAATGGAATATTTGGAATTGATAAAATCCTCATCATTTCTCTCAATAGATTATTATTATTTCAAATAGAATTTTATAGAAGACATTTTTTTAATAATTCAATCATGGGCCGAAGAGATAGTTATATAACCCTTTTATTTTCCATATATTAATCATGTGTCAATGATATTGTCAGAGAATCCATTTGTTTTCCATGAAAAAATACATTTATAAAAAGAAAAATTATTTTTATATGTTTTACAATATTTTAAATGATATATGTAATTAATTTATCATTATTTTATTTTATATATGATGTGTGATCTGAGATAGAACCAGATAAACTTGTTATAGTGTATATGATGGTGGCCCATATGAAGTCGGGTGGGCTTGATATACATTATAAGATGGGTGCACCTAGATAATAAACCTAAGAATTAAGTAAGGATTAAATTCTATCTTTAATTGTATTATTTTTCTTCCTTATAGTTATTCCAAATGTAGGAGTTTTTAATGTGTGATATAATTGTTATATTCCATGACACCAAAAAGTATAATATATGAATCTATGGGTTTGTAATGTTTCCTTTGATATTAAATTATATGAAATTATTATTGATTACAATTTGTTATGTGTAATTCATTTATTAATTACTTTTTCCATGTTTTATGAATGATTATACATGTATTTATTGGTATAATTTTCTTTTATGACACCCTCATGCTCTCTTATTATTTCTTCATAATCTTATTCACTTCTTATTTATATTAGTATAATTAATTTTACAATTCTTCTATTTACCCATATTGAGATTTTAAGATCACACTTATATAGTTTTTCCTTCAGTCAATTTACAATGATTTTGGGGGAATGAATTATTTCATTATGTGATTTAATTGGGATTATATTGATGATTTAATGTGTAATAATAAAATCCAGGTTGATTAGGAGAAATGATCACTTAGAGACATGAATGTTTTTATAGGGTATTTTATCCCAATTCTCTAAGACTATAATATTAATTGTTCATTAATAATGTTGGTTAACCTATATTACATTATGATTTCTTAGGAATTTAATGTGACAAAATATGTTGATAATTAATGATATCAAGGAGATATATTTAATTTTTATTATTTCAGTACTAGATATGAGAGTGCTTGTTTTGGACTATTATAGGAAACACTTTCCAACTTCTATTATACATTCACTAGTATAATTTTTTAAAATACATATCATAAAATGTAAACATTAATTTATTTCCTATATATTTTTTTGATTGATTATTGCCCATTACCTACAAATTATTCTTATTTTTCTTATTATTATCATGGAGTATATGATTATCAACAAACTCGAATTCTATTTTATAATCTTATTAATGAAATTTTTCATAAAATTAGAAATATTGTGAATATACATATCATAAAAATCCTTTTATCAGTCCCAATTATAACTTATTAATTTTAGTATCTTGATCCAGAATACTAATTAGTGCATACCTTTCTAAATAGGTGTAATTTCAATTATACATGGCTACTATGTCAACCCCCTCCTACTATAATTACATGAATTTATTCCTCATTATATTATGAAAAACATTTGGAATAATTTTCTCAAATAAATTAATCTTAAATTAATCAAATTCCTTAGTATGAATATCTTGTCACTATGATATTATTAATGATTGATAACCACATACCAGATTACCATCCATATGTTAAAGAACTATAGTTACTTTTGTGGTACTGAAAAAACCCGAAATCATATATCGTTTCTTAGAATTTTAACCATACCTCATCTATAACAGGTTCAGTTGATATATTGGTTTCTTGATAGGGTCATTTCATTAGATAATATGCAATGTAAATGTTTATCAGTGTTGAAAGTCATTTCTCTTTCACATGGATACCACCACCATTTATATCAGGAATCAACTAAAAGAACATAATGAAAAACTACTCTTTCCCAATTTGTATTATTTCATATTGCTAATTTCAAAAAAAATCCCCTAGTTCCATTCAATATTAGAATCCATTTTTTATATGTAGAAAAAAATTAATTAACAATAATAGTTTAAATAATGAAAAATATTAAACAAAAAAAATATAGTGAAAAATAGCGAATTAAAATATCTCAATGGTTCTTACATACATTATCCTATTAGTGAAAATTATCTAAACCATTTATCCGATGATATCATTGAAGTCCCAATAACAAAGAATTTCATAATACTGATTTTTTATTAAATAAATAATATTTATAAATTTATAGAATCATAAGATTTTATAGTTTTAATGGATTTTTATATGAATATTAAAAGATATCCCTAAGATTACAAATTAGACACTTCACATAGTATTCGTGATTTCTAAAAAAGGAAAATTTAAAAATTGAATATTAATTATTTTCATAATGGATGTTCATGATTTTCAATTTTACCTAATCATTATTCTTACTCATCCTTAGTCACTTTTAAAATCATTTTAAGATATTAAATAAACCAAAAAACATATTATGTGGAATATAAAAAAGATTAACGGACCCTTTTAGTCATACTCAAAATAATGAGATCAAACAAGGGAGTTTGACAGTAACATAAGAAATATTGAATTAAAATAAAAATTTACAAAAAATTTAATTTAAATTTATTCAAATATATTTAAAGAAAACACCTTATAATAAATCATAATGGTAATATCACAATCATTAGGATTTAAAAAAACATGTGAACCCATGAAAAAACATTCATTGAAGCATACCTTTTTATCCATAAAGGGAATAATAATTAACATAAAAACTTGTTTTATTGCCTTATGGAATCAATATATTACTATTTAAAATCATTATATGTAATATAAAATACTTTTTTGTTTTGGGAAAACATCTTCATAGAACCCAAATGAATGGAATAACCTACTCTATTAATTCTAACATAATTATCAAGATGATTCATTATTACCCAATTTATTGGATATCTTCATCAAGATCACCCATCATCATAAAGAATGTACAAGTAAAATAACATAAATCAAAATAATAAATATTTCATTTACATCGTGAAAACCAACAAATATATTCTTTGGATCCCAAAAGAATTTTTTTTCCAATTTTGATATATCCCTTCCAATTAAAGCCAAATTTTACATCTAGAATACAATAAATAAATAGGAGAGATATTATATAAATAAAATAGGGAATATTAAAAATTAATCCCAAAATCCAATACTGGTAGTGGTATTATATAAATCCATGGATGCCTTATATGTGAAAATAGAACATTACTTTTTCCATTTTTTATAACATCTAATATGCTATATAAAATATATAAAAAGTTTTCTTTTTAGAAACTTTTGAAATAATATCAAAATATAAATAAAATATCAATAATAATTAATTGACATATATATAAATAATTTTATAAAATTAATGTATGATTATCTACATGAAGGTAAATTATTTCAAAATTTATGTTATACACCATTTAAAATGATGTTTTAAGGAAATTTCTACCTTAAGTCGAGTATGAGCTATAATTTAAATTCATTGACATATTAAATTATAAATATATGTTTATTTAATACATTATTAATAAGATAAAAATGTTTAATATTACTTTTTTCCACTTAAATCCTTTTTGTAGTTAATTAAATAAACCTTTTTGGTCATTTTGTACATTCTGAGAAAATTCATCTTTTATGTCATAAGTGGCTTGGAAACGATAATGGTAGTTTATGGGGACATTATTACATCATATCTAGAATAATTTAAATTAAATTATTATCTATGTTTATTCATTAAATTCAATTTTAATAACCATCCTTGAATGGAGTACATGAAAAATGAATCACATCACAAAGTCGAGGTGGTAGTCCACATTAATTAATGGATGACATTATTTTATCTCAATGGATTGAATGGTAATATTATAGAATAATAATAATTATTATATAATGTCAATAATATCATAAATATAATATTTATTTATTAATTCCATCATAAAAACCATCATTGTGATGTAATATCCCTATCATTATGGAGGTATGGACCTATTTAAATTTTGGTTATAATATCTTATTTTAGGTAAATGGATTTTTTTGGGGAGTATGAGGGGCTTAAAGGGTGTTTTGGGGTTGATGAAACTAAATAAAGAAAAAATGGGCCAACCTATGCATCATGTTGGGCTAACGCACAATTAAGTAAACCGTGCACGGGAGGTCCAAACTGTCTGACCATCGACAGGTTCATTTCTCATTATTGGTGCACCATTTTCAAGTAGTGTGGGACTCACAAGTATACAATGTAACTAAACTCATCTTGGATATATGAAGGATCATGTTGTTTCACTCTGCCTGGAAAAATGTGCGATGAAAACATGTGCCCCATAAAACAATTGTAATTTCAAATTTTTTCCATGCTATTTTTACATTCCCGCCAAATTTCTCCTTCATTTACTACCCTCTCAACCATAATGAAGAACCAGATATACCCAAGATTCACAATGGTAGCTGTCTTTCAATTTGAGGCCATTTTGTGTATCTTCATTTGCTGATCAATTCTCTTGGTAAATTTAATGCTTCATTTTCTACTCTATTATAACATAGTATTTGTAGTTTGTCTCATCCTCTTCCAAATACCTAATAAGATCTTTTAATGATATAATCCTATTTAGGGATACAATGGTTGTTGATTCTAGATTTAGGTCCACAATTATGAGTGTGTTCATCATTATATTAAATCTTTGTGGTTTATAAGTTATATCTCATTGTATTGTTATGAAATTGTGGATGTATGGCTATGTTCATGGTTTTCATCATATTTGTTTCTTAAATATATTAATAGGAATTGTTAAAATGGTCTTATAAATGATTAAATGGATCCCTTAGGATCCCTACATGATGAATTGAGTTGGCTTTTACTAGTTTTGGGACACTAATGGGGTGTTCCGACATTTTGAACCATTGATCATAGTAATTTCAAACACAAATTGATATATTTTGATATAGATCCATGATAAATTTTATGACATTATTGTGAAATTATTATTTGATGAACTATTGGTTGTGTCTAGTGGCAGATATTGGTATATGTCATAGTTTTTTGTATTAATAAAACTTTCTTAAGACATTATAATGAAATGGTTCTATGAATTTTATGAAATGTTTATGAAATGCATGAGTGGGTTAACACATAAGAAGTGAAATGAGAATGGGGTAAATGATTGTGAGTTAATAATTTTTTTAATGGGATAACATACAAGAATTGATGAATATATTAATGGGCTAATGTGTTGGCACTATTACACATTCCAAATTAGTTAATGTGTGGAAATTCTATAAAATGCCAAATTGTTTTACATGTGGAAATTATTAAACATTCCAAAATGGGATAATGTACAAAATAAATTGAATATGATAAATGATTGTGTTATTTATATTAAATTTGAATGTTATTGGATATGATATATGTGGAAAATGTATAAATAAAAATGTTGACATGGCTTGGTATTTTTGGGGTATTGGACATGAGGATATACACCCATGTGTCAGGTTAAAAAAAGTTTCTAAAACCTATACAATAATGAATATGTTATAGAAGGGTACAATGTATTTATACTTCTAGTGGATTCATTTGATAAAAATACCTGGACTGAGGTTACAAGGTATGTTTGATGTTAAATTTATTAATTATTTATCCTTATAAAGATATGAAATGTCCTATATACCCTTTTGTTTAGAAATTGATTGGATTATTAAATTTTGTAAATAATTTAAATGCCTAACCCATGGAACAAGAAATGGAAATGAATTAAGTGATGAAGATGAACTAAATATGAAACATGGGAAGAATGTGAAAAATGGGTAAAGTAAACATTTTTAACAAATTACTGGTTTATTTTTTTCCTTTACACTGTTATTATTTTAGTTCATACATTCACTATCTATTTAGAAGGAATATTTTTTAGAAAACATTGGTGGTGGCCTACTAAATTTTAGTCACACCATATATGGTTTGATGTTTGTCACCCTAGTATATTTCATGGTTGTAGGTCAGAATAAGGGAAAATGACATATGAAAACAAATTTGAGTATGGATTGAGGTGTGATTGGAAGAGGATATAGACATGTAGTCAGGAAGTGTTTTTCTTATTCAGTTTTTGGTCATTATTTTAAGCTTTCATTCTACTTTATCACTGTTTACAAGTGAATGATATTTAACTATTTGGTTTTGATTTGTACCCTATTTAAAATCTAGTTGGAATGGAATATTTTGGTATTTTTATTAGTATTTACTAATTTCATATGATATCTATTATGACTTACAATAATAATGAGTTAATATTCTCCCCAGCTAAATTATTATACCCAAGCCTCTCATTAGAAACATCTGTAATATGGGAAGACATTCTTGAGTTCATCTAGTAAATCACCTTGGAGCACCAGTTTACTGAATTTCAGGATGGGGATGGTACAATGTTGTATCAGAGAAACTATTTAATGTTTTATTATTATTTGAGATGGTAGACATGAGGTTATAGGGTCTTGAGCCTTGATAGTGATCTCATTATTCGTTGAATCTAACAAATGTACGAGGTAAAACCCATGTCACCAAGGGTGGGATTGTTGTTCTTAGTGTGTTATTTTATTGATGGAATGATATTTTTACATTGGTTGGTGTACATGTTGTGTTATGTGAAAATTTTTGGATATTGTTTTGTGGTCAAAACGACATGAGGATGTCCAGTCATGCATCATTGTAGGAACTCATGGACCTAGGTAGAATGCAACATGATAAAAACACATGAGATGGGTTTATAAGACATGAAGTGAATAATTTTTCCTTCCTAAAATGTATAAAATGGTTTCTATCATTGAATATTCAAATTGGGGAAATGTAATAATGTGAATTGAAGTTTAGAGGATTATATTTCCAGAAGGGGACAACATAAATTAAAAAGTAGGTTATAATGAGTTGGAATAAGTTAAAAACGTGATTTTTAATAATATTTAAGGATATAAATGATCTTGAAGGAGAATTGTTTCCACAGTAAGTGTATGATTCATATTAAAACTAGTGTCCAACAAAGGAATTGTGTCTAGGTATGTTGTTTTATCCACATTTTCCATGACCCGCAATATTGATGATAGAGGTTAGTGTTCATTATGTGAAAATGTCTATTTAGAAACTGTATGAACAACTGTGGTTTATCGATATAGGTGATCCTTCTTTTGTGTAACATTTATATGCTTTATGTTAGATGTTCAAAGACATATATTTGGAATTGTGGAGAAACAAGACCATGACGACGTGTGTTGGCTGGGTGAAATGTGGATATTTCAAAGGATTACCCCACAGAAGTTGATAAAGAAAACATTGATATCCAAGGTAATATAAAGTACAAAATTCATGGGAGACAAGATAGTTTTCTGAAAACTAAGGAATAAGACCTAGGGAAGTTCGTACTGATCAAGTATGTTCTAAATTGAGAGTTTTATCTATAGAACACTCCAATGATTACCAGAAAGGGCTGAAAATAGGAAGATGAGTTTTGGATAGTGTCTATTTCTATTATTCATAATCATTTGGAGACACTTTCTGCGAAGTGAGTCTTGTTGGTGGCCAATATGTTGTGAGGTTAGGCTAACCATTATTGGGACATTATGGTCCAAAATGAACAGGCTAATGGAATGTTATGGGAATATTTAAAAGAAATGATTTTGCAGCATTTCTATCTAGATACAATAATGTAATAAAACATTTCCTAGTTTATGAGTTTTACCTATCTGGTTATGTCTATAATTGATTATTCAATTTTCCTCATAGATTTTATGATTCCATATTCCAACATATGTAAGGGATTTGGAAACTATGGAGAAACCATTCATAAAATGGGTTAAACAAGGGATCAGGTCCAATGTGAACATATTATATTGAAAACGTTCATAAAGGTAGTGTATCAAAACCTTGCCTCAGAGGTGAACTTTAATGGGACTTTAGGTAATGTACTTGTGGTAAAATCCTTGTGAAATAAGGGTGTGGGTACCTAGGTCTCAATGTTTTGTTTTTGGAATCATCAACATGGTTTAATTGTGATGAATTGTTAGAAGAGATGATTAGATTATTATGTTGTACATTGGGTTTTATTTTATTAGTGTGATAGGTTAGGGAACAAGCATGGCCATTTTCCTTAATCACTAGTTGAGTGCCCAATGTGCTGTGGAATGGGGAATATACTTTGGATTTGTAGGAAATCTTGATAGTTGGACACATATAAAAGTTTTCCAGAAGATGTTGAGTGCATTAAGGGGTTCAGATACCCCATATTTGGAAGGAACATTGAGATCTAATAGTAGTTCTGGTAGAGGTGATGTACATGGTACATCGAGGTGAGAGTGCTTGTATGAGAAAGGAAGTGTTACATCAGGTAGTCAAATCAAAGCCTAAGGTAGAGGGAAAGGTTACCTACATGTAGTTAATTCTTCACCTAGAGGTGGAGAGGCTAGAACATATACTCTTAAAGGTGTTATTATTATAGCTTCCATGCTATCTAATTATTTATTTAACATTGTTTCCTAACATTATTTTATTTCTTCTCAGTTTTTGATTGGTCTGGGTTTAGAGGTGGATCTTGTGTGTGTGGATATGTTGATTATTATACCATTATGGGTCTGAGCAGAAGGTATTAGGCAGTGTAAGTGTTTTTATATACTATTTTGTGGTTATCATTTCTATTTGGATATCATTATGCTTGAGTTTTCATGTTTTGATATGAATTTGGGAATGAATTATCAAGTGCTGTACTGGGGAAACATTTATTGTTACCATAATATGGTGTCATTTAAATCTCTTGAGGGAGTTACTTATATTAGTTATAATGAATGGATTTTCCAATAAGGACATGTAGGACTAGTTTTATTATTATTGGTGAAAAAATACTCAAGTATCATGTCTTCATCTTGATGAGGAACGAGCAGAGAAACATGTCTTTTCAGTTGTGGCATATCGGATTCAGGAAGTGTTTCTGGAGGTATTTTTGGGGCTTCTTCCCAAGATAGATGTTGATTTCACAATAGATTTACTACCAGGTGAATAAAAATTTTCCTTTTTTCCTTTAAAATTGCTCTAGTAGAACACAAGTAGAATATAAATAAATTAGAGGAGTTAGATAATATGGTGTTTATTTTTCCTACCACATTACCTTGGATATATATAGTGTTGTTCTCCAAGATGGATGATGAATTGTTACAGTTCTGTGTCAATTAGAGGAAGCTGAATTAGATGATAGATAAGAGCTAATACCATATCCATTGTATTGCTGATCTTTTTAACTATCAATTTGGGGATTAAGTTTTCTCCATTATTCAATTGGGATTAGGGTATCATCAACTCATGTTGAGACCTTCTAATGTGCCACATGTAGCATTTTGGAGGGGGTATAGGTTGTACGAGATTATCATTGATGTCGTTCGGGTTAAAAAATATGCCAAAATCATTGATGTCACAAATTTACTATGTCCTTCATCCTTATCTAGTCCAGTATGTAGTTCTTTTATTTATTTCTTCTTGTTAAACTCTAAGAATAATGATGTTCATGACCAACATATTAACATCATCTTCAATACAGTAATAGGGAATATTATATACATCAATCTATCAATTTTTTTCTAGATTGATAGGGTACACTATTGTAGTTTTAATCATATATGAAGGTGAATCAATAGACCCATCGAAAGTATGAGTGGTCATATTCTTAGAGTAGCCCAATAATGTTCTGGATGTGTGATCATTTCAGCGATTTTCAAGTACTTTTTGAAGGTTCATTACAGATATTTCCTTTTAGTGGAACCAATTTCACTATTGAAGAAGAAGGGCGTCATGTTTTAGTGGGATAGGGAATGTGAGAATGATTTCCAAGAGTTGATGAAGTGGTTGACTACCACACCGATTCAGACCTTTTTCATGTCAGGAAAGGGTATACTTTGTTATGTGATGTGTCTGGTGTTGGGTATGGAGTTATGTTGATGTAGGATGATCGACTTGTTGTATATGGGTTATAATAGTTGATACCACATGAATGAAACTACCACATGCATGACATAGAGTATATCATAGTGGTTTAAAATTATAAATTTTTTTGGAATTACTTATTTGGGGAATATTTTACAGTGTATGTATATCATCAAATTTTTATGAACATATCATTCCAATGTGATCTGCATCATCAAAATAAAATATGTTTTGAGTACCTATAATCCTTTGATTTTGATATTGTTTATACATCGAGTGAAGGGAATAGTGTTTTAGAATCATTGATTTGGAGGACTCAAAGTCTAACAGTTCTATAATATAGTTCTGAGTGGAATATTGTGTCATTATTTTCTAAGGTGAATAATGAAGTGTATGATGGAAAAGGTCATACAATCATTGAATCCATATGAGTTGAGTCTATTATTTTAATCAAGTTCAATTAGTTTCATTTTTAGGATCCTGTGTGTTTTCTTATATTGGGATGTATTAATGGTGTGGATTCACCTTCTAGTTGGGATGTTGGTGATGATATAATTTTTGTGTTTTCGGTCATGTGGTTATGGAAGTATATATTTGATAATATTCGATGCATGAGTTTCATGGAGTAAACAGGGTAGAATATCCTATTTCACAAAGACATATCAAGATCTTCATAGGTAGTATTGGTGGCCCAAAATAAAGAAACATGGGTATATTTTAGGTTGTGATGCCTCACCTACCTATGGGTGAATGTTGAGAATCTCTGAAAATGTGGTTTAATAGAACCATATTCTATTCTATATTGTAATTGGGATGAATTGATGATGGATTTCATAAATGTCCTTCCGTGGATTCCAGGAAATAATGAATCAATATGGTTAGTCATTGATCTGTTGACTAATGTATAAAATTTCTTACCAATCTCATATACATTCAGTATAGAAAAATTATATTACTTTTATGTTTATGAGATATTATGGTTACACATTCATCCAAAAACTATAGTTTTAGATTGTGATCTTCCTTTTACATTTTTCTTATATATGGGAATATAGAAGGTTCCTGGTACATTAGCCTTTTTTTAGTATGGAGTTTTATCCAAAAACAGATTGGTATTTGAAGCATTCCATTCAGGTATTAGAGGAAATGTGGGTGGGATATGTCTTAGTCATGGGCGGATCAGGGGAAAAACGTTTCACTTATTGAGATTTTATAAAATAATAGTTTATAGGATATTTTTTATATAGAATCTTTTGAGGAACTCAATGGGAGACACTATAAATATATTTTTGTGTTGTTTAGAGGCTATGAAATTATAGTTTTGGGACTGTGTATTCTATAGAAGACATCAAAAAAGGGTATAGTTGATTTAGAGATGTGTGGAAACTACCCAGAGTAGGAAACATCTCTATACATATAGGTTTCTTTGACCACTTATGTTTGTAGTGGATGAATCTGTGTTTCTTCATGTGTCCCCAAGGTTGCACCACTATCTAATTCATAATATGGAATGTTGGTGATTAATGACATCGGGACATTTGAGATCATAGAGAGGATCTTCCCATTTGTGTTTTGATTTTATTCACCACATTGCTATAGTAGTATGCATGATGTTTTCTTTTGACACAACTATGACAACATTACCATGACCCATCGCCTGAGATTTTTGTTGAGGAAGTTGTGCATGAGGATGATGAATCCTTTAAGGATCATCTAGTTTGTATTGTGGATCATAGTGGGAAATTCTAACATGTAAGACCATGCCATTGGATTTAATTATATGGTAGTATAGAAATATTCATGAAGTAATAAGGGAGAGAATGTTAGATATCTGAGCATAGTATACCAATCCATTTGTTTTGAAAGCATAGTGATCCTTGGGAATAAAGCTTGGGGATGATTCATTATAATGTTGGGTGTATATAAAATCTCAAATACTGTGGTTGTCTCTCCGTGTTTAAATTTTTATTTCAACCACCTTTTTAAAATGTAATGTTACCCAGGAGTGGGAGGGCCTTAGGGGTGTTTTAGGGGTCCAATATAGAAATGGAATGAAAACCATGTCATCATGTGCAAGGCGTACGGTTGGCGAATTGTTATGTAATCCATGAAATGAGGAGTTTTAAACTACAAGTCCTTGTATAGAGGCATTATATGTGGTTAGAGAATGGTTTCTCAAACTATACACTCCTCCCCAGGTAACCCTTTGACTCAAATCCTTTGGGATATAGGTATGTTCACATTTGGAACACAATATGGGAAACAATGTGACCAAACCATTAACCCATTAAAAAATGGGAACATCCATCCCCCTTTTAATATTTTCAAATTCTTACATGATATCTCCCTCCTTTCATGCCATATCAACTCAATAGATGATAAAAATTGACCCATGATTCACATGAATGGTTACCATTTGATTCATGTATGTTTGGAGAGATATTCATTTTACATAAAAGCTCCTAGTATGTATAACACTCCTCTTGACTCTTTTTCCAGATAAGAGATTTTAGTTTCAATGAACTTATCTTGAAGCCCTTAAATACTCATTTTCCAGTGGAATCATGGTTTGGGATTTAAATGGTGTTTTAATATATATATAAGGTCATGATTATAAGTTTGTTCAACATTGTATTTGAGGTAGGTTGTCAACACATAATATCCCATGGTTTTGTTATGTATTTCTACATGTATGGTAGTGTTCTTGGTTTTCGACTTGTTGTGTTTTTTGTACCTTTGACAAAAAATTTTAAAACGGTTGGTACAATGATTATATAGAACCCTCATGAGGACTATGGTATGCATTGAGGATGATTTGAATAGTTTATGGACCCCATGGGCTGCGTCAACATTCCTGATCAAAGATAATGGTAGATTAAGAAAGAAATAGACTTATTTTTAAATAGATCCCTGATATAAATGTTGACATGTAATTTAAAAAATTATTGGAACCAATTGTGGTTGTTTCTGTTTGTTGATATAGGTATAATAGATTATGTTTCTTACCATTAATTGAGTGAGGAATACTAAAGAAACTTTTCTAAGAGATTTATGAAATGTACATGAAATGAATGAGTCTGTTAATGCATAAATAATAGTTAATATGTTTAAGTAGTAAATTTTTATGAGTTGATAAATTTAATTAATGGGAAAACATATGATAATTGATTAATTTATTAAGGATATAATATTTAGGGATTTTTAAACATTAAAAAATAATTAATGGGTTGTAATTGTTAAAAATTATAAATGAATTAAACTATCGAAATGATCAAACATGCAAAATGGGTTACTATATGGAAATTATTTTATATGTTAAATTTTTTTATGTGCACTTATTGGGTATAATTTTTCATATGGTATATGTTGAAAATTTATAAATAACATTCTTCACATTGCTTGGTAGTCGTGGGGTATTGGAATTGATGATCTATGTCCAATGTTCCAGTTAGACTGATGTTGTAGACCCCATCCCATAATGCACAAGATAAAGAGGGGGACTAAGGTGTTATACCAATAATGGATTCAATGGATTAAACTACATGGAAAGAAGATTAAAGGTACGTGTGATGTTAATCTTATGAAATTATTATTCGAAGAGAAGTAGTGAATTTTATTTTTGTCCTTATGTTTTAAAATTTATTGTCTTTTTCCATTGTGTGATTTATGTAAATTCCAAACCCATAGAACATGTAATTAAGAAAAACTATATGATGAATATGGAATATATAAGAAACATGGATTGAATACGGTAAAATGTGTAATGTAAGAATTTTTACCTAATAGAAGAAAGGATTCATTTTTTAAATTATTATTTATTTATTTTTCTTGAATGCACTATCTACTTAGATTGGATATTTTATGGACATCATTGGTGGTGGCCTACTGATTTGTAATCATACCATTCTCGGGCCATTGTTGGTTACTCAATAAAATATCATTATTGAAATTAAGGACAATGGAAAAGGCCATATTCTAGGGAGATTATTTTCAATTGGGGATTGCATAGATGAGGATCCAAACATGGAGATATTAACCATTTATAGGATTCATCTATTCTTTTTTATTTTCTTTTTTCTAGCACATTTATCATTGTTAACATGACATGACATTTGACAATTTGGTTTTGATTTTTACCCTATTTGAAAACTAACCGGATATAATTATTTTATTATTCTTTCTTATTATTTATGTATTTCATGTGTTATATTTTTTGGATTAATATTGTAACAAGGGATAGTCTCACCATCTTACTTATCATACCACATCTTCTAGTTGGAAACCTCTAGTGTATAGTGATGTGCGCTAGAGGTAATGTGGTGACTTGTCTCAGAGCCACTGTTTAGTGGATTCTGAGTCTTGGACCTTACATGTGAGGTGTGTATGTTTCATGAACCCTCATGGATCATCCCTAATCATGACACCTGAGAAGGTCCATTGAATTACCTATAGGGAAAACCTAATCCTCACAGCATGACAAACAACATCATGGAATCAATGTTTTTTCATAATACTTCTCCAGATAAAAATAAAACATAAAAATAATAGAGATAAAAATATTCCTTGAAATAAATAATTAATGAACATAAATAAATGAATAAATATAACCATATATATAATTTAAAAATGGAAAAAGAAACCAAAATGATACCCAATATTTTATCCATTTTAAAACATGGTAACCAACATCAAATAAAACACCCAAATTCATGGTTGAAGATGTACATAGTCTAAATATAGAAAAATAGGGGTATATTGATTCCATATAAAAGAAGTATTTTTTGACCATACAAAATATATTTGGGAAAAACCATGAAATTTGTAGATGTATTTTCCAACACTACCAATTAGAAATATATTTAAATTAAAAATAGAAATATTTTCACATTTATAGAAAGAAAAAACTATTTATGAAAATCCATATTTTAAAAAAACATGGCATTCCATTAAAAGTTATTTCCAAGAGAAAAATTAGTTTATGAAAACATTTACATGTTGAAATAGAAAACTGATGTATGTGACTAAAAACATGAAAAAAAATCCAACCATATAAAAAGGGCTATATAAATAGAACAAAAAATAAAATAAAATGAAACCACCCCTGCATAAGTATATACAAATATATAGTATCAAAGAACTGGGTGACAAAAATAAAATACAAGATTATAATAGAAAATAGTAATGTTAATTATTTATGAATCAATAGAGATGAACCCATAAATAATAATTTCAGAACCATATGCAGGTGTAAGATGATATCTATTGTATATCAGCAACTATTATGAACGACTAACCTTGAACCATTTTCACACCCACTATAGCCTTTCATGTACCATGGGGATCTATTTCCTCTTATTTGGAGCATAATAGTAATTATAGAATTACCCTCTTAATGAAAATTGTGGTACTCACACAATAGTATATATTTTAGATGAGTAGTTCATCACACGGTTGACAATAACATGGATTCTAGTGCGCATGACTCTCACATTCCTAAACATCATCCATGAAGAGAATTTCTCTAACTGAAGGACACTATGGGGGTATAGATAATATAGAATCCATTTAAAATATCCCAACTAGGAAAACACATCTTGATATGATAATTCCATTTTAAAAGAAACATCACAATGTGCCAACAGAGAAAAAGTAAAAGAGATACCTTAATAATTTTTCAATGAGAAACTTGAAGGTAAATAATGGGACCTAAAATTTTAACTCAATAAATTATTTCTAAGGAAAATATATTTAGTTCAAAATCTTTTTCCAATATTAATTTAATCATATACAAGAATTCTGATGTTTTTAAATATACCATTCAATATGTTTACAAAATTCTAATTCTCAGGAAACCAAACTATCTTATAAAGAATGTATTATATAAAAACATCACAAAACCTCATCTCCAACAAACAGGAAACCAGGATACCATTTTTATGACATTTTTTACTTTTGAAAATATTTAAGGAAGAATATGCATTTATGAACAAAAATATTCTATTAAATATTCCATTTTTATGATTTTAGACATCTATATGCAATCATTGTTCATATATGGACATGTACATAACACACAGATATATATATATATATATATATTAATGTTCCTAGATATTAATTCCAAATGTCCATTCAAATATCATAATGAATAATTTCCATGAAACACAAGTGTCACCTCATAAAATCATCTAAGCACAGGATTTCTCACATTAGAACTGTATCAAATAAGTTAGTGAAACCCACATAAAGAACAATTTATCAAAACATCATGTTTCATGAAAATACAAAACATTCTAACCATCAATTTTGAATACCTGAATCCATTTTAATGGCCTCATGTAATTTTATCAAATACACACAATACAATTACTAGATACACATAGGAAGAAGATAGAAAATACATTGAAACCCACTTTTTCTAGGAATGCTCTAACATAAATTTCATTATAAAAAAATTTGAAAATCAAAATAGTGAAGAATAAAATAATAATTTAATTTAATGAATCACAAGTATCACATTGTAATTTTTTTTAAATGAATATTTATAGAACAAATACCTATGAGTGTGAGAATGAAATAAAACTCTAGAAGTTGGAAGAGCATGTCCTAGAAACAAACCCAACACACTAATATCAAGATAACCCAACCGAATGATCTAATCCTAACTCTATGGTTTTTCTAAATTATTACCAAAACAATATCTAACCAATGAATAAGAGGGGAAGAAGAGGAGAGGAGGAAAACCCCCATAATACAAAGGACTAATAACATGATTCAAGGAAGTGGAATCAAGGGTAGAATATAAATACTAGGAGAAGTATTTGGGAGAGCTATCATGTTCTTTTGTTTAAAAGGGAATAAAAAGGGTAAAATTTTGTTTAATAAATAATTGGGTAAAACTAATAATTTCATATTTTAATGAACATTGGAAATCCACATTGTAAGAATGCACAGTTTACCATGTCATTCACCAGCATCAAATACACTTCTAGAATGTCCGTGGTTTCTCACATGGGTTTGATGTATAATTTGGAAATCATGTTCTACTATTCCAAATGAACTAGTTATGTGTGGAGAACCCATTACATTAATAAACCAAAACTTCCATTAATCATGTTCAAGCTACGATGCAAAACCTAGACACCCCAAGACAACCCCATGGTCTATTATTTTCTCATATGGTTTGAGCCAAAATATGTGATAACAATTTTAGACACACTATGAAATATACAATAATCACAAAATGAACGTTTTATTATCCTATAACATTGTATCCCTCACAACCATGTACAAAGCCAAAATAAGACCAAAAACATTGAGAACCAAAAACAAATCTTTTTATTCTACATAAAATCCTTTTGAAATTAAAATAATTATGAAATTAATATTATAAAATTGAAAACAAATTTAATTTGTGATATTTCTCCCCAATAAAAATTTTAAGTTCCCCCAAAAAGAAAACCATCTAAAAAATAGAAATAAATAAAGGTTTCTCAAACTAGAAAAATGAAATTATAGAATAGAACATCCAAAAAAATATTATATGAAAATAAATCCTCCATACTAAAACGTGAATAAAAATGAAACCAAAACGTGTATTGAGACTCTACTAGTCTGTAAGAAACGCCCAACTAGTCCCAGAGAGAGAAATAGTTACCCAGAGATGATATACCCACCATTTAGTAACAAGATACCTGAATCCCACATCAAACATTAAAACATGTTCATTTGAAACAGGATAAATAACCCAATGGGTATAGAGTATTGTATTAGTTATATGACTATCACACCATTGGATATTACCCATCTGGGAAACATATCAAAAAGATTTATATCCTTAAGGGAAAAAACATTGTTGGAATCATCATATATTAATCATGTTTTAATGATCACAAATATCTTTAATGATCAAAAATCTCATTAATGATCACAAATCTCATTCAACGTAGTTAAATATTATAAATTATATCCAATCACGTGTATTTATGTTTCCAGTTCTATCACGCTTTTTAATGTTTAAGCTCAGTCAACTTAATACATATAACTATTTATGTCTGAATACAGTTATTTGCCTAAGTACAAGACACTGTGAATCCTGACACCATTAAGCCTGACACAGTAAGATAGACACCGTGAAGCCAGGCATCATGAAACCTGAAAACATAAATCCAGACACTGTAATCAAGACACCATGAACCAAGACACCGTGAGCAAGACATCATGACACTCAGAAACCGTGACACTCAGACACTATGAACAAGACACTGTGACACTCAGACACCATGACACTCAAACACCGTGAAGGATACACCATTTTCATAACTTATTGTGACACCGTATCTTAAACTATTTTATCTTCTTTTAATTTAATTTTTAACAGTCATATTTGATGTCTTTAACTCACTGACAAAATTAATGTTACTTTGTAGAAATAGTATGAGGAACGAGGTACGAAACACATGGAACATGTCAGATAAAACACATGCATTCGAAGATAATGATTGGAGAGTGCCCAAGAGAAATATAGCGTGATATTGAATAGAAAACAAGCCTATGAGTATGACCATTAAGAAGACTTTGTATGATTTTTAATGAAATAATTGTCATATGCATGTAATCCGGATCTTCTGAAGAACATACGAAGTACACTAGAATCTAGAGAACATCTTCACATTATCAAAACTCGTGAAGAACACAAGCTGAATCGCGACACTCTATTATCAAGGTAAAAAATAGAGAAGGAATTATAATCATTTCTATTTAATCAAATGAGTCCAGAGATGCACTTCAAATCACTATGGCATTCTAAATTAATATCTACTCTCTCTTAGTGATTCTTTTACATACTACTTGAGAAGTGTGTGTACATTTTATATTCCATACACACTGACTCCTGTGCTAAACTGGAGGATTTCTAAATCATTAAACCAAACTCTTTATACTTCTGTTTACCCACGCAAACAATGGAAGAGGTCCATGTGTGGCCTGGTTATTAGTTTTTTTACCCACGAAAATTGTGGAAGACGTCCTTGAGTGACCTGGAAAGTTTGTGTACTGTTGTTAACCTCAATACAGGGTGTGGATCAAGGTTTATTTATATAAACTGCTTGGTGGCAGGTGATCACCAAGTGGAGTGGATTAGGTCTCGGCTTGAAACTGAACCACTTGTTCCATATCCGTTGTGCTGTTTAATTTTAGTCTTCTCTATTTTACTACTTTATTATATTATCTTGAAAATACTAATTTCACGTTGATAGTTAGTCTTGGAAATAAGTTATAACTGATTTGTCTTAGTAGGATAACACCAAAAGTCAAATTAATAAAACAAATTATGATTATTGATAATTAATCTATCTTTCAAGAAGTTGTTTCAAAATTCAAACTCTTATAACAGTATAACCATGATTAACTGGGCTGTATATATTTTTGGGGAAAACATTTTTTTAATAATAATTTTGTAACAAAGATTTTTATAGTTACTCAATTCACCCCTCCCCTCTTGAGTAATATACTCTGACCAACATTTGGTATCAGAGGTTACTTTATTAGGACTCTTTGTAATCTAACTCAACTGTGATTGTTGTTGTACTTTAAAGATCTGTAAATTTCTATTAATTCTAAATTTATAGATCTTTTAAAATAATATTTTAGTATGGATAATAGATTATAAGGTGCTGCAACCAACCGACCACTATTCTTTAATAGAACCAACTATTCTAAATGGAGAATTAAAATGAAAATGCTTCTTGAGAGTATGAGATTTCAAATTTGGTCATCCATTATATATGAATACAAACATCCTATGACTGATCGAATTACATGTGACGAACCTAAAAACTTTCTTAAAATAACAATTTCAAAGCCATGAATGCTTTGTAATGTTCTTTAGGAGATGATGAATTTAATAAGATTGCTACTTGTAAAACTGCCCATGAAATTTGGAATCCTTGTCTGTCTCACATGGAGGAACATCTAGTGTAAAGGAAATGAGACTTAATAATAATACTATAAAATATGATAATTTTAAAATGAAACCTGATGAGTCTATATATAACATGTATCTCATGTTTGATGAATTTTCAACACAATGATTTCTCTTGGAAGAGAAGTCACTGCTAAAGAACAGATCATGAGAATCCTTAGATGTCAACCGAACAGATGGAGGGGAACCACTGTCTCTATTAGAGAATCATGTGAAATCATCAAGATACATGTAAAAGAACTCATTGGGAAACTGATAATGTATGTGGAAGAGATGAAAGTAAAAAAAGAGAGGAGGATGAAGCAAAGAGGAAATATGAAGCATTCAAGACTACCTCCTCGAAGAACAATGACGAAGGGAAACTGGAAGCTTATGTAGAAAGTTCCACCACTGAAAAATCATCACCTGATAGTGATGAGGAGATGGCTCAACTGTACAAGAGATTCAAACAATTTTACAAGAAGAAATTTTTCAGAATGCCTAACATCAAGGGCAGGTATGATCTAAAAAGAGACTGGAAAAAGGACAGGAAAAGAAGTGACAAAAGTGATGAAATTGTATTCTATGAATATAAGAGAAAAGGTCATATAAATGCCGACTATCCAAGTCTCATTTATAAAAAGCTGTATGAGGAAAATGAAAAGAAGTACAAAAAGGCAATGAAAGAAACCTGGAGTGCCTCTGAGGATAGTTCAAGTGACTTGGAGACATCACATGATGAGCAGGCTAACAAATCCAATATGTGTTTCAGGAAAAACACATCTTAGGTAACAATAAACTCTTCTGTACATAATTCATACTATTCTGAAGAGGATAGTGACTCTAAAAAAATATGACTAATGAAGAAATGTTTTAATATTTCAACATTCTGTAAGAGACATGCAATGAATTAAAAAATAAATATAAATCATTGATGAAACAACATTCTCTCATTATAAATGTTAAATATGAACTTACTACTGAAAAGGAGAAAAATGATCAACTACTCAAAGAAAAAAATGAATTAAAAATATATAATGAGCAATTAAAAAGTGACTTAGAAAAGTTTAGTAATAGAAGAAATAACCTTACCCAAATGCATGGAAAACAAATTTCCCCTAAATATAATACTGGCATTGGATATCAACCTGGTAAAAGAAACCTTGGTAGACCGAAGTATATTTCCATGTCTAGGACATATAGATTTGTTCCCAGTTATGGACACAACTCAACTAGCTCAAGTCATGATACATATTCTACTATAACAAGTTTTTGTGGACCAAATAAAGTTTGTTTTTTAAAAACATTACATAATGCTTATAGGAAATCTATGAGGAAAATATGCGTTCCTAAATCACTCATTACTAATGTTACTGGACCCAAACAAGTATGGGTACCAAAATCTGTCTTTGTTTGATCATGTTATAGGAAAGCTTCTTAAATATCTCCTGAAAGAATCTATGGTACTTGGATAGTGGATGTTCAAGGAACATTACATGAGACTACTCATACTTCAAGAACCTGATAAAAGTATATGGGGTATATGTCACATTTAGGGACAATGACAAAGGAAAAATCATTGGCTTAGGCCAAATTGGTAACACTGATTTGATTTTAATTTATAATGTACTATTTTTTAATGGCTTAAAATATAATCTACCTAGTATCTCATAATTATGTTATGATGGTATCATGTTATATTTGAAAATGATTCCTGTAATGTCTTTAATTCTATAGATGAACAAATATTTTCTGCATCAAGGAAAGAGAAATATTATCCTGTTAATGTAGATTCCATTGCCTCTCAAAATTCATCATGCTTAAGTTTATTTCAAAATGAATCTTGGATCGGGAATATGAGACTAATACACTATAATGTTCACTCTCTTAGAAAGCTAACTAAAAAATGACTAGTTACAGACATACCTAAACTTGAGTTTCCACATGACAAAGTATGTAATCCTTGTCAAAAGGGAAAACAACTAAAAATCTCTTTCAAATCAAATAAATAAGTTTCTACTTGTCAACCTCTCGAATTGGTTCACATGGATTTGTTTGGACCATCTAGAGTTTCTAGTTTAAATTAAAAGCACTTTGTTTATATTCCAGTAGATGATTTTTCTAGATATACATAGACCTTCATCATGGCTCACAAAAGTGATGCCTGTTCTTATTTTAATAAGTATTCAAAGTCTGTAGAAATTCGTAGTGGCCTTAAAATTAAATCTTTATGAAGTGATCATGGCAGTGAGTTTGGAAATCAAGCGTTTGAATCCTTTTTCTCACAGAATGGTTATAGTCATAATTTCCCTTCCCCTAGAACACCTCAGTAGAATGGTGTTTTAGAAAAAAGAAATAGAACCCTGCAAGAAATATCTAGAACAATGCTCTGTATACATGAATTAACTATTTACTTTTGGGATGAAGCTGTTAATACAGCATGCTAATTAATCAATAGAGTCTTGATTAGTCCAATTCTCAAAAATACCCTATATGAACTCTCGGACAATATAATTCCTAAGGATAATTACATTAGAGTTTTTGTTTCCAAACTCTTTATTCCCAACACTAAGGATAATTTTGACAAATTTTCATCCAAAAGTAATGAAGGAATTTTCCAAGGTTACTCAATATTAATTAAATCTTATAGAGAATCTAATAATGGAACTAAATGTGTGAAGAATATGTTCATATCATTTTTGATGAAATAGACCACATGAGCCTAGAACCATCCTAGAAAATATAGAGGATGATGTATCAAATCTGATCATCAGCTCAAAATCCTCAAATTCATCTTTGAAAGAATCTGTGAAAACTTCTAATTCTGTAAATTCCCTTTAATCAAGTCAAAATGAACCAGAATCTGTTGATGAACCTGAAATCACAAGTACCTCTTTTTCTAGAAATGTTAGAACCCTTAAATAACATCCCTTAGATGCTATTGTAGGAGACTTAGAGAAAGGAAAACAAAATAGAGATTCTCTTAGAAATCAGGTTGAACATCAAGATTTCTTGTCACAACTTGAACCTAAAAACATTGATGATGTGATCAATGATGAATTTTTGGTAATGGATATGCAAGAAGAACTTAATCTATTTGAAAGAAAAAAACTTTGGAAACTTGTTGATAGTCCTAAGGACACATTCATCATAGGTACTAAATGGGTGTATAGAAATAAGGTAGATGAATTTGAAAATATAGTTAGGAACACATCAACATTAGTTGAACAATGATATAGTCAAGAAGAAGGAATTGACTATGAGGAGACCTTTTCTCCAGTAGAAAGACTTGAAGCTATCAGAATCCTACTTTCCTATGATGCACATCTGAATTTCAAACTATATCAAATGGATGATAAGAGTTCATTCTTAAATGGGTATATAGCTGAGGATGTCTTTTTTGAACAACCCTTGGATTTACCAATCCTCATTTTACTAATCATATTTTCAAACTATCAAAAGCTTTATATGGTTTAAAACAAGCTCCAAGAGCATGGTATGATAGATTGAGTACATTTCTAATTTCCAAAGGTTTTACAAAAGTAATAGTTGATCCTACCCTCTTTATAAAAATAATTTCTAATTATGTTTTAGTTATTCAAATCTATGTAGATGATATTATTTTTGGATCTTTAAAAAATTCATTATGTATTGATTTTTATGAAATAATGGACAAAGAATTTGAAATGAGATTAATGGGTTAATTAAAATTCTTCCTTGGATTTCAAATATTTCAAAATAATGATGGAATTGTTTTAAATAAAAGTAATTACACAAAAGATCTTCTAAAACTTTTTGGATTTGATAGCACTAAAATTAGTGACACTCCCATGAGTACCACCTGTAAGTTGGATCTTGGTGGAGATGGAAAATTTGTTGATTAAACAACATATAGTGAAATTATTGTATGTTTACTCTACATAACTTCTAGCCATCTAGAAATTATGTTTAGTGTGTGTATGTGTGCTCTTTTTTGAGAAAATACTAAAGAATATCATTTAAATGTTGTAAAGAGAATTTTCAAATACCTCAATCATACACCCAATCTAGGACTATTCAATCCTAAAGAACAATCATTCGGACTAGTTAGTTATTTAGATACAGACTTCAGTGGTTGTAATTTAGATAGCAAGAGAACCTCTGGAACATTTCACCTTTTAGGCAAGTCACTAGTATCATGGTGTAGTAAGAAACAAAATTGTTTTGCATTATCTACTGCAGAAGCTAAATACATTGCTACTGGCAGTTGTTGTGCACAAATTTTGTGGTTGAAACACACATTACATGATTATGCATATCAATTCAGACATGTACCAATAAATTGTGACAACACAAGTTCTATTAACATCTCAAAAAATCTTGTTTCAAATTATAGGACAATACATATTGATGCAAGACATCACTTTTTAAGAGATCATTATCAAAAAAGATGATATCATCGTGAAATTAATTGGTATTGAATATTAAATTGCAGATATATTCACTAAACCATTAAATTCTGATGGAATAGACTACATCATACATGATCTTGTCATGATCAATCTCAAATAGATATCTTACATGTCTTACTGTTTGAAATTTTACTATGTTATACTTTACAGTTTCATGATTACAGTTTCTCAGTTACTATCTCTCATGATTACAATCTCACCATTAGCACTTTTTACTCACGGTATAACATTTACTGTCTCACCATAACGCTCAATGATGACCACTTACTATCTCACCATGATGACCACTTACTATCACACTGTGACGACCACTCACTGTCTCACCGTAACAACCATTCACGGTCCCACTGTGAAAATTATTTATGATTTTCTTAAAACCCGTATCGCTGTAATTATTATTTCACTTCTTTTACTTTGCTGCATTTTTATTTTTGTGACGTTTGGAATTTCTAAATGATAAAACAAAAAATTTCTCTCAGTTCTTCAACAGGACTTTCTTCCATTCACTCGTCTCGAACCCTTTCAACCTTGCAACCCTCTCTCTCTCTCTCTCTCTCGAACCTTAAGGGGATTTCATGAATGAAACAACCATCCTCATCCACACCTGATAAGCACATCTCGAAGAAGAAGAAGATTTCACCTAAGCTGATGCCCAAAGGACCATTAAATCCGAATCTAGTAAATCATAGTGTTGTACCTGAGAAAGAAATCTGCCCCGAATGGATTTTGTTTAGCAAATCCCTACTCATGAATGTTTTAAAAGTTCAAGGCTGGTAATAATGGTTCTCAAGGGAGAATATACCCATCTATCCTAGGCTATTAGCTGAGTTCAACCCGTACACATAGTTCTTTTTTGACTCTGGTGAATGTTATGTTTTGAGAAGCCGGATTAATGGCCATAGATGTTCCTTCTCATCGAGGTTATGGGATGCACGCCTTAGGATACCTCATGAAGGAATATGTGATGATTATTAGAGAGAACCTCTACCTACAACGGATTTCCTTGATCGTGATGATCCTCTAAAAACCCTAACCAGAAATGGTAGCAAGAGAGGGGCCATCACAGGTGAACTTGATGGAGAAACAAGGCAACTGTTTAAGTTTTTTCAAAATCTGGTTTGTCCAAGAAAATGTGATTTTTTGGTGCTAAAATATCAAGATGTATTTTTGATTAATATTTTGATGAATGGACACAAGATTAGCCTGTGCAAGTACATCATTCACCATATGTGTGAGTTGATCAAGGTTGCATCCAAATCTACATATTTGTTCTACTCTCGGATGATATCATCCATGCCTGTTGGAAAAGGTGTAGTAGGACCTAATGAAGAAGTGCTTATGGACTGTGAGTATGGTCTCTCGAAAGACATAATTAAGAGAATGAATATAAACTGGAATCATTGGAAAAAGGAATGGGAAAAGAAAATGATATGGTTTATGATAATTTTATTCTTGTGGATTATCCATCAAGGCTGAAAGAAATTTCTGATCCTGGTTTCGATCTAGATGAACATATTGAGTATTCAGAAGAAGAGGAAGAAGAGGCTGAAGTACCACAAAGGGAATCAGTTGTTGTTGAGGAGGAAATGATTGTTTTTCCTCATGTTGTTCTTGAAGGAGATGATCCTGCCTCTAGAGATGATGTTAATCGAGAAATCCAACCTGAGGTTGAAAGAGAATCAATTGTCACAGAATCTGAGAAGCAACCCATGGAAGAAGAAAATTTAAAAGAACTCCATGTTTTGTAAGAAGAGAATCTGGAAGAACTCCAAGAGGAACATCCTTTTCCTGAAATAATTCCCTCTACCAAAGAAATAATGGAGCTTGCCTTTCAGTTGGATAGATAAGAAATGAATGAAGAACTAGGAGATGAACCTGTAGATTTAGACCAAGATCCTAAGACTCTCAGTCCTGAAAAAGAAGAACCTATTGAGGGTGAGGAAACCCAAAATATTGAGTATGATGAAGCCTCATATCCAACTTAGTGAAGTCCTCTGGACATTCAGTAATAACTTCATAGTTTCTATGATGAAAATGAGTCTCAACAGGTTACTCCAACTAGGCTTGATATCTCTTCCCTATATCAGTTGAAATCTTTCACAACCGTTTCCCCTGAGAAGGAACCTGAGAATGAACCTATACCAATTCCTACATCTGAACCTTTATCTGAAAAAATTTCCTTTGTCAGTAATGATGATTTGAAGGAATTTGGAGATACTCTCTTGTCTGGAGTGGAGAAACTTATGAACTCCCAACCTCATCTTGTGATAATTTTTAATGAGAGAGATGCCTCACTATTACTGGAAAAGATAATTTGGCAGATACAACCTAAGATGCTCCATGAGATTCCAGAAGTTCGAGTTGAAAATAAGTTGCTCAGTAATGAAGTCACAACCCTGAGAAGTATGGTTGAAGACATGCATAAAGAGCAGCATTCTAGATCAGAGCCTGTTACATCTTATCTTGAACCTAATGTTTTTCAAATCTCTCAAGATGTTGAGTCTCAGATTCACCCTTATCTGGAATCCTTCAATGAAAAGATTGTAGAAAGGCACAAAAAGATGTTGACGGATATTATAGAGCTTGTGGTGAACCATAATAAACTCATTAATGAGTACATTGGTTTTCTTCAAAAGGTACCAAATCACCTAAAATATCTGAAAATAGTCGTCAAAGCTTCTAATACCTCTTGTGAATCCTCTACAACTTCCATGGAAAGCACATTGCTCAGATATATAGTCAAAGAAGATCTTCAGAATGATTTCAGTGTCTTTAATGTGACTTTTTTATCTAATGTTATCAAGAATAGTGATAGAGTTCTTGACCTTGTGCAAATTCACTCCAAGGTTGAAAATAATTCCTCGAAGGAGATCTCTAAAAAAGTGGATTTTTATTTCAATCGAAATTTCTCCAAGACCGATATGACCAACCACTTCAAATACCATGTAGAGAATATGTGAATTCCTCATGTAACTCAAGCCATCAAAAACCAAGTCCAGAAGCTAACCGAGATTACCCAATTGTGGGAAAAGTTCATGGAAAACAAAGATGACTTTGAAAAATCCATGCAGTATTGTGGAGAGATTATTGAAGAATTCATCAAACTCCTGAGACCATATCATCATGTCCACAGTACAACAATTCTTGATCCATTAGCTGCACCTCTCAGACCTGGGCTACCTACATTCCCCTCTGCCTTAGCCTCAACTACCATGTCTGTTGGCCAATCTCTTAGTCAGATCTGGCCTGTGATTCTTTATCAGCAATTGTCTGGATCTTATTATTCTCCTACCATGGTCCCTCAGTCTTTTAAGGTCTCCCTTTAACCTCTCTATCTACCACGACTCTACCTTCTTCTGCATCAACCACTTCCCCCATGGCTTCGTCTTCAGCTGCTGATAAAGGCAAAGAGAAGGCCAATCCCTAAAGAAGACTAGTGCTTACTCATTATTGGTGGGGATGTCAATATTTTTTGTGTTTCTCCTTTATTTTTTACTCCAATGTGTTTACTCATAATGGAATTTACACTATTTACGCTCTCTTATTTCCACCTTTTGATAATCCCAAAATGAGGAGAAGTTTCTATATGTAATTTATATATGTTCTTTTATGTTATTTTCATTACAGTTTAATCCAATTTCCACTTTTACGGTACATGATTGGTGATCATCAAAAAGGGGGAGATTGATGGACTCCTCGTATAATAATAATGTTTCAATGATCACAAATTTCTTTAATGATCACAAATCTCATTAATGATCACAAATATCATTCAACCTAGTAAAATCATATAAATTATATACAATCATGTGTATTTATGTTTCAAGTTCTCTCATGCATAATAATGGTTAAACTCAATCCATTTCATGTATATTATAGTTTAAGTTTGAATATAGTTATTTGCCTAAGTACAAGACACCGTGAATCCTAACACCGTGAAGCATGTAACAGTAAGCTAGACACCGTCAGATAAAACCCTTGCATTCGAAGATAAAGATTGGAGAGTTCCCAAGGGAAATATAGCACGATACTGAATAGAAAACAAGCCTGTGATGATGACCACAAAGAACAATTTGAAAGATTTTTAAAGAAAGAAATGTCACATGCTTGCAATCCGACTCTTCTGAAGAATATACGAAGTACACTGGAATCCAGAGAACATATTCAAAGTATCAAAACTCGTGGATAACACAAGCTGAATTGCAACACTCTGTTTTCAATATAAAAACCATAGAAGAACCCAGAAGCTTTTCTGTTTAATCAAAGGAGTACATAACTGCACTTCAAATCACTAGATCATTCTAAACTCATATCTATTATCTCTTAATGATTATTTTACTTACTTATTTAACAGTGTGTGTACTCTATATATTACATTCACACACTGACTCCTGTGATAAAATGGAGGATTTCAAAATACTTACACCGAAATCTTTATACTTCTATTTTCCCATGAAAACTATGGAAGTGGTCCCCATTTGGTCTGGTTATTATTTTTGTTTACCCACAAAAATTTTGGAAGAGGACCCTCTATGACCTGGAGAGTCTGTTTACTGTTGTTAACCCCAATCCAGGTTGTGGATCAATGTTTATTAATATAAACTATTTGGTGGCAGGTGATCACCAAGTGGAGTGAATTAGGTATCGTCTTGAGACTGAACCACCTGTTTCATATCTGCTGTGCTGTTTAATTTTAGTCTTCTCTGTTTTACTACTTTATTGAATAATCTAGAAAACATTAATTTCACTTTGATTGTTAGTCTTGGAAAGAAGTTATAACTGATTTTTCTATGTAGGATAACTTCAAAAGTAATATTAATAATACAAATCAAGATTATTGAGAATTAATCAATCTTCTAAGAAGTTGTTTCAAAAGTCATACTATTATAACAGTATAACCTTGATTAACTGGGCTGTATCAATTTTTTGGGAAAACATTTTCTTTTAAAATAATAATTTTTTAACATAAATTTCTATAGTTAATCAATTCACCCCTCCCCTCTTGAGTAATCTACTCTGACCAAAAAACATTTTAGTTCAATTTGATTTTCCCAACTAACACACACACTCAAAAATGTCCCTAGGATCCCACCCCTGATAACACTACATTAGTAAAAGTACTCTTCATTATTTAGTTCTTATTAGGTAGTATCCAAAAAATTATGATTCTCTTTATTAATATATGTAGTATCATGTAGTTTTTGATGTTCTACTTTTCCATGGGTGAGACACCCTTTATCCATTTATAGATCAATTCCATCATTGTGTACCCCAAAAATCATTACCAGGTTGTACCTTGAGACATTAAGGTTTATGTTGCCTATAATACCGTTTTCCATGAACTAGCCATCTAGGTTCCATGAAACCGGTCATTTTACCCTTTGGGTCTTCTGTATTACATTGATTTTTTTCCTATAACACCAGAGGATAATATCCATCTAGGTCAAATATCAAACTACAATATTTCCCATTATTCCAACATATTTATTTCGTGTTTTTTTCCTCTCTCACAAATGTAAAAGGAAAAATATCCCATAATGTAATCCATACAAACAGAAAACAAAGAAAATCATGATTAATATTGGATATATATTCTGTTAGGATCTTAAAAATAATTGTTCAACTTGTTAACAAGGGTATTATAATTTGTTATTTTATGTATCGAATTTACAGTTATGATACATATAGAGAAAAAACATACATCACATTATGGAGGGGTAATAAACACATACATGTTAGTGATGTTTTCAATAATCCTTGGATGGGAAAAGAAATGAAAAGAGATTGAAGAAAATAATCACCAAATTATTATGAAGAACACCCTGATTTGATTATTTAATAATGATTTTTGAATATTTGATTGAGGTAGAATATGAAATAAACATGAAAAAGGTCTGTTAAGATTTATGCATTATCCTTGAATAAACTCATAGGATTGAAGAAAAATCATTATTTTTTGACCTTTTAATGTGAGAAATACCAATATTACTGAGGTTAAGATGTTGGGAAGATATATTTTCTTTATAAGATGATCTTAAGTAATCAAAATGTTACATGAAGTATTAAGGTAAATGTCATTTTTCAAGTGACTGGAGGGAACCCTTGAAAATACCTAAAGTATTAAATTAAAAGAAATTAGTGTTTAAGTTAATATGGTTCCCATTAATATTATTGTAGTTTTATGATGTGAATGAATAATAAACCTCCAAGAAACTAAAATATTTGAATGTTAATGTAATTTTCCCACCCTGATCTCCTTTTTTAGCACCCCTATTAACCCTTCATATGATTTCCTAAATATCAATTTTTTAACCTATAAGGGCCAAAAGAATTTCTATAAAAGGGAATGTAAAACATAAGTTTAAAATATTCAATTTTATATAAAATATCCCATTAAATTGTTCCATGAAATTATTTCCATGAATTTAAAATCATAATATATTATGTTATTCTATTGAACATAATAATAATATTTGTTCCAACCTTATTCCAATAGTTTTTCATTAATGGAATCATAAATATAATGGAATTATAATATAAATATCCAAAAATGACTAAAATATTTTATTTATCTAGAAAATTGGATGAAATGAATAAATCATCCATATTGTATTTCTCTTAATGTTGTTTTAAAATCATTTATTTGATTGTTATATTAATTTAATACACACTATGTTGGTGTTGTGATAAAATTTAATGTAATTATTTCAACACTAAAATCTACAAAAAGTTAGCATGATAGAAAAAAATTATTAATTATAAAGTATAAATTTAAAACATGACAAAATTACTTTTTTCGACAAAGAACTTTTTTTGACATGAATTCAAGGACATTGTAATTTTTTAACTCATAAATTAAAATAACATTATGCTAATTATTGAATGGGATATAAAATTCAATTCATATATTTTCAAAGCATTGGTAGTTATGGATATTTTACTACCTTATCTCTTATTTTAAACCTATTTTACCTATTCTACCCTTATCAGCATGGAAAATATTTTTTTATATTTACTATTGATATTGGAATAAAAGGTAAATTTATATCTGATTGAGAACTCATAATTTAATATTTTTCAAAGTTTTAAAAAGATTCAATTAATTGAATATTTAGATGTAATTTTTTATTAAAAAAAATTAAAACTGAAAGGAAATGTTTTTTTGAAATTATATGTTTTTAAAGAGAAAAAATGAACTTACACAGATATATATTATTATGCATATTTTTATTTAATTAATTAGTTTATTTATAATTTAGTGAAAATTATTTTATTTTTATATCAAAATAAAATATAATGAGGCCTTTATATTTCTATATTTAATAAATATAAATTAATTTTTTATAAAAATAATTATTTTCCACTATCTCTGGAAATATAAATTTACGTAGAAAATTTCTAGAATAAATCATTAATATTATTTTATAATAAGGAAAATAAAAATTATTATTTTTTAAATATTAAAATACTATAATTTTGAAGTTATAACATTGTAGATAACAGTTTAATTATAGAATCTTAATTTAGTTCGAATAAAAATATATTATTTGTTTAGGAAAATTACTTGATATTCTATTTTTGAATATTAACCTACGAAATATAATATGATAATATTTACATGGACTGAAATTAATGTATTATAAAAATTAAATAGGGTGTTACATTTGTATCCTACCAAGAATTGTGATGCATATGATATACATTATAATTAATTAGAAGATGATATAATGGGTGTTCATTTTCAAGGAGGTATTCTAATAAAGTAATAATCATTAGAGCTAAAATGTCAGGAAAAACATTTTCTAACACATGATTTTCAAATACCCATAACTATTCATCTGTTGAAAAATTGTAGATCATTTTTATTCGATGGGACTTCATGGTATATATCTATTATGAAACTATGACATTCGATGATATAATTATCTATAAATAAATTTATTTTCATAGAAAGATGTCACTAAACACGTCAGCATGTTTAAATAAATTCTGACATAATATTGAAATATAATTATACATTGTGACTGTTATGAAACAGATATTAGATTGGATAATATGAATAGGAAAAACAAAATTGTAAAAATTTATCATTTACCCTTCTAGAAAATGAATTCATGGGTAATAAATTGGATTGAAATGAAATTTGTTTCCTTTATAGGTTATAAGATTTGTTTTTTATGAAAATGAATTATTATATGCCAGTAGTATTCATATATTAACAAATAAAATTAATCATTGGTGATGAATTTTTATAATAATTTTTTTATTATATGATCAATAAAATATTTTATAAGTATTTTAAATATCATTAATAGAAATAAAATTTGAATAATGTCATTATACGGTTGAAAAATAAATTTTGATTCACATTGATTTATATAAATTAGTGTAATAATTTTTTAGTCAATTTAATCAAATTTTATAAATAATATTATAAACTACAGATATAATATTTTAAATCAAAATTTCATAATAGTTTTACTATGTTTATTTGGGAATATTGTGAGTATATGGATTTTTGATTGAAGAGAAAAAAATAAAAAAAATTCAATGTCTATTAATCTTATCCAAAAAAATCATAATCATCATTAATTGTATAAATTTACCAAATAAAGTAGTCAAAAAAATATCCATGGGATGAAAGTGATGGATCCCCTAGTTTCTACATAATAAGGATTATTCAATCCTTAGGTAAGGATCTTGTATAGATGAGAAAAATAATGGTATTTTTGTGAATGAATTTTCATGACACATCATATTGATTATTTTTTTAAGACTGATTATAATTTAGGGTATACATTAGGTCATATCTCAATGAGTTTTGGTGTTTTATATTGTTTATTTTTAACAAAAAACTCTAAATAAGGGTTGTTTTTTAAAACATTTGATAGAAAAAAACATAATTTAAAAAGTTTAATAGTTGAGAATACAAACTTATTTTGAAAAATATGAGATAAAAGTGTTTTTTTTTATTTCACTACACACATTTCATGTTTTTTTCCTATATATTCATTTATGGTTGGAGAAATCCTTTTGTAGAAATTAATTGGAATCCCAATTACTTCCTATGATTTTATTTCAATGCTTGAAATACCAAACTTTGACATAACAATCATATTGTCATGGTCCAAAACATATTAATGGAATTAGATCATACAAATAATATTTAAATATACCAAAAGGGGGTGACAAAAGGATTTTTTTTGTAGAATCAGAACAACAGAAGTCTTGCCGTTAAAACCTCACACCCATATGATAGAAATTAAGAACATAACATTTTTGTGCATCAAAAAAAGAATTAAAATATAAAATCTTGTAGGATACTTGAGATGAAATGTTTAAACTCCCAAATTACTCCAATCAAATACATAATATATTCATGGTAAATCCCTTTAAATTTGTGTAACTCTTTGAAAAATAACGCCCACCGTATAGCCCTACATCGAGAGGTAGAGGAATATCACAAATAAATCCTTATTCATTAATTACCCCTATTAGTATAAGGGACTAAAAAAACATATATTATGAAGAGTGGACTCCTATTGAACTCAAAATTGGCATAACTTCTCTCATTGGTCGAACATACAAATTGGGAGATAAAGGTGCTAATTTATTGGAAATGTGGAAGGCAGTTTTGGGCACCCTTATTTTCAAAAAACACTTGGATTGTGGTTTTAGATGGCTAGAATGTCTTATCTCACTATTTAAAAACAAACATGTTCTAGATAAACCTCATAAATATCTACATTGAATGGTTCTAACCATTTTGAGAACCAAATCTAGAGATATGAACAAAATATAGAAACCACCTTTTGACTTCAAGTAAATTTGATGGCTTGGATAGATCAATTTGGATGGGACACCAGATGGATGAATGAGGATTGGTTTTCTTCATATGAAATGTATTCCATTTAATTTAAGACCATAACATAACAAATAATACAAATTTTAATGTATTTTTTGTATATTTTGTAGATTATCGCACATGTGTTCTTGTATCCTGCCAAATTTGTCTTAATTATCTTGAATATTGTCATGGGCCTCTTAATCACCTCCACCTACAATCCCATTATCAAAAAAATGTTAAATTTACCTTCTTAAAAATTATTAAATAAATTATTTAATCAAAAAAATAAGTGAAATTTTTTATTTTGTTATACTTTTCAATACAAAACTAGTTTTTCATGGTGGTGTAAGGGAGAAAATGAAATAATGAATGGGAGTGTGATCACACCAACACACTTAAAAATTTCCACACATGGGAAAATATATATTTTTAAAAGTTATGAATGTAGATATTTCCAAATTAATAAATATTTATCATTAAATTAGAATTTAATTCTTGGGAGAAATGATATTAATTAAAAACAAAACTGAGGATTTATTCTTAGGGATCATGGAGAATGTCTTCTCAAAAATTGTATCAGAATGAAATACCTAGAGATGATGTATACCAATAGAAAAAATAATTCTAAGGTAATTATTTCACTCATTCTCCACATGTGTGTGACAACTATTTAATTCTATTCATTCCCCATTAAATCTAGTAAATATATGTTATTGTTTTAATTGTCTACTTATATGATTCTTTCCACCGAACCTGCCTTAAATTCCCTATAATAAAATTTGAAGACTAACTGACTTATGCATTTATAGACGTCAAACCCTAATATCTTGACCTAGATATCCAAAAAAATTACATTTCATCACTCCCCTCAATTTTTATTTGTTTTTTTGTTTTTGTTATGTTTTTTTGGGTTTTAAGGGCATACAAAAGTCAAATAATAGGTACACAGAAATGGTAAATTTTTAATAGTAATGAAATAGCTTAAATAAGTAATTATTGTATAGAAAAATAATTTTTGAATATAAATAAAAGTAATACTAATATATATTTACATTATATTATGTTATAAATTTTTAAACTTCATGGTAGGGTGCCAAAATGTGTGGAGAGATTAAGTGAAACAATTTTACCTTAAACCATTCACATATAGGGTTCCATTCATCTGAAATTATTCAAAATGTTACAACACTTTATATCATTGAAAAATAAGAAAATTTCAGGAGAAAGTCACAACACATAATTGAATTCTTGCTGAAATGCGCTTGTCATCAGAAATAATTTTATAATAATAAAACAACATGAAATGGATAAATTATTCAATCATTTTAATAAAAACCCTAATTAATTATTCATCTTTTTCCTATAAAATGTGAGCATAAAAATTATCATTATAGAAAAAATGTTTGTGTGGGGGGGGGGGGGGGTTGGAGATAGTGTTAATACAATCCAACAAGCCAAAAAGAAAAAAGGAAGATACATGATGAAAATTACTAACTAACAGAGAAACCCTCCACCCCCCACACCTAGTGTGTTCATTTTCCTCAATTTAATAAGATAAACTATGGTAAGGAAGGATAAAACCTTGTGAGTGTCATTGGTTGGTTTCTTCTTGAACAGAGAGTTCCTCCATCAGGATCTTCGGAAGGGCTTCTTGGAAGTAATTAATTTGTTGCCCATTAACAGTAAAGTATTTCTCCATTTTATAATTTTGAACCTAAACAATGCCAAATGGATAAATATTAGTAATAGTGTATCGTACAAATCAAAGATAATGAAGCTTACTTAGATGCCACTTTATCCTTGCATTGTAAAGAAGGACCATTTTCCCAAAATTGAATTGAAATTAAAGGATAAGATGGTCATGGGATACCTTAGTTCACTCCTTATAAATATTATATATCAAATATGAATCTTCTCTCATTTCCACTAACTCCTGAGTCTATAACATCCTCTGAGAACCTGCACCAGAATGACTACAATTGCATTGTTTAATGGCCATATAGACATAGTGATCAATCTCAATAGATAGATGAAAAGTCTTTCCAAACACAATATTATAATGTGACATATTAATGATAGTTTTAAAAGAAGTAAAATAATCCCATAATGAATCATTGAGTATAAGACTCCAATATATTATGTTGGGTTGAACCATTTTATAAATAAATTTCTTTAGCTCTATATTTAATAACTCTGCTTAACCATTGGTTAGTGTGTGATTAGAGGTAGACATTCTATGCCCGAAACCATATCGATGAAAATGAGAATGTATAATTTTATTATTTAAATGAGAACAGTAGTCATTGATGACGAACCTATATAATTGAAACCTACAAAAAAATTTCTTTATCAGAAATTCAAAAACAATCTTGGAATAATAATTCCTTGTCAAACATGCTTCCACACATTCTAACGCATAATCAACTACTGAATGAATTTAAAAGATCAAAAATGAATTAGGGAATGGTGCTATAAATTCAATTTACCAAACATCAAAAATCTCATCGAGGATCAAGGGTTTTGTGGAATTTCATTTCTATTAAATATATTCCCCACTATTTGACAGCAAGGACAAGATTTATAGAAATCATGAGTATCCTAAAATAATGATTGCCAAAAGAGACTAAAATCAAGGACATTAAGAGCAATCTGCTGGGGACCAATGTGGCCCCACAAGCAAGAGTGTGGAAGAACCTAAGTATGGATTGAACCTCTCTTTCATGAGAAGAATGCCTGAAAATGCAATCACTACATGTGCAGTAAAGGTAGGAGTCATCCAAAAAGTACCATTGGGACACGTGTTTTAGATGGTCGGTGTAGATTAAATTTTTATGAATGCCTGAGGATACCAACTAATTTAAAATTTCACCATACAACAAAATAAAGTGTTGAAAATTGTACATTTTCTCATTAAGAAACAATTCAGTTATTGGAATATATGGGGATGATTCAATGAATGAGGTTGGGTATATCCTACGAATACTGTCAGCCACCACATTCTATGCTCTTTTTGAATTTCTAATTTCAATATTTAATTCACGATTACAGTGAAACCAATGAGTGAGACATGGTTTGGATTTCAGTTTATTACATAGATGTCGAAGGGATGTATGGTCTAATAAAAAAATTATGTTGAACACTAAAAAGAATGTCTGAAATGTATCTAAGTAAAAAGGAAAAGGAATTGAATTATTATTCAACTATGGAGTAGTCTTCATGGGTAGGGTCCATTTTACATGGGCACATGAAATGACTTGTGGATCTTAATAAATTCATTATGATAAGATAACCCCAACTTTATAGTTAGAGGTATCACATAAGAGATCAAATGGTAAATCTTACAATGGTTGTTGATTTACCGAAGGTTATGTGAGACTTAATTAGAATTTATTAAAATAACCATCCCATACTTTATCAAATATAATTTACATTTCTTTTTATAGACATCATGAGAGGGGAAGTGCACTATTACAGATGTCATGAATGAAATGCCAGTAAAATCTAACATGACCATGGAAAGAAAACACATCCCATAATTGTTTTTTTGAATGGTAAGGAATAAATGAAATAAACTTTTTATTTATCAACTTGGATATCATCCCTAGAAATGACATTTCCCAAAACAATTCCTTTCTCACCAAGAAATGGCATTTCCCATAGTTTAATATTATATTATTTTTAATATATCAAAGTAAGATTAAACCTAAAATAATAAAACATTCATAAAATAGGATACATACACAATGAAATCATCCATGAATAATTCTAGGAAATTATCTCAGTAATCTGATATATTACTATCCACGCATATCTTGAAATTTCCCAGATCATTTCACAAACCAAATGGCATCCTCCTATATAGAAATGTGCTAAAAGGTGAAACTAAAGGTTGTCTCTTCCTAATCCATAGGGGAAATGTAGATCTTGATGCATCCATAATATCCATCATGAAAATAGTAATGGGAAATCCCTGATATCCTCCCTATAATTTCATCAATGTATTGTAATGATAAATGGCCTATCCTAGTGTGTTTGTTTAGTTGGAAATAGTCTATACAAACACACCAACTATTCTGCACCCAAGTTAGAACCAATTCAATGCTTTCTTTTTTAAATATTGTTAGACACATTTTTCAGGAACTATATGTATTATACTTTTCCATTTTCTATTATAGATGGGGTAAATGATTTCAATAGCCAATAATTTTGTTACCTACTTTGTAACAGCGTATAAGAGGTTTTGGGTTAGTCGATGTTGTGACTAGATCACTGGTTATGCAACATCATTTAAAAATATATGATGTGTAAAATTTTATGGGATAATTTCACGAATGTCACAATGTTTTAATCCCAATGTATGTTTATAATACCTTAAAAGTTAAAGTTGTCACAATTCGTGCTCTGGATGGAGTGAACCAGCAATGATGATAGGAATCTGATTTCCATTTTCAATATATGATTATCTTAAATCTTGATGTAGATGTTTTAGTTCTTATACCTAAAGATATTAGATTGATGGGAGTCTGTTTAAATAGAAGAGGTCACTGATCACATATATCTACTCAATAGTATCCTCCTTATATGAGTAATGATCTTTTTTAAGCTTAGGTGTTTCATCGATGGTGTTGAAATCCTTACTCTTTAATAAATAATTAATTGACAATAATAACTAATTTTTTTTGTACTAGTACAACATTATATGCATGATTCATTTCATGGAAATTCAATCAATGAATAAAACCAATAAAGGGGGCTGGTGGAATGAATGGATGTTTTTTAGGGTAAGGGATTATATCACTTAAATTAATTGAGAGAGAGGAATGATCCTTTGAGGGGTGATTCATGGAATCACGGTTATTGAAGAGGTCAATTTCACCAAAAAACAACATATATAATGTAACATTAGGGTAATTAATTATCTTTTTGTTGGTTTTCAATAATTTCCTTCCCAATATAATCGAGGAATGCCCATTCATCATATAATCATAAATTTTTATCATTGAAAAAATAGTATGAAAAATAAAAAAAAATTCACCCTCATAAGAATATCCTCTAACACATCAGCTGGGTGTACATTTCTTTTATTTTAAAATTGAAAAAAAATTCCATTAGGATTCAATTACCCAACCTAAAAAGATGATTAAATATTTTGAGGAATCACATTTATTGAAGTACCCAAATCAAGTATAGCATGGAAAATGGAATACTCCCCTATGGTTCATAGAATTGAAAATAAAATTGAATCATTGCATTTGGTCGCAAGTGATGGATCAATAAATTGTTAGACATTCCGCCCTAATATCACCATCATTTAACCTCAGATTATCCTTCATTTTAACACACATTTTTGAGAAACATTACATTTCATGGAATTTTATTCATGACATCAATCTTGGTGATGTTAACCTATAAGTATTTTAAATGTTTCCAATATTTCTTTATCATGTTTAGTTTCTTTTTGTTTTCTTCATTTGGTGTACCTTTTGGGAAATGTAAGAGTAATGGTTAAGAAAGGAGAACCATCAAAGGATACACACTTTCCATTGAAAATGATTATCTTAGGTCAAGGTTTTCCAATATTTGGAAAAATATCAAAAGTTGTGATGATGTTTCCCTCAGGAGGAAATGACTCTAATGATGGGGTCATATGTATTTTATTATGACTCCCACTCTTAAGGGTTATTCCACTGAAATATCCCATATTCCAATTGTTGAAAAGTGGTTGAGAGTGTAGTTATATAGATCATAAAATTATACACATAGAATTACATTATTTTGAGCATAATTATATATCAAAATACAAGACACGGAACATGAAGTTTATTATCTTTTAATAATAGGTACATAAAACTGAAAACATGATACTAAAGAAAACATTTCTTTATTTAATAATCATAAGGATCTCCTAACTTATAATTTTTTTATACAACCTTATATGATAACCCAGGAATAACATGAACAATTATATGAGCTAAGATCCCAATAATGAAAAAAAAACATAGTAATAAAGCTTTAGCACATGGGTTCGATAGCATGGAATAATAAAAATAAAAGTCCTAGAACACAAGGAATAATAAAATATAAACATGGGATAATGTAAAAATAGATTCATTGTAATGTGTAAGAAATATAAAATATTTATTTATCACAATTCAAGTCACATTGTACATAGAGGATCACATGTCTAGGTTAACCACCTAAACCGATCCACATGGTAGTTCGAATCAAGGCTAACCACCAAGACTGTTGCGCATAACTTCTCATGGGACTCAAAATTAAACAATTAATTGGAGTTTTAACTTTTTTAAAGCATATTAACATGTTTAGTAATATTATTTCCACCAGTATAATAATACATAATCAATCATAAACATAAGGTCACCCATGGAATGAAATGGGTATCATAGTCATGTCAAAAAGCATAATGAATGGGGGTCTCATAAAAGTTTCTGTGAAAGAAAAGAATTAGAACATAAATGGACGTTAATAAGATAAAATATTCAAATATAATTTTATGTGATGTCAAACATAAGTGGAAACATCTAAAAATATTTTTTAATAAATGTTATCAATAAAACATTTTAGTACAGTTTTAAGGAAAATCGAAAAAAGAATTTAAATAAAAAAGTGAAAACTCATTTTTACAAAACGGGATGTTATACAGGAAGAATTAAATTATAAATAATTCAGTTTTATATAAAATAATTGTGTATTAAAATAGATGGTATATTTCAGCTGAATTTTGGTATGCATTCAGGAAGATCGCTTAAAACAGGTTTTCTTATCGAAAAGTATTGAGGAGGGAATCATTTAAAAACCTGTATATCCAAAAAAGATAATGAGGGATGGATCAATACACATGATATTGGAACATATAAAAATTATATGTATGTTTCACATGAAAATAATTTACAAATTAGTTTGGGTATAAATAATGATGGAGCAACCCAAAAGAATATAAGAGGATAAGGTAGCATCCCTTACGGAAAATCACCATAGTATCGGGTGTACTTATGGGAAATTCATGAAAGAGAAATGGGTTTATAATAATTTAAACATCATGAGTTAAGTATGGGAGAGGTTAAAAATCATAATCTATCATTATTAATTACATAGAAAATTGCATAAAAAAGGACATTCTGGAATAAGAGTGAGATAGAGAGGATCTCGTACCTTAAGTCTGATGGTGTTCTTTGCTTGATCATAATGAACTGAATAATAATATTAGTTTCGTTAATTAATAATTAAATAACCTATTTTACATGTAACTTATTTATTATAACCTTTTTTAGTTCATTCATAACCTTTTTGATTGGTTATGAGGTTCAATTTCATTGTTCAGTTTTGTTTGCTTCATTGGTTTTCATGATCGGTTAAATTATATTCATCTTCAGATAAACATGTATGATGAGAGTGGTTGTCCAGAATTTATGTTATATGACATTAGTTAAAACATAGATGACTAAATGGTTATAAAAATAAATGGGTAGTTTGGAGTAATTTTGAATCATTTTATAAAACATTAATGACAAACTCTTTGGTTAATTTGGTGATTTTTTTCACAATTAACTTATTTATTATTATTATTTTACATCAAGAGGGAAAACGTATTACAGAAAAAACATAAGATAAAATACAAATATAATTGTCTTTTTCAACCATAAAATTGGTTTCATATCCATAATTGAGGAAGATAATATAAATTGATAACATGTTCTCCTGAAATGTTATAATTTTACACATCTCAGATTGTGTTTTCACTTCTTCCAAATACAAGTATGGTAAAAGAGGGATGATAATGAATTATACCATTATAAAAACAAAATTATAAACATGTATGGTAATTTATTTTCCATACCATCTTTATTATGATATTTTATAAAGTAAAAGAGGACAATGGAATAATAAAATAAAATCTATGAAAATAAAGGTTAAATTTATCTCTTGATTTTATCTTCCTTGGGATCCCCTTAAAGGGAGAAAATTTATACATTTGAGGAGAAAAAGTGGTGCTCGAAATGTGGGAGGATATTTAGAATATATTTGGATAAAATTTGGGGATGTCATAAGGTATGAGATTATTTAATAAAAGAGTGGAGTGTGGGTGGGTTTTATAGAGTAGGGGAGGAGGGTTTTCATAATATTTTAATCATTGGCTTATTATTTTTCCATAAGACAAGAAATAATAATGAATATTGTGACTAAATATAGTAATATTTTCATGATAGTTCTAACCAATTGCTACTTAAATCATCTATTACTTAATAATGATGTAGAAAATCAGTTTTTACCATTTATCGTGAATTGTTGGGTTTTACTATTCATCAAAATTTCATGTATTTTTTAATAAACCAAAAAATTCACCCCACCCATTTTTTTACATGTAAAATATGAAAATGAACTCTATTATTCAAAAATAATTACATATATATAATTTGTTTAATTTTTATTTTAAATGATAATTTATAAGAAAAATATAGATTTCAAAACAATAACTGATTTTATAATGTTTTCGAAAATTACATAAGGCCATATAAAATTAACAAAAAACAAGAAGGAATAAATTATTTTTAGGACCAAATTGTTGGAAAATACATTTAATTTTAAATTAATCAATTAATTTTAATTATTTATTCATGAGTTAAAAAGTAACAATATTATTACTATGGTAATATTATCACTTATAAGATGCCTGAATTTTATATATAAATTCAAGGGTGAGGTTACAATTATTTTGGACAATTTACTATTCATAAATGTCGTACTACTATTCATAAGGGTATGTTATTATTCACCAAAAATGACATTTTCTTATCAGACTCCAAACATCTTACTGATCGCAACCATGTATGTCAGATTTTGGAAATAATTATCACAATAATTGAAAATATTATGTTCAATGGTCACATAGTACTTAGTAGTTCGTTGTATTGTAATTTCATGGGATTATATGACATAATTATAATAAAAGAATTTCCATTTATAAAATATTGTGTCAATAAATTATTCCCCTTATGAAATTGTAAACATGAAATTAGTTTTGACATTCTAATACCTAAATAGGTCCATGTACTTTTCCTTCAATGCCTCCTATAGTTCCCATGTTTCCTCTTCAAACTTATTATTCCTCCATAGTACTTTTACAAAGTGACTAGTCTTATTATTTATAGATTTATCTCTATGATCGAAGATCTTAACTGGTTGTCCCTGTAAGAGATATCATTCTCCAAATTTACCACCTATAAAGATAGTACATGTGAAGGGGTTGGTATGTACTTACTTAAGAGAAATACATGAAATACATCATGTAATTTGGCCATAGTAGGTGGATGTTCTAGTCAATATGCGACAACCCTGACATTATCAAGATTCTATATGGGGATGATATACCTTAGAATTATCTTTCCTTTCTTCCAAAACCTCATTACCTTCTTCCATGGATATATGTGTAGAAATACCATGTCTAGAACTTTGAACATGAGGTATCGTCGATGATTATCTGCATAACGTCTTTGTCGATTTTGGGCTTCCTTGATGTGCTGCTAAATGGTTTTCACCTTCTATAACATTTCTTTGACCATTTCAGGTCCTAGAAGCTTGCACTCACCAACTTCATCACAACACACCGGTGTTCTGCACATTCTCCCATAAGGGCTTCTCATGGTTCAATTCGGATGGTCGACGCGAAATTGTTGTTTTAAGAGAAATAAACCAGGGGAAGATGTTTTTCTCATCCTCCTTTAAAGTCTATAAAACATTTTCTCTACACATCTTCAAGTGTCAGAATATTTTTCTATGAATGACCATAATTTTGAGGATGGTAGACCATACTGATGTTCAGTTCAGTGCTTAGAGCATATTTGAGGCTTTTCCAAAACATCAAGGTGAATCTTAGATCTCAATCACATACAATAGATAGTTATAGTACATGATTCCTTAACACTTATTTGATATATATCACAAAAATTTTATCCGATGATAAGTCCTTTAGAATTGTGATAACGTGATCTATCTTTGTAGGACGATCAACAATGACCCATATAGCATTGTTTACTCTTGATGTCCTTTATGTCCAGTGACAATGTCTATGGTGATGTTCTTCCACATCCATGATGGTATGGGTAATGGTTGCATAAAACTATTATAATCTTTCCTTTCATCATTAACTTGCTCACATACTAGAAACTTTGATATATACTTAGCAATAGCCATCATCATATAATCCCACCAAAAGTTCCCTTGCAGATCTCGATTCATCTTGCTTTTCCCTGGGTGAATAGATAATTATGAGCTATGCGCATCATTTAGAATCCACTTCATTATCTATGGATTAGATGGTACTCATAATCGTGACCCAAATCATACAACTCATTCCTCATCAATCATCAACTCAATTGATTTCCCATTTTTAATGGATTTTATCCTTTTCTGAATATCTACATCAATTCATTGAGCATCAAGTATTTTCTCCATGAGGGATAGTTGAGTAATGACTTGGGAAATAGTTGATGATGTTCTCCCATTAATTATTTTTCTGAGAATCTTCTAAAAATATAATAATATTGGATCCCTTTCAATTATTTTTATTAAAAAAATGAAGGAACCGTTCTAATTAGAGCATTTACTACCTTGTTTTCCTTACCGAGATGGTAGTGGATTGTGAAGTCATAATCCAAGGTGAGATATTACAATATTTTCATGTGCATATTGATATCTTTTTGTGGGAATATATTTTTTAGACTCTTGTGATCAGTATATATGTCACAATTCCCCCCACAGAGATAATTCCTCCAAATTTTTAATGCGAAGATCATAACTTCCAACTCCAGATCATGCGTAGGTTTTTTGTTTCACGTGGATTTTCAGATGCCCTGAGGTCTAGGCTATCACTTTATCATTTTTCATCAACAAAAATTCTGATACCTTCATTGAAGTATCACTTTACCCCCACAAATAGTTGTGCACTTGTTGGGAGTATGAGTATTTCCATAGTGATAAGCCTCTTTTTCTACTCCTTAAACCATTCTTCACATTCTAGAGTATAGAAAAACATCACTCCCTTTAATGTTAGATTCTATATTTGGTATGGAAATCATGATATTTTCTTTATAAATCATTGATAATACCAGGATAGACCCAAAATGTTCTTAATATCCATTACATATTTTAGAATAGGCAACACTTTAGTTGACTTTGTCCTAGAAGGGTCCACAGATATCCCTTTATTGGTGGTAAAATTCCACAAGAATGATACTTCCTCAATAGAGAACACACATTTACTGTACTTTTTATACAACTTCTCCATTTTAAAAATAGTTATCACATATTTCAAATTCTCCTCATGTTCATCCTTACTCTTGAGTATAACATCATAAATAAAGACTACCCAAAATTTTTTGAGGTAATATCTTAGGACTCTATTCATTAAATACATAAAAAGTTATACATAATTTGTGAGTCCGAATGGAATCACTATGAACTCATAATGTCCATACATCGTTTGAATGGATGTCTAGCAAATATCTCTCTTCCTCACCTTTAATTGGTGATATCACGATAGAAGGTCTGCCTTAGAGAAATAAATTTCTCCAGGAAGCTGATCGAAAAAGTCATCTATCTGTGGAAGGTGATACTTGTTGTTTTTTAATTTTTATTTCTCTCAAGATAATCAATTCATAGGAATATTTATCCATGCTACTTCTTGGAAAAGAGGACTAGATAACCCCATGGTAAAGAACATTTGTGTATATAACCCTTCTCCAGATTCTCCTATAACCGATTTATTAGCTCTTATAGCTTTATGGTGTCTATTATATAAGGTTACATTGATAAAGAAAGATATCCCAAAATATGTTCTATTGATAACTCAACCTCTTTGTGTAGATGAAGACTAGGAAACTCTTTTGGAAATAAATTAGTGTAATCCCTCATGATGGGCATATCATTGGGTGATATTCTCTTCTTCATCTCAATCAATTGGGATAGATATTCTTTCTCATAAGGCATCAATATCCACACTTAATATGATGATTCTAATGATGATTCAACTTCCTCTCAACACTTGTAATGATTTAGAGGATGCTTCAAGATGTGATGGGTGATCTACCTTTCACGATAGGTTATTTTTTATTTTTTAGAAAGATATCTAATCCACGCCCAAGAAAACATTAAACACCACTAAAGAAAGTATGGAATGATTTTCTTGTAGGATTATTCCACAAACATTTACAGGGCAAACTTATAAATCTTGGACATAATAATTTCCCAATTCTCTATTCTCAAAGATAACATATCCCCCATATTTTAATGTGGTGTTTGAATAGTACTACTGATCTCTCTAGATATAAAATATTTCATAGAAAAAGATTCAATAATTATGTTATATATTAATGAATGAATAACCCATGCACCTATCGCTACATCATTATCTATCTCAACCTCCAAATTTGTGATAGAATTATTTCATTCTTGATGCCTTAGAGGTTGTTGATTTCCTCTACTAACTCTCATATTAGGGAAATTTGTAAAATAATTCCTATGTTCCTTTTATTTCTAACACTACAACAATGTATGAGTGTCTATCTGAGCCTTCCCTTATTATTCCACATTAGCAGAATTCTTCACATCATGTTAGAAATTTTTAGCCGATGTCCCACCATTACACATTTTATGCAATTCTTGGTTCCCATTAAACAGTTTCCAAGATACATATTCCCATAATTTTTACACATGGTATTGTCTTCCATCATTACATCATGGAATTTATTTGTAGAACCACCCACATTAGATTCCATTCTCCTGTTTTTTTCATTGCGCCCACGATACAACTGAGAGTCTCCGATAACCATTTCAACCTTAAGGGAATAATGAATAATCTCCTCATAGATTATTATGTCTCGAATCCCTAAGGATTTCCATAGAATCTTCTATAGTCTTCTAAATAATATATCCTCTTTTCTTTCTATGTTTATGAAAAATCCATAGGTGTACCTTTCATGCCTTGTAATGTTTTCTTTATATGGCCTGATGGAATCATCTTCCTTATACTTGAGACATGTGAACTTTAATTCCAAATTAAGATGGAGGGTTCAAGGAAAATATTTATTGAATAAAATTCTCTTGAATTCCTCCCAATACATGGAATCAATTTCTTATAGGGGCTCTGTATTCATGACCAGTGTACACCACTAATCAGCTTCCCCATCAAAATGATAGACCCTCCACAAAACATTCTCTTCATTTGAGGACTATAGGATGGAGAATATATATTCCATGGACTTAATTCACTATTCTAAGAGGATTGGATTAAAATATCCACTAAACATGGTAAGAATTTGTTGCATGAACGATTCATCCGAAACATTCACTTTCCATTGAGAAGAAGGGTGTTCCACATGATTAATGTTATTATTCATAACATGATCCAGGTGAGAAAGAATTTTCATTAAGTTCTGAGAATCTATTTCTAGAAATTTCATTCAATAAACTATAACATTCCCTATCACATTGATTGTTTTCTTGTGTTCTTCAATTTCCCACCATTGACTAAAAAAATAATGTTCTATTATATGGCTTGAATACTTCACTATTGAGAAAAAAATGAAACATTTAACATAAAAGGATAAACATGTAAATGAGAATTAAATCCTAACATGTGATCCCATAGTAATAAATCTAGGTTAGCCTGGATCTATTTCAAAACCTATATTCTTATGTGATTTTTTATTCCCTTAATATTAGTTTGTACTGAGCTCATGAATTTAACTGAGCGTATCCCCTGGGAGTGTCAAACCAAGAGTGAAGAAAGCATATTGTCGTGCACTAGTTCTCATTCGATTCTAGCTCAAAGAAGTGTTTTTAGGTTTTATCCCAAGATACATTTGTTCCAGATCTAACTCTTCCTGTTTGTATCCAGACAGGGCTGTATTTTCTTGATAAACCACATAATCTATACATACTATTATATAGGGGTGTTTAATTATACATATTATAATCCTTAAGGGTCTTACTAAAGTTCTCTATTAATAAAGTCCAAAAATAACTAGATCTTACTATATTACCAACTATAGTGACCATTTCCTTTAATACATAAAAAATAAATGATTTTATGCATAATTATACATCAGAATACAAGATATGGATTATGAAGTCTAGTATCATTGAATACTAGGTAAATAAAACTGAAAACATTAGACTAAATAAAAAATATCATTATATAATCTTCATGAGGAGGTCCAAACTTTTATACTGCTCATACATCCTCATTGTATAAGCTGAGGATACCATGAACATAGGGATGAACTAAAACCCCGATATAGTAAAAACATAGTAATGAAGCTATATCCCTTGGGTTAGAGGGCATGGAATAATTAAAATAAAAGCCATAGAACTCATGGAATCATAAAAAATATACAAGGTATCATATAAACATAGATTCATTTTAATGTGGATGAATCATAAAACATTACATTAGCATGAGTCAAGGATCATCACACTTTGAAGATCTCATGTCATGGTTAACCACCAAGACCATTGCACAAGGAAGCATGAATCAAGGCTAACGGCCAAGACCGTTGCATGTAACGTCTCATGAGACTCATATTTACCCAATTAATTGGTGCGCTATCTACTCACACCCATATTAAAATTTTCATGAATATGGTTTCAACATATAGAATCTTACATATGAAATTATAAACAAAAGGGCACCAATGGAAATAAATGTGCATTATATTTAGGTCATAAAGAAAAATGAACGTTTATCATAAAATTATCCATAAAAAGGTAATTAGAATATCCATGAACATTAATATGTTAAAATACTAATATTTCATGATATGTGATATCAAAAAGACGTGACAACATGTAAAAAGAGTATTTAATATTTTTTAGGATTAAATTATTTTAGTGGGGTTTTAAGGAAAACACTAATGATATTTTAAAATAGAAAAAGGAATAATATTCTGTACTAAACCATAATTTATCAATGAATGTTTTAATTATAAAAACACCTGTTTAATAAAAATATGGAAGATTAAAATATATGGTAGTGTGATCATGAAATTAGGTATGAATTCTAGACGTGCCCATAAATCAAGTTTTCTTATCGAAAAGTTTTGAGGAGGGAATCATTTGAAAACATTTATATACCTAAAAAAGAATAAGGTATAGATCTTGAAAGATGATTTTGGATCAAATAAAAATTATGTATATGTTTCACATGAAAATAAATGACCACTCTGTTTGGGTAAAAAGAATGATGAAGCAACACGAAGGAATATAAGATGTTTGGGTAGCATCCCTTATAGAATATAGGCATGGTATCATGTGTACATAAGATGAATTAATGAGAGATAACAAGATTTATAATATTCCAAACATCATGAGGGAAGTATGGTGGTGGTGAAAAATCATACCGCATCATTGTGATTTACACATAAAATGGCTTAACATAGAGGACATTCTTGAATAACAGTGAGGTAGAGAGGATACATTAACTTAAGTTTGATAGAGTTCTTGTTTAGATCATAAGGAAATAACTAAAAAATGTGGTTAATTAAATAATAATTAAGGATCCTATTTTACATGTAACTAATTTATTATAACAATGTTGATTTCATTAATAACCTTTTTCAATGGTTATGAGGTTCAATTTCATTGTTTTGTTTTCTTTTCTTCCTTGGTTTTAATGATTAGTTCACTTATATTTATCTTCGGATACACATGTATGATGAGTGTGGTTGTCTAGAATTACAGTTATATACATCATTGAACAACCAAAATATTTCATGTTTATAAAATTCATCTGGTTATTTTGATTGAAGGTTAATAATCTTACAAATCATTAATGAAAAACTCTTTGGTTAATTTCCCAATTTTTCTCACAATTAACTTTTCCTGTGTTAATATTTTACATATTCTGTGAAAATGGATTACATTAAAAAAATAAGATAAAATAAAAACCTAATATACAATTTTAACCATAAAAATGGTTTCACGAACAGAATTTAAGATGGTAATGGAAATTGATAACCCATCATCCTTGAATGTGGTAAATTAACACATCTCCGATGATATTTTCATTTCTTTCATATTAAATGGGGAGAAAGAAGATATGATAATTAATTATCCCATTATCAAAAAATTACTATAAATGTAAGGTACTAGATTTTTCATACCATTTGGATGAGAATAGGATAATAGAGAAAAGAGGAAAATAGAATATGAAAAGAAACTGAAAGAAAAAAAGTGGAATTTAACTACTGATTTAATCTTCCTTGCTATTAAGGGGAGATAATTTGGAAATTTTTGGAGAATAAATAGATTATGGATTTGGGGGAGGATCATGGGGAGATATTTTGGAATAATTTATGGAATAAATAAGGTGTGAGAAGAGTGAAGAGAAGAGGGAAGTGTAGGCGGTTTTTATAGTGTAGGGGAGGACAATTTTCCTAATACTTTAATCATTAGTTTATTATTTTTCCATAAGACAAGAAATTGTAATTATTTTTGTGAAACAATTATTAATATGTTAATTTACATTTTAACCAATCGCCATATACATCATATATTACTCAATCATGATGTACAAATTTAGGTTATCTCATTTATCATGAATTGTCATAATTTACTATTCATAAAAAATTCACGTATTTTAGAAGAAACCCAAAACAACTCCCGAACCATTTTCTGATGTATATAATCCGAAAAGGAAGTCCATTTTTTAGAAATTACTTTCTAAATATTATTAAACTAATTTTTAAATAAATTATAATTTACTTGAAAAATACAGATTTTAAAACTTTAACTGGTTTCATATTGTTTTCAAACATTACATAAGGTCTTATAAAATTATCATAAAACCAGAAGACATAAAAATTTAAATGTTTAAAAAAAATATAGGAAAATATTTTTTCTATTAAGTCAATTAATTAATTTTAATTAATCATTTATGACTTACCAAAATACCGATACTATAACTATGATGATATTATCACATATAAGATGACTAAATAAAATATGTACATTAATGAGTTAAGTTATTATTCTTTTGGATGAATAACTATTCATAAGTTCATATATCAATTCATAAGGGTATGTTACTATTCACAAGGGTATGCTACTATTCACCAAAATTTAAGTTTGTCTTATCGGACACCAAACATCTTACGGATAGAAACTATGAATATTAGATATTGGAAATTAAAATAAAAAAGGCAGAAATATTATGATCAAAGGTAACATTGTACATTGTAGTTCATTGTGTTGTGATTTAATGTGATTATATGAAAGAATTATAAGATGGTAATTACCATTGATAAAACATTGGGTTGTTACAATAGTTTCCCTAACCCATGACATTAGATTTCTCCCACCGAGTTTTCTAGTTTTCCCAATTGGGTTTCCTAGTCTTCTATCGTTGATTTGGTGGTATTTTGGAATTAGAGATTACAAAAAACCATTTGTTTCATCATGTATTCTAAGAGAGTCTTGGTTTTATGAGGGGTCATTTGGATTTTCCTTTATAGTTGATGAGGATTTCGGGGTTGTGGTTGTTGACTACTCTTCCTAGGTTGCTTCCATGGTTGTTGAAATTGGTTTGAAAACCTCCTTTCGTATAAGATTAGTTATATTCCACATAGGGTTAGATAGATAGTAAGGTTCTTTCCAAAATGGTTGGTCATACGTGTGGCATGTAATGATTTTCTCTCAACTTTCAGATGTTTCTCTTAGTTGGGGGAATTGGTCAGAATAATAAGTGTTAGAAGAAAGTATTCTATAGTAGATAGATGTAAGAGATTTTTATTTCTCGTGGGATAGATCAAGTTGTTGATGATGGTTACATACCTCGGCGAACATCGTTTTCTCCTTCATCTCAAAATATGTACTTTCATTCTTATGGACACCATGGATGTCTAAATTTGATCATGAACCAATTTATGGAGTGTTCTGAGACATGTTCTAAATTAGGGTTTATACAGTAATTGGGGTTTTATCATCTAGTACACCACTGATAGCAGAATTAATAATACTTGGATCAATATTAATTAAAACATCCTAAAAATACAAAATTAAATGTTAATCAATTATTTGGTGGTGTAGATAGTGTGAATATATTCTCTTAAATCACTCACATTTTAATGATTTGTTTCTTCTTGTGATTGTATTGTCCCAAAATTTATTACTTTATTGTAACATTTTGATAGGCTGTGAAATATTTTTCATGAAAAAGGTGTTTTAAGTCCTCCTATCCTATAATTGGTGAATTACCATAATACAACCAATATTTCATAGTTTTATCAAATGAAAATGGTAATTATCTAAGAATTAATTGTTTTTCATCCACTATATCTAGATTTAATTTTGAATACACATTATGAAATTATTATAAGTGATTGTTTGTATCTTCTACAAAAAGTACATGAAATCATGGAAATAAGTGAATTAGACCATATTTGTTTTCAAAGATTAGTGCTTTTCCTTGCAATTGAATATAGGTGGGTTGGATATCAACATCGAGTGAGGTTATTTCCGTTAATTTTAATTTTTTTTTAATCTATATAATAAATGTTTAATTCATTTTTGATGTTGGTTCTGGAAGAAGAATAATAATATGAAGAAATATCAATATGAGTTTGGGAGTTTTTTTTTCCTCCTTCAAAGGGTTCTCCTGTGTGTCTTGCTGTCACTTACGCAGGATCCTCTTCGGTTCATGTTTGAATGCTGGAAAATGTCTCTAAATAGAATGAATCATGAACATAACATACTAATGAAATAAATCATAACACAAAAATATATGTAATGGTATAAGATAAAACTAATAAATTTTAAAAAAAAATTACAAAAAACTTATCCACAACACACACTAAAAACTAAATAGATCCCCGGAAAAGGTTGAATCATATGAATGTGTTTTAATGAAATAAAAAATTGATTATGTTTTAATGTTTATTTTTAGTATATGGAAGACCCTTGGTCATATTCCATGGATATTTGGTGGTTTATAGTGTGTATTTGTGATAAAAATGACTAAAAGAGGTGGTGGTTGTGAAATTCTTTTTAATAAAATTACTTAATTTAAAGTTTCTAATAGTTGTGAGACCCGGTGGATATTGAAAAATATGAGATAAATGTGTTATTCAATTTCAATACACACATTTATATTTAATTATTTAATGAAATTCAGTGACATTTGTTGTAATCCTTTGGTTGAAATTAATTAGAATCTGAATTATTTTTTAAGATTTTATTTCAATTCTTCAAGAACCAAACAATGACATAACAATAGTTTTATAAATTTATAGAACAAATACATTGTTAAATAACATGAAAATAATATTGAAATCATATGATTGTGGTTATGAATGTAATTATTGTGTTTTCCAATCAGAACAACACAAGTCACAAACTTAAAATCGAACACTGATTGGCATGAAATTAAGAGCATAACATTTATCTGTATCAAAAAACGAACAAAGATATGAAATATTATAAGATGCATGGGTTGAAATGTTCAAATACCCAAATTAAACCCAAATAGTAACTAATAGATGTCTATGAAATCCCCTGATATGTGTTTATCCCTCTCACAATGAATTCTGACCATTTAGCCCAACATCAGTAGGATGAGGAAGCTTTTGTGGAAATCCATCTTCATCCATGATCCCCCTATGAGTATTGGGACCACATAAATTTTAAGATTAATATATGACTCCTATGGAACACCAAATTTTAAGAATATAACTCCTTGGTCTATCTTACAAATAGGGATCCCTATGTACCAATTTACCAGAAATGTTGAAGGTGGTTTTGGGAACCGTGATTTGGAAAAGCACATAGACCTTGATATTAGATTGAAATATTGTATTATATGAATTTTTTAGAAAAATAAATTGTTTTAGAATATTTTCTAAAACTTATCCAACAAATTTTTAGAACCATTTGGAATATCAATGGAGGATATATGGATGAAATATCGAACCCACATTTATCTTTGAGTAGATTCGGTGGCTTAGAAAGATCAGTTTGGATGGGCCACTAGATTGTTAAATGAGGGATTGGTTTAATCATATAAAATGAATCCCATTTAATTTCACATAAGCCCACAGAGTACCATCCCATTTGGGTTTAGGGTTTAGTTGAAGTGTGTGATTGATTCCAATAGTATTCTTGGATCATGTATAGTTTGTTCCATTTTTCATAGACATTTTAATGGGTCCTCCAAATCACTTCCACATACAATGAAATTATAAAAACATGTAACATTTTACTTTTTAACAGCGATAAAAAAATATTTAATTAAACATAATGTGAAATTTGTTGTTAGTTTTCTAATATTCAATACACACCTAGTTTTGCATAGTGTTGTAAGGGTGAAAATGAATCATTTAATTGTAGTTTGATCTGTTTGGATGCTATTATACAATTTTTACATGATTCAGAAGTCTAGAAATATTCCTTTTGATATAAAATATGAACCAAAATGTGTCTAAACAACCTTTTTACGTGATTTAAATTTAAGAATATTTTTTACCCTTAAATATATTATTTTTCGAACATCTTTTTTTCATGCGTCTTCTATTTCAATTTTAAAATTAATTTCTACCTCTTATAAAATTTTATTCTGGTAAAATGATTTTATATATTGGATTCATAATGGTGAATATTTTTAAGAAAATTTTATTTTTTGTCGTATATTTTTATTATGGTCCTGAAAAATTATGTTATAAATGTTACGGTTAAAAAGTTATTAGGTGTTTTAAAAAAGAATTAATTATTATAATGTATATAAAAATAGTATAAATGTTATATCATGTTCTTATCAATACCCTATTACATCTAATATTCAAATTCATTGTTCCTTGGATATTTCAGAAATGATTTTTGTATATATTATATTGAAATATTTTATGTTATTAACGGTCAGTCCATTCACTCAAATATGAAAGAGAACATAATCAACCCCCTTATTCACAATTCCTGAACCTTCTATAATGGCCAATCACTATCATAGTATAATCCTATACTTAAATTTTTTTTATGGATCTTCTTATATTCTCAAAGGTATACCCTATTAAGTATTAATGGTTAATAAATAAGTGGTCCCACAAATAATAGGAGGTAAAAAGAGAATACGAAGAATATTGGACATGAGGTAATGACTCTTTTCCTCACATCGGTTTCTTTAAGGCATATGAAATAGTAAATAATTATTTAATTTATATGGTGTATATAAATACCATTTGTTATGTTATATCAAGGATATATTAATAATCATGGTATTTAATGTTTCATTTGATGTTATTTTTAACAACCCCCTCCCTACTACGTTTACCCCACCTCAGTTAGAAATTGGAGAAAATAGATAATTCCCCCCATGTCTCACCTCTAGAAGGCCACATGTTGGTGAATAGCATCAGTGGAATAACAAAAACACTGAGGGGATGAATTACCCTCTATCAGATAACAAGATGAAGAGAGAGAAAAAAATAGACATGAACCATCACCTTCTTGGACTACATTATAAAATAAATCTAATTTAAACATATATAATGTAATGTAAAACTACTAAAATGGAAATGGGGGAAGTGTAAGTATAAAAATAAAGTAAAACAAAATATACCAAGAAGCAAAATAGCTCCTGAAAACCCATCAATTTTGTAGTAACCATCTTGATCTCTAACATACTACAAGTGAACAGAAAACATTTTATATAACATAGGATGAGTATAATAGTATACTCTATAGGATCATATCAGGAGGCTTTCATGAACAAGTAACAATGTCATGATAAACAACAGAAATCAATAAGTGTAAATAACTCATCTCCTAAACAGGTATACTATGATACCAACCTCACCATGTAAACTCTCACCATGTATCGCATACAAGAGTATATAATATTATAATGAATACTGAGGGTACCATACTACAGTTTCCTCATTGTTTTTCTACATTTCCCCAACAACGCACATCCTTGGAATCTGTCTCCAAAAAGGATAGCTCGAAAACACCTGGGCATAGAACCACAACATGCACCTCATGAAACAAACCACTCCAACAAAACAATCAAAAGAAACCCGGTAGTTTCTGGGATCCACTACAGCTCCAATAGTGTGTATCATATATCGGTTATTATACATCAAGCCATCACATCTCATACGTCGAGTATGGATCCTCAAGCCATATTAACCTATACGTTTAGTAGCACTTAAAAATGTATATCCAGAATATGTGTGTGTTAAATAACTAAAAGATATTATAGGCCTCTACACAGATTTATGGGGAAATCTAACCACTATGAAAACTAGTACACATAACTACCAAGAGGAGAGATGGGGCCAAAGGGGGTATTCACCCATCTATCCTCCCATCATGCATTTTGGGGAAACACCCTCCATGGGTCAGAATCCCTTAGGTGTAAGTTTCCATAACCCACAGGGTGGATTAGCTTATTTAAACACCAAAATTCTAGGATATAATAAGTCTCATAACCACACTACGGTAAAACCCTAGTGATAGACCCAACTATAGATAACGTCTCATGGACTCAAAGATACCATGTATACGACAATATATACTCTATGAACACATCCATTTAAAGAGATAAATATTATTAATTAACCATTTTATTAGTTTCAATATAACTTAATTAATTCTATTACAATTAATTAATCATTATCAATCCTAAAACACATTTCATTAGCATTCCAACTAATACCCAGGCGCTCCATGCATAACCTAACTGATCCAATGACATCTATGAATTAGAACCGTATAATTGAATCCTATTAAGCTACAAAACCATAATTGAAACATCATTTATGCATTTGATCAACAACAATAAATTTTCTATATCCCTAATCATTCTAGAAAAAAATTCAATTCAACCAAATTCATGGGGCTCAATACTGTGTGTGGATGAACGTCCCGTGATGTCTTTTCCACAAATTGCAGGAGCATAGGCCCATCCTCCTTTGAGAAGCTAATAACATAATGAATGTGGTATACCACATGCATATTTTCCAATTTTGGAAGGATGTTAAGAAAGACCACATTCCTTAATTAGTGGGAAGGTAAAATAGATAAAAAACAATAGATTCAATCACAACCACTTTTACATTAATAGGTAAGACTAAGTTCATCCTGTTTCATCATCCTCAGTGTCCTCTATGACACCCACATGCATTGACCAATGCCTATCACCCATCTAGTCATCTACTGACATCCACTGGTCCTCCCTACCACCAAAGATACAACAACAACCCTCTATGATTAGCCATTCTAGGATCACATAAAATAAGTTCCTCCTTGTACCCACAACCACAATTATCGTATCCCGATCACATCACAAACAACATGAATAGACATAGAAACTGGCACTCATCCATAAAAAAGAAATTCATCCTTCACCCACAATGAGCACTCATGGACCTAAAGCATAGGAATTATGTGTTTACAAGAATGCAGGCAACTGAGGCCATTTAAGGAATTATCTTTTGTAACAGCCTGAGATTTTATGAAAAATATTCTTTTTAATTTTATTAATGTCTTGTGTTGTACGCTACACCAAAAGGAGCTTTCACAACACACATCCTTGACTTGCTTTGCATTACACGCAATCGCGACCTTCCTCGATAGCGTGTGTAGTACGCAATACCGAGTTTCACTAAACAACGATATGCTATTAAAATATTATTATAACTAGCTGTTATGAATAGTAATAACCACCTTTTAAAATTTTACAAATTTTAGCTCTCAAAATGGACTTCATTTTTGGATTCGGAGTATCGAATTTAGCCTAAGGTGAAATTTTGGTACTTTTCAGATAACTTTCATATTCTGATGAATAGTGAAAATTACTAAATTATAATTAAAAACAACTTTTTTAATCAAAATAATTAATAGTGATAAATTATTAATTTGAGTTGTTTTAAAGTATATTTAGAATATATTTTTACAATTTAATACAATGTTGGTCATTGGATGTAATTTCACATTTAAACCAGACATAAACAAGTGTCAATCTTTTGATAGATATTGTTTCTTAAAAACACGCTATTTGTTTTAACAGTGGGATTTAATTATAAAATTAATTAATGCAACTTCTATGTTATGAATTTTTAAATATAGACTTCATTTTTGAATTCGGAATATGAAATATAGATTAGGATGAAATTTTGGCATTTTTCTGAAAAACTTCAATTTTTGATGAATAGTGAAACTACTAAGTGGTAGTTAAAAAACAGAATTTTTCATAAAACTTAATTTTACCGCTTCTGTGAATGGAATTTCAAAAATCCGAGAGACACGATTGATGTCAATAAGTAAAATGTGGTTCAATGAGATGAAAATAATATTTGGTGAATAGTAGCTTTTTACTTTTTTTTACCACGGTTAATAGTAAATAGGATAACTAAGGGTAAATATGATATTACTATTAACATAACACATGTCCTAATTCTATTGGATAAGTGTAATTCGACCAAAAACAACCTTATGAATATAATATGACCATTTAGGTCCACTTGGATTAGATTATGACATTTAATATTATTTTATTTAATGAATAGTTAAAATAGTTAAAATCAAAGTTTAATAACTAAAACATTTTTAATATGGGGTTATACATAAGATAAATTAGACTATAAATATTCATTAGAAAGATAAAACTCTTTCCAAAATAATGATATTTTATTTATAATTTTTAGACTTTAAATAAATTAATTTATTTATGACACAACGATGATGCCGTAATTACCCTTTTAAGCAAATATTAACATAATTGATGTTATAAATGCTCAAATGAATGTCATTTGAGACTTTTTATGAATTAAACTAATTTTCTAGGTTACTATGATATATTAGTGTTGATATAAGCAACTTGGTTCGAACATATAATTCTATTATGACTTTCACAAAAATCATATATCAAATAGTGTCAAAATTGACACAAAATAGTTTTTAAATCAAATATTATATTATTAATTGTTATTTTATTCCTAAAAATCTAAGGTTCGGCCAAATGACTTAGATAAGGGTATATATATATTAATAATAAACAATTTGGGGTTCGTTTGGCATGTTATAGTAAGTGTATTAACCATATAGTGAAAGAAAACAAAAAGACACGGTAAAAGTTAAATTATTTAACTTAGAGTTAAATCTAATTGATAAGGTTAAAATAATACCCTAAACTTGTCTAAATCCTATTGGATGATAGTATTTCGACCCATCCCCACTTTATCTTCGAAATAAGACCCTTTGTACCATTATAAACCGATTTTGACTTTAATATAAAATAATATTTTGAGATATTCCTAAGGTGCCCCTCTCCTCCCTTATAAAAGGGTACCTCCTCCCCCTCCTCCTCACACCAATTTGAGCACTAAAGCTCGGCCAACCCCTGCCAAAATCCCTTATCCACTTCCCTAGAATAGTCCTAGAGGTCCTGGTCTTCTTCAAAGACCAATCTTAGTTCCCTAAGTGGAGGATTCAAAGAGGCGTTCCAAAGAAGAGGTAATATCCATTACCGATCTTTTCAATTTCTTTCTTCTTCAACTTCTTCTTCTTTAGTTGTTTCATGATAAAGTAATAACATCAGTATTAATTACATACTGATATGTTATTATAAATATGAAACAACTCTAATTCACCTTCTATCCATCCTACGGAAAAATGAAATCACCGCGCGTGCGTACGTATGGAATACCGTCTCCACGTCGTGGTGTAATATAATTTCCGTCACCACCCTAATTGGATGGGTATAATGGTTTAATTAGTAACTATATATGATTATTATAAAGTGATATTGATACTGAAATAGTATACATACACTTCAACACAATTCCACGACCATGGGAATGATATCATCGCTCGTGCGTACGTACGGACTACCGTCTCCACGACGCGATGAGATTCATTCTCAATGATTAACCATTCATGAATGATTATAAAGTATATATAATAAGTACTAATGAAATATACGACCTTATAATTATACTGGAATTATTTATATTTATATGTATGTAATCTACTTAATTCCATTCAATTCAATAAGGAAACGAAAACAGCGTTCATGCGTACGTACGGACTACCGTCTCCATGAACGGTGTATTTCTTTCCATTTACTGATTTATTATATATGTATATTCTGAATATATATTATATATAAATCATGTTTTATATTCTGGAATTAAGTAATCATGATCTAAGAAATCATATGAATAATTACAAGTTAAAAACACGAACGACAAATGAGACGATTCTACCCAAAACACTACTTTAACATGAATTTACAAAAGAACGGGTAATATAAAGTCATAAGTGGACCATATAAGATATAATAACAATGCATATGATTCTGTAATAAGTCAATAACATGATTTAGATCATTATACAGGAGGTTCGGACACTTAAAAAGCAAGTCAGACCTAAGGTAAGGGAAATATCACAATCTCATTTTTATCCGAGATTTTTTATACTTTGGTATTTACTGGGGTGTATTTTATCATCCACATCCATGTTTCCTCAATATGTAATATTATTTCCATACACCTACAATTGTTTAAATCCAATTTTACCCTTCGGTGAGTTTTTAGTAAAAGATATTAAAGGAATATTTTGTCATTTTTCGTACGAGGTACTTTTTTGACTTTTCCGACAAAAGTACGAGAAATTTTTTTTAACTTATACGGCATGAATGGATTTCTAAAAAATTATTTCCAAGAAGCTTCCTTTAAAAGTTTTCATGTTTATTTTTAATCAACTTATTTTATTTTAACGTTGTATGACATGTTATGAAAGGTAAAATGTTTTTGAAGTAGAAAGGATATTTTCCTCAAGAACGGAGTTCAAGTATTTTATCAAAATTATATTCCATCTAAGATAAAAAAAAGGGTTCTGTTTTTACCCCTATTATTACATTGGTTTGATTATGTTGTGATGGAAATATTTTTATGAATTCCTTTATCTTATATGAATTTTTTTATGATGTCATGTTGTTTAAGAATCCCATTTTTATTACATGGGTTACGCTATGATGTATGGTTTATGATTATGTGGCACAAATAAGAAAGGATTCATTATAAGATGGGTGGGACCTATATCTCCCTCCAATGCATTGGGTAAAGATATTATATCTCATGAGATATACATGGCTGGAACGGTAGGTTATACCGGTTCAGTGAAACAGGACTGGAACGAGAGTGACTCGGTTCAGAAATGGACTTTGTCCGCTAAGATAGTCTTGGAAATGAGTCATGACTAACAAGAAATGATGTTCCATGATTATTTGTGCATGCCAAAAAGTATCAAGTTTCATGTTATGATTATGGGGATCTCATTTTCACTTCTATGATTTATTCCATGTTATGAAATTATGATCTCTTTTGCAGGTTAAGATTTCCAAAAGTTATGTGCTTGTGTATACGATGAGATTTATATTTCTTTTGTTTACCCTTACTGAGAATTTGAGATCACCATTTTATGTTTTCCTTTCCCCATGATATAAAGAAAGGTTTTAGGTAAAAAAAGGGAAGAACATTATGGGAGATATTGGAGTTCTTTCACCACGATTAGAAGATTACGATCCGAGATTCCAAAGACACTAAACTATTACGATCCTTGTGTGTGTATTTTTTGTTATGTACTAAGTATTCCGCAAAATTAATGTAATGTCTATGTACGTCAAGCTTCGGGTCGCTACAGTTGGTATCAGAGGAAAGGTTTAGTCAACCTTTGGAAACTAGGATGCGAAAACGTTAGTGAGATCCCTAGATATATTTCTACGGTATGTCTAGGGATGTCCCTAAGGTTATGTATACGTATAGGTTATAGTACTAGAACTACGCTAACGATCATAGAATTAAACCTAATATGTTAGATATTGAAGGTATTCCCCCTTTATTATGTTGTTTTCCCTAGCATGATTTTTGCCTCTCACACGATTCTTTTTAGGTTTTAGACGATGGCGGGAACCCAAAGGAACCGTGTTGATCAATGCAATGGACAATGCTATGATTGTCCTCCTGAACAAACAATTGTTATGGGAGATGGAGTGCAAAATCTTATTGCTATCCTTACACAAGCTATGAATCATTCTGGACTTCCAAATGAGCAGAGAAAGGAACAATATTCTATTGAGTCCTTCATGAGGCAACGTCCACCTTCTTTCAGTGGGACTTCCGATCCACTTGTTGCTGAACAATGGATCAGTACCACTGAAAAGATATTTTCAGTTCTTCAATGTTCTGAACATGATAAAGTCATCTTAGCAGTATATCGTTTGGAAGGTGAAGCTGATCAATGGTGGAATCTTATCAAGAATACGAGGCCAAGAGATGAAATTGAGTCCATGGAATGGGACGAGTTCAAGAACTTGTTTTTCACTAAGTACTTCCCTCGTATTCTTCTAACAAAGATGGAGAAGGAGTTTCTTGAACTAAAGCAAAAGGATGATGAATCTGTTGGTATATACAAAGCGAATTTTACAAGACTTGCAAGGTATGCATCTGGCATTATCATCCAACCTGAAAGTAGAGTTGATCGATTTTTCAGTGGCTTAAAACCAAGTCTTCGAAGGGCATTAGATATAAGAGACTTCAGTAGCTATGGAGAAATTGTGCGTTGTGCTATCAAGGTAGAAATGGAAGTTGGTGTTACATATCCATCTCATGGTTTTGACAAGAAACAAAAGATGGAGTTCAAGGAGAAATCTCAGAATAATGGTGAAAAGAAGATGAATGTTTCCTTATGCACAAAGTGTGGAAAGAAGCATGGTGGAGATTGTCTTAAAGGGACTAGAAAATGTTTTAAGTGTGTAAAAGAAGGTCATCGAGCAGCTGCGTGTCGAAGTAATGGAAAAAGGGTTTCTAATGATGTGAATAAAGCAAACACTGCAGAGAACGCACCACCAACACTTCAATGCTTCAAGTGCAAGGAAATGGGGCATTATGCTAATAAATTCCCTAATCCAAGGGTTAGTGATGATCAACATGAGCAACCACTGAAGGCAAAGGACAAAGGGAAGTCACATGCGATCACTATTGGCAATGTTGAAGATGACAATGATGTGGTGGAATGATTAAGTGTTTATGTAATGGGATTCCAAAATAATATTGTATCATGGAGTATTGGAATATTTATGTATTGGTCTAATGTGGTATTCAAAGTAATTGAGATATTTTTGGAAATAAGATGATATGCGCATAATGAAGGGAAAACGAGAAAATGAAATGTTTAACAGTATTCATGAGCTCATGATTGATATAAGGACTAAGTAATATCATGGTTTGAGTATATAGAATTTTGAGGATTTTGGTATGTGGAAAGTGTTAACTTTAAACTGCATTCATGTTTTCACTAAGGTATTCAAGAGAATGCATGATTAAGGACTTTGAATGTTTGGAATGTGACCAACAAAACATATCTTATGATATATGGGGATCAACGATGGTATTAAATCTCTGGTAATCGTTTTCACTATGTTATGAGAGCGGACTGCAGTATTATGGATAAGCCTAAAGATTGGAATGGATTATGTTGGGCATAAGTTATTATTGTTTAAGGATAGAAGTTTTCTCGATATTATTGATGGGATGTTATAGTAATGTAGTTTTAGAAAAAGGACAACCTGCAGGACGAGCGACATCCCATCGCTTCGGACAAGGCTGTAGGAATCGAACCCACAACCGAAGTGAGACTGGCCTTTATCACCTACCACTGGCCTACAGGAAGTCCCTATTTAGTAGAAACTAGTTTTATTATATTAAGGAGTATGATATATAAAGTATAAGTCCATTTTAGGAACCATATATGATTAATCTCACTATAGATCGACTTATGTATATAATTTTTGCTAACCTTTAGTTTGAGACAGATGGAATGACCCGTCATTCTATCACATGATCTGCTAACACTTCACGAATAACAAATTCAACTTCATTTATTTAAGAGATGAAGTGGAAATTGTTCAAGGCACGAACAACAGTGATATTGTACCAAAATAAAGTAAGTATTTATTCTAATGCAAAATTTCAACTTTAGGGAAATGATCTTGAAAACCAAAAATGTTGTCCTAGTAATCTTATACCTGATGAATAATATGGTACCTTATATCATCACAAATCTATGGATTTGTGATTACTGGCTTTTCCATAGCCATGTTCTCTACCACTCTCCATCAGAACATGATGGTTAGATTTCTCTTCCATATCCATATTTTCACTTCTGTGGAAACCCAGTGATTAGTTTATTTGGGTAATCGTTACATTTCATACTTTAGTTTTTAAAGCCAAGTTTGGGTATTCTTTTTTACGATGTGGGTTTCTATTAAAGAAACATTCGAATAGTAAACCATTTATAACCCCGACGAATTTCGAGGGCGAAATTCATTTTAAGGGGGGTAGAATGTAACAACCTGAGATTTTATGAAAAATATTATTTCTAATTTTATTAATGTCTTGTGTTGTACGCTACACCAAAAGGAGCTTGCACAACACACATCCTTGACTTGCTTTGCATTACACGCAATCGCGACCTTCCTCGATAGCGTGTGTAGTACGCAATACCGAGTTTCACTAAACAACGATATGCTATTAAAATATTATTATAACTAGCCGTTATGAATAGTAATAACCAACTTTTAAAATTTTACAAATTTTAGCTCTCAAAATGGACTTCATTTTTGGATTCGGAGTATCGAATTTAGCCTAAGGTGAAATTTTGGTACTTTTCGGATAACTTTCATATTCTGATGAATAGTGAAAATTACTAAATTATAATTAAAAACAACTTTTTTAATCAAAATAATTAATAGTGATAAATTATTAATTTGAGTGGTTTTAAAGTATATTTAGAATATATTTTTACAATTTAATACAATGTTGGTCATTGGATGTAATTTCACATTTAAACCAGACATAAACAAGTGTCAATCTTTTGATAGATATTGTTTCTTAAAAACACGCTATTTGTTTTAACAACGGGATTTAATTATAAAATTAATAAATGCAACTTCTATGTTATGAATTTTTAAATATAGACTTCATTTTTGAATTCTGAATATGAAATATAGCTTAGGATGAAATTTTGGCATTTTTCTGAAAAACTTCAATTTTTGATGAATAGTGAAACTACTAAGTGGTAGTTAAAAAACAGAATTTTTCATAAAACTTAATTTTACCGCTTCTGTGAATGGAATTTCAAAAATCCGAGAGACACGATTGATGTCAGTAAGTAAAATGTGGTTCAATGAGATGAAAATAATTTTTGGTGAATAGTAACGTTTTACTTTTTTTTACCACGGTTAATAGTAAATAGGATAACTAAGGGTAAATATGATATTACTATTACCCTAACACATGTCCTAATTCTATTGGATAAGTGTAATTCAACCAAAAACAACCTTATGAATATAATATGACCATTTATGTCCACTGGGATTAGATTATGACATTTAATATTATTTTATTTAATGAATAGTTAAAATAGTTAAAATCAAAGTTTAATAACTAAAACATTTTTAATATGGTGTTATACATAAGATAAATTAGACTATAAATATTCATTAGAAATCTAAAACGATTTCCTACATAATGATATTTTATTTATAATTTTTAGACTTTAAATAAACTAATTTATTTATGACACAACGATGATACAGTAATTACCTTTTTAAGGAAATATTAACATAATTGATGTCATAAATGCTCAAATGAATGTAATTTGAGACTTTTTATGAATTCCACTAATTTTCTAGGTTACTATGATATATTAGTGTTGATTTAAGCAACTTGGTTCGAACATATAATTCTATTATGACTTTCACAAAAATCATATATCAAATAGTGTCAAAATTGACACAAAATAGTTTTTAAATCAAATATTATATTATTAATTGTTATTTTATTCCTAAAAATCTAAGGTTCGGCCATATGACTTAGCTAAGGATATATATATTAATAATAAACAATTTGGGGTTCGTTTGGCATGTTATAGTAAGTGTATTAACCATATAGTGAAAGAAAACAAAAAGACACAGTAAAAGTTAAATTATTTAACTTAGAGTTAAATCTAATTGATAAGGTTAAAATAATACCCTAAACTTGTCTAAATCCTATTGGATGATAGTATTTCGACCCATCCCCACATTAGCTTCGAAAGAAGACCCTTTGGAACCATTATAAACCGATTTTTACTTTAATATAAAATGATATTTTGAGATATTCCTAAGGTGCCCCTCTCCTCCCTTATAAAAGGGTACCTCCTCCCCCTCCTCCTCACACCAATTTGAGCACTCAAGCTCGGCCAAACACTGCCAAAATACCTTATACACTTCCCTAGAATAATCCTAGAGGTCCTGGTCTTCTTCAAAGACCAATATTAGTTCCCTAAGTGGAGGATTCAAAGAGGCGTTCCAAAGAAGAGGTAATATCCATTACCGATCTTTTCAATTTCTTTCTTCTTCAACTTCTTCTTCTTTAGTTGTTTCATGATAAAGTAATAAAATCAGTATTAATTACATACTTATATGTTATTATAAATATTAAACAAATCTAATTCACCTTCTATACATCCTATGGAAAAATGAAATCACCGCGCGTGCGTACGTACGGAATACCGTCTCCACGTCGTGGTGTAATATATTTTCCGTCACCATCTTAATTGGATGGGTATAATGGTTTAATTAGTAACTATATATGATTATTATAAAGTTATATTGATACTGAAATAGTATACATACAATTCAACACAATTCCACGACCATGGGAACGATATCATCGCTCGTGCGTACGTACGGACTACCGTCTCCACGACGCGATGAGATTCCTTTTCAATGATTAACCATTCATGAATGATTATAAAGTATATATAATAAGTACTAATGAAATATATGACCTTATAATGATACTGGAATTATTTATATTTATATGTATGTCATCTACTTAATTCCATTCAATTCAATAAGGAAACGAAAACAGTGTTCATGCGTACGTACGGACTACCGTCTCCATGAACGGTGTATTTCTTTCCATTTACTGATTTATTATATATGTATATTCTGAATATATATTATATATAAATCATGTTTTATATTCTGGAATTAAGTAATCATGATCTAAGTAATCATATGAATAATTACAAGTTAAAAACACGAACGACAAATGAGACGGTTCTACCCAAAACGCTATTTTAACATGAATTTACAAAAGAACGGGTAATATAAAGTCATAAGTGGACCATATATGATATAATAACAATCAATATTATTCTGGAATAAGTCAATAACATGATTTAAATCATTATACAGGAGGTTCGGCCACTTACAAAGCAAGTCGGACCTAAGGTAAGGGAAATATCACAATCTCATTTTTATCCGAGATTTTTTATACTTTGGTATTTACTGGGGTGTATTTTATCATCCACATCCATGTTTCCTCAATATGTACTATTATTTCCATCCACCTACAATTGTTTAAATCCAATTTTACCTTTCGGTGAGTTTTTAGTAAAAGATATGAAAGGAATATTTTGTCGTTTTTCGTACGAGGTACTTTTTTGACTTTTCCGACAAAAGTACGAGAAAAATGTTTTATTTAACTTATACCGCATGAATGGATTTCTAAAAAATTATTTCCAAGAAGCGTCCTTTACAAGTTTTCAAGTTTATTTTTAATCAACTTATTTTTTTTTAAAGTTGTATGACATGTTATGAAATGTAAAATGTTTTTGAAGTAGAAAGGATATTTTCCTCAAGAATGGAGTTCAAGTATTTTATCAAAATTATTTTCCATCTAAGATAAAAAAAGGGTTCTGTTTTTACCCCTATTATTACATTGGTTTGATTATGTTGTGATGGAAATATTTTTATGAATTCCTTTATCTTATATGAATTGTTTTATGATGTCATGTTGTTTAAGAATCCCATTTTTATTACATGGGTTACGCTATGATGTATGGTTTATGATTATGTGGCACACATAAGAAAGGATTCATTATAAGATGGGTGGGAACTATATCTCCCTCCAATGCATTGGGTAAAGATTTTATATCTCATGAGATAGACATGGCTGGAATTGTAGGTTATACCGGTTCAGTGAAACAGGACTGGAACGAGAGTGACTCGGTTCAGAAATGGACTTTTTCCGCTAAGATAGTCTTGGCAATGAGTCATGACTAACAAGAAATGATGTTCCATGATTATGTGTGCATGCCAAAAAGTTTCAAGTTTCATGTTATGATTATGGGGATCTCATTTTCACTTCTATGATTTATTCCATGTTATGAAATTATGATCTCTTTTGCAGGTTAAGATTTCCAAAAGTTATGTGCTTGTGTATACGATGAGATTTATATTTCTTTTGTTTAGCCTTACTGAGCATTTGAGCTCACCCTTTTATGTTTTCCTTTCCCCAGGATATAAAGAAAGGTTTTAGGTAAAAAAAGGGAAGAACTTTATGGGAGATATTGGAGTTCTTTCACCACGATTAGAAGATTACGTTTTGAGTTTCCAAAGACACTAAACTATTACGATCCTTGTGTGTGTATTTTTTGTTATGTACTAAGTATTCCACAAAAGTAATGTAATGTCTATGTACGTCAAGCTTCGGGTCGCTACATATTTTATCTCACAACCAGTAATTATTCCATCTTGAATTAACAGATTCATTATTCATAGTTTCCAACTTGGGGAATCCTAAGGAACAATCTATCAATATTTATCAACAAATTAATTAAACAATTAATTTAAAACGTCTTTAATCATTTATAAGCATTAATAAACTTGATTTAGGATCATAAATCAATTATATTATACCTGAATATCTACATCAATTTCATTACAATAAAATTATAACAAGAACAATCATATTCATTAACAATTACATTTTATATTTTAGCTAACTAATTATCAATTAGTTCTTAAATTACATTATTTACCAATAACCATAAAGAAAAAAATGATAAACAAGAAAGGAATACATATCACACGATCTAGAAAATCAAGAGGCAAAAGTTTAACATGGTATAGAACAAAAAATTCTCTACGTAATCGATACCAATTTCTTTAATCCAGTTCATATAATTATTCGGTCAATTTCATTATGATCCAAAGGGATAAATTATTCTAGAAATATGATTTCATGTATGTATGTAGAGAATTAGTAAAAACCTTACCTCAAAACATCATTGAAATTCATTACATAGGGATGTATCAAAGAATCATATCATTGTCACCTCTCCCACAACAACATCATCAACCCGAGGATACCAAGTCAAAACCGCACAATCCAAAAATAAAGAAAACTAAATTAGAAACATGTAGATCATGTTACATCATTTGTAAATAATAAATGTAAGGAAACATATTATGAAACAACAAGAATAGAGGTAGATCATACATTATATTGAAGATATTTTTCTACAAATCGAAGATGGAATCCCATGATCAATCCATATCGAAGCAATCTATAAAACATCTAGGAGGGGAGTGTTAAGCCTCATAAGATGAGAGGGAGGGGATTGTAAGGAATAGATTTGTGAATACCTAGGTGGATGGAATGTTTTAAAATCATATGTTGTTGGTGTTTTACATGATTTGTAATACCCTTTCAAATTTTTTAATTCCCCAAGGTTGTTTTCCTCGAAAAAAACATGTGCCATTGAGGATTTATTTTTTTTCAAACCCCAAAAAATTTCACAACATGAACCCCCCTTTCATGACAAGAAACATCCCGTGAAATTAGAAGTGACATAGTGTAATGTGGTTACACGACGTGTAATAAAATCTTCTATGTTTTTAATTAACCAAACATCTCCAAACTACTTCTGATCCTCATATAGGGATGTCAACCTTTGAAAATGTGACATGGGTTGATACCCTCATATCTGAGCCCTTACATTAGATACCTCTCAAAGCATTCTTTTCCTAGAGAATCCAAAACTATCCTATAGAGGAAATAGAAATAGGTCATCAGAACAACCACCACATGGGACACCTCTCAAGGACAATTCCCCTAAATGAACTCACTACCTCCCTAAAGAATCAAGAAAAAATCATGTAATAACAACAACCCGCTCTTAAACACTCTCAAAGTAGTGATACCTCTCAGAGGGAGAAACCAAAAAAAACAAGATTAATCGATCTCATTAACCAAAATGGTCTACAACCCCCAAATCAATAGAGTTACACAAGAATAGTTAAAAATAAAAAATCTTAGTGTATTGAGTATGTATCTTTCACACATGTTCCCATGTACATTCTACCACACCATCATGATTTCAAAAGACATGAACAAATGGTATAGAATGTCTGGGAAATACCTTCTACTGGTGGTCCGACATCTCTATATTCCTCTCCTCAATGGTCAGAAAATAATTAACATTGATCATTCCCCAATAAATGATTGGAGAGTCTTTGGGGAGATAATGATGGAGCTACGACACATGAGAAACATAATGTACCCCAATCATCTTCGGGGAAGTGCTACCTGATTTGACATGTATTCAAAATGATCCACAACCTATAAGAGACTAATGAACTTGGGAGAAACCTTACCCCCATGATGAAGAATTTTTTTCCCAGGATGGGTAGTCTCAGTCAGAAACAAGTGATCCCCAATGTCAAATTCCAAACGTCTCCTCCTATGATTAGTATAGTACTTGTGACGATCCTACAATGACTTTATCCTCTCTGGAATCCACTATACCATATCTATCATATTCTATACCAGTTCCCATATGTGAATGGTGGACTCTCAAAACCCATCCCACCACAACAATGAATTGAAAGGTGGACCATATAAGGATTAAAACTGAACCATACCAATGGTAGAGTGAAAACTATTATTGTAAGAGAACTCTTCCAAGGTAAAGTGCATCATCCAAAAACCTCAAAAATCTATGAAATAAAATCGTAACATGACATCATGACTCTAGATGGTATGCTCTTTCAAATGTTCCATCTATGGGTGAAATGACGTGCTAAGGAATATCTCTAAACCAAAATCGAACTAGAGACCTCTCTACACACTGAAGATAAAAATAGGATCTCAATCGGAAATGATCATCCCTAAGAATTCATGGAGTCTCAGCACCTCTTCCAGATATTGTCTCAACAAAACCTACTTGGATCATGACTCTTTAATTACTATGAAGTGGGATGATTTTGTTAGACAATCTACCACTACCCATATAGCATCATCGTTTCCCTGATTTTGACGTAAATAGATAACAAATCCCATCGATTCATCCTCCCACATCGACTAAGGAAAATCTAATGGCTGGAGGAAACCATCAGGAACATGGTTCTTTTCCTTCTCCGTCTTGCATACCAATCATCATGACACAAACTCTCCAAATACACACTTTATCCGAGGACACCAAAATGGACCTCTCAATGATCAGTACATATTTTTAATGCCTAGATGTACCACTATTGGGAAAATTATGGAACACTCTGATAACCATCTCATGCATCTACAAATGAAAAAAAACATCTAATGAAACAACACCTGGTGTTGTTCATCCCACACTAACCATAATGGGTCTTGCTAAAAATAACATAGTTTGTCCAGACCTCCACTTCAAGAACCCACAAGTGGGACTCTTCCACCTACTGCACCAATGATGATTGCAGCATCATTAGAAAAAGACAACATATTCCCCAACCTTCTCCCATATTTAGATGTAACGCTCAATGTTCTTCTATCAACCTCTAGGAATCCCCTAATTCGTTCAATGTATAACTATATTATTTCTAGCTTAATGCATCCGCCACAAAAGTTTCATTCCTTGGTGTATATGAAATCTAGTAGTCATAAACCTATAAGACCTCCATCCACTGATGTTGGTGCAAGTTCATGTCATGTTGGGAGAAAAATTACCTCATGCTTTTATGATCATTGAAGGCCACAATCTTCTTTGGGTTGAGGTAATGTCTCTAAAACATTAGGGAAAGCACCATCGTTAGCGACTAAATATCGTAGGTGGAATAGTTATGCCCCTGGGGACATAACTGCTGAGACCCACAAGAAACAGCTAATCTCAAATTTATTAGAACACAGCCTAACCCTAAATGTGATGCATCATAGAAAACTGCAAACTATACTGCTTTTACAGAAAGACAATGAACAAGACCACTTACCAACTTCTCCATAAAATACACAAAAGACGACTGTCTTAGATTAGTCAACAAGAATACCTAATCCTTTCTAGTCAATGATGTTATAGGACTGAATACTCAAGAGAAACCAACTACAAAACTTCTTTTATTTCTTTAATGACCATGTAAACATCAAACCTCTATAAATATTTTTGGGGATGCCCCGGAAACAACATCATATACCTTAGGAAGATCCAAAACTACACCCTACTAGGACCCTACATTCACAATGAAACAGAATTCTCAAGCCCAATACTTACACTTTAAAAACTTCTCAAATAACTATTGTTGATAAAGAACTTCCAAAATGGAATGAAAATTCTTTTTGTGGTCTTCCTATGATGCATGGTACATAAGGATGACATCGATGAAAACCACCACAAACATATCAAGTAACTCAAGGAACACAATGTTCGTCAACCCCAAGAACATATCTCGATCATTGTTCACACCAGAAAGCACCACAAATAACTCATAATTCCCATAACAACAATGGAATGTAGTATTCAAATATCCTTATCCTGGAGACACACATGTTGATATCGTGATTGTAAATCTATTTTTGAGAACCAACATACAACCTTTTGTTGATCGAATAAATCATTAATATGTCGAACATGAATGTTTTTATTCATTATCACATTATTCAATAGATGATAATTGATAAAGAACCACACACTATTACCAGCTTTCCTTGTGAACAAAACCGGTTCACACTACAATGAAACACATGGATGAATGAAACCACATTGCAACAGACCATTGAGCTCAATATTAATCTCTCACAACTCATAAAATTCCATACTATGTAGAGTCATCGAGAGAAGAGACATTCCATGTTCTACCTCGATCCCAAACATGATCTCTCATTGAAGGGGTGATGCAACAACATCTTCTTGAAATACTTCAAGGCACACTTCTATGAACATGTGAAATTACATCTATTGAACCTCTAACAAACTTAGCATCTGCTTAGCCATCAAGGATGACAATGATGTAACATTCCTCTAACAAATCCATGGGTCTCGCTCACCAACAAAAACTACTCGATCACTGTAATCAACGAAGAACACCACCTGCCTCCTAAAGCAAACCATTATTTCCTACACTTAATACAACCAATCCATGATGAGGATTAAATTATATGGTAGTAACTATAAACATAGGAAGTCTCCCAATAGTGGTGATGACCTAGAACTAGCTCGTATTATCTACATACTTCAAACAAGTAATCTAGGACTTCAAATGGTACAGTCAATGCCAAGGGATCTAGTAGCCTTTATACGTCATGTCCCAAAGCATGGACAAGGGTAGGTGATATAAAGGAGTGTGTCGCTCCTAAGTCAAACAAGGAATGAAACCTAGTGTAAAAGAAGTAAGAGGTTCCCCAAATGATGTCTAGATCACATAGCACTAGAAATGCAATAACATTAAGCTAAACACGACCTACATTGATGCATCTCTGGACCTGCAGGATACGAAATCCATGGTTGTTCGAGGCTATCCTATACCTACCCCATATGCTCTCTACTGATCCAAAACATGGGAAACACACATTGATAATTCTAATGGAACTGCCTCAATGGAGGAACCTTAAGCAGAACACCTAAAGCATACTAACTGATAAAAATGGTTTGGCACTTGTTGTTGATGACCTCATCCTCCACATGACAAATGAGCACTTGATCCCTTAGCATAAGACTGAGTGTATCTGACAATATATAAACGAGTTATAGAGGGTTGGGACCTAGCCCTAGATGATCAGAAAATTATATGTACTAAAATACATTAACCCTAAATGAAAACATTACTTTTTGATGATTCCTAAAGATTCCCCTATCAATATGATCCAATTCTTTCTAACACCTTCTAAACAATCGTTTCCATTTCCAAATTCTCAATATATGTCTTCAGCATTAATAGGGTGACCTAGCACTGGATCTATGGATGGAAAGCCTCCTAAGAATGCCTCATCTTTTCTCCTTATCAAGAAACATGTCCATAAAATATCACTTAACGATCCATAAATGGATCTCGGTCTCTCTCAAAGTTGAGATACCCTGGTAAAGTGTTTGTATCTCCTTGAAACTGGCCACCTTTTAAGACAAAAAAACAAACTCATATCAAAACTCCTCTTGGAACAAAACCCAACAAAATATGTACTTCTCAAAATACCTAAGGAATAATAACCACTACTGCCGTAATTTTTAATTCAAAATCGTCATAACCAACGACAATAAGTTTTCCTTCTTAGAACTGATAGAACTAAAGGCCATCTCAACCTCCTAAAAATGTCTTATGTGAATTTATATGAAATGTATCCCTTGCACTAATAATTTCTATAACTCTAAGACTCCCATAGTGTTTTCATCCACGTGTTATCGTCATCGACCTCAACTCTGTGGCAATATGATGGTGCAACAAGCTGGACATGTTCTTCACGAACCTGATGAGGATGTCAAACTGAATCCATACCTATAAAAGAAAAATATTTATAGTTCCTAAAACGACAATTTTTTATAATTGAACTATAAATAATCAATTTATTTTATTCATTTCATGTTACCCTATCCCTAGGTCTACCAATTCAACCATAGGTTCATAGAGGAATGATATATGATCCTTTCCTGGGTCTCTACCATAAAACTAGTATCACCACCTTTAGTAGTTGATCTAAACATAATTGTTTGTGAATTGGATCATAAGGGCCCTAGATAACTTTGCCTATGCTGGTCTACAGTGGTCACCACACTTTTTAAACTTGACTGACTTTGTTTCCTTATCAACACATGCAATCTCTTGCATTCATAACTCAAAACTCAATCATATCCCCCAACAAAATCTCTCATACCACTTTAGAGTAACTACCTCCCCAAAACGTGTAACCCTCCAATATCAGAAATGTGAGAAGAATGATAATGACCCCTCAAGTCCCACCTATAGTAGGCCCATGGGTTGGCGACTAGCACAATGGGTACATCAAACACACCGACAATAGAAATTTCCCTCTAAGAGAATGTATGTAGAAGAGGAAGATAAGATATACACCAAATAACTCGTGTTAAAACTACAATATAAAATAAATCCCAAGTACTCATATCTAATGTCAGGTAAGACTGCTACATCTGAAAGGGGAAAAGTGAAGTACTAAATTAATGTAACATGAAAATGTCCATGAACTCCAAACCACTCCTGCAAAAACCCCAACTAGTAGTAATCTTTCTGATTACTCACCTACTAAAAGTTACTTGGAAAACAGTCAATATAATGACTGGTGAGTATAATATTAGAGTATAATCCTCCCATGAACCTCTCGTGAAAAAGTAGAGAAATAATTATACATCATGGTGAATGAAAAGTGAAACTAACTCGTCGCATAAAGAGGTATACATGTCCCCAACCTCACCATGGATACTCTCACCACATATTGCATACAAGGGTATATTATATAATAAAGAATATCACGGGTGAACCAATATTACTTCCCAATTAGATTTCTACTTTTCCCCAAAGTATCACATTCTGAGAATCTCACAGAAAAAGGCTAGCCAGATAACACTTTGGCACAACACCACAATGTGCACCTCAGGCAACACACCACCACAACAACAAAACCAAAAGTAATCATGTATTTTTATAGATCCACCACATCTCTCATAACGTGTAACATACATTGAGTATTATAAAAAAAATATCAATGCCCATACGCTATGTTATGATCCTCAAGACATGAAAACCTATACATGTTATACCTATTGTGACAGTTAGGAAACCTAATACAGAATATATGTGTGTGAAATGAATACAATATATTAAATCCCTCTACACACATATATGGGGTGAAATGAATATTGTGCATACCAGCACATGTAACTGAAAATATAATAGAGTTGGGCCAAAGGGGGAAAGTCATTCATCAATCCAACCATCAATATGTTGGAAAAACCACACACCACAAGGCTCAGAATCCACGGGGCGACATGTTTTCTAACCGATATAGTGGAGTATCCTATCTAAACACAAAAGTGTAGGATATAATATATAACACACCAAACTATGGAAAAATCCTAGTCTTATACTAGAATGAAGCTAACATCTCTTACACTCCCAACTGAAACTACTATGACCAGATATCCTATAAGCACACAACCATTAAAAGAGATACATTAAATTACATAGCCCTTTCTTTTAGATTCACTCATTGTTAATTAATTATTTTAAAATTAATTAACTATTACAAAAAATATATCACATTCAATTAGAATTCCAACCATTATCCATGCCCACTAGGCATAACCCAACTCAGTCCATAGTTTCTAAGAATCGCAACCTCAGTATTTCATCCAAACAAGCTCCACCCTCATAGGTTAAAAATAGTTTTTTCATTTATTCATCAACATATCCATATTTCATATTCTAAAAAATAATAGAAAATATTTCTATGGAAAAAACTCAAGGGGAATACAATGGTGAGTAGATGAACTACCTCTCGAGTCCTTACCACCTATCATAGGAGCACATACCCATCCATCCTCGAGAAGCTAAACATGAAAGGAATGTGGAATAACTACATGCATTCACATCTGATGTAAGGAGGGTCATCAGTACCATCTTCCTCATGAAGTGGGGCAGGTAAAATAGATAAAAAAATAATAGATTCAACAGTAACCACATTCACATCAATATTTAATCCATGCTTCATCCTATTCTATCATCCCTTGTGTCCTCCCCGACACTTACATGCCTAAACCCATGCATATCACCAATCTAGGCATCAAAAAAAGCCACAATCACTTTGACTACCTTCCCCGACATACCAAAATAGCCCTTAATTATCATCCATCCAAGACTCATGTCACATCATGGCCTCCCTTCCCCCAGAACCACACGTCTCATTTTCAGAGCACGTCACAAGAAGTTTCAAAAAACATAAAAATGGTATCTCATCCATAAAGCAATGAATTCTTCCATCAAACACAATGAGATATCGTGGTACCAAATCAGAGGCACTCATCCTTTATAATATATCAAGAAAAATAGTCCCTATAAGGAAATATCATTAATCACACAACCTATTATTATTCCATATTGAATTTAAAGATTAATTATTCATAGTATCCATCTTTGGGGATCCAAAGAAACAAGCTATCACCAAATTACCTAAAAAATTAATTTATCATGCCTTTAATCATTTTTAAACAAGTATAAAAATAAAATAGGTTAAATGAATATATTCCATTATACATTCAGATATGAATCCATTTTATTAGCATCAAATTACTGCAAAAATATCCAGATTAATTAAACATGGCTCTTTATCATTTATAAAAATAATTATCAATTAGTTTTGACATTAAATTCATTAAAAATTTACATCAATAAAAACATGATATATAGGAAATTCATTGATATCCCATTATCTAGAAAATGAAGATGAAATCATTGTCATGGTATATAAGGACAACATCATGATGTGATCTATAACAATTTCTAAAATCTTGTTCCTATAATCTTTAGGATAATTTCATTTCTATCCAATTGGATAATTAATTCTTTCTCTTTGATTTCATATATGTATGAGGATAAGCATCAAATCACCAAACTCAAATGATAGTTGAAATTCTTTTCCCAAGAATGGTTCAATGTAATGGATCATCATCTGCCCTCCTGTAAAAATTACATTCACCAGAGGATGTCGCGACATAACTGCATCGACTAAAAAACAAGAAAGCTTCATTAAAAACATGGAGATCATGTTCCATTACATGGAAGGGGAAATGGAAGGAAACAAACTGAATTATACTCATTAATATAGGTAGGTAAAACCTTATATCAAATACATATTACTACCGATCGATAATGGAACCCCGCAATTAATCCCAGATGAATGGATCTCTAAAACACCAAGCACAGTAATGTTGGGTCAACTGGGATGAGAGGGAGGGGAGAAGTATCTGTATGTTTTTTAATAATTAAGTGGATAAAATGTTTTAAAAACATACAGTGTTTGGCCATTACATGATGTGTAATCCCCTTTCACATAGTATACTGCCTCAAGGTCCTATTCTGTAGAAAATGGATTTCATTAATTATTTAGTTAATTTTTTTTCAAACCTAGAAAAACTTTTCATGTCTTGAATCCCCTTTCACATCATTAAACAACCCTTTAGACCATATTTCATGTTGTGTATTGCAGTTACACAACCTGTAATCCCCCATTCCCAATTTTTACTTAATTGAAATTCTCCAAACCACATAAGATCCACGAATGACCACATTGACCCTCAAAAAGACACAATGTTATGATCCATATTGATCCAAACCCAATCGTTATTTCTTAAATGATTTTTATGATTAAAAAAATTAATTTCTTGTTGTATTTATGTTATTATATGACATAGTAGAGGGAATTTTGTGGCATAAATTTTATGAAAAAGATTCAATGTGATCTATACCTCAAAAATATTAATTATTTTCTTCTCTTATTCTAATTTCAATAGTAATATTTTAACATTATATTTTGTCTCTATATGTGCTAAAAATAATTAATTAACATTTTTTAGAAATATAGACTTAACTTCAATATTTGGTTGGAAATCATTAACAGAATAACTATATTTCCATTAAATGGTTTTAAAGATTATTTAAAATATTATAAAATTATTTAATAATGTCTTTTTAACACATTTTTACATTTTACAAAATCATTTCAAAGGAATCAACTTCTCCTTCTATGAATGGTGAACTTTTTTCCAAATATGTGATGAAAATAATTATTATAACGTAAAACAAATGAAAATGTTTTATCACAATCATTAATACTCTTTTAATTCAATATTTAATGAAATGATTACATTCTTCCTTAGAAATTAATTTAATCTAATACTTTTTTAATATTTTTAAAAATAGTTGATTTCTAAAATATAGTGGAATTTTCTTTTAGAAAATTTAAAGTGATATTTTAATCCTTTTTTCATATATAAAAACATCTATTTTTATCACTTAAGATTCTATTGGGATATGATTTAATGAATCTATTTTTCTTTATTCAATTGATGGTTTATCATTAGGATGAGGATATATTGATTAAAATTATTTTATTATCTATCAGTTAAGCTATGATTAAATGATTATTGTTTTAAAGTTCATATGGAATACATATGAATGGATTATGTGATGGGTGTTACTTTTATATCTATATAATGTATAGGATATTTATTAATGTATATTATTTCAGTTTTTATGTATTTGGTCTTCCACATCACAAATTTGGTTGCACATGATGTTATCCCTAGCTTAAATGTGGATACATAAGAGATTATTTCAATCTCGAAAAATGTACACATGTTCATATCCCAATCCTCTATGTTTTGTAATGTATTGTGGGTATCATTGATATATAATTTATATAATTATAAACATTCAATGTTGTTTGTGACCAAACATATGAAATTTTATTTTTCCTATGATATGCTGTCATTTTACAATCATATCTATAAACATAACATAATCTTTATTTTATATTTAATAATTAATTATCTTACATTTTGATGATATTTTCAGATATTGAGTTTAGGGGAATTAGTTCATTACTCGTACAATGTATGAACATAAATTACATTATTATAACTACATATTATCAAATTTTACATAGAAAATGTATTTTAGAAACATAAAAAATTATATTTTCATAAAACTATTTACATGTTTGAAAATGAATTATTATTTTCTCATACCCATCATGTAACCATGTGAATGAAATTCAAAACATGTAATGACCAAAAAAATCATTACAAGCGATATAGATTAGAAGGAACAATTATTTTAGTGATAAACCCATAAATAATTTTCTTAGAAAAATAACGCTTAACCTCAATAAAAGAATAGTATTTAAAAACATTCATTATTATACAATTTAAAGATCAAATGATTTCAATTATAACTTTTTATCATGCATAAAAAACTCACATTAGTTCTTATGGAATCAATATAATAGACCCCTTTCTAAATGCAAACATGAACCCCTTTAAATTTGAATAACCCCATAAAAAACAACTGTATAATTCACTAAATAGAAAAACCAATACCGAATGCACTGTAGGAATATCTAGTCATACCCATCATATAAACTATAACGTGACCCCCTCAAGATATCATTGTGAACCTGTCATATATGCTATAAGAGTTCACCAAGTGCTATGTCGGCGCACTGATCATAACTAATTTCAAAGAACCATATCATTTATAAAACCTTTGAAAACAATATTAACACCATTTTTCAATCATTAGAATATGGTTTTTAAACGAATGTACCTTAAAAATATAAAATCAATGACGTGATTTGTAATATTATTAATAGATTATTTATATCATCTATGAAAACATATAAAATAAGTTTTAATACTACATAAGATAATAAAAATTTATTTCATATATAATTATATCTTAACATACTGAATGGAGTATAATTTTAACACAATGAATGGTATATTAGTTAATAAATTACATACCTCATGTCAGAAAAGTCACAAATGTTGTTTTTATTCCACAATAATAAAATAAAGTCAATTAGTAACAATAATAAGTAAATTATTCAGGTATATCAATCCGTTTATACAACTTATCATTGTTTTATAAAATGTATTTTTTTTTATTTTCACATCAGATGATTTGATGATATTCGGTCCATATATTCAAAATGGAATTGGTCGGTTGACTATAGTCAAATAGGGTATTATTCCATCATTTTCGTTATAATAATCATGATATTACATGAAATTATATTTAATAGTAATAGTTTAAGTTCTGTTTATTAAATATTGTTATTAAAATTGAATTTTGTTACTATCATTGAGATGGTACGCCTAATTTACGATTGAGTAACATTTTCATTTTCAATGATATTTTTATAAACAATGAATTGTTTATTTTATCATCACAACCACATCATTAACTATATAACAACATATTAATTATATCAATATACATATATATATATATATATATATCATCTATGTGGTGTGGTGATGAAATATCAATCACATCACGTCGTAAAGTTGATAATTCACACGTACTCGCGAACACTGTCATAATTTTTGAGTACATATAATGATAAAAAAAAATGATATATTATAATTTAAAAATCATAAATATTTATTTTTTATCATGTAAAAAAATAATTCAATAATTATAAATAGTGTTCAATTATGGTGATGGAAAACTAATTACATCGATTCAGGAGGTAGATGAATAATGAACTCCTTAACGAGGAATTGTTTTCCAATTTGAAGGAAGTGTAGAATAATACAAGTCATGACATTAAAATAATAACATATAATTATATTATGGATACTATAGTAGTTTTTCAGCTTGGTTGAATAAGGTTTGAGGTATGTCAAGGAAGTAAAAAAATAAAAACTTTTGGATAAAAACAATACATCTTTTTTGGAAAACATCATTTCAAAGAAACCATAAGGCCATTATGGAATGATTAATTTCTAACGTAATAACACTATTATCAGGGTAGTGATTCAATAGATTTATTTGGGTATTTCATGGCCATACCAAATTAGGAATGAAGTGTGTATCATTTTAAATATTATGTTCTCTTTTAAAATAGTGGGGAGGGGAACCCATAGAATTTCTCAATATAATAAAATATAATACAACTTGTCTATATTCTAAAGCATCCAAATTTGATATAATGAATATGGTATGATTATTTTATCTATATATTAAAAAATTTGCGCTTATTTTTTATTTTACTTACTTTTAAATAACATAATTATTTTTTAATTCAATAAAATATAATTATTTTTAAATATTATACTATTCATAATTTGCCTTCAAAATCCTAGAAAAAAAATTTAAATTCAAACCAAATATTTTATTATAAACCAAAAATATTATCTTAATCAATATAATTCGGTTATCACCTTAATTATCTAAGATGATATTTATTTTAATATTTTTTATATCATTTATTTAATTTTCTCATTAATTTTATAATTATTACGTTAACATTATGAAAGCATTTAAGTTAGTTATTTCTTCCATGAAAATTAAAAATAAATTATCCTACTTAGGTTATATATTTTTCATTTTAAAATAATTCTTAAAGACTAAGATGCATTTAGTATAACCACATGTTATAAATGAATTAATTATTAAAAACAATAGTGGGATCCATTGACATCTCATTAGACATACTTTTATAAAGGTTATTATCCTATCCAAATTGAATAAAATGGTCATATAATAGAAAATTTAATCATTATAGATGATAAAAAATCATCCAATTATTTTTTTAAATTTTTCAGAATTTTTTATAGTCCTTATCATTATTTTTTTACCCTTTATGACATAATTTATTATTAACCATGGTAATAAAAATTACAATTTTTATTATTCATATTGTAAAAAATAAGAGGAACCTATTTAGTAAATTTAGTCTTAATAATTTTAAATATGAAATCAATTTTATTATATTAAAAATGCATAAGATGTATAATTTTATTTATAATTAATCCTGGAATACAAAACAAAAAAAATTCCTTCCAGAAAAATTACATTTTTAATTGTAAAATATTTTAATACTAAAGTATTTCTTAATATAAAACTCAAAATACAATATTTGGATTATTTAAAATAAAATTGAAAAATTATTTTACATAACATAATATGTAACAATAAATTATTTAATATAAAAAAATATTTTCAATAAAAATCTTATTTTGGTATTATTTATTAAAAAAATACCATTTTTAAATTATAAAAAGGTAATTCCACTATAATATAGAAAATATGGAATAAAAATTAAAAATTATTTTTTTATTATTTTATTTGAAAAAAATACAATTTAAATATAACATTATAAAAAATTAGTTTTATAAAATGATTTATGTATTTTTTATATTAGAATTACATAACATATTTATAATGAATATAAATATTTAATTAAAGAAAAATTATTAAAAAATTAATTCTATAACTACCTAAATCTTCACAATCCTACGCCTTTGGGAATTGTATCCTCAATATTTTATTAAAATATTAATCAATTGGGAATTATTTTTCAATCATAGTAATTTTTGATTGCCATTTTTCATGATCAACAAAATGGTTTTCCCACGTATTCATAACATGGAGAATTACCTTATTCATAAATAGTTTTTCACTATAATCATGAATATTAACAAGATTCTCCTTATAATAATTACACTCTTTTAACTGAATGACTTCGAGAATCAAATCTTATGATAAATGAGGAAAATAATTTCTGAATAAATAAACATGAAAAATAATTTGTACCTATGATGAACTTAGAGTAAAGGCCACTCAGTAGGAATCATAACCAGATTTATCCAACATTTCAAATGATATAATGAACCGTGAACATAACAATCCCTTCATTCTAGAAATAATAGCATTTTTTCATAGAGATATTTTATGAAAAACATAATCACCTACCTATAGAGAAATTACATTCCTTCTCTTAGTTTCATATATTTTTCCCTACTCTATTTTATTTATATATGTTGTTAAATTATTTTTATGGTCTGAGCCACCTCCTCTATATAGTTGTTCCCATCATTTTATTTTCATTTAAATCATCCCAGTTTTTTAGAATTCAATATATATTTTATTATAATCCCACAAATGGTTTCATTTTTATACTAGAAAAAAGTGTAATTATAGGAAAACTCAACAAAATAATGATACAAATACCAACATCTATTATAATTCCATGAACAATAATGAATAATTCCATCCAAAGTTGGAGTTGTTTTATTAAAATAATCACAAGACTAATGATGAAATGATTTTATAAATTTATTTCAGGGACCAATGAATTCTTAAGGCCTTTAAAATAGTTAGATGTAAAACTAGGATCAAAATATGATAAATTTAGAGTGGAACAACATATAACAAAACTATATCATTAAGATGCTGCGAAGAAGATTCAACTCATCAATTAGTGACTCATATTGAATGGAAAAAATGTATATTTAGTCAAATAATAAATAATAACAAAAATAAAATTATTACATTGATAATTGATTGGTAATAACAAAAATAAATACGTTGATATATTTTACCAATCTAACTTTGGAACTAGAAAATCGTGAATAATTCCATTTGGTAAATTTTAACCTTCATTAACATAATGTAAATTCATAAAATATACTTTATAGTCATAAATATATCTATTTATTCCATCCTAATAGTAATATTTCAAAAGGTCTCTAAACATATTAATCCTAGCTAGATAAATTGAAAATAGATAACTATGATCTTTACTCAAGAACTCTTTATTCAATAGGGAATCATAAGGTACACGTAATCTGTATCCAAATATGAAAACACTATATTAATCAATATAAAAATCAGTTAATCTATCACTATTAATGGGTTATACATTTCCTTCAATGTTTGACCCACATATGAGGTTTTATAATTCATTCTCACAAATTCAACTACACTAAAAACTGAAACAAAACAATAAGACATTCTTATATCCATAACATCTAACGCAAAATTCATTAAATCATTAACCAATGGGTCATGTTCCAAAAATAAAATATTAAATATAGTAATATTTTTCTAACTCAAAGAATCAACCACTTTATCTTCATCTCTAGGTTTATAATGAATCATGTTATCATAATAACTTTTCACTTCATGTTATTTACAATTTCTCTTGATCAATTTTTTTGAAATAATGTATACATGAATTTTTTCTGAATATTATTTATTTCACGATTTACTCCAATAAATCGAAGCCACTGGATTTTCAAAAAACAAAATTATAACTTATAATTAAAAATAATTTGTAGGATAATTTAAATCATGAGGATTATGTTTCCATAAAAAATACAGAATTACCTAATCATTTTTCATCATATATCAATGATGTAACTTTAGGGAAGAATCACTATAGAATAAAATATAACCATTTATATCAGGTAGGGGAAAACCTATAGCATTCAAAAGTATTATTTTTTAATTAAAAAAATCATGTCATTCTTTTTTCCCTTAAAAACTAACAAATTTTCATGTAAACATAGTTAGTTTAAAGAAAAATTGATAAGTGTCTTAAAAAAACTAGTTTCTAACCTATTATCCTTTGAAAAATACATTTCTTTGTCATATTTTATGAATTATTTAATATTAAAATTGTTTTTTTAAGGGGAACAATAGTAATTCCATCATTATAAATAAAGTTCCAAAATAAATAAATTATTTTGAATCAAAATTTACATTTCAAAAATTTACATTCCAAGTTGATTTGATTAACGAGGTACATAAAAATCCTTAAATAATTTTTATGATATTTATAACTTTTTTAATAAACCAAATTATCATCAATAAGAAAAACCCAGAACATATTGAAATATTCATAGAATACTCTATTCACAATACCTATAATAATAGTGGAGTTATTTTTCATCTTAAATGGTATAACAGAAAACTCATGGTTCCCATATCTGATCTGTATTGATATCTCAATAATATATTTTTCCCGTCACATTCAACAAATGGTACACTGATCGGGAATCAATCATTAAAAAGTGCTATGCTCAATACAGTTGATCAAATGAATAATAAATATGAGGAAAATTGTACATATTTATTAGAGTGATGTTATTTAATGCTATATAGTCAATTAAAATCCATATAGGACCATACATAAATTTAAAAGAAATAGAAACCCCCCACGGGAAAGTGCTGGGTGGAATATAACCATTATCTAAGAGCTATTGCAATTGTATTTTCAGTCCCAAATGTTATTATTGGGATATTAAATATCGGGGTATTAAAATATGATAAAAATATCAGATTAATTAACTTGTAAACTCATCCTCCAAATATATAAATACACTAGATAAATCACCAGTGCAAACATCTATAAATTTATTCACTACTAGATGTTCATTAAACAAATCAATTTAATTCTTTTCAATAACTTCTGATATTTAAATTTATATTATATTTCTAGAAAACTTCTTTTCTTCATGATGGGTTATTAAATTTATGTGTTCGTTGAACAAAAAAAATTATTATCTTTATATTATATCTTTTCATGATAAAAAACTACCCAATAGATACAAAATAATATCAAACACCAAAATGGGAGGTTCAATATGATTTTTAAGAAGTATCTTTTCATGGTTAATAAAAAGAAGTGTACGATATATATTGGTTGTTTAATATTAGCACCAAGTGGTTTCAAAAAAATTATATAAAAAAAATCATGATATTTATATTATTGATAATATATATGATATTAATTAATGTGATGATCCTGAATCAAATATGGTATTGGAATAATGTGAATAAATAAGTGAAACACATATTCACAATTCTTTTGACAGAAAAACATAAATATTATTAATAGGGAATAATTTTTATATTCATTTTTATTTTTGACCAATTTTATTTCCAACTAGTGAAACTATAATGGGAAACATTTTACCACAATGAAAATACTCATTTCAAATTAAACACATCACTGTGGTTTGGATATCTACTACCCTAATAATTACTTGTATAAGATTTATTTATTTAGAATCACAAGCCTAGTGTCCAAGATAATATAACTTATAACAATTTTATGACTTCATAATACATTCTATAGGTATTATCTCACCACACTTCTCTTAAGATTGGAAATTAATTTTCCCTACTATAAACTTCATTGGTGAATTAACTTGCTGATAAAAAAAGTGCTTCTTAACCTTATCATCACATGTTGCATTGATGTTAGAGATATCTATCTCAACTTTTTCAACATGATGACAATGTTTTTCATAGCATTTAAAATTCTTATAATGAGAATTATCTCCATTAAATTGTTATCAAATCAAACGTAAATCTATTTTTTTTACTTTACATGTCCCAGAAAAACCATGTGCATCCATCGAAAGTATTTTAAAGTTATTATCTTACAAAAATATATAATCATTATATTTATGACTTTATTTTAGAATGTGTTTATATATTTTGATTTAAATATTATTTGTAATAAATTTATAAAAAAATAATCTTACTATAAAATCATTCCTTAATTTTAATATCATCTTTCTCTCTGGTATTCTTTGATAGATGCAACCATTGATAGAATTCAACCTCAAAAAAATAATTTTATAGGGTTACCTTTTGTCATTATAAACATCCCAGGAATTCAAATAAATTATATAGGGAATTAATCCATCCTTCAGAAAATAATGGTTCAAATAAACCACTAAATGTAATAGGATGTTGTCTCATAAGATGATTTATTATAATCATGTTTCTGTCTAGTAGATCTGGATACTATTGAGGATGAATTCCATCACCATTAATATCTTGGAACATAAAATAAATCACTAGGAAAAATTAGTTAGTTAAAAATCCTATGATATTATGATATTTATTTGGAATGATTTTATCCTCTTCATTCCTTCACACCACAACTTCCCTATCTTATTTTTGGAAAACCATTCTGAACAGAAATAATATAGATGAATAAAAATGGTAATCATAAAATTCTACATAATTTCAATGTAACTATTTGGTAAAACATTTTAGTAGATTTCTCTTACTAATATAAAAACCATTAAATTAATATTTACCATCCAATGATACCAAATGTAACGACCTATCCTTAACCCTCACATAATCAATTGTTTTTCATCAATAAATCATTTTATTACGTTTTGAGGATTGTATCCCATTATGAGTTTTTGAGAATTGGGTCATAACAATTTCAATGTAAATCCATACATTATAAGAAATCATGTATAATCACTCCCAATTCCACCCCATGAAAACTATTTTAAAAATAAAACATATTTTATTTTTAATACAATATTGAAAACATTAAACAGTAATTATTATTTTCACATCCCAATCCTCAAAACCTATAAAAAACATTAAAAAACAAGGTATGATCTCAAAATTATTGGTAAGGGACAAAAAATAATAGAAACTATTAGAAACATTATAACCCCATTAATGGTTTTTATAAAAATATACATTTTTACCATAAAAGGCTAATAATAGTATTAAAAATACAGTTATCTTTCCTCTGGATAAACAAATGATTTCCATGATAACTCATTATTAAGTATAATAATTTAATGTAACTTCCTTCAAATATCATCATCATATACCATTTAACAATCCATTACAAAAATTATAATAAATTTAAATAACCATATTTCTGACATTCAATATAATTCTCTTTTGAAACAAATCATTACCCTATGTATTGGATCCCTCTATGGACTCAACCATTGTAAAAGATTTCATGGTCTCACTCTATTTTATCTGGGCTCACAAATCATATAAGATATAATGGGATTTCGTAGTAAAATCTATGAAAACCAATCATAAATAATTGTCAAAGAACACATCAAGAATAAAATTGATGAAAAATATTTTAAATCCATTATGAAAACACTTTTGTATATAAAAATAGCATTTATTTTAGAAATAACTTTTGATATCTAAGATCCATGAACATCATAATGAAACCATTTTCATTAAAAACAACTCTGAAAACATATAAAGTAAACAAATAAAAACTTAATCATAATTCCAGTTGGAAAAAAGGAACATGATGTACATGTTAAAAAATTACATTATGATTATGTAAAAATATATAACATTAGAACATTAAAAATATGGGTTTTAAAATAAATCCCCATAAAAGTATCATATAATTGATGTGATAATTAATAAAAAGTAGTGATTATCAATATTGGATGAAAATACATATAAATAAGTGAAATACTAAATAATATAATAAAAATTTATGTAGCACATAAATCATTAGTTAACATAATCAATGACGTAAAATTTTTAACCCAATAAATGAAAATTGAGTTATGAAATCCCTTACCTCAAGTCTAACACAACACGTATGCTATTTATACTCTTGAATAATATAATTAGGTTAATTGTATACATTTTTAAAATAGAATCATAAATTTCATCAATATTTTATATCAATTTTCACGATTTTATAACAATTAGTTAATTATTTATGTACAAATTAGATGTTTGGAAGATATTTAGCTCATATGTCCAACATGACATGATTCGGTAAACTTTGGTCAAAGTGGATATTTTTATATCAAATATAGAAAAATAATTAAATAATTATATATTTTATATATGATATATTATTTTAAATCTATACATTAAATATGACTTTAAAAAATGAATTATGTTACAATTTTTGAGATTGTAGGTCGTACGTATGCATGAATAATGTTTTACTTTTCAGTGATCGATATGAAAGGAATGTAACTGTTATTATATTCTTCCCGAATGATAATAATATCATTAATATCATATTACTCATTTACATATAATTGTATATAATATATATATATATATATCATCCATGCGGTGTAGTGATGAAAAATGAATCACATCACTTAATGATGGTGATAATCCACAATTACACACGAACAACATTATCATTTACCTATGTGTGGAATGATAAAAATAGAAATGATATATAATATTTAATGAATGATAAATATTTCATTATAATACTATTTAAACCATAATTTCACCATTATAAACAGTCTTCAAATATGTTGATGGAAAATGAATGACATCTATTCAACAATTGGTAGTCCTCCATGCACATGAATGATTATATCATTTGACATTTGACGTATGTGGAGATAGATATAGGTTTTGAAACCAAAATAAAAAATTCAGAATATTTAACATAAAAGTTTTCTTAATTTTCCATTTATGTATAAGGTATGTGGGTTGTTTAAGAATATGAAAATCTAAAACATGGAAATAAAAACTATACCTATTCTTTTAAAATAATCCATTGAAAAACATATTATGACCATCATGGGATACATTATTATTAAACTGAGGCCCCTATAATGAGCTGAAAGATTCTAGGAAATTATTTCAATAAAGTATTAGATAATATATATGGGTTTTTAATTGTGTATCACAGAAAACAATATGTTTCCTCTTATAATAGAGGGGAGTGACACTCTTAAAATTTCTGAAAATATTGAAATATAATAATACTATTATATGATCAATAACATCCAAATGTTAAATATATACACAGTGGATTAAATTATTACCATATAATATCCTATTTGGACTTATATAATTTTCTCACATTTAAATAATTTAATAAAATTTTAATCCCAAAAAATATTATTATTAATACCAAATATGATAATATTCATTAATTTCAATTTAAAATCCCCATGAAAAAATTACAATTAGAACCAAATAATTTATTATTACAGAACAAATATCATGGCTGTAAATACAATCTTTGATAACATTACATATCCCAAATTATATTTATTTTAATATTAATAATGACAAATATTAGATTTTTTATTAATTAAATAATTATTGCATTAGTGTGGTGTAATAATTTAAGGTAATTATTTCTTCCCTAAATATGAAACAGATATTTCCATAATTAATATAAATACTTAATAATTAAAATAATATTCATATTATATGATATATTTGGGATAACGACATATTAAGAAGTTTATACTTATCAACAAAATAGTGTGACACCTTTAACTTTAATTATAAAACATTTAGAATGGTTATAATCCTAACCGAAGAGAATAAAATGGCAATATAAAAAAAATTCTTATTTTCTTAATTAATCATTCTATTAAATTTAATAATGTGTAAGGGTCATATTCTAGTCCTTATTTTGTTATTTTTACTGATATTTACTTAATTAAACTTTTTTCTTTGTTATAAAAATTATTAAATTTACTACTAATATTGGAATAGAAAAAGTTGGATATATCTTATAAATTTATACCCACTTTTTAATAATAAGTAGTAATTTTTTTTAAAAAAATTTCCAGAATTTTAATTAAAAATAAATCAATAACCAGAAATGAAAGACTGGTTTTTTCAAAAATGTTCTCTTAAATATAAAATTTTCTATAATAAATTAAATCATAAATATATTTTAGAATCTATAAATAGATTATTTTAAATCCATTTTATGTAATTACATTCCATAATATTGTTTTACCTTTGAAATAAATAAAATTAAAATAATTTTTCAATATAAATCATTATTTTTAGTATTAATTAAAAAATAAACATTTTATGGAAATTCAAAAGTATTTAAAATAATTTTATATTGAGAAGATAACATAAAACATTAATTTTTTGATATTAAAATACCACAATTTTAAAATTAGTATTTAAAATATATTCTTATAAAATTATGCTTAAAATAATATTTTTTTTATTTCAGGATTTATTTAAAATATTTATAATAAATATAAAAAGTTGATTCAATAATTAATATGAAAATAATTTTATTATGTCAGTACACGGGTTTTTATAGTTAGGACTCTTGATATTTTAATCCCGTTCTATTCATTTATTTTTATATTCTAAATACAAATATCATTATTATTATTTATGATTTTAATGTATGGCTTTCCAATGTTATGATAAGGTCATAATACCCTTATTGTCATGATATTATATAAAATGATCAATAATTAATATCCCAAATTATTATACTTACTAAGAATATATTCTCACCCTTTATTTTATTTCAATTCTATAGGTTTTGAATAATTGTTTTATATATAGTATGTTTGGGAAATGTAATATGTTAGTTTAAATTTATGGGAGATATTGATAATCATAAATGGAATAATATGAATATATATATTTTTTAAAATGAAGAAACAACATTATAGTTATTGATCATGTATTTTTGTTATATATTTTTAATATTCCAATAACATTAGGTAATGTATATGTATGCTTTTCTTGGTTTTCCTTAGTTCTTATAAGAGAAAGTATTATTTATTTATTGAGATTATAAATGTAAAACATTTTTCTAAATCCAGGTGGATAAGTCTAAGTATAGGATAATCTAATAATTTTTAGTAGATACCATGTCATTTTATTAGAAAATACAACTATTTTAGACAATTGAATGTGGATAGGGTAGTATAACAAATACACATATGGGTAAATTCACTTTTTATTTATGATTTTTTATGATGTATTTTAATATATAATGTACATGGATGAAATAGGTTACATATAATGTTTATTATATTGGAAATAACGCTTCCTGATCAATTAATTCTATGATTTTTTTTAGATTATATAATTTCTCACTAAAATCATTATTGATGTAACTATGATACTCTGTTTTAGTCCTGAACATATAATGGGTTGAATACTGTTTTTTTCCAAATATTATCAACAATGAAATACATTTCTTGATAATAATAAAAATAATATGGGAAGTATAATTTAAAATCATTTTTCCATTCATAGAATAAATTTTCAAGATATGAATCGTGTAGAGATCCCTTTCATGAAAATGGGGGAACATCACACTATTGAGTCCCTTTTAAGTCAACATCCAATTTATTTTTTTGTGGATATATGGATCCACTTATTTTTGATGAAATTATTTGTGTTGTGGAAAATATACAATGTATTATTAATTTTATGGATAATGAAAACAATATTTTGATTGTCTTCAATTTTGAAGGTAATGTAGATCAGTGGTGGATTATTTTTAAGAACATGAAAAAATTGGATGAAATTGAATATATATAGTACGATGAGTTTATAAGGTTTATTTTTAATATGTAAATTCCTTGTAATGTTACTATATAAATATATTTTATGTTACCTGAGTTGACTAAGAAGGATTATGAATTCATTAATACATATTAGGAAAATATCATCTATCTTATTAGGTATGTTTCTAGAATTATCATCAATCCTTAAACTAACATTGATTGATAATTAAATGTCTTATAACCATGTACTCAAAGGGATTCTTCCATAATATACTTCAGTACCAATGAGAAAATCATGTAGTTTTTTATTATTGTAGAAATAGGTATAGTAGTGACCTATAAATTTCAAAATTTATATAAGAAATGAATGATAGAATTTAGTGTTTATTATAACAACAAAAAACATAATCGGGCGAAGATTATTGTCCCTTTAGTCTAGACATTTTAAAATATATATGGAGTAATTTTTTTTGAAGAGGATATAAAATTATTTATGTATGTAAAGAGACACCATAAGGATATGGAACTCCAAATAGATTGTAGTATGCTGGATGACAATGTGAATCTATATAATTCTCCATAAATTACGCCTACTGCAGTCTAATAAATGAAATGAATAGAGTATGAGCATTATTAAAACTATAGACTGAAAATAGGATTTAATGATAATGATTGACATCATAATCCTCTTAATCCCATTTAAATAGGTAAATATCATGAGACCAGTATTACTATAAAGGGATATAGGAATATAGTTATGAAAGGTAAACATACCATACACTATAGAAATGATAATTTCTTATTCTCTTTTGGTTAAAGATAGTATTTTATATATGATTACTTTTATAAAGGTATCTTATTACCAACACTATAACTATATGTTGAATTATCAGTTTATTATCTAAATTATACGATTTTTATATAACATGTATATTATTTTAATCTCATTATAGTTTGATGGAATTTTCATTATGACATTTTATCAATTTTCCAACTATTTTAATTCGATGTGTTATAAGAAATGAATTGGATATCTTCACATAGATATCATTTCATTTTCAAAGGATATAATGTACTATTTCATTTTATCTATGAAGCTATTATCGTTTAGTAGTGTGAATATAAATTTGAGTTTTTAATTAAAATTAATTTACATGGATGTAAAAAAACATTAAATTTTATCTAATAACTTATTATCTTCTGTTAGTGAGAGGATAAATATCATCTTCATATAGAAATTAATTACATTTTATGGGTCTTGATTTCTACTCAATATGGTAATTCATATCATTTGGTTGGGAATAAACATAACATCAATGGTATTACTGTTATACAGATACTTGTTATTTTAATTATGTAAGAGTATCATAATCATCCATTAAATAATGAGGCTATGTTTTCATTTGAACTCATTCCTAGGGCTATAATAATTTCCCTGAATCCATATATTTGTCTGTAATTATCGTGAGGAAATTTAGGAAGAGACACCAGAATAATCTTGAAAAATAATCCATTCAATCTTGTTTGTCACCATCAAGTATACCTATTTAATTAATAACAATAAATATATTACAATGTGACTCATCATTGATTATCATGAACATAACATCATCATAAAAAAAGAATAAGTATCATTTACAAAAAAATTGTTTATTTTTTTGATCAACTTTGAGGAGCTCAATACATTTCCAATATTAAACATCATTATATATATTATCAATTGATTTTCTATAGAGAATACATACACATGATATCCTTATATGTAATGTATTGGAACTATAAATTTATAGTGATACAATATAGTCAATCTTATGACCCAGTTATCTTTATATATATAATAAATATATTATTTTCATAATACCTTGATCAATTTTTGGAATTAAAGATAGAAAATATTCTCATATATACAATGATTAATGAAGAGTATGAAGTTCAATTGAGGATTTAATTGGTGACCCCACAGAAAGGGAAAATATGATAAATTTTAAGAAAGGTAGAATTTTGTTTACAGAAATTATTTTTATTTGGAAATATAATTTAAATATAGTGTAAATTAGTGGATACATCAATTATGGATTTTAATTAGAATAGAACAAAAAATAATATTGGTACTATCATCTAATATTTTCATAGATTTGATGGGTATTATCTATGATTAGTTAATAATTTTTTATGGATTTTTAATCTACATAATATGTTATTAGAAATGGGATTCAAGTTCCATTTAATGAATGAATTTAAGTAAATATTCAGGGAGATAAAATTATGGTGTTCATCACACTTATACTCAAACTACCCTATAGTATATATGGCATAATTATGTGTTCCCCGGAAAATTTTTATGGTCATAGTTTATGAATCTCACCATATGAAAATTCTTGTCAAAATTTACCTAATCCATCACTTGGATTTAAAAAATAATAATTGTTGAGTTAAGTTATAGGGAAATTATCATTCTATGGTAATATTTGATTTATATATATATATATACATATATCAGTCATAAATGTACTATTTCTAAAATCAACCATAAATACTTGAATACATGTGATATAATATAGATTTAGTTCATTGATGATTATGACTTCTCAACACAGTACCACATCAGGATAGAAAACAAGGTGGATAATTATCATAGTTAAAATAATCAATCACATTATCTTTGATGAGGATCACATAAGATCAATCATTTAGGTATTTTCAAGGTATTTACTGAGAAATAATTATGTAATTAGATACATCATATCTTCCCCAAATTATTTTACAACAAACTATCCATTTTTTTATTAAAGGAGATCATATGAGATATTTAGAGCCAAAAAAGAATATGATATTTTTTCAGGAGTTAAAATTGATTTCATTTGAATAAGAAGGTTTAGAAACATAATATTTGACGTTATTATACCATAAATTAACAAATAGTTGGGGGATAAATTTTATATATCATTATTCTCTATATTCCATGGAAGAAAAAATATGTATAATGATATTAAAAAAATTTTTGGTTGGATAAATGAATCAATTTTAATCCAAGTATGTTTATCAGTTCTTTGCGTTCGAAATACATAATGTTATGTAGATTATGTCTAAAGGAATTTTATAACTATTACCGAGTTCAATATTGAAATGGGATGGATTTAATCATAGGAATCCAAAATACCACTATATTGGAATTTTTTATTTTGGTTGTAGTAAACCACATTATGAATTCATCCTATTTTGATACTATCAAAAAATATTTATATCTTGATTAACATTGTTGAATAAAAAATAATTACTAAGGTTACATGGACTTCCAGATTCTACTATATCTAATAGAGATTTCAGAATTAGGTTAATATTATAGAGTTGTATGTAGTAAAATACTGATTTATATTTTTTTATTACTACTAATACTCCTCATACTATTGGTTAGTATTAGGCGACCATAAAATATATTATATGAAGATATCATATAATACGGATTTAAAAGGTTGTTGTGATCTACATCAGCTTTTATGGATTTTTTTAGAACAATATAATTCCCTTATAAAATATATGAATCATTTTGAAGACATAAATACCTGGAACTATTGAACTCTAGGATACTACTATGAATATGGTTAAATAAATGTTTTGGGAATTTAGGTAGTTGAGGAAATTGTACAAAAATTTAAATTCATTCTTCAATAGATCTAGTTATCTTAGAGTTGATATAAAAGCTATACAAGAAATCATCTACACAATATAAGGCATAATATAGATTACAATGTCTTCAAATGAATATCACCTACGGATAATGTTATAAAATTAATGAGACTTTTAATGATGAACCTTATATATATTGACCCCTTATACTTTCTAGATCATATATGAATCCTTGGTTATCTCTTGGTGCTTCCACCAATTATCATTCCTGTTAATGTTGTGTACATTGTATCTCTATTGAGGATGTAAATACCAAATACAAAACATGTACTGAAATCAATGGTCATACCACTGAAGTTTAATAGTTCATATAAAAACTAATTTATATCTTTGATAAAGGATATAAAGGTATAAAAAACATGTCTATTCGTCTGGATGCAGAATTTTTTTTGTCGAATCATAATTTTGAGAAAATTATATGGGAACCCATGAATGTGATGTAGTGGATTTTTCCTCCTTTTATCATTGGTGTGATTAAATATTTGGGGCTAAATTCATTTAATGGATTTTATAATATAACACCCTAAAATTTGATCACATATTTCTCATAAAAATTATTTTTTTATTGCATCTTCTAAACACAACACCAAGTATATGGAATTGTGATATACTATTAAATCTTATTATTTAATCTTATGTTTATCACCAATATTATGGATTGGGGATTATTAATTGGATGAAATAATTAATGAATATTTATTTTCTATTGTTTTATAAAATGAATCATGTGGTTATCAATTGGCAATTAATGAAAATAGAATCATTTGAATATTAAATTTTTTTTTATAAAAACCATTTCTCTGCATGGAAAGATTTTTATCATAAAGAAATAAAATTTTAAATATAATGAAGGATTATAAAGCAATATTTTATTGAGTCAATAAGGGTATCTTATGACATTTCCATTCCATTATGTTTTGAAAATCAGAAACACAACATCTCAAGGAATCTTTTATTCCCAAAAGATTTATCTTAATAAGGAAATATTCATTCCCAATGGAAATTTTCTCCTTAAATTTTTTTTCATTGTTCATGTTTAGGTTTCTCTAAATCTATATATTTTTATTTTTAACTGTAAATTTTGCTTTAAAATTTAAAACCTCAGAATCCTATAAATACTTAGATATATAGTATTCTGTTTTCAGGTTTTGAATTCAGGTTCCGAATTCTCAAAATTCAAATGATTAATTAACTGAATTCAGAACCCAAATTCTCGGAATTATTACTCTAAATTCCTCTGAATTTTGACTCTAAATTCCTCCGAATTCTTTCTCCAAATTCCCATAAATTCGGACTCTGAATTCCTTTGAATTCGGACATTGAATTCTTTGAATACAGAATATTAATTCTCTAAATTCAAACTCCCAATTACTCTTAATTAAGACTCCAAATTCCATCGAATTCATACTCTGAATTCCCTTAAATTCATACTTTGAATTCATTTGAATTCAGACTCTTAATTCTATGAACTTGATACTCTGAATTCTGTGAAATTCACACTCTGATTTCTATAAAATTTAGACTCCAAATTCCCTAAAATTCAGATTCTGAATTCCCCAGAATTCAAATATTGAATTCTTTTAAATTCATACTCTGATTTCTTCATAATTCAGACTCTAAAATCATTGGTATTAATATTCCAAAGTCTATAGAATTCTGATTCTGAATTCCATTAGAAAAAGAATCTGAATTTTTATTTTCTTATAATCTAAAGTTTATTTTTCCATTGACTCCGAAAAATGGATTTTCTTAAGCAACAATATTTTTCTTACCCTTGTTTTAGTGATGAATCATTTTGGTTAATTTTTTTTCCAATTAATCATTGTTTGAATGACACATGTACAGGTCCATCTAAGATTCAACGAAAAATGTGACCATTGGAGGTGGTAACCGACCATTGGAGAAGTTCTTATAAATAAGAGCTCATTTTAACAAGATCACATGCAACAAAAACTAATGACTGATCTATCAATCTATAGATTACATGCTACTAAAGTGATTTCTAATGAGATAGAATCTAATTCTCGGTGGGTACTGAACATCTATATCAGCTTGCTTCGAGTAACGTCGATTGTTACTTTGTACAATCAAGGGCTTCCTGGGATAAGACGACAGTGGTTCTGACTACCTTAAAGTTTGAGGACTTCAAGGGTTAAGAATAAAATGTTGTCACTACTTTAAAGTTATAGGACATTCAGGTATATAATGATAGATGTGTTGACTACCTTAATGATTGAGGGCATTTGGGGATAAAAAGACATAATTCAATATTCCTATTGAAGGACTAACCTGGTGTGGGTAATATAGACTTTCTTGAAATTATAAAACAAGGGACCTTTATCCAAGGCTATTGGATACCCTTTTCATTGGGTTAAAAGATTTCATACATGTTACTTTTTTTCATGTTTAATTTATGATACATTTTGATTAATATAGAAACTATAACTATCTTATAATGTCTTGTTTTTGTACACTCTTATTAGTAATATTCTGCACACTTTAAGATAGAATCTTTTTCATTGTAATCTTTTCTTAAGTTTGAATTCTTGAACCATGTTTCCAGAAACTAGAAAGTTAGTATAACTAAGACGTCTTGTGAATTTTTCTCATTTAACTTTGTTAAACATATTTTTCCTCAATGTTAGAAAAGAAATATTTATGCCAATATTGATGGTTCCAAATGAATTTTTAAAGTATACAATTCACCCCTCCCATTGATATTGAGTATCTACATTCATATTGTGATCCTACAATTAGTATCAGAAAAGGTTTCTGAAATAATTATATTCACATATATGTTTTTTTCTAATGTTTTCATTGTTCTATATATTTTTATTTCTTGTTTTTTATCATTTTTTACAAACATTTTGTTTTAACAAGTGTTTTTGGAAATATAGTTTTTTTAAATGGTATGAATGAATGATGGTTTCATTGACAATCTAAATCCTACCAGACCACCTATATTTGATGGGAATGATTATGAATATTGGAGAGATCATAAGAAGAATATTTTTATTAATACTGAAGTGGATAGGGTTTTTTTTCTTACTGGAGATTACAAGATTCCTGATAAGGAATTCAGAATGTATAATAATCAAGAAAAATAAAAATATCAACTAAACTGCAAGGTGCACAATACTTTAATGGGTTCCATGACCAGGAATATATTTATTCAGATTTCTTCTTGTGAAGCTAAAAATTGTATTCGGAAGAAATTGGAGATTACTAATTTTGGTGCATCCATGGTTATAGAAACTAGAATATATATTCTTAGAGAATAATATCATGGTTTTTTATTTCCTTATGGAGATCCAATACACAAGGTAGAACAATGATTTATGACTATTTTTAATAGCTTACAATCTATGGGCAAAAATGGTTTAGATGACGAGGATCTTGTGCACAAGATTATAGATATCATGCTTAATGAGTGGGAATCTAAGAGAAAATCAATTTTTGAGAGTAGGAAAATATCTTAGATTACTCTTGATGTGATTTTTAGAACTCTTTTTCATCATGGGGAAAAATGAAAATAAATAATGATATGAAAAAATAATAATGGAAATAGATGTGCAGCATTTATTACTAAAAAATCAAAGACTCTTGAAAGGGTTACAAGATCCAATTCATAGAAATTCATTGTTTTATCTAAATCAAGTTAAAGTAGACATTTGTTGAACGGGCAAGATAATCTTGCTTGAATAATGAAAAAGGTAGTTGGGAAGAAAGTCTCTTAGTATAGATATATGAATAAAGAAATAAAGGACAAGAAAGACTCTAAAGTTACTTGTTATGAATGAAAGAGGTCCAGGCATATAAGGTCAGATTGTCTTATTCATAAGAGAAAGGATAGAAAGGAAAATAATTATGAGAAGAATAAAAAGAAGTGTAATAAAGCTAAAGCTAACAATGTTTTGAAAGGTAGTGACACATGGAGTGACAATTGTGGAGAATCTTCTGATGAATCCTCAGAATATGAATCTTCAGATCAGAAGAATCTTTGTTTACTACCCAGATTACCCATTGAAAATCATTGTCTAATGTATGAGGTACACAATGCTGAAAATATAACCCATGTTTCCTTAAAATCTAATTATAGTGATAATAGATATTATAAATCATCAGATGAAGAATATTTTTTTGATGAAGATAATACATTACCTACTTATGAGGAAGTTTCTAGGTTTGCTAAACTTAATGAGAATGAAAATTATAACGTCAAGAAAACATTGGTGAGGAAAATTATATTATTTTTATTTGTACTAAAGAAGTATCAAAACATTCTAACGATCCTAATATGAAAATTTATGGTTTTGAAAGTATTTCAAAAACCCTTCAAAAAGTTAATTCTGAGAGGGATAAACTATCTAATGATCTAGAAAATATAATTTCTAATTAACATGTTTAGAGACTAACTCTAGTGCTAAAACTAATGTTTTTGGGGATAAAAAGTAGTTATTTGACTGAAGTCGGAAATATTTTCCTTGAGGAATTGTTTTTCAAACTATACCATAGGTAAGGAAAACTTTGATAGTATGTATTCACAAATTTGACGTCTAAGGAATATTTCTGGAATTGGTTATACTAATTCTAATCTAGTTTTTAGAAAAAGTTATTTTGTTCCTCAAAGTGCTCCATTTTGAAGTAAATGACAGTGTATTCGACATTGGTCAATTTTTTTTTTTTCTAAATTTTTATTAAACAAAACACAGTCTTTAGGTTTTCATAAATATTATTTTTCTATGAAAATGTGGATTCCTAAAATTTTAATTACTAATGTTTCAGGATCCAAGAATTTTTGTGTTTTGAATGTCTAGAACTCTTATTTTTTGAATAATAATGATAGTTCAAACATCAATACTTGGTACATGGATAGTGTATGTTCCCGACACCTAACTGGTAATGAAAATGTCTTTGAAAATATTATCAAGATGAATGAAGGAAAAGTATCTTTCAGAGATAATGCTCCAAGATAAATTATTGGTACTAGTAACATTTTTCTTCTTAAAAGAAACATTGATTTCTAATGTTTTATTTGTTAATGGTCTAAAGAACAACCTTATTAGCATTAGTAAGTTATGTGATGAAGGTTACCTTGAGAATTTTAGGAATGATAAGTTCTTATTAAACAATCCCAAGGATGATTTTATTCTTTCATCCCATAGGTAAGATAATTTATACACACTAAACATAGAAGAACTTAGGAGCCAAGATCTACCTTTCCTTTGTGAAATTGAAGATAATTATTATTTAATGCATATAAGGATAGGACATTGTAACCTTAGGAACTGACACAAACCCTTTAAGAAAATACATGTTAAGGATCTACTGGATCTTAGATTTTAATCATCAAAAGATTGTAATCCGTATAAATATGGAAAGCAACATAAATCAATTTTTAAATTAGTAGGTGAAGTCTCAAATACTTATGCATTGTAGTTTGTGCATATGGATCTTTTGGTCCAACACAAACATGAAGCATTGGAGTCATATATTGTCTATTTTTCTTAGTTGAGGATTACACTAGATTTTCAGGGGACTATTTTCTAGCAATGAAATATGAATATTTTTATTATTTAAAATTTTTTGGATCCCAAGATAAATATGTGAAAAACCTTCAATTGATAAGTATTCATAGTGACTATGGAGGAGAATTTAAAAATCTGATTTTGAAACTTTTTTAGTAGAAAATGCATTATTCATAAATTCTCAGCACCAAGAACTCCTCAAAATGGTGTTATTGATTGAAGAAACTGAATTCTTCATGAAATAACAAGAACCATGTTGATTGAATATTCGATAGCTAAATGGTTTTGGGTTGAAGCAGTAAGTACTTCTTGTTATACTTTAATTAGATTTTTGATTTGACCTTTTCCTAATAAAACCCCATATGAGTTATGGAATGGTAGAAAACCGAGACATTCCTACTTCAAGGTATTTAGATGAAAAGTATACATTCTGAATACTAAAGACAATCTACATAAATTCACACCCAAATCTAAGGAAGTAATTTTCATATGTTACTCCACAACATCTAACGCTTATAGTTTTTTTAATAAAAATACTTATACTATTGAATAAACAGTACGTGTCAAATTCAATGAAACTAATCACTGTATTTTTAACCACCCTAAACATACATATACGGATGTGTTCTCAAAAACTGATTATCAACCATTGATAGAAGATCCCACGGATAAAGAAAAGGTTCATGAAATTGTTTCCAATATATTTACCACATATTATTACCTACCATATGTTGATGAACATGTTTAAAAAAAACACAAATCAGTTGTTTCTTATGAATCATACCAGTGATAGTATCATTGGTGATGTAAATCAGCTTGTAAGGACTAGAAGTTCCTTAAGAAACGAAGTAGAACATATACCATTCCTTTAAAAATTGAAACCAAAATTCACTGAAGAATCATTAGCTGATGATGATTGGATAAAATCCATGCAAGATGAGCCAAATGGATTTGAATGAAATAAAGTTTAGACCTTAGTTGAAAGACCTAAGGAAACATCTTTATTGGAGCAAAATGAATCTTCAAAAATAAGTGTAATGAAAATGGAAGCATAGTAAGAAATAAAGATAGATTATTTTTTAAAGTCTATAATCAACAAGAAGGGAAAGACTATGATTAAACCTATGTTCCAGTATGTAGACAAGAATCAATTTGTATTCTACTTCACATTAAATAATTATTTAATTTCAAAATTTTTCAAATTAATTTTAAGTGTGCTTTCCTTAATGGTTATGTTAATGTGGATGTTTTTGTTGAAGAACCTCATGGTTTTGAAGACAAAAACATCCTAAACATGTTTTCAAACTTTCCAAAGCTTTATATCGACATAAACATGCCCCTAGAGCCTAGAATGATATACTTACATGATTTTTCTTATAAAACAATAACATTAATGGAAATGTAGATCCAACCCTTTTTATAAAGAAAGATAAGAAAGTTTTTTTGAATGTTCAAATTTATGTTGATGACATTATATTTGGTTCGAATCAACAATCTTTACCTAATTCATTTTTGAATCTAATAAATATGAGTTTGAAATGAGTATGATGGGTGAGGTAACTTTTTCCCTTGGTTTTCAAATTTCTCAAAAACTAGAACGAATCTATATATCCCCAAATTAGTATATTAAATATTTTCTTAAATAGTATGGATATGAAAACACTAAGAGTATAAGTACTCTAATTGGTACCTCAAATTCACTTTATCTTGAAGAAGTTGGGAAACCAGTTGATCATACATCTTTTAGAGGTATGATAGTAAGTCTACATTACTTGATGGATAGTCTTCCAGACATGATTTTTCAGTATGTTTTTGTGCAACATATCAATCGAATCTTAAGGAATATCATTTGAAGGTAGTGAAAAGAATATTTCGATACATAAAGGGAACAATGGATTTAGGACTCTTATACTTCAAGAAATGACATTGTCATAAAAATTATTTCAAATGATGACTTTGGTGGATATAGAATGGATAGGAAAAGTACATCCGAAACGTGAAATTTCGTAGAAGATTTATTAGTTTATTGGATATGAAAAAAGCGACACTAAATTACACTTTCCTCTATTGAAGCTAAATAGGTCGCATCTGGTAGTTTTTTTGCTCAAGTATTGTGAATTCAACACACACTCATAGATTATGTATGAGTTTTACCAAAACACTATTATTGTGTGATAATACTAGTTCCATTTCATTATGTAAAACTCTTCCACATCCCACTCGTTCAAAAAACATAGATATCAAGTGTCACATTCTTTGGGATCAAAAAAAGAAATATATCATTCTTCAATTTATCGGAACACAAGATCAACATGCTAATATTTTCAGAAAATCATTACCCACCGATAGTTTTCAATTTATTTAAAAGAAGTTAGGAATGATAAATTTGAGGCAATCATCCCTATTTGCTACATTTTGATACCTAACTCCATACAGAAATAAACAGTTTTTCATAGGGGCAGTACATTTACATGTTATTCAAAAATTTCCATAGTCAAATTTTTCATCGTAAAAAATTATTGTAGTCAAAATTTTTCATAGTAAAAAATTTTCATAGTCAAAATATTTCGTATTCAAAATTTCACAGTAAAAATATTTCATAGTCAAAAGTTCTCCTAGTAAAACTTTTCCACAGTCAAAATTTTTCATTGCAAAAGTTTTCATAAAAAAATGTTTTTCATTGTTAGAAATATTTGTAGTCATTTTACGGAATCTAATGTTCTTCATGAAGAATTATCCTCATTACGAATAATTTTCCTTATGTAATCCAAAAGGCATGATTTCTTTACTATGTTTTCATAATCATCTTTTTACTTCCTAGTATTTTAATCTTTTTAAATTTTTTGATTCACTTATATATAAATCCCATTGTTTATCATAAAAACCGCAAATGATTGGAACCTACCAAAATCCTTCCTCAGTTATCATCTAAATCTCAGATTTAATCAGAAGTATTTCAACTATGGGATCAACCTTGGAAGTTGAACCATCACGTCAATCGCCTATATAAGGACCCCTCTAATGGTTACCCCACATCAGTTTTTCATGATTTCGTGTGCTAAAGCTCTGCCTCTGTACTTAAGTTCAGTTCAAATCGCTAATGTGACCCTAGTTCCAAATGTTTGGTGATGCTTCTCCTCAGAAAGATATGTTGACTGTTAAGGGAATCTATGAATGGATGATATACCAAAAAGGTTAGTTAATTCGAAATTCATCGACAAATATGATTCAATCACATCTATGACTGTTAAGTGTAATGGTTGGGAGAGTCTTTCTACTTCCAAACTGAAGGCGCAAGATCCGGTGTATCCAGACATGTTTATTGAGTTCTATGAGAACACAAGTTTCGTCAAGGAAGAAGGCAGAGACAAGTTATCTTTCATGTGTTATGGAAAGACCAACTCTCTTATTTTCTGCTAGGTAGAAAGTCTGATTTGAATTCCTTACGAAGGAGAAGAAGAATTATGTACTCACAAATAACCTAATGTATCAGTATCATTAGATAGGGAAAAGGCAATAGAGTGTCTTGTCCTAAAAATAGTAAAGACTCAGAAGATTGTTCATCTGTCTATGAATGTATGGATTCATGAATTATGGGTTCAAGGTTATATAATTCCAAGGAAAGGGGATGAGGATACTGTAAAGATGAGTGAAACCTATATATTTTATTTCATGGTGACCTTTCCAGAAGATAAACGTGGTTAAACATATCTTGGTTAAGATTGAGAATATCAATAATGAAAAATCTGAAATATCAAATCATTATGAATCTGACTATTCTCTCAAATATTATAGTTATTTGTTAATAATATTTCAAAATTCTATGTAGTTCCAAGCTGAGAAATTTCAAGGTAATGTTGTTGAGTAATTATAACTTACGAAGGATGATGGATGGCTTATCTAATGAATCTGGAGAATTTTATGATCTATCTAAAGAATAAGTAGAATCTTTTTCATCGAAGCCAGAAGTGGATGAAACCTCTATAAATTGAGTATGGAAGAGAAAGGCTAAGGACCCAGAATATAAATGAAAAAAATTTGTGGCTAGAGAAACAATTTCAACACAACTGATGCCAAAGAACCCAAAATCTTATCCTAAGAAAGTAGTGGATAAATGGATATAGGATAAGAAAAACTGGATGAAAGGGGATCCTATGTTTATCTTGGACCCTGCTGAGGAAAAATCATTAAAATTAAAGGTTTCTGGAGAGGTTGATAAGCAACAAAAAAAGAATAAGAAAAAGAAGTAGATTTCAGAAGCCGAGATAGTACAATCTCTTCTTAAGGATGATGAGAAATAATCTGATCAAATTCCAGTGCTAGGATCCTTTTTGTTAGAATCACTTCCTGTGACTCTGGGAAAAAAAGTGGTGATTCTAGAATCACATCATGATTAAGAAATAGTTGAATAAGAAAAAGAGGATGAATAAGTAGAAGAAAAAGTAAATAGTGCTATTGACGAAATAATAAGGAATGTAGAGGATTTTCATGAAAAGGAATGTGTTTTTGAGAAATTATAAATCCCGAAATATGAATCTGGGTCCTAAAAACATTCTACTCTAGGAATATTTGTGATGAGTGAGGAAGAAGTGATTAAATTGTTTGAAGAGGAATGTAGAAATAATGATTTTATACAGATAGAGGATGTTGTGGTAGGAGCTATAAAAGATGAAGTTGATGAAGATAAGATTGTTCAGCCATCATATAGTGAACAAAAATCTCCCAAAGATCAAGACATCATTCTGAGAGCTGATAATGGAAAGTAGGTGGCAGTAAATAAACCTAGTAAATATGTGGTTTTGAAGAAAGATGTTGGTCCTTCATCAAAAAAGAAATCTGAAGCCATAGAAAAAGAATCATCATCAATCAAACACTTGGATTCAGAATCTTCTTCCCTTAAACATGGTTTTATTGTTAAGTCATTGAAAATATGGTTAGTACTATTACATTATTCACAAGCATAGACTCAAGATGCCAGAGTCTTTAAAATATGATAAATCAAAAATCAGATTTAGTTTCCATGATTATGGACAATTGTGTTGGACTAGAGGTAGATTTTGAAACCTTTTTCATTGGTTATGAAGTTCATAAAAGATCTTGTATGAAGATTACAATCTTGACTAAGAATAAAATCCAAGAGATGAAAATCATCGATGAATTTCATGATAATGTCAATGATGAATTGGAAACTGATTATGGGATGGTCAAGGATCTTATAAATAGTTTTGGGTAAATGTTTAGACTAAAAAAAGACAACTCTGAAGTAGGAAGGTAAGGATCTGAATGGAAAGCTCAATACTGTATCCATGAATTATAAGAGGGAAAGGGATCTCATAATTGAGATTGAATAGAATCTTGTTAAGACTGAATAACTGTTCATAGATCAAGATGAATTTATTAAGGATCGGGAAGAAAAAATAAAAGCCTTGGAGAAGAAAAATAGAGATCAGGATCAGCTGCTCAATTGTATGGAAGAAGACCACAAGGAGATCAAGTAGCTAAAACCCATTGTGAATATGCTGATGCCAAAGGAGAAAGAAGGATAACTTATATCCATTCTGTTCTTTTGTGGTACTTTTCCTTGTAAAACATCATTGAATCTTAATGAAATTATACTTGTCCTCAATATATTTGATTGTTTTGTACTAATGGATTAGGCACCATTCAATTTTTTCATTCCCTCTATTTATTTTTGAATATCCTAATTGGGTAGAAATGAATGATAAAAAGAATATTATGAAAGAAGATATTTCAATACGTAAAGGTGATTTCATCTAGAGGAAAGTCTTTTTTAATAATGTTCATTGTATACAAGATACTATAAAATATCATTTAGTAAATCCTAAATATGATCCTTAGTGATTCCAAAGCCTAATGGGGTGTTAGTCATTTTCATATTGATCCATATGTAAATGGATATGGGTCTTTATTTTCAAGTCCATAAAATTTAAAAATTCCTTATATTATTTTTTGTAAGGATGTTTGTGATTTCCAAAAAGGGTGAGATTGCTGAGTCAATAAGGGGTCCTTATGACATTTGCATTAAATTGTGTTTTGAAAATCACAAACTATCAATCTAAAGGAAAATTTTACTTCCCTAAAGATTTATCTTAATAAGTAAATTTTCCTTTCCCATGGAAAATTTCTCCATACCTTTGTTTTCATTGTTTATGTTTATTTTTTTCTAAATATAAGGGTTTTTATTTAAGTGTAAAATACTGTATCAGATCTAAATCCTTAGAATCCTTTAAATACATAGATATAGATTATTATGTTTTTAGGTTCTGAATTCTAGTTCTAAATTATTTGAATTTAGACTCAAAATTCCTCTGATTTCATACTCTGAATTCCTCTGTATTCAGATTTCAAATTCCACCGAATTTAGACTCTGAATTCTTATAAATTTAGACTACGAATTATATGAATTAAGAATCCCAATTCTCTGAATTCAGATACATAATTACTTTGAATTCTGAATCCAAATTCTTCTAAATTCAGACTCCAAATTCTTCAGATTTATGACTCCAAATTCCTCTCAATTCATACTCTAAATTACTCTGAATTCAGACTTCGAATTCCTCTGAATTCAAACTCTGAATTCTATGAAATTAATACTATCAATTCTCTAAAATGTAGACTCCGAATTCTCTAAATTTTGGACTCTAAATTCTCAGAAATTTAGATTATGAATTCCTCAGAATTCCGGCTCCGAACTCCTTATAATTCAGACTTTGATTTCCTCATAATTTAGACTCTGAATTCAATGGAATTCAGACATAGAAGTCTATATAATTTTGATTCATAAATCCTTGAAATACAGAATCCGAATGTCCTTGTAATATAGACTCTGAATTTTTATTTTCTTATACTCATAACATTATTTTTCCTTAGAGTCTAAAAAATGGATTTGGTTAAGCATCCAATTTTTTCTACACTTTTTTTTACTGTTGAAACGTTGTCATTCATTTTGTTTCTAATCAACCGTTGTTTGAGGGGAATGTGTACATGTTCCTTAAGGATTCAATAAAAAATGTTACCATTGGATGATGGAGTTGTCGTTGGATAAGTTCCTATAAATATGATATCATTTCAAGGAGCTCATATGCAAAAAAAATAATGACCAATCCATCACTATAGTGATTACGTTCATCTGAGGTATTTTGTAGAGAGAGAGACTCTCATGCTTTGTGCATACATAACATCTTGTTCAGCTTACATCGTGCAACTCTGATTGTTGTTGTGTATAATCGATATCTTAGGGGGTTTGGAAGATAGAGTTTCCAACTACCATAAACTTCGACGACATATATGTATATGAAGATAGAGTTGTCTATTACCATAAAGTTTGAGGGCTTACAGGAATAGCAATATAGATTCCAATATTCTTATCAGGGCCTTACCACAGTGAGGGTAAGACATACTTTCATGAATGCATAAATCAAGGTACATTTATCTAAGGTTTTTGGATACCATTCTCTGGGGGTTAAAAGATTTCATACTTGTTAATTATTTTGTTTCAAGTTTAATTTCTACTACATTTTGATTAATATGGAAAGTATAACTATCTTCTACTTTCTTGTATTTGTATACTATGATTATTAATAATCTATATTCTTTAAGGTAGAATCTTTTTCCTTGTATACTTTACTTAAGTTTAATTTCTAGAAACATATTTTTGGAACCTAGAATGTTTGTAGAACGAAGAGGTCTTGTGAATTTACCTTGTTTAACTTTTCTAAACATAGTTGTCCTCAAGGTGAAAAAATAAATTTCTATACCATATTTAAAGGATCCAAAGAAATTTATAAAGCATACAATTCACCCCTCCCATATAATTAAGCATCTAAATTTATATAGCGATCCTAAAAAAATTCATAATATATTCAATAATATATGTAAAAATTTATAAAATAATAATACTTAGCAAATAAATGAGAATGAATTCACTATATTAATCAAAAATACATTTACCTAAAATTGGTTTTTATTGAATTTTGTACAAAAATATTATAATGGATTTCTATATCGTTTATAAACTTGTTTTTAGAAAATTGAAATCATTTTTCACTCATAATTTCTTATTTTTTTGGATTTATTTCATCTAAAATTTTTATAACATTTGTTTAATATTTGAATATAGAAAAAAGTATTTTTTTCAAATGATGTAAATATTATATGAATATTACTATAAAAACATGAATTAATATATTCTTAATGATGTGGCTCGTCTAAATATTTGTTTTGGTGAATTAGTTTTTTTAAACATTATTTTAAATTTTTGAACCCATGATTTTCTATCATGAAAATAATTTATATGTAATCATATTAAAAAATATTATATATAGTTTTCATTTAATTGAATTTATTGAAGGAGAAATTATATTTTGGATTAATATAGAATATTCCATTATTTATTATATGAAAAAATAGATTCCAAGGAATCCCTTTTTAAATTTAAATCAAGTTGAAATGATGTTTACACTACAATCATGTTTTTTTGAAAATTACATTTTCATGTGTTTTGTGATCTTTATTAAAAGTAATTTATTCCACCTATAAAAATTGAATATGACAAAAATTTATAGAAATTTTTGAATAAAATTATATATATATTTGTTATAATATCAGTTATTTGTTTATATAATTATTTTATCATTATAAAATGTTAAGACATCATAATTCAGGATAAGTTACTTTAATTTGCATTAACTATTATATTGGTAAGAAACGTTCACTTAATATTGTGTAAATGTGACTAATTGATTTTATTTTTATTCTATGACATATAACAATAAACTTGAGTGTTTAATTCAACCAATTCACATGATTATGATATATATTATACTCAAATTATTTACATAATTCAATGTGTTTAATTTCTATCGCTTATAAATGGTAACATCATAACGTTCTTATTTCATAGAGTATGATCCTTCAAGCTTGGATTACCACTACCCTAACAACATCATATGTTTTATATATTCATAATTCTGACATTTTTCATCCTCTAATAATATCCTAGGATGGATTATGTTGTAATCCATTTGAGGTATCTCCAATAACATGAGGATAAAAGAACATAACATTAATGTTAGACTTGATGCGTGAGTAATACATTACACACATTATTTTATGGGATATATTCCACTTTCAACACATATTTCTATCATGTTATGTGTATACAAACCATTTTATATGTTATATAATTTTTATATTAATATTTATGGCATTTGAAATATCATTTTTTGTTTCATTCGTGGTGGTTTTGATTATAATGGTTATGATGTGTCAATGATGTTACGATACAATCTCACTATTTACCAGGATTTCTTATGTTTAAATTTTATAATGACTAAATTTTGTTATACTTATATAAAAAATATTCACAATTTTCATCTAATAATCTTATATAGTGTTTTTCATTTATTTCATTCATTTATCTATCTTAATGTACTCAAAAGGGAAAAATAGTTTTTTAGGAAAATTGAATTTATTTATCTGATTGTTTATTAATAGTTTATTACATGTCCAAATTTTCCAAAAAATGTTTTGAAATTTTTTTAGTATTATAATATATTTATTAATATCATTTCTGTATTTTTTATTTTATATTAAAATGTTCAAAAGGTTTCTTCTTAACATTTTCTGGATGATGAACCTTTTATAAAACATCATAATAGACTATTTCATTTACGTGAACCTCATATATAAAATATCCCATATTTATAAATAGAAATTTATTTATGTAATTATTTTCATGTTTAAATTTCTCATTCAAAATAAATGTTTTTGGATAATATTTTGTAAATATTCATATTTTAAATAAGTGATTTCAGTATAAAAAGGTTATATTCCTCAAGAAATATTATGGGGACCTTTTATTGGTTTTTCCATTTAGGAATAAAATAAAATGGTGTTACTTATTATTCATGGGGGAAGTAATCCCATGAAATATTCTTTAAAAACTCTTAAGATGGTTTATTGTTATTTTTGTGATATATTTATAAAACAAATTTTATATTCCATAGGATAATCTAACATGAAATTATTTATTTTTTCATGATCTCATGGACTACATATGTATGAATTATGTCAAATGGTTTATCACTTATATCCCTATAATTAATTGTGTAATGATTAATATTTATGAGCTCAGAGATTATATAAGAGGTTATCTCAGGCACCCAAAAGGGAACATTTGTGTAACTCTCAACCCCAAAAGAGTTTCTATAGGTTGTTATCTTATTACATATGTTGGAAAACTGGTTCTTCTACAAAATAAGTTGTTAAGGTATTTGTTTGTATCCTTGAAAAAATATTTCTAGTATTATGATTATTGTATAATTTTAATGAAACTCTCTATGACTTTTTTTTATTCTTATTATATGATCTATTGGATAATGATCTTTTAATATTCAATCACTCATGTATTTCATTATGCCAAATACATATTTTAGAATAAAATAAATGAATTATTATGTATTTATATTAAATGTTAATATCATGTTTTCAAAACCCTTTTCTCATTATATTCTTAAGTATTATCATTGATTGATATATCCCATATTTGATCATACTAATCATTTGATCTCATCATATCTTATGTTTCCTTTTTCCAAATTATGAACAATGGTTTTATCTATATTGTATCTATGATTGGTAGTTTGTGATAATAAAATTTTGGATGATGTTTAAAAAATATCATGAAAGTAGATGATTATATATCTAGTCATTAAAGACACTAATCGTTCTTTGTTTTGGGTAATGAATTATTATGAGATATAATAAAAATTTATCTAAAATTATTTTCCCTTTAAATATATTATTATTTATTCACATCACCTATCTTATGTTTTTGTTGTATTTATGCACAAAAAAATTATCAAATTATGGGAAAATGAATATTTTTAGAGTATCCTTATATCCTTGTTTTTTGAAATTTCATATATCCTATGGGAAGAAAACTATAGAGGATTCCATGAGTAGAAAGACTCAAACTGAAGCTATAATGGAAGCTAAATGAAAATCATCACTAGTAGGCAGGTTAAAAAATATCACATAATGTTAGATGAAATGAAAAATTGTATAGTTTTTTCAAATGAAAAATTTAATTAAATACTATGTTTTAAATTGAAATAGTTATTTTTTGACCCAAAATATAGGGTGATTTGATAAAATGAACATAATGGGGATACCACTATTTTGGAGAGTATAGAATTATAAATGACTTTTTATTAAACATATATATTAGTTTTTTCTTTACCATTGAAGAATGTAATTATTATTTTATTCTATAATTATAGTGGGGTACTATAATCATAGGTAATGATTAATGATGTGTCATTTTTCAGCAAGTTTAGTAAAAAACAATTACCGGTAGGGATATTAAAGCATTTAACTTCATATGTTTAATGTGGTAGGGAATTACTCTAAGCATTTTTTAAGGATTACATTGACCACCATAGAAACATGAATATATTTTTCTTATTGTTGATCAAATAAAAATATAAAACACAATTTCTAATTATGATGTTAAATTTTCTTATGTAACTTGTGTTGTTTTATATTAAAGATAACATTAATATTCATGGATTTAAAAATCCTATAACTATTAAAATAGATCTAATTTAATAATTATTATTGCAAATGTACTTTATAATTAATTAGGTAATATTTTTAGGGTGTTAATGATTTACCAACCATAGATGGGTCAAAATAATATATCATCTTTTAAAAAATAAGACTATATTGTTTATGAATATTTAAATTACATTAGATGATCTTTGTAAAATTATATATATATTGATTAATTTTGAATCAATAATAGTTATAAACTTTTATATATATGGTATACTGATTTTCATCACTTGTAAAACATTTTTCATAACCCTTATGTTTTTTAGAAGTTGGTGAATGATCTCTTATGGGACCAGGATTGGTTTTGGAGACAACTAATCATATAAATATTATTTAGAAGAATATACTCAAATTAATATTCCAAAAAAATGGTGTATTTCATAAATGGTGGTGAACCCAGAAATATGGTTTGGGGGACCTTATTATTTTTGTTACCCTCTACTATATTTATACATTGAATATCATAATCAATGGAATTTTAGAAATAAATTTGTGATTAAATTTGTGATCCTGTAATAACTTAAAAACATGGATTATCATAAGAAATAAAAACCATGATATGATTTTATTCACATTTAATTTAATATATAATGTATAAGACAATAACTATCATAAAAAAGGGATTGGGAATCTCATATGAGGTAGTATTTGTTAGTTATTTTTTAAGTAATTGATCAACATGATAAAAAGTATTAAATGAAATTTATATTGTAACTTAATTGAAATTTTTTCCTTAATTCATGTTAAAATTAATGGTATATATCTTTTCCGTGTTTTTATTTATTTTGTTAAATATTATATTTTCTATGGATTTTTTAAAATTAATGTTAAAATAAGGTTTGATTTAAATTTACAAAATTTAATTTAATTTTCTCTAATATCTTATATATTCCTTTTTTCTTAAAATTAAATGAATTTGATGTGATCAATTGGAAATGAAAATTTTAAATATATTGATTATTATTCAAGAAATTTATTATATATATCCACAATATATATATATATATTTCATGTAAATTATTAATAATATTTATTTTGTAGATAATTATAAAAAATTGAAATATATTTTCAGAATTTTAATTTTATATTATAAGTAGAAATTAAACAACACAATACAAAAAATTTTATTGTTTTGTTAAATATAATAATTATTTTTCATTTTGTTTTTGATGTACAATTTATTGGTCAAATAATTAAATACCATTAAAAGAGACTATGTCATTTAACTTAATTCAAGATGTTAGATCGTGTAGAGATATGATAGTCATTGTGTTGGATGTGTACTAAAATGTACATATCAATGAATAAAATTTAGTTTCATATATATTAAGACACAATATCCTTATTTATAATACATTAGTTATTTATTAAATGGAATCAACTATGAATCGAATACATTACATGCATTTATTGATGTAAATTAATTTATTATACCAATGTTAATATATATATGAATTTTTGTTGAATATGGATAACATGTTTCATTAAATGAAACATTTATAGGATGGATATATAAAGGGTTAAAAATCCCATCCTGGTTATCAATATTGATTATTAAACAACCATTTACCATGGTTAGCATGCTAGAAACCATTTGATGTATTAGAGTCATCTTATTATGAATGAGAATCCATTTAACGATAATCCACAGTCCAATGCATGCGGATTTATCTACTTTTATAGTGATCATTATCATCCATATCAAATGATGAACATTATTTAGTAGAGGAATCGTTAGTGTATGGTGTGATTTTTTTGAAATTGTTATACATTTCTAGTTTTTATAGGGTTCAAAAATTATTTCATGGATATCTTTGGTGTTTTCTTTTTTAAATTACATGAAAAAAATTATGTAATTTTTATTCATACCACTAGAAGTATTATAGTAAAAACATAATGATATTCTTGTCTTAGATCATTGAAATGATGTATGAAATACAGTGACACAAAATATTGGGAATAATTTTTCTATGCATGGATGTAATGTGTAAACCCAACATAATGAAATATGAAAAGAATCATTTTTCACAGGTTTTTTTATATACACATCATATTTTTAATTAATAAAAATTTCAATTAACAATACTATTATATTATGTAATACATTGTTTATAAATAATGGAATAAAAAAAATTACATTCAAAATAAACAAAAAATGAGTTTTATAAATTAAAAAAACAAAATGAAAAAATTTAATTCATAAATATTTATCTGATTTATCTGATATATAAAATTCTAATAAATATTTAAAAAAATATTTTATAAATATAATATTTCATATATAAAGAGTTTACAAATTGGTTATAAATTTTTAAATAAAAAATATTTATAAGGTAAATATTATTTAATGTTAGAAATTATTGATGTTATTTCTTTATTCGTAACTTTTTTTCTAATCCCTTTAGTATATTTCTTGTCAAATTACAAAATTTGTACGAGATACTCATGTTTTACAACTAAATAAAAATTTTGAGAATTATTTGAATTAATCTAGATTCTAGTTATTTTAATGATTTAATCATAAATCTCATCCCACTAATCTTAATTGAGTGATTATTATTTATGGTTCCTTATTAAATGTCTAACATATAATTAAAATTAACTTTTTTCTAATTAGGCTAATGGAATGGTTATATAGTCTTCCAGAGAAGGCCCAAAGAATAAGGGAAAAAAGGACAAACCATGATGCTTGAAATTAAGGGATCAATCCAGAAACCCAAATTTTATGAGACTTCCAATTATTTTCTTGATGATCCAATGGAATAACAAATAAAGATTTCCATTACCAACTCCAAAAAGGGGGTCCAAATGATGCTTTTTAGTCAGGACCACCATTCTAGCCTTGAATATAAACTTACACACATTTATTCACTTTTCTCCTGATATAGACATTCATTCATGTTGTGGTTTTTTATTATGAAATACAATATATAGTTGGATGACTTTGTATTAAAATTTTTTCCGATTTTAATGCTTATTATTATTCAAAAACCCACTCACATTTTTCCCCTAAAAATGTATGGATTGAAATGGACAGATTGAAATGGTTTTGTAAAATAGCCATCAAATTGGTTTCTTAAGTCCAATGGATGCCAAAATTTTAGTGCATACATTCAACATTAACATATAAAACTTTTAAGAAGAGTATATCTCGATATTCAGCTATCTGGGTGGCCAAATTTTTGAGACCAGTGATCGGTAATAGTTTGAATGCAAACAGCCAACCACCATGGGATATAAATGCATCCACCTCCCCCACCTGAATGGAGTTATAATTTTAGAGAAAAGGTGTAGTGCCCCAACCCTAGTTACCCAGAGTCGGTGCAATATTACATAACACTAGCATGATCACAAAATATCATGTCTCGATAGACCAATTAGTTTAATAGCCTTTGAATCAGTAGATACATTTGTAACATTTACATTACATCATAAAGTGAAAAACTAAAAAAAACATAATGTCTCTATAGACCACACTCATATCCCCTCATACTATCCCTGAAGGTCATTAATAAATTAATTATTCACATCCTTGGAAAAATTAAACATAAAAAGGGGTGAGCTGAGATTCCCGAAAATGATAACAATATAGTGGAAACATTCATAACTAGGCTTAAGCATTTATGGAAATGTATAACTAAAATTAAATCCTTTTACACTTGAACATTAGCATAATATGGAATAAATAAATTTAAATAATTCCATTTACTTATTTACATGGATATTCTACTTGTAAAATAATCACATACAATATCAATAACCACTTTCATAATGATGGAATACATAATTCCAAACTATCATAACCACATAGTCAAGGCCTTATGCCAAGACTACAAATAAGATTTTGTTATGAACTTGTGCCAAGACACTAGTTTTTCTAATGAGGCCTACCGATGCATCGAGGAGCTATAGCGGGATCCACCCGTTACTTATTAAGTCCAATGCATTCCTCATATAAACATGATTAAAAATAACATAAACATTCGTATTAAAACTAGCATATGAAATGTCAATACTTTATCAATAAACCATGAATGGTATAAAAATAACACATCTACAGTCAAACGTATCAAAAACCATCAATACTATATGGAAGTTTTGTATCATAATAAACCAACTTCAAATAAGCTTAAAATCTATCAAAGGATATTGACATAGATGAAATCAAAACTATTTGAGAGAAATATCTCTTTTTTGAAATCATTTAAAAGTCACATAATTATAAAATAAAAGATTTACTTTGAAAATATTCTTATAATCTAGTAAGGGAATATTCCAGGATCTTATAACGGTGGAAAATAGCCGCACCCGCTGTATAAGTTAAAAAAGACATTCTTGCCTTAATTTTGTCGAAAAGGTTAAAAAAACATTGTTTGGAAAACGATAGAAAGACTCCGTTATAATCTTCTTATAAAAAGTAAAATAAGGGTATAAATGGATCTAACCCATAGTCTGTAAAATAGTAATATTTATTTGAAATAAATTTTTAAGAAACATGGATGTGGATGACAAAGAGGTCCTAGTAGATAATTACGTATAAACAATCTCAGATAATGAAGGGATTGTGAAATAAACCCATACCTTGTACTTTTCCTTGGTAAAGGGTAGGTTAAACACCTGTATAAAGGTGAAATAATTTTTATTAAATTATACAAAAATAAAATACATTAATATGATATAATATATGTTCTTTTAAAATTTCTTTGTAAAAAATATCTTAGTATTATCGTCGTTTCAGGTGTTAGCTTACTCGTTTTATTTTATATATTTATTTACATAAGCCATGTTTGTTATGGATTGTTTGTATCTTATTCATATCCAAAATGATATCATGTTTTTTATTCATCCAATGAGAATTAGTTTTGAATGGATACGATGGGGAATGAATCCATTGCGTTCGTGGAGATGGTAGTCCGTACGTACGCACGAGCGACAATAACATTATTTTGATATTAAAATCGTATATAACTGGATGATATATCAAATATACAGAATCATTATAATGTTTCATTTGTAATTTACTTCAATTACATATCATTATCATACCCATACAAAAAATAATGTTTTGAAAAACAATTACACCACGACGTGGAGACGGTAAGCCATACGTACACACCTATAGTGACATGCCATTCAATGGATGGAAAGAATACTGAATATGGTTGTACCATATTTATAATAACATCACAGTATATAGAATATACTGGATTTGTTATTTTATATTGTAAATAACCAAGAAAGAATAAGTGGAAGAGGAAACGAACTTGAAAGAGGGTTGTGAAAACATTACATATTCTTCAGGTTCTTCATTTTGATTTGATGAAAAGGGCTCCATAGGTTGGCTTTCAGATCAAACTAAGGCATCTAGGTTGAACTGAGGGAAGTTGGGAGAATATTTAGGCTGGTTTGTCTGATCCAAAAGGATTTGAATATATGAATGTGAGAGAAGTGGGAGTTCCCTTTTATAAGTGGGGTGAGCGGAACCTTAGGAAAAAATGAAAATATTATTTATAATATATTCATATTCGGTTTATAATGGCTCAAAAGTGACTTATTTCGAGTCTAAGGTGGGGATGGGTCTAAATGATTTCAACCAATAGATTTTAGACTTTTTTGGGAAACTATATTAACCTTATCATTTATTTTTAACTCTCAGTTAAATAGTTTGAAATTTACCACGTCCCTTTATATTTTTATATTATATGGTTAATAAACAATATATTACAAGACAATAGAAAACCAAGTGCTTAATTATTAATATATATATATCCTTATCTATTTCATTTGGCCAACCCTTCAAATTTTAGGAATAGAATATCAATTAATAATATAATATTTGTTTTAAAAACTCTTTTATGTCAATTTTGACACTATTTGGTATTTTGTTTTTGCTAAATTTATAACAGCATTATTACTTCAACAAAAATTCATCTATCCAAACCTAAAATGTCATATTAACCTAGAAAATATGTGAAATTCATAAAATGTTTCAAATTACATTTATTTGGATATTTATAATATCAATTATTTGAATATTTCATTAATTAGGTTATTACTGCATCACCATTTTGACATAAATAGATTAAATTATTTAATGTCTAAAAATTATAAATGAAATTCCATTATGTATGAAATCTTTTTTTTCTAATGAATATTTATAATCTAATTTATCTTATGTATAACCCTATATTAAAATCATTTTAGTTATTATACACTGATTTTAACTCTTTTAACTATTCTTTGAAATAAATGATAATAAATGTCCTAATCTAATCCAAGTGGACCAAAAAGGTTCATATTTTATTCTTAAGGTTGGTTTTGGTCTAATTATACTTAGCCAATAGAATTAATATATGTGTTAGGGTAAAATTAATACCATTTTTTCCACTAATTACTTTATTTACTTTTAACCGTGGTAAATAAAAATAAGAAGTGGCTATTCAACAAAAATTATTTTTATCTTATTGAACCAAATTTTACTCATTGATATTAACCGTGTCTCTTGGATTTTATAAATTCCACTTAGAAAAGTGGTAAAATTATTTTTTATGTGAAATTGAAAATTCTATTAAGAGATGGGTAAAAGACGGTGAAAGTTCAATAAAAGTTTTATATATCTAAAATTATTATAAACTGACTCCAATGAATTAAATTGAACATATATAGGTATTTTGTATCTATTTTGACATTAAATAAAAATAAATAAAATAAATATTTATTTAAATAAAAATTCAGTTTTAAACTATAAATCAGTGTTTTTCACTATCAAGCAAAATTTGAATATTTTCAGAAAGATACCAATAATTCACCCTAAGCTAATTTCGATATTCCAAATCCAAAAATGAAGTCCATTTTAAAAGAAAAAATTTATAAATTTTTAAAAAGCACGTATTGCTATTCATAAAATCTAGTTTGATTGGTTTTGGTGTGTGTTAAAACTCGAAGTTTCCTACAATGCAAGCTATTGTATTAATCAAAGGGAAGCGTACCGTGGAAGCTTGGGGTGTTAAATTCTCCCCTCCATCAAATAATTTCATCCTCAAAATTTCTATAATTTTTCTACATAAAAATACTATTGTGGTTCTTCATCAAATGTTTCTTGGGTTCCCATGTTGCCTCGTCCATCTTATAGTTTCTCCATATAACTTTTAGTAGACGAGTCGTCCGGTTTCTCAGCACTTGTTCTCTTGTATCAAGAATCCTAACGGGCTCTTCGCAATAAGATAGATTGGGTTCCAGTTCTACTTCCTCATACGTGTGTTCATGCGTTGGGTCAGGCATGTATTTTCTCAACAGTGATACATGGAACAAATCATGAACTTTGGAGAGATTTGGCAAAATTTCCAAATGATAAGCTATAGGCCAAAGTCGTTCTAGAATTTCGAAAGGACATATATACCTGGGACTCAATTTACCTTTCTTGCCGTAATTTATAACTCCCTTACATAGAGATACCATCAAGAAAACATGATATCCTACATGAAATTCCAAATCCTTCAATCAGTTATCATCATAGCTCTTTTGACTACTTTGCGCTTCTTTTATGTGGGTTTGGATTAACTTCACCTTTTCCATTGTTTCCTCCACCAGTTCTGGGCCTAAGAGTTTTCTATCACCAACGTCATCCCAACAGGTTGGTGTGTGACATCTCTTTCTGTTTAATGCTTTATATGGTGCCATCTGTATACTTTAATGGAATATATTGTTATAGGAAACTTCCACCAGAGGTAAATATTGATCCCACATACACTGAAAGTCATGATGGAACGATCTCAACATGTGTTCTAAGGTTTGAATAGTCTGTTATGATATTCCATCAGTTTGGGGGTGGTATGTAGTGCACAAATGATGTTCAGTATCCAAGGCCTTCTGAATAATCTTCTAGAATCTTGAATTAAAATGGAGATCACAGTCAGAAAAAATCGATAGGGGTACTCAATTAAGTCTCATAACTTCATTAATATATAGTCTTTATAGACGTTCAAGTTGTAGATCTTCTCTTATGGATGGAAAATGTGCTAAATTGGTATGACGATCAAAAATGACCCATATTGCATCATTCCTTCTTGGAGTCTTTGGTAGCCCCATGAGAATGTCCATCGTGATATTATCCCATTTCCACTCAGGTATGGGAAGAGGTTGCATGAGTCCTCCAGGATTTTTCCTTCTCACGTTCACTTAATGACAAACCATACATCTTGACACAAAATCACCAATCTCCCTCTTCATGTTTTCCCACCAAAAATGTTCCTTCAAATCTCTATACATTTTGGTGCTCTTAGGGTGTATAGTGAAATTGAAACTATGAGCATCGTCCAACAATTCCCTTTTTAGATCAGGTATATCTGGAACACAAAGTCTCTTCCCAAATTTCAAAATTCCATATTCATGCACAAAGGAATTCAATATCCCATCATTCATAGCTTTAATCTTAATGTGAAATTCTTAATCATCAGTCTACGAACACTTTATCATTTCTAGTAAATATTTTTTGAAAACCATTTGAAAAATTATCAATGTTTCACCTTTCATGGTTATTACCATATCCAACTTTAATAGATCCTTGAAAATTGGATCCCATTGAACTCTTATTTTTTTCAAAACTCCATGATCCTTTATGTTCAAAGAATATTCCATCTTATTTGCCTTCCCTGGATAGTAGTGTATCATGAAATCATAATCCTTGAGTAGTTCGATCCATCACCTTTTCCTCATGCTGAGTTCTTTCTGTGAGAAAATATACTTCAAAATCTTGTGATCAGTGTATATCTCACATTTTTCACCACAGAGATAATGTCTCCATATCTTCAAAGAAACTATTACAGTAGCTGACTCAAGATCATGAGTAAGATAGTTTTTCTCATGAATTTTCAGTTGTTGTAATGCATAGGCAATAACCCTATCATTCTGCATAAGTAGACAATCAAGTCCTTTCTTTGAAGCATCACTATAAATAACAAACCCATCACTCCCTGATGGTAGAGTCAATATATGATCATTGACTAATCTTCTCCACAATTATTCAAAAAAAATTCACACTCTTTTTTACAAATAAATTTAACCCCTTTACGTGTGAGCTTCGTTAATGGGTTAGCTAATCAGGCAAAATTCTGGACGAAACATCGATAATAACTTTCTAAAACAATAAAACTGTGTACCATAGTTATACTCATTGGTGTTGGCCATTCATGTATTTCTATTTTCATAAAATGACCAATAGAGATTCCATCCATAGACACAATATGGCCAAGAAAATAAATCTCATGAAGCTAGAATTCACACGTGCTAAACATCCCATATAATTCATGTCTTCTAAGAGTCTTTAGGATAATGATCAAGTGATTTTGATGATCTTCATAGCTTTTGGAGTATACGAAGATATAATAAATAAATACCACTTCAAAATCATCGAGATATTACTTGAAAACCCAGTTCATTATATACATGAATACAGAGGGTGGATTCATCAATCCAGAAGGCATTACTATAAACTCATAATGCACGTACCTAGTTTGAAATGATGTCTTCAGAATGTCTTCTTTCTTCACACACAACTGATGGTATCCAAATCGAAGGTCGGTATTTGAAAATTATAAAGGTCAATGTAGTTGGTCAAATAAATCATCAATACGAGGTAGGGGATACTTATTCTTTATTTTTATAGCATTGATTTCCATGTAGTCGTTACATAACCTCATAGATCCATCTTTCTTCTTAACAAAAAGGACAGGGGCTCCCTATGGAGAAACACTAGGGCGAATAAATCCATTATTACTCAATTACTCTAATTGTTTTTTTAGTTCAAATAATTCCATAGTGTACATTCTGTAAGGGGTGTTCAATATAGGCCTTGAACCAGGAATTAAGTCAATGGAAAACTCAATTTCTCGTTCTGGATGATGTCTCGGTAAATCATTTGGAAACACATCTACATATTCATTCACAATAGATACATAGTCTATTTGAACATTCCTTTCCTCACCCATAGTTATTTAATTCTCCTCCTCCCCGATAATTGAATTTAGTTAATCTACTTGGGGTGGATATAGATAAGAATTAGGTGGTGAAAATTCTGATCTAAAGATAAGGTGTTCCTTATCATCATTATCAAAAATCATAACATCCTTTTTCTTTAAATAAATCTTCGCATCATGGTCCGAAAGAAAATCCATAATGAGTATTATATCAAATTCAATCATGGGTATGACGATGAGATCAGCAGATAAAGAAAATTTATGTGCTATAACGGGGACTGATTCACAAAACATTGTTGTGATGATACATCCCTTAGGAGATTTGACTGAAAATTCCCATGTTAAATCAAATTGGAAGTATCTAATTTTCTTTGCAAACTGGGAAGATATAAAACAATGCAATGATCCATAATCAAATAAAGCATTGGATAAACTTGAGGAAACCATTAAATTGCCTACCACCACATATTTCGGAGCATCAACCTCAGCAGTAATGATGGCATAAGATGGTCCTTGATCCCTTGGCCTTTTCTGAGGTAGGATTCCCTAATACTTAAGACATTCATTTGCATAATGTCCCACCTCCCTGTAATTGTAGCATTGAACATCGGTAGCTTCTTTATTACCCCTGCAATCATGAGCTTGTGGTCCATTTTCACCACACTAGTAACAGACTACCATTACCTTCAAGAATGTACTGGGGTGCTTCCTCCCACATTTATTATAGGATAGATATTCAACATTTCCCTTATTCTCCGTATTTCCATTCCCAGAGTGATAAGCAGATCTCTTCTTCTCTTTATTTTCTTTAAAGTCAAAAGACTGGGAGAATTATTTTTCTGTCTTGATATAACATGAGACAATATCTTCATTTGATGATAAGGATTGTCAGAATAATGCTCGACAAATAAATTCTTTTAAACCAAATACGAAATGATCAATATAACATCTTGGGTTAAATATTTAATTTGCTGCATACCTCATTAACCCTGTAATGTTATCCTCATACTTTGCGACATTCTCATCCTCCTTTTTCCTCAGACTCAGAAATTTTCTTTCCATATCTAGTCTATGGTCACGAGGAAAGGATTTTTCTAAGAGAAGATCTTTGAACTCCCTCCATTCCATATTTGATACTTCATTATCTTCATTTGTGTTTTGAATCAATGATCACAATTGATCAGGATCTCCAGTGAGGTGGTAAATTTCCATGATAACGTTTTCCCTTTTCATAACATCCCAAGGCATGGAATATTTTCTATAAGTAATTTATCCATTACTTAGATACTAGTGTTTTTTACCCCCATTGAATGTTGATGTTGTTGCCTAATGAAGCGATCTACTATTGATCCTCCATGTTGCGGATTAGGGAGATCTATAAGGGTAGGGTTATTATTCATAACCTGAGTGACATGTCCCGGTATGGTGATAAGATGATCAGCGCTAGTTGTATCACCAGCTCTACTATAATTACCTTGAGCTGGATGAAAATCTCTACATGGAGTGCTTGCATTGATACGGTTTCTATTCATTCCACTAGGTTCCAATTCTAAACAAAGGCATAAACTATATCAGTTTATGAATCAAAATACATAATTATAAACTTGTAAAAAACTTAACATAAATTGAACAGTTTATGGATATAATCCATAATCATAAAAAGTTTTTCTCTGAGGAAGTATATTCTCATAATCCCTTCATAATGTTTTTTAAAGAAAATGAAAATTATCCTAAGCATATCCCCCAGGAGTTTCGTAACCCAGAGTGCATGAAGGCCCATTGTCATGCACCGGTTCCCGTTCGAGTCTAGATCAAAGCAGTGTTTTGGGGTTTTACCTCTAGGTACATCTGTGCTAGAGTAGCCTCTACCTTCTTGTATCCAAACAGGGATGTATTTCTCGGAAAACTCACAAAATCTCTACAATACCAAAATTCTATGAATTTCTTCTATACTAATCTTCAAATTCTATCTTAGGTCTATGTTCTCTAATCAGATTTTATCTTAATCTAGTTTCCAAGGTGTGTACTAAACTTCCTCTGATACCAACTATAATGCCCCGACCCCAATTACCCAGAGTTGGAGAATTATTACATAACATTGGAATGATCACAAAAGATAAAGTCTCAATAGACCGATTAGTTTAGTAGCCTTGGAATCACTAGATGCATTCATAAATATTACATTACATCAAAAAGTGAAAAACTACAACAACATCTTGTCTCCATAGACCACAATCATATCCCTTCCTACTATCTATGTATGTCATTCATATAATACATCGTCAAGTCCTAGGAAAAATAAAACATAGAAAGGGGTGAGATCAGATGCCCAGTATGTATAATAATATAGGGGAAATATTTATATATAGGCATAAACATTTAAGGCAATGTATAACTAAAACAAAAGCCTTTTAAACGTGAACTTCACCATAATATGGCATAAATTAATTTAAATAATTCCATTTACTTATTTATATGTGTATTATACTAGTCAAATACTCACACGCAATATCACTAACCACTTTCATAATGATGGAATGGATAATTCCAGAGTATCAAAACCACATTGTCAAGGCCTTGTTCCAAGAATACAAATAATATTTTTTCAAAGCCTTATGCCAAGACACTAGTTTGTCTCATTAGACCTACCAATGCATCGAGGATATATAGCAGGCTCCACCCGTCCCTTATTAAGTCCAATGAATTCCTCATATGAATAGGTTTAAACATAAAAAAAACATTCATATTAAAACTAGCATTCAAAATGTCAATGCTTTATCCATAAACCATGAATGGTATAAAAATAACACATTCTAAGTCAAACATGCAAAACCTTCAATACAATATGGATGCCTTGTATCATAACAAATAAACTTCAAATAAGCTTAAAATAAATCAAAGGATATTGACTTAGATGAAATCAAAACTATTTGAGAGAAATATATGTTTTTTGAAATCATCTAAATGTCACATAATTATAAAAAAAGACATTTACTTTGAAAATATTTTTATAATATAGTATGGTATTATTTAAATATTTTATAATGGCGGAAAATAGATGCACCCACTGTATATGTTAAAAAAGACATTCTTACCCAAATTCTGTCCAAATGGTTAAAAAGGACCTTATTTGGAAAATGACAAGAAAGATTCCTTTATAAACATCTTATAAAAATTAAAAAAAGGGCATAAAGGACATTAACCTATAGTCTGTAAAATAGTATGAATTATTTGAAATACATTTTTATGAAAAATGTATGTGGGTGATAATGAGGTCTTAGTAGATAATTACGTATAAACAACCTCAGATAATGATGAGATTGTAAAATAAACCCTTACCTTGTACTTTTCTTTAGTCAAGGGTAGGATAAGATCTTTTATAATGGTGAAATAATTGTTATTAATTAATACACGAATCATGTACATTAATATGATATCATATATGATCTTTTAACATTGCTTTGTTAGTAATATCTTAGTATTATCGTCGTTACGGGTGTTAACTTACTCGTTTAATTTTATATATTTTTTTAAATAAGCAATGTTTTTTATGGATAGGGTGTATCTTATTGATATCAAGAATGATATCAAGTCCTTAAACATTATTTTTAATCATAAAATGAGAATTAGTCTTGAATGGATACGATGGGGAATGAATCTCATCGCATTCGTGGAGACGGTAGTTCGTACGTACGCACAAGCGAATATATCATTCTATTGATATTAACATCGTATATAATTGTATGGTATGTCATATATACATAATAATTATGATGTTATATTTATTATTTACTTCAATTACACGTCATTATCATACCCATCCAAATAATAATGTTTTGAATAACAATTACCCCACGACATGGAGACGGTTAGCCGTACGTACACACGTATTTGTGACATGTCATTCAAAAGAAGTATAGAATATGAATTTTATTGTACCATATTTATAATAACATCATAGTATATATAAGATACTGGAGTTATTATTTTAAAATGTAAATAACAAATGAATAAGAAGTGGAAGATGAAAGGAACTTGAAAGAGGGTGGTGAAATCATTACCTCTTCTTCGGGTTCTTCCTTTTGATTTGATCAAAATGCCTTCATAGGTTGGCTTTATTATCAAAATAAGGCCTCTAAGATGATGTGAGGGAAGATGAGAGAATATTTGGGCAGGGTTTGGCCGAACCGAAAGTCTTTGAATGTATGAATGTGCGAGAAGGGGGAGTGCCCTTTTATATGAGTCGTGAGGGGAACCTTAGGAAAAACATAAAATATTATTTTATAATAAATTTATATTCGGTTTATAATGGATACAAAATGGATTATTTAGAGGATAAGGTGGTTATGGGTCTAAATACTTTCAACCAATATATTTTATACAGGTTTGGGTCACTATATTAACCATATCATTTATATTTAACTCTTAGTTAAATAGTTTGACAATTACCATGTCTCTTTGTATTTTTAATTTATATAGTTAAAAAACATACTATAACAAGAAAAAAGAACCCCATGTAGTTAATTATTAATATATATAACCTTATCTAAGTAATTTTTCCGAACCTTAGATTTTTAGGAATATAATATTAATTAATAATATAATATATGTTTTAAAAACTCTTTTATCTCAATTTTTACCCTATTTGTTATTTTGTTTTTGATAAATTTATAAAATCATTTTTACATAGAAAAAAATTCATTTAACCAACTCTAATATGTCATATTATCCTTGAAATTTTTTTGAATTCATAAAAAGTCTCATATTACATTTATTTGGATATTTATAGTGACAATTATTTTAATATTTCACTGATTAGGTAATTACTACATCACCATTATGTCATAAATAAATTTAATTATTTTATGTCAAAAAATTATAAATAAAACACTATTATGTTGGAAAACTTTTTATATTTCTAATGAATATTTATAATAAAATTTATCTTATGTATAAACCTATATTAAAAATGTTTTAGTTATTAAACATTGATTTTAACTCTTTTAACTATTCATTGAATTAAATTAAAATAAATGTCCTAATCTAATACAAGTGGACCAAAGTGGTTCATATATAGTTCATGAGGTTGTTTTTGGTCAAATTATACTTATCCAATAGAATTATGACATGTTTTATGGTAATAACAATATAATTTTTACCCTTAGTTATCCTATTTACTTTTAACCGTGGTAAATAAATGTAAATAGTTACTATTCACATAAAAATATTTTTAACTTATTGAACCACATTTTACTCCTTCATATTAACCGTGTCTCCTATAATTTCTAAATTCTACTCACAGAAGTTGTAAAATTATGTTTTCTGTGAAATTGAAAATTTTCCTAGGAGATGGGTAAAATACAGTGAATGTTCAATAAAAATTTTATATATCTAAAATTATTATAAACTAACTACAATGAATTACATTGAACTTATATAGGTATTATGTATCTATTTATACCTAAAATAAATTTAAATATAATAAATAATTATTTAAATAAAAATCCGGGTTTAAACTATAACTCAGTGTTTTTCACTATAGGTTAAAAATTGAATGTTTTCAGAAAAAGACCAAATATTCTCCCTAAGCAAATTTAAATATTCCTAATCCCAAAATGAAGTACATTTTGAAAGGTAATATTTACAAAAATTTAAAAAGTGGGTATTACTATTCATAACGGCTAGTTTGATTGGTTGTGGTGTGTGTTAGAACTCGACGTTGCGTACAATGCATGCTATTGCATTATTCAAAGGGAGGCGTACCATGAAAGCTTGGGGTGTTACAAAAGAGGATAATTTTGAATTACCCTCTCCATTCTAAGGGAATTAGTGAACATTACAAGATCATTTATCAACAAAAGTGACCTCTCCAACACTTTCCTTTTTTTGGTTTAATATTTTTTCAGTTGTGAGTGTGTAAAATTATTTTCATTTCAATAGAAATTTAATGTTTTTTATTATTAATTAAATATCATATTCATCCAACAGTAGTTTTTTAATTTTCATGGTCTTATAATATTTTAAATCATGTTAAAAATTGTCCTTTTTTTAAATTCCTCATTCAATCAAATCTCCATAAATAATTCACTTCATTATTTGTGTCTGTGTTCGACGTACATGTCTTATATTGTCCCTTACATTTTCTTTTATTTTTAACTCATCACCAAAAAAATATTTACTATATTAATAACATAGCAATAAATATGTAAATATACTATTGTGATGAGTCCTTATTTGGGCATATTAATTGATCGAGGCATTTTTTTATCATTGAGTATTCTTTAGGATATCATTATTTATGTTGAACATAAACTCTCATGGAATAATGAATTTTTTTAACATGTGGATACCATGAATTATTTTGATCCACAAATACACTATCATAAATAGGTACTAATTATGATTAGACCCCTAGCCATGTTATAGATGGTATTAAATCCTAAACAGTTGGGAATTCGGATCAAATTCATCTTCTGAAGTGGGTGTTAATTTAATGTCATATAATGAAAAGATCAATGATGTCATAAGATTAAATCCCCAATAGTGATCTCACCATAATTTTTATAAATTTGTTAATTCTATGTAAATTAATCAATCATTTCATTTTCACTATGAAAACCCCCCATCAAAAAAAATATTCAGAAAAACAATTGAATATTAAAAACAAGTATTGCTAAGGATTCGACCCGAGTATCATTTGACACATTATTAGAGCATAAAACCATTGAATGGACGATATGATACAATCTTTTATACTTAAAATCAATTTGTTTCCGAGGATGGTTGCTTATGTAGTTGTTATTTTTTTGTTTTAGTAAAAAAACTATAATAAAAGTTAAAAATTTGACCACAAAAATAAAAAAAACCAAATTGAAAACTCCATATTCTCTGAAAAATAATAAAAATAAAATAATAAGATAATCCCACCTTCCTTATCTTTTCCAAACAACTATTAATTCCCATAATCCTCCCAAAACATGTGTTGGATTTTTTTACCTACAAATCAAGTTAAATATTCTCTGATATAGGAGGAACATTGAGAATAATAAAATCCGTCTAGAACCATTCATTGTCCAACCAATTGAACTTGATAGGGCCAATCCTAAAGAACAAAACAAAAAATAACTCTCTACCTAAGATATTAATAACCAACCCCATGGTATTCACTATCAAAATATTGAGGCTGATTTCAATCTCAAAATGGTTTTGATTCATCTTATTCCTAATTTCCATGGCCTAACTAGTTATGATCCTCATCTTCATCTGAAATAGTTCTAAGTGGTGTGATTTAGAATGAATCCTCTAGGGGTGTCTGAAGAAAAAATTAAACTTCGAGCATTCAATTTCTCCCTAGATTGTTCTACCATGTCTTGTCCCTACTACCTCCCTATCAACTATATAAACTCATGGATGGAAATTAATCATCTCTTTCTAGAAAAATTATTTCCTACATCTCGTATCACTTCTATCTAAATAGAAATAAGTGGTATCCATCAATTACCAAATGGAGCACTCCATGGGTAGTGGTCGATTATCCAAAATCATGATCCAGCATTCCCACATCTCCAAATCCATTTCCAACTCATGATCCAATAATAAGATGAGTGGTTATTATCTATGCAGGTAACACTCATTATTAGCATATGTGGAGGTGTTGTTGTTGACAAAACTCATGCAGCTTCACAAGATCTCATAAGAAATATGGATTCCAACACGCAAAAATTCAATACACGAGAACATGATCAAGACAAAAAAATTCCTGATAATCAATCAATAGATCCCAACAATATGAATGAGTGGATGTGTGAACTTACATGTCTTGTGCATTAACTAACTGTGGCCTCCAATTCTCAAACCTCATTTCCTGCACAAACTACGTTCCCTATACCTAAAAACAATGTAATCTATAAATCAGATTCCCATCCAACAAAGACATGTCCAAAACTTCATGTGGGTCCATATAATTCTTCTAATACAAAGGAGATTAATATATCATATTCTCAGAGGAACACCAACCCTCAACAATTAGATCAGATCATTAGAAACTTCAACCAACGTCATTCTGATCACTTCTATTTTACATTTAATCCAGGATTTTGTTATAGTAATCCCATTTCTCATCCCACTCAATTCCCTCCTAAAAACACAAACCAATTCCAATATGGTCAATGTTTTGGTATCTTCTAGCTACCTTACCATTTTATTCATCATCCTCAATGGTTCATTCCTCCTCTTGATCCTCATGGATTCTACTATTTATATGAGCCTTATCAATTCACTACCCTATAAAATAACATTCCAAAGTACGAAAATCAAGTTAATTCGAATTCATTACAAGCCTCTTCTTCCAAGAATCCCTGGGAATGTGCAGTAGAATTTCATTCCTCGTTCACCAGATTAAGGATTAAAACAATGAATCCCAAATTGGACATATGAATCCCATCAAAGAGAGTAGAAACAACTAAGGTCATCCAAAATCCCATCTCAACCACAACAAAACCTTAAGGAAAATAGTAATGAAATATAACTTAATTCATGAAAGAAAATTGTCATGCCAAATGAGGAGTCCTCTAACTCTTCATTAAATAGTGATCTAGAAAATGAAAAGAAATAGAAAAAATAAAAGGAGCTATAATCCACTCCCTCACATAATTTTATTCCACTAAGTATCCCAAATTATTTTCAATATATTGTCTCTAAGATGAAGAAGTCCATTAACCTGAACCTGAAATTCTTGACATGTTCAAATGCGTAGAAGTGAACATTACCCTCATAGATGCCATCACATAAATTACTAATTATTAAAAGATTTTATAGGATATATTAATCCATAAGTGGCAGTTTAAGACCTTTTAAAATGTTTCACCCCATCATTATATACCCATAAAGTGAAAATACACAGGGAAATTTACTATTCCATTCCAAATATGGAGTTCTAACATCGATGAAGCATTAATTACCTAGGAGCCTTGATATATGTCATTCCAAAATTCATTCCTCATACATTGTTCTACGTGACTTTCACCCAATGTGTGTTATCATCCATTTATCCAATCGATTCACAACCAATCCTGAGGGAATAATTGAGGATGTTGTTTTCTAGGTTAGTAATCCTCTATTCCCATCTGATTTCTATGTCCTTGACATGGAAGGTGAAATGAAATCTTCTCGACCTCCGTTAATTCTAGGAATACCATTCCTACATACATATAGAACTAATATTGATGTACATGTGGTCATATTATCAATGGAAGTTGGTTACTAAATTGTCATGTTAATCATTTTTTAATCCAATAGATGCCCATTTGAGGATCACTATACCTTCTTAGTCCATGATTCTAATGAAAATTATAATATTGTATTCACCCCCATTTCATCATGTCCATAATGTATTAATGAGAGTGAAGATTCTGATATTTCCTCCATGATTAACCAATTCATAAATGTGGATGTTGATGGTATCCATTCATTCATATATTCCATCAATCTAGAGGATCATGAAAACTATCTGGAATCCCATACCAACTATGATCTTTATTATTCCATGTTGGATAGTATTAAGAAAAATTAATCAAAACCAACTGAAAGATCATCTTATATTACCAAGTTTTCTACCCCCAAAATGAAATATATGACTAATATGAAACCAATTATTGCACAACTAGAAAATATAATCCTCTTCAATGATCACTCTTATTTTTTTATTGTATCTTCCACAAATACTAAAACTGAGGATTCCAAGCTTGATGTGATTTTAGAATAAATCAAAACATCTTTAGTTTGAAACCTAGGTGACATAACAAGAATCAAACCTTCTCCATTCATGCATCACATCCATATTTAGGTACCATTAAAACTAATTAGACAACCACAAAAAAGACTCAATCCACTCATACTTGAGGTAGTTATGGAAGCTATTTACTATATTCTCCAAGATGGTATTATCTACCCAATTTCTGATAGATGATTTGTTAGTCCAATACATGTGGTACCATTGATGTATGGGATAACTGTTGTCACTAAAGAACACAGATAGGTGCTCACTACTCATTTGAAAAACAAATGGTGTTTGTGCATCGACTACTGGAAATTTAATGCCAAAACACAGAAAAATCAGTTCCCTCTTCCATTCCTTGATCAAATTCTAGAATGAATAGACATAAATTCACACTATCTCATTATTTATGTATACAATTGCTAATTATAAATCTAAATAACACTATATGATCATGAAAATAATTCTTTTACATGCCACTTTAGAACATATGAATATAGGATAATTCCTTTTGTCCTTTATAGTGCTCCTGCAACATTCCAGAGGTGTATGATGAGTATATTTTTAATATTCATTGAGCACTTCTTGAAGTTAATCATGGATGAATTTACCATTTATGTTGATTCATTTTAATCCTACTATAATACTCTATTTATATTCCTTAAAAAATGTGTCAAATGTGTCCTTGTTCTGAATTATGAAAATGTTCATTTCATCGTTAATGTTGGGATTATTTAATAAATAATAATTTAAAAAGATTTTATTCAAGTTGATCATCCTAAAATTGATGTTATACAGTCTATTCAAAAACTAACCATATATTAACACATGTGTTCATTCCATGTTCATGCTAGGTTTCTCAGAAATTCGGTCATAACATCCATAGAATTGCCATCCCACTCACTTGGATGGTACAAAATGATGTTACATTCCATTTTTACGAGGCTTGAAAGAGATCAGTCATTGAACTCAAATCTTTTCTTAAATTTTACTTAATAATTCAACCCCCATATTGGGCCTTACATTTTGAATTTGTGTGTGATTCTTTTGATAGATCCATCAAATATGTTCTTCTATAAGGAAGACAAAATATTCCTCATGTCATCCATTATGCCTTAAACAAATTTGATGCACCTCATTATCACTATAAAGTGAATGAAAATGAACTTTTTGCAGTGTTTTTTTCCATAGATATATTAATTCCCTATCTCCATGGTGCCAAAATCTCCATCCTCATTATCCATTCTTCTATAAATTTCTTACTAAATAAATTATTCCAACCTGAGGCTAAAAATATGGATCTTGATGCTCCAAGAGTTTTACAAGGTTATTAAATGTAGACATTGAGAAGAAAATATTTTGGTTGATCACCTGATTGTAATTTCAAATACATCTAATTTTGATATAATTGATCTTGAATTTTTATCTAAGCACGTTTCATCTATAAAACCAAAGCTACCATCGTATGCCCCAATTGTAAACTACTTTGTTTATGGTGTATTCCAAACCAATGTTTCAAAATAAAAAAAAAGAGAAGAATAAAATTGATTTAAAATTATATTTTTGGGAAGATAGTACTTTTTGGATAACTAGGGATAACATGGTAATTAGGAGATGTGTCGATGAAGATTGAAATTCCTCCATTTTGGAATTTTTTCACTCAATGACTGGTTGTGGCAACTTGGGAACACAAAGTACCCCACTAAAGAACCAAGAATCTGGATTCTTCCAATCTCAACTCTTTAAGGACTCACATGAGTGTTGTAAATCATGTCCAACATTCCAATTGTTTTTAGCAATTTCTAAAAGAAAATTATCCAAAATTCCTTAATATTTGGTGAGATCTTCATTATTTCGGGCCACAATTTCATTATACAATTTCCACCCTCTAATGAATTCTCAAAAATTATTCTTTTTCCTGATTAAGATTCTAGAAGGGTTGATATAGTTACACTATCCTTCTACTCATATCATTACATTATTTTAAGCATAATAAATCATCATATTACAGTCAAAGGATCATAATATCTATTTTCTTCGAAGACTAGGTACATAAATTAATCATCATAAAAACATTTATTAAATCTATATAATGAACTCTTATCTTCCAATGCTCTCATACATCTTCATAAGACAACCTGGTGATTAAATGAAAAAAGGGATGACCTAAAAATCTCAATAAGGGAATAAGCATAAGAATAAAGAATTAGAACAAGGGTTAGAAGGAATGAGAAAATGATATAAAAATCCATGGAACATATTTAATCATAACATATAAACAGGGGATCATAAAAATATAGATTCATAGTAATGTGGATGAACATTAATCCGAAAATTAGCATTACTAAATGTTTAATTCCCAATGAAGAGTGCATATCAAGGTTAACCACCAAGACCATTGCACATAGTAGCATGAGTCAAGGCTAACTACCAAGTCCATTGTAAATAAAATATCAAGAGACTAACCTTTGCCTAATTAATTGGATATATATCTGGGTTCACCCATATTATCACATTCATGAATATTAATTACACATAAATAATCATTCATAATCAAGAATACATTAAAATTATGGTACACATGAAACAAATGGTAATCATAATAATATCATAAAGCGTTACCAATTTGAATATCATTAATGTGTCCCTAAAAAAATTAAAATTGAAATTAATAAGGTCTAAAGACATATATCTTGATATTTTAGGTCAAAAATAAGTGACAAATTTTTTGAAAATATTTAGGAAACATTATAATTAAAACATTCTAGTGTGGATTCAAGGAAAATACAAAATATTATTTAAAAAATAAAGGGTAATGATATTTTATATGAAACCAGAAGAACCCCATGAAGGTTTTTATAGGAAAAATACATATTTTATAAAAACAATTGGGGGCATAAAATAGATGATAGAGTGCACCTGAATCAGATAAGAATTTAGGATGTTCCCTTAAAACATGTTTGCTTATCGGGAAGTATTAAGGAGGGAGCCAATTAAAAACATGTATAACCCGGAAATAGAATAATGAAAGGATCGTCAAAATTGTTTTTGAATAAAAAAAAATTATAATATGTTCATTCAATTAATATATATCTTCATTTGGGTAAAAAGAAAGATAAAACAACCTGAAGGAATAATGGTGGTTCGAGTAGAATCCCTTACTGTATGTCTGATGGTGTTCTTACATTGACCATTAATGTCCTAGATAATGAAATTAAATTAATTAATTAATATTTCTAGAACATATTTTATTATGTAACTAAAATATATTAACCTTTTTATGTCCATTCATTACCTTTTTTTAAGTTACGAGGTTCAATTTAGTTTTTTTTTGTTTCATTGGATTCCATGAATGGTTTACTTATATACATGTAAGGATAAACATTTTAGTTGAAAATGGATGTAAAAAATTTGATTTATATGTTATTATTGATCATATAGTGGATTAATTGTTTATAAAATTCATTTGGTTATTTTGATGGAATATTAATCATTATATAACAAATTATTGCTAACCCTTTCGGTTAATTTGCGGTTTCTGTTCACATCAAACACATTTTTATTTACAATATATTATCATGTGTAGAAAATATTTCAGATCTTTTAATTAGATTTAATAAATATATAACAACATTTTTCAACCATAAAATATTTTCATCACTATAATAGAAGATAGTAATAGAAATTGAAAACATGTTTTCATTGAATGTGAGAAATTAACACAACTCAGATGGTGTTTTCATTTCCAGTATAAACGGTGGTTAAAGAAGAAATAATTTTGAGTTATTACATTATTATAACAATATTTCAGTAAATGTAAGTTACTAGAGTTTTAATTACATTTGTATGAGAGTATGTGAATAAATAAAAATAAAATAAATAAAATAAAGAAAATAAAAGAATGAAAAGAGGAATGTACATGCTGAATATATCTTCTTAAGAACCACTGTAAGGGAGAGGATTTGGTCTTTTTAAGAGAACAAGGGTAGATGGATATGGGAGAGGGGTATATGAAATGATTTGAGTATAATTTGAACAAGTACAAGGATTGATATTACTGAAGTGAAGAGGTGAGGTGGGTTTGATATTGGAGAAGAGGAGGGTTTTTTTATTATTTAATTTTTAATTTTATTATTTTTCTCAAAACAAGAAATAGTATATATTCAATGGGAAAAAAAATTTAATATGTGCATATGAATTCAAACCAAATATGATTACATCAACCATGATTAAATAAATTGTGTATTTCGCTTATACTGTATATATTCAACAAATTACAGATTTTTACTATTCACCAAATATTCAGGTATTTCCGAAAAATCCCAAAAAAAATCCCCACAACCATTTTCAATAATTATTATTCAAAAATGAATTAAATTTTATGAAAATAATTTTCTAAATATATTAAATTTAATTTTTATCTAAAATCATAATTTACCTGAAAAAATAAAATTTTTAAAATTTAAACTACTTTTCTGACACATTGGAAAATTAATTAAGGTTTCATAAAATTATCATGTAATATATAGTAATAAAAATAATTATTTATTAATACATTTAATGAAAATATTTTTTTGAAAATTATTAAATTAATTATACAATTAAATAAACATGCCTCCCTAAAACACTAACTCATTGATATAATTATATCATATTATCACTCATAAGATGAATAAATTTTCATTATACTATCAATGGTATGGATACTTATTCACTAGGAAAATTTATTATTCATAAGGGTTGCATTAATATTTATAAGGGTAAAATTACAGTTCATATTATTCAATTACTATTCACCAAAAATTAATTTTGTCTTATCGGACTCCAAACCACTTACCAATCGCAACCGTGTATTTCAGATTTTTGAAATTAAAATTAGAGAAGTTACAATATTATGTTTAAGGGACACATATTACTTATCAGTTCATTTTGTTGTGATTTCAAGTGATTATGATATAATTATATGAATGTAATTTTCAATTAGTAATCTTTATGTTGTTACATTCCCCCCCATACAAATTTTATCCCTCGAAATTTTATTTTGCATACTAGTCCATAAAAATGTGTGGGTACATTTCCTTCATTTTCTCCTCTAGTTCCCATGTTTCTTCTTCATAGTTATGGTTCTACCATAGTACATTGACCAGGCACGTAGTCTTGTTGCATACAGATTTACCTCTACAATATATGATCTTCTCTAGTTTCTCCTTTTATGAAATATCATTCTCTATATATTCCACCTCTTAAGACAATATATATAAAGGATCTGGTATGGACTTCCTTAAGAGAGATACGTCTAAGACATCCTTCACTTTTGAAATGGTAGGGGGAAGTGCTATATGATAGGCCACAACTACTAAATGATCAAGTATCTCTAAGGGGGTGATGTACCTAAGGCATACCTTTCCTTTCATCCCAAACCTCATGACCTTGTTCTATTGAGATATGTGTAGGAATACCATATCTCCAACATTTAACTCAAGGTCCCATTGATGATAGTCCGCAAACATATTCGGTAGACATTGGGCTTCCATGATATGATATTGAATGGTTTTCACCTTCTCCACAATTTCATTAACAATTTCAGGTCCAAGGAGCTTACGGTCACTGACATCATCACAACATACCAATTTTCAGAACCTATTCCCATAATAGGCTTTATATGGTTCCATTCATAAGCTAGAGTCAAAAATTTTGTTATTGGATAATTCAATCATTGGAAGAAATTGGTCCCATCCTCAATTTTTGTCCATATAACACACTCATAACATGTATTCTAGTGTATGAATAGTTTTCTCAGGTGGGGAATTTTTATGAGGATGATAAGCCATACTAAATTTTAGTTCAATGATTAGATCATGTTGGAGACTTTTCCAGAACATCTAGGTGAATCTCAGATCTCTATGGGATACAATAAATAGTGGTGCTTTATACAGCTTTATGACCTCTATTATTTAGATCCATGAATGTTGATCCAATAATAAGTCCTCTTTAATTTTGATAAACTGATATGTCTTTTTATAATGATCCACAATGACCCATATATCATTGTTTCCTCTGGTTATCCTTGGAAGTCCAGTGAAAAGCTCCATAGCGATGTTATCCCACCTCCAAATTGGTATGGGTAGTGGATCCATCATCCCATTTTCATTTTTCTCATTCACATTTTAATATACCAGGCACAATGATTATATTTATAAATCTCCTTCTTATTGTCCCACCAAAAGTTCTCTTGGAGATCTTGATACATCATTGTTCTCCATGGGTAAATAGAGAAGATATAGCTATGTTTGTCATTTAAAATCTCTTTATTTATCTATGGATCATACGGTAAACAAAATCATGACCCATATAATAATACAAATTCCTAATTAATCTTGAATTCAGAGGATTCCCCATTTCTAATAACTTCCACCTTTTTTAGAATTTCCACATCTTTTCGTTGAGCATTCTTTATATTCTCTAGGAGGGATCGTTGAGAAAACATTTTAGAAGGGACTTAGGATGTTCTTCCATTAATGATTCCCATGGCTATCCTCCATAAATATAAGAAGATTGTATCCATTGCAATTCTCATCATTGAGAAAGATGCATTATCATTTCTTCCTAGAGCATCTGCCACTTTATTTTCCTTACCGTGGTGGTAGCTGATTGAACAATCATAATCCATGATAAGTTATAAAAATCATTGATAGTCCATATTATTCCAATTTTGTGTCAATTAATATTATAGACTCTTATTATTAGTATATATCTCACACTTTTCCCCATATATATAATGTTTCCGAATTTTCAAAGCAAAAATCACTGTTGCTAACTCCAGATCCTGTGTGGGATAGTTTTGTTCATAAATTTTAAACTACCTTGAAGAGAAGTCTATCACTTTATCATTTGGAATTACTAGATAGCCTAATACATTCTTTGAAGAATAATTTTACACCATATAGAGTTCTCCACTTTTTGGGAGTGTGTGTATTGGCACATTGATAACCCTATTTTTTATCTCCATAATGATTTCCTAACATTATTGAGTCCTGAAAACATCACCCCCTTCTTGATAATCATGAACTGATCTTCAAAAATCATCTATAATAGACAACAAGACCTATAAATCTATGGATCTATGTTACATATGTTTTCCTGGGTCAATCTTTAACTTCCTTGTCCTGTATGGGTCTATAGATTTTACTTTGCAAGAGATAACAATCCCCAAGGTCGATATACACCCCATAAAGATATCAAATTTACTATACTTTGCATTAATATTATCGTATCTCAGATTCATCAGAACAATACTCAAATGATCTCCATGTTCTTCCTTTATATTGGAGTATATCAGAATATCATTGATAAAAACAACCACAAATTTATTAAGGAAATATCCAAAGAAAATATTCATTAAATCCATGAAAATTGTTGGAGCATTTGTGAGTCCTAAGTGAATCACTCTGAAATCATAGTGAACATACCTAATTCCAAAGTCATTATTCAAAATATCTTCCTTCCTCACATATAATTAGAGATATCTAAACTAAAGTTCCGCCTTAGAGAAATAATTGTCCCCATTGAGATGATTGAAGAATTCATATGTCTGTGGTAGTGGATACTTGTTCTTTATATCTATTTTCTTGAGAACAAGATAATCAATGTAGAGGTGCATTGATAAACCATTCTTCTTGATGATAAAGACAAGATCACCCCATAATGAATCACTCGATCATATAAAACCCTTCTGCTAATTATCTTGTAACTGCATCTTCAGCTCTACTAACTCTATAGTCGCCATTATATAAGGTGTATTTGATATAGGGAGAGATCAAGAAATATGTTCAATTGAGAACTCAACCTATCAATCAGGAGTAAGGCTATAAAATTATTCTGGAAATACATTTTTGTAATCCCTCATGAAGTGCATAGATTTGAGTAGTATCATCTCATGTTTCTCAATCATTTGAACAAGAATTGTGTACTCATAAGGGTGTGATATCAATACATGAGACAATGATTCTAATGAAGATTCATATTCCTCATTAAACATGTAATGAATTGTAGTATTCTTTGGGAATTTAAGAGTGTTATCTCTTTCTCAGTAGTTGATGTTTTCTTTGTATAAAAATATATAATCAATGCAGAAGATAACATTTAAATCTACTAAATGATATATGATGAGTGTTTCTGGGAGGTACATTCCACAAAAGTTAACAGTGGAGGTGTTAGATACTTGGGATAAAAAAATTTACCCATTTTATGTCCTCATAGATATATCAACCTAAAAATATTGAGGTGGATTTGAATAGATTTAACAGACTTGAATGATATGAATGAATGCATAGAACCATAATAAAATAATATTTTCTATATTCTGGAATGATTAACTAGCATACAAATCACCACATCCATTTTTTGATAAACTTTAGTTATAGTGATAGTATAAGCCCTCCATTAATTCCAAGGATGATGTTTTTCATTTCCTTGAACAACCCTTTTATTAGGGAAACTTTTCCCATATTTCCCATACAACATATAGTTATAACAATGCACTACAGGATGAGTATTGATCTGAACCTTCATTTATTCTTCCACATTTGGGGGATTCTCCACATCCTTCCTATAGTTCCTCATAAAATGTCACATTCTTCCACATTTAAAGAATTTCCTGGTTCCCTTTAGACTATTTCTAGGATGCTTCATCCCACAATTTTGACATGTGGGATGTTATATATTCTTTCTATCATGGGATTTATTTTCCAAACCCACCATATTTGACTCCATCTTATACATTTTTTCATCAGTCCCAAGAGACCATTGAGGTTATCCAACTTCCATTTCAACTTTTAGGGTACCATGGACAATATCCTCATAACTATTAAAGTCATGAATTTGAAAAACTTTTTGGAGACTCGGCTTATGTCTGCTAATTAAGTGATCCACCATGGTTTTGGTGTTCATAAAAAAGTTGGAGATATATCATATAATCCTTGTGATGTTTTCTTCATACACCTTGATGGAATTGTCTTCCATATTCTTATGTATGCGGAACTATCTTCCCATATTGATACCGAGATTTTGGGTAAACTATTTATTGAAAAACATTTTATTAAATTCCTCTGAATAAATGGAATCAATTTTCTTCCTAGGACATAATATTATTGATTAGTTTCCACCACTTTTCAGCTTTAACTTCAAAACCATAGACTGCCAATATGAATTTCTCTTATTCTATGCACTTTAAGACTGATAATATCTTTTCAATTGAGTTAATCCATTGTTCTGTGATGAAGGGTTCAAAAGATCTACTATACATGGGAGGCCTTTTTCACATGATGGATTCAATGGAAATGTTTTCTTTCCTTGGAGGAGGATAGAGTTCCACCTGATTCAAGTTATTATTCATAACATGAGCCAGTTAGGGAAGTATTGTCATGATTTTTTGATCACCAATTACCATCAAATAAATTATATAATTACGGAAATATTCAAATTTCCTATAATATTTGTTGTTGTCTAGTGTTACTCATTTTCCCGTCATTAAATAAGAAAAAACCATACAATTATATGTCATGAATACATAGATATAAATCATAAAAGGGAAACATTAAAAAGAAAAGGATATAATCATAAAGGAGATTTATATTCTCATATGTGATTCTATAGTTTTAAATATATATTATCCTTGATCTATTTCTTTTCTTATATTCTTATGGGCTATTTTTTAATCCCTTAATAATGGTTTGTTCTTTGCTTATTCATTTAAAAAAGAAAATCCCCTGGGAGTGTCAAACCAACAATGAATCAGGGACCACTGTCATGCACTAGTTCCCATTCACATCCAGCTCAAATTGGTGTTTTTTGGTATTACCCCTAGGTACATTTATTCTAGATACACATCCACTTTTTTTTATCTCGAATTGGATTTATTTTATTGATAAACCAATTTCTCAATACATAACAATATTTTAGGATGTTTTATTATAAATAGTCTCAACCCTAATGTTCATTCTAATTTACTCTATTCTTAATATCAAAAAATAACTATATTATCCTCTGATACAATTTACAGTTACCCAATACTTTTAAACATATCATTAAATGATATTAATCGTAATAAAGAATCATATTGAAATCCAATCATTGTAATGTCTAGTGACTTAAAATACTGGGTACGTAAATTAAAAATCAAAAAATAAACTTTTATTAATTCTTCATAATGATCTCATATCTTCCATTTTTCTCATAAAACTATATAGGATAAAATAGTCATAACAGAAAAAATGTATGAGCTAAAAAATCCCAATAAGGGAATAAACATAAGAATAAAGCTTTAGAACATGGGTTTGAAGGCATGACATAATGATATAAAAAGGCATGATACATATGGAATAATAACATATAAACATTGTATAATATAAAAAAAATTATATAAACATGGATTCATATTAATGTGGATGAAACATAAACTAATACTTTTTCCTTATTCATGCATCATTGCACATATTGAAGCACTTGTCAAAGTTAACCACCAAGGCTGTTTGACATGGTAGCTTGAGTCAATGCTAACCTCTAAGACCATTGAACATAACGTCTCATTAGACTAAACATGACTCAATGAATTGTATTTATATCTTGTTTCACCCAACTTAACATTTTCATGAATTTTAATTACACATAAATAATCATACATAATCAATCATACATAAACATTAGGGTACCAATAGAAATGATTGGGTGTGATAATCATAGCATAAAGTGTAACCAATGGGTGTATCATAAAATCAAACATGAATGAATGGAACATGAAAATTAATAAGTTATAAAGTCATATATAATGATAGATGATGTCAAATAGAAGTTACAACTTGTAATGAAATTTATTAAAGAAACCTTCGAATTAAAACATTTTAATACAGGTTTATGAAATATATTAAAGACCATTTAAAATAGAAATGGGTGTGATCTTTTATATAAAAGAAAAATTTAAACAAGAAGGTTTTAATAATAAAAATACTTATTTTATAAAAACAATAGTGTCTTGAAATAGATGACAGATTGTACATGAAATTGGGTAAGAATGTTGGATGTTCCGTTAAAATGGGTTTTCATATTGGGATGTGTTGAGGAGGTAACAACATTAAAACTTGTTTATACATGAAAGAGGAGAATGAATGGATCTTTAAAAATTAGTTTGGGGAATATAGAAATCATTTATAAGATGTTGACAAAAAAATATAACATCATTTTGGTAAAAAGAAAGATATAACCACCAGGAGGAATAAAGGATGTTCGGGTAGTATCCCTTACCTTAAGACTGAAGGGGTTCTTCCCTAGATCATAATGTTCTGAATGACCAGATTAAATTCATAAATTAATATATAAATAACCTATTAATTATGTAATTGATTTTCTATAATAGTATTAAGTTCATTAATGACCTTTTGGATTGGTTTAGAGGTTCAATTTCATTGTTTGTTTCATAGGTTTTCATCATATGTTTACTTATATAAATGTATGGTTAATTATTAATTTGGATGATTTACAATTCATAAGGATCATATTAATACCCATAAGGTTAAAATTACTATTCATAATTGTCAATTACTATTCACTTAAAAACAATTTTGTCTTATTAGACTCCAAACATCTTACTGATCGCAACCATGTAAGTAAGATTTTTGATATTCAAATCACAGAATTGGAAATATTCTATTTAAAGGTCACATAGTACTTATTAGTTCATTGTATTTTGATTTCATGTAATTATAACATAATTATATGAAGATAATTTCCCTTCATTAATCCTTGGGTCCTTATAGTCGGGGCCAAACCCACTAGGATGTATGATGCACATACTGTTAGATATTTTCTAAAACCCCGTATTTTCCATTTTTTTGGAACACTGATTTCCTTGATAAGAGATTTAGAAACTCATTTCTATAATCGAACCATAAAATCTATTTTTAAAATTAATGGGGTTGTACATATAACTTCAACTGCATATCACCCCCAAAAATGGCAAGGAAGAAAATTCTAATAGAGAAGTGAATAGAGTACTTGATTGAATTGTGAATCCCACCATAAGAGGCTTTCCTAAAAGACATGTTGAAGCGCTTTGGGATTATCGAACTACCTATATAACACTAATAAAGGTGTCTCCATTTCATCTAGTTTTTTGAAAATCACATCATTTACCCATTTAAATCCAATATAAGTATTTTTGGGCTATGAAAACATGTAATCTTGATTTTGAAAAATCTAGTGTAGTAATATTTTGACACCTGACAGAATTGGATAATCTTAGACTATATTTTTATGTAAACATGAATCTCTATAATGAACAGTACAAGGTACTCCCTGACTAACACAGCATACGAAATGTATTTCATGAAGATGAAAAGGTAATTCTATTCAATTCTCAATTTCGACTTCACCCATGTAAGATTAATTCTCGTTGGGAAAGACCTTTAATTATCATTCATATTTACCCATTTTTTGTAGTGAATGTATAATAAAACTCTTACAAAAAAGATATTTTGGGTCAATAATCATCAGTTAATGCATCCCCATGATATTAAACACATATTTGGAACCACATCGACATCCATCAAATCGCCAATATCTCTAGTTGAACCACCACTGGATAGAGATCGTGGCCCACCAAATTCAAAATAGGGGGAACCTATTTTCTTTAACAGTATCCCTATTTCTCTCACTCTCTCTATCCCACTTCATCTCTCTCTCTTCCTGATTTATCATCTCTGGTTCCCATTTTTTACCACTTTTTTCATTGAATTTTTCCTATCTTTCAGTTTTGTGTGGGTGTATATTAAAAAAGAAATAAAAAATTTGGAATGCTTATTTTTTTATTTGCAAATTAATTTTATCCCCAACCACGAGAAATGAAATTAAAATTCATGCTAAGGTCACATATGACCATCTTTTCAAAATACTTGTTTTACAACAATGATTGGGAGTATTGAGTTTCTGGGCTATTGAGTTGAATTTACTAAATTGGTGTGCTTTAATATGATATTGTCATTTTCTAAACCACATGAGAATCACAATATCCAAATAGCATCTCATTAACCTCAAATTAATCATCTATTTAAAAGCCCCTTTGAACCAATTAATAACATTTAATTGAAATTCACATTACAATCCAAATATCTTGTCCCACCCAATATATACACGGAATTACAGTGCATAATATATTGAAATTTTATTGTGGGGGGAATGTATTTTATTTTTTCTTCAATTTTTGTGATTTTGAATATTTTGTCATATAGTTGAGGGTAAGAATCCATTTTTATAACGACCCATACTTTACATACATTGTTAATACTTCAAAATTGAAGCACACTTATTACAACATATGAAAAAACCACAACGGACCGTATAGGTATAGTGTCTTTAGAAACTGGGAAACATAAACAACTGGTTCATAAATCTTCTACAGTGTCTCCCATTTATTTTATCATATCTAGGGTCCCTTTTAGCATATTCTACTTAATATCCATCTTCATGACCTGGGGAAAAGAAAACATACAAAAAGGGGTGAGCTCAAATGCTCAGCAAGGGCAAATGAAGGAAATAAAAATCATATCATATACTTTTGAAAATCATAACCTGCAAAAGAGATCATAATATCTTAACATGGAATAAATCATAGAAGTGAAAATGAGATCCCCATAATCATAACATAAAACATGAAACTTTGTGGCATGCACACATAATCATGGAAAATCATTTCTTGTTAGTCATGACTCATTGCCAAGACTATCTTAGCGGACAAAGTCCATTTTTGAACTGACTTCACTCCTCGTTTCAGTCCTGTATCACTGAACCGAAATAACCTTCCATTCCAGCCATGTCTATATCTTGAGATATAAATCTTTACCCAACGCATTGGAGGGAGATATAGTTCCCACCCATCTTATAATGAATCCTTTCTTATGTGTGCCACATAATCATAAATCATACATCATCGCATAACACATGGAACAAAAATGGGATTCTTGAAACATCATGACATCATAAAACAAATCATATAAGGTAAATGACTTCATAAAAATAATTCCCTCACAACATAATCAAATCAATGTAATAATAGGGATAAAAACAGAACCCTATATTATCTTACATGGAAAATAATTTTGATAAAACATTTGAACTCCATTCTTGAGGAAAATATCCTTTCTACTTCAAAAACACTTTTCTTTTCTTAACATGTTATACAATTATAAACTAAAATAAGTTGATTAAAAATAAACTTGAAAACTTATAAATGAAGATTCTTGGAAATAATGTTTTAAAAATCCATTCTTTCCGTATAAGTTAAAAAAGCATTCTTCGTACTTTTGTCGGAAAAGTCAAAAAGTACCTTGTACGAAAAATGACCAAAGATTCCTTTCATATCCTTTACTAAAAACTCACCGAAGGGTAAAATTGGATTTAAACAATTGTAGGTTGATGAAAAAAATATTACATATTGAGTAAACATGGATGTGGATGATAAAATACACCCCAGTAAATACCAATGTATAAACAATCTCGGATAAAAATTATATTGTGATATTTCCCTTACCTTAGGACCGATTTGCTTTGTATGTGTCCAAAGCTCCTGTATAATGGTTTAAATAATGTTATTTACTTATTCCAGAATCATACATATTGATATGATATCATATATGGTCATATTCTTAGCTTCTTATTAGTAATATTTCATTGATACTTGTTACTCGGGTCTTTATTGCCTTTTGTTCTTATGCGTGTTTTGCCGAATAAATTCTTATTCTTCTTTTAAGGTTATAGATACCTTATATCCAGAATTGTATTAGTTTAAAATATATCATATTTATTCATTCAATTCATTTATATAATTACTATGTAATGATGATCATGTAGAACGAGTCGCATCACATCGTGGAGACGGTATTCCGTACGTACGCACGAGCGATGATATTGTTCCCATGATCGTGGAATTGTATTTAAGTGTATTTATACTATTTCAGTATCAATATAACTTTATTATAATCATATATAGTTACTCATTACACCATTATACCCATCCTTGTAAGGTGATGGTGGAAAATAGATTACACCACGGCGTGGAGATGGTATTCCGTACGTACGCATGCGCGGTGATTTCATTTTTCCGTAGGATGGATAGAAGGTGAATTAGGGTTGTTTAATATTTATAATAACATATCAGTATGTAAGTAATACTGATGATATTACTTTATCATGAAACAACTAAAGAAGAAGAAGTTGAAGAAGAATGAAATTGAAATGATCGGTAATGGATATTACCTCTTCTTTGAAACGCATATTTGAATCCTCCACTTAGGGAACTAAGATTGGTCTTTGAAGAAGACCAGGACCTCTAGTATTATTCTAGGGAAGCGGAGAAGGGATTTTGGCAGGGGTTGGCCGAGCTTGAGTGCTTAAATTGGTGTGAGGAGGAGGGGGAGGAGGTCCCCTTTTATAAGGGAGGAGAGGGGCACCTTAGGAATATCTCAAAATATTATTTTATATTAAAGTCCAAATCGGTTTATAATGGTTCCAAAGTGTCTTTTTTAGAAGTTAAAGTGGGTATGGGTCGAAATCCTATCAACCAATAGGATTTAGACAAGCTTAGGTTATTATTTTATCCTTATAAATTGGATTTAACTCTAAGTTAAATAATTTAACTTTTACCGTGTCTTTTTTTTTCTTACACTATATGGTTAATAAACTTACTATAACATGCCAAAAGAACCCCAAGTTGTTTATTATTAATATATATATCCTTATATAAGTCATGTTTCCTAAGATTAGATTTTTAGGAATAAAATAACAATTAATAATATAATATTTGATTTAAAAAGTATTTTGTGTCAATTTTGTCACTATTTGATATATGATTTTTGTGAAAGTCATAACAGAATTATATGTTCGAACCAAGTTGATTAAATCAACCCTAATGTATAATAGTAACCTATAAAATTATTGTAATTCATAACTAGTCTCAAATTACATTTATTTGGGCATTTATAACATCAATTATGTTAACATTTCCTTAAAAGGGTAATTACTGCATCATCGTTGTGTCATAAATAAATAAATTTATTTAAAGTCTAAAAATTATAAATAAAATATCATTATGTGGGAAATCGTTTTATCTTTCTAATGAATATTTATAATAGAATTTATCTTATGTATAAACCCATATTAAAAATGTTTTAGTTATTAAACTTTGATTTTACCTATTTTAACTATTCATTAAATAAAATAATATTAAATGTCATAATCTAATCCAAGTGGACCTAAATGGTCATATTATATTCATAAGGTTGTTTTTGGTCGAATTAAACTTATCCAATAGAAATAGGACACGTGTTAGGGTAATAGTAATATCATATTTACCCTTAGTTACCCTATTTACTATTAACCGCGGTAAAAAAAATAAAAAGATACTATTCACCATAAAATTATTTTTATCTCATTGATCCACATTTAACTTACTGATATCAACCGTGTCTATCTGATTTTCGAAATTCCATTCACAGATGCGGTAAAATTAAGTTTTATGCAAAATTCAGTTTTTAACCTACCACTTAGTGGTTTCACTATTCATCAAAAATTGAAAGTTTCCAGAAAAATACCAAAATTTCACCCTAGGCTAATTTCGGTATTCCGAATCCAAGAATGAAGTCCATTTTGAAAGATAAAATTTCAAAAATTGGTTATTACTATTCATAACAGCTATTTTAAATAATATTTTAATAGCATATCGCCGTTTAGTGAAACTCGATATTCCGTACAACGCAAGCTATCGAGGAAGGTCACTATTGCGTGTAAAGCAAGCCAAGCCAGTGTTGTGTAGAAAAATATTCCTTTGATGATTTATATAACATAAAAGTCTCGGGTGTTACATTCTACCCCCCTAAAAAAGAATTTCGCCCTCAAAATTTTTCACTTTGTAACAAACAGATGAGGATACTACTCCCCCATCATATCCTCAAGCTCCCATGTAGCTTCTTCAAGTTGGTGGTTCCTCCATAAAACTTTCACCAATCGAGTGGTCTTGTTTCGTAGGACTTTTTCGCTACGATCCAGAACCACTATCGGTTGTTCTTCATAAGAAAGATCTTGCTCCAGCGGTACAACTTCTGAGCTGAGTACATGTGAAGGATCAGGTATGTACTTTCTCAGGAGAGATACATGGAACACATCGTGAACTTGAGAGAGATTCGGTTGAAGTGCCAATCGGTAAGCTACCTTCCCAACACGATCCAGTATTTCGAAAGGACTGATATATCTAGGGCTCAACTTCCCCTTCTTTCCAAATCTCATGACTCTCTTCCAGGGAGATATCCGGAACAACACTTTATCGCCCACTTCAAACTCTAGGTCTTTTCTTCGGTTGTCGGCATAACTTTTCTATCGACACTGAGCTGCTCTTATGTGTTGTTGAATAGATCTGACCTTTTCTTCCATTTCATCAATGAGATCAGGTCCTAATAGCTTTCTTTCCCCAGCTTCATCCTAGCAAGTTGGAGTCCTGCATTTCTTTCCATAGAGAGCTTCATAAGGAGCCATCTGAATACTGGAGTGAAAGATATTATTATAAGAAAATTCCACCAAAGGTAGGTGTTGATCCCAACCTCCTTTGAAATCCATAGAGCAAGCTCTCAACATATCTTCTAGGGTTTGAATTGTTCTCTCAGACTGACCGTCTATCTGAAGATGATAAGCAGTGCTGAAACTCAACTATGTATCCAGAGTATGCTGAAGACTTTGCCAGAACATCGAGGTAAATCTCGGATCCTGATCAGATATAATAGAAAGTGGTACTCCATGCAATCTTACCACTTCCTTTACATATATCCTGGCAAGCTTATCTAGAGAGAAATCCTCTCTAATATCAATGAAGTGTGTAGACTTTTTAAGATGATCAACTATGACCCAGATAACATTATTGCCTTTGGATGTTTTAGGAAGTCCTGTGACAAAGTCCATAGTGATATTTTCCCATTTCCATTCGGGTATGGGTAATGGTTGTAACATCCCCCTAGACTTCTGTCTCTCAGCTTTAACTTGTTGACAAACCAAGCATCGAGAGACATATTCAGCAACATCTCTTTTCTTGCCATCCCACCAGAAGTACTCTTTTAGGTCCCTATACATCTTCGTGCTTCTAGGATGAATAGAGAATGAAGAACTATGAGCCTCATCCAGCAGCTCCTTCTTTAATTTGGGGATGGGAGGAACACAAACCCGATTCCTGAACTTTAATATCCCATCACAATCAAGGTTGAATTCAGGAACATTTCTCACCTTCTTTTGTAACTCGACATATTCTTTCTGTGCCTCTTCAATCTTCACATGTATAGATGGTTGAACATTCATTTGAAAAAGATAAGATTTTTCCCCTTCCATTATAATTCCAAGATCCATCCTTTGTAAATCCATAAATATTGGATGTTTTGTGATCCTCATCATGGATAAACTAGCATGGTCTTGTTGACTTAATGCATCTGCCACCTTGTTTGCTTTCCCAGGGTGGTAATGGATTGAGCAGTCATAATCCTTAATCAGCTCCAACCATCTTCTTTGACACATATTCATCTCCTTTTGTGTGAAAATATACTTTAAACTTTTATGATCAGTATAAATATCACACCTTTCACCATAAAGGTAATGCCTCCAAATAATTAATTCAAATATTACTGCAGCTAACTCCAAATCATGAGTTGGTTAATTTTGCTCAAGTATTTTCAACTGTCGTGAGGCATAAGCTATCACCATATCATTTTGCATAAGAACACACCCCAATCCCTTCTTGGATGCATCACTATAGATCTCAAACCATTCTCCACTACAAGGCAGTGTGAGCACAGGTGCACTGGATAACCTTCTTTTCAACTCCATGAAATTCTCTTCACATTCCTCTGTCCAAACAAACTTAACTCCTTTCCGAGTCAACTTGGTGAGTGGATAAGATAATCGGGAAAAATCATTCACAAAACGTCGATAATATCCATCCAAACCAAGAAAACTTCGGATCTCAGTTACTGTTGTTGGCCTCGACCATCTTTCGATAACCTCTGTTTTTGCTGGATCCACAGATATCCCCTCTTTTCAGATTATGTGACCCAAAAATGCAACTTTTTGAAGCCAAAATTCACACTTGGTAAATTTGGCGTAATGCTTCTCCTTTCTCAGGGTCTTCAATATAATTCTAAAGTGATCTCCATGCTCTTCCTTGCTCTTGGAATAGACAAGAATATCATCTATAAAGACTACCACAAATTGATCAAGATAGTCTCTAAAGACTCTATTCATTAGATCCATGATGATAGCAAGGGCATTAGTAAGACCAAATAGCATCACTATAAATTCATAGTGTCCATACCTTGTACGGAAAGACGTCTTTGGTATATCCTCCCTTTTGACCCCTAATTGATGATACCCTGAACGAAGATCAATCTTGGAAAAGTATAGAGGTCCGCGTAGTTGGTAAAATAAGTCATCAATGCGTGGGAGAGGATATTTTTTCTTGATAGTGATCTTGTTAAGTTCTCGATAATCAATGCAGAGTCTCATTGATCCATCTTTCTTCTTAACAAATAGAACAGGTGCTCCCCAAGGTGACGCACTAGGGCGTATAAATCCCTTATCAAGATTCTCTTGGAGTTGCTTCTTCAGTTCCTGCAACTTAATTGGGGTCATTCTATAAGGTGTCTTTGAAATAGGAAAAGCACCCGGTACGAGTTCTATTGAAAACTCAACTTCACAATTTTGTGGAAGACCCGGTAATTCCTCCAGAAAGACATCATCAAACTCCCATACGATGGGCATATTCTTAATCATGAGTTTCTCACCAACAATTTGTGATAATTAACCTTCATTTAGTGGAATTAATACCCATAAAATGGAAGAAACTTCCACTAGAAGGTTATGTTCATCCTTGCATTGATAGACGATCATAGATTGATCTGGAATATGAAATGTGACTTCCCTTCTTTGGAAATTGATATGAGCCCCGTATAAAGAAATCCAATCCATGCCAAGAATCACATCGAATTCCACTAAAGGAAGGATCACAAGATTTGCAGGAAGCACTTTCCCAGAAACGTCAATTGGAGAAGAATTATAAACTTTTGATGCGATTGATGTACCAATAGGTGTTGTCACAGATAACTCAACATCTAATTGTTGAGGTAATACGGTGATACCCTTATAAAATTCTTCAGAAATAAATGAGTGGGTGGATCCAGAATCAAATAAAACATTTGCTACTTTAGAGTGGATGGTAAGTGTACCTTTCACCACTTCGTTATCGTACTCCACATCGCTGATGGAAATTGCATGTGACTTTCCTTTGTCTTTAGCCTTAAGAGTTTGTTGACGTCGACCATCATCATCAACCCTTGGATTTGGGCATTGATTGGCATAATGCCCCATCTCCTTGAACTTGAAACATTGAAGTGTAGTAGGTTCATTCTGTGTATCCCTTCCTTTATTTGCATCATTAGACATCTTCTTCCCATTATCGCGGCATTCAAATTCCCGATGACCTTCCTTTCCACATTTGAAACATTTACTTGTCTCTTTAAGACAACTCCCTCCATGTTTCTTTCAACACATTGAGCATAAGGGAAATCTCATCTTCTTTTCAGTGTGCTCTTTATATTTTCCTTTGAATTCAATTTTCCTCTTCTTATCAAACCCATATGACTGATGGGTTACTCCAATCTCCATCTCGACTTTGAGAGGACATCGAACGATTTCCTCGTAACTATTGAAGTCCCTTATGGCTAACGCCCTTCGAAGACTTGGTTTTAAGCCACTAAAGAATCGATCAATCTTACTCTCAGGTTGGATAATAATACCAGAAGCATACCTTGCAAGTCTTGTAAAATTTGCTTCATAGGTACCAACAGACTCATCATCCCTTTGCTTCAGTTCAAGAAACTCTTTCTCCATCTTTGTTCGAAGAATATGAGGGAAGTACTTATTTAAAAATAAGTTCTTGAACTCGTCCCATTCCATGGACTCAATTTCATCCCTTTTCCTCGTATTCTTAATAAGATTCCACCATTTATCAGCATCTCCTTCCAAATGATACACTGCTAGGACGACATTATCATGTTCAGAACATTGAAGAACTGAAAATATCTTTTCATTAATGATAATCCATTGTTCAGCAATTAATGGATCAGTAGACCCGCTGAAAGAAGGTGGACGCTGCCTCATGAAGGATTCAACAGAATTTTTCTCCTTCCTTTGCTCGTTTGGAAGTCCTGCATGATTCATAGCTTGAGAAAGTTGTGTGAGCATGGCTACAAGATTTCGCATTCCAGCTCCCATATCGTTTGGTTGCTCAGGGGGACAATCATTGCATTGTCCATCGCATTCTGCATTAACACGGTTCCTTCGGGTTCCAGCCATTGACTAAAACCAAGAAGAATAGTGTGAGAAACACTTATTATAATAGGAAAACCAAATAATTCAAGAATAAAATTTTCATGCTTAAGGTCTTATCCTTGGTTATTCATGGACATTTCTAAAACACTATGATTGTGTTCTATTCTTAGACTTATCCTTAGGGTTCTTACTAAGGATTTCACATCCTAGTTTCCAAAGTTTGACTATACCTTTCCTCTGATAACAACTATAACGATCCATACTTTACATACATTGTTAATACTTCAAAATTGAAGCACACTTATTACAACATATGACAAAACCACAAAGGACCGTATAGGTATAGTATCTTTAGAAACTGGGAAACATAAACAACTGGTTCATAAATCTTCTACAGTGTATCCCATTTATTTCATCATATCTAGGGTCCCTTTTAGCATATTCTACTTAATATCCATCTTCCTGACCTGGGGAAAAGAAAACATACAAAAAAGGGTGAGCTCAAATTCTCAGCAAGGGCAAATAAAGGAAATAAAAATCATATCATATCTTTTTGAAAATCATAACCTGCAAAAGAGATCATAATATCTTAACATGGAATAAATCATAGAAGTGAAAATGAGATCCCCATAATCATAACATAAAACATTAAACTTTGTGGCATGTACACATAATCATGGAAATCAATTTCTTGTTAGTCATGACTCATTGCCAAGACTATCTTAGCAGAAAAAGTCCATTTCTGAACCGAGTTCACTCCTCATTTCAGTCCTATATCACTGAACCGAAATAACCTTCCGTTACAGCCAGGTCTATCTCATGATATATAAATCTTTACCCAATGCATTGGAGGGAGATATAGGTCCCACCCATCTTATAATTAATCCTTTCTTATGTGTGCCACATAATCATAAATCATACATCATCGCATAACACATGGAACAAAAATGGGATTCTTGAAACATCATGACATCATAAAAAAATCCTATAAGGTAAATGACTTCATAAAAATAATTCCCTCACAACATAATCAAATCAATGTAATAATAGGGATAAAAACAGAACCCTATATTATCTTAAATGGAAAATAATTTTGATAAAACATTTGAACTCCATTCTTGAGGAAAATATCCTTTCTACTTCAAAAACACTTTTCTTTTCTTAACATGTCATACAATTATAAACTAAAAGAAGTTGATTAAAAATAAACATGAAAACTTATAAAGGAATATTCTTGGAAATAATGTTTTAAAAATCCATTATTTCCGTATAAGTTAAAAAAACATTCTTCGTGCTTTTGTCAGAAAAGTCAAAAAGTACCTCGTACGAAAAACGACAAAAGATTCCTTTCATATCCTTTACTAAAAACTCAAAGAAGGGTAAAATTGGATTTAAAAAATTGTAGGTGGATGGAAATAATATTACATATTGAGTAAACATGGATTTGGATGATAAAATACACCCCAGTAAATACCAAAGTATAAACAATCTCAGATAAAAATGAGATTGTGATATTTCCCTTACCTTAGGTCCTATTTTCTTTGTACGTGTCCGAAGCTCCTGTATAATGGTTTAAATAATGTTATTGACTTATTCCAGAATCATAAATATTGATATGATTTCATATATGGTCATATTCTTAGCTTCTTATTAGTAATATTTCATTGTTAGTTGTTACTCGGGTCTTTATTGCCTTTTGTTCTTATGCGTGTTTTGCCGAATAAATTCTTATTCTTCTTTTAAGGTTATAGATAACTTATATCCAGAATGGTATTAGTTTAACATATATCATATTTATTCATTCAATTCATTTATATAATTACTATGTAATGATGATCATGTAGAACGAGTCGCATCACATCGTGGAGACGGTATTTCGTACGTACGCACGAGCGATGATATTGTTCCCATGATCGTGGAATTGTATTTATGTATATTTATACTATTTCAGTATCAATATAACTTTATAATAATCATATATAGTTACTCATTACACCATTATACCCATCCTTGTAAGGTGATGGTGGAAAATAGATTATACCACGGCGTGGAGACGGTATTCCGTACGTACGCACGCGCGGTGATTTCATTTTTCCATAGGATGGATAGAAGGTGAATTAGGGTTGATTAATATTTACAATACCATAAAAGTATGTAATTAATACTGATGTTATTACTTTATCATGAAACAACTAAAGAAGAATAAGTTGAAGAAGAAAGAAATTGAAAAGATCGGTAATGGATATTACCTCTTCTTTGAAACGCCTCTTTGAATCCTCCACTTAGGGAACTAAGATTGGTCTTTGAAGAAGACCAGGACCTCTAGAAATATTCTAGGGAAGTGGAGAAGGGATTTTGGCAGGTTTTGGACGAGCTTGAGTTCTCAAATTGGTGTGAGGAGGAGGGGGAGGAGGTCCCCTTTAATAAAGGAGGAGAGGGGCACCTTAGGAATATCTCAATACATTATTTTATATTAAAGTCAAAATCGGTTTATAATGGTTCCAAAGGGTCTTATTTCGAATGTAAAGTGGGTATGGGTAGAAATCCTATCAACAAATAGGATTTAGACAAGTTTAGGTTATTATTGTAACCTTATCAATTGGATTTAACTCTAAGTTAAATAATTTAACTTTTACCGTGTCTTTTTGTTTTTTTACACTATATGGTTAATACACTTACTATAACAAGACAAACGACCCCCAAGTTGTTTATTATTAATATATATATCCTTATCTATGTCATTTTGCCAAACCTTAGATTTTTAGGAATAAAATAACAATTAATAATATAATATTTGATTTAAAAACTATTTTTTGTCAATTTTGTCACTATTTGATATATGATTTTTGTGAAAGTCATAACAGAATTATATGTTCGAACCAAGTTGATTAAATCAACACTAATATATCATAGTAACCTGGAAAATTATTGGAATTCATAAAAAGTCTCAAATTACATTTATTTGGGCATTTATAACATCAATTATGTTAACATTTCTTTAAAGGGGTAATTACTGCGTCATCGTTGTGTCATAAATAATTTAATTTATTTAAAGTCTAAAAATTATAAATAAAATAAAATTATGTAGGAAATCGTTTGAGCTTTCTAATGAATATTTATAATCTAATTTATCTTATGTATAAACCCATATTAAAAATGTTTTAGTTATTAAACTTTGATTTTAACTATTTTAACTATTCATTAAATAAAATAATATTAAATGTCATAATCTAATCCAAGTGGATCTAAATGGTCATATTATATTCATAAGGTTGTTTTTGGTCAAATTACACTTATCCAATAGAATTAGTACACGTGTTTGGGTAATAGTAATATCATATTTACCCTTAGTTACCCTATTTACTATTAACCGCGGTAAAAAAAATAAAAAGTTACTATTCACCAAAAAATTATTTTTATCTCATTGAACCACATTTTACTTACTGATATCAACCGTGTCTGTCGGATTTTCGAAATTCCATTCAAAGAAGCGGTAAAATTATGTTTTATGCAAAATTCAGTTTTTAACCTACCACTTAGTGGTTTCACTATTCATCAAAAATTGAAAGTTTTCAGAAAAATACCAAAATTTCACCCTAGGCTAATTTCGGTATTCCGAATCCAAGAATGAAGTCCATTTTGATAGATAAAATTTCAAAAAGTGGTTATTACTATTCATAACGGCAATTTTAAATAATATTTTAATAGCATATCACCGTTTAGTGAAACTCGGTGTTGCGTACAACGCAAGCTATCGAGGAAGGTCGTGATTGCGTGTAAAGCAAGCCAAGCATGTGTTGTGTAGAAAAAGATTCCTTTGATGATTTATATAACATAAAATTCTCAGGTGTTACATTCTACCCCCCTTAAAAAGAATTTCGCCCTCGAAATTCGTCACTTTGTAACAAACAGATGAGGATACTTCTCCCTCATCATATCCTCAATCTCCCATGTAGCTTCTTCAAGTTGGTGGTTCCTCCATAAAACTTTCACAAATCGAGTGGTCTTGTTTCATAGGACTTTTTTCGCTACGATCCAGAATCACTATCGGTTGTTCTTCATAAGAAAGATCTTGCTCCAGCGGTACAACTTCTGAGCTGAGTACATGTGAAGGATCAGGTATGTACTTTCTCAGGAGAGATACATGGAACACATCGTGAACTTGAGAGAGATTCGGTTGAAGCGCCAATCGGTACGCTACCTTCCCAACACGATCCAGTATTTCGAAAGGACTGATATATCTCGGGCTCAACTTCCCCTTCTTTCCAAATCTCATGACTCTCTTCCAGGGAGATATCTGGAAAAAAACTTTATCACCCACTTCAAACTCTAGGTCTTTTCTTCGGTTGTCGGCATAAATTTTCTGTCGACTCTGAGCTGATCTTATGTGTTGTTGAATAGATCTGACCTTTTCTGCCATTTCATCAATGAGATCAGGTCCTAATAGCTTTCTTTCCCCAACTTCATCCTAGCAAGTTGGAGTCCTGCATTTCTTTCCATAGAGAGCTTCATAAAGAGCCATCTGAATACTGGAGTGAAAGCTATTATTATAAGAAAATTCCACCAAAGGTAGGTGTTGATCCCAAACTCCTTTGAAATCCATAGAGCAAGATCTCAACATATCTTCTAGGGTTTGAATTGTTCTCTCAGACTGACTGTCTGTCTGAGGATGATAAGAAGTGCTGAAACTCAACTCTGTATCCAGAGTATGCTGAAGACTTCGCCAGAACTTCGAGGTAAATCTCGGACCCCGATCAGATATAATAGAAAGTGGTACTCCATGCAATCTTACCACATCTTTTACATATATCCTGGCAAGCTGATCTAGAGAGAAATCCTCTCTAATATCAATGTAGTGTGCAGACTTTGTAAGACGATCAACTATGACCCAGATAGCATTATTGACTTTGGATGTTTTAGGAAGTCCTGTGACAATGTCCATAGTGATATTTTCCCATTTCCATTCGGGTATGGGTAATGGTTGTAACATCCCCTTAGACTTCCGTCTCTCAGCTTTAACTTGTTGACAAACCAAGTATCGAGAGACATATTCAGGAACATCTCTTTTCATGCCATCCCACCAGAAGTACTCTTTCAAGTCCCTATACATCTTCGTGCTTCCAGGATGAATAGAGAATGAAGAACTATGAGCCTCATCTAGCAGCTCCTTCTTTAATTCGGGGATGGGAGGAACACAAACCTGATTCCTGAACATTATTATCCCATCACAATCAAGGTTGAATTCAGGAACATTTCTCACCTTATTTTGTAACTCGACATATTCTTTCTGTGCCTCTTTAATCTTCACATGTATAGATGGTTGAACATTAATTTGAGAAAGATAAGATTTTTCCCCTTCCATTATAATTCCAAGATCCATCCTTTGTAAATCCATAAATATTGGATCTTTTGTGATCCTCAACATGGATAAACTAGCATGGTCTTGTCGACTTAATGCATCTTCTACCTTGTTTTCTTTCCCAGGGTGGTAATGGATTGAGCAGTCATAATCCTTAATCAGCTCCAACCATATTCTTTGACGCATATTCAGCACCTTTTGTGTGAAAATATACTTTAAACTTTTATGATCAGTATAAATATCACACCTTTCACCATAAAGGTAATGCCTCCAAATCTTTAATGCAACGATTACTGCAGCTAACTCCAAATCATGAGTTGGGTAATTTTGCTCATGTATTTTCAACTGTCGTGAGGCATAAGCTATCACCATATCATTTTGCATAAGAACACACCCCAATCCCTTCTTGGATGCATCACTATAGATCACAAACCTTTCTCCACTACAAGGTAGTGTGAGCACAGGTGCACTGGATAACCTTCTTTTCAACTCCTTGAAATTCTCTTCACATTCCTCTGTCCAAACAAACTTAACTCCTTTTCGAGTCAACTTGGTGAGTGGATTAGATAATCATAAAAATTCTTTCACAAAACGTCTATAATATCCATCCAAACCAAGAAAACTTCGGATCTCAGTTACTGTTGTTGGTCTCGACCATCTTTCGATAACCTCTGTTTTTGCTGGATCCACAGATATCCCCTCTTTTGAGATTATGTGACCCAAAAATGAAACTTTTTGAATCCAAAATTCACACTTGGTAAATTTGGCATAAAGCTTCTCCTTTCTCAGGGTCTTAAATATAATTCTCAAGTGATCTTCATGCTCTTCCTTGCTCTTTGAATAGACATGAATATCGTCTATAAAGACTACCACAAATTGATCAAGATAGTCTCTAAAGACTCTTTTTATTAGATCCATGAAGATAGCAGGGTCATTAGTAAGACCAAATGGCATCACTATAAATTCATAGTGTCCATACCTTGTACGGAAAGCCATCTTTGGTACATCCTCCCTTTTGACCCTTAATTGACGACACCCTGAATGAAGATCAATCTTGGAAAAGTATTGAGCTCCGCGTAGTTGGTCAAATAAGTCATCAATGCGTGGGAGAGGATATTTGTTCTTGATAGTGACCTTATTAAGTTCTTGATAATCAATGAAGAGTCTCATTGATCCATCTTTCTTTTTAACAAATAGAACAGGTGCTCCCCAAGATGACGCACTAGGGTGTATGAATCCCTTATCAAGATTCTCTTGGATTTGCTTCTTCAATTCCTGCAACTCAATTGGAGCCATTCTATAAGGTGTCTTTGAAATAGGCAAAGCACCCGGTACGAGTTCTATTGAAAACTCAACTTCACGATTTGGTGGAAGACCCGGTAATTCCTCCGGAAAGACATCATCAAACTCCCGTATGATGGGAATATTATTAATCGTGAGTTTCTCACCAACCATTTGAGATAAATAACCTTCATTTAGTGGAATCAATACCCATAAAATGGATGAAATTTCCACTGGAAGGTTATGTTCATCCTTGCATTGATAGACGATCTTAGATTGATCTGGAATATGAAATGTGACTTCCCTTCTTTGGAAATTGATATGAGCTCCGTATAAAGAAAGCCAATCCATGCCACGAATCACATCGAATTCCACTAAAGGAAGGATCACAAGATTTTCAGGAAGCACTTTCCCACAAACGTCAGTTGGAGAAGAATTATAAACTTTTGATGCGATTGATGTACCATTAGGTGTTTTCCCAGCTAACTCAACATCTAATTATTGAGGTAATACGGTGATACACTTAGAAAATTCTTCAGAAATAACAGAGTGGGTGGATCCAGAATCAAATAAAACATTTTCTACTTTAGAGTGGATGGTAAGTGTACCTTTCACCACTTTGTTATCGTACTCCACATCGCTGATAGAAATTGCATGTGAATTTCCTTTGTCGTAAGCCTTAAGAGTTTGTTGACGTTGACCATCATCATCAACCCTTGGATTGAGGCATTGATTGGCATAATGCCCCATCTCCTTGCACTTGAAACATTAAAGTGTAGTAGGTTAATTCTGTGTATCCCTTCCTTTATTTGCATCATTAAACATCTTCTTCCCATTATCGCAGCATTCAAATGCCCGATGACCTTCCTTTCCACATTTGAAACATTTACTTGTCCCTTTAAGACAACTCCCTCCATGTTTCATTCCACACTTTGAGCATAAGGGAAAGCTCATCTTATTTTCAGTGTGCTCTTTATATTTTCCTTTGAATTCCATTATCCTCTTCTTATCAAACCCATATGACTGATGGGTTACTCCAATATCCAACTCGACTTTGAGAGCACATTGAACGCTTTCCTCGTAGCTATTGAAGTCCCTTATGGCTAACGCCCTTCAAAAACTTGGTTTTAAGCCACTAAAGAATCGATAAATCTAACTCTCAGGTTGGATAATAATACCAGAAGCGTACCTTGCAAGTATTGTAAAATTTTCTTCATAGGTACCAACAGATTCATCATCCCTTTGCTTCAGTTCAAGAAACTCTTTCTCCATCTTTGTTCGGAGAATACGAGGGAAGTACTTATTGAAAAATAAGTTCTTGAACTTGTCCCATTCCATGGACTCAATTTCATCCCTTTCCCTCATATTCATAATACGATTCCACCATTGATCATCATCTCCTTCCAAACGATACACTGCTAGGACAACTTTATCATGTTCAGAACATTGAAGAACTGAAAATATATTTTCAGTAGTGCTAATCCATTGTTCAGAAATTAATGGATCAGTAGACCCGCTGAAAGAAGGTGGATGCTGCCTCATGAAGGATTCAATAGAATGTTGCTCCTTCCTTTGCTCGTTTGGAATTCCTCCATGATTCATAGCTTGAGAAAGTTGTGTGAGCATGGCTACAAGATTTTGCATTCCAGCTCCCATATCGTTTGGTTTCTCGGGGGGGGGGGGACAATCATTGCATTTCCCATCACATTCCGCATTAACACGGTTCATTCGGGTTCCAGCCATTGACTAAAACCAAGAAGAATAGTGCGAGCAACACTAATTATAATATGAAAACCACATAATTCAAGAATAAAATTATCATGCTTATGGTCTTATCCCAGGTTATTCGTGGAAATTTCTAAAACACTAAGATTGTGTTCTATGCTTAGACATATCCTTAGGGTTCTTACTAAGGCTTTCACATCCTAGTTTCCAACGGTTGACTATACCTTTCCTCTGATACCAACTATAATGATCCATACTTTACATACATTGTTAATACTTCAAAATTGATGCACACTTATTACAACATATGACAAAACCACAAAGGCTCGTATAGGTATAGTGTCTTTAGAAACTGGGAAACATAAACAACTGGTTCATAATTCTTCTACAGTGTCTCCCATTTATTTCATCATATCTAGGGTCCCTTTTAGCATATTCTACTTAATATCCATCTTCTTGACCTGGGGAAAAGAAAACATACAAAAAAGTTTGAGCTCAAATGCTCAGCAAGGTCAAATAAAGGAAATAAAAATCATATCATATCTTTTTGAAAATCATAACCTACAAAAGAGATCATAATATCTTAACATGGAATAAATCATAGAAGTGAAAATGAGATCCCCATAATCATAACATAAAACTTTAAACTTTGTGGCATGCACACATAATCATGGAAAATCATTTCTTGTTAGTCATGACTCATTGCCAAGACTATCTTAGCGGACAAAGTCCATTTCTGAACCGAGTTCACTCCTCATTTCAGTCCTGTATCACTAATCCGAAATAACCTTTCGTTCCAGCCATGTCTATATCATGAGATATAAATCTTTACCCAATGCATTGGAGGTAGATATAGGTCCCACCCATCTTATAATTAATCCTTTCTTATGTGTGCCACATAATCATAAATCATACATCATCGCATAACACATGGAACAAAAATTGGATTCTTGAAACATCATGACATCATAAAACAAATAATATAAGGTAAATGACTTCATAAAAATAATTCCCTCAAAACATAATCAAATCAATTTAATAATAGGGATAAAAACAGAACCCTATATTATCTTAAATGGAAAATAATTTTGATAAAACATTTGAACTGCATTCTTGAGGAAAATATGTTTTCTACTTCAAAAACAATTTTCTTTTCTTAACATGTCATACAATTATAAAATAAAAAAATTTGATTAAAAATAAACTTGAAAACTTATAAAGGAGGATTCTTGGAAATAATGTTTTAAAAATCCATTCTTGCTGTATAAGTTAAAAAAAACATTCTTCGTACTTTTGTCGGAAAAGTCAAAAAGTACCTCATACGAAAAATGACAAAAGATTCCTTTCATATCCTTTACTAAAAACTCACCGAAGGGTAAAATTGGATTTAAACAATTGTAGGTGGATGGAAATAATATTACATATTGTGTAAACATGGATGTGGATGATAAAATACACCCTAGTAAATACCAAAGTATAAACAATCTCAGATAAAAATGAGATTGTGATATTTCCCTTACCTTAGGTCCGATTTGTTTTGTACGTGTCCGAGGCTCCTGTATAATGGTTTAAATAATGTTATTGACTTATTCCAGAATCATACATGTTGATATGATATCATATATGGTCATATTCTTTGATTCTTATTAGTAATATTTCATTGTTACTTGTTACTTGGGTCTTTATTGCCTTTTGTTCTTATGCGTGTTTTGCCGAATAAATTCTTATTCTTATTTTACGGTTATAGATACCTTATATCCATAATGGTATTAGTTTAACATATATCATATTTATTCATTCAATTCATTTATATAATTACTATGTAATGATGATCATGTAGAACGAGTCGCATCACATCATGGATACGGTATTCCCTACGTACACATGAGCGATGATAATGTTACCATGATCATGGAATTGTATTTAAGTGTATTTATACTATTTCAGTATCAATATAACGTTATAATAATCATATACAGTTACTCATTACACCATTATACCCATCCTTGTAAGGTGATGGTGTAAAATAGATTATACCACGGCGTGGAGACGGTATTCCGTACGTAGGCACGCGCGGTGATTTCATTTTTCCATAGGATGGATAGAAGGTGAATTAGGGTTGTTTCATATTTATAATAACATATCAGTATGTAAGTAATACTGATGTTATTACTTTATCATGAAACAACTAAAGAAGAAGAAGTTTAAGAAGAAAGAAATTGAAATGATCGGTAATGGATATTACCTCTTCTTTGAAATGGCTCTTTGAATCCTCCACATAGGGAACGAAGATTGGTCTTTGAAGAAGACCAGGACCTCTAGGATTATTCTAGGGAAGTGGAGAAGGGATTTTGGCAGGGGTTGGTGGAGCATGAGTGCTCAAATTGGTGTGAGGAGGAGGGGGAGGAGGTCCCCTTTTATAAGGGAGGAGAGGGGCACCTTAGGAATATCTCAAAATATTATTTTATATTAAAGTAAAAATCGTTTTATAATGGTTCCAAAGGGTCTTATATCGAAGGTAAAGTGGGTATGGGTCGAAATCATATCATCCAATAGGATTTATACAAGTTTAGGTTATTATTTTAACCTTATCAATTGGATTTAACTCTAAGTTAAATAATTTAACTTTTACCGTGTCTTTTTTTCTTACACTATATGGTTAATACACTTACTATAACATGCCAAACGTACCCCAAGTTGTTTATTATTAATATATAGATATCCTTATCTAAGTCATTTGGCCAAAACATAGATTTTTAGGAATAAAATAACAATTAATAATATAATATTTGATTTAAAAACTATTTTGTGTCAATTTTGTCACTGTATGATATATGATTTTTGTGAAAGTCATAACAGAATTATATGTTCGAACCAGGTTGATTAAATCAACACTAATATATCATAGTAACCTAGAAAATTATTGGAATTAATAAAAAGTCTCAAATTACATTTATTTGGGCATTTATAACATCAATTATTTTAACATTTCCTTAAAAGGGTAATTGCTGCATCATCGTTGTGTCATAAATAAATTAATTTATTTAAAGTCTAAAAATTATAAATAAAATATAATTACGTAGGAAATCTTTTAGCTTTCTAATGAATATTTAAAATTGAATTTATCTTATGTATAAACACATATTAAAAATGATTTAGCTATTAAACTTTGATTTTAACTATTTTAACTATTCATTAAATAAAATAATATTAAATGTCATAATCTAATCCAAGTGGACCTAAATGGTCATATTATATTCATAAGGTTCTTTTTGGTCGAATTACACTTATCCAATAGAATTAGGACATGTGTTAGGGTAATAGTAATATCATATTTACCCTTAGTTACCCTATTTACTATTAACCGCGGTAAAAAAAATAAAAAGTTACTATTCACCAAAAAATTATTTTTATCTCATTGAACCACATTTAACTTACTGATACCAACCGTGTCTGTCGGATTTTCGAAATTCCATTCCCAGAAGCGGTAAAATTTATTTTTATGCAAAATTCAGTTTTTAACCTACCACTTAGTGGTTTCACTATTAATCAAAAATTGAATGTTTTCAGAAAAATACCAAAATTTCACCCTAGGCTAATTTCAGTATTCCGAATCCAAGAATGAAGTCCATTTTGAAAGATAAAATTTCAAAAAGTGGTTAGTACTATTCATAACGGCTATTTTAAATAATATTTTAATTGCATATCGCCGTTTAGTGAAACTCGGTATTGCGTACAACGCAAGCTATCGAGGAAGGTCGCGATTGCGTGTAAAGCAAGCCAAGCAAGTGTTGTGTAGAAAACAATTCCTTTGATGATTTATATAACATAAAAGTATCGGGTGTTACATTTTTAGTGCCGGGGAGAGGATTTCATTTAGTTAGTTTGGGGAATTTTATTTCATATATATAATTTTCTAAATGTTATTGTATAGAGATAAAAAATTTGATAACGAAAAAAAACGAGAAAAACGTTGTGTCTTGGGAAGGATAAAAATCACTCTTCCTCCACAATTCTTCTAATTATAACTATTACAATTATTGTCGTTAAGGGATATAAAATGGGTTGGGAGATGAGTTTAAGTTCTTTTTTATGTTCAAAATTTAAAAAAAAAAGAACACTTATGTCATTGGGAAAGATTTTGTTATATAAATATTTCATCTTCTCATCCCCCTCAAGTTGTCTTTCTCCTTTCTGTCATTTATCTCAAAATAACCCACCCTATAAATATGTGATTCCATAACCTTCGATGTATTATTTCAAATTGTACATTTCTTTTCTAGGTTATTGTTTTACTCCTTTATTCCTATCTATTGGACATATAATTTATACCATCCCATAGCCACAGAATAACCTCTAAAAAGACCTCCTGATTCTTGTGCACATTAGGATAGGGAATGGAGGGCGGGAAGTATTTCAATCTTAATGATTTTAACTTTTGGTTGGTGAATGGGTGAACCTCTAGAAAGAAATTTTTACCATCTTAAAAGGATTATGGTTTTAGTACAAATATTTTCCATTATTGAAATTGAGCATGAAAATTGATTTTTTCCTTGGAATATTATTTCCATAATAATTTGACGTGTAATTTAATAAAGATGAGTGAAATTCTCCAAACCTCACTTGATTGGGGAAAATTTTAATATTTTTTCCTTATTGAGAATGATTTTATTAATATTTTATGCATATAATCAAATTAAGAATACATCCTATGGGGGAGTTGATGTTATTAATTTATACATAACATTTTTTCGACTCCCTTTAGTAAAATTCATGCCAGAGGTTATATTTTGTGTGAGATACTCACGTTTTGCTATTATATATATATATATATATATTATTTCATTATTTGAAATAATATAGATTCGAGTAAATTTTATTTTTTAAAAAATAACTCTCATAAAATTAATCATTCTAGTATGAAATTTTTTTTAGGGTCTTTTATTGAATTTACAACATATCATTAGAAAGAACATTTGGCCAATTTATCCGGTTGAATGGACATATGTTCCTCAAAAAGGCACAATGAATATGTGAAATAATTGGACCATCCATGATTCTTTAATCTCAATCCTCAATCCAGAAATCCAACATTAATGAGACACTAATATGTGTTCTTTATTATCAAAAGGAATCGTGGATAAAAATATCAAGTCCCAACTCCAAAAAGGGGCCCAAATAATGCATGGATGTCCATGCCACAATTATCTCCAATAATTAAAATCAACACACATTTATTCTCTTCTCTCCTGATATATACATTCATTAAATCTGAGAATTTTTGGTGGGAAATTCTTGATATATACATCCTAAATTGTAGAAGAGTTGGTTCAGATTTTAGTCCATATTAATATTCAAAAACACATTTAAATTTTTGTGCTTTGAAAGATATGGATTGTAATGCAAAAAATAAATTTGTTTAATAAAACAACAATAAAATTGGTACCATAAGTCCAATGGCCACCAAATTTTGAGGTTAGACTCTAAACATTAATATATATAACTTGGAAGAAGGTAATATCTTTATAATCATCTTTCTAAATGGCCAAATTGGAGAGAAAATTTGAGGGAAATACATGGAATGTAAATAGTCCACCAACTTGGGCTATAAATGCATCCCTCCCCTCTCCTTGTTTGGAGATAGAATTTTAGAGAAAAATAGAGGATTTGGCATGAAAATAGGCTTTTCATGTTAATAGGATGACTTTTTTTATCTTTATTCAATAAGAGATACATCCTCCATTTTCGTTTTCTTATTTTTTATGTTTTTTTCAATTTTATGTGTGTAATATTATTTTCATTTCAATAAAATTTTAATTCTTATTTCTTATTAATTATATATCATCTTCTTCAAACATGTGTGGTGATATTTTCATGGCCCTAATATATTTTAAATCATTAAATAAAACCTTCCATTATTTTACTTTCTCACATTATCAAAAGTCCATATTTAATTCTCTTCACAATTTGTGTCTCTGTTTGGAACAATACTCTTATCTTTTCACTTTATTTTTCATACCTTTTTAACTCATCACCCAATAAAATTAAACCATATTAATTAAATCACAATGTCTGAGTAAATATTGAAATTGGGTGACTCAAAATTTTGTCATATTTATTGATTAAGGCCTTTTTTCTCAATGAGTATTCTTTTGGTTAACAATGAGTATGTGGATCTTAACTATCATGGATTAATGATATGTTTTTTTAACATGTGGTTTCCAAGGATTATTTTGACCCTAAATACTCTACCATAAACATGTATGGATTATAATTAGACACCTTGCTATGTTATGACTTGGATTAAAGCCTAAACACATGGGAATTTTGATCAAGGTCATCATGTGAATTGGGTGTTGATTTAATGCTATAAAAAAGAAGATCTATGATATCATAATCATAAATCCCCAAATTTAACATACCCCATTTTTTACAAAATTGATAAATCAATTAAAATCAATAATTCATTTCATTTTAGCTCTGAAAACAACCCCCACACCAATTAAAAATTCAAATCACAAAAAAAATAGACTATTGAAAATAATCCCCACTGAGGAATCGACCTAAGTGATACTGTACACATTAGTATACCACTGTACCTTTGAATGGTTAATAAGAAACAATCACCTGTACTTTATTAATCAAAACAATGAGTTATTATTTTTAAAAATTATCTAAACAACATCAAAAATATTTTTTATGGTTTATTTTATATTTTTTGAAAATATATTTAATCTACTAATTTTTAGATTATGTAAAATATTTTTATAATTTAAAATGAAGTATAATTTTTGTTATAATTCATAAAATTTTAAATATTGAAAATAAAATTCCTTGTATTGATTTCTTAAAATATTTTAAAACAAATTATATTATAATGTTTTTATATTTTTAATTATAAACTTTTTCCAATATATAAAATATATGTTTGATCAAATTAATTACTATTAATTGTTTATGGTTATGATTCATGAAAACCCTTCCCAATGGATATACCTATTTGAATGTAAAAGAAGAAACTTAGATAATAACCCCAGCGTCCTGCCTCTAATATGCCCCAGGATGGCCACTAGCACTAATAGTGTATAAATCTCACAATATGAGAGGAATTACACATTATAAGAAAACCAGAATAGAAGATATGATGGATAATTCACAATGAAACTCCAATAAATATATATTGAAATCCAAACTCCATACAACATGTATATGAACAAAAATTAAATTGATACAAATGAAAAAGTCTCCAAGTAAATACCAAAAGTAATGTTAGGTAGTGAGAAATAAACTGCCAAGACCCAAGCTAGAAAGGTCCGGCACGGTCTGAAAAATTATCTTGCAAAACTGATAGAAGTTTATATAAATAGTGATAGAATACAATTATACTCAGTAGGAAAACCAAGGTATGTCATTTACAAATAAATGAAGCATACTAATTCTCTTTTGTAAAAATAGCTGAACCAACAAAGAACCAAAATATGTATACTAACCACCCCAACGTCTCCAAAACACTCTCACCAAATAAAAAAAGATCTAATATAATATAAATCAAGTCAATAATAGGGTACCACAAACCACTTTACCACTAATTAGATGATCTCAGAACATAACAGGAAATGTCATGGTTCTCCCACCTCTTCTGAACATACCATATCACATTGTGTCTACACATACCTAGCCCCCACAAACAACATCACATTCTACCCACATACACCTAGGACAAAAACCACTTAATATCCCACCCACAAACACCTGGGACAAAAAACACATCACATCCCACCCTTAAACACCTTGGCCACAAAAAAAAAATCACATATCTCCCACAAAAACCAAGGTAACAACCCACATCATCCCGCCTGCAGCCACTCGGGCTACATACACACATCATCCCAAAGACACATATGAAATAAAAACACATCTCTTCTCAAATACACCTATGAAATCACAACTCGACTGATCCTAAAGACACCTAGGAATGCACAACTCACCCACGCATACCTATACCTCACAAACCATAGCCTTCTGGAAGGATACGGGGCTATCGATACATAAAAGAAGTATTAGGGATGTGTGGATGGCCATCCATCTATCCTCCAACCAGATCATTTCGAAAGACACCCACACCCATGACAATGGCGATGTCCTGGATATAATTCATAACCAGGCTAGGGCGGATATAAAATTCATATATAAAATACAAGTATAAACATATAAGATACTAAATGCTCCTACCCATCTTAGGGGTTCTCAAAATAAAAAATGATATCTTCGTATAGTCACCTTTTCTAGAACCATTATATGCACGACGCCACATGCCACACCACATAACCTTTTCAATTTCCCAAACAAGTAAATTTAAAAATTTCCATCCTTTATTGATCATTATTTTCATCATTGAGTTAACAAAACCTAGTTATTCATTATAAACTAAATTAGAAAATATTTATTCATTATATTACTACCCATGAAACCACATAGAAAGACACACAATAAGAATCAACACAAAGTCCTTAATGTAGAATCTATAAGTGAATTACCCAAAACAACCATCACAACCCTTCCTAAAAGTATTCCCTCCAAAACAATCCATGCACAACCAGATACAAAAAAACATCACTGCACAACTCCATCATTTCTCTAATGCACAGAACATCTCAACCATTCCACAATCAATCGATCTATCATCCTTTATTCCATTACCCCACCCATACCATATCACATCACATAATCGTGCTCACAACCGCCCCACAACAAAACTACACAAAACAAAACTCCTAAATTAATAAGGCGACCCTGATTTAATTCTAATGTATATTCTGGGGTGACCAATAAAACTATATAATCCATGGGAAATCATTCATTAGAATATTGTAGGTAATTAAGAAATTTATACATATTAGTTCCCATCCAAAGAAGAACACATGTATTCCATTATTTTTTTAGTGATATAAAAGACACCAATGACCAAAACTTTCATAGGGGCGTCAATCCCGAACAATGATAAGATAAAATCAATAACAAATTTGTAAAAAGAAAGTGAAAACCACTAATTTCCCCTCAATTTCATTTAACCAATTATACATCTTTAATTAGGTTTTCATAACAACATTCCATAGGTAAAAAAGTGAAAACCACTCCTGAATTATGCACCACATTGAGAAAGGAATGAAATTTTACCCTTAAGAGATGTCAACATTCTTTGCATGAGAACAAATCATGTAACGATCTTATGATAATTTATCCCACAAGATCTACATCCATCTTAGGATGAAACATCAACCCTACACCAAAAATAACAAAATAGAACCCCATTATGAATATGGGTGTACAAACACTATATCATGTTGAGAAAATATGGAAGAGAATGAGGATGAACTAAGATAAACTACTAGAAAATGAATGGAGAATGCACCATGGGTATTTATAGACCAACAAAGATCAATCACTAAGACCAATATGTTGAAGATGGAAGGAGAGGGATCCAACAACTCCCTAGAGTTCCTAGGGATCATCTGAAACAAGTTTATGTAGAGAGAATGAATGAATGAATGAGGATTCAGTAAAAAAATAATTTTTATAATATACATAATTAGGGCAATACATGGCGTGTAATCCCCTTTCACGTCATGTAATAGCAAGTGTCAGATTTTTTTTTGAAAAACGAATCGCCTCTTCATTTTATTTTATTTTATAAACTCTAAATTTTACATGTTCTAAAACTCAAATTCATACAATGTAAAATTTATTTAGGATATGAAAAATCCATGTCAATTCATGAATCTAGATTTAATATCATGTAATAAAATTACACGATGTGTAACCCTCCTTTTATCCATAGTAATTGAATTTATCAAAAATCCCATTAATCAACCTATAAACACTTCTAATGACCAAAACCTTCAATGTAACCGGCCAGGAAGGAGAATACTGTTACCTCAAATACATCTCAAATTAATCTTTCCCTTGGGAATCCAAAACCAATTCTAGATGGGATGGAATTTCAAAAACCACCCCACGAGTTGCCTCTTAAGGATCGTGTCCCAACTCAAACATTACCCCAAAACAAATACACCAAACCAAAAAACCACAAACACATAGCACAAAATCTCAACCTCTACGCATCCCACTAAAAAAACACTATAACCAATAAATCATAACACTATAAAACCATTAATCTACACCATAATGAACACATGAATATATGAATTCATTCTTCCATGTTATAATACTACCACTCTAGGGAGGACTAACTCCCCTGAATGGGCTTAGTTGCATCATAGTTAATGCATCTCTATTAGAAACTAGGTTCTCCCTTTTCCACACATCAGTATTTTATCACACAATACACCACAAAAATTCATAAACCAATACAAAAATGATCATCCTATAAAACTAGAAGGTTAAATCATCACATTTAAAAGAAAAAAAGGAAAATAAAACAAAAAATAACTTTGTGTGCTAGGAATCCATCTACATTTCATTCTCCCAAATGCTCTCTTCCTAACCACCATGCCCTCACAACACACAAACCAAGGGAATAGTTTATCCATAAAACATATTCTATTTGAAATCTTGGATATCAACTAGTTGATCCACAAACATTGTGTCATATTCAATATCTAACTCACCACAATAAATGACATGGGATTCATCATGAAGATATTAATAAAGTTGGGAGAAAAGGATGAATTCCTAGATTCTCTCCAATTATGGTGGAAATTTCAACCGGTGCACTACCATGCCAACTCACCAAAACACCTTGAAGGGTCAAACAAATAGTGGAGAAAGCATACTCCCTCTATGAAATATCTGCTTCCCAAGTTGGGGGGAATCCTTCAAGAACATATGGTCCCCAACCTCAAACTCTATGGGTCCCCTCCAGTGATTTACATATAACTTTTATTAGTCATGTTATACTCTCATCCTCTCATGAGCAAGCTGATCCTTCTCGGTCGTGCGCTACAATATATCTGGAACCATGAAAGTTGTCTTCCCATCATTCACCCAGCCTAATGGATAACAACACAACCTCACATACAAAGACTCAAATGGAGCCATGAAGATGAATGAGTTATTACAATTATTTTATATGAACTCTACCAAGGGATAGTTTTGTATCCTAATCAACAAAATTCCAAGAATCACACCCAAAACATATCTTACAATGATTTTACTATCTATTGGAGGGTGGAATGCAGTACTGAGACATAAATGGGTGACAAAGTCATGCTCTAATCACCTATAGGCCTATGAAGTAATTTGTGTGTCCCAATCTATAATGACTGGAATCAAATCTCCATACAACTGCACCACCTTTTCCACATTAAACTTGTCAATGATATCTACAATGACTGACTCTTTAATCTCTATGATGTGGGTTAATTTATTTAACCAATCCACTGTCTACAATATAGAAACGCACCCTCCACTATCTCGGTTTAACCCTTTGTTGAAATCCATTGAAATGTTATCCCATTTCCACTCAGGGACATCCAAAAAATACAATAAACAACCATGGCCATAGTTTGTGGATTTCACCATCTAAAAAATCATGATGTTCTCTATAAACTCGTCTATATCTCATTTGATTATATGCTGAAAAAAACTATTATTTAATCCATGGTACATCTTATAAACTCTAGGATTCACCACTATAGGTGATCTATGAAAATCAGGAAGGACGTAAATACATATCACTACAGGAACAAATGACTTCGCATGGAACAAAATCTAATTCTGACCATCCTGTGAGAATCCCTAGGGCGATTCATTTTGGCCTACACGATTGCACATCATTTCTTCTGTCAAGTCTCCACACTGAGACTCCTCTTCCTAAAACATTAGAGAGGACTACACCATCATCTTCAACACATATCCCATACCTCCATCCACTCTTTCATCTAACTTCTAGTCTTCCAACTCCTATATTTCACTCAATGAATCCACAAATTCCTGAACAACCTCTATCTGTGAATTTCTTCTCAAGGAATCGGACACAAAATTTCCCTCCCATATAGTGGAGAAAATAATCAAATAATAGTCCTAAATCAATTAAATACACCTCTAATGTTGTATATTCAGAACATGATTTTAAAAGATATAACTCAAGATCTTATGGTCTGTGAAAACCAAAAAGTGCTCCCCAATGTGGTAATGCCACAACAAGTTCATCACAAAACAAACTGCAGCTAAATCTAGATCTTGGGTGTCCTAGTTACACTAATGGGGATGTAACTTCCTACACCAATAAGATATCACTGATCATTGGTGTATCATCACACTTCTCAAAACCCCAAAATAAGCATCACACAACTCATCAATCATCACCCCATCTTCTGGAAACTGATGCAATGGATCACTAACCAACTTCTCATTCATGTTATCAAATTACACCTCGAACTGCTCAATCCACACAAAACCATTATCCTTCCTAGTCAAAGGTATCAACTAAGCTTTAAATTGGTATAAATTGGGTAACATTATTCGATAATACCCTAAGGTACCAATAAACTGTGAACCTATGTAGCATTCTTCTAGGCCACCAAAGAAACTATTGGATCAACATTCTATGGGTCCACTACTACACCATGTCAAGACAGCACATTCCGAAGTAAAAATACCTACTCTTTCAAAAACATTCACTTGGAAAACATTCCGTGGAGTTGGTTGAATCATTGAACTGATAAGATGACCCTGTGATACTCAGTGTGCTCCTCCTATAACTCCGAGTAAATCAATATATCATCAAGGAACATGATTACAAACATATATAGTATCTCATGGAGTGTTGATTTCTTGAGTCCCATGAACACAGCTGGAGTTTCTATAGCAGAAAACTACATGACTATGAACTCGAAGTGACCATAACTACATATGAAAGAAGTATTCATTATATCTCCCTCATTTAACCTCAATTAGTGATATCCAGACTACAGATCGATCAAAGAGAACCATCATTCACCTCTCAAATGGTCAAAAAATCATTTATCTTATTTAGAAGGTAACAATTGATGATTTTTTTCTAGATTCAACCTCTAGTAGTCTATACAAAACCACATACTGCCATCCATCTTCATTCCGAACCACACTGGAGCAACCCACAGTGATAAAATGGGGAAAATAAAACCCTTCTTTATGAAATTATCAATCTAAATACTCAACTCCTACAACTCAAAAGGTGAAATCAGATATGGATCCATCAAAACAAGAGCAACACTGAGTTGTATGTCTATCATGAACTCAACATAATATCGGGGGGTAAAGACAAATTATTTTCAAGAAAAACATCCTAGAACTCCCCAATGAACCCAAAAACCCCCCACAATAATGGTGTCATATAATTCCACTAAAATATAAACCATCATGGATTGAAAAGGTTCCACAAACTAACTGTCCACCATACAATATTGATTTTCATCTAATGCCACATGTTGGCCACCCACATTTGAGAAAACAACAATCCTCCGAAATCAGTCGATAAAAGATTGCATAGTATAAAATAGTCGACATTGAGGATAAAATCAAATGGTTTCATCTATACAAAGAATATATCACCACTAGATAGATGTGGTCAGATCATCAGTCTACATCCCATGTTCACATCAAAAAACTAGTCTAGCCTCTGATTGGTGTGCACAACACTAGGGGCATGGAAGGCCTCTCAATGTATAGACCTATAGAATGAGCTAGAGAAGTTGAGATAATGGATTTTGAAGCTCCCTAATCAAAAAAATAATACTAAAGGGTACTAAAGATCTAATGGCACATCTCAAAACCTATGGCCTCACTAGAGCTACCACCTCTACTATGTGAAACAGACCACACCCAACTCCCCCACCTCTATAATGATGAACACCTAAATGACCATACATAGGTCGCAGTGCCAGATCATGAGGTACATCTTGGGGTCAGCCTCAACCTTCACCCACTCCCCTCAATATTGAAAAATCCTATAGTTCCATATACTGAAACACTCTCATTGGAAATTTCTATTGTGGATGATGTTGATCCAAATCACCTATACCATACTAATCTTGAATAGTCAATAGGAATTATTTTTTAAAATGGCCATAAACCCGAAAAAGAAACACATAATCCCCAATCCCATAAGAACTAAATAGATAATTCTAGAACCAGAAGGCTATAAAAAAGCTTTGGAGGTCATTTCCTCTCTGGTCAAAACCTCGATATTCTTGGCACTAGAAAATTTCCCATGACGGCTTTGCCTCTTGAAGAACTCTATTGACTTCCCAATCGCGGTAAAACCCCTCTCAATTGAATCTAATCAACCACCAATGATTCTTTTTAACCTCCAAATAAATTTAGAAAACGTATTATCCACATTTTGGATTGAATGGTGGAGTTTATCCTGATACGTCTAGCATGAGACACCTCATTTGAAAAATGTTATTGGGAAAAGCATAGAATGTTTTTCAACATGATCCCAAAAATTTATACTGAAACTCTCTATTGTTGAATGGAGAGTTATTCCTACCAATTCTTATACATTATTTGATATGAACTGAACTCTACCAAAAATAGCATCCACCATTGATGAGCAAATCCCCTTAACTGACTAACTACCAAAGGGACACTTTACTCTATCAGGAGTCGAACCATACTAAAGTAAATCTCTAGACCCTCTATCCAAGCATCAATCTCTAAATCCGAAACACTTCCTTATTAACATCAAATAGTATGGTGTTAGAAATAATGTAACACCCTCTTCGAATGGCCAGCCTCCACTGCTACGTCAATGTTGCAGGAATCAACCAGATCATCTTGCTAAATCAACGCCACTTGACCCACACATAGACATAATCTAAGAGGCATAAATGAAAGTTAAACAATGATTTCCTATGCCTAAACATCATGAACTTACCCCAAAATAATTCATTTAATTTTCTTTAACCTGCCAAAAATAACCCAATTAGAACAATAATAGAGTTATTAGGATTCATGTACCTTTCCTATTTATCTACCTGGAATGAAGTTCTATCTTACTTGGTCATTCAACAATCATAGAGTCTGTGCACTGGATAAATGGATCCCTTAAAATCTCATGTTGGGCCTATCCCCCTGGCCTATTTCATGAACCATGGTCAACTAAAACGGTGTACATTACATCCCATGAAATCCTCATAGTTCCTATCTCTAAAATCTATCCTATATCTTAACCACAAGCCCCTAATACCTCCCTTTCATGACCGCCTTCCCAAAAGATTCACCTCATTGTATATAAAAGGAGAAAGGGGACAATGGCCCCCATGTCCCCCCACAAGTAGGCCCCAGGTTGGTGACAAGAACCAAGGGTGTATAAATCTCAAAATATGGGAGGAATTACACTTTTTATGAAAACAATAATGAGAGATATGATGAATCATACATAAAGAAACATCAAAAATATAAAATTTAAAAAAATAAATCCCATATGCCTTTGAAAAAAATATAAATCTGATACAAATACAAGAGTCTCTAGGTAAATTCCCAATGTAATGCGAGGCAGTGAAAGAGATTATTTCAACATCAAATCTAGTATGGTTTTATAGGGTTTATGAAATTCTCCTAGAAACGAGAAATCCGTTTATATACATAGTGTGAAAATATAAGAATACTTAGTATGAAAATAATGGTCTCTCATACACAGGTGATAGATGCATACTAATTGTCCTATGAGAATATAGAAGAACCAAACATCACCTAAACAGGTATACTAACCACCACAACCTCTCCAATTCATGCACACTGAAAAACCAAAGTCATGTAATATAAAATAATTCACATCAAAGATATTGTACACATCACTACTTTCCCACTAAATATCCACCCTCACTCCCTAAAGGAAAACATCATGGAACTCCCATGTCTTCCGAATATACCACATCACATCCCGCCCATACACACATGGGACAAAAAAAACATCACATCCCCCCCATAAACAGCTAAGAAAAAACCACATCACATTCCACCAACAGAAACCTGGGACAAAAACCACATCACATTATGCCTATAGAAACCTGGTCCACAACCACACATCATCCCACCAAAAGAAATCTTTTCCACAATAACACCTCATCTTGAAAACACCTAGGAGAGGACAAATTTCATGCACACACCTGGTCCTCACAAACCGCAACATGCTTAAAAGATCATGGGAAATCCCCTAAAGGAAGGAGTAGGGAATAGAGGGTTCCAACTATCTATCCTCCCACCAAAATGTTTGGGGAAAGGAATCCTATCCTATGATAATGGGGGTGTTCCTTATATTTTGCCCAACTAGGGTGGGGTGCGTATAAATATCACAAGTAAAATACATGTGTATACATATAAGAGACCAAATTCTCATACCCTACCTATGGATTCTCAAAACATACAACCGTGTTACTATACCATCACCTTTACTACATCCTCTAGATGCATGATACCATGCGCCATGCCACAAAACCATTTAATTTTTAAAACCAAGTCATTTAAAGAATTTTTATTCTTTCTTAATAATATATTCATTCATTCTACTAACCAAACCAACTAAGGGATACCAAATCACATTAGAAAATTTTTAATCATTATATTACTACTCAGGATACCACATAGAATAGCACAAAATAAGAGACAAAACAAAATTCATTCATGGAGATACTCTAGGTGAAGTACCATTACAAACCATCACCATCCTTACAAAAATTAATACCACCAAAACCATCCAAACACAACCACATCTAACAAAAAATCATCATACATCCCGATCTCAACCTCACTTCACAACACCTCTCATCAAATCAAAAATAAGTCTATCTATGAACCTGAGATTCTGTTGAACCACCCAATCCATCTCACCACATGAAACTATGCTCACAACTACAATACAACACAAATAAACAAAACACAACAAATATTCACAAGTAAACATAAGTGAAAACCTCTCCTGTATAAAGCAAAACAAATAGAAATGAATGAATCCTACATTGAATGGATTTCAATGTTCTTTTAATGAGAAGAGATCATATAAAGGACACTCGATCTCATATCTTGCAATATCTGTATCAATTCAAGGATGTTGAATAACCAACGCAACAACAAAAACTAAATCGAGCCCCATAATAAATATAATTAAAGTAAGGGCATACTATAGTGATAAAATTTGGATTAGAAAGAGGTCAAACCAAGATAAATTTCTAGAAAATGAAAGGATAGAGCTTGAAGAACTCTGTGGGGCACCAAGGTTATTTTGAACTATGAGGAAGTATATATCATGGACGAATGAATGGGGGTTTGGTTGAAAAAAAATTTAGGACTGAACATAATCAGGGTATTTCATGGTGAGTAGTCCTCTTTCACTTCTTGTAATGCTCGGGGTTTATTTTTCCCTATGAAAAGCATCACCTGTTTAATTTAATTTATTTTTTCTATCCTAGATATATTAGATATCGTGGAACTATTATTCATATATTGCAAAAAAAATTCACAATGTTAAAACTCTTAGGCAAGTCATGAAACTAATATTCACATCATGTAATTCAGTTACAAAATGTGTATCCCTTCTTATTATAGACTTTAATAACCAAATTTTTCCAAGCACCCTCCAAGCCTCCTCTGAACACATCCAATAACCAAAAACTGTTATGTAATAGACTGTGAAGGAAAAGACCAATACATTAAGGAAGTATATAATTCAGTATTCATTTATTAAATATATTATTTAATTATTAATAGTCAAAATAATTAATACCATTTTCAAATTAAATTTTTTTATTAATGGTTTTCAATTAATAATTATATTTATTAAATTATATGGAATATTTTTTATTTTCTATGTATCGTTTTTATATTACAATTTTAAATAATTTGTAATAATGTTTTTAAATAAAATAAAATGAATAATATGTTTTAATTATAAATTATGTGAAATTTTTTACATGATATTAATTGATTTATTAATTAATTACTAAAATTTGATCAATATATTGATATTACATATTATATAAAATATTAAAGAGATAATATTAGAACTAGGTATAAATGTAATGATATCTAAAATTATGAAATAGTCGTATATCTTTTCATAATTTTAAAAGGTTAATAAAAAAATTTGGTTCATGAAATGTTCAAATAAATATCTAATCTCTGCACTTAGGAAATTAACAACAATTTATGTTATTATTTTCATTATTAATGTGTATAAAAATTTTATACACTGTTAATATATTTTGTGAGTGTTTTATAAGATAAAATACTTCATGAAGATAGATTCAAGGAATTACATGTTTTGGTAAACTACACAACATCTTTTACATCTACATTTACATTATATTAATTTCAACATTATTATATTGAATTTATTTATTGAGTCTAAAATTTAAATATTATGCATTAAAAATATAATGAATAGAAATATATATTGAGTACTTTTTTTCCAACTCCCTGACATTTTAAGATAATAATAATGATTTTGAGAGCATATGCAATGTGAAACACCAATCTTAAATAACCAAAGAAATATATTTCAATAATTATGATCCCATTAATAGCTTGCAAAACACAAACCCCTAATCCTTAATGAATATTATTATATTAAACAATTCTAACAAAGTTATTATATTTAATGGTATTAATAATACAAAAACTTACAAAAATGTTTGTTATGAATTTATTTTAAATAAATTATAAATCATTTAAATGAAAAATAAATATATTCTGAACAAACTGATTTTTTTAAAAAAAATGGTTTAGTGGAACATTACACACACAAATTAAGATTCATTTTTACCACATATAAAAAATTTATTTCACAATATTAAATTATTATTTTTTTAACCATATAAAAATTATCTTAGGGAGGTTTGTGTTTTTTATATAATAATTAATATTTTCATAAATAGTGAAAAATACTAAATTTTATTTGAAAACTGCAGTTTCATTTCTAGTATTTATAATTTTAAATTATATTTTAAATTATATTTAATGTAAAATTAGTATAATTTTATAAAAATTAATTTAATTTATGTCATTGGAATCATTTTCAGAAATAATTTTTATATAAATAATTGCACACATTAGAGAATTTTCCCATTAAAAAATGTTTTGTCATTTTGTATGAGGGATTAATTTTTTAATAAAATTTTCCACTTATGTTAATTGATTTTTAATTAAGGGATTTAATATTTTGAATCATAATAATTTTCATTTTTTTTAATTTAAAATCAATTTTTAACAAAATTGATGGTGAAAACAAAACAAATTAACCATTGTGGTTAAGGTAAATATCAATTTACTAGGGCATAAACTAAGAAGATAAGGGATAAAAATAAAATAAAATATTATCCAACACAAATTTAATCGATATATTTAGACATTATATATTATATCTTCTATAATGGACCATTTTGGAGGCTTTTTCCATGCTACAATCATGTGTATGATTGAATAATTTCAAAAAAAATAAAATTGTTCCACACACCTCACATATAAATGGCCACCCCATAATATAATTTTAATGCCAGCAAATAATTTTGTATTAGTTAATACCTACCTAAATAACTTAAAAAAATTTATTTTATAATAATATATTCATTATTTTGTGTATAGATACATATTAATAAGGTTTTGGTGAAATCCTAAGGAGGATACTGAAAAAAGAGGTAACATTCTTCAACTAGAATTTATTTTTATTTCATTTTACACTTCCTTTAATTCTTATCAAAAAATAATAATATAATATAATAAATATATTCTATATATGTTTATATTTTTATAATATGGTCATGAACTATTACAATCTGTACTTCCCTCAAATTGTTTACAAAATCATTATTCATATGTAAAATGGACTACTACCTCGCGATGAGATATGATTCATTTTTCCATGACCACATACCATAGTTGTTAATGAAGATGGATAATATATATATATATATATATGATATTTAAAAAATAAATTACACCATTAGAGTCATTATATCATATTTATCATTTTACTTTTCCATTCCCTTGGGGATACTATAACGTCACTCATCAGTTTGGAGGACCTCCTCCTAACAAAGAAAAAAAGACTTGTTTTTTAGTAACACATTAAATGGAAGGTTATAATGATATAAATAATGAATATGTTTTATATAAATGAAATAATTATGATATTAATTACATATTTATCATTATGAAATTATAATATATTTTTTTATATCAGAAATTTTCACTCACTAAAAATGAAATAATGTTATTCGTCTATATGTGGAATACAATAGTGAAGAATCTGGGCCAGATGAAAAATCAGATGTTCTAAGAAATTTTTTTATTTTTGATTCCAAAATTGACAAGTTTTTTTTTGAGAATTATGGGCCATAATATTAAAAGAGTATGAAACTATAAACATGGTAGGAAATTTAGACATAACCAAATATGAATCCTAGATGTTATCCCAATCATGATATATGTATGGTAAAATAGATTTCATGTAATGTATGTTTGGATCTATAATCTGTAAACACTATTATAATATTGAGCACATGGTCGATGATTTAAAAAATAGATACCTTACCAAATAATACTTAAATAACATCTATCTAATCAGTTGTTATATTTTTATGCTAATATGAGGTGAAATAATATGCTAACTATTTAACAATGTTCTTTATTCCGGGTGGAAATAATCACGATCAAAATCATATTGATTTTCGAAAATCCTTTCCAAATTCTTCAGTTGATGTTTATCCACCTAGGTAAGTGTTATAGGACCCATGAAGCTTATTATTATTTTGAATTATGATCATAAGCTCATGGTATTATCCACCCTTATTTTGATGATTTAAATGAAGGAGATACACTAGGTGGAATTTATTGAGTTTATATAGATATATCAAGTATTTTTGTAAATGTTATTTCATGTATATTACCATTATATTTTATAAATTTACGTTTAAACGTATAGATTCCCATTAGAGATAATATTATTATGTAGATCATTTTCATAATTGATATATAATTTTATTAGTATTTATGAAAGAATGTTTGTATTGATTACATTATTAATGACATTATTAAGTGATTAATTTTATTTCAACGATTTTGATCATAATTGTTTTTTGAACATTATATGTATATTACTAAAATAGATTAAAAAATGATAACCTATATGTTGCGTGACAACCTGAGAAAGTTGTGTAGGTCATTGAGCTTGAACCTATTATATAATGAAGATAATGAATTATTTCCTAATTCTAGCCAAATACATGTATTGGTTAATATAATCATGCTTTTAGTTAGTAGATTTGAAAAATAAATATTAATAATGAACTAGGGATTTTACCATTGAGGTTAGGTGATTAATTTAATATATTGAATAACTTGTGCTAACAATGATTTGTTTGGTGAATGGTTCAAGATAGATTCAAAGTATTTTCAAATTATTTTACATACAACGAACCATTAAATGTAAATTTTAGAGAATCAAGGAATAAAGTCATTTTAGAATATTCATTTTGTGGGGTATGTGATGAATTGAAAATTGGTCTAAGAAAAATAAATAGATGAAATTTTTCTTTCTCAAATATAGACATATAAAGTAAGTATATTTTATTGTTTTCAAAGATATAAAAAATTAATAAAAACTAGTAATACAATCTTGAAACAAAAATATTATCCTATTACATTAAAATATGATGAATCACATGGCCTTTAGGATCACCATAGTTTTATGGATTTTTTGCCCTTAAAATTACATTAATCAGTCACATTCTTGCGATCAATAACCTCAATTAGATTGTGTAATTAATTATTTAATTATTCTTGTATATATCATGACATACAACTAATTATTACCCATATAGAATAAATTTTTTTTCCATATGATCCTAGTACATATTTTTATCTCTTATATAGAGGATATTTAATTGACACTTTTAGCATAATTGTTTCACAACATTGGAATTTCCATATTTCAGATTCATGATTCAAGAGATAATGTTTAAATTTTAAGGAAATAATTTTTTTAAGGAGGTTAGAATGTAACAAAATGATATTTTAAAATATTATCCTTGTATTTGATAGTGTATTACATAGACAATATTGAACATAAACAACTCAGAAAATAAATTTCAAAAAATATAATCTCTTTGATAGCCTATAGAATGTGCAAACCAAAATCTAAATGAACATAAATATAGTATCCCATGATTACATCATAATTAAACTTTTGGATATGTATAATACAATTAAAATTATTAAAATGATGATTATATATTAAGTACATATACAATAAAAACCATTTCAATGAAAATGAAAAACGTTCTATAAAAATATTATTTTTTTCTAAATGAAGGATTATTTGTACCTTCTACACATAATTTAAAATTCTTTTTTAGTAAATTATTAATTTTTACTTAAACAAATTATATTTAAATTTATTCTATAAAATTTATCCTATGGTGAATTAAAAATATATTTCTAAAAAAATTTATATTTTTATTAATTGTGAAAAATGCTTAATTTTAATTAAAAATTACATACTTGTTTAAGTTATTTATACAATTAAATTCTGTTTTCAATGTTTTATAAAGTTACAATATTAAACATTTATTTCAATTATTATAATATTTTCCATCATTATATATTTTATATTGAATATTGATATAAACAGGTTTTTATATTTAGATCATTTTTACATTAAAAATAATCATTCTCATCACATTGATAGGATTAATTTAAAAAAAATTCCCACTTATGTAAATTGAATATGAAAAATTTTATACCAAATTTATAATAAAAAATATACAATTTTATAGTAAGTTAGAAATAATTTGTCCCTCAAATATTTATTGAAATTAGTAATAATTATTTACCACGATAGAGGTTAAAATAGATTTACCAAGGAGTTAAACTACAATGGTAATTGTTATAAATGAATTAAAAATTTTTCCAAAACAAATGGATGGAAATATTTCATGATTATATATACTATTTTTAGTAATGTAACATATTTATTCTTGTGTAATGATAAAAATTTTGGTTTGATTAAATAATTTCAAAAAACAAATACATTTTCCCCACTCACATCGCTTATAAATGTTCACCCCTCTCCTCTCCTTTTCACACCTTCACACCATAATATTGGAAATTACACACCTTAATCAAAAACAATTCCATACACTAATACTATATTCATTATTTTGGGTATATAGAAAACAAAGGGATGTTTTGGTGCAATCATAATGAGGGTTCTTGAATAATAGGTTACATTCTTCAATGAGTGATTTTATTTTCATTCATTATCCTCCTACATAAATTATTATTAATCAATGATGATATAAAAACCAATATATATTACATATAATATGATTTTGTTATAATTTTGGAATTATCTCCAACAATCTCTATATCCATTAAATGGGTTAAAAAATCATCATTTGCTTTTATGGCACACAATACCATTTCTAACCAATGTCAATAATTTTTCCCTTACCACCCACCATGGTAGGGTATTTTCATAGATATAAAGTTTATCAATTATATTTATATCATAAATAATACCTATGGATTGATTATATCATAAATAATGTTTCCATGTTACATTCCATAGGAGATTTGATATTGTCACACGTGTGTATAACCGACTGCTGCCTAGTGATGGGATATTATTAATTTCATTAACATGTTTCAAGGATAACAATGTAGGTAATAATAATTAATATATCTTTTAGAAATTAAATAATTTAGATTTTAATTACATATTTATAATTATTAAATGACAATATATTCTTTTCTTTCTTACGTTTTCCCTAATATCAAAAGTGATATCATCGTTTGAGTACGTGTGGAATACCTCATTCACGAAGTGATGTAACTATCATTTTCATCACCGCACACCATGGATGATATAAGTACATTTAATGAACTAATATGGTATATATTGTATTATTATTATTATTTATCATTGAAATATTATGCACCTCCTTTCCCTAATGATCATTTAAAATGGATACATTAATCATGCATATATATGGCCAACCATAACAATTATTGTAACATACATCATTTCTCAAAACTATATTTGGTGATTTTTATTAAATTTTTAATTAATATATAAATATACAATTTATGAAAAGATTTTAATTTTTATATGTTTAAATAATGACCTATTCAACCATAATCAACCTACCAATGTCATTTTTGACGTATAATCGCAATATGGTCATAATATATAATGTACATGTAATTGAGTATATAATTTAAAATAACATGTCAATTAGTGAAATAAAAGTTATAATAAAATAATAAAAAATTCTATAGAATGAAAATAATTTCATTATTATTATTATTCATAAATAAATAGGCACATTTGAGAATTTAGTTTGATGGTATGGAATGTAATAACAATTTCATTTCATTGTGGAATATTTTGATGTTAATTTCCAATATTATTTTATTAGGTGTATATGATGATCCATTAACATGTCATATAAGGAATGTTTCTAGTATCATGATATATTATATTTTTATAATGTTATTATTTTATGGGAATTAAAACTATGGTGTTTCACAAGTGGCAAGCAACATTTCATTAAAAAACATCACATAAGATTTTTCTTTCTAACTCATTCTCTTCCATGTCTTGGTTTTTAAAAAAAAAAATTTGAATGTTTCTATGTGGAAAAATTATATTAATAAATTATATTCATATTTCAAATTTAATGTATTTAAATGTTTTTGAAACTGAATATTTTTCTCATCATTATAAAAAATGTTTTGAAAAATGAAAAAAAATCCTCTATTTTATCATTTAGAATATCGATGATTGTTTTCTCAATTATGATCATTATTTTAATTCTATCATCCATTTGATGATTTCATGTATCTTCAAAAATAAACCTTATCCATTTTTTATTGATCATGGAATTTCAAATGAAAATATAATTTTTTTGTTTAAAATCTATTTTTAATAGAATATGGTATTTTGTTGTCCAAAAGTGATTTTTTTTAAGTTTAGAAGAGTTTTTAAAATTCTATTGATTGATAATAGAAATCATAAAAATATTAAATTAAATATATAGTCATGATTATTATATTAAATGGGTCATCCCAATACTTATTAAATAAATGGATTATCCTTATTATACCAAACATGTGACCACATTATTGCATATATGAAGGGTGGATCCCCATTAAAGCTAAAGAAAAATAAGTGATACCAATATATATTATACAAAGCTTAATCCATATTATATAACTACAATGTATTGGGTAATGATTATATTAGATGTCAAATATGTGTTTAATCAAGAATAATGGGTTTTAAGAATGTTTTATCAATGTTACTCTCTACATAAAAATATATGTTTTATTTTATGGTTATGTGTTTTGATCGATTTCATCATGAAAAAAAATTATTTTTTTATCAACTGGAAATTGTTTATTTCATAAACTAAAATAATATTGAATTCAAAGTTAAATGTTAACTGTAATTTTTTTATTTTTAATTTCATTAACGTTTTTCTATTTTTATTCCCTTTATTGAGCATCTATATGCTCATCCAAAAATTTTAAAATGTTTTTCATTGGATTTGAGGATGTTAAATAGAATTTAAGAAGTCAAGTTGAAAATAATGAATACATTCAATGAATATAAATCAAGAGTTATTTTGATGTTTTTTATATTATGGGATAAATGAAAAATAATGGGATGTTTTGACTTTTTTTATAAGATTTTATAATATAAGAGTTACAAAAATATCCATAACTATAAAAATTAGAATATACTCACAGTGTGTAACAACTTAGGTAGTGATATAATAATACTAAAACCATTTATAATTTTTTTTAATTCATCCAGTTGTTTGTATAGGAATAATTTTAAAAAAAAATCTAGTTTTATGATTAATACTCAATTTTTTCATAAAAGGAATTGTTCCCATCATTGGATGTAGAACTTGTTTTAAATCACATTTTCACAATTTTATAAAATCAATTTGAAAAAATAAACATATTCTTTGAATACATAATATAACAAATTAATTTTGTGGATTTTTTGCTTTCTTATGACAAGTTTTATGTTTTGATTAATAGGGAAAGATATTTCATTAAATTGGAAAGTGACATGTCATTAAAAAATATATAATGATAAATTATATTTTTAATTTGGTTTAAAGTATAATTAGATAAATTTTATATTATTTAACAAAAATTATGACATTGTAATAAAGTTCACATTGAATTTGGATGTAAAAAAATTTCAATATTTTAAATGTTTTCATTTTAATAAATCAATTTCTCACCATAGAAATAGGATTAATTAATTGTAGAACGTTATTTATTTTAAACAGTGAGAAATTGGTTAAATATTTATAATCATAAGATCCAAATTTAGTAAACATAACCCTTTTAATTTTTGAAATATATTAATAGTAATATTGATAATATTTATGACCGTTGTTAAGGGAAATTTGGGTAGTTGGAGTAAATGTAGTGTTATCAATATTTGAAGATTACTCTAAATCTTGTCCTTATATTATTTTCTGAGTTATTTTCAACTAGAAACATCCTCTTATTAATTTTTTGAGCATATGTATCCACATTCATTACCTAATACAATTTATATTATTATATTCTCAGAAAATTAAATTTTCATATACTTTTATTTTAATAAGTGAAATATTTTTAATATGGGGTTATATATTCGATATATTTGACTATAACTAATATTAAGAATGATAAAATTCTTATATTTTTCAGGACAATTTGTTTTTAATTTTTAGTGAAAAAAATTAAATGAAATTCTTTCACAATTACAATGAAGTAATTGTTTAATTGATCAAAATATCAAATTAATGATACTAGAAATATGAGAATAAATATAATTTTTTTGCAATTAATGTAATCTAAATCTTTTTTACATGATTTTATCATGTAATTTATGTTTTATAATTCTTTGTTATAAATTATCTTTATTTTTTTATTTTTGAAAAGGGTAAAATAATAAATAGTGTACAAAATGACAGTAAATATATTTTTAAGTAATTAATAATTTTATTAAAAGATATAAAATTTAAAAAAAATATAAAATTCAACCACATGATTTTGAAATGTATTAGAATGATATAAATTACAAATTTAATGTTCATTCATAATTTTATAGTAATTTTTTAATCATCAATGTGTAAATTACATGAAATCACAGTAAAACATAATAGGGTTAAAAAGGGTAACAACCCAAATAATAAGGATAAAAAATAGTAAAAACATGTATAATTTTCAATGGATGACTTTATATCAACTATTTTCCATCCAATATTCAATCTTACTCACATTTTATAGATTTGGAATAGAAATTAAATTTCAATTAATTTAAAATTTTGAAGAATCCCAATAGTTCCCATACCCCCTCTTCTAAGAGGGTATCCTTTTTTATCAATTAAATACACTTAAAATCCGATTTAGATCAATAAATATGTACAAAAATACATTCTTATAATCTATCAACACATTTTATAAGCATTATTATTAGTATAACACAATCCTTATAGATTCCCTGTTGTTAATCAAAGGAGGTCGTATGAAGAAGAGAAAGATAAAGGACATACATAACGAATCAAGCCCAATGTAAAAGAATTCATCTCAACGTACATTCATTTATGTATATTTTTATTTCATACTCCAAAATAATTTTATGATGTTTATAGGAAACATCATTTACTTTAAAACTACTAAAAAACATTATTTTTCATGTTTTTTATTTGAAATGTTTGACTTTCTATACAAAAGAATAATTGAATGTTATTTTTAAATATATAGTGAAAATAACTTCTCTTTGGAAATTAGATTTTATTTTATTTTGTTTCCTAAAAAAAATTCATGTTTTTAAAATAAAAAGAATCCCTTTCTATATTTTCATGTTTTTTTCAAAATGGGCTTTGTAAATGGATTGATTATTCCAATAACATGACTTATTTCCATATGAGTGAAAATGAAGTAAAATGTACGATATTGAATGAATTTATGTGTAGTGATAATATTATTGAACATTTTAATTTGATAGTTGGTTACACGAAAAACCAATGATGGGTATCTCTACGATAAACCAAGGACTGGTAGTTTTTTGATATCCCTCTAATGCATTGGGTATGGAATTCAACTATACGGTTATACCTTTTTTAAGAGTGTAATTTTTATAATTCAACCTCCTTGATATTCTATTTATATGTATAAAAATTATTTTTATATCCCATTATACTTAATGTGTTTTCTATGATTGATATGAGTTTAAGGTATTCTTAGTTTTACTTAAAATGGTAAATAATGAACATATTTACACAAGAATATATTCTTTATTTTTAAGGGTTAAATGCAATATTGTTTTATAATGTTTTAATTGTTTCCATGTTTTAAAAGACTGATAGTTTTCATTATGTTTTAACCTTTACATAAATTTTTGTGCTCATCCTACATTTTGAAATTTCTGTCACATGATATAAGGTTTAATACAGATATGTTTGACATAAAATGAAAAATTATGATGATTGATCATGAAAGGAAATCAGTTGTTTTTTTGTGTTTCTGTTCTGTGAGAAAAAATATAATTTCATCTTTTTAATACCATACTTGTAATGTTATAGTTATTGAATAATTATCTAAAACTCTACACATTAAAAGATACTAAATGTAAAATAATATAATTTTTATAATTAAAATACAAGGAAATGTAATATTTAAGGCCATGTCCTTATAAATGAAAACATTTTTCAGTTTAGGCAACTTTTGTGGATAGGGTAATATTAATAACATTCCCTTGAAATGGTTTACCTTATGATGAAGATCAAATGTTCTATAATTTGAATATTCACATGTTTCTTTTTGTTAAAATATCATTTTAGAATGGATTTCTATAGATTAGATATGGAATATTTATTGGGAAGTCTCAAAGATGAAATTATATGTCTGAATCAACATCTTGATAAGGTTGAAATTGGAAATGAGTATTTTTTATAGTGATGGATCATTTAACACATACTATAAATAGTGGTGGTATCTATGCAATAGAGAAACCATATATACCCCTGAGGATCATGACAATAATAAATCATTTTATGATACAACATCCACCATTATTTAGAGAATCATGTTACCCCATTCTAGTTGATGGATTGATCAATGACCTAGAAAATATATCCAATGTCGTGGATTGTTTAGATCACCAAATGTTAATTCTTGTGATTTATTTTTTTGATGGTTAGGATAACCATTCATGGTCAATGGTTAAAAGTATCATAGTAATTAAATATATTGATCTCATTGAATGGGATGAAATAAATAATCTATTCCTTGAAAAATATTTTTATAGTGTTTTATGAATAATGGGAGCTTCAAATGCATGAAATTGTTATAATTTGTGGAAGTTCAGTGGATGAATATGGGGAAAATATCACCCTTATTTGAAGGTACGTCCCAAAATTGTTCTGAGATATTTACAGCAAGATAAATGAGTTTTTCTAGGTATTGTATCCAATATATCAATGTAATTTGGATTCTCATTAGTTTAAAATCTATGATTAAATTATTCAATCTACTGATGAGGTAGAAATGGATTATTCTGATGATCATTTTTCCCATGAGTGAAATCAAAAGAAATGTTCATTTCTGAATGAAGTGGGAGAGCATTCATCATAGTTGTTTGGTGGTAATAAAACTAAATTTCCATCTTGGAATGAGTGTGGTAAAATGGAACCATGATAATTTCATTCAATGAATGCGAAGTGAATCTGATGTGGTAACATTTTTCATATTTCTCTTCACTATTGGTGGATGATCAAGAAATTAATGGAAATCCAATGGTACTAATATTTTGTTACAATTAGATTATGTAATTATTCTCATCTGTTTTAAAAGTTGATTAACTATGGTTTGAACCAAAAAAATCGAATGAAAAATGGAATGGATAAACATTTTAATACTAATTCAGTTTCTCTTAGGCCATAAAATGAAGTGGTGATAGGTATGTTACATATTTTTTTAATTATTCCAATACTCTGTTTGATTCCAGATCTTCACATTATTCATTTCTGAGAGATTTTCCTGAAAACTTGTAATATATCCTCAATCTGATATAGAGGTTTTGTTAAAAACAATGATTGTAATTATTGAAAAAAAGCATATTTATAAGAATATTCATATTATAAATGTTTGGATGGTCTTTCTTACAAATAATGTTGAACAACATATAGAATATTTTGATAACATTTTGTGTGTGGATTGGATTTCATTTGATATTTATAAAAACGATTCAGAATCCAAGAATGTATTTTTATTTATTATATGATTTTAATTAAAAACAATGAAGTAGATAGATTGATTAAATAATGTAGTGAATGTTATCTAGATCATGTTATTGAAAAGAAATAAACAGTTTTGATTTGTTACATCCTAGAAGTGAATGGATTGATTAATGTTTTTTCTGATGAGTTTCTTAGTTTTGTTCTATCTCAGAAAGATAAATTTAATATTAATTTAGTTCTTGATGGTAATAATATTTCGAATCTCCCATAATAAATGGATTAAGAAGAACTAGTGTAATTGAAAATAGGTTTCAAGAATTTCTTGATAATGTTTTCATTCAACATAAAACATCACCATTGGGGCTCCTATTTTTTTAAAACAGAGTATAGTTCTGTCCCAACCCCCTCCATATGAAGATACCCCTCCTAGGCCAGAAATAAATAAATGGACATAATGAACCCTGATTCCCACACCCAGCAGGCCCCATGGTGGAGATAATCACAAATGGTATACACTCTCAAAAAATGGGAGGCATTTCCCTTCTTACGAAAACTAGATTAAAATATTAGATAGACCATACCAAAACCACAATAAGACATATATATATATATATAATACTAAATCCATCCCATGGGTATGTGGAAAATTAAACCATTTAAAATGAAATAAAAAATCAAAAGTATGTACCCAAAGTAAAACTAAGTAGAAACATAGTAGTTGTCTAAAAGTATAACCCAGTAACACCCAGCATAATCCAAATAGTCCGCATGGAAGCTAGAAATAATTTTACATATGTAGGGAGAGCATACATATATAAACAGTAGGAAAACTTAGGTATCTCATGCACATGTGAAAGAATAATATTAATTATCTTATGAAAAAATATCAAAAAAACATCACATAATTATGTATAATAGGCAACCCAACCTCACCAAGGGAAAATCACTATATAATGAAAGTCATGTAAAGTTATATAATTCACATAAATAATAGGGTACCTAGAACAACTATCAAATTGATTAGATACTCTCACACCCTAATGAAAAATGTCATGGTAGTTACAAAACTCTTGAACACAACATATCACAACCCTCCTGCATACACCAAGGCCTCACAACTACACCTTATCCCATAACTGGGGCCATAAACAATATCACCTCTCACATGTTAACACTTGGGCACCATAGAAAATCACATCCCCAAAGAAAAATTGAAGGCATAAAACACGTCATTCTAAAGGACCTAGGAATACATAACATGCCAGAACACACCTAGGACCCACAAACCGTAACATGTTTGAATAATCATGGGCTACCGTTACCTACAAGGAGTAGGGAAAAGCAGGTGGCCATTTATTCATGCTCCCACTAGGATGTTTGGGAAATACACCCTCCCCTATGACGATGGCGGTGTTTGGCACATGGTGATCCACTAGGGGTTTGTATAGAAATACAAAATGAAATATATGTATATATGTATATAATACTGAACACTCATGCCCAACCTATGGTTTATCAATAAAACTACCATCCGATAATACTAACATATTTGTTGGTACCACTAAAATTCACTACCACACACAACAACCCACAGACACAATTTATAATTCCAGAGAATTTATTGACCTCTAGTATTCTTTATTCATAATTTATTTATTCATGTATTCCATTACTATCTAGGAAATCATCAAGTAAAGAACACAACGAGTAACACATCCCAATCAAAACATGAAAAAATCTTTTAATTACTCATACTGACCACTACTATCAACATTCTTCCAATTCATTCCACCGAAAACATCATCTAACCCAAGAAAACCCCCAAATCACAACTGTATCAAACACAACATCTCATCAAAACCATTCTTGGTAGCCCTGCTACATAATTATACCACACACATTTCATCTAGTAACATAAACATACAACAACATGTTCAAAACGCCCCATTCTCAACACAATCCATCCATTCCACAATCAATAAATATATAAACTTCAGATTCCATCACACCTTATGAACCCCCCCAGAACACATAACTTTTCTCACAACCGTACCACCACATACAAAAAGAACATATCTATATTTTACTATTCATGTATTCTATAATTTCACTTGTTAAATTTTGGGTTATCATAGATGGTATGATCCTGGGGAATCTATTTATTATATGGGTATATGTGGTTATAAATTTTTATAAATAATTTTTCAAAAAAAAATAGACAAAATAAATTCCATAGAGCATCACATGACTAAAAAAATATCACAAATGATATTAAATTTTATAGGGGAATTTATCCTTTATATTTCAAAAAAACAGCCAAAAACATCCAACAACCAGATCATACATCACTTTTCCCCATCTGCAGCATATTGACCTTAAAACGATTCAATTACTTTTATTTATTTTTTATTCAACTATCTTCACATGGGAAACATTTTTACACTAACCCCACATGATACATAACTAATTGAGAAGACTGAAACATACTTGTAAGAATACATGATCATCACTACAATATTATAGAAAAATAGGGGGTTAATATATAGTAAGAAACCCCTACATAGAAATCATGAACCAAAATACAAAGCCTCAAATCACAACTCTAATGAGATAAAGGTTATGGGATCCTCATAAACAGAGAGAAAGTGAATGAAATAGTAAATAGAAAGGTATTTCTACACATGGAAGACCCAAAATAGGTCCTTAGTATAGAAAAATGTTTAATCTACCATTAAACATGGATCGAGTCATGATTACATGTTTTGAAAAATTAAAACCCCCAAAACTGATAGGAATTTAATGATATGAATAATAGGCCTTGGAATGGCTCTAAAACCACATAAATAGGTCATTAACCTCATTGTTTTTAGAAATTACATAAAACGGGTGAAATAAAAAACTTTGAAAAGTTTAAAATTTTGAACAATTTAAAAAATGTTCGAATGATTCACCCATTGGTGAGACATCATTTTGAGTCATTGATTTGAGTCACCCATGAGAGTCTCTATTCCGAGTCACTCGTGTGAGTCACAGGTGCAATTCAATTATGTGAGTCATCATCTTGAGTCATCAGGGAAATTCATCGGTTCAAGTCATTTTTGCAGGTCACCATTGTGAGTCACTATTAGAGGGATGTCATTTAGTAAGCTAATGATTGAAAAGGTAATTCTAGATGAGTGAGAGTTTGGTGAGACAATGTTTAGTGAAAAACCACTAGAAACTCAACACCAGGAGACACCATCATGAGTTACCATCATGAGTCACTATTTTGTGTCACTATCATGATTCATCACCATGAGCTATCATCACAAGTCTCTGTTATGAGATACCACCACGATTCACCATCAAGAGATATTGTTTCAAGTAACTATCATGAACTATCACATGGTATCACCATCATGAGTCACTATCAAAAGTAATCAGTGTGTAATACCATTGCGGCCCACAATTCCTGACTCACCATCCTGACTCACTATTCTAACCCACCATTGGAGAACTTTAAAGACTGGAAATTTTTTCAATGTGTTTAAATAAGTCACCTTGATATCCGATTACAAATAAATAACTATATTTTCACAAAGTAATAGTTCAAGGAGGTCTGGTCCATTACCTTAGATAACTATCAAATTATTTATTCCCATGAAAATTTTAATCCAAACCTAGAAGGGAAAAGGGGGTCCAAACAAAAACCTTGCAAGATACCTCTCAATAATATTATCACTCCTCAAGCACTACCACCAGCTGAAAAAACCAACCTGAATGATTAGAAAAAAATTATTCTAGGACAAAAAAACATCATCTCAAATACACAAATCAGGTAATCTCATTCTCTATGTCATGATCTATCTACACTTGGAGGAACTGACTTAGCTACGTGCATTTAATCACATCATAGTTAATGCATATAAATTATGAGTCTAGTATTCCCATTTTCACATGTCAGGGTTATATCACACATTTCACCACAAACATCTCAACTGAATGGGAAAACAACTCATTTTAAGAAAAAAAGGTTCAAAATTTACATATCAATAAAAAATAACTCTAAAATCTCAATACAACTCCAGTTTCATGCCACACATTTGCATTTATCACACCCAAGTACTCTCCTAATGGCCACAATTCATCCTAAATACATGAAAAAAGGAATAATTTTTCCACTCATAACTTTCTCCCAATGATCGTAGATCTCGATCAGTCATTCCAAATATGGTGAGTCATAATCGATGTCAAATTCTCCCCATTAAAGGACATGGGAGAATCGTTAATATACAAATGAAGTTGAGGGACATGGAAGACATCATGGATCCTCTCCAAAAATTATTGAAATGAAAACTGGTTTTTCACTAAGCCAACATTTCTATGTACCTTGAAGGGTCTAAAAAAACCTAGTAGAAAACATTATCCCTCTACCAAATCTATGCTTCCCATGTCGAGGGAAAACCATCAATAACCCATGGTCCCCAACCACGAACTCCAAGGCCATCCTTCTGCGATCGTCATATGTCGTCTTCTAGTACTACCCAGTTTTCTTCCCCTCATGAATTATACAAATGATCTCATTTGTGGTATATAATACCTCGATACCAAGAATAGATGTGTCCCCAAACTCTTTCCATCAAAATAGAGAATGACATAGTCTCCCATTCAACGCCTCAAATAAAGCCACACTAATGGAAGAGTGATAGCTATTATTATAAGATTACTCCATCAAGGGTAGTTATTTTATATAATATCAACCAATTTATAAGATGTACACACACAAAACATCCTCCAACTTTTGGATAGTCAATAATATCTACTCATCTCTCTAGCGGTGGAATGCGGTACTGAGGTATAACTGGGTGCCAAATTCATGCTATAATCTCATCTAGAACCGTGAGGTAAACTGTGCATCCCGGTCTATGATAATGGATATCATAACTATATTAAACAATACAACCTCATCCACATTCATCTTGGATAAGGAATTCATTGTGCTTTACTACCTGATCACTATAAAGTGAGTTGATTTGATTTTCCAATCCACTACATCTCAGATAGCGTCATAGCCTCCCGGATCATTGGGCATCCTTATGATGAAATCCAAAGAGATATCTTCCAACATCCAATAAGGGACATCCAAGGTCTATAAAAAACAATAGAGAACACAATGATCACACTTTACATTCATGAAAAAAGGAATCTTTCCTCAAACTTGGCTACTTCATATTGCATCCTGGGCTACCAAAAATGCATATTCAAGACACGATAAATTTTATAAAATTATAAGGGTATTGGTAATGTTTATTTATGAAAATCATGAAGAACTACCTCATGCATAGTTACTAGAATAAAAAACATCCCATTGAATAACTTCCAGTTCTAAAAATCCTTCGACCATCCCTCTGGAGCATCACCATTGCCAACACGGTCAAGCAACACCTTTTCCTTCAAGTCTCCCCACATATACTCTTCCACCTACTACATTAGAGAATAAAGAACTATAATCTTGATCCAAATTCATCTACCACTATCCATTTCTTTATCTATGTTAAATTATTACAACTCCTCCAACCCCTTATACGTGCCTAAAAATTAACAAAAAACCAATTTCAATGACATTCTACTAAAACCATCAGCCATGAAATTTCCCCTTCATGAGCTGAAGGTGATCTAAAAATCATGGTCCAGAAAAAATTCCATCAAACTCCACTTCTTTATATTTAGATCACACTAGAAAAAGATTTACCTAAATTTCTTGGAGTCCATTAAGACCACAAAGTACTCCACAATTATGTAGTTCCACGACTACTTTAGCCAAGAAAACAATTGTTGCTAACTTCAAATCATGGGTGACATACATACTCTTATGGGGATGTAACTGAATGGATCTATAATAGATTACATCCTGTAGCTGCATCAAGATATATCCCAAGCATAGATGGGAAGCACAAAAAATCTTCATATACTGCTCCTTCCTCTGGAAACCGGAGTACTGGAGAACTATAAAACATCCATTTCAGATAGAAAAACAATAACGTCCATTAATCATCCCAAACATACTATTGATCCTTCACGGTCAAGTCTATTAACCGAGGAGAAACTCTAGATAAATATTGTAAAAACCTATGATAATTTCTTGTGAGACAATGAAAAATATGAACTTCTACCAAATTCATGGTATTTGACCATGAAACAACCCCTTCAACCTTTGATGAGTTCATAGCTACACCCTATAGAGAAACCAAAAGCCCAAGGAAATTCACCACTCACATTTAGAGCATTCACATGGATAATATTACATATAGCTGGTAGAGTCGAAGGACCTGAATGATACTTCTAGGATGCTCGACATGATCCTCCTCTAACGTTGAGTAAATCAAGATATCATCTATGAATACGTTTACAAAAGATATTGGAACTCACAAAATATGGAGTTCATCAATCCCATTAAAATGAATGATTAATTTGTACTGCCAGAGGGCATGACCACAAACATGACGTGCCCATATCTGTATATAAAGTATTCTTTATGATATCAATCTCCTTAACTATCAAATGGTGATATCCATACCGCAGATCGATATGAAAAAACTAACATTCCCATATCATATGGTAAAAATGATATTTATCCTTGGGATATGGTAGTGGTTCCTGATTGTCACTTGATTCAACCACTGGAATCCATTGAACAACCCCAAAATAGCATCAAACTTCTTTTCGAGAAACACTAAAGCACCTCATGGTGGCACGCTAGGCCATAAAAATCTATTCATCAATAGATCATCTATCTTAATCCTAAAATCCTTTAATGTAGAAGGATCTATCCGATATGGAACCATTGAAATCAGAGAAGCACTGGGATAAAAATCTATCTCAAACACAAAAACAAACAAATGGGATAGATTCGTACCCTCCTTGGAAAAAACATATAAGTACTCCCCAACAACATTATGGACTTCCACCTTCTCAAAGACCGTTGATTCCCCTGACAGCTCATCCAACATGGAATAAAAAGAATCCACACAATGACTACCCACCAGAAAACCTCTCTAACCATTGAAATCCACACAATGACTATTCACATCTAAAAACACAACTCTCCTCTAGAATAATTCAATAAGAGAATGCACAAAATACAACCAGTCAATTTCAATAATGAAATTGTGTGGTCTCATCTATAGAAAGAAGATATCCCCAAGGGACTGATGTGGTCCCACTATCAGTCTACATCCCTGGCATACATCAAACAAGTTTGTATTAACTTCAACTGACGTACTCAACAATATATGCAAGGGATGTCTCTCTATATCTATTCCTAGAGCATGGTCTAGGATGGGTGAAAATAATGTAGTGTGATGATTTGGAATAAAAAAACAAATAACAAGAAATGCTACTAAACAAGATGATCATACCTCTATCGATCTCTGGTCTTTCCAGCACTACAGCCTCTACTATGTGAAATGGACAATGCCCAGCTCCTCCACCCCTCTAGTGATGACTGCCTCCATGACCATGCCATGGTCAAGGTACCCATGGAACATCGTGGGGTCGGCTACAATATTCTCTATATCCCCTCATCAGAAAAATATATTCTTTACCTTCTATTGAAACAACTTGATTGGAAACTTCCACTGAGTCTAGAGTTGAACATGTCCTCCTCCACCTAACTGATTTTTAGCCACCACTGGGAACTAAATATAAAAATATTCATTGACCCCGTAATGAAACCTATTATGCTTAATCCCACAGAAAAAGTTCAGGAACCACTATCACCATATGGATTGAAGAAAAAATGGCGAGGTAGACTCTGTGTTGGTGGAAACCATGAAGGTATTTATGCATTGAAGCTTCCATAGATTACCATTCCTCCCAAATAACTCTAATGGATACCTCCTTGTGGTATACCTCCTCATGAGTGCATCTAGTCAATTAACTCTATCTTCTTCAGAACCTTCAGGTATATTTGTAACAAAAAAAGGAGTAAGAGAATATTGGATTAAAGGGTGTAGGGATTCCTCCATAAATATCACAGGAAACTATTCATCCAAAAAAGAGATCTGGGGTGAAGCGAAAAAACATACTTGAACTTTATCCCATCACCCCGCACTGACATACCCGCTACTAGAGGGAGATTTGATCTTTCCTCTTTTGAACCATCATAGTTGAGGAAAGGAAAAACACTCAGATCTCATATAAAAAATTTACCCATGAAATTACATCCTACTTCCTCCCTCTAGATAATACATCCTCTAATGACACAAAACACCCCATGTCAGACACATTGCAAAAGAAACCAATACTTTGTCGGAGCCCGTGTCAAACTGAATGTGATCAGAAGCTCATTGAGTCTGCTCTCTATATCCATGTATGAAACACTACCAACATAAATTAAAAAGGCATATTGTTGGAATGTACATAATGTTATCTTATACTGGTCATCCTATACTACATGATCAACCCTCTACTGATATACCTGATCAGTCTAGTAAGCCTTAACTTCCTGAGCCACATGCGGATGATGACCGGGTTTGGTAGCTGTAATGTAAACAAGAAATTCCACATCCCGAGTAGAATTGATTTTTTTTAGATTTATTTTAATTTATTACTATCATCCTATTATTATTATTCTTCCCAAAACAACAAAATTCAAACAAGAACACAACTGATTAAAATTCATGTACCTTTCCTAGGGACTCTTCCATAAGAATAATATATCCTCACTTGGTTATTCTGGAGGCTCAAAGTCCGTACATCAGATCACGAATGGGTGGGGGGGGGGGTAAATCACATGTCCAAGTCCATATTCTATAGAATATGTCATGCACCAAGATCACATGAAGAGGTTTCCCAACCAACCCATGCAATCCATGCATTAACATACTCCAAAAACAATAATATCTCTCAACCACCACCATTTATACCATTATGGGTTGACTCCCTACCTCTAACATACTACTAATGGGATAGTAATAAATTAAGGTAAATAATGACCCCCTGAGTCCCACCTCTAGTAGGCCCTAGGGTGGCGAACTACAATAGTGGTTTAAAATATCAAAACAATTCGTTGTATTTCTCTATTTTGGAAAATAATATTTGGAAATAAGATGGCCCATTCCAAAACAACTCCAAGATAAGTATATATATATGAGAAAGAGAAAATCAATCCCACATACATGTTTAAATAAAAACTGTTACAAATGAAATCAAAACGCCAATGTTAGTACCCAATGTAAAAATATGTAGAAACCCATCAGCTCTCCAAATTTCTGAGCTAATAATGACCAGCATGTTTCTTCAATTCATCATAGAGACATAAAATCAATTTTATATATGTAGGGAGAGAATAAAAGTATACTCAATAGGAAAACCAAGGATTCTCATACACATGTGAAAGAATAATACTAATGAACCTGGAAGACAACAACATAACAAAACAACATCTAAGTTGTTATACTATCCAACCCAACCTAAACAAGGCACACTCATAAAATAACTCAGTTCATGCAATGAAATATAATCCACATCGATAATTGGGTACCCCGGATCACTTTATCACTGATTTTCCACTCTCTCACTCTAATGAGTAATATCCTGGAGCACCAACATATTCTAAACACACCACATCACAAGCCATACTTACACACCTGGGCCTCACTACCACATGACAACCCATCACTCAAGACACAAGCCACATCACATCCCACCCATAGACACTAGGGCCCCATAGAACATCACCTTCTGAAAACACCTCGAAAATCATAACAAACCTCATCTAGAAGACATATGGGGAAACATAACTCACCCCCCACGTCTGGCCCCCACAAACCACAACCTGCATGAGGAATTTTGGGAAACCACAACTTGTAAAAAGGATCATTGAAAAGTTGGTGGTCAGCCGTCCATCCTCCCACTGTAATTTTTTAGGAAAGACACTATCCCTTATGATGATAGACATGTTTGGAACATGGTTTTCAAATAGGGTGGGATTTTTATTGAAATAAGAAAATAAAATACATGTATATATAGACATAATATTAAACAAACTATACAACCTATGGGTTCTCAAACAATCAACCATCTCATAATATATCCAACATTACTTCTACCTCTAAAATTAAATACCACAAAAAAACAAACCACAACCCCAATTCATTCTCCCTCTCAATATATCAATTGATACTATTATTAATTGAAAATTTATGTATTCATTTATTCCATCACTATCCAGAAAAAATACATGTGCAAAACACTATAAGAAACCCAACCCATTCCAAACATGTTAAAACTATATGAATTACCATTACCAACCACTATCATCATCATTATTCAATGTAATTCCTCCTAAACTGTCCTATCACCAAATAAAACGCCCAATTCATAGCCTCACCTATGAAAAAATGTTGTCACAACCATTCTTTTAATCCCTACTACATAACCACACTATACAATTCACATATAGTAGCACAAACATAGCCCAAACCAATACCAGTACCACTGATAACTATTTCCCATCCATTATACAATCAATAAATATCTCAATATAAGATTCCATCACTCATTATAAACAACCCACAACATAGAACCTAGCTCATAAACACACCACCACCCAAACCAAACAAAACATATTCATATTTTTCATTTCATACAATATTTAATTCTAGTTATAATCTTATGATGTTTTCGTAGAAGGTATAGCCTTGGGGATTAAATTTATTCATTGGGAATATGTGGTTATAAATTATCAAATATAAATTTTAAACATAAAATAAACAGTCTATATACATTAAATATCTTATAACATGTGAAAACAAAGACCCCCAATAACCATGATTTTTAGCGAGGCATTTATCCCGTATACTTCACAACAATAGGCAAATTAAAACAACAAGGAGATCATATGTCACTTTTCTATATCCTCCGTATATTTATCATAAACTGAGTCCATTATGTATACTAAATATGGATTCAGCAATCTATATATTTTAAACATTCATAAACCCACCCAGCATGATACACAATTAAGGGGTATGAATGAAACCTACCTGGAGGAAGTCATGATTAACACTTCCCTATTTCATCAAAAAAAGAGGTACATGATGTAGGAAAAGCCTCCATGGAAAATTGGAAGCAAAAGAATAAGTATAGAAACACAACTATGATGGATAGAAATGTTATGTTCACCTCATACCAAGAGTGAAGAAGAAGAAAATAATAAGGAGAAATGGGTTTTGTCCTTTTGAAGAACCAAAATAGTGTCATGATTTTGATACATCTTTAATTTTCTATTAATGTCGGATCTAGTCCGGATTACACGATTTGACTAATTAAAAGCCCACAAACTCTTAGGAATTTAATGATATGACTCATAACAAATGTAATGTCTCCAAAACCACATAACTGTGGCATTAAACTCATTTTTCCTCAAAACATATGTAATAAGGGTGAAATTATAAAACCTCGAAAAACTGACAAACTATTTCAATTAATCTCTGTTAGTAGAGTCACTAATGTGATTCACCATTTCACTTCAATGATGTTATTATCTAGTTCATTTAACTATTGAGAGTCTCCAATGTGAGTAATCGGTGCGACTCATTAGAATGATTCACCATTGTGAGTCAGCATTAGCGAGCCATAATTTGGTTATCTATCGTTTAGTGAGTCACCACGGGACGAGTGACCATTTAGTGAGAAACCGTTCTATGAGTCACTACCAGAAACTCTCAAATGGGTGTCACCCTCAAGAGTCACCATCATGATTCCCCATTATGAGTGATAGTCGCGAGCTACCATCATAATATACTATCATGAGTTTCTATCAAACATCACCAATACGAGTCACCATGATGAGTCACCTTCACGAGTCACCGTCACGAGTTATCTTCATGAGTCACTATCGTGAGTCATCTTTATAACCTAAAGTCGTGAGTCACAATTGTGAGTCAACAACAAGAGTCACCAGTGTGAGCTACCATTGTGACCCACCGTTCTTGACTCACCATTTAAACTCACCATTCTGACACACCATTATAGAACATGAAAAACTGGGAATTTTTTCAATATATTGAAAGACGTCACCGTGACCTCCCATAACACTTCCAACAATAGATTTTCACCACCTAAAGGTTCAGAGAATTCCAAGACATCATAATATTTATGTGACTTTATATTGATAACAGATCATTGTATAACATCTCTATTAAATAAATTATCATCAACCTTATATGAAATATCTATTTGATCATCTCAAGGAGGTTCATAATTTTCCCAAGATTGATTTGATGACTTGGTACCATTTTCTGAAGGTGAAGGATGATTAAAATCCAAAAATAGTGATTTAAATTAGATATAAGAATTATGAGTTTGTCATTATTCCCATTGGGTTATCTAACAAAACTTATATATTTATGAATCTTTTGAATAGTTTCCTCAATCAGTTTTTGATATGCTTTTTGGTTTTGTTTATAGAGTATGTTTTGGAATATTGTAAATTCCATGGTAATCATTAAAGGAACATAAGTATTGTTTAGAAAAACAAAAATAAAATAAACTATATAGAAATTTTAGTAAGAGTGTATTATGATAGAAAAACATTCATTCCATGGAAATATAGTTTATAAATATGTCATAACATCAAAGCAAAATAATCAATATTTGACGAATGTTGGAAAATACATAGTAATTTGATATAGTTTCCTAGTTTTCAAGGATTTGTGGCTTAATAAAAAAATTGAAACATTTCTTGGTTATGAAGCCGACTAACTAAGATAACATGTAAGGGGGCCATGTTATTATAGAAAAAATATTTTTATGGATGTTTTATAAAACTGAATGAAATATTAGTAAATTATCTACTATTGGTTATATATTTCATAAATAGTAAAATTTGTTTCAATAATAAATCTTTATTGATAGACATAATTGTGTCCTCATAAAGGGTGATCATGAAATTACTTGTACTTCACACCAATTGGGAACTTGTTAGTAAAAATACCCAACACATGATTTGGAAATAGCTATTATTGTTTGTACTAAAAATTTGAATGCGTCATTGGTATAGTGTAATGTTTGAAATATATACAGATCAAAAAAATTTAAATTACATATTTCGTGTGAAATAAGTGAACATGAGATAGAGGAGATGGCTGGAATTAATAAAGGATTTTCTTTTCCAAATGCATTACTGTACTAGAAAATAAAACAACGTGGTTGATGATTTGAGTAAGAAAATTAATGCTACGGTTTTCATTTTATATTTGGAACTTTTACCATTAGTTACTGATGTGATGAAATGTAGCTAAGAATTTATTGGTGCAAGAAATTACTCAATTTTTTAGTTATCTTTTCAATCATCTCTATCATACATAATAATGAAAATGTATATGGAAGACAGTGAGTTGTATTAGAAGGTGGAATAAAATAAAAATGGTATGTTTCTTGAATTTAACATTGATAAATATTATTTTTTATGATTTAGGAAGGGATATTGTGATCCTTATGATTACCAGTTGAGGAAAGGGTTTTTGAATAATGCTCAGATTTCTCCATTTTCCATTCATATGATTAGCACTATGATGTACGAAGACCTTTTGGAGTATTACTGATAGGTTGTAATGAAAAGAGATATCCATATGTTTAACATGAGATGGTTGACATGTTTTCATGTTAAAAAAGAATTAATGTTTCCAAATGGGATGATTCTACCATTTCTATTTCCAAATATGAAATGGGAAAATATATTAATGGATTTCATTTTAGAATTATAAATGACTTCACAAGGTAAAAATGTCATCTAAGTTACTGTTTATATACAGACTAAATCATATCAATTATTCTTATTCGAGAAATCTTGTATCTATATAAAATTTCATAGTTGTATCAAAATTATATAGGTAGGAGTCATAAAATTGCACTCTATATTGTATCTGATCATAATCCCAAGATCTCTAAAAAAATTATAAGGGCCTTCAAGAGTTTTTGGGAACTAAATTATATTTCATTACAACATTCCATAATCAATTTTTTGTATAGTAAGATTGAAAAATTAAAACCTTAGAGGATAATATATGTTCCGGTTCAATAGTTTTCCAAGGATATTGGGATCATCATATTCATTGGTTTAGTTTGCTTGTAATAATAGTTTTCATTCAAGTATATATATGGCACTATTTTAGAAATTATTTGGAAAGTGTTGTTGCGAACTGAATTTTCAGGATGATTTCAAGGAATAAAATTTGATGGGACCTTAGTTATTAGAGGGAAAGACAAAGAATGATCAGTTGATTCAACAACACATGAGGACAGATAGGGGACGGTAGAAATGTTATGTGGATAATCAGAGTAAGGATCATTTTTTGGGGTATGTGATCATGTCTTCCCCAATGATTCCCCATGAAAAGTGTGATTCATTTAGGTTATAAGGAAAAGTTGAGACCACAGATTATTATAACCTATTAAATCCTAGAAAATTTATGTTAAGATACCTATAGAGTGTCTTTTAGTCCTATTTTATCCCATGTACACAATGTTTTTAATGTTTCAATGTAATGTAAATATGTAATCTATTCCTCTCGTTTTTTATAACCTGAAGTAGTTCAGTTAGAAGATAATATTTCTTAGGAGGAATAGAAGTTGATGTTCCCAAACATATAGATAATGTTTTATAGAATAAAATTATTCATCAGTTTAAGGTTCTATGGATAAACCATATGGTTGAATATGCAATATGGGAATCTAAAAATGTTATGATGGAATGTTTTTCGCACATATTTAATAAGTGAATAAAATTGTGATGACATAATTTCCAAAAAGGAGGAATATTTTAACAACCCAGGTATTGATAAAAATAATTTTACACTAATTTACATTATTTATTTAAATTCATCTAATATATTTTATGGGAATAACATAAGAATAAATTAAGTTTTATTCTTAAAAGTTATATTTTTTTAAATGATGTTTTGGCACCTTTTAAAAAGAAATTGTTTTAAAATTGTTTTTTGATTTTTTTGAATTTTATTTACGGAAAACATTTTTCTAAACTAGTATATCAAAAATTACTTTGGTTTAATTTTTTTATTTTTTTGATGATTATAAGTTTTTTTAAATAGTGAAAGTACTTCAATTTAATTGAAGACATGCTTTTCATCTAAATAGTTTTTAGTGTAATATTATATTTTAAATTTTGTTTAAATAATAATTTCATCAATAGTTTTCTCATATATTCCAATTTAAGTCCTAGGAATTAATTTCACATTTAATTTGGATAAAAAATTCAATATTTTGAATGTTTTATTTATTATAACTCATTTTATCACCTAAAAAATTAGATTGATATTATATTTACTCATAAATAATTTTTTGAATTAATCAAAATGGATTCCATTTTTGTAATTAAATGGTCAAAATTTAGTAAATCAATCCCTTTTATATTTAGTCAGTTTGAATAGTAACATTCGTAATTTTTTTCTCCATGGATAATGGTAAATCGAATAAATATAGGTAAAATTATTGTTATAATTATTAGAATATTACCATAAAATTTTTCCAATTTTTTTAATGATTCATGTTCCACGAAAATCATCCCTCATTCATTTTTTTTGTGAACATGGATCCACATGGAAGAATTCGGCCCATTTTAGAGTATTATTTAATGAAATTTTAAATTTTCCATACTTTTGTTCTTAACAAGTGAAATATTTTTGAAATAGGGAGATATCTTCTATATCATAAACTATAGGTCATTTTTGGAAATATAAAAGTTTTATCATTAACTTGAAAATTTATTTTTAATTTTAATGTATGATATAATTAAATTACATGTTTTCACAATGATGATGCATTAATTGTTTAATTAATTGAAAAATATAATAAAAATGTAGTTAGAAATTTTAAAATAAATATAATTTGATATAATTACGGTCATAAAATATTTTTCTAGATGACATGGACATTTTTCATATGTTATATATGTATTGGTTTTAATTCATTTATTTATTGTTATAAACTACAAAATAAAGAATAGTTTCAAAAATAACATTAATGATATTATAAAATAAATATTATTTTGTTAAATAATCTGAAATTTATGAAAATGTGAAATTCATCCAAATAATTGGGAAAATTTTTAGAATTTTATCAATGACTCCTTTAATGGCCTTTTTTAATTTTATTGTAATTATGTTAACCCTCATAGTTAAAATTACTTGATATCATTTTAAGAGTTACAGAGGTCAAATAAGGGGTTATAATCAAATGATATGTATTAAAAATAGAAAAAAAAATATTTAATTTTTGTTGTATTAAAGTATTTTGACCCATAATCATCTTATATTTAAAATTAATCTCTTTAGATAAATTTTGAATATTATGAAAATTTATATTAAATTAATATTTTGAAGATTCACAAGACCACCCCTCTTCACTCCTAAAATAGAGAATTCATTTTTTTCAATTTCAATAAACATAAAAACATATTCGGTTCATCCAATATCTCCCATAATCCATTCCCAAAAAACCCTATAGAAGTTCTATAGGCCTTAGTTTTGGAGACACAACATGAATTAATTTGTTAAGGCGTTAATCAAAGGAGATTATCTAAAGAATATGAAGATAAATAACATACGTGATGAATTATACTCATGATAAGGGACATCATCTATATATCCTTTTATTGAGTCATATTTTTATATTATACACCATCAACATTTTAGGATGTCTATAAAAACACACTTTAAATTTGAAATTAAACCAATGGTTTTCAATATATGATCTTTTTTAGGTTTCACATGTGGAACATTTAAATTTATTGACAAATAAATATGGAATGTTATTTTTAATGTATATGTTCCCTAAATTCTCTTCTCCATAGTGAATTTTATTTTGTATTTCAATTCCATTGAAATTCACAATATTTTTTTAAATGTAGAAGAAACCCATTTTTTCTTTTTTTTTTCTTTTTTGTTTTTCAAAATGGGGTTTTCAAATGTATTTATTATTTAAATAACATGAAATATTTTCATATGAGCGGAAATTAAATTTTAAAAAGTTTCATATATAAACTTTAATTCATTTCTTTTTTTTGACTATATAATGTTACTTAGATATTAGATGGTTGGTTACACGATAACACAATGATGGGTAGTACATTAATAAACTAATGATGTGTCGGTCTGTGATAGTCCCCCAATGTGGTGAGTTTGGAAGTTGGTCATATGGTTATTCCATTTTTAATAGCGACATTTTTGGATTTCGACCGCATGATTTTTTCATTTATATATATAATAAGTATAATTTTGTCCAATGAAACCTTGATGTGTTGTCTGTACATGCTATAGGTTGATGGTTATCTTATCATTAACAAAAGGCTAAGAAACAATCCTATTTTAAAAGGATATTATTTACTATATATTAAGGTTGAAAATTATTACATTATGATAATGTTTTCATGGGATTCATGTTTTCTCAAGAATAATAGTTTTCCTTCTTTTTGTATCCTTACTGAGATTATTTCTTCACCTTATGTTTTTAAATTATTTTCTTAGGATTTAGGGGTTATAGAATCATGAATTAGAGTAAGAGGATAATTTTTAATATTGATCAATAAAACAAACCTTATTTTTTAATTATTTTTGTTTCTAAAAAAAGATAATATTGAGTAAAAGGGTATACTTTGCAATATATGAGTATTTATGTAATTGTTATTGAATAATTCCATGAAAATATAAACTTGAAAAGACCCTTAAAGTTAATGAATGGAATTTGGTTGACTGAAACACCATATTATGTAATGTTGAATGAAGAAACCATAAATAGTTAAATAATATAAATTCATGAATAAAAATCAGTATCACATAATTTTTACATAATATTATATATAGTATCCCTATGGGTAGGGTCCTCGGATCGGACTACCTTATATAGTATATGATTATTCTTGTCATAGAAAGTTACATGTGGTTTCAAATATTTCACTCAATGATTAATCATATATATTTTATTAATCTCCTATAATTCATACAGCTTATATGAAGTGTTCGTATACCTTATTCATATATTCATTCAAATATGTGTTAATATACTGGGATTATAATTTTGTGTTTTTAATAGAAAATTTTTTATTTTGTAAAAGTTATACATTAATATGGTATAGAAACATTAATTAATTTTGTTAGAATAGTGACTCTAAAAATAAATCAATTAAAGCAATTAAGAAAAAATCTTCAACAAAATATGAGATTATAATGATTACATAACATATTGTAGTTATGAATTAAATATCTCTAAATAATTAGTTGGACATTCCATCCAACGTATCACTTTCATGACATCCATCATCTAATCGAGTTGGTTTTACCATTGTAGGGTACCCCTAGATTATCTTTCATAAGGGAAGAATGTAGTGGGTAACATTAGATACACCTTATTTTGGAAATACCACAACTGGGTACCCATCAGTTGCATTTTTTTATCGTGTTTTGACATTTTTATTGGGTGATACTTATCTGAAAAAATCATATCATGGATACTATATTATTAATTTGGAGTTTATCCATATTATGGATATCAATAGAAATTTTATTCCACAAACTATCTGAAAATCATAGTTTTTGTGATCAAGATGAATCCATATAAAAAAAATGTTTGTGATAGGAACACCTTAATTGAATTATTTCAGAAATAAATATATAATATGTATCATTAAATTGATATGATTTTGAAGTTCATAATTTATAGTTGGATAACTATAATTAAATTTTCATAATAGAAATATATAATTTTTTATACTAATTTGATAAAAGATATGTTGTACATAATTTTATCATTAACAACCATAACCATGAGAAGTATCAATAGAACATAAATCATTAATGGAATAAAAATAATCTATTAGTATAGAAATATAAGAATGATTATGAAGAAAGATGATATATACTATGTAAAATAGAATAGATATATATAGAAATTTTTCTGAATAATATTCCATAAAAGGAATTATATATCATGATTGAGCATATAATATAATCATAGAAGGATTTATGCTTTTTCATGTTTCCATGGAATTTGAAATTCAAATTTCACATGAGATAATGGGGGGTAAAATATTATATTCAAACAAAAGTGGAAATATTATTAATAATAAATACATGAAATGAATGAGGTTTCAAAGTATAATATTCAAATTAAAATGTGGGAAATAAATACAGTCTCAACAGTTGTTCTAAACCTTTATGGGTAAATTATCTTTTGGGATAACATATTTTCACTACATAATTTGGATATTTAAATCTATTTCGTTATTTCAATACTACAAGTAATGATATATATTTTTTTATTATAAAATGTTGAGATTATTTAATAATTTTTTAGATCTCACTAATATGTTTATGATATGTGGGAAGGATTCGGGTTTTCCTAGTTCATGTATCATTATAATCATACAAAATATAAATGGATAATATTATGTAATCAAAAGTCATAAAATATACCTCAAGAATATAAATTAACTTATACCATGGAAAATTTATATTTAAGTACAATACTAATATTATTTAGAATGGTTATTGGTGGAGGAACTATCATGATTACTTGAAATGACACGTGTAATGATGTGGAGAGTTCACACCAGGTATGAAAATTATATAATTCAATTACAAGATTCTGAATGGTATTTTATACTAAAATTATATTATATATATATATACTAAAAATACACGAGTTCAAAATTATAAGTGAACAATATATTGATATTGGATAATAGGATTGACGATGTTGTTACTATATCGATGGTATCAACATGGAAATATGTTTTAAAATAATACTAATTTTTTCACATAAAATTAGAAACAATTGATTATTTTACATATATAATATTATTTTGATTATCCATGTTTCATTATTTTAATTAAATAATATATATTTTAATAAAAAGTTGATAAAATAGTTTTTCCGTGAAAAAATAATTATCTGGTTGTCTTTGAACATTATTTAATGTCTTATTCTCTAAACATATATAATAACATATATGATAATGAAACTATAGTTTACTTTCTAAATAGTCATAATAAACTGAAATAAATGATATTTCATAACATAGGGTAGATTCAATTGAATTTTTTAATAACATTAGAAGAAAAAATATTGCCTTTGACATTTGAGGGAGTATTGTAGAACATATTCATGATTGATCTAGAATAATAATTGATAATGATAATATAAGATATATATTTATTCGTATAATAATTTTATTTGGATTTTCTAATGAAAATAAAGGATATAATTAGTAATATTCAGTTACAATGAAAATAATTATTACAAAAATAAATTCACTAGTCATATCACTAATTGAATAAATATGAATAGAATAAAAGTATATTGTCTTATAACACATGATATTAAAAAGATGTTAGGATATGATGGAATAAAAAAAAATTATTTAGAAATTGATCTCTAGAAAAATATGTTTAATGGAAATAGTTCCATGAATTGCGATTTTGAAATAACTTAACGTAGAGAATTGAATATGACAATGTGAAATATTGATGTAATTTTGTTATGGAGTATGAATGTTAATGTTCAAATATTTAAATTTTTGGGATATGATTAATATCACTTACCATTATTCAATCAATATTACATCAAATATATCACCCATTAAATGATTCTAATGGTATTATTTCATTTCATGGTTAAATAAAGATGTGAATTGAATTACATATAAAAGTAATGCATTTTTTAAATCATTATTCTAGTAGAATCATGAGGGACATATAGAATATCATGGTATATAATAAATTAGATATTGTGATAATGTTTATACAATAATGTAAATTTTCATTTACCATTCACTAATGATCGATTAAATTTATTTTACCGGAATGGTAAAATGATAAATATATCTTCATTGTATTAAAAAATTACTTTTCCATATTCCAATTAATGAGTATTATGAGTAGTAAAGATATGTTAAAATCAACATTAATATTATTTTTTAATCATAAAAAATGGTTAAATATGGTCTATGAAAAATTGATTACTGATTTTGTATGAAGATATTTATTTTAATGATAAACCAACCAAAGTATTTCTCAATGAAATTTATAGGGTGACCGATATAATTAGGGAAATATTATTTTTATAAGTCCCTATTAACTATGGTTAATGGTATACCTATATTGAGAACATTAATCCATGGATACCAAATATTCAAAAGTGATATGTGACCAAATCTAATTAGGGGTGGGTAGGGTATATTGTTAGTAATGTTGTCATATGTATTGAAATTAAGATAGATTTTTTTCACCTTTATGGTGGAAAATACATCTATCCCATGATGGAATTACACATATATATTGCATCATAATTCATAATAATAACTCAATTGGGGTGTTTGGTCTGTTGTTTGAGGGACATTTGAGGTTCATATCTATAATATAAATGAAATTTGATGTATTCATCGTCTTAGATAGTCTAAATCAGATAATAAATAATGGATGATTTGTCCAATACAAGATTTAATTGTTTCATGTATAGTGGTCAGCTGATTCCATAAAACAAAATTGTTATATATGCATACATATTATTTATATAACACATTGAGTGGAGGACAATTTTTTATAGATATATGTGTATTCTAAATGGAAATCACCCCATACCCCTTAGTAAATTGATTATAATTGATTCTTTTCTAGAGGTAACCCATTTAATTCAAATATAAATTAGTTTCTTTATTTTCAACACTACTAAGGAACATAGGGTCACACATTTATTCATTTGGAAAATGAATATGTTTTCGAAAAATTACATTTTAAATAGTCTCCCACATTCACTAATGAAATATATCCTGAGTCCCATGATATTGGAAAATATCATGAGTCTCAATATGTTTTAAAAGTTGACCCACAGAGTATGATTGTTTTTACTATTTTTTAATGATCATGGACTTGATGTAAATGTTTTCTAATGGGTTACCAGAGTTGGAAGGAGTGTATGTGACATGTAAAAACGAAGAATTATAGATTCTATATTGTTGATAAATATTTCAGAGACTATGTTTTAAAAAATATTAACAATCATGGGGAATGATTTCCTTCTACCCATTATTTCTTTTTCTATAAACAATTCCATAATTATGAGATGTCTTCTTTTTGTATATTTTATATCTGTTACTTTCCTTGTTTATTCTATTTTCTATTTTTTTTAATTATTTTTTGGTGATGTAATTAATTTAATTAATCATTTTTTTCATATAATCATTGTCTCTATCTAGTTTATTTCATCCTATTATGTAATTAATTTCATATCCTATTTGTGTTGTGATCCAACTTTTTCTACTCTTATGTGATCTATTTGAACTTTATTTTACCAGGTGGTATATTATTCAACATTTTTTATGTTTTATATTTTAATTAATGATGAGATTTTATATTAGATTAATTAATGTAATATGTAACCTCTAATAATAGAGAGAAAGACTATTTATCTATTTTGGGGTATTTAATATATCATTTTGGGATATATTGTTTAAGATCATTTTCCTGGGTTTCCTTCATAAAATTTAAATAAATGAGTTCATGGATCAAGGATTGAGGTTTAATATATTTAATATGGACCCATTATGTTATTATTAATTATTATAATATCGCACCTTTTGTATATAGAAATATTGATAGACTAAGTGATATTTTAAATGAATTGTTTTTTTGAACTACATAGAGACATATACATGTTCTGATTACACATATTGAATGATAATGCCTCAAGAATAAATAAATATTCATATTGTGTTTTCAAAATATTATAATTTAATGATGTATGGATAATGTCACACATAACTAAGTAAATTTAGTATATTTTTTCAAGGAATAATATTAATCAATAGAAAAGTGATAACTTGTTATCTAGTTGATCATCCAGTATGAATATGTTGAATTTCACATATTTTTATATCAAAAATTTCAACCAAAACCACTATCATTTCTTTATTATTTCTTCCATAATTAATAATAAATTCTACCATTTTTTAAAAGGATAAAAAATAATAAAATAATATTAAACAGTCTCTATGGTTACACATTCCATAATTGATTGAGAATCAATAATTCCAACTAATATGGTTAATTAAAGTTGTTTATAAATGGATATTTGATGCACCCAAAGGACAATGTCTTACCTCTTATACTACTATGACTATGATTTAATCATTTGGTATGTAATTTTGAAACAATTGTTTATGACATTCATTAAAAAGGTGGATTATAGTGTATTTAAAAAACTAATATCCCCGAACTCGCAATCTCAGATTTGATGCTAATATAATAATATTTACATATATATATTTGATACTAACAAAACATGATCCAATTTCTAGAGTACTTAAATGAAAACATCTATTTTATTTATTGGATAACATTCCTAATAAATGACCTTTTTGCAATATTGTTTCAATAAAATTGGATATAATCTTTCATAAATATTATTATGTCTTCAAAAGTGTATTTTTCCACTATTATTAGCTTTTCTAATTCAAAAATATTTCTTCAAAATTTCCAAAAAAAAATCCTCCAGTAGGAACTCTTTCTAACAATAAATCAATCAATGTCATTATTCATTGCCCTGGGAAATAGAAGAAATAATAGCGGTAAGATCAAATGATCAATAAGTGTAAACATAAACTTTGAAAACTAAATGTGATAATTGATAATAAAATAATAATATAGGTATCATAACATACTCAAAGTACATGGTCGTAATATAAGAAAATTTAGACCCATCATACATGGATTAAAAAAATGATATATAGCAAAAATATTTAACATTAGAAAAGAGTCATATAAGTTAAAAAATTAGACATGTCAAAACAATACTTCAATAAATGATACATTAGAACTTTATAGATGTATGATGATGTAATAGTGGTAACATGAAAATATGTTTATATCACTCTTATTATAATAATTTAAATTTGAATAACCTACTTATTAAAATCTTAAAATTTCTTATATGAAACCTATAAATTGTTAACTCTATTTCATTACCAAATTCATTGAAGATCTATATCAGGATCACCCATTATCATGAGTTATATATAGCATAAACATATACAAAAAACTGTCCAAGAACCACAACATAATCATGTAAGATTAGATATTTAATTTTTCAACATGAATGTAAACATTATTCTTTCTTATGTGATTTTACCCATGGAAAACAAAAATGTTCCATGAAAATGTCTTTGAAAATATTATTATCCCTCCATAGAATAAATTATGATGGTATAATTACATCATATCCCAAGTCGACCATATATAAAAACAAGGGTTTATTTTTTTGATGAATTAGAATACCAATAATTGATCATTAAAAATTTACTCAAGGAAAATTCTTTTTCAACGTCAAACAACAATTTAAAATTTTAATATTGTCCAAAATAATTAGAAAATCATTTTCTGAAATAATTTCATTATATGAATTAAAAATTACTATTAATGAAAATCATGATGGTCAAAAAAATTGGTTAATCCATCTGTGTTAATATATAACATTTCTTTTTAACATTGGTAAAGAAAATCACAATTAATCATCCATAAAATTTTGAGAATATAATATTTGAAAAAACATTGTATATAATGTCCATCATAAATAATAATAACCTTACACAATTATTGAATTTGAAATAATAATGTTTTTAAAACATTTTAAAAAATGAATAAGGATGAGAAATATTCATGTTCTAAATAATTATAAATTATTAGTATCACATAAAAAACAACATTCTTGATTATTCATTAATTAGTATGGGTTTAAATGGAAATTAATTTATTTATAAAAATTCATAACTAGAAAAGAAGAAAATTTATGTGGTTCATAAAAATATATGAATATTATCCCATGAAAAAGAATATTTAACATAAAAAATCCTCAACTAAGAAAATATTTTACATTAAAAATAATTACAAATTTGTAAATATTTTAATTATAAAACCAGGAATGACATGACATGAAATGATTAATTTAGTACCATAAAAATAAATTTAACAATGAAATTACAATTCAAAGGGAAGTACATTTAACAAACCATAATTTTATCAATGGGAACGCCATTATTATAATGATTCTATATAGTACAAATCACAAAAAATCACAGAGAGAACAAAATATAAACTTTATAAGTGAATAATGAATAGAATGATAGGTATTTCTGCACATGAGCCTTATCCTAGTTAGTGATGACTCCAAAAGTGAATCCAAGAGACCCAATATTAAATCCGTGTTGAGATATATTTCTCGGAACTTTAGCAGATATTGTAGCAGGAACTATTTGGTACTATAGCAGCTGGAACTATTCAACCATATGGGCCTCTAGACTACCAGTTTGTTCCTCAAGTCCTACAAGGAATTCGGGCCACCCAAGGCATTTGGGTCAGTTTCCTCTCAATGCCTTCATTACACCTTAAGGACTTTGGTCCAACCCAATGCCTTCAGGTCACATGATCATATAGATGTACCAGTTGGACTAGTAGGGACAAGGATACATAATGGGATTCACGACAGGTGGATTCACTAGTGAAGAGAGAACCAGAATTGCAAGAACGAGAGGGTATAACATTTTTATCAGTACTAGGCCCATGAATCTTTTCATAGAATAGCTATCCAACCAGCCAAGTGGTGTTAGATTTATGATATCAAGACATTTGCTAGGGAGGATCTCTTCCAAGTAGCCTTTTCTAGGTGATTTCCTCTACGAACCATGGGTCATGTAATTATCCTTAATCCTTTGTGTATTTTTAGGGTTACACGTCACCCCTTGAATGGTGTATGATCAAAAATAAAAAAAAATAAAGGCCTTCGGGCCGTTCTGAATGAATGATAGGTATTTCTAGAAGTTGAGGAATAATAACCAATAGAATAGTAACATGGCCTTTGGAAGAGTAATGAAACAATTTTGAATAGTAATATGTCCAATAGAATAGTATCCTTATTTATGAAAGTATAAATAATGTTTATTTATCATATAAATAATAATATGATATAATTATATCACAATATATGTAAATTTATGTTTTAAAAATTATTTATTAAGTGTTATTTTTTTATTAAACATAAATAGTTATTTTCAATTTTATAAATAATATATTAATTTAAAATAATGGTTATTTTAATAAAATGTATTCATAAGTTGATATAGTGCATTATAATGATTGTTTTATAATTTTATGAGGTCTTATAAATTTTTTTATTTGTCATAGGATCAGCTATATTTTAAAATTTGTATATTTTGAATAAATGATTATATTAATTAAAAATTAAATTTATCATATATATAAATAATTTATAAAATGAAGTTCATTTTTGAATTATAAATGTATTAAAATGTCTAGGATTTATTTTTGTGTTTTTTATAAAATAGTAGAATTTTCCGCAAATTGTGAAATATAATAATTTATAGTAATTTAACAAATACGTGTATTATTGAGTAATAGATGATTTTTGGATAATTTAAGATCAAAATATATTACTCTAATTAATTATTTTAATATATTTTGTGATATGGTTTAAAATATTAATAATCTAATGCAAAAATAAGTAACTAAGGAATAAAATAATCAAAAAACACCCCTCTCTACTCAAAATACCTCCTTTTCTTCTCACACCTCCAAAGCCTTGATGAATTTTCGATTTAATCCAAATTCCCTTCACCATCACCTCTAAAATTTCTAGGATCCATTTTTTTCAACAAAATACCAAACCCAATAATCCTAAAGAGGATTTCAAGGAGAAGAATTCAATAGGTAAAATCCTCTTTATTTTCTATAAATTTCATTTAATTTATTATATTATTTTATTATTATCTCCTCATATCCCCTTATAAAAGTGGAATTTAATATCAATTATATTATACAAAGTATAATTTTATTATATTAATTTAATAATTTATCATCAATCCTCTTCTCCAAAACCATTTATTTTGAAAATGGTAACGTCGTCTGTGAGGTGTTGTTTTATCGCCTTCAAGGACGATATGTTTTAATTTTACATTAACTCTTTCAATGGTGGTATAAAAACAATAATTAAGGTTGAAAAATACTTTTGAATTTATTTTATTATAATTTTAATGTTATAAAACTCACATATATTCAAAATATTAAATAACAAAATTAAACTAGTTTATGATGATAAAAAATGCCACATTAATATAAATGATTATCATTAATGTTTTATATATTAATTCATCCTCATACCATATAAATATATATATATATATATAAGAAAATTTAATTTTTTTATGTTTATAAATAGTATATATTCTCATTTCTTTAACAGTATCCTTATTTTACATGACTTTTTATTCACGTATAACAGTGATCCAATCATGAAAACCAAGAAAACAAACTCTCATAAATGTGGAAATTGACACTAGAACCCCTAAATTTGGCTACAAACGAATATATTAAAATTATAATTAATAAAACACATGTATAAGTGGTAATTTATTTATTAATTAATTAATATAAATATATTTTATAATATATTAATGTGAAAAATGCATTTTTACAAAAGGTAAGTGGATTTCTAAACCAAATTTATTTTATTTGAGTTATTCCACTTTCATGTAAAATTTCAGTATGAATGTTATTTTATTATTCTTATAGTATAATATATTTTTAACTAAATTTTATTTTCTGGGATATACATGTTTCCAATTTTATTTCATGACATATGAAAATATATTTTTTTAAATAACTCTTCCTTCAAAAAATCATTCTTTTACTTCTCTTAAGATTGTTTCTTCTTAACTCATGATTGATGATTATTATACCAAGTATGTTATTACCTTTTTCATTTGGTAACCAAATTTTTTATTTATTCATTTATTCATTGTGAAATTTCCATGAAACCCATTTCCTTTCCTTGGGGTATTTTAGGTAAAGGATTGTTATACGTCTTATGTGGTATGTATAATTATGTAAATGTCATGATTTGAAAGGGGTGCCCAGAATTATATATAAGTAAAATTTATTCTATAATGGGATTTATCTCATGAGATAATGTGAAATGTATTTTAACATTATTGTATATATTTTCACAATTATGATGTTAACATTATGCACATATGTTATTTGTGAACATGATTTTATCTTTAATCACAACAATGTGTGGTTATTAACCATTAAGAAAAGAAGATTCATTTTTTTTCATAGACGCATTCAATGAATTTATTTATTTCTTATTCTCATGATTATTAGGATGATCATATTCTTATGTTATTATGATGGTGATTATGAACACCCCATGTTATATTGATTCTTGTTCTCATCTATCTACTTACTGGGATTTTAGCTCACCTATTTATTTGATGTATATCATTATTTGACTACTTATTTAGAGGGTAATATTATAGAAAATAATAATATAAAGAAGAAGTTATTATATTAATTATTATTTATTATTATAAAAATGTTGTGTATGGTCCTATGATTCCCATGAAACAAAACCTATGGATCCTAATTTTTTAACACTACTATATTGTTAATTTTTTAAATGATGTCGTAATAAAGAATGAATAAGAAGGGTCAGTATACTTTGTATAAGGGATAGTTTTATTTAATTTATATATAATGATTAGGTAAAATTATTGGAAACCCATTGTTTGATACTATGTATATGAAATCACTAATTATGGTTTATTTTAAAAAAAATTATAATCATAGAGATCCCACAAGATATGAATTTTATGTTAATTTTCAAAAGGAACAAATTATTTATTAATGAAAATTTAAATTATGTTTTTTTCAAACATTTTCTATTTTAGAAAATGGCGGAAATTAGGAGAAACTAAGCCCATAATTTGTGTGAGGGATAATGTATTTAGGTTCAGACAAAATCCACAATACCTTGGGAGGTGGATTTCAAAATATCATGGAGATTATTACCAAGATGTCTCATGATATGAACTATAACCAGAATAATGTGTAAGGTAATACTTCCCATAATAGGGAGAAACTAGGTATCAATTCTTGTAGCAGAATTTATCATCGATATTTAGAGTACAGTCTGATTCACTAGTCATAGAACTATGTGCCACATTAATGTAGAAGGTCTTTTATATTCTTTTTTATTCTGAGATGAAGAATATTACTCAAAATATTTGTAATTTTATGATTGGAAAATCAATAGTAAGTGTTTTCTAAGAACACCAATCAATGGGATGAAATTTATTGGAAGGAGTGGGAAGAATTTATGAAAATATTTCAAAACAATTATTTCCCTTGAAGACTTCATTTGAAGATCGAAAGACAATTTATAGATCAGAAGAAAAAATAAGGTTAATCATTAATGAAATAAAAATGAAAATTCACAAGGATTGAAAGGTATGTGAACATTTTATTATAAAAAATTATACAAAATTTGGGAAATTCATAAATTGGTTTGAAACCACACCTTCAAATGTTTTAAAAAAATTTGATACTTTTGGAGTTATGAATAACTTTTTGGTGTTCTCTCAAAGAGGAGAAGGTTTTTGGATAATGGACTAATGGATATAGATAAAATAAATAAATGATGGATTTTAAATTTTTATAATCTAACCTCAAATATTAAATTAAATCTTGACCACACACATTAAAAAAAAATATGTGAAGAATAATCATGGTAATTTCCTCAAAGAGACTAGATAAAGCCCCACTTGTATGAGAGATGGATGCCAAGATCATAAATTCTGAAGATACTTGAGGAAGAATAAAAATGTTGTGGAGGAAAGGGGAACACCATGTATGGTTCTATTCTTCAACAATAGAGAGTAAGGGCACTATGAAATCAAGTGCACTACACCTTGAGTCCCCAAGGGTAATTAATGTCTACATGACCAACGAAAAAGGATCAATAGAAAATTAATTCAATCACTACAATGGATATGGACCCCAAATATAATGTTGTTATATTTACAATAGAAATTAATTCAAGAATATCAAATATACTATTTAATTTTTGATCTACACATTCTTTCATCTCTTGCAGGTTTAGTAGAAAAATTCAAACATCACCTCATAATAATGAGGAACGTCTTTTGAGAAAATATATTATGATGAAATTATTTATCCCAATATATGTATCCAATCCATGGTAAATTTTGTTAACAGATCCTCCAAGAGAATATTTTCTTAGTTCCTTTTATATGGCCTTGTGCTAGATTTGGGATGGATTTGCTATCTTTTTACAAATCCAACATCAAGTATCGGGAATGGGAGACCACTAATAATTTCATAAGGGATACCCCAATTCAATAAAAGTGTGAGGAGGAGGATGAATCTCCTTCAGAGTCATCATCTCAAGTGTGGATATTATTTTATTTTGATCAATAATATATAGATAAAATTATCAAGACTAATGAGAGAATCTTGCACTAAGACATGCCCATTTTGAGGGAGTTCAATTATGTGTTCCCTGAATAATATTGTAATATTCTACTCGGATAGAAGATTTATTTATCAAATGAAAATATTCTTACATATCTATGTATATCACATAAATATTATATAATGTCAAAATTTATTGGGAGGATCTATAGAAGCAATTACAAGGGAGTGTCAAAAATTATTTTTTATGCATGAGTGTTTCACCATAGAGTTCACCAGTCTACTTCATCAAGAATAATGATGGATCAATGTACCTCTACATGGATTTGAGTGACATCCCAAAATCATGATAAAGGAAAATCATAACATTCCCCAGATAGATGAGTTGTTTGATCATGTTTGTGGGGCCAAGTAGTTCTCAAATGTGGACCATCATTCAGGATATCAAGAATCAATGGTGAATAAGGATGAAATTCCAAATACATCATTTCCATGGAGGTATGGAATGTATGAGTTCATATTGATTCCTTTTGGGATCACTAATTCTCCTGAAATATTCATCAACATAATGAACAAAGTCTTTAGAGATTACCTCCGCATATTTGTGGTAGTATTTGTTGATGACATTCTGATATAATCTATGGGAATGGGGGAACATGAGGATCATTTTAATAATGTGATAAGACATTGATAAGGTATAAAGATAAGGAAATGTAAAATGAATTTTTGTTCTATATAGAGGAATTATATTTCTTGGTGGAAATTATCAATATAAAATTAATATGAAGGTACCTATCCAAGAAAATTTAAAACAAAGAGTGCCTTAGGACAACATTTATAACAGATATTCGTAGTTTCCTTGGTCTATATGGGTGTTACTAAGGATTTGTGATTAATATATAGTAACTGTCAAAACCACTAAAAAATATGACTTATAAGGGAGAAATGTTTTTCTCAAGCAATGAATGTGAATAATTCTTCAAAGAGTTTAAAAATGAATGTTATCACCTATACCATTACCCACACTTGTGACAAGTGGGGAACTAATTGTGGTATAGATCCATTCTTCATAGTAGGTTTTGGGAAATTTACTAATGAAAAAAGGAAAAATTGAGAATATATTCCTCATTTTAGATGAATATTATTAATAAAAACTATCTAAAATATGATCTATATTTGGTGGTTGTGATATCAGCAATGAAAATATGGTAGAATTGTCTCTATGGGGAGAGGTGTGAGATATGAAATAATCAATTGAGCCTCAAATATCAAATCACACATAAAGATGTTAATATATGTTAGTGAATAGGGTTAAATCTCATTAAGGACTATTTTTATTCAATCAAATATCATTCTAGAAAAGTGGATAATGTGGAGATGCTCTATGTATAATGTATATAGAAAAATTATCAATGATGAGAATTGATACGTGTTCAATAATAATAGATTTTATATCTATTTTAAATGGAATTATTTAGGAATTAATTTCATATATCCCTTCTGAAAAGATTGATCAACAATCCCTCATGGAGAAATTAAAGGATTCTCAAGAAAATTATGTGAAAATTCAGAAGATGACCTTCCATTATATAGATAAATAATTATATTCTAAGTGATGCAGATATCTCAACCTTCTAGATTCGACCAGGGTGGAAAATGATGTATCATGTTTTTCGATAGAAATATTGGTGAAAAAATATAAATAATAAGATCACTAAATATACATCGATATTTTTTGAATGTCAGTAAGTTTGGGAATAAATGGAAAAGATTAAGGGGATGATGCAACAATTACCCATACCAATATGGTATTGGGAAAACAACAATATGGACTTAGTAATCAGAAATCCAAGGAAATTTGATGGGAATAATGTTATATGAGTTCTCATAGATCATCTCACAAATAAATATCACTTTATCATAAATCAAGAGGACATGTCATTGGATCATCATGAAAATATATATATCATAGAAGTGGGAATAATTATTGGAGCACCACTATCGATTGTATCCGATTGAGATCCATGTTTCACCTTGATGTTTTAGAAATGTATCCAAAGTCCTCTAGACAGTAAGTTGTACATTATAATGTCTTATCATTCTAAAACTGATATACAATCATATGATACTATTCAAAAACAATTATACATGTGGATACCATGGTCTATGGTCACTAAAGAAGGATGGTACAAACATATGTCTCTAGAAAAATTCACTTACAACTACAGATTCTGCTTGAGCATCCCAATAGATCCATATAAATCCATTTATGGAAAAATGAATAAAATTGACATGTTCGGATGAGGTTAGTGCACATATGTTTTTTGGACCCTTAAATGGTTAGGTAAATGGAGTAATATGTGAAAAAATTAATAATCTCATCAAGGAAGAACAAATTCAATTGAAGATCTAAGTATAAAATCATATACCTAGACTATAATAGAGGTTGGATACATGGTAACATATAGAATATATCCATGGATGCAGATCATGAGATTTGGGAAGAATAGAAAGATGAGTCTCAAGTACATCAACACCTTCCAGATTCATTAATATGTCTGAGTGGTGGCCTATTGACTGGTACTTCCACCTACCATGTATTAACTACAAAATATATTCCATGAATCACTTTTTAGGAATTACATACCATATCCCTCACAAGTACAGAATTTTGAGGTGGTACAACTGGAAAATGATCTCTCTTATAAGGAATAGATTGTGAAGATATTAAAATGTATTGATAGTGTTTTACACAAGAAGTCTACTCACCTAGCCAAATTATTATGGTGAAACTATAAGTATGAAGAGGAAGAATGAGATCCAATGGATTTAGTGAATGATAACTACCATCACTTTTTTTCACCAAAGTATGTACAAAAATTTTAAAGTTGAAACTTTATATGGGTGAAGAATATAACAACCCATATTATTATTAATGGAGGCTCCCTTATTATAATTATTCCATATATTAAAAAAACACATAAAATCACAAATATAACTCAATAAAAACTTTAAAAATGTATAATTAATTGAATAAGAAGTATTTATATATGTTAAGGAACCTATACCAATTGAATAGTATCATGAAATTTGGAATAGAAATGTGACCATCAGTAATATTAATATCACTAATAGATCAATTACTTCATCTATAAATCTATATATAAAATGCTGGAATGTTTTAAATGATAACCATGTATAATTATAACATAGTATAAGTAAATAAATATTTTAAAAACTATTAATTAGGTTTTTTTACTTTTTATAAAAAATTATTCTTAATTTTAAATTTTATAAATAAAATATTCAATTAAAAGGAATATTATTTTCATTAAATTTATTCATAGATTAATATTTTGTTCTCTTATGATTATAATGTAACTTAAGGACACCGTAATTTATTTTTAAAATTTTCATCAAATCAGTTATAATTTTATAATTAATATATTCCAAATAAATGATAATTTAAATTAATAATTAAATTTCCCATATTTAGAAAATTTATTTCATAAAATTGATTTAAATTATTAATTCAACATTTTGAAATATTGTTAGATTTTTTTATTTTTCAAAAATAGTCAAATATTTGTTAACTTGTGAAATACTGTAATTTATATATTTACCAAAATTCATTAATTATAGAGTCACATATGATGTTAGTGTAAACTATGTCAAAAATATCAAATTCTTCATCTTTATTTTAATACATTTATTTATGAGGTTTAATATATTCATATTCTTGAGCCAAAATAATAAAGCAATGAATAAAATAATCAAAAAATCCCTCTCATTCACAATAAATACCATCCCTCACCACATATTCTCCTCAAACCTCCAAATCCTTCAATATTATCCAATTTCTTCCCAATACTCATACCATCTTCTCCCAAATAGCATGGATTCCATGGTCTCAATAGAAAACCAAAACTAATCTCAATATGTAGTTTCTCAAGAAAATGAATTTCATATGTAAACTCATATTTCTTTTCAATTAATTTCATTTCCTTTTTTCCTTTTTTTCTTATTATATTATCATATCCCTTTATTCATGTTGAATGATAACTCCAGTATCTTATATATACTAGATTTTTATTATATGAATTGAATTATATTACATAAAAACTCTTCCCATATAACTTTTATTCTAAAAATTGAATCTTCTTCCATGAGGTGTTGTTTTATCAACTTCCAAGATGGAAATTTTTCATTTTAAATTTCTACATTCATTTACAGACATAAAACCATTATATTGTTGCAAAAATAATTTAAGATTTATTTTATAACCCTCTCTATTTTTTTATAACTATAATATTTAAATAATATTAAATTATATAACCAAACTTGTTCATGGTGATTTGAATGCATCCGAATTAATCAAAATTATAATCATTAATGATTTATCAAATTATAAAAACTAACACAATTTAACCAAATGATATATTATATTGTTTAATTTTTTTGATGTTCATTAATAACATATAATATAAACTATGAAAATTTATCCTCATTTGGAACAGACATCCATACATGTATAAAAGTGAACAAATCGTGAAAACCAAGAAAATGAACATCATCATACAATGAAATGGAATATTATAACTCACCAAAATCTCCATAAATTGATATAATATAATTATATTAAATAAAATACATGAATAAGAAGATATGGATTTATTAATTATTGAATATCATTTTATTTTCAATTATACTAAAATTAATAATGAATTAAGATTTAAGGTAAGTGTATTCTCAAACCCAATTTCCAATATTTGATCTATTGATCTTTTAGGATAAATTTTAGTTTGGAAGTTCCTTTAATATTCCTAAAATATAATTTATTTGTAAATTGATTTTATAAATAATGATATATATATTTCCCATATAATTTCATGACAAATTAAATGATTTCATCAATAGAACGCTTCATTCTAAAAATACATATTGTTCTTCCCGTGATATAGTTTCGTCTTCACTCAATATTTGAGATTCTTATAAAAAGTATGTTATTCAATTTTTTTTTGAAACCACATGTTTTATTAATGAATCAATTCATTATGAAATCTTCATGAATCCCATTTCCTTTCCATTGGATATTTTATGGTGAAGACTATTATAAGTCCTCTGTAGCATGCATGATTATGTAAATGTTATGATGTGAAGGGTGTGCCTATAATTATAATGTTCTCAAATTCATTGGATAATAATATCTATATCATTCTATAATATAAAATATGCATGAATATGATGTTATCTTTTTTCTCAATGATGATGTTTTGCTTATGCAAATACGTTATCTGTCAACATGACGTGAGCATTATTCACAACTATGTGTGGCAGTTAACCACAAACACATGATGTTTCATTTTTTGATATTTCCTCATTCCATGGATTTATCTAATTCAACTTATAATGGTTTTGATGATTATATTATGGTGATTTTCTTACGATGATGATGATTATTATTATCATCCCATGTTATATGGATTCATGTTCTTATCTATCCTCTTAGTAGGCTTTTATCACACCCCATTATTTTATTTTTATCCTCATGTGACTACATATAATAATTAAAATATTTGGACCAATATGAAACTAGAGAATAAGGAATTAAATTAATTTTTATGTGTTTTTGTTTAAAAGTATTTTATATCCATAATTTAGTGAATACACTAAACCATTGGATCCTGATTTTATAAAACTATTATATTGTTAAGATGTAATAGTAACGTACGAAAAATCATGGTATATATATTATTTTCACAATGAAAAAAATTTGGTTTGTAAAATAATCGTATGTCCTAAAGATATAAATTTTGAGAGAATTACCCAAACTAATATCATAATAATGAATTGAGTATTAATAAATGTTTTTATTTTTTGTAATAATGTATATAACAAAAACTATAAATACAACATTATTCATTAAAATTAATCTCAAAAATAGTATTGACATGATATAATCTATTTAGAATTTATATAACCAAATGAATTGATATATAGTTAATAATCCCTTACTACTTTGGTAACATATTAATCAATTACCTCTTAATAAAAAAACATAAACTGAATTAAATATATGACGAGGTCATAAGGGTTAATGAAATAATATTTAAAAGTTATTTTATGCACCATATAAAATAAATTATATGTATGTAGTTAAAATATACCATGATGAATGTAAATTGAGACAAAATCCCTTACATATAGTCCAAAAATCCCATATAGGGCTTTTAACTACAATATAACAAACATATATAAAATATTTAATTATCTATGAACCGTTAACAAGTTTATTTATTTTTCATTATATAATAATTTTTATTTATAAAATTTTTTTATTTAATTTCTTAATCAGTTACGTCCATTTAGTTTTTTTGAGGATTTTCTATTAATATTTCGAAAATGAAAACGAAATAATGATTATAGAAAAGGTGGTCATTATTAAGTAATATATGTAAAAATAATAATTTAATTATTATAATTTTTATAAATAAATTAAATTTTTACCAAAAACCATGAAATATGGTTATGAAAAATCAAATAGATTATAATCATTGGGTTAGTATGTTGTACGCACACATGGGTACCATTTAAATTTTTAAAAAATCATGAGGGAAAGAAGTTATGTATAATTTCATTTATCTAGAATTAAGATTCTATATAACATTTCTTGTTATATATATAAACACAATTATATATACCATCCATGTGATTTGGTGATGAAAAATGAATCACATCACCTCATGGATGTGGTAATACATAAATAAACATGAATCGAGTTATAATTTTTTAATGGATGAAATTGTATAAAAATAGACAGAATAATATCTTAATATAATTATATTTATTTCATTAAAATCATATATATTCATTAAATCCATAATTATATCCATCTTCGAGATGTGGGGAGTCAAAAAAAATTACATCTGTTTGTGGGGATCTAGTTCGTCGTACACATGATTGATGGATTTATTTCTAATTTGATTAAAGAATAAATATATAAAGGTAATAAAATTATGATAATTTAATCTATTAATATGAAATATAATTATTTTATTATTTTATAATTGTTGAATTATATTTTAATTATTTATGTAACACCCCAACCCTAGTTACCCAGAGTAGGTGCATTATTGTGTATCATTGGCATGATCACAAAAGATCAAGTCTCGAAAGACCGATTAGATTAGTAGCCTTGGAAACACTAGATACATTCATACGTCTTACATTACATCATAAAGTAAAACAAAACTACAACAACATCTTGTCTTCGTATCCCCTCATACTATCCCTGCAAGTCATTCATAATATACCTCTTCACATCCTAGAAAAATTAAAACATTGGAAGTTTTGAGCTCAGATGATTAGTAAGGATAAAAATATTGCGGAAGATTTCATAAATTAACATAAACATTTAAGGAAATGTATAACTAAAACAAAATCCTTTTATACTTGAACTTCAACATAATATGGAAAAAGTAACATGAGATAATGCCATTTACTTATTCACATGGATATTCTTCTGGTCGAATAATCACATGAAATATCAATAACCACTTTCATAATGATGGAATATATAATTCCAGACTATCATAACCACATAGCCAAGGCCTCGTGCGAAGACTACAAATAAGATTTTGTCAAGGCCTCGTGCCAAGACAGTAGTTTGTCTCATGAGACCTACCGATGCAATTTTTTTAGAAGATACTTACGTTTAAAATTTCTCAAATATACTCCAGTGTTTTTCTGAAAACATTATGCAAGATTCTAAAAACAAAATAAATAATTCTGAGACTTCTCGACTAATTACAGGCCATGATGGGTCCACTCCCAATCCCTTCCTGTCTACCACACTCGAGAGTCTGGTTTTCTGAAAACATTTTTAAGCTTGCGTTAAATACGTATACATTTGCACTGGATTTTAATTTATTTGGGAGAAATATATCTTTTATAAAATCATTTAAAAATAAAATAATTATATATTAAAACCTTTTGAATAAACTTAAAAGTCAAATGGTTTTATACACCATATAAAAGAAAGTTGTGTATAAAACAAAATATGCCTCAATGAAAGAAGATTGAGACGAAGTCCCTTACAAAGATCATTTTTTTAAAATGAAATCAATCTATTATGTGTATTCACTACAATTACACATAAAGAAAGTACAAATAAAATATATTACATAATAATATCATGACATAATTTGAAATTAGGAGATTATACCAAAGAATAGAAATTGTGTTAAGAAGTTCCCTTACCTCTGGTCTGACTTGACTCGACCACTCTTTAACCTAATGAATAATAAACTATAGTTAATCTATACTTTCCTGAGAACCTTTTTCAAGTTAATTATCCCTTTTATATCACATATTACAATGTTACAACAATTATGTTGTCATTTAAGTTAATAACGGTCGTTTTGACGATCTTTGGTACTTGAGTCAAAAATAAAATTCTTATAATTACAAGTTGTTCTTGTGGTGAAATATCCATTATATCCAAAATTATATTCATGATTTAGATATCATATATATCATATATATCCAGTATATAAATAATTAATAATATTACATAACATTTAGAGGTACGAAATGAAATGCACCATTCATGGAGACGGTAAGCCGTATCTATGCATTAACGTAACTTTCATTTCTATTTAGTATTTAATGGAATGAAATTATAATTATATAAAGGTATGATATAATTCGAGTATAATTTCATATATAATATAATTTACTCCATCCTTTATACATCCCACATATGGAATTAATGATTCAAATTACTTTGTGGGGGGGTCGTAGTCTGCACTTCCTAAAATGAAATTATCGTGTTTACCCATAATGGAAATCATAAATGTATGACATAAAATTGAAATACAGAAGCATAAGAAAAATATAAACAAAATATATACCATATATAAATATAGTGACATCTTAATGGCCACATTTGAAGGTGTTATATGAGTGTTGAACAATCACCATTTCGTGAGGCAAAAATTCGTCATCCACAGAAACAGTATGTTCGTTAACCATTAGATGTAGGTGTGTGCAAGTGTAGCTCGAATAATTCTTATAACAACATCCTAGTATATTTAGGATACTTTTTTTGTTACAAAAGAAATAAATAAAAAGAGTTTAGGGTGTTGGAGAAGCAAAATAAAACATAAGAACACATGAGAAAACACTACCTTTAAAACGGGAAACTCTTTTTGATTTGAGCTCAAAGGCTTCATTGGGAGGAATTCTGCACAAAGTGAGGCTTCTATGAGTAAAAGTGGGATGTGGAGAGAAAAAATGGGCAGGGTTTGGCAGATCCAAAGGCTTTGAATGTGTGAATAAGGTGGTAGTGGTGGGGTCCTTTTATAAGAGGAGAGGAGGGACACTCTTGGAAAGTAATGAAATGTTAATTTATTATTTAATGAGTTTAGGGTTTTAAAGGTCCCAAAATTATATATTTCGAGGTTACGATGATAAGGGTTTGAAATAAACTCATACAATAGGCTTTGGACAAGTTTAAATATTAGATATTACATTATCATTTCATTTTATTTTAATCGTTAATTAATGAGGAAATTGTTGCATCATCATGGTGTCATAAAATATTGAATTTATTGAATGTCTAAAAATTATAAAAAAATATCATGATGTAGAAAATATTTTTATCTATCTAACTAATATTTATAGTAAAAACTATTACTTGTATAACCCCATTTAATTTTTTTTTAGTAAAACAACTCATGTTTGTGTCACTTTTATTTTCATATTAAATAAAAAGTTTTTAATGACATTTTCCTACCAAAGTGGCTCCATGGGGTCCCCAAGTTGACCCATGGATTTTCATGGTCGGCGAAGACATATAAAATAGGGGTAGAACAGGTGTAAAGGTATTTTCATATTTTTATAATATCATTTTTACCTTAAATTTCACTAATTACCTTTAATCGCGATTAATTAAACTTAAAAGATACTATTCACCAAAAACAATTATTTTAATCCCATTGAACCACATTTTACTTCATAATGAAAACCATGTATGTCGGATTTTTGAAAAGAAAATAAAAGAAGTGGTAATGTTTCATTTAATTGAAAAATCAGTTTTTTAACTACAACTTAGTGGTTTCACTATTCAACAAAAAATTAAAGTTTTTCAGAACAATGCCAAAATTTCACCCTAAGCTATAATTGATATTCTGAATTCAAAAATGATGTATATTTTAAAAAATTCCAAACATATAAGTCGAATTAATTAATTTTATAATTAATTCCCGTTGTCACTACAAATAGCATGTTTTTAATAAATAATATATATCAAAATATTGACAATTGTTTATCTCCAATTTCAAAGTGAAATTAATTCTAATGACCACCATTGGATAAAATGGTAAAAATATATTCTAAATACACTTTAAAACCACTCAATAGTATAATTTATCAATATAAATTATTTTGATTAAAAAAGATGTTTTTAAGTATTTTTCACTATTCATAAAAAAATTATAAGTTCTCAGAAAATTACAAAATATTCAACTTAGGATAATTTTGATATTCAAAATACAAAAACTAAGTCCATTTGGAAAAATAAAATTTATAAAATTTTAAAAATTAGGTATTACTATTCATAACGGCTACTTTGATTTGTCGCGGTGTGTTAGAACTCGAACTTGCGTACAATGCAAGCTATTGCATTATTGAAAGAGAAGCATATTGTGAAATCTTAGGGTGTTAAATACTCCCCTCCTTCAATAAATTGATTCATCGCAATTTGAAAATGTTCATAAAAAAAGGTTGAAAATAGAAAATACCTTTGTAGAAAACCCACATCCAAAATAGGGATAATAAAAATATAACATTAAAAGAAAGAAAGAGAAGTACAAAGGTCACCCGAGATAGCCCATACTAGGATTATATGAAAATATGGATATGGAGGAAAAACAAACCATCAAGGTCTGATGGAAAGTTGTAGACAACATGATTAGGAGAAAGATAACTACCAGAAAATCCCAAACTTGTGATTGGTTAAACGGTCATTGAATACCCAGTTAGAAACATTAACTGACAACGTTTTTGTTTTAAGTTACCTTTCATAATTTTGCGGAATTTATTTAAGAGATTTACTATGAACTTAAGGTAATATACTTACTTGTCATGTAGACATTCATTCTTTAATAAATTTTTACCACAAACCCATCTTTCACTCCAAATGGTAACAAAACTCAAAAATATTCTATTTATCCTAATTGTATGTGGTTCCAAATATTAAGACATACCATTTAGATTAGTAAAAATATTTTGTAATAACTAGGGACTTCTTTTGGATAGTGGTAGGTAATAAAGGCCTGTTGCACTATGGTTGTGTGTTCGATTACTATAGCTTTGACCGACGCGACGGGTTATCCCCCAACCTGTAGGTTGTCCTTTTCCTAAAACTATAGTATTATAATATTCCAAAAATAATCTTCATAAATCTTTTAACCTTAAATAATAATATCCAAAGTTCAACTTAATCCATTCCAAACTTCATAGTTATCCAAAATACCTCCATCCAAACTTTCTCTAAAAGGTCTCTAAATTCCAAAATCAATTGTATCATCAGATTCCTCAAAAAGGTAAAGTTTCTCTTATTGTCTCATAGAAAAATAGGATTACCTTCATCATATTAAACCTTTATGAAAACAACAAGTACTTCAGTAAAATCCTTATATATATATCACATTATTCTTATAACCTGAATATAATCCTTGAGTCCAAAAGCACCGATAAATTAATTATTCCGCTTCAACTTTAGTCACAACACAAGATTGGACTTGATCCCTTGGCCTTTTATGAGGTAAATTTCCCTGACTTTTAGGACATTCATTTGAATAATGCCCAATTTGTCTACAATTGTAGAATTCAACATTGATAGCCTCTTTCTTTCCCTTGCAGTCACACGCCAGGTGACCTTTTTCTCTACATTTATAAGAAACTCTCATTTTTTAGGCTAGTAGCAGGGTGATTCTTCCCACAATTATCACATACTAGAAAATCCTTCTTTCCCTTTTTCCCTTTATCTGTCTCTTGTTCCACCGTTCTCTTGTTCTCTTGCTTTACTTTATTGTCATAATATTTAGAGAATTCGTTTTCTATCTTGATAGCACATGAGACAATGTCTTCGTAAAATGAGAAGGTTTGTGAGACTAATGCTCGACGAAGAAATGGTTTTATCCCATCAAAGAAATGATCAATATTACTTCTTGGGTTACGTATATAATCTACAGCATGCCTCGTTAACATTGTAATGTTGGCCTCATACTTTGCGACATTCTCATCCTCCTTTTGTCTCAAACTCAAAAATTGTCTTTCCATATCAGATCGATGGTCGTGAGGATAGTATTTTTCTAGGAAAAGATTATTGAACTCCCTCCATTCCATATTTGATACTTCATCATCTTCCTTTGTGTTTTGAATCAATGACCACCATTGATCAGCATCTCCAGTGAGGCGGTAAACTGCCATGACAACCTTCTCCCTTTCACTACTCCCTAAGGTGTGGAATATTTTCTCTAAGGAGTTTATCCATTGCTCAGCTACTAATGGATTTGAACCCCAATTAAATGTTGGTGGTTGTTTCCTCATGAAGCGGTCTAACATTGATCTTCCACATTGCGGATCAGGGTGCTCCATATGAGTTAGGTTATTATTCATAACCTGAGTGAGTTGTCCCAGTGTGGTGATAAGTTGATCAGCACCAGTTGTATCTCCAGCTCCACAATAATTATCTTTGGCAGGAGGGCAATCCCTACATGGACTAAATGCATTTATACGGTTTCCATTCCTCCCACGAGGTTCCATTTCTAAATAATGTCATAAAATAGATTAGTTTATTAATCAAAATACATAATTCCATACTTGTAAAACACTTAACATAAATTGACCTATTTATGGATATATTCCATAATCATAAAAAAGAAATGTTTTCTTTGAGAAAGTATATACTCACGAACCCTTCATAATGGTTTGTAATGAAAATGAGAATTATCCTAAGCATATCCCCCGGGAGTTTCGTAACCAAGAGTGCAGCAAGGCCCGTTTTCGTGCACCAGTTCCCGTTTGAGTCTAGCTGAAAGCGGTGTTTTCGGGTTTTACCCCTAGGTACATCTGTGCCAGAGCCGCCTCTACCTGCTCATATCCAGACAGATATGTATTGCTCGTAAAACTCATAAAATCTCTATAATACCAAAATTCTAGGAAGTTCTTCTATACTAATCCTCAAAGTCTATCTTTGGGATTTGTTCTCTATTCAGAGTTTTTCTAAATCTAGCTTCAAAGGTTAATACTAAACTGCCTCTGATACCAACTGTAACGCCCCGACCCCAGTTACCCAGAGTCGGTGCATTATTGCGGAACATTAACATGATCACAAAAGATCAAGTCTCAAAAGACCGATTAGTTTAGTAGCCTTAGAAACACTGGATACCTTGATAAGTCTTACATTACATCATAAAGTAAAACAAAACTACAACAACATCTTGTCTTCATATCCTCTCATACTATCCTTGCAAGTCATTCATAATATACCTCTTCACATTCTGGAAAAATTAAAACATTGGAAGGGGTGAGCTCGTATTCTCAGTAAGGATAATAATATAGTGGAAGATTTCATAAATAAACATAAACATTTAAGGCAATGTATAACTAAAACAAAAGCCTTTCAAACTTGAACTTCAACATAATATGGAAAAAGTAAAATAAGATAATTCCATTTACTTATTCACATGGTTATTCTACTGGTCGAATAATCACATGAAATATCAATAACCACTTTCATAATGATGGAATTAATAATGTCAGACTATCATAACCACATAGCCAAGGCCTCGTGCCAAGACTACAAATAAGATTTTTTCAAGGCCTCGTGCCATGACAATAGTTTGTCTCATGAGACCTACCGATGCAATTTTTTTAGAAGATAATTACATTTAATATTTCTCAAATATACTAAAGTGTTTTTCTCAAAACATTATTCAAGCTTCTGAAAACATAATAACTAATTCTGAGACTTCTCGACTAATTACAGGCCATGATGGGTCCACTCCCAATCCCTCCTGTCTACCAAACTCAAGAGTCAGGTTTTCTGAAAACATTTTTAATCTTGCGTTAAATACATATACATTTGCACTAGATTTTCATATATTTGATAGAAATATCTCTTTTTTGAAATAATTTAAAAATAAAATAATTATAAAAGAAAACTTTTTGAATAAACATAAATGTCAAATGTGTTTATGTAGTGTATAAAAGAAAGTTGTGTATAAAAAAATATGCCTCAATTAAAGGAGTTTGAGACGAAGTCCCTTACAAAGATCATTTTTTTTAAAATAAAATCAATCTATTATGTGTATTCACTATAGGTACACATAAATAAGGTACAAATACAAGATATTACATAATAATATCATGACATAATTTGAAAGTAGGAGATAAACCCAAGGAATAGAAATTGGGTTAAGAAGTTCATTTACCTCGTGTCCGACTTGACTCGACCACTCTTTAACCTCCTGAATAATAAACTATAGTTAATATATACATTCTTGAGAACCTTTTTCAAGTTCATTATCCCTTTCATATCACTTATTACAATGTTAAAAAAATTATGTATTCATTTATGTTAAAAACGGTCGTTTTGTCGATCTTTGGTACTTGAGTCAAAAATAAACATCTTATAATTACAAGTTGTTCTTGTGGAGAAATATCCATTATATCCAAAATTATATTCATTATTTAGATATCATATATATCATATATATCCAGTATATACATGAATTTATAATATTACATAACATTTAGAGGTAAGAAATGAAATGCACCGTTCATGGAGACGGTAAGCTGTACGTACGCATGAACGATACTTTCATTTCTATTTCGTATTTAATGGAATGAAATTATAATTATATAAAGGTTTGATATAATCCCAGTATAATATCATATATAATATCATTTACTCAATACTTTATACATCCCACATATGGAATTAATGATTCAAATCACTTTGAGGGGGCGGTAGTCCGCACTTCCTAAAATTAAATTATCTTTTTTACCCATAATGGAAATAATAAAGGTATGACATAAATGAGAAATACAGAAGAATAAGAAAAATATAAACCTAATATATATCATATATAAATATATTTACATCTTAATGGCCACCTTTGAAAGTGTTATATTAGTGTAGAACAATCATCATTTCGTGAGGCAGAAATTCGCCATCCACAGAAACAGTATGTTCTTTAACCATTAGATGTAGGTGTATGTAAGTGTAGCTCGAATCCTTCTTATAATAACATCCTAGTATATTTAGGATACTGTTTTTGTAACAAAAGAAATAAATAAAAAGAGTTTAGGGTGTTGTAGAAGCAAAATAAAACATAAGAACACAGAAGAAAACACTACCTGTAAAACGGGTAACTCTTTCTGATTTGAGCTCAAAGGCTTCCTTGGGATGACTTCTGCCAAAATTGAGGCTTATATGAGTAAGATTTGGATGTGTAGAGACAAAACGGGAAAAGTGTGGCTGAGAAAAAGGCTTTGAAGGTGTGAATAAGGAGGTAGTGGTGGGGGCCTTTTATAAGAGGATGGTCACTCTTGGAATGTAATGAAATGTTACTTTATTATATAATGCGTTTCGGACTTCAATGGTCCCACACTTATATATTGCAAGGCTAAGGTGATAAGGGTTCGAAATATACTCATAAAATATGTTTTGGAAAAGTTTAATTCTTTTATTTTACATTATCTTTTCATTTTAATTAAATCGTTAATTAATGAGGTAATCGCTGCAACATCATGGTGTCATAAACTATTTAATTTATTTAATGTCTAAAAATTATAAAACAAATATCATGATGTAGGAAATATTATTATCTTTCTAATGAATATTTATAGTCAAAAATATGACTTGTATATCCCCATTTAATTTTTTTTAGTAAAACAACTCATGTTTGTGACATTTTTATTTTAACATTAAATAAAAAGTTTTTATTGTCATTTTCCTAACACAGTGGCTCCATGGGGACCCCAAGTTGACCCATGGATTTTCAGGGTCAACTATGACCTATCCAATAGGGGTAGGACAAGTGTAAAGGTATTTTAATATTTTTATAATATCATTTTTACCTTAAATTCCACTAATTACCTTTAATCGCGATTAATTAAAATAAAAGTTACTATTCACCAAAAAACATTTTAATCCCATTGAACCACATTTTACTTCCTAATGAAAACCATGTATTTCAGGTTTTTGAAAATCAAATCAAAGAAGTGGTAATATTTCATTTAAATGAAAAATCAGTTCTTTAAATACCACTTAGTGGTTTCACTATTCCTCAAAAATTGAAGTTTTTCAGAACAATGCCAAAATTTTACCCTAAGCTATAATTGATATTCCGAATTAAAAAATGATTTCTATTTTATAAAATTCCAAAAATATAAGTTGAATTAATTAATTTTATAATTAATCCCTGATGTCACAAAAAATAGCGTGTTTTTATGAAATAATATATATCAAAAGATTGATAATTGTTTATGTCCAATTTCAAAGTGAAATTAATTATAATGACCACCATTGGATAAAATTGTAAAAATATATTCTAATTACACCTTAAAACCACTCAATTGTATAATTTATCACTATAAATTATTTTTATTAAAGTAGTTGGTTTTAAGTATTTTTCACTATTTATAAAAAATTGGAAGTTCTCAGAAAATTACAAAAAATCAACTTAGGATAATTTTAATATTCCAAATACAAAAACTAAGCCCATTTGGAAAGATAACATTTATAAAATTTCAAAAAGTATGTATTACTATTCATAACAGCTACTTTGATTAGTTGCGGTGTGTTAGAACTCGGACTTGCATACAATGCAAGTTTTTGCATTATTGAAAGAGAATCATATCGTGAAAGCTTGGGGTGTTATAATTTATAATAATATATAAATATAAAATATTCGGTTTAATTATTTACCAATTATTTAAAAAACTACCTTTTATATAAAACTTATGCCAATAATAGATGGTATTATTTCTAAATTAATTCTCATATAACATGAAAATGAAAATTATGACAAATATGTTTTTATACTTTCTCTTCAAAATTTCTCTTAAAGTGTGTAGATAATTGGAGAGATGGCTTACTTCAATATGTGAGGGGATTCCCATTTTTTGGAATTCTAGAAAAATACAATTTAATATGAGCCAACTCATGTAAAATATTCATAAAATTATATTTATTATAGGAGGAGGAAGAAATGGAGTTAAAATAGTAAACCATTTAATATTTTATTGGTTTATATATCATTTTAAACTATATCATTTGGATTCACCCTAATGATGACCATTTAAACCTTATTCAGAGAAACAATATTTTCAGTATTGAGTAGTTTAAAATTTATATATAGTTTAATATTTACCTCAATAATATAAAAGGGATGTAATTTCATAACTATTACTATTCTTAAAATCATCCATAATTGTGTTTATTAATTTTAAGAATATTAGTTAATTATATTTAACATAATATATTATTAATTTCATTTTGATACCCATTAATATACTTGGCCTGCGGGGGTTGGGTGGGTTGGTTCAAGGCGGTGGCGTCCCGTCATTGAGGTTTCGGGTTCGAGTCCTCGCAAAGGCAACGTGCACCATACGCCAGTGATCCTCTCGTCCTATCGACTCTGTGGGAACTGGCCCAAGACCAAGGTTGGCCACCTTGGGCCTAGCTGGGGATGTGCGACAGGGGGTGGGGTAAGGTCGCCCCAATACCCTCTAAACCGACAACACGTTATTGCCTGTGGGGGCTGGGTGAGTTGGCTTAAGGCGGTGGCGTCCCGTCGTTGAGGTTCCGGGTTCGAGTCCTCAGAAAGGAAACGTGCACCATAGGCCATCGATCCTATCGTCCCCTCGACTCCGTGGGAACTGGACCAAGCCCAAGGTTGGCCACCTTGGGCCTAGCTCGGGACATGGGACAGGGGGTGGGGTAAGGCTGCCCCAATACCCTCTAAACCGACAACACATTTTTAGATGAATATCGATATAGTACTTTTTGGACGAAGGATGACGACAACAACGCTCTCGATGACAAACCCTATGGATGACGATGGTTCCTCCAATCGGCACTGATGAACATCAAAGATTTACCCCTGCTCCGTGGAGGTGGACAGGGGGATGAGTGTCTGGATCAACCTGATCTGGATTTGAAGAAACCCTTTACCCGCTTTTCTAACCCTAATATCTTTCCTGATTTCTCGGCCATCTCATTAAGCCCAAAGGTCCCTGATATCCGATTTGGTGATCCTCAGCTTGAAATTTCTACATCGGAGTTCTCTGAAGCATCACATCTCCTCAAGATCACACTTATGGCTCGCTTTAATCACTGAAGGCCGTCGGTGGATGAATTTGATCGCTTCGTATTCGACAGATGGGTATTGAAAGAGCGCGCAGTCGTGGGTACTCATGACAATCATCATTTGATGATTCCCTATGCATCGGAAGCGGATCTTATTTGTGCGTCGTCTAGGGCTCCTCTTCGATGCACCAGATGCAAATTCATACTTCTTCGCTGGTCGTATGATGTGTATATGAAGCGTGATTCTCCCTTTGTTGCAACATGGGTTAGTTTTCCTCAATTCCCTTTACCTTTTCAAAATCCAGAAATTTTGTGTATACTGAGGAACCTTGTGGGTCGATACCTCTGATCTGATAGAAGAACTTCTACGGTGTGCCATCCAGTTAATCCAAGAATCTGTGTTGAAGTGGATGTCTCAAAGCCACCTATTTAATGGATATGGATCACGGTTGGTGAAGAGTTCAAATGCAGGAAGCCTGTTGCATTTGAGTCTTGGGATGAATATTGCTCGGCTTGTCGCCGACTCAGTCATCTGGCTGTCCATTGTTATGGTGTCAAGCAAGGGAGGAAGAACATGGATGATAGTCCCATGAACACCGGCGATCCAGTGCTTCAAATAGATACTGAGGATCACGGTGGAGGTGTTTCTGGTGCTGATGCTTCTGGTGGTGGACTCGCAGGTCCGTTGGATGGAAGCAAGACTGACCCCCCCCCATCCTCCTGGTGGTCCTATAGAAGTGTGGCATGTGCATGCTGTTCATACAGCCAATGTGGAGAAGGAAGTTCTGAATTCTGATCCAGGGACAAATGTAGTGGAAGTTTTTGGGCGATTGAAAATGGATCCTTTTTTTCTGGCTGGTCATGAGAAGGTGGGAGCAGGTGACAAGATGATTATTGATGCTGAAGAACTATCTTGCCCTGCCATGAATGACACCTATCTACCAGGTATGGAATGGAACACGATGAATACATGCTTCCAATATACAGGAAGAGGTCAAATGTCGAGTGGAGATCTGGAGGAAACGGAAAATGGTAAGTTATTTTCAAATTATGTTAAAAATGGACCTTATTTGTGCTTAAAAAATTGCTTTGATATTCTTGAGAATGAGGAATCAATGCAAGTTGAGGTGGATGAGAGTGCATGCCCGGTTGGTACTGAATCTCTTGCACTATTGGTATATGATGGTTCTTTAAAGGACAGTAAGGGAGAGCCGTATGCCATGCATGACTCTAATCTCCCTGAGAAATGTGGAGAAGTTTTGGAAAGTGAAAATTAAAATGTGATTCCTAGTTATAGTAATATTATATAGCGAGGGAGTATGAAGCCATTAGAAATAGCGATAGATGGGTCTACCAAAATCAAGAGACGACCTTCGAAATATTACTCTGACTTGCCTAAACCAATGGAAACCAGTTATGGCATTGGAAGAGCGGGAATGAAGAAAGCTCGTGAAGGGGATCTCCCAACCAAACCTAAGTTATCTCAAGAAATGCTACAGCGCAAGATGAAATATCTGGAGCTGATGTGGAAGTACGAGTCCATGGAATGGGAGTCATCTGGACTGGATGATGAGTTTTCAGACTATGGAGGTAAGAATGAATTTCGTTATGATGTGATGTAAGATGACTTGTGCTTTGCTCTACTTTTCTGCCTTTTATTTTTATTAATAAATTTGGGAATCAGGTTTTTCCTGGTTCGAACCTTATTTTTATTAATATACTTTTATCTATAAAACCACATGATATAGCTATATGAAGCTATTAATATTTTCATGACATATTATATACTACATTTAAAAATTTTATCTGAACTGTGCATAATTTTGGTGAAATATTAATGTCTGAATATTAAATATAATTTTTGATCATTTTTTTAAGTATTCCAATAGATTCAGTTTTACTATATTATTTATATCTTTCACCCTACTGATCTAAATTGAATGGTTAATTTTTTAGTATTCCACATTCAATATAAAACATAATATTAGAAGGAAGCTTGGGCCAATTATGCCATTTGAAGGGTCAAGTGGATCACACAAGAAGGCCCACACAATCTGTAATGAAACTGAACCATCCATAAGATTGAATTACTATTCTCAATCCAGAAGTCAATATTCATTCATTCTCCTCAAACATTCGGGGTAAATTTTAAGGAGTTCTAGATAAAAATTTCAATGCCCAACACCAAAGGAAAGGGGCCTAACTAATTCATTTAAACTCATCCCACCATTCTGTCCTAGAAATAAAAGCAATACAGTATTCATGACATGTCTCCTGATATAGTCATCAAATTAAGATGAGATTTTTCCATATGAAAGAGGAGATATAGTCAGCCGAAATTTTGGAAGAAGTAAATTGGATATAAATACATATTCCTATTTAGAAATCCATTCAAATTATGGCCCTAGAAAAATCATGGATAGAAATGTATAGTTTAAAATTGTTTATAAAAACCACCATTACATAAGCACCACAAGTCCAAATGCCTTCAAATTTTGAGATTAGTAGGAAAACATTATAATATAAAGCTTTGAAGAAAGATATATCTCTAGAGTCAGCTGTCTTGTTGTCCAAATTGTTGAGCCATGTGGAAGGGTGGTTTTTGATTGAAAACACTCCACCACCTTGGGCTATAAATACATCCCATCATCTAATTTCAAAATGGATGTTATTTCTGAATAGAGGATCATAAATTAGAATAACCAATTCCTCAAAAAAGTCTTGGGAGGCCCTTCCATACTCATATTTTTACATGAGAGACCATGCCTCCTCTTGTAGTTTTCATTTACTTTTTTGTTCTTCTTTGTTGTAATCTTGTAAGTATTTGTTTTTTTAATTCTATTTTAATACATGTTTTTTATTTTTCATCTATTATTTTCATCCATGTTTTATTAAATAGTATTAGTTGTCTTAAAATAGTTTAAATACAATGAATCCACTCTCTTTATTATGCTATCCCATTCAACCAAAAGCTAGTATTTAATTCCCTTCATTGTTTGGGTGTGTGTTTGACGCACAAATCTTTTCTTATCCCTTTATTTTTAATATATTTATATTTCATCATCATAAACATTAAAACCAGATAATTAACCAAAACAATTTTTGAGTAAATATACCATTGGGGTGAGTTATTATTTGGGGATGTTTTGTGATTGAGAGAATTTTCTCGATGGATATCCTTTAAATTAACATTGTGTATATTAAACATAGAATGTCGTGGCTTAATGACATGATTTGTTTAATGTGGTGTTTCCATGGATTATTGGAACCATAAATACACTACCATGAACAAAATATGATTGAGATTAGGATATTACGATATGTTATGTATTGGATAAAATCCATAAGACATTGGAATTCCAATCAATGTTATATTTTGAAGTGGGTGTCACATTAAACACAATATAAAGAAAAAATCAAGGATATCAGAATCATAACTCGCTAATGATCTTGATTCACCTAATATGAATTACTAAAATCATGGTATTCAAAATCCAAACATAGAGGCCGACTTCAAACTCATCTCGCGTTTGATCCATCTTCTACCTCATTTCCACAAACTAGCTGGTGAGGATCCACATCTCCACCTTAATGAGTTCCCAGTGTTGTGCTCTACCATGAATCCTAAATGGGGTTTTGAGGATCAAATCAAACTCCAATCATTCCCTTTTTCCCTAGATGAAACTGCTATGTCATGGCTCTGCAACAATATTCCTGGTTACATAACCACATGGAATGACATGAAGTGACTCTTCTTAGTGAAATTCTTTCCATTCTACTCATACTTCTTCTATCCTAAAGGAGATATGTGGTATTTGTCAATTCCAAAATTAATCACTCCATGAGTATTGAGAGGGGTTCAAAACGGTTGTGGAAACCTATCCACATCACCATATCCCGGACCAACTCTTGATCCAATAATTATATGAGTGGATATTGGATTTGGAGAGAACACTAACTGATGTCGCAGGTGGCAGTGCTCTTGTTGATAAAACCTATACAATTTCAAGAGATCTCATAAATAACATGGCTGAAAATACACAGAAATTCAATACTCGAGCACATGCTAATGTAAAACTAGCCCATGAAAATCAATCAGTAGTGCCCAATAAGATGGCATAGTGGATGAGTGAACTTACAGGTCTTGTCTGGAAACTAGTTGTTGATTCCATATCCCCATACTCATCTTCTCCACAATCTATATTCCTTGGACCTATCAAAAACTGAGGAATCTACAACTCACCAACTCATCCAACAGACACTTTTCAACAACTTCAAGATGAACAATCTGATTCATCTGGATTAATTGAGCACAATATAGAAAATTCTAAGTAGAACACTAACACTCAACTATTAGGTATGTTTGATAGAAAGTTTATCCAACCTCACTCTGAGCACTTATATTATTCCTATAACAATGGCATGAGGTATGGTAATCCCATCTCTCATCCCCCTCAATTAAATCCCCAAATCCCATACAAATTATAATATGTTCAAGGTGTTGGTAACTTCCAAAAACCGTATCCTTTTGTTCCAAAACAACAATGGAGAAATCACCCTCCTCATCCAGGCTTCCACTATCCTAGTGAGCCTTCACAATTCCCATACCAATAAAATATCTTTCCCAAGAACAAAAATCAAGGAAATTCTAATCCAAGACAAGCCTCATCTTCCAAGAAACTATGGTGAATTGTGGTTAATGATCTTGCCTCTTTCCCTCATTCCAGCCTCAAAAAAATTTAAACAAAAATTGGTCAACATGAATCCCACCTGAGCCAGCAACAATAGTAAATTTATTCCCAACTCTCAACTCAACCATTACCCAACCCCAAGGGTAATGTATGTTCAATTTCACTTAGATCAGGGAAGAAAATTACTATGCATCACGATAAGTCCTCCAACCCCCATTGAATGTTGACCTAAAAAATGAAAAGAAAAAGAAACATGAAAATAAATCTGAACCCATTCCCTCACCTCCTTCCATTCCACATAGGATCCCAATTCCTTTTCCTCATGCCATTTTTATCCAAATAAGTCCTTCAAACCAGATCCTGTAACTCTTGACATGTTTAGGTGTGTTGATGTCAAAATTACCCTATTCGTTTCCATAAAAAAATTCCTTATGTATGCCATGTTTTTTAAAGAATTGTGCATCAAAAAGAGGTAACATAAGACCTTAAAAAAGGTTTCCACCCATAATTTTATTCCTATAAAGTGCAAAGAACTCAGGACATGTATGGCTCCATGAAAAATTGGATGTTCCAACCTCGATGATGCACTCATAAGCCTAGGAGACCCAATTAATGTAATTCCCAAATCCATATTATCCAACGTTGGTCTATGTCCATTGAACCGAATTGATGTGGTCATTTAGTTAGCCAGTCGAAGTGCTTCTAGTCACGAAGGTATAATTGAGGATTTCCTGTTTGTGGGAATGATCTTATCTTTCTACCTAATTTCTATGTCCTTGACATGGAAGGTGAGATGAACTCTTCTCAATATCCCTTAATTCTAGGAAGTTTATTCCTAATGAAAGCAATTACCAAATTGATGTCCATTTATGCATCGTATCCATGTAATTTGGTGACCACATGGTCAAGTTCAACATTTTCCAAGGCATGCAATACCCATCTGGTGATCACTCTGCATTCTCAATCCAGGTTTCTTGAGGACACTTCTAAGAGTCAATTGAACCACACTTCATCATGTTCATCGTGTCCTAAAGACAAATGATCTTTTTAAAAATTCATCATGATTAACCAAGTCATATATGGTGACGTGGATGTTGACCTATTATTCATATACTGCATGAATCTATAGGATCTTGAATACTCTATTAAATCCCACAAAAACTCTGATTTCTACTGCTCCACCTTAGACAGTATTATGGAAAATTAATCTGAAGCAACTTAAGTCCCTTCATCCATTATTGAGTTGTCTAACCCACTATTTAAAGATGAAACTAATCTTAAAACACTTCTGAAACACCAAGAATATGAATTCCTTTTCCAATGTCACTTTTATCCTGTCATAAGCTCCACTTCACTTACCAAAACCGAGGAGTCTAAACTTGTCCATGTGCTAGAATAAAACAAAAAGTCCTTAGGTTGGACCCTAGATGACATACCAGGAATCAACCATTTTCTTTGCATTCATCACATCCATTTTGAGGAATCATCCAAACCAATTAGACAACCACAAATAATACTCAATCCAATCATACATGAGGTGGATAGGGAAGAGATCACTAAGCTTCTACAATATGGTATTGTCTACCCAATTTCCGATAATGAATTAGTTAGTCCATTTCAAGTTGTAACTATGAACGGTAAGATAATTATTGTCCCAAATAAACATGGAGAGGTAGTCAAAACACGAGGGAAGAACAAATTGAATGTCTGAATTGATTACTAAAAATTGAATTTTGAAACATGAAAATATCACAAACCTCTTCTATTCCTTGATCTAATACTAGAACGATTAGTCGAAAAGTCACACAATTCCTTTTTTGATGGATACACCGGTTACTTCCAAATCCCAATCGCACATCAAGAACCATAAAAAACTAATTTCAGTTTCCCCTTTGAAACATATTCATATAATAGAATGTGTTTTGTCCTTTTCAATGCTTCTTCAACATTCCATGGGTGTATGATGAGTATCTTTTCTGAATTCATCAAACACTGCATTGAAGTATTCATGGATGACATTACCATTTATGGTGAGTCATTTGAATATGGATTGAATTCACTCTCTATATTCCTTAAAATGTGTTTCAAGTGTAACCTTGAGTTAATTTTTTTAAAAAGTCACTTCATGGTTGAAAATGGGATTTGATAGGGAATATTGTTTCAAAAGAGGGTATTTAAGTTGATCCTTCCAAAATTAACGTGATCAAATCATGTCCTGAACCCAATGATGTTCAAGATCCATTCATTAATAAGTCATTCTAGTTTCTATCAGCTATTCATCAATAACTTTAGTAGGATTTCCCTCCCACTCACTCGTCTACTCCAAAATGATGTTGCATTCCATTTGGATAATTCTTGCAAGAGAACCTTCACTGGACTCAAAACTGATCTTATATCTTCCCAAATAATCTAACCCCCAGATTAGTCTTTACCATTTGAGTTGATGTGTAATACTTCTGATAGATTCGTTGGGGATGTTCTTGGTCAAAGAAGATAAAACATTCCTCGTGTCTTCTATTATGCCTAAAAACATTGGATGAAACTCAATCTCACTACAATACTACTAAAAACGAACTTTTACCAGTTGTTTTTTCCTTAGATAAATTCTAGCCTTATCTCTTAGGTGCTATAATTGTCATCCTCATAGACCATTCTTCTATATAATTCATACTTAATAAAATTGATTCCAAACCAAGGATTATAAGATGGATATTAATGCTCCAATAGTTTGACCTTGAAATAAATGATATAGTAGGAAAAAAACCCTATGGATGATCACTTGAGTAGAATCTAGAATTCTTATTATTCTAAAATAACTGATCTAGAATTTCCAACTGATCACCATTCAACTATCACTCCAAAAATACCATGGTATTCCCAAATTGTAATTTACTTGGTTTCTAGTGTTTTTCCTAAATTTTTTTCATAAGAACAAAAAAAAATTTAAAATTTATTCAAAATACTATTTTTTGGAAGATAATAATCTTTGTAAAACTAGGGATGACATGGTAATTAGTAGATGTGTTGATGAAGATGAACATTCCTCCATTTTAGAATTCTTTCACACACTTTATGGAGGTATCCACTTTGGACCACAAAGGACCACCCAAAAGGACCTAGACTATGGATTCATCTAGAATCAACTGTTCAAGGACTCATATGAGTTCTGTCAATCATGTCCCACTTTCCAAATTCTTGGCATAATTTCAATAAGAAATGAAATTCCCCAAAAGCCTTTGATCTTCTGTGAGATCTTTGCTGTTAGGGGCAAAAATTGCATGGGACCATTCCCCCTTCCAATAGATTCTCATAAATTACTTATTCCGGTTTATTATGTTTCTAGATGGATGTAGGTTGAACCCACTAGAAAGGATGATTCAAATACTATTAGTGAATTCCTAAAGAAACACATCTTTCACCGATTTGGCACACCACATGCCTTTATAAATGATGTAGGAAACCCTTTTTGTAATATAACCGTTAAATATATTTTGAAAATGAATGGTGTTGTACATAAAAAATACTTAATATCACTACAAAACAAATGTAATGGCTGAACTTTCTAATAGATAAGTGAAAAGAGTGATTGAGAGAATTGTAAAACCCACCAAAAAATACTGGCCGGAAATTCTTGGTGAAACACTGTGGTCTTATGAAAAATCTTATAAAACACCCATTCATATGTATCCTTTTACGATAGTTTTCGGTAAAGCATTTCATTTTCCAGTTGAAATACTCATAAATCATTTTGGGCTGTGAAAACATGTAATTTTCATTGTGAAAAATCTGTTGAAGAATGATTGTTGCAATTGGCTGAACTGTCGGAGCTTCGACTTGAATCCTATAAGAATTCCAAACTTTATATAGAAAAGACTAAAGTAATCCATGAAAAACACATCCTGAGAAAGGTATTGCATTAATATGAAAATTTATTTCTTTTTTACTCTCAATTTCTACTTCTCCCAGATAAGAACAATTCTCATTGGGAAGTTCCTTTTGTTGTTTCTCATGTTTACCCATTTGGTGCAGTGAAAGTCCATGACACGTCTTCCAAAAGAACTTTCAACGTTAATTGACATCATTTAAAGCATCACCATGGGAGGGCACACAATACTAGAAGAACATCTACTTCCAATGGATCCCCAAATTCTGTAGTTGACCCACATCCGGATAGAGATGAAATCCCACCAAATCCAAACCAGGGGTATTTTTTCCCTTTAACTCCTCTTCACTCTCTATCTCTCTCTCTCTCTTTCTCTTTCTTCTTCTTCATCCCTCATTCTAATTTGGTTTTTTAATAATTTCCTCATCAAATTTTTTTAATTTTTTATTTACCCTATCTCTTTTGTGTGGGTGAGTAATTTAAAAACACTAGAAATACAAAAAAAAATTAAAAATTATTGCAATAACAAAAACGAAACAGGTAATACTTACTCACCATCCATGTTGGACTTTTTTTAAACCATTTAGGGGACTAAAAAGGCATGGTTTCATCTAAGAAATCATTTGTTTTAATCATTTATTTGGATAAAGAATATTTTTTCAATCCAAAAAAAATTTGAATGATCAATTTTTTATTTGGGAACTGATTTTCCCCACCCATGAGGAACACCATTTTCTTTCATGCCAATGCCGACTATGGAAATATTTTCCAAATTTGTGTTTTCAACACCATTTTTTTAATGTTTAGTTTGTGGACCATCGAGTGGAATTTATTATTTTATTGTGCATTAATATGATAGAGTCATATTATGAACCATAAAAGAATCACAATAGCCAAATATCCTTCTATTTCACTTATATTAATCCACCTTTTGAATGCCCCTTCTAGCCTATGAAAACCTTTTCTTTGATATACACATTACAAGACCAATAACTCTTCCCACATAATATAAACATGGATTTTCATTGCATAATTTTTTGAAATTTATGTCTGGGGAGAATGGATTTAATTTTGGAATCCCTTTATTTATATCCCCGTGTAATCATATTATTAAGGGAAATCATCATTTTTAGTATGGGTTAGAGGTTGTCATTATGTGTGTTTTGGGGAATATAATGTAAATTCATATATGTAATTTTTTTAAATGATATTGATAAGTGTTAAAAAATTATACGAAAACATCAAAAAAATGAAAATAAAAATGGGTTGTGTCTTGGGTGGGTCAGAAATCACTCTTCCTAAACCTTTGATTTGTTATAACTATAACAAATAGTGTCATGAGGATATCAAACACAAGTTGGGAGATCAGTGTGAGATCTTTTTCAAGTTCAAATTTCAAAAAAAGGAAAAAAAGAAAAAATGAACACTTATGTCATTGGGAGAAGTTTTTTGGTTTGTAAATATTTCATCATCTCATCCACAGGAAATTTATTTCCTCTTTTGTGTGTTATTTCAAATTTTTATTTACTCATAAATATGTGTTTCCATTTCCCCACATGTTTCATTTCAATAAAAAATGTTCATTTTTTCAATGTTTGTGTTTTAGCCTCTTTTTCCAATTTTTTGGATATCATCTTCCTATCGTCCCATACCCACAGACCTAAAAAGTCCCCAACATTTTTTATTAAATAAGGATAGGTAGTGTAAGCTTAAATATCTTACAAACTAAATTATTTTCACTTGGGTTGCTGAATGAGAAAAGCTCCATAAATAATAATTATTATATTCCGAGGAGTATGTTTTTTGGGAAACCATTTTCTAATTCTAAATTTGAGCATAATTAAATGAATTGTTTTTGGAATAATGTATCTATAATACCATGTGGTGAAATTAAATATGGATTATTGAAATTGTCTAATCCTCCTCTGATTGGGGAAACCAAAATTTTAATATTTATTGTTGAGTAAAAATGATTTTTTATGTTTTTTAATATTTGTTGTACATGAGAACATGAACAAGACTACGTGTGGGGATTTGATGTTATTAATATTTTCATGATTTATTATATACTCCCTTTACTGATTTAAAATGAAATTTTCTTAATTTGTGGGAAATATTAAGGTTTTAATACTAAATATATTTTTTTAGAATTTTTAGAAGAAGTCTAATTAATTTAGTTTTCAATTTTATTTATAACAATCACCCTATGGATCCAAATAGAATGATTCTTCTGTTTTATGATTCCACATTCAAAACACAAAATTTTATTAGAAAGAAAATTGGGCCAATTATTCCATTTCAAGGGTCATATGAATCACAAAACAAGGTCCACAAAATCTGTGAATAAACTGGACCATCCAAAAATATTGAATTAATGGAATCAATCTATAGGTGAAAATTCATTAATTCCCATAAAATGTTTGGGTGGAATATTTGAAGAGTATTTGATAAAAATTTCAAAACCCAACTCTAAAAAAAAGGGGAAAACTAATTCATTTAAACATAGCCCACCATTCTGGATGGGAAGTAAAATCAATATATAATTTATAACATGTATCATGATCAAGTCATCAAATAAAGCTGAGATTTTTCTATGTGAAATTGGTGATATAGGTGTCTGACATTGTTGAATAAATAATTTGGATTTAAAGTCATATTCCTATTGAAATATCCATCACAATGTGGACATCAAAAAAAGAATGTATAGAAATAGCTAGTTTAACATTTCTTAGGAAAACAACCATAAAATTGAAAACATAAGTCCAAATGCCTCCAAATTGTGATTATATTCATCCAAAATTATTATCTACAACTTTAAAGAAGAAGATATCTGGAGATTCAGTTGTCTTTTTTTCCACATCATCGAGCCAAGTGGATGGGTAGTTTTGGAATGTCAACAGTCCACAAACTTTGTCTATAAATACAGCCCCACTTCTCCTTTCAAAAGGGTTGGAATTTTAGAAAATATGAGCATCAATTAGAATGATAAATTCCATTACAAAGGCTTGGTAGAACCTTCCATATTAATATTTTCACTTTATAGACCCTTCCTCCTCCCTTTGATTTCATTTACATTTTCTTCTTCTTTTTGTAATCTTTTTATTCTTTGTTTCTGTAATTCTATTTTAATGAATGTTTCTTCTTCTTCATTAATATTCTCATCAAATACTTGTTAAATAATATTTTTCATATTAAAATAGTTTAAATACAGTTGAATATCCTTCTCTTGTTGTTCTTTCCCATTCAATCTAAATTCAATGTTTAATTCCCTTCACTGTTTGTGTGTGTGTGTTCGATGCACAACTATTTTCTTATCCATTTATTTTTCATTAATTTATAATTCATTGTAATAAAAATTAAAACCTAATTATTAACCAAAAAATGGATGAATAAATATACCATTTCAGTGAGTTATAATTTGTGGATGTAAAGTGATTGAGAGCATTTTCACGATGGATATTCTTTAAATTAACATAGTGTATGTTAATGTTACAATTTCGTGGATTAATGACATGATTTGATTATCGTGTTGTATCAATGGATTATTGGAACCATAAATACACTACCAAAAACAAGATCTGATTGATATTAGAACCCTAAGATATGTTAAGGCTTATATTAATTTCTTAACACTTAGGAATTCCAAACAACATTATCTTGTGAAGTGGGTTTTAATTTAAAAGCAATATAAAGAAAAGCTCAAATGATATCACAAGCTTAACTCCATAATAATGAACTCACCTGAATTGTAATCAATTTTTTAAATCATTATTAATCAATCAATCATTTCATAATATCTGCAAACAAACACCCCAATTACGATACAGTCAACTAAAGACAATCAACTATAAAAAGTATCATTGTTGAGGATTCGACCCAAGTGCTGCTATACACATTAGCAGAGCACTGGAACATTGAGTGGTCAATAGGTGACAATCATCCATTCTTTCACTAGCTATAGAATGTAATTCATTTGAACATAAATAATAAATTATTATCAACTTTAATGTTCTTATAACACCAATATCCTTCCTAAAAATAATTCTTTTATTGTTTTAAAAATCTGATATTTTAATTTTCACATCATGAAATTTTACAATAATGGCGTCGAATATGAATTTATGGTATATATTTATATTTAAAAAAATAATAAATATGTTTATTTATTATCAAAATAGGGAATATTTGTAATTTACGACTTAAAATACCATAATTTGAAAATATAATTGAATTTCGAACCAAGAGAGTGAAATTTTTTGATTTCCTTTAATGAAATTAATATATAACTCATTTCTAAATAAAACTGGAAGAATATATCCATAACATAGTATATTCTCTGTTATGGTCAAACCCAAATCATAAAATATATTTATTTAATTGGTTAGGGTCATTTTTAGTCCATATCATATTGTGTTTACTACTAATTATCTTATTTTTCCTTATAAAGATGACAAATATTTACTAAGATAAATATACATAATGGAAGTAACGAAAGGGAATTATCTATGAAATTTAAAATATATAATTTCAAATATGGGATTCAATTTATAATATTAATTTAATATAAATAAAAAAATTTACATTAATTGAGAACCTGTGAAACTCGATAAAAAACATTTTTTAGAAAAATTATTTTTTAATAAAAAGATTTTTTTAAAAAAATCAAGAATAAATTTTATTCTAATTACCGATTTTTTTTATTAATCCTATAAATTAAATAATATTAAATTAGTAATTTTTTAAAATAAAATGAATTCTTTTAAACTCTTCAAACACAATGATAATCTTCAATAAAAATCAATATTTTTCACTATTCGTTAAACAATAATGTATTTTAGAAAATTCTATAAAATTTATGTCAATTCATTTTTTATTGTTCAGAATCAAAATGAAGTTAAATTTCCAAATTAAAATTTATATAATTTTAATTTATTATCTTAAATAATACTATATAATCTGTGATAACCCTATTTGGTTATAAATTATGCTTTTTATTTTAAAAAAAATAAAATAATTTTATTATAATGAATATAACTCTTTAAGATAAAAAAATTAACTATTAATAATTAATTTATATACTTTAACCTAAAATTAAAATGTTTATTTTATAAAATAATATAATTTTTCTTATTATTTTGGTTATTATTTGATATCTAAGTGTGAAAGAGATCCACCTATATATATCCTGTAAAATATTTGTCCGTAAATTAATTTAACTAAATTTCATTGAATTTTATAGTGAGATTACAGAAATAATGGTTCTTTCCATGAAATTAAATGATATAGTGTGAGTTTTAGTTCATGGACCATATCTAATGAGTAAAATAATGAAGACTATAAAATAATTTGATAGATAATATAACCAAGATAAGTTTGGTGATGTTGCTTCAATATCATATTTGATGAAAAGGGGCCTTCTATAATTATGTGGAAATTTTGGATCATAGTTTTTAAAAGAATTCTCAATATATACTAAGGAAAAAAATTTAAAATGAATGAATAATATCATAAATGTTCTGTTCTTACACTATTTCATTGATAAAATGAAAAAAGTGGGATGATGGTATCATTTGTAGAACTTGAATAAGATATATACTAGACGTATTTCGAAAAAATGATAAAATTATAATATGTTAAAAAATATTTCAATATAAATAATGACTGAAATTAATTATTTTAGGAGTAATATGGAATATCTATGTCCAAAATAATTGGAATATTTATAGATTTTGTGTAGTATTTTCGTAATTTTGTGATCAATGCGGACCATAGTGAATGCTGGTTAACTATTTGACTACGTAAAATGATTCCATTAAGTTAAATCGTATTTAAATTACTTTTATATATTCAGGCGGTCTATATAACAATAATGATCTAATATAAAATGGTATAAATTTAAATCATCACCATATTTCATCCATATCATGGTAGAGAAAATTATTTATTCAATAGAAATAAGATAAACTGAAACATTTTGTTATGAATTAATTATCTATATTTTTAATCAATTTAAAATGAAAAAGGATGTCAATATGTTTCAAATAAGGTGAAATGATCGTAAAAAGGAAGAATTATAAATAAAGAACATTATATTTCCACCAGTGTGATACTATTGGTCGTTTGAATAAATTATATAAATTTTAAGATCATGTGACTAGGGTATAAGTATAATATAGTATATTATAATCACATGTTATTTAATATAGTAACAGTAAATAAATATCTAAATCATATGGGATGGTAAATGTTCATCACCCTTTTTTATCATGAATCATTTTAATTGTGCGAGTGACTGAGAAATTAATACTAATGTTGGGCCATATACTGTCCAACACACTATATTTACTAATTGAAATAAAAATATGATCTTATTTAACAAAATATTATCTATGTAGTTTATATATACATGAGTTTTATATGTTTTGTCTATTCTTAACTGATATTAATCATTATACCACAAATAGTTTTATATTATTTGATAAAAATAAAGAACCAGGACTTCCATATCAATAATGTGACATTATAATAGTTGATATTGAATTATAATGGGAGTTTATTGTCCTTGAGAAATAAAAAACCATGTATTTAAGATGAAGTTACATGTAACGATCAAACTCAAAGTTACATATGTAGTCAAATAGTTTATTTTATTTTTGAAAATGGTGATATACTTTCATTCAATGATGTTAGATATGTTTTATATAGTACGAGATACCAAATTGTCATGTAATTTGGTGAATCTATTTTACGTCAATATATATAGTTCATAACAATACTTATAGGAATGTTCCCATTCCATGACAATTGGTCAAATTAATTGTTATCCAAAATTTTTATCTATGTATTTCTCATGATTATATTTGAAATGGGTATTAGAATAATACATTTTCCTTTTCTGAGTAAAAAACCTGTTATATGACCTCAAAAAACATACATAAAATTAAGTAATGGGAGATAATGATTCATATATCTAAATTATAGTAAAAGGAACCAGTTTGCTAATCATTTCACCATGGACTATAGTAATGGTACATGCAAAAAAGGTCATTGGTAGTCCTTTCTACTTAAATTTTTATATCATACTAATTCAAGTGAATTTAAAAAATTTATATCACTCATATTTTTTTTATTATTTATTTCATCATATCATTAAATCTATGTGTAATTAAAATACAACCCTTAACTTCTTATATCATCAAATAAAAATAATAATTAAATATCTATTAAAGATTATTATTCAATTTTTTTGTAACTACTATATGATTTTATTTTCAGTTTTGGGTATAATAATGTAATAAATTTTTTTTATCATTAGTGAATCAAATATACTAAATAAATATTGATAATTTAGTGGTGATATTTTTAGATAACATCATTATTTAGTCAAAAATGATAAATACTAAAAGACATTAAGTTGTTTGGGGAATTGTTTGTGAATATAATGTTTATGAAATATTATCAAAATTTCACATTTGGATTTATATAAAAAGACATTAAGAGGTAATTTTTAGGTAAGGGATTATATTTAAATATAAAAATAATTTGTTTTTATTATAACCTAAATCATTACACATAAGATAATTATGTGTGAATGTAAGATATAATCTCTAGAGAATTAGTGTTCTATGAAATGGGATTCAGATTTGATTTTTTATTATTATTAAATCTCAATGGGGAATTTCTAAATATATTTAAATTTTTGGGTCGAACATCTAGGAATAATTTGTGTTCTATGGAGTTTTATACCTACTATATTAATTAGTATATCCACCGTGTACCGTTAAAATATCACTGGGGTTCTGGTGATACCCACCAAATCCAGGAGACCAGGAATGGCCAGCGAGCACCTGGATTCTTTATGATGTGTTCCTAGTGGGTGTAAGTTTTCTCCTCAATTTTATTATTTCATTTAAAATTGTATATTCATAAAAAAATGTCAACATTTTTTAGTAACCAATCAAAGTACCAATGGTCCCCTTATCACCACATCTCCACTCTCTGTCTCTTCGTACAATGGATCTATAAAGACTGTTTCATAACATAATATTGATTTGTTTAGATAAGGAGGTATACCTATTAGAGACTATATTGTTCCTAATTTCCATGCTCAAAATCACATTCATTTCACTAATGTTATGGTTCAAACCATGTTTTCTAGAAATCTTTTCATATGTTTTTTATTTCAAGAAAACAAGGATACACCAATTAGTAATATCAATGAATTTAAATTATCTATTCATTATTTATATAATTCATTACATATATTACTATTATTTTAATACATTTATGCCAAATTTATGCATGTATGAGGTGATTTGGGTTACAAAAAATGTTAAAATTATTGTGTTAGCCATGGATTGTGAGGTAGGATTGGGAAATCCACTTTAGTAGTAATTAAGGGATGTTCTCATGATTTTTCTTTTTGATGAGGTTGGATTAAAAGTATATAAGTGGTTTATATTTTAATTAGGTCCAATATACTACATATTTATGGGTAATAAGGTAATTGGATAGTAATATAGAGTATTGAGTCTTGATAACACAATTTTTTCTCTCTCAATTGATAATCAAATCATTTGTGGGTTTTGATGAGTGGAGTGATAAAGGATTTTTATGTATTTTTTATAGATACTGATTCATGAGGGCCTTATAGACACCAAAATATCTTTTAGTTGTTAAATAATGATTATTATTTTTTATGGTTAATGTATTTATAATGATAGTGTATATATATTTTTATTTCTTATTCCTTGAGTGGGTGTCAATTTATATGCCATTTGGTATTTTCCTGATGAGTATTGGATATATCATGACCCTCATGACCCTCAAGTGGGTTGATTTGTGAGATATATTATCGAGGAAATTTGACTATGACATGGCACCCAAAAGGCTATGTCAGGTTTCTATTAGGAATTTACACCCAAAGTTTGTAAATGCATAACCACACCTAAATAAATATTGACATTGTTCATGTAATGTGTGGATTCTGTATAAAAATATTATCTAATAATTTTTTTATTTTAGACCAACTATTTTAGGATGGTATAATGAGGGGGAAGACTATTTTCTTTCATTGTCTGTTCATGTGTATGTTAGGTGTAATACCATAGTGTATTAGAGTTTGACCATCAAGTATATGTTCATTTGGAATGTGGAATATGGGATTTAGGAATACTAATTAGATGTTTATGGAAATATAATATAGTTTTTGTTACTTAGTATAGTGATATGGGTTTCCAGAATTGAATGTTTCTAATGTATACGAGCTCATCTAATATAATTATTGGTATAAATTACTATTATGTTGATGTTTATCCATTGGGATGTGATTCTATGCTTATTGATTTGTTTTTTTGATAAATTTCATTTAGTGTTCTTTTATTATACATAATATGAGTCCTTTTATTTAGTTTGGTATTATATAATAGATAATATATAGTGAGAGAGTGTTGTTATGGGTCATGTTTATAATTAGTATCCTTGGGTTTGTGGGAAGAAGAAACATGAACCCTTAGTTTAAGGGTGTTGAAACATAATTTTTTCATGATACATCGTCTTTGGTGATAGCGTTGTTCTATGGGATGTGGTGTGATATGAGGTTTGAGACACCATATTGATACAGATGGTTGTTGTATGAGATGTTTTAAATAGATTTATATAAAACCTCACCAATATTGATAGAGATGATCTTGGATATGATACATGTGATTGAAAGATTTTATAATACATCAGTCTAAAAGGTATGGTTCTGGACATCTATATATTATTAGTTCATGACCATATCAATGGGTATGAGTCTTTGTGTACTTATGAGAACATATTTTCCAACCATATTTTAGGGATTGTGTTATATTAGGTTTCAATTGGTCCTAGTTATAATATTGTGGCTTAAATAATATTTTTGTATGGTTTTTTTATAATTTTTTTAATAGACAGAATAGGTTTTTTGAAATATCTATGTAAACCAATTCTCAGTTCCCAACATATATTTATTTCTAAAACCCTACAGGGGAACACTACTTCTTGGCTTGATCATTGTGTTTCACATTCAATTTATAAGACATAAATTATATCTAGATGGATAATCGGGATAAGGATTCCATAGACTCGTCTTATGAGGGATCTAAGATTTATAGTTTATACTCACATTGCTTTATATTGTGTTTATTCTTATCTAAATTACAATATTTATTCCTAAATGTATGTTTTCATGATTTTATATATTTTATGACCATGTGAATTATCCTATTATAAAATTTTGATATTATTTATTATTTATTATTTATTATTTATCTTCATTATTAATCATTACACAACCAATAAAATATATTTTTATTTAGTTAATTAAAAGATTTTATGTGTGATTATGCTAATAATATCGCATTCATGTAATCAATTATCAAATATAACCACCATTAAAAATTAGTTACTGTAATAGAATTAATTCTTGAGTTATTTTAGAAACAAGACTAGGTTTTATATGAGAGAATTTATTTGGGCTAGTACAAAATGATATATTATCATTTTTTTGGTTATCTTTCTCTTATGTAAATGGATCTTTTTGATAACTTTTTTTCTAAAATTTCTAAAATGATAAACTAACACATTATTAATTCTTTTGAAATTTGGAAAACCATCTTGACAATGAGTATGTGATTTTTTTATTACATTCAAATATTTAGACAAAGGTTTTTATCAAATTTTATGTTTCATGTTGAGATTGTTTCTTTTATTTCTTTCATGTCCAGATGTGTAAAGAGTGCTTGATTTTATACCTAATATTAGTCTTGTTTCCTTATCATGGAATTTGTGTGATTTTTTTAATTTCAAAAACTATTTTAAAATTCTACATGGTTTTACAAAATATTTTTCTATAAATGACATTTTGAGAAATAGTTTTGATAAATGGGTTTTTATTGGTTAAAATTTAATTAATAACATTATCATTGTTTTATGGCATAAATTATTTTTAAAAAATTAAATAAATAAGAATATATATGTTTTCATATTGTGCTATTTTGGAAATTAAATGGATTAAATCATTCTCTTTATAGATGATATACCCTGTAGATTATTTTAGGTGTATGGGTAGCATAGTGTATGATCTAAAATATAAGATATCGATCTCAATAATAGTAACTATTAGTTGAAACAATACTTTTCATGGTGTATGATCTGAAATATAAGATGTCAATATCAATAATTATAACTATTATTTGATACAATACTTTTCATGGGAGAAACATACAAGGGATGAGGATTCATATAACACTACAATGGGATGGTATCATTGTTCTCCCAAGAGTGAGTAGATATAAAGAAGGATTCAGAATAAGGGAGTATTCGTTTTTATAGAACTATTTCCACAAAAGATAAAAGATATTTGATTTTACATCATTTACATAACTTAAACATTATATGTAATAAAAATATTATTATTATTTTAATACCATAAGTTATAATATCTTTGAGGGCTAGTAATACAGTAAAATTATATTACTAATAATAAAACAAATTCACTATAATCCTACCCTACTATTCCACCTAAAAAACTTATCATAAATTCTGAAAATAACTATAATGTGAGGGATGTATAAATTTGAATATAATGATATAAAAATATTTTAAATGGTAACGTATCACCATGTAATCATGGGATATATAAAAAACATATAGGAAAAAAATTAAGGAGATATTTCTTCTGAAAAATATAATGAGACAATAAAAGGTGTTCCTATTCATGATTAAAGGACATATACATTCAAAATAACAATAACCTAACAAGATATTTGGGTGTGAAATATGTATGGAATATTTATATAGGGAAATAATATCGTATATTTTTTAACTCAAAAATATCAACATTAAAAATTCCATTGCTATAAAATTTCATGAATCACTTCCATGATTATCATAGTAGGAAGAATATAATGGTGGATTGAGGTTACTCCTCATTCATAAAATCACAGTGTTCAATTTAAAATAGTTTATTATTATCACTATATAATCCCACATATACTATTTCCTATAATATAAATCATTACTCAATAGTTTTAGAGGGATATATAATTCTGGAAGCACACATCACATAACATATTTCTCTTAGGAAAAAATACCATACACCATACCTGTTATCTAATGACATAAAACTATTTTTTATTTAATAAGTTGGAATATATAATAGTCATTCCAACCATATTTAAAGGTAACAATTATTAAATATCCACACCATGAGGAAATTAACTATATATAACTCCTAATAATAATTAAACAAATGTTACAAAAGTGGTTCTAATGATATAATCTCAAATAAAAAATGATAGTATATCACAAGATTCCCAATAGAATAATGAATTATATAATTTTATATTTTCATATATTATTAAATAAACATTGTTTTTTTAAAATTATTTCTAATATATGACAATTGAATAGAATGATCAAGGATAAGTAGGTATAAAAATAAACCTAATAAGTTATTCTTCTAAAAATGTGGATATAACCATCTAAACAAATAAAAAACTTATTATTTATCTTTTTATTGGAAATATATTAAAATTTTTTCCCATAATATAATGATTGTTTTCAAAATCAATTCATGGTGAAAAATTAAAATGTAGGATACACTGTTCCTGAAATTTGTAATCATAAATTTATCTCATATCAGGTTCAAATAATAGTGGAATTTTCAAAGTGATAATAATAAATGTATTAAGAAAAAAATGATTAAAAAATATAAACATGCTCTATATTCCTATAACCTATATAAAACATGTGGAATTAATACATGATAATAATATAGGGAAAATAGAGACACAAGAAAGAGTGAATTCAAGACCCAAAAGTAATGAGAGAGGATTCAGAATACTGGTTCTTATTTTTTGAAACACATTTATTGAAATCTCATATCATAATTAGTATTGTGAAAATTTATTTTGAAAAGAGGGATCGAAAAATTTCATATACATATGTGATAACAAAAAATTATTTATAAAATTTTAAAGAGAACATTGAATGGATGATAAATTATAGACAACTAGGGGTAATTTTTATTAATTTTTACTTAACTGTTTCTCCCCAATTATCAATTTTTTTGAGAGGAGATTCATAATGTAATAATATTTTTTTTGAACGTTTGTTTTCATAAAAATAGATTATTATTTTTTGTAAAATTTTATTCGGAGAAAAAAGCAATAATAGAAGTAGTAATTTTTTAGTTGGATATAATAACTCAATGAAATATTGATTGAGTAAAAAATTATTACTAAATAACAATATTTCGAATTTAAAATCCATTAAAAAAACAATATAACATTTTAATAAATACACAATTAATTTATTTAATTATAATAACATATCCATGGAAAAATCATTAGAATGAAGAGACAAGTGTTTAATAAAAATCATATCTTAATGGGAAAAATTTGAGATACAACAAACCTTTACCTTAGGACTTGGTACATTCTATGTGCCGGAATGACCTCATGTGTAATCAAATTATATTTATTTATAAAATTAATATGACTATATTTCATCTATAATTCAAATTATATTGTATTTGTATGAGCTTTTCTTGTTAAGTTTTAACATAATGTCCTCTAACACAATTTTTCTGGGCTTATTTGGTTAATTTTATTGTAACCCTGTCTATTTTTTACCATGGAAAACAATTCTGTAAATTTATTTTATTATCTATATATTTTGATATAAATATTATATTTGTTATTATAGAATCTCTATTTTTATTTGGTTTCATTTGATACATCAATACGAACTGTAATTAAAAGAGATACCTTGATCAGCTCATTTAATATTGTTAATGTGTCTGTAAGTATTTATTAATATTATTAAATATATTTTATCATATATTATAGATAAATAATATAAATACTATCATACATATGATTTTTATTCATTATTTACATTATTAAAATAATCCATGTTTGGAGGTTATGAAAAAAACAATTCATTCTCTAGAGGTGATAATCTGCAAGAAGAAAAAAACCACTCAAATTTATTATAGAACATGAGGAGGGGTTCTAAAAATAAAATAATTATCATTTACAAGATTTAATTTTTCTTTTTTTCATTTAAATAAATCTATTTAAAAAACCAGGGAATTATTTTATGACATATAGAACCCGGTCCTTATAGAGGAGGTACTCTTTACAAATGTGTGGGGAAATCATTATTTTTCTAAATGATTTTGTAGGATAATATAAAGATGATATTCCACTATTATAGTAACTTATAATTATATTATAAATTAATATATTCATAACTTCACGGATAGATGATACTAGATGTGGTAGAAGAAGAAATGTACTAGGAATGTTAGGTTAAGAACATAGCCTCCTCCTTCAAATGTTCTCCCTTGGTTAACTACCTGAGGATATTAGGATTCTTCATTTGTAATGAAAAATGATTTTAGAATGTTTAAATGGGGTCATGGAATGAGTATGGATTATGTTTTGTTGGGATATATCATATTAATGTGAGAAATAATGGATATGAGGTGACCTCTATTTATAAGTAAGGGGTGTTTCATTTTTGTAAAATCACTTTAATTTTTAAAACATTCATTCAATAATTATTGGATACATGGTAAAATAATTATAGATAATTGATTATGTAATAGAAAATTGGAGTATTAAATCAACTATAAATTATAAAATATGATTTAATCAGGTCATGGATTTTTTTTAACTTTGATAGACTTCATTGTAAATTTATTTACGCTAACCAGTATAACATCATGTTTACCATGTGATGATGAATGTTCTAATAGGTATTATTTAATAATTTTAACATGTAAATTTAGAATATGAAAAAAATATGAAAATAAAAATTATATGTGTTTTAGAAATTAATATGAACATTACCACATATAACATATAAAAATATTTTTCTTGTTAAAGTGTATTTTTATGCATAAAACATATGTATTGGATGAAATTATCAATGTCATTTATTTTTCTTATATAAAATTTTTATTATAAAAAAGCTATACATTAAAATATTTTTAAATAAATATAAAACCAAATTTTTCTTAAATTATAATTAATTAACTGATAAGTCTGAAAATAGTATTTATTGGAGAAAATTACATATTTTCTTAAAATTTTAAACAGAGGTCATGAATGTTTTGAATTCTGTTTCAAAATAGAATTTTATCTCATTAAAATAGTAATTGATCAATTTAAATGGTTATACGCATCTAGGTCTATCTTATATAAGTATAAATTCATATTTTTAGAAAAAATTACTTCTTCACTAATGACCAAAAAATAGACCATTTCATAAAAATCAAAATAATTAATCCATATCAAATATTTTTATTTTTAATCTAAATAATTTATTTAGTTTACTTAAATTAATATTCTAAAAGGTTATTTTTTCTTCCTAATGACTTTAAAAAAATAGCCAAAAACTATTTTCAAAGGAAAATATCTCTTCCAAGTGTTAACCATTCATATACATATTATTTATTAATTTTTGGAAAATTAATATAAATATATTTTTTATATAAAAATAAATATTATTTATATAAAAAATAAACATTTCCTATAATTTCTTATATACTATATGATACATGTATAAAAATCAAAAAAATTAAGAAATTATACTTCTAGCATAAAATAAAATTAGTATTTACTTAACCAAAACTAATATTATCAATTTCATTGTATTAAAAAAGAACAATAATTTTTTAATAATTTATATCATAATTTTGTGAAATCATTTTTTACACCCAAATTTAATGGTTACATTATATAGATTATTTAATGATTGACATTTTTTTATTTCATGAATGCATAAGAAGAAAGCTATCCCCATTGTATTTCTTTAAAAGAATTATTATATAGTAAAATCATGGTGGAATTAATTCTTCCACACTTACAAAAATGGCATCCTATCAATTTTAATGTCTATCAAAAAAGGAAAATATATTATTAAATCATAATGGTCTTTATGATCCATGATATAATTTTAAGAGAGACATCAACCATATGAACATAGGGAACATTATTTTTTTCCTCATATAATGATTATGCATTATATAGAGTTCTTCTACAATCATTAGTGCTATGAGTGTATAGTTACTTAGAAAAAAATCCAAAATATATAATTTAATTCTATATATTGTATATAATAATATTTTCACTGATACACAATCACTGGTTGATATTAAATCTGATTTCATTTTTATAGGAATATTTTATTATATTTTTAGTGATTCTGACAAAACAAATTCTAGAATCACATTGAATTTATCTATAGAATGGATTATAAGAATTTATAGAATCATTATCCATTTAATCATGAAGAATATTTATATTAATTTAGTGTAAAAAATTACCACTTTTTTTTATTTTAATAGCTAATATTTGTTGAAATCATTCACAATATATGACATCCGAAAATATTTATTGGTGAATTATTATACCTAACACAAGTTAATTGTTACTATTAATTTTATAAGTATTCATTTCATATGATTTTACTTTATCCATTTTGTAAGTGGTTGTTTGGTTAATTTTCATCTTAATCCATTGATTTAGACCACCAGTTTTCATAGTATCTAAACTCACCACATAAAAACATATTTACTTGTGTTTACTTAAGAAGAACATTACTCTTCTCCTTCATGTTACCTAAACTCATCCTTTTCTCCTTTGTATTTTGTCCATGATTACATAGTTTACTATTGAAATGACTAATTTTTATTCAGTTAATACATTCCAATAAGTGTCTATTCCTGCATTTATTAAATGGAAAACATTGAATCTTATTTCTATGATCATGTTCATTACAGAAACATCTTTCAGACAACATGATTATGTTTATCTGTTTTTTTAAACTAAAAAATGTTATGTTGTTAATACTAATTCATAATAATTATTTTTATATAATCATAAGGAATATCATATCATGTATTATTCAATTATATTATTCATTGAGAAAATCTGTACATTGTCCATGGAATCCATTATTACCTTTTTTCATTTATTAATAAAAAATTTCTAAAAACAAAATCTGTTAATGTGAGGTATGATAAGGAATCATTATTAGTAATTTATTTTGAATTGTCTCATGATAAACTCTTCGTCAATATATAATGCTATTTAAAACCATCACATTATCACTTAACTCATCCTAATAAGTCTTGAACCAATCTTGTTTTAATTAGGGTGGGTTCTCTACTACAGATTAGCGATATTTATTATCATAATAACTCAATCGTAATGGCTTATAAATTGATTGTGATTGAATAATGTGTATACCCCAAGGTCTTTAAATGAGATATACAGTTGTGTATATTTATTTTTCACCAAATTATGACTCATTTAGTAATTAAAATTATACTTTTAGGGTCACTACACCTATGTACATATTTGTGAGATCCTACATCCACTTATACTATTATAGGTGGGATTGTTTTCCCTTGAAACCCAATAAATACCAACATTATAAAAATAAGATTTTATCGTATTCTTAGCCTTAAACCTAATACATATCCAATTAGGTTATCATATAATTTCTCTAATATCAATCCCAAAAACAGATTGGGGTCATAATTAAACATAACTGATCCCTAACATTATATAATAAAACACAAAACAGCCTAATTAAGTCTTTTTTTACATAATTTCTATAACATATATATTATATCTCATAGAAATTATTATAATCCCATGAATGGATTTTTTTACTTTTTTATTGGAAAAATTTCATGTGTATCTTATTTTGAAACACATCAAAATATTTCTCCAAAATTGAACACATCTAGGATTATACTATGTTGTACTTATCTTCATATCCTAGGTATGAAAAACTTAAGAAATGAGTGGAATCAAATTCTATATAATGGGAAACGCATTAATATGTCATCTAGGGTAAGTTCAGTAAAAAAATAGAAAACATGGGAGGGGAATTTTTTTTAAGAATGAATATTTGAAAATAATAGTTTTCTATAAATCATGATAGAGGGACATGAAATATCAAAATAAAAAACATGTAAATTTTTTTTATAAATGAAACAAGTATAATATAAATGGTTATGTAAATGATATCATAATTTTATGGAATGCAAATTTTTAATATTATCAATGAAATAATAAATACAATTCATAGATAACATACAAGGATATGAAAGTGGAAAATTTCTCATGGTGGATTAAGTTCACTCCCATTTTCTATTAAAATAGTTTATGATGTTTTATACTAGATTCGTTTCAATCACTAACCAGCATAAAACATTTTTTTAATATATAAATGTTTGTCCAATTTGATTGAGGGATATATAATTCTCTTCCCATCGATCATATTCTATAATGTGGTTAGGCGGACCACTTATGCACCATTAAATGTATATCCTTATATGAAAACATTTCCCATAGAAATTTATGGTTATATAATAACAGGACCACCCTTTAAATAATTAAAATCGTAATATATTATCCAAATGATGAAAATAACTTATATAAAATCAAAATTATGATAAAACCTATGATAAAAAAGTAGGTTTCAAAATATTATCATAAAAAATAACTAAAGTATTTATTATAAGTATTTCCAAGAAAAAAGTGAATTTAATCATTTTGGATATTCATCATTTAATTGAGAAACATAGGAAATCTTAATTGACACCCAATGTTGTAAAATTAATGATAATGATCATGGAGACAAATGTTATATATCTTATAAATCAAGAAAAATCCTAATTTACCGAATAATATTTTATTAATTGAAATGAAAAAAAAATTATTTTTAATTAAAAATATTAATTATGATAGTAAAAATTAATAAATTGGTTTTATAAATTATTTATATTATATAAAATTTATTATTTATCCTTTTAAATATAATTTTCTTCAATTAATATTTTTCTAAATATTTCTGCCATTCTTATATATTTATATATTTATTTCTTTAGTTACAACAATATTTTCACTATTGGCCTAAAAATCCTTTATTTTAGAAATTTTCAAAAAAAATAATCCTAACAAAATTTTTCATAAAGAATCCAAAATAAAATATTTCATTATTTCTATTTGAAAAAATTTGAGGATTTTGTTTAAAATAAAATAATAAAATATAATGTACGAATAATTTTTGGTGAAAAATAAATTTCCAAATTATTTATCATTATTTTTATTATTGTATGTTAATTACTATTAATATTATTTCTAATTTATTATATAAATAAAAATATATATTATTAATATCAACAAATAAAATTTTTTCAAAAGTATATTAATTTTATCCAGAAAAGGTATATAAAACTCCATTATTGACAATGAAATATTTATACTCTAAAATAATCTAAATATTTATTTTTCAATTTTAATTTCAACAATGCATATGTTTTAAAAAATGAATTTATTAAATTAATTCATGTTATTGATAATATTATTACCACTATTTTTACCCACCAATATAACAATTACATGTTAACTGTTATTAAATATTTCATGGAATACTTTTTGTAGTGGTAAATTTGGAGGAAACTATACATACTGAGTTTATATAAATTAAAAATTATATTGTAGAATATTAAGGTGTTACCCAAAGTGTTTTCTATGAGATTTTTATTTAATTTGGGATATGGTAAATAATTGTTTTAAGGTGGTTGAGAAGATTCAGCCATTGGGTTTTTTGGTTTTATAGTTATTGTCATGGTTTATAGGATACCTTTTGTGATTCAGTTAGTCATGTGGTATACTTTTTAGTGACATATTGAGAGGGTTATGTCAATTGGTTATATTAATTTGGAGTATTTAGATGTTAATAGTGGTATCATAATTTGGTTAATAGAATGGTTAAGACTAGTGGTTATTCATGTTGGATGTTTCTTATCGGATAAAAGTTAGATGTAAGGTCCACTATCAGATGACTTAGAATTGAATTATTAGCTTTACATCATTACCATTGAGCATTGTGAGTTATATTTGGTTGTTCTAGGTGTATAGGGGAAGCATGACCAATTTTGTGGGTAGAAAGTCGAGATTCTTCGTATATATGTGAATATCGAGTAGTGTGGGGATGAGAATTCACTTTTTTATGTAATTGTTTGTTCATTTTTGAAAATGATTTTATTGTATGTGATTCATGAGGGATATTGTGGTATTATTAGAATATCTAGTTGAAGGAATTGCATTCATATTTCTATTTATATTCCAAGGATTATCCGTTGATTAGAAAGAGGCATGTTGAAATGCATTATATTTTTATGACCATTATGGTGTGTGATGATCCTTGGGAGTTGGATAAATTCATGTTTTTTAAAATTCATGTTTTGAAATTATATTTGTGTGTTTATTACAATGTATCAAGTAATTTCTAGGTTATTATAGGTGAATTTAGGTATAACCCTCATGTAATTAGTTGGGTGTGAAAAGAGAATCCCATTTGGATGTCACTTGAGAAACATCTCTAATGGGAATTTATATAATAATATACCCAAGTATTGGGTGTCTTTCTGAATTTATAGAGATATTAATTAAATTTTTATGATATTATTGATTAATTTGTGTAATTTGATACTACATAAATATACTACCAAATTCTATAAGGGTTTCTTGATGCACATTATTATTATTGTGTTTCTCAATTGTTGTGTGGGTTGATTTTCTGATACTTTTGTATTTTGGTTCAGTAAGTGAATTGTTTTACATAGGTGGGTTTTGAAATTAGAGATCATTAATTTATCATTATGAATGGAATGTTTTTTATCATAGATAATGATTTAGGAATTTGAGATATATATTTTAGATACTATGATGTGCTCAGTTTGGTTCTATGTGACATGAATATAATTTCCACACTGACTCGCTTGTGTTTATGGTTGGTGGTTATAAGATTAAGAACATTTCATAAGATGTCACTGGCTTCTTTATAAGTTCTCATTTTCCTTGTTTTATTACTTTTTTATTTGGGTTTTACCATGGAGAGTTTTTAGTGAAATTTGAGAATCTTTCAAGAATGTGTGCATGTGAACAGTTGGCACACATATCTCTCAAAACATGTTCCCATACTATAAAAACGTGTGGACCCAAATAAATGGGATTAATATGGTATTCATATGGGTTTTAGAACCATTTTCCCTTTTAGGAGTAACTATATGATAATCATATGTGAGGTACACATTTAAGGATCACGGTTAGGGAAAACCATGCACCCTTAGCATCAAACCATGTGCATGGGATTTTAATACATCAAAATATATTGAAAAATTCCTAAACTGCATTATTATACCCTCAAAAATCCCTATCTTAGCCCATAATTTTATTCTTTCATTCTTTAGGATATCAGACATATTCTTAGCCCTCATGTCCCCTTTTCATGGTGAATTGAAGATCTGTTGATGGATATTAACATCTTGGAGGATATAGTTTCATCTCGATTAGATCTATATATATATATATCGCTCTATCTGCTTTCAATATATAATATAGATTTTTCATCTAATTTTGGTATTATATCTAGATAAATTTTTGATTGATCATAATTCTTTGGATATTTTTCTATTATTTGATTCAAGATCATGTTCTTCATCATCACTCAGAAATTTTCGTTTCAATTCACAGAATTTACATGGGGTGATCACTCTTTAATGATTTGATGTAGATGGTCTATTATTTAAGTCCCAATGTATTGATTAAAAATATGTCTAAGTAATTTTAAAATTTAAATTTTATGATTATAAATTGAATTTATTAAATTGAATTAATTAATTTGTTAAATTAATTAATTAACAGATTGTGGATTGGATGTATTGGTTGTCTATTTAATTATGGTATATTAATTTTCATGGATTTTTATTCTATAAATTTTTAAATAAATTATGTTAATTTTGGGATAATGGAATTTATTTAATTAGTATAATTAACTATTGAATTATTTATGGGATATTGAGATTTTTTATTTTGGAATAACTTATAATTTAATTAATTCATGAGAATATTTTTTATTATTCAATCGGTTGAATTTCAATAATTAATCAATGAATTAATTATGGGATAATAGGTTTTTTTAAATTGAGAATAATTAATTTTTTAATTAATTAATGGAAATTGTTGTGTTTATGAAAGTTATTTAAATGGATTAATTAATTCATGAAGTAATTAAAATATTTTTTTATTATGGTATTTGATAATAAGCTTATTGTTGATTAACCTTATGATGTGATATTTGTGAAAGATAAGGTATTATGATATTCTACAGTGGTACAATTCTCCCACATAAAAATATCATAGTGAAAAATTGAATGATATTCATTTGTTGGAATGAGTATGCTGTATTAAAAAAACCATAGTGATAAATGTTCCTTAACACTAACCCCTTATTCGAAATTGCATGTATGTGATTGTTTGAAAAATAAGCTATTGGTCATGGGCAGTTACATCAAATACCCACAGTATCCTTGGTATGATGTCTTAGACCCAAAATACTAGCATTGGAAAATGATTCTAATTGGGTTTGATAATGAATTGAGATGAAATGGATAAAGAAAAATAGTTTTTTATAATTAATGGTTATGTGAATATGTGATTTGGTTCATATTATGACATGCGTTGAAGTAGGTATCGAGTTTTAGGTGTCCTTAGGAAGCTAGGGGTTTATGTAGTTATTTATATATTATTTATATGTGATAAATAATTACTCAAATAATGTAATTCTTTATTTATAAAAATAAATACACTGTTACTGTATGGATATTATTTTATATTTCATTTGTGGTGTCCTTTTGAGTTATACACACACCCAATTTGGTCTACATGATTAACACTAGAATATATTTTATTGTTACATGACATGTTAAGGTAAAGGTCCATATGATATATGCTTGAGTCAAGATGGAGAATGGATGAGGGAATCAGAAGTGATCTAGTAATTATTTGGTATTTTTCTGTGTCTAATTATTTTGGGATTTTCAAATTGACACTTGACAGGTATTGGGCACGATATATCTACTATTTAGTTTTTGATATTACATTTTTTTTATTTTTCCCATCAGGTGATATTGTTACTATCCTTATTATTGGTTATATTGTTTGTTATTCAAATATATTTCCCCTATTATTCAACTATGATAATGAGGGTATAGTCTCGCCATGATCAATAATTGTCCCTCATTGATATTAGGAAGTATATGGTATATTAGGAGGCACACCTGAGGTAGTGTGACTAGCAGATTCAGCGCTCCTATGTGTGGCCCCCTGGTTAGGATGATAGTACTCGTATAAAAGTATTTTTTCTATTCTATGTACTTTTTCTATCTATTTTGGAAAGTTATAAAAGTGAATCGGATGAATTCAGACTTGGTTAAGATCACATATATGGGATTATATAACCCATACACGGGAATAAGATCCATGTTCCCATGGTGGGATTGATTTTATTGATGTGTGTTGTTATAGTTGATTATATTTCACGTAGATTGATGCACGTGTTTTGTGATGTTACTGTTACTTTTTATTTTTGATGATATTTGAACCATGTCCTAGAATGGAATGATATTTGAGTATGCATTAATCACTATAGTCACTCAATATTATTTTGTGAAAGGCATCATTTTAATCACACATGACAAAACAAGTTTCAGATAAGTTGATCATATTGAAATGTTTTTCCTTACTTGTGAAATTTAAATGGAAAAGGTTGCTAATATGAATTTTAAATTGAATATGATACAAGAGGTGAATATTTTTTTCTATAATAATACTAATACAATGATGATGATTTTTCCATTGTTAAATATGACATATATTTAGGATGGATTAGGGTAGTGATAGTTCCTTATTATTTACCATGTGGGTGAAAACGGGGATAATGATTTCTTTTTTCCTTGTGTGAATCAAACTGGTTAAATGTGTTCACTTTTTGTAACGTTTCGTAATAAATGTGATTTTATTTCTAGATATATTACATTATTAAGATTTTGGTTGAGTGGTAGACATCAGGATATGGTATAGTATGATATTGTATTTATGGAACCTAAGGGAAATATAATCCTAGGTGAGGAATTAGGGGAATAGTTATGTGAGAAATTTTATCATTTTATTCTATTTTTGGAAATATACAAAGTGAGGGTTGTGAAAAGTATATCTGATATGGTGAAGGAGTTATAGTTACATCACCCTCCAATATTTATCATAGAGGGTGGACTTGAGGTAGTGGATTTATGTATTATATCTATCCAGACTATACATAACCAATATGAATCTAAAATTTAAAAGAGTGCCAAATTAGAGGCCTACAAGTTACTTCTTCAATAGAAGTGATGATGGAACATCGTTATTAGGGATTAACAACTACAGAATATGGAGTGGAATGAAATTCAATAGATTTTCTTGAGAAATGTTTATCCTGAGATGCTCATGTAGGAGAGAGATTTTTTCGATTATGTGGTTAAATTACGGGAGAATTTACATGATGGATGATACTGTATGTTTTATAATTTTTTGTGATTTATTCCATCCTTGAAAGGGGGTGTGCATGTGGTATAGAAACAGTTTCAGTTTTTTCTTAATTTTGAAATTTAGCATCATATAAATATATATAGCCTAAAGAATTTTCTATAGGTGTTGAATCAGGATCTCTTATCTAAGGAGAACATAAAAGATTCTTCCAATGGAGGAAATATGGTTTTTTTGGAAGGTCAGGTGAAACTAAATATCATATAAGGAATAATTTTTATTCGAATGAAAGCTACGATGATAGAAAGATGATTTGCTAGAGAGAAAATTCAATTACACAAGGCATTGGTCGACTAATCTGTAACAATTATGGTAGGTTGGGAAACACCTATAGATAGTTCCCCAACCACTTATAGAGTGTTAGGGCTACAATATAGAGGTACATATAACTAAGTTAAATAGGTACCCAGAAATGATGGGTATTGATGGTGAAACTAGATAAAACAAGTGTTTATGATGTGTATCATCTACAATGTACATGTTAGAGAGCCTGAGTTCTAGTGTTCATGGAGGTATAGGTAGTGGATGTGTATCTTCTAAGAAATAACACCTATATGACCAATTTTTTGTAGCTCAAGTGTCTCATATTGTATCATAGGGAAGATTATAAACATAATAGCATTTTATTTTAGCTAAAATGGAGGATTGAGAAGATAGAATATCAATATCAAGAGGTGTTATTCATGGATCTTAAATGAAGTCTAGTGAAATATTTGATACTCTTAGAACTAATTTTTAATATATGCATAACATATAAATTATTTGATCATTATTGTTGATTTTTTGATGGTGTTAACAAGATAGATATACCTTTGGGAGTACGGACGAAATAAATTTGTTTGTGCAAGGGGTGTTCTCAAGGGGATGAGGATTATCATTTTCTATGGTATATTTATTTCCATTCCTTGACTAGATTTGATATAAATTTTTATATGAACTGTTTAGTATCATAAAATCCTTACATAGATAGTTATTATATGAGAGTAACCTTTACGTCTCATAATGGTGACTATTACATTCACCAAAGATAGTGGGATATCCAAGAAGGTTGCGTGAGGCCAATTCAAAACCCGTAGTGATAAATGAGTGTTTACACTAACCCCTTCATCAAAATCCCACATATGTGATTATTTTAAGAATAAGTTATTGGTCATGGGCTGTTACTTAAAATACCCACAGTGTCCTAGGCATGATGACTTAGATCCAAAATACTGGCATTGGAAAATGATTCTAATTGAGTTTGATAATGAATTGAGATGAAATGAATAATGAAAAATAGTTTTTTATATTGAATGGTTGTGTGAATATGTAATTAGGTTGTTATTATGACATGCTTTAAATTGGGTATCGGGGTTCGGGTGTCCTTAGGAAGCTAGGGGTTTATGTGGTTATTTATATATTATTGATATGTGATTAATAATTACTCATATAATGTAATTTGTTATTTAGACAACTAAATACACTATTACAGAATGGATATGATTTTATATATCATTTTTGTGGCCTTTTGAGTTATACTCACACCCAATTTGGACTACATGATTGACACTAGAATATATTTCATTATTACATGACATGTTAAGGGAAAGATCCATATGATAGATGCTTGAGTCAATATGGAGAATGGATGAAGGAATCAGATGTGATCTAGTAACCATTTGGTATTTTTCTATGTATAATTATTTGGGATTTTTAAATTGAAAAATGACACGTATTGGGCATGATATATCTACTATTTAGTATTTTATATTACATTTTTGGATTTTTCCCATCATGTGATATTGTTACTACCCTTATTATTGGTTATATTGTTTTTTTATTCATATATATTTCCCTTATTATACAACTTTGATAAAGAGGGTATTGTCACACCATGATCAATAATAGACCCACCTTGATATTATGTAGTATATGGTATATGGGGAGGCACACCTGAGGTAATGTGATCGGCCAATTCAGTGCACCTATGTGTGGCCCCCAAGTTAGAATGATTAAACTAGCATCAAAGTAGTTTTCTATTCTATGTACTTTTTCTAACTATTTTGTAATGTTCGAAAAGTTAATAGTACGAATTCAGAAATGGTTAATATCACCTATATGGGATTATGTAACCTATATATGGGACTAAGATCCACGTACCCATGGTGGGATTGATGCTATTGATGTGTGTTGTTATAATTTATTATATTTTACATAGATTTATGAACTTGTTTTATGATGTTATTAGGTAAATTAATTGTTTTATTTTAGGAAATCAATTTTACATATCTTATCAATCAAGAAAAATCCAAATTTACGGAATAATATTTTATTAATTGAAATGAAAAAAAATGTTTTTATTTAAAAATATTAATTATGATCCTGAATATTAAAAAATTGGTTTTATAAATAATTTATAATATGTAAAAGTTATTGTTTAGCCTTTTAAATATAATTTTCTTCAATTAATGTTATTTTAAATATATCGGCCATTCTTATTTATTTATATATTTATTGCATTAGTAAAAACAATATTTTCACTATTGGCCTAAAAATCAATTATTTCAGAAATATATAGAAAATTGATCCCAAAAAGATTTTTCATAAAGAATCCAAAAAAATATTTCATTATTTCTAATGGAAAAATTTGAATATTTGTTTTTTAAAATAAAATAATAAAATATAATGTACAAACATTTTTTATTGAAAATTAAATTTCCAAATTATTTATCATTATTTTTCTTATTTTGTTTTAATTACTATTAATATTATTTTTCATTTATTATATAAATAAAAATATATATTATTAATATCAAAAAATTAAATTTATTGTAATATTTATTTATTTTATCCAAAAAAGGTATATAAAGCTTCATTTTTGACAAAGAAATATTTATAATCTAAAATAATATAAATAATTATTTTTCAATTATAATTTTATCAATGCATTAGTTTTAAAAGATAAATTTATTAAATTAATACATATGATTGACACTATGATGACCAGTATTTTTACCCACCAATATAACAGTTACATGTTATCTGTTAATAAATGTTTCATGGAATATTTTTTTTAGTGGTACATTTGAAGGAAACAATACATACAATGTTTATATAAATTAAAAATAATATTGTAGAATATTAGGGTATTAACCAAAGTATTTTCTATGAGATTATTTCTTAATGTGGAATATGGTAAATGATTATTTTATGGTGATTGAGAAGATTCGGTAGTTGGGTTTTTTAGGTTTTATAGTTATTGTCAAGGTTTCTAAGATACTTTTTGTGATTAGTTAGTCATGTGGAATGCTTTGTAGTGACATATTGAAAGGGTTATGTCAATTGGTTATATTCATTTGGAGTATTTATATGAGAATAGTGTTATCATAATTTGTTTAGTAGAATAGTTAAGACTAGTTGTTATTCATGTTGGATGTTTGTTATGGGATAGAGATTTAGTTGTTTGGTTGACTGTCACATGACTTAGAATTGAATTAATACTTTTACTATATTACCCTTGAGAATTGTGTGTCAGATTTGGTTGTTCTATGTGTATAGGGTAAGAACGACCTATATTGTGGGGAGAATGTCGATATTCTTCATATATATGTGGTTATCGAGTAGTGTGGGGATGAGAATTCAGTTTTTATGTCATTATTGTTTCATTTTTGAAAATGATTTAATGGTATGTGATTCATGAGGGATTTTCTGGTATTATTATAATAGCTAATTGAAGGAATTTGATACATATTTCTATTTATAAGGATAGGATTATCCTTTGATTAGGAAGAGGTGTGTTGACATGCATTATATTTTTATGACCATTATTGCCTGTGATGATCCTTGGGGGTTGGATAAATTAATGTTTTTAAAAATTCATGTTTTGAAACTATATTTTTATTTTTATAATAATTTATCAAGGAATGTATAAATTATTAAAAGTGAATTTAGGTATAACCCTCATGCAATTAGTTGAGTGTGAAAAGATATTCCCATTTGGATGTCACTTGAGAAACATCTCTAATGAGAATTTCTATAATAATATAACCTAGTAGTGTGTGTCTTTTTGAATTTATAGAGATATTAATGGAATATTTATGATATTATTAAGTAATTTGTGTTATTAGATACTACATAAATATACTACCAAATTCTAGAATGGTTTCTTGATGCACATTATTTTTAGAGTGTTTCTCAATTGTGGTGTTGGTTGACTTTCTGATAGTTATATATTCTGGATGAGTAAGTGAATTTTTTACAGGGGTGGGTTTTGAAATCAGAGATCATGAATTTATCTTTATTAATGGAATGTCTTTTATCATATATCATGATTGAGTAATTGGAGAAAAATATTCTAGATACTAGGATGTGCTCAGTTTGGTTCTATGTGACATGAATATAATTTCCACACTGACTAGCTTGTGTTTATGGTTGGTGTTTATTGGATTTAGAACATTTTAGGAGATGTCAGAGGCTTCATTAGAAGTTCCCATTTTCCATGTTTGCTGACTTTTTTATATGGGTTTTACCATGGAGAGTTTTTAGTGAAATTGGAGAATCTTTTAAGAATGTGCAGATGTGAACAGTTGGTGCACAGATCTCTCAAAACATTTTCCAATTCTATAAAAACTTGTGGACCCAAATAAAGGGGATTAATAAGGTATTTATATGGTTTTTTAAACCGTTATCACTTTTAGGAGTAACTATGTGATAATCATATGTGAGGTACACATTTAAGGATCACAGTTAGGGAAAACCATGCACCCCTAGCATCAAACTGTGTGCATGGGATTTTAAACCGTCAAAATGTATTAAAAATTTACTAAAACACATTCTTATACCCTCAAAAATCCTTATCTCATCCTATAATTGTATTTTTTTCATTTTTTGAGGATAATAGCCATATTCTTAGCCCTTGTGTCCCCTTTTCATGGTGAATTGAAGATCTGTTGAGTGATCTTAACATCTTAGTGGCTATAGTTTCATCTCAATTAGATCTGTATATATATATATATATGTATATATATCTCCATCCATCCTCTTTTAAGATATAATATTGGTGTTTATCCAATTTTTGTATTATATCTTAATAATTGTTTGATTTATCATTATTCTTTGGATCATTTTCTATTATTTGATTCAAGATCTTGTTCTTCATCATCACTATGAAATTTTCATTTCAATTCACCGAATTTACATGGGGCGATCACTCTTCAACGATTTGATGTGGGTGGTATATTATTATAGTCTCCATGTATTGATTTAAAATATGATTAAGTAATTTTAAAATTTAAATTTGATGATTATAAATTTAATTTATTTAATTGAATTAATTAATTTGTTAAATTATTTATTTAACAGATTGTGGATTGGATGTATTAGTTGTGTATTTAGTTTTGGTATATTTATTTTCAAGAATTTTTATTCTGTAATTTATTAAATAAATTATGGTAATTGTTGTGATAATGGAATTTATTTAATAGGAAAATTAATTATTGAATTAATTATGGGATATTGATATTGTTTAATTTGGATTAAATAACAATTTAATTAATTCAAGACAAAAAAATTTATTATTCAATCGGTGAAATAAAAAAAATGTTCAATGAATTAATTAAGGGATAATAGGTTTCCTAAATTGAGAGTAATTAATTTTACAATAAATTAATGGAAATTTTTGTGATTATGAAATTTATTTAATTGGATTAATAAATTCATGAAGTAATTAACATAAGTTTTTATTGTGGTATTTGACGATAAATTTATTGTTGATTAACCGTATGATGTGATATTTTTGAAAGATAAGGGATTTTGATAATCTTGAGTGGTACAATTCTCCCACATCAAAATCTCATAGTGAATAATTTAATGATATTCATGTGTTGGAAAGGCTCTGCTGTATTAAAAACCCATAGTTATAAATGAGTGTTAACACTAACCCCTTCGGCTAAATCCCACGTAAGTGATTGTTTGAAAAATAAGCTATTGGTCATGGTCTATTACTTCAAATACCCACAGTGTCATAGGCATGATGTCTTAGACCCAAAATACTGGCATTGGAAAATGATTCTGATTGGGTTTGATAATGAATTGAGATGAAATGGTTAATGAAAAATAGTTTTTTATAATGAATGGTTATGTGAATGTGTGATTTGGTTAATATTATTACATGCATTGAATTATGTATCGAGGTTTGGGTGTCATTAGGAAACTTTGGGTTTAAGTAGTTATTTATATATTATTGATATGTGATAAATAATTACTCATATAATGTAATTTGTTATCTAGAAAACTTAATACACTGTTACTAAATGGAAATTATTTTATATGTAATTTGTGGTGGCATTTTGAGTTATACTCACACCCAATTTGGGATACATGTTTGACACTAGAATATATTTCATTGTTACATTAAATGTTAAGGGAAAGGTCCATATGATAGATTCTTGAGTCAAGATGGAGATTGGATGTGGGAATCATAAGTGATCTGGTAACCATTTGGTATTTTTCTGTGTCTAATTATTTTTGGATTTTCAAATTGACACATGAAACATATTGGGCACGATATATCTTCTATTTAGTTTTTTATATTACATTTTTTTTATTTTTCCCATCAGGTGATATTGTTAATATCCTTATTATTGGTTATATAGTTTATTATTCACATATATTTCCCTTATTATTCAACTTTGATAAAGAGGTTTTTGCCTCAACATGACCGATAATAGTCCCTTATTGATATTAGGTAGTATATGGTATATGGGGAGGCACACATGAGGTAATGTGACCGTCCGATTCGACACACCTATGTGTGGCCCCTTTGTCAGGATGATAAAACTGTTATCAAAGTAGTTTTCTATTCTATGTACTTTTTCTAACTATTTTTGAAAGATAGAAAAGTGAATATGATGAATTAATACTTGGTTAAGATCACCTATATGGGATTATCTAACCCATATATGGGACTAATATCTATGTACCCATGGTTGGATTGATGTTATTGATGAGTGTTGTTATAGTTGATTATATTTCAAATAGATTGATGCACTTGTTTTGTGATATGATTATTATTTTTTATTTTTCAGTATATTTGAACCATGTCCAATAATGGAATGATATTTTTGAATAAATTAATCACTATAGTAACTCATTATTATTTTTTCACGGGCATCATTTTAGTCACATATGAGAAAACAAGTTTTATCTAAGTTTATCATATTGAAATGGTTTTCCTTAATTGTGAAATTTAAAAGAAAAAGGTTTTCTAATATGAATTTTAAATTGAATATGATGCAAGAGGTGAATAAATGAATGTATAATAATACTCATACATTGATAATGAGTTTTCCATTACAAACTATGACCTATATTTTGGATGGATTAGGGTAGTGATAGTTCCTCGTTATTTACTATGTGGATGAAAAAGGGGGTAATGATTTGTTTTGTTCTTGTATTAATCACGATGGTTAAATGTGTTCATTTTTTTATGTTTCCTAAGGAATGTGATTTTATTCATATATATATATATATTACTTCATTAGTATTTTGGATGAGCGGGAGACATAAGTATATGGTATAGTATGATCATGTATTTGTGGAACCCATGGAAAAGGTAATTACAGGTGAGGAATTATGGGAGCACTTATGTGAGAAATTTTCTCATTTAATGCAATTTTTGGAAATATACCAATGGAGGGTTGCAAAAATCATGCCTGATATGGTGAGGGAGTTCTAGTTACATCACCCTCCAATATTTATCAGAGAGGGTGGACCTGAGGTAGTTGAGTTTTGGATTATATCTATCCAGACTATACATGACCAATTAGAATCTTCCATTGAGAAGAGTGCCAAATTAGAGTCCTACAGGTCACTTGTTCAATAGAAGTGATGATGGAACATCTAGATTAGGGATTAAAAACTTCATAATACTGAGTGGAATGAAAATCAATTGATTTTATAGAGAATCTTTTATCCTGAGATACTCATATAGGGGAGAGATGTTTTGGATTCTGTTTTCAAATTAGGGGAGAATTTCCATGATGGGCGATACTGTATGTTTTATAAATTTTATTTGATTTATTCTATCATTGAAATAGAATGTGGATACGGTATAGAAATAGTTTATGTTTTTTTAAATTCTGAAATATAGTGCCATGTAAATATATATAGTCTGAATAAGTTTCTATAGGTGATGAATTGGTCTCTCATATCTGAGGAGAACATAAAAGAGGATTCAAGTGGAGGAAATATGGGTTTTTTGGATGGTCAAGAGAGAAAAAATATCATATAAGGAATCATTTTTATTCAAATTATAGCTAGGGTGATAGAAAGATGATTAGATAGAGGGTAAATTCAATTACACAAGGCAGAGGTCGACTGATCTATAACCATTATGGTAAGTTTTAAAACATCTAGAGATAGTTCCCCCAACCAATTTTATAGTGTTAGGGCTACGATATGGAGGTACATATACTTATGTTATGTACGAAGCCACAAAATATGCATAGTGATTGTAAAACTAGACAAAACTAGTGTTTATGAAGTGTATCCTCAACAATGTATAAGTTAGAGAGCTTGAGTTCTACTGGGATTGGCGGTATAGGTAGTGGATGTGTAAATTATATGAAATAACACCTATATGACCAATTTTTTGTAGCTCAAGGGTCCCATATTGTATTATATGGAAGAGTGTAAACATAATACATTCTATTCTAGCTACAATTGTGGATAGCTAAGCTAGACTATTGATATCTAGAGGTGCTATTCATGTATCTTATACACAATCTAGTGAAATAGTTGATACTCTTGGAACTAATTTTTATATATATTCATAACTTATAAATGGTTTGAGCCTTATAGTAGAGTTTTTGAGGGGGTTATCAAGATATATACACCATTGGGAGTACGGTCGAATGACATTTTCTTGTGCAAGAGGTGTTCTCAAGGGTATGAGGATTATCATTTTCTATGGTATATTTATATCCATTCCTGGACTATATTTGATATAAATTTTTATATGAAATTTTTAGTAGCATAAAATTTATACATAGATAGTTATAATATGAGAGTAACTTTTATGTCTCATAATGGTGACTATTATAATCACCAAAGAGAGTGGTATATCCTAGAAGGTTGTGCAAGGCCAATTCATCGAAAAATGGGGAAGCTTTCCGCCCATGACTTTTTATTTTTTAGATGATGGAGGTATGAAGAAGGATATCATTCCACATGTACAATATAGGTTTTTGTATATGTTTACTGAATACATATCAGGCCTTCCACCAAATAGATATATAGAATTTACCATTGATATCATGACAGTAGCTGATTGAATATCTATTCCACTATATTGAATGGAACCAACAAAGAATCATGAGATTAAGACTCAACTGGAAGAGTGGGAGGATAAGTAATCAATATATATAAGTATTTCTCCTTGGGGTTCTATAGTTATTTTTTCAAATAATGTAGATATGTTTTTGTGATCATGTGATGATTACCAAAAGGTGATCCAGATGACTATGTGGAACTGGTATTGTGTTCCATGTATTGGGGATCTATTTAACCTATTGAGGATATCTTTCATGTAATTTATTATTTAGATGAGATTACGATATCATAAATTGAGATTTAGAAGATTTTATATACCCATTACAACATTACTAAGAAGTTGTGTCCTTCATGAGTTCATCTTGATGCCTTTTTGGATGAACAATGCACCTAGAATTTTAATAGCCCCAATGGAAATAATATTCCCTCCGTACCTAGTTTAGTTTTCTGTTGTTTTTGTACATGACATCTGGGGGTGGTCTAAGACTCATGATGATCATGCCCATTATCTTGAAAAAAATCCAGAATACATTCAGATTGAATAGGTTATATTCCAATATATCTATTCATTAGTTTCGGATTGATTAGGTATAATTTCTTCCAGGCATCATCTCAGGGTATAGTGTGAAAGTGGAAAAATATAAGGAGAATTTTTTGTATCATATGGGAATTCCATGTATTTTATTGATTTTTTTATCTTTTCAGGGATGTAAGGTTACAATCCAAGGTTCATCTATTTCTTTTCCCATTTGGAAGCACTAGTTTCTGGTTTTACCAAGAGTGGGATTATTTCTGAATTTTTTGGAGAAAATGAGAATGCATTCCATGACTGGAATAAGTATTTTAAAATGCATAAAGTTGATACTACATATGCAATGGGAGGAGTATGTGGTGTTTCTTGATGCTTTTGGTATCAATCCTAGTGTATCGTTGATGTAGGGGGGATCGAGTTGTGGTGTATGGGTGTTTATAGTTGAGGAATCATGAATGAAGATATCCTAATCATGACCTCAAGTTAACAATAATTTTTTTTGAATTTATGTTTTGATGACATTGAATGATTGGTGAAAAATATACTGTGTACACAGATCAAAATAGTATAAATTATTATTTTTTTATACTGATACATGAATCTCTGGATGTGGAGATGGATTGAGTATATGTAATCATGAAACATTAACCTAGAATATAGTCCTAGAAATGGGGACAATGTTTCTTGAACCTTCCGAAGAAAAACTCAAACTCAGAAAGTTTATATGTCTAGTGTTGAATGAATAATTATTATATTAATGGATAAGATGCATGTTATGTATCAAGAGAGTAAGCTAAATATGACTCTCAAATCAGTTTAAGTAGAGTATACACTTTTGTTCTAGATTAGAGACAAGAATTATAAGGATTTATAATGATTGGATTTGAGGAAATGTCTTGAATGAGGGGATTCAACATCTTATTGGACCATAGATAAGGTTGATATCATTTATTTCAGGAATCTTGTTGTGATTTCATGAGTTTTTGGAAATATCTAATGGATGAATTTAATGCCTCAATGAGGATTGTGAATCTAGGGGGAACCAAATTTACCATGACCTATGGTGAAATATTTTGTTGCAATTCCCAAAAAAGGATATAGTAGGGTTTGTGACATGATGTTACACCTTTCAATAGGTGATGTCTAATAATAAATTACTTGGTGGTTTACTAAAAACATTACCCATTCTGGAATAGAATTGGGATGGTGTTACAATTATTTTTTAGTGAGAATCTTAAAGACTCCTCATTGAAGTGATTTTATTTGTGTGTTAATGGAATGACTACCGAAAGTGGTGTATTCATGCCAATATGGGAGATTATCCCCGTGGAGCCATTGAAGAACATATATGTCTCAAAATAGTCTTTCTATATGAGGGGTCATATAGTATTGTTTTTTTATCATGACTTGGCTTTAGCATCCTGCTTCTTACAGTTCTTGCAGAAGGTTCTGGGTACACAGGTTTTATTGAGTACAGCTTCCAACCCAAAGACAGACGTCCTGTTAGAATGTACTATAAAGTTTCTTGAGTGTATTCTATATAATTTGTCTTATAATTTGGGTGTTCAAATGATAATAACCAAGATTTGGTGGATTTATCATATGATATAATTTATCATTAAACTATATATATGGAACCATATGAGGCACTTTATGATATTCCATGCAGATCGACTATATGTTCAATGGAGGTAGGTGGGTCAAAATTGTTGGCAATGAGTCTTGTGTAGGATATTTTATAGATGAGTCATATGATTTAATGGAATATGGATACATATCAGAGTTTATAAAAGTCTAATGATTAAAGATGTTGAATAAACATGGATTTTGGATACGGTGATAATGTATTCCTTCAAGTGTCACCTTGAATGGTTCACCACAGGATACTGAGATAAGGCATGCAAGCTCCTAGGTTTTTTGGATTGTTTGATGTTGTGAAGAGAATATGGCTTGTGGTTTACCTATTGGGTCATCCATATATGTATAACGTTTTCCATGACATTTTTAATGTGTTGCATCTTCCACAATATCACCCTAACCATTCTCATGTGATTGATGTGGCTGATGATGAGATTGGAACGGATGCATCCTTTGAGGATTATATGTTATGTGTGTTGGATCATAGTTAGAATTTGTCGTAGGTAAAATTACTTTCTGTAGTTATTTTATTAGGAAAAAATTGATATGTTTTGGAGGAAACATTGGAATGAGATGTGGATATGAGTGCTCAGTGGCATGATCTTTTTTTGGAATCTTAGGGATTCTTCGGAGTACAAATTGGAATGAAATTTTATAATGTGGGTAGTTTGTAAGATCCTAAAAATTTATGGAGATGTATTGTAATTATTTAAAAGCGATAATTTTTCATTTTCGTGTAAATTTTATATAGATTTTACCATAGGGATTGATTGGGTGAAAATGGAGAAAACTGGAAGAAAGTGATTTTGTTCAGAGTTGTTACACAGTTCTCCAAAAATTGTGCACCCATGCCAGAAAACTAATTTAATCTAAATAGAGGGGGATCACATTCCTCACACACCATTTCTAAAACAGTTATCCCTCTTAGAAGTAATTGTATGACATCCCTTGCTGATATTCAAGATTAGGGCACATGGATAGGGGAAACCATGTTCACAAAAATAAAATCGGGCATACAAGATTTGAATCCCCTAAAAATATTAAAATATTTACTAAACCATTGTTTAATAACCCTAAAAACCCTTGGTTAACCCATAGTAGTTTTCTATAATATTGTGAGCATCCCAGATAGATTCCCAACCCATATTAACTATGTCCCCAATGAATCAAAGATCCTTTGATGGATCTTCACCTTTCATGGTATGTGTTTTAATCCCAATTAGATATTTATCTCTCCCTCTCACTCTACATTCCAGATAAAATATGAATTTTTTATCCACTAGTGGTATTAGATCTAGATATATGTTTCATTTTTCTTATAATGATTGTTCATGTTTCTTGGGTAAGATTCAAGATTATGGTATTCATCATTGGTATGAATAATCTATTTAAATTTGGGTAATTTATCTTTGGATATCACTCTGTAATTATTTGTGGTTGGTTCTCTATTAATAAAATCCAAATGTCTGGATTTAGTTTATGTTAATGTAATTATATAATTATTGCAGGGCGGTTATCAATTTACGTTCAGAAATTTAATTATATAATTTAGTAAAAAAATTAATTAATGTATTCTTAATTAGACTAATTATTTGTTGAATAATTATAGGATATTGATATTTTAAATTTTGGATTAATTATTTTTTGAATTAATTAATTGGAACTATTATAATTATGAAATTTATTTAATTAAAATAATAAACTATCTAATTAATTATACAATATTGAGATTATTTAATTTGGATTATTTAATAAATGAATTAATTAGTGGGTATTGTTGTGGTTATGAAATTGATATAATTGGAATAATTAATTATTGATTTTATTATGGTATATAGAGATTTTGGAATATGAATTAATTAATTGTTAAATTAACTAATTTTAATTTTTTTTATAAAATTGATTTAATTACATTAATTAATTGTTATAGGAATTACTATATGTTTTAAACTTGGAATTTGATATTAATGGTAATGAGGAATAACCATGATGATATCATCTATGTGATATAGATGTGATTCAAATATTCAATTGTGGGATATTTTTAATTGCATCAAAATACAATGGTGAAAACTTGTGTAATATTTCGTTCTAAAACATGGAATTTTTCATCAAATTCCCTTTGTGAAAATTGAGTGTAGTAAATGGAATACTTATTTAAAATCCCACAAATGTATTTTTTTGATAAATGAGTTGCGGGTCATGGACCACCGATTCAAATACCCACAGGTTCCTAAGCATGGTGTATAGATCCAAAATGTTGGTGTTGGACTATGGTATTGATTTGCAGTGATATTGAATTGAGATGAAATGGATAATGAATTCCCATTTGTTATAATTAGTTGTGAAGAAAATATGCCATATGGTTCAGAATCCACCATGGGTTGAAAAGGTATTGTGATTATAGTGTCCTCACGAACTAAATGTTTTATTTGGTTAATTAAAGAATAGTGAAATTTCAAACAGTATTTAATTATGGATTTCACTTTATTCATTATAAAACATCATACAATGTTCTGTACTGGATATAGTTTTAGATTCCATTGGTGGTGGACTTTTGAGTATTACTCACAACTTCATTGGGATGTCTTATTAGTACCAAAATATATTTCACGGTTGAAATTTAGGTTGTGGGAGATATTCACATGTTATATTGAAATATTCAGATGGATCGTGGATGATAGAACCATCCCTAATTCGGGACCCTCTTGGTAGTTTTCTAGGTCTATTTATTTTGGATTTTTAATATTGACACTTGACATTGATTTGGAATGAAATATCTCCTATTTAATTTTGAATATTTTGTTTCCTGATTTGATCATCATATGATATAGGTAATATTCTCATTATTGGTTAAAGAATTTGGTTGTATTTTTTTTATTTCTACTATTGGAATACTTTGATAATGAGTTTATAGTCTCCCTATGATAAATAATAGTCCTTTAATTTGATATGGAAAACTGTATCATACTTGGAGTCACTCTTGAGGTCATCTGACCTATATATTTTGGTCACCAGTGCATTGAACCGGGGTCATGATGTTACGACATCTATGACCACCAGCAAACTAGGAACGATAATGATAGTTATAGATAGATAAACCTCAATTGGCCTAGATATTGAGATTGTGGGTCATTAGTGTTTATTTAGAAAAGCAATGCCCCTATGTGTAAAAATATTATGATTTTTTTTGTATCCATGTGAGAATGTATCTCAGACATGTTGATTTGAAAATTTACATAGTTGGGGAACCTGATGTGATTCAAAGTCTTTATCATTTTTGGGGAAATCATATTCAATGATTGAATTAAAATAGACTATGATTCCCTCTGGTTGAATTAGTTGGATGATGCATATCTATTTCTAAGGGTTTACCATATTTTTGATTTTTCTTGATGATTGATGATGAACTCAATAAATTCATAAATAGATGAGATATTTTATTAGGGGATATATTTGGGTAATGACTGAGTGAAAACATGTCGGATCATGAGGAAAATTCATTCATGGTATTATGATGCAGACTATAGTTTAGGAATTATTCGATGAGTTTGGTTGGGATTGAGTGTTATAAATTTCATATTAGTATATTGTGAGGTTTGGAAACATAGATTTAAATAACAATTGATATTGGGATAAACACACAAGGTGAATCTCATGGATTTAAATGATGTCACAATATTTGGTGTATCATTATTTATAAAAGATTTTATATAACGATGGTCTACTATAGTTTCCTGAAGTGATGGTGCGTGAGAGAGAAAATGTTTTCCATTGTGTAATGATGGGGATAATATGGTGGGATAACAATTAAATGTTTTAGTTGGATTGTTCAGATATTTTTTTATGGTTGGGTGTGGAGATTTTGTGGAATAAAATTATTGTTATATCATATTGGTAGATAGTTTTTTATATCTATTCATGTATTTGTGTAAAATTGTGGTTTTGAGGTCCGTTAAATTGATCTAGTATATAATAATTTTAATGATTCTTAAAACAGATGGTAATCCCCTTAATTGATATATTTTAGTTTCCCATATCATCTTTGGTAGCATAATTAAAATGGGATATAAAATATGATCTCTAGATTTTGGGAAATTGAGAATTTGGATTCATATTAGAAACACAACATATGGGAAACATATGTGATGTGTTAGTTATTATTGATTATTTTGGCGCTTCTGGGGAGTTTTATGTTTAGGTTAATATGATTATTGGTACTAAAAACATCACCATTGGTGTAACACCCCAATAATTTATGGTATGTCCCTTTTTAAATCAATCTTCTCTAATGGCATCATCTAGTTCTAATGCTCACAAATCATATTTAATCATTCTTCATCAGGTTATATTTGATTTTATCATGTTTAATTTTTTCTACCTATATGATTAATCGATTTGGTTAGTGTTTAACATTATAATATAGGTGAAAACAATTTTTAAGAAGGATTCACCATTATGTTGGACTCACTTTCGCCATCCTGGCTAAGATACTGTTAGGCTGGATTCACTGTTGGACAACTCACTGATGACAAAATGTTGGTTAGGTATGAGGTATCGGCTATATGGACCTATAGTTAACGTGTATCACTCTAAGCAGTCACACCATAATTATAAATGATGAACTCTAGAAAAGTATGTTACATCATCTCACTGAGCTACCAACAGACTCAATCAATATTTCTCACAAAGTGAGAGCTACCGATATCTAATTCACTATCAAATAAACGTACCAATAGCTTCTTAGAATTTTCACAAAGTAAGATATACCATCGCATCAAACTAATGATACAGTGACATACCAATATACAACATTTTCACTAGTTTTGATCTACTTATTCCATTAGTCACCATCATAAGGGACAACCATTAGAGATTCCATATGATCCTGAGTTGAAAATACTTTAATCATCAATCTTGATTGCAAAATTCATATGTATGACTCAATGTTCTTAAAACATCATTACAAGATACTATTGAATGTCATTATTTCGTCTCACACTTCCAAGTAACTATTTAGAGACATATTCAATTAGTTATTTTTCATTTAAATTAAAATATATTTCTAACTGTCATATTTAGGAATCTTATTACAAAAATTTATGTTAATAACTTTGTATGTACTTGTGGAAAACTTTTAAGTTGATTTTAGACTACAGTATGAGGTACCAGGTACGTAGATGTGATCAAGATCACACTTCTTGTTACATGCAGCATATAATGTAAATACCAGATCAAAAGATAAAATATCCATGAAGTATGCAAAAAATTCATGTGCCTAATGATAAAATCTAGAACTATAAACTATGGAAACATGATGACACTAATGAGTACCCAACACAAACCATGATTTTCATCAAAAAACTCTGAAAGGATATAAACTCATTGGAAAAATCCATTTCTAATATAAATAGAAGAAAAAAACTATCAAACGGTTAAATTTTGATATTTATTATTCAAATTTCACTCCTTTTCACTTCAAGACAACATTAAATAGTCGAAAACTACATTTCCAATCCCATAGAGACTTTTAACTCTTTATAGTTATTTTTTAATGTTTTTATACTAAATTTAAATTTCGAACAGGGTGTGTCTACTTATCTTATGAAGTCAAACTAACTCCTATGAAAAATTGGAATATACATTAATATATTCACAAAATATCCTTTTACATCTTACACTCCCTTGGGATAATAGTAAATGAGGTCCCTTCATGGCCTAATAGTTTTAAAACTCCCTTGAAAATTGTAAAAGATGTTTAGTTCACCTAGAATATTGTGTATACTATTTTTTACCTCAATACATGTTATGGATCATTATTTATTTATATAAATTACATAGTAGTGGGTGATCACCATGTAAAGAGGATTATGCATCAGCTTGAGACTGAACATTTTGTTGTTATTACTATTGTTCCTCTCAATGTTTTGTTATAAATACTTTTTCAATTTATAGAAAAAAAATTTATTTCACATTAATATTTAATCTTATACAATGTTTATATTAGAATTTGTTTTAGTTGAAATATTTTAAATGGTAAAAAAATAAATCAACTTTTTTTAACTGATAAATAATAACTATTTTATAAATCCTTCAAACAACCAAATCATTCATAAATCTATAACATTGGTTAACTAGGCCTTGTTTTTTTAAAAATGGGGAGCTTTTAAAAAATTATTTTTGATATAAATTTTTATTGGAACTCAATTCACACCCCTCAAAAGTGTCCCACATTAGGAAAGATTTTACATCAATGGTTTTACTTTTTCAGTGTCAATGTTTTAAAAAAAATTAAATCTCTTCCATTGTTATTTTAGATCTATTTTAATTTTTAGAAAAATTATTTCACTTTAAAAAATTAGTTATTTAAAACATGTTTCTATTCCAAAAAATAAAAAATAAACTGTAATATGATGCTTCCAATATTCCATCGTATTTTAATGGGACAAATTATGCTCAGTGGAAAATTAAAATCAAAATGTATTTAGAAATATTTGGTTTTCAAATATGGTCTTCTATTGTATATGAGAGTAAGATTTCTACTACTAATAGAAACACTTGTGATGACCTAATAAAGGCATCCTATAATAATAATAATAATATATTAATTCATTATATTATACTCTATGTTATGAGGAAATCAATAGAATTTCTATATTTTAAAAATCCTTGGACATTTGGGATACATTAGCTGTTTCACATGAAGGTACCACTAATTTTAATGAAATGATTCTTAAAAAAAATTCTGTTTAATATGATAACATATAAATGAATCCTTAAGAACCTATCTCTAACATGTACCTTAGGTTAAATGAGATTGTATATATAATGATGCCACTAGGAAAGACAATCACTATAAAATAACATGTTATGTGAATCTTCAGATTTATTCCATAAAATGGATAAGGGGCGTAGTATAAATTTATGAATATTGTGGCATTGATTCACTAGTTGTATAGTAGATGATTGGAAAACAACTGATTTACATGGAAGAGTTGAAGGTCAACATAGAAAAATATAATAAATATAAAATAATGATATATTATTTCGAAATAACTATATCCCAATAAGAGATAAAATTCAAGTACCTAATAAATGTTCCAGAAATGAGAATTTATTAACAAAATGTTGATTAGGAGATAGCTCATATAGCTTGGATATTTATGAAAGTATTTATAATGAAGAAGTTCATGAGAAATCATAGCTAGATAAGACTGTATGAAAATAAGGGTTACTAAAAAGGATTGTAAAATAAGTGATAATACTAATGATATAGTAAAATATGAATGATAAAAAATGACATGTGGAGGATTACTACCCAAATAAAAGGTAAAAGTAGAAATATGAAGATAAGAATAGAAATTACAAGGGAACGAAGGATTCCTGGAGGGCTTTTGAGGATAAATCTAGTAAATCTGAATCAACTCATGATTAAATGGGTGTAAAAGACAATATTTTATTTTTTAAAAGCACATAAAAGGTATCCTTAGTATCACCTACACATAGTTATTATTATTCGGGAAAGGAATTTGAAACAGAAAATTCTATACATATGATAAATGAATAAATTTTTAAATATTGTAAAATGTGTGAGTATCCCTGATTTGATACAAAAGTTAAATAAATTACTCCAAGAAATGACATTCACTTTCTAATACTATAAAATTAGAACATACTATATAAAATTAAATGAATGTTTAAATTCTCCAGGAGAATATTGATCCTAATCTTACAGATGACAAATCAAACAATGATATAGAGAAATTTAAAAATGATAAGGAATGTTTAGTTTATATGTGAGGAAAACATGTTTCTCAAAAATATTCTACTGGAATTTCTTATCATCCTAGAAAATTTAGATTTTTTAAATCCAATTTTGTATCCAAATATAAAAAATCTAGTTTCATGGGCATATTTGAAAAAACAATTGTGTGTTCCATCACTGTAACATCTTTTACTACATATTGTTTTTATTGAACTATTGTTGTGAATTTTTCTAAAACCTTACAAACTACATATAAGAACCCCATGAAGCATGTTTGGGATCCTAAATCTTTAATTAATAATATTACAGAACCTAATAAAATCTTGTACCAATGTATTTTCTTGTTTAAGATATTTTTTTGAAGTATTTTTGAATATTTAAAATATTATCTAATCGTAAATGGAAAATTGGTGTTCAAGACACATGATAGAGGGCTAGTCTAACATCAAGAACCTTGTAAAAATTATGGTTGGACAAGTCACATTTAGGGAAAAATCAAGGGGGAAAATTATTGGCATTAAAAAAATCAGTAACACTAACATAGATTAAGTTATTATTATTGATGGTATAAATTAAAATATACTTAGAAAATAATAGTTATGACATGAATGATTTTATGTTAGATTTAAACTTTATGCTTGTAATATTTTCAAATATAAGAATTATTTATTCTTTACTACTTTTATAAATTAAAATGTTTATAATGTAAACCTAGATTCCTTAGTCTCACATTATGTTTCTTTCTTAGGTGGTATTAATAAATAGTCATTGATCAGGAATATAATAATAACACAGAATAATGTTCACTTTCTTAAATATATTACATGAAAATGATTATCCAAGAATCCACCAAATAAGTTATTTCCAAATTAAATTTTTTTTAATTCATGTGAAAAAGGAAAAAAATATAAAATATTTTTCAAACCAAATAATGAATTTTAAACTTATCAACCTCTTGATTTAGTTTACATGGCTTTTTATGAACCTGCGAGAGTTTCATGATTAAATGGAAAGAAATATTTCTTTGTTTTAGTAGATGGATTTAATAGGTCTAATTAGACCTTGGTTTTTGCTCACAAAAGTTAATATAATTCTTATTTAATCAATTATGCTAGATTAGTATAAAAATTAAGTGTACTTAAAATCAAAACCATATGATGTGACCACTTCCTTAAGTTTCTAAATTCAAGTATTTAATTCTTTAATATCAAAAATATTTCTATAGTAAAAAATTATCTTCTCATAGGACACCCCAACCGAATGCTATCATAGAAAGGATAAATAGAACCATATAAAAGATATCCTACACTATGATTAGTGAATATGATCTACCTATTTATTTTGGTGCAGATGATATGAATATATTTTTCTATATAATTAATAGAGTCTTAATTAGACCTATCCTAAAGAAAATATACTATGATCTTTGAAATAACATGAAGCCTAAGGTTAAATACCTTAAAACTCTTGTTCTCACTGTCTTTATCATTAATAAAAACTAAAATCATAAAAAAAATTCTTCCAAGAGTGATTAAGGAATTTTTCTAGGTTATTCAATCTCTATTAAATCTTAAAGAGTCATTAATAAGAGAACCAAATATGTTGGCAAATCTGTGTATATCATATATTATGAAACATATTCACACAATTTTGAAACCACCATAGTAAATATTGTGGATAATCATTATTGGTTAGAAAAATATCTTAAACCACCTAATTATATAGTTAAACAAGAAAAAAAATACTTCTATAAAATAATCACATTCTGACAAAGTGAAAGAAGAAAATATAGAACAACTAGATGTAAACGGCCCATTATTTTCAAGACCTTTTAGAAATCCTAAAAAAATAATTTAGATGTTGTAGTTAGAGTTTTAGATATAGGAACATAGACATTAGATTCTCTAAAAACCAGGATGAATGTAAATTATTTTTGTATCATCTTAATCCCAAGAATATCAATGATTCAATCAATGATGAATTCACGATGATGACTATTTAAGAATTATTTAATCAGTTTGATATAAACAATATTTGGATACATGATGACATTCCAAAAGAAACCTTGATAATATACACTAAGTATGTGTTTAGAAGAAAATTTGATGAAGCCGGAACTATTGTATGAAATATATCTAAATTGGTTTCGGAATTTTTTAGTTAATAAAAATTCATACACTAGGATAAAACATTTTCAAGAGTAGCCCAACTTGGAGACATTAGAATAGGTCTTGCTTATGCAGAACATAATAACTTCAAACATTATCAAATTCATGTAAAAAGTACATTCCAAATATTTTATATAGTTGAGGATGTTTCTGTTGAACAACCACTTGGTTTTTAAAATAGTTATTTTCCAAAACAATTCCAGTTAATAAAATATGATTAGGGTTTAAAACAAGATCCATGTTGTTGGCATGATAGGCTAATTACATTTCCTATATCTAAATTTTTTGATAAAGGTGTAAATGATTCTACTATTTTCATGAAAAGAATTTATAAATATTTTTTAGTTGTTCAAATATATTTTTATGGTATTATTTTTTGATCTTCAAAAAATTATTTTTGTATTGGATTTTAATAAATAATGAAAAATGAGATTGTAATGAGTTTAATGGGAGAAATAAAATTCTTTTAGGGAATTAAAATTTTTCAACACTAAGAATGTATAATTCAAAATAAATTTAAATATACAGAAGATTATTTAAATATTTTCAATCTAGATATCAATAAATGTAGTTATAATCACATGAGTACCACCTATAAAATGGATATTGATAAAGATGGAAAATTAGTGAATGATACCATTTATAGATGTATGATTCTATGTCTTCTTTACAAAAATGAAAGTTAGCCTAAAATTATGTATAGTGTGTGAATGTGTGCTCATTTTCATGAAAATATTTAAGAGTCACACCTACTTGTAGTTAAAATAATTTTCAAATGCCTAAAATATTCAACCAAGGAATTCATTATCCTAGAGGACAACCATTTGACTTAGTTTGTTATTCTGATAATGATTATAAGGGATGTAAATTATATAGAAAACCCACATATGAAATGTGTCACCATTTGGGAATTTCTCTAGTTTCATTGTGTATTATGAAATGAAAATATTTTTCATTATCTACTTCAGATGCTGAAATTATTTCTACTGGTAGTTAATGAGCTCAAATTTTGTGAATGACACTTATATAACTAGATTTTTGATATGAATTTATAAATGTATATAGAAAATGTGACAACAAAACTCCTATTAAAATTAATAATAAACTATTTTCTCATTCAATAATGAAGGATATTGATGTAATATATTAATTTTTGATTTATCATTATCAAAATGGTGATATAACTCTTGAATTCATTGGCACAGAACAATATCCTTTTAATATTTTTACTATGTCATATGATTCTAAGAGAATGAGTTACATTAGGAGTGATTTTGGGATAATAAATTTTGGATGAATAAACATTTATGACTCACCTTTAATGACACAATATTGTTGAAATTCCAATGATGACTCATCATTTATGACTCGCTGTTGATGACTCACTATTATGACTCACTGTTTGGACTCATCGTTGCAACTTACCATTCTTTACATTGTAATTTTTAGGGCTTGGACATACAATTTTTAATTTTTGGTATCATTTTATTTGATACCACATTTTTTATTTATGGTTTTGAAATCTATAAATGATAAAAATTGAATCGATCTGAATCATTTTCTACCTTACTCACTCTTTCTCTCAAAAATTTCTCAACTGAACTTCTACTACCTTCTTCCCTCGAACCGAAACATTAAAATATTTTAATGGATGGAGTGAAGTGTTTTCCTGAGATGTCTATGGATGAGTGTCGTACATTGAAAAAAAAGATGAATTGAGTAATCCTAAAACAAAACCTGTAAAAACTGATCTTACTAATAGAATAGTCATACTTAAAAGGACGTGCATGTGGATTGGTTGTTATAAAGTGAATCATTCATGTTAGAAGTGTTAGAAGAACTAGGTAGGTTGGATTTGTTCTCCAAAAACAAGAATACTATTTATAATAGGTTAGTTAATGGGTTCTACTTTCATGCATAGTTTATTCTAGAGGGCACTGATGTGTTTTGGATAATCCCTAGAATAAATGTAAAATGTACTTTCAATTCTTTTTAGAAGTGTAATGAATGTTTAATTCTACTTCATGAAGTAATTTTTTAATATTATCAAATAATTTCTCCTCTTACTAGTAATATTTTTATTTATAAGATATCATTTACTATTATGATTACTGATTTAATTCCAAGAAGTACAATTGAAAAATAACTAGATTTAAAATTTATGTTATTTTTTAGGTTTACCCAGAATCAATTTTTTCCAAGGAAAGGGGATTTTTCTTCCTTAAAATATCAAGATGTTTATTTTTTTTATCTGATGAATTAAGGACACAAGATCATCCTTTGACGATACCTCATGGTTCATATTACTAATATGATTGTGGGAAAGCAAAACCAAACTCATTATTTTATTCAAATGTGATTTTTTCAACAAGATAAGCTAAAGGATTGGTGAATTAAGATGAAGAAACTATGACAGATTGGGATAGATTTTGAATCAAAATTTCTATATGAAAAACAATTAGGATAACCTTGAATACCTAGAAGAGACTATGGGTGGAATATATTGAGAACTATTATGAGTAATTTGATACAGTAAAACCACCCCACATACCAAGAGACATAGATCACCCTATTCTAGGACTAGATAAAGTTGTGGTGTATTTAGATGAGGAAGAAAATTCTGCTGAGGTTGATAAAGGGAAGGAATCCAATATTTATGAAATAGTTTAAATAGATATTGTAGTAATCCTAAGAGACATAACATTGGTATCTCCATGTACTCCAAAAGAACTTCCTAGCAGAGAATTTCTTATAAATGATGGTGATGGGGGAGGAAATAGAAGAGTTTGAGGATGTGGAGTGTTACAGTGTTATGGTAAGTGGAAATGATGAGGAAGAAATTTATAATGATGAAAAAAAGAGAATTAAGAAGAAGTAGATAATGAAAATTAGGAAGATTAAGAAAAATAGGTTGTAGAAGAAACTAGTGATGAAGAGGAAACAATTGTTGCAGCTGAAGAGGAATAAAAAGAAAAATGTTGTCAAAATGATGGTGAAACTGGTGATAAAGCTACTCTTACTGATCGAGATCATGGTTCTGTAGTAGAACATACAAATCTTGTTATTGATTTTTGAGTATAAAAGGAACTAATTTCAGAACCATGGATGTGTGTAGATTTAATGTTAGTTAAATAAGAATCTCTAGTTTCTCAATAGTTGGAACTTGGTTATTCTAGAAATAAATCACCTATTGAGAGGAAATCATATATTGAGGTGGAGTAATAAGATGGAATAGTTTGAGTTTGTGCTCTTACTATTAATGATTTGACAGCTGAGGAATGGGAGAAGTACCCAAGATATGTCACATTATTCTGGTAATATCCACATTTAGATGTTGAGGAATCTGATCCTAAGGGATCCCTAATGGAAGAGGTGGATAATACCCAGACTGTTCAAGTTAGATTAGTTTTAGTAGTGGATCCTTCTCCTACTCCTACTCCTTCGGAAGCACCTACGCCCATAGATTATGAAACCCATCATGAATTAACTATTTTTAAGAGTAATTGTGCACAATGTATAAAAATATCCTTCATCCTCTATAAGTATTAGTACACATTATCAGTGAAACCAATGATGTTATATTTTTAGAAAAGTTTCTTTCAGATATTCAAACTTAGATGCTTTCTGAAATTCATGAAGTAAAAATGGGAAAAAAATATTATGTCATGAGTACCATGTAATTATTAATTTATAAAAGGCATTTCCTCTAGGCATTGTGTGACTCTATACAAGGAAGTGATAATCCTTAGAGATTCCACTTTTGAGTATTCTTAGGTTGATACACGTCCACCTCCAAATCTTGAACTAACAATTTTAGGACCAGGTTTCAAATATGTATTCAATGGTCCCTCAACATCTATTATTCATATTTATCCTTTTGATAATAATATTATCAGAATAATGATAGAAAAATCACATTATACTATGTTGTATAGTTTATATCAAGAGAGCATATAAAAAATTTGATATACCAATAACCATGTTCATGACATAGTAAGGTTTTATAAGAAAGGGGCCACTAATGCTCTATAATACATCACCATGAAAGTATACTTCTACATTAAAATGATGTATAAAAACCATCAATTGGTTAGTCACATTATGTAAATTGATGAAACTTTGAGGACACCTCATGTTTACCAAGCCTTCAAGGAATAAGTGAGATAGCCCAAGAAGCTCAACGATACACTTTAGATGTTCTTGGAGAACAATGATGATTTTGAAATAGATATAGAGAAATGTGGGAAGATTAGTATGGATTTTATTAATCTTATGAATTCCCACATTCAGGTCTACAGTATAAGTATTGTAGCACTATAGGACTTTCCCATTAGACATGTGACTGATAACCTACCTGCAAGTTCAACTTACGAGTTTGTTGATCCCCAGTTTAGAGATACTATCACTCAAAAACCTTTTCCCCCTCTTCCTGAAACCCATAAACCATTTCCCATGTCTCTATCATAGGATCATATTTATCCATGTCCTATTATTTATTGGTAACTCGCATCCCCTGCCTCTTCTCCTCAAATTCATACTCCTACATTCTCTTCTAGAGTTCACATTCTTCTGTTTTATACCTCTTGTCAACTTTTACCTATTGTGTCTCCATCTTCTTTTGTTGATAAGGTAAAAGCAATGATAGATACTTATTTAAATAAGAGTTTAACCTTGGTTGATCATTGATAGGGATGCAATTTTCTATTTTTCTCATTCAATGTTCTATCCCATTTATCATGAAATGTATTATCCCTTTTCATAGATTTTATATTCTTATTATTTATTCATTATCCTCTCATATATTTGTTCACTTTTTTATAACACCAAGAGGGGGAGAATAAATATGTAATTTACCATGAGAATTATATTAAGTATAGGATTGTTTAATAAATATGGAATTTACCCTAATAATTATATTAAATATGGTATTTAATTATAATTCATTATTTTTTTCATTTAATTTAATCTCTCATAATTTTCATGACATTTTATAACAAACAGTTGTGAATAAGTATGTATTTTATACTTTGATCATTATATATAACCTATTCATTCCTGATTTTTGGTCTTTAAATAGGAGGATATTGTAGGACTCCTCTATTTTGAATGCTCACAAATCACTCTTAATCATGCTTAATCTAGATCTATAACATTTAATCATATTTAATTATCTATACCAAAAAGTTGAATATATTATATTTGTGTTTTACATTATAAGAAAGGTTAAAAACATTTCTTAAGTATGAGTCAAAATTTTGGCAGACTCACTACCACCATCCCAATAAAGACACCATTAGGCTAGATTCACTCTTTGAAAACTCACTGATGAAGGAAAGTTGGTTAACTATAAGATTTTAGTCATTTAGATCTTCCATTTATATGTATCACTATCAGCTATCACACTGTCAGCACTAATGATAAATTCTGGAAAATTATGAGACACCTTCACATTGAGATATCGATAGACTCAATCTAGATTACTCTCAATGTAAGAGCTACCGACAGATTAGTCACCATAAAATCAACTTAAAAACGTATTGTAAGAGATTTTTTTCAAAGTTTGAGCTGTTGTCGCATCAACCTATCGATATAATGACACACTAATATCTAGATTTTTAACTAAGTATGAGCTACTGATAGCATGAGTCACTATATAAACCCTTACTTTTCTTTCATTACAATTACATGATTTTAAATATAAACAACACAATAATATTACACATATAAGATCCAAAGGATTATTTTTTTGGGAAAACGGGGACCATACATAACAATTAAAACATAAATTAGAAACATTTATCTAATTCTTTCTTCTCTATATTCTTATTGGAACATGAAATATCCTTAGTAAATGTAGCCAAATGAGGATATACATCAAAAGGGGTGATCCAAAATCCCATTTAGAGGATATATTAGAACAATATAGCATGGGTGAGAATAATCATAACATAGGAAAAAGATCCTGAACATGAAAGGAATCAATAATAAAAGAAATTATATGTGGAAATGCATAATAAATTAAACATCATGTCTTATTGGTTAACTACTACACATACATGTGAAAAAATATTTCATCTTGTTCAAACATCATTTCACTTAAACTCATGAGATTAATCACATTACCCAATGTGTTGGAGCACTGTATAATTCATGGTGCACCCATCAAATAATAACATTATCTTTATCATGCAGGCCACAATAAAAATATATAAAAATTGAATATAAAAAACAATTTAAATTAATGGTTTTCATCCCATAAGAACTCATTCATAAACTTTGGTTTCCCAAAATAAATTGGGAATAAAATACTTGATACGATAACCGTTAAACATGAGTGAGAAGTAAAAGGTGTTTTTTTTGAAATAAGAGTTATTTTGGAAAACATTTGATCGACATAAAATTTAACAGGAAACATATATAACCCAAAAAAACGTAATATAATGATGAAAAATTAATTTTTAAGTAGTGAACATATAAAAAATGGAGTGAAATAAGGATAACCTGAAGAAAGAATGATGGGTTGGAGATTTTCCACTTACCTCGTATCCGAACGCTTTCTTCACTTTAATGATCTGTATAACCATATTAGATTCCTTAATTAAAAATTGAAGAACAGTGTGTACATGAATATGGTTCATTATGGTATCATTAAGTTATATTATGGGCCTTTGGATGAGTTATATAGTTTAACAATATTGTTTAGGAATGTTCATTTTTATGGTTTTCTTGAGAGGTTCACATGTATTCATAAATGGATGTTCGTGTAGAACGTGGGTAATCATAAAAGACTGATATTTCAAGTTATTAATGATATTAAATAAATTTCAATGATATTATAATGAATAATATTATATACCATGCGGATGAATCATTACATAATAATAAAATGGTGATTGTTTGCGTTTATTTGGGAGGTTTTTTTTACCACAACGAACATGTTTTGTTTAATCAATTAGCAAAATTTACCTAATTTAGTTCTAGTACATTAAATAGTATATAATACATATAATATAAAATAGTTCAACCATAAAAACAGTTTCATTACCCGATCTAAAAGTTGTAATGAAAATTGAAAACATGTCGTTCTTGAAGGTGATAAATTAACACTTCATGAAAAATGTTCTCTTTTATAAAATAAAAATAAGAGGAGAAGGGGGTTTGATGATATAATATCCCATTAGCATAATAAAATTACATTTTATATATAATACTAGAGTTACCATACCATGTGGATGAATATAGGTGAGGATAGATTAAGAAATGAACATGAATTTGAAAGGAATTTAAATGAAAAAGAGGTGTGGGGTTACCTCTTGAATCATCCTCTTGAGATCCTCCTTAAAGAAGCTAGGCATGGTCTTTTGATTAGACCAGAAGTTCATGTATGTGGGGTAGGTGATAGGGAATATGTTTGGGTAGATTTTATACAATGCTTGAAGCTTGAGATCTGTGAGGAAATGAGGGTGCGAAGGGTGGTATTTATAGTGGATGGGAGAGGGGATATCTCAATATAGAATTCATTAATTTAGTATTTCCCCAATAGATAAGGAATAAGGAGTCTTCTATGACCCATAATAGTAATTTTAACAGGTGAACCCACACTAATTGGTCTTACATCAACAGAACATCATTCATGACCCTATAATTAGCTTATTTTGTTTATTATGTACATTCTGGTATTTTAATATTCATAAAAAATAATGTATTTTAGAAAAATCCCAAAATATTTCTACAGCTATATTTCAGTGTGAAGAATCCAAAAATGATGTCAATTTTTCAAGAATAATTTTTATGTATGATTATTTTATTTTTTCATTAAAATCATATTTTACTTGAAATATATTGTTTTCTAAAATTGAAACTGATTTTATAATGCTTTCAAAAATTATTTAAGGTATTATATAATTATTTTAAACCTACTAGACATAGAAATTTTTATTAATGAAAACATTTTAATAAAATAAATATTCTTTTATGTTAATTAGTAAATTATAATAACTTATTTATTATTTACAAAAAATACCAAAATTATACTTTGGTCAAATTCTCACTAAAAAGATGCCTGAATTTTATTGAATTGTACATGGGTAAGGTTACTATTTTTTGGATGATGTACTATTCATAAGGTCATATTACTATTCAAAATTTTAGGTTACTCTTCATAAGCTTAGGTTATTATTCACCAAAAATTAAGTATTTCTAATCGGACTCCAAACATCTTACTGATCACAACCGTGTCTGTCAGATTTTCGAAATTCAAAACATAAATGTGGGAAAATTATGTTTAATGATCAGATAGTTTTTAGTATCATTATATGTCAAATTTCATCTTAATGTGATTATAATATAAGGAATAATTATACAAAGGTAATTCCATTTATGAAACATTGGATTATTACATTCTTCCCCCCTTATGTAGTTTTTCCCTTGAAATTATAATTTACACAAAAAGGTGGGGGGTACTTATCCTTCATTGCCTCTTTCAGTTTCCAAGTTTCTTCCTCAAACCTGTTGTTCCTCCATAACACTTTGACAAGGTGGGTTGCCTTGTTGTGTATAACCTTATCTCTCTGGACCATAATCTTCACTGACTGATCCTAGTGGGAGATATCATCTTCCAGATGTACCACCTTTGAGTTTAGTACATGTGTGGGATCTAGTATGTACTTCATCAAGAGTGATACATTAAAAACATCATGAACCTGAGAAATATTTGGTAGAAGTGAAATTCGATAAGCCACGCCTCTTATGCAGTCAAGAATCTAAAAGGGCCCTATGTACCTTCGGCTTCGCTTCCCTTTCCTTCAAAACCGCATGACACTCTTCCAAGGTTATATTAGAAGGAAGAATTTATGTCCAACGTCGAACTCCATGTCCCATAGATGGTTATCTGGGTAGCACGTTTTCTAACTCTGAGCATATTTGATGTGTTTCTGGATGACTTGAACTTTCTCTATCATCTCTTTCACAAGATCAGGTCTAAGCATTTTTCTTTCTCCAACTTCATCCCAATATGTTGGAGTTCTATATCACTTTACATACAAATCTTCATATGGGCCCATATGAATACTCGAGTAATATATTGTTGTATGAGAACTCAACCAATGGGAGATGCTGATCCCATCCACCTTTGAATTCTAGAGAGCAGGCTCTTAGAATATCTTCATGTTTCTAAATAGTCCTTTCAGATTGGTCATCTTTATAAGAGTGATATGTTGTGCTGAAATTAAATTCAATACTAAAATCATGTGGAAGACTCCTCAAGAATTTTGATGTGAACCTTGGATCTCGATCAGAGAAAATTGAGAGTGTAACTCCATGTAGTCTCACCACTTTCTTCACATATATCATTTCAATTTGTTCAAGTGAGAGATCTTCCTGAATAGTGATAAAAAGGGTAGTCTTGGTGAGTCAGTCAACCAAAACCCATATCACATTATTTCCCTTTGATGTATTCGGGAGAACCGTGACAAAGTCTATAGTGACATTCTCCCATTTTCACATGGTTATAAGCAATGGTTGCATCAACCCTTTGGACTTTTGTCGCTCTGCATTAGCTAGCTGACATACCTAGCACATTGAGATATATTTTGTGATCTCCTTTTTCATGTTATCCCACCATAAGTGTTCTTGAATATCATGGTACATCTTGGTACTCCCTGGATGGATAGAGAATGTTGATCTATGTGCAAAGTCCAATATCTCCTTCTTTATCTCGGTTGATGAAGGCACAAAAATCCTAATTCAAAACTGAATCACACAATCATCATCGATATGGAACACTTGCAGCTTCCCTTCCTTTGCTACATTCACACACTTTTGTATATCCACACCATCCATTTGTGATTCCTTAATCTTCTCTTGGATGCATGGTGGCTCAATCATTTTTTCAAGGTTAGATTTATACCCTGCACTTATAATTTATAATTCTATCCTTTACATATCCAAGAAGTTATGGTCTTTCTCAATCCGTAACATGGATAAAGAAGAAGGTTCTTTTATACATAGATAATTAGCTGCCTACTTCACCTTCTCAGGATTAAAGTGAATTGATTAATCATAATCCTTAATTAGATCTAACAATCTCCTTTGATGCATGTTGATCTCCATTTGTGTGAATATTTACTTTATTCTATTATGGTCGGTGTAATGTCACACTTCTCTCCATAACAGTAGTGCCTCTATATTTTCAAGGAAACAATTACAGCTTCTAACTCTAGATCATGTGTTGGGTAGTTATACTCAGTGATCTTCAACTTCTGTGAGGATTAGGCTATTATATTTTCATTTTTCATGAGTACACAACCCAATCCCATCTTTGAATCATCAATGTATATCAAAAAACATTATCCACTTTCCAGTAGAGTGAGTACAAGTGAAGTGATCTTCCTTCACTTTAGCTTATTAAAGCTTCCCTCACATTATTATGTTCCGTAATACTTTACCCAATTCCTTGTTAACTAAGTTAGTGGGCTTGAAAATCGGGATTAATTTCTCCCAGAAGAACGGTAGTACCGAGATAATCCAAAAAACTACGGATTTCTAAGACACTAGAGCTCCTAGGAAATTTTCAATATCCTTTCTTTTTGAAGGATCCACATAAATTCTCAAACTTGTTATCACTTGTCCCAAAAACATGACTTGCTTCATCTAAAAGTCACACTTGATGAATATGACACACTACTTATCCTTTATCAATGTCACCAACAAAATTCTTTGATGTTCTTCATGTTCCTCCTTCCTCTTGGAGTAGATTAGAATATTATCAATAAACACTCTAACAAATTTTTTGAGGTAATGTCTAAGGACTCTATTCATCAAATCCACGAAGATTAAAAATGCATTAGTAAGTCCAAAAGGAATCACCAGAAACTAATAGAGCCCATACCTTGTATGGAAGTAATTATTATAACTATCTTCCTTCATCAACTATAGCTGATGAAATCTAGAAAGAAGATCCACATTTGTGAAGTATTGAGCTCCTCTTAACTGATTGAGCAAGTAGTCAATCCATGGAAGAAGATACTTGTTATTTATGGTGATCTTGTTGAGTTCCCAATAATCGATACACAGCTACATTGTTCCATCATTCTTCTTCATAAATACCATTTGCGCAACCCAAGGTAATTAACTAGAGCATATGAAACCTTTTTCCATATGCTCATGTAGCTGCTTCTATTACTCCTCCAGTTCATTAGGATCCATCCTATTGGGACACTTTGAGAAAGGTGTAGCTCAAGGTATGAGTTCTATTAAGAACTATAACTCACGATATAGGGGAATTCAGGGTAACACTTTGGAAAATACATCACTGTATTCACATACGATGGGAATTCCCACAAGGTTAGTACTATACTTTGACTCAACCATTTGGGAAAGGTATGCTTCATCATAGGGAATCAACACCCATGCCATTGAAGTATTTTTCAATGGATATACATGATCTTCTGTGCCTTTTTAGGGGATAATGTGATGGTTCAGAATATGAAATGTATTACCTTTCCCCTACAGTTGACATTTTCTCTATATAATGAAATCCAATCCATTCCAACTATAGTGTCAAATTCCACAAAGGAAAGTATTATGAGATTTATTGCAAGAAACATCCCACATACACCAATAGGAGAATATTCAAACACATGGGTTTCAATTATCTCACCACTTGTTTTTTTTACATATATATCTACTTCAGAGTTTTGGGCTTCAGTAATATAACTCTAAAAAACATGCAAGATATAATGGAATGATTAGAACCAGAATCAAATAATACAGTTTCTATTCTTGAGTGTATAGGATGTGTAACTTATACGACTTTATTATCTTGCTCCACTTCTGTAGTATTGATGGAATAATCATTCCCTTGTTCCTTTGGATTTCCTGGCTACAAACTCTGACAACCCTTGAGAACTAGAGGTTTATTGCACTGGATTTCATAGTGCCCTTACTCCATACAGTTGTGGAATTGAACCATTATTGGTACTCTCTTTTTATCCACCACATTCTCCTTCATTTTATTTTCTTTTCAACACTCTTGAGCATGGTTTCCTTCTTTATCATACATGAAGCACTTCCTTGTCCCATTGAGGCAGCTCCCATGTTGACACTTCCCACATTTTTTCATTTGGGTCATTGAGTTTTCTTCCCTCCTTTTTCATTAGATCCACCATATTAAAACTCAATATTTTGATTCATATCACAATATCCATGGGACCATTCTCCAAACTTAATCTGTACTTTGAGAGCACGTCTAACTACTTCTTCAGGATTCCCAAATTCTCAAATTCCAATAGACATTCGATGGTTTTTTTAACCCACTAAATAATATATCCATTTTGTTATCATTGTTGATAATAAAACTCAGAGTGTAACTTTCCAACCATGTGAAATTATCTCTGTAGTTTTTATAGATTCTCTTTATTTTTCCTTGAGCTCTATGAATTCTCTCCCAATCATTGTTCAAAGAGTTCTTGGGAAATACTTGTAAAGAAAATTATCTTAAAGTTTTCCCATTACATCTCTTCAATTTCCTCCCTTGGATTGGTGTTCTTAATCATGTCCCACCATTGATAGGACTATACATCTTGAAAAAAATGGCTAGTTTCACCGTCTTCATCTCATAATAGTGAAACCTTGAAAAGATCTTCACCGTGGAGTAGACCCAATGCTCTGTAACTAGTGGATTAGAAGATCCACTAAATGTCGGTGGCCGTTTCACCATAAAACACTCGATAGCTAGTTGCTCCCTCTTTGGGGAAGGAAAATGTTCTCTATTATTATTGTTACTGTTCATAACCTGAGATAGTTGGGTAAGCATCACCATGAATTTTAAACTCCACCTCCCAAATCCATGGGAATATCGTTCGGGCAATCGTTTCATTGGACCTTGCACGAGTTGTTGGCCCTCCTGGTTCCCACCATTTTATAAAATAGAAAATGTAAGAACAATTCATATGTCAAATGGTCATGAATAACTTATTCATTTGTACGATTTATACTAAAATCATAACCCAAGGGATCTTTATGTGATGATTTGTGTGTGCATATTTGTATTTAGTCTCATGCTAGAGGATTTTTATAGGGTTCAATAATCTTAATTCCCAAATTAACAAACCCTTGCCTAGGATACCAAATATAGAGAACCAACATTTTCTTAAATTACTATTACATCATATTAAAGATTAAAAAACTAATAGTATTACACATAGAGGATTCCATGGTTTAGTGTTTGGGTAAAACTAGGACTATACATAACAATTACAACATCAAGCATAAACATTTATTTAATTCCATCTTCTCTAGATTCTTATTTGAACATGACCACTCCTTAGTAAATGCAGACACTAGAGGATATAAAAAAAGTGAGAGATAAAATCCCAATAAAAGGATAGATAAGAACAATATCGCATTGGGTGAGAATAATCAAAACATAGTAAAAATATCATGAACATGAGAGGAATCAATGATAAAAGACTTGAAATGTGGAAATGCCTAAAAAATGAAACATCATGTCTTAGTGGTTAACAGCCACACATACTTGTGAAAAAATATATCATATTGTTCACACATCATTTCACTTAATATCATCAGATTCCTAAATTACCCAATGCGTTGGAGCACTGTATAATTTCGGCCGCACCCATCACATTGAAACACTCATATTGCGCTATATAATTTTGGGTGCACCCATCACATCCTAACATTATCATTGTCATTCATTCCAAAATTAACATAAAAATCTATTAAAAATAAGGGGTTTCATCTAATAAGAACACATTCATAAACATTGGGTTTCCAAAATAAAGTGGGAATAATATACTTGATACGATAACCATGAACCTAGAGTGACAAGTAAAAGGTATGTTTTCATAGAAGAGATTTTTTGGGAAAACAATGTTTCACATAAATATCAGTAACAGATATTTATATCCCATAAAAGGTAATTTAATTATTAAAAATTTATTCTTAAGGAGATACCATAACAAAAATGGAGGGCAAGAGGGAGAACCGAAAGAAAGAATGTTGGGTTCGAGATTTTCCCCTTACCTTATATCTGAACACTTTATTCACTTAAATGTCATTTATAACCACATTAGAATCATTAATTAAAAATTATATAACCTTGTGTACATGAATAATGATTCAATAAGTTTTTTTATTGTCTTTTTTATGAGTTATAGGGTTTAAATATATTGTTCGGGAATGGTTGTTTTTATAATTTTCTTTAGCGGTTCACATGTATTCATGAATGGATGTCCGTATAGAACATGGGTAAACATACAGAACATATATCTTATGGTAATAATGATATTATAGAAGTTAAAATGATCTTATAATTAAATTTAATATATATAATTTTGATTAATCATTACATAAGAATTAATTGATGATTGTTTGGGTTAATTTGGGCTATTTGTTTCACAATGAACTTGTTTTGTTTAATCATTTAAAAATAAGTACCTATGATTGTTCTAGAACATGAATTAAGATATAATAAATATAATATAATATTGTTCAAACATAAAAATTATTTCAATACCATATATGAAATCGGTAAATAAAATTGAAAACTTGTCATTCTTGAAGTCGATAAATTAGCACCTCATAAACAATGTTCTCTTTTATAAAATAAAATGATGAGGAGAAGGGGGTTGAATTATATAAAATAGCTTTAGTATCATAAAATTAGAGTATATGTATAATAATGGAGATACCATAAAATGTGTATGAATAGAGGTGGGGACTGATTAAAAAATGAATTTGAATTTGAAATGAATTTAAAGGAGAGAGAGAGAGCGGAATTACATCTTGAATCATTCTCTTGAGATCATCCTTAGGGAAGCTAGGTTTGGTATTTTTATGAGAATCAAAGCTCTAATATGTGGGGGAGTGTCTTGGGAAGATTATTGTTCATAATTTCAATGGGTACTGACACTTGAGAGGTCGGAGGAAATGAGGGCAAGAAGGGTGGTATTTATTGTGGATGTGAGAGGGGATTTCTCAATATAAAATTCAATAATTTATTATTTCCACACAAGACAAGGAATAGAAAGTCTTCCATGTACAATAATAGTAATTGTATCATGTGAAACCGAACCAATTGGTCTTACATCAACAAAATATCTTGAATGGTTCTATAATTAGCTTATTTAGCTTATTTTGTCAATTATGGTATTTCACTATTCATCAAAAATTGATGTATTTTAGAAAAATCCACAATATTCAACCCAATAATTTTTCGACGTGTAGAATCAAAAAAAGATTACCATTTTTCAAAAATAATTTTTTAAATATGATTACTTTAATTTTGAATTAAAATTTTATTTTAATTTAAATATATATTTTTTAAAATGAAAACTAATTTTATAATGCTTTAAAAAATATTTTAAGTCCTTATAAATTTATCATAAAACTATTAGGAATTTAATTTTTAATTTATGCACACATTTTATGAAAATTAATTTTCTTTTAAATAAATTAATTAATTATAATAAATTATTTATGACTCACAAAAATACCAATACACTTACTATGGTCAAATTGTCACTTATAAGAAGCCTTAATTTTATTTAATTATTCATGGTTAAGGTTAATATTATTTTATATGATATTATATTAATAAGTACTATAATACTCATCATAACGGTACGTTACTATTCATAATGGTAGGTTATTATTCACCAAAAATTAATTTTTCTCTATCGGAATCCAAACATCTTACTGATCAGAACCGTCTATGTCAAATTTTTTTAATTTAAAACATAGAAGGGGAAAAATTATGTTAAATGATCACATAGTACTTAGTGTCATTATATTTCAATTTTCATACTTACGTGATTATACTATAAGGTCAAATTATACGAAGGGAATTCCATTGATAAAACATTGCGTTTTTACAGTCACAATCATGTGGACCTACTGTCATATCGACATACCGATCCTGAGTCACTGATAATATACTCACCGGTCCTGATTTCATAATATATTAAGTACAAGTAACCATTATAGAGACATCATTCCAAGAAATAGTTCCAAGTCACATTTTAAAGACACCATTTACTTTGTATTTTTAATTAAAATGTATTTCTAACAGTCATATTTATGAAACATAGTACTTCCATTTATATTAATGACATTGTCTGTCTTTTGTAGAAAAAATTTAAATTGATGACAGACTGTAGAATGAGTAACCAAGTACCTAAATGTTATCAAGATCATTATTCTTGTCTACTATTGTGTATAAAAAAATTAATCAATCAAAAGGGAACTTATCCATTCATCATGAAAAAAATTGTGCACCTAAGAAAAAATGTGAGAAATGAAAACTATGAAAACATGTAGAAATTGATTAGTACCCTACATGAAGAACACTTTTGAGAAAAAAAACTAATAAATGAGATGAACTCATCGAGCACATCTATATATCATTGAAAACATAAGTCAGAAACTCTCAGGCCACCTTATTTTTCTTTATGTTTCTAGACGTTGACTCAAGATACACTTTAAGGAAACATTCAAGAGTCTCATGCCACATTTCACATCACACATATCATTATAAATCATTTCTCATTTTATTTTCTCTATTTTTTTATTTCTTTTAGATTAAATGTAGTATGTTTCTGTCTATCTAAAGAACACACACATACTCCTTTGAAAAATTGAATGATACATAGATATCTTTACAAACTATAATTTTACATCTTACAATCCCACATATTATAGTGGAAGAGGTCCTTTTTTTCATGTTAGTTTTATAACTCCGAAGAAAACTATATAATAGATCTATATGACCTATAAAGTTTTCTATAATTCTGTTTAACCCATTCTAGGGTATGGATCATCATTTTTTATATAAACTTCTAGGTGTTGGGTGATCAGCAAGTGTAGAGGATTAAGTCTCAATATTAGACTAAACCTATTGTTGTTATTTTAGATATTCCTTTCAAAGTTATATTTTCACTATGAAATATATTTATTGATGAAAAAAGTTATTTCAATTTTATATTTTATCTTAGAAAGTGCTTATATTATAATTTTTTTAGTTGAGTGATTTTGAAAATTAAAATAATAACTCATATTTTTTTAATTGAGAAGTAATAACTATTTAAAAAATCCCTCAAACATCCAAATATTTTACAATTCTAAAACGTTGGATGATGGGGAAATTTTTATTTTAAATTGGGGAAACTATTAATTAGTTTTTTTGACATAATTGTTTATAGGATATCAATTCACATGTTTTTGAGTTTCCTACTCCATCCAACATTCTTTAATAGTGTACCTTAAATAGAACACTGAGATTTTAAAAATAATTAAATATTACTATTGGGATAGTTATCACATAGATATAGGAAATGCAGTAATGAAAGAGATTATTTAAATTATGAAAATATTGATTTCAAATTATTATATAATTAATTTTTTTTTGTTTCAAATGAATTAGAAATGAAAATAAAAATAATTGAACATAATATATGAGTTTTTATAAAATAAAATTTTTATGAAAATAAAGGAATTTTATGTTAAAAAATAAAATATATCTCTTCTATTGAATGGTATTACTGTAATGTATATGTTACATATTTAATATTTTTTAAAATCTTACTAATAAATTTGATCGGATTAATATATAAATAAATCCATTTTAACACATAAAAGAATATATTTTTTCAAAATATTTAAATTTTATAAATTCTATTGAATAAAATGAACTTCATTTTTAAAAGATAAATACCAAAATTTTATAGTTTAAAATTTTTATAATTTTATGATAATAATATTTTACTGTGAATAGTGACAAATAATGATTTTTATTAAACACTAAATTTCAAAATATTAAAATCCTATATATGAAATAATTTTGATACCACATATGAATGTAAAACTAAAATATAAATATCTAATAAATTAAAATATATAATATGGTCATACCATGAAATAAATAAATAAATTTCTTAAAATTGATAATTTATATGTAGGAATTTATTATAAGATATAAATTTTTATTTATATTTTTAAAAATAATATAATGATTTTAAAGAAAAATTATTTACCTAAAATATATTCATGAATTGATATTTGGTTTTATTATTATTATAATATTATTTTATAAGACCTTAATTAATTTTTCAATGTATTGTAAAATTAGTTAAAATTTAAAAATCGGTATTTCATATAAATGATGATTTTTAATGAAAATTTAGTATATAATATTTAGAAAATTATTGTAGAGTCTCATATTTTTTAATAGGATGAAATTATATGGAATATTGCATTTTATCATTGGGTGGATATCCCATTATTAAAACATTTATTCAGAACGTAATTTCTTTAGTAGGAAAACATAAAGTGGTGGTTTCTAGGCTGGGTAATAATATATGAGGTTCCATGGGTGCTCTATCGAGTTTTAGAAGCATCGGGATATGAAAACTCAAATATGGGAGGAGTTTATAGGGGAACAAATATCATCTGAAACTGTGTAGCCCCAACAGAAAATAGTGGATCTTGATCCTGGGGTGTAATAAGTGTCGCATGGGATATGCATGATTTAACCAAATCGTGGACCTAACATGCACAGGTAGTGTCACGTAGGCATTCGTCACATGGTTGGTGTGTGCATAATGAATATTTTACAGTAAAACTGTGTTTGGCGGCATTCCAAGAGGAAGGAGTTGTACCGTTGGTCCACTGGTTTTCCAACCGTGTGACAAAATTGTTATCCTCATTAAAGGGGTGAAATTACTATTTCCCCCTATTTAATTTTTATTTTCCTTTCATCCTTCAATTTCTTTTTCTCTATGGGATTATCCTTCTCTTATAATTCATTATATCCCATATCCCTTGATCCAGGGATGTCAATTTCTCCTCTATTCTTCATATCCTTCCCTCACCGTCGGAAGCAATGGATAACCAATAAAAAATTTCTCCTTCCCCTTTCTTGTATTTAATGGTTCATCATCCTTTTCCTTTACTATTTTAGTGAAACAAATTTTTCCCTATGTTTAGGGTATTGTATTAATCATTTTATTTAATTCATTATTGGCCCAATCGAGCCATGCTAATAGACCAGTGGAGCACTACTACATCGAGGTATGTGTTATACTCCCTTTCTTGGTGAATTGTTTCATTTTATAATTTTTTCCATTTTTTGATTGTCAAACCGTGTAGTGATGCTTACAATATATTTAATTAAATTAATAAATATATTCTCAAACAATAATTATTCTTTTAAATAAATGAAAAAACATTCATGGTTGATTTCCTTTACTCATTCCACCATAATGGGTGTGTTCTACTATTATAGCCAAATTTACATTTTTCATAATAAATTTCAATCACCCATGAATGTTAAATCTCATAAAAAGGCCTTAAATGATCTACTTTTTTAAATGGTGTAAATATCCATATATCAAAGCCTCTATCCATGGATTCGTGTAATGGTTGGATTAAATCAATTGGACAAGTGAAAAATGCTAAAAAAAATTTCATTGAATGAACCATGAAATTGTATAGTCCATGACTAATATGAATTTCATCTTATAAATTTGTGAGATCTTATTCATAACTAAATTCTTAGACTGAAAAAATTTCTAGGGAATTTTACCCCATTCAAACAAATATAAATGTTGAGTTTAGTTAAGATTGACAATGGGGTTATTCTTTGATCCTTAATCCTTATAGAGTACATGGTTTCCCATTTTTTCTCCTTGACCAAATATACCTATTACTATATTAATGATATATATAAATTTAATTCCCCTCTAGTTGATGACGTAAAATATTTCTTTAATATTTAATGATTTCACCTTTTCACTAAGTGTGAAAAAATAAATTCCAACTTCATGAACCATTATATGGACTCTTGTGATTCTTATTTAATTTTTTAATGTTCTATGAACTTGTATGGGGTGACACAAGTTGTGCCTTAGATTATCACACTATTTGTTATCTATTTTTACCACTAGATGAGTGACAACATTTCCCTTTGAGAGACTCCTTATACGGATTCTAAGGCTTGATGGTTAAACCATTCGTCAAGGAGACTTGATATACGGCCTGAGCCTTAATCATTACTTAATCGTGAGTTAAATCTATAATTCACCTTGAGGATCATTTTAGGTTTATAGTTTTTGAGAATTAGACCATACCAATTACATTACATCTCAAAAATTTCAATGAAGAAACTTCTACACAGTTTCCCATTTTCATAAAATAAAAACTCTTGAAAAAATAGTCATGTCTAGTTCTATGTTTTAGACAGCTTAACTTTTCTGTGATCCCATCCTTGACTTTATTCATCATTAAGAACTGTGAAAAACATTTAAAAAACTTGGTATGAGTATAAAAAGATTATAAAGGGTTGTAATATAATTAAATAAAACATTAATTTATCAATACATACAAAATAATGAAATCGTTCTTTTCAATCCTTCACTTACCACACAAAATCTAAGATTTATGAATAACAAATGGAAATCATAAATCAAAAAGTTAACTTATTGAATCTATATCAAACATAAATTGTATCTATATTAGCTACATAGGGTGTTACATTGGAATACCCATAACAATATATTACTTAAATCTATTAGGAGAAACATTAACGTTTACCTCCATCATGTTACCCAATGCATTAGAGAGCTATCTCAGGCTCACCAGCCCTAGGTTTATCATGGAACCCCCCATATATGTAAACAATGCCGAATAACCATAACATATTAATAACAAATAAAACCTATATAAAGGAAAGATTACATTTCCACATTTCATTACCAAGATATCAGTTCAATATATTGACATAATTAATGCATTATCAATCCATTTTCAAAACAATTTAAAAAATTTAATCAAGATATTTCTAAATCACTGTTTCCAATTTAAAGTTGATGACTTTAAAAAAATTAACATTTTAAAACATTAATATCCATATAAATAAATCTATAAAACCATTTTTAAATCATGAACATTAATGAGAAATATTTATAAGAATAAATATTTAAAACAATATTTTAGTTAAGGAGTTCTTAAGAAAATGAGATATGCTTGAGTAAAAATAATTGAGGAATAACAATTAATGAAAACATTATAATATCATGGGAATAAATTTATTACTGATATAATATTCCAATGGTTGGTTTATAACCCATATAAATGTTAATTGGTGCATAACAACATTGACGTCTCAATGGAATGTAAATTGAGACGAAATCCTTTATACCGAAGGTATCCTTAGAATGTGGATAAATAAATTACATAATTTGGTGTGAAAAATATAAATACACACAATATTATTTGATATTAATTGTAACATAGTCATAGTCCATTCAAAAATATTCATAGCATGAAATAACTAGTAAGTAGATGTTTTTCCAAAAAAAATGAAATTGGGTAAAGAAGATCTCTCACTGAAACTCGACAGCCTAACGGTGTCACTTTAAAATTTAAAAAATGATTTGATGAGTGAGAAAATGGTCTCTCATCATGTGGACATAAAATATACAACAATAATTATATATAAGAACATATCATAACATAATAAAATAGAAATTTAAAATATATAACATAAAATAAGTCTTTGATTAGAAGATGATGGTGAAAGATTCCCTTACCGATTTGGTAACTTACGAAACATAAACCACATGAAAGAAGGATCATAAAATTATGTTGTAAATACTATTAAATTAAATTATATTTCACAAATAATACATGCATGGGAAGTATATACACCACACAAAAGGAATAAGTGTAAAATAAATCATGAATTTCACTGGAATAGAAGATGAGATGAAAACCCCTTATACTGTGTTCGACTTGACCCATTCATTATTTCATCTCTTGAATAATAAACTAAATTTAATTTATATGTGTTTCAGATCCTTTTTACAGTTTATTATTCCTTAAATAACACTTATTACCATGTTATAAACATTATATAATCACTTATATTAATAACGGTTGTTTTGTCGATATTTGTTACTTGTGTCAAAAATGAACTTATCATAATTACAATTTGTCCATACGGTCAAAATTAAATCATATACATAATGATATTCATGATTTAGATATCTTATATATTATATATATCCAGAATATGTATGTATTTAAAACAGTACATAACATTTAAAGATTTGAAATGACATGCACCGTTCACGGAGACGGTAAGCCGTACATACGCATGAACGCTTCTTTCATTCATGTTTCATATTTTCATGTAATGAAAACATGATGATAAATATGTATATTATAATTATAGTATAACATCATATATAATTTCAGTAAATCTATCATTTATACGTCCCACGTATGGCATGAACGAGTCATATCATTTTGAGGGGGCGGTAGTCCGCACTTCCTAAAAAGAAATTATCACTTTTACCCATTATGGAAGACATAAATTTTTGTATAAATGAAAAATAAAGAAGTCTAGACAAAATATAAATATGATATTTATCACATATAAATATATTTCCATCTTAATTTCCACCATAATAGGTGGTATGAGAATATTGAACAATCATCGTTTCATGAGGCAGTAGTTCGGCTTCAACTAAAACTATACCTTCTTTACCCATTTTACACAGGTGTGTGTAAGTGTAGTTCGAAAACATATCATAAAAACAACATAGTATATTGAGTATACTTTTTTTGATATGTAAACTAGGAATAATAATAGAATATGGATTGGAGAAGTAAAATAAAAGAAGAGAACATGGGGTAAGACCTTAACTTTAAATTGCGTAACTCCCTTTGGTTTGAACCAGAAGGCTTTCTTGAAGTACCTCATGCCTATGATAAGGCTTCTCAGAGAAATATAGGGATTTTGGGAGATTATTTTGGTAGATTTTGGTTGATACAAGGGGCTTAAGTGGTGTGAGTAATGGGTTAGAGGTGATGGAATTTTATAAGGGGGGTGAGGAGCTCGTTAAGAATGTTTGAATATATTATTTTATTATAAACTAAATTTCAGTTTAAAAAGGCCCGAAACATATTAAATTAGACTATAAGATTAATATTATTATAAATCCTCTTAACCATTAAGTTTTATAAATTTTTTTGCTTCAAATTTATCCTTATCATTTAGCATTAACCCTTACTTAACTAATTTGACTCTTACCATGTCTTCTTGTGTATTCACTATATAAGGTTAATATAGTAACTATAAATTGCCAACTGACCCAAAATGGATATTTAATGACATTTGTAATATTATATATGTAATTTAGACGAATATTATATTTTTAGGACTATTCTATCATTTAATAAAATATTGATTGATATAAAAAATCTTTTATGACAATTAAAATACTATACATATCATGTCTTTTAAAAAACCCCCAACATACATAATTATTTAGAAAATACATTATTAATTCAATGATAACAAGTCAAATTAATATATAAATTTTGTTTATTTCATAAAATGTTTCAAGATAATTTTATTTTAATAATTATAATATCATTTATTTGAATTCTTTATTAATAATGCAAGTACTGCATCATCATTGTGTGATAAATAAATTTATTTATTTAATATCAAAAAATAATAAATAAAATACCAAGATGTATGAAAGATTTTTATATTTCAAATTTAATATTCATACTATGATATAACTTATCTAAACCCATGTAAATATTGTTTCACTAAAAGATATATGTTTATGTCATTTTTGTCTTTAATTTAATTAAATTAATATAAAGTGTCATTATCACACCCAAGTTGCTCCATGGGGTCCCAAAATCTACCCAAGGATGCTTATGGTAAAATATTTATAAAAAAATAGGATTTTGACACATGTTAGGGTAATTTATTATTATTAAAATAATATTTGTTTACCCTTATTTTACATATTTACCATTTAACCAAGAAAAATAAAATATTTACCGAAATAAATATTCAGAATGTATAAAAATAAAAGTTACCTATTATAAAAATTTGGACCTCCTGATTCCAAATATTGAATAAATTTTTCCAAATTAAAAAAATATAATTGTCATAAATTAATTTAAAATTATTTCTTTTTGTCAAAACAAAAAACATGTTTTTAAGAAATAATAAAAATCAAAAGATTGACACTTTTTAATGTCAAATTTACATGTTAAATTACTTCTAATAAACAAAATTGGATTAAATAGTAAAACTATAATCAAATTAAAATTTAAAACATTTAAAATGATAATCTATCTGTAAAAATAATCTAGATTTAAAGGTAGATTTGAATTAAAATATAGTATTTTTTACTATTATTTAAAAAATGAACAATATCATAAAAATACCAAAATTTCATCCAAACTAAATTTTGATATCCTGATTCTTTGAATAATTTTATTTATTAAAATATAACATATAAATGTGACAAAAACTAGATCTAAAAAGGGTTCTCCATCAAAAGGCCATAAATCGACCTTTTATTGAATATTAGAGTATTTATGCTAAAAATCGGATTCATTATAACTTTAAGCCTCTAAAATGTATTGGATAAAAGTAAAGAAATTTAAAAAACATGTATAATAATATTTTAGTTAGTTCTATTAATTCCCTCCAATAGAAAAACTATGTGTTAACTACCATTTCAAATAATAATAATATTATAATATTTTTCGGTATAAGTCAAAGTTGTCTGCAACATAAGATTTCAAAAAACCCATTGTTGAATTTTTATGATTATATTAGACATAGAATCTACATTAAAGTAAAATAAATATTTAAATCACAAATATTAAAAAATATGAAAATGTCATGTTATTTATTTACATGGGATGTTAAATCATTCCCCCTTTTGTGGAATTGTGTCCTCCCAATTTTAAAATTCAGCTTAGCAACATCATTAAATGTCCCACATATAAAAAGAGTCAATTAAACTATCACTTTAAAATAATGACAGAGAAGTACAAAGGTCACCCGAGATAACTCATACTAGGATTCCATGAACACATGGATATGGAGGAGAAACTAAGTGTCAATTTCTGATAGAGAATGATAGAAAACATGATCTAGAAAAATTTAATGATAAGAAAACCATAAACATGTGATGTGTTAAATGGTATTTGATCCCCTATAGGAAATGTAAACAGAAAACATTTTTGTTTTATGTTCCTTTTCATAAAGTTAAGGAATTTATTTAATAGCTCGACTAAGAACATAAGGATAGATAATTAATTTTCATGTAGACTTTAATCCTTTACTAAATTTCTACCACAAACACATATTTTTCTCCAAACGATGAGTATTCAAGTTAACTTGGTCACATCAAAAGAAATATAATAAATTTATAGATAATCACATAATCCACAAAAGATTAAATGTATATTTCCCCTATAATTATACATTATCCAAAACCAAAATGGTTAGTACAAGATTAGATAATCCCCAAAAAAGAAAATCCTTTATAAAAATAAAAACTACTCTTAATCTCCAAAATTGAAAAAACTATACCCAACGTTCAACAATGACTATTACATAAACAATTTTATTTAAGGTCCATCAATATAATCCAAACTAATATTGAAATCTAAAACTCTTAAAGATTTAATCATATAGTCTTCTGTGATAAATCTTAACATTTATCTCCAAATATCATCAAATACTCTTAAAGTATCATTATGAAAAATAATTAACATAATCAAATATTTTCAAAGATAGTTTAATCATTTTGATTATTAACCTGGATCGCTATATGTCCATAATAAAAACATATAATATTCTACAATAAAATTCTACCATTACTCCTCTAATGAGATCCCATATTATTCTTTTTTCCATTAAGCATATAATGTTCCAAAAGTGCAAATATCATCTATAATAACCTTTATCATATAATCAACAAATCATTTTCATATTTTAAGGATAACCATTTGATAAAACATAAGTTCCCAAAATCAAATTATTCTTGATCTATAAAATAATTTAACTAAAAGAATAAGTCATACAAACCACAGAATTCCCATAGTCTAGTGGTAGGCAATATAACATTGTATCACTTTGGTTGTGGGTTGGATACCTACGGCCTCTCTAGATGCGAAGGTTTGTCATCCATCTTGTGTGTTTTCCCCTTTTATAAAACTCAAAAATTACACTAAAATTTTGTAACCTCAATGGTTTTCTTATACATTTCCTTTTCATCCCAATATATTAAAACCTCAACATCTTATATATGGTCATTATATAACCACCATATAATAAAATAAAATTATTAACAATATCAATAACATCATACCATAATCATGGTGTCCATATGGTTTTATCATTATCTTGTTCATAGAGGTAAAAGTTCCATGTATTACAAAAATAATTTAGATATCATTCAAAATCATTTTATTCCTTCATCCAAATACACCTTGTACAACTTGTCTCATATGGGTGTTCATAGAAAAATAGTATTGGAAAATAATCATGTATGACATATAATTTCAAAACATCTGATAAAACATGATTTTTATAAAAAATTAGGTCTGAATTTAAGATGAAACATTCAATCAATGTTCCTTTTAAAATACAATAAGTTTGCCATGAGAGACTCTATTGTAAAAGCCAATATAGATTGGTTGCGCAAGGGTCTCCTTCTTCATCACCTTTTTCAGAATCATAGTATTCATAATGATCTTTTGATAGGGTAAAATATTTGAAAAGCCCATGATAATATTTATCATTCTTGAAAATATTATAATATTGTGAAAATATGATTTGATTAAATGCAACCCATGATCCACGATGATATTGAGGCATAGTGGAGGTTTTTGATATCTCAAAAAACTTCTTGAAAGTGAGTTGTATTCTATAAAATTTTTTTCAATCATCTTAACATAACTTTACAATAATTATAGAAAGTATGTCATTAGGAAGAGATTAAAATATTTTTTGAGATCCTCCTCCTTCCATTTGTAAATGACTTTACTTGATCTGAAAAAGTTATAATATAAGGGTCACACTGAAATAATAGACATATGGACTAACCGTGTGTTAAATGAGAACTCTTAATCCCTGATGTTGTCTAAACCGACCTCTGATACCACCTATAAGGCCCAAGCCTTAAAAATTACTTAATATTGAGTTAAATCTAGAATTAACATTGAGGATATTTTCATTTTCAGATTTTTAGAGAATTATTCCATAAATATTACATCTCATCTCACAAATTACAATGTAGACACTTCTACTCGGTTTCCATTTTTTAATAAAATAAAAACACTTGAAAAAAAGGGTCATGTATAGTTCCATGTTTCAGACAACATGAATTTTAATTGATCACATCAATGAACCTATTCATTTTTATATCCTGTGAAAAACAATACAAATTCATGGCATGATCATTAAAAGCTCAGTAAGGGTTATAAAATAAAGAAAGAAAACATTAGTCCATCAATACATACAAATCAATTAAATCATGCTTTTCAATCATTATCTTACCTCGCAAAATAATATTATTTATGAATAATAAATGGAAATCCTAAATCAAAAATGTAAGTTATGGTTTCCATATCATACTTCCGTTGTAGCTATCACAGCTATATAGAGAGTTATGTTGGAATACCCATCACTTTATATTACCTAAATATATAAGAAGGAACATTAAAATTTTCCTCTCTCACGTTACCCAATGCATTGGAGAGAAACCTCGGGCTCACCAGTGATAAGCTTATCACAGAACCAACTGTATATGTAAACAATGCCTAGAACCCTAAAATATTAATAACACATAAAACTATCATAAAGGAAATATACAATTTACACAATTCACTCAAAATATGTCAGTTAAAGATATTGACATAATCAATGCTTTATCAAAAAAATTTCGAAACAATTTGGAATATTTAATAAAGAGATTTTTGAATCAAAGTGTCCTATACCACATTGATGATTTTAAAGGAATAGACATTTTAAAACATTAATTTTCATATAAATGAATACTTAATACTACTTTTAAATCATGGGAATTAATGAGAATGATTTAGAAGGATTTTGTTTTTAAAAAAAAATTAGGAGTTATTTACCAAAAGAGATATGCTTCAATACAAATAATTGAGGTACAAAATTTAATCACTACATAATAATATCATGAGAATAAAGATATTAATGATATAATATTCCAATGGATAGTTTATACACAACATAAAAGTGAATCGGTGTATAAAAACAATGAAGTATCAATGGAATGTAAATTGAGACGAAATCCCTTATAAAGATGATATCCTTAGATTAAGGATAAATCAATCACATAATTATGTGTGAAAAATATAAATAAGCGCAATATTTTTGGATATTTTGTGTAACATAATCAGAGTTAATTCACACATATTCATAGAATGAAATAATCTAGAGGTATAATATTAACCCAAAGAATTAAAATTGGGTTAAGAAGTTCTCTTATAGATACTCAACAGCCTAACGACATCGCATTAAAATTCATAAAATGAGTTGATGAAGATAAGAGGATATCTCAATAAGTGTACATAAAATGAAAAAAAATAAGGATATAGAAGAAAATATCCCAACATCACAAAATTAAATTTAAAAGACGTAACATAAAAGAAGTCTTTGATTAGAATTGGAGGGTGAATGGTTCTCTTACTGATTTGGTAACTTATGAAACATACAACCCATGAAAGAAGGATCATAAAATGAACATGTAAATACCCTTAAATTATTACAATAATAATACAATCATGATAAGTACATACACAACACAAAAGGAAAAAGTGGAAAATATGTCATGAATCACATGAGAATAAAAAGTGAGATGAAAACACGTTACCTCGTGTCTGACATGACTCGTTCATTATTTAATCTCCAATATAATAAACAATAGTTAATTTATACATGTTTCGGAACTTTTTTCAGGTATATTATTTCTTTTATGTCACTTATTACCATGTTATTAACATTATATAATCATTAATGTTAATAACGGTTATTTTGTCGATATTTGGTACTTAAGTCAAAAATGAACATTTTATAATTAAAATATGTCCATATGGTCAGAGTCAATAATATCTAAAATTATATTCATGATTTATATATCATATATATCATATAAATGTAGTATATATATGTATTTATAATAGTATATATCATTTGGAGATAAGAGATGAAATGCATGGTTCATGGAGACAGTAAGTTATATAAACACCTGAACACTGCTTTCATTTCTATTTCATATTTTAATGCAATGAAAAATTGATGATACATAGTTATAATATAATTCCAGTATATTAAAATATGTAATTTCATTAACTTAATCCATTATGAATCCCATTTATGCAGTTAATGAGTCATATCAATTTGAGGGGGCGGTTTTCCGCACTTCATCAAATGAAATTATCGCTTTTACCCGTTATAGATACCGTAAAAGAATGCTATAAATGAAAAATAATGACATTTAGAGGCAATATAAATATAATATACATCACATATAAATATATTTCCATCTTAATGATCACCATAGGAGGTGGAAGGAGAAGACTGAACAATCATTGTTTCCTGAGTCAGTAGTTCACCGTCCACAAAAAGAGTATGTTCTTTACCCATTAGACAGAGGTGTCTGTTAGTGTAGTTAGAATACATCTAATAAAAACAACCTATAAAATTGAGATAATGTTTTTTATATGTATACAAGGAATAAGAATTCAATAGTGATTGGAGATATAAAATAAAAAAAGGGAACTAGAGAGAAGACGTTACCTTTAAATTGGGTAACTCCCTTTGGTTTGAACAAAAATTATTTCTTTATGTGTCTTATTCCAATTTAAGGTCTTAAAGAATGAAGGGAAGGATGTTCGGAGATTATTATTATAGATTTCGGGCAATCCAAGGGGCATGATAGGAGTGATTAATGGGTTAGAGGTTATGGCTTTATGTAAGAGGGAGGAGGGGCTCTTTAGGAAAGTTTGAAAGTATTATTTAATTATAAAATAAATATTGGTTTCAAAAGGTCCCAAACTTGTTAAATTATAATATAAGATTACAATTATTATAAATTGACTTAAACAATAAGTTGTATACAATTATTAGATTCAAATATATCCTTATCAATTAGCTTTATCCCTTAGTTAACTAATTTGACTCTTACCTTGTCTTCCAGTGTATTCACTCTATAAGGTTGATATACTTACTATACAATTCTAAGAGACCCAAAATGGATAATTAATGAAAATTTAAATATTGTATATGTAATTTGGTAGAATATTATAATTTTAGGACTATTGTATCATTTAATTAAATAGTGATTGATTTAAAAACTCTTTTTTGTCAATTTTAATACTATTCATATGATGACTTTTTAAACAAATCCATACCAACATGATTATTTAAAATAAGCTTCATTAATTAAAATATAACAACTCATATTAGTCTATAAAATTTGTGGATTTCATAAAAAGTTTCTAAATAAATTTATTTTATTAATTATAATATCATTTATTTTAATCCTTTATTAATGAATAAATTATTGCATCATCATTATGTCATAAATAAATTTATTTATTTAATATCTAAAAAGTATAAATAAAATATCATGATCTATTAAATTTTTTTCTATCAAATGAATATTTATTTGAATAGATATCTTATATAACCCCATGTAAAAATTGTTTTAATAAAATATATATGTTTATGTTATTTTGGACTTTTCTTTAATTTAATTAATATAAAGTGTCATTATAACTCCCAAGTGGCTCCATGGGGTCCCAAAATCTACCCAGGGAAGCACATCGTCGGAAATGTTTCAACCAATATTATTAGAACAAATGTGATGGTAATTTAATATTATTATAATAATATTGGTTTACCCTTATTTTCCAGATTTACCATTTAACCATGGTAAAAAAATATTTAACAAAGTAAATGTTAATAATGTATAAAAATAAAAAATACTTATTTACATAATTTGGGCCTCCTGATTCAAAATATTGAATCAATTTTATCAAATTCAAATGACAGATGTGGCAGAAATTATTTTAAAATTAATTATCGTTGTCAAAACAAAAAAGCATGTCTTTAAGAAATAATAACTATCAAAACACTGACACTTGTTTTTGTCCAATTTCAAAGTGAAATTACTTATAATGACAAAAATTAAATTAAATGGGAAAAATATAATCTAATTACACATAAAAAAATTTTAAAAAGTTAATATAACAATATAAATAATTTAGATTAAGAGGTAGCTTCGAATTAAAATACAGTATTTTCACTATTCATTAAAAAAATGAACATTATCATAAAAATAATACAATTTCATTCAAATTAAATTTTGATGTCCTGATTCTAAAGAATTATATTATTTTGTCAAATAAAAAATATATAAGTGATGAAAAACTTGATTCAAAAAGGGTTCTCCATCAAAAGGGGGAAATCGACCTTTTAAGGAATATTAGAGTATTTACGATAAAAATCAGATTCATTATAATTTTAAGCCACTGAAATATATTGGATAAAAATAAATGCATTTCCCAAAACTTGTATAATCATATTTTAGTTTTTCTTTTTCATTCTCTCCAATTCAAAATCTATGTGTTAACTACCATTTAAAATAATATTATTATTATAATATTATTTTTTGAAATAACTCAATGTTGTGTGAAACATAAGATTTCAAAGAAAACCATTGTTGCATGTTGAGTATGCTATCAGGAATAGAATCCCCTATAATTTTAAATTAATATTTAACTGAAAAATATTAATAAATATTAAAATCACATATTCTTTATTTATTTTGGATGTTACACTTGATACCCTATGTGTGATATCGGGTATGAACATAGTGGCGAGTACATGACTAATCACAGCATGAAGAGAGTGATTCATGTGAAATAATCCATTCCTAAATATAGACACACTCCATGGTAGTGGTTATAAAGATAACTTATCTAGATATATGTTGAATTTTTCTATGTATTTTCATAGATGGGATCATGTTGGCTCTGTATATTTTTTAAATTGGTTTCCAAAATAAATTAAATAAAATGTAAATGAATGACTTTTAAAGATAATTTATCCACATTATTAAAAATATAAGGGTGTGTCTTTCAATCCGGACCATATGTTTGAGTAAAATCCATCATGAAATGTTTGTCACCTAATTTACAATTTTATGATACTTTGGTTTTGGCACATCAAATTAGGATGAAGTAGGTAAAATGGGAAGGTATCCTAATAGAACCCTATCTATTGAATTTAGTTATTAAAATTGGTATTTCATTAGAATTTTCCATTAAACTATATATTTTTTGTATTGCATGAGATGTAAATTCCCAAACATCTTGGTTTATGGACAACTGATGTTGTACATCACATGATGATTGGGCCACCATTGGACTGGGCACCCAAATAGATTTCCCAAGTTACAAGATCAATATCCTTAGTTATCTACTTTTTTTATCATGCATGTACCTTGTAGTTAATAGCAAAAGACCAAAGTGCTACTTGGGATGCTCATGGGTCTGGTTGTTGGGATTTTATTCATTCTTTACATTGTACTACCTATGTTTTCATTCTGTTTGTATTTGTATCATCATTAGAAATACATGAATTGTTGTAATTTGGCATTGGCTTCTTTTATATTTAGATTACATTATATTTATCTTCTATTTCTTTTTCATTTTTTATACATCTTCTTCTATTTTCTATTGATTTCATTATGATTATACAGTTTGATCTCTTTGATCATAATGGTTTAGTATACCCACCATACACCATTAGACCCTCACTGCTAGTCGACATCCACTAGCATATGGGTAGTCATGATTGAGGCCATGTGGAAACTTTATTGCTACTGTTTCCATATTCAATTGGTTCAAAACGTTATGATGTGGCATTAGATGATTTTTTCTTTGTCTTATGGTTTGGGGTTGGAGGAAAGGAGACTATGAATGTGACATCACATTTTAAATAGTCATCCATGGGAGTGATCAACCCACATGTAGGGTAATTTACAAGTGTTTAGTTGTGGGGTTTTTTAATTGGTTTCTATTAGATATTATTATGATTTCACCTTGATTGATTGATGTACTTTCCACTTCATACCAATTTAGTAGATTTTATAAATTTCCCTTCGATAGGAATGACAATGAAGTAGAATTTTGTGCATCACTATAGGCACATAGAAATTCATGTTCCATGCATATTCCATTCCATGTATATTTAATTACTTTTTAGTTTGATGAATGTTAATGTTCCATTCATGTTTTATTAGTATGTTGTTTTGTTTTCTTACTTATTTAGTTTATACCCATATTTAATTGTAATGACATGTGATTATTTTATCATGAATACTTTATTAACATGTTTAGGTAGCTTACTATTAGTCTTATTTTATGATTCTATTCTTGTTTATCATGGTATAAACACAGTTGTTTTGATTTAATAGGTTCTAACATTCATTTGGTAAGTTTTATGGGCGCATTATAAATTTTAATGTGATGACCCATATAACCCAACCATTTTGTATTCACCTTATATACATGAGGATGATTTTATAAAATTTTATGCTCTTAAATTATTAAATTATCCCAAATAATAATTCTATAGTTAAATATAAGAAAACATCCATCTAGTAAGGTGTATGGGTGATTTATGATTTTATGGGTGGAAAAAATAAAACCGAACCATCTGTTATGAGAATATTATTCATAAATTGATATAAATTTAATTTTTTTTATAATTGACCAAGAATTTATTTTTCTTCCTTTATCAGTGTTTTATCACTTTTGTTTGGGGTCAAGGACCCATATAACAACGTTTTAAGATGCACAACTGGCCCAAGATGGTTAGTTGGGGCGTGTTGTTAATAATGTGAAACCATCATGGGTGTTTATTATTATCATTTTGTTTAAAATTATTTGGATTCTTTCTATTGAACCCAGAATAGCTATATATGACCCTCATAGGTCACCTTTTTCTTTTAGTATGACTTCGTGATTAACCCCTTAGGATTATGCTTTTGCTTTTTGTGGAGGGGTATTTAAAAGTTCACATAGCCACTAATATGGATTCACATGAAATGTATTGTGGTTTCCACTGGACTAGTTAATCTTTTTTTAATAGAATACCTTTTAATATTCTTTGACCAATTTTTTTGTGAGTGATTAAAATTAAAGAAATATAATTTATGATTCGGTTTATATGATAAAATGTCTTAATTATAGTGTTATTGCAATAAATAATAAATCATAAAAAGGTATTTAAATATAACATACATGGTTTTCCTTATTTATATAATTAGATTATGATTATGTATTGCTTGTATTAGATATTATTTAGTAATACAAATTGAACTTGTTAAATACGAAAATGGGATTCAGTTTAACACCCTAAAATGGATCCTTAAAGGGTGTTATTATCTACATACATTATGTAAGGGATGTTTTAATGGTTCTTTATTTTTTTCCATCAAACAGAATTTATTAATTTCTATAGGATTATTATTTATTAAGTGTGGACCTAATTTATTGGACTTTAATCACCATAACATTTTTTTAGGTGTTACCTCATTTTTTGTCAATTCATACAACATCAGTATTGTGCTAGCTAATTTTTTATAGTGCACTCAGATCATAAGAACATTTATTTTTCTTACTTAGGAGTATTTTCTCTTAATATGTATTGTTCGGGTTCTATTTTCCTATGCATGACTCATTGTCTCTAAAACTACACCCATGTTTTTATGTGGAGTCATGTATCATTTGTCCAATAATTTGAGGATGAGTATCCTAAAATGATATGTTTAAGAAAGATATAAATTCCAACTGAATTTTCTGCTTCTTAGTAGTTTGTATGGCCAATCTGTATTTCCCATTTTTTGATGTAAGACTTGTGGTGATGTCATCAAATTCTATAGTCATTCGAGTAATTTGAATCATAGACATATCTTCGATGAGGTACATTGGAAACCAAAATAAATATGTCCATGTATCCTATCGATGTTATCAGGTTTATGTCATTGTCTTGTGAAATCATAGTATATTAAGAAATGATATATGTGGTACCCATCATCTTGTTAAATTATGTCGTGAACCATTCATGTTTTGTCATTTTTTTCTCAAAATATGAGCTATTATTCACTAAATGTATGTCATAGGTGGAATAGTGTGACTAGCAAGTTATCAAGTATGCATAACTTTCCAAATGTTGGGATAATATTTCAAACAATGATCATGAGTTAAGAATTATTGGAAGTTATTTGGATTTTATGTCAAATGCTTGGACATATGGGAATGTGACTCAGATGTTCATCATGTGTTTATCAGGATGTAAATCTAATATGGAACTCTGGAGAGGCTGGTAATCTATATCATGTGGTTTAATTCTGGACAAGTGTGTTGGACACATCTAGTACCTTATTAGTTGTACATGGAGCATTTTTCATTGGATGAGTTCCTTTGTTATAAAATCAAATAATAAGGACACTCAATAGGATTGGAGTTTCATGTCAATTTTCGTGAAATGTTTCCTTCCATGTGGGAGTCACATAACAAAAAATATCCTTTTAATGGTATGTTCTAGTTTTGAATTCCCTTTCTAATGGTGGTTCTAGAATCATGTCTATTCATGTTAGGAACCACAATGGGGGATTCTTTTATAGGAATGAAACTTTCATATAAATTGATCATCAGGTATGGATCATGGGGGTTTTCCAAGAGCTATCATGGGATCCCTTATATAGTATGGTCTTTATGAGAATTTAATAGATAATGTGTCATAGATCTATTATTAAAATCATTTAAATCTTCAATGGGTACTCTATTCATAAGGAAGACCATGCCCCTATCACAAAATAATTTGTGTACGCTGATACACTGTTGGAATATTTCCATGGTAAAGTATTAATGTTCATTAAGATCATTGAGTGGTCTCTATCAGAGTGCTCCCTAGAAGGGTAGTTTTCTATAGAGGTTCTATTTGTTCCAATAGATACCTAGTTTCCCATATAGGAACACCATGGATAGACTTTAGAACACAATCTATTTTTCTTTTGACTTGAATTTTAGATGGTTTCCTCTTAAGATTCAGTCAATGTTATTTATGTAATGTGTCAGACTAGTACTAACATAACTCTTGTAAACACTGTATTTTTTACCTTGTATGAGAATCATTGGTCTCTAATCATTAACTTTGAGTTTAAAACATACTTAAATTGGGTTCATAAGGGGTGTTTTCTCCAGGGAAATCCAAATTTTCTAGGTCAAAATATTTTTATATGTTCATGCCATGGAACACTGGTGATATGTAAAGATTGGATAGAGATGTCACCACAATATGGTGATGGTACATGGTGACGGTATCTATGAAAATCTCTATTTTCCTTCTATAAAATTCTTGTGTTATGCTTTTGAGAACACCAATCATCTATGCCCAGTGTTTCAAGTATGGTATGTCTGTTATGGTTTGAACTATCTTACATTGTTATTATTAGTTAATGTTAGTTTAAAATAGATCAATTTATTCAATTGTGTCTCACGTGTTGAGTGTCTTTGAAAACTGTGGGCACGTTTTGGATGAAAATTCATATAGTAGATATAATTTTTTTCACTTTGGAGGTTCAATTCTAGAACCCATGGTGGAAGCACCAAAGGATAGGTAGTTTAAGGGGAAACAAATAATTTGTGCTTTTAGTTCAATAGATTGAGTAACAACCAACCAAATCTTCCTGTCGGGAAAGAAAACCAAGTGCTTATTTGGGTTTATATGGATCATGAACTTTGTTGTAAGGTGATTCTTGAAGGTTTGTAAGGTATAAAGAAACACAACATAACCCTTTCAAAAGAGATGTATTGTTTTGAGTAGGTTGGGTGAAGTTCTCTTCATTTTTCCCAAGGCTTACCAGGGAAGATAAGTATTAATGTAGGGATATTATAGAATCTCATGTTATTAGACCAGATAAAAATCCATATAATTTTAAATTTTATCATTTGTTGGATGGAACATGTTTTGGACATGAATTAGAATGTAATTTTGAGATTTAGAACACTTTAAGTTGTTGTTTCTCAGCTTAGGAAAATGTTTGACATGTTCATTGGGTACTCTATTTAGTTTCGAGAGTTCGATCTTCCAAACCACAATAGAATGAAGAGTTGATGGTGTTGAATGATTTGTATTAAACCATGTGGCCCCAATAGTTAACTATGTGTTCGAATCCATGGGTGTAGATGGCGTTACATGAGATGTGCATGGTTTACACAAACCATGCACCTAGAGAGCACTATTTATTCCACTTATGTAGTAACGTCACACAATTTATCACATGCTTGGTGAAATATTAGGAAAAACCATGTGGGGAAATTATGCGAGGTAGGGTTCCTAATAGCGGGATCCACACGGTTGGTGCACAGGCCAATAGTGTGTCCAAACCATAAACCTCATTGATGCAGTTAAATTATTCATTATACCCTCTTTCTTTGATCTTTTAATTTCCTCCTCCTTATCCAGTGGATCTAACTTCTCCTCCCACCAGTGAGCTCCCATATCCCATAAGCTAGTGAACTCAATTGCCCATATGTTTATCAACCATTTCAATATCCATTTGAAAAAATAGATAGCTCTTGGTAATCTCCTCCTTCTCATTTCTTTTATTTCACGTTTCCTCCTCCATCTATTTCTTTATTTTGGTATGAATCATTTACTCTATTTTCAGGGTGTTGGATGAATCATTCGATTTTATACGTTCATGGTTGAATCCACCCTCAATAATTGATGGGTGGAGCTCTACTACCCCGAGGATGGTAGTCTTTGTCTGTTCCAACAAATTTATTTCATTCTTTATTTTTTCTTGTTTTTCATCTCTTAGGACATCCTGGATATGCCTATAATAAAATTATTTTAATTAATCCATGTGGTATCACTATCATATTATGATCCAAACCAACATAGAATCACGTTATAGTATGATTTACTTAACTCAGACCACCTGAATGGTTGTGCTCAACATCTTGTGTCCTGATTTCCCTTTTTCCAAAATACACTTCAAACACAGTTGGGTGTGCCTTTGATAAAAAAATTTGTACACTATTAATTTATTTAAATTGGGTAAAGAGCCATATATCAAAAACCTCAACCCATTCCTTAGGAGGAATGGATGGATTAAATCAATGGTCCAAGTACTAATTGATAAGCCTCATTTCTTGAATGAACCAATAAAATGGTAAGTTCTTAACTAATATGAATTTCATTTAATAAATGATTTTAATCTTCTTCTTAATAGAATTAAAATGTTGAAACACATTTTGGGTCCCATTACACCTTCCATAAAATATAATTTTTGAGTTTATTTAAGATTGTAATTGTGAATAGTCAATTAGTGTTATTCCTTATGTAATATATAGTTTTTTCACTAGTTTTTCATTAAAAACTTCTACCTATTACTATATAAGTTATCGAGTTAAATGTAATGGACCTCTAGTTTACCCTATCAAATGTGTAATTTTTTTAATTTATTTACAATTTGGGCAGAGAGTAATACAATGGTTTTTGACGTAATGACCCCTTGAATGGACTCTCGTTCCATCTTTTTGAAATTTTTCATGTTTTATAAACATGATCGAGGAAACACCAATTATAAAACAGACAGTCTCTCTAAGTGTTACCTATTTTTAACTCTAAAAATGTTACATTGGTTCCATAGGGAGACCCCATGGATAGGCTCAAATTATTAATGGTTGTATCATGCCTTAATTGAGACTCTATCCTCAATTTTTGATACTAGGTTCGGAGTCAGAGGAAAGTACTTGACCAATCACACCCTCTTTTGAATGATACATGGGACTTCATCATTTCATCCACACCATTATAAACTGAACCACTTGAACAATGCATGGAATGTCCCTCCAGACTATCTGGGATGGGTTAATGGGGTCTCCCCATATTTTTCAAAGTGGTTTTCAAATTGAATTAAATAAAAGGTAAACAAATGATTTCAAAATAGAATTAATCATAGTATGAAAACATGGTGATGTTTATTCCAGTTTCAAAACCAATATTATGGATAGTCCATCTTCTTAAAAATTATCTCAACCAATTTACCATTGCATGATCCTTTTATATCAGGATCCTCGAGTTTGGCAGATGAATGTAAAACTATGGGGTATCCAAATAGAACCCATCAGAATTAATTTAGTTGTTAAATTTAGTTATTCATTTTAATTGTCAATGATCAAAATTTATTTGTTGTACTACACTAAATAAAATTTCCCAAACATATTGGTTTTTTTAATTTTGAGATTGTATCTTACACCTTGTTTTTGATCTCATTTAACTGGGGTAGCCAAACTAAAATCCTTGGTTACATGAACAGGATCCTTGGTTATCTTATTTTGGTTTCAGGCTTGTACATGGGAGTTAGTAGCACATGATCGGGATGGTACATGGGGTGCTATTATAGCTAGTTTTTGGGATTTTATTATTTTATTACATTTAATAGCTTATTTTTGTCTTTCTTCGTATACTTGTACCATCATTTATGAAACAAACATTGATATAAATTAATGTCGGATTCTTTTTTATTTAGTTCACATTAAATTTATCTCCCACTACCTTATCATTTCTCTATAAATCTTCTAATAATTTTAGTTGATTTAATTATAATTATACCGTTGTGCCTCTCTGATATCAATGGTATTTTCTCCCAACTGTATCAGCATTAAAGCATCACCGCTAGTCAACAGCCTCTGGCATACAGTGAGGTGCACTTGAGGCCATCTGGAAATTGGTTCTTCTACTATTCCATAGTCATTTGGTCAAGGAAATTACCATTATTTTAATAAAGTGGAGTTAATTTTTTAATTCTATTTTTCCAGAAATTTGTTGGGTAATATTTTGTGATTTTTCTAAAATAGTTGATGTTTGGGTGAATAGTGTTGTACTCTAATTTATGGTGTTTAACGTTAAAATTAATAAATGAATAACTGTTTTGTGGAAGATGTATAGATAATGTATGTTACCACTAGTTCAAAATCATATGCCCTAGTTACTATATTCAGTCACATGAAAAAAACACTATTCAATCTCTTGAGAAAAAAAAATGATTTATATAACCAAAACCAACCCTCTCCTACACTATAAATAACAACCCAACCACCCCTTCTCTAGAAACATCCAAATCCATTAAGATTCTATATATTCAGACCATTTCATCTCCCAATCCTCTCCCACCTATTTTTTATGAGTAGTCATTCCAAACATCCATTTCCAAATCCCGTAATGAGTTTTTCATGAAGGTGACACTCTAGAGGTAAATACTTCTCTCTCTATATCCCTATACCAATTTCTTTTATTTTCTTATCCTTCCCTCAAATCCCCTTTCCAATGTGGCATGATAACTCTAATATCATTTATATACTAGAATGTAATTATATTAATGGTATTTTAATCATCATTTGTTTTGTCCTTCCCTTTTCATTATTAAAATGAAATCATCATTTGGGATTTTCGATTTACTACCTTTATGGATGAGAACATTTCGTTTTTCAATTCGACCGTCAAGCTTTTTCATTAAATCATTTTGATAGTTAAAAAATTCCGTAATATATGTAATAAAGCTTATCTAATTTCATGGAACGAAAATATATATATATTATTAATTAATAAGATAAAACTTGTATACAATGATTGCCAAATACCAAATTAATCTAAATGGCTATCACGAACACTTTATCTTTTGAATAATCATCATATATAGAAGAAAAAAGGTATATAAGACTAGAAAATATTCAATAAGTTAATTAATAACAAATAATTTCATCTTTGGATAACTATTTCTAATTTATGTGATCCTTAGTACATTTATAAATGTTAATCAATCCAGAAAGAAAAAGAAACGAACACTCTTGAATGGTGAAATTGAATCTTATTACTCATTAAATATGATATTAATGAACTTTATGAAGTTATACAAAATAAAATAAATTTTTCAAAATTATTGAACTAAATTATTAATGATCCTAATATCATTATCCATGGAATTAACTACAATTAAAGAAAACGATCAGGCATATAGTAAGGGATTTCTTATATACCATTTATTTAAGTGATAACTACCATATTTTACACTATTTTTTATATGTGGTGAAGCGCCCATACCCTAGAAACTCGGATTCAGGGAATTATTTTATCACATTGGAATGATTAAAAGGAATCAAATCATAAAGGACCAATCATTTTTACAGTCTTGGAAATCCATATTTCATACATGCTACCCATAATACATGGAGAAATATAAAATAAAAACATGATACTTACTAAAATGAAATAAACTGCATACTTGAATATTGTTTCAATTACTTCTTCATCATAAACTATGGAATAGAAAAATAATAAGGGTGAGCACAAATGCTCAGTAAGGGTATGTATAGGGGAATCAATAATGAATCAATATGAATAAAATTACACGTAAAGTTAAATAACTACTAAAACATTCCATTAAAATAGCTAGATGTTGAAAAATCAATATCTTCAGGTAAGAAGATGAAAAGGCTTTATATTTCATCAATGAATTGAAAATAAAATGCATCTATAGATATTCTAAGGTAGAATCTCCTAGAAAATTAATAACAATAAAATTCTCAATAAAGATGATGATTAATTATCAAACTTCATGTTTCCCAAGAATATGACACTATTACCTTCTAGATACAGTTTAACATTTTGTAATTTTTCTAACTAATTTGTCCAATTATACTACTAATTCCTTGAGGGCATTTCATTAATGTTTCCCCAAATCATAGTGCTTAACTTAAACTATCCCCAACCCATGTATTTCATTTCAAAATCACTCTTCATATATCAAATAAATAATACGCCTTATCAAGTATCCATATCAAATAAATAATATCCATTTATCAAAAATACGTCATTGTAAGATATGTAACAAAAAAGTGTTTTGACATTTAAAAATTTTTGAGGAAAAATAATATTTAAACATTACAATGTGTCACATAGCACATTAACAAATTTATATCATAATTCCCCATGAATTAAATAAAACATATAAAATAATCATAATAAATATATTTTTCATATATCATCTCAATGGGAATTAAATACACCAAATATAGATGAGTTGGTGTCTAAAATAATAACTCTTAGGGGAACGAAAATTGAGACGAAATATCATACCTTATCATTCGTTTGGGTTATATGGTCCTCAGCCACCTGTATAGTTGTTTAAATTCTGTTAATACATAATAATAAAATTATTCATTTTTATAATATCATATATTATCTTATTATAATGTTTTATTTCCCATTTGTTCACAATTAGTCATTATTTTCACTATTCCGGGTGTTGCTTAGTTTTCTCAATTATGTTTTTGACTAGTCAATTGATACTACTATTAAATAGATAATGATTTCATCATATAAAAAATTTAAACCATGAATTAATTATATTATAAATTTAATATACTTTTATTTATATATTTCTATAATATTTGGAGATTAGAAATTAAATGCACTGTTCATGAAGACGGTATGTCGTATATACGCATTAACTCCACTTTCATTTCCCTATTGTAATAAAATAATGATTAATAAATTATTCATATGTTTATTATAATTGTAGCATCATATATATGTTATATAATTTAAATAATTATATTAAAATCATCCTTTATTAATTCTATGTAGGTCATGAATGAGTCATATCGCATTGAGGGGGAAGTAGTCCACAATTTCTCAAATGAAATTATCATTTTTAAAAAAGTTTGAAAGCATAAAGATATGTTATAAATAAAACATAAATAAGTATACATATTTTATAAATATCATATATAACAAATATAAACATATTTTTTATCATAATGGAAACCATGGTAGGTGGTTATGAAAGATAAACAATCATCGTTTCATGCAGTAGTAGTTCTCCACACATAAAAATAGTATGTTTGTTACCCATTAGATGGAAGTATGTGTAGGTGTAGTTTAAAAAAATTAAATCAAAACATAATAGTATATTTGGGAAACTTTTTTCCATATAGTAATGGGATAATTATATTTTAGGGTGTAGATAAAAAAGAATAAAACTAAAAAGATTATGTATATTACCTCTTAATCGGGTAACTCCATTTGGTTTTCACCAAAAGGATTCCTTGGATAGATTTATTCCAAAATAAAGTCCTCTAGGTACAAACTAGATATTTCTATACGAACAAATTTATCATTTTTTCATGCATTGAATTGTTTCGAATTGATCTATTTAAACAAGATTCATAGTATAGTGATGTAATATATCAATCTCGGAAAGCATATTCAAGGGTAAACTTAAACCATATCCCTGACACTTAACTTATCCAGAAGATTATGATGCATCACATTGTTAGAATGTTTACTAGATTCCAAAACGAACTTTCTTATAGCCTTTAATAAATATGAAGTAGCTCTAAATTTACACATTCATATAATGTGAATAACTTCATCATGTATCCTATTGAAATATTTTAATACCTCAAATCACCATAATCTTAATTTGAAACATTCATTATTCATTATTCCATTTTATAGAAACATTTTGTTAGATATATCCCATAAATCCAAAACTGTAGTAACTTTCATCAATGATAACATAGACCAATTGTCGAAGAGTCATTAATTAATTTCAGTGTAGTCATTACTCTTCTAAAAAAATAATTTTTCATCATAATATCTACATTATAAATATATTAATGGTTTTCTTCCCTTGTATAGTGTTTTTTAAATGATTAGCTTTGTACTTGATAACGTTTCTTGGTACCATTAAGTATATGATCTAAAATCCATAAAAATTTATTATAGTACAATACATATATATTAAATAATTATTAGTAATTTTATATTACTGATAAAATATTCAAAAGAAATAATTATTGAATACGCATATCAATCATTCCACTTCATTTTTGGTAGTAAAATAACTTAATCATTATCCATTAGTATCATTTGGGTTTATTCCTTTGATGCTTGGGACATTAATTCCCAAATTTCCCATATGCTATCATTTGAAGCATTGTACATTGGATCCTTTTTAATCGCTTTGAAATAACAAACATGGTGTAATTTATCAACACACTTATAAAAAACTCACATTCCTTTCAATCATGCACTGGCGTGTTTCTTGCTAAATTTATTGCATGTCGGAAAATTCTTCTTTCTCTTCATCGTCTTTGGTGCATTCAATTTCTCAAGGTGCTAAAATGGCCTCTTATTTCCTTGGATTCATTCAAAGACATAGGAATTTTATAATTATATATATATCTTATAAGGACATTGTATATTGTATTATAGGATAAAAATTATTGGGAGACTATTTACCTTTGAAATGTTGGCTTAATACCATAAAAAATATGATATTTTTTACACATTAGATTATGTGCATTGGTGGACATAACATTTTATCTTCTAGGTTCCATTTCTAAATAGTGGAACACAAGAGATTTAATCATAAAATCATATATCATCCCACAACTAGTTGAACACTTACATAAATAATTTTTTTTATACATATCTAATCACATAATTGTCAACACAGTTTCATTGGGGATATCTTTACTTTCAAGTCCTTCATAATGGTGGGTAAAAAAATATGAATTATCTTATGTTTATCACACATGAGTGTCAAACCTGGTGTGTTGTAAGGCCAATTTTCATGTTCCAAGATACCCTGAGTAACACCAGGAACACATTATCAGAGTTATTACTCCAATGTAAATCTGTTCCAGAACCACACCCACTTGCAGTATCCATATAGTTATGTATTGATAGAAATACCCTCAGGAACTCTTCCTTACAAATATTTTAAGATGATCTTAATTAATTATCCTTGATTTATGTCTATGTTTTTTCTCCCATATATGGTTTTCCTAAATCCAGTTTCCTTGTTTTAATCTAAACTTCCTCTTATACCAACTATAATGCTCTGACCCCTGAATCCTAGAGTCGGTCTATTATTTTGTTACATTGGCATGATTACAACGAATCAAATCCCGAATGACCAACTAATTTAGTAGCATTGGACATCCAGATTAAAATAATGAAACCCATAATACATTGGTAAATAGAAAATAGAAACGTGATATATAATAAAATGAAATAAACTGTATCCATGAATGCTTCTATGAAGATTTATTCTTTATAACATGGGGAAAGGAAATAGAATAAGGGTGAGATCAGATGCTCAGTAAGGCTATGTAAAGCATAACCAACAATGAATCAATAAGAATAAATTAACATGGAAAGTTAAAATAACTAATAACACATGGAATTCAAAAACTAGAGAAGTAAATATCAACAAGGCAATGTAAGAAGATGAAAACACATTTCATTTTATCAATGAAATAAATATGTAATGCATTTATAGATATATCGATAAAAAATTTCATGGCTAAATAATAATAATAAAAATATACAAAAACAAAATTCTTAATTATCAGATGTAGTTTTATCTATGATCATGATAACATTACCTTTAAGATAGAGTTCAAAGTTATCTCTTTTGGTCAACTAATTCATTCTATGAGACTAATGATGCAATGCAGGGCTTTTATTACTAGTCCCCAACCCATAGCGCTTATCCTAAATGGTCCCCAAACCATATATTGAATGTCAATAAAATTCATCATATATCCAATAAATAATGCACCTTATAAAATTTTCATATTGAATAATGAATATGAATTTATCAATAATACCTCATAAGGGGGTATGCAAAAATAAGGGCTATTGATAATAAACTAATCTTGAGAATAATAATATTTGAACATTCTAATGTGTCACATAACATATTGAAAAATTTAAATGATAATAACACATGAATTAAATTATACATATAATATCATTAAAATATGTATATTTATGAGATAACATGTCAATGGGTAGTATTTACACCAATTAAAATTCAATTGGTTCACAATAAAAATATATCTCAATAGAAAGTAAATTGATATAAAATACAGTCGCTTATCATTAAATTTTGTTCTGTGGCTTTTATCATATTATGTAGTGGTTTAAAATGTGTTAATATTTAGTATTAGAACCATATTAATGTTTCTAATATCATATATTAACTTCTTATAATATTTTATTACCCTCTTTCTAACAATAATTCATTATTTTCACAATTTTGGGTATTACTTGCCTTGTTTTATGAAGTATGTTTTTGAATTCTCAATCTGTTCCTGTTAATAGGATCATGTATTAATAATCATAATATTGTATACCATGACTTAAATATAATATATATTCATTATATCTGTATTTATTATTTTATATAATATTTAGATAATATAATTGAGCAGCATCGTTCATGGAGATGATAGGTCGTATGTACACATGGACACTATATTCATTTCATTGTTGAATTAAAATAATAAAATTAAATTATTTATAAGAATATTATAATTATAGTATCATATATAGTTTATACACTTTATATAGGTTCATTAAACCGTCCATTAAGCATTCCATTTATGTCATGAACATGTCATATCACTTTGAGGGGTTGTAGTCCACATTTCATTAATCAAAATTATTGTATTTACACAAGTTAGAAATTAGAATGATATGTTCTCAATAAAAATTAAATAATAATAAAGACATTATAATTTTCATATATAACATTAATAAACATATTTTCTAGCATAAATGGACTCCATGATAGGTGGTAAAGGAAAAAATGAACAATCATCATTTCCTGAGGCAACAGTTTTCTATATGTAGAAAAATATGTTTATTTCTGATTAGATGGAAGTGGTTGTAAGTGTAGGTAATATAGTTAAATAAAAACGTACTAGTATATAAAGGATACTGATTTTTTATATAAATATATAATAATGATATTTGAGGGGTTGAATCATAGAAATGAATCTAAAAATCGCAAGGAAGTTTGTTGCCTCATAATCAGGTAAGTCTATTGGGATTGTAACAAAAGGCTTACATAGATCGATTTATTCCAAAATAGAGGCCTATAGGTAGGGTTTATTGATAATGGGAGACTATATATAATATTTTTAAATATACAATGTTGATTTATATGTGTGAAGAATGGGTAGAGTGCTTTCCTTTTTATAGTAGAGTTTGAGTATCGCTCTTATAAATACCAAAATGTATTCATTAATGGGAGGTCTAAAATTCCTAATGTTCCTAAATAATGTGAAAATATATATTATATGTGAATTATGTATTATTAAAACCTCAAACACACAAAAAAATATAAATTTTTTAAAAAATATTTATCTTTTAAGATTCCCAAAGTTTGTTATTTTTGTTTTTATTAAAGCATCTAATTTTCTAATCTAATTAATTTGTCCATTATGACTAAACTAAAGTGATATTTATTAGAAAATTTAAATCAATTAAATTATTAATAGGATATATAATTTTAATTATAAAAAATACCCTATGTTTAAGAAATTAATTTTAAAACGGTTCAGGTTAGGCGCTATAATAGAGCTTCAACCCAGGCCTTGTTAACATTGTTTTTATAGAATATGGGTAAATATGTTAATTATTAAATTTCAATTGGTAGATTGATATACCATATTTAATATTTATTTAAACGAAAAAATAACATTTCATAATAAATGTTTTTTAGTAATTTTAAATTATTTAATAAAATATCTTTTATTGTAAAATAATTTTAATGTCAATTTTTGACATTATTTATTTAATTTTAAATTTAAAATTACAAAACAATATTGGAATTCAAATATACTAATTTTGATTCTATTTAACATTTTATATTCATCCAAATAAAAAAATAAAGACAATAATTCAATAAATTCACTTCACTTTTGTAACATTCTGGTTCCCAATGTCGCCCAGAGGTGCCCCATACCAGGATGTTCACGTGGCCTCAAAAGAATTTCCCTAAACTCCAGAGGCTTCTGACTTGCATTGAGGGCCTTGGGTGTGGTGTCTGGGAAACTATGCCCTCATTGGCAGAGTAACGCAATTGAAACAATAGATATACAATAGCGGAAGTAGTAAAATCATGAAATAAGTAAACAATGGAAGACTAGTGAAAATAAACAACTGGATCACATATATATAATGATGCATGATACATATGTATAGGATAGAATCTAGACAAATCACAATGCTATAATATAGTAGTAAACCAAAGTACAAAACAAAACAGATAAACTCCATCAGCATCGCAAGCCTCAGCTTGGTCCCATGCTCTCCAGCTCTATAGAAATCAAGTAGCAGAAGTAGAAGGGAGCTTTCCCTTATCCATACCTTCAATATTATAATTTTATGGCCCCAAAAGCATGACCCAAACAGGTTGAGAGACAAGTCACAATAGGAAACCACCCGAATATTTGTGCCTAACAGTCAATGAATATATATGGCAGTCAATAAGACAAAAGATGTTGTGAAGACATAAGTACTCCAATGTAAACAGTTATATAGTTTCAGTTATAAACATTGAATTTCATGTATTTAATCAACCAAAAAACAAATACAAGAAAACCTTTGGGTAGTTCTCACAACCTAACCCCTATGGTTCACAATACAAGAGATGATATAGCAAAGCCTCACTGAGGAAGAACTCACCATAAAATCCCCCTCTAGTCATTTATAATCAAAGACTCTCATGATGCACTCAATGTCAATTCCCCCTATAGAGTTTTAATGGTAACCTAGAGATGTTCTGAGGAAGCACTCAACGTCAATTCCTCCTATGGCATTATAATGTAACTATAGACACTCTGAGGGAGAACTCAATGTCAATCCCCCTTTGGTCTCACATCTTGATAATTAAAACAGACACTGTGGGAAATCCTTCAGCATCAACTTCCCCTATGGTCTCACAAAACCATGTTCTCACAACCCCATGTAAATAAATCATTCACAAACAATAATAAGTATCCAAATTAAATCTCAATAAATACATGGATAAACAGTTAAAACAAATCATTTCATGTCAAATCATAATCACTCCACCCAAAAATATTTGGCATGGAAAGCAAGAAGGGTCCTAACAGGCAAGGCTAGACCAAATGGTCAAAAACATGAAAAACATGGGAAAACATCCATTGTTTTTGTAAGAACCCAGTTTTTGCTGTGAAAAACTTTGGAATATTGTTGATGATATTCCAGAGCAGCACCTTCAGATGGCGTGCGATTCCGGGCCCCGGAGTGGCTAGAATTAAATTTTCAGTGCGTTCACACTGGAAATGCTAAATAAATGAGATAACTCCTAAACAGAGTTCCGGATCAGGGATCCGAGTGTACAGATGGGTTTGGAATGGGATGTTTACCCTAGGGAGGACATAAAACTTGTCGGCGGGGGATATTTGGACCCCTCTCCCGCTTCTGGAATGTTAAACGGATTAATTAATTAATTAATTAATTCGTTTAATGGAGAAACGCCAGTATCTCTTAAACAGTGGCTCGGATTGGAAAACTAAGGGCACCGTTGAGTTAGGAGCGTGCCGTTTACCCTTAGAGGGGTATAAGTTTCGCGGGCGCGGGCCGTTTGTGAAAAATGGCCCCAGGGGCGTTATCGTAATTCGGCGGCCTCGGGCTCTATGTTTGATAACTTTTGAACGGGGTCATGGATTAAAATTATGAGACCTCCGTTGTGCTCGAAGCATCGTTTTTACCCCAGGCACACCCTCCTCTTTGTCTGCTTCGGGAGCGGAGTCGGGGGAGTGCCGGGCAGGGTGTTTAAGTGTTTTTATTTAAACACGCACCCCCCCCCTTCTTCCTCTTCTTCTTCTTCCGCACAACCCCTCCCCTCCCTTCCTCCTTTCCGGCGAGCTCTGGCGAGCTCCGGCGAGCCGACACTGGCGAGGTGGCTCCGACAAGACGATGGCGCGCGGCGGATCGCGCGGGAAGCGTCGGGCGAAGCCCAACGAGGTAGGCGGATTTGAGTTTTTCTCCCCTTCCCCGTTTTAATCCTTATTCATGCTCAATCGCACCAATGGATCGTCGAACAAATCCCGTGGTTGCGTAGATCCCGTGCCGATCTTTCCGGAAAGCTATACGGATCAAAATTTCGACCACCGGATCGTTCCCGGTGGTCCTTGGAATTTTTCTGGTCGTGAGGCCGGTTTCCGGCGAGGGCCGAAGGCGGCAGACGGTGGCGGCGCGGGGCGGAGCGCGGCGCAGCAGGGCGGTCGGCCGGGGGCTTCGAAGGCGGCGGCGGCGGCGCCTGCCGGGAGGTGGCGGCAGCCTTCGGCGGCGGCTACCGAGAGCCGGCCGCGGCGCCAGCCGGGGGCGCCGGCAGGCAGAAGAGACGGGGGCCGCGAAGCGCGCTGCCCCGTGCGTCGACCGCAACCCTTGTCTTGCGGGTTGCTGTGGGGAGTCAACCGGCCGCAAGGCGGCCGGTCGTCTGGACCAAGCCGCGGCCAAGCTGGTCGCGGTGGGGTGAACAGGACCCGCAGCTAAGCCGTGGGCCGGCCCTAACAGGGCGGACCGGCCGGTCCGGGCCGGTCTGGCCCAAGGGGCTTTGCCCCTCAGACTTCGGACGCCCGTATTTCGGGCTACGGGCGTCCGTTTTGCGTGCTGTCTACGGCAGCGCGGAGCTTACATCGAGGCGAAGCTTCTGAGATTGTTTGGGGAATTTTAAATTCCCGAAACGAGGGGACGCTAAGGCGCGATGCGTCCTTAAGTGGACGAGCGTTTTTCCGGGATTCTTGTTTTGGACGGTGCGGACGCGTCCGACGTCCGTTTTAAGCGCCGTCATTGGCGTTGGAACCCTGGCGTCGAGGCTGAGGTTTACAGGGTGGTTCGGGGCATTGAGGCTGGAGTTGAGGCGCGGGCCCCACGACCCATCTTTTGAGCTACGTGCAGCTTCTAGCGACTTTTTCCTTGGTCGTCCGTTCGGGGCGTGCGAGCAGTCGTTGTTGGGTGTTTTTCCGAGGGCGTCACGTAGGCGCAGTCTGCCCGCCCTAATTCGGCACGATGGTGCAGGGCCCACGGGGGCCATTCCAGGAGTTGACGGCGATTTCCAGTTTTATTACCGGGCAACCATTTTGGACGAATGAGTAGTCCATCTTGTGTGCTTTTTCGAGAGGATCGCAACGGTGCGATCCGTTCGTGGGGTTTCGGGACCGGGTTGCGGGTCCCACGTGGAGCCGCTCGTGTGCGGTGTGCCGGAATGCATCTTTATCTCCGGATACCCGTTCTACTCAAGCGATTAGTGCTTTCGACGTGTTTTCAGAGAGTATTGTGATGTCGCAGTCCACCCAACCTCTTTTGGAGATGTGGTGTGGGTCCAACCCGACAGGGCTACGGTGAATAGTACCTTTTTCACCAGGTGGACATTTTGGGTGATTGAGTAGTCAATCCCGTGTGTTTTTCCGAGGGGATCGCAGTGGCGTGATCCGTTGGTTCATTTTCGGGATTCTGGGGTGGGCCCCCATGCGGGTTGGTCACAGTGAATAGTACCTTTTCCACCTGTTGACCGTTTCGAGCGAGTGAGTAGTCTAACTCATGTGTTTTTCCGCAAGGATCACAACGGTGTGATCCGTTTGGTTGTATGGAGCCTCTTGCGTGATCTTGAGAAATGTGGAAGAACGGAAGGTGCTTTAGTGGTGGTTCGCCCTACTTTGTTTGTAGCGGACCTTTGGCGAGTGATCACGTGCACTCCCGTGTGAGTGATGTAAATGTTTGAGGTGACGTGGTTGGTCGTGCCTGGGCCTTTGAGGTGGAGTTGTTACGTCACGCCTTCACGTTGACGTTGGGTGCCAGGTGCACGATAGCCTATGGGCTGGAACGAGGTATACTCTGGGAGTATACAGAAGCGCTTGGAGGTACGTGTGGTTTGTACCTGAGACGTTTGTGCGCTCATTGGGGGTTGACTTGGGGCCACACGCCGTGTGGGCCCCATGTGCGTGCCGTGTTCTGCTTGGCGTACTTGGACCTCTCGCGGCATAGAGGGTCCCTTTGTGCTCTTTTTTTTGGCTAGCAGGGTGGAGTTTATTTCCCCTGGCTTTTTGCGTTGGTTTGACCAGCAGGGTTGAGTGGTCTCCCCCTGGTTTCATCCTTGGTGGATTGGCCGGTAGCAGTGCTAGCCACCAAGTGTTGGGACATGCGCTGAACCCCTTAGGGTGAGTTTTACTGGAGTCGGGGTGGTTGCACGATACCCACTCCGCGTTAGGTTGGCCAGTGTTGTACCCTTCAGCGGATGTGGCCAGAGCAGTTCTGAGTTTTACCCTCCAGCGGGGCTGGGCAATGGGTTACTCATTGGCTTCTAGAGTCTACCCTCTAGTAGAGACTGGGTAGTGGGTCACCCGACACTTTCAGGGTCTACCCTCCAGCAGAGACTGGGCAGTGGGTCACCTGACACTTCGGGTCTACCCCTCCAGCAGAGACTGGGCAGTGGGTCACCCGATGACCTCTTAGGGCCTACCTTCCAGCAGGGCTGGGCAGTGGGTCGCCCATCGTCTAGTTCCAGGTCTACCATCCAGTAAGGCTGGGCAGTGGGTCACCTGTCGACTTATCCCAGGTCTACCCTCCAGCGGGGGTTGGGTAGTGGGTCGTCTGATGATGTAATTTGGTTTACCCTCTAGCAGGGGCTGGGCAGTGGGTCGCCTAATGATGTGTTAGGGTTTACCCTCCAGCAGGGCTGGGCAGTGGGTCACCCAATATCTGAATATGGTTTACCCTTCAGCGGGGCTGGGTAGTGGGTCGCCTGACGATGTATTAAGGTTTACCCTCCAGTAGGGCTGGGCAGTGGGTCACCCGATGATTGGTTATGAATTACCCTCCAGCAGGGCTGGGTAGTGGGACACCTGTTAGTATTCCAGACTCAGTCCTTTCTACCAGGCTAGTCTGTGGCTTTTCCTCAGTGTTTACCGGAGCGGGACCCTTGGTTGTATGAGTCGGTGATGGAACGACTTTGGCTTTGAGGAGACCTCTCGACTACAGGGCAGTGATGAGGTTTGGTTTGACTTTCCCTAGAACTCTCAAGTTCAATGGGCGCTTTCCCCACCGAGACGCATTCTTGTGACGCGATCTAAAACCGTGCGGGCATGTCAGTGCCACCCAAAGCGGATAGTATTGAAGTGCGGTGATTGAGCCCCTTGGCTTGCGGTTTGGGGAAGACATGCGGGATGCTGGGCATCGATGGAGTTTCTTCTGGGACTGTTGGCGACACCTTTCTTGGGATGAGCTACGGGATAGAGATCCCCTTATGAGTTTGTTCGGGCTTCATGGCAGATCATAAGGATATGTATATACCTTGTTTCTGGTACCCACTTCTTGGGTTAGGTTACTCTCCTTCCAAGCGAGGGGAAGACGCGTGGGGTATGCCACATTCTTTCCGTGTCTAGCTTCTCGTGGTTGGATGAGTCTACTCTCCTGTTATAGGCAGCGAAGACTTGACGATATGTTCATCTTCTCACCATTTCCAGCTCCTTGTGCCTTGACGAGTCTACTTCCTTTCTATTTTTTGGGTTGAGCTGGACTCTTACTGCACTTTCAGTTATACTCCTCTACTTTTCTGTTCGCTCTACCTCTCACCCTTCGGTATCTTATTTGTTGCTCCCTCGAGCCTTCGGGGTATCCTACTGAGTATTTTTATACTCACCCCTGTTTGGGATTTGCCCGCACTTGGTGTTCCCTTGCAGACGACGGACAGGTGGAGCATGACTTCGGTGGAGCGTAGAAGCATGGAAGCTTGGACCGTGTGAGGTGGTCGTGGCCGGGTTCTAGGTGGGATGTGAGACATGTCATTCTTTGTTACATGTTTGTTGCTGGGTTGTGGAACCTTTTCGGTTGGGTGCTGTTTTGCCACTTTTCTTTTCAGTTTGTACTTGTACTTATAGAGGTCGATGCACTTTGTGGTACTTATATAGAAGTTGCCCTTTCTTTTTACTCTGCTTGTCTCTTCTTTTACTCTGCACTTTTGCATTGAGGTTGCTGCGTGCGTGTGTTCAGGTACTTAGGCAAAGGCCTACCTGAGTTGTTGTGCCTTCAGTGCTGGTCGCCAGCCCCTGGCCTATAGAGGCGGGCCTGGGGTAGTTGCGGCTCAAGCCCGGGTAGGGTCGGGTCGTGGCAAAGTGGTATCAGAGGTGGTTCGTTCCTTGGGATGTTATGTATATGTCCCTAAAAGAGGAATTGGTTGAGATATAGGGCAATGGTGTTAACGTGTCTTGAGAACGGCTCTCAGGCCAGGGAGTCCAGTGATGGTGCGGCGGCCGACATATCCATTCACCAGGACCTTGATAACCCGCTTGTCGACTCGGCATGCTGAGACACTTGTTACAGGGAATTTTTTTGTGCATCACATAGGATTGAGTCTTTGACTGCCCTTCTTGAGTCAGCTCCCCATCGTTGTTGTTGTGGTATATACCTATATGCTCATCTGACCGCAGCACTCCTTGATAATATTCAAGAGGCCTCCGCGAAGACAGCCAGCCCAGATACCAGTTTGGGTTCGTGACGATGACCCTATGATCTATGAGGCCATAGTCCAGGACCCATCGTGTGAGCCCCTTTCTCCGGGTGGGCCGGGTAGTAGCACCCCCACCTGTTGTGCAGTAGACAGTTCCATCAGAGCAGGCTGAGCCTGAGCACAGGTTGAGCGCGCTCTGTGAGTTCCAGCGGCAGAGACCGCTGAGGTTCAGTGGTGAGCCAGACCCTCAGGTAGTAGAGGGTTGGCTAGAGGCAGTGGTTTTCCATTTTTAGGCTTGTGCGGATGCCGACAGATCAGAGAGTGGCTTTGGCAGCCATCCTTTTCCCTGGATCGGCTTGGCGTTGGTGGAGTCTGGTGACTCAGCTTCTTGACGAGTTGTCGCTTTCGTTGGATGACTTCTAGCTGTTGCTCTGTGAGGAGTTTTTCCCCTCCTACTTGCGCTCTGTTCGGATTCAGGAGATCCTTCAGTTTCAGCAGGGAGGGATGACGGTGGCCGAGTACATGGCTAGTTTTGCAGACCGTGCACGCTTTTACCCAGACTTGGTCCATGAAGACATCTTCCGAGCGCGGAAGTTTGAGCAGGGTCTCCGCTGAGAGATTCATGCTTTCATAGAACCCTCGGGAATTTCCACGTATGTCGGGGTGCTAGATCAGGCGCTGGTGACAGAGGGCTTCCTATCGCGTTCTAGCGTTGGTGGTGGCAGCAGGCACGTTGGAGCCGAGACGTCTGTCGCAGCTAGTGGGCGTCGGCAAGCAGAACCTCGATGCAGGTGGCCTTTCCACTGCCGATATCGGAGACATGGTCGTACACCATAGTGGTGCCAGATGGAACTAGGGCGGCCCAAAGAGCGCCGGTGCTATGCTTGTGATGGGCGAGGTCACTTGGCACGAGACTGCCCGACCCGAGTTGCTGGGAGCTTCGGGTAGGCAACAGACGCACCACCACGATAGAGGCAACATCGTGATCGGAGTAGTACCCAGAGAGGTGGTTCTAGCAGAGGAGTGGGAGGAGCTGGAGGTGTGGGATGACGTTGCGAGATCTCCCCATCACCACTAGGTTGTTCCACGTCAGGCTCTGGGAGATGACGGTTGGGACCGCGGGTAGCCACGAGCTTCGGATGTCTACGATCCTGTAGAGCATGGGGTGGTGAGAGTCACCCCTAAAGACTCTTCTATTTTTTCCAATAGAATTGTTAGGCTCTGCATGTGAAAGGCTTTTCTCCCTGTTCCTTGTTTGAGGTGTTACCAGGATGACGCAGGGCGTCGGGTGTAACCCTGTGTTGGTGAGGAAAAAGGCGTGAGACCTTTTCCTTTAGTCGATGGTGTTGACTCCTTCGCCTTTTGAGCGTGTAAGAGAGCATCGACAGTGGAATCTTGCGTGAATAGATATCCATGGGTGTTTCACCATATGGATATTCTAAAGGAGTGAATCGTCGGGCCTTGTTTCCGGTGCGGGCAGTGATTCTAGTCGCGGCGTGCGATGTATAGGTTTGACCGGCGAGGTGAGCTACCCCCAAGGGCCTTCGGGCCATTTGAAACCGTGAAAAGGGATGGCGAGGTACCCTAACGCCTTGCCCTAACCCTGAATTCTGGAGTGGGTGCATGACATCGGCAATGGCCGACCTCGCGTGAACAGATCAATCCTTTGGTTTGTGTGTGGTGGTACAGATCTGTGCGTGGGTTCTTCTGGGTATGGGAATGCCAGGTGTGGGCTTAGTACCCTGTATTGCTCCCTAGTTTTTCTTTTCGAGGGACGCAAAGCTTGAAGGAGGGAATGCTGTAAGAACCTGGTTTTTAATGTGAAAGACATTGGAATATTCTTGATGATATTCCAGAGCAGCGCCTTCAGACGGCGTGCGATTCTGGGCCCCGGAGTGGCCGGAATTAAATTTTCAGTGCGTTCACACTGGAAATGCTAAATAAATTAGATAACTCCTAAAAGAAGTTCCAGATCAGGGATACGAGTGTACGGATGGGTCCAGAATGGGATGTTTACCTTAGGGAGGACATAAAACTTGATGGCGCGGGATGTTTTGACCCCTCGCCCGCTTCTGGAACGTTAAATGGATTAATTAATTAATTAATTAATTCGTTTAATGGAGAATTTCTAGTATCTCTTAAACGGTGCATCGGATTGGAAAACCGAGGGCACCGTTGAGTTCGGAGCATTCCGTTTACCTTAGGAGGGCTATAAGTTTCGCGGGCGCGGGCCGTTTGTGAAAAATGGCCACATGGGCATTTTGGTAATTCTGTGGCCTCGGGCTCTAAGTTTGATAACTTTTGAACGGGGTCTCGGATGAAAATTCCGAGACCTCCGTTGTGCTCGAAGCATCATGTTTACCCCAGGGACACCCTCCTTTTTGTCTGCTTCGGGAGCGGAGTCGGGGTCGTGCCGGGCGGGGTGTTTAAGTGTTTTTATTTAAACACACACCCCCCCTTCTTCCTCTTCTTCTTCTTCCTCACAACCCCTCCCCTCCCTTCCTCCTTTCCGGCGAGCTCCGGTGAGCTCTGGCGAGGCGACTCCGGCGAGATGGCTCCAACGAGACGATGGCGTGCGGCGGATCGCGCGGGAAGCGCCGGGCGAAAGCCCAATGAGGTAAGCGGATTTGAGTTTTTCTCCCCTTCCCCGTTTTAATCCTTATTCATGCTCAATTGCACGTACAGATCGTCGAACAAATCCCGTGGGTTGCGTAGATCCCATCCTGAGCTTTCTGAAAAGCTATCCGGATCAAAATTTTGACCACCGGATCGTTCCCAGTGGTCCTTGTAATTTTTCCGGCCCGTGAGGCCGGTTTCCGGCGAGGGCCGAAGGCGGCAGACGGCGGCGGCGCGGGGCAGAGCGCGGCGCAGCAGGGCGGTCGGCCGGGGGCTTCGAAGGAGACGGCGGCGGCTGCCGGGAGCCGGCCGCGGCGCCGGCCGTGGGCACCGGCAGGCAGAGGAGACGGGGGCCGCGAAGCGCGCGGCCCCGTGCGTCGACTGCGACCCGCGTCTTGCGGGTCACTGTGGGGAGTCAACCGGCCGCAAGGCGGCTGGTTGGCTGGAGCAAGCCGCGGCCAAGCTGGCCACGGCGGGGTGAACCGGACCCGCGGCTAAGACGCGGGCCGGCTGTGCGGACTTGGCCGGCCGGCGTGGGCCGGCCCAAACAGGGCGGACCGGCCGGTCCGGGCCGGTCCGGGCCCCAAGGGGCTTTGTCCCTCAGACTTCGGATGCCCGTATTTCGGGCTACAAGCGTCCGTTTTGCGCGCTGTCTGCGGCAGCGCGGAGCTTACATCGAGGCAAAGATTTTGAGATGGGTTTCGGGAATTTTAAATTCTCGAAACGAGGGGTCTCTGAGGCGCGACACGTCCTTAAGTGGACGAGTCTTTTTCCAGGATTCTTGTTTTGGACGGCGCGGACGCGTCCGACTTCCGTTTTAAGCGCCGTCAGTGGCGTTGGAAACCTGGCGTCGAGGCAGAGGTTTCCAGTGTGGTTCCGGGCGTTGAGGCTGGAGTTGAGGCACGGGCCCCACGGCCCGTCTTTTGATCTATGTGCAGCATCTAGCGACTTTTTCCTCGGTCATCCATTAGGGGCGTGCGAGCAGTCGTTGTTGGGTGTTTCTCTGAGGGCGTCGCGCAGGCGCAGTCTGCCCTCCCTAATTCATCAGGATGGTGCGGGGCCCACGGGGGCCATTCCGGGAGTTGATGGTGATTTCCAGTATTATCACTGGGCGACCGTTTTGGACGAATGAGTAGTCCATCTTGTGTGCTTTTTCGAGAGGATCGCAACGGTGTGATCCGTTCATGGGGTTTCGGGACCGGGTTGCGGGTCCCACATGGAGCCGCTCGTGTGCGGTGTGCCGGAACACATCTTTTTCTCCAAATACCCGTTATACTCAAGCGAGTAGTGCTTTCGACATGTTTTCAGAGAGCATTGCGATGTCGCAGTCCGCCCGACCTCTTTCGGAGATGTGGTGTGTCCCACCCGACCGGGCTATGGTGAATAGTACCTTTTTCACAGGGTGGCCTTTTTGGGTAATTGAGTAGTCAATCCCGTGTGTTTTTCCGAGGGAATCGTAGTGGCATGATCCATTGGTTCAGTTTCGGGATTCTGGGGTGCCCCCCCACGCGGATTGGTCACAGTGAATAGTACCTTTTCCACCTATTGACCGTTTCAGGTGAGTGAGTAGACTAACTCGCATGTTTTTCCGCAAGGATCACAATGGTGTGATCCGTTTGGCTGTACGGATCCTCTTGTGCGATCTTGAGAAATGTGGAAGCACGGATGGTGCTCTAGTGGTGGTTCGCCCTACTTTGCTTGTAGCGGACCTTTGGCGAGTGATCACGTGCACTCCCGTGTGAGTAATGTAAATGCTTGAGGTGACACGGTTGGCCATGCCTGGGCCTTTGAGGTGGAGTTATTACGTCACGCCTTCACGTTGACGTTGGGTGTCGGGTGCACGATTGCCTATGGGCTGGAACGAGGTATACTCTGGGAGTATACGGAAGCGCTTGGAGGTACGTGTGGTTTGTACCTGCGAAATTTGTGCGCTCAGTTGGGGTTGACTTGGGGCCACACGTCGTGTGGGCCCCACATGCGTGTCGTGTTCTGCTTGGCATACTTGGACCTCTCGCGGCATAGAGGGTCCTTTTGTGCTGTATTGTTTGGCTAGCAAGGTGGAGTTTATTTACCCTGGGTTTGTGCATTGGTTTGACCAGCAGGGTTGAGTGGTCTCCCCCTGGTTTCGTCCTTGATGGATTGGTCGGTAGCAGTGCTAGCCACCCAGTGCTGGGACAGGAGCTAAACCCCTCAGGGTGAGTTGTACTGGAGTAGGGTGGTTTCACGATACCCACTCCGCGTTTGGTTGGCCAGTGTTGTACCCTTCAGCGGATGTGGCCAGAGAAGTTCTGAGTTTTACCCTCCAGCGGGGCTGGGCAGTGGGTTACTCATTGGCTTCTAGGGTCTACCCTCCAGCAGAGACTGGGTAGTGGGTCACCCGACACTTTTAGGGTCTACCCTCCAGGAGAGACTGGGCAGTGGGTCACCCGACACTTAGGGTCTACCCTCCAGCAGAGACTGGGCAGTGGGTCACCCGACGACCTCTTAGGGCCTACCCTCCAGCAGGGCTGGGCAGTGGGTCGCCCGTCGTCTAGTTCCAGGTCTACGCTCCAGCAAGGCTGGGCAGTGGGTCGCCTGTCGACTTATCCCAGGTCTACCCTCCAGCGGGGCTGGGCAGTGGGTCGCCTGATGATGTAATTTGGTTTACCCTCCAGAAGGGCTGGGCAGTGGGTCGCCTGATGATGTGTTAGGGTTTACCCTCCATCAGGGTTGGGCAGTGGTTCACCCGATATCTGAATATGGTTTACCCTCCAGCGGGGCTGGGTAGTGTGTCGCCTGACGATGTATTAAGGTTTACCCTCCAGCAGGGCTGCACAGTGGGTCACCCGATGTTTGGTTATGAATTACCCTCCAGCAGGGCTGGGCAGTGGGGCACCTGTTAGCATTCCAGACTCAGTCCTTTCTACGAGGCTATTCTGTGTCTTTTCCTCAGTGTTTACCGGAGCAGGACCCTTGGTTGTACGAGTCGGTGATGGAACGACTTTGGCTTTGAAGAGACCTATCGACTGCAGGGTAGTGATGAGGTGTGGTTTGACTTTCCCTAGAACTCTCAAGTTCGAGGGGCGCTTTCCCCACCAAGACGCGTTATTGTGACGTGATCTAAAACCGTGCGGGCGAGTCAGTGCCGCCCAAAGCGGATAGTATCGAAGTGCGGTGATTGTGCCCCTTGGCTTGCGGTTCGGGGTAGACATGTGGGATGCTAGACATCGATGGAGTTTCTTCTGGGACTGTTGGCGACACCTTTCTTGGGTTGAGCTACTGGATAGAGATCCCCTTACGAGTTTGTTCGGGCTTCTTGGTAGAGCATAAGGATATGTATATACCTTGTTTCTGGTACCCACTTCTTGGGTTTGGTTACTCTACTTCCAGGAGAGGCGAAGACGCGTGGGGTATGCGATGTGTTTTCCGTGTCTAGCTTCTCGTGGTTGGACGAGTCTACTCTTCTGCTATAGACAGCGAAGACTCGACGGGAATTTCATCTTCTCACCATTTCCAGCTCCTTGTGCCTGGACGAGTCTACTTCCTTTCATTTGCTGGGTTGAGCTAGACTCTTACTGCACTTTCAGTTGTACTCCTCTACTTTTCTGTTCTCTCTACCGCTCACCCTTCTGTACCTCCTTTGTTTCTCCCCCGAGCCTTCGGGGTATCCTACTGAGTATTTTTATACTCACCCCTTCTTGGGATTTGCCCGCAGTTGGTGTTCCCTTGCAGACGACGGACATGTGGAGCGTGAATTCAGTGGAGCGTAGGATCTTGGGAGCTTGGACCGCGTGCGGTGGTCATGGTCGGGTTCGAGGTGGGAGACCCATCAGCTTTTCCTTTTTGTTTACCTGTTGCCGGGTTGTGGCACCTTTTCGGTTGGGCGTGTTTTTTCCCTTTTTATTTTCAGCTTGTACTTGTACTTGTAGAGGTCGATGCACTTTGTGGTACTTATATAGCAGTTGCCCTTTCTTTTTTACTCTGCTTGTCTCTTATTTTACTCTGCACTTTTGCATTGAGGTTGCTGCGTGCGTGTGTTCAGGTACTTAGGCAAAGGCCTCCCTGTGTTGTTGTGCCTTCGGCGCTGGTTGCCAGCCCCTGTCCTATGGAGGCGGGCCTGGGGTAGTGGCGGCTCGAGCCTGGGTAGGTTCGGGTCGTGACAGTTTGACAAAAATAACCCTATTCTCAAACAATTAACTGCTACCCAAATAAATAAGTCATAACATGCAATAACAAGGCTAAAACCATAAATACGCAATACTTCTAATGAGGGTATTCAACACCTTTTCACATATAAACCAAAGACTAACTATTGAAAGATACAAACCACCTACCACGGAATTGTGAGATCGATTTACATGAACCTCATGCCTTGAATCACCCTACAACATAGTAGATATAGAAAAATGAATAAGACGTTCAATGGAGGATATTTTCTGGAAGTGAAGAACTCATGATATTTTGTTCCTGAAGAATTAAGAACTCGCCGTTGTGATTCCAACGCAATTGACAGTGTTCCGTTCAGAGAATGGACGATGAGTTGGGGGCTCAGAGAAGATATACAGTCATACGGATACTACTGGAAGAAATAGGTCGAGAAGAAGTGCTTTTTGTCTGTCAGATGCATCATTTTTCCATTTAATGAAAAACAAGAACATACATGGAATGTTATTTAAAAGTACATGAAGTGTACTTTCCTTTTCCAGCCTCTACTTTAGGCAGTCTCCAGGTCACCACACATGACCATGAGACCGGCCATTATATGGTCTACACACGGTCATCCATGTAAAATGGGTACCTAGCATGTACTTAAAGTATATAGCATGTACTCCATAAATTTCAAGAAACTCCTCTTATTATAAAAAAACAACGAAAAAGGAAAAACATACCTGAAAAGAAGATTTGGTTCTTACAATCTTCCCCTCATAGTTAAATTCGTCCCCAAATTTCCCTAAATAGGTGGCGTAGAATAATAAACCTCAAACATCTCCTTCCACTGCGATCTTACGTCGGCCTCCCTCCCCGAGGTCTCATCTTGTACTCGCCCGTGCTTCCATAGAACTCATTCCTAATGAGCAAAATTGCCATATTGAACGTTCGCACTTCAATCAACAATCTGAAAAGTATTCTCATGAAATGATGTGTTTATCTCAAGATCAACCTCCCTAGGATATAAAATATGAGATAGTTCTGAGAAGTATCATCAAAGATGAGAACTGTAGAAGATGGCATGCATAGCCTGGTACCTCTAAAGTAACTAAAACTAATAGGCAACCGGCCCGACTCTCACCAACAACTCAAACGGCCCACTGTATCTCGGTGAAAGCTTACCATGTCTGCTTATCCTCCCATGTCTCAACATCGGCATGACAAAAAAGAAAAACCTGAAATCTGACCTCAAACTCTAGAGGTATTCACTGTCGATCAATATAAGAATTCTTTCATGACTGTGTCGTATCCATCCTCTTCCTAATAAAATCTATCTGCTCTATGGTCTCCTAGAAAAGTCGAGGTCTTATCATAGATGGCTCCCCTGCCTCTGGCTAGCATAATGTGATCATCATGGTCTACCATACGATGCCTCATAAGGTTCCATCTTAATTGTTTAATGAAAACTAGTTTTGTAGGAAAACTCCGAAAGAGGTATATGCTTCTCCCAAGAACCTCCAATATATAGGATGCATGCTCAAACAATTTCCTCTATAACTTGAATCATATGATCGGACTGGCCATCTATCTGGGGATGACTTTTTGTACTCAGAACAACCTATGTACCCAAATCCCATTGAAGTCCCTACCAAACATGAGAAGCTAAATGGGCATTCCTGTCTGAAACAATGGATTGCAGAACACCATGTAAACATAGAATATCTCGGATGTATAGCCTTCCGAACACATCAACACTGATGGTATCCTTATTCGGAAAGATGTGGGAAACATTTGTGAGTCTGTCAATGAAAACCCATACTGCATCATTCTCTCAAGACGGCCTCGACAAACCTATCACAAAATCCATCGTGACATCATTCCACTTACACTCAAGAACAGGTAACTCTTGTAAAAGTCGTGTTGGTCACAGATGGTCCAGCATCACCTGCTGAAAGGTGGAACACCACCTGAAAAAACTAGAAACATATCTCTTCATAACTAGAAACCAATATTGATGTTGTAGATCTCGATACATCTTGGTGAAACCAGAATGAGCTGCCCGAACTGAGAAATGAAAGACTCGCATCAGCTCCTCATGTGTGTTTGCTGATACCCATATGCGCCCATGAAAACACAAGATCTCAACTTCATCTATGGTCCACCTGTGAATAGTTTCCTCTCCTGACACACTCTCTCGTAGGAATAGGCCTTCTGAATTTGAAAGTTTCCTCATTCTCACTCGATCAGAAAAGTTGAGGAAATAGCTACATAAGAGAGAAACTTCTTCCCCTATCTTTTGTGCACCTCAAAATGCATTTCAGTGAATATATGAATAATTGTTCTCTCACTGTTGGCCTCCTCTATTACATGAACCTAATTCCTCTTACTCAACGCATCAGCCACTATGTTTCCCTTCCCAGGTGTGTATGCATGCTCAATGTAAAAATATTTAAGGTACTCAACCCACCTTTACTGTCTCAAATTCAGATAACACTGAGTAAAGATATACTTGAGACTCTTGTGGTTAGTGAATACAACAAAATTATCTCCAAGAAGTTAGTATATCTATCATAGTAAAGCATGAGAAGCTACATCCAGCTCAAGATTGTGCGTCGATTAGTTCCGCTCATGTGGCCTCAACTGCCCAGACATGTACGCAATGACCCCTTCTTGCTGTATAAGCACTCCTCCCAGCCCGATACATGATTCATCATAATAAACAATATAGCACTTTCCTGGATCTAATAAAACTGTTTTCCGTACTGAAGTCAACCTGCCTTTAATCTTATGAAAGGTTAACTCGCAGGATTCTGACCCTAAGTACTTCACACCCTTCTTTGTGAGTCACGTCAGTGGCTCTTCTAAGTATGAAAAGTCTTGTATGAAACGTTTCTAGTAACCATCCAACACTAGAAAACTTTGTACTTCAATGAAAATATTTGAATTCTCCAATGAAACTACTGCCCTCACCTTCTCTGGGTCTACGAATACTTCTATCTCTAAGATAACATGACCTAAGATGTGAATTTGGACTATCCAAAAGTGGCATTTTGAGAGCGTAACATATAGCTAATGCACTCTCAGTGTACTCAAAATGATCTAAAAATGTGTGGCATGTTTGGGTCGACTGTGAGAGTACACCATGATATCTTCCATAAAGACCACCATGAAAGATTCAAAATGTGGAGGGAACACTCTGTTAATCAGTGCTATGAATACTACAAGAATGTTCGTGTTCCCGAACGGCATACCCACAAACTCATATAGACCATACCTGCACCAAAAGGTTGTAAGAGGTATATCTGATGGTCTATCGTGCAACTGATGACAACCAGATCTCAGTTCAATCTTCTAGAACACCTAGGCTCTTTGAACTGATCAAAGAGATCATCAATTTTTAAAAAGGGATATCTATTCTTGATCTTCAACTGGTTCATCTTCAATTAATCCACACAATGTCTGAGGGTACCATCCTTTTTTTTCACAAATAGGACTAGAGAACTCCAAGGATATGTACTAGGTCTGATTAAACTCTTTTCCTACAACTCCTCCAATATCTTCATGAGTACCTGTAACTCTGGTGTATCCATCCTATATGGAGTAATGAACACTAGTGTCTCCCCTGGCACAAGCTCAATAGAAAATTCGACCTCTCGCTTTGGAGGAAAACCTGAAAAGTCCTCTCAAAATATATCCCAGAAATGATCCACCACTAGAGGAAAGTCCATTAATGAAGTCCCCTGGTCATCTAGATTCCAACTAGAAAACTGAGATATAACTCCTCCCAAACCATGTTTTCTTGGGTCCCGCTATGCTCTCAAGAACATTCCATTCTCTCTTATGAAGAAATGTTCCGGCCTCTAGTGACACAAAACTCACCCTAAAATGTTAGAATTCCACAACAACCTAGAAGGGAACCAACACTTCCATTTTGATAATGGCATTGTAGTCCCTCATTTCTAAGACATAGAGGTCCCATAAAATGTGACAACCACTAACCTCATGTGGGAACTCATTGCACTAATGTATACTAACCGTTCTAGTTCCCAATGGAGTGTCTAGCGTCAAAAAATCAGCTAAAGAAAAGATACCAAGACCAAGGCTCTCCACAATATCAACATATATAAAGCAATGGGAATCCCCTATATCGAAAACTGAATAAGCTAAAACTGAGGAAACATGGATCGTAACTCGAATTGTAGTGGGTCAGGGATCCTACTCTTATTGGGTCAACTCCACTGCAACACTCTGACCTGCATCATGGCCCTGTGACCGTGCCTGACCACTCTGAGATAATATAACATGTTGTCACTGAAATCCTAGAAACAAGCTTCCATTTCCAATGACCTCCACCTCGGCCTGAACAACCAAAAACCTCTAGTTCCTAAACTAGTGAGAAACGGGTGGTGTTTATCCCGAATGAGGAGTCATAGAAGAACCCCTGTCACTAGTTTCTAGTGAGAATATATGACAGAAACGCCGAAAAATGGCCCATCTTTCCGCAATATCAGCACTCCACTCGATCTCTTGGGAAATGTGACTTTGTATACCCGACCCTTCCACACTGGTGGCATACCACCTCTCTACCTATAGGTGCATCTTGTCTACACGGATCTCCTCATGTAGACTCCCTACGACGCTTCATTCTATCATTCAGGGAAGCACTAACTTTGAATTTGAAACTACCCTAGATCATAGCTCTATAATCCCTTAGGTTTCACTTCTTGATCAGCATCTAGTTGACTATAGAAGATATAGAAGTCAACCTGGGGATGTTCACTTGAGCCTGAATGTCCTAACTGAGACCATCATCAAACGTCTGTGCAATTAATTATTCATATCCCCCTAGAAATGGTGTAAAGCATTGTATCTCTGTCAAGAGAGAAGAAAACTCCATGATTTAAAGAGTACAATTTTCTAAACTCATGAAATCTAGGACTCGATCGGACCTCAAACTCTCTGGGTAGAAGTAGTCGTAGAAGGTACCCTAAAACTCATCCCATGCCATAACCTGATGGCGCCCCACCTGGGAGATGACATCCGACCATCTCTTATTGGAATCTCGAAGCATATATGTAGATAGCTTGACCCTCCCCTCTGGATGCATCTCTAGATGCTCAATTATAGATAGAATGGATTCTAACAAGACTATGCAGCCTGAAGACCTCCTTTCCCTGAGAAAGTGGGAGGATGCTACTGCTGAAAGACCTGTTTCAATTCATCCATTGATTGAGCAGGATGCGGTACTCACTGGAAGGTCTGCATAAACCTCAAAACCCTCTCAGAACTATACCTTGGAACATGTATCCGGGATAACAGTTGGTGCCAAGACTGGTACAACTGGAGGATCCGCTAGTATTCCATGATTAGCCAAATATGGTGTCTGATCACTACCTTGAAACTGGCAGAAAACGGAAGGATGTATTTTTGGAATGACTCTGCAAGTTCAAGAACAATCTTTAGATAAAGATTCATAAGGACTGAAACATAGAAGTGTAAGAAGGTAACAATAGAAAGAAAGAATTCAAGTTATTAAAAACATGGATACACGACATTTATAAGGCCCACACAACATGCTCCCTTAATTTTTCACATGGACATGCACTTCTTCCACCTAGGTCGTGTAACACCCCATACACACAGCGTGTTTTCCTAACACACGGTGTGTACTTGAATCCTCTTTACATACCTATGTGCTTCTACATGTCTAAGCCACACAGTTATCCTATAACTAGACTACATGGCGTGTTGGTGATAGACACGACATGTATTAGAAGAACTGCACCGACATGGGTTGTTTGTTACACGAACAGTTACATGGCTCAATCTATATGGGGTGTTTGTTCCAAAAACTGCGTGTACTAGAAATATTTCACCAACCCGTGTTGTTTGCAACACGTCCAAATATATGGGTTACACTATACAGTGTGTTAATTATTGACATGGTGTGTATTACTTATGTTTTATCCATCTATATAGTTATTCACATGGGTGGACACATGGTCTACACAACACTGCACATACAACGGGTACCCAGAATGTTCCCCTAATGATTTCCCAATCCTGTGTCTAGGACCAAATAGCCAGTGACACGGTTAGAGACTACAAGACATATACATAAGAAAAAAATAGTTCCTCCATAGACAGAATGGGACAAGGCATGTATTCATCATTACACACCATGTATTCTAGGTTCTTCCTGACAGAAAACCTCAGACACTACTCAAGAACCCAGAAAACACTAAAACGAACATCAAGGTGCAAATTCTGATCTGTGAGGGTCCATACTCCCCATGAATCAAAGCATGACATCTTATACAATTCATTTTCAAGCATAACAGTGTAATGATCCACAAAATTCTGATCCATGAGGTCCCATAACCACTCAAGAACCAAAGATTGGTGTTCATTAAAATGAAACCTTACACAATTCAATTACCTATAAAAAGAAGGTAATATATCAAGGAATGTATCACAAAAACATGCACATCAAGCACAAAATCTATCATAACAACATGCAATCACTAACGCACCCAAAATGGCATGGTAGGAATGCATGATAGGTGATTTTGACAAGATTCTATATGATTCATGATATGGTATACCCTCATGTCATTGGGTTGAAAAAGAAATATAACTTTAATAATATCAATAATAATAGCATCGTACATGTGAATCACACAATAGTGAAATCAAATCAATTGTAAAATTGAAAATGCAGAAAAAATACAATAAAGAGGTAGATTGGTTTTTCGTTGTACACGGGTCAGCTATTTCAGACCATAGCTTATTACCAAGTACATATTTCATTTTATCCCTAGATACCAGCTCCAAAAAATAATTATAGAAGGAAATTACCTCCATTGATACCACATTGTAAAATCCCGATTCCGAAAACCGCCCGGAGGTGCCCCGTACCCATTTAGTCACATGGCCTCAAGCACATTTACATGAACGCCAAAGGCTGCTGACTAGTAGAAAGGGCCATAGGTGTGATAGTGGGGAAAATATTCTCTCATTGGTAGAGTAACATAGTTGAAATAACTGATATACAATAGTGGAATCAGTAAAACTATACAATAATTAAACAGCAGATGACTGAAGAAATAAACCACCGAAGCACATATATATAATAATTCATGATTCATATACATATGAAATCATCCAAACAAGTCACAATTCTGGAATACATTAGTAAATCAATGTAAAAAAGAAAACAGAAAAACTCTAATAGCATCACAATCCTTATCTTGGTCTCATTCTCTCAAGCTCCATAGTAATGAAGTACATAAAATAGAAGGGAGGTTGACCTAATCTATACTAGAAACAATATAATTTATTTGGGTCCAAAAGAATCTCCAAACATGGTGTGAGACTAATCCCATAAGGAAACCACCCAAAGTTTTGGGCCTAGCAGTCAGTGAATATATATGGAAGCCAATAAGAAAAAAAGCAGTGAAAAAATTGGTATTAAAACGTAAACAGTCCTACAGTTTCATTTACAAACATTGACTTTTCTGTATTTAATCAACAAAACACAAATTCAAGCAACCCCCTTGGTAGTTTTCTCTACCTGACCCACATGGTTCCCAATATAAGAGAATAAATAACAAAGAATCTCTAAGGAAGCACTCACCGTCATTTCCCCATAGAGTCATGTGTGATCAATGACCCTATGATGAAAACACTCACTATCAATTCCCTCTGTAATCTTTTAATGGTAACCTATAGATATACTAAGGAAGCGCTCAATGTCAATTTCTCCTATGGCCTCATAACAATACTATAGGCACTCTGAGGGAGCACTCAATGTCAATCCCCCCTATGGTCTCGCAACGTGATAATTAAAACAAACACACTGGGAAATCCCTCGACATCAATTTCCCCAATGGTCTCAGTACACCAGGTACCTCCAAACCCGTGTAATGAAATAGTGCACAAACGATAATCAACATCCAAATTAAACCTCAAGAACTCGTTTTCTAAACAACAATAGCATATCATAACATATCAAATAATAATCACTCCACCCAACAATACTTGGCATGGAAAACAAGTAGTTGCCTAATAGGGAAGGCTAGAGAAAACCGTCAAAAACTAGCAAACATAGGCAAAACAACCATAGCTTTACAATGATAACCCTATTCTCAAGAAATTAACCTCTACCCAAACAAAAAAGGCATAGACAGAAATAATATGGCTAAAATAATGAACACACAATACCCCGAATGATGGTATTGGGAACCATTGCACATATAACTCAAAGACTAACTACAGAATGGAACAAACCAATGATCTCAGTGTCGTGAGATCGATATACATGAACATATGGTCTTGAATCACCATATGAAGTTGTAGATCTACAAAAACTCATAAGACATTCAACCAAGGATATCTTGTAGAAGAGGAGAAATCATGAGATGATGTTCAAGAAGAAGGTAAAACTCAACATGGCGATTCCAACGCAATCGACGTGTGTCGATTCAGAGGATGGACACTAATTTGGGGGCTCGAAGATGATCTGTGGTTCTATGGATACTCTTGGATGAAATAGGTCCAGAAGAAATGTGTTCTGTTCATCAGACGTGACTGAGGACGGTTGAATGAAAAAAAATACAAATTACACAACGTGTTCATTAAAAGTACACGACGTGTACTTAATTTTCCAGGCCTCCACTTTAGGCGGTATCCAGGTCACCACACACAACCATGTGCTCAGCTGTTATATGACCAACAAATGGTCACATTCTGCAACCAGGTACGTGACGTTTACTTAAAGTACATGGAATTTACTTTCAAAATTTCCAAAAACTCCTCTTTTTATAAAAAAACAAGCATAAATAAAAAACATACATAAAAAAGAAGATATGGGTTCTCACAAATTTTAATATTTATATTATCATTTATTTATTTTTGTTATTAACTAAATAATCACTACATTGTCATTTCTTAAGCCTTTTAGGTAACTAAAACATGTCAAAAAAATACTTATCAATTATTATGATAACAATAACCCATATATATTTCTAAAGGATATATATAGATGAAAATATGATTATTTTTACACATCTTAATTTTTTATAAATTTTTAAGGAAACACATATAATATTTTTGTCTTTTTTCCTTACTTAACCGTTTATATAGAGAAATTCCATTGAATAATATCTCAATAACCAATAAAATTAAAACAAAGTGGGCAATTTGTTGAATTATTGGAAAACAATGGATTTTGGAATGTTTAAAGGTCATTTGGTCATTAATATTATGTTTTAGAGCATTATTAAGAATAATATTTCAATAATCAATACAATTAATTGTAATCATATTCAATAATATTTTTGTCCAAAAATACATTGATATTATTAGACCGTAAATATTTTACAGATTACAAATGGTGTGTGTCCATTTTTTAAGATTCATATTGCAAAAGTTTGAATGCTAAGATTAAATCTAATCCTACACACATGATGAGAAATTAGGTTTTTATTTCATAAAAATTCAAAAGTTCAATATGTTTTTATATCTAATTTCAACATAACTAATTCCAATAAACTACATTGGATTAATATATGCATAATTGACCAATTATGAAAATAAAACCCAATTTAATTTCTAAATTAACACTAATAATAATTTAAAATAAAATTTATTTTTTAATTAAATAATTTTAATTGTCACTATTTATCAAAAAACGATATTGATAAAAAAATTCCCAAAAAACGACCCTAACCTATTTTAAAATTCAGAATTAAAAAATGATATATATTTTTAAAATAAAAATATTTAAAATTTCTAAATTTATTTTTAAAATAGTATCACCATTAATAGGTGATTAAACATTATTTTTCAAACTAGGTAATCATGTGTTTTAGATAGAATAATCTAAACATGGTGTTGTGTACAAAGACATATAGAAAAAAAAAATAATTTCATTCCAAAATTAAAATATTCTAATATCTTCAGTGTTACATGTGGTGTATATATAATAACTTTTGATATATAGTATCATGAATCTCTTTATCTTAATTTTATTCCATCTTTTATTCAATTATCATTAATTTTATAGGGTATATGATTTGAGTTTATGCAATGCGGTATGGGATTATCCCTGAACATTAATTTGGCATCCAAGTTATAATTTTTTGCTCTTTACCCCATTATAATCTTAATTACTCTTATTTAATCTTCCTAATTTATGTTTTTATTCTCCAAATATATGAATCTAGATCAATAATTAATTTTTGATGGGTAAATACATCTTTTATCATATTCACATCCAAATTCCTCTCGATGAGAAATCATGATTAATGGAAACATCTAAATTTCATTCTCAATTTCATGTTCCATACATTATATGTTTTAATAATCCATTATATTTTTCAAATTAATATTTTTCTCCTAAAAACCATATTTTTTATATTTTGTTTTAAACAGACAATTATGACTCTTTTCTTTTTAAAGAAACATTTATATTTCATCTTAGGCTGCACAGAATTGATCCATTTATAAAGATTCATAAAAACTTATTATATAGTTTCACTTAATTTGTTGATATTTATTCAAAAATATTAATTCATTGTCATTACCTTTTTTCTCGTTGATATACACTTTAACAATCATATTTTTTTCACAAATAAAAATGATGTTTCTAGGAGAACACTTATTTTCATAGTAAAAAAGGTTTTTCAATCTAGAACTCCTCGATGATTTTATTGGCATATTTTCAACTATTTCAACTCAATTTTTTTAATCTTATTATAAATTGGGATTTCTATTTTATTATATAATATAAATTTTTTTATTAAATGGTTTATGATCAACTGGATTGTGAATAACTTATCCTGATGCCATTTATCATATTATTCAGAATAGTTAATGATTGTATTTACAGATTGGTGAAAGTTATTTACATTTAATTTATGTTTTTTATGTTTTAACGTATTCATATGATGAATTAATATGACTTGGTAAGAGATAATATGGGAACACAATATCACCTTGATGCATCAGTGGGTCTAATGAGACAAACTAGATTGGGATTTGGCTGGAGCCACACACATTTATTTATTAATGTCTTTATCAATGACTCGAATGCATGTTTTAGATGCCCAAAATTATTAATTTAAATAATATGATATTCATAATTTATAATACATATGATATTCACTAATTATAATATCCATTTTTTATGTTTCATTATCATATGACTATCTATATGGAGTTTTTTAATCATCTATTATTCGTGCCAGATAATCCTAAAGATTATGTTTTAATGGAATGAAGTTTTTTAATCACCTGGAATTATTATTTGTTCTTATTTACGATATCTTCCAATATATTTTTTACCCTTGAATATTAATTTATATCAACCCTTTATTATGTTTTATATTTTTTCCAGGATGTGAATATGTATATTATGAATGAATTGTCGGGATTGACTATGAGATTATGAGTGTTTCTAATGTAGTTTTAATTTTGTTTTTTATTTCATGTTATAATATAACACTTATGTTTTATTTAGTTTTGTTTTTCTAACAAACTATTTTCTTATTTGTGATGTGAACACTTTTTCATTGTAAAATTGTAATAAAGAAAGGCACTAAATATGTGTTTTTGGGGTCAGGGTCTTTAAAAGTGGTATTAGAGGATTTTTAGTAGAAACCTTAGAAACTATATTTATAAAATATACATTTGTGGATATAACCCTTATATTTTCTTCTGTGGTTAGTATAGAAGAACATCCAAAAAATTTGGAAAGGTGCAGATTATGTGGATATTTATATAAATACATACATTTCAAGATAGTACAAGTGGATGTGGTTTTTGGAATATATATACATAGGGGTAACAACTTTAAAAAGTTAAAGTGGTCCTAAAATATTTTAAACTAATACAAGAAAAATGTCCTTACTATATACTAGGTTTGACACTCTTAGAGTATATGTTTAAGAAAATATAAATTTTCATTATAAACCATTAAGAATAATTCTAAAATATAGCTTTTACCAATGAAACCATGTTTATGATTTTGAGAGTAAATTTTCATATTTTTCTTTTTTTTTTCTATTTTGAAATTATATATTATTATTAATAATATAATTTAGTGTATGTAATTGTTTATAAATAGCACCTAGTGGTTGAATATAAGTTGTATCAATACATATATTCTATATAGGGGATCCCCTCTTATTCACAATAATGATGTTGGATGAGGAGCTGTAACAAGAGTTGAGAAACTTATAACTATACTAGGACAAATGAATTAGGTTATGAGTAATATCCTTACTCACATAGAGAATTAGGATTTACAATTCATTCTAACAATTTTAGGTGGATTCATTAAACAAAAACCTCCATTATTTAGTGGGACTACAAATCCAGATGTAGTTGATAAATTTATAAGTTCCTTATAGAAGATATATCCTCTTTGGAAAGTAATGAAATAGAGATATCTATCATGATAGTTTATCTTCTCTTAGGAGAGGCTGATAAATGTTTTTAATTGTTTCAAAATAAAAAAAGAGAAAGAAATTGAAAATAAAGGTTTAAACGATTTTATAGAGTACTATTTGGAAAAATTCTTTCCTCGAGATCAAAGAGTGGATAAGGAGTGATAAATCATGACTTAGAGACAAAACGGGGATTAAAAATTTTAGATGTTTGAAGTAAACTAGAAAACGTTCACAAAGAATGATATGGATTACTTACGTAATCTAGAGAGACCAAATGATCAATTATTTGGTGGGATAAAACCATTCCATAGAAGGGTAATAATTTCTAAATCATCCTCATCATAGGAGGATAAAATTTCATGTGCTTTCAATACAGAGAACGAATACTCTATTTCTAATGAATTTAATGGAATGAAAGAGAATAAGATAATGGTAGATCTAGATATGGATAATGGTAAAAAGGGAAAGATGGATTTACCCACATGTGATAATTGTGGGTAGAAACCCACTGGTACTTTCGTAAATGGAATATGAGTTTGTTACAAGAGTGGAGTGAATGGTCACCAGGCATATGAATGTATAGGAAGGAAAGAAGTAGTAAAGGCACAGTGTTCCAATTTTACGTAGTTGGTGCACAACAAAAATAAATGTACCAATAATTAAGGAAATATACCTTATAAAAATTAAAGGGATCAAGGTCAATCATATATTATTAATATAATTAAAGTGTAATAATTAATGTATTTGTTTTTTTGAATTCTTGGATTATGTTATGATATTTTTATTATAATGATCATGTGATATATAAGGATTGTACTATAGTACATCATATTTATCAATTTGGAAGCACTAATGTTTTCATTATGATTTTAAGGTCATCAATGTATTCATATATTTTGTATGTGGGATTAAGATATATGTTATTTGGGGAATCTTATGTTAAGTTGATTTTTGAAATTTATTTACCTTATTAATGTTCTATTCTTTAATGGGGATAGAAAAGTTTTAGATAATTCTTAGGATTAAATACATGTGGAAGGATCATGTTAATAATTGTAAATTATTTTCAATTGATAAAATGTGCTAACCATCTTGGTAACAGTTAACATTTAAAGGGAAAATTAATGATTTATGGATCGAATTATTCGTTAAAAGTTTCTTAGGTGTAAAAAAATCATCTTGAATAATAATTTTATGTGTAAGGGATGATGTGAAAATATATGAAATCATAACCAGTGGATGAGATTATGATTATAAAATAAAATGTAATTGAGTAAGTTTATTTTCTCATGTTCATATCTATATTAAAAAAGAAACCTTCAACTATTGGAAATGTATTTTGGAACAAAACCGTCATATTATCAAATTTTCTCTTTGAGAAATCAATGGTCTTTTAACTAATAAAAAATATATGGGTTTTTATAGTATTATTTCTAATTATCATGTTTTATCACACTCTCCATCAAAGCATTATTGTTGGATATCTCTTCCACGGCTAAATTTTCATGGATATTCTCCTATTTTAGAATCTTAGTTTTGTGGTGACCTTTTCATTTTCCATTCCCTCTTATTAAAAAAATATTTAATTAATCTTAGTTATGATGTGGTATTCCTAAAATAATTTCAACTCTCAATTTTCATTGAAATGAAAAATTAAATTGGGAGGATTAAATTTATTTTAAGGGATAATATAGCACCCCATGATTTTATGGTATATATTTTTTTAAAATTATCTTATTTGATAGCATACATTACACATTAACTCAATCATAAAAATTGTTTAAATATAATTATTGTTATAGTTATCCCCTTGACATTAGAATGGATGGAATGAAATATTTAGTGTAAAATTTTAAAATATAGTTTACACATGTATATAAAATGAATTTTGTTTTTACCAATTAATTATGAATTAAAATAATAATCAATTGAACATAAAATATATGTTTTTAAAAAAAACTATTTTGATGACCAAAATATAATTTTATATCAATAATTTAAATTAATTACTATGAGTGAAATATATTAATAAAATTTATATATTACACATCAAATGAAACTTTTTAAATTAATCATATAACTTTTATAGGCATAATATTATATTATATCCAATTTTACACATAAATGACTATATGTTGTTAAAATTACAGTTTTATCACCATTTAGTTGTAAACTTATTTTAAATAAGTTTTTGGACTCATTTATAAATTCTATTGAACAAAATAAACATAATTTTAAAAAGTGTAATTTCAAACGTAGATTTAGGTGAAATATTGGTATTTTTCAAAAAAATATTTATTTACAAGTGAATAGTTAATATATATATTTTTATTTACTGATAAATTTAATAATATTAAATGTTTATTTATTATTTTAATTATATATCAACTATTTTATTTTAAATATATTATTATTATATTGTAAATTAAAACATAATATATTTATATCATTAAATATATAAATAAATGTTTTGATAATTATGAAAACATTATTTGTATGTTTGTAGAGAAGTAAATGTTTTTTACAATTTTATAATGAATATAATGACTTAAATGAAAATATATTTACCTAAAATATATTCCATAATTAATAATTTTTTATTGTGATTATAAGATAATTTTATGAGACCTTAGTTAATTTATCAAAGTGTTATAAACTCACTTATTATTTTAAAATTGGAATTTTTTTAATAAATGATTAATTTAATTATAAATTAAATTTATTCTATTAAGAAAATAAATATCATATTAATATTTATACATTTTTAATTAAACATGTCCAAAAATATTTTGGGTGAATGTTCTGTAATTTTTTTAAACAGATGAATTTTTTTGAATAGTGAAATATTATAATTTATGGTATTTGACATTATAAGAAAAAAATCAATTATAAAGTCATGGAAGATATATAGAAGTTGTAAGAACCAATTTTCCTAAATAAAAATCTCTACTTACTATATTTAGTTATTGGAAAAAACTATTCATATTTTGGAGCCAATATAATAAACAAATGAAATAAATATCCAAAAAACTCCCCCTCATATACATTATACATACCACCCTTGTAACACCGCAGGTAAATAAAGAATATGAAATTTTCATATTTATCCATATTTGTGAATAAAATATTAATATTACTTTAAAGGGGACGTTATGCACGATGGCGTACCCAATACGCAACAATGAGTTTCTTGGGAATCATGCATTGCACTCTAATAATAAAATAATATTATGGTAGTTAACACCTTTCCGTTGTCATGGAGGGAATGAACAGAACTAAATAAAAAATTATTATATATATTTGTCAGATATTTTTGCTCATTACAATAAATGTTATAGGATTAAAAATGCGAATGAATCCAATTTTAATCGTAAACATTCCAATATTCTTTAAAAAGTTGATTAACCGCCTTTTGATGGAGAAACTCTTGTAAATACACTTTTTGACAAATTTATGTGTTATATTTGACAAAATAAAATTCTTTTTTAGAATCGGGACATCAAAATTTACTTTGTGTAAATTTTTGGTATTTTTCTGAAAAAGTTCAATTTTTAATGAATAGTGAAAAATGTTGTATTTTAATTCAAAACCTCTTTTTAATCTGATTTATTTATATGATTATATTATCTTTTTAATTGGTTTTAAAGTGAAATTAGAATATATTTTTACCATTTAATACAACAGTGGTCGTTGGAATTAATTTCACTTTGAAAATGGACTTAAACTAGTGTCAATCTTTTGATACTTATTGTTTCATAAAAACACGCTATTTGCTCTGACAGCGGGAATTAAATATTAAATTAATTAATACAACTAATATATTTTTAATTTTGTAAAATAGACATCATTTTTGAATTTGGAATATCAAATATAGCTTAGGGTGATGTTTTGGTATTTTTCTGAAAAACTTCAATTATTGATGAATAGTGAAACCACTAAGTGGTAAGTATAAAAACTGATTTTCCGTTTAAATGAAATTTTTCCATCATTGTGTGTTGAATTTAAAAAATCCGACATACATGGTTTTCATTGAGAAGTAAAATGTGGTTCAAAGGGATTAAAATAATTTTTTGGTGAATATTAACTTATTAATTTTTTAATCGCGATTAGAGGTAATTAGTGTAGTTTAAGGTAAGAATAATGTTTTAAAAAACTTAAATGACCTATACACATGTCATACCTTCATTGGATGTGTCATGGCCGACCATGTCAATCCATGGGTCAACTTGGGGATCCCATGGAGCCACATTGGTTGGAGAATGACATAAATACCTTTTTATTTAATGTTAAAGTAAAAATGACACACACATGAGATGTTTTACTAAAACAATTTTTACATGGGGTTATAAATGTCATATTTTTCACTATAAATAGTCATTTGAAATCTAAAAATATTTGCTACACCATAGTATGTGTTTTATAATATTTATACATTAAATAAATTAAATTATTTATGACATCATGATGATGCAGCGATGACCTCATTATTTAACGATTTAAATAAAATGGAAAGATAATGTAATATATAAGACCTACACATGTCCAAAACCTATTTGATGAGTGGATTTCGAACCCTTATCAAAAAATCCCCAAAATACATCAATGTGGGACCTTTAAATCCGAAACTCTTTTGAAAATAAAGTAACATTTTTTAACTTTACAAGAGTGCCCCTCCTCTCCTTTTATAAAAGGCCCCCCACCTCTACCTCCTTACCCACACTCCCAAACCCTTTGGCTCGCCCAACCCCTGCCCATTTTGTCTCTACACATCCCTCTATAACTCCTTGAGGCCTATCTTTGGGCAGAAGTCTTCTCACGGAAGCCTTTTATCTCAAACCAAAGGGAGTTACCCGATTTTAAGGTAATGTTTTCACATGAGTCCTTTTGTTTTATTTTGCCTCTCCAACCCCCTAAACTCTTTTTATTCATTTCTTTTATAACAAATCCAGTATCTTCAATATTCTAGGATGTGTTTATATGATGTATTCGAGCTACACTTACACACACTTACACCTAATGGATAAAGAACATACAGTTTCTGTGGATGGCGAATTTCTGGCTCACGAAACGATGATTGTTCAACACTCATATAACACCTTCCAATGTGGCCATTAAGATGTCACTATATTTATATATGATATATGTAATATGTTTATGTTTTCCTTAAGCTTCTGTATTACTCATTTTGAGCATACCTTTATGGCTTCAGTTGTGGGTAAACACGATAATTTCATTTTAGGAAGTGCGGACTACCGCCCCCTCAAAGTGAGTTGATTCGTTAATGCCATATGTGAGACGTATAAAGTATGGATTTAAAGTTATTATATATGATGTTATACCGGAATTATAATATACCTATATATCATTATTATTTATTTCCATTAAAGTATGAGATAGAATTTAAAGTAGCGTTCATGCATACGTACAGCTTACCGTCTCGTTGAACGGTGCATTTCATTTCTTATCCCCAAATGTAATGTACTATCATAAGTACATGTATATAATGGATATATATGATGAATGATACATATAAATTATGGATATAATTCTGGAATTAAAATATACATACCTCTCATTTAGTTTTAATTCCATTAATATGACAAATAAATGAAAGTAGCGTTCATGTGTACGTACGACTTACTGTCTCCATGAACGGTGCATTTCATTTCTTACCTCTAAATGATTATGTAATATTATAAATACATGTATATGCTGGATATATATGATATATATGATATCCAAATTATGAATATCATTCTGGATATAATGAACCATTGACCACATGAATAAAATGTAATTGTAAGAAGTTCACTTTCGACTTATGAACCAAATATCGACAAAACAAACATTATTAACATAAATGATTACATAATGTTTATAAAATGTAAATAAGTGATATAAAAAGAATAATGAACATCAAAAAGGTTCTTAATCAAATATAAATTAACTCAAGTTTATTATTCAGGACGTTAAAGAATGATCGAGTCAAGTCAGACCCGAGGTAAGGGATCTTACTCCTCTCTTTTGTTTAAGTATGCTCTTTTATGTCATTCCTTTTAAAGCTCATCTTTCTTGTTATTGGGATGGTCTTTTATATTACTCATACTGTATTTTTTATTGTTCATATGATGAGAGACCCTATTCTCTCTCATCAATCCATTTTGTAACTTTTGGGTGGCGCCGTTAGGCTGCCGAATTTTCGTAAGAGATCTAACCTCTCTCCTTCTTTTTAAGTACTCTTCTTTATGTCAATTATTTTAAGATCCTCTTTGTTATGTTGGGGGATTTTCTTTTCCTCTTTCTGTAAACTTTATGTTAATATGTTGAGAGACCCTATTTTCTCTCATCAATCCATTTTGGAAGTTTTATGTGGCGCCGTTAGGCTGCCGAGTTTTCGTAAGGGATTTTTCATCTCACTTTTATTCCCGTGAGATTTATGCTACATTTCTCACAATTTCCTTTTAGTGGTGTATGTACTTCCCATTATTCTACTCTTTGTGTAATATACATTCATTTATTAGTATTTACATCAATGATGTATTGTCCTTCTCTCATGGGGTGTACGTTTCGAAAGATACCCAAGTTGGTAAGGGAACCTTTCACCCTCCTCTTTTTAAAAGACTTCTTTTGTTGGGTCTTTTAATTCACATATTGTTATGTTGGGATATGTTCTTATATATGCTTATTGATGTAAATTTTATTTCCAAGTGATGAGATACCTTTTTCTTATCTCTCATCAACTCTTTTTCTGAACTTTGAAGTGATGCTGTTAGGCTGTCAAATTTTTGCAAGGGAACTTTTTAACCCAAATTTGATTCTTTGGGATAAACTTGAAATACTTGAATATGTAGTTATATGAATATGTGTGAATAACCTCTGATTTTGTTACACTTAATATCCAATTATATTTGGTGTATTCGTTTGTCACACAGAATTATGCAATTGATTTATCCTTAAACTAAGGATATCATCTTTGTAAGGGTCTTCGTCTCAATCTCCATTCATTGAGGCATATTTTGTTTTCTACAAAACCTTATTTTATACAGTGTATAAACCACTTTGACTTTTATGTTTATTCATAAGGAATCTTTTTTCAAAGAAGCATTTTACTAAACGATAAAAAGGAATGTTTCTTTTTACGTACGAGGTGACAACGAACTTTTCCGCCACCGTGAGTATTATTTGATCTTTGGCTTCCTCATCAAGCCGTAATGTTTTTAAAATAAAATAAAAACCATATACTTTTCATTGTATTTTGGTATTGAAAATGGTTTTGATAAAGGATTATATTATGTAAATATATTTAAATGATATATTGTGATTGAAATGTGGAAATGTTATCATTCCTTTATGTTGGTTTTATGTGTTATAATTTTATAGTGGTACTTGGACATTTTACGGCTGGTTATGTGATAAACCATATGACGGGTGGTGCCGTGAATACCAGGATGGGTGGTTACGTTATAACCTCCAATTCATTGGGTATGGAAGTCAGCCGTATGGCTATTCCATTAAGTGTGTATGTAAGTTGGCCGAATGGCTATTCCATTAAGTGATATGTGTGGAAGTTGACCTTATGGTTATTCTACATAAGTATGTTTATGTCCCAAGTTACCTTTATATGTTATGTGATATTTATATGGGTTTTATGGTAATATTTTGGTTACATAAGGTTAAGTAATGAAATTTTATTCAGTGAAGAGTTTTTACTACTTCGAAAAGGTGAAAATTATTACTTTGTAAAAGTATACATGGTTTACTTGTTGTTTTGAAAAAACTAACAGTTTTAATTCTTTGTGTATCCCTTACTGAGCTTTTTACGCTCATCACAAGTTTTTGAAATGTTTTTCACAGGACATAACATGGAATAGGGTCAAGGATGGGAACAAGGGAAAGTCATGCTACCAAAAACATGGAACTAGACATGTTTCGTTTTAAGAGTTTTTATTTTATGGAAACTTAGTAGAAGTTTCTACTTTGTAATCTTTTGAGATGTAATAGTTATGTCTTAATTCTATAAAACTCTAAACCTGAAAAGATCCTCAGTGTGAATTATTCATTTAATTCAATTTTAAGTATGGTTTATGGCCAGGGCCTTATAGTTGGTATCAAAGGTCGGTTTAGATAACTTTAGAGGTTAGGATATTCTCTAAGAATAAGTGACAGTACCATAATGGGTAGGATTTTAGAAAGAGTCCTAGTTTTATATAAAGTTAATGAGTAAGTATATATTAGTGGTTATCTCCCTCATTAGTACATTATGGTTTCGTTGATATACTCACACTGAAATTTCTGTTTTTAGTGAATGGATGGATCTAGCATGCATCAAAGTGACAATAGGTTTGAAGGAAACTGTGGTGGTTCTCTGATTAAGAGACTGGATGACATGGGGTATTCAATGAGGAAACTTGTGGTTGTTATAAACCAACTATCCAGGAGTTATGATCAACCACTTGAACCTTGGTATGTTCTGTAATGCATCATGTACGAGATGACCAATCGATGTGGAAGTTCAGGTAATAATTATAAAGGTAACCATTTGGGTTTATATGATCCTTACTTTTGAGGTAATTATGGGTTATTATATGTTATGGTGGAAAATAAAAGGCATGAGATAAACTTGAGGTAAAAATATGTTATGTTTATTTTTGAATATTTTATCTCATTTTGGGAAATATTTTGAAAATTATATAGTTTTGGAAAAAGGACAACACGCAGACCGTGTGACAACCCATTGCGTCGGACAAAGCTGCGGGAATCGAACCCACAACCAAAGTGCGACTGTTATTTATCGCCTACCACTGAACTACGTTAAGTCCCTGGTTAGTTTGACTTATTCCTTTTAGTTATATGATTTTATGAATTAAGAGTAAGTTGATTTTGGGTTATTTATGAAAATGATTAACCTATCATGGAGGATATGTGATTAGGTTAATTACTTTTCAATACGAGACATTAGGAGCAACTGATGTGGTTTGGAGATAATTGTTACGATTTAACATGGAAGACTATGTGACTAAATCCTTCAAATATTTGGGTTTCAATCTTAGTTTGGTTTACTTTGAAGAATTTTATGGACAAATTTTTTATCGGATGGTCCTTGTTGAACCTTGGGTTTTGTTGGACAAATTTTGGAGATTAAGCATAGATTTTCTTTTTGAAGGGTTATCCTTTTCTAGATTATCTGATCTTGTACTAACCTTTTTGTTTTTGGTTTTGGATAAAGCCTAAATACATGGGAAGTATATAGTTCTCTTTGGTGGATTAGGTGATTATCTAGAAGATGATTATAATACTCTTAATATGAACAAGTCTTCCTAAATACTCGTCTTTTGGAGAAAATATGAGTTCGTGTAATGAATCTAATAAAAGTTGAAAGTCAACATGATGAGTGATTATGTTTCCTTATGAATAAATTCCTCAATGAAAAGTAACTTAAAACAAAAATGTTGTCTATTTACTTTTCCTACTGGGGAATCGAATACCGTTTAACCCATCACAAGTTTGTGATTTTCTTATGGTTAACTTTCTCCTAGACATGTTTACTATCACTCTCCCTCGAGAACATGGACCTTTGCTTTTTCTTTCATATCCATGTTTTCCTACATGGAATCCTAGTATGGGTTAACTTGGGTAACCTCTGTACTGATGGTTCTTTGTTTTAAAGTGATTTTTTTACCGACTCTTGTTCCGATGTGGGACTTTCAAGGATGTTTCCAAGCTCAATTTTAAAATTGTGAGGACGCAATTACCAAAAGGGGGGAAGGATGTAACACCCCAGGTAAATAAAGAATATGAAGTTTTCATATTTATCCATATTTGTGAATAAAATATTAATATTACTTTAAAGGGGACACTATGTACGATGGCGTACCCAATACGCAACAATGAGTTTCTTGGGAATTTTGCATTGCACTCTAATAATAAAATAATATTATGGTATTTAATGCCTAGCCGTTGTAATGGGGGGAATGAACATAACTAACTAAAAAATGATTATATATGTTTTTCAGATATTTGAACTCTTTACAATAAATTTTATAGGATTAAAAATGAGAATGAATCCAATTTTAAGCGTAAACATTCCAATATTCTTTAAAAAGTCGATTAAACGCCTTTTGATGGCGAACCTCTTGTAAATCCACTTTTTGACGATTTTATGTGTTATATTTGACAAAATATAATTCTTTTTTAGAATCAGGACATCAAAATTTACTTTGTGTAAATTTTTGGTATTTTTCTGAAAAAGTTCAATTTTTAATGAATAGTGAAAATGTTGTATTTTAATTCAAAACCTCTTTTTAATCTGATTTATTTATATGATTATATTATCTTTTGAATTGGTTTTAAAGTGAAATTAGAATATATTTTTACCATTTAATACAATAGTGGTCGTTGGAATTAATTTCACTTTGAAAATGGACTTAAACTAGTGTCAATCTTTTGATACATATTGTTTCATAAAAACACGCTATTTGCTCTGACAACGGTAATTAATTATTAAATTAATTAATACAACTAATATGTTTTGAATTTCGTAAAATAGACATCATTTTTGAATTTTAAATATCAAATATAGCTTAGGGTGATGTTTTGGTATTTTTCTGAAAAACATCAATTTTTGATGAATAGTGAAACCACTAAGTGGTACGTATAAAAACTGATTTTCCGTTTAAATGAAATTTTGCAATCATTGTGTGTTTAATTTCAAAAATTCGACATTCATGGTTGTCATTAATATGTAAAATGTGGTTCAATGGGATTAAAATAATTTTTTGGTGAATAGTAACTTATTAAGTTTTTAATCGCGATTAGAGGTAATTAGTGTAGTTTAAGGTAAGAATAATGTTTTAATAAAATCAAATGACCTAGACACATGTAATACCCTCATTGGATGTGTCATGGCCAACCAATAGAATCCATGGGTCAACTTGGGGACCCCATGGAGCCACTTTAGTTGGAAAATGACATAAATACCTTTTTATTTAATGTTAAAGTAAAAATGACACCCACATGAGATGTTTTACTAAAATAATTTTTAAATGGGGTTATAAAAGTCCAATTTCTCACTATAAATAGTAATTGGAAAGCTAAAAAAATTTCCCACACCATTGTAGTTTTTTTATAATTTTTAGACATTATATAAATTAAATTATTTATGACATCATGATGATGCAACGATGACCTCATTATTTAACGATTTAAATAAAATGGAATGATAATGTAATATCTAAGACCTACACATGTCCAAAACCTATTGGATGAGTGGATTTAGAACCCTTATCACTGTATCCTTGAAATAAATCAATTTGGGACCTTTAAAATCCGAAATGTTTTTGAAAATGAAGTAACATTTTGTAACTTTACAAGAGTGCCCCTCCTCTCCCCTTATAAAAGGCCCCCACCTCTACCTCCTTACCCAACCTCCCAAAGCCTTTGGCTCGTCCAAACCCTGCCCATTTTTCCCGTACACATCCCTCTATAACTCTTTGAGGCCACACTTTGGGCAGAAGTCTTCCCAAGGAAGCCTTTTAGCTCAAACCAAAGGGAGTTACCCGATTTTAAGGTAATGTCTTCACTTGAGTCCTTTTGTTTTATTTTTCCTCTCCAACCCCCTAAACTCTTTTTATTCATTTCATTTGTAACAAATCCAGTATATTAAATATATGAGGATTTTTTTATAAGAAGGATTCGAGCTACACATACACACACCTACATCTAATGGAAAAAGAACATACAGTTTCCGTGGATGGCGAATTTCTGCCTCACGAAACGATGATTGTTCAACACTCATATAACACCTTAAAAGGTGTTCATTAAGATGTCACTATATTTATATATGATATATAATATGTTTATTTTTTGCTTAATCTTATATATCATTAATTGTGAGCATACCTTTATGGATTCAATTATGGGTAAACACGATAATTTCATTTTAGGAAGTGCGGACTACTGCCCCCTCAAAGTGATTTGATTCGTTAATGCCATATGTTAGATGTATAAAGGATGGATTTAAAGTTATTATATATGATTTTATACTGGAATTATAATATTCCTATATATATTTATTATTTATTTCCATTAAATTATGATATATAATTGAAAGTAGCGTTCATGCGTACGTACGGGTTACCGTCTCCATGAACGGTGCATTTCATTTCTTATCCCCAAATGTAATGTACTATTATAAGTACATGTATATAATGGATATATATGATGAATGATACATATAAATGATGAATATAATTCTGGAATTAAAATATAAATACCCGTCATTTATTTTTAATTCCACGAATATGACAATGAAATGAAAGTAGCGTTCATGCGTACGTACAACTTACCATCTCCATGAACGGTGCATTACATTTCTTACCTCTAAATGATTATTTAATATTATAAATACATGTATATGCTGGATATATATTATATATATGATATCCAAATCATGAATATCATTCTGGATATAATGAACCATTGACCACACGAACAACATGTAATTGTAAAAAGTTCACTTTCGACTTAAGAACCAAATATCGACAAAACAAACATTATTAACATAAATGATTACATAATGTTTATAAAATGTAAATAAGTGATATAAAAGGAATAATGAACTTGAAAAATTTTCTTAAGAAAATATAAATTAACTCAAGTTTATTATTCGAAACGTTAAAAAACAATCGAGTCAAGTCGGACCCGAGGTAAGGGATCCTACTCCTCTCTTTCTTTTTAAGTACGCTCTTTTATGTCATTCCTTTTAAAGCTCATATTTCTTGTTATTGGGATGTTCTTTTATATTACTATTACTGTATTTTTTATTGTTCATATGATGAGAGACCCTATTATCTCTCATCAATCCATTTTGGAATTTTTGGGTGGCGCCGTTAGGCTGTCGAATTTTTGTAAGAGATCTAACTTCTCTCCTTCTTTTTAAGTACTCTTCTTTATGTCACTTCTTTTAAGATCCTCTTTGTTATATTGGGTGATTTTCATTTCCTATTTCTTTAAACTTTATGTTAATATGATGAGAGACCCTATTTTCTCTCATCAATCCATTTTTGATGTTTTATGTGGCGCCGTTAGGCTGCCGAGTTTTCGTAAGTGATTTTTCATCTCACTTTTATTCCCGTGAGATTTATGCTACTTTTCCCACAATTTCCTTTGAGTGGTTTATGTAATTCCCATTATTCTACTCTTTGTGTAATATACATTCGTTTATTATTATTTACATCAATGATGTATTGTCCTTCTTTCATGGGGTGTATGTTTCGAAAGATACCCAAGTCGGTAAGGGAACCATTCACCCTCCTCTTTTTAAAAGACTTCTTTTGTTGGGTCTTTTAATTCACATATTGTTATGTTGGGATATGTTCTCATATATCCTTATTGATGTAAATATTATGTCCAAGCTATGAGATACCCTTTTTTATCTCTCTTCAACTCTTTTTCTGAACTTTTAAGTGACGCCGTTAGGCTGTCAAATTTTTGCAAGGGAACTTTTTAACCCAAATTTCATTCTTTGGGATAAACATGTACTCTTTGAATATGTCATTCTATGAATATGTGTGAATAAACACTGATTTTTTTACACTTAAAATCCACTTATATTTGGTGTATTCATTTTTCACACATAATTATGCAATTGATTTATCCTTAAACTAAGGATACCGTCTTTGTAAGGGTCTTCGTCTCAATCTCCATTCATTGAGGCATATTTTGTTTTATACACAACCTTATTTTATATGGTGTATAAACCACTTTGACTTTTACGTTTATTCAAAAGGAATATTTTTTCTATGAAGCGTTTTACTAAATGACAAAAAGGAATGTTTCTTTTTACGTACGCGGTGACAATGACCTTTTCCGCCGCCACGAGTATTAGTTGATCTTTGGATTCCTCCACAAGCCGTAATGTTTTTAAAATAAAATAAATACCATATACTTTTCTTTGTATTTTGGTATTGAAATTTTTTTTGATAAAGGATTCTATTATGTTAATATATTTAAATGATATATTGTGATTGAAATGTGTAAATGTAATCATTCCTTTATGTTAGTTTTATGTGTTATAATTTTATAGTGGTATTTGGAAATTTTACGGGTGGTTACGTGATAAACCATATGACGGGTGGTGTCGTGAATACCAGGACGTGTGGTTACGTTATAACCTCCAATGCATTGGGTATGTAAGTCATCCGTATGGATATTCCATTGAGTATGTATGGAAGATGGCCGAATGGCTATTATATTAAGTGATATGTGTGGAAATTGACCTTATGGATATTCCACTTAAGTATGTTTATGTCCCAAGTTACCTTTATATGTTATGTGATCTTTATATGGGTTTTATGGTAATCGTTTTGTTAGAGAAGGGTAAGTAATGAACTTTTATTCAGTGAAGAGTTTTTACTACTTCGAAAACGTGAAAATTATTACTTTGTTAAAGTATACATGGTTTACTTGTTGTTTTGAAAAAACTAACAGTTTTCATTCTTTGTGTATCCCTTACTGAGCTTTTTATGCTCATCCCAAGTTTTTGAAATGTTTTTCACAGGACTTAACATGGAATAGGGTCAAGGATGGGATCAAGGGAAAGTCATGCTACCAAAAACATGGAACTAGACATGTTTCATTTTCAGAGTTTTTATTTTATGGAAAATTAGTAGAAGTTTCTACTTTGTAATCTTTTGAGATGTAATAGTTATTTCCTAATTCTCTAAAACTCTAAACCTGAAAAGATCCTCAATGTGAATTATTCATTTAATTCTATTTTAAGTATGGTTTAAGGCCGGGGCCTTATAACCCTCTCCCCTCGTCTCCTCACAAATCCAAAGCCTTGGATATAATTATATTCTGAAAATTTCATCTCCCAAATCACTCCCCCATTTTTTTGTCTTTTTGGCTATACCAAAATACCATTTCCATGTCCCTTAAATAGGTTCTCAATGAGGCAACACTCAAGTGGTAAAACCTTCTCGGGATCTCTTTAGCAATTTCATTTTTTCATTCCCTTACATCCCATATACAATTTTACCTAATAAATTCATTGTATTTTATATATTTTAATTTTATTATGTTAACTATATATGACCAACCATTTCCTTTCCCTTCTAATTTTAATTATAAAAATTAAAACAACATTTGTGTGGAGCTGATTTAATACCTATGTTGGCGACGATTTTTTTGCTTTTAAATTACACCATCAAGGCTAGTCATAAAAACATTTTTTTGTTAAAAAATATTTTAATATATATAATACAACTTATTTAATCTTATAAAACATGTCTATGAACATTTAATTAATTCATTAGAAAAAACGTTTTTGTGATGATTGAAAAATATGAAAATTAATTCTAAATAGTTATAATTAATGATTTATCTAATTAATAAAAATCATAGAGGGTATCTAGAATATATAAAAGGCCATTAAATATAATTTATATTCATGGAAAAATATATATTTTTAATTCTAGATCTCTATTTCCATATTATATGATCTTTTATACATGTATACAAGTGAAACAATCATGAAAACAAAAGAAACAAACACTCTCGGATAATGAAATTGAATCTTAATACTCATAAAAAGGGAATACATTAACTAAAATTAATTTTAAAAAATTAAAATAAATATTTTATATTTTATATTTTATATATTAAACTATTAATTAATATATTTTCATTATCTCTTATATTAAGTATATGTGAATTACACTCTCGAACATAAGGTAAGGTTTCTCTCATCTCACCTTTATTTATGTGAGATATTCATTATTCACCATTGTTTCTTCTGTTATTTTTATGTATAATTTCTTTTGATGTATAATATAATTAATCCATTTAACATAATGGTCTTCAATGTTTCATTTTATAATCACTATTTTTACGAATCCTAGGATTCGACTGTTTATGAATTGTTAAGGGACTATCTTCGAACCTCTATTTTTTCATTTGGGTTACGATAACTGTTACTTTACACCAATTTAATTATTCATTATTTGTATATAGACCACATACATTTTGTTTGTATGTTAAAAAATATCTATCTTTCTTAATTATTCTATATTTTACAGATAAATATATGTTTTATAATCTATTCTTCCAAATTCCTCCTCATAAAGAATCCCAATTGAAGGGATCTTCTCAACTTCATATAATTTTCATGTAACATCAATAATATATTTTAAAACACCTTAATTTATCTAAAATTTCAATTTTTATCATGAAAATAAACTATTATGGTCTTTTTTTTTATAAAAATATTTATCACTCTTAAAATTTTTGAATAATCTTTTATATTTTCTCTTAACCCCCAATGAAGTGGCCCATTTTTAATATTTCTTAAAGAAAGGTTTTAAATTTTTTCACTTCAGTTGGAAATCATTTATTTCTCAAACCTAATTTAATTTTCTATACCTTTTTTTGGGATATACAATTTTATAATATAATTTTATGACAGATCCAAATATTTTTTCCAAATTAACTCGTCAGTTCAATGTAAAATGGTATTTCTCTAAAGAATTCCGTGATAATTTTAGAAGGGTATTTTCATCTATTTGAAATCCCTCTAATGAATCATACACTTAAATAATAATGATATATAATGATATTGTCTACAATATTTTATTAAATTGATAATGATTAGTGTGACTGTGGTTGTGCTATCTTGATACCACATACCGTTTTACTCAACATCGTTAGTGATTATGTTTATTGATTGGGGAAGGATATTTTCATATGGTTTATATTTTTTATATGTTAAAACATTAAAATGAAGAATGAATGAGGGTTATAAGTTGACGAGACAGGTCATATGTATCCCCTCAATGTATTTGTAGGTCACTTTAAACATTTGTTTTTAGATGTCCTGGAAGAGGCATTGAATGTATGTTTCATATGTACAATATTGTGCATTCCATCACTATGATATTTGTAGCATATAATCAATTTTATTATTATAATAGTGGAATATACATGGTTATTATTCATTCTCATATGATTATTTCTATGTACTTATTTAATAAACTATTATAACTACCATATTATTCCCAATATTATGATTTAATGGATCGTTTCATTAGTGATTTACCATGGATTATTGTGTTGGTTTATTTATAATTTCTTCCACTATATTTCGCACCCATTTGGATAATCTGATCTCTTAATTTATTATGTTTTATTTTTTCTCCTGGACATGAAGAAGGACACTACAAAAGATATTCATGGACAATCTAGGAGTTTATGAGTTTTTCTAATGAGGTTTTTATTCTTTATTGCATTTAAGGTTATAATGTAATACAGATATTTATATCTTTTATTATAATTATATTAAACTGTTATGTACTTTGAGATGAAGATAATTTAATATAGTACCAAATTAATAATGTAATTAAATTGCTCAAGGTTATTGGGGTAAGGTTCATTACAGTCAGACCCGTATAGAACTTATTTGAATCCCCCTATGTATATTGTGAGATGCCCTTATGACATTAGCTCATGGAGGTCCACTAGGAAGCTAGTATATGTAACAATATTTTTTTTAATATGGGTTTATGATATGTTTTATATTAATTAAACTCTCATTCTCCTTTTTATCCAATTTAATTGATAATACTAATCCCATATCCCTCTTGTTCCCCCAACATTTCAATCAATGTAGCCAATTGGATAATCCATTTCAAGAATTATTTTAGATTTATAGTAGGAGGTCTCCCTTAAAGTGTCTAAGATAATCCCTATTTCCACTTCTCTTATCTAATTTATTTAGACATTTTATTGGAATAATATGTGATTCCCTGTGGTTTTTATGATATATTACTATTTAAATAATTTCATTTCTCTGATCGTTGGCGTTACAAGTAAGAGTGAGTTTAGATGAACTGTATAAAAATATTAAAATATTATACATCTATTATATCCATGTTTTTTAATGTACATTATGATTACTAATAACTATATTATGAGAAACCTATGGTCTTCACATTATTAAAATCAATTCTTTGTTTATCAATTTATTAACACTTAAGATGTAAAATATTTGAAAATGAATATGATGATTTTTCTGGAATCTTTTTTTCATTTGTGCTCTGAATCTTATAAGAATTAATGAATTTCATACCAATTGGTTAATTATTTTAATAAAATTTATATATATTATTTAGTAGATTTATTTTTTAAAATAATAAATATATATTTTAAGAATAGGATAAGAATAACTCTAGATTTATGCATAAAATTTAATTTAGAAAAGTAATCATTATCAAATATACTGAAAATAATTTAATATTATTTTCTTCAATTTGTTGGAATATAAATATAAAATATAAATTTCATATTTATAATCATGAGACACGGAATTTATATTTATGCCCGTTTTGTTTATTGGTCAATTTATATAGTAATCTTAGTAAATCTGATTACCTCAGGAAAAATTAAATCAGGTTAATCTAGATTATAAAATAACTGATTAGACCATAATTATAAATCTTAATTATCATTGGATAATGTTAACTAGATATCTAATAATTATGGTTTGATATTCAGTTATATAATAGAATCATTTTCAATAAAATTTCTTTTACACTACTAAAATGAATGAAATTTACAAAAAATCACACTCTTTTTCATAATATCTCTCATGTGACCACATAAGGAAAAAATAATGTTAGGAATTAATATATGTGTCTATTTTAATATTAGCAAAATTAATTCCATGATATACTTTTAATTTTACTTTTTATAATTATATAATTGCATTAATGTTTTATGTACATATATGATATAATTCCATATTTAATTAATAATTAAATATATTATTTTATAAATATTAAATTTCAGGTATTTTGATTTAGTTATTATTACAAATCATAGTTATAGTTCTTAAAGACATATAATGAATCCTTAAAGTCATTAAATTCAAATTTACCCTTTTTGATTATGTATTTATGGACATATTTATTGTAAAGTGTCAAAATTTAAGTTAATGATATTTTATCAAAGTAATGTTTCACTAAATTATTCAAAAATACCTAAAATATTTAAATCATAAAAAATAATTATTATATGGTCATAAATGTGAATAATATTACATTTAAATTACAATTTTCACCATATAATAAAAGATTATAAACTTTTAATATTCATCATTTTTTATCATAGTCAAAATTAAATTTTGTTAATTAATGATATATCAAAATGATAATGTTTAAAAGTACACCAAAACTATTCTATGTTTTTTTGGTTTATGGGATTAAAACCTTATACAACCATATATTTTAATTCCTTCACATTTACTATTTTTACATTATAATTAATTTATTATAATTTTCTATTTTAAAAAATTCTAAAAGAGCCTCAAACCTCAATTATAAGTGGACACCTCCTCCCTCACATGATTACACAACTTAAATTTTTCTAGATCCACCATCATTAAGATATTTTGTAATAATATTCCCTAAAAACATTTTGTGGTTTATATTCATAAAATATAACATCCTTAGAACACTTTATGGGAGATCTAATGGAGTTGTTTTGAAGGAGAGGTAATTATATTAACTCACCACTTTCAATTTTAAACTTATTTACCCCTTATAAACCTTTTATTTTAAGCATAAAATAAATAATTTAGTTTTCAAAATATGTTGAAATATAATTATTTTAATAATAACATCATTTCAAACCCTCTTTTAAATCAAATAAAAAGTTATTATTTCTCTTTTGTGTATGTACGACTTATCATATCCACATAGTAATACACATGATATTTCATCACCTAATTTTATGGATAGTAATTATGATGGATTTAATGTGGATATATAATATTTAATTAATAATTATAAATCAGTAATTGTAAAATCATATCAAATTTTATATTATCCAATCTTTTGGGAAATGAAAACATTGCATGTGTGTATGTATGGACCCTTATATATACAATATGATGTGATTATTTTTTTTGTTAACAATTAAGATGTATGGAAATATTGAATAATTTTATTAATATAAATTATATATGAGATTTAATAATTATTTCTAAAGTTAAATTAATATTTATATTAATTTAATTCCATCAATAGTAAAAAGAAAATTGAATTCATGTGTACATATGGCATATCGTCTCTGTAAAATATGTAATTCATTATTATATCTCCAATTACTATGAATGAATATAAATATTTATATAATGACTATATCAAATGATTATATACTGATTAAAATTCATGAAATTATGGGACCATGATCAATGTTTAAGGACCAGTATTGGTAAACCAAAACAAGCATGGAAAACAAATCTATTATCACCCAAAGTAGTAATTTTAATAACAATTGATTAATAAATCAGTTATATGTTTTCGTAAATAAATCTTAAAACGATATAGATATTTTAATATTTTTATGTAATACATGTATAATATATATATATTTAATATAATGGTGTTTTGAATGTGAACATGGAAAGGAATGTCTTCAGGAAGGGGTTATTTTAGAATCTCAACATTATGTGAGAATGCTTATGATTATGAATCTACTTGAGAAATATTATTTTTCAATGTACATTGTTCTAAAAATATTTCTAAATTTTATTTTCCAATATAATATAATTTTTTAAAATCATTTCCACCAATGTTTTCATTTTTCAAAATTATTTGAAAGGAAGGATATTTGTGTTTCCCAAATTAGGTACATTGTGACTCTTCTGAAAAAAGTATGAGATAAATGATATTTTAACATATATGAAAAGAGTATATTTTCCTTCTGTCATAATTCTAAAGTTAATTAATGATTAAGTTATTTTTTAACAATATTATATTCAAATATGTTTTTTCTAATATTAGTGTATTTATTGAGAAAAATGGATTTCAAAATGGGATGGTTAATTTCCTCAAGAAATAACAAAAGTGATCCATCAACATCATTTTCCATAATTGATGAAATAATTTTTTGTTACATAAACATTAATCAGAAATTATCTAAATATTACATCCTTAATTTTTAACTTATTAGTTTTTTTATTGTTAAAGGATAAAATTTTAATCAAATGCATTTCATTTCAATGGGTTGCTCAACAATGAAAAATTTGTGAAACCCGTTTATTTTCATTAGTTTTGATATGATAAATGATTTATGATCATATGAATCATATATATATATATATGGTTTCCATTATTTCATGGGGAACCTATAACTATATTTAATTTACATGTTAATTTATTGTCTCTCATAGTAATTTTATTAGAAACAATTCCATGTTATTTATTTATTATGGGAAATAATTTTATGCACATAACATGTTATTGGAACCAAGTTGATGTGATTGATCTACAATGGGAAAAAGCATTGAAGCTTAATTTTATTGTCTCTATAGTTATCCATAATATATGAATTTTGTATAAATATTATGGTTCAAAAAACATTTATAACATTAATTTATTTTTCATTGTTGAGTTTTGGTGAATATCATTCTTATGATTTGTGTCTTTTGAAGTCGTACTAATTTTTTCCAGAAGTCATCTTCATGATATTTGATAGATTGGTCATGAACATTTTTAGTCATGGAAAAGGTACCATTCTAATTTTATTATCTTATTTTTTTACATGATCATCAATTTATATTTCCAATGGTTACACTTACTAAGAATATGAGCTTATACTTTTCATATATTTCCATTACCAAAGTTATGTATAATATTTTTAATTGGGTATGACTATGAAGAGTACTATATTAGATGAAATTCATGTGATATATTGAATTTATTACATAAAATAATAATATTTTTCCTCTAATATCCCATGACATTTAAACTATAAATTTTTTTGGGGATCATATTTTACTATATTGGATATTTATCTAAATTATTGTAATATTTTTCAATAAAAACCATTCTGTTATATAATAAATATTTTAAGCCCATTTTATTATTTGGTGATTAAATTAGAAAAATTATGAATAATTATTTAATAATAAATGTAATAAAATTATTAACAGATGATTGGTGGTTTAATTAATTATTTACCATATAAAACTTTTATTTGTGACATACCTAATGTGTAATGGTTTCCATGACCATGAGAAAAAGGTTGGGTGAGTTCTAAACTCTGAAAAAAAACTTCAATAAACTCTCTTTTGTACTAATTATTTTAATCCTATATGGTTTTATTATTTCTTTATTCTGAAAATTTTGATACCATGTATAGGATCACCAATGATTTTAAATATACCCCTTATTGAATGGAATAATATAATTAGTGACTAATAAAATATGTTATTGTTGAATAAAATTGTTTACAATCACTTGTGTTATTGGGAAACATGTTTGGTGTTCCATTAGGTGAAAAATTCAGAGACACGTAGATCAAATGTGTTATGAATCCCATATAGAACATAAAATCCCTAATAAGGGAAGGGATGAGGATATGTCTTATGTGGGTCAGAGTCCCTATTCCAGGAGTGAATCAAGCTATATATGGGAATGTTCATAGAGGGTCTTGTCATGTATAATGATATTAGTATATTCTTGACGATTAATGATTATAACATGACCCTCACTGAGGTTAGTTCATGAATTATGTTGGTAATTCCACATGGTATGTAAATTGTGGATATATTCTTTATCTATAGTATACTTTCAGATGTCAAAACAAAAGGTAGTTAATGTATGATAACCCTAATATTATTATACTCATCGTACATCCACCTATTTTATATCACTTGAAACCCTGGTTATATCACTAGGTCAAATTGTGGACCAAGTGAGGTAACTAGGGAAGATTATGTGAGATTAAATTAACTATATTTGTTGGTAAACTCCTAAAAGGTGTTTTATTTAGGGTTCACCTATGTATGACTATTCAGAATTATAATAGAAGTAACATGGCCTATGGGATTTGAAAAAACTAATTGTTTGTCTATTATTATTATTTAACCATGAGGTGATTTAATATATTAAGATGGTATAGAAAAACTAGTCATGAGAAACATGTGGTGTATCACTTAGTGTTGATCTAGGGGTCGATTAATAGCTATTCAGGGGGCTAGCCACGGGCCAATGATGCATACATTTAATTGTGTGTGTGTGCACTAACTATGATCCAATAAATAAAACCAATACATGATACAAGGATCCACCCAATGTGATATTTTTATGTTCTGAATCTCTCTAAATTTGTGGGAATTAGACATTGATGTGTTATTAAGGATTCACTAATGCAGATCTATTTAAAGACATTTTCCAACACTAATATAAAGAAATTTGATATTACTATGTCATAAAGAATTTAATTGATTAATAGTCATATAATTATCATTATGTGATTGAAAATATTATTCAATAAATAACTGTTTAAATGGTAGTAAATTTAGAGCATTAAATGTTCATCGTTTCATTTTTTGATTTTATATATCTTCAGAATAAATTTTCTAGTTGATATTCTGAAATATTGTAAGAAATAATATTCTCAATAATAATTTTATAAGTGTGATTTAAATTTATTATGTTCTATTATTGAAATTGAATATCTTTTAATAACACATTTTTTAATATTAATTATTTATTTGAAATATATTATTCTAATTAATTTCGAAGGTTGCATTTTAATGTTTTCATTCAAAAAAATTGTATTTTTAAATATTTCATGTGATATTTTGGTTTCATTTTTATTATACTATTTATTCTCATAAATAATTTTTCATGAGTTCCTTGTTTTTCTAAATATGTTTTAATGAATTCCAATTTCATTTTTTCATGTTTGAGAAGAATGTTCCGAAAAAATAATATGAAATTCACCCGCATTAGTGAATTTGAAATTTTTTCAAAAAGATAACAGTAATGCAGAAGTGCTAAGGGGAATTTATGTTTTATCCCCAATGTAAATTTTATGTTCATTATAAGTTAACATTACATTATATTCAAATAAGGTAATATCCACATAAAATAAATACATAATGATATTTGAATATTTCAATTAAATTATTGGATTTTGGTATAAAATAATTATCAGTATCCCATGTAATTCAACCATATATTTTATAATTCTAAACAACATTAATTTTCAACCCTTTAATATATTATTTTGATCTCATATGATGAAAATAATTCTAACATCATGGATAGAATGTTTTTGATTAAAAATAAATTTGAATAATATTTTCCTACATGATATCAATGTTCTATTATAAGAATCATAAAAAGAGATACACTGATGTTCTTTACAAAAATAAGTCAACTAGTGATGTTTATCATAGGATTGGAACATTTTTTTTAGAAAAATGTAGTTTCTAATGGAAAATTTGTAACCCGAAACTCATTTTATTGATGTTAAAAGGCCCATAATTCAACTATTCTATCATGAGTTTGGATGGTGAGTCTACTATTGATGTTATACCGATGTACCCATTCCATATCAATGTGGAGTATAAAAACAAAAATGAGTCCATTCCCCTTAACTATTGAATACTATAAATCTGGAAACAAAACAATTATGAGGATGATGACTATTTTATTTGGAATTATTCATTACAATATTGAATTAGCTATATAGATTTCTCGATATATAACATTTAATAGTTTTTGGGAAAATTAAATGTTCTATATTGATGAATATGAGGCCATGCGTGCATACTGATAGGTTTTTTTGGTAGAAAATTCTTTCACAACAATTGATTAAAAGTTTTCTATGAATAAATATTAGGTTTAGTAAAATCAAATGATTCTTGTTTTTGTTTTCTTTATTTGAAGGGATTCCAGATTGTTTTTGGGTTATTTCTATCTATAAATAGAGAATTCATGAAAATTCTGAGTAAAAAACCCATTATTTCTAGGTTTTCTCCACATGTCGGATCTATGTCATAGTGATGGAGACTTGAATTTTCCAAATTGTATTTTTTTAATATTGAAGAATGAATTCTATCATATGCTTGATCCATTAATGGATATATACGTATAAAAAAATTAAAATTGTGATATCATCTAATGGTATCATCTATTGATGTTTTAGTGGAAGGGTCTTATCTGAATAAGAAGACTTGATCGTGGTGGAGACATGGGTAAAGTTGAACTAAAGATGGACTGATTTAATCATGGAATCATGACCACTTATTCTTATGTGAGGAATTTTTCTTTATGAGACTTTTTATAAGGTGAACATTACATCGATCAAATTTGTAAAATCTTCTAAATAATTTTGGTGAAAGATAATGTGGAGTTTTGATATATAAATTAATGGAAGAATACATCATTTTTTGGGGAAATATATTTTAATGGAGACCTCTACAATGAATTTGGAAGAGAGTGAGTTATATCGACTTTCACATATAACATTTTTGTGTAGAACAAATATTGGTTCTAGAATTAGAGTTCGTGAGAGTGAATAGTTCCATCAAAGCTTGAAGCATATGATAAGAGATAAGGTATAAGTGAAGTTCTTTGGTATGGAAGATTATATTCAGACATTATAAATATTGTTTAATTTTAAATAGAATTCATTTTTTTTGGAAAATGTGAAAAATTTAGTTATATTTAATTATTTTGGGGAATTTTTTGATTGAGTACACTATAATTATAACACCATTAAATTCTAAAAAAATCATTTTATTCAATAACATGAGGAACACACAAACCAATGACTAAAATAACCAAAATATAGTGTAACATTATAACTAATCTATTATATTTTAGTGGATAAATAATTATTACAAGATTAAGAAAATAATATATTTTTATGATATAAAAAATTATTTGTTTTTTATTTATTAAGAATAAAATAAGTTTCATTGGAATGAAACAAACTATTTCTAGAAAAAAGAATGTTTTCTAAAAAACATAATGTTTTCTAAAAGACTGTTTAGTCAAGCATCATACACAAAATTTAAAAATAAATTTTCCCTCTTTTAGAGAGAAATTTTTTTAACATGAATTAAATTTTTTAAATAATCATATAAAAATTATATTATGATATTTTTTTTTTATTTTTTTGAAATTTTTCATTCTTTTCTATCTACTTAAAAATACTAAAATTTTATTTAGAATTGTATATTGGATTAAATAATTTATAATGTAAAATTATATTTTTAATTGGGTTGGATATTTAATTATCTCACATATATATATATCTTAATCAAATTTATTTCATTTAAATAATTTCAATGTTGTGTTTCGATATAAAACATTGTAAAAATTTGAATAGTTTGTCATAAAGATTATTCTTTTCAAAGAATCTGTGAGTTTAATTTGAATTAATATTACCAATTTTGGTAATGAAATATTTAAAATTGGATTCTATATTTTTAATAATCTCAATTTATAGAATTTAATAATTTAAAATTAATTTTTGGCCAAAATTAATAGTGAAAGCTGTAAAAAATAATTACCACGTTTAATGTAAAAATGGATTTACTGAGGGTTAATCAAAAGATACAATTGATGACATAACTGGAATACTTTTAAAAAATTAAATTTATGTAAATATTTAGACCATATAATATTTAAGGATCGATATTACTCCATTTAATAACATTTGATGGTGAAAAAATTGCATACATCTATTTCAATTAAAACCTAGAAGTGTTTCACCCACCATACATATAAAATTACACCCTCAATCCTCTCTTCTTCACACATTCATGATGTTTTTTTAAGCCATTACCTACAACAATAAATTCAAAAAATACATACCCGCATCCTATAATAATTATTTTTGGAAAATAAACATCCGAGAAATGGTTTTTGGTGAAAAATTATGGAGTTTACCTGATAAAGATGTAAGATTATTCAATTAGTGTTTTATATAATTTCATCATCCACCTCTAACAATTTATAAAAATATATGATGTTATAATAACATCAATATATTACATATCCTGAGATACTTTATTATTTATGGAATTACCTATATCAATCCCCACTTCCATAAAATGTCTAACAAATGCATTATTCGTGTGTACGGAAGACTACAACCTCCTGAACCAATGTCACTCATTTATCAACTACCACATCCCACAATTTGGAATGATAATGGTTCTAAATATATATATATATTATGATATAATTATATATATGGATTCAATATATCATATATACATTTTAATTTCCATTTCATATTGGATATGATAACCTTCCTCATGTGTATGAATAACTACCACTTTTTGAACCAATGTGATTCATTTTTCACTCACACATTACATGGAATGTCATGAGGATTATGATAAAAAAAAGTGTGATATGAATAATGTAATTAAAATATTAATTGCATATTTATCGTTATTAAATTTTAATAAATCTTTTTCTTACAAACATTTTCACTAACTTAATGATTATAACATTCTTTTTGTATGTGTGGACTACCACATTCATGAAGCTATGTGACACTTTTTTCATCACGACACTGCATGGATGATATATATAATTATATTTGAAGAATAATTATTGTAACATGATATAATGATAATTCTATAAATAAAAAATATTACATAACACATTTCCATAATGATCTTTGAAAAATGTAAATGTTACACATTTTTACGAACAACTTACCATCTCTATGATCGCAATGTACCTCATATTTTATAAAAATAATTCAGGATTCATTAGAAAATAATAATTGATGTTTTATTATCATAATTATATCATTATTTTTTGGGTTGATTATGTAAATATATAATCTGAGTGAGAATCATATCTATCATAACAAAACGCGCAAGAGATAATAAGGCAATTAAAACCCAAAACTAGGAAAATAATGTAATATAATTAATGAAATGTGGATAAGATTTTATGAAAGGATCCTAAATTATTGTATAAATATTAATATATTTTTTATGCATGTTTATTTTTTAAAAACACCTATACAAGATGTTAAATAACTTTTAACCAAAATTACTCATAAGTTAAGGGACTTCGTCTCAATTTCTAATCGATAAGGCATGTTGTAATGTTATGCGTATAATCTCATTTGTATGATATATATACTCCCCATTTGACATGTAAAATAATTATTACATCATAATTCATTGTATTTTCTGTTTCAATTTGAATTATTTAATTTGAGGGTATTTTAATTAATATTTACCATGTAAAAAATTGTCACTCAAAATCATTTCATTTGTTAATATTACCTATCCAACACCTTTGATATTGTGAAATTAATTTTGTAATGTCTAATAATTATATTACGTGGTATTTAGACATTTTTTATTGTTTTATGATATATATAATATATTAATTGAATTATTATCAATTCAATTTTATGATCATTCTTAAGGGTTTATATCAGAGTATCATTCTTATCGAGATTGTTTATTATTGAAATTTAGATAAAATAAATCATTTGGTAATTGTAAAATAAAAAATATTATATTTTACACCCCTGGTTATTCCTGGTATTTTCTAGTAATAGTACCATTTCCACTCTTATTTTCTTATTATAATTTATATATTGTTTTTAATACAAATTTACTTCATATCTCTCTTAGGTTGTAAATTAGTTTCTTCTCCAAAACCATGTATTAAAAAAATCTATTCAAAATTGGTTTTAACCTTATCTAAATTATTTTTAGAAGAATTTTTTTTACCGATTATTACTTTTTAATAAACGTTATAAAATGAATCATCATTCCATTTTGAAGACAGTTCATTTTTTTCTTTTACAAATAAAAATGAAGGTAATATTTTCTTCCATGTGTACACCAGGATTATAATTTCAAAGATTCATTACTACTAAATTTTATTTAAAAATCATTATAATTATAAAATAGTATTTTCATTGAAAATTAATTTTAAAAGTGTTTTCATAACATTGAGTTGTAAAATATGATTTCCAAATGAGAAAGTATATTCTCATTAATACTGTTTTAAATTATCTTTTTATGGAATTTCATTGATCAAAGACAACACCAATTTATTTTACATATATTCCATTGGGGATATTTCTTATGTATACAATATTTATTCTTCCATTGGTTGTTTTATGATTATTTGACAATGGAATGTATTTTTATTAATTTTCTTGATTTTTTTAGTCATCATCTCTACCTTGAAATACTCACATTCCCATGATCATTGGACATTAAATATTATATAAACAAGTATATTTTGTAATCATGGATATGTTAATGGAATAAAAAATACATCATTTCTATATACGGTGATCTATATTGAATTTTATTTATTAATTATTTTTATTTTGATAAATTCATATTCATTACTCAATATAGATATTTTATGAAAATTCACATTGATCATGAACTAAATATTTTATTTGATATATGAGGGAAGCATTGGAAATAAAGATACAGGTTGGGCATTGTTATAGATAACCAAAAAATGCATAGTTAGGTGCACAATGTGAATTAGTAAGCTAGCATAGAATCAGTTTTACATACCAAAAGAGCTTATAACATGCTATTTTGAAATATATTGTGAATGGTCTTGATGATATAGGCATCATGATATTTACTTTTTGATATCAAATAATTAACCAATTTCACTTATTAAGAATATAGTTTTTCATATCCATTATAAATTCAGAATTATATTATATATCTATTCTTTTTAATTAATTTTATTGATTAAATGGAATGTGTGTTGATATACATAAAAGGCAATGTTTATTATAACATATCCAGCAATGGCAGTGATGTTACGGGTAAAATTTTTATTTTTAGTCTTTTACCTTTCTATATTGATTATTATCCCAGATATTTTTATATTGATATTTTAAAATGATGCACTTCAGTATCATTTTATTGATTTCAATTCATGTATTGTAAAGACCCGGAAATTTCTAGGCAATTTTTTTTTAAAATTTCTTTGGGATTTTACAAGAATGCAGTTTCAGACGGCACCTGATTCTGAGGCCCGGTGTGCCCGGAATCATTTTCCGAAGTTTGGCTCGGGTACGTTCAGTGAACGGACGAGAGGGTTTTTCTAACTTTTGAACCGGTGCTCGGAATCGAATTCCGAGGGCACTGATGGAATCACATCGCCGGTATTTTCATAGAAACGCCTTTTCCGGAGTTGCATTTTCTCGGGTGTGGTTTTTAATTTTTGGGGGTTAAGTGAAGAAAATAAAATAAAATGGTGAGACAAACTTTATTTTATTTCACTTAAAGCCACTTCAAAGCCACTTAAAGTTACTTAAGTTGAGTTAAAGCAGATAGGGTACAATTCAAAATATCCTACCCTCTTGGTAGGATATTTGTGAGATGGGGCATGTACGAGCCCCACCGTTTCTTTTCTGCTATGTAACACACTCGTGAAAACCCCTATTAAATGAAAGTCAACTTGGGCGTTTCTTAAACATTTAAACGCTTCTATTAATTGGGCGGTTTATTCGTTGAAATTAATTCTATGAATTAATTTGTTCGTTTCTTAACCTGTTTTGAAATCATTGGCATGTTAATAAAATAAGACCAACACTTTTTCTTCTTAAGGATTACTCATTGAGAGGATTTGGAGAAGACTCCAAGGCTTGAGATCTTCATCCTCCTTCGCGAAGAATGCGAAGAATGTGAAGAACGTGAAGAATGCGAAGAACGCCCGACCCCGGAGATCGACGCGACGCCGATGCTTCTTCCGCGATGATCTTCCCCCGTGAAAAGTCTTCGATCAACTGCTTGAGATCGTCAACGTGACGCCCTTCCGCAACAACACAACGCCCTCCCACGACGATGCGACACCCTTCCGCGACGCGACGATCACCTTCTCCCACGACGGTCAATTCCGCGAAGAACGCACGCTCGACGACTACGGTGAGGTAGGGATTTTATTTGAAGATAATATTTTATTCCCATTGTTTTTCATTTGAAATAAAGATCAAGTTCAATTTTAATTTATTTAAAATTGTGCCTTGTTGTTTTTCATTTGTTGAATATTTTTCTTTCCCATTTGCTATCACCTAACGCAGAGGGTGCGGGCCAAACAAACACGGCCCGACAACCCTCCGCAGTTTTTCGTTGGTTTAAGGAATGACGAACGATGACAAACGGGGCCGCAAGGTCTATTTGAGAGCCTTGCAGTGAAGGTCGGGTCCCGGGAGGACCACTGGCGAAGACCGCACGTAAAATGGACCACCGGAGCGCGTCCGGTGGTCCGCGGAATCTCACGCCGGCGCGGCGGTGCCCGGCGCGCCGCCGAAAAAAACCCGCCGCGGAGGCGAGGCGGTTCCGCGGCCGCTGACCAAGTGCAGCCCCACGTGGGGCCGCAATTCCTCTTCCCACTGGGGCTGCATACCCCGCGGGGGCTGCATACCACGCGGCTCCCCTTGCTCGGCCGCTCGGCCTAGCCGAGCCGGGTCGGGTCGCGCCAACCGGGTTGGACCCGGACCCGGGTCGGGTCGACCCTGGGGGGGGGGGGGGTTGGGCCGGGTCGGCCCGGGCCCAGACCCCCCGTTTCCGGACCTTTTCGGTTTTTTTCTCATAACATGAGCTATGGTTTTCCGAACGACGCGCTATCAGTGGCGATGCGATCCTTGGATCGAGACGGTCGTTTCGGTATACTACTCCCAAGGTTTCGGAATACTTGGGGTTCGAACGGGTTGGTTCGTACACAAAACCAACAGGGCCCTCGGAGCAGAAACGCTCATATCTTGAGCTCCGGACGTCTGATTGACATACCGTCGACTTTGATGGATTCCTCTAAGTGAGACGGATCTTTTGGATTACTCCGCTCATTGTTTGGATGTCGTCGGAGTGCGGTCTGGTTGGTTCACTCACGAACCAACCGGGTCACTGGAACAAAAAAAGCCAATAAGTCACAGACCGGGTGTCCGGTTGAGGCGTCGTCTGTCTCTCTGAATTCCTCTTTATTAGACGGAACTTTTGGTATACATCGCCTGAGTTTTGGTTTCAGTTGGATAGTGGCCGGGTTGGATTGTACCTGAAATTCAACCGGGCCCCTGGAACAGAAAAGTTGATATCTTTCAGACCGAACGTCCGTTTGACGAACTGTCAGCAGTGTTGGTGATCACATTGAGAAATGGTCCATTTGAGTATACCCTATGGGAGTTCGGGGTACAGTTGAGATATGGCCGGGTTGGTTCGCACATGAAACCAACCGGGCCCCTAGGACGAAAAGGCTAGTAACTCATAGATCGGGCATCCTATTGACGCACCGTCTGTTGTGTTGAGACCTCTGTGACGAGGTAGTCCCTTGAGATACTTCTTCGTGGAACCATGTGATACTTGTAGTATCGACTAGCAGCTCGTGGAGCAGACCCTCCCAGAGACGAGCGTGCGGAATACGAAGACCGTGTAGTCGGCTGAGACCTGACGAATGCTTGACCGATCGACTCGGTGTGTTTCAGATATCCTAGTGCGGAGTGCTTGTTTGTAGCGGTAGACCCACGGTGGAGGAGCGCTTGGTTGTAGCGGAAGACCTGCAGTACTCAACAGAAGGAGTACCTCTGGAGGCTATGAGGGGGAGCGCTTGGTTGTAGCGGCAGACCCACGACGGAGGAGCGCTTGGTTGTAGCGGCAGACCCGCGGTACTCAATAGAAGGAGTACCTATTGAGGCTATGAGGGGGAGCGTTTGGTTGTAGCGGTAGACCCATGGTGGGAAGCACTTGGTTGTAGTAGCAGGCCCACAGTACTCGACAGGAGGAGTACCTCAGCAGTGTTAGGTTAGTGAGCAATATCTCGGAGTCGTGACAGGACCACTATACACTCTAGAGACGGGGCTCTTCAGCAGTTACAGTTTCGATAATGAAAATCCTGGTTTGACCTGAGTCTATGACCTTTGTGTTTATTCATGATTGAGATGGGTTACTTGATACCTTAGGTATATGTATGGTCATATACCTGGGTAGTGGATATCCGTTGATTTCATAACCCTTGTGTTTCCTCATGATTGAGATGGGTTACATGATAACTTAGGTATATGAATGGGCATATAACTAAGTAGAGGTTATCTCTTGAGATATTCTTTGTGGTTATCCTTGTTAGTTTTAGTGAGACCTTGAGGGTCTCGGGGTCCCTACTGAGTATCATTATACTCACCCCTACACGGGCTATGCCCGCACCTCATTGGGTTGGTTGCAGACGACGACAGTGCTAAAAGAGGCTGAGTGTTCGAGGACTGGACGGTACCTGGAGGTGGACTACATGACGAGTCAGTACCCAGAGGTGTACTATATGACAAGTCAGTATCCGAAGGTGGACTTCGCGACAAGATGAGACACGGAGGAGGTTGACGGGCGAGAGCGTTGTGGAGGCTATCTGTACCTACCCTTCAGGTAGGATCCATGGTGGACGATCCAAGAGCTACACTATCCATACCTACCCTTCAGGTAGGATCCGAGGAGGATGACCCATGAGCCGCTTCCGTCCTTCTAGCTGTTGTCTTTTCTATTGTACTTGTTCAATTGTAGTTGTACTTTCTTTTTTGTTTGTATTCTGGCCAATTTACCTTTCAGCACTTCTCTTTGTACATAGTGTTTTACTTCCGCTTGTACTCTGTGGTGTTTTGGTTAATTTTATAAAGGCAATGCCTTCCCCGTTATCGGGATTTACGCCTTTGGTGCTAGTTGCCAGCCCCTAGCCTATGGAAGGTGGGCTTGGGGTAGCCACGGCATGGGCCCCGAGGACGGGTCGTGAAAAATTGGTATCAGAGGAGTTCGGTTCTACCGCAGAACATGGGACTCTGATATTTTTTTCCTTTATATGAAGCAATAGTGTTAAGAGTACCGAGTGTGGTGTCCAGTTTAGGGAGTCTAGTGTAGGTGCGGGCGGCCGACATATCCATACACCAGGACCCTGACAACCGATTTCCGACACTGTGCACAAAAAAACTGATTGCGTGTGTGTTTCTAAAATTTTTTAAATGTCAGCTCAAACCAGGTCAGCTCACCAGGTATAATCATTTGACCGTGTCACGTTGTTTCTTTCAGGATGCCTTTTCTCGGACGACCAGCTACAGCCCAGAGGGATGTGCGTACTGACAGCCTGTCGAGCGACGAGGCTTCAGTACAGGGCCCTCTTGTAGTTGAGGCACTATCGGAGGCACCAGTGGTACTACCATATGTTGGGCCACCGATTCCACCAGCCCCAGCAGTAGGCGATGCACGCCACATGAGTGCGCTGCACGAGTTCCAACGCTAGAGGCCACCCAGGTTCCGAGGAGAGATGGACCCGCAGGCGGTTGAGGATTGGATGGAGGCTGTGGTGAGTGTCTTTAGGATAGTGGGGACGCTGGCAGACTTCATGGTGATCTTTACTGCCAGCCTTCTTCAGGCAGCAGCAGGTAGGTGGTGGAGCCAGTTGTTCCAGTTTTGCGACGGGATGGCCTTCACATGGGAATACTTCGAGACCTTCTTCAGGGTGGAGTTTCTGCCAGTAGCTCCACACCCCGAGCGTGTACAGGAGCTTATGAGTTTACCACAGGGTTTTCAATCAGTATCCGAGTCATTTTTGGGCAGTAGATAGATGATACAGAGGTCCAAGAGGACCAGAGCCAGCCGTACAAGGAGCAGGAAGTGTTATGAATGTGGCGCAAAGGGTCCCCTGGCACGTGACTGTCTGACTCCTCATACAGTTGATCCGCAGGATTTGGAGGATCCACCAAGGCAGAAGCAGCGGCGGGTGCTTGAGCAATAGTCGAGCAGTGGACAAGGCAGTAGAGCTCCGAGAGCAGGTGGACTGGAGTGGAACTAGTGGATACGTCCCTTGTACTTCTAGTTCCATGATTCTGTTGTATTCGTGTCTTTTTACTATGAGCTGCAACAAAAAAAAGACACTTATCTTTGTGATGTTTGCTTTCCTATCCTTTTTGTTTGGTTGATAATGTGTGGTCCTGGTTAAGACTGTTGACTTGACCCTCACTTTTGAGATTTCTACTGGAGGAGACCCAGTGACCTCGCATTGATGCCGATAGTGTGACTCGACCCTTGGAGGAGAGAGTGATAGTTGGATCTCTTAGTAGTTACGTCGAGGACATACGACGTCATCCATGGCATGAATACATCCTTCATGTCAGGATTGACTGTATTAAGCAATGGGCGTGGTTTATCCAGGGGGGATGAGACCGGGTTTCTATTTTTGGCAAAGGAGAAATTTTAGCAGCTCTTCTGGATCGTAGGCAATGAAGGTGCAGATCATCCAGGAGCGGATGATGACTGCACAGTGCAGTAAGAAACAGGAAACCGGTGCTAGTCTTAGAGACTCGGGCATGTTAAATGTTTCATGAAGAGGAAGCTTTAAAGAGAGATGAGTCTGCAAAGCGGAAGACATGGAGGCAGAGCTAGGAGAGCAGTATGAGGTGGTGTACATCTTAACATGCTACAACCACCCGTCTTAGTTGTCCCCGCCAAGACCAGGGAGCTGGAGGGAGGAGGAAGAGTGCAGCTACATGCGGTCAAGTAGTGTGACCCAATGGATCTAAAAATGATTTAAGGGACGGTATATGTCCACTACTTGCTGCTGTAGTAACATATGTTGATATGAATCATTCATCGCTTTCACAAATCTTGTCCCAGACCTAGAGTTTCCGATAAGCCGTAGACATGAACCTCACGTCTGGAGATACCTTGGGAGAAGACTCGATAATCACATTTACGCCGACGGTGTGGTCAGACCCTCTAGGTGAGAGTTTTGGTTGGAATCTCTTGGTGGCAGCGTCGAGGCCTTACGATGTTGGTTTGAGTATGGACTGGGCAATCATAGTTCATACACAAATTGACGGTATTAGGAAAAAATTTTGTGGTTTAACTACGATGTCGGGATGGGTTTTCCTTGGTCGGAAAAAAGGAAACCCCAGGCAGCATAGGATAACTCATGCACAGGAGGGTGCGACTAATCACTCATAATTCGGTCAAACTTACCCTCGTGGTAGGAGTCATTTCGAGTTTAAGTTATAATAGAAATTGGAGACCTCTAGAGTTTGAGGATGACGATCATGTCCTTATACGGGTCTCACCTCGATGAGGTTTACGAAGATGTAGCCAAGGAGGCGAGATATCTCCGAGATTCAATGGACCTTTCTAGGTCCCCAGCAGGGTAGGCGAGGTGGTTTACCGCTTCACCCATCCAACTCAGTTGCACTGAGTGCACGACGTCTTCCACATATCTCAGCTGAGGAGATACGTGCTCGACCCTTCGCATATCATCGACCATGAGGAGCTGGATGGTGGTGATGGGGTATCTTTCACGAAGGTTCCAGTAGAGATCGAGGATCGATAGGAGCAGATCCTACGAGGACGATCGATTCCTCGGGTGCACTTTCTTTGGCAGTACGGGAACCTCCAGGTGAGCACATGGGAGCGGAAGGCTTAGATGCGTGCTCTGTACCATTTTTGTGACCCTAGTTGGTGTTAAAGCTTTACGAGGACGTAATTCCCTGTGGTGGGAGTAATGTAAAGACCCATAAATTTCAAGGGAATTTTTTTTTAAAATTTTCGTTGGGATTTTACAAGAACACAGTTTCAGACGGCACCTAATTCTGAGGCCCGGTGTGCCTGGATTCATTTTCTGAAGTTTGGCTCGGGAACGTTCAGTGAACGAACGAGTGGGTTTTTTCAAATTTTGAACCGGTGCTCGGAATCGAATTTTGAGGGCACTGATGGAATCGCAGGGCTGGTATTTTCTTAGAAACACCTTTTCCGGAGTTGCATTTTCTCGGGTGTGGTTTTTAGTTTTTGGGGGTTAAGTGAAGAAAATAAAATAAAGAGGTGCGACAAACTTTATTTTATTTCACTTAAAGCCACTTCAAAGACACTTAAAGCTGCTTAAGATGAGTTAAAACCGATAGGGTACAATTCAAAATATCCTACCCTATTGGTAGGATATATGTGAGGTGGGGCCCGCACGAGCCCCACCGTTTCTTTTCCGCTAAGTAACGCATACGCGAAAACCCCTATTAGATGAAAGTCAACTGGGGAGTTTCTAAAACTTTTAAACACTTCTATTAATTGGGCGGTTTATTCATTGAAATTAATTCTATGAATTAATTTGTTCGTTTCTTAACCTGTTTTCAAACCGTTGGCATGTTAATAAAATAAGACCAACACTTTTTCTTCTTGAGGATTACTCATTGAGAGGATTTGGAGAAGACTCTAAGTCTTGAGATCTTCATCATCCTTCGCGAAGAATGAAAAGAATGCGAAGAACACGAAGAAAGCAAAGAACGCCCGACCACAGAGGTCGACGCGATGCTGACGCTTCATCCATGACGTTCTTCTACCGTGAAAAATCTTCGATCAACTGCTTGAGATCGTCGACACGACGCCCTTCCGCAATGACGCAACACCCTCCTGCGACGACGCGACGCCCTTCCACGACGCGACAATCACCTTCTCCCGCGACGGTCAATTCCGCAAAGAACGCACGCTCGACGACTGCGGCGAGGTAGGGATTTTATTCGAAGATAATATTTTATTCCCATGGTTGTTAAAGTAAAACAAAGATCATGTTGAATTTAAATTTATTTAAAATTGTTCCTTGTTGTTTTTCATTTGTTGAATATTTTTATTTCCTGTTTGCTATCACCTAACGCGAAGAGTGCGGGACAAACAAACATGGCCCGACAACCCTCTGCAGTTTTTCGTTGGTGTGAGGAATAGAGGATTATGGAAAACGGGTCCGCAAGGGCTATTTGAGGGCCTTTCTGTGAAGGTCGGGTCCCGGGAGGACCACTGGCGAAGACCACATGTAAAACGGACCACCAGAGCGCGTCCGGTGGTCCACAGAATATCACGCCGGCGCGCCACGCCGGTGCGGCGGCGCCCGGCGCGCCGTCAGAAAAACCCGTCGCGGCGGAGAGGCAGTTCCGCATCCGCGCGGAACCCGGAGACACGGGATGCGGCTTTTCCGCATCCGCTGACCAAGTGCGGCCCCATGGGGGGCCGCAGTTCCTCTTCCCATGGGGGCTGCACACCCTGCGGTTCCCCTTGCTCGGCCGCTCGGCCGAGCCGAGCTGGGCTGACCCACCAGGCCGGGCCGGGCCGCCCTGGGCGGGCTGGGTCGTGCCAACCGGGTTGGACCCGGACCCGTTTCGGGTCGACCTGGGGGGGGGGGGGATGGGCCGGGTCGGTCCGGGCCCAGACCCCCCGTTTCCGGACCTTTTCGGTCTTTTGCTCATAACTTGAGCTACGGGCATATGAACAACGCGCTGTCAGCGGCGATGTGATCCTTGGATCGATTAAGTCATTTCGGTATACTACACCCAAGGTTTCGGAATACTTGGGGTTCAGACGGGTTGGTTCGTACACGAAACCAACCGGGCCCTCGGAGAGGAAACACTCATATCTTGAGCTCCGGACGTCCGATTGACGTGCCGCCGACTTTGATGGATTTCTATAAGTGAGACGGATCTTTTGGCTTACTCCGCTTGAGGTTTGGATGTCGTCGAAGTGCGGTCAGGTTGGTTCTCTCAAGAACCAACCGGGCCCCTGGAACAAAAAAAACCAATAACTCACAGACCGGGCGTCCGATTGACGTGCCGTCTGTCTCACGGATTTCCTCTTGATGAGACGGAACTTTTGGAATATTTCACCCAAGTTTTGGTTGCAGTTGGATAGTGCCTGGTTGGATTGTACCCTAAATCCAATCGGGCCCCTAGAACAGAAAAGCTGATATCTTTCAGACTGGACGTCCGTTTGACGAACCGTCAATGGTGTTGGTGATCACGTTGAGAAACAGACCCTTTGAGTATACCCTATGGGAGTTTGGGGTACAGTTGAGATATGGCCGGGTTGGTTCGCACATGAAACAAAGCAGGCACCTGGGAAGAAAAGGCTAGTAACTCACAGACCAGACATCCGATTGACGCACCGTCTATTATGTTGAGACCCCTGTGACGAGGCGGTCCCTTGAGATACTTCTTCGTGGAACCTTGTGATACTTGTAGTATCCACTAGAAGCTCTTGGAGCAGACCATCCCGGAGATGAGCGTGTAGAATATAGAGACCGTTTAGCCATCTGAGACCTGACGACTGCTTGACTGATCGACTCGGTGTGTTTCGCAGAGCCCAGTGGGGAGCGCTTGGTTGTAGCGGCAGACCCACGGCGGAGGAGCGCATGGTTTTAGCGGAAGACCCATGGTACTCCATAGAAGGAGTACCTCTAGAGGCTATGAGGGGGAGCGCTTGGTTGTAGCGGCAGACCCACGGCAGAGGAGCGCTTGGTTGTAGCGGCAGACCCGCGGTACTCAACAAAAGGAGTACCTCTTGAGGCTATGAGGGGGAGCGCATGGTTGTACCGGCAGACCCATGGTGGGAAGCGCTTGGTTTTAGCAGTATTCCCACAGTACTCGACAGGAGGATTACCTCAGCAGTCTTAGGTTAGTGAACAGTACCTCGGAGTCGTGACAGGACCACTGTACACTCCAGAGACGGGGCTCTTCAGCAGTTACGGTTTCGATAATGAAAATCCTGGTTTGAGCTAAGTCTACGACCTTTGTGTTTCCTCATGATTGAGATAGGTTACTTGTTAACTTAGGTATATGTAGGGGCATATACCTGGGTAGTGGTTATCCGTTGATTTCATAACCCTTGTGTTTCCTCATTATTGAGATGGGTTACTTGATAACTTAGGTATATGAATGGGCATATACCTAAGTAGAGGTTATCTATTGAGATCTTCTTTATGGTTATCCTTGTTGGTTTTAGTTAGACCTTGAGGGTATCGGGGTCCCTACTGAGTATCGTTATACTCACCCCTGCACGGGCTATGCCCGCACCTCATTGTGTTGGTTGCAGATGACGGCAGTGCTGACGGAGGCCGAGTGTTTGAGGACGAGACAGTACCCGGAGGTGGACTACACGACGAGTCAGTACTCGGAGGTGGACTACACGACAAGTCAGTATCTGGAGGTGGACTTCGCGACGAGACGACACACGAAGGAGGTTGACGGGTGAGAGTGTTGTGGAGGCTATCTATACCTACCCTTCAGGTAGGATCCATGGTGGACGATCCAGGAGTTGCGCCATCTGTACCTACCATTCAGGTTGGATCCGAGGAGGATGACCCAGGAGCCACTCCCGTCCTTCTAGCTGTTGTCTTTTCTATTGTACTTGTTCATTTGTAGTTGTACTTTCTTTTGGGTTTGTATTCTGGCCCATTTACCTTTCAGCACTTCTCTTTGTAATTAGTGTTTTACTTCCGCTTGTACTCTGTGGTGTTTTGTTTACTTTTATAAAGGCAATGCCTTCCCCGTTATCGGGATTTACGCCTTTGGTGCTAGTCGCCAGCCCCTGGCCTATGGAAGGCGGGCTTGGGGTAGTCACGGCACGGGCCCTGAGGACTGGTCGTGACATGTATATTCAGTTATTTACCACTATTTTTATTATTCATATTGATTCATGATATTTGTTTTTGTAGGTAACCCTTCTTGAGAGGATTATCTCCCCACTATTTTTTACTTTTAATTGAATCCATGAATTTCATTGGGATTTATATGAAAGGATATTTGAGAGAAAATACTTTCATTATAGAAAAAAACTTCATTTTTTATATTCAATTTTATCCATCTATTTTACCAACACTAGTATACTATTGAGTCTTTTAGTGTGTGATTCATTATATCTTGTGACAATGGAATAAAGTAAAATACTAGTTATGGGATAATGTGGTTAGGGTCTCTATAGTGGATATATGTGTATTTTTAGTAAAAACATTGAAAATTAGATTTAGGAAATCATAGATTGGGGATCATAAAATTTTAATCTGCATTGGGGATATGTGTATAAGAATATCCTAATGTTTTGGTATAGAAAATATTATGATTTTTTTAATAGAAATACATCCATGTTTTTATACTATAGGTGGACATACATTCGTACATAGGTGTAATTAATCTAAAAATTTAACATTATGTTTGACCTAATCATCCCATGGTACACAACATTGGTATTTAGAGAATTAGTTTTTTGACACTCCAATGGGATATTCATAAGATAATTCACATTTTCTTTACAAATAATTATGATGGATTTGAATCAATGATGAAACTGAATGATCTTGGTTAAACCTAATTTCTATAATATTGAAAATAATTTTAATAATTTAGACATCCTATAAATAATCCTATTGTTTTACCACTATGGTTATTGTTTCTCACATGTCTATTTTTATTTTTGTCTATGGATGGATCATAATGGAATCACATTATGATTGAATATGAAGGAACATGTGGTGACTACGATAAACCATATGGTATTATTATTGGAGTGAATGATATCATGATTATATTTATTTAGTTACCCAAAAATATTATTAAAAACATATATCTTAAGTATCTCTCAAATAAAACATAGAAGATAATGATGGAATTTTCAAATATCTCTTTGGATGTAGACAATGGGGATGTAATGATTCAATTCATTCATGTTAGAAATGATGGGAGAGATACCAAAAAACAATTCTTAATGGAATAATAAAATAATTTATGAGTGTAATATAAGAAATAATGTAATGAATTAATGAGGAAAATGAATATAATTATGGAAGGAAATAAATCTTGTAATTCATATCTATTTTTAGTTATTTCTATTAAATATAGAGAACTAGGGGTTATAAAATTATTTTACCCCATCTAAGGGTTAACTAATAGATAAAATAATTGCCTATGTTGAAATTAGATAGTTGAAGTATTTATTGGGATTCCATAATTATATTATGGAATTATTTTTTAACAACGGAATTTTGGTATAAGAATCATGGAACAATTACAGATAATGTTAAATTTAAGAAGAATATATGTTTTCATTTACATAAGTGTTATTGATAAGATTAAGAGTTGATCAGTTTATGATTGATAATTTTCTAAAATTATTAAACACTGTTTTTGGGTTTTATGTGATAGGATTTAAGAAATATGATGGATATTAATGTTGAAATTTATGACAAGGACATGATTCCATGGTAATTTTATTTAGGTAATAATTCATTTACATTTTTTATAAATATGATTAAGGTTATAGATATCCTTTAAGGTTATTATGATCATTAATTTTATTTTAATAATTGTAAAATATAATTATTAAAGCTTTTTAAAAGAAAAATGTTTGTATTTAAAAAATTATTAAAAAATATTTTTAATGATTAATCTTATTTCAAGGATATCGATAATATATTTTTGGGAACATTACAATTATTATTTAAATATAGTTTTAAAAAAGAACTACCTATGTGATTGGTGAAAACCCTTCATATCTTGTTAGGATGTGGGGATTGTACCCATGATTGATGTATGTTAAGGTTTTATTTCCTGCCCCAGTACTATGAAATGGAATAGTTAATATTTCATTAATTTAGTTAAATGAAATGAAAAATAAATACCAACGATGAACTAGTGGTGTTAACTTTTTTCTATGGAGATTAATTTATCATATTAGCAAACATATGTTAACTATATTTTTTTGAAAATATTCAAATATATATGGAAATACTTTTCACTCTTTAATTAATCATATGATCCCATAAAATTGAATCTCGTTTTTCAAGAATAAAAAATTTATTTTTGGATATTCATTTCATGGAGTAATAAATGTATAATAAATTTATCAAAGAACAACTAAATGATGAAAATATGAATAAAAATATAATGTGATCTGGTAAGTATATTTCGAATATGTTTAGATAGTAATATAATTTCTCAAATTTATAAAAAGGATTCGGAGAAATTGTAATCATATTATCATAAATTATAATTATTTTAATGACCTAGTTTACACATATATGATTTATGGGTTTGTTGTTTATTATTTTCACAAGATCATCAACTTTCTTATGATCAATGACCTTTATCACTCTCTGTATTTATTCCATATTTTCATCCCTATCCATATCATCACATTCCACCAATGTAACCTCATGTAGATACCTACTTTTGTGTTATTCCCTAGAAACTTTATACATCCCTTCTATCATATTATAAGGATATTTTATAATCAATTATTATGACATACGTTTTTCAAAAATGGTTTCTCCAAATTTTAAATCCTTAAATTATTATCTAAAAAAAGAGAGGATAAAATATTTTTATGGTTGGGAAAAATAAATAACCGAAAATAATAAAATAAATACATTGTATTAAACAACTTAGGGAACGTCCAACCCCAAACTTAAATGAACTATAATATAAAGTATTGTAATCACATAAGTATTTAATTTTTGTGTATGTACAATATTAACTAAATTATGAAGCCAATAAGGATTAAATATATAAAAACAATTTAATTAATTATCTATTTATTATAAATTGAAACAATCATTTTAACGAAAAAGTAAAAGTTCTCTGAAAAGTAGTATTTTTAATAAATTATTGTTTAGTCATAATTTGCGTACATAAATTAAAATAAATTTATTCCAAATTTAAAAAATATATATCATTATATGAAAACTATTTTAGAAATAATCACACCAAAATTATAGTATTTTGAAATTTTGTTATATTTCTAAAAAGATTCATTTTATGATTAATATTGAAAAATGACAAATTTTAATAAAAATATACCATTTAATTTAAATTATATATAATGTTAAATTATAAATTGAATTAGTTTTGAAAATAAATTATTTCAATTTCATGTTAATTAATTAGATTTTTTTCCGTTTTAATGACGTATATTAAATATTAATAGAAAAATTAGTAATCTTTTGAAAAACAATATCTTTTAATCCCCGCTTTCTTACCATGTATGTGGTATTCATTTTAAATTAATTTTTCCCACTAATGAGGAAGGAATTTATAATTATATATTCTAAATTTTTAATCAAAAAATTAATATTTTTTAATAAGTTCAACATAATTTCTATGAATGTGAATAATAAAAACATTCAAAAGTAATTACCATGGTTAAGGATAAAATGGACTCACCTCTTGTTAAACTAATATGATAATGTTTGAAACGACCTAAATAATTATGTGAAATCCAATTTTAGGATATATATATACAATATAATTAATATGTATTAATACTAATCTAATTTATACTCTTTTGGAATGTCATAATTTGTGGTACACTATTTTCTTTTCCAAAATTATAATTGTGTCACTCACTTAAAATATAAAAGGACACCGCTCTCCATTATTCTTCACACCATAAACACATTTTGGTTCCTCCAACACCAACTAAAATCACTTTACCAATTCCATAAATGTATCCTATAATAGTTATTTTTATCATAAATTGAACCTAGTATTGGTTTTGGTGGAAAACATAGGAGTTTAGTCGAAGAAGAGGTAAAGTTATTCAATTAGTGTTTTTATTTTATTTCATTATACACATCTTTAAATTCTTATTAAAACATGTCGATATAAGGACATATGTATAATATATTTAAAATGAAGTTTTTATAATTTTTCAATTACCTAAAACAGTCCCCACATCCATCAAATGGGTTATGAAATCATCATGCATGTGTATAGAGGAAAATCACCTCGCAAACTGATGTTAATCATTTTTCCTTTACCACCTCTCATGGTTGAGTATAATAATGTATATAATGTATATATATATATATATTATTTATAAAATAGTAATTCCATTATAATAATTATGTTATATATTAATTTTTTTACATTAAATTTTTTACGAGATATGATATCTTTGCTCATGTGTACAACAGACTACCACCTCGCAAAGCGATGTGATTCATTTTTAACTAACCGTTTACATGGAATGTAATAAGGTGAATTTTAATAAATTTATTTTTAAAAATTAAATATTATGATAAAATTTACAAAAAAAAACAAATCTTACCAACTTTCTATAATGATCATTTAAAAATGGAAGCATTACTCATGTGTACGTATGATGTACCATCTCCATGGTCATATCGTACTTCATTTTTCATAAAAATATTTCATGATTGGTTTTAAAATAATAACTGAAATATAAATATGATAATTATGTAATTATTATTATTTTTTAGGTGATGGAACTATATAATATTCTAAATAATGAGATTTATCATGATGAAACACAAACAAGAAAACAAGGAAATTAAAAACCACAACAATTAAAATAATGAGGCATTATTTATACTTTTGTCATAGTAGTAGCTGAGAATATACCCCCGTTTTGGCCTTCAGGCCACCGATTTGGTCCCCGAGTCCTTTATGGCCTTCGAGACACTTAGGCCTTTGGGTCAGTAAGGCAATCGGGCCACCTCAAAGCCTTCGGGCCACCTTAAGTGAAGATGAAAACCCGACGACCTACGAGGAACATGCTCTACAAGGAGGATGAGCAAGGAGATTTCACCCCAGCAGATGCTAAATGGATTGCAATAATGAGAGGGTATGGCACCTGCCATCGAGACAAGCATGTGCATGCCCAGGAATGCCTAGCCAAATAGCCATGCGAAGGTGGAGAGATGATTTCACAATGAAGACATTGGGGAGGATCAGTTCCAAGTAATTAGTCTAGGTTTTTTGTAATGTTTGAAGCCTACGAGAAAATGAATTCCTCTAAGGCCTACGGGCCTTGTAATTCTTATGCCTACGGGCCTTGTAAGGGTTCCACCTCACCCCTTGAAAGGTGGATTATCAAAACTCAATAAAAAATGAAGGCCTTCGGGCCATTTGATGTAAATGAAGGATTATTAACCGATGGGTGATAAGATATTATAAAATAATCATGTATATATTATAAATATTAATATAGTTATATTAGAGGATAACATAATTTTTAAAACCACTATGTATTAGTTTAAATCACAGTCAACCAAAAGTAATAATGTGCTATGGGAATTCGTCTCAATTTTACATTATTTGGACATATTATAATGTTCCATTACTAATTTCTTCATATGGTGTATATACTACCACTATATCATTCAATATCATGAAAAATTAAAAATTCATCTTATTTTATTTTTCAATTTCTATTATTTCATCGAATTATATTTGACATATGTGTTACCAAGTGTTAATGAATTTCATAACTCAATTTCTTCTCATGGGTTATATTATTTCTTCTTCATCTTGGATAATATATGAATATGTAAGTGAAGAAGATTAGTTAAATTATTTTTCATGTCCACGTGTATTATTTTTATTTATGGTTGATAAAAAAATATTCATTGAATAATTATCACATAAACATTATGACCATTATAAGGGTTTACCTCACAATTTCAATCACATCGAATTTTTTATTATTGAATTTCAGTCAAAGGAAATTATTTTATTATTTTCTAAATAACCCATTCTACATTTTAATCCTCTAGTTACTCATTATATTTAAATTTAATTATACCATTTTCAACTATATGGTAAATAAAATTATTGGAAATATATTTTTAAAGAATTAGATATCATAACTCTCATTAGAAATCTATTTTCTTCCAAAACCATGTTTTCTAAAAAAACTGAAAATATTTTTAACCATTTAAAAATGATTTATTAATTATATTTTTACAAGTTTATAAATTTTACAATATTTTTTTAATCAAATATTCATGTCATATTCAATAAAATACTCATTTGTATTTTTCCAAAAAAGTGAAAGGAATTTTTTTAATGATTAGTGCACTAAAAAAATTTCCCCCCAACATGGCCATTAAAATGTTTCTAAACATCAATTATTTTTTCATAGACTGTTATCACAGAAAAATATTTTCACATTATTTTTTAGATATTTTGAATATGACTTTGTTTCCTAGCCTACACATCCCAATATTTATTAATATTAATGATAAAAAGAGATTGTAGCAGGTGAAATTTTCTTTCACCAAAAAAAAGTGTAAGTAAAAACAAAAGAAGGCTCAATGTACAGGAAAACAAACTGAAAAAGAATCACTAAAAGAAGTGAACATGTCTTCATGTTGCAAAAAATGTTGATGAAAATATTTTACCCTCATTATCCCACAAATTCAAAGAATCAAAATCAAAAAATATAGAGTGACATGTTGTGAATGATATGAGACATAAGGTCAATATTGTGGAATCCACGGTCTAAACTAGCATGACCACTGCATTCAAGAATAATCACGTGGTTCCATCTAAGGTAAATAAGGATCTTCCTTTTGGTTTTGTTTAAATTTATTTTTCAAAAGATATTTTTTCAATTAAAAGGATAAGTGACTCAAAAATGTATTAATTTTTTATTTGTGGACTTTTTATTCATCAAAGGTGAAACCCCATTAGATTCTATATACATAAATTGGGATATGTTGTAATTATACTATCCTTATTAGTCCATAGGATGGTCTATGATCATTTTGATAAATTAAATTACTAACATTCACATTATTAATTCAATTTTTATTCATCAACATTCTCATAAAATATTCCCTTGCCTATAATAGTTGGATATTAAAATTCATCTAAATAGAATTATTATTTATCAATGAAAAGTTAATTTCTTATATAATATATCATTTCTATATATGGTATTCTTCATTGAAGGTTATTTTATATCTCTATAAGTATTGATAAATCCATCTTCCTTACTCAAAACAAATATTCAATGATAGTAGTCATTGTTCATGAATTAAATCGATTATTCAATATGTGAGTTATGATTTGGACATGATGACATAGGTGGTCCCCAGTCATAGATAACCACTCTACAAATCACTAGTACCATGTGGAGAATCAGTATTCTAGAATGAAATCCAATTACTAAACTATATGAGTTTTTAACAATTAGTTTTAAACTATCATGTGAATGGTCTTAATGTTAGAGGTATCATGATACTATGTTTGTGAAATTTAATAATTAAAAAATTTATTTCATTAAGAATTAAATTCTTTTTATCCATGATATTATCACAATGATATTAATATTGGATTCATTTCCTTCTTAGTTTACGGATTAAATAAAATTTTGTTTTTTATTATTTACTTTTTCATATTGATATAAATATATCCGGTTTTGATATTGTTGTTATTGATTAAATGGAACACATTTTCATCTATTTAAATTTCCATTTTCATTATAATATATGATATTTTCATATTTATATTATCTTGAGATGCATTAATTCTCTGATTAATTATTACATGGAATGTATGTTTAGTTATTTTCAATTATATATTGATAATTCTTATTGATTCACAATTTCTTCCTCTTTACACAACCCTTACTGGGCACTTTTTCTTACCTTTATTTTGTTTAAAAACCATAGAAATCCATGATGATTAATATTATTGGCCTTCATTGATATGATACTATGAATAATGTCATTTTATTTTTTTCTAATATTTTCTTATTCAAATGTAATGAAAGAATCTTGTATTTTCCTATTTTACCATGACGAATATTCTATTCAATATGTTGGGCTACTATTCTTTCTCTATTATGTCAATCTAATAATGTATGCCACTATCTTTATACTATTAGGGTTGGGTTCACTATAGTAATACAATGTTCATGATTTATTTACTAGATATATTCTCTATTAACAATTCATAGGGTATAAATAATCTAAATAATGAATAATAATTAATATTTTATTTTAAAAAAATAAATCAAATCCTTTTAATAAATTTTAATTGAATTTTAGTGAATTAAATTATAACAAATGAACAATTTATTATAAGTATTTCTGATATTGTCTTTTATTGATGACTATATTTTTTAGTTAAGAAACTATCATACTAATCCACAGATATTTGACTAATTGAAAAAATAATTTATCCTAATTTTGTTGTGTTATAATGAAATTTTGAAATAATGAATGATGAAAAAAATCCAAAACAACCTATCCACATTCTTATATAATTATCCATTGTTTCATAATTTTTATCTATTTATTGGTACCTATGTTTTCCATGCATTTCAATTTGTTTTATTTTAGTATATGTTTTTTACTTATAATTTCAAACTATCTCAGCTGGGTTTTATAGGGAGTTTAATTATTACATTTTTTATACACAAACATAATAGTATATATCAATGGGTTAGATAGTTACATGCTACAATAATAGTTTAACCATTTAAGTCAAAATTAAGAAGCCATATCCACAGATGGTACATGTGGCCGATAATTGATAATATAATTCTAAAAAATTTAAATATCCACATAACATATTCCCTAGATAATAATAAGCCAACTTTAATGAAATAAAAAATGAAATACTTTTAAAAAATTACAATAGTGCATGAAATCACTAGGGAATCATGGAAAAATATGCCTCCATTAATCACACAGTTCAATAATAACTTCTATTATCATAAATATAATAATGAATAATATAAAATTTAATATCATTTTGAAAATATTAAAATTAATGAGAATATAAATAATATTAAAACACATCATTGAAATGAGTCAGGTGGGAGAGTTACCCTTTTAGAGTTTCATGTACTAGTTATGACTAGAAATCTGACTAGTATTTAGAAAATATTAGTGATTGAAATTATGTGATTATGTAATCAAATTTTTCTATTCTTACATAATACCATATAAATTCAAATGAAGATATCATGTCATTATTATGGATTTTTATAGTGTTGGGAAAAAAATTTAATAAGAGGGATTAGTTATAATTATTTAAAACATATAATTTACATATTATATTTTAAGAGAAATTAGATGTAATTTGGTCAAAAAAATGGATAAAGAAGTTTTTAGTGCATGGGACAAATTGAATAATTCTTCTTTAATGAAATTTTAACCAAAAATAATGAAAACTATTTTTTGGAATCTGATCATTGGTTTTCTTATTGAAGTGTATGAAATGTATTATGAAACTAAGGGAGGGTTTAGTGGTCTACATAGATTTTTCTAAATCACCAATGTACTCCACATTTTCATATGTGTAGTTTTTATAATAGTCTCACCCATATCAATAAACAATGATAGGTAAATATTCAAGATGTGATTATTATGATAAGACTATTGATGAATTAAAACAAATATTTTATATAATAGAGTATAATCCACAATATTATAATGGATAAAATTTTTACCCCTAAATATAAAGTCTATCATACTATATATTATAATGATAATCACTAAAAATATACTTAGGGAAAATTTTCACCATTGTGGACAATTAATTAACTATATCATTATTTTCAAATCATTTTATTACTTCAAAACAAAATGAAATTAATGTTTTTGGTTTTGTAAATGGGATTTGAAAATTGCATTATTCTTTTAGAAATATATACAATCAGTGTTAGATAAATCAACAATTACTTCATCTAAATACTAAGGGTTCTTCATAACTATTATTCCCCTTGGATTAAAATATCCTCCTTGATATCCTTTCTAGACTCATCCATGGGTAATGTATTTTAATTCAAAATATAATTTTTGTGGTGAAATAATTCTAAAAAACAGATCAAATATAAATAAAAATTGAGTTTGAAGATGAAAAATTCAAAATTATGTTTAAAATTTAAAAAAAATTGATTTCGATAATGATTCATCTAATCAATGTATAAATAATGTTTTATAGAATATTAGTAAATTGGATACGAGAATCAATTGCAAAGAATATGGTAAATGTAACACCCCGAGCTTCCACGATACGCTTCTCATTCAATAATGCAATAGCTTGCATTGTACGCAACTTCGAGTTCTAAAACATCGCGACAAATCAAAGTAGCCGTTATGAATAGTAATAACCACTTTTTAAAATTATAGAGATTTTATATTTCAAAATGGACTTCATTTTTGTATTCCTAATATTGAAATTAGCCTATGTTGAATTTTTTGTAATTTTCTGAGAACTTCAAAATTTTTATGAATAGTGAAAAATACTTAAAACAACTTTTTTAATAAAAATAATTTATAGTGATAAATTATAATATTTGGTGGTTTTAAAGTATAATTAGAATATATTTTTACCATTTTATCCAATGGTGGTCATTAGAATTAATTTAACATTGAAATTGGACATAAACAATTGCCAATCTTTTGATATAAATTGTTTCTAAAAAACACGCTATTTGTTGTGACAGCGGGAATTAATTATAAAATTAATTAATGCAACTAATATGTTTGGAATTTTGTAAAATAGACATCATTTTTGAATTCGGAATATCAATTATAGCTTAGGGTGAAATTTTGGCCTTATTCTGAAAAACTTCAATTTTTGATGAATAGTGAAACCACTAAGTGGTTGTTAAATAACTGATTTTTCGTTTAAATGAAATATTACCACTTCTGTGATTTTATTTTCAAAAATCCGACATACATGGTTGTCATTAAGAAGTAAAATGTGGTTCAATGGGATAAAAATAATTTTTTGGTGAATAGTAACTTATTAAGTTCTTAATCGCGATTAGTGGTAATTAGGGTAGTTTAAGGTATAAATAATACTTTAATAATATTAAATGACCTAGACACATGTCCCAACCTCATTGGTTGTGTCATGGCCGACCAAGACAAGCCATGGCCTAACTTGGGGACCCCATGGATCCACTTTTGTTGGGAAATAACATAAATTACTTTTTATTTAATGTTAAAGTGAAAATGACACTAACATAAAGTGTTTTACTAAAACAATTTTTAAGTAGGGTTACACAAGTCCAAATTTTGATTATAAATAGTCATTGGAAAGATAAAAAGATTTCCTATATCATAGTATTTTTTTTATAATTTTTAGACATTAAATAAATTTAATTATTTATGACATAATAATGATGCAGCGATGACATCATTATTTGACGATTTAAATAAAATGGAAAGATAATATAAAATCTATGAACTACACATGGCCAAAACCAATTGGATGAGTGGATTTCGATGCCTTATCACCTTATCCACGAATTATATCAATGTGGGACCTTTTAAAACCGAAACACATTTTCAAATAATGTAATGTTCCTTTACTTTCCAAAAGTGCCCCTCCTCTCCTCTTATAAAAGGCCCCCACCTCTACCTCATTTCACACACTCTTCAAGCCATTGGCTCGGCCAACCCCTGCCCATTTGCTCTCTCCACATCCCTCTCCTCATCCTAGAGGATTCCCTTTGGGCAGAATCCTTTCAAAGGAAGCCTTTAGGCTCAACTCAAAAGGAGTTACACTTTTTAAGGTAATTCATTCTCTCTTGTTCTTTTGTTTTATTTTGCTTCTCCAACCCCCTAAACTCTTTTTATTTACTTCTTTTGTAACAACACCAGTATCTTAAATATACTAGGATGTTGTTATAAGATTTATTTGAGCTACACTTCCACACAACTACATCAAATGGTTAAAGAATATAAGGTTTCCGTGGATGGCGAAATTCTGCCTCCCGAAACAATGATTGTTCAACACTCATTTAACACCTTCAAAGGTGGCCATTATGATGTCACTATATTTATATATGATATAAAATATGTTTATGTTTTACTTATGCTTCTGTATTTCTCATTTATGGCATACTTTATGATTTCCATTATGGGTAAAACGCGATAATTTCATTTTAGGAAGTGCGGACTACCGCCCCCTCAAAGTGATTTGAATCGTAAATGCCATATGTGGGATGTATAAAGGATGGAGTAAATGGTATTATACACTATATTATACTGGAATTATATTATACATTTATATCATTATGATTTCATTCCATTAAATATGAAATTGAAATGAAAGTAGCGTTCATGCGTACGTACGGCTTACCGTCTCCATGAACGGTGCATTTCATTTCTTACCTCTAAATGTTACGTAATATTATAAATGAATGTATATACTGTATATATATGATATATATGATATCTACATCATTAATATAATTCTGGATATAATGGATATTTCACCACATGAACAACTTATAATTATAAGAAGTTTATTGTTGACTCATGTACCAAAGATCGACAAAACGACCGTTATTAACTTAAATAATTACATAATGTTCATAACATTGTAATAAGTGATATAAAAAGGATAATGAAATTGAAAATGGTTCTTAATAAGGTAGATATTAACTCTAGTTTATTATTCAGGAGGTTAAAGAACGGTTGAGTCAAGTCGGACACAAGGTAAGGGAACTTCTTAACCCAATTTCTATTCTTTGGGTTAATATCCTACTTTCAAATTATGTCATGATATTATTATGTCATATGCTATATTTGTACATTATTTATGTGTACTTGTAGTGAATACACATAATAGATTTATTTTATTTTAAAAATGCTCTTTGTAAGGGAATTTCTTAACCCAATTTCCATTCTTTGGGTTAATCTCCAACTTTCCAATTATGTCATGATATTATTATGTATTATTTTGTATTTTTAATTTCTTTATGCGTACCTATAGTGAATACACATAATAGATCTATTTTATTTTTAAAAATGATCTTTTTAAGGACTTTGTCTCAATCTCCTTTCATTGAGGCATATTTGGCTTTATACACAACTTTATTTTATACGGTGTATAAACCCCTTTGACTTTTACGGTTATTCAAAAGGAATCTTTTTATACAAAGTGTTTTGCTAAACGACAAAAGGGAATGTTTTTCTTTCCGTACTTATGCGGCGACAATGACTTCTCCACCGCCGTGACCATTATTTGAGATTCGGCTTCCTCTACAAGCCATCATTTTTTTAATGAAAAATAAATACAAAGTTTTAACTTTTATTTATTTTGGTATTGAAAATGGTTTTGAAAGCATTTTTATTATATCAATGTGTTGTATTTATATCTTGTGATTGAAATGTGGAAATGTTATGTTTCCTTTATGCATGTTTTATGTGATATGATTATGTTATGGTTTATGATATGTTTAAACCTATTCATATGAGGAATGCATTGGACTTAATAAGTGACGGGTGGAGCCCGCTATAGCTCCTCAATGCATCGGCAGGTCTCATGAGACAAACTAGTGTCTTGGCACAAGGCCTTGACAAAATCTTATTTGTAGTCTTGGCACGAGGCCTTGGCTATGTGGTTATGATAGTCTGGCATTATGCATTCCATCATTATGAAAGTGGTTATTGATATTGCATGTGATTATTCGACCAGTAGAATATCCATGTGAAGAAGTAAATGGCATTATCTCATTTTACTTTTGCCATATTATGTTGAAGTTCATGTTTAAAAGGCTTTTGTTTTAGTTATACATTTCCTTAAATGTTAATGTTTATTTATGAAAGCTTCCGCATTATTGTTATCCTTACTGAGCATCTGAGCTCACCCCTTTCAATGTTTTAATATTTTCCAGGATGTGAAGAAGTATTTTATGAATGACCTGCAGGGATAGTCGGAAGAGGATATGAGTGTGGACTATGGAGACTTTGTTATTGTAGTTTTTCACTTTTTGATGTAATGAAAGACTTATGAATGTACCTAGTGTTTCCAAGGCTACTAAACTAATCGGTCTTTCGAGACTTGATCTTTTGTGATCATGCCAATGTTACGAAGTAATGCACCGACTCTGGGTATCTGGGGTCGGGGCGTTACAGTTGGTATCAGAGGCAGTTTAGTACTAACCTTGGAAGCTAGATGTAGATAAACTCTGATTAGAACGCATAGCCCAAAGATAGGCTTCGAGGATTAGTATAAAAGAACTTCCTAGAATTTTGGTATTATAGAGATGATATGAGTTTTCCGAGCAATACATCCCTGTCTGGATACGAGCAGGTAGAGGCGGCTCTGGCACAGATGTACCTAGGGGTAAAACCCGAAAACACCGCTTTGAGCTAGACTCGAACGGGAACTGGTGCACGACAACGGGCCTTGCTGCACTCTTGGTTACGACACTCCCGGGGGATACGCTTAGGATAATTCTCATTTTACTTACAAACCACTATGAAGGGTTATGAGTACATACTTCCTCAAAGAAAACATTTCTTTTTATGATTATGGATTATATCCATAAATAGTTCAATTTATGTAAAGTGTTTTACAAGTATGGAATTATGTATTTTGATTCATAAACTAACCTAGTTTATGCCGTTGTATAGAAATGGCGCCCAGTAGAAGGAATGTGAACTCCAGCGGTACGTATGATCCAAAGAGTAAGAAGGATAGTATCTTTCACGGTATTATGCCAACATTTCGAAGGGAAATAGTCTCCCATGTGTTCTCAACATATGAAGAAATAGTATCATGTGTTAATAGGATAAGTAAAGAATTCTCTGAGTCCTATGGCTTTGAAGCGAAGCAAGAGATGAAAGGGATGGAAGAGAGAATGATGGATAAAGGGATGAGGGGAAAGAAGAATTTTCCAATATGTGGTAATTGTGGGAAGAAACATCATGGAACTTGCCTAAAGGGAATGGGAGTTTGTTATAAGTGTAGAGAAAAAGGACACAAAGTGCGTGACTGCAAGGGTAAGAAAATGGTTTCAAATGTACAATGCTTCTTCTGCAAGGATTGGGGACACTACGCAAACCAATGTCCAAATCATCAGAGCATGCCCCAAATGATGTTATTGGATAATAATCAAGTTATGATACTACCACAGATGAGGAGTAATGATTAGAGTTCTTATGTTGTTATTAAAGATTTTTTTTAATTTGAGTGTTGTATCAATGATGTACTGGTTATAATAATTATGGAGTATATAAGGATTGTACTGCAGTACTATTTCATCAAGGACTTGAGATTGTGTGGAACCAAGAAAAGTGACTCCACAGTAGGTTAAATTTTTGGAAAATATATGGTTGAGAGAAAGATAAACCATAATATGGTTTTGATGCTGAGATTGTGATTTTGGAATAAGACGTGATTGATTTGGATAAATTATATTGGATATACTTAACTTCCTTGAAACTGATTGATGTTTTGTATACATTTTTGGATAGAAGGAGTATATCTAGTATTCTATAAGGAATAAGGGATCATGGTAATTCAGTATGTTTAAAAAGAATACATGATGAAGGTGCTCACATGTTGTTACGTGGGATAAAGGATCTTCATTATGTTTACCTTCCTTATAAAATTTGGACTGTGAGTTGGACAGATGTATTTTGGATAACTATTAAGGTTGGAATGGATTAAGTTGAACCATGGATAGTATTGTTTAAGGTTAAAAAATTTATGAAGATTATTTTTGGAATATTATAATACTATAGTTTTAGGAAAAGGACAACCTGCAGGGTGGGGCATAAACCGTCGCGTCGGACAAAGCTGCAGGAATCGAACCCACAATCATAGTGCGACAGACCTTTATTTCCTACCACTAGCCTACAGGAAGTCCCCGGTTATTACAAAATAATTTTACTAATCTAAATGGTATGTGTTAACATTTGGAACCTTATACAATTAGGATAAGTATAATATTTTTGAGTTCTATTATCTTTTGAGTGAAAGATGAGTTGAAGGTTGAAACTCTAATGTCAAACACATATATATATATATACCTATCTCTTATTCAATGAATAAATTAATTCTTAAACTTTAGTAAAGGGATATTAAAACAAAAAAAAATGTGTTATCCTAATAACTTATGTTTTGTTGAACTGATGATATTTTAAATCAACATAGATTGAAGGCTTTGAGGCCCTCAATTTGACAGTTGATTGTGATTGATGACCTCAATCAATCCCTACAAATATTTACGTTTTTCCTCCAATTATATGTCTCTAATTGCCACCAATGTTCTCCTTATCGAGATTATAATTTGGTGGTGACTTTCTTATTTCCATTTACCTCTTATTAAGGCTAAATTTTATTAATCTTATTTCCGATGTGGGTTTTCCACAAAGGTATTTTCCCTTTTTCAACCTTTTATTTTCCAAGAAAAATTTCAAATTGCGAGGACGCAATTTATTGAAGGAGGGGAGAATGTAACACCCCGAGCTTCCACGATACGCTTCTCATTCAATAATGCAATAGCTTGCATTGTACGCAACTTCGAGTTCTAAAACATCGCGACAAATCAAAGTAGCCGTTATGAATAGTAATAACCACTTTTTAAAATTATAGAGATTTTATATTTCAAAATGGACTTCATTTTTGTATTCCTAATATTGAAATTAGCCTATGTTGAATTTTTTGTAATTTTCTGAGAACTTCAAAATTTTTATGAATAGTGAAAAATACTTAAAACAACTTTTTTAATAAAAATAATTTATAGTGATAAATTATAATATTTGGTGGTTTTAAAGTATAATTAGAATATATTTTTACCATTTTATCCAATGGTGGTCATTAGAATTAATTTAACATTGAAATTGGACATAAACAATTGCCAATCTTTTGATATAAATTGTTTCTAAAAAACACGCTATTTGTTGTGACAGCGGGAATTAATTATAAAATTAATTAATGCAACTAATATGTTTGGAATTTTGTAAAATAGACATCATTTTTGAATTCGGAATATCAATTATAGCTTAGGGTGAAATTTTGGCCTTATTCTGAAAAACTTCAATTTTTGATGAATAGTGAAACCACTAAGTGGTTGTTAAATAACTGATTTTTCGTTTAAATGAAATATTACAACTTCTGTGATTTGATTTTCAAAAATCCGACATACATGGTTGTCATTAAGAAGTAAAATGTGGTTCAATGGGATAAAAATAATTTTTTGGTGAATAGTAACTTATTAAGTTCTTAATCGCGATTAGTGGTAATTAGGGTAGTTTAAGGTATAAATAATACTTTAATAATATTAAATGACCTAGACACATGTCCCAACCTCATTGGTTGTGTCATGGCCGACCAAGACAAGCCATGGCCTAACTTGGGGACCCCATGGATCCACTTTTGTTGGGAAATAACATAAATTACTTTTTATTTAATGTTAAAGTGAAAATGACACTAACATAAAGTGTTTTACTAAAACAATTTTTAAGTAGGGTTACACAAGTCCAAATTTTTATTATAAATAGTAATTGGAAAGATAAAAAGATTTCCTATATCATAGTATTTTTTTTATAATTTTTAGACATTAAATAAATTTAATTATTTATGACATAATAATGATGCAGCGATGACATCATTATTTGACGATTTAAATAAAATGGAAAGATAATATAAAATCTATGAACTACACATGGCCAAAACCAATTGGATGAGTGGATTTCGATGCCTTATCACCTTATCCACGAATTATATCAATGTGGGACCTTTTAAAACCGAAACACATTTTCAAATAATGTAATGTTCCTTTACTTTCCAAAAGTGCCCCTCCTCTCCTCTTATAAAAGGCCCCCACCTCTACCTCATTTCACACACTCTTCAAGCCATTGGCTCGGCCAACCCCTGCCCATTTGCTCTCTCCACATCCCTCTCCTCATCCTAGAGGATTCCCTTTGGGCAGAATCCTTTCAAAGGAAGCCTTTAGGCTCAACTCAAAAGGAGTTACACTTTTTAAGGTAATTCATTCTCTCATGTTCTTTTGTTTTATTTTGATTCTCCAACCCCCTAAACTCTTTTTATTTACTTCTTTTGTAACAACACCAGTATCTTAAATATACTAGGATGTTGTTATAAGATTTATTTGAGCTACACTTCCACACAACTACATCAAATGGTTAAAGAACATAAGGTTTCCGTGGATGGCGAAATTCTGCCTCCCGAAACGATGATTGTTCAACACTCATTTAACACCTTCAAAGGTGGCCATTATGATGTCACTATATTTATATATGATATAAAATATGTTTATGTTTTACTTATGCTTCTGTATTTCTCATTTATGGCATACTTTATGATTTCCATTATGGGTAAAACGCGATAATTTCATTTTAGGAAGTGCGGACTACCGCCCCCTCAAAGTGATTTGAATCGTAAATGCCATATGTGGGATGTATAAAGGATGGAGTAAATGGTATTATACACTATATTATACTGGAATTATATTATACATTTATATCATTATGATTTCATTCCATTAAATATGAAATTGAAATGAAAGTAGCGTTCATGCGTACGTACGGCTTACCGTCTCCATGAACGGTGCATTTCATTTCTTACCTCTAAATGTTACGTAATATTATAAATGAATGTATATACTGTATATATATGATATATATGATATCTACATCATTAATATAATTCTGGATATAATGGATATTTCACCACATGAACAACTTATAATTATAAGAAGTTTATTGTTGACTCATGTACCAAAGATCGACAAAACGACCGTTATTAACTTAAATAATTACATAATGTTCATAACATTGTAATAAGTGATATAAAAAGGATAATGAAATTGAAAATGGTTCTTAATAAGGTAGATATTAACTCTAGTTTATTATTCAGGAGGTTAAAGAACGGTTGAGTCAAGTCGGACACAAGGTAAGGGAACTTCTTAACCCAATTTCTATTCTTTGGGTTAATATCCTACTTTCAAATTATGTCATGATATTATTATGTCATATGCTATATTTGTACATTATTTATGTGTACTTGTAGTGAATACACATAATAGATTTATTTTATTTTAAAAATGCTCTTTGTAAGGGAATTTCTTAACCCAATTTCCATTCTTTGGGTTAATCTCCAACTTTCCAATTATGTCATGATATTATTATGTATTATTTTGTATTTTTAATTTCTTTATGCGTACCTATAGTGAATACACATAATAGATCTATTTTATTTTTAAAAATGATCTTTTTAAGGACTTTGTCTCAATCTCCTTTCATTGAGGCATATTTGGCTTTATACACAACTTTATTTTATACGGTGTATAAACCCCTTTGACTTTTACGGTTATTCAAAAGGAATCTTTTTATACAAAGTGTTTTGCTAAACGACAAAAGGGAATGTTTTTCTTTCCGTACTTATGCGGCGACAATGACTTCTCCACCGCCGTGACCATTATTTGAGATTCGGCTTCCTCTACAAGCCATCATTTTTTTAATGAAAAATAAATACAAAGTTTTAACTTTTATTTATTTTGGTATTGAAAATGGTTTTGAAAGCATTTTTATTATATCAATGTGTTGTATTTATATCTTGTGATTGAAATGTGGAAATGTTATGTTTCCTTTATGCATGTTTTATGTGATATGATTATGTTATGGTTTATGATATGTTTAAACCTATTCATATGAGGAATGCATTGGACTTAATAAGTGAAGGGTGGAGCCCGCTATAGCTCCTCGATGCATCGGCAGGTCTCATGAGACAAACTAGTGTCTTGGCACAAGGCCTTGACAAAATCTTATTTGTAGTCTTGGCACGAGGCCTTGGCTATGTGGTTATGATAGTCTGGCATTATGCATTCCATCATTATGAAAGTGGTTATTGATATTGCATGTGATTATTCGACCAGTAGAATATCCATGTGAAGAAGTAAATGGCATTATCTCATTTTACTTTTGCCATATTATGTTGAAGTTCATGTTTAAAAGGATTTTGTTTTAGTTATACATTGCCTTAAATGTTAATGTTTATTTATGAAAGCTTCCGCATTATTGTTATCCTTACTGAGCATCTGAGCTCACCCCTTTCAATGTTTTAATATTTTCCAGGATGTGAAGAAGTATTTTATGAATGACCTGCAGGGATAGTCGGAAGAGGATATGAGTGTGGACTATGGAGACTTTGTTATTGTAGTTTTTCACTTTTTGATGTAATGAAAGACTTATGAATGTACCTAGTGTTTCCAAGGCTACTAAACTAATCGGTCTTTCGAGACTTGATCTTTTGTGATCATGCCAATGTTACGAAGTAATGCACCGACTCTGGGTATCTGGGGTCGGGGCGTTACAGTAAACATCCTTCAAATTAGTATTTTAATCTAACTGAGGATTTAAGGGGTATTATAAATAGTAATGGTTTACACAATCTACCAACAGATATTTAAAAATGAAGACCAGATAAAGATGGTAATTTAGTTCTGTCTCAATATGAAAATCCTGAAATCATGAAATATCGACATATGGACAACACCACTGGAAAACTATGAATACTACTTTTATATTATAAATTGGAATTGAAAAAATATAAAAAAATTATTAAACATCATAAAGTGTTTTTTGAATTTGATGGTGGAATGATAACTATTTTAAATCCTATATAATTTTCCATTTCATTACCTAAGTGAATTTAAAAGAATAATCAGGATCCTAAAATGTATAAATTTCAATATATTTGATTGCAAAAGTCATTGAGTATGAATAAATATAATGTTTATGTAACTGAATTACAACTACTAATCTTGTAAGAATGATTCAATAATAGGGAAGGAATAAAGATGTTAGGACCAAGAAAACCTAAAATAATATAAAAAACAAAAAATTATAAAATATAATGCAGAACATGATGGAAGAATAAAATTGTGCTTGGGGAAGATGAAATGGAGAGATAGGAAATCGAAGATGAGTTCAGGGAACTTGATAGGGATAGTTCAATTAAAATGTAACTAGTCTTGAATATGACTAATCATAGAGGTGTTTTTGGGGTGTTCATAAGAGACAAATGTCTACCCATTGTTAGATATGTCACCCTAACTGGTGGTCTCTCTGGGGAACAATTGTTTATAAAAGAAGCCAAGGAAATGATGTTTTCTCATTGTGAATATATTACCAATCCATTTTTTGAGTTTAGTACTTCATTTCTGGTAAAACATAAAACTAATATACTACCCTTCACCTCTCAGTACTCTAGGAAGAGTTAAATAACGCCAATGAGGGAGATAAAAAGAAATCACTGCATAAAACAAATAATCTATAATTTTATTTAAATAGTTTCTAGAACAGATGAGATTATAGAAGTTCAATCCATCCTTAAACCCCCCCTAAAACTACTTATAAATATATAATATAAGTATAATCAAATATAAATCTCATTAAAAACATCTCAGTATAGTATATTTTGGTACTTGAAAGAATAATAAGCCCTCCTGTACTGAATATTTTCCATTATTGATTATCTCTTTTCTCTATAATCTATGAACAAGTGAATGGATGGTGATGATCAAGTGACTAGGTGATGGATTGAATGGAATATATTAGGAATCACATCCTTAGTGGAATGATAGAATCTAGGATGGAGGATGAAATTTATACCCCTTGGTATTGCACCCTATGTGATTATGTGTGTCTAGATTCCACTATAATGAATCATCTATGGCTCTTGTTACATATGAAGTCTTCTAATCCACATCTCCATATTTTCTCACCAATCAAGTATGAAATTACATTCTTCTGTAATGAACATTCACCTCTATTACCTCCTCATTTTTTACCATAGCATAATCCCCAAAAATTGTATTATTATACCCAAATATATGCAACATGACTTAAGGATTCTTTTATTACATACACACAAAATATAAATTAAAAAAGTATAACTATAATAATTAATTTATTAAAAGTTTCTAATATATATATATATTAACATAAATTTAAATATAAAATACAACATCTTATTAAATAAATATGACAACATACAACTATTATATATAATTATTTAAATATATACCATTGTGAAAAATACAAAAATTATTCTCATTTAAAAATTTTGTTGTGTATTTTGTATTAATAAAAATATATTTTAAAATTTAAGTAATTAACATTATTCGATATAAATAAAAATTAAAATCTATAAAAATTAATTAATTATATTATACATGTTAATAGTAATATTATTAATATTATTATATTTTTTATTATATATGTTAGTTATTATATGTTATTATATATTTTATTAATATAATTTTAGGATGATGTGGGGTCACATGGAGTAATGGAAAGGGAGAAGTCGATGACTTGGTTTGTGCACTGGGGAGAGGGGAAGTCTTGACCAGGGATATGGCTATGGACTGGGGTCTTTAGGAAGAATCCATGGTGGTGGGGGGAGATATAGCTGAATTTTCACCTCACATAGGCATGGAATGTTTTAGGAGGGGTATTGGATAGTATCATGATGATTTGGGTTCTTCCGCTGTACAAGATATGTATCAGGATCGGATCCATCATAGTAGAGGAAACATGGATCATTTTGAATTTGGTGATTCTAAAATTCATAGAAGAATCCCAATTTATGTTGTTGTAGTGGGTTTTGGAGTTCTGTTCAACAACCTATGGTTGAAGTGAAATCAAATTTGGAGGTATAAGATTATGGATGTAGATTTAGATATTGATTGTGTTGAAAATGTATTTTGATTTGTTGTTCTACAAGTTTTGGATGTTTGATTTTTAATCTTGATATATTATGTTGGCAGATTTTCATGGAATGGTGCTGGTGATTTGGAGAGGATATGGTGGATGAGTATAGAAGTGGATTATGGTGGGTCTATTTTCTATTGAGGTTCAAGCTAGTAGTGACTCTAGAGAGTCACTTTCGAGCGGCTAGTAGTGACTCCCTCAGACATCACCAATGTATTTCTGGTGATGGGTTATATGGAATAATCCTAGGCTACCCCAACTATGGATTGGAAATTGTTGTTTCATATATCAACAGTGGGTTGGGACTCACCATTGTATATTCCAATGGTGGGTGATGTATTGAATTTAGTTGGTAGAAGGAGAAGACGATGGTAGGTGGAATCCACTATTGGGTATGATCCAATGGTTGGTGAGGTAGTTAGGGGGTAAATGTGATAATGGCGGTGTGTGTGTTCGTTGAAGCACCTAATAAAACCATGAATTTGTATATCAATATATTAATCAATAAATTACAATAACAAAGAAATTTAAAATTTTAATTCATATTTAAAAAATATTAAAATCAATGTTAATAAATTAATTATGAAATAAATGAACAAATAAATTTATTCCAATTACAATTTATTAACAAATTTTAAAATTTAAAAAACTATATAAAATACATAATGACCATTGTTTTTATGAATAGTAAAAATTCAAATAAAATATGATCGCTTAAATAAATAACTTATTCACAAAAGATTAAATAGATGAAAAAAATTGAATTAAATGAAAGTTTAATAATATTTATAATGAAATATATTTATAGAATATAACTAAATTTTTAACATTAATATAACTATATAAATTATCAACAATGTGAGATTTATTTATTTACCAAATAAATAAAAAAAAATTGAATATATGAATCAATCATAAATTAAAAAAACATTTGAAAGTTATATTAATAACAAACACAATCAAAATAAATTAAATATATAAATAAAAAAATATAAAACACGTTGAGATTTATAAAATTAGAATAAAATTAAATAAATAATGAATCAAAAAAAAAAAGTTAAATGGATGAAGATATTATTTTAATAAAAATTAAAAATGAATGAATTAAAAATAATAAAAATTAAAATTATTTATTTATAAAATCAATGAATAAAAAATAGTAATTAGAACAGAAATAACTCATTAATTTACAATTATTAGAAATGATAACATTAAACACTACAATACATAATGTGATCAAAAAATCACATTTTGACAATTTAATACAAAAAATAAAGAAAAATGATAATAATCATAGAAAATATATTATTTTATTAATAAGGATACAATTAAAATAAAACAATGGATGTGGAAAAGTGAATGAAATAAATGTGATATAAAACACCCCCACATGTAATAAATTACACTCCTAGTCAACTGAAAGTGTTTTATTTGTTAAAAAAGAGTTATGAAAATGAAAATCTTTCCCAGTTCAAAGACACGTGGTTAAAATAATGAAAATAAAAAACCCCTTCAATGAATGAAATTTTCATGCATCTTATGTGTGATTTATAGACTGTATTACATCCATTTCAAAATTCATTACCAATTATAAGAGTAAAATAGTTTAAACATAAGTGTAAATAAGATTTTAACAAAAGTCACTTGATCTTATCACTCTCCCCTATATTACAAAAATAAGAAGGAAATATTTATCTCAAATTATTCATTTAAATAAAATGAATTTTTATTATATCCATTGGACACTTTTCATTTGGTTTTAAAATTCAACTCGACTAAATGAGTTCATTTTTAATAGGGAACATTAATTTAATTTTTCCCTTCTGTTTTTCACATGAAAATAATTGTATATAGCACTTAGTGAATTTGAAAATGAATTTTATTTATTAACAAAAATGAACTCAAATCCTTTATCTCATATTCTCATTTAGGGATTCTATTTACCATTTTACTCCTGTTACAAAGACATAATTAATTATCATGTGATTAGGTGAATAAAGTGATTGTTTAATAAGGTGAGTCACCATGTTTTGAGGTAAAATTTCATGTTTTCCCAAGTCATAATCAATATTCCAAAAATATTTATTCTATTAAACTCTCTATAATGATCTTCAACTGAATTTCTATAAGAAAATTGAGTGATACCACTGTAAAATAGATAAATTCTATGAATATAAATATAATTGAGAAACATTAATGGAATAATGAAATTGTTTCTCAGGAAAGAAGAAATATATGATTTTTGGGTTGTTAGTTTTTTTCATTCCTTTTTATGTGTTTTTTATATTTTTTTAAACATACGTATTTAATGTTATACTATGTATAAATTTAAAAACAAAATGATGGAGTTTTTATGTTTTATAGTGAATCTCAATGTGTAAATTATATTAAACCCCTCTACCCTAACATAAATGGCTTCATTTTCCCCAATTTGTATTCTTAATATAAGATCTAGTTTTATTTAAAATAATTTTTCAATTCAGCAAGAACTATATTGGCATGGGTTTCGGGTAAATTCAAAAATTAATATTCAATATAATAAAAATAAAATGACTGTAAATTTCATATCCCAAAGAAACCACCATCCACAACTAAACAAAAAATCCCAAAATATTGTTTTCTAAAACATTTTCATGTAACATACAAGTTTATGAATTATTTTCAAAGGAAAAAATAAAAGCTAACATGAAATTAATATTGACTAAAATAAATTAATAAGCATAAATAAAATTTAATTGAATGAATGCTATCAGGTTACTCCACATGTATGTAGAATCTATAGTCAATTTGTTATTGAAAATTTTTTTCTCCTTTAAAATAATGAAATATTCATCTGGTTGACCTGTGGATGTTCCTAAATAATTGAACATACTGAAATAATATTGCTGAAAAGAAAATAATAATTTAAATTTTACATAGGAATTTTTATCAAATTTTCATCAAACAAATTCATTTATCTGGCCTTGATGTTACAAATGACACTCCAACTGGTATAAAATTCTCACTACTATAAGAGAATGGTTAAAACCAATAGAGACCTCAAGCCCACATTCACCTCAAGTCATCTGGGGACTAAATATTTTAAAAAAGAATCCATAAATATAAATATAACATATGTAAATGAAAATAATTGTAAAATATTTCACTAAAATTGAGAGATCTAGAACATTGAAAGGATAATTTATTCAAACAAAAATTGAGAACTAAAATAACATGGGATTCCTCATATGAAGAACAAGTTTTAAAGTCCCCTTCCAGATATTACACCCTAATTATTTTTACCCACGATCATTTAGTGGGTATAATTATATAGTAGTTTACCCCTTATGGTTTCCTTTGGGAAATTTCATAAGTTCTAACATAATCTCATGAAACTCAACAAATATAAGATGTCTATTAAAAGATTCCAACATTGAATGAATAATCCTACATCCACTAGTAGATATAAAATCAATAATTTCACATAATGAATGAGAACCCTAACATAATCTCTATAATTATGTCATTCACTTGTTTATAAAGTGAAAAAAAGATTTGTTGTAGTTGGATCACTATAAATAACAAGAATAAATACAAAGGAATCAACCATAGTGGAAGTAGTGTCAGAGTCATTAAAATATTCTAAAAATATATAAAACTCATTAAAACAATTTCATTATTTATGTGATGAAATGAAATAGGGGCATACGTGCTGTCTAGATTTTGAAACAAAATTCCAAAAAAATACTCTAACTCATTCCTAACTACTCTAAAAGACCCACCATTAACATAAAACTAAACATAAATAAATTAAAAACATATCCATATAACCAATTCATAAAAACTTATCATATTAAGTACCATAATATAAAAAACTATCACCATGTTTTTTAGGGAAGGAATTAACATCATGGTTATTAATATTGTTGGGCTGAAAATTCTATCAATATTAAAAAAACATTCAACAAGATTTATTTGGGTGTGTGTAGGTTCACCTCATTTTTTATTATTATTTTTCTAATTTGGTTCTCAATTATCCCGAACCATTCCCACTCTTGTATCGATTTATGATCAACATAATTTTTTTTGAAAATTCTCACTAAAAGTGTAAGTTATCGAATCATTAATGCGATCATGATTTTCCTTCTGAATCTCAGCTCTAAAAACATAATTAGCATAATCAATCAACATACAACTCACCTCAAGTGGAGACTCCGTGTAGACTTGAAATTCATCTTGATCCTCACTATCCTGAATGTTCATCATACTCTTTGAAACATCAATTATATCCCTAGTAGTATCCAAGAATGTGAAACCAAGAATGATTAGAATAGTTTGATGAAACTCCTTGTGATGAATCCCGAATTCAGTGGGAAAGTAATGTTTCCAAAAATTAACCAATAAAATCATACACCCTCCCATAAGAGTAGGAAAGTGGCATGTCGGCTATTTATAGTGACACAAATATTGGTTTCAACCCTTTATGGTACACATATTCAAACCTATGATATGGAATATGACTGATGTTGGATCCTATATCATTGAATCACATAATATCATCACTTCCACCAATTATAAGGGAAATTTGAAAACCAAATTTTCATTTTAGTTAGGGGGCATATTTTTTTACTATAGAACTACACTCACCATTCCATATCACTATGGATTTCTAACACCATTAAATATTGATCGATAAGAACTTATGAATAAATTTCAGGTATAAAGGGATTTTGTTTAAAAATTAAACAAAGTTGGTGTTATCATTGATGATCCTGAACATCAAATGAAAGTTGAGGTAATCAGTGTGACAGTACTTTTTCATCCTTTATGGAAAAATCATGTGTCGGATTCAAGCCTTTTAAATTAGATATGGGATTGAGTAAATGTATTATTTTCAAATTTATTGTGTACATTTCATTTGGTTATTTACATTGGTGTGTTTTTCAGTGGATTTTTTATAATAAATAATGGAAATGGGAGGTCGATTTTTTGCACACAGTGAGGGAAAACCATATTCCTCAGTCCAAGAAGACAATACAACCCAAGATAAAGATAAATTTCATAGAATGCACACAGTTTGTAAAACTATGAACCCTCTTAGGAGTTGTTGTGCTCCCCTATAAAATAAGCGCATATTTTAGGTTCACAATTTGGAGTAACAGTGCACCCCTTACCATAAAAATGTGTGTGGTAATTAATATCTCTCAAAAATTATTTTATAAATTTATCAAACCCTGTAATTAAACCAAAATCGACCCCATTCGACCCTATGAGAACTTTCACCATTTTCGAGTCCTCCAAATAAATTCCAAGACTTCCTAACCTCTATTAATCATGATTCAAATCCCAAATTGAATATCTACTCCTCTCGCAATATGTGAATCCTATATCAATTGTTTTCTCATTCTCCCTCCATTCATCTCTCCTTTATTCGATAGTCCAATCATCTATTTTTGGATATCTCAATCTATTTGGTGGTATCAAAATATATGATTATATATTAATATATTTATTTATAAGATCTCATTATCCTTATTCTTTATTTAGGGTCTTCAAATATGGATCTCGATCGACATTATTGTGCTTCTTAGTTTTTTAGTATTTATGTTAGGTGATTGTTCATAGAATAATTTTGGAAGGTGGTCTAATATTCAATTACCATAGTTTTGGTTTTAATATCTTTATGAAAATAGAGTAATTTATATATTTCTTTAGAAACCGGTATTCTTAAATATGGTAAATTAACGTGTCCTATTTAATAAATGAAATATTTTCAAAATAGATAACAAACCAAGGATATAATTAAGAGTTTTAGTTGATGTCCAACAAGAAAATTAACTATTTAATTAATTATTGGATAATGATATCATGGATTGATATAATTAATGGTGAAATTAATTATGTGATACTGTTAATAGTAATTGAATAATTAATCGGTGAAGTTATTATGATATATTGAAATTGTGAAAATGAATAACTAATGGGTGAATAAATTAATTATTTATTGGTATATATGTACCATTGTATTTTTTCTATTATGTGTTATTATATTTTAAATGGAATCATATACATTTGGGAAAGTATTATGAATGGTAACATGCTCATTCAATTAAGTATTTTAAAATGGTTTTTGGTAACATGCACATTCAACCAAGTATTATGAATAGTTACATGTTTATTCAATTATGTTATATTAAATTGTGGATAGTAACGTGGTAATTTGGTAATGTATAAATAATGGTAACATGTTAGTTCCATTATGTATTATCAAATGGTGGATGGTAACATGTACATTTGGCCTTTCATTATGAATGGCAACTAGTTCATTCAATTATCTATTGTTAAAGGATGATATTAAAATAGACATTCGTCTATGTATTTTGAATGGTAACATGCCCATATAATTATTTTTTATTAAATTATGAATAGTAAATTGGACATTCGGAACATTATTAGGAATTATGACATAGACATTCAAATATTATATCCCTTGTGGATAGATAAGACTCTAGCATGGGCCGAATCAGGTTTTGAGGCATTGGTGTCCCAGGGAACCTCATGGATTGTGTGGTTAAATAGAGGATATTAAGTAATGTGATAAACTATTTATTTATGAATTGTACATATTTTCCATAAAACTTAAAACACTATTAATGACTATATTTGTTTTATAATTCATTGGTCGTGTCATACTGAGTTGTACTCAAACCAAATATAGCCTACCTGATCGGTACCAGAATAAAACTATTATTTTATGACATGTTATTTGAAAAGTCCCATTGTTAGATTACTAATTGGGGATAGAGTTTGGATGATGGAATATAACGTGTTCTAGGACCCACATGGGAGTCATCAGTGATTTTATTTTTAATTTTCATTTTAGAAACTTTTCAAATAAAATAACAAGAAATATTTTCTTCTTTAGTAGGATATTGTATTTCATGGGATGATTATCTCGAGATATTGGAATTTTTTATTGTTATATGTTCTTTTGATATTGTATATATATCCACTATGGTGTATTACACTGATAAAATAGGGTATAATATCATGATGATCGACTTAATAGCCACTTGTTACTAGCTGGAAGCCTCTAGTGTACAGGGAGGTTCACTTGGAATCATATGGTGATCTGGATAAGGGAACCGGTGTGTGGAACCTAAGACAATATTATAAACAGTAATTTTAGGTTTAGATCATGACTTATTCCTCACATCATGCTTTTGGTATGTCTTATAGAAGGTCCTTGATAGACAAGTATTATTGAGTACAACCTTCCACCCATTGATAGATGGGGAGTCAGAATGTACTATGCAGGTGATTTACAATATGATGTGGGTGTTTATTCGTGACTTTGTTGGGTCTTGAGAGAGAAACATGGAATTATTAGAGTTTTATTGTAACAATAATTATGAGGAATAGAACAGACAGAATTATTAAAGGCTAATTATAGCAAGCCATGTAGATCACTACTATAATTGATGTAGGCTAGTGAGTCAGAGTTGTTGGGATTGATTCTTGTATAGGAGACATCAGAGTGGGTGAATCTGATTCGGAAGTGTATGGATACAGAATAGAGAAGGCATAAGTCATAAGTTGATAGATATAAATGACCCCAAGATTTTACAAAGGGTGATAGTTTATTCCTTCTTGTGTCGCAAAGGATGGGTCACCGTATGATACAAAGATAGGGAATGATGGTTCCTAGGTTCGTCGAATTGTTTCAGGTTGTGTAGAGTATCATGATGGTGGCATACCCAGTGTCTATTCCATAAAATTACAGTTCTATTAATAATTTTTCCATGAATCACAACTGTAAAAGTATCACCATGACATGTATGACGCTGATCTTGTAAAAGAAGTATCATTTGAGGAGTATTTTATATGTATGGTTGATTATAGTAAGAAAATGTTTCAGGGAAAGGTAGTGATGAAAGCTTTTGTATTATGGAAACTTTTCATTGTTATTTCTGGTATAATGAAAAGGGGGGATAAAATGAGGACTCAATGGAAAAATCATTTGGCATGGAATCATAGGGAATCTTAGGAGTATAGTTTGATGATGAGTTGTTATAAGGTGGAAATATTGTAAGTCCCCTCCATGTTTTTGAGAAGAATCGGGCTAGAATTTATCTATTATTTATCCTTGAATTTTGTAATATTCATTTGGGTTTTACATTGGGGTGTGATAGGGTGATTATTTGTGAAATATAATGGAAAGGGGGATGTTTACAGGTAGTTCACTGTTACGAAAAACTATTCTTTCTTACACATCAAATCATGTAACCATGGATAGAGGGGAATTTCAAAGTTGGTACACATTTTGTCAAACCGTTCACCCTCTATGGAGTAAATTTTCACAACTATAAAAGGAGAACAGGGTTTAGATACACTATTAGGGGAAACAGAGTTCCCTTCCCAAAAAATCATTCATGGGAATTGAAATCTCTCAAAAAATAGTTTTTAAATTTCTTAAACTCCTAATTAATCAAAATTCAACCACCAATTAACCCTATAAGGTATTTCATTATTTTTTAGCAATAAAAATTAATTACAAGACTTTCTAACATCGGTTCTTTGTGATTTGAAGCCCACATAAGAAATTGTCTCCTCTCTCAATATGTGAATGATATCCTACTGCTATTATCATTATACTCATATTCTTATAGTTTTATTTTAGATAATTAATCAAGTAGTTTCTGAGATAAAAATTCATTTCATTAGATATAAATCTATGATTCAAGATAAACATATTTATTTATAAGATCATGATTTCCTTAAACTTAAATTGGGATTTTAATAATTGGATCTTAGTCTACGTCGTTGTTCCACTCAATTTTTGTGGATTTTTTTGGGACAATTTTTTGTGGATGAATTTTTTAGGTTGTGAAATATTCAATTCCCATATTCATTATTTTTATAGATAGATTAAAACAAATAATCTACAGAATTATTTAGGATATGGAGGTCTGAAATTTGGTTAATTGATTTTGCAAATTGATTAATTGAATTATTGTTGAAATAGATAATTAATTATAGAATTAATGATGATATTTAGGGGATGAAAAATTATATTCCTAATTTTGTAATTAATTATGGGATAATTATATATTAAATTGAGATAATTAATTATGGGATTAGTTATGTTATGTTGATATTATTAATTGAGTATTTAATTTGTAAAATATTTATGAGAAGTTGAAATTGTGAATATGATTAATTATTTTGTGTATTAATTAATTGGTTTTTGTGATATATGTAACATTTTGATGTTGTAAATTATGTTTCATTAAATATTGAATGGAAACTTGTAAATTCAACCAAGTATTATGAATGCTAACATGAACATTTAATTATGCATTATTAAAAGGTGGAAGGAAAAATGGTCAATTGGTAAAGAATTATAAATGGTAATATGTTAATTAAATTATGTATTGTTAAATGTTGTATAGTGACATGGAAATTTGGCTATTTATTATGAATGGTAATATGTTCATTAAAATTGGTATTGTTGAATGGTGGATGGTTTCATGAAAATTCATCCAAATATTATGAAAGAAATATGTCCATTCTGTTATGTATTCTTCAATGGTGAATGGTAACCTGGAAATTTTTACAAGTATTATTAATGGAAAAATTATCATTAAATTATGTTATATTAAAAGTATAATGGTACATATAAATTCATCCAACTATTAGGAATGATAATATTGAATATCAAATGAGATATCCTTAATGGATAGATCGGACTCCAACACCGGAAAATGAAGTTATTGAGGTCTAGGTGTCCTCGAAAACTCAGGAGGATTTGTGGTTAAATATAGATTATATTATAATGTGATAAACTATTCAGTTATGCATTATACATATTTCTTCATACAAACTCTTACACTGTTATCAACTGAATTTGTTTTAGACACCATTTTTGGTGGCCTACCGAGTGGTACTCACACCCTACTCATGCTGCCTAATCGGAACCCAAATAGACATTATTATTAGAGGATAGGTTAAGTGAAAGTGATCTAGGATAGATTTTATATTTATTAATGGATACTTGATTAAGGAACCAGATGTGTTTCTTCACCCACATGGGTGTCATTATAGTCTTTATTTTTAGTTTTCATTTTAGACACTCCACATATACATTTGCATTTCATGTTTTCTATTTTAGATTGGATATTGTATTTACTACTATTATTATCTTGATATATTGGTATTAATTATGGTTATATATAAATACACTATTTTTTATCTATTACTGTTGGTGTAATATTTGGATAAAAGAGGGAATAATCCCCCCAAGATTAAGTTATCATACCCACCCTACTAGTCGGAAGTCTCTTGAATATGAGGCGGCTCACTTCAGGTCATGTGAGGTCCATATCAAGTATTTGGTTCATGATACCCACGCCAGAATTTTATAGGATGGTAAGAGGGTAATTCTTCCAAAAATGATGCTTATTCCCATCAGTCTCAAATTAACATTCTTATTTCCCTCTTTTATTAACTCTTATTTTATTTTAATTTTTTTAAGGAATTATCATGTGAATTTTCAACACTATTTTCTATTTCCCCAGGTCAATACATATTTCCCAAATTTGGAATTTTATGATTTTCAATTCTAGTTTAAAAATTATCATTGATTTCTTCTTGAATAGATTTCTCCCTAAAAGGTCATTGAAGTTTATCTCTCAAACTCATTGTTCCATCCATTAAATTTTCTATTGGATTTGACTCTATTATACTGGGTGGTTTCCTTTGTCTCCTCCCCCAATGCCCATAGCTATTCGGCCAATCTGAATTTCTAGACTATGAATTCTAGAATCAATTTTTTCAATAAAATAAAATTTCTCCTATAATTTGTTTCAGCATTCCCTTATGTTACTGTTGGAAATATAATTATTTAGAACTGTAATGATTTTAATTATATAGTATGTTATATGAATAGTATTTTTGGGGATGTTTGAACTCTATTTATACATTTATATCTCCATGATAGGTTAGGATAATTTGAATACAGAGAATTATATTGTTTAGAGAAGGAATCTTTGTCACCAGGATTCCTAACCCTGTAATACACAAAACGGACACTCTCAGTAGAGAGAAATGGGATATCAGTGTTGGGAAAACATTTTTATGTGTGACCAAACATCCCAAAATAATAGAAATTACCCCTTAAAATGTGTTCATTGACAAAAACATCATGGGTATTGGTTTCATCCTTTTGGATGTCTCTCTCCTTAGTTCACTTTTTTTGGGAATTTTGAGACAACAAATCACACGGTTGTTTATGGTAATCGCTAATGGAATCATAGAAGTCACTCCCATAATATGGGTCAGTTAGGATTTGATTGTAATGGGTGAGCGAATTATAAGGAGTGTTCATGAGATTATGGGGAGCTAACTGGTGATTGGTACTTTTCCTATGTATAATATTGTGTATATGCTATTCTATGTGAAAAATATCACCCTTATCTGGAATATATATTGATATCATGTGCCTAACCTCAATATTGGTGTTCTTTGGATGGAATTTGGATTCAAAGGAATTAAATACATCATGCCATATTTGAAAAATAAAATTGTAAGGATTTTGTAACCAAGTCCCCAACCAAATATTGAGATATAATAGAAATGAAATCATTATCAACTCCTTTACAAATTGATCTCTCAGTTGTAGTTGTGGGACATACCCTTAAAAATTATAATAAACTCAAGGGATTCCACTACCAATAAATCTATTAATGGATCAAGTAGAGGTTGAAGTTGTTGTTTTATATCATAATATATAAACCTATGAGAAAATATGATACTAGATGGATTTCTTGACAAAGTAGAAATTTTGGACTCTATAAGACTATGTGTCCCACGAATAGATACTATGTTGTTTGGAAAATTTAGTATTTTATTTTTAGATATGTTTTACATATTTTCCATTTTTATTTTCATTATATGAATAGATCAATGTTAATTGACTTCAATGATTTTCATTTCAAGTGTTGACATACTTTTTCATGTGTTCATACCAATTAAGAAATAGGAAAATTCATTTTTTTGATTAGATTTTATGTCTTCCATTTTTTTAGTTTATATGTTTTTTGTTTTTTAGTTTTTGTTATATATTTTTTTGTCATACATGCCTTGCCCGGAAACAACACCAAAATTTGATAGTGCAAGTCTTTGAGTACACACAAATTAAATGTTTATATAACCTAATTTCTACTAGTAGTATGGTATATGGGGTTGAATCATAGGGAAAGACTAAATATGTGCATAAAAATAAGAACTAATAAAAAACAAAAAGTATAACAAAATAAAAAAATAGTAAAATTTAATAGTGAAGATGGTAGAACAATTTAATGGTATAGGGAAAACATGAAACAAAGTGAGAGTCAGTTAGAAGATGATATAAAGAAACTGTACTAGAATATATCGATTAAAATGTAACTTCTCCCAAATGAAATTAGTCATATAATTTTGTGGTTTTGTTCAAATGAATAAATTATCTAACTCTCGATTGGTAGCTCACCCTCAATAGTGATCTCTCCAAGGAACCATCTTTTCTTATAGAACCCAAGAAAATAATGTTTCCTCTTAAAGAAGAGATTCTCATATCCTTTTCTAGTTTAGTACATCAGTTCTAGTCTCAAAGGAAAAAAATATACTACATAATTAACCTAGAAGTATATGGGGAATAGTGATATAATTATCACAATGAATATAAAAATAAATCACTAGATCCAAAACCTCATCCCTCTTCTGATTGATCGGGTTTCAAGAATAGAAGAAATGATATCATTTCAATCCATTTGATTTAACCACCTAAAATAATTATAAATTAATAATATAAGTATCATAAAACAAAAATATCTTTAAAAAATTACCATCAAAGTAAAACATAGTAATAAAAAATAAGAAGTACTCCTGCTCTGAAAATAGTCCCTGAAAGGTTGTCTGTCAGCTCTATTATCTGTGTCTTAGTAAATGGATTGTGATGATCAGATGATCGGGAGATTGATCAAAAAGAATTGACCGAGAATGTTTTCCTTGGAGGAATGGATGTTTTTTGGATGGGTGATGGAAGCAATTCCCCTAGTCCTTCTATTTATGTGATGACGTCTCTCTAGATCCTTCCATAATGGATCAAGTCTTGATCCTGGTGCTTATAGAGTTTTCTAATCCACTTCTCCTACTCCAATCAACACTCAATGATTATATTCCATGTATCCATGTGGCACATTTAGTTCCACTACCTCCTTGTTGGTGGAAATAGAATAATACCTTAATATAAAATAATATTCCCCAAGCCATGAAACATGCCATGATGAATATATTTGTTAAAAAAAACATAAATTAAAAGATTAAAATTATAATTATTAATTTATCAGAATTTTCTAATATATACATGTATAACATACTAAATAAATAAAAAATAAAACTAATTATTAAATATATATAACTATATACAATTATTGTAAGAAATTATTTAAACATGTACTTTTCTGAAAAAAAACAACTTCAATTATTATCATTAAAGATATTATATTATATTATTAGAAGTGAAACGTGTCTATGGAGGAGGGGTGGAAGACAAATGCTTTGATATTCAAGTTTTTCCAAAAGACAAGAGTGGTCTCAGCCTCATATCTAGACCTGGTGAGAATATGTGAATTATATTTCTTCTGCTAATGCTTGGATTCAGAGTGGTGGATCGATTTTAGTGGATTCAGTGCTTGTGGGAGTTTTTAGCATCGGCCTTTAGTGGCATTGCAATTGTATTGTGGGACCTCGTCTCGTGGATGTAGATTCAGATCTGGTTTGTGTATCATTATGCTATTTTGATTTCATGATCTACGTTCTATGGATTTTCGATTCTAAATATTGGAATATAGGGGTGACCAATTGGAATGAATTAAAAATGGTGATTTTGATAGCCAATGGTGGATAATGGTTGCTGATGTGGGAAATGGGGATTAGTTTAGCTATAGTTCAGGCTGGCATTAACTGCTTATAGCCACAATTGGTTACCTGGAAGTGACTATGTGAGTCCCCATCAAGGTGTTTCTAGTTGGGGTTTGTATGAGCTTATCGATGGCTACCCCAATCGTGGGTTGGGACTCAGTATTATATAAGCCAATGGTGGGTTGAGACTCACGATTTCATATGACAAGTGAATGTGAAGAAAGCGATGGGTGGTGAGCCATCGTTGGGCATTGTCCAACAATTAGTGAAGGCGATATTTTGTAAATTTGATCCAGGTGGTGGGTGTGGCCATAAAAGCCTATAAAAATTCATAAATTTGAAAATTGATAAATTAATCATTAAATTATGATAAAATAATTCAATTTATAATATCCATTAACATGTAAAAATTATTAAATAAAAATTTATATAATTAATAAAAAAATTAGAGACCAAATATATTTTTTCTAATTTCAATTGGTTAATAAATTTTAATATTTAAATGTATTAAATAAAATTCATAATAATCAATATTTTAAAATAATTCAAAAATTGAAGTCAATTTTATCAATTAAAGAAGATATTTATTAAAAACATATTCAATAAATAAAGAATATTGAAATAAATTAGATTTAAAAATTAAAAATTATAAAAAATATTTACTGAAAATTTTTAAAGTCTACATAATAATTAAATTATTTATAGTATCAAAAAAGTGAGATTTATTAATTTCAAAAATAGAAAACAAAATTTACTGAATAAATGAATTAATAAAAAAATATAAAAAATATTATAATATTAATAACAAACACAATTAATATAAATTAAACAGCTAAAAATATATAAATTGTAATCATATTAATAAAATTGAAATAAAATAAAGTAATGTATGAATTAATTAAAATAATGAAGTGAAATTATTAAATAAAATGTGTTTAAAAAGATACAAAATGGAATAAAAAATAATAAAAAAGGAAAATATTAATTAAAAGAATAATGATTTAAAAATGGTAGTTAGATCATACTTAATTGATTAATTTATCATTTTTGAAATAATAAAATTAAACCATAAAATAAATAATTTTTAGACAAAATTACACTATAAACAATTTGATATCAAAAATAAAACAATTGATAATTATTAAAAAAATAAACTTCTAAAATATAATTACAATTAAAAAGAAAAAAATTAATTGCCAAACTGAATAATGTAAATGCCAGATCAATAATTTTATGAAACAAAGTAACAATTCCATTACGAGATTCATTACTCCATATCACATTTTATTATAACTATATATAGAAATTTAACCCTGCTAGAGAAACAATGGATAAATTTGTTACAAATAATTTTTCAATAGGCACTTGTATTTTTTTTCATAATTGGAATTTCATAAATATAATTATGTAGGTTTTTATTATATCAATTTTTCATAATTGGATAGTGAACTATTTATTTTTTTATAAAATTTTTGTGATGGTAGATATTATACCATTGAGTTTTTTTCATCACCTGAAAACAGTATTAATACAACACATATTAATTTTCTTCCATGTATTTTATCATTACATTAAAAATGTAGTATGAAGGATTGATTTTTTAATAGTTGGTTTAGGGACTATTTCATTTACTGCTGATTTTATCATAATAGACATGGGAGGTGAAAAAGAAGTACAATTAATCATTGATTGGAATTTCCTATACAATGGAGGTTATATGATAGATGTTTCTAAGGGTGTGACAGATTTATATTGAATTTACCAAACAGAGAAGTTTTGAGTGTTACAAATAACCAAAGAACATTTACAAAATAAAACTTAGTCCAAATATGAGTTTATATAGTTACAAGAACCCTTTGATGAGCATGAATAAGACTTTTTAGAATGATTCATGGAATTATAAAAATGTCATCTTCTTTTGAAAAATAAATTATAATGTAAGGATTTATAATTTTTTTACGAGAGTGATGGATATTTCATAGATAATATTGATGTGTTTTCAAAAAAGAACATTCTATACCAAACTAATAATTATTAATATGGAAAATATTTTCTCTATAATAGTAGGGATCTTGAAGAATTATTTGACATTTCCTTATTTAAAATGTAGTATGAGGACATTGGCCCCATCCTAGGAGTCTTCCATGTAGTCAACAAAAACCTGTTTTGATATCAAACCCCATTCATACAAACTAAATTATTATTTTCTTAGTGAAAATAAAATTCACATATTCTCATCTCATTAAAATTTGAGGAAATGTTAGAGGAATGTATGATGAATGATGTGTGGGTGTGTATATATATCATCTATTTTTCTACAACAGATATTATGTGAATTAGTTCTTTTTACATAATTCATAGAACTAACATATATATATATATATATATATCCAATATTAGATTTATAGGGATGATTGAATCCCAATATGAAAGATGTTTTTGGGGATAATTTATAAAAACAAAATAATACTAGAATTACTTATCATAATTTTAATAGTTAATGGTTATCCTAGCTCAAGGTTTCCCAATGTGTGGGTTTTCAGTTTTGGATAATGAAAAAAATTAACAAATCCATGTAACCAAAAAATCAATTGTAGTCCCTTTATTTCGTGTAGGAATAAAAATTAAAAAAATATAATTTATAACATTATAATGTCATTATTGACTCAAATAACTAAATGGGATGTTGTAAAATAATTTTTTTCATTTTTTGACAGTTTTTTATTACAAATAAATTCCCATATCTCATGAATTTCATGAGAAAATAACATTCACATTCCCCCTTGGGACATTTTCATACCTATAAATGGCCTTTGAACTATGGTAAGCTCTACATGACATACAATTGTATATGATGTAATTATTTTATGATATTATTGGGATAATCAATGAAGTGATAATGGATAAATTTTAATTATTTTGAGATATTTCAAAAACTATCTAAGAATACTGAAAATATTTTTGGGTGGATATGAAAGACCAATGTAGTTTTGAACTAGATGAAATGCATTTTTATGTAAAATGAGTAAGTATTATCTGTTCATAAGGTGTATAAGATATAAAAAATTGTAGAAAATACTAAAATACATTTCATCAGTAAAAATACCTTGGAAAATTTCAATTTAATTTGATGTTTCCTTGTGAATTCAAGAGTTTTACTTATAGTTCATAATATATATTAAAAAAATAACTACAATATTCTCTTTTATATATAAGGATGATTTTTTTTTAATTAAATGTCTATAGAATCAATTATTCTAATAAAATATAATTTCAATGATTCATTAATTATTTATACCTCTGATTTATTTTACCATTTGAAGTAATGTGTGATTCTTGTGATGTTGTTGTTTGGATGTTTTAGGGAATTGAAAAGATAAGAATCTTCATGTTATTTCCTACACTAGTAACCTCAATTGATAATTTTAAAAAGAATTATAATTCAAATAAAAAGGTTTTAGTCTCTATTATATTTTCTCATTATATGTGTTTCTATTATTTTATAATTTCTATTGTTATAGTTTTCCCTTATAATTCAACTCTTAAATATATTATATCCATGAATTTAATTGATTCCTAGTCTTGGAAGGTAGAAACATTAGTTACATTAAATTGAACTTGATATATTGGAAATTAAATTCACATTAAATCACATTACTAACCACACTTAGAGGTTTCCCATTACTCAAAATTATATATAAATAATGATTAAATTTTATTTCTCATATCTGTAACTGTTTTTAGTTCCACTAAGGTAAATTTTCATGTTTATACATTAAAAAACTTTATTATTTGTAGGTTTCTTTACCAATTAACATTGATAAATCATAAGAAAAAATATCATTTTTCATCTAATGTATTATATTTGGGAAAATAATTTGCATCTATAGAGTTATTGTAAAGATAATGTAGTACATGTGTCATTAGTAAAAGTTGATTTCTAAAACAGATAGTATTCACTATAAATTTATGGAGGGCATCATAGGAGGATAATACTCTATATAATGTCATATATGCATTTTTTATACTTCCACAAATATTTGAAATATTTTATTAGACTTGTTGTATGTTATGATTGATGTCAATGGTTGGTAAAAATTTAATGAATAGGGAATTACATAAAAATGTTATGTTAAAAGTTGATAATTATTTCTTTATAGGGATTAGAAAATATGCTAACATATTAATATTTATATTATAAAGAGAATATACTCCGTCATGTTTGGTGAGTATATGCATTCATTATTGAAAATAGTTTAATATTTAATAATTATAATTTAAAATCATTGATGGAAAATTAAAATTATGTTTATAAAACTGGTACCCACAGTCACCCATAAGGAAAATGGTAAAGTGAAATTTCAATCAAATAAATGAAATAATTTATTCAAAATATAGTATTATTTTCTATGAAAGATTGTTATTTCATGTTACATGATGCTTTTTAGGCCTACAAGAATAATTATAAAAATCATTAGGGATGTCTCCATATAAACATCTCTATAGTAAAATATATAATTTTTATTTATATATAGATATAAATTTCATTCGGGATATTGATACCGTGAATTATTATTCATAAGTCTTCTCTTTAGAGGAGAATATTAGGTTTAAATCGTATAGATAAAATAAATAGAAATTCATATGATAATTCAATGATTTATAATGAATGAAATAAATATTTCATGACTCTGTTATTTAAAATAATAGGCTTAGTGTTTGTGAAAGGGTAATTAATTTTAATTTAAAATGAAAAATTTCCTATGAAATATTAAAAAAACTATACCCTTTACCATTATTTAAGCACTTATTAATGGGGGTTTAGATTTAGAGAGAGAATAAATTCTTCTATTTCTGTTAAATGATTATTGACATAAATGTTAAATTGTGGGCGATGGGGGGGGGGGGGGTTAATAGATTGAATACCATCACTATTTTGGAATGCTATAATTGTGTTGGATCTAATTTAATTCTATAAATTAAATGCTTTATAAGAATTCTCCCATGTTTCTTCTTGCAGTTTTCTTTGTAATATGTTTTTATCAGTTATTAATATGGCTAAAACTATTTTTATCACATTAAAATTTATATTTTTTCTATGGATAAATGATTTAGGTACATGCTATGAAAATTTATTAGAGAAGAACACCAAATATTTTCATGTGAAAAGAGGGAACTACATAATTAATAAACTTGATCCATGATTTCTAAAATATTCTATCTAGTTTTATATAAATTTCTATTTATGTTCATTGGATCATAATGTAGGCTATTTCTCAAATTCAATAAACATAATCCTTTTTGACCTATATAATTTCACATAAAATAAAAAATTATGGTTTTTTGTATGTATTTTAAAGATGAAAGTTGATTATTTTAGAAGGTATTGTATAAATTAAACACTTGAAAATTCTATTCATCATTAAAATAAAAATTCAACTATTTTTTTTAAATTAAATAATGTAATGTTGGTTTTAATACTCTTTAATTATATACTTTATTGAAGAAAAAATGCCATGAATATCTTATATTTGGTAGGTGACTCTTCTTGGTGAAATCATTATAATAATTTTTCTTTATTAAAATTTCTAAAATATGGATTAATTTATTTTCATGAAACCTATACGAAAAATTATATTCTAAAAGATATTTTTACAAATTCAAGTGAATCAATTTTTCAGTTTATAAAAATTTATAGAAACATAATTTTATTGAACATGTAACACACCAAGATTCCAAGGTACGTTTTCCTTTAAATAATGAAATAAATTGCATTGTACGCAACTTTGAAATTCTAACACACTGTGGCCAATAAAAGTAGCTGTTATGAATAGTAATGCCCACTTTTTGAAATTTTATCAACTTTATATTTCAAAATGGATTTCATTTTTGGATTTGAAATATCGAAATTATCTTAGGGTGAATTTTTTGTATTTATATGAAAACATTCAATTTTTGTGAACAGTGAAAAACAATAAGTTATGGTTTAAAACAGAATTTTTATTCAAATAATTATTTATTTTATTTAAATTTATTTAAGGTAAAAATAGAAAAATAATACCTATATATGTTCTATTTATTTCATTGGATTCAGTTTATAATAATTTTAGATATATAAAAAATTAATTGAACTTTTCACCGTCCTTTACCCACCTCCTAAGAGAATTTGAAAATTCACTTAAAACATAATTTTACTGCTTCTGTGAGTGGAATTTCAAATATCTAAGAGACATGGTTTATGTCAGTAAGTAAAATTTGGTTCAATAAGATGAAAATAATTTTTGGTGAATAGTAAATTCTTACATTTATTTACCACACATAAAAGTAAAGAGGTTAATTAAGGGTAAAAATGATATTATTATTACCCTAACACATGTCCAAATTCTATTGGATAAGTATACGTTTACCAAAAACAACTGTAGTAACAAAATAAGAACCTCTTTGGTCCACTTGGATTAGATTTGGGCACTTATAATTATTTTATTTAATGAATAGTTAAAAGAGTTAAAATCAAAGTTTAATAACTAAAACATTTTTAATATAGGGTTATACATAACATAAATTATACTATAAATATTCAATTGAAATTTAAAATGATTACCTACATAATATTATTTTATTTATATTTTTTAGATATTAAATATTTTAATTTATTTATGACTCAATGATGATGCATTAATTACCTAATTAATGAAAATATTAAAATAATTGATATTATAAATATCCATATAAATGTAATTTGAGTCTTTTTATTAATTCCACATATTTTCTAGTTTAATATGAAATGTTAGGGTTGGTTAGATAAAATTTTTTTGAACTAATAATGCGGTTACGAATTTAGCAAAAACAAAATACCAAATAGTGTCAAAATTGACCTAAAAGTGTTTTTAAAACAAATATTATATTTTTAATTGATATTCTATTCTTAAAAATATAGGGTTTGGCCAATGGACTTATCTAATGATATGTGTATCATTAATGAACCACTTGGGATTCTCTTGGAAGTATATAGTATGTTTATTAACCGTATATTATAGAAATACAAAGAGACATGGTAAATGTCAAACTATTTAACTATGAGTTAAATCTAAAAGATAATGTTAATATAGTGACTCAAACCTATATAAAACCTATTTTTTGAGTGTTTTTAGACCCATCCCCACTATATCATTTAAATAATATATTTTGGAGCCATTATAAACCGAATGTGAATTTATTATAAAATAATATTTCTAGTTTTTTCTAACGTTCCCCTCAACCTTCTTATAAAAGAGAACTCCCCCTTCTCTCTAATTCACACCTTCAGAGCCATTTTTCTCAACCAACCTCTACTAAAATACCCTCTAAACTATACTAGCTTCATCCTATAGTCCTTCCTTTAGTTATAAATCCAACATAAGGAGCCCTTTTGATCATATTAGAATGAAGAACCCAGAGAAGAGGCAAATATCTCACCATCTCTTTCAAGTTAATTTCTTCTTCCACATCCTTTTTCTTTGTTGTTTTCATTATAAAATAATAACTCTAGTATCTTCTATATAATTTTATTCTATTATAAATATCGTATAACCAAATTCATTATTCTATCCATCCATTGAATGACAGGTCACCATATGTGTGTACGTACAGCTTACTGTCTCCACGTCGTGGTTTAATTGTTATTCAATACATTTTTATTTGGATAGGTATAATAATGATGTGAAATTTATTTAAATAATTAATATAACATGATAATGATTTTTTATATATGATATACCATCCAATTATATATTATTTTAATGTCAAAATAATGATATTATCGCTCGTGCGTACGTACAGATTACCGTCCCCACGAACGCGATGAGATTTATTCACCATCGTAACCATTCAAGACTAATTATTAATAGATGATTAAAACAAATTATAGAATTAATATAATTATGAATATAAATTAGATACATCATATCCATAACAAACATTACTTACGTAACAAATCATATAAAGGAAAACGAATAAGTTAACACCCGTAACGACAATAATACCAAGATATTTTTAACAAAGAAATATTAAAAGATAATATATGTTATAATATTAATGTATATGATTATTTTATAGTATAATAATCATTATTTCACCATTATAAAATATTTTAACCAACCTTAGACCAAGTAAAAGTACAAGTTAAGGGTTAATTTCACAATCCTTTTATTATCTGAGGTTGTTTTTACGTAGGTATCCAATGGGACCTCTTAATCATCCACATCCATGTTTCTTAAAAATGTATTCAAAATTGTTTTTTACTATTTACTAGACTATGAATTATAGTCATTTATTCTCTTGTTTACCTTTTTATAAAATGGTTTGAGAGGGATCATTCGGTCGTTTTCCAAAAACGGTAATTTTTGACATTTTTTAAAAATTTAAGCTAAGAATATTTTTTTACTTATACGAAGGGTGCCGCTATATTAAGTCATTATAACATCGTCGTATCTTCCCTTAAAATCTTATTATAATATTTTCAAAATAAATATTTTCTTTATAATAATGTGACTCTTTAATTATTTCGAAATAGAAAGTGATATTTCTTTAATAAAGGTTTTGATTTCATCTATGTCAACATCCTTTGATGGATTTTAAGTTTATTTGAAGTTGATTTATTATGATACCAAACTTCCATATTGTATTAAAGGTTTTGTGATATTTGTGACTTTGTATTTGAAATTTTTATACCAATCATGGATTATGGTTAACATATTAACATTTAATATTCTAGTTTTAATATGAATATTTATGTTATATTTCAACCTTTTTATATGAGGAATGTATTGGAATTAGTAAGTGACAGGTGGAGCCCGCTATAGCTCCTCGATGCATCGGTAGGTCTCATGAGACAACTAGACATGGAATTATCCGAGGCCTTTCCCAATTTGATATATGGTTTTGGTCAAGGCCTTAATCATTTTTAGATGTCTTGTCCAAGGCCTTGACAAAATGTTTCAGAATGTCCGACATTATACATTCCCTCGTTATGAAAATAATATTGATGGTTCATTAGGTCATTCGACTAGTAGAATACCCATGATTATGTTTCATTATGGCATTTTTACTCAGCTAATGTGCCTTCCATAAAAGTATTCTTGTTTATTTTTGGTAAAGTCATGTGGTTACAATTATTCATTATGCTTAATATTTATGTCATCTTTTGTTGTATTGCTTACCCTTACTGAATGTTTGACCTCACCCCTTTCTTATGTTTCATTTTCCCAGGATATGAAGAAGTTAGTTATGAGTGACTTGTAGGGATAATCTAGGAGGCTTGGATGTTTCTAATGGAATATATTCATGTTGTATTTTTTGGCAAGCTCTAAACGTGAACTTATGTTTGAATATTGTTTCCAATAATACTAAATTGATCGGTCTTTCGTGACATGATTTACTTGTGATCATTCCAATGTTGTGTAATAATGCATCTACTCTGGATAACTAAGGTCAGGGAATTACAGTTGGTATTAGAGGAAGTTTAGTACAATACATGGAAACTAGATTTAGATAAACTATGATTAATGCACATTACCCTAAGATATAGATTGAGGATTAGTATAGAAGAACTTCCTAGAATATTGGTATTGTAGAGATTTTGTGAGTTTTCCAAGTAATACATCCTTATCTAGATACGAGAAGGTAGAGGCATTGCTGGCACATATTTACCTAGGTGTAAAACCCGAAAACACCGCTTTGAGCTAGACTCGAATGGGAACTGGTGCACGACAACGGGCCTTGCTGCACTCTTGGTTATGACACACCTAGGGGATATGCTTAGGATAATTCTCATTTTCTTTACAAACCATTATGAAGGGTTTATGAGTATATACTTCCTCAAAGAAAACATTTTTATGATTATGGATTATATCCATAAACTTTTCAATTTATGTGTTTTACATGTTTGGATTTACATATTACGATTCATAAACTAATATAGTGTATGCCATTGTTTTGAAATGGAGCCTAGTGGAAGGAATGGAAACCATATCAATGAACACACTCCATGTAGGTATTTCCCTCCTGTTCAAGATAATTATAGTGGAGCTGGTGATTCAACTGGTGCTGATCAGCTTATCACCATAATGGTACAACTCACACAGGTTATGAATAATAACCATACCTGTATGGAGCACCTTGATCCACATCGCGAAGGATCAATGTTAGACTGCATCATGAGGAAATAACCACCAACATTCAATGGGGGTACAAATCCATTAGTAGCTAAGCAATGGATAAATTCTATAGATTAAATATTCAACTCCTTGGGGAGTGGCGAAAGGAAAAAAGTTGTCGTGGAAGTTTACCACCTCACTGGAGATGTTGATCAAAGGTGGAAATTGATTCAAAACACAAAGGAATATGATGAAGTATCAAATATGGAATGGATGGAGTTTAAATAAATATTCTTAGAAAAATACTTTCCTCTTAACCATCGAACAGATATGGAAAGACAATTTATGAGTCTAAGGAAAAAAGAGGTTTAGAATGTTGCAAAATATGAAGCTAACTTTACACGATTAGCAAGGCATGCATAAGATTATATATGTAACCTAATAAGTAATATTGGATGTTTTTTTGATGGTTTAAAACCATTTCTCCATCTAGCATTAGTATCACAATCCTTCTCATCATACGAAGATATTGTCTCGTGTGCTATCAAGACAGAAAAGGAATTATCTAAGTCTTATGACATTAAAGAAAAGAAAGAGAAAAATAGTTCTTCTGAACACTCTATAAAAGGAAATAAGGAAATAGGGAAGAAGGGAAGAATGGAATTTCACCCTTTAATAATTGTAGAAGGAATCACCCTGGTGCCCTTCTAAATGGAAAATGAGTATGCTACAAATGTGGAAAAAAGTCTATCATTCTTGTGATTGTAAGGGAAAGAAGGATTCTACCAATGTTCAATGCTACAATTTCATTGGTGTGGGAAATTATGAAAATTAATTTCCTAAGCATCAGGGAAACTTACCTCAAAAAATGACAAGGGATCAAGGAAAAGCTTATACGGTCACTACTGCTGATGTTGAAGCCCCAAAAGACGTGGTGGCAGGTAATTTAATGGTTTCATCAAGTTTAGCCAATGAGTTATTCAATTCTGGATCATTGCAATATTTCATATCTTCGCAGTTTGCTAAGAAAATTAGATATTTCCAATTTGATTTAAAAAGGGAGTTTTCAGTCAAAAATACTAAGGGAAGTATCATGGAAACAAAGTTTTGTGAATTATTCCCCATTAGGGCATATAAATGTTCTTTATCTGCTGATCTCATCCTCATACCCATGATTGAATTTCATATAATCCTCGGTATGGATTTTATTTCAGACCATGATGCAAAAATGTATTGTAATAAGAAGGAGGTTACTAGTTTTGATGATGATAATAAATAACACCTTATCTTTAGGGCATACTCATCACCACCTAATTCTTATTTTGATCCACCCCCAGTATCTCAACTAAATTCAATTATTATGGAGGAACAGAATGAAATAAATATGGGTGGGGAACGAATGATTAAATAGAGGATGTACCTATTTTTAAATAATATGTAGATGTGTTTCCAAAATATTTAATTTCACATCCTCCAAAATAAGAAATTGAGTTTCCCATTGATTTAATTTCTGGTTCATGCCCCATATCAAAGACCCCTTATAGAATTTCCACTATGGAATTAGTGGAACAAAATAAACAACTAGAGGAATTGAGTAATAAGGGATTTATTCGCCCTAGTGTTTCTCCATGGGGATCCCCTATTTTTTGTTAAGAAGAAAGTTGTATCTATGAGGTTGGGAATTAACTACAGGTAGATCAATGCTATATCAATAAAAAAAATTATCCCCTACCTCACGTTGATGATTTATTCGACCAACTTCATGGTGCTCAATACTTATCAAAGATTTACGTTTGATCTGGATATCATCAGTTGTGTGTGAAGAAGGAAGACATTCTGAAAACAGCATTTCGTACCAGGTACGGGCATTACGAGTTTACAGTAATGCATTTAGGATTGACCAATGCACCCTATGTCTTCATGGATCTAATGAATAGAGTTTCCAAGGACTATCTTGATGAATTTTTAGTGGTATTTATTGATGATATCTTGGTATACTCCAAAAGTTATGAAGATCATGAAAATCACTTGCACATTATCCTGAAGACTCAGAGAAGACATAAATTATTTGGGAGTTTAGAAATTGTGAATTCTGTCTTCAATGGATTTCTGTTCTTGTCCATATTTTCTCCGAGGATGGGATCTTTGTTGATCCTTCTATTACCCATGAAATCAGACGAATGGCCAGCACCGACGTGTATAATTTAGGTATATAGTTTATTGGTTTAGCAGGTTATTATCGACGTTTCGTCCATAATTTTTCCGGATTAGCTAACCCGTTAACAAAGATCACATGAAAAGGGGTTCAATTTTTTTGGAAAAAAGAGTGTGAATAATGTTTGGATGAACCGAATAGAATATTATTCAATGCTCTTATCTTGACTCTACCATCAGGGAATGATCGTTGAGTTATTTATAGTGATGCATCGAAGAAAGGACCTGGTTGTGTCATTATGCAGAATGATAGAGTTATTCCCTATGCATCATGACAGCTGAAAAATCATGAGAAAAAGTATCCTACTCATGATCTCAAGTTAGTAGTTGTAATATTTTCTTTGAGTATTTGGAGACTCTATCTCTATGGTGAAAAAATTGAGATTTATACTGATCACAGGAGTTTGATGTATATTTTCTCACAGAAATAACTCAATATGAGGCAAAAGAGATTGCTTGAACTACTCAAGGATTATGATTGCCCCATACACTACCACGCAAGGAAGGAAAATATGGTGGAAGATCCATTGAGTAGAAAGGAACATGGAGTTTTGAACAAGATGAGAGTTGAAAAGGATCCTATATACACGGATCTGGTAAATATGGATATGGGAATTACCATGGAAGGTGAAACATCAATACTTTTTCAAATGGTTTCCAATCCTTATTTACGAGAAAGTATAAAGAGTTCTCAGACCAATAATGAAGAGTTTCAAAAGAAGATTAACGCTATGAATGATGGGAGATTGAGTGACGTTGTGTATGAAGACGGAATTTTTAAATTTGGGAAGAGACTTTGTGTTCCCGATATACCTGGTCTAAAAAGGAAGTTGCTGGATGATGCTCATAGTTCCAATTTTTCTATACACCTTGGTAGAAACAAAATGTACAGGTATTTGAAGGAATTTTTTTGGTGGGACAACATGAAGAGGGAGATTGATGATTTTGTATCAATATGTATGGTTTGTAAACAAGTGAAAGTAGGAAGGCAACAACCTAGAGGAGTCTTGCAACCTATTCCCATACCTGAGTGGAAATGAGATTATATTACGATGGAATTTGTAATGGGACTACCAAAGACTCTGAGATGGAACGATGCAATATGGGTCATTGTTTATCATCATACCATGTCAGCACATTTTTATGCTATAAGAGACGATTTACCACTTGAATGATTAGAAAGACTATATATTAATGAAGTTGTAAGACATCATGGAGTACCACTATCAATTGTTTCTGATCATCATCCCTGTTTTACATCAATATTCTGGAAATGTCTTCAGAAATCCCTGGATACTGAGCTTCATTTGAGCACTGCCTACCACCCCCAAACTGATGGACAATCATAACATATTATTCAAACCTTATAAGACATGTTGTGATCATGCTCACTTGACATTCAAGGTATATGAGATCAATATTTATCTCTGGTATAATTCTCCTATAAAAAAATCTTCCATTCATTTATTCAGATGGCACCATATGAAGCGTTATATTGAAAGAGATGCCACACACCAACCTATTGGGATGATGTTGGCGACAGAAAACTTGTAGGCCCATAACATGTCGAGGAAACTATTGGAAAGGGGAAGGTAATCCAAAACCACATCAAAGCAGCTCAAAGCACGCAGAAGAGCTATACTGATGACTGGAGGAAGGATTTTGAATTTCTGTTAGGAGACCATGTTTTCATGAAGGTATCTCCATGGAAGGCTGTTATACATTTTAGAAATAAGGTATAATTAAGTCTCAGGTACATCGAACCATTCCAAATTATAGAATGAATTGTGGTTGTAGCTTACCCTTTTCCAATGCCGCCAAGTCACTCCAAAGTTCACGATGTGTTCCACGTATCACTGTTGAGAAAATACATGTCTAACCCAACACATTTACTCACTAATGAGGAATTAGAACTGGAACCCGATATGTCTTATTGTGAAGAGCCTATCAAGATTCTTGGTATAAGGGAAAAAGTACTGAGAAACCGGATGATTCATTTGGTAAATGTTCTATGGAGAAACCATAATATGGAAGAGGCAACTTGGGAACCCAAGCAACTTATGATGAAGAACCACTCTAGTCTTTTCATGTGGTAGTATTCTAGAAATTTAGAGGATTAAATTATTTGAGGTAGGGGAGAATGTAACACCCCTGGCTTCCATGGTACCTGTCCCTTTGAATAATACAATATCATTCATTATACGCAACTTCGAGATTCTAATACACTACGACCAATCAAAGTTTCCATTATGAATAGTAATACCTACTTTTTGAAATTTTATAAATTTTATCATTCAAAATGGTCTTCATTTTAGGATTCATAATATTGATATTATCTTAGTGTAAATTTTCGCTATTTTTCTGAAAACTTTCAATTTTTGATGAATAGTGAAAATACTGAGTTATAGTTTAAAACCAAATTTTTATTTAATAAATTATTTATTTTATTTAAGTTTATTTTATGTTAAAATAGATACATAATACCAATATTAGTTCAATGTAATTCATTGAAGTAATTTTATAATAATTTTAGATATATAAATATTTTTTGAACTTTTCACCATCTTTTACCCACCTCCTAGAAAAATTTGCAAATTCACATAAAAAATAATTTTAACACTTATGTGAGTGAAATTTCAAAAATCAAAGAGACATAGTTGATATCATTAAGTAAAATCTGGTTCAATAAGATGAAAATAGTTTTTCGTGAATAGTAACTTTTTACTTTTATTTACCACAGTTACAAGTAAATAGGGTAATTAAGGGTAAAAATGTTATTATTATTACCATAACACATGTCTTAATTATATTTTATAAGTATAATTCGACAAAAAACAACCTTAGTAATAAAATAGGATCATCTTGGTCCACTTGGATTAGATTTGGACACTTATTATTATTTTATTTAAAGAAGAGTTAAAAGAGTTAAAATCAAAGTTTATCACCTAAAATTTTTTTAATATAGGGTTATACATAACATAAATTCGACTATAAAAATTTATAATAAAGATTAAAAGCTTTCCTACATAATGGTATTTTATTTATATTATTCAGACATTAAATATTTATTTTATTTATGACACAATGATGATGTAGTAATAACCTAATTAATGAAAATATTAAAATAAGTTATATTATAAATATACAAATAAATGTAATTTGAGACTTTTTATGAATTCCATATATTATTAAGGATAATATGAAATGTTAGGGTTGGTTATATAAATTTATTTCGATCTAATAATTATATTATGAATTTAGAAAAAACAAAATACCAAATAGTGTCAAAATTGACATAAAAGTGTTTTTAAAACAAATATTATATTAATAATTGATATTATATTCCTAAAAATCTACGTTTCACCCAATATACTTATATAATGATAGGGGTATCATTAATGAACCACATGGGGTTCATTGGGAAGTATATAGTACGTTTATTAAACATATATAATAAAAATAAAGAGAGACATGGTAAATGTCAAACTATTTTACTAAGAGTTAAATCTAATAGATAAAGTTAATATAGTGACCCAACCTAGTGTAAAACCTATTGTTTGAGTGTTGTTCAACCAATCCACACCTTAGCCTTTAAATAATTTATTTTGGAGCAATTAGAAACCGAAAATGGTTTTATTATAAAATAATATTTATATCTTTTTTCAAGGTGCTCCTCACCCCTCTTATAAAAGGGCAATCCTCCTTCTCTCTAATTCACACCTTCAAAGACATTTGGCTCAACCAACCTCTACCAAAATACCCTCTCAACTATCCTCCCTTCATCCTAGAGGCATTTATTGTAACACCCGAGGTAAATAAAGAATATGGCATTTTTATATTTATCCATATTTGTGAATAAAATATTAATATTACTTTAAAGGGGATGTTATGCTCGATGGCGTACCCAACACACAACAACGAGTTTCTTGGGAATCTTACGTTGCACTCTAATATTAAAATAATATTATTTAAAATAGTAGTTAATGCCTAGCCGTTGTAATGGCGGGAGTGAATAGAACTAAATAAAAATGATTATATATGTTTGCCAAATATTTTTACTTTTTACAATAAATTTTAGAGGATTAAAAATGTGAATGAATCCAATTTTAAGCGTAAACATTCTATTATTCTTTAAAAGGTCGATTAACTGCCTTTTGATGGAAAACCGCTTTTAAAATCCACTTTGTGACAATTTTATGTGTTATATTAGACAAAATAAAATTCTTCTTTAGAATCGGGACATCAAAATTTACTTTGTGTAAATTTTTGGTATTTCTCTGAAAAAGTTCAATTTTTAATGAATAGTGAAAAATGTTGTATTTTAATTTAAAACTGCATTTAATATAATTTATTTATATGATTAGATTATATTTTGAATAGGTTTTGAAGTGAAATTAGAATGTATTTTTACCATTTAATCCAATAGTGGTCATTAGAATTAATTTCACTTTGAAATTAGACTTAAATTAGTGTCAATCTTTTGATACATTTTCTTTCATAAAAACACGCTATTTGTTTTGACAGCGGGAATTAATTATTAAATTAATTAATTCAACTTATATGTTTTGAATTTTGTAAAATAGATATCATTTTTTAATTCAGAATATCAAATATAGCTTATGGTGAACTTTTGGAAATTTTCTGAAAAACTTCAATTTTTGTTGAATAGTGAAACCACTAAGTGGTACTTATAAAAACTGATTTTTCCATTTAAATGAAATTTTTCCATCTTTGTGTTTTTAATTTCAAAAATCTGACATACATGGTTGTCATTAATAAGTAAAATGTGGTTTAATGGGATTAAAATAATTTTTTGGTGAATAGTAACTTATTAAGTTTTTAATCACGATTAGAGGTAATTATTGTAGTTTAAGGTAAGACTAATGTTTTAATAAAATGAAATGACCGAGACACATGTCCTACCCTCATTGGATGTGTCATGGCCGACAAAGACAATTCATGGGTCAACTTGGGGACCCCATGGAGCCACTTTGGTTGGAAAATGACAAATATATCTTTTTATTTAATGTTAAAGTAAAAATGACACAAACATGAAATGTTTTACTAAAGTAATTCTTACACAGGGTTATAAAAGTCAGATATTTGACTATAAATATTAATTGGAAATATAAAAAGATTTACTACATTATAGTATTTTTTTATAATTTTAAGACATTAAATAAATTAAATTATTTATGACATCATGATGATGCAGCGATGACCTCATAATTTAACGATTTAAATAAAATGGAAAGATAATGTAACATTTAAGCCCTACACATGTCCAAAACCTATTGGATGGGTGGATTTATAACCCTTATCACCTTATCCTCGAAACACAATAATGTGGGACCATTAAAATCCGAAACTCATTCTAAAATAAAGTAACATTTATTTACTTTCCAAGAGTGCCCCTCCTCTCCTCTTATAAAAGACCCCCACCTCTACCTCCTTAACCACACTTCCAAAGCCTTTGGCTCGGCCAAACTCTGCCCATTTGGTCTCTCCACATCCCTTTCTAACTCCATGAAGCCTCACGCTGGGAATAAGTCTTCCCAAGGAAGCCTTTAACTCAAAACAAAGGGAGTTACCAGATTTTAAGGTAATGTCTTCACTTGTGTCCTTTTGTTTTATTTTTCTTCTCCAACCCCATAAACTCTTTTTATTCATTTCATTTGTAACAACTCCAGTATATTCAATATACAAGGATGTATGTTTAAGAAGGGTTCAAACTACACTTACACACACCTTCATCTAATGGATAATGAACATATTGTTTCCGTGGTTGGTGATTTTCTGCCTCATGAAACGATGATTGTTCAATATTCTTTTAACACCTTTAAAAGTGGCCATTATGATGTCACTGTATTTTATATATGATATATATGGTATTTATGTTTACTATATGCTTCTGTATTTTATATTTAAACCATACCTTTATTATTTTCATGTTGTGTAAATGCGATAATTTCATATGAGGAAGTGTGGACTACCGCCCCCTGAAGTGATGTGACTCATACATGCAATACATGGAACGTATAAGGAATGAAATTAATGAACATATGTGACCTATATGACATATATATTAAACTGGAATTATAATATATATATATATATATAATTTATTTTTAATTCTGTTTATATGACAAAGAAAAAATGAAAGTAGCATTCATGCGTACGTACGACCTACCGTCTCCATGAACGGTGCTTTTTGTTTTTTATCTCCAAATGATATGGAATAGTATAAAATGAATATGTACGGGATATATATGATATTTTAATCATTAATAATATTCTAGAAATTATTTACTTATAACTACGTGGACAATCATTTTTCAAACATGTTCATTTTTGACTCATGTACCAAACATCGGCAAAAACGTCTGATATGAACTAACATTATTAAAAAATTATTATAAAATTATAATATGTGATATGAACTGAATAATAATCTTTAAATGAGGTCCTTAGGCAATTATAAATTCACCAAAGGTTATTATTCAGGAATATAAAGAAACAAACAAGACAAGTTGGACTTGAGGTAAGGGATCCTACTTCTCTCTTTCTTTTTAAGTACTCTCCTTTATGTCACTACTTTTAAGCTCCTATTTGTTATGTTGGGGGATGTTCTTTTATATTCATCATTCTGTAAAATTTATGTTGATATGATGAGAGACCCTATTTCTTCTCATCAATCCATTTTGGAAGTTTTAAGTGGCGCCGTTAGGCTCCTGAGTTTTCGTACGAGATTTTTCATCTCACTTTCATTCCCGTGAGAATTATGCTACATTTGCCAAAATTTCCTTTGAGTGGTGTATGTACTACACATTATTTTACTCATTGTGTAATATAATTTCATTTATTAGTATTTAAATCAATGTTGTATTATCCTTCTTTCACGGGGCGTATGTTTCGAAAGATACCCATGTCGGTAAGGGAACCTTTCACCCTCCTCTTTTTAAAAGACTTCTTTTGTTATGTCATTTAATTCACATACTATTATGTTGGTATATGTTCTTATATATCCTTATTGATTTAAATTTTATGTCCATGTGATGAGATACCCTTTTTATCTCTCATCAACTCATTTTCTGAATTTTGTAGTGACGCCGTTAGGCTGTCAAATTTTTGCAAGGGAACTTCTTAACCCAAATTTGATTCTTAGGGATAAACATGTACACCTTGAATATGTCGTTCTATGAATATGTGTGAATAAAATCCGATTGTTTTACCCTTAATATCCACTTATATTTGGTGTATTCGTTTGTCACACATAATTATGTAATTGATTTTTCCTTAAACCAAGGATACCATCTTTGTAAGGGACTTCGTCTCAATCTCCTTTCATTGAGGCATATTTTGTTTTATACACAACTTTCTTTTATACAGTGTATAAACCCGTTTGACGTTTATGTTTATCCAAAAGGAATCTTTGTTATACAAAGCATTTTACAAAATGAAAAAAGGGAATGTTTTTGTCATACGTATGCGGCGACAATGACTTCTCCGCCGCTGTGACCATTATTTGAGTTTCAGCTTCCTCTACAAGCCATACCTTTTATTAAAAGAAAAATAAATACCATGTTTTACATTTCTTTTATTCTGGTATTGAAAATGGTTTTCATAATTTATTTATATCAATTTGTTGTATTGATATCTTGTGATTGAAAGGTGGAAATGTTATGTTTCCTTTATGCATGTTTTATGTGATACGATTATGTTGAGGTTCTTGGGAATTATTATGAAGAAGGGTGGTTCCATGATAAACTAAGGGCGGGTGAGCCCGATATAGCTCTCCAATGAATTGGGTGATGTGAAGGAGTGAAATGTTAAGGTTTCTCCGAATAGATTTAGGGAATATACTATGGTGGGTATTCCAAACGTAACCAGGAGGGTTACTCCCTATGTAAGAATGTTATGAATGCCTCATGTTACCTTTTATGTCTTATGATTCCTATGATTTATTCATGATTTGATGAGGTATGTTAAAGTGCCTATGTTTTATGGGTAATATATGACTTCATTCTTATGTATATATGAACTCATGTTTCCTTTCCATATTTTTTATAACCCTTACTAAGCTTGTTATGCTCATCCCAAGTTTTTTTAAATGTTTTTCACAGGTCAAGAGAAAGGTACATGATATGATGATAGTGTCAAGGAAGTGTCAAGAAAGAATCCATGCTTTATTTTTAAATATGTTTCTGTTGATGGAAAAAAAATGAATACTATCTTTTATGTAACCACTTTGTTTAAATGTGGAATGTAATGCAAGTTTTATGATTTAATTATCTAAAACTCTAAACCTGAAAAGATTCTCAATGTGTAATCTTGTAATAGCTCAAGATTAAGTAAGGTTTAAGGATGGGGCCTTATAGTTGGTATCATAGGTCGGTTTAGATAACTTTAGATGTTAGGGTACCCTTTAAGCATAAGTGACATTACCATAATGGTTAGAATTTCAGAAAGAGTCCTAGTTTTAGATAAAGTGAATGAGTAAGTATATCTTAGTGTTTATCTTTCTCATTAGTACATGATGGTTTTTTTGATATACTCACACTGACATTTCTGTTTTTAGTGAATGGATGGATCTAATAGGCACCAAAGAGACAACAGGTTTGAAGGAAATTGCGGTGGTTCTCTTATTAAGATACTAGATAAAATGGGGGTTTCAATGAGGAAACTTGTGGTTGTTCTAAACCAACTATCAAGGAGTCATGATCAACCACTTGAACCTTAGTATGATCTATAATGCATAATGTACGAGATGAACAATCGATGTAGAAGTTCAGGTAATAATTATAAAGGTTACCATTAGAGTTTATATGATCCTTACATTTGAGGTAATTATGGGTTATTATATGTTATGATGGAAAATGAAAGGCATGAGATAAACATGAGGTTAAAATATGTTATGATCATTTTTGAAGATTTTATCTCGTTTTGGGGAATGTTTTAAGAATTATATAGTTTTGAAAAAAGGACAGCACACAGACCGTGTGACAACCCGTCACGTCGGACAAAGCTGCGGGAATTGAACCCACAACCAAAGTATGACTGGTATTTATCGTCTACCACTGGACTACGTGAAGTCCCTGGTTAGTTTGACTAATTATTTTTAGTTAGATGATTTTATGAATTAAGATTAAGTTGATTTTGGGTTATCTATGTAAATCTATTAACCTATCATGGAGGATATGTGAGTAGGTTAATTTCTTTTCAATATGAGACATTAAGAGAAACTAATGTTGTTTGGAGATAAATGATATGATTTAACTTGGAAGACTATGTGACTAAATCCTTAAAATATTTGGGTTTCAATCTTAGTTTTGTTTTCTTTGAAGAATTTTATGGAAAATTTTTTATAGAATGGTCCTCTTTGAACTTTGGGTTTTGTTGGACAAATTTTGGAGATTAAGAATAGATTTTCTTTTTATAAAGGGTTATCCTTTTCTAGATTATCTGATCTTGTAATAACCTTTTTGGTTTTGGTTTTGGTTAAAGTCTAAAGACATGGGAAGTATATAGTTCTCTTTTGTGTACTAGGTGATTCTCTAGAAGTTGATTATAGTACTCTTAATGAAAACAAGTCTTCCTAAATACTCATCTTTTGGAGAAAATATGAGTTTGATTAAAGAATATAGTAAAAGTTGAAAGTCAACATGATAAGTGATCATGTTTCCTTATGAATAAATTCGTCAATAAAAAGTAACTTAAAACAAAATTTTTTTCTATTAACTTTACCTACTGGGGAATCGAATACCGTTTAACCCTTCACAAGTTTGTTATTTTATTAGGGTTAACCTTCTCCTAGACATGTTTACTATCACTCTCCATCAGAACATGACCCTTTGTTTTTTTTTCATCCATGTCCATGTTTTCATACATGGAATCCTAGTATTGGTTAACTTGGGTGACCTCTGTACTTATCTTTTTTTATTTTAAAGTGATTGTTTTACCGACTCTTGTTCCGTTCTGGGACTTTCAAGGATGTTTCCAAGCTCAATTTTAAAAATGCAAGGATGCAATTCTCAAAAGGGGGGAAGGATGTAACACCCCAGGTAAATAAAGAATATGAAATTTTTATATTTATCCATATTTTTGAATAAAATATTAATATTACTTTAAAGGGGATGCTATGCTCGATGGCGTACCCAACACGCAACAATGAGTTTCTTGGGAATCTTACGTTGCACTCTAATAATAAAATAATATTATTTTAAATAGTAGTTAACGCCTTGTCGTTGTAATGGCGGGAATGAATAGAGCTAAATAAAAAATGATTATATATGTTTGTCAAATATTTTTACTTTTTACAATAAATGTTAGAGGATTAAAAATGCGAATGAATCCAATTTTAAGCGTAAACATTCTAATATTCTTTAAAAGGACGATTAACCGCCTTTTGATGGTGAACCTATTTTAAAATCAACTTTTTGACAATTTTATGTGTTATATTTGACAAAATAAAATTCTTCTTTAGAATCGGGATATCAAAATTTACTTTACGTCAATTTTTGGTATTTTTCCGAAAAAGTTCAATTTTTAATGAATAGTGAAAATGATGTATTTTAATTCAAAACCACTTTTAATCTAATTTATTTATATTATAAGATTATCTTTTGAATTGGTTTTAAAGTGAAATTAGAATATATTTTTACCATTTAATCCAATAGTGGTCGTTGCAATCAATTTCACTTTGAAATCAGACTTAAACTAGTGTCAATCTTTTGATATATTTTGTTTCATAAAAACACACTATTTGTTTTGACAGCGGGAATTAATTATTAAATTAATTAATGAAACTTATATGTTTTGAGTTTTTTAAAATAGACATCATTTTCGAATTCAGAATATCAAATATACATTAGGGTGAACTTTTGGTAATTTTCTGAAAAACTTCAATTTTTGATGAATAGTGAAACCACTAAGTGGTACTTCTAAAAACTGATTTTTCCATTTAAATGAAATTTTCCCATCTTTGTGTTTTTAATTTCAAAAATCCGACATACATGGTTGTCATTAAGAAGTAAAATGTGGTTCAATGGGATTAAAATAATTTTTTTGTGAATAGTAACTTATTAAGTTTTTAATTGCAATTAGAGGTAATTAGTGTAGTTTAAGGTAAGAATAATGTTTCAATAAAATGTAATGACCTAGACACATGTCCTACCCTCATTGGTTGTGTCATGGCTGACCAATAAAATCCATCGGTCAACTTGGGGACCCCATGGAGCCACTTTGGTTGGAAAATGACATAAATATCTTTTTATTTAATGTTAAAGTAAAAATGACACAAACATGAGATATTTTACTAAAACAATTTTTACATGGGGTTATACAAGTCATATATTTGACTATAAATAGTAATTTGAATGCTAAAAAGCTTTCCTACATCATATTATTTTTTTTATAATTTTTAGACATTAAATAAATTAAATTATTTATGACATCATGATGATGCAGCGATGTCCTCATTATTTAACAATTTAAATAAAATGGGAAGATAATGTAACATATAAGAACTAAACATGTACAAAACCTATTGGATGGGTGTATTTAGAACCCTTATCACCTTATCCTAGAAACACATCAATGTGGGACCATTAAAATCCGAAACACATTCTAAAATAAAGTAACATTTATTTACTTTCCAAGAGTGCCCCTCCTCTCCTCTTATAAAAGGCCCCCACCTCTACCTCCTTACCTACACTTCCAAAGCCTTTGGCTCGGCCAAACTCTTCCCATTTTGCCTCTCCAAATCCCTCTATAACTCCTTGAAGCCTCACTTTGGGCATAAGTCTTCCCAAGGAATCCTTTTAGCTCAAACCAAAGGGAGTTACCCGATTTTAAGGTAATGTCTTCACTTGTGTCCTTTTGAATTATTTTTCTTCTCCAACCCCCTAAACTCTTTTTATTCATTTATTTTGTAACAAATATAGTATATTAAATATACTAGGATGTTGTTATAAGAAGGTTTAGATCTACACTAACACACACCTTTGTCTAATGGCTAAAGAACATACTGTTTCTGTGGTTGGCGATTTTCTGCCTCACGAAACGATGATTGTTCAATATTCTTTTAACACATTTAAAGGTGGCCATTATGATGTCACTGTATTTTATATATGATATATATGGTATTTATGTTTACTATATGCTTCTTTATTTTATATTTAAACCATACCTTTATTCTTTTCATGTTGTGTAAATGCGATAATTTCATATGAGGAAGTGTGGACTACCGCCCCCTCAAGTGATGTGATTCATACATGCAATACATGGAACATATAAAGAATGAAATTAATGAACATATGTGACCTATATAAAATATATATTATACTGTAATTATAATATATATATATATATCATTTATTTTTAATTCCGTTAATATGACAACGAAAAAAAGAAAGTAGTGTTCATGCGTACGTACGACCTACCGTCTCCATGAATGGTGCTTTTCGTTTTTTATCTCCAAATGATATGGAATAGTATAAAATGAATATGTAATGGATATATATATGATATTTTAATCATTATTACTATTCTGGAAATTATTTACTTATAACTACATGGACAATCATTTTTTAAACAAGTTCATTTTTGACTCATGTACCAAACATCGGCAAAAATGTCTGATATGAACTAACATTATTAAAAAATTATTATAAAATTAAAATATGTGATATGAAATGAATAATAATATTTAAAGGATGTCCTTAGGAAATTATAAATTGACCAATTTTTATTATTTAGGAATATAAAGAAACGAACAAGATAAGTTGGACTTGAGGTAAGGGATCCTACTTCTCTCTTTCTTTTTAAGTACTCCCCTTTATGTCACTACTTTTAAGCTCCTATTTGTTATGTTGGGGGATGTTATTTTATATTACTATTTCTGTAAACTTTATGTTGATATGATGAGAGACCCTATTTCCTCTCATCAATCCATTTTGGATGTTTTAAGTGGCGTCGTTAGGCTGCCGAGTTTTCGTAAGAGATTTTTCACCTCACTTTTATTCCTGTGAGATTTATGCTACATTTGCCACAATTTCCTTTGAGTGGTGTATGTACTGCCCATTATTTTAATCATTGTGTAATATAATTTCATTTATGAGTATTTACATCAATGTTGTATTTTCCTTCTTTCACGGGGCATATGTTTCGAATGATACCCATGTCGGTAAGGGAACCTTTCACCCTCCTCTTTTTAAAAGAATTATTTTGTTATGTCTTTTAATTAACATACTATAATGTTGGGATATGTTATTCTCTATCCTTATTAATTTAAATTTTATGTCCATGTGATGAGATACCCTTTTTATCTCTCATCAACTCATTTTTTGAATTTTGTAGTGATGCCGTTAGGCTGTCAAATTTTTTCAAGGGAACTTCTTAACCCAAAATTGATTCTTTGGGATAAACATGTACGCCATGAATATGTATTTCTATGAATATGTGTGAATAACCTCCCATTTTTTTACACTTAATATCCACTTATATTTGGTGTATTCGTTTTTCACACATAATTATGTAATTGATTTGTCCTTAAACCAAGGATACCATCTTTGTAAGGGACTTCATCTCAATCTCCTTTCATTGAGGCATATTTTGTTTTATATACAACTTTATTTTATACGTTTTATAAACCCCTTTGACTTTTACGTTTATCCAAAATGAATATTTGTTATACGAAACATTTTACAAAACGACAAAAGGGAATGTTTTTGTCATACGTATGCGGCGACAATGACTTCTCCGCCGCCATGACCATTATTTGAGTTTCGGCTTCCTATACAAGCCATTCCTTTTTTTAAAAGAAATATAAATACCATGTTTTATATTTATATTATTTTGGTTTTGAAAATGGTTTTCATAATGTTTTTATATCAATGTGTTTTATTGAAATCTTCTGATTGAAAGGTGGAAATGTTATTTTTCCTTTATGCATGTTTTATGTGATACGATTATGTTGAGGTTCTTGGGAATTATTATGAAGATGGGTGGTTCTGTGATAAACTAAGGGCGGGTGATCCCGATATATCTCTCCAATGAATTGGGTAACATGAAGGAGTGAAACATAAAGGTTTCTTCGAAGAGATTTAGGGAATATACTGTGGTGGGTATTCCAAACGTAACCAGGAGGGTTACTCCCTACGTAAGAATGTTATGAATGCCACAAGTTACCTTTTATGTCTTATGATTCCTATGATTTATTCATGATTTGATGAGGTATGTTAAAGTGCCTATGTTTTATGGGTAAATTATGATTTCATTTTTATGTATATATGAACTCATGTTTCCTTTCCATATTTTTTATAACCATTACTGAGCTTTTTATGCTCATCGCAAGTTTTTTTAAATGTTTTTCACAGGTCAAGGGAAAGGTACATAATATGATGATAGTGTCAAGGAAGTTTCAAGAAATAATCCATGCTTTATTTTTAAATATGTTTCCTTTGATGGAAAAAAATTAATACTATCTTTTATGTAACCACTTTGTTTAAATGTGGAATGTAATGCAAGTTTTATGATCTAATTCTCTAAAACTCTAAACCTAAAAAGATCCTCAATGTGTAATCTTGTAATAACTCAATATTAAGTAATGTTTGAGGCTGGGGCCTTATATTTATTTAGTTATAAATCCATCCTAAGGAGCCCATTTGATCAAATCATTTGGAAGAACCTGAAGAAGATGTAAATATCTCACCACCTATTTCAAGTTCCTTTCTTCTTCCACTTCCATTTTCTTTGTTGCTTCCATTATAAAATAATAAATCTTGTGTCTTATATATACTTTGATGTTATTATAAATATGGTACAACAAAATTCATTATTCTATCATTCCTTTGAATGACATGTCACAATACATGCGTACGTACGGCTTACCGTCTCCACGTCATGGTGTAATTGTTATTCAATACATTATTATTTGGATGGATATAATAATTATGTGTAATTTATGTAAATATTAAATATGACATGATAATTATTGTTTATATATGATATAACATCAAATTATATTTTATTTTAATATCAAAAGAATGATATTGTCACTCATGCGTATGTACGAATTACGGTCTCCACCAACACGATGAGATTCAATCCCCATCGTATCCATTCAAGAATAATTTTCATTAGTTGATTAAAAATTAAGTTTAAAGACTTAATATCATTCTGAATATGAATAAGATACATCCTATATATAACAAACATTACTTACATAACAAATCATATAAAGGAAAATGAATCAGATAACACATGAAACGATGATAATACTAACATATTATTAACAAAGAAATATTAAAAGATCATATATGATATCATATTAATGAATATAATTATTCTATAATTTAATAAAAATTATTTAACCATTATACAGGCGCTTAAACAACCCTCTACAAAGTATAGGCACAAGGTAAGGGTTAATTTTAGAATCTCTTTATTATTCGAGGATCTTTTTAAGTAAGTATCCACGAGGACCTCATTACCATCCACATCCATGTTTCATAAAAATGTATTCCAAAACAATTTTATGATTAACAAGACTATGGTTTAAAGTCATTTATACCATTTTTTACTTTTTATAAAATGGTTTGAAAGGAATCTTTCCGTCGTTTTCAAAATAAGGTACTTTTTGGCAATTTCGTCAAATTTAAGGAAAGAATTGTTTTTAACTTATACGGCAGGTGCTGCTATATTACATCGTTATAACATCATCAATGCTTCCCTCACCATCATATAAGAATATTTTCAAAATAAATTTTTTCTTTATAATTATGCGACTCTTAAATGATATCAAAATAGAAAGAGATATTTCTCTAAAAAGGTATTGATTTCATCTATGTCAACATCTTTTGATGGATTTTAAGTTTATATGAAGTTGATTTATTATGATACAAAACTTCCGTATTTTATTGAAGGTTTTTGGGATATGTTTTACTGTGGATGTGATATTTTTATACCATTCCTGGTTTATGTTTAAAGTATTGACATTTTGTATGCTAGTTTTGATACGAATGTTTATGTTATATTTCAACCTTTTTGTATAAGGAATGTATTGGACTTAGTAAGTGACGGGTGGAGCCCACTATAGCTCCTCGATGCATCGGTAGGTCTCATGAGACAACTAGAAGTGGAATTGGATGAGACCTTTTCCAATTTGATATGTTTTCTTGGTCGAGGCCTTAATCATTTTTAGATGTATTGGCCCAGGCCTTGACAAAATGTTTCAAAATGTCCGTCATTATACTTTCCCTCATTATGAAAATAATATTGATGGTTCATGTGGTAATTGGACAATTAGAATACCAATGATTTTGTATTATTATGGCATTATTTTCTCATCTCATGTTCCTTCCATAAATGTATTCATGTTTATTATTAGTAAAGGCATGTGGTTTCAATTATTCACCATGCTTAATATTTATGTCATCTTATGTTGTATTGCTTACCCTTACTGAGCGTTTGAGCTCACCCCTTTCTTATGTTTCATTTTCCCAGGATATGAAGAAGTTAGTTATGAGTGACTTGCAGGCATAATCTAGGAGGATTGAATTTTTCTAATGGAATATATTCTTGTTGTATTTCTTTTCAAGCTGTAAAGTAGAACTTATGTATGAATCTTATTTCGAATAAAACAAAACTGATCGATCTTTCGAGACATGATTTCTTTGTGATCATTCCAAATTTATGTAATAAAGCACCGACTCTGGGTAACAAGGGTCAGGGTGTTACATAATATATTTGGTTAAAATATATAAACTCTTATATCGGGATTATAACTACTAATTGTTAATGTATTTTTTATATATAACTTTTTGAAATATTAATTAAACCATATAGTTCAACATTTTTGATAATGTGTGGTTAACATTGTGTGTTGGGGGAAATAAAAAATTGTTAAGCTGTATTCATTTCAGAACACATCCAAACATCACTATAAGTTTTAAAAATTCGTTTATTTTATTTCTTCTATCCTCATTTTTAGTGCGTTGAATTTTTTCATATTTTTTATGGCTATGAAGACATATTGAGGAGGATAATCTCTATTAACGCATTGTTTTAATGTATTAAATCATATTCATTTTACTCTAAAAATAAATTTAATTATAAAAAATATCTACCTAATTTTATACAATTATTGTTATATTTGAATTTTTTTATTAAATAATACTCACAAAATATTTTTCCAAATATTCTTTAGAATGAAAAGCCTCACGTAGGATGAATTTTTCATTCCATATTCATTATTATATTAATAATTGTTCTGCTGATTATTGAATCATTTTATTTATTTATCTAACTCATCCATTTGGTTATGATTATTTAATTTCTGTTAATTTAATGTGTCTGTTCAGATGGAGGTAAAAAAATTAGAGGATCTAGTTATATGAAAACTGATTTATGTTTAATCATATTGATAGTTAAAAATATTAACAATTGTTATAAAATAAGAAATAAATCATGAAATATTACTATTAAATATTATGAGGGATGTAAAATTTGTCTTTTTTGATATTTCATGAGTGAAAATTCCTTTTCATGCTAATTCACTATGGAATTTTAGTTCTTCACCATTGATATTTATTCATTTTCACTTAATATGATGAGTTTTTTTCTTAGGGACACATATTATCTTAATTATTGTTGAATTTTATATAGTTATTTTTAAATTTTATTTTCTAAAAATCATTTGAAATTAATTTTTATTAATGGTTTTTAAATAAGTGATTATTTTTTTAATACCTAACACCTTATCCTTTTTTGATGGAAATTTTTTTTGGTTTAAAAATTGTTTATATTTTGGTGAATTAATAGATTTAAAATTTAATTGATCAATGTTTTAATTTTATGTATCTAAAGAACTATAGTGACCCAAATTTTTCATATATATATATATCATATCTTATTAGATTTATTTTCATTGCATAACATAATGTTACATGCCACAATCCTATAGGCCATGTATTTTTGGTAACCTAGAAACATAAACAACTAGTTCATTATAGAACTATTTCAACTCCCACTACATTATTAATAACAATAACCCCTCATTGAAATACCAAATATGTTAAATTTATTCACAAAATGGAGGGAGGAAAAATTATATAGGTGATTTGAGATTCAATGTAAGTGAAAATTTGGGAGATATCAACATAATATGATCATATGGTTATGGGAACATGATAATATAATTTAAAACCCATAAACATCATATAATAAATCATAAACATGATCCGTGGAATAAATATTATCAATTAAAATAAAATAAATCAAAAATTAATCAAACAAAATATTAAATGAGACCATCGGATTGACATAATACATTGTTTTTTAGTGTACACATAAGAATATATATTATTAAATTGAAGAAACATTCCAATACATTCATAACCTGATGATATTAGGATAACAACCCAAAAAATTGATTTAGGCATGTAATTAACTCTAATGTACACACTTTTTTTGTTTGGACAACCTCGCATTATCCATATTTTTTGTTTTGGATATCCTCTCATTTACCCTCTTTTTGGCATGGATAACGTCTAGTGTACCCTCATTTTTTCAAGATTGTGATAATGTACCGTGTACAATTTGAGCTCATAAAACATTAATATTTACCCAATGAATTAGAGGGATTTATAATTCTATGCTGAAAATATTACATAATATAAATCATATATATGTGTTCGACAATGTCATTTATCACATCGTAACACAAGAAAAAGTAATAGATTTCTTAAACAATTCATCCTATCATAACTCATGGGAAAGAACACTGTTTTATAAAAAAAACATCATAATATTAAAACATAATGATATAAAATTTTATGTTTTATTTAGATCACATTTCCTGTAAATCATTGTTATAATCAGGGTTTGTTTATTTTAATTAGTATAAATACAGTTAGAGGACAAGTAAAAACATTCATGGTGAAAATAACTTTTCCACATTGAAATAACTTATTTAAAATCTAAAAATTTCTTCAAATATTACAAAAAATATTTTATTAGAAAATAATATTAACAACATGTAAAAAATTATTGATCTCATTATGTGTTCCTAACAGTGAAAAGTTTCGTATATGACATATAATGTAACAGAAAACATTCCTTTCATACTTCTATAAAAAAGCCAAAAAGTACCTAATTTCAAAATAGAAAATATCATTACGTTAAACCCATTTTTAAACAATAAATATTTAGAAAAAATTAATTCAAAAACACATTGTTTAATATTAAAAACATTATTTATATCCATTTTACAATAATAGTATATGATAGAAAACTGATTTTTTACTTAAGTGACTCATAATGTCAGTTTTCAATAAAAATATTTTGGTATCCTAAATACTTAAAATGTATAAAATGAATTTAATAAATTTATTTCCATGAAATTACTAGAGGATAAATAATTTCATTACTTTGATAAGTGGTAAATATTAATATATCATCATAGAAAAACTAAACCATAAATAATATTGATAATTAGTGAGATTGTTATATGATTATGTACCACTATGGTAACCTATGATTCATAAGACCCATGAATGAAATAACATTATATTTATATTTAAATCCAAATAATATTCATATGAGTCTTAATAAATGAAATTAATGGGAATTATATAAACAAAAAATATAATCATGGGTGTGAATAAAACATGTCTCTCACTGAAATAAATGTTAGATTGAAATAAATTATCTTCGGTGCAACGTACTCCATACATGTATACAAAATTTTTATTATAAAAATATATTCAATATTAATATATTCGTAAATGGTACACATATATATCATTAAATATATTATTTTTATATAACCATTTATGTCACTATTATCAAAAATTCATTATTAAATCAATGTTCTGAGTGAGACCTGCTTTTTTAATGTAATTTTTTTGTAGTTTTTTGCATGTACATTTATTTTGGAGCCATCACTACCAAAGTTTTATCATTATAGAAAAATTATCATATATTAATTATATAAATCATTAGATCCATCTATAAATTTTTTTTGATAGAAAATTCATTACACCATTCATGAAGATGTTTGTCATACGTATGCATCAACACAGTTTAATTTTTTAATGGATAGATTAAAATAATGATAAATAATAAATAAACATTATATAATAATTATTATACCAAGTCAATAAAATATTCTCAAAAAACTATTCTTATAATTAACCATGTAAATAAAAAATTAAAAAATAATGACATCACTTCTTGGTAGTGGTAGTACATATTTACGTACGAGCGATGATAACATTTTAGGATTTATTAGATTCAATGAAGGTATATATAATATTATAAGTATATATTTATAGCAATATCACATATATCATATATATACATATATAATTTAAATAAATTATTATATCCATCCATGAGAGGTGATGATGGAAAAAATTATTTTTTTTGTGAGGTCGTAGACCCCCATACAGATGAATGATGGATTCATTTAACATTTTATGGAAGGGGATGTGGATCAACATTATTCCATAAATATAATAAAAATTATCTATTTTTTATACTTTTTATATAATAATACAATAATAAATTCATTAATGAATAATTTTAGAGGGAATGTTAAAAAAATAAAATAGCTTGTTGAAGACTGTAACAATTTTATAGAAAAGAACTCATTTATATCTATTACTAAGGATAATAGGGTAGGGATTTTTAGAAGACCAACAGATCTAGAGCATGGATAAGGATTTTTTTACATAATATGGTTGTGTTTAATTGATCTAAATATTATAAGAGGTTCGAATAAGTTAGGGGAGGAGGTGATCTTTTATAGTCGAGGATGAGTGTTATTTTGTAAATGCTGAGAACTATTTAATAGTTAGAAGAAAATATCAACCCATGTGACACATAAATTGTTAAATATTGGTCTAGAGGGAAAATATTGTCATTAAAGACCACATAAAAAATATTTATGCATTTTTTTCCACGTTATTCCAATAACATTTAATCAAACTCTCTTTTACCACATTAGTTATCACTTTGGTAACTATATTGTTTATTTACCTGGGTAATTTATCCATTATGAAAAAACATTTATCATGATAAATGAATTTGGTCCTTGTGATTATAAATATAAAATCCAATATATCAAAAATAATTATTATGTTTTTAGAAAAATTAATTTTATCACAATTATATGTAATGTGCCAAACCAAGTTTTAACCATAACCATTGTAATTAAATTTTATTCTTATTATTATTAATTATTCCAAAAAAATAATTTGAATTGATCAAATAATATTAATTATTGTTATTTTAAATATGGGATCTATTTTATCTAATGGAACAATTATATTTTTTATAACACAATTTAATATTGAAACACTAAATGTAATGAAAAGAGGTTTTCTAAAGATAAAGTATCCATTAGAATAAAATAATTTTATTTAAAAATTAAAAACAAATTTATTCCAATGACTTAAATATGAGGAAAATAATATATTTGAACTCATATTATATTTAATCCATTTAAATTCAATACTATAACGTTATAAATTCCTGAAATGAAAAAGTATTTTTAATAAATATAATTATTTTTCACTATTCATTAATAAATTGATCATTTAAAAAAAATTAAAAAATAAATCTATGATTGTTTGGATATTAAATTTCATAAATATTCAGTTTATTTTATTCTTAATAAAAGAATGATAAAAAATTTATTTATGTTATAATATACAATTACCATTGAAATAATTTACCAATTGTGATTAATTTAATGAAAATGCATTTTCATTAATATAATATTTTTCTTAGTAAACAATTACGATAATTTCAAATTATTTTTTTCATTTATAATGAATTGGTATCAAATGAATGTATTTTATAAATGTCTAAACAATATAATTTTTATAATTTGTTTGGTAAAATTCAAAACCTCCAATTAAGGGACAGGGGTTTAATGGTATTCTATATTACAGTTTGTTAACGTGTTAGGAAATCTATCAGATAAAAATAATTTAAAAATTCATATAAAATTTTGGGGATTACATTATAATGTCTTAAAATAAAAATTTCCATAAATATTGAAATACATTGATACATAGGAATGAGGAAACAACTATTTCATAATATCTTTATCCACCTATGAAGGTTCCTCAATTTGGTGGCTCCACCATAAAACTGTGACTATCTAATTTTTATTTTTTCATAGCACTTAATATCTAAGATGGATAATCTCTACCAGTTGACCTTATAGAAGAAATATTAATCATGTTCCCTGATATATGTTACAATTACATCTAATTCTAAGATTATTTATATCCTTACGAGAGTTACATAGAACACATCGTGATCTTAATTTAGGATCATTATGTGCCAAACAATAAGGTACTATCTAGAGTCTATCAATAATATTAAAGGGGTAAATATACATATGATCTATAATTCCATTAATTTAGAATCTTATAACATTCTTTCATCGATAAATTTATAAAAAAAATTATATCTAAATTCAAACCCCAGATCATGTAAAATATTTTCAACCTAAATTTTTTATTGACTCTATATATCTTTGATGGGGTATTTATTTAGTATTAAATTATCTTCCATTTTGTTAGCTACCTAACGTCCTCAAATCTCAAATTCACCACCTTTATCTTTAAAGACCGAATCTACTATTAATTTACATTATTGTTTTATAATTGTTCACATAAAATCTTATTTGGAAACACAATTCCTCATCATGGTTAAATAAACTACTATATACTATGTGAAATTATATATCATAGTTATTAAACAAAAAATTAATACTTCTTTGATTTGTATTTAGAAAACTTGATATTACATGGTTTTGGTCATTATGATATTACATTTTTGAATAGAAATACATAATTTGTTGTGAATAGTATCTTACACTTATGTATACTAAAGTTACCATTATGAATATTAATATAACCCATATGAATTACAATCCTAACAAAGGAATACTAACCTCTCCCATGAATGAATAAATAAAATTTCACCATATTATAAATAAAATAATTGTATAATAGTCTAAGTAAAAAAATGTTTTATAAATTATTAATTAAGTGATAGGTATTTTTGTAATTCATAAATATTAACTTGATTTAATAATTTAAAATAAAATTTATTTTCATAAAATTATTTCATAGACTAACATTTTTATGTCTTTTAATTTCAGGATATTTTTATAAGAGCTCAAGTAATTTTTCAAAATTTTACAAAATCAGTTATAATTTAAAAATATGTATCGTTCATGAAACTGATGATTTAAATTAAAAATTATATTACTAATATTTTTAAAATTATTTTCCTAAAATAGTTTTCATATTTTAATTCCAAAAAATGAGAAATGTTTTGGGTTTATTTTTTATATTTTTATGAAATAGATGAATTTTTATTTAATAGTAAAATACAATAATTTACGGTAAATATACATTATAAGATACATTTATAACTTATTGATTCATCGATAATGTAAAAATAATTGCTTAAAAATCACATGATCTAATTAATTTATTTAGTAAAAATAATCCCCACTATTTCATGTTTGGATAAAAATAATTAACTAATGATTAAAATAATAAGAAAACACCCCACTCCTCTACTATAAATACCAACCCTCACAACCTCTTCTCCTCACACCTCTAAAGAATTTATTATTGTGTACATTCTCCACAATACTTTTCTATAGACCCCCCCACCATGTTGATGATCTTTTTTTCTCATCAAAATACCAATGCTAGGTTCATTGAGTTGGATCTCAATAGGATAATTCGAGAGGTAAATCCCATCTATTTTCATGTAATTTCCTTTCAATTTGAATTTATTTTATTAATCTCTCCTAGTATACCTTCATCAAAATAGAATGTTTAATCCATTAAATTAAATATACTGTTATAATATAATGTTAATGGAAGATCCAATATTAGACTCCTCTATCTCCCCCTTTTACATTAAGAATTAAATCGCCACCTATGATGTGTCAATTTATCGACTTCGGGGATGATTCAAATTCATTTTCCATAACCACCTTCGATGATGTAAATAATACCACGAAATAGTTTAAAATATATTTTAAATTTTATTTTATATCCATTTTTTTTGTTTTTTAAATAACATATACTCATAATACTAAATGAAAAAACAAAACAAGTTTGTTGTGTTCGAAAAATATAAAAAATAATTCTAAAAATTCATTATAATGATCAATCTAATGAATAAAACACATGGTATATAAAAAATACTTTATAAGATCATTTAATTTTCTATAGGACCATGAATAAAATATAACTAAATTTATGGATGTTCTTATTCATTATAAATAAACTTCCATTCTTGAATACAAAATTAATCTATCACAGAAACCATGAAAATGAATGCACCCAAATGATAAAATTAAATACTTTAACTCATCTAGTGGACCATAAAAGAACATAATAAAACCATAGTGAATCATTTTCATGTATAAAAGATAATTTAGGGTAAATTAATGAATATAATGTGATTATACATGATATGAACATGAAAAAAAATTTACGACCGAAGTTAAAGAGATTCTCTAACCCAACTCTCTTTCTAGGGGTTATCCCCCATTCACCCATTTTTAGTATGGTTATTCCTTAAAAATAATTTCATCATAATTATCATACATTTTGGGGGTCTATATTTTTTAAATTCAGTTTATTATAAACACAATATTTCCAAAATTATTCTTCTTTATTTCAAAAAAACACCTTATACTGCTCAAGATTATTTCCTCCACTCAAAATTAATGATTATTATATATTGTTTTTTATTCCATATTTAATTTGGGAACCCAAATTTTAGGAATTTATTCTTATTTAATGAATCTCATTCCTTTACATGGGTTATTATATTTTCAATATGTATATATGTTCTATGTGGCATACACGATAATGTAAATGATGTGAGGTGACAGGTTCACCCAGAATTATATTGCAAAAGGTAAATGTTATTATTTGATTGGAGATACTATAATTATATAGCACTCGAATTCCATTTTAATGTTTATACACTTATGATTGAAGTAAAATATGCATGAACATAATGATATATTTTTCACAACTATATGTGTTAGTGAAGCCCTATGACATGATGTTTTATATTAATGGATTTCCACATTCCATGTATTTTATTAATGCTTCCACTCATGATAATGATCATAAGAATATGTTATGATGGTAATTATTATTCCCACCCCATGTTATATTTTTTCATGTTCTTATATATCCACTTATTAGGATTTTAGATCACCCCATTTTAAGGCATATCCTCAAGTGACATTATGTTCAAAGGATTTTCAATGTCTAATAATAATATAGATAAAAAAGACTTCAATAAATGTTTATTTTTTATTTTTTAAAATATTTTTCATTGTCCAAACGTTTTCAAGACACCAAAACATTGGATCCCCATTGTCTAGTGATTTTATGTTGTTTGTTTTTAAAATTATGCAATATTATATGTAAGAAATGATGGGTCTCTATATTATCACATCACATTTGAGTTATGTAATACATTACATTGAGGTATTTATAAGGAAACATTTGAATTATTGAGTGACTTCCATTGGTGAATAAAAACTGAACTATAGGATGGTATTGATCCCAATACTATTTTATATACATAAAACATGATCTAAAAGTATCATATATGGTGTGAATGGTTCCCTCAAACTCAAAATCCTTCTATAGACTATTATTATTTTTTAACATAAATATGTATCAAGGGAATGTTGAAGGATTTAGAAGATCTTCTAGGTAAACCACAAATCCCAATCAGATACACCAGAATATGGTACTCTTTAAATCCTTACTATCTCATTAATCTATATTTTTGTATCATAAACTAGATAGAAATCTTGGGAAATTGAAATTATGCGTGATGAATTATATAGAGATCAACTATAACCAAAATAGAATTATATCCTCTAGAACATTTGGGGAGTCCAATGAAAAATGCCTTTTTGACATTTTTTTTAATTTCTATTATGGGAAATAGGTGTAAGATCCCTTATAGATTTTTCTCAAAGTCTTAAATTTCTAACATTCCAATAAATGAGATTTATCCTCATAAATATCTCTACTCATGTTATACCAGAATAAATAATCTTCCAAATAATTATGCATCATTATGAATACATGATGTATAAAGAGAGAATACGTATGATCGTCATCTAGAAGCTCTTTCTTTATATCTCGTATGGATGGATCACATACATAGTTTTTTTACATTATCATTCAAAAACACTCAATAATGAACTTATGAACATTTATCACCTTATTCTTTAGTTAGATATCTTCCTTCTATGACAGATGAGCATTATGTGGATAGATGGATAGAAATTCATATGAGAAATACAAGATTTTAATCTTCTTTAAAGATTTCAATCTATATCATTTTAATATTGTTTATTATAGAAGTTTCAATTTCCAACAGTTTATTATAGGGGATTTAGTGATTTAATATTGTTTACATCGGTCTAAATATTATTGAATGTTTTCAAATGGGTTTTTTCATGGAACTAAGAACACCCAATAATTCTATATCTATGAGAGATCTATTTTTGAAATGCATGAGCTCAATTGGGAGTTTTCCAATGATTCATAAGAACTCACATTGGTCAAGATGGTGAATGTTCAGGATCATCGCACCCTTTTGGTTGGAATGTTTTCCAAATATGGGACACTATTATATATTTTTGATATATTAATGCACCCTATATTAATTTCTAGGTATGATTTGACTCACCCATGAACTGATAACAAGTTATTAGCATGTACGGATATTATAATGATCTATAGGTATAAATGTTTTATAATAATTGGAGGTATATGTATGTATCCTATGAGAACTATAAATGGAATCCTCTTATGTGCTCATTATAGATTTAGTAGTCGCTATTTCGACGTTGCTAGTTTTTTAGCCCCATAGTGAGGTGATCATGTTAGGACCAATAGAGGGCAATATACACTGAGAGGGGGGGGGGGGTAAATCAGGGTATGGATATTCTTTTTCAAAGTTATTCCTTCCCCACCAGATCTTGACCTCCTTATTACAAGGGTCACTTTGTTTTCACCTGTGTGTTTATTATGATCACTTATTTTCTTTTTTATCTTATGATGATGCTTTAAATGTAATGCAGGGAAGTATGCAGGCAGACACGGAGATTTTTACTTGGTTCACCCTCACTGGGCTACGTCCAAGGAGCATACGCCAAGAAGTTGCCTATCGTACCAAATTCCACTATTCTTCACTATATGTAGATACAATGGTTCGGGCTAGATCACTTCTATGCCTAGGATCACTGCCTTTACAAGTTTTAGTGTAAGCTCAATGTTTTCCAAAGGTTCACTCCATGTTTCTCTCTCTAGCTCACTGCCGGTGGAGAGGATCACCTTCTTCCTCTTCCATTGCTCACTACGTCGGAAAGGATCCACTCACAGTTTATAGACATGTAGGTCTCTTCATTTGCATGAAAGAATGAATCTTTCTCTATATGTAGATGCACTGATGAAGTACAACTTTCACCTGTAGATGAATATCTCTTTTCACCGAAGGTATCAGGCAAACTTCCATCTTCCACGCAGCCCGAAAATCTCTACTGGAAATAAACATTACATGGCGCACAATTCAATCTCGACGTGCATGTATCGGTGCGCAAGTCACAACTGGTGTGAAATCCTTCCTCAACTACTTGTGCTACTCAAGCTTCTTTAACTGAAAACCTGCACGACTCACTTCCTTCCTCGCCTAAACCACCTCAGGCGTGCAGCTCACCCTTGGCGTTCAAACTTCCTACTCTGGCACGCAACTCCGACTTGCGCGACACACCGCCACTTGCACGACTTCCACACATGCATGATGGGAGCTCCGAATCATCAAAGTGTTGAACTACGGTGAAGAATGAAGAGGGTTGGTCCATTATTTATAGGCATTTGGTCACCCCTGTGAAACGGAACACAACTCTCTCCTCGGCACGCAAGTCTCAGTGTGCAGGTCTCTTCTCCTGCAAGTCACATGCGCAGCCTAATTCCAAACTGGCGAGAACCTCTTTCCTTTTCTATATTTTGATCTTTTGATCTTGAAAAATCATAGGCACGCAAGTTATCAAGCTTCCAAGGCATCGGTGTGCATGTCTCTTCACAACATGCAAGTCATATGCATGACACCACCAATACTTGCGCGACACGTATCCCTTTGCCATATTTTGATGATCTGATCTTGAAAAACATATGGCGCGCAAGTTTCCAAGCCTTCTTGTACATGGCACGCAAGTCCCTTTTCCAAAAACCACTTTTCTTCATTTGTTGATTTTCATGCCCTAAAATTTGGCACACACTTCAAAATGGCACCACCTTGTATCTGTTCTTTTTGTATCGCCTCTAAATCATCCATTCCTTTGTCGAAGTTCTTGAATCAAACATTGATCGTTGACCATAGCTCTTGAACTGGACATTCCACCATGAAATCCCCTTTTTCAACAAATTTTTATGTCATGGTTTTCTTTTTCAATAGTCACATTACTGATGTCCACTTTTTCAACAAACACAATCACCTCAAAAATGTTTCAATGATGCTATGAGGGATTTTATCCCAATAATCTCCCCCTTTGGGTTTGTTGACAACTCTTCCATAAAAATATACATCGTTGATTCTTCATCCACCATTTAACTCAATGTGATTCTGATAACGATCAAGGATTTACTCAACACATACTCTAAGCCCACATGAGAAATTCTTTGCGTGAGAAACAAGAGTAAATGAAATGTTCATAAATGAATCACTTAATCTCTAAAATCCACTGTTGACACCAAACGGATACCAATTTTTTCCAAAATTATACCAATTGTTGGAAATATTTTTACCACATTCCAAAATCTCTATTTTTCGTTTATCACGATCCTCAGTTGTCGTGATATCTATTCTTTGATCGATAACTTCTAGCATCGTCAGATTCAAAACGCTCCCCCTTTCTGTTCACAGCTTCATCCCTTGTCAGCTTCAAAACCTATTTAACCTTATTTCATGTGTTGTCCAGGATAAGCTCTGGCTAAGCATGTTCAACTAGCATCAACTCCCCCTATCTATCTGCTCCACCTGTTAGCTTCTCCCCATATCTCAAATCTCCACATTGTCTCCCCCTTGAACAATCACTATTTTCTCCCCCTTTTTCAACGAACCCAAAGGACACTCCATTGAATTCTGAAAGAGAGTATAGAACACATTAGAACATTAGGGAAAAACATATCATACCTCAGGGAGAGGGGTAGAGGGATTTCTGAATCCACACTACTTCAAGTGCGGGGAGTCGAATGAACACCCAGAGCCAGTTGATGCCTCTCAAAAGCTTCCATGGGAAAGGCCTTTTTCAGAATGTCTACGAACTGTAGCTCTATAGGCACATACTCTAACATGACGTTTCCTTGCTCAACCTTATCCTTGATGAAATGATATTTTATCTCAATGTGCTTTTTCCTTGAGTGATGGACATGATTTTTTTCTGAGATTTATAGCACTTGAGTTATCACACTAGATTCTGATCGGAGACTTCACTTCAACTCCCATATCTTCAAGCTGTTACTTCATCCATAATAACTGTGTGCATGCTTGAGTAGCCACAATATACTCTACTTATATAGTGCTCAATGAAATGAAATATTTCTTCTTGATAATCCATGAAATACACAGTACACCAAGATAGAATGCACCACCTGATGTTGATTTTCTATCATCTGCTGAATCGGCCCAGTCTGCATCAGTATATCCCAATAAATCTATCTAAGATTTTTCAGTATATGTCAAGCTAAAATCCACTATGCCCTAGATATAACGAAGTATTCTTTTCAATGCAAGCATATGGATTTCCTTGGGATTACTCTAATATCTCACTTCTTTGAATGTGGGGAAAACAATATCAGGCGTTGTTGCAGTCAAGTACAACAAGCTCCCAATAATTTTCCTGTATTTGGTAATATTAACTGCCTTGCCATCCTCATCTATTAATAATTTCATCCGGGTAGCAACCGTAGTATTCATATCCTTGGAAGTATCCATTCCAAACCTTCTCCGAACCTCTTTAGATTATTTAGATTGAGAAATTCATTTTCCATTTCATCCTTGTCTCACCTATAGACCAAGGAAAAGCATTATCTCATCAATTATAGACATTTTGAACTCATGTTTCATGAATTCATAAAATTGTTTACACTGTGCTTTATCTGATCCGCCAATGACTATGTCATCGACATAAACTAGTACTAACATCCATTTATTACATTTGTGGTTGAAATAGATATTGTAATCCCCTCCACCACCGTGGAAACCATGTTTCTTCAAATACTGATAAAGCCTTAAGTACCATGTAATTGGTGCTTGTTTCATCCCACACAATGCCTTCTTCAGCCTGAAATATTTGTTCTCATCCACATGAATGATAAAACCATCTGGCTGGTCAATTTACACCTCTTATTCTAGAACCCCATTCAAGAATTCGGATTTGACCTCCATCTAGAACACTTTGAACTTTCTTTGCATTGCTATGGCCAAAAATAATCTGATTGTCTCCAGCCTTGCAACCGGTGCAAATGTCTCATTAACATTTATTCCCTCTATCTATGAGTATCCATTGAACACTAGTCGTGCTTTGTTCCGATTAACATTTCCATCTTCATTCATCTTGTTCTAATATACCCACTTAGTCTCGATGACATTCTTGTCTATTGGCCTCGAAACAATCTCCCCTGTATGGTTCTTCTCAATCTGATCAAGCTCTTCATTCATAGCCTGAACCATGTTTTCATCTTTAGCTGCATCGGAAAAACATTTCCGCTCCACCTGAGACAACAACATTGCTTGTTGTAATGAATTAATTCTTATAGTCTGAACTAGAGCTGTCTGATCACCAATGATATTCTTCCTATCAATTTCATCTCTACTCTTTGGCTTTTGTACAGATAAGGATTTTACTTCCTCATACTCACCATCAGTATCCTCTTCTGAATTATCTTGAGTCACTTATGCTCTCCCTAAGTCTCTTATCTATTCCGTAATTTTAACAGAAAACTTTTCACTATGTCATTATTCAATGTTTTCATTTCTTTGAATATCTTCTCTCAGATTTTTGTTGACACACTTTTGATTTTCTCTCTCAGCTTCTTGGTATCCTGAAAATAGTCAGCTGATACTATATTGTTAGAACAGAATTGAAAATTATATAAAACATGATTTTTTTTGCATATCCCACAATATGTCTTCTTGATCAGAAACACTCATCCTTTATATCCCATTGATATGTTTCATCTAATTAGGAGATAGAGATCTCCCCCTATGTTACGCAACACTTCCTGTGATTAGACACACCTTTTAGACCCATAAACATTCTTCTTCTCCTTCATCATTTGTTCTCATCTTCCACTCTGAATTGAGCCATTAACAAAATATCTAATCCTACTGAGTTGGAACTCGGCGTAGGAAGCAATAGATAGAGTTAATAACACAATAACTTCCTATTATTCTCTGTTTCTCTCTTTCTCCTTCAACTTTGGTACCTGATTTGAATTAATTGAATCTCTAGACCATATCACTTCTCCTCTTTTCATCTTTAGATTCCACTTTCCCTTGGATCATATCTCCCTAAATCTGAAACACATTAATCATTAGTTAATAACATTTATATACATAGGGAGAGGGGGTCCTTTTGGAATCCTCAAGATGAGGATTGTGGTTGATCCTGATGGGTCAACCCATTGATTCTTTCTTATAGATAATCACACTCTTTCCTTGCTTCTTCTAGCTGCCTATCCAACTTAAACTGTTCTGGCCATATGACTAGGCATTATTTAATCACATTCTGAGCCTTTTTCTGATTTGTAGATTTTGCTGGTTTGGAATATTTCACAATTTGGGGCTTAAACCAACTAGTACACATTTCCTTCTTTGATGTTCCAGCAAAATTCTATTTCCCTTGATTCATTCCTTGACCAGGAATATCATTTCTTTCCATATTCCCTTGCTTCTTCCACCATTGCCAGGATCTCGCGTCTTCCTCCACTTTTCACAGTGGAACACGACATGTGAATTTTTCAATACATTCTTTATTCATCTTTCTTTTATCAGATGTTTTATTCACCACACTCTTTTTCACTGGTGGTGAGTTCTTCATTGAACGTTCATTCTTCATTATCATAGCTGGAGTGGATCTCCCCATAATCTTCCAGGCATGTTCACATTCTCCCCTTGATAGCTGTTGTGAGTATGATAGAGGAGGTGATTGATACACCTTTCGTTCAGCTCCATGTGATTCCCCTGAGGCTCTAAGCCTATTATTCTCCATACCACTTTTTCTCCCAGTGTATAATTTCACATTATGCATCATTGGAGTCAAGAGACTCCTTTCGAGTTCCTTTTCCTTTCTTGCATTCTTCTTGCTGCAATTTCTTTCCAAATTCCCTTGATTGGAACATATGAAACATATTCTATTGAAGGTATACCTCGTTTCATTATCTCTTAGCCAAGATGTTGATACATATTGAGAAATTCTTCTAACATTGAGCTCCTGAGCTTCTTGACACATATTCATGTTGTGTCCCATTCTTCCATAGTAACTGCATCTTATGAATTCTTTCCTCTGAGAGACTCTTCTCTCGAATTTCCCGTGATGCTTCTTCATATCCTCAGATTTATCAAAGTTTATATTTTCACATCCTGAAATGTATTCCAAAGCATCTTAGCAGAAACTTGACGTGTGGCCATGAATCCTTTAGAAAAAGCACATGTCATCACATCTTTTAGTAACTGTCCTAATAGTCCTATCTCCAGTACCTATATGTTTTCCTCCACTACTGGAGCTATTCCTGTCTCGCATTCTATCATGCACGGGAATGGATTCATCAAATCTGATGCCAGAGTTTCCCATGCTATATGTTCTTTGAGCTGAGAAAATATTTTGTTGTTTCTCCTAAGAAATCTCATACTTCCTTTTGGATTTATCATCACCTTTCGAAGGACAATTGAATAGTAGGTTCAGCGCATCGTTCAACTTGGGTTTTCAATTTTCCATTGATATCTCCATTTCATTCTTGTATTTTTCTATCACTTCCTTCAATTTTTGAATCTATATATCTCTTGATTCAAGTTAATCATTAAGGTCTTTTCTGAGAATCTTCTGGCTCCTCAACTCATCTTCAAGTTTCTGTGTGATCTTTTACACCATGTCACTTTTCTCCTTCACCTTCATTTTTTCTTGAGAATCATATTCAGAGACACATTCATTCTCTTGTTGTAGCCCTTGATTCTTTTGAACTTCTTCAGAAAACTGTGTTTCAAGATCATCAATTCTAGCTTTCAGAATCTAAGCTTCATCTAACTTTTGATTCTCTTCATAATCACCAACCTTTTCTTTTCCTTTCATTTTAGCCATCGTTCGTAGTTCTTCACCATGAGAATCATTCTTCTTATTTAGGTCAGTAGACAAAACAATAACCCTTTTATTTAAGCCTCTTAGCTTGTTGACCTCAATTTCCAATACTTGGACCTGATATTTTTAGATTTGACTTCTTTATCATCATTTATTTCAGTATCACTTTGATGTTCATGTACTTCACTCATTCTAGTATCATGATTGAGGGAATCAATCTTTTCCATATCAGATTCATCTAGACCTTCCTTCAGTAACCTGTTTGATTCTTTTAGTTGAATCGCACGTTTTCCATAAACACTTCTGCACTGAGGGATTTCTCCTAAATTCTTACTCTTCTTTGATTTTTTCCTTTTTCCTTGTGGAAAACTACCACATTTCGACTTCTTGGTGTTTCTTCATCATTTGTGGTTCCAGCATCTCTTGGGAAATCTGGTTCTTCACTTATTCCATCAAAATCATTGAATGAGTAAGTATTTTCATAGTATGATTCATCCAAATCACCCTTTAACTGAATCATACTATTTCCGTTGACACTTCCATAGTGGGTAATTCCACCAGATTTCTGCTTCTTCTTTTATGTTTTTTCCTTATCCATGGCACACAGAGATTAGAAAATATTGATTCTATAACCGCATAGATCGACTCTTCCAAGTTGGAGCAAAAAAATATGATAACAGCAACCTTCCCTCTGATACCAATTGTTAGGACCAATAGGGGCATATATATTCTGAGTGGTGGGTGAATCAGGGTATGGATATTCTTTTTCAAAGTTATTCCTGCCCCACTGGATCTTGAACTCTTTATTAAAAGGGTCACTTTGTTTGCACCTGTGTTTCGATTATGATCACTTATTTTCTTCTTTATCTGATGATGATGCTTTAAATGCAATGCAGGGAAGTGCGTAGGTAGACACATAGATTTTTACTTGGTTCACCCTCACTGAGCTACGTCCAAGGAGCATACGCTGACATGTTTCTGGTCGTACCAAATTCAACTATTCTTCAATATATGTGGATACAATGGATTTGGATAGATCACGTCTATGCCCAGGCTTACTGCCTTTACAAGTTTTAGGGAAAGGTCACTACTTTCCCATGGGTCACTCTTTGTTTCTCTCTCTCTGGCTCACTGCCGATGGAGAGGATCACCTTCTTCTTCTTCCTTTGCTCACTACATCGGAAAGAATCCACTCACAGTTTATAGACCTGTAGGTCTCTTCATTTGCATGAAAAAATGCATCTTCCACTGTATGTAGATGCTCTGTTGAAGTACAACTTTCACCCGTAGATGAATATCTCTTTGCACCGAAGGTATCGTGAAAACTTCCATCTTCTATGCAGCCCAAAAATCACTGCTGTAAATAAGCCTTACTTGGCGTGCAAGTCAATCTCGGCGCGCAAGTATCGGCGTGCAAGTCACAATTGGCACGCAAGTCTTCCTCAACTACTTGTGTGACTCAAGCTTCTTCAACTCAAAACCTGTGTGACTCACTTCCTTCCTTGCCTAAACTACCTCAGGGGCGCAACTCACCCTTGGCGCGCAACTTCATACATTGGCGCGCAAGTCCGACTTACACGACACACCACCACTTGCACGACTTCCACACCTGTGTGGCGGGAGCTCTGAATATTCAATGTGTTGAACTCTAGTGAAGAATTAAGAGGGGTGGTCCAGTATTTATATGCATTTGGTCACCCCTCCGCGATGGCGGGCAAATCTCCCCTCGGTGCGCAAGTCTCGGCGCGCAGGTCTCTTCTCCTGAAAGTCACTTGCGTATCCTAATTCCAAACTTGTGAGAACCTATTTCCTTTACTATATTTTGAACTTCTGATCTTGAAAAATCATAGGCGCGCAAGTTATCAAGCTTCCAAAGCATCGGCGTGCAAGTCTCTTCACGGGGCGCACGTCACCTTTGTGACACCACCAATACTTGCACGACACTTATCCATTTTCTATATTTTGATGATCTGATCTTGAAAAACATATTGTGTGCAAGTTTCCAAGCCTTATTTTATATGACGTGCAAGTCCCTTTTCCAAAAACCACTTATCTTTATTTGTCGATTTTCAGGCCCAAAAATTTGGCAAACACTGGAAAACGGCTCCACCTTGTATCTGTTCTTTTTCTACCACCTCCAGATCATCGATTCCTTTGTCGAAATTCTTGAATCAAACATTTATCATTGACCACAGCTCTTGAACTCGACATTCCACCATGAAATCTCCTTTGTCAATAAATTTTTATTTCATGTTCTTCTTTTTCAACAATCACATTACTGATTTCCACTTCGTCAACAAACACAATCACCTAAAAAATTCTTCAATGATGCCTTGAGGGATTTATTCCCAACAGATCTGAAGCATGTAATCATCTAGAGAGATGGAAGTTGTATTGTTGTTTATATAGGTCCCATTGATGGGATTCCTACATATCCTTATAAATAGAATAAAATCCCACATAGTTTGGTTCCACATAATAGAGAACATCATGCTTTTTATAGTCATGTGATGTGGGCCAAACCATGTAGTTTAACCACGCGCTTCTTGGATATCTAGCAGAATGGTGCATAATTAATGTTTGGTGTGGAAAATATGCTAATATAAAAAAATGAACTAGTAAGAGATATGGATTTCATGGTTGAATTATAACCTACTAGAATTGTGGCTCAAAATAAATTGGGTTGATTTGGGGTGTTGGGTATGGAATTCAGGGAGGATTTCTACATATCCCATTTGGACAGAAATCAAAGCCCACGATGTTTGGTTATGATGACCCATGCATGTGGGGGCCCTTAGGTAGGTCTCGAAGGAAATTATATACCATTTAGAAGATTGTATAACAAAATATTCATAAAAAGTTTTTCATGTGAATAGGGCCATGGGGGATTCCTTAAATCATGATAATTTTGAAGTGTTTTTTCGGCATACATGTAATGAGGAGGACCATGGATGAAGGTGATTATATGGTAGGGATTTATACTGAGTTGGAGTCCCAAACGTTTGACCTATGGGATTTCTCATAATAAATCTGGATTGAAGAATGGGAGTAATTTTTGTGCTTAATCTAGATGAGTATGCTCAAGGATGAGTTTGGTTTCAGGCTGACTCCTTGGAAGGATTTCTATAGGATTGGTTATGGATTACTCTTATGGTGTACACACATGACTAGTTGGGGATTACACTTAAAACGTGGCCCATTGATCTTGGGTCATAAGTAGGTTTCCTGTGTATTTTGATTATAGCTGGAGTTAGATTTCTCATCATTAAATAGCTCAAGGATTACACACTATAGTTCCAATTGTGTGAGGGATCATGTGGATTTCATGATTACCATCCTCATCTAAGACTATGGGAGTCATTCTTGATGTTATAAATAAGATAAAGTGGATGATATGAGAATCCACACAATAGAATTTTCCCTGAGCATAGATATTTGTCTTGAAGGGCCCATGTCTATGGGTCCACTATGAAGGAATGTGATAGAATGATTTAGGATAAGTTTCTTTACAGTAACATGAATCTAACCATGTGGGTTCCATGATCGTTCATATCCTATAATCCCACATGATTCATGAAGTTTCATGATTGAACATGAGAAATAAGAGGAATAATAAGATCTATAAAAACACAAACTTATACTCTTAAGTTAGTGGAAGAGGATTGAGTTATGAGAGATGGGGAGATATACAGGTTACATTCTCTATCTAATCTTCGTATCCAAAATATTCATGGCAGACTAACCACCAAAATAAATCCCTGGAGGAAAAAGGATAGTGATTTATTCATCACACAAGAAAGGCTAAGGGATTTCTTCTAAGAAGGATGTCCTACTGAATATGAGATATGATTAGGGATTACTCTGGAGGGGATGATTCCTTTGGATGAGTTTTTTTGGGGGCTTATTCATCATAAATATTCCCATTGGTTGGGTAGGGGATTACTCCTAATGAGGATGCACATGATTGGTTGGGATTACACTTGTAATTATAACCACTAAGCTCGTTCCATAGGTTGTTGTCATACATATCCTAATTATATAGGGTATTATAGTTCTCATACTACAATAAAAATAGTTGCTACTTATAGATAGTAGGGGGAAAATAGTTTGACTAGGGGGTTACTCAAAAATATGATGTATTTGGGAATGGGGGGTTATGATTGGGGCTTACTCATGATGAGGATTCCATGGAAGAGTTATGTTTCTAGATTATTCATGATAAGGATTCCCATAGGCTGGGTTAGGGATTAGTACTGAGCAAGATTCTCATGATTTGTTGGGGCTTACACTTGTAATGAGGAAAACATATCTTGGGCCTTAGGTTTGTGTCCTACGTATCCTGAATATAATAAGAACCAAAGTTCTCATAGTTAACTAGTTCAAGGATTACACAATTAGGTTTCCTTTCTGAGGGGGTAATATGGTAGTAATGTTTACATCAAAACTCTATGCCCTTGTGATTCATGCTAATTGTGAGAAGTATGATGAATTAGTGGATCTAAGGAATAACAAAATATTCTCTCCCATGATGTTGGATACATATACAAGAGAACCCACACCTATGGGGGAACTCATAATGAAGGTGATAAATAGATTCGATAGAATATCCTCTACCAAAACATTCATATGACTGGGTGGATTTTGTGATCATGTTTATCCTCTAAGATCAAATGAGTTTTTATTATTCATTATTTAATGTTAGAAATAAGAGGAAGTGGAATATATGGAAAACCACATGATCCCACTTCTTCTGGTGGAAGAGGTTTTAGTTGATAGCACATCCCTCCCATCATCGTACCCTATACCCAAATGTAGAAAATGGGATTTGATAATACCCATCTTCCTGACCATTTTGTGGCCGAAATAGATAGAGGAGGGAACAAAGAAAAAATTCCAGGAACGAAAGACTGTGGTTTTACTCCACGAGGGAGAGCCTTTAGGTTCCACCTGGTTTAGGAATCAGGTGATGAGGATTCATAATTTTATTGAGTTGTATCAACTAATGATACTCAAGGAATTTAAGCATATAATTTAAAATAGTAACATGATAAAGGAAACATGATGAGTATATTGACCGAAGTAATTTAAAGAAGTGTGGAAGAGAATATTATATATTCCTTTTAGGGGTTGATGTTAAGTCTATATAAGGAACAACCCAAAATCTCCTTGACCAGGGCCAAAATGTATGTGGTAATACTCTCCCTTTTTTAAGCGGGATTGTAAGAACCCGGTTTTTGCTATGAAAGACTTTGGAATTTTTTTGGTGATATTTCAGAGCAGCGCCTTCGGACGGCGTGTGATTCTGAGCCCTAGTGTGGTCGGAATTGAGTTTTCAGTGCGTCCACACTGGAAACGCCAAATAAATGCGATAACTCCTGAAAGGTGATCCAGATTAGAGATCCAAGTGTACATATGGGTCCGGAATGGGGTGTTTACCCTAGGAACGACATAAAACTTGTCGGAACGAGACGTTTGGGCCCCTCGCCCGCTTCTGGAACGTTAAACTGATTAAATAAATTAATTAATTCATTTAATTTGGAAACGTAGGTTTATCTTAAACAGTGGATCGGATTGGAAAACTGAGGGCACCATTGAGTTCGGAGCGTGTCGTTTACCGTATCAGTGGTGTAATTTATGTGGGCACATGCCGTCTGTGAAAAATGGCCCCAGGGGCATTTTCGTAATTTGGCGGCCTCGGACGCTGTTGTTGCAACTTTTGAATGGGGCCTCGGATTAAAATTCCAAGACCTCTGTTACACTTGGAGCATGGTTTTTAGCCTAGGAGAGTCTTAATCCCGACCCCGCTGAAATTTCGTGTTCGGGGCTATCGGGCGGCGTTTAAGTATTTTCTACTTAAACGCATCCCCTCCCCTCTTCTTCTTCTTCATCCTCAAACCCTCCTCTCTCCTCCAGCTCCGGAGAAGCACTCCGGTGAGGCACCTCCGGCGAGGCAGCTCCGGAAAGGCGGCGGTACGGCGGCGAAGCTCCGGGCAATGCCCACGAGTTAGGTTTATGCATTTTGCGTTTTAATTTCTGAACCCCCCTTTGAGTTCGATTATTTGTGTCAAGTCATTGTTTGATCTCTGAACAGACCACATAGATGAATAGTATACATTTTTATATCTCCAACCCATATTTCGTAATCAAAATCCGAGCATGGAGGAGGCCGGGGTTGATCGTCGAAGGTTGTGGGTTTTGGAATTGTTTCCAGCCGGTTTGGGTGCTCCGGCGGTCCGAGGCGCAGCGGCTTCTCCTCGGCAGACGACGGCGGGTTCTCCTCGGCAGGCGGCGGCGGCTTCTCGGCGTGAGGCGGCTCGATCGGGCGAGCGGCCAGCAGAGGCGGCCGACTTCCGGGCGACGGCGAGGCGGGGACCCGGGCGGCGCCGGTGGAATGCGAAGAGGGAGGGGGGCCGCGAGGCGCGTGACCCCGTGCGGCGCGACCGCGACCCGCATATTGCGGGTCACTGTGGGAGAATCAGAGATCGGCCTTGACGGCCAGTCAGTGGCGACAGGACACGGCCAGCTGGCCGCGGTGGAGGCAACGGGACCCGCGACCGGGCTGCGCGCCCGCTGTGGGCGGACCGGCCGGACCGGGCCGGTCCGGCCCAAGGGAGTTTCCCCCTTTGGAATTTCCGACGCCCGTAGATTTTTCTAAAGACATCCGTTTTGTGTGCCATTAGCGGCAGCGCGGACCTTGCCTCCAGGGAAACATTTTGAGATAGTTTCGGGAATTTTAAATTCCCGAATCGAGCAGCCTCGGAGGCGCGACACGTCTTTAAGTGGACGAGCGTTTTTTCAAAGATTCTTGTTTTGGACGGCGCAGACGCGTCCGACTTCCGTTTTGAGCGCCGTCAGTGGAGTTGCGACCCCGGCAATGAGGCAGAGTTTTCCATGGCATTTTCGGGCGTTGAGACTGGATTTGAGGTGTGGGCCCCCCGTCCGGTCTTTTGAGCTACGTACAGCGTTTCACGCCTTTCTCACCGGGCGTCCATTCGGGGCGTGTGAGCAGTCGATGCTATATGTTTTTCTGAGGGGATTGCAGTGGTGCAATCCACCCACTCTAATTAGGCACGATGGTGCAGGGCCACCGAGGATAGATTGGGTGTCGACGGTGATTTTCCGTCTTTATCACCGGGCGACCATTTTGGACAAGTGAATAGTACATCTTGTGTGCTTTTTTGAGAGGATCGCAATGGTGCGATCCATTCGTTGAGTTTTGGGACCGGGTTGTGGGTCCCACGAAGCACCGCTCGTGTGCGGTGCACCGGAATGCATCTTTTTTCTGTATATCCGTTGCACTCAAGTGAGTAGTGCTTTTGACGTGTTTTCCCAATGGGATCGCAATGGTGCGATGCGCCCGACTATTTTCGGGGCCGAGACTCAGGATCATGGGACGCCGTTCTGGAGTAAGGCGGTGTTGGCGACTTTTCCGTTGGATATATGTTGGAGGCGAGTAAGTAGTCGATCTCACATGTTTTTCTGCGAGGATTACAATGGTGCGATCCATTTGGTTGTGCAGAGCCTCTTCCACGATCTTGTTGAATGCGGAAGCATGAAAGGTGCTCAGGTGGTGGTTCATCCTACCATGTTTGTAGCGGACCCTTGGTGTGTGATCGCACACTCTTTGGAGAGTGATATAAATGGTTCACGAGATGTCGTTGGACGTCCCTGGGCCTTTGAGGTGGAGTTGTTACGTCACGCCTTCGCGTTGACACTGGGTGCGTGTGCACGATAGCCCTTGTGGTGGAACGTGGTATATCTGGGAGTATATGGGAGCACTTGGAGGTACATGTGGTTTTTTGTACCTGAGAACGTTTGTGCATTTAGTCGGGGTTGACTTAGGGCTACACGTCATGTGGGCCCCATGTGTATGTCATGCTCTGTTTTGCGTACTTTGACCTCTCGCGATGTAGAGGGTCCTTCTGCGCTCGTTGGTTTGACCAGCAGGGTTGAGTGGTCTCCCCTAGCTTTGTTCTCGATAAATCGGCCGGTAGCGGTGCTAGTGATGCCCAGTGATGGATCAGACGTTGAACCTCTTTTGGGTGAGTTGTTCTGGAGTTGGGGGTTGCGCGATACCCACTCCGTGTTCGGTTGGCCAGTGTTGTACCCTCCAGTGGAGATGGCCAGGACAGTTCTGAGTTTTACCCTCCAGCGGCGTTGGGTAGTGGGTTACTCATCAGCTTATAGGGTCTACCCTCCCGTAGAGACTGGGAAGTGGGTTACCCATCACTCTTAGGGTCTACCCTCCAGTAGAGACTGGGCAGTGGGTCACCCGATGAAACTCTTAGGGTGTACCCTCCAGGAGGGATTGGGCAGTGGGTCACCCAACGAACTCTTAGGGTCTACCCTCAAGCAGAGACTGGGCAGTGGGTCAGCCGACGACTCTTTAGAGTATACCCTCAAGCAGAGACTGGGCAGTGGGTCGCTCGTCGTCTAGTTCCAGGTCTACCCTCCAGTAAGGCTGGGCAGTGGGTCGCCTGTCGACTTATTCCAGGTCTACCCTCCAGCGGGGCTGGGCAGTGAGTCGCCTGATGATGTATTAGGGTTTACCCTCCAGCAGGGCTGGGCAGTGGGTCACCCGATGATGTATTATGGTTTACCCTCAAGCAGGGCAGGGCAGTGGGTCACCCGATATCTGGTTATGAATTACCCTCCAACAGGGCTGAGCAGTGGGATATCTGTTGGCATTCTAGGCTCAGTCCTTTCTACTAGGCTAGCCTGTGGCTTTCCTCCGTGATTACCGGAGCGGGACCCTTGTTTATACGGGTCCTTGTTGTGATGACATTGACTTTTAGAAGACCTCTAGACTGCGGGGCAGTGTCGAGGTGTGGTTGACTTTCCCTAGAACTCTCAAGTACGAGGGACACTTTCCCCACCAAGACGCGTTCTTGTGACGCGATCTCAACCCGTGCGGGCGATTCAGTGCCACCCAAAGCGGATAGTGTCGAGGTGTGGTGATTGAGCCCCTTGGCTTGCGGTTCGGGGCAGAGGTGCAGGATGCTGGGCATCGATGGTGTTACTTCTGGGACTGTAGGTGACTCACTTTTCATGGGCTGAGCTACAGGACGGGGATCCCCTTACGACGTTGTTAGGGTTTCTTGTTGAGCATACCGATATGTATATACCTTGTTTCCGGTACCCACTTCTTGAGTTTAGTTACTCTCCTTTGAGGAGAGGCGAAGACGCACGGGGTATGCCACGTGCTTTCCATGTCTAGCTTCTCTTGGTTGGACGAGTCTACTCTCCGGCTATAGGTAGTGAATACTCAACGGGAAGTTCATCTTCTCACCATTTACAGCTCCTTGTTCCTGGACGAGTCTACCTTATTTCCTCTTGTTGGGTTGAGATGGACTCTTTACTATTACTCTAACTTCCCTTTCAGTTGTACCCCTATACTTTTTCTGTTCGCTCTACTACTCACCCTTCGGTACCTCCTTTGTTTCTCCCTCGAGCCTTCGGGGTATCCTACTGAGTATTTTTATACTCACCCCTGCTTGGTCTTTTCCCGCAGGTGGTGTTCCCTTGCAGATGACTAACAGGTGGAGCGTGACTTCGGTGGAGCGTAGGAGCTTGGGAGCTTGGACCGCATGTGGTGGTCGTAGCCGGGTTCCAGGTGGGGAGACCCGTCAGCTGTTTGTTTTGTTTACCTATTGCCGGGTTGTGGTATTTTTTTTGGTTGGGCGCGTTTTTTGCCCCTTTTTCCTTTTCAGCGCTTTACTTTTACTATTTAGAGGTCGATTCACTTTTGTGGTTTTTATATAGCAGTTTCCCTTTTCTCTGCTTGTTCTTTCTTTTACTCCGCTCTTTTTCATTGAGTGTGTTGCGTGTGTGTGTATAGGTGCTTAGGAAAATGCCTCCCTGAGTTATTGTGCCTTTGGCGCTGGTCGCTAGCCCCTGGCCTATGAAGGCAGGCCTGGGGTAGTTGCGGCTCGAGCCCGAGTAGGGTCGGGTCGTGAAAAAGTGGTATCAGAGGTGGTTCGTTCCTTGGGACACTGTTCGGACGTCCCTAAAATAAAAGGAACTGGTTGGGATTTAGCGCAACAGTGTTAATGTGTATCGAGATCGGCTCTCAGGCCATGGAGTCTAGTGATGGTGCGGCGGCTGACTTATCCATTCACCAGGACCTTGATAACCCGCTTGTCGAATCGACATGATGAGTCACTTGTTGCAAAGAAAATTTGTTTTGTTCATCAAACTGGATTGAGTCTTTGACTGTCCTTCTTGAGTCTGCTCCCCATCATTGCTATTGGTATATACATATATGCTCATCTGACTATGACACTCCTTGATAATTTTCAGGATGTCTCCGCGAGGATAGCCAGATAGGATACTAGCTTTGGTTCGTGATGACGAACATGCGAGCTATGAGGCCACAGTCCAGGACCCATCACGCAAGCCCCTTTCTCCAGTTGGGCCAGTGGCAGCACCCCTACCTGTTGAGCAGCAGACAGTTTCAGCAGAGCAGGCTGAACTTGAGCACAGGTTGAGTGCGCTCCGTGAGTTCCAGTGGCAGAGAACGCCGAGGTTCAGTGGTGATTCAGACCATCCGGCTGTAGAGGTTTCGCTAGAGACAGTGTTTAGCCTCTTCAGGCTTGTGCAGATGCCGAAAGATCAGAGAGTGGCTTTGGCAGCCACCCTTTTTCGCGGAGCATCTTGGCGTTGGTGGAGTCTGGTGACTCAGCTTCTTGACGATTCATCGCATTCGTGGGGCGAATTTCAGTTTTTGTTTTGTGAGGAGTTTTTCCCCTCCTACTTACGCTCTGTTCGGATTCAGGAGCTCCTGTCGTTTTAGTAAGGAGGGATGACGGTGGCCATGAACGCGACTAGTTTTGCAGACCGTGCACACTTTCACCCGGACTTGTCCATGACGACAACATCCGAGCGAGGAAGTTTGAGTAGTGTCTCCTCCGAGATATTCGTGCTGTCATAGTACCCTTGGGCATTTCCACATATGCCAGGGTGCTAGAGTAGGCGTTGGTGACAGAGAGCTTCCTGTCATGTTTTGCGGTTGGTAGTGGCAGTGGGCCTGACAGAGGCGGGATGTCTGTCGTAGCTAGAAGGCGTTGGGGGACAGGACCTTGACGCAGGTGGCCTTTCCACTGCCGGTTTTGGAGATTTGGTCGTATACCACTGTGGAAAAAATGTGCGGGGCCTTAGCCGAGGGTTCCCTTCTGTGAGTGGGCTTCGGGCCGTGGTTGTACATCATAGTGGCGCCGGAGGGAACCAGAACAGATTAGGGAGTGGTGGTGTTATGCTTGTGATGGACGAGGTTACCTGGCATGGGACTGCATGACCAGGCATGCAGAGAGCTTCAGGCAGGCAGCAGGTGCACCACCACGACGGGGGAAACGCCGTGATCAGAATAGTGCCCAGAGAGGTGGTGCTAGCCGGGGAGCGGGAGGAGCTGGTAGTGGGGGACGGCTTTACGAGGTCTTCCCATCACCACTAGGTGGTCCACGTTTGGCTCTGGGAGCTGACAATTGGGACCACAAACAACCGCGAGCCTTGGATGTCTACGATCCTATAGAGCATGAGGCGAAAGAGTTACCCCTTGCGGATCTTCTAATTTTTGTTGTATAATTGTGAGACTCTGTGTGTGGAATGTTTTCCTCCCTATTCCTTGCTTGAGTTGTTACCAGGGTGACACGAGGCATCGGTATAACCCTGTGTTGGTAAGGTGAAAGGCGTGGGACCTTTTTCTTTAGTCGATGGTGTTGACTCCTTTGCCTTTCGAGCGTGTAAGAGAGCATCGACTGTGGGATCTTGCGTCACCAGATATCCTTGGGTGTTCCACCATATGGATATTCTGAAGTAGGGAATCACTGGACCTTGTTTCAGGTACGGGTGGTGATTCAAGTCACGGCGTGCGACGCAGAGGTTCGGTCGGGAAGGTGAGCTACCCCCGAGAGCCTTTGGGCCATTTGAGACCGAGAAAAGGGATAGTGAGGTTCCCTACCGCCTTTCCCTAACCCCAAAGTTTGGAGTGGGTGCATGATGTCTCCCGTGTGGTTTACCCAAGAAGGAGTGTGCGTGCTCCTATGCCCGACGTCGGCAAGGGATGACCTCGCGTGAACAGATCAGTCCTTTTGTCTGCATGTGGTGACGCAGAGCTGTGCGTGGGTTCTCCTGGGTATAGGAAAGCCTAGAGTGGGCTTATTCCCCTTTGTTACTCCCTAGTTTTTCTTTTCGGGGATGAAAATCTTGAACGAGGGAATGATGTAAGAAACCGGTTTTTGATATGAATGACTTTGGAATATTCTTGGTGATATTCCAGAGCAGCGCCTTCAGACGGCGTGCAATTTTGAGCCCTGGTGTGGCTGGAATTGAGTTTTCAGTATGTTCACACTAGAAACGCCAAATAAATGCGATAAATACTAAACGGTGATCTGGATCCGAGATCCGAGTGTACAGATGGGTCCGGAATGGGGTGTTTACCCTAGGAATGGCATAAAACTTGTCGGCGCAGGACGTTTTGGCCCCTCGCCCGCTTCTGGAACGTTAAACAGATTAAATAAATTAATTAATTCGTTTAATGTTGAAATGTAAGTATCTCTTCAATGGTGGCTCGGATTGGAAAACCGAGGGCACCGTTGATTTCGGAGCATGCCTTTTACCCTGTGAGGGGTGTAACATTTGCGGGCACGGGCCGTCTGTGAAAAATGGCCCCATGGGCGTCTTCGTAATTTGGCGTCCTCGGACGCGGTTGTTGCAACTTTTGAATGGGGCCTCGGATTAAAATTATGATCTCCCTGTTACGCGTGGAGCATGGTTTTTAGCCTCGGAGATTCTTAATCCTGACCCTGCAGAAATTTTGGGTTCAGGGCTATCAGGCGGCATTTAAGTATTTTCTACTTAAACGCATCCCCTCCACTCTTCTTCTTCCTCCTCCTCAAACCCTCCTCTCTCCTCTAACTCTGACGAAGCACTCCGGCGAGGAAGCTCCGGTGAGGTAGCTCCGGCAAGGCGGCGGTTCGGTGGTGAAGCTCCGGGCAACGCCCACGAGGTAGGTTTATGCGTTTTAATTTCTGAACCCCCCTTTGAGTTCGCTTATTTGTGTCATGTCATTGTTTGATATTTGAACAAACACCATAGACGCGTAGTATACATTTTTATCTCTCCAACGCATATTTCAGAATCAAATCTGAGCTCGGAGGAGGCCGGGGTTGATCGTCGAAGGTTGCGGGTTTTGGAATTTTTTCCAGCCGTTTTTGGTGCTCCGACGGTCCGAGGCGCAACGGCTTCTCCTCGGCAGACGACGGCGGGTTCTCCTCTACAGGCAGCGATGGCTTCTTGGCGTGAGGTGGATCGGGCGGGGGAGTGGCCAGCGGAGGCGGCCGACTTCAGGGTGACGGCGAGGCGGGGACCCGGGCGGCGCCATCGTAGCGCGAAGAGGGAGGGGGGGCCTCAAGGCGCGTGGCCCTGTGCGGCGCGACCGCGACCCGCGTAACGCGGGTTGTTGCAGGAGAAGAGGAGACTGGCCTTGATGGCCGGTCGGTGGTGACCGGCCACGGCCAGCTGGCTGCGTTGGAGTGAACCGGACCCACGGCCAAGCCGCGGGCCGGTCCGGCCCAAGGGAGTTTCCCCCTTTGGAGTTTCCGACGCCAGTAGATTTCACTACGGGCGTCTGTTTTGCACGCCGTCAGTGCCAGCGTGGACCATGGGTCGAGGGGAACATTTTGAGATGTTTTCGGGAATTTATAATTCCCGAAAAAGGTGCCTCAGAGGCGCGACGCGTCATTAATTGGATGAGTGTTTTTTCCAAGATTCTTGATTTGGACAGTGCAGACACGTCCGACGTCCGTTTTGAGTGCCGTCAGAGGCGTTATGACTCTGGCACTGATGCGGAGGTTTCTAGGGAGGTTTTGTGTGTTGATACTGGATTGGAGGCATGGACCCCACGGCCCATCTTTTGAGAGGCTTGTAGCGTTTCACGCCTTTCTCACCGGGCGTCCATTCGGGTGGTGCGAGCAGTCGATTTTGGATATTTTTCCAAGGGGATTGCAGTGGTGTAATCCACCTGCTCTAATTCGGCACGATGGTGCGGGGCCCACGAGGACCGTTTGGGCGTCGACGGTGATTTTCCGTCTTTATCACCGGGCGACCGTTTTGGAAAAGTGAATAGTGCATCTTGTGTGCTATTTTGAGAGGATCGCAACGCTGTGATTCGTTCGTTGAGTTTCAGGACCGGGTTGCGGGTCCCATGAAGCACCGCTCGTGTGCGGTGTGCCGGAATGCGTCTTTTTCTCCAGATATCCATTTCACTCAAGTGAGTAGTGATTTTGACGTGTTTTCCAGAGGGGATCACGATGGTGTGATGCGCCAGACTGTTTTTTGGGGTCGAGGCTCGGGATAACGGGACGTCGTTCGGGCATAAGGCAGAGTTGGCGACTTTTCCGTTGGATATCCATTGGAGGCGAGTAAGTAGTCGATCTCCCGTGTTTTTTCACGAGGATTACAACTGTGCGATCCGTTTGGTTGTGTCGAGCCTCTTGCACGATCTTGTTGAATGTGGAAGCATGAAAGGTGATCTGGTGGTGGTTCATCCTACCATGTCTGTAGCGGACCCTTGGTGTGTGATCACGCTCTCTTTGGAGAGTGATATAAATGATTCATGAGATGTGGTTGGTCGTCCCTGGGCCTTTGAGGTGGAGTTGTTACGTCACGCCTTCGCGTTGACGTTGGGGGTCGTGTGCACGATAACCCTTGGGCTGGAACGTGGTATACTCTGGGAGTATATGGGAGCGCTTGGAGGTACATGTGGTTGTCTGTACCTGAGAACATTTGTGCGTTCGGTTGGGGTTTACTTGGGGCCACACGTCGTGTGGGCCCCATGTGCGTGCCATGCTCTGTTTTTCATACATTGACCTATAGCGATGTAGAGGGTCCTTCTGTGCTCGTTTGTTTGACCGGTAGGGTGGAGGTTTTCCCCTGGCTCGGTGCTCATTGGTTTGACCCGCAGGGTTTAGTGGTCTCCCCTGGCTTCGCTCTTGATGGATCGGCCGGTAGCAGTTCTAGTGACGCACAATGATGGAACAGACGCTGAACCTCTTTTGGGTGAGTTGTTCTGGCGTTGGGGGTTGAATGATACCCACTCCGTGTTCGGTTGGCCAGTGTTGTACCCTCTTGTGGAGATGGCCAGGACAGTTCTGAGTTTTACCCTCCAGCAAGGCTGGGCAGTGGGTTACTCATCGGCTTCTAGGGTCTACCCTCCAGCAGAGACTATGCAGTGGGTCACCAGTCGCTTTTAGGGTCTACCCTCTAGAAGAGACTGGGCAGTGGGTCACCCGACGACACTCTTAGGGTTTACCCTCTAGCAGGGACTGGGAAGTGGGTCACCCGACGACCTCTTAGGGTCTACCCTCCAGCAGAGACTGGGCAGTGGGTCACCCGACGACTCTTTAGAGTCTACCCTCCAGCAGAGACTGGGCAGTGGGTCTCTTGTCGTCTAGTTCCATGTCTACCCTCCAGCAAGGCTGGGCTGTGGGTTTCCTATCGACTTATTCCAGGTCTACCCTCCACCAGGGCTAGGCAGTGAGTCGCCCGATGATGTATTAGGGTTTACCCTCTAGCGGGGCTGGGCAGTGGGTCGCCCAATGATGTATTATGGTTTACCCTCCAGCAGGGCAAGGCAGTGGGTCACCCGATATCCGGTTATGAATTACCCTCCAACAGGTCTGGGCAGTGGGACATCCATTGGCATTCTAGGCTCAGTCCTTTCTACTAGGCTAGACTGTGGCTTTCAACCATGATTACCGGAGCGGGACCCTTGGTTATACGGGTCAGAGTTGTGACAGCTTTGACTTTGTGAAGTCCTCTCGACTATGGGGCAGTGACTAGGTGTGGTTGAATTTCCCTAGAAATCTCAAGTACGAGGGGCACTTTCCGCACCAAGACGCGTTCTTGTGACGCGATCTAAAACTGTGCGGGCGAGTTAGTGCGGCCAAAAGCGGATAGTATCGAGATGTTGTGATTGAGCCCCTAGGCTTGTGGTTCGGGGCAGACGTGCGGGATGCTGGGCATCGATGGTGTTACTTGTGGGACTGTAGGTGACTCACTTTTCTTGGGCTGAGCTACGGGATGGGGATCCCCTTGAGACATTGTTTGGGTGTCTTGTTGAGAATACCGATATTTATATACCTTATTTCCGGTACCCACATCTTGGGTTTGTTTACTCTCCTTCCAGGAGAGGCGAAGATGTGCGGGGTATGCCACGTGCTTTCCGTGTCTAGATTATCATTTTTGGATGACTCTACCCTCCTGCTATAGGTAGTGAAGAGTCGATGGGAAGTTCATCTTCTAACCTTTTCCAGCTCCATGTGCCTGGACGAGTCTACCTTCTTTCCTCCTGTTGGGTTGAGCTGGACTCTTCATTGTTACTCTTACTGCCCTTTCATTTTTACCCCTATACATTTTATGTTCACTCTACTGCTCACCCTTCGGTACCTCCTTTGTTACTCCCTCGAGCCTTTGGGGTATCCTGCTGTGTATTTTTATACTCACCCCTGCTTGGTCTTTGCCCGCACTTGGTGTGCCCTTGAAGACGACGGACAAGTGGAGAATGACTTCGGTGGAGCATAGGAGCTTGGGAACGTGGACCACGTGTGGAGGTCGTAGCCCGGTTCCAGGTGGGGAGACCCATCAGCTGTTTTTTTTACCTGTTGTCGGGTTGTGGCATTTTTTTTGGTTGGGCGCACCTTTTGACCCTTTTTCCTTTTCAGCACTTTACTTGTACTGTTTAGAGGTCGATGCGCATTTGTGGGTTTTATATAGCAGTTGCCCTTTTCTCGGCTTGTTCATTCTTTTACTCTGCTCTTTTCATTGAGTTTGTCATGTGTGTTTGTACAGGTTCTTAGGCAAAGGCCTCCCCGAGTTATTGTGCCTTCGCCGTTGGTCGCCAGCCCCTGGCCTATAGAGGTGGGCCTGGGGTACTTACGGCTCGAGCCCGAGTAGGGTCGGGTCGTGACATGGATAGTGATGGTGGAAAAGGGATGGGACCATAGAGATGGGACTGTATCCCAGTAGTGATCTTGAGTGGGGTTACTGGGCCATAGCTTATATGTTCTGGATAGGGGCCACTGCCTTGGGCGTCACCCAAGTGCAGGTCTCCCATGTGTGGGTAACCAATGTGTGGGTCTCCTATTAGGTTCACCCAGGTGCGATTCACCCTGATGGATCACCCATATCTAGTTCAACCATATTAATTTTCCCCTTGTCCTAAATTGGGTGCTTCACCCAAGTGATGGTGGGCCACGATAGGTCACCCTTTTTGCGATGGACTACTTGGGTGATAGAGCTACACGGCCTGAGCCCTATCCTTGATTTTACACCCAGGAGATTGGATGTGCAGTGAAAATATGATTTGGATGGGTATATTTATAAACCCAACATTTGACCTATGCAACGTGCATTCATGAAATCTCATCCATGAATGGTCTTATACAAATGGCAGGTTTTGTGATGAAAATTTCCTTACAAAATTGGTGCATGTTATGAGAGCCATAACTTTTGATCTGTGAGATAGTATGGGCTCTATGACCAGTCAAATTGAATCTTTGGAAGTAATCTACACTACCTAATATAGTGAATAAACCATGTTCTCTTGAATTAAATACATAAATTTCATTTTAATGTGTTGACACCTTTTTATTATCAATCTTAAAAATTCCAACCTCCTCATAGAGGGGGTTCATTCTACTTATCCATTTTTATGGAGTAGTCATGTTATGGATGGAAATCCAAAATGCATCATATTATGTCATGGAAACACATCGCTACTCGACTATGGAATTATTTGTATAAGTGAGGGATGCATCATGAATTATGTTCCAAGGTTCGAGAAACAAATTTTATAGTTTCAAAAAAACATCATCATAGAATTAGATTCATTTGGAATGAAATGAATATGTTTCTAAGGAAACTATAAATAACATTGATTAATTCCCAAATCATTAGGTTTACTTTATATTTATTTCAAATGTTTGAGGATGATGTAATTTTTTTCTAATCTAGGGGAATATAAATCATAGTTTTGTAGTTGTCATGGTCATGTGGACAATACTACCAACATTATGTCTTTTGATTCATCACCCTATTTCTTTATAAGTTTAATATAAGGATGACTTTATAGGAAAATTATGGATTTTTCTTAGACCATTATTTTTTTTGTTTTTGGCCTAATTTGTTTTCCTATTAAATTTTTTATTGCGTGAGTTTTTCCTAAACCACATAAAGTGTATTTCTAGAGAGATGAGACTCGTCTTTTTTCTCGAGATCTATTGGATGTTTTTTTATCTAGTGAGTATTATTTCTCTTTTTTATGAATATTAAAATTCAAGATAGATGGAATCATAATACTAGTTTTTTAGGTCAAATATATTTGAGAATAAGTATTAAAATGATGACACAAAGAAGGATTTTTGTCAAAGAATGTTCCCAAATTCTTCAGATACACCAAAGTGGAATATTGAGCCACGATTTTTGTGTTTCCAATTACAAAACAAGAAATTAAAGAATAAAGGATGTCTCTCCTCAGGTTGGAGTTACCAATGGTCGACTAACATATTTTTTGGATTATTTATGCAATGCCAAAAAGGGTGTATCATTACATATTCAAATTGTAACATCCCAAATGGCATACCACTAAACCGATAACAAGACTATTTGGCCACATGCCCTCAAATGCATTTTCCCAATTGCCAGAGGATTTTGAATAGCAGTGTGGGAATTGGTTGTGATAGTGGAGAAACTATTCCCTCCTTGGTAGAGTGTAACAAAGTGGAGTAAATATTAACAAATAGAGAAAGAAATAAACTACATGCAACTGAAAAAAATAACAGAAGTCTGATAGATAATATCTAAGTCTCAAACAACAAAAATGATAATGAATCGTTTTATATGTTCTAAGAAAGAATCCAAACATGATACACTATAATAAAATACAAGTACAATAGTATTATAGAATAGAAATAGAACTCATAAGTATCACAATCCTCTGCTTGGTCCCATGACTTCTTGCTCCTAAGCTGTAATCAAGTACCTCTATAAGGGATCTTTCCCTTGTCTACACCTTCAATCATATAATCTATTTGGTTCCAAAATCATGACCCAAATAGGGTGTGAGACTAATCCCTGTAGGCGACCACCAAATATTTGTGCCTGACATCCAGTTAATTTATTCAATAGTAGTGAAGGAAAATATTAACCAATAATTACTTAGGTGAAATATTCATTTATTCTGTTTATCTTATTTATCGGTTCAAATTCATTGATGTGATAGTATCTCAATTTTCGTCTTCATCCTATCAATCCACTGTTTCGAGGAAAAAATAGTAGATGCCTCAAAAGATCATATAGATAAACCAGTTAAGACTGAATCCAAACTTGTGCTTCGTCTTGGTAGACATGTCATAAGTCATCCCATATCAATTAACATGTTCCGTAAACAACTGTCTCGAAGTCTGACCTGGGCCCATCAACCTCTCGTGCCAATGTAACTGTCAACTAGTTACATAACCATTAGCATTTAATCATATTAGTATTTCATCATTTAATCATTTGTTCAGCTTCCAATAGAGCCCGTTCTATGTGTCCTTCAATGGGACAAAGATTCTTTCGGCATTTATAAAGAAGACTCAATGAGCCTGACCACCATAATTTTTTCTTTCTCATGGACATTTGGTGTTTAAACACTTCATTCCATCCATTTACTTTTAAATAGGAAAAAGGTTCACCAAAGTTAAACAAGGTGTAATTAGTCACATGTTCCTGACCTTGTCTTTTAACTAAGACTGTGGTTCGCCCATGGCTAATTACCTATTTTAATCATCTATAATTTCATTTTAAAAATGACACATGTGAATAAAATTATCTCATGGATTTAAACATAACAACCCATGTGAGAATTTCATATATCAAAATATAATTCTAATCAATCCCGTAAAGGGAAAAATTCAAACGCCTCAAAGGCGTTCTTTCCAATGACCATCAATGAGAAACACACCCACATGGTGTCCCTAAATAAAAAAAAATTCAATAACATTATTCAATTTCATATAAATAAATACTTAAGAATAATTAGGCTTCAACATGTTTCATTTCTAGAGAAAAACAATACCCAAAAATGGTCTCATACCATTTTGGTACTATATAATCAACTCAAATTTTAACAAAAGGCACAAGAACACCTACCTTGATGTTGTATAACTTATATAAACCACCATTATCCCTTGAATCAACCAATAAGGGCATAGTTATAAGAAAGGAGGTAAATCATTCAACCGTGAATAACTTTTTCAAGGGATGAAATGAATAAATAACGACTCAAGGAGAAGAAAAATCTTAGCGAGAGGAATCCAACAAGAGTGATGGCACTTGATTCGGGTTCCGAATGACAAAACAGGAGATGGAAATGTTCTTGTGGATCTTTCTTCTTCACCTGGTGGCTTCTCTATCCAGAAGAAGAGAAATCGAGGCTACTTCCCATTTTAATCTGAATTATTGTACTACATAGTGTGTAAATCCATATACATGGTATGTATATCATTCTACAAATCATAACTTCAACGACTTACCTTACATGTCCTGCATCGACATTGCTGACATGATTACATCGAGTGTACTAAAGAGTACACGGTGTGTAGTGGATTTATCTTCTCTCCCAGACCAAAAATCTCACACATTGTGTATCTTTATCCTACACAGCGTGTACATAGATGTATATGGAATGTTCTAAAAAACATAACATTTTTCCAATTTTCATTGTTTTCTAAATAAAAACTCAAAAGAAAAGAAAAATGAAGAAATAATACCTCATAAGAAGAACTGGGTTCTTACAAACTTCCCCCCTTAAATCAATTTTTCCCTGAATTGACCTTCCAAGATTGGTGAAATAAAATATGAGAATATATTTGGACACTGAGAGCGTACGTCAGCATAACTCTCCCATATCTTGTTATGTACTCGTTCATTCTTCTATAACCCATACAATAGGAATTGTCCGGCCTTGGCGAACTAGCATGCTCCTATTTACTATATGAATCAGATGATCCTCAAAGGATGAATCAACAAGGAGCTCAACCTCCCCTGGATGAAAAATGTTAGGCATGTCTGAGTGATAGTGGAGCGACTGAGATATGTGGAAGATGTCATGCATGGCATAGTACCTTTGAGGCAATAATAACTGATAGGAAATTGACCAGACTCATTCCTGAATTTCAAACGGTCTGACATATCATTGTAAAAGATTACACATTATCCTGATCCTCTTGTGTTCCAACCTCAGTGCAACGCGTAATAAAACTCTATCCCCAACATCGAACTCCAAATTTCATCTATGGTGATCAAGATAAGATTTCTAATGACACTGCATAGTATTCATCCATCTCTAAATCAAGTGAAGATTATTAGTAGTCTCTTTTATAAGACGTGGTCCCAGCAAAGCTACCTCTCCTACCTTCAGGAAACACTGGAGTGATTTGCATGGCCTACCGTAAAAAGCATCATATAGAACCATCTAAATAGTATACTGGAAGCTATTATTATAGCTAAAATCAACTAGGGGTTTATGTTTCTCCCATGATCCCCCAACGTCTAGGAAACCTACACACAAAAAGTCCTCCACCACCTAAATTCTGTTCTCTGATTGGACATCTATCATAGGGTAGTAAGATGTGATAAAAATCATTTATGTACCCAACAACCTCATATTGATCTTCTAGAAATGAGATGTAAAGAGGGCATCTCTATCTGAAGTGATAGAACGAGGAACCCCATGAAGTCCTACCACCTCTCGAAAATAATGCTTCCTGAGCTCATCAACACCAAATGTATCCTTGATCGTCAATAAGTGAGCGACCTTCGAAAGCATGTCTACTACAACCCACATATCATTGTTTCCTCTAGGTGACATTGGAAACCCCGTTACAAAATCCATAGTGTCATCATCCCATTTCCATTCAGGAATTGGAAGCTGTTGTAAAAGTATATTCGGCAATTGATGTTCCACTTTCACCTTTTGATAGGTGAAACACCACATAACAAAACCAGCTACAAATTGCTTCATACCCATCCACGTGTAGTAATATCACAATTCACGGTACTTCATGGAGACTCTGGGATGTACTTACCAAGATGAACCATGAAACTCTCACATCATCTCCTCACATATATCCCCCAAAACCCACACACATCCATGGACATAGAGAACTTCATATTTTACTATCATCTATCCAGGAGGAGGGTCCTCACCTGACACACTATCTCATAGAACTAGCCCTTACGTATCAGCTAGCTTCCTTATCCTCACTTTTTCCAATAAGGTAGATATAATAGCCAATGATGAAAGATAAGTTAGTCCCCAAATATTTTGAACATCTAAATGCATCTTATAAAACAATGCCATCAGCTTCCACTCACCATTGGCCTATCACACTGCCTATATATGAGTCCTCCTGATCAGTGCCTCATCCACTGCATTGCCTTTTCCTGGCGTATAGGCAAGCTGAATGTCAAATGACTGAAGGTATTCCATCCACTGTCGTTGTCTCATATTCAAATCACACTGATTAGTGTTTTATTTGAGACTTTTTTGTCCATTTACAACAAAAATTCTCCCCAATAAAGAATGTCTTCAACAACGCAATGCATGAATAACTACAGCCCACTCGAGATCGTGCAACGTGTAATTTATCTCATTTGGCCTCAACTACCGAGACCCATATGAAAAAACTAAATCTATATGCATAAGAACTCCCCCACAGCCCAATACCTAATGAATCATAGTACCCAGTGTAACTCTTTCTCAGATCAAAAAATATCAGTATCAAGGATGAAGTAAAATATCCCTTCAACTTCTGAAAGGCTTCATCCCAAGAATCTGACAATTCAAAAATCACCCCTTTCAAAGTCAATCCTGTCATCGGTGATGCTAATAATGATTATTCTAGTATAAAATGCCTATAGTAACTAGCTAGCCCAAAGAAACACTGCACCTCAAAAACATTTTTGGTCTCCTCCCATGTTCGTACAACACTTTCCTTCTCTAGTTCCACTAATACTCTAGTCTTTGAGATGATGTGGACTAGGAAGTAAATCTGATCCATCTCGAAGTGGAATTTTGTGATCTTAACATATAACTGATGCTCTCTCAGTGTATTCAATCCAATCTCAATGTGTTTGGATGTTTGTGTCCATTCTGAGAATACACCAAGACATCTTCCATGAAAACCATCAAAAATGAATCTTGGTAAGGATGGAAGACTCGGTTCAATAGCGCTATAAACGATGCAGGAGCATTTGTGAGACTGAAAGGCATATACAAGTACTCATAGAGACCCTAATTACAATGAAAGGTTGTATGAGGAATGTTTACAAGTCTATGACGTAACTAGTGATATCCAGACATCAATTCAATTTTCGAGAACACTTGAACTTTTCTAAGCTAACCAAACAAGTCATCAATCCATTGAAAGGGAAATCGGTTTTTAACGATTAACTAGTTTAGCTTCTAAAAGTCGACGCATATCCTTAGGTTTCCATCTTCATTTATCGCAAAAAGGATTGATGAACCCCCGAGAGAAATACTTGGTCAGGTAAAACCCTTTACTTAAAGATCTTCTAACTACCTATTGATCTCTTTCAGCTCCATCGTAGCCATCCGGTAAGGAAGAATTTATACTGGTGCATCTCCAAGCACTAGATCGATAGTGAACTCCAACTATAAGGTCCTAACCGTAAACAATACATAATAATGAGGTAATTAATGAATTAACATTGATGATATTTTAATGTTGATAGTTTTATAGAATTAATCCCTAACTATTAGATTAATGCTCAAATATTACAAAGTAGACACTTCTACTAAGTATCCATTTTTTCATAAAAAAAATTCATAAAAGAAAACAATAATTGTTTTCGAGATACAAATCTTATTGAATTTTTCCTTTCCTTAATCCTTCCTTATACCCTGTGAAAAACATTTCAAAAACATTGGATGAGCATAAAAAGATCAGTAAGGGTTATAAACGAAATATATAAATCATTATTCCATCAATAAATACAAAACATAAGCACTTTTATAATCCTCAAAAAATGATTTGATTTATCAATAACACATAGAAATCATAAATTAGATAGGTAACTTGTGGCATCCATAACATACTTACATTGTAGATTTTATAGCTACGTAGGGAGTTATGTCTGGAAAACCCATCACCATATATTCCCTAAATCTTTTATGATAAATAATATTGTTTACCTCCCTCACATTACCAAATTAATTGGAGGGCTATCTCAGGCTCACCTGCCCAAGGTTTATCACAAAACCACTCATATTCCTAAACAATTCCCAACAACCCTAACATAATCATAACACATAAAATAATCATAAAAGGAATATTATATTTCCACATTGCAAAAAAATATAACATTTCAATATATTGACATAATAAAACCATTAGAAAACCCATTTTCAATACCAAAATACTTAAAAATAGTATATGGTATTTATTTTACATTTAAAAACATTATTCCTTTTTTAGGAAGCCAAATATGAAATAATGCTCGTGGCGACGGAAAGGTCACTGTCACTATGTACGTTAAAAATAAATATTCTGTCTGTCTTTAATAAAACTCTACATAGAAAAATATTTCCCTTGAATAAAACTAAAAATTCAAAGGGGTTTATACACCATATAAAATCCAGTCATGTATAAATCAAAATATTCTTTGATGAACGGATATTGACACAAAGTCTCTTACCTCATGTCTAACTTGACTCATTCTTTCTTTAATCTCCTAAATAATAAAGTACTGTTATTTTATACTTGATTCAGAACCATTTCCAAATTATTATTATCTTTATATCACTTATTACCACATAATAATCATTACATAATCATTTAAGTGAGTAACTTTCATTTTGTGGATCTTTGTTACTTGAGTAAAAAATGAACTTCTTATAATTACAAGTTGTCCATGTAGTCAAAATTACATTTTCTCTAGAATAATTTTAATGATTTAGATATCATATATATAACATATATGCATTATATATATATATATATTCATAATACTACCTCACATTTGGAGATAAGAAATGAAATGAAGAATTCGTGGAGATGATAATCCATACGTATGCATGAACGCTACTTTAATTTTTATTTTGTATTTAATGGAATGAAAACTTCCTGATACATTGGTATATTATAATTAAATTATAATATCATATATAATTTCATTAACACCAACCTTTATACATTCCTCATATGGAATTAATGAGTTATGTCACTTTGTGGGGGCGATAGTCCTCACTTCCTCAAATGAAATTATTGTATTTACCCTATGTGTAAATCATAAAGGTATACTATAAATGAAAAATACAGAAAAATAAAAAAAATATGAATATAATATATATCACATATAAATACAGTTCAATCATAATGGCGACCATGAGAGGCGATTGGAGATAATTTAAGAATCATCATTTCGTGAGGAAGTAGTTCGCCGTCCACAGAAACAGTATGTCCGTATCCATTAGATGGAGTTGTGTAGAATTTTAGTTTGAATACTTCTCATAAAAAAACTAGATTTTTTTACATAATTACATTCTTATAAAATAATGGAATGAAGATATTTTAGGGGTTTGGGGAAGGAAAATGAAATAAAATAACTTGAGAAAATATGTAACTCTAAATCGGGTACCTCCCTTTAGTTTGAACCAAAAGGCTTTCTAGAATTTCCTTCTACCAATGGGATGTATTATAGGTGGAATTTAGGGATGTTGGGAGAATATTAGAGAAGATTTTGGATGAGCCAAAGGGGATTGGGAGGTGTCATTAATGGGTTAGATGTGGTGTCCATTTATAAGAGGGAGGGAGGGAACTTTAGGAATGTTTGAAAGTATTATTTTATTATAAAAACAGAATTTTGTTTTCAAAAGGTCCACAACTTATTAAATTCAAATATAAGATAAATATATGTCGATATAAAATCATCCAATATGAATTGGATAGGTTTTGGGTATTTTTTAATCCCTATCATTTTTATTTAACACTTTGTTACCTTATTTATCTTTTATCATTTCTTCTTATATATTCATAATGTATAGTTAATATAATAAAAATAAAAATAAAAGAAACCCAAAATGGATCCGTAATTACATTTGTAACATTATATAAGTCATTTTTCTGAACATTAGATTTTTAAGACTATTTTATCATTTAATAAACTATTAATTTTTTTTAAAAACCAATTATGTAAATTTTTAAACTACTCATACAAAGACATTTAATGAAATCCATAACAACTTCATCAATTCAAACAACCATTGTTAATTCAAAAAAAAGAAGTCATAATTATCTCTAAATTTTTTTGATGGCATAAAAAGTATCAAAAAAAATTATATGAATATTTATAATCTCATTTATTTAAATCTTTCATTAATTAAGTAATAGCTTCATCACCATTGTGTCATATTTAAATTTTTTTTAATGTATAAAAATTAAAAATAGAATACCATAAATAAGTAAATATTTTATTATTTATTATTAATATTTATAGTTGAAAATATAACTTATATAACCCCATATAAATGTTTTTTACTAAAATATTTATGTTTATGTTACATTTTCCTAAACTTTAAATTAATTTTTATAAAATGTTATTTTCACTTACAAGTGGCTCTATGGGGTCCCAAAATCCACCCAAGTATTCCGATGGTCTAAAATGTATCATCAAATATGATTAGGACAGGTGTTAGGGTAATTTAACATTGTTGTAATATTATTTGATTGCCTTTATTTACCAGATTTACCTTTTTACCAAGGTAAATAAAATATATACCAAAGTTACTATTCATAATGAATAGAAATAAAAGATACCTATTTACACAATTTTAACTTCATGATTCCAAATATGGAATATATTTTTACAAATTCAAAACACAGAAGTTATAGAAATTAATTTAAATTTAATTCATGTTGTTAAAATCAAAATGCGTGTTTTTAAGAAATAATAACTATCAAAACATTGACGCTTGCCTATGTCCAATTTAAAGGTGAAATTGCTTCCATTGTCCAAAATTGGATTAAATGATAAAAACATAATCCAATTACACTTTAACCCAAATTAGAAGGATAATTTAACTATATAAATAAATCAGATGATTAGACAGTTTTGGCATAAAATGCAGTATTTTTGACTATTCATCAAATAATGAGAATTATCACAAAAATACAAAATATTTACCCAAAGTAAATTTTTATATCCCTCTTAAAATGATTTTTTTTGTTAAATGCAACATATAAAAGTGACAGAAACTAGATTTAATAGGGGTTATCCATTAAAAGGTGGTAAAACTAACTTCTAAATAATATTGTAGTATTTTATACTTAATATTGGATTCGTTCTTATCTTAATCATCTAAATTTTATTGGGAAAATGTAAAAAACCTTAACAGACACGTATAATCATATTGTATTTAGTTCTGTTCATTCCCACCAATACAATGGTTAGGCATTAACTACAATTAATAAAATTTTATTTTTTAGTATGACTCTTCCTTGTGTGCAACATGAGATTTCAGAGAAACCCATTATTACATGTCAGGTATTCCATCAAATATAGAATATCCTTTAATTTAAAATTAATATTTAATTCCCAAATACTAATAAATTTGAAAATGATATATCCTTTATTTACCCAAGATGTTACATCCTTCTTCCCTTTTAAAAATTCTGACCTCACAATTTTTAATCACTTATCAAATTAGTGGGGGTATTTATCACTCATAGTACTCTCAGATACCCATGTTGCCTCTCTAAAATTATGGTTTTTCCACAAAACCATAACGTGAGGAATTACCTTATTCCGCAACACATGCTCTCTTTGGTCGTTTATTAGGACTAGTTGTTCCCCATAAATGAGATTCTCTTCCAACGGAACTACTCCTGGACTCAAAATATGATATAGATCTGGAATATACATTCTCAACATAGATACATGAAAAAAATTGTGTACCCAGGATAAAAATTGAGGTAAATCCACTATGTGCCCAACTGCTCCAACACTCTCCTGGATTTCATTGGGTCCAATGAACCTCAGACTCAGCTTTCCCTTCTCTCCAAAACGCATCACACTTTTACATAGAAAAACATTGATATATACATGATCACCTTCCTCAAAATAAATATTCTACCTTCGGTTATCCGTATAACTTTTTTACCTTCTCTGAGAAATTATCATTTTCTTCAGAATCAATTGAACTTTTTCTATAGTTTCTTCTACCAATTATAGTCCCCTCAACTTCCTTTCACCAACATCATCCAAAAATGCTGGAGTTCGACACCAGTTTCCATATAATGACACAAATGGAGTCATCGGTATACTTGAATTAAAATAGTAATTTTAAGAAAATCCAACCAAAGAAATATGTTTGTCCCAACATTCATGGTAATCCATTGGGAAATCACATAGCATATCTTCCAATGTATGAATTGTTCATTCTAACTACCCATCTGATTGAAGATGAAAAAATTTACTAAAATTTAGTTCAGTACACAATGAATTCTGAAGGCCTTTACAAAATTTAGAAGTGAACATTGGATGAAAATCATATACAATTGAGAGGGGAACTCTGTAAAAGTAGAACTTCTCTATAACATACTACCGAGAAAGTTGAACTACAGACAGAATAAATTATGAATTTGAGTGGTTTTAAAGTATATTTAGAATATATTTTTACCATTTAAGAAAATTTTAGTCATTAGACTTAATTTCACAATTAAACCGGATATAAACAAGTATCAATCATTTGATAGTTATTATTTCTTAAAAACACGATTTGTTTTGACAACGGGAATTAATTTTAAATTATTTTCTGCCACTTCTGTGTTTTGAATTTGGAAAAATGGATTCCATATTTGGAATCAGGATGTCCAAATTTTGTAAATAGGTAACTTTCATTTTTAGACATTTTGAATAATTACTTCGGTAAATATTTTATTTACCATGGTTAAAGGGTAAATCTAGTAAATAAGGGTAAAAAATAATATTATAATAATAATAAATTACCCTCAAACATGTCCTAACATTATTTTTGGATACATGTCTAACTGTGGGCATCTTCGGGTCGATTTGGGGACCCCATGGATCCACTTGTAGGTGATAGGGACACATTATATTAATTAAGTTAAAGTTAATACAAAAAATGACCTAAGCATATATCTTTTAGAAAAACAATTTTTAAATAGGATTATATATGTTTTATTTTCTATTATAAATATTAATTAAAAAGATAAAAAGATTTCCAACATAATGGTATTTTATTTATAATTTTTATATATTAAATAAATCAATTTATTTATGACACATTGATGATGCAGTAATTACCGTATTAATGAAATATTAAGATAATTGATCTTATAAATACCCAAATTAATGTAATTTGAGACTTTTTATAAATTAATATAATTCTCTAGGTTACTATGACATATTATTATTGTTTATATAAATTGTTTTCGAAGTATTTACGCTTTTATAAATTTATCAAGAACAAAATACCCAATATGGTCAAAATTGACATAAAAGAGTTTTAATAAAAATATTGTATTATTAATTTATATTAAATTCCTAAAAATATAACATTAGGCCAAGAGACTTATATAATGATAGGTGTATCATTAATGGACCACTTTTGGGGTCTCTTGGAGGTATATATTATGTTTATTAACTATATAATATAAAAATACAAAGTGACATGGTAAGTGTCAAACAAATTAACTATGAGTTAAATCTAATAGATAAGGTTAATATATTGACCCAAACCTATATAAGTTCTATTGTTTGAGTTTTTTTCGACCCATCCCCACCTTAAACTTTAAATAATTCACTTTGGAGACACTAGAAACCGAATATTAATTTATTATTAAATAATATTTCTAGATTTTTCTTAAGGTGCCCCTCCTCCCCCTTATAAAAAGGCACAATTTCTAACCAATTATTCACACATTCAAAGCCTTTTTGTTCATCCAAACCCTGAAAAAATACTCTCTCAACTTCCCTCACATCAACCAACAGGTCTTAGTTCGATCAGAAAACCAACCAAAGGAGCCTTTTTGATCAAATCAAAAGAAAGAACCCGAAGAAGAGGTATTGTTTTCACCACCCTCTTTTAAGTTCCTTTCTTCTTCAACTTCTTCTTTATTTGTTATTCCCATTATAAAATAATAACTATAGCATCTCCTATATACTGTGATATTATTATAATTATGGTACAACCATATTCCGTATTCTATCCATCCTTTGAATTACATGTAACCATACGTGCTTACGTACGGTTTACCATCTCCACGTCATGGTGTAATTGTTATTCTATATTTTTTTATTTGGATGGGTATCATAATGATGTGTAATGCATGTAAATAATAAATATAACATTATAATTGTTCTGTATATATGATATACCATTCAATTATATATTATTTTAATATCAAAAGGATGATATTTTCGCTCGTGTGTACGTACGGACTACCGACTCCAAGAAGGCGATGAGATTCATCCCCCATCGTATCCATTCCAGACTAATTCTCATTTGATGACTAAAAGTAATGTTTAAGAAATTTATATCATTCTGGATATGAATAAGATACAACCTATCCATAACAAACATGACTTATGTAACAAAAAATATAAAATAAAACAAGTAAGTTAACACCCGAAATGGCGATAATACTAAAGTATTATTAATAAAGCATTATTAGAAGATCATATATGATATCATAATTATATATATTGTTTTTGTATAATTTAATAACAATGATTTAACTATTATAAAGGAGGTTAACATACCATCAACTAAGGAAAAGTAAAAGGTAAGTGCTATTTTACATTCTCTTCATTATCCGAGGTTGTTTATACGTAATTATCTACTGGGACATCATTATCATCCACATCCATTTCTCTTAAAAATATATTTCAAAACATTTTTTCTATTTTACAGAATATGGGTTAAAGTTATTTATACCCGTTTCTGACTTTTTATAAGATTTTGATAAAGAAATCATTCCGTCATTTTCCAAACAAGGTCCTTTTTATCCTTTTCGACAGAATTAAGTTATGAAAGAATTTTTTTAACTTATTCGGCAGGTACATATATTTTCCTCTGTTATAAAATCTCAGAATCTCACCTTACAATCTTATAAAGATATTTTCAAAGTAAGTGTTTTATTTTATAATTATGTGACTTTTAAATGATTTCAAAATATAGATATTTCTCTAAAATAGTTTTGATTTCATCTATGTCATCATCCTTTGGTGGATTTTATGCTTATTTGAAGTTGATTTATTATGATACAAAACATCCATATTGTATTGAAGGTTTCATTATATGTTTGATTGGGAATGTGTTATTTTTATACCATTCATGGTTTATGGTGAAAGTATTGACATTTCGTATGCTAGTTGTAATACGAATATTTATGTTATGTTGAAATCTATTCATATGAGGAATGCATAGGACTTAATAAGTGACGGGTGGAGCCCGTTATAGCTCATAGATGCATCGGTACATCTCATGAGACAAACTAGTGTCTTGGTAAAAGGCCTTGACAAACTCTAATTTGTAGTCTTGGCACGAGGCCTTGGCTATGTGGTAATGATAGTCTGGCATTATGCATTCCATCATCATGAAAGTGGTTATTGATATTGAATGTGATTATTCAACTAGTAGAATATCCATGAGAATAAGTAAATGTCATTATTTCATTTTATCTTTTCCATATTATTCTGAAGTTAAAGTTTAAAAGGCTTTTGTTTTAGCTATACATTTCCTTAAATTTTTATGTTTATTTATGAATGTTTCCAATATATTGTTATCCTTACTAATCATCTGAGCTCACCCATTTCAATGATTTATTTTTACCAGGATGTGAGGAAGTAATTAATGAATGACCAGTAGGGATAATATGAGGGGATATAAAGACAATATGTTCTTTTAGTAGTTTTTCACTTTATGATGTAATGTAAACATTATGAATTTATCTAGTTATTCCAAGTCTACTAAACTAATCGGTCTTTTGAGAATTGATCATTCTTGTGATCATGCCAATGTCATGTAACAATGCACTGACTCTGGGAAACTGGGGTCGGGGCATTACAGTTGGTATCAGAGAAAGTTTATTACAATCCTTAAAAGCTAGATTTAGGTAAACTCATATTAGAGCACATAGACCTTTGATAGACATGGAAGATTACTATAGAGTAGCTTCCTAGAATTTTGGTATTGTAGAAATATTGTGAGTTTTCTGAGCAATACTTCCCTGTCGGGATACGAGCAGGTAGAGGTGGATCTGGTACAGATATACCTAGGGGTAAAACCATAAAACACCGCTTTGAGCTAGACTCGAATGGGAACTGGTGCACGACAACGGGCCTTGCTGCACTCTTGGTTACGAAACTCCTAGGGGTTATGCTTAGGATAATTATCATTTTCATTATAAACCATTATGAAGGGTTTATGAGTATATAATTCCTCAAAGAAATTTTTTTATGATTATGGATTATATCCATAAACTGTTCACTTTATGTTAAGTATTTTACAAGTATGGAATTATGTATTTTGATTCATAAATTCATCTAATTTATGCCATTGTTTAGAAATGGTGCCCAGTGGAAAAAATGGAAACTGTATCAATGCACACACTCCATGTTATTGAGCAACGTATTGTTTTCAACAATACATAATAATGTTATTTAAAGGGGGAGATTATTGAAAATAATACTCTATCTCTTTATGATAATTTTGATGCTCACAAATACCCTTAATTATTTTCTAATGATTTTAATTTAGTATTCTGCATGACTTTATTAATTTATTTTACTCTTTAAATAACGAGAATTTATTACTTATTCGGAATCTCCTTTAAGCGCGTCCTAGAATCACTGTTCATACCTTACTTATTCAGAATCTACTTTATGCGCGTCCTGGAATCACTATTCATACCCTATGTTGATAAACGTATTGTAAGGATGAAAAGTGTGTATAATTTTTGAGATAAGAGAAATGTATGGTTAAACAACCATAGGGTTTCAGCAATGTATGAAAGAAGAACTTTACATTAGGAAGGAACCTTACGTTTTGGTTAGCAGCAAATTATAGTAGGAGAACCGTATGTAGGTACTAAACGTACGTTTGTTTCTCAAAAGTATGGTTCATCAACCTTACTTTTATGAACAACCATACGTTCTTGGAAAGTATGGATTAAGTAAATGTATGGATCTTTTACCATACATTTGAGTTTTGAAGAAAAATTATGGATGATCAACCCTACGTTTATGATCAACCTTACATTATGAACCTTATGTTTGAAGACTACGTTATCAACCCTACGTTTGGAGGCCACATCATCAACCTTACGTTTTCCATTAGATTGATTTGAAAGATGATATTTTTATGCAATTATCAGAAAGCTGATTATTGGGAGGATTTCAAGCCGAATTTAAAGACGTTTTTAAAGTACGACTTTGACTGATTCAAAGCCCTTTATTATTAGATTAAAGATCGAATTAAAACAAGATTTTTATACCGAGTCTTCAGGGAAGTTACGACTATTCTGTAAGTTCAAATTTTTGAATATCGCGAATCAAAAGGCGACTTTTGTGGATCTAAATGTGCATGCTATATTCTAAGCTTTATTATATATGTTCTCCCAAAAAAATTACCATATACATGGGAGATTGGTGATCAATCTTTATTAAAAAAACGAAGTGGAAAATAGAGACTGTAGAAAATCACGTTGATCTGCTGATTCAAGAAGGAGCGTCAAAGCTCTATTCATTTAAGAAGAAGAATGAACTCGATATAAGATTCACTTGTTCTACATCGAATATCTACTGTGGATCTACTACTGCTGAATTTTTGAACTATATCTTTATATCTATTGCAACTGGACCGACTCAAAACTGCTTCAACTTGAAAATCAATATTTATAGAGAAGACGATCCATCTACTATCAATTGAATTTTGTTGCAATTGTGGATATCATATGAAAAATATTCTTTCTGAAATTCTTTTTATTCTTGAGTAACCAGCTTCTCATTATAAGTTGTGTAGGTTCATGTTTGAACCAGAAGTCTTCGTTTTTCCTTGGATTGAAAAGGTCTCAACTGCCTGCATTCAGTTATGGACTGGTCTATTGAAACGAGGACCAGAGAGTTAAAATCACCAATCTCGTGGAGTTGAGCATTGGTGGAGTGGACTAGGAGCCTTATGTTCATCGAACCACTATACATCTTAGTGTCCCTACTTTTATTTATTTTCGATGCATGATCAAATCTGATAAAGCATATAAGATATAACTTGTTCAATTAAAGAGTTAACGAAAAAATCTGAATGACACAATTCACCCCCCTCTTGTGTATAATCTATATATTCAAGATCCACCAATTGGTATCAATGGAGGAGCATCTGATAGATACTTAGCACGCTATAAGCATTTAAAGATTACCACAGAGCATCATGACTGACACAAGAGAAGGGATGTCAATGGTCAGAGCACCATATTTCAATGGAGACAACTATGGATGCTAAAAACCACGCATGATAATATATCTGAAAAACCTCGGTTATAAAGTCTATTCAAATATTCTGACTCCTTATGAAATACCTGAAAATCCTAAGACATGGAGTGCTACTACAGAGGTAGAGTATGATATGAACTCGAGGGCTATGAATGCAATCATCTGCGGTCTAGGATAGATGAATTTAACATAGTATCTCAGTGGACAACAGCATATGAGATGTGGAAAACAATAGCTGTGGCATATGAAGGAACAAAAAATGTGAGAAAAATGAGATATGAAACTGCAAAACTGAAATTTGATACCTTCAGAATGTTTGAAGGAGAAATAATTACCCAAATGAATGGGAGATTGACAGAAATTGTCAACAATATAACAGCTCTAGGAGAACCTATCAAGTAGGCTGATCAAACATTAAATGTACTGAGGGTACTTCTTACTCGATGGAACGGTATCTCTACTGCAATCAGACAATCAACACCTATCAAAAATCTAACCATGAGAGAGCTGATTGGTACAGTGATGATGTATGAAGCTGAAATGCATGATGATGCTAATGAACATAATGTGATCATCAAAAGAGAAGATACTTCCTTGAAAGTAACTTCACAACAAACGAATAGAAACCTAAAGAACAGAGAAGTCAAAGCTAAATCAAAGAGCTCGAACTCATCAAAATCAGATGAAGAGCTGGCTCAGCTAGCTAGGAAATTTAGAAAGTTCTACAACAAGAAAAGAAGCTTCAAAAAATCTTTCAACAGAGATGATAAAAAATTAAGATTCTATGAATGAAAGAAGATGGGATATATTAGACCATATTTCCCAAAATTAAAGGATGCAATGAAGAATAAATTCTTCAAAAGAAATGATTATGAGAAGAAATACAAGAAAGCTATCAAAGCCACTTGTGTGTATCTGAAAACTCTAGTAGCTCCCCTGAATCAAGCTTAGAGAAAGAAGACGTCAATCTAAAAGAAAACATGTTTTTTATGGTAGAAACCGATGAGGTACACTCATATTACTCCTCAGACTCAAATAGTGAATCAAATTCTGAATCAAGCCTCACAAATGAAAAACTTGTAGCCTACTGCAATATGCTTGAAGAAAAATATGACTCACTGTTTAACAAACATAAGTCACTAAAGAACAAAAATAAAGTTGTTTCAGATGAAAGATATACAATACTAAAACAACATAAGGAATTAAATGATAAATAAAATTATATTAACACTAACTATATTAATTTTTAATCAAGAATAAAAACATTGTACGCTGAAGTAGAATCTTACCAACATGCTGCATTGGTTTTTACAAAAGGAGAGAATTCATGAAGTGAAATTCTTGGAAAAATTGTCGTTAAAAAGGAGAGATTTGGAATTTGCAGTAAAGAAGAAAAACCTAAGCTATATAAATATTATTTGGTTCCCAGTTCTAAAAAGGTTAATTGTAACTTTTGTGGGAGAAAAGGACAAATAGCTAAAAACTGTTTCTTAAGACAGCCCTAGATTTGTGGTATTAAGAAATCCTATGTTTCAAAAGACTTATATGACTTAGATGATTTTAAAAGAACAAAGAAAATCTGGATACCCATATCATTGCTAGCTAACACCCCTTGACCCAACAAAATATGGGTACCAAAGCAATTTGTTTGAATGTCTTTGCAGATAACAGGCCACCAGATAAGAAAAGATATATAGTACATGGATAGTGGCTGCTCAAGGAATATGAGTGGAAAATCATTGAATTTTTCTTCACTCGCTCAAAAGGAAGGAGGAATTTTCACATTTGGTGACAATGCCAAAGGAAAAAAGAATTGGCATTGGAACTATTGGAGATCCAAAAATAGTCTCAATCAACAAAGTACATTATGTACAAGGATTATAACACAATATGATAAGTATCTCTCAACTTTGTGATGATAGATATAGTGTTGACTTTACTAACAATTATTGTACTATTTATAAAGATAAACTCTTTAAATTTAAACCATCAAGAACTGAAAATGTCTATACTTGGGATTTAAATTCCTTGTGTAAACAACAAGTAAACTGATTGACTACAAAATTAAATGAATCTTGGATCTGGTATAGGAGACTTGAACATTTCAATATATATGTTTTAAATAAGTTATCTATGAAAAATTTACTTTCTAATTTACCTAGTCTCAAATTTGAAAGTGACCGATTTTGTGATGCATGTCAACTTGGCAAGAAACACAAATCATCCTTCAAATATGTTAATAAAGTTGCTACATCTAAACCTCTAGAACTTATTCATATGGATTTGGTTGGACCCTCAGGAGTAGAAAGATTACCTGGTAAATTATATGTATATGATTTAGTTGATGATTATTCAAGATTTACATGGATTTTCTTTCTGAAATTTAAAAATGAAGCTTATACTTTATTTGAAAGTTTCTACAAATCTGTTCAAAATGAAAAAGGTTTTAATAAAATATCTTGAGAAGTGATCATGGTAGAGAATTTGAGAATCAGGAATTTAATTACTTTTGCTAAAACATGGGTATTAAACAAACCATTTCTACACAAATAACACCTCAACAGAATGGGATTGTATAAAGGAGAAATAAAACAATTCAAGAAATGGATAGAACTATGTTAAATGAATATAGCCTACCTATATATTTTTGGGCAGAAGCTGTGAATACAGATTGCTATATAATTAATAGAGTTTTAATTAGACCTTTTTTGAAAAAGACACCCTATGAAATATGGAATAACAGAAAACCTAAAGTAAATTACTTTAAAGTTTTTGGATGCAAGGTTTACATCTTGAACACCAAAGATAATCTTGGTAAGTTTGATCCAAAATCTGATGAAGGTATTTTCTTAGGATATTGTGCTACCTCCAAAGCTTATAGAGTCTATAATAAGACGTCAAGGATTGTTGAAGAATCACTTAATGTGGGATTTGATGAATTGGATCCCTTTGAGAAAATGACAGATCAAATGGATGAACTTGACTCTAATAATAACATGATACTTGAGAACTTAAGAATGATTTTGAAAATGATATAAAAGAAATTCAGTCCAGTTCAGAGGAACATGATACTGAAGAACCTTTAAATGTTTTGCCTAGATAGTCTAGAACCCTAAAGAATCTCCTTTAGAAACTGTGATTGGTGACTTAGATACAAGAACTCAAACTAGAAGAAACTTTGGAAACCTAGTGGAATTCTCTTCCTTCTTATCTCAAAAAGGACCCAAGACTATATAAGAAGCTTTAGATAATGAAATATGGGTAATAGTAATTCATGATGAATTAAACCAATTTAAAAGATATGATGTTTCAGAATTTGTGGAAAGTCCTAAGAATTTTCCAGTAATAGGAACCAAATGGGTCTTTAGAAATAAACAGGATGACCAAGGCACAATAACTAGAAATAAATCAAGATTAGTAGCTAAAGGATACAATCAAGAAGAAGGAATAGATTTTGATGAGACTTTTACAACTGTAGCTAGGTTAGAAGCCATTATAATCCTTTTAGCCTATGCATCTTATATGAATTTTATATTATTTCAGATGCATGTTAAATCTTCCTTTTTAAATGGTTATTTAATGGAGGAAGTTTATGTTGAACAACCTCCTGGTTTTGAAAAGTCTCAAAAACTAGATTCTATTTTTAAACTTACAAAAGCTCCTTATGTCCTTAAACAAGCACCTAGAGCTTGGTATGAAAGATTACATTCTTTTCTTTTGAAAAATGAATTTACTGTTGGAATGGAAGACCCAACACTCATTATGAAAACTATAAAAAATAATTTTTTATTAGTTCAAATATATGTTGATGATGTAATTTTTGGATCAACTAATAAAACCCTTTATCATGAGTTTTCAGAGTTAATGCAAAAATAATTTTAAATGAGTTTGATGGGAGAACTAAATTTCATCTTAGGACTTCAAATTTATCAAAAATATTTTGGAAATGTTTTGAATCAAAGCAAATATATTACTGATTTACTTAAGAAATTTGGACGTGAAAACATCAAGACATTTACAACTCCTATGTGTACTAATATAAAACATGATTTGGATGAAACTGGAAAATCAGTTGAAAACAAGTTATATAGAGGTATGATTGGTAATTTATTATATCTTACTACTAGCAGGACATATATAATGTATTCAGTATGTCTTTGTGCTAGTTTTCAATCAAATCCTAAAGAATCTCATCTAACTGGTGTTAGAAGAATTTTTAGATATTTAAAAGGAATTGTTTTTCAATATCTTCATTATCCTAAAAATTCTGATTCTAATTTGATTTCATATTCAGATGTATACTTTGGAAGTTTTAGGTTAGATAGAAAAACCACATCAGGAACATGTCACTTTTTAGGAAAGTCTTTAGTGTCGTGGTCTAGTAAGAAACAACATTCAGTTTCCTGGTCAACAGCCGTGGCAGAATATGTTTCTTCTGGTAGATTCTATGCACAAGTGTTGTGGATGAAAAACACTCTTATGGACTTTGGATTGAATTTTAATAATACACCTATTTTATGTGATAATACAAGTGCAATTAATATTTCAAAAAAACCTATTAGTCATTCTAGAACTAATCACATTGATATAAGGAATCAATTTTTAAGAGATCATGTTATTAAAAAGAATATATTTCTAGAATTTATAAATACAAAAATTCAATTCGTAGATATTTTTACCAAACCACTTCCCAATAAAAGGTTTGATTTTATTAAGGGGAGCTAGGTTTATTTGATTTTAAATAAAATTTTATTTCACAAATTTTTTTATTATTCCGCTTAAAAATATTTTTTTTCTATTTTATTTTTAAAATAGAATAAGTTTCTTTTATCCGCGTAATTTTTTTAAGTAATGATTATTCAAAACACAGAAATCAAGGTTGTCATAAACCCTTTCGACTTCTAAACCATTATACTTCTATCGAAACCTTTTGAAATCTGCAAACCGTACCTCTGCTCGTGAACCCTAATATTCAAACCTCTTAAACCCTAACCTTCAAAACATCAGTGATTCTTGAAGAAACGGTCAGGACTAAAATATCCATTGAAGTAGAGCCAAGCAATGTCAAGAGACAACACACAAAAGGAAGAAAAATATTACAGGGCAAGGTAATCGATCTTGACTGGTTATCTTAGAAAAATATACTATTGAAACTAGTGCTCTCATTTCAGAACCTTGAGCAGACATTCAATAGTGAAAATAATGAATTTATGTATGAGGTAGAACATAGATACTTCCTTAAATCTGTACAATTTAGTCTGGGGGATACTGAGGATAGTATGATGGCTAAAATAGTGTATAGGTATTTCTCAATCTCGTCAGTCGAAATTGGTCAGATTCTCAACATCCCTCATGAGGGAGTTTTTCATTTTGATTTGAAGAATATACGAGATGTTGTGAATAAATCTGAGGATATTATATCCTTTTTTTGGGATATCTACTATTAAGAAAATTATTGTGAATGATTTAGAACCAGATTAGAAGATCCTGGTTAAATTTGTTCAGATGAGAATAGCTCCCATAATGGCAGAAATGGAAATGATTTTGTACCCTGACATGCACATAATGTATATTTTGTTAAATGATATCATGTTAAACTTCTCAATGTACATGTTCAGTTACCTCCATTACTGTTTCCAAAGTGATGCCTGAATGAACTTTTATCCTTTCGGTCGGTTTATTTCTAAACTGTTTCTTAAGAAAGACATCGTGAGATTAGTGGATGCCCGAGTACACTGTCATCACAGTAATATGTTTAATGCTAGAACTTTGAGGAAGATTGGATACTTTTGGAGCAACATTAAAGGAAAACTCTTGCCAGTAGGAGCTGAGGAAGATTTAGAGAGTGCTCAGGCTCATCCTGCTATGTCCATGGAGGGACAGGCTGAATCAGGAGTCAACAATGTAGCAAGAAGGCTCTGATTTGAAGTGGAAGATGTTGATGAAGAAATAAGTCAAGAGGGACTTTAATCTCAAAGAACTAGATATGTTAATGAGGAAATTGCTTCCCCTGTATTTGGAACAACAACAGAAGCTTTAATTGCTTATTATTTTGTAAGAGAATCTATTATTGATAAGACCATAGATGCTGTTAGTGAAAGAACAACACCAGTAGAGAGATCAGAAGCTCAAGAAGAAGCTCAAAGGGAAAATCAGGAACAGATTGTAGCTGATGTTGAAGTTACCCTTCAACAGGACCAAGATAAGGAGGCAGTGCCTGGTGAGGAAGTGTCTAGACCTCAAAAAACTTCTGAAAATATTTCTCTCGAAAATCTAGTGGAAGTTCAAGATGCTGATGTTTGTGGTGAGCATGCTTCTGAATCTCACACAGAAGTAATTCAAGAGTATTTTTAAGTGGAGGAGTCTGCAGACTCTAAGAAAAAATCTGTGGACCAACCTACTCAGGACAAAGAAAAAAGAGAAATCTGATGTTGAATCATTACCTTTGATACCGCTGCATCATCCAGAACCTGAGAATGCAAATCAAGCACAGGGTGCCTCTGATTCAAGGAATAAAGAAGTAGATGAACTGTACATAAAGGTGTCTCAGTTAGAATCTGAGATTGTCACTCTGAGAAATTCCTTAACCATTGAATAATTGATATTTCAAAAGATAAAAGGGAGTAGAGTCTCAAAGCAATAAGATGAAATGTTGAAAGAGGATACGCTGAATATAGTTGCAAATTTGAAATCTGAAATGGTTATGAAGACAGATTTATCAAATATGAAGTGGTTTATGGAGAACCAATTTGCATCAATTGCAAATAGTACTGTTAGTGGATCAGGTACATCACCTGATTTAATCTGAAGATTTCAAGACATCACAGCCGCGACGAGCAACATGAATGATTGGTTACAAGATCATCAATGTAACAGTGATCCATTATCTGTGTTGTTGGAAAATCAGAAGTTTTAGTGGATCAACTGACAACTAGTGAGCCATGAATTAGAAATCTGTTAAATCAGATTTTAGAGAAGCTGTCAGTGTCTATCGAAAAAGAAGAAATGATGCAAGAGTTTATCATAGTCAATTTAATAAAGGATATTCATATGACTCAAGAGAACAGAGAGCTCATTATCAAATATGGAGATGGGTTGATGAAGAGACTCAGGGAAGAGTTCATAGAAATCAAGTCTACAATCTAGAGGAGATAGAACCTATTCCCTATCTTGCCCAAACCTTGATTCATGTTTTTCTCATACTTGTATCTATTTTTCATTTTTAATGAAAATCTATTTCTTACTTTCTATTTATTTTACTGTCTTTATTTTTTATATGCCCGTACTTAAGATTTAATTATTGATAAACAGTTAATAATAGAATTTACCTCAAGTTTAGTGCAACATTAAATGTGTTCAACTCCATAATTTATCATTATTTTTGATATCACAAAAAGAGGGAGAAATTTGGATAAACAGAACATTTTATTTTAAAAACCCTTGTTTTTATTAGAGGGAGAACTTTTTTTATTGAATTTTTTTTATTTTGTTAAAATTAAAATATTGTTTTATTCTCTCATGATTCTAAAACTTAATGTATCTAATTTTGAGAGTTAATTTCATTTAATTTTTTTTATTATCTTATGGGTTTTGTGATCATAAAAAATGAGGAGATTGTTGAGCAATGTATTGTTTTCAACAATACATAATATTGTTATTCAAAGGGGGAGATTATTGAAAATAATACTCTGTCTCTTTATGATAATTTTGCTGCTCACAAATACCCTTATTTTTTTCTAATGATTTTATTTAGTATTCTGCACGACATTATTAATTTATTTTACCCTTGAAATAATGAGAATTTATTATTTATTCAGAATATGCTTTAAGCGCATCCTGGAATCACTATTCACACCTTACTTATTCAGAATCTACTTTAAGCGCGTCCTGGAATCATTGTTCATACCCTACATGGATAAATGTAGCGTAAGGATGAAAAGTGTGTATACGTTTTAAGATAAGAGAAAATTATGGTTAAACAACCATACGTTTTCCGCAAAGTATGGAAGAAGAACCTTATGTTAGGAAGGAACCTTATGTTTTGGTTAGCAGCGAAGTATGGAAGGAGAACCGTACATAGGTACTAAAAATTATGTTTGTTACCCAAAATTATCGTTCATCAACCTTTCTTTTTTGAACAACCATACGTTCTTGGAAAAGTATGGATCTTTTATCGTACGTTTGAGTTTTGAAGAGAAAGTATGGATGATCAACCCTAAGTTTATGATCAACCTTATGTTATGAACATTAAGTTTGAAGACTATGTCATCAACCATACATTTGGAGGCCACATCATCAACCTTACGTTTGGCATCAGAATGTTTTGAAAGACGATATTTTTATGCAACGGTCAGCAAGCTGATTATTGGGCGGATTTCAAGCTGGATTTAAAGTCGTTTTTAAAGTACGAGTTTGACCGATTCAAAGACGTTTTATTATTGGGTTAAATATAGAACTAAAAGGAGATTTTTATGCCGAGTCTTCCGGGAAGTTACAACTACTATGTAAGTTCAAATTTTTGAATATCTCGAATCAAAAGGCAAATTTTATGGATCTAAATGTGCAAGATATATTCTCATCTTTATTATATATGTTCTCTCCAAAAAATCACCATATACATAGGAGAGTGGTGATCAATATTTATAAAAAAAGGAAGTGGAAAATAGAGACTGTAGAAAATCACGTTGATCTGCTGATTCAAGAAGGACCGTCAAAGCTCTGTTCATTTAGGAAGAAGAAGGAACTCAATAGAAGATTCACTTTTTCTGCATCGGATATCTACTATGGATCTACTACTGTTGAAGTTGTGAACTATATCTTTATATCTATTGCAGCTTGATCGACTTAGAACTTCTTTGACTTGAAAATCAATATTTCTAGAGACGATGATCCATCTACTGTCAATTTCATTTTGTTGCAATTGTGGAGATCATCTGGAAAATGTTCTTTCTGAAATTATTTTTATTCTTGAGTAACCATATTCTCGTCCTAAGCTGTGTAGGTTCTTTTTTGAACCAGAAGGCTTTGTTTTTCCTTGGATTGTAATGGTGTCAACTGCCTTTATTCAGTTTTCGACCGGTCTGTTGATACAAGGACCAGATGGTGAAAATCACCAAGCTTGTGGAGTTGAGCATTGGTGGAGTGGACTAGGGGCCTTCTGTTCCCCAAACCACTATACATCTTTGTTTGCCTGGTTTTATTTTTATTCCGCTGCATGATCAAATCTGATAAAGCATAGAGGACAGAACTTGTTCAATTGAAGAGTTAACGAAAAAATATGAAAGACACAATTCACCACCCTCTTGTGTATAATCCTTATATTCAAGATCCAACACATATAAGGATTTCCCTCTTGCTCAAGAGAATTATAGTGGAGTTGGTGATGTAACTGGTGATGATCAGCTTATCACCATACTGGGACAACTCCCTCAGGTTATGAATAATAACCTTACCCGTATGGAGCACCCTAATCCACAGTGTGGAGGATCAATTTTAGATCACTTAATGGGGCAGCAACCACCAATATTAAAGGGGAGTACAAATCCATTGGTAGCTGAGCAGTGGACAAGTTCCCTAGAGAAAATATTTCAAGCTCTGGGGAGTAGTGGAAGGGAAAAGGTTATCATGTCAGCTTATTGACTCAATAGAGATGTTGATCAATGGTGGTCATTGATTCAAAACATGAAGGAAGATGATGAAGTATCAAATATGGAATGGATGGAGTTCCAAGTTCTGTTTTTAGAAAAATATTTTCCTCGTGAACATCGAGCAGATATGGAAAGGAAATTTTTGACTCTGTGGAAAAAAGAGGATGATAATGTCGCAAAGTATGAGGATAACATTACAAGGATAGAAATGTATGCTAGAGATTATATACATAACCCAAGAAGTAATATTTATCATTTCTGTGATGGGTTAAAACCATTTCATCTTCGAGCATTAGTCTCATAATCCTTCTCGTCGTACAAAGACGTTGTCTCATGTCCTATCAAAACACAAAAGGAATTCTCTAAGTCTTATGACTTTAAAGAAAAGCAAGAGAAGAAGGGATCTGCTGATCAATCTGGAAATGGAAATAAGGTAATGAAGGGAAAAGTTAAAAATCCATCCTACAGTAAATGTGGGAAGAAGCACCCTGGTACTTGATTAAAAGGAATGGGAGTCTGTTATAAGTGTGGTGAAAAAGGCCACCAAGCTCATGATTGCAAGGGAAAGAGAGTTGTTGCCAACGTGGAATACTATAATTGTAGAGAGATGGGACATTATGAAAATGAATGTCCTAATCATAAGGGGATATTTCCTTAGAAAAGGCCAAGCGATCAAGGCCAAGCTTATGTTTTCACTACTGCTGAGGTAGACGCTCTAAAAGACATGGTGGCCGGTAATTTAATGGCTTCCTCACGTTTAGAAAATGCTTTATTTGATTCTGGATCATCGCATTGTTTAATATATTTCTAGTTTTATAATGAATTTAGATATTTCCAATTTGATTTAACAAAGGAGTTGTCAGTTAAAACTCCAAAGGGATGTATCATTGCAACAATGTTTTGTGAATCAGTCTCCATTAGAGCACATAAATTTTCTTTATCCACTGATCTCATTGTCAAACCTATGTTTTAGTTTGATATAATCCTCGGTATGGATTGGCTTTCGGACTATAATGCAAATATTTATTGTAAAAATAAGGAGGTTACGATTTTTGATGGTGATGATAAAGAACACCTTATTTTTAGAGCAGAATCGTCACCACCTAATTATTATCTAGATCCACCCCCAGTAGCTCTACAAAATTCAATTATCGGTGAGTAAGAGAATGAAATAACTATGGGTGAGGAAAGGAATGTTTAAATATAGGATGTACCTATTGTGAGAGAATATGTAGATGCGTTTCTGGAACATTTACCTGGACATCCTCAAGAATGAGAAGTTGAGTTTTCCATTGATTTAATTCCTTGATCAAGGCCTATATCGAAGACCCTTTATAGAATGGCCAATGTAGAATTAGTTGAACTAAAGAAACAACTAGAGGGATTGAGTAATAAGGGATTTATTCTCACTAGTGTTTTTCCATGGGGATCCCCTGTTCTTTTAGTTAAAAAGAAAGATGGATCTATGAGGTTATGTATCGACTACATGGAGATCCATGCTATAACAGTAAAGAACAAGTGTCCCCTACCTCGCATTGATGATTTATTTGACCAACTGTATGGAGCTCAATACTTTTCAAAGATTGACCTTTGATCTGGATACCAACAATTGTGTGTTAAGAATTAAGATATTCCAAAGACAGCATTTTGAACCACATACGAGCATTAGGAGTTTAAAATAATGCCTTTTGGGCTAACTAATTCACCCTCTGTATTCATGGATCTAATGAATAGAGTTTTCCAGGAATATCTCGATGATTTTTTGGTGGTATTTATTGATGATATCTTGGTATACTCCAAAAGCTATGTAGATCATGAAAATAACTTGTGCATTATCCTGAAGATTCTGAGAAGACATGAATTATATGGGAAGATTAGCAAGTGTGAATTCTGGCTTTAGGAGATTTCTTTTTTTGGCCATATTGTCTCTAAAGATGGAATCTCCGTTTATCCTTCTAAGACCAAGGCAATCCAAGAATGTCCAGCACCTACGATTATAACTGAGGTACGTAGTTTTGTTGGTTTAGCTGGTTATTATCGACGTTTCGTCCATAATTTTTCCTTATTGGCTAACCCATTAACAAAGCTCACACGTAAAGGGGTTAAATTTGTTTAGACATAAGAGTGTGAATAATGTTTGGAATAACTGAAGAGAAGATTAGTCAATGATCCTATATTGACTCTACCATTAGGGAATGATGGGGTCATTATTTATAGTGATGCATCGAAGAAAGGACTTGGTTGTGTCCTTATGCAGAATGATAGGGTTATTGCCTATACATCATGACAGTTGATAATTCATGAGAAAAATTGTCCTAATCATGATCTCGATTTAGCAGCTGTGATCTTTGCTTTGATGATATGGAGACACTACCTCTATGGTGAAAATGTGAGATTTATACTGATCACAAGAGTTTGAAGTATATGTTCCACAAAAATAACTCAACATGAGGCAAAGGAGATGGCTTGAATTACTCAAGGATTATGATTGTACGATACCCTACCACATGGGGAAGGAAAATAAGGTGGTTGATGCTTTGAGCAGAAAAGATCATGGAGTTTTGAACAATATGATAATTGAAAGCGATCCAATTTTCATGGATCTAGTGAAGATAGACATGGCAATAACCATGGAAGGTGAAACATTAGTGCTTTTTCAAATGGTTGCCAAACCATATTTACTAGAAAGAATTAAGTTTTCTCAGACCGATGATGAAGAATTTCAAAAGAAGATTAAAGATGTGAATGGTGGGAGATTGAGAGACTTTGTGTATGAAGAAGAAATTTTGAAATTCGAGAAGAGACTTTCTATTCCCAATATACCTGATTTAAAAAGGTAATTGTTAGATGATTCTCATAGTTCCAATTTCTCTATACACCATGGGTGCACCGAATTGTATAGAGATTTAATGGAACATTTTTTGTGGGACAACATGAAGAGGGAGATTGCTGATTTTGTGTCAAGATGTATGGATTTTCATCAAGTGAAAGTGGTAAGGCAACAGCTTGGAGGAGTCAGGCAACCTCTTCCCATACCTGAGTGGAAATGGGATAATATCACTATGGACTTTGTCATGGGACTACCAAAGACTCCTAGAAGGAATGATGTAATATGGGACGTTGTTGATCGTCTAACCACGTCAGCACATTTTCTTGCTATAATGGAATATTTTCCAATTGAACGTCTAGAAAGAATATATATTAATGAAGTTGTGAGACTTCATGAAGTACCCCTATCGATTGTTTTGGATTGAGATCCCCGTTTTACTTCGAGATTCTGGAAAAGTCTTCAGAAGGCCTTGGATAGTGAACTTCATTTGAGCACTTCTTACCACCGTCAAACAGATGGAAAATCGGAATGGACTATTCAAACCTTATAAGACATGTTGAGATCTTTCTCACATGACTTTCAGGGTATGTGGGATCAATATTTACCTATGGTAGAATTTTCCTATAACAATAGCTTCCATTCAAGTATTGGGATGGCACCATATGAAGAGTTATACGGAAACAGATGTCTCACACCAACCTGTTGGGATGACGTTGGCGAAAGAAAACTTGTAGGCCCAGAACTGGTGGGGAAAACGATGGAAAAGGTGAAGGTAATCCAAAACCACATCAAAGAAGGTCAAAGTAGGCAGAAGAGCTATGCTGACAACCAAAGAAAGGATTTGGAATTTCAGGTGGGAGATCATGTTTTCTTGAAGGATTCGCCATGGAAGGGAGTTATATGTTTTTTCAAGAAAGGTAAATTGAGTCCCAGGTACATCGGTCCTTTCAAAATTCTATAATGAATTAGGGCTGAAGCATACCGTTTTCCAATGCCGCCAAATCTCTCCAAAGTTCACGATGTCTTCCATGTACCACTGTTGAGAAAATACATGCCCAACCCAAAGAATGTACTCACCTATGAGAAATTAGAACTGGAACCCAATATCTCTTATTGCGAAGAGCCTGTTAGGATTCTTGATATGAGAGAACAAGTGCTGAGAAACCGGACGACTCGTCTGGTAAAAGTTCTATGGAGAAATCATAAAATGGAAGAGGCAACGTGGGAAACCGAGGAACTTATGATGAAGAACCACCTGAGACGTTTTGTTCTGTAATATTCTAGAAATTTCGAGGATGAAATTATTTGAAGGAGGGTATAATGTAACACCCAAAGCTTCCATGGTATGCTTCTCTTTGAATAATACATTAGTGTGTGTTGTACGCAACTTCGAGATTCTAACACGTCGTGACCAATCAAAGTAGCCGTTATGAATTGCAATACCCACTTTTTGAAATTTTATATATTTTATCATTCAAAATGGACTTCATTTTTGGATTCTTAATATCAAAATTATCCTAAGATGAAATTTTGGTACATTTCGGATAACTTTTATATTATGATGAATAGTGAAATTACTAAATTTTTATTAAAAACAACATTTTTAATCGAAATAATTAATAGTGATAAATTATGAATTTGAGTGGTTTTAAAGAATATTTATAATATATTTTTACCATTTAATACAATTTTGGTCATTTGACTTAATTTCACAATTAAACCGGACATAAACAATTATTAATCATTTGATAGTTATTATTTCTTAAAAACACGCTTTTTGTTTTGACAGCGAGAATTAATTTTAAAATAATTTATGACACTTCTGTGTTTTGAATTTGGAAAAATGGATTCCATAATTGGAATCATGATTTCCAAATTTTGTAAATAGGAAAATTTCATTTTTAGACATTTTGAATAATTACATCGGTAAATATTTTATTTACTATGGTTAAAGGGTAAATCCTGTAAATAAGGTATGAAAATAATATTATAATAATACTAAATTACCCTAAAACATGTCCTAACCTTATTTTTGGATACATGTACAACCATGTCCATCTTTGGGTCGATTTTGGGACCCCATGGAGCCACTAGTAGGTTATATGGACACTTTATATTAATTATGTTAAAGTAAATACAAAAATGACATAAGAATATATCTTTTAGAAAAACAAATTTTACATATAGTTATATATGTTATAGTTTCGACTATAAATATTAATTTAAAAGATAACATAAGTTCCTACATAATGGGTTTTTATTTATAATTTTTAGACATTAAATATTTTAATTTATTTATGACACAATGATGATGCAGTAATTACCTTATTAATGAAAGATTAAGATAATTTATATTATAAATACCCAAATATATGTAATTTGAGACTTTTTATAAATTCAAAAAAATTTATAGTTTACTATGACATATTGTTATTGTTTATATAAATTTATTTCGAAATAATAATGTTGTTATGAATTTATCAAGAAACAAATACCCAATAGTGTCAAAATTGACATAAAAGTGTTTTTAAAACAAATATTATATTATTAATTTATATTCAATTCCAACAAATATAACGTTCTGCCAAAATACTTATATCATGATTGGTGTATCATTAATGTACCACTTGGGTGTCTCTTGGAGGTATATAGTATGTTTATTAACTATATAATATAAAAATACAAAGTGACATGGTAAGTGTCAAACTAATTAACTGTGAGTTAAAAATAAAAGATAAGGTTAGTATAATGACCCAAACCTATCTAAATTATATTTATTGAGTGGTTTTTGACCCATACCCACCTTAAACTTTAAATTATACACTTTTTATCCATTATTAACTGAATATTATTTTATTATAAAATAATATTTCTAGATTTTCCTAAGGTTCCCCTCCTCCCCCATATAGAAGGACACCACTTCTAACCAACTCTTCACACTTTAAAAGCCTTTTGGTTTGGAAAAACCCTACCTAAATACTCTCTCAAATTCCCTAAATTCAACCTAAAGGCCTTAGTTTGATTATAAATCAATCCTAATGAGACCTTTTGATCAAATCAAAAGGAATAACCCGAAGAAGAGGTAATGTTTTCACCACCCTCTTTCAGGTTCCTTTCTTCTTCAACTTCTTCTTTCTTTGTCATTACCATTCTAAAATAATAACTCCAGTATCTCTTATATAATATGATATTATTATAAATATGGTATAACCATATTCAGTATTCTATCCATCCTTTGAATGACTTGTCACTATACGTGCGTACGTACGGCTTACCGTCTCCACGTCGTGGTGTAATTGTTATTCAATATATTATTATTTAAATCGGTATAATAATGATGTGTAATTCATGTAAATAATAAATATAGCATGATAATTATTCTGTATATATGATATACCATCCAATTATATATTATTTTAATATCAAAAGGATGATATTTTTGCTCGTGCGTACATACAGACTATCGTCTCCACGAACGCGATGAGATTCATTCCCCATTGTATCCAGTCTAGACTAATTCTCATTTAATGATTAAGAGTAATGTTTAATAACTTTATATCATTATGGATATGAATAATATACAACCTATCCATAACAAACACAACTTATGTGACAAAAAATATAAAAGAAAATGAGTAAGTTAACACCCGAAACGACGATAATACTAGAGTATTATTAACAACGCATTATTAGAAGATCACGTATGATATCATAATTATTTATATAGTTATTTTATAATTTAATAACAATGTTTTAACTATTATACAGGAGGTTAACATACCATCTACTAAGGAAAAGTACAAGGTAATGGTTATTTTACAATCTGTTCATTATCTGAGGTTGTTTATACGTAATTATCTACTGCGACCTCTTTATCATCCACATCAATGTTTCTTGAAAATGCATTTCAAACCATACTTGATATTTTACATAATATGGGTTATAGTCATTTATACCATTGTTTGACTTTTTATAAGAGTTTTATAACAGAATCATTCCATCTTTTTCCAAACAAGGTCCTTTTTAACCTTTTCCATAGAATTTAGTTAAGAATGTCTTTTTTTAACTTATACGGAGGGTGCGCCTATTTTCCGCCATTATAAAATCTTAGAAGCTACATTTACAATATTATAAGGATATTTTCAAAGTAAATGTTTTATTTTAAAATTATGTGACTTTTAAATGATTTCAAAAAATAGATATTTCTCTCAAATAGTTTTGATTTCTTCTATGTCAACATCCATTGATGGATTTTACGGTTATTTAAAGTTGATTTATTATGATACAAAACTTCCATATTGTATTGAAGTTTTTTTGATATGTTTGAATTTGGATGTGTTATTTTTATACCATTCATGGTTTATGGTTAAAGTATTGACATTTCTTATGCTATTTTTAATACGAATGTTTATGTTATGTTGAAACCTGTTCATATGAGAAATGCATTGGACTTAATAAGTGATGGGTGGAGCCCGCTATATCTCCTCGATGCATCGGTAGGTCTCATGAGACAAACTGGTTTCTTTGAACGAGGCCTTGGCAAAATCTTATTTGTAGTCTTCGCACGAGGCCTTGGGCTAAGTGGTTATGATAGTCCGGTATTATGCATTCCATCATCATGAAAGTGGTTATTGATATTTCATGTGATTATTCAACTGTTAGAATATCCATGTGAATAAGTAAATGGAATTATTTTATTTTATCTTTTCCACATTATGCTGATGTTCAAGTTTAAAAGGATTTTGTTTTAGCTATACATTGCCTTAAATGTTTGTCCTTATTTATGAATGTTTCTGCTATATTGTTATCCTTACTAAGCATCTGAGCTCACCACTTTCAATGTTTTTTCCCAGGATGTGAAGAAGTAATTTATGATTGACCTGTAGGGATAATATGAGGTGATATGAATACAATATTTTGTTTTAGTAGTTTTTCATTTGATGATGTAATGTAAACTTTATGAATGTAAATAGTTATTACAATTCTACTAAACTAATCGGTATTTCGAGACTTGATCTTTTTTTGATCATGCCAATGTCATTGAATAATGCACCGACTCTAGGCAATTGGGGTGGGGGCATTACAGGATGAACCATACCTTTCAGTAATAGTCACTCTATATTAACATGTTGACAACTCAAACACTTAACAGTAATGTCAACAATATCTCTTATCATTCCATCCCACCAGTAATACTCTCAAAGATCTTTATACATCTCAGTACTACCAGGAATAACTGAACACTGATAAATTTTAGATTCACATAACAACATTTTCTTTAATTGGGAATCACAAGGCAACCGTAATCTCTTCCCAAACCTCAAAACACGATCTTTATTAATGATAAATTCAGGTAAATTACCCTTCAAAAACAATTCTACCTTTTTCTACAACTCACTATCATATTTTATGCTCTTGATTTATTATGCCTTCTAGGGATGATTTTACTAAAATCTAAAACAAAATAGTGTAATTTCATGCACCAACTACGTCTATGACAATGTTCATCAAATCATTAATCAAATGATGTTGTTCCAAATGAAAAATAGTTAATATAACAGTACTTTATCGACTCAAATCATCATCCACTTCATTTTCCATTCCTGGAGGGTAATGAATAGTGTAATCATAATCCTTGATTAATTCCATCCATCATTTTTGTCTCATTTTCAATTCATTTTGATTTAATATATACATAAAACTTTTGTGGTCAGTATATATTTCACATTTTACTCCTTACAGATTTTGCTTCCAAATTATTAAAGAAAAAACACAATAGCAGCTAATTCTAAATCATGTGTTGGGTAATTTAACTCATGAGGTTTCAATAGACGTAATGAAAAATCTTTTACCTGATCATTCTGCATATGGACACAGCCATTTCCTTTCAACAAAGCGTCATTCTAGATAAAAAAAGTCACCATATTTTGAAGTTAATTCCAAAACTGGATCATTCAACAATATTCTTTTCAACTCTAAAAAACAATCATCGCATTCATTTATCCAAATGAACTGAACTAATTTTTGATTTAACATAGTCTATGGGCTAGAAAACTGTTAAAAATTTTCAATAAACCTATGGTAATAACCTGTGAAACCAAGAAAAATATGGATCTCGATTATGTATGTGGGGATTTTCCATTCTTCCACAACTGTTGTTTTACCAGGATCAACCGTTATTACATTTTATGAAAAAATGTGACCAAGGAGTTAAATGTGTTGTAACAAAAACTTTCCCTTGCCAAATTTCCCATACAGTTTATTTTCATTTCAGGTTTTCATGAAAACACCTAAATAAATTTTATGTTCCTCTTTACTTTCAAAAAAACCAAAATATCATCAATAAACACAACCAACAACTTAACCCAGAACTCGTGGAAAAATCTATTCATAAGATCCAGGAATACCTCCGGTGCATTGGTTAACCCAAAAGGAATAACCACAAATACATAATGGTCTTATCTTGTACAAAATTCAGTCTTCAGAATTTCTTCTTCATTTACTTTCAACTGATGGTTCCCCAACCTCAATCCAATCTTCAAAAAATTATGAGCTCCCTTGAGCTGATCAAAACAAATCATCGATATGAGTCAAATGATACTTGTTCTTAACAGTGATGTTTTTAAATTCTCTATAATCAATGAAAAGTCTCATTGAACCATCTTTATTTTTAAAAAACTTGACAAGAGAACTCTATGGTGATGTTCTTGGTCAAATGAAACCTTTATCTGATAACTCTTGTAATTGCTTCCTTAACTCTAAATGTTCTATTTGAGCCATTTGATAAGGGGGTTTTGAAATTGAATAGGAATCTGGAACTAATTCAATAGTAATATCAACATCCTGATTAGGTATTATACTAAGAAACTCATCATGAAAAACAAATAGTTACTAATTTACCACTGACACATCACTAATCTTAATAGTCCCTTTGTTTTCAACAATATGTGCAAGGTAAAATTCATTTCCATCATTTACTAGTTTTTCAGCTTCCTGATACGTTATTAAATGTAATGGTTCATTCTTGTAAAAAAAATGAAATTATTTCTGAAAATAAACCCTTTTATCTCTGCAATCAATCTTAGCATAATGGAAAGTCAATCCATACCCAAAGTAACATTAAACTCTAATGGAGTAAAAACAATAAGGTTTGTTGGTAGATTCCTTCCTCACACAAGGATATAAAGATTTCTATAATTTATTTTTGTCTAAACATTTCCTCCCGGTGTTTTTACCATAAGTTTAGGATTCATATCTTGAGATGGAATTCCCAATTTACTCTAAAATATCTATGAAATGAAAAAATGTGTAGACCATGAATCAAACAACCCATTGGAATAATTTGAATAAAAAATAGTGTACTAGAAACCACTTCATTTTATGTCCCAACATATGCTGAACTAGTTGAAAATGATTTCACCCTGCTTTTAGGCTTATAGTCTGGCTGATTCCCATCATTTGAGTTCTTCATCAGACACTCATTTGAATAATGACCCATTTCATTACACTTAAAAAAAATTTATAGACTATAAATCAGATTTTGTCTTACCATTATTCAATTCTTTTTTAGTGAAATTATGAGCCTTATATCCCATTTTACCACATCACTCACACTTACCATAATTCAAAAGACATTCCCCAATGTTCTTTTTACCAAAATTTTCAAAAACTGTAAACTTATGTTTCTTACCATCAGACTTTTTTGAAGAGTTCTTACCTTTTGTCTACCACCTTGACATCTTATTATGTTGTTTTTCAAAGAACACCTGATCCTTAGAAAACTCCATTTCCTTATTCTACACACATCGAACAAGTTAATTCATAACATTGAAACTCACAAGATGCTAAAGCCCTTTGATACTTTTTCTTTGATCTTGGTAAAAAATGATTGATTTTACTATAAATATCTCATATGAAATTTGGTACATACATTTCCCGTCTATTGAATTTCTCTTCATAAGCAGCCACTAAGTCATCCTCCTACCTCAATTCTAGGAATTGTTTTTCCATCAAAAGACGAACCACCTGATGAAAATCTTTCTCAAGAAACATAAATTAGAATTCAAACCAATCAATAGCATCAATATCCTCACTCTCACTGATATTTTTAACCATCGACCACCGCTGATTGGCTTCACCTTCAAAACAACAAATAGCGAGACTTACTTTTTGATGTTCTGAACACCCCGTGACATAAAAAATCCTCTCTATTGCTTTAATCCACCCTTTAGCTAGCACATGGTCAGATGATCCTCTTATTGATTGGGGAAGTTGACTCATGAAATGATTTACTACTAACATGTTCCTCTGTGGTTGATCTTGTTGATCTTGTACATGGATACCACCTCCATTTATAGCCTAATTCAATTATTCCATAACTGTAAAAAACTGTTATGTTCTTATTCTGACCATCTCAAGTTGCTGATTTAGAAGGATGTTTCATCTTGATGTGGTCCCATAATAGCTTCCATGTTTCCTCTATGTCAAACCATTATAAACACAGAAATATTTTAGGCGAAGCAACATGGTAATCATTAAATGCTATATCATTTAAATCTTACCGTAAATTAATTTATGTATATTAGTATAACAATATCGTAACTCTTAAAGTTCCCTAAACCAACAAATGATACCAAATATAAGTCCCCAAACATAAACATTACATAATATTTAGTTAGTTCAAGAATTCACATTGAAGATCTTTTCAGGTTTAGAGTTTTAGAGAATTAGGCCCTAACAATTACATTACATCTCAAATAATACAACGCAGACACGAATACTCAGTATCCATTTTTTCATAAAATAAAAACTCTTAAAAGAAATCATGAATTATTTTCTTGATATAAATCTTCTTGAATTATTCCTTTCTATTGTCCTGCCTTATACCCTATGAAATACATTTCAAAAAATTCGGAAGAGTATAAAAATCCCCGTAAGGATTATAATATAAAGAAATAAATCATAATTCTATCAATAAATACAAAACATAAGCTCTTTAACGAACCCCATGAAATCATAAGATTTATGAATAACACATAGAAATCATTAATCCTAAAGGTAACTTGTGGAACCCATAGCATACTTACATTCTAGCTTTCACAACTACATAGCGAGTTACATTTGGAATACCCATCATAGTATATTCCGAAAATATCACAGGAGAAACAAAAATGTTTACCTCTATCATGTTACCCAATTCATTGGAGATATATCTTAGGCTCCCCATCCCAAGGTTTTTCACTAAACAACCCGAATGTGTAATCAATTCCCAAATAACCATATCATAATCGTAACACGTTAAAAAAGCATAAATGAAATAAAACATTTCCACATTTCAAACACAATATAAAATTTCAATATATTGACATAATATATCCATTACCAAAACCATTTTCAATACCAAAATACATAAAAATATTATTTGGTTTTTATTTTCCTTTTAAAAACATTATGTCTTCTTAAGGAATCCAAATCAGAAATAATTCCTACGGTGGAGGAAAGGACATTGTGATCGTGTATGGTAAAAAGAAACATTCCTTTTGCCATTTAGTAAATCTCTACATAGAAAAATTTCCCCTTTGAGTGAAATTAAAAATTCAATGGGGTTTAGAAACTGTATAAAATCATGACGTGTATAAATCAAAATATGCCTCAATGAAAGGATATTGAGACGAAATTCCTTACCTCATGTTCGACTTGACTCGTTTATTCATTAATCTCAGGAATAATAAACTAAATTTAATTTATACTTTATTCATAACCTTTTCAAGTTTATTAATCCATTTAGATCTCTTATTACCATGTTATGAACATTACATAATCATTTAGGTTAATAATGGTCATTTTGTCGATATTTGTAACTTGAGATAAAAATGAACTTCTTATAATAACAGGTTGTCCATGTGGTCTAAATTCCATTATATATGACATGATATTAATTATTTTCATATCATATATATAATATATATCTCGTGTATATATATATGTTTGTATTTATAATATTACATAACATATGGAGATTAGCAATGAAATTCACCATTCATGGAGACGGTAAGTCGTACGTACACATGAACACTACTTTCATTTATATTTCTTCATTAAGAAAATAAAAACATAATGATAAATAGGTATATTATAATTACATTATATTATCATATATATTTCATTAACTCCAACAACTATATGTTCCACGTACGGCATGAACTTGACATATCACTTTGTGGGGGTGGTGGTCCGCATTTCCTCAAATGAAATTATCGTATTTACATATTATGGAAACCATAAAGGTATGCTATAAATGAAAAATAAAGAACAATAGAGACAATATAAATATAATATATATCAAATATAAATATAGTTCTATCATAATTTCCCCCATGATAGGCGGTAACAGATAATTGAACAATAATTGTTTCATGAGGTAGTAGTTGGTCGTCCATAGAAACAGTATGTTCATATACATTAGATGGAGGTGTGCAGAAGTTTAGTTTGAATAATTATCATAACAACATCCTTGTACATTTAATATTCTAATGTTGTTATAAAATAATGAAATAGAGAGTGTTTAGTGGGTTGGAGAATAAAAATAAAAGAAAATAACTTGAGAGAAGGCGTTATCTTTAAATCAGGTAACTTCCATTGGTTTGAACCAAAAGGTTTTCTTGAATTACCTCTTATATAGGTTATGTATTATAGGAGGAATAGAAGGTTTTTGGGAGCTTATTTGAGAAGAGGTTGGATGAGCCATGGGGCTTGAGAGGTGTGAGTAATGGGTTAGATGTGGTGCCCATTTATAAGAGGGAGGAGGGGCACTTTAGGAAAGCTTGAAAGTGATATTTTATTATAAAATGGTTTTCAGTGTCAAAATGTTCACAACTAATTAAATTTTAATATAAGATGAATATAATTCGAAATAAAATCATTATATAAAAATCAGATTGGTTTTGGATATTTTTTCATCCTTATCTTTATTATTTAACACTTTGTTAACTTATTTAACTTTTACCAAGTCTTCTTGTATGTTCATACTATTTGGTTAATATATCTACTATAAAATTACAAGCAACCAAAAATGCATCATTAATTTCATTTTTAAAATTATATATTCTACTTTTCCGAATAATAGATTTTTAGGAATATTTTTTTATTTAATTAAATATAAATTGATTTAAATCTCATTAATGTTAATTTTTATACTTTTCATAACATGAAATTTAAATAAATCAATAACAACTTGATAAATTAGAATAAACTTCATTAATTAAAATATAAAATGTCATAATTATCTATAAAATTTGTGTAATAAAAATTTTCAATATATATTTATTTTATTATTTATAATCTCATTTATTTAAATCTTTCATTAATGAAGTAATCACTACATCACAATTGTTTCAAAATTAAATATATTTATTTAATGTATAAAAATTATAAATAAAATACCATGATTTAAGAAATAGTTTAAGATTTATAATGAAAATTTATTGTTAAAAATATAACTTATATAACCCCGTATAAAATTTTTTTTTCTGAAAGATATATGTTTATGTTACATTTTCCTTAACATTAAATTCATTTTTATAAAGTCACTTTTACTTACAATTGGGTCAATGTAATCCCAAATCTGACCGAAGGATTCCCTTGGTCGAAAATGTATTAGCCAATAGGATTAGGACTGTTGTTAGGGTAATTTAATTTTAGTATAATATTATTTTTTTACACTTATTTACCACATTTACCTTTAAATCAATGTAAATAAAATATTTTCCGAAGTTACTATACATAAAGTCTAAAAATAAAATTTACCTATTTAAAAAATTTGGAAATCCTCATTCCAAATATAGATTAAATTTTTCTAATTCAAGAAATGGAAGTTACATAAATTAATTTAAAATTAGTTCCAATTTTAAAAACAAAAAGATGTGTTTTTATGAATTAATAACTATCAAAACATTGACACTTTTTTATATCCAATTTCAAGGTGAAATTTATTCTAATGACCAAATATGGATTAAATGATAAAAATATAATCTAATTAAACTTTAAAACTAATTAAATTTATAATATAACTATATAAATAAATCAAATGAAAAGGCAGTTTTGACATAAAGGGTATTAGTTTTACCAAGTCATTAAAAATTGAACTTTATCAGAAAAGTACCAAACATTTACCCAAAGTAAATTTTGATATACCTCTTTTAAAAAAGATGTTTATTTTTTCAAATGTAAAATATAAAATAAACAAAAAAAGATTTAAAATGGGTTCTCCATCAAAAGTCGGTAAAACTACCTTAAAAAAATTTTTAGAGTACATTATGATTAAAATTGGATTCATTTCCATTTTAATCCAATAGTTTATTTAAGATAAATGTAAAAACAATTAAAAAAACTATATAGTCATATTATAGTTAGTTCTATTCATTCCATCCAATACATTTTCTAGGAATTAACCACCATTTAAAATAATATTATATTATTTTTTTCAATATGACTTAGCCATGTGTGCAACATTTGATTTCAAATAAACCCATTGTTGTGTGTCGGTTACTCCATCAAACATATCATCATCATTAAAGTAAAATTAATATTTAATTCAAAAATATTAATAAATATTAAAATATTGTATCCTTTATTTACTTGGGGTGTGACACCACCTCTCTAACAAGAGTTATGCCTGAGAGGTCGTATAGGAAGATATCCCTGATATGATCAACCATTGAAGGAAAATCCTCCAGACATGTTCCCAAATCATTCAGATATACAATCACAATCTCAACTATCATCCTACCAAGACCATGATGCCCGGGTCCATCTCGGATGGCCTAGACATCCCATTCACCCTTTTATTGAAAAGACACTCCCTCTGGTGATGTAAAACTCAGCCTGCGGTGATAGTAGTTAACAAAGTCCTGATAGGATACTGACCAATCCATTCCAAAGATGACATCAAACCCCATCATATCTATGAAATAAAGGTTCTAAAGACAGTGACACCCACCAATCTAAAGGGGCACTCCTTGAACTGACACACACTAACCATTATGATCCCATGCTGGGTGTATCGAGTCATAAAATTCTTAGAGGAATAAAAATAGATCCCAAGGCTCTCCACAACAAGAACATATATAAAACTATGTATTTCACCAGTATCAAAATGTGATTAAGATAAAATAGAGGCAACTAGAATAGTACCTTTGATAGTAGGAGGTATGAGATCCTTCTCCTGTTGGGTCTGTTTCACTACATATGTCTAACATGTACAATGCCCCTATGATAGAGTCTGGATACACTGAGCTCACCCGCCCTACTGCCATTGAGATATTGGGGTTTGGCTACCACATCCATGCCCATCGCCTTGTCTTGCAAGCCACGGTGTATTCCAGTTCCCAGAATGGTGAGAAGCTACTAACTGTTCTCCTGCACATGGAGTTTGCACAAAACCTCTCTTAGTATCCATAGGTGGAAACCTCTTATAGAAGCATTGTAGGTGGCCCATTTTACAGAAATATTGGCACTCAAATGGGTCCAACAGGTCCTTCTCTATCACACTAATAAAACCTCACCTAGCTACCAAACATTACTTCCTAACTTCTCGTATTCTCACAGGAATACTCCATACAACTCTTCTTTCTTCTGGTCGAGACAGTACCTAATCTTGGTGCCAAATGGCTCTAGATCAGACCCCCCAGATTCCCGTAGGATGTTCTTGGTAATCATTCCTTGATTCACAATGGAATGTACAAAGGGAAACCTGAAAAAATTTACCTAATCTTGAATGTTTTATCTAAGACCTTCTTCAAAGGGAATAGCTCTCAACTCTTCATCACCCATCGCTACATGTGTGAATCATTTCATCTCTATAAAGTGGGAAGAATAGTCAATTACTGATATAGTACCATAATCCAGATTCAAGAACTCCCATGCTCGATCTTCCTTGTGGGTTTTAAAAAATAAGTAGTTGTAGAAGAATTTCTGGAAGCCTCCCATGCATTGCCCTCATGGCACTCTGTCTACATGATAACATCCCACCGCCTTTTGGAAGCATCACGTAGAATATGAGTCATGTGATTAACCCTCCTATAAGGTGGAGTCACATGTTTATCAATGATTTTCAGCACTAATTCTAGCCCGGATTCTATAGCATGTGTCCCACCATCCCCTAAAAACGTTGGTGGATGCAACTGCTAGAATATATGTGTCATCTCTACAACAGATGTGATAGGTTGCAATACTCCCTAGAAGGTCTGCATGATCCTCACAAACCCTTCTCAGAACTAAGTGTCTGCACCTGTATCTGGTATAATGGCTGGTGCATCAGTTGGCACAATTAGAGGATACATTGGTATCCCATGGCCTACCACGTCTGACGTACACTCACTGCCACTCTCATGGAACAATACTCAATCTCTTCATTGTGGAATTTCTCTGTAAAATCCAACACACGGACCCCAACACATGTTAAAAAAATTGAAAATTGTAACGTAGAAGTGAAAAGTAGGACAAAGAAGGAAAACACTCATGTTATTTAAAATAGAAGTACACTATGTGTGTAACTCCTTACACAGTGTGTTCTCCTATGCCTCTACATGGGCGTGTACTTTTTCCCCACATGGTCGTGTATCACCCCATGTACACAGCATGTTTCCGAAGAGACATGACATGTTCTTGAGTTTCCTTCCTGCCCAGGTAATTTCTAGTGTAAGACTACATGGAGCGCTCAACCTAGACATGGAGTGTACAACTACGTTTTCATCCCCCCATGTCATTAGTCACATGTATGGATACATAGTCGACATATACATGGCATGTACTCAAATTACAAGGTGAGTCCTTCTCAAAGCTCAACAAACCATATCCCCTACACACGTGGTAGGTTACATGGTCATGGATTACATGGTGTGTATACATGGTACACAATGTGTTCTTCATAAAATTTAGAACGTTGTCTTCCCCGAACAAGATGAGGATAAGGCATGTTTGGTTAGACTATACACCATGTATACTAGTTTTTTCAGGGAAGAAACTTCATATTTCCAAGAAAACCCATGTTCTACAGAATAACCAACCATCGGAATTCCAAATTCTGATCCATGAGGTCCCATAATCAACATAGATCAATGTTTGGAACCCATGAAGAACATATCATGGTACGAGTATAGATAAAAACTGAATCACAATCCGACAAATTCTGGTCCAAGAGGGTTCTTACACCTCTGGAACCATATATTTCTGTCCATGAAATCCAAAACATAGCACATACAAATACACCTATCAAAATAGTAGGCATATTTATCACCTGATCTATGACAACATTATGTGATAACTAATGAATTATAGATGGCCTGGCATAATTCATGCCATGTGATTCAAACAAGTTCCATTAGGATGTATGATATGGAATACCCACATATCATAAGGTTTAAACTAAAATAGAACCCATAATTGTATCAATAGTAACTGCATAAATCAAGTGCGTCACCAAAGGGAGAAATCTGTACAACTGTAAAACCAGAAAAATTATCATTCATTCGAGGTAATTCAGCATTTCCCTATACACTGGTTAACTACTCCCTGGAATAGTTTATAATCATATCCCTTTTTCCTTTCTATCATGTCTATTGGCTCCAAATAGTAAGTCAAGAAAGAATAATACCTCTGATACAACTTTGTAACATCTGGACCTAGATTACCACTAAACTGATAGCCGGGCTGGTTGTCTATATGGCCTCAGGTAAATTTCCCAATACTCTAGAGGCTATCGACAATAAGCGAGGGTCTTGGGTCTGATTTTGGGGAAACTATTCCCTCATTAATAGAGTGTAACATAGTGGAATAAATATTAACAAATATAGGAAGCAGTAAAAAACCTGAAACAGAACAAAACAGCGGAAGTTTGATAGAAAATATCCAAGTCACACTAGAAGCTCAAATTCATTTAAGTGAAACTATATGGAGATTTTTCCTTAGCCTCTCAATCCCTCTTATAGAATAAAACATAAATATGTCTCAAAACATCAACTATATAAACATGTTAAGACTGAATCCACGCTTTTTCTTTTTCTTGGGAGACGCATCATAAGTCATCACATTTCATTAAACATGTTTTGTGAACAATGGTCGCAATGTCCAGCCTAGGTCCATCAACACCCTGTACCAAAGTAACTTTCAATGCATGACATAACCATCAAATTTTTATCATATTAGCATTTCAGCATTTAATCATTGGTTCAGTTTAAAATATATCATGTTCTAGGTATCCTTAAATGGAAGAAAGATTATTTTGGCATTTATAAGGAAGAATCAATTAGCCCGACCACCAAAACTATGGCTCCCTCAAGACCATTAGGTATTTAACCTCTTGATTTTGTCCATTTCCTTTTAACAAACACAATGATTCCACCTAAGTAAGAATTGTGTAATTAGTAACATGACCCTGACCTTGTATTTTAACCAAAACTATGGCTCACCCATGGAGAATTACCTCTTTTAATAATTTATCATTTCATTTCAAAAACAACACATGTGAGTTAAACTATCTCATAACTTTAAATATCAAAAACCATGTTGGAATTTCATATATCAAAATATTATTCTAATCAATCCCTTAATACAAAACATTCACATGCCACAGAGGTGTTCTTACCAATGGCTAACAACGGGGAATGCACCCACAGGGTGTCCATAAATCAAACAAACTACAATCACATGCTTCAATTTAATATAATTAAATACCTAATCATAATTAGGAGACAACGGGATTCAATTCAAGAGCAAAATAATACCCAAAAATGGTCTCATACCATTTTGGAACATATAATGAACTTGCCTTTTAATAAAAGCAATAAGACCACCCACCTCGATTTTGTATAACACATATAAAATAATGTCAGCCCTTGAATAGACCTAGAACAACGAAGATCTAAGAGAATAGGTAGATCATTCAACCTTGAATATCTTTTCTCAAGGGAATAAATCAACAGGAATGGCTCAAGGAGAAGAAAACTCTTACTAAGAGGAATGAAACGAGACTGGCGACACATGCTTTGGGTTCTGGAGTATGAAACGGGAGAAAGAAATATTCTCGTGATTTCTTCTTCTTTACTCAGTGTCTCTTCTATCAAGTAGAAGAGAAAACGAGGTTACAACCCATTTTAAGCCTAATATTAGTAGTACAAATCATGTAAATCCATATACATGGAATGTATATCATTCTATTGTTCATAACATCACCAGCTTACTTTACATGTCCCAGACCGACCTTGCTAACATAACTAAATGGTGTTTAATATGGAGTAGATGGCATGTAGTGTGTTTTTCTTCTCTCCTAGGCCAAAAAACTCACACACCGTGTATTCCCATCCTACACGAATATATTACACAGTGTCTACATAGAAGTACATGGCATGTTCTACTAAAACTTAACATTTTTTAGTTTTCTTTGATTTCTCAAAAAAACACTCAATAGAAAAGAAAAACGAAGAAACGCTACCTCATAAGAAGAACAGGGTTGTTACACAAATCATGGAATAATTGGGCTTGGAAACCTAATTTTTGGTTACTTTATGAAAATCTAAGTAGGGTGCATTACAGAATAGTTAGGGAAAGGTGATATGAAGTGTTATGACATAACAAATTACAAATTTCCAAAACACATTATGGGAAGTTTGATTTCGAAATACCATAATGGGTGGTTTTTTCAAGGGTAAATGAATGGGGATTATAAGAGAATTTGTATTAGCATTATCCATGAATGGGGAAACCAATCCTATACAAATTTTGTTTTTGTGATGTTGGGTAATTTTTTTAACTCACTGATGTGATAGGGGAGGGATTATTTTTGAAAGGGGTTGAAGCACCACATGGTTTAATATTATGTTACTAGGGAATTGACCATGATGTTTAATGTCTTATGGAAATGACAATTTCATAGAGTTTAATATATTAGGACTCAAACATTATGCTTTAATGTTTAATGTAAAATAGCAAGCACATTTTGGTATATAGTTTAATTTCATACAACAAAGACATTATGCTGTAATGTTTAGATTCATACGATAAAGACACTATGCTATGTAGTTTAGAGTTATACAAAAAGGAAATTATGGGGGGCATAATTTATGGCCTCTTATCTTTGACTGAATGATTTATGATTTTACCATTCGTTGAAATCTTCCAGAAAATGTGCTACCACAGTTTGGTGTGGTTGATATTGTAATATATAATATAGGGATATATTGATATGATGAGTGGAATGGGGAAAAAGAATTGATAATTTAAACAGAGTTGTTCCCTCTTGAGGAAGATGTTACTGCTAATTAAAAAACATTTTTATAGACTACATCATGAATATTCTGCTGGGGCGTGTTATAGAATAGTCAATAGTGGAATCCATTGGTTAAAAAAACTTTATCCTGGTATACATTATGAAAATCCAAAAAGGTTTTGTTACAGTATATTTAATAAATGTTGTCATCTAGAATAAAACATTCTATTAGTAGAAATCGATAATGTTATATAGAGATTAAGATATAAATGGGAACCATGTTTCACTATGGAAGAATGTTTACTTGTTATCTGATAATCATTTCATGTAGAAATTCCCACTGAATTTGGGGGAAAAAGTATCATGTATCGGTCAGACCCAATGCATGAAATATAGTTCTTATTGATTTAGGTTGTACAAACGGGACCACAAAATCATAAGAATGACATGTGATGTTTGAGATATCAGACCAAGGTCATTCTGACATAACTTTTACATAAGAAATGGAATTATAAACCATTATATTATGGGTTACCAGATTATAATTACGGATATTAGAAAAATATTCAATCTATGAACATATACTATTTCAAATAATGTATTTCGGTATATTTTTTGAAATTCTGTCAATGATATAAGGGGCTTCTCTCAAGGGAAATGTTACTGCTGATTGAAATACCCATTTTAAGGGATGATATATGAAAATACAACTATGTATAATTAAAATTTTTCCTATATTGAAATCCGTTGGATGAGAACCCTATTTTGTGGGATATTTTAGGATACTAAATTGGGGAATACTACAGCATTGTTAGGAAAAAGTATTCTTTAGGTATCAGAAATTTTATATTTGGAAGATCGAGAAGGATTGTGGAGATCTAGAAGTGTCCATGATTAGAAGTATGAAATACGGAATGGATATCATCACAGAATAATGGAAATGTTTGTATTGACAATTTCCTAGAAGTTTAGCATCCCTAACATAAATATGAAACATATATAAAAGTGGGATATCACTATTTCCTTAGTGGATCCCCTAATGAGGGGGCCCAAGTGAAAATATCCTACATAGATCTTTTATCATATACAAGAGAGTGAGAATTTCTCCTTACCCAGTGGATGTGCCAAGGACAAGAGTCCAAGGTGTCACTAAGAGTACAACTATAATGAGAATCAAGCCATACATAGTTATAAAATATAGGTCCACTATAATGATTGAATTCATGTGTGAAGGGAATAAGGTTTTTTTGAGAAAGGGATGACACATAAGGTGACAACTTATATAGAATCATCTTATGTATATTTGACTCATACATGAGAAAAAGGGGAAATTACCATATTATGTATCAGGTGGGCCTAGGATTGAATATCTAGATTTTTCTACATATATCATTGGAATGAGAATTAAAAAAACATATTTCTAGATGAAATCATGTAGATTATTATCATGTGATGAGGATATATGGTGTTCCAATTAATTACATGAAACCAAAACCATGATAAGCTCAAAACAAAATGATATGCCTTACATGTGCAGGGAGGTCCTTTTTCAAAACTTTTAATCCCACATGAACCATACTTCTTGTGGAAATAATTAGTGGGGAAATATTACTCCATAATATACTGGAAACCAATGTTAAGGTAGGGGATTCTATTTTCATAGTGGTTGGGCCATGAGGTAAATTCGAAGCATCGCTTCATATCTCATTGGGATGCGATTCATGTTATATGAAGTTGTTGAACTACTATGAAGTTTAACACCATCTGGTGAAGACATTTACTGTTACCTTCAACTTCACATGGAAAGAAAAAAAGATGAACTAACTTAAAAAAGTGGAAATTATGAAATAATGACTATGTTTAGAAACATGGTAGTCACTACGTATCTCAATGGAATTGTAATAAAAACTTTTATATTTTAAGAATTCCATTCTATTTAACTTCTTTTTGTGAAAAAGTTGTAAACCTAAAATAAAAACGAATATTTATTGTTGGACTGGGGTATTGAACCCGGGTGTTAATCAATGAATTGTTAGAGAAATAATCTATCCACACATGGTTCTTAAAAACAATTCAAATATTAACTATATTTAGATGTGTGGAAAATGGGGGATTGACATTTTTAAGATCGATGGAATGTCCAAATACATGAGGTTTACGTATCGCAACATATTTCATGAAAATAAAAATCATCATAAATATAATGTTTTAATCATTCCCTATGTAGGTATGACCGATACAGATGGAAAATAAAGGTGATTTTTTATTTTAGCTGGCCTTGATATAGGAGATCGGATCATCCCTATGTATTTCATCAAAATGAAAATCAATTCAAACATAGTTATTTAATGGTTCCTAATGTTGATATGATTTATACATAGGTAAAAGTAGGATATTATTTCATTACGGATGGACATGGGATATGATATCTGAGTGTAAATATATATCTCATTTGAATAACAATCAACCCAAACATAGTTCTTAAAATTATTTCTTGTGCCAGTTTGTGTATATACACATAGATTAAGGGGGTTTTTCATTGTGTCTAGAATATTAGAAAGATGGGAGGGTTCCACTAGATATCCCTTTTGAATGAGAATCTATCCATGCAATGTTTTAGAAGGTTTTTTTATTCAATCAACAAGAAACACGGCAATTTATTATATAGTTTAACATCTTATATTAAGGATGTCATATTTTTGGGTATTATACCTTTAATTGGGACCAAGTACTATTATGCGATGGAAATGATTTCAGTGGGGAAATTTCATCAGAGCTTCCCTTCATTCGTAGACATGTCTCGCTAAGAGGGTATCTCAACACATTGAGGGGTTAGAGGGATGTGATTGGGATATATCCCCAATACAAAGACCAATATCATAAGGGACCACTAGGACTGTTAGCACATGGTATTTTTTTGGGGGGGGGGGGTTCTCAGTGTGGAATGAGATGGATGTTAACCCTGCAATTCAATGACATGTGTTGAGGAAAAATGGTGTATTTCTTTTTTTTTTGGTCATACAATGAGGACCTTATGTCATGTATTTTATCATCATGAGAAAAATTCCAAATACATTGGTTTATGCATGGTATTTGGGACATTGTGGTATGTGATAATAAGAAAATTTTCTTTAGGATCCTCAAATTGGTTGGAATATTAATGAGCTATTAGTCTATTAAAATCATGAAATAATATCTGTTAGAGTGGACCATGTTTTTGGGGTAAGGTTCCTCCGACATTGGATCAACATTTATAGGATTTTTAACTATTTTTATTGGTGCACTTCATTCCTCCATGGATTCTAATTGAGCCCCATAGTGACAGAATATTGGTCATAATAATTAGAGGAATGCGTGGTTGATCTGAACTATGAATGGTTACGGTGGTCGGAGCATGAAAAGCTGTGGAGGCCAGTAAGGCCATATGCAGTGGTACTTTTGGTATCATCCAAGGGTAACCTATACGGTAAGGTATGTATAGATATGTTGGGTTATACTCTGTTTGGGAAACCAATGGAGGGATATCTCTATCCACTACTTTGGGATCCAAATATATTGTTGATTGATAACCTACACAAGGAATATGTTTCTAATTTGTTTCATTTTATGTGTAAACCCCAATTTATTAATGTGAGATATTTGGAAGTGTGATTTTAGGATCTTCTGAAAAATATATCCAAATTGAAGGCTACCTTAGAGTAATATGACATTGATTTAATTGAATTCTCTCATCTCTCCCTCTTGCTGAGAAAATTATATCCAAAAGTCAAAGGGAACCACTCCATGAGGTAGGTGATGTATAATTTGACATTTATATTTTTACTTTTTTGATTCCTTATTTATAGGTAATGATTTGTTTTTATGGGAGTTTCCTGATTTAGTGAATGTTTCTACTTCCATGTATGGACACATCCTTATATTATTTCAATGTGTAGCATATTCCAGACCAAAATTTTCTCATCTAGGTCCTCTTATCAATTAGCCTCATTTCATTTATTTTCATTCATGGGAGTTAATGTAATTCCACAATTTGTTTTGACTTGTTGGCATTTTATTAGTTCCATGTGAGACTTCCTTATTCTACTCCTTCCACACAGGTTTGTTTTCTCCAATTCTGATTATCGGGGAAATTTTTGCTGAATAGTGATCCAAAGATAATCTCTAGAATGTTTAGTCATGTGCATCCCTAGTGATGGTACCAAATGATGGAATTGGAAAATTGGGAGGATTCACTCTATATCATTTTCACTAATCGAGATAATACTGATTCCTACTGAGGTAGGGGTTGTTGAGGTGAAAAATACCCCAGACCAGAGGCTAGAGATAATCACATTCCACCTTCATGACTCATTAGTTATGTTATTTCCATCGCAATGGTTGTCTTAGAAAAATCTCCCAGCCTTGCAGGATGGTGTCTCTACAGAACCATCATGGTAGCTAATTCTGTGGATTTCCTACAAATTCTACAAACATTTGTATGTTCATGGGATGTGTGCGTCATTTGTAATGAACATAAATCTCCCATTTCTATGTTCTGTTTCTCTATTTCCAAAATTTTCATTATCTAACAAGGGAATTCCCTTAAACGAGAGTATTTCTAATATTCTCATATTATGAGTGAAAATTTGTTACAATATGATACTCTCTTCTGTCCTGACATCAGTGAGTGTTTGTCTTGGCCTAGTTTTGTTGAAAAATAATTCAGTTAGGAAAAAAGTCAATTTTTTTAGCCGGCATGAAGCAATTACTTTTCACACATTATCCATTAGAAATATTTTTAGGTTAGGTAGCATAGTGAAATTAAAATCGGCATTTGATACCCATCCTCTGATATGAACACCAGTTGGGATATCAGTGATCAATAGTCATAATCCCATTAATTTAAGGAGGAAATCTTATTTAAGAGATCCTTGATGTTTCCTGATTATTGAACGTCATGAATCCAATATATATATGATGCATATTTGTAATTGAAACCCTTCTATTGTCTTTATGTGACATTTATAATCTTCATTGGAAAATACCTTTTATTTCAAGTGAAAATATTCCATCTATATGTATAGACTGATTTCATTCACATAATCCTTTAACAAATCCTCTATAATGTTGTATTAAAGGGTCACCAAATGCCTAAAACTGACTGGTATGTTTTCTATAAATAGGTTTTTTCCCATGTTTAGAAAGTATTCCTCATCATTCTCTATAGTCTCCTCTATATGGTCTGACCAGAGTGGTCAATATCTTTATTATATCATAGTTTGTGTTATTGTAAGGTATTTAATATGTAATTTTGGAAGGAAGACTCCCCAATGGTGGTTTAAAGAATAACTGTCTCTTAGGTTTGTCTTCCAATTGGGAATGAAATTTATTTTTCAATGACAATACATCAGACATGAATGGCCTTTTTTCTCAAGAACCTCATGGAACAAGGTCTTTCTCATCACTAAATCACAATGGGAAGGACCCTTTTGATTATGTGGAACACTAATACATAGTGTACATTAAAAATGATCTCTATCAAGGAGATGACCAACAAATTGGATTAAAACAAAAGGAAGACCGTTTTTCACCTTGATCTTCTTGACACAAGAATGTTTTTCATGACTCACATTAAGAAATGGTGTGTATAGATTGACTGGATTATGGTCTTGAAGAAATCCTTCATTATGAAGTGTCCATGGAGGACTTTAATAATTACTAATATTACCCCATAATTTGGTAATGAGGGGGAAAGATATTTATCTTCCATAGATAAGTGTATGATGGATTCATGAACTGCAACATTGACTAGAGAAGGATCGTAGATGGACTCTCTTTTTATCAATTTCCTTTAGTGAGGCTTCGTGTTGGATTTCTTCTTGTGATTAACTGGCGCTACATGTGGGGTAAAGTTATTTTCATGGGAAGTGGTTTTTTCTTGCCTTGGACAGGCCATTGAGATAGGTCGAGGATATCTTGTGACAAGGGTATTATATTCCTAATCTTATTTTCCATGTATCATGGGAGAGTTTTCCCCCACAACCATCCTAGATGGGAGAAGTATATTGTGTCTACTCTAGGGTGACAAGCTAATGAACTACCCCATTTATGGGGACATAGTGGTGAGCCCATCCATCGTGCCCTAAATTCATAATTGTTATGATGTCTCATAAAGAATATAGGATATGGGCATGGATTGTTTTCCTATATTTCTCCATTTTAGGAAATGTTTGTTGATATCAGTGATCAGAATAAGGATATATTCTCAAACCATATTTATAGTAGGGGTATGTGACTTCTCATGTATTCTCCTTTTCCAATGGATATTTATAGTACACATGTAGTGGTCTATAGTTGGTTATTCCCCCCTTTTATCACCAAAACAAATATGAATAACTTCTCTGGAGGCTTCCAGACGAAACTACTCATAGACATGATGAAGGTAGGAATGTGTTTGTTCATATTTCAGGTTTCTTCAAAACATGGATGGATGGATTCATTGAGTACTGTCAAAATGTTCTTATGAAATTCTTATTTATGTAGGAAGGTGTGTTTTTTTACTGGTCGTTGGATGTCCTATTTGATGTATGAGTTTTCTTAAATTACCCACGGTGAATATGGTTGTTGTATGAGATATAAATATCATTTTTGTGTCCCTACTTTAAATTTGAAACCAAATTGAGTCTCTAAGATTATTCTGAGTAGGAAAGTGTTTTATATTCATCCCTTTTCACTTGTTCTAACACTTATAGATCCTTATTACATTCCCAGACCTAAGTGACGTAGGATGGATGGATAAGGATGACGCCCTCATCATGTTGAGGGGTTACTATAGTGAGGTGTTGGGAGTCGTGATTTCTAGAAGGATCAATATATAAGTACCCACTTATCATCTAGAAGATGTTTTATTTGGAATCATGGTCTATAGACATAATTCAAGGGAAAAATATGTTATCATGTTCTGGGGATAATATACTGAGACTGTTGAAGATGGAAATTTGAACCATTTTTCATCACTTACTGGATGATCAGTGGGGCTTGGAGAGCTAGAGGGCCTGTTAGGCAGCCTCCATGATCGGGATTTACTATTTTGGTGGTATTATCTAACTATTTCATTTGATACCAATTCTTTAATATGTTAGGATGGTGATAATGTCCATTTCATTGATAAATACCAGGCCTGAAAAGTATACATGGAATACATTGGTGAAAGTGATAAGGATTCCATTTGATCAAATGGTTTTCAAAGAAAAAGTTACAAGCATTTTAAAAACAAAAACAGGAAGACCTCATCAAAGAAACATCTCATAGAAAATATACCTTCACGATTTATTGTATTATGTTACCCTATTCTACCACGTGAAAGGTTCATGATGTATGGGTGAGACTATCATATTAGATAAGGATTCATGTCGTGTTCTCCATTTTTTATGGAATATTAGTTTTTATGACGATTGATTACATGTACTTGAATGGTGTGAAATCATTCACAATTGGATCACTATTTCTGAAGGGTATATAATGATATTTTTCATTAACTGGAAACCCCAATGGTTCTATATCCATGCAGGACATGCTTTCCATAGGCAGGCTCTCATTGGAGATTTATTCCAACAATGATTAAGAAGTGAAGCTAGTCGGGAGGATGATTGGTTGGGATCATCTCACCATTTTAAGGGGAATTTATTCCTACTATGAGTCTATCTTATATTTTAAAATTATTTTCTATACTAAATTATTAATTTCAATGATTTATGTGGTCCACCGTTTAATTAAAAATCAGTTGTTATCATGTATGGTGTTTAGAATCATTTATAAGTATCCAATGTTCTTCATCAATGGAGATATCTTTATATATTTGAGGTTATTCATCAACATTATCATCTAATGTACTAATTAATGATTAATTGGTCACTATTAAGATGATTCATATATTTTAGCCACACATTGAGGCTCAATGGAGTGTGTCTGCATCTAGAGAGATGAGAGACATTTCTATTTTTGGATTAGACCCATAGATGGGATTCATATAAATCATTGGGAAATGAATCATAACCCATGTAGTTTAGTGCCTATTAGTTAGGGAACAAAAAACAATTTAAGTCCATGTGATATGGGTCAAACTATGTAGTTTGACAAAATGTATCTAGGATGTCTAGAAGAGAGGTGCCTAGTAATTGGTTTAGGGCTTATTCCAAGGAAGCCCAAGGAACATGGTAGGTATTTATATTCCCAATATGAATTAATCTCTACACCAAATGTGGCCTAGAGAGAATACTGTTGACATGGGGTGTTAGGTTTGTACCTCATGGATGCATCAAACATATCCAATTTGTATGGGAATCAAATCTCTCAAACCATATTTATTAGTTTCCATGCTTATGAGGGCTCTTAGGTTTGTCTCTTAGGGGGGTATAAAACTTTTAGAAGATAAGTATGGGGTGTTTTCAGGAAAATTATTCTTTGTGATATGCGCTATGAGGGATGTCTCAAATCATGTTGATTTGAAGGATTTTTTGGAGATTACACCTTGGGATGAGGCCAATGGATGAGTGTGATGATATGGTTGGAAATTATACCCAGTTGGAAGCCCAATTTTTTGGTTTAAGGGGTTAATATTGAAGAGTATTCCTTACTTAATGTGGGTTATAATTGGGTTATACTGAAGATGAGGCTTCCCACTGATGATTTTGGTTTGGGGAATAATCATGAGTTATATTCTCATATGTTGGGTTGGGTATTAATCATGCATATGATTCCCTTGATTTTTTGAGTCTTACACTTGGAATGACTCCCATTGAGCTCAAACCTTTGGTAGGCATCCTATTTATCCTAATAATAGCTTCAATAAGTGTTCTCGTAGTTAAAGAGTTCAGGTATTACACATTAAGGATTCCATTGGGAGGGCGATCATGTGGATTTCACGATAGCTGTGAACCTATGTTTCATAGTTCCTTGATACGTGTGTTCTAGATTTAAGAATCACTATCGATAGGTGGTTTCCAATGGATTTGTTCATAGAAGTGGAAACTTCCAATAGTTATTTACCCAAAAAAAGGACATGCATTCCAAAGGCAGGAGTTTGTTATGTTTTGAACTTTATGATATTTAATAACGTGTATTGTCCGAGAGGATGGGAGGTCGGGCTCATCACACCCTTTTGGGGGGGGGGGGATTATTGTATACTCCAGGACTCTCTTTGTAAAATTAAAATATTTGTTCATGAATCCTTATTAATTCACCAAGTATATCATAATTATCCCTTGGAATTTACAATCACTTATTCCCATGTGTAAAATTTAGAATCATCAGCATGAATTCACGGATATTCATCAATGGAATCATATTTATGTATTTGAGGTTTTCCACCAATGGTTAACTCTAGTATACCGGTTATATATTCTTTTAATCATCATTACGTTGATACTGGTTTTTAAGCCACTCAATGTGGCACTCTGGAATTTATTATCATCTAGAGATCTGAAGGTTTGTTTTAATCTTGGGATCTAGCTCATAAGATGAGCTACCTACGTATCCTTATGAGAAAATAAGAACTCTCATAGTTTGATGCCACATAGTAAGACACACCATACCTTTTAAGTTCATGTGATAAGGAACTCTATGCAGAAGGTGCTTAGTTGAAAATTAGTGTGGGACTTATGCTGAAGTAGCCCAAGGAACTTGAAAATGATATGAGTATCCAAATAGGATCAAACCCTGTTGGGAATATGGCCCAAAGAGAACAAGGTTAATTTGAAGTGTTGGGTTTGAACCTCAAGGAGGCTTCCTACGTAGCCCATATTATTGGGAATCAAAGCCCACGTAGTTCGATGTTTCTCATATGAGAGTATGGTCCTCTGAGAGAGATGTGTTTTGGGCTCACTTCCTGAAAAAGGACGTGTTGATGATTTGAGGATTGTATTTGGGGCTTATTTCCTAAGGAGGATGCCAAAATTGGGGGAATTAGGGTTGGATGAGCTCGGGCCCTGAAAGGGCATCCTACGTATCCTAGCTTGAATAGGAATCAGGGTTCTCATATATCATTGCATATTGTTTGTGTAAATTTTGTAACCATTACATATCTCTAAACTCACGTGAGTCATGCTCGATGTGAGAAACAAGAGGATGTGAATGATTCAACAATGACACTTCACACTTTTCCTCCTCCACTGATAGAAGTGGGTGCGTCGACCGTGGAATAGGGCGAGGCGATGAGCCTCCCCTCTTTATATTTATATTGGGCAAGGGTCCAATGTAAGGAATAAGGGGTGAAGGTGAGGGGCTTATACCAGGATGGCTTCCCTATTTAATATTTTTTGGGGCTTACTCATAAGGAGGATTCCCATTCGAGGTTTGGTTGGGCCTTACTCCTTTGGAGGATGCCCATTTGAGATTTCATGGGGATTACTGTAACACCTCGACCCCAGTTTCCCAAAGTTGGTGCATTATTTCATGACATTGGCATGATCACAAGAAATATCAAGTCTTGAAAGACCAATTATTTTAGTATACATGGAATAACTAGATACATTAATAAAGTTTACATTACATCATATAGTGAAAAACTACTATTACAACATATTGTCTTCATATCCCCTCATATTATCCCTGCAGTTCATTCATAAATTACTTCTTCGCATCCTGGGAAAAATAAAAATTGAAAGCGGTGAGCTCATATGTTAAGTAAGGATAACAATATAGCAGAAACATTCATAAATAAGCATAAACATTTAAGGCAATGTATAGCTAAAACAAAATAGTTTTAAACTTGAACTTCAGCATAATATGGAAAAGATAAAATTAAATAATTCCATTTACTTATTCAAATGGATATTATACTAGTTGAATAATCACATGCAATATCAATAACCACTTTCATGATGATGGAATGCATAATGCCAGACTATCATAACCACGTAGCCAAGGCATCGTGCCAAGACTACAAATAAGATTTTGTCAAGGCCTCATGCAAAGACACTAGTTTCTCTCATGAGACCTACAGATGCATCAAGGAGATATATCAGGCTCACCCGATCAATTATTAAGTCCAATGCATTCCTCATATGAATAGGTTTCAACATAACATAAACATTCATATTAAAACTAGCATACGAAATGACAATAATTTCACCATAAACCATGAATGGAATAAAAATAACACATCTACAGTCAAACATGTCACAAAACCTTCAATATAATATGGATATTTTGTATCATAATAAATCAACTTCAAATAAGCTTAAAATCCCTCAAAGGATGTTGACATAGATGAAATCACAACTATTTGAGGGAAATATATATTTTTTGAAATAATTTAAAAGACACATAATTATAGAATAAAACATTTACTCTGAAAATATGTTTATAATCTTGTAAGGGAAGCTTCTAAGATTTTATATTGGTGGAAAATATCCGCACTCGTCGTATAAGTTTTAAAAAAAGACATTCTTAACTTAATTCTGTCGAAAAGGTTAAAAAGGACCTTGTTTGGAAAATGACGGAAAGATTCCTTTATAGACCTCTTATAAAATGTCAAACAATGGTATAAATGACTTTAACCCATATTTTGTAAAATATCAATAATGTTTTGAAATAAACTTTTAAGAAACATGGATGTGGATGATAAAGAGTTCCCAGTACATAATTACGTATAAACAATCTCAGATAATGAAGACATTGTAAAATAACCCTTACATTGTACTTTTCCTTAGTCGATGGTATGTTAAATTCCTGTATAATATCTAAAACATTGTTATTAAGTTATACAAGAACCATATACATAATTATGATATCATATATGATCTTCTAATAATGCATTGTTAAAAATACTTTAGTATTATCGTAGTTTCAGGTGTTTTCTTACTCGTTTTATTTTAAATGTTTTGTTACATAAGTTGTGTTTGTTATGGATAGGTTGTAAATTATTCATATCCAGAATGATATAATGTTCTTAAACATTACTTTTAATCATCAAATGAGAATTAGTCTTGAATGGATACGATGGGGAATGAATCTCATCGCGTTCGTGGAGACGGTAGTCTGTACGTACGAACGAGTGACAATATCATCCTTTTGATATTAAAATAATAAATAATTGGATGTTATGTCATATATAAAGAATCATTATCATTCTATATTGATTATTTACATGAAGTAAAAATCATTATTATACCCATACAAATAATAATATACTGAATAACAATTACACCACAACGTGGAGACGATAAGTCGTACATACCCACGTATGGTGACATGTCATTCAAATGATGGATAGAATACTGAATATGGTTTTACCATATTTATAATAATATAAATGTATATAGGATATAATGTATTTATTATTTTAAAATGGGAATAATAATGAGAAAAGAAGTTGAAGAAGAAAGGAACTTGAAAGAGGGTGGTGAAAACATTACCTCTTCTTCGGGTTCTTCCTCTTGATTTGATCAAAAGGGATCCTTAGGTTGGCTTTCTGATCAAAATAAGGCTCATAGGATTATGTGAGGGATGTTAAGAGAGTAGTTGGTCAGGTATTGGACGAAACAAAATGCTTTTAGAGTGTGAACAATTGGTTAGAAGTGGTGTCCTTTTATAAGGGGGGGAAGGGGCACCTTAAAAAAATCTAGAAATATTATTTTATAAAAAATTCATATTCGGTTTATAATGGCTCCAAAGTGGATTATTTAAATTTTAAGTTTGGGATGGGCCAAAAACTACTCAAAAAATATAATTTAGACAGGTTTGGGTCATTATATTAACCTTATCATTTAGTTTTAACTCATAGTTAATTAGTTTGACACTTACTATGTCGCTTTGTATTTTTATATTATATTGGTAATAAACTTACTATATACCTCCATGAAACCCCCAATTGGTCCACTAATGATACAAATATAATGATATAAGTCTCTTGGCCGAACCATAGATTTTTAGGAATTGAATATAAATTAATAATATAATATTTGTTTTAAAAACTCTTTTTTGTCAATTTTGACACTATTGGGTATTTTGTTCTTGATAAATTTATAAAAGTATTATTCCTTAAAATAAAATTTATATAAAAAATTATAATATGTCATTGTAACCATGAAAAGTATTTTAATTTATAAAATGTTTCAAATTACATTTATTTGGGTATTTATAATATCAATTATCTTAATCTTTCATAAATACGTTAATTACTGCATCATCATTGTGTCATACATAAATTACATTATTTAATGTCTAAAAATTATTAATAAATAACCATTATGTAGGAAATCGTTTTAAATTTCTAATGAATATTTATAGTCTAAAATATAACATATATAACCCTACGTAAAAATTGTTTTACTAAAAGATATATGCTTATTTCATTTTTCTATTAACTTTAACTTAATTAATATAAAGTGTCCCTATCACCTACAAGTGGCTTCATGGGGTCCCAAAATCGACCCCAATATATCCATGGTCAGAAATATATCCACCAATAAGGTTAGGACACGTTTTAGGGTAATTTATTATTATTCTTATATTATTTTTTTACCCTTATTTACCGGATTTACCCTTTAACCATGGTAAATAAAATATTTACCGAAGTAATTATTCAAAATCTCTAAAAATGAAAGTTACCTATTTACACAATATGTACATACTGATTCCAAATATGGAATCCATTTTTCCAAATTCAAAACACAAAAGTGGCAGAAATTAATTTAAAATTAATTCCTGCTGTCAAAACAAAAAAGCGTGTTTTTAAGAAATAATAACTATCAAAAGATTTATACTTGTTTATGTCTGGTTTAATTGTGAAATTATTTAAAATGACCAAAATTGTATTAAATGGTAAAAATATATTCTAAATATACTTTAAAACCACTCAAATCCATAATTTATCACTATTAATTATTTCTATTAATAAAAGTTTAATAAAAATTTAGTAATTTTCACTATTCATCAAAATATAAAAGTTATCCGAAAAGTACCAAAATTTCATCATAGGATAATTTCGATATTCATAATCAAAAAATGATTTCCATTTTTAATGATAAGATATAAAAAATTTCAAAAGGTGGGTATTACTATTCAAAATGGCTACATTGATTGGTCGCGGTGTGTTAGAATCTCGAAGTTGCGTACAACACACGCTACTGTATTATTCAACGACAAGAATATCGTAAAAGCTTGGGGTGTTACAATTACTCCTAATGAGGATGCCCATTTGGAATTTTTTGGGGCTTACTCAAAATGAGGATGCCCATTTGAGGTTTAACCTGAAAAAATAGTCAGGTGATGAGGTTTGAGGAGTTTCTTGGGGATTATATCGACTCAACGTACTCTAGGAATCCATAAGTAGAGTCTAAACTCATTAAATGAAAATTAACTAAGAAGAGTTAGTTGAGTAAATGAATTTTATTGAGTGTGATGTATTGTCTCAGATCATGGTATTACAAGGTTGGATGTATGTCAGCATAAAGGGCGCAATGGAAAATTTCCTCAACTGGATCCAAAAAGTTCATGGTGCGAGTCTCCATTTTTCAGGGGGGGGGGGGGGGGCTGTGATAGAATCCTCCACAGTGTCTCGTTTAGGTGATCTATGTAACACCCCCATAAAGGTGCTCCACGAAGGTGCCCTGTGAAGGTGATCCATGAAGGTGCTCCGTGCAGGTGCTCCGCGCAGGTGCCTCGCGAAGGTGCTCTGCGTAGCTCCCCTTTGATGGTGCTTCGCAAAGGTGCCCCATGATGGTTCTACATCCAGGTTCTTGTGTTCCAGAACGTGAGGGGGCTTTGAACAATTTTTCCTCATTTAATTTTCTCTTATCTCATGTTTTAGAGTGTTTCCTAAGAACAATTGGGGGATCTTGGAGAAAGAGCTACGCAATGGGAGCTTTGGGTCGTCTTCCAACTTTTTACATCATTGAAATGGGGAGACCAAGTGTCCTATTTATAGGCAAGGAGGGGACCTGGTGAAAGGGAGTTTTTTCACAAAGGTCCTCCACATAGGTACTCCGCGTAGGTCCCTCGTGTAGGTCCCTTTGTGAAATTTTATCTGTCTTCTGAGTGTCAAAACTTTTGATCTGTAAGTCCGTTTAGGCTCCGCGACCAGTAAAAGCGAAGGTATTGAAGAGATATACAATTCTTTATGTAGTAAATACAACATCTGTTCTCGAAAGAAACTTAGAAATTTAATATAATGTGTTGATCCTTTTTCATCATCGATCTTGGGAATCTACTTCCTACTCCTGGATGGGGAAATCAGTGCACTTATCCATTGGTATGGAGTTGTATTTTGGAATATATAAATCTATCACGCATCTTCTTTCTTCATGGTGAAAACATATTTACACATACATGAAATTTGTTTTCTATGTGAGAATCATATCTTTAATTTGTGGAAAAGTTCTTGGAACAGATTTCATGGTGTCAATAACCTCTATGACAACACGAGTCAAGAATGGTGTGATATACAAGTGGAAGCATAATATTTGAGAAATCAAATGGCATTATTTTCCCTAAATATTGATACATGGAGATGAGGACCCACTCATTTTGGGGAACTATAAAGAAAGTAAAAAATGAAACATTTAGGAGAGTTTTCTACACCAAATAATTTATCGAACCAAGTAATTTTTGGACTGAATCAATTTTCCCACCCAAGAGTCAGGCGGAGCTCGATGGCCCCAATAGTGGGTGAACCCTAGTTCCCTGTGGTGGAAATGTCCCCAGTGGCGGTCCCTCTCCCATTTTCGGGGCAGGGACCCTCGTTTCCCTCTAATGGAGCTTCTTTCTCCTTTATCCCATTCTCGAACCCTGATTTTCTTCCTCAATTTCCTCCTATCTCACTGTACTCAAAGGTTCCAGAGCTGTTTGTTGGGTTGCCTAATCTTCATTTACCGACTGCGAAGTTCTCATCCTCTTTATATTTGTTTAAACACACCATTGTTTCTTGGTTTCATGGAAGGCATCCTTCGGTTGATTCATTCGATAGGCAAGTCTTTGATGCTTGGGGTTTACTGGATAGGGTGATGGTGGGCCTCCTTGATAATTGACAGATCATGGTACGTTTTTCTTCGGAGTCAGATTTAATCAAAGCCTGGGAAAATGCACCCCGTATCTTCAATGCGTTTAAATTTTCCCTTCTTCTTTGGACCTTTTATTTGCATATGAATCGAGACCCTCATACAATGGAAATTTGGGTAAGCCTCTCTAATCTACAACTTCCGTTCCAAAATCCATCTGTTATGCGCATGCTAGGGAATCTAATAGGTAGATATCTATGTTCTGATAGTTGCATAGAGGTGCTATTTCACCCAGTTAATCCATGAATTTGTGTGGAAATGTATATTTCAAAGGATCCTTTCGAGTATGTGTGGGTCACTGTAGGTGAATAATATAGGTGTAAGCAGCAGGTGGTCTACAAATCATGGTATGATTTTTGTTCAGGTTGCAAGTGGCTGGGGAATTCACTGGGATCCTGCCATATGGAACTTCGGGTGAATAATTTGAGAAGGGTTTTTGTACCGTTGTAGGGGGAGGAGTGTCTGGTTGAGGCAGAGGAAGTGTTGTAGATACATTCTTCTCTGTTTTCTAGCAAGGGGGACGCGAATGGTAATCTATGTAGGGGGAGGTACAACCTGGTAGTGTTTCAGGTAATGGAGTCCTTGTTATGGCAGCAGAGTCTAGCAGTAGGGAGGAAGGATTGTATCTGCAGGATGTGGATGTTCGAGAAAACCAGGTGGTTGGTGGAAGCAGGGAGGCGAAGGGGTGGTCTTGCATGGATGATTTAGAGCGGATTCCTACCGTGTGGGAAGAGGTGGGAGAGGAAACAGCTTCTTTGATGGTCTAAAAAGATAGTGGGAGGGAGGAAGGCTCGGTTCAACTTGATGCAGCAGGTGTGGAGGTCATGGTTCGGTTGGCGGATGGTGAGGAGGACTTATCACTAGATGGTGCAGGTTTGGGTAGTAGCGAAGTAGGAAGGCAACTGAGGGGAAAGTTTCAACAAAGGTTTCTATGGAAATCTAGGTTAAGGCTCCTATTCTCCTTGGAAATAGTTTTGAAGGACTAGTTGAGGAGGATTTAAGTACCGCTCATGATGTTCCACTTGAACCAGAGGGAGGGCATATGAATGCTTGTAATGAGGATGAACTTAATCGATCGACAATTGAAACTCCAATCCTGTAAAATAGAAGTACGCCAAGGAGGAGCAGGAGGGACTACTCAGCCTTGCCCCGCCCCTTTAGAGACTAGATTGTATAGGAAGAATGCTAAATATAAGTCCTTGGAGGAGGTGGGGGCATAGGAAAAAAGGGTCCAGTGTGTAAAATCATTGGATTTATTTCTTAGAAGTGCGAGGGAGGTGACTGAGCCGGTGTTATTGCTCAACACTGTGGAGGAAGGGAGAGAACGCAAGTAGAATTCTCAGTTTTTGATCGAGGAGAGAAACAATGAAATGGGAAGATCTACTGAAAAGGTAAAGAACATAAAAAAGCTTATCCTTTGTTCCACGGAGGACATGGTAGAGGAATTTGTGTATGTTAACATCCCACAGGAAGAGGCTGATATGATGGGATGATCTGTAAGAGTGGAGGTCAACTGCAAGCAAGCTATGTGGATTGAAAAACAGGATTTCATCCTGATGAGAGGCTTCAATGATCTGACAACCAGGAAATAAGAATATATCCGAACATGGGAGAAAATGGCAGACCGATTTGAAGACTTTATTGGGGAAGATCCTGATGCTAAGGTATGGCTAATGAATAGGAATATTTATAGGGAATAAATCACTAATAGGCTAAGTCTACGTTTTAGTAACTTTTCCTTCTCTTATGAGGCTTCACCTCTGGTCTGAATGGGTTTGTCTCTCACTTTTCCTTTAGTGTTGTTTGGTGGGATTTTTGGGTTTTTAGCAATCAGGGTACTAATGGCCTCAAGAGATGGTCATCTTCATTCTGGTTTTCTTTAACTTCCTCAGGGGTGGATCCTAGGGGTCCATTCCATTGCTTGAAGGCTAGGTGAATTCCTCTAGAATTTACCAATGGGGGGATTTGGGTCTGTGTCGATGGTCGCGTCGGGGGACACTCAATGTAATCCTGGGTGGATTTGACCATCCTCTCTAATGTTCTTGTATCCATGTTCATGGTTTCTTGAGTTTGGTTAGTGGTTTTTGGTGTTTGTATGTTTTGGTAAATGTGGTTGTTTTCGACTCATGTAGCGAGGTACCGGGAACCCATAAACCGGCTTTTGAAAATGAAAAAAATTATTAGCAGTACCAAGTAGTTTTAATTATTATGGCTATCCTCTAATCCTAGATGTGTCATCATGAATCATACATGAACGTGATAAATAAGAGGAATCAAAATATCCCTAAAACCACAAACTCATCTTCCTCCGATGGTGGAAGAGGATGGGACTAAGAGATATTGTAAGATTTTTGGTTCCCATCACCTCTCTGATGTTCATATATATGATATTCTTTCCTGAATAACCACTCATATATGGCCTTGGAGGAAAAAAGGAGAGAGAGTGCATCCTCCTGTATGAAAATATAGTGGCTTCCTCCTATGAAGGATGCCTTGTTGAATTAGGGTTATGACAAGGGCTTAATCCTATGGAGAAATCTTGTGGATGAGTTTTTATTTAGGCATACTCTAGAGAGGTATAACTATATTTTGGGATTGGATGACTAATTAGTAGGTTCTTAGACATGGAATGAGAACCATTTAGAATGATCCAGAGGTAGGCATCCAATGTACCATGATTATAGTAGGAATCATATTTCTCATATTTCAATAAAATAATATGGCACTAATATTGAGTGGGAGGAATGAAGGTTTGATCTAGGGGTTAATCATGAATATTATACCTTGTTTAATAGGTATTATGATTATGGACTACCCATGATTAGGAAGACCATGGATGAGTTTGGTTTGGGGCTTACTCTGGATATGGATTCCCATAGGTTGGGTTGGGGATTAATCCTCAGGAGGATGTCTTTTATTGGTTGGAAATTACACATAGAATGAGTATCATTGAGCCCCATTCATAGGTTGGTGTCTTCCATATCCTAATTGTACTAGGAATTAGAGTTCTCATTGTTCAATAGTTTTAGTAATAAACACTTAGGTTGCCTTTTTATGGGAAATATTGGGGATATCCTGATTACTATCAACCTCTTAGCCCATGCGAGTCATTATCATTTTAAGAAAAACGTTTAAGTAGGATATTCATGAAACAATAATATATTGTTTTCTATGAGTTAGGATACATGTCCTTGAGGACCCGTGCTTATGGGGGCACTTTGAAGGAAGGTGGGAGAATTATTATGAATAATATCCCCTACCGAAACATTAATCTGACTAGGTTGATGTTGTGATCCTGGATATCCTCTATGACCACATGAGACATAATGAGTCATGATTTAATTTGAGAAATAAAAAGTAGTGGATGATCTGAAAAAAACATGATCCCTCTTCTACTAGTGGAAGAGGTCGGGGTGATGGTGTAACCCTCTCTTCATCTTTCCCTAGACCCAAAGGGAGAAAATGGGTTTGTAAAATGCCTATATCTCCCCATACTAGTGGCCATGATAGATCGAAAAAGGAATAAAGAAGTATTGTTTCCTATAAAAAATGCTATGGGATTACTTTAGTATGGATTCCCTTGAGGTTCATCCTAGAAAAGAAATCATGTGACTATATTTTATGAGTTTTTTATAATTTATCAACTCTTTTTTCTTGAGGAAACAAAGAGTATAACCTCAACAGGTAACATGAGAAGGAAACCATGAGGAGTATGTCAACATAAGGATGCTCAGGGAGTTTGGAGGAGAATATCAAATCATGGTATTCCAAGGGTGTATGTTAAGGTTGTATAAGACACCACCCAAAATTTTATTGATTAAGCCCAAAAATTTTATGATGTGATAGTCCATTTTTTGGGGGGTCAGTGATTGTAGAAAAGGGATTGTCCTAGAGGGCCTAAAGTGTATCCTTAAAGTGTTCCCAAGTGGGGATGCAGGGAATTATCTCCGACAGTATGGACTAAGTGAGTCTGCCTAGGTGGGTCACCAAAGATGATTTCCCAAGGTGAAGGTCGCCAATGTGTGGGTATCCCATGTGTGGGTCACCCAGGTGATGGTTTCCCAAGTGATTGTATTTTAGGTGCTAGTTTCCTAGGTGTGGGTCACCCAGTTTCATGTCTCCTAGATGGTTCACCCATGTATGGGTCTCCCCGAGTCTGGGTCACCTTACTACTAGGATGGGGACCTCAACCGTGTGAAGATATGCCATAATAGGTCTCCCATGTTAGTATAGACTACTTTGGTGAAGGATATGTATGGAAATGTCCTTCTCATGGAGTTTACCTTCATGATTCTAGTTTTCTTGATAAAAATTGAAGTAGAGGGATCAATATATAGGATCATTTGTGGGATTATGAGAATGCTCATGCACAATGGGCCTCCACAAATGTTCCTATATTAATGTCCATGAATGAATAAAATGGATGGTGGCACAAATTACATTAAAAATCTTTCAAACTTTTCAGATCCATAACATTTGACTCGTAAGTATAATGGGGCTCTGTAGCCAGTCTAATCATATATTTCCATGTGATATATCCATCCTGATATATTTAATAGACCACGTGTTCACTAAATAGAAACATAAATTTTATTTTAATGAATTGAAACCTTTTTATCATCGATATTGTAAAAACATGTCCTAAATGTGGATGTGGGTTCTTCCTAATAATCTATTATTATGGATTAGTAATGTGGTGAATGGAAATCCAACTTTCCAATTCTTTGGATATAGATACACAACTCTACTCAAAGTTGAAATTTTTTCTATATGAAAAACTCATCATTAAATATACGTCAATGTGAATGAATATTATTTTTATGTGTCAAATAATATCCAAAAATATTACATATTTTGTGAACATCAATATGGAAAAGCTAGAATGATCCTTTTGAATCAAGGAATCAACCACCTTTTTCTGTTTCCCATGGTGGTAATGTAGGTAGTATTTATACTATTTAATCAATTAAAAAAAACACTTTCACATATTTAACTCCTTTTTTTGAATATATACATTAATCATTTATGATCAGTATATATTTCACACCTTTCTCAATCAATATTATGTTTTCAAATTTTATATTCTAATATTACCACAGCTACCTCCAAGTCATGAGTTGGATAATTTTTTCCTTAACTCATTAATTATCCCATGGCATAATCAATAACCACAATGTTCTTCATGATAAATCATCCCAATCCATTCATTTATGAATAAATATATATTATAAACCCCTCTCCATTTTAGAGTAATGTAATAATAGGTGTGAAAACTAACATTCTATTCAATTCCTGGAAATCTTTATCACATTAATCTTTCATAAGGAACATTTCACCCTTCAATGTTATCATCCTGAGTGGGTTATATAGTCATGATAAATTCATCAAAACCCATACATAAAATCTATCAAAATTAGGGAAATGTAAGATCACATTAATAATTATTGGTCAAGGATAATTTTTAATAACATTATCTTTTATGGATCAAAAAATACACCCTCTCTTGAGTTTATATAACAAAAAACATTAGACTCTTTATATCCAAGATTAAAATTTTTTAAACGGTTCATAAAAATCCTACTTTCTTGGGGTCATTAGTAAAATTTTTACGTGATATTAATACTCTTCAATAATCATTGTATATATAATATTATCATATACAAATGCTATAATAAAATAATAAATATAATCAATCGAGAATAAATTAATTTAATCCATAATTATGGAGTGTGTATTAATAATACTAAAAAACCTCACTCTATATTTGTTGTGTCCAGACTATATATGGATTTTAGTCTTGGGTATAAGCTCATTGTTGACTCTTTTTTTAAATGGGATTCTTGGACCAATTGATCAACATAAATTTATTAAAAAAATGATGTTATAAGAGTCGAAAAGTATGAAATTTATTATAGTCCCTATCATAGAGAGGGTTTAAATACAAAGTTAACTCATCAATCCAAATGATATATTTGTTATTACTTTGTTTGGAAGAGTTTATACCACCCTATTTTCCTCTCAATACAAATCTGTGAAAAGAGAGTTGAGTTATGAAAGAGTTTAGATATATTGTATCTATCGAGTAGTTAGTTTCCAAGATAAATATATCATTACGTTATGAATGGTTTGAACAACCATAGTAGAATCTCCTTCCATCAAAGTTATATCTATTCTTTTTATTTTTTATAGTGAGCATCGTAAATCACACTGAGTAATTAAGATTCTAATGATGAGGAGTTACCACAGGTTCCAAAGAAACATTTAATAATCCGATCATTATGATCTCAAAAAAAACATCATGACCACCTCAACCTGGATTTCCCTTGTAAGATCAATATACATTATTTTTTATCTATCTATGGATGGGTACCTTCCAAAACTCTTCTATAAGTCCAATTCACTGCATGTATTTACTTTAAATCTTGATTTTTCTGAGTACCAGGAAGTCTTGTATTTAGTTGCAACAATGTCCAGTTTGTATTTCATTAGCTTTTTTTGCTGCAATGATGATGTGTACAAGATAAGTAATCATGTGTAAATCATTTTCCCATGATGAATATCATTACTATTTCACCAGATAATGTTAATATTTTCAGTAAAAGTCTCGATGATATGGGGCTTCATTTGTGGGGAGGCAAGGATAGCTATATAATGTTGTATCAGATATGAATTGTTGGGAATTCTAGGATGATGGACATCCAAAATGTTATAGAGTTTTTTCAATAGGTCTTATTTCATTGTCCATGATAAGGAAAAGAGATAAATTTCCTCCTATTTTTGATTCAATGATATGCACCTGTAAAATAATGGATTGACACAAATTTATAATTAATCATTAGAAGGATGTTTATTATGAAAAACACTCCAAATTAGAGTCATTATAGACGGTATGATCCATGGTTTATCTAAATTCTTCATCCAAGTGTAATCAAAATACTTATTAATATGGAAATAATAAAATATTTTGGATTCCAAAATTCCCTTTATAGTCAGTTCCCTAAAATCTTGTCCTTATGAGGAGAAATGAAATAATTGGACAGCTCGTTGTAGATTTCATTTGTCAAAACTATATTGCGAGAGTCAAGAACATCTTGAATTGAAATACTAGTATCCATATGAAGATTTTCTGAATCACCCTTTTTGATAATATTTTTTCCCTTCTAGATATCATGCAATACATTATGATTATATTCCCTGTAAAATATCCACCTTGATTGGGACTTGATTTTCAAAAATGTTTCCTTGATATCATTAAAATTGAGGAACCCATATATGAGTTACTTCCTTTATTCAATTTTTTAATCAACCTATATCTTAGAAATCCAATAGAACTCAAGTCACTATAGGGATGTTTCTTGTAAACTTTGACTACAAATATTTATTGAAATGATTGATAATTTTTATGACCATACTTCCCATGCTAATGTATTTTCAGCAAGAATTCCATGAAATTATTTCCAGTTTTAATTCCATCATGTTTCCACTCCATATAAAATTCATAATTCATATATTCACATGTTTCATTATAGAAATGGGTCACTTATATATCATAAAGTACTGAACAATTTTTGATATGGTGGTGTATTTAACCAAGAAAATATTATCCTCTATAGATAGAGACATTCCAATCCAAGAAGAGAGACGTTTCATAATATTTTCAACAATTATGATTTTGTGTATGTATCTAGTTCTTACTTAGAAAAGAAAAGATACAAGATTATTCATGGGAAATCATCCTTCTTGAATTCAAAGTTCCATTAGAATTTGGGATCTTCTATTAGTTATAATTCATTTCCAAAAGTAAATGAAATGTTTATTCCAATTAATTTCTTTCCCCGAAACATCATCATAATAAAAATGGAACTTATTTAGTTTCAAAATATTTCATTTTACTCCTTGATGAAAAATGACTATGTCATCATCGTATAAGAAGAAGATTTGGTGCTTCAATGATCATTGATTCATGAAATAGAATTATCTTTCCTTGTTCATTCATCTGAGTAAAAAGTATGCCAAATTGTCCTTTATTATAGAGAAATGAATAGAAGAGAGAAGACTACCTTTCTTGAATCCTTTTGAGTATTTGAATAACCCCTTCGGTGAACCATTCAACATCACAGAGATATGAGAAGTCTCAAACATAATTTTCTCCCAATTCAAAACAGTTCCATTAAATCCAAAATCTTGAATACCATTAAAAATGAAACCCCAATCCATGGTGAGGAAATATTTTCTGATATCCAGCTGTAGTGCAAGACAACCTCCTCTTGTGGTTTTATTGAGAAGATTAACATATTTAGAAGTTGTGCTAATGAAATCTTGAATCTTCTTTCCTTTCAGATAAACATTGTGATTCAAAGCGATAATTTTACCTACAATATTAGTGAGCCTATTGTATAGGAGTCTGCTCATAATTTTCTAATTGGTATTGATGAAGTAATTAGGTATATAAATATGTATTTCAGAAGCATTTTCAACCTTGTGATAAGGGTGATGAATTCTTTATTAAGACCGTGAGGTAAAAAAACCAATAGAGAAAAAGTTTTTAACCATTCTTAAAATATCAACATAGATTGAATCCCAAATGTTTTGTTATAAGTAATTAGATATTTTATCAAGACCTGGGGTACTATCAGTCTTTAGGGTAAAAATATCCTCCTTATTTTAAAATTATAGTGGGATAATAGTGAGTCTGGTGTTGCCTTCCTCACAGACCATGCTAGTAATTATTCCCTACACTATATCATTGTTATGTGAATGTCCAATAAATAGATTTCTGATATATGTGACAATATAATCGGTCAGATATTCATCATTGTCAACGAGTGTATCACCATCCTTAAGAAAATTGTGTATCTTATGAGAATTCCTAGATATTTAAAGGGAATTATAGCATTTAGTAGTTCAGTCCCCCTCCTTAAGCCACATAACCTTGAAAATATATTTATGAAGACTATATTTGCGGGGAAGAAGATTATTCAGCCTTAATTTGATATTAATTTCATACAAAATATTTACCATGAAGTCAGAATTTGTAACTTTTGAATGTATATGGTTGAGACTATCTTCAAGTAAGATAATATCATTTTCCATCTTCTTAATATTTTATTTTCACCATCCCCTGATCTTTTATTACAAGAGTTTAATCTTCATTGGGAAGGTAAAGGAATCATTACTACAATGATTAGAATTCCGGGAATCAGACACTAACATAAATAAATATGATTTTTTCCCCAAGAAAAATTAAATTTGAAATGAAATGTAGGTTTTAGTAGTTCTAAATATTGGGATAACCAAGATGGGATGATAATACATGTTGATTCTCGAGAGGGTAATGATATAGATAGTATCCCTAGTTTGAAGGGAAGGACCATTAGATAAGGCTATATCAAACATTCTAGAAACCATTTTATTTATACAGCTTTTGTACTAAGTATACATATCTCCCAGAAGATTGATTTCTATCAAGTTATTTCCATTGATACGGGCCTTGCATTCCTTTGATGAAATAGTATGATGGAAAACACCCAGTCTTTCACTCAGGAAAATTATATCATTAATGTCCCTAATAATTATCCAAAGTTCATGAACTCAAATGTTAGTAGACCCAATAATCTTCTGAATATTCCTCCTTTCTTGATAAGTACAGTTTTAAATAAAAAGGAGAATAAAAAAGGAACATTCTTAAAGACTTCCTTATAGTTAATAATATTATTATATATATTTGAGGTAGCGTCTTGATAAATAGATTAATACGAAAATATCCACAAGGTATTTGTGATTCTCGGGGCACTATTGCTGCAAATAAATTTATAACCCCAAATTTCGAATGCTACAAAACATACAGAATATAATTTTTTGGCCGACTGATACCCACCAATTGTGGTTTATGTTCATGGATAAACCTATGCAAGGAAATGGTAGTGTAATTGTTAGCCACTCCTTTAAAATTACAAAATAGAAGATTCATTTAATGCAAAAACTGGCGGGGTAGAACCCCCTTTTTTCTTTACTCTTGAATTCTTCTGCCTAGTTGACTCTATGGTCATCTGGACTTTGTCAATTTCATTTCCAGGAGTGATCATATGAGGTGTTTTCACATCATCTATGGTGCTATGGATTGCAGTGCTAGGAGGCACTATGTTGTTTTCTTCATTTCATGTAGTTGGAAGGTTTTCCATGACTATAGCTATTTCCAATTTTGAATTAGTAATAGGATATTCATACTTTTAGGTTGAGGTGCTACCGAAAAATTTTATGTCCTTGTAGCTGGTTGGATGAGATGTTATGGATTCCTCATAATTTTCTTGCACTACAAGGGATCTTCAGTGTCCCACCGAGTTTACCTTTTTATACTTCACGGCTTCGATAATAATGTTTCTGTTGTCAGTTGGAAACTGAGTAGTATGATTTATGTTTCCATCATTTGTAAGAGCCATACAAGGAGGGTGATGTGGTTTATCTTCATTTTTTCTTCTAATGTCTGCAATAATTCCCGAATTCTCTATAACATGAATTTCAGAAGACCCTTTTATAGAATTTAACCCAATATATTTCATCTCCACATTGTCATTATTGGATTTCATATAGGTGATGAGGTTTTTAACCTCATAAGAAAACTCAGTATAAATCTTTCATTCTTTTTCCTATTTCTCTTCTTCCCCCACAATGCTTTCCCTTGAATATTTTTATCCAGATCCTATAAGAGGATTTTGCTTATTAACCCATATTTGGTGCTCCCTCTTCATTGAATTCTGTTCCTTATCAATGATATTATATTATTATTTTTTTCTTTGACACTTCCTTCAAGGATTTTTTATCAGAAGAATTATAGTTGTGGTGTTTTAAATTTGGTTTCTTGGTGTTAGAAATTTGGCATATTGTGAGCTTCCCACTCACCCTTAAAGTGGAATTATCCGAAAATGAAAAAAAGGATTTGTGCCAACATGTGGAAGACGAGTTTCCTTCCATATTTCAAACCTCAAAAATGGGGTCTTATATTCATATTCAACCATAACATAAATATTCTAGTCATTAACAATAAAATTAAATACCTATATAAGTTTTAATTCTAAGTTAAATTCAATATTAATAAAAGTATATAGACCAAATTAACCATTTATTGTCTGTTGATCTAATTTTAAGGGGGATACAATGCAATAGAAAATGTCATTATTCATTTTGGGATGCCATAAACCCAAACTTATCCCATGGAGATGCATCCAAATGGATATACAATATCCATATCAAGAATCATGTTTTTCTCTCCAACCATCTGATACAAATATTTAACAAACCAAATCCCTGTATCCAAGACCCACTTCCATGAATTATAAAATTGTTCTAGATAAAATTGGTATAATACCAAAGGACTGATCAATTTATTAGTTTTAGAGAACTGAACACATACTCTATTCCCATTTCACATTGAGAGAAGAAATAACCTAATTGATAAACCAAAAAATAAACTATATCTTTCCAAACTCATTCAATGGTCTCTTATTCATCTCATTGGAAAAGGATGAAAAATATGGGTGATCTAAAAATCTTAGTAAGGGTAAAGTACAACAAAATCTATCATGGATCACTAAGGAATAATCAATATTTAATGGTAAATAATTGAACACCCATGGAATTTAAATAGTACTATTACATGAATATATAATTGATAATCAATATGGAAAGGTAAATAACATAAATATCATTCAATTTAATCAATAAAACAAGAATGAATTTCATCCAGATACAATATTATTTTGAAAATCCCAGGGTTAATAATAATAGAATTATTTATGAGGGAAGTAGTTACTTGTTTGATTCCATGTTATGAGTCATCAAGCTACATCAACTTTCAAAACCTGCCACTAGATAGTTGAAATTGTTTTTTATAGAAACCCATTTAATTTGGGAAATTTATTTGTCTCATGATACCTATCAATACATCAAGTGGATATAGTATTCTGGTCCTCACTGATCACTGTAGGTCCAAACAATTCCATGTATGTCAAATAATCAATTATATTCATGAATAAAAATTACTTATCATAAACTATTCATGTTGGTTAAAGGATATTTATATTCTTTATAAATGAAATTTCAAATGAAAATATATCAAAATAAATTGATTGTTTCAAGATAAATTCAACAATTACCAATAAAATAGAGATTTTACAATAACCATTACCAGTTGGTAATTTTCATTTTAAATTCAATTGGATGAAATAATTAAAATTGAAACAAGAAATAAAATTTATATTTAATGATTCATTATATTACATGTTAATGGGGATGTATATACACCACAAAAATGTAAATTGGGCCATTAAAAAAGAAGACTCAATAGAGTGTAATATGAGATGAAATATTTTATCCCATGATTACTTTTGGTTTAACATTCATTATCATCCTATATAATGGCTTAATCATCTTATTAACCTATACCAAAACCATAAAAACATTTATAATATCATATATGATCCACTTGTTGTAGTTTAGTACCTATTTGTTAATAATATTCCTTTACTCCAATTTTTTCATATTTTGATTGCCTAGTCTTATCCATCATGAATTGTTATGAATGTTCCAATTCAGGTGCCTATAACATAGTCATATAAACTATATACTTATTATCAAGTCATGATAATTATATTTTTACATCAACTATACTTTTCAAACAAATCCAGAATGATGGGTTTGATAAATAGAGTGTGTAATGATCATGAAGAGGTTGGGTCAGGCATACGTGTGAGAAATATTTAAATTATCTAATGGTGAATTTAGAAAGGATGTAAGTAACATATTTTCTTTATTTAATGATAACAATATAATAAATTTGATATAATTTAATTAAATATACATATGTACATCTGAAGGACCCCAGAAAACCCTAAGAGGGGAGGGTTGAATTATGGTGTAAACTTTTTCTTTTAATACAATGCATATTTTTTGCTTTTTGTTGGAACCTGCAAAACCTATATAATGTAAATGGGAAATAAACATATAATAACAAGAAAAGAGGTAACACATTAATTTTACAGGTTTTTCTGCCAAGGGATAGTCTAAGGAATATACACAATTAATGTGTTGGTCGTACCTAAATCCACTAATATTCAATAGTTGTGGAGTACAAGTGTTTTGAAATAATAACTCTATGTCAGCAACAAGGCCTTGAAATTATTTTAGGGATAGCTCACTGTGTCCCTCAGAACACTTCTGTTGACTCCACGAGCTACCTACCTTTTGAGATATCCACAAACAGGTTATAGACTTATATTTCTATTCATATTTAATAAAACATACATTCCCAATAGTAGATAGATTTTCTATTAAAGTCCCACTTTTACTCATTGATGTAATCCACTTTTATACACACTATTAGATAACAGACTATTCCTCCATGAACTAGAAAATTCCTCCCTGAAATATACTGCACCATGTAACTCATGTACTTCATGGACCATTTCTCTTCTACGAATTGCCTCTGCTTTCGGAGGCTGTATCTCATCCATGGACAACATTTTCATCCGCAGACCGACCATTCTTCCGCAAATATTCCATGCTCCAACAATGAGTTCTTCTTCCATAGACTTCCTCTACTTCATGGTCCATATTATTTTTCAATTTATAGTTCCCCATAAAAATATTTCAGTGAACAATCTCTATGTATCACTTCACATTCTTTGGAATCCTCCTTACGAACCTCTTCTCCTTTGTGATGTGATAGAGTTAATATTTTCATTATTAGTTATATGTTTTTCAATGATTTAATCCCTCCCAATTATTCAATGTTAGTGTATTTGCATCATTTATGTGTTTTTAGTGTATTTTGGGCTTAAATGTGAAAATGGGTTAATTCTATAAAATTTTCAGTTTTATAGAGCTTCTGTTTTTTGGGAATACCTTTTATAATATGTGTCCAATTGAAGTGAATCTTTTTTTTAGGATTCCTATCCTTGTGTTATTAAACTGTTCCTTCCGGACCAAGACCCAATTCTAAACCCAATGGTGCAGAAAATTCAATGAAGTGGAGAAATCAGTTTGGAAGGTAGGATGGACCCCACTTCATTAAATATGCAAAATATCCTTCGTCCGACCTTAGAATGAGGTGATTCCAGCTGTTGTCGACATAGGACTTCAAAAGGACGGCTCACAATAAATTTCATAAATTATTGAGCTCATTAGTGCATCCTTTTGGTGCATCCAATTGGAGTGGGTGAAACAGTGTTTGGCGGCCAGAAACGTAATGGTCATTGATTCGGCCATATCTTTCTTTAAACCTGTCCAATGACTCTCAAATTGTGAGGGTCGATATAAAACATTATTTCCAACATTCTATAAGAAGGGACCTCAGTGCGTTTCGGCCGTCTGGGGTGCATAACAGAGGCAAACTTATGGAGTACAGATTCTGGAGCATCAACTTTTTTGTTCTTTATTTTCTCTCTTTTGTTCTTCTTAGTTTTGTAATGAATTCTTCTTTCCCCTTAGTCACAATTACCCTTACCATGTTGGGGTAAACTTCTGTGTGATTGGGGAAGGGGAGGTTTTCCATGTCGTATTTCATGAGTTCCTTCTCTTAATGTTTTAAAATCCTTTTCTCTTCTGCGAATCTGTTTCAATTTCTTATAACAATTTTTATTATCATGTACGATTGTATCTGATTTTTGATTCTGTTGTTCATTTTTATTTGGTCAATGATCAATATCTCCCTCCACTAGGTTCTGGTTTATAAACAATGGAATAGACTGGGATTTAGTGGTGTAGTACTCGGTGATCACCGGTACGTGTGTGAGGAGTAGTAAATGTTCTTGATTACTTGGGATAAACAAGACCCGATTGGGGATTGCCTAAGATAATTGGGGGTATTTTCTACAACTCTATTACACATTGGAAGGAGAGTAGACCAACCTAATATTTTATTAAGGTTTATTCTCACATTTGTAATTGACCAAGGGAGTGAGAAGAAACGATTGTGGATTCTCACTCTTAACGATTTAGCAGAGGAGAATTGGGTAAAATGAACAATGATAGAATTACAATTGGAAAGATGACCCTAACCTGATCACCATTTCATATCACTGATTTAGATCACATCATTTGTCAATTTTTTTCAAAAATTTCACTTAATTACTTTACTTTATTTAGTTTCTTTCTTGTATTTTCGAAATCAAACAATTTCTAAAAACAACCTCACTTCTTTCTATTTTAAGGTGACAGCTTGATTTTTGTGCACTCCTCTCTGGAGACAACCTAGGTAATCCACTCTACTGCATTTGAACTTAGGTAATATAAGTTTTTGTCACACCCCACGACAGGCACGTGTCAAAACTTGGCACCGTTGTCAGGGAGGTAGTTCCAACATTTCGTTTCTTCTCTTTTCTCTCTTTTCATCTTTTCTCTTCAAAATTGCATGAATCGAACCTCAAAAACTGAACCTTTAACCATAGATCCTGAAATTGAAAGAACCTTGTTTAATAGACTTAGAAACATTAATTTGGAATCTGAATTTGAGGAAGTTCCCCTTGCAGACTCAAGTGAAACTTCAAGTGTTCACTCTGAGCCTGTCATCATGGCTGAAAATCAAAACCAAACACTTAGAGACCTCTGTGCACCACAATTCCTTAATCAAAAAAATCAACTTGCCATGCCAGTGTTACAAAATGATTTTGAAATGAAACCCAATATGATTCCTTTGCTTCCAAAGTTTCATGGTCTGGCAGGTGAAGATCCAAACAAACACATTAAAGAGTTCACACATGTTTGCTCAACTTTCAGACCCCGTGGAATTACCGAGGAGGAGGTAAAGTGGAAGGAATTTCCATTTTCATTGGATGGAGCTGCTAAAGAATGGTTGTACGGCCTACAACCAGGAGATGTACATGACTGGAATGACCTGGTAAGATATTTTATGCAAAGATTCTTCCCCACCTCTAGAAGCACAACCATTCGTAAGGAAATCTATTCCATACGACAATCATCTGGGGAAACTCTTTATGAGTACTGGGAGAGATTTAAGAAGCTATGTGCCAGCTGTCCACATCAAGCCATTGAGGAACACCACTTTCTTGTCTTCTTCTATCAAGGACTACTGGACAATGACAGAAACCTTCTTGATGCATCATCTGGAGGTGCCTTGATTGACAAGTCACCAGAAGAAGCCAAGGGATTTATTGAGAAGATTTCCCAAAACTTGCAGCAATTTGGAACAAGAGGTATTGGAACAAGAGGTATTCATGAGGTACGGACTTCTCATCCATCACCCTTATTAGAAACTAAGATTGAAGAGCTTACTAGTTTGGTGAGACAGATGGCCTTGAAGCAAGTTAGTGACCAACAAGCGCCAGCTAAGGTATGTGGTTTATGCTCATCACCTGATCATTTTACTGACCAATGTTCTGAAATACAGGGAGTGGAAACATGTGCAGCAGCCTTTCAGCCAAGGTAGTTCCAACAAAATCAAGGATGGAGAGAGCCTAGCCAAGTCCAATATGGATTTGGAAATCAACAGAATCAAGCTAGGCCCTCGTACCAAAATCAGTTTCAAAACCAACCCCCATTCCAGAATCAATTCCAGAACCCTCCACCATTTCAACAAAAACCATCGTATAACCAGCCTTCTTAACAAAAACCAACCAATATCCAAAGACCCTATGAGCAACCATCCACCAGTTCACAACCTCCAATTCAAAACCAACAAAAATCTGAGTTTGAAGGACTGAAAGACACTTTTAAATATTTGTCCAATAAGTTTGAAAGTCTCATGGACTTTCTGACCAAAAATCCTGGTAAACTCCCTTCCCAAACAATCCCAAACCCAAAAGAGAATGTTAGTATTATAACTACATGAAGTGGAAAAGAACTCCAACCACCATCCACCATTGATCCTGAAACAAGAAAAATTAATATGGGTGAGAATGAAGTTAGAAATGATGAAAATTCTATGAAAATGCATCGAGAAGAAGATAAGAAAGAGGAGGATGATAATTATAGGACAAGAAGGAAGAAAAAAAGAAACACCATTTCAAAGTCAACAAAGGGAGAAGAAAGATATAACACCACCATTTCCATCAAGGATGATTGAATCAAAGAGGTTACAAGAAGAAGCACTACAAAAAGAAATTCTGGACACCTTTCAGAAAGTGGAAATCAACATACCTCTTCTTGAAGCACTCAAAAAAATTCCAAAGTATGCTAAATTTTTGAAGGATCTTTGCACCAAGAAAAGGAGACTTCAAGGGAATGATAGGATCAATTTGGGAAGAAGCGTCTCAGCCCTTATCACACCACAATTTCCAACTAAATGTCAAGATCCAGGGACATTTTCTATTCCATGCACCATTGGTTCATTAAATTTCTCTAATGCTTTGTGCGATTTAGGTGAATCAGTTAATTTATTTCCTCACTCAGTATATACTTCTTTGCAGATGGGAGACTTGAAGCCCACAAGAGTGGTGGTCCAGCTTGCAAATAGATCCACAGTTTTCCCAGCAGGAGTTCTGGAGGATGTCCTGGTAAAAGTCAAAGATCTTTTATTCCCTTCTGAATTTTATGTTTTGAATATGGAAGATGATAGGATCCCATCACACTCACCCATCATTTTCGGGAGACCATTCTTAAAGACGGTCAAAACCATCATCAATGTCCATGAAGGGACACTTACCATGGAGTTTGGAGACAACACCGTCCACTTCAATATTTTTAAATCCATGAGGCACCCATCAGATGATCATTCACTCTTCGCACTCTCCCATGAAGATGACATAGAACCAATTGAAGAATCAGGTATGTTTCATGAATTTTTATCATTAGGAGAGAATTTTTCCATTAAAGATATCACTGAACATATGGATTCCCAAACTCTTGGAGGTTCTGATTTCATGTTGGAAGAAGAGGTAAAATCTGATTTCTATGATAATTTGTTAAATGATGATGAAAATGATATGATTTCTTTTGTGCAGTATGTCAAACCATTGGAAGTGGAGAACCTCAATTTAGTTTCATCTCTTGAGCATCCTCCTGATCTAGAATTAAAACCACTCCCCACTGATTTAAAATATGTTTACCTTATGGAGGGGGAGAAATTACCAGTAATAATTGCTAATAATCTATCTAAAACTCAAGAAAAATCATTGATTGAGCTTTTGAGAGAGAATTTCCAAGCAATAGGGTGGAGATTAGGTGATATCCCGGGAATAAACCCAAACATTTGCTCACATAGAATTTTTCTTGAGGGAGATTCCAAACCTGTCAGACAACCCCAAAGGAGGCTGAACCCTACCCTGATGGAGGTTGTGAAAAAAGAGATTGAGAAGTTATTAGAAGCCGGGATCATCTGTCCCATATCAGATTCACAATGGGTTATCCCCATCCATGTATTCCCAAAGAAAATTGGCCTAACCATTGTGAGGAATGAAAATAATGAATTAGTCCCTGTGAGAATTCAGAATAGCTGGAGAGTATGCATCGATTTTAGGAAGCTGAATCAGGTCACTCGAAAAGATCATTTCCCTATCCAGTTTATTGACCAGATGTTAGAGAGATTGGCCATGAGAACTCATTATTGCTTTTTGGATGGATTTTCAGGTTATTTTCAGGTACCCATTGCCCCCGAGGATCAAGAGAAGACTACCTTTACCTGTCCTTTTGGTACTTTTGCATACAAAAGAATTCCATTTGGATTGTGTAATGCTCCAGGTACATTTTAGAGGTGTATGGTAAGTATATTTTCTGATCACATTGAAGATTGCTTGGAGGTTTTCTTGGATGACTTCACAGTTTTTGGAAATTTGTTTGACCATTTTTTGAAAAATCTGGAAAAAGTTTTGAAAACTTGCATTGAAAAGAACCTTGTTTTGAATTTTGAAAAGTGTCATTTTATGGTTGAGAGAGGAATTGTCCTTGGGCATGTTATTTCACAGAAAGGCATTGAGGTTGATAAATCAAAAATTGAAGTGATAAATTCTTTGCCTTACCCAACTTGTGTGAAACATGTTAGATCATTTTTAGGACATGCAGGATTCTACAGGAGGTTTATAAAAGATTTCAGTAAGATTTCTCTCCCTCTCTCTAGATTACTTTTGAAAGATGCTGATTTTGATTTCAACGGTTCATGTAGGGAAGAATTTTATGAGTTGAAGAAGAAATTGATTACACCACCAGTGATACAGCCACCAAATTGGTAAGAACCATTTGAGCTACTTTGTGATGCTTCAAACTAAGAAATTGGAGCTGTCATTTATCAGCGAATTGAGGGCAGGCCACAAGTCATTGCATATGCCTCAAAAACCTTAGATGCAGCCCAATTAAACTACACAGCAAAAGAAAAAGAGTTTTTAGCAGTTGTTTTTGCTTTAGAAATATTTAGATCGTATCTTCTTGGAACTAAAGTCATTGTGTTTTCTGATCATGAAGCTCTTACGTACTTGATGAAGAAGGCTGAGGCAAAACCAAGGGTAGTGAGATGGATGCTACTACTACAGGAGTTCAACATAGAAATCAAAGATAAGAAGGGATCTGAGAACCAAGTGGCTGATCACTTAAGTAGACTACCCAACACCGCTGAAGTTGAGATTCCAGACACTGAACCACTAAATGATCGCCTTCCAGGGGAGCAGTTGTACTTGATTGAAGGAGAAGTACCTTGGTATCCTGACATGGTAAATTATCTGGTAACATCTCAAGTCCCATCTCATTTAAATTTTCACCAAATTCAAAAATTGAAATCTCACTCTAAATATTACATCTGGGATGATCCATTTCTTTGGAAGATTTGCAATGACCAAATGATCCGAAGATGTTTGCCTAAAAATGAAATTGAATCAGTCTTTAGGTTTTGTCACACATTAGCTTGTGGAGGCCACTTTGGACCTCAAAGGAAAGTGAGGAAGTTTTTAGAATCTGGACTTTATTGGCCAACACTTTTCAAAGATTCTCATGAATGTTGTAAACGGTGTGAAAAATGTCAGTTTACAGGAAATATTTCAAAGAGACAAGAAATGCCCCAAAATCCACTTAATGTTTTTTGAAATATTTGAAGTTTGGGGGATAGATTTTATGGGACCTTTCCCAATGTCAATTGGAAATTCTTATATTCTTCTTGCTGTTGATTATGTTTCCAAATGGGTGGAAGCAAAAGCCACCAGGACTGACGATGCTAAAGTTGTTTGTGATTTTGTCAGGGATAACATATTTTGTAGGTTTGGAGTTCCTAGAGCCATCATTAGTGATCAAGGGACTCACTTTTGTAATTGTAGAATGGCGGCTTTGTTGAAAACGTATGGGGTGCATCATAAAACATCAACTCCCTATCATCAACAGACTAATGGGCAAGCTGAAGTGTCCAATAGGGAAATAAAAGGAATTTTGGAAAAGACTGTTAATCCAAATAGGAAGGATTAGAGACAAAGGTTAGAAGACACATTATGGGCTTACAGGATAGCCTACAAAACTCCAATTGGAATGAGTCCATATAGGCTGATTTATGGGAAAGTTGTCACCTACCTGTGGAATTGGAAAATAAGGCATACTGGGCTGTGAGGAAGATGAATCTGGATCTTGAAAGTGATGGTAAAGAGAGAAGATTGCAATTACAGGAGTTGGATGAAATTCGAAGGGAAGCATTTAAAAATTCCTGGATTTACTAAGAGAGAACAAGAGTGGCTCATGACAAACTGATCCAACCAAAGGACTTCCATCCAGGAGACAAAGTGTTGTTATTCAATTCAAGACTCAAGCTGATGCCAGGTAAACTTCGTTCCAGGTGGGATGGTCCATTTATAGTTACTCATGTATATCCTTTTGGTGTTGTGTAGATTGTGAAGGATTGAGTGAAGGACCCATTCACTGTTAATGGGCACAGATTCAAGAAATTCCTTGGGACCATGCCATCAGAGCCAATGGAGGAGATCACACTCCTCCAACCTGTTTATAAATAAACTCCATCAGGTCGTACCTCTCCTTTATATTTTCATGATTGTTGTGATTCAATTTCCAATATTCTTACATGTTAAATACATTTGAATGCATTGTGGACACTCATCATTTAAGTGTGGAGGAGGGAACCTTTGTAGTGTCGGATTTTAATGTGTTGTTTGTCTTCCTATTTGTTTAAAAAAACATGTGTGTGTTTAAAATATTTTGTGCTTATTTTTAAATTTGTATGTGTTTTTGAAACTTTTGAGATGAAATGATTATCATTTGTATTTTTGAAACCCATCTCCATGAGTGAAATAATTTATTCCTTGAAACTGAGCTTAAATGAATGCTGAAAATGACATTGTTTCAAGTTTAATTATTTGGGAATTTCATGAAAAATACTCTGTTTTTTTGAATCCCATGCCACATATCACTGTCTTTATATTTGAAATCACATTCTCGTGAGGCTTTTGAACCTATTATCTTCATATTCTTTACATTCACCTCACTTCTTGAGAGAACCAAATCATGCTTGATTTAACCAGAATTTGATTTATTCCTGTCAAAACTAGAGGGTTTGAGGTACTTGTGTTTTAAATGATTGAGGCATTTCTTTGGTTTGAAAGCCCCCTTTTCAAGATAATCCATTTCATAATGGCCTACCTTGAACATTTAATCCTTGTAGCCCATAGAATCCATGAAAATCCTATTAGTTTAGCCACATTACAAGCCAATATTCCCTATCCAACCTGCTCTTGAAGTGAAATTGCATGATCTATTTGAACATAAGTGTGGGGGGAAGATGTCTTGTATTGTACTATCTTATTTGGGGATACTTTGGAAAAAAAATGTTGAAGAGATGTTATTGCTGTAAAAAAAAATCATTCTGCTGAAAGCTGTGCCTTTTCTGGAGCTTTCATGATGAGAGAAGTTGTGCCTTTCTGGAGCATCTAATGTAAAAAGGAAGATGTGCCTTTTCTGGAGCTTTCAAGAAATATTATATTTGAGAAGATTGAAATGTTTGCTGCTGAAATGATGAACTATGGGAACATTCCTTGATATTCCATGGAGAAGAAGTTTATTTTCTACTAAGGGGAGTGAAGAGAAGACCATACTTTTGTGAAAATTAGAGTAATGCAATTTTGCTTCAAAAAGAGCCAAACCCTCTCATTCTGCCTCAGAATCTTTCACATATAAATCCTACCAACCTAATGCCATAGAACAACCTTAACAAGTCCTCATGATAAACCTATGTCTTTAACTCACATCGGGTGGAGATGTAGGAATTTATCAAGCCTATGGTGACCCTTGTATGAGTTTGGATGAGAAAGACATTGCTAAAAAATTGAAATTTGTGTAATGAGAGATAATGAAAGTTAGGTAAGTGTTTTGTGTGCATGGGAGGAGAAATGAAGATTAAATTTATTGAATGATCCTAAATTAAGAACATTAAATAATAGAGTTTGATGAGGCATGATATATTTTGTTTCTTGTTTTCAAATTTGTGGATTTCATGGATATGTGTTTTGAATTTACTTTGAATTTATTTTGATTCTGACTTGTCCAAGATTCCAAGTGATAAGTGTGGGGGAATTGATAGAGTTAATATTTTAATTATTAGTAATATGTTTTTCAATTATTTAATCCCTCCCAATTATTCAATGTTAGTGTATTTGCATCATTTATGTGTTTTTAGTGTATTTTGGGCTTAAATGTGAAAATGGGTTAATTCTGTAGAATTTTCAGTTTTATAGAGCTTCTGTTTTTCGGGAATACTTTTATAATATGGGTCCAATTGAAGAGAATCTTTTTTTAGGATTCCTATCCTTGTGGTCTTAAAATGTTCCTTCCGGACCAAGACCCAATTCTAAACCCAATGGTGCAGAAAATTCAATCAAGTGGAGAAATCAGTTTGGAAGGCAGAATGGACCCCACTTCATTAAATATGCAATATCTCCTTCTTACGACCTTATAATGAGGTTATTCCAGCTGGTGTCGACATAGGACTTCCAAATTACGGCTCACAATAAATTTCATAAATTATTGAACTCATTAATGCATCCTTTTGGCGCGTCCAATTGGAGTCGGTGAAACAGTGTTTGGCGGCCAGAAAAGTAATAGTCATTGATTCGGCCATATCTTTCATTACACCTGTCCAATTACTCTCCAATTGTGAGGGTCGATAGAAAAATTCATTTCCAACATTCTATAAGAAGGTACCTCAGTGAGTTTCGGCCGTCTGGTGGGCATAACAGAGGCAAACTTCTGGAGTACAGATTCTGGGGCATCAAATTTTCTGTTCTTTATTTTCTCTCTTTTGTTCTTCTTAGTTTTGTAATGAATTCTTCTTTCCCATTAGTCACAATTACCCTTACCATGGTGGGGTAAACTTCTGTGTTATTGGGGAAGGGGAGGTTTTCCATGTTGTATTTCATGAGTTCCTTATCTTAATGTTTTAAAATCCTTTTCTCTTCTGGGAATCTGTTTCAATTTCTTATAACAGTTTTTATTATCATGTACGATTGTATCTGATTTTAGATTCTGTTGTTCATTTTTATTTGGTCAATGATCAATATCTCCCTACACTAGGTTCTGGTTTATAAAAAATTGAATAGACCGGATTTAGTGTTGTAGTACTCAGTGATCACCGGTACGTGTGTGAGGAGTAGTGAATGTTCTTGATTACTTGGGATAAACAAGACCCGGTTGGGGATTGCCTAAGATAATTGGGGGTTTTTTCTACAACTCTATTACACATTGGAAGGAGAGTAGACCAACCTAAGATTTTATTAAGGTTTATTCTCACATTTTTAATTGACCAAGGGAGTGAGAAGAAACGATTGTGGATTCTCACTCTTAACGATTTAGCAGAAGAGAATTGGGTAAAATGAACAATGATAGAATTACAATTGGAAAACAGACCCTAACCTGATCACCATTTCATATCACTGATTTAGATCACATCATTTGTCAATTTGTTTCAAAAATTTCACTTAATTACTTTACATTATTTAGTTTCTTTCTTGTATTTTCTAAATCAAACAATTTCTAAACACAACCTCACTTCGTTCTATTTTAAGGTGACAGCTTGATTGTTGTGCACTCCTCTCTGGAGACAACCTAGTTAATCCACTCTACTTAATTTTAACTTAGGTAATATAAGTTTTTGTCACACCCCACGACAGGCATGTGTCATGATGTTTTCATCCCGTGAACCACATTTCACGTAACCAAATTCCTACCATATTTTTAATCAAAATCATCCCAGTTAATGAAGTTATTATTGAGCCGTATATAAGAAAATATCTATGAAAATATTCATTATATGATTTTCCAAAATTTTATATGTGGTATAGACTTTCTTATGTACTGTTCTCCTCCCACATACCATTTTTTCATCCAACATTCTTGTAAAACTTTTTCATCATGGAAATTTATGACTTCTAGAAATGAAACACATTCGGGCTCCTTAAATCACTTCATCGTTTCAAAAAATTATGATCCATCCTATAAATTGTTTTCCTCCCGCAAACCACAAGCCTTCTCAAAAACTATTAATGTCCTGCAAACAATTTCCCATACGTGGTTTGGGTATCATGCTTTGTGGCCTCATAGTGATGATATACAAGAATATTCCCTTTTCCGATTTTAATATCCATTATTCATACCTACAATGACAATGACAATTTATTTTGTTTTCCACAAAATTTCAAATCCTTTTTGTAAATCCTTCCCAAAAAACAAAACTCCTTATTTTGAGGCCAAAATATTGGAAAATACTGGGAAAGAATCCCACCTTCAACATTGATGCTGGCCTATACTATAAGATCACTCTACCTCCAAAATCATTGGTTATACATTTGATTATTATAAAAAACAATTCTCAATTTCTAGAAAATAATAGTCTTTGTTCCAATGGTCTCCCCCTTTGGGTTGGTTGGAAGTTAGTAGAAAAATTCAATGAATCTCCAGCAGATATCAAAACAAGAAACATGATAAACAAGTCATCCAACATTCTATGTCTATGTGAGGAAATTTTATTATAGGTAAAAAGGTGATAAACATGAATTGGGTTCTTGTTTCATGGAATTATTAATTATTTTAAATATATTTGTCAAAGGCCTACAACTAGCAAACCATATTTGTTTCATCCCATCAGTTTCTCAACACTTCTTATAGATTCCCATTTCTCCTCAAACTTCATAGTATTATTGAATTTATCCATTCTACCCCATTGGAAATAAACCCATAGAAAATATTATTTAATGTAAAGATATTAAAACACACTCCCCCTAGATCATATCTCTCTCCTAAACCTAACTCACTACCACAAATAGAATAAAAAATTAACACAACTAAGGAGAGGGTACCAAACATAGCCTCCTCATGCACTAAGAGTTGGTTGAACAATAAGATTGAATTAATTCTTTAGGAACACAAGAACTGGTAATGGAATCGTCATTATTTCAGACACTTGATCATTAGTTCCAACATGATATTTTTAATTCATGCAATGTTCAACTTTTTCCTTCATATAGTGATATATTATTTCAATTTTTTTGTACTAGATGATGAACATGCTTCTTCATAAAATCAACTTCACTCTTTTTTTCATAGTGAATCACCCTCTTCTATTTTACCTCATCACCAATATTAGTAATGTGTTTATTCATACTCAATAGTTGAGTGCAATCCTTTGTAGTGGAGATATACATAGCCTTAGTATAATTTCATTCTTATTCCATTCTCTACAATCCCACACATTTCATTCCAATAAAGAAACCCCCACAAATTTTATAAATTCTACCCACCACTTATCCTACCCAGTCTACATCATAAATTGTCAATAGTTCAATATAATCTCTTACAGAAAATTTAATCCATAATTTTGAGTACCTTGAATGTACCCCGTGATTATTTTCACATCCATCACATGTTCTTCCTTAGGATTACTCTAAAAATAGTCAACTAAGTGGGTTACAAATACAGTATATGGTCATGTCATTTTCAGTCACAATAAGCATCCATTTATTCTCTTATAAATTATGAGATCTATCGATGTCCAATCCTCATGCTTTCCATGCCTTTTCCCAACCTCAATAAGTTTCGATATTGGTTTGAAGTCATGAATATTGAATTTCTTCAGAAACTCTCTCGAATACATTTCTTGGGAAATAAACATGTGGTCTTTCCTCTAAGTCACATAGATCCCCACAATGTATGTGATTTCACCAATAATAGGCATTTTAAATTATGATTTCATGTTATTGGTAAATTCATCAACTGATCGATTCCTTCTTCTAGAAAATATAATATGATCTATGTATGGTAGTACCGTGAAATTATGTTTCTAATAATTATTCACATAGAGATTGTGATCCACTCCTCTTTTAAATCTATTATTCTTTAGATAAGATTCTAAACAAGAGTACTAGGATTATGGTGCATGTTTTATACGATATTGGGCCTTCTTTAGTCTTCAAACGTTCATTTCATCATTACCAAGAAGAAATACCATTGGTTTTATAATGTAGACATCTTTTTCAAGAACATCATTCATGAAATTTGTTTTAACGTCCATTTGATACAATATGTATCCTATTTGAATTTTCATGGAAATAAAATTTTTGATTGAATTCAGTCTAGATATGAAAGAGACATTTTCTTCTTCATCAACTCCTTCAATATATGAATATCATTTAAAAACCACTCACTTATTATTTCTGATCACATTACAAATAACATCGAATTTATTCTTGAAAATTCACATCAAACTAATAACATTGTGATATTCAGAACTCTTAACATGACCCCATGTCTACATCTTGTTAATCCAATCAAAGTATTAATTAATGGATTTCACCCATGAATCATCTTTTAAACTTCTTGAAATTCATTTGGATAGAAAATTGATAAGAATGAAGATTGTGAATTAGTCCTCATAATCCTTATCTGTGTGGGTATTGTCAAATCTCCAATGAGATTGGATAGATCAATTTATATTATTTGAATTCAAAAATAAGGTTCTAAAGAATATTATTCATCCAAGGGTACCTCTTCTGATTATTCTACTAAATCAACATCATTTTGAGACTGCTTAATGTTTTACCTCCTTCCTTTACATATGACTTTGAATTTTTTCCAAGTCCATTATCTTCTACATCTTCAATCAAATCAGTATAATATCCCCACAAGGTATTTTTGTTACCTTCTTAAATGATCTTGACATCACTTCTTTTCATAATTATTTTTAGGTGGTTATTGAAGCATGTTTTGGCTTTGATATTTATTTAATATCTGAGGAATATTCTTTCATCTGCAGCATAATTTTACTTCACTTGATTTCCTTCTTTATTTCAACAAAAAATTTAATTTCTAAAAAATAAAAATACTTCAAAGAGGGATTCCATCCATGCCACAACTCATATGGTGTTATGTTTCTCCCATTTAAATCCTAATTCTATTTTGAGTATACATTGATGCTTTAACAATATTTCTCCAGTAATGGAGAGAGGTACAACTCCCAATAAGAATTGTTCTATCCATACAGTTCACCTATCAATTAATTCACTCAATAAAACCATTTTGATATGGAGGGATCTCAATATCCAGAACATGTTTAATTCCATATTCTTTTAGGTAATTTTCAGAATCAATGGTTGTATATTCCTCTACAATGTCAGACCACATAACATTGATTTTCCATTCAGTATCATTATCATCTATTCCTCAATTCATTTTCAGGAAATCAAGAAATTATCACTTCCATCATATAACCATCACACAAGCCATTATTCTATAATCATAATCGAAAATAATGATGTAGATTTCTCCATATGTTGCAACAACATTTATCAGACCACATACATCTGTATGTATGATATCAAGATGATTAGATTCCTTTTTCTTCTTTGGCTGACTAGAATTGCAAACTAGCTTCCCTTGTATGAAAGCATCAAAATTAATTTCTTCTTCACGTTATATATTGGGGATATACATGGATATCATCAACATAGATATGTTTTCCATGTCTTATTGATTCATGTGACCCAATCTCAGATGCCAAAAGTTGTTGTCTTCATCTATTGTCATGTAATAAATGTTCTCTTTACTATATACCTGATATAAGTTGTCATTTGTTCTACCTCATTTCAAAATATAATTACCTATATTGCTAATGAAGTGAAACCATATCGATTAAATGTCACCATTAGTCCTGATTTATATATTTGATTCACACTCAAGATATTGTAATGCATACCTTCCACATATAGAACCTCAGTTTTCTTCAGCTCTCTATTAGCCAGTTTAGTACATACACTATCTTTTATCTTAAAATCACCATCATTACCAAAAAATAAAATTCTATCAACCATTCTCTTAATTTTTTTAGAATGTTTTAATTTACCTTCATATCTGACCAGAATCCACTATCTTGAATCTAGGTGCTACCGTTCTTTGTATCTTTGAGACATACTTATACAAGCTTGTATTTTTCAGATTTCTTCTTTTCCATCCATGATATATTTTATTGAGTGGAAGAAAAAGGATGTCCTTAAACTATATTTTCCATTTGTATTGGTTTATCATAATCATATTTTTCTTATAGAGGAGAAACCCTATTTGTAAGACAAACACCATTTGGTTTCCAAGTATTGACTTTTCCTTAAGTTGCGTTGGTATAATTTGAACATTCCTCTACTGGAAATGAATATATTTATGGCCCATGTTAGAGCACTGAAAGAAATATACATAAAAGATATTTCTTTATTGAGATATAGTATAAGAATTCAATCTCAATTTTTTCACTTCCTAGGTCTTCTCCATTATAATAGCCTCTAGCCTCTTCACAATATTACATGGTGTGACCCATATAGCCACAAAATTGAAATTTCATTATGGGAAACGTCTTCTAACTTTTATTCCTCCTCATGTCCACTTACATAGGAAAATAGTTTTACTAGAAATGATTTTTGGTTACATAGGGATAAAATTATATGTCATTTCTAATTTAATTGAGGCTTTCTTTGTTAGGGCCTCAGGTGACTTTGCGATATGTCCGACATTCAGGTTGCCTTTATTGTGGTCTATTTTATTTCCATCATTTGATGTTTCAGCATGACATAAATATCTACATTTTACCTTTAATGAGGATATTTTATTATTAAAATCATTCTCCAAACCTTCTAAACCATGCATAGAACCCTCCAACATCTCACCTTATGAGAATCTTTCACACTATATCTTCTTATTTGTTTCTTTTTATTTTAATTCACTTTTAGGTTTACTCCTATGAGTAACAACTTCTTCCTCAAGTACCTCAGCATCTTAAACAAATCCTTCAGTCTAGATGTAAGGTAATTGATGAAACTTACTATTCATCAATTCTAAGCATATGTTCTACTATATCCTTTGAGATTTAAATGGATGTTGAATATTCTTTTACTACTTCTACCAATTGATTAATTTCAACTTTAGCAGATCTACACATTATGACAACTCTTCCACAACTGATATCAACATTTTTTCTTCGGTATATTTCATTATAAAGATCTACAATAGATGCTTCCTATTTTATTTTGAGATCAGTATCAAAAATCAACTGATTATATCTAGATTTATCTTTTGATGAATCTGAACATTCAAATTTATCCATCATAAAATCTTGGGTTTCAGATTTAAACATTGGATCTTATTCCTAAATAAAATAATTATCATCTTCTTCTTCATTATATAAAAATATATTTCTCTTTAATTTACTTCCAAATTTTATGTATCCCTTATCATAAAACCTTTTCTAAGGATTAAATAAGTCTCTTGCTTCACATTCCTTGTGACAACCTTAATCTTTATTTCACACTTTTACATGATTTATTACACAATCATCCCTTGATAAAAAATAAAAGATCAATAGATATAGTGCCTTTGGGTAATATGATCATTACATAACAACTTAAAACAAGAAATAAAACATCTTTATTGAAAACATATTTTACATGACCACTACATTCCCTCATACTTAGCATTTCATGGGATAACCTCAGGACATGCATAAGAAAAGGGTGAGCTATAAAGACCAGTAAGGGAATAAAAATGGAATAACATAAGGAATACAATACATTTTAGATAACAGTAATATAATTAGAGCACAAGAGAAACATGAACATAAAGGCATGATAAAGCAAGATAATCATAACATGGAAATGTGGAAACAACACTAAACATGGAATTAGCATGAGCCAAGCACATTACACATGGATCATGATTAAAACCTCATTTCACATGAAGCATGAGTAAAAAATCATCTCACATAAATTAGAATGAGTCAAAACTCATTTCACATGATGTATCATGATACTATACATTACCTAATGCTTTGGAGTGCTATCAGGGATAACCAATCTTAAACATTTCATTTCATGCATAAGTGTGCCACATGGATCATATAACATGGAATCAATCAACATAATAAGTTCTTCCATGATTAAGTAATGTGGAATAAATGCATGATAGTACCATTAAATATGTATGTGTGCATAAATGTGAATACCCTTGATAGAGACATGGGTATGGTATTCACTACACAATGATCTCGTCTTGTAAAAACGCAGTGCTATTTCGGAAGCATAACGACATTACATAAGAATTCATAAAATTGGATGATGAGAGAGAAATGGGTGTATCATCATATTTAAATGAAATGGATAGTAAGGGGTGTCATATATATACATGTCCCAATAAATGTAACAGAATTTAGACGAATAATACAAAAGAATTACTTGGATGTAAAAGAAAAGTTAGAAATACCTCACGGAATTTTGGCAAGTTAATGGGTGTACATGGTAGGCATTAATGAGATAGAAAGGGGTCTAAAATAATTCCAACATAAATAGGGCAGTATGAGTGACGTGTAAAATCATACCCCAACATTTGTAATTGAAAACAAAAGGGCATAACAACTTAAACTTTTTTGACAAAAATGAGAAAGGAATAAATCCCTTACATGGAAGTGTGATCCCAAACGATTGGGAGAGGCTTGAGAGAGGCTTATTGTGAGCTTGGGGAACTTCTAGAGGATTATAGAGAGAAAAGGGTAGAGTTACAGCAAACTCCAAAGGCTTTTAGTGAAGAGGAAGTGCAATCTTGGGTGGGTCTATATAGAAAATGAGAAAGAATTCTTTATTATTTAGGTTTGGGACACCACACATTAAACTAATGAAAACCACAATCTAGCCCATGGTTTCTTCCTAGTGTTTTTGGAAAATGGGAGTGGAAAAAATATTTTATAAGGCCAATGGCCGAACATCTGAAAATAATAGGGTTTCTTATGGGGAGGTGAGTCACACTCTCAAGGAAAACAATTTAAAAAGACAAAATGTTTAATAAGCCTTGAAGTGTCCACTAAATCTTTGTAAAAAAATAAAAAAAAACCCCAAAATAACATTATTTTAATGTTAAAACATATATTCACCGAACATAATGTTTGTAGTATTTTATTACATCAGTATTGGGCCATTATGATGTCCACACATTATATATTTAAACGGTATTTAATTTTTACCCCACAATTTGAATGTCTCAAAAATTAAAAAAATTCACCGTTGGATAATTTCAATGTCCGGATTCCAAAAATAATATTAATTTAATCTAAATAATTTTCTTTATATGTTAATTTTTACTTTTCAAATAAAAACTGACATTTATCAAAAATTCATGGGCTTCAACAAAAATAGCTTTCAAACCATAATAAGATTAACAATTTCATTCATAAAGTTATATAATAATTTTTATTTAATATAAAGTAATTTAATAATAATAATATATTACTAAAATATTATTTACCTCAAAAATCCATTAATTAGTCAAAATAGATTTCATAGTTGAATATAAACTAAAAATAATATTTGTGCTTTAAAAACTATTTACAACATAACAATAATAAAAATAATGGATATTATCTATACAAGAATAAAGTACATAGTTGTAGTACTAGGGTATTGTTACATAACCCCATAAAACACCCGCATAAAACCTTAGGGTAAGGTGCGAGATGTTGACCGACTCTTGGGTTGCTCAGATAACATTCCTCGAGTGGTAATCTCTATCAACTTCCACTTCTCTCGTAGGCAGTTTCGCTCAATATTAACGTATTCAATCTCGACTAGGGCTTGGTCAAAGTGAAGCCTAATGATGCCACATCCTTTCCGAGCTCCAAAAAATGGGCTTCGTATGAGGAAAGTCTACTGGATGAGGCCATCTCTTCCATTTTCTGAGTAAAATGGATTTGTTAATGCCCTATAATTATACTAATCATGTTATCACTGTTCAATGGCTATATTAGCAATGGTCACAATTCAAAATGGTATTTAAAAATCCAAAACATAGAACCATATAAGTGTATATGTTTTACATAACCATAAGAAGACATTTAAATATTCCAAGAAGAATGTTCATTGCTAATTATTTGGGTCATTACATTCCTCATCATCAAATTTGCTTGAGCAACGAGAGGCAATCTGTCCATCTCTACTAAAATGAAAACATGTCAATGGTATATTTCTTTCTACTAACCCATTTACTCTATTGAATTTCATTGAAAATAGAGAAAATATTTCATCTTAATCGTTACATTCATTAACACTATCTCAAGAAATATTATGTTATTACATTCATTTTAATGTCATATCCTTTCTAACATGACTTGTTGCATCCTCTGGTTTTACTCTCGTTTCATATTCTACTAGATTGCTTAAAAAACCAACCAAGCAAGGTTTTAAATGATATATTTCATCATGGGATGAAACATTTAGATATTAAAGAGGTCGAAACTTTCCCATGATTTTATTTGAAATGTCAATGTCTTAAATCTAGTCACCATGCCCAAGAATTTATCCTATGACTTGATTAATTCGACTGAATAATGTATCTACATTTTCTTTAGGATGCATCAATAGAACATCAATCCTTTTGGGAAACATTTTAGATTTTTACTCATTCATGTTTTTATCACAATCATATATATTTTCCAATTGTTCTAGAATATAATTGGCAAAGGTGTATCTCATCTCATTTAGATATTTGATCTGACAGAGATTTATTGAGGGAATCTTCTACCTTAGCATGTACATCAAAACATTTGTTGTTTCTATCTATCATAGAGAGATCTAATTGATCAGTGACATATATTTCATTTGTAGTAAAAAAAGGTATTCAATTCCAAGATATATTAGATGAGACCTCATCTTATTCATCCATATCTGATTCTTACTTCCATCAGAATGGGTAACTCCCCATACAATAACTCTATTATTCATGATAGTAATGAAAGACATATTTAACACCAGTATCATATATGATCTGATTACACTTAAAGGAACCTAGAACACCTTGATATGGTAGGGGAGAATCAGTGTGTCAACTTTTTCTTTTAATTTTTCAGATCATGTTTTCATATTCGTAGGAATATATTAATACTTTTTTAATGAGAATGACTGATAAACAAATAATCACAAGAAAATAAGTAAAACTATAATTTCAGTTGGTTCCAAACTAAGAATATTACAAGGGGAATATTCCAAAAAAAATTCAGTTATACCTGAATCCACTAATCCTCACATGTTGTGGATTATAAAACTTTAGAAACATTCACTCTATTCCATGAACTCTGCATTTAAAATATTTTAGGCAAAGCACACTATATCCCTCAAAACACTTCTAAAGGCTCCTCCAATCTCACTACCTTGGGGTAGAAGTACCCACAGTTTATGGAATTTTAAGCCCCTTAATTTTCATATAATCACACATCCTCAAATTTAGATAAATGATCTATTATTATACTACTTTTACTCATAGAAGCAATCCACTTTTCTTCGCACTTTGAGTTAATGAATCGTACTACTATGAACTGGACTTGTTCCTCTAAAAACTGCGCTGCACAACATACAACGTGTGCTTCATTGACAACCTCACCTCCGCTAACTGCCTCTGCTTCCATGAATCATATCTCCTTCACAAACCAACTTTTCATCCACAGGTCGACACGTCTTTTTCAAACCGTCCACGCTTCACAGATTTGTCTTTTTCCTAGACATCCACTCCTCTGTAGACCATTTCTCTTTGTGAGCTATGGGCCAGCCTACAAATATTCCATGAAAAATCTTCCTAAATCAATTCACCTATCACATAATCCTTCTTTAAAAACACTTCTCCTTCATGGGTTGTCTTCCCATGAACCACTTTGTACTTAGCTAAATTCCTCACAAATTTATATTCAGAAGTTTACATCTTAATGAATGTATTTGTGATAATTATATAGGAAAATAGATCAACAAATATCATCAATCTGATTTAACCAATTTTTGGATGCAGTACATCATTTACTCCATATCGTGCTCCTCCCGCATTTTTTTTTCTTCTGTAGTATGAAAACTGCCTTTTCTTCATGGAGGTCGATAACATCCATGAAAAAACCCTTTGAGGTTACTGAAATTGCAACCTCTGTTCCATAAATAATGATCCATTCTGTTAAATATTTTCCTCCCACAAATTTCAATCCTTCCGATGAAGTATTTTTGTTCATCAAGTTGTTTTCGCAATTTGGTCTGCATATTGGGCTTTACTGTCCACATAACACCGCTATGCAGAAATCTTCCCTTTGTCAATTTTAACCACCGTTTTGAATACCAACTTTGTTGTACATGAACAATGATTTGTGTTCCACATATTGTTCACTCCCTTGTGAATATCATTTAACAAAAACAAACTCATGATTTTGAGGCCAAAGAAATTGTAAAACACTTGGAAATGATGCCATAGTCAACACTGCTATCTCCTTGTACCGTTAGATCACCCCTATTATAAACCAAATAATCTTTGATATTGGGATTTTAATTAAACAATAAACCACAATCAATTTCATGAAAATAAAATCCTTGGTCCCAAATACATCATCAATATTGTTTGGTTTTGATATGAGAGTCACATACCATTATGAAGTCAGTAGTCCACATATACACGAACAATCCTATCATCTTGATGTGATAGAAATTTTAACGCCCCAACCCCAGTTACCCAGAGTCTGTGCATTATTACATAACATTGGCATCATAAAAAAAAGATCAAGTCTCGAAAAAATGATTATTTTTGTGGCCTTGGAATCGCTAGATACATTCATAAATTTTACATTACATCATAAAGTGAAAAACTACAATAACATCTTGTATCTGTATATCAAACTCATACCCCCTCATACTATCCCTGGAGGTCATTCATAAAATAATTCTTCACATCCTTGGAAAAATAAAACATAGAAAGGGGTGAGCTCAGTTTCCCAGTAAGGATAAAAATATTGTGAAAACTTTTATAAATAAGCAAAAACATTTAAGGAAATGTATAACTAAAACAAAAGCCTTTTAAACTTGATCTTCAGCATTATATGGCATAAATAAAATGAAATAACTCCATTTAATTATTCACATGGATATTCTACTAGTCGAATAATCACATGCTATATCAATAAACACTTTCATAATGATGGAATGCATAATTCCAGACTATCGTAACCATATAGTCAAGGCCTTATGCTATGATTACAAATAAGAATTCGTGAAGGCCTTTTTCCAAGACTCAATTTTGTCTCATGAGACCTACCGATGCATCGAGGAGATATAGCAGGCTCCACCTGTCACTTACCAAGTCCAATGCATTCTTCATATTAACAGGTTTAAACATAACATAAACATTCATATTAAAAATATCATATGAAATGTCAATACTTTCTCCATAAATCATGAATGGTATAAAAATGACACATCCACAGTCATACATATTACAAAACCTTCAATACAATATGTTAGTTTTGTATCATAATAAATCAACTTCAAATAAGTTTAAAATCCATCAAAAGATGTTGACATAGATGAAATCAAAACTATTTGAGAGAAATATATCTTTTTTTAAATCACCTAAAAGTCACATAATTATAAAAGAAAACATTTACTTTTAAAATATTCTTATCAGATTTTAGGGGAATCTTCGACGATTTTATTACGGTGGAAAATAGTTTCACCAGTCGTATACATTAAAAAAGACATTCTTACCTTAATTTTGTCGAAAAGGTTAAAAAGGACTTCATTTGGAAAATGATGGAAAGATTACTTTATAAAAATCTTATAAAAATTCAAACAAGTATATAAATTTCTTTAACCGGTTGTCTATAAAATAGTAAAAATGTTTTTGAAATGCATTTTTAAGAATCATGGATGTGGATGATAAAGAGGTCCCAGTAGATACTTATGTAAAAACAACCATGGATAATAAAGAGATTGTAAAATTAACCATTACCTTGTAATTTTACTTGGTCGAGGGTAGGTTAACCTCCTGTACAATGGTGAAATAATTTTTATTATATTATACAAGAATCATTTACATTAATATCATAACATATATGATCTTTTCACATTGCTTTGTTAATAATATCTTAGTTTTATTGTCGTTTTGGGTGTTTAAAGGATTTGTTTTCCTTTATATTCTTTGTTATGTGAGTAAAATTTGTTATGGATGTGATGTATCTTATTCCTATATAGAATTATATTATGTCTTTAAACATTATTTTTAATTATCAAATGAAAATTAGTCTTTAATGGATACGATGGGGAATGAATCTCATCGCGTTCGTGGAGACGGTAATTCGTATGTACACACGAGCGACAATATCATTATTTTTATATTAAAATAACATATAATTGGATTTTAGATAATATATAAATTATCCTTATCATGTTATATATATTATATACATCAATTTCATATCATTATTATACCCATACAAATAATAATTTATTGATTAACAATTACAACACGACGTGGAGATGGTAAGCGTACGTACGCACGTATGGTGACATGTCATTCAAGGGTGGATAGAATAATGAATTTGGTTGTACCATAATTATAATAAATTCACAATATATAGAAGATACGGGAGTTATTATTTTATAATGGAAACAACAAAGAAAAAGGAAGTGGAAGAAGAAAGGAACATGAAAGAGGGTGGTGAAATTATTACCTCTTATCCAGGTTCTTCCTTTTGATTTGATCCAAAGGAATCATTAAGTTGGATTTATTAATAAAGGAGGGCCTCTAAGATGAAGTGAGGGAAGTTGAGAGAATATTTGGGTAGGTTTTGGCCAAGCCAGAAGTCTTTGAAGGTGTGAATTAGAGAGAGGGGTGAGTGACCTTTTATAAGAGGGGTCAGGGTCACCTTAGGAAAAACATAAAATATTATTTTATAATAAATTTATAATCAGTTTAAAATGGATCAAAACTAATTTATTACTAGGATAGGGTGGGTATGGGTCGAAAAAAACTCAACCAATAGGTTTTCGACAGGTTTGGGTCACTTTATTAACCGTATCATTTAGTTTTAACTATTAGTTAATTAGTTTGACATTTACCATGTCTCTTTGTATTTTTATATTATATCGTTAATAAACATAATTTAAACTGCCAAGAGAACCCCATGTGGTTCATTAATGACATACCTATCATCATATAATTAATTTTTCCAAACCTTAGATTTTTGAGAAAAGAATATCAATTAATAATATAATATGTTCTTTAAAAACACTTTTATGTCAATTTTGACACTATTTTATAATTGATTTTTGTTAAAGTCTTAAAATTTTTATTAATTTGAAAAAAATTCATTTAAGTAATCCTAAAATGTCATATTAACCAATAAAATTTGTGTATGTCATCAAATCTTTCAAAGTATATTTACTTTAACATTTATAATACCAATTATTTTATTCTGTCATTAAAAAAGAAAATACTACATCATTATTGTGTCATAAATAAATTTAATTATTCAATGTAAAAATATTATAAATAAAATAAAATTATGTAGGAAATTGTTTTATATTTCTAATTAATATTTATAGTTGAAAATATAACATATATAACCCTGTGTAAAAAAATGCTAAAGGATATAGGCTTATTTTATTTTTGAATTTACTTTAACTTAATTAATATAAAGTGTCATTATCACTTACAAGTGGATCCATGGGGTCACTAAATCGACCCAAAGATACTCATGGTCGGACCTATATCAACCAATATGGTTAAGCCTTGTTTTAGGTTAATTTCATATTATAATAATATTATTTCTTTACCCTTATTTACCGGATTTACCCGTTAACCATGGTAAATAAAATATTTATCGGAGTAATTAGTCGAAATGACTAAAAATAAAAGTTAACTATTTACACAATTTGGACCTCATAATTATTAATATAGTATCCATTTTTTTAAATTCGAATCACAGAAGTGGCATAAATTAATTAAAAATTAATTCCCGTTGTAAAAAAGCGTGTTTTTAAGAAATAATAACTATCAAAAGATTGACACTTGATTATGTCCAGTTTAAATGTGAAATTTGGTCCAATGACCAACATTGGATTAAATGGTAAAAATATAATCTAATTATACTATAAAATCACTGAAATTCATAAATTATCACTATTAATATTTTTGATTAAAAAAGTTATTTTTAATTAAATTTTAGTAATTTTCATTATTCATCAAAATATGACAGTTATCATAAAAACATCAAAAATTCTTCAAAAATAGATTTTTATGTCTTGATTGTAAAGAAAAAGTTTATTTTGTCAAATTGAATATATAAATGTTTAAAATAATGAATTTAAGAACGGTTCAACATTAAAACGCGTTAAAAGTGCATTTTTTGAAAAATAATTCTTTTATTTGAAAAAAAATAAATTAGTTATTACATTATGTATAAGAAACTAAAAATATGGATTCTAAAATTATAGGGATTATATAAAGTTTAAAATTCAATTAACACGATTCATAACCGCTTTTGAACGACTAGTTTAGTAAGTCGTGATGTGTTTGAACTCGGTGTTGCGTGTAGTGCAAGTTACTGAATTACTATGATGAAATAACGTACTATGAAATATTAGGGTGTTACATTCTTCCCTCCTTCAATAAATTGTATCCTCGCAATTTGAAATTGTACTTCTCAAATAAAATGTTGAAAATAGAAAATTCTTTTGGGAAAACCCACATTGAAAATTAGGTTAATAAAATTTAGTCTTAATAAGAGGAAAAGGAAAATAAAAGGGTCACCACCAAATTATGATATCGATTTGGAGAACCTTAGTGGAAATTAGAAACATATAATTGGAGGAAAACGTAAATATTTATAGGTAGTGATTGAGGTCATCAATCACAAACAATTGTAAAATTGAGGGCCTCAAATTAATCGATCTATTTTGATTTAAAATATCATCGGTTCAACAAAACATAAGGTATTTGGATAACACATTTTTTTATTTATGATCCCTTCACTAGAGTTTAAGAATTAATTTCTTCCTATAATAAGAGAAGAAGAAAAATATATACTTGACAAGTAGAGTTCCATCCATTAACTAATTTCTACCACAAACTCATCTTTCACCCTAGAAGATAATAGAAAATAAAAAATATATTCTATTTATCCTATTCGTATAGGTTTCCAAAAAAAAGATTTTATAATTCATCTACCAGACCTTTTTTTTAAACTACATTATTAAATATAGGACATCACTTGGTCCAGTGGTAGGTGATATTCCATTATCACCCTTCAGTTGTAGGTTCAAGTCTTGTGGCCTTGTCAGACATGACGGGTTGTTGCCCGACCACTGGGTTATACTTTTTTATGGTAATCCAAAAATAATCTCAAACTGGACATATCCAAAATACTTCTGTCCAAACTCATAGTCCAAAATTTATAATGTAGTAAACAAAATGAAGATTCTTTTTTCCACGTAATAACATGTGAACACCTTCATCGTGTTTTCTTTTAAAACACTACAACATCCTGAATTACCATAAAACCATATTGATTACATTCATGCTCCCTTATTCCTTATAGAATACTGGATAAATTCCTTCAATCCAAAAATATTGTAAACTCCATAAATGATGGAATATACAAATCATTATTCAGTTTCAAGTTAGTCAAGAGTATCCAATATAATTTATCCAAATCAATCAAGTGTTATTCCAAAATCACTAACTCAGTATCAGAACCATATTGTGGTTTATCTTTCTCTCAACCATAAATCTTCCAAAAATTTAACCTACTATTGAGTAACATTTTGTGGTTCCACAAAATCTGAATTCCTTAATGAAATAGTAATGCAGTACAATCCTAATATACTCTATAATTATTAAAACCAGTATATCATTGATACAACACTCAAGTGACATAATTATTTAATTACAACATAATAACTCTAAACAGTACTCCTCATATATGGTAGTATAATAACTTGATTATTATCCAATAGCATCATTTGGGGCATACTCTGATGATTTGGACATTGTTTTGCATTGTGTCCCATCTCCTTGCAGATGAAGCATTGTACATTTGAAACCTTTTTCTTACCCTTGTAGTCATGTACTTGGTGTCCTTTTTCATCACACTTGTAACAAACTCTCATTCCCTTCAGTCAAGTTCTAGGGTGTTTCTTCCCCCAGTTATCACATATGGGAAAATTCGTTTTTTCCCTCTTCCCTTTATCTATCTTTCTCTCTTACATCCTTTTAGACTTTTTCTTCCCTTCAAAGCCATAGGTCTTAGAGAATTCTTTACTTATCTTATTAACACATGATAATATTTCTTCATATGTTGAGAATGCATGGGAGACTATTTCCCTTCTAAATGTTTTCTTAATACCGTGAAAGATATGATCCTTCCTACTCTTTGGATCATACATATTGCTGGAGTTCACATTCCATCTACTGGGCACCATTTCTATATAATGGCATAAACTAGGTCAGTTTATGAATTGTAATGAATAATTCCAAACATGTAAAATAGATAACACAAATTAAACGGTTTATGGATATAATCCATAGTCATAAAGATGTTTTCATTGAATATGTACATACTCATAAACACTATATAATTATTTGTAAAGAAAATCCGAATTATCCTAAGCATATCCCCCAGTAGTGTCGTAACCAGGAGTCCAGCAAGGCCCGTTGTCGTGCACCAGTTCACGTTCGAGTCTTGATCATAGTGGTGTTTTCGTGTTTTACCCCAGGGTACATCTGTTCCAGAGTCGCCTCTACCTGCTCGTATCCATACATGGATGTATTTCCTGGTAAAATCACAAAATCTCTATGATACCAAAATTCTAGGATGTTCTTCTATACTAATACTCAAAGTCCATCATAGTTTTATGTGCTCTAATCAGAGTTTATCTAAATCTATCATCTAATGTTTTTACTAAACTTCTTCTGACACTAACTGTAATTCCAAAACCCTAGATATCTAGAGTCGGTGCATTATTACATAACATTGGCATGGTTACAAAAGATGAATTCTCAAAAGTCCATTTAGTTTAGTAGCCTTGGAATCACTAGATACATTCATAAAGTTTACATTACATCAAAAAGTGAAAAACTACAACAACATCTTGTCTTTGTATATCACACTCATATCCCCTCATACTATCCCTGCAGGTCATTTATAAAATACATCTTCACATCTTGGGAAAAATAAAACATAGAAAGGGTTGAGCTCAGATTCCCAGTAAGGATAACAATATAACAGAAACTTTTATAAATAAGTATAAAAATTTAAGGCAATGTTTAACTAAAAGAAAATCCTTTTAAACTTGAACATAATCATAATATGGTAGAAATGAAATTAAATAATTCCATTTACTTATTCACATGGATATTCTACAAGTCAAATAATCACATTCAATATCAATAACCACTTTCATAATGATGGAATGCATAATGCCAGACTCTCATAACCACATAGTCAAGGCCTTGTTCCAAAAATACAAATAATATTTTGTCTAGGCTTTGTCCCAAGACACTATTTTGACTCATTAGACCTACCGATGCATCAAGGATCTATAGCGGGCTCCACCAGTCACTTACTATCCAATACATTCCTCATTTGAACAGGTTTAAACATAACATAAACATTAATATTAAAACTAGCATACGAAATGTCTATAATTTATCCATAAACCATGAATGGTATAAAAATTACACATCCACAGTCAAACATATCACAAAAATTTCAATAAAATATGGACGTTTTGTATCATAATAAATCAACTTCAAATAAGATTAAAATCCATCAAAGGATGTTGACATAGATGAAATCAAAACTATTTGAGAGAAATATCTCTTTTTTTCAAATCATTTAAAAGTCACATAATTATGAAAGAAAATATTTACTTTGAAAATATTCTTATAAGATTTTATGGGAAGCTTCAACGATTTTATAATGGCAGAAAATAGATGCACCCACCGTATAAGTTGAAAAAGACATTCTTACCTTCATTTTGTCGAAAAGGTTAAAAAGGACCTTGTTTGGAAAATGGCGGAAATATTCCTTCATAAAAAACATATAAAAAGTAAAAAAAAGGGTATAAATGACTTTAAACCATAGTCTAAAAAATAGTAATTATGTTTTGAGATACATTTTTATGAAACATGGATATGGACGCTAAAGTGGTCCGAGTAGATACGTAAAAACAACCTCGGATATTAAAGAGATTGTGAAATTAACCCTTGCCTTGTACTTTTCCTTGGACGAGGGTTGGTTAACCTCCTGTATAATGGTGAAATATTTTTTATTAAATTATACAATAATCATATACATTAATATGATATCATATATATTCTTTTAACATTGCATTGTTAATAATATCTTTGTATTATCGTCATTTCGGGTATTTAATGGATTCATTTTCCTTTATATTATTTGTTATTTGATTCATATTTTTTATGGATGGAAAGTATCTTATTAATATCCAGAATGATATCATGTATTTAAACATTATTTTTAATCATCAAATGAAAAATTAGTCTTGAATGGATACGATGGGGAGTGAATCTCATTGCGTTCGTGGAGACGGTAACCCGTACGTACACACGAGCGACAATATCATTCATTTGATATTGAAATAGCATATAATTGGATTTTATATCATATAAAAATAATCCTTATTATTTTATAGATATTTTTTACATCAATTTCATAGCATTATTATACCCCTTAAAGTAATAATGTATTGAATAACAATTACACCACGACATGGTGACGGTAAGCCGTACGTACGCAGGTATGGTTACATTTCATTCAAAGGGTTGATAGAATAATGAATTTGGTTGTACCAAAATTATAATAACATAAAATCATATAGAAGATACTGTATTTATTATTTTAAAATGGAAACAACAAATAAAAAGGAAGTGGGAGAAGAAAGGAATGTGAAAGAGGGTGGTGAAATTATTACATCTTCTTTAGGTTCTTACTTTTGATTTGATAAAAATATCTCCTTAATTTGGCTTTATGAATAAAGGAGGGCCTCTAAGATTAATTGAGGAAAGTTGAGAGAATATTTGGGCTGGGTTTGGCCATGCGAAAAGTCTTTCAAGGTGTGAATTAGAGAGAAGGGAGAGTGCCCTTTTATAAGAGGCTTGAAGGGAACCTTAGGAAAAACATAAAATATTATTTTATAGTAAATTTATATTCGATTTCTAATGGATCCAAAAAAATATATTTCGAATCTAAGGTGGGGGTGGGTCAAAAACAACTCAAACAATAGGTTTTAGACAGGTTTGGTCACTTTAGTAACCTTATCTTTTAGTTTTAACTCTTAGTTAATTAGTTTGACATTTACCATGTTTCTTTGTATTATGGTTAATAAAATTAATATAAACTACCAAGATAACCCCAAGTGGTTAATTAATGACATAACTATCATAATATAAGTTCTTTTTCTGAACCATAGATTTTTAGGATTAGAATATCAATTAATAATATAATATTTTATTTAAAAACACTTTTATGTAAATTTTGACACTATTTAATAATTGATATTTGTTAAAGTTATAACAACTTTATTAATTATAAAAAAATTCATTTAAGTAATCCTAACATTTCATATTAAAAAATTAAATTCGTTGATGTCATCAAACCTTTTAGAGTATATTTATTTTAACATTTATAATACCAATTATTTGATTCTTTCATTATCAAGGAAAATACAACATAATTATTGTGTCATAAATAAATTTTATTAATAAATGTCTTAAAATTATAAATAAAATACAATTATGTAGGAAATATTTTTAGCTTTCTAATTAATATTTATAGTCTAAAATATATCATATATAACCTTATTTAAAAATTGTTTTTCTAAAAGATATGTGCTTATGTCATTTTTGTATTTACTTTAACTTATTTAATATAAATTGTCATTATCAATTAGTAGTGGCTCCATGGGGTCCCAAAATCAACCCAAATATTCCCATGGTCAGACATGTATCATAAACTAGGGTTAGGACACATTTTAGGGTAATTTAATATTATTGTAATAACATTTATTTACCCTTATTTACCAGATTTACCCTTTAACCATGGTAAATAAAATATTTACCGAAATCATTATTCAAAATGTCTAAAAATAAAAGTTAAATATTTACACAATTTGGACCTAATAATTTTAAATATGGAATATATTTTTCTAACATAAAAACACCTAAGTGGAAGAAATTAATTTAAAATTACTTCCTCTTATCAAAACAAAGTGTGTCTTTATGAAATAATAACTATCAAAAGATTGGCACTTGGTTATGTCCAGTTTTAATGTGAAATTATATCCAATGACCAAAATTGGATTAAATAGTTAAAATATAATCTAATAAAACTTTAAAATCACTCAAATTCATAATTTATCACTATTAATTATTTAGATTAAAAAATTTGTTTGTAATTAAAATTTAGTGATTTTCACTATTCATCAAAATATGAATGTTTTCAGAAAAACATCAAAAATACATAGAAACGATATTTTTATGTTCTGATTCTAAATAAGAAGTTTATTTTGTCAAATTTAATATATAAAAGTTTCAAATATTGAATTTAAGAAGGGTTCACCATTAAAAGGTGGTAAAAGTGCATTTTTTGAAAAATACTTCTTTTATATGAAAGAAAATGAATCTGTTATTACATTATGTCTAAGAAAATCATAATATGGATTCTAAAATATTAAAGATTATATAAATTTCGTAATTAAGTTAACACTATTCACAACCACTTTTAAACGACTAGTTTGGTAAGCCGTGATGTGCTTGAACTCGGTGTTGCATGTATTGGAAGTTATTGCATTACTTTGAAAAAAATAACGTACTATAAAATCGTGGGGTGTTAAAGAAATGGTACAAGATTAAATGATATATAATCATTAAATATTTATTAATATGTTATTAATATTATAATTATATCATATATTTACTAATTATGTATATTAACTTCCATGTAAATTGTCACTGAAAAGTGAATCACATCTCTTCGTGAGGTGGTAGTCCTACAGACATAAAAGAGGTCTTAACAAAACTCATTTTAAATAGAAAATAATATAATGAAATACAAAAATATATTCAAATAGTTATATTAAAATTATAAAATATATATATTATATCAATCATCATACCCAACTATGAGATGTGCTAATGGTAAAACGAATGATATCAGTTCTCACAAAGATTGTCTACCAAACACACGATTAAGTATTTTGTAATACATTTGATATAATTTTAAGTGGTTTTAGATCATTTAAATAACATAAAATTATTATTACATATAAGATATTGTGTTAATTGTTTAATAATGTTAAAATTGAAGGATATGGAGGAAGAAATAAAATAACATTGCTGATTGAAGAAAATTTCCTCTTCTTCGGGTAACCTCCTTGGGTTTTCACCAAAAACATTCCAAGATTAGATATCATCCCAATGTAAGTATTATTACTTGAGTAAAGGGAATTTTTTAAGCTATATGGGAGGTATTGTGAGGATAAAAATGTGATTTAATATGTGACAAAGAGAGGATATGCGTGACCTTTTACAAGAGACGAGAGTGGAAAAATTTTAATTTTTAGAAAATATCAATCATAACCACATTTGTATCTTGTAAAAGCCAAAAAATGGTCCATTATAGGACCTATAAAATATTGGGGACAAATATTTCCATAAAATGGGTTTTTGAAATATTTTTAAGTCATTTTTAACCTTTATTCTCCTTTTTTAACTCCTGGGAAATAAGTTTTTACATTAATCATGGTAATTGGTTTTCATTATTTTCACTATTTAGTTTGGTCAAATATTAGGTTTAACATATTAGGAGTTATAAATTATATGTTTCCCAAATATGGAATCCATTTTGTTTTTGAAAATTATTTCACCGAGGATGAGAAATTGAATATTAAATTAATCCTATTGACATTATGACAAAGAGGGTTTTCATAGAAGAAATACTGAAATGTTTACAATGTTTTTATATAAAAATAAAATTTAAAAATTATTAAACTATAATAAATTGGAATAATGCACATATATATATATATAATTTCTAAAATATTATATTAATATTTATTAAAAATATACGTTACGATTATAAATAATTTAAATGAAAAGGCAGTTTTTAATTAAAATTCAGTATTTTGACTATTCATCATAAAAAATATCAAAAAATAAATAAATAACCATAATATAATGTTAAAATACTTATCTGAGAATTGAATATTATTTTTAATTTTTTTTCAAATAGTGGGAAAATATAATTTTAGATAATATGTGAAAAACATGGCTAAACCTTGTATTAGAAAAAATATTGTTTCATAGAAAACATTGTTCTTTAATTTTAATGATTCTTATTTTATTTCAAATAAATATATAATAATAATTTTGATAATTTTGATGTTACTATTAATAAATACCAATCCAAATGTTATGTTATTATTTTATATTATATTATATTTCATTTACACTCGGTTTTGAATGTTCCAAAATAAATCTCATATATTAAATTAAATGTCATATATTTAATTGTTTTTTTATTTTTGGTGTTTAATGAGAAATTAAGTATCCAATATAATATTATTATTTTATAATTCTAGTCTGTTACATTATCCAAAAATTATATAAATTTTTTCCTTAGGATTTAACCATTATCTTGTTAATCAAGGGTTCTGAATTTGGAAAAAATATTTTTAAAAACCCCACATCACATAAAGAGTTAACAAACCAACCTCTTAATTTCAGGGAAAGGTAATTTTAAAGGTCCCAGGGAATATCTCATATGGACTTTCAAAAGATAATAAAATAGGTGGAACATGAAAACCTTAAAATATAGGATACAACTAGCACCCAAATATGAATGGAGAGTGATTGAGAACAGGGTCAGGATTATGATAATGATATAAAATCCATAAACCATATATGTGAAAAAGGTAATTGATTTAATCAAAAGGATGAAAATATAATAAAATTATTGTTTCATTATCCTTTCATTATACTTGAGTACTTCTTTCAATCTCTATTAATGTTTGTAAATATACTTACTTGATATATTTTAATTTGATCATAAAAATATAATACTTTGGATATGATTCAATAAACATCCAATTAATCCCTTATTCTATGAAACTAATATCCAAAAATATATTTTCATTCTAGAATCTCTAATATTTATTTCTATTATATCCTCTGATCGATTAAATAGTAATAATATCTCCCTACTTTATTCGCTAATAATTTTTTTAAAAAAAATACATAAAAATAGCTAAAGGTCAACACAATCTATACAATATAAAGTTAAGAGTAAAATTTAAGAAGATATGATTTTGTAAATTCATATTACAAAATAATTTATGTAATTTAAATAAATTAACATTGTTTTATATATATAATATACAATGGATCTTGATGTCAAATTCAAAATATGTGAATAGCTAGATCATGTATCCTCTTGAAATAAGTTAAGAACCTAAATTACCAAAAAAGATTGTTCAAAACATGCATATTTATTTTATGCTTAAATAATACATAGATTGTTGTACTTATTACCTAAATAAAAATATTCTATTAACTCCATCATTTAAAGAATAAACTACATTTTAAACAAATAATTAATCAGTTCCTAGGTATTCACTATTAACCCGTTTATTTTATCTATATCAATTATCAATTTATCAAAAAATAATTCTATCAATATAAGGAACCTATTAAGGGTTATCTTTCCTTATATCATATTTTTTCCGTGAAAGTAAACTTTCTATAAATCTCAGTAAGTGGCATTATTCAACACAGGCATTGAAATCAATTATGAAATTATACTGTTGTATGAACAATATCTGTTTCATGATTATTATAACAATAAAATCATCATTATAATAATTTCACAACATATTTCTTGGATGCAAATATATGTGCACATTAATTTTTCCACTTCAGTTGTACAATTAACATAATCTTTACCTTTATCCCTTAAGTTTTTTTGAGGTATACTCTCTTAACTCTTGGGACACTAATTTTTATTATTCCCAATATCCTTATAATAGATAATTTCACTTCTTAAATTTCATCCATTCCCTTGAAATCATGAGAAAATATTTACTTCTGGGTACTCTATTTGTAAACACCCATTCCCTTCGGGAATTTGTGAGGGCGTTTCATCCCATAATTATCACATGTAGGAAAATCCTTCAATCACTTATGTTTTTTATTTTCTTTATACTCTACTTTCCTTTAATTATCATTCATTCATTTAATTCTATTAAAGATGGATATTTCTTTATCATTTTTGATATCACCTAAAAATATATTATTGTATAAAGAAAACGTTTGAGAGTCCAATTCATTTTTGAGACATCTATCATGACCTTTAATTATGTGGCTAATTTTGAAAATTATGTTTTTAAGTATTCAATATTATACATCGATAACCTTGGTTGTGTAGCCTCATACTCAACAACACATTCCACTTCCTTTTTCTTTAATACAAGCAATTTTCTCTCCATTTTAATTTGTTTTTCTTGAGGCAAATTTTTTATGAAAAATTTCTAATTCAAATCATTTAATTCCATTTTTTATATATCCACTTCCTCTATTTTATTCTAGATTAATAACTTTGATTGATCCGTGTTTCCTTTGATATAATAAAATTCATGTGTAAACATTTCCTTTTCACCACATCAAAATTCAATCAATATATTCTCCACAAGTTTAATCCATTGAACGACAACCACATGATTATTAGTCAAGTGACATGGGATTATATAACATAATTCAATCCATCATATGCGAATCATAGTATGTAATATGAGAATCTAAATATGGATTAGGTTTCTCCATCTGGTAAAGGATACTTGTAATAGTCGAATAATGATACCCACAATATATCTATAAATTTATAATTTATAATACTAGTGGATTGTATTTCTTTGAAATGAAATCTCTATAATATCCAAGAGTATTTATAGCCTTCTTCCTTCCATGTATCATTTCGTAGAAATGGATTATAATGTTTTGTCACAAAATATTTGAAATTTTAAATCTTAATGTGTTATTCTAAATATGGTGTAACACTTAGCATAAAATTTTTTAAAAAATTATTCAACATAAACATGGTTTCAATTGGGTTATCATTAATTTCAAATCATTTATATTGGTTTATTAAGAAAATTTTAATTATCCTATCAATATCACTGTAGTGTTTAAAACATGGTGAATAGTGAGGATCATTATCATGCACCAGGTGACAATCGATTGTATCCCAATGCACCCATTGAAGAGTAATTTCATATAGGTTCATTTTTTACAAAACTATTCCCTCTTGTAGAATATAAACAAGTTATTATTGCAATTGAAAACCACATAATATATCCATTTCTAAGACATTAGTATTTTATGTTATCCTTAAAATATATTATTCGATTATGTTACGTTGCCTATGATATCTTTAATATTGTTCTCATGGATTCTACCAAATATTATTGGATACTAAAGGTAAAAACCATCACCCTAGTAGACCAAATTTGGTGCCTTGCATTTTTATATTGTCATAGACATAATGGTTCAAATATTAAAGGACTTTTCAGTTTAATATATTTTGATAACATTTTAAATACATGTAAATTTTTTTAGATTTTTCGATTTAAATAAAAAATTATACATAAAAAAAAAATAAATAGTATCCATTAAATTTCATCAAATATATATTCATCATATCCAGAGGAATGGAAATAAAATTAGGGTGATCTCACATTTTCAATATGGGTTATGTATAATGTATGAAATGATAGATCACTAAAGATTCATCATTATGTAATGGAAAATAATTTAATAATAATTCCATACAAAAAACATGAATTCCTGAATATATAAGGGATAATCAATATTTAATGTTAAATAACTAAAATATTAATCCATTTAATCAAAAAAATGAGAATAAAATGCATCAAAAGATAATATCATGGATAAAATCTATTGTATAATGATATATCTTTTTAAAAAAAGTTGATTACATGGACCAAAATGACCAAAGAACAATTATTATCAAAAGAAAGTATGTAGGAGTATAAAATAGAGGATCATAATACAATCTTTTTCATGTAAGGAAATAAGATCAGCGGGGAGGTCTTCGATCCAGGTGGTGTCTTGATTTACTCCCATGTTGACCCGACCACCTACAACCTGGTTTGATTTTGATAAAAATGAGTGATGATATAGTTGAGATTGAAAAGATAATGGGTTTATTCCATACTATAGGTATTAATCGGCCAAGAAATATTTGTTATACCATTTCAAATTACTTGCACAATGGTTGTCGAGTAACATTCAATTTTGAGGTCGTTCCAACCAAAGATCATGGTGAATGTAATACCATGCGTTATACTCATCGTCTCAGCTTTAGGGGAGGTGGAAATGTCACATCTACCCTGGAACCATCCAAGGATCTGACTGCGGAGATTTCTAAAGAGAGAACCACATCTCGCTGGGCCAAAATAGCCTTTTGATGCACCTTCAATATTAATTTTGATCCATCTATTAAGATGAGCTCTGGAGAACACCTCCATTGTGCGATGAGGTTGAAAGAAATTTCCATTAATCTGTAGATGTCACGGGATTCCAAAGTAATGAATAGTATTGTGGCAATTTCCCTTTAACATCAAAGAAGCTTCATGTATGGAAATAAGGATTAGCATCCAACCTTCATTTTGATTTAGTTAGTAATTGTTATGAATAATAGAATTATGGTCATACTAGATCACATAGTGGAGCATAGTAACTATAGCTCGTAAAATGTTCTTAATTTGTTGAGAGCCTTCTATTTCTACATATTTCATTAGTGGAGTTTTAGTAGGGTCAAGAATCAACCATCTACAGTCAAAAATGGCAAGAATATAGTTCCAAATAGTAGATGAAGTAGCACATCTATTAAATAGGTTGTTATCATATTCTATATGTTGATTACATATTTTTTACTTAGAGCATAGTTGGATTCTAAAATACTGAATAAAAATCTCTATGAGAAATCTGTTGTGAGAAAGTCACCAGATGAGATTGAATCTTCAAGGCTTTATCCAAGGCATTACTATATGTTTTATCTATCTCTAATCACATTCATAGTTAAATAATCAATGATTGTATAAATATTTTGAGTTAAGTATACCATTGTGGGTAGCTTCCCAAAATAAAAAATCATTCATATATGTGAAAGAGTCATTTTTAATGACTTTCAGAATAGTATTAGGGAGGATATTGAGTTTAGAGTTTAAATTTTTCTAATAGAGCATTGGGCACTTTCATGGGTTTTATTGAGGGATTTAATAGAAATTAAAGGTGTTCGAGTCCAGTTTTCCAACTAGAATTTCATAGAGGAGTCTCTAGAGACCATCCATCTAAAATTATTCATGATATTATATAATTATTATTTGATGGAAGTACATATGGAAGAGTTAATGAAATTCTAATTTCTTATCGTATAATTGTTAAGAAATCTATTTTTGAGGAAGGTAATATATTTAGAATTATTTTTTAAAAGGTTCCAAGTGAGTCTAGTTTGGAGGGACTCATTAAAGTACATTTTATTCTTTATGCCAATACCACCTTTCTCAATGGGCACAGAAAAAGATGACCAGTGGACAATCAAAATATTTATTACTAGAATACTACCTGTCTAGATGAAATTATTTATAGTAGTGTTCATTTTTTTGATAAGACCAACATGACATTTATATACTATCATAGGGTAACCCATCTTGGAGACAATGGTGGATTTTACAAGGCATGTTCTACCTACAATGGAGAGTGATTTACCCTTCCAAGAAGATAGATGGTTTAGAACATGGCTAGTTATAGTCACAAAGTGGCATGACTTTGGTCTTCCCCCAAAATATGGGAACACCAAGATAACTGAAAGGCAGCATGCCTTCTTTTAGACCTAGGTCACTGATAATGTTACATTTTCTTTTTGGGAGAAAATTTCCTCCAAAAGAAGATGTCGGATTTTTTCCAACTCATTGTTTGACTATAATCCTTTTCATCGTGTGATAGCATAGTTTTAAGGTTAAGAATGTTTCTTTTATCACCTTGATGGAAAAAAGATGATGTCATTAGCATAAAAAGGGTGGGATGGAGCATTCACATTCCTAGAGACATGTATGGGATTCATCTTATTCTAGTCTATCAGACAGGTGATCAAATGACTAAGATAGTCTTCCACTATTGAGAAAAGAATTGCAGAGAGGGGGCCACCTTTCCTGACACATTTGGTGCATTTAAAATAGCACATGGGAGAGCCATTGATCAAAATGGAGAGAGATTCAATGTTTAATAGAGTTCTGATTATAGTGATAAAAGAGGCACTATAACCAAATCCTTGAAGAACATTGATTATAAATCTCCAATCCATGGTGTCAAAATCGTTTCTGATGTGAAGTTTAATAACAATATTACCCCATATTTTAGCTTTATTCATGTTATTGAAAACATTAAAAAAATTTACATGAATCACATCACAATAATGTTGGACTAACCCATTATTGAAGACATCATAACCTAAATATTTACATGGATTCAGACTAAAGACAGTGTTTTTGATTTCATGATCCAGCAGAGTGTTGAGAAGGAAAGTGTTATCCTCATCAGTGATCACTATAAAAATGTCCTTGGGTAGGAGTTCTTTATTGATATCTGGACCATTGAAGAAGGATTCATAGTATGAGACAATATGATGAGAAATTCCATCTTCATTCTCAATAATCTTGTCCCCATATTTTAGAAAGGTTGACGGCCTACAACCATCCAGATTCCATGAAGATAATTAAAGAACATATTATTTCTATCACTATCTGATAACCATTTATCATTGAACACTTGTTCCTCATATTTTCATTAAAATTGAGAAAATATTTTATTGTGACATTAAGGATTATTTCATGGGTTAGATCAGTGTTGAGGTGAGATCTATTGTTCTTGTTTTTATATCATTTATTTCTTCATCTAGAAGAAGAATCTTATTGTTATTTTGTTTGTATTTGGAGATTCACCATGTTTTGATAGTATAATTGTGATGTTTTAATTTTATATTACAAGAAAAGGAATCCTTATTTTGTGGCAATGAAGACCAATAGTTTAGTATTAAATTATAGAAATAAACATCATAGAACCTCACATTGTTAAATATGAAAGGAAACTAGTGTTTCATGTCTTTGGTAGAGGCATTGACTAGGATGGGGTGATGGCCAGAGTTCAACCTATGATGAGTGGTGCTGGAGATATGGTCACGTTTATCAAAAGCAGGGACATTCATGAAGGCTCTATCCATGTTGGTGGAAATCACTCTATTGTAATGTCTTCTAAACCATGTTTATTTTACACCAGTGACATTAATTTCAATGAGATTATTGTCTTAAATTAAATCATTAAATTCTCTCATGGAAATAGAAGCATGAGATGGTCCAATTTTCTCACTTTAGTTGAGAATTGCATTAATGTCTCCAACACGAAACCAAGATGCATTAATATTAGTTCCTAGATATGAAAGGTCATTCAATAGTGTTTTCTTTTCTTAGTATCAATTCTTAGTATAAAAAAATAAGAAGAAAATGGGTATTCCATCAGTATTAATTTTTCAAGTAAAATATCATAAGAGACATTTAAAATACAAACATTATATAAAGAAGAGTGTGTAAATATCCATAGAGATTCAGAATTATTGTCATTTTTATTACACTAGTAAAAACATAATTATGCTGGCATAAATGAAATTATTTAGAAGAAAATGTAATTTTTGACTTAGAAATAGAAAATATCATATGTTGATTAGTGTTAACCACTTTTTTTGAACAGTGAACGTGTTAGGGTTTGAAATTTCCTGACAATTTCAAAATAGAGTTTGCATTTAAACCTTAATTTGGAGTTTGAACTCCCCTTTTTTTCTCGAACCATTCTTTTGAGAAGACCTTCTAGCATTTTGAAAAAAAATTCTATTATTTGTTTGTTCCTATTATTTGTTAGATATGATAGGGTTCTTCTTAGTCTGTTCATTTATTGAAGTATTAATAGTTGAGTCTGTAGAGTTCTTATTACACATCATCAAAGAGTTTTCATTTTTGTTAGATAAAATATTTACTGGCATCTTAGACAATCATCACTATCTATAGATTTAGTACAATCAAAAGAGAAATTTTTAGAAAGAGGAATAGGGGTATTTGGATCCTTTAATTTAGTTGTGTCCTTATATTTAATAGTGCCCAAATCAGAGGGATGACACTTAATATGCTCTATTGTGTCATTATTTTCCTACATTTTCATATGATCATTTATAGAGGGTGTATTTCCATTTACATGTTTTACATATTACATGGTCATGGAAACATTTTTTTAGGCTTAGTAATCTTGGTGTGGGCATCATCCTGAAGAGCCTTTGGGCTTGTAGGCAACTTCCCAGATTATACTGAAGATCTATTGTGAGCATAGGGAAAAGAAAAAAGGTATATTTGCCTTACTGTTTGTTTCATTATATATACCTACAGTAGAATCGGCATTAAAGATGGAGGGCTTTAAGATCTATCCAATGCCCAAATATGAGAAGGTGTGTTCATCCACAATTTTTGTAGAATCTGACCCTGGGAAATCATCTTTGTGAGTACCTATAGTGCATGTGTTGTGTGCTTTAATATGAATTTTTTCTGGTGGAGATATTGTATCCCTCTTTCCCAGTGTATGTTCATCATTTCTGATGAAATTAGAGCTTGAGACCTATTCATATTGAAAAGTACTATGTTCTCCCTTATCATGTTCATGTTTGTATTGTCTAATTTTATCTAATACTATATTATTAAATTCATATAAGAAGTCTTGTTCCATAATGGAGTTATCTTCCTCTTCCGTAACATCTGCCCAGGTTATACCCAAGTTTTCCCATATGTGTTCCAAATTAGGATATTTTTTCACCGAGATTTCATATTTATTTTTGGGGGGGTTCATCTCTGTCCAAAATGGGATCTTTATCTTTCCTATTTCGGTTTATTTCCTTCTCTTTATTTTCAATTAAATGATTTAATTTTTTTCTAACCACCCTAAAATTAGATATTGTATGTACAATGATCTTACAAAGGAGAAAAAAGGGTAGTTTCCCCTCATATTATATTATAATTTTAGTTTTTTAATCATTAGCATTGAAATTTATTGTATTGGGCAGATTTGAATCTAAGTTAATGTTTACCATTAATCTCACAAATAGACCTGATTCATCATTAAGGGTTCTTTGATCAATTTTTAGAGGATATCTGATAGAGGAAACAATATCATTCAGTATTTTTTGGTGCCAAAAGAACCAATTAAGGCCTTGTACATTGACCCAAACCTGTTCCATGGTATTCTAATATGAGTGTGTGTTGAAAGAAAACTCCCAATCAGATATTCCAAGGAAACATGGTTTTAGATTTATGTTTCTGGTCCTCGAATCCTACTCTAGAACATCAGGGGATTTGAACATCATTTGATAACATAATTTTCTTAATAGTATCAATTTCCAGTTCAAAGTATTCCATATGTGTGCAATATGAAAATGTAAATTAGAAAAAGGCCAAGGGGGTTCACCTTTAAGGAAGGAGATATATCCTATGACAGAGAATTTTCACATTTTTGTTTGTTGTTGAAGTGAATCTGGGTCCGCTTCCACCATGAAACCACCATCATCAATCCTTTAGAAATGGGGAAGCATCGCCTTGTTATCTTTTCCTAGATTTTTACACTTCAAAGCATCAAGAAATTAGATCCCCTAAGTTCTACTGGGATATGTGTGAGTGTGAATCTTTTCATCTGTGACATCATGTTAATGATCTTCTACAACAAGACCTTCTGCATGAGGAATATATTTCATATGATAAGTCATGAAGTTATGGGATTCAAATCTCCTAGGTGTGGGGAAATCCTCTATAAGGGTGATGATCAAAATAATCAATAAAATAATCCCTAATCGCATGAGGGTTTTCGAGAGAGATGGTCCCATATCTCTCTAAAATCCCATCTTTCATGGATCATTTATTTCTAGATAATGATAGTTGAATTTATAATGATTAAAATCCATAATTATTAGATTTCATTATTATAGACATCATGATACCTCAAATGTCAAGACCTTTCATTATAAACTCTAAATACTATAATTAATGACCCAATTAATGTAGAAAAATTATTTTTTTCCATGAGACCTATTGATGCATTGAGGATATATATTTTACTGAGCCCCACCCAACACTACTGGTCAAATAAAATTCTATTATATTGAACAATCTATTTATTTCAATAATCATAATGTCCTTATATAAAATATCTATATTGAGTAAATGATAAGGACTCATAAATATATCAGTATTTAATCTAATAAGATTCAATGTAAACACTGTATGTAAAAATGGTATAAAAATTATTAAATTGTAATATCAATCATTCGAGAATATTTTTATTTAATACAATTTTAATGAAAAATGAGAAATGATCAGAATAAAGTTTTTGTTTAGAGAAAATTTAATGATAAAAAAATATATATAGATCATAAAAAACATATTCCATATCCATTAAAATCCCCAGGGAATAAATAATTCAAATTGAAAATTAAAATTAAAGGAATTAATAAGGAGTACAGATATGAAAAGTTAATGGGAAAGTATATAATCCACATAAAATAGAATTAGTTCATATTAACAATAATTTATAAAAATATTATTAAATGATAATAAATATCTTACCACATTTTTTTATTTGTTTTACTGTTCAATAACATCTTATATAATTTTTTAAATAATGTTAATAAATTATACCATAACCCTAATAAATTATATAATAACATATATGATCCTCTTAAAACATTTCACCTCCTTTTTGTAACTAATATTCAATTATTCTCATTATTTCGTTTCTTGAATTCATTATTTTATTATTCTTCATTTATTATTTAAGTAATGATTCATGGTTATATTATATAGTTCTATAATCTCCAACATAATATTATTAAAATTATTAACAACTTTTTATATCAATTATAAATTTCAACATGATCAACCTATTTGGTTTTGAGAATTGATGTATGTTTCGTTAATGGAGAAAGTATTCCAAAAATACAATTGAATTGTGATTCTAATTTATAATGATTATTAGGTAATAAAGGTAAGTAATAAAATATATTAATATAATTATAATGAGTTCATAAATACCATATTGTTTCTTTAAATATATATTCATATATATATATCATCCATGTGGTGTGGTCATCAAAAGAGAGTCATATCTCTTCATGGAAGCAGTAGTCTACACATACCGGAATAATGTAATCATATTGTGATGAGTCAAAAGTTATTAAATAAAATGAGTAATATCTTTAAAAATTATAAATATGTCATTAATATCATTATTATTTCATATATCTAGTAAAATTATCCCTGTTACCTTCCATGCAATGTATTATTAAAAAATTAGTCACATCACTCGAATATGGGCTACTCCTTCGTACACGTGACCGACATTATCTTATTTCCTAGGGAATGGAATGGAAATTTTATATCTTATATAATGAATTGATAGGTATTATTATGTTATAAATAAATTTTTTCTATATACATCGTCATACCCAAGAGTGAGAGGTGTTTTGGAAAAATGAATGACATCAGTGGGTGAGGTGGTAGTTCACCGTATACGTGAATGATGACTTCATAACCCATTTTATGGATGTGGATGTTTTTTGTAGTTAATGCCCATAAGATAAAATAATCTCATTATATTGTACACACTAAATTTAGTATATAATTAATGTCTAATAATAATCTAATTATGTGGATTATGAAATTAAATAAAACTTCTTGTTGAAGAACATTACATCTTATTCAGGTGACCACTTTTGTGTTTAACTACAATCCATATTTGGTTGGATTTATACAAAAACTAATACTACATGGATAAGGGGAAGTAATTTTGGAAGTGAAAATGTAGTTGTTTTTTGAACCAAAATGGTTTTAAGTTAGTAATAAGAGATGATAGGGGTGGCCTTTTATAAGTGAGGAGAGTACTAGACTTGTAATTTTTTAACAGATTCAATAATAACCACATAATTATCCAGGAATAAGCCTCTAAATTGGGAAATTTGAGAACCAAGAAGAGTTGAGGTTGAAATATTTACATTAAATTGTTGTTGTTGAGTTTATTGGGAAATTTTAACCCTTATTCTCTTAGTTTAACACTCGGTAAATCAAATTTTTATCAACCATGGTTCAAATTTTTTAATATTTCCAATTTTTAATCTATTCAAAATATATTTTGATCATTTTAGGAATTATAAATTTATATGATTTAAAATAATGAATCCATTTTTAAAAAATTTAATTTAGATAAGTGGAAAATTTAATTTAATATTAATCCAGCATACATGATGAGAAAGAGGGGTTTCAAAAATAAATTTTTAAAAATTTTACAATTTTTTACACCACAATTTAATATGATAATGAATAAAAATATAAAAATAGGATTTATACATATAACTAATGTACTATTAATTAGAATCCAATTAATAATACTATTAAAATTTATAAATTTTTTAAATTAAAAGAGATTTTTCAATTAAAATATAGTATCTTACACTCTTAATCAAATAATGAATATATTTTGAAAGATACTAAAAAATACTCCAATTCGATTTTTCATTATCCAAATTTAAAAAATTATTTTTATTTAAAAAATCATTCTAATAGTATAAAAAATTAATTTTATATTATGTGCTCAGAATGCTACTAAGCCACCGTAGAAAAATATATAGTATTTCCTAAAACATTTCTTTATTTAAATGATTCTTATTTATACTTGATAAATATATAACCATAATTTTCATAAATAATATAGTAATTTAAATACCCACCAATTTATGGGATATGTTATGAAGGTATATTATATTATGGTTGTAACGAAACTAAATTTTATAAATAAAATTGTCCTGGATATTTAACTAAATTAGTTATTACGTATTATATTTTAAGAAAAGTCATGAATATATAATGATCCACCACATGAATGTATCACCATCAAATACCATACACTTATGGTGGTTTCTAGTATATTAATGGGATTTTCATGAATATCATAATAATTTGAATATGTATATTGTATTTTCAATAGAATAATGTTCATATTTTTTTTCATATAGTTACTTTATATGTTATTTTGATTTTTATAGAATAAAACCAAATTTTATATTTTTTATATTTAAATTTCAATTTATAAATTTTTCGTGATTAATTATTGGATTAATAAAATATTATTAATAATTACAAATGATTAAATAATTTTTATGAAGTCAAATGTTATTTTATAAGGGGTTGGAAATTATTTTTGTCAAAAAACCCAACACTACTCAATAAATATTGATTCATATTTTAAACTTTATTATAAAAATATAAAGAAAAATATTCTATAAAAATGAATATATATTTTTTTGGAATCATAACATAAATTTATTCAATAGTGAATCTTTCATAATTTTTTGAGATATTCAAATTTTCTAGTAAAATTTGAATACTATATTTATACAAGGTGTGTATTATAACATCATAATGACCCAAAAGTTATGTAATAAATACAATAAAGTGTATTAGTGACCAAATTTTTTCATTCCATTTAATATGATGTGATTTTAATTTTATTTTATTAATTGTAAAATTATTTTTTAAATCCTATATAACCAAAAATGTATTTTATGGTTATAAAATAATTTCATTAGGATTATGACTCACCTTTACATTACTAAAGGAATTATTTTAATAAGTTCTGCTACATAATTATAAAATAAAGAATTCTGCTCCACATTTATATAAACAAGGGGAAAAGAATGGGTAAGTTGGTGTTTTTGGTTTTTTAATTATATAGAGTCCAAAAACATTGTTTGAGAAATGATAAATAATACAACACTCATTTACTATATAAAACCACCCATGATCTAATTTATCTTCACTAAAAATCATTATATAACTTCCTTACTCTTCAATACCTTCTTTATATTCCTCATTTGGTTCCCCAATGTTTTCGATAATCTCTTCCCATTCATTTGTAGTCACACTCTCAAGGTATGAGATCTCTCTCTCTCCTTTCTATTCAAACAAAACTTTTATGTCATGCCACTTAAATGAAATGTTTTCGTGTTGGGAAATGTTCTTTCATATTCACCTTGCATTCCATTATATTTATAAATGATTATATACTCCTTCCAAACACATTAATACACGCCATAAACTATTATGCACACCTATTACCATGCAAACATTTAGTATGGGGTCTTTTTAATATCCTCTTAATTCATGTTTCATCAAATTATTATGCCTTATATTTCAAGTTAATTATGTTGGGATATGATTTTACATTTCCCTTTTACATTACGTTTTATGTATAAATAATTATATACTAATTTTTCTCTCATCAACCAATTTTATGAATCATTATGGGAAACTGTTATGCTGTCGAAATCTCACTGTGATTTTTTATGACAAACTATTGTGTACTGAATACCCATACCCATTAACTATCATTTATGTCCACCTTTATATACTTATACTACTTTATATGGTATATACGTGTATTTATTTTACACTCAATTATCCTGGAATACAATATGATGATGAATGAATCCATTTTTATGATCTATGTGGCACACTCATCAATGAGAATGAAATTAAAGAGATGGGTGCACCAAGAATTATATAGAGATCTAATGCATTGTTTAATGTTTAGTATCATTAGGCATCTTGTTGGGACATGTAGTAAATAGGATTATTTATTGGACATTGTCCATCATGATTTATTGGAAGTTATCATTAACATATGTTTATGATGCAATATTTTAATTTGATTCAACATTTCCCATGTTACCTTTATTTTATCATGGTATATCATGCCTCAATATTCATGTTTATAATTCTCACCCCTATTATATATCATTGATTTTCCTATTTTCTAACATTTATTAATTTATTTGTGTTATTCCATGCTTATTACCATACTGTGATTTAAATCTGAACAACTTCTTATTCATGCCCACAGGTTATCCCATACAGTGTTATGTACAATGAAATATTATGATCATGTTATGGAAGTTTTCAATAATTATGATTTAGTCCCTATTTTATGTTGTTATGTAATATACAAAATTTCTAAATACACTATAATTCTCAATGTTATTTTTTTAATTATTTATTATTTTATATAATAATAATAATTTAATGTGTAATAAAGAGAAGGGTTTTCATATTTTAAATCAATAGAAATGTTTACTTAATGTTGGGATTTGTATTAGAATATTTCAGATGAATCCTTAGGTGTAATTATATGTATAAGAAAACATCCCTAAATAATTATAATTATAGAGAAAGTGGATAATCGATAAGATCCATACATGCCTCGATACTAAATGTAGATGTGGCCTCGATATAGATATACATAGGGGTAAAGCCCCAAAACACTCTGTTGTGCTATAATTGACCTGGAAGTGGTGCATATAATCATCATTTTTTCTTACATAGTTTATCACTCATAGGGGATATGCTTCGTAAATTGTAAATATCATTACAAAACATTATAAAGTGAATATAAAACTTCTCATAAATATATATGTTAGAAAATAGAAAATGGATTGTAATAGTTGATTCCTCGAAATTTTTACATTAATTAAATTAATGTATTTTATATTTTACCCCTTTGATGTCATTTTATTCCCATTTATGTGTTAAATGTTTTTAAAATAATCATCCCATGTTTTTTTATTTATTCTAAACAATGGCCAGAATAGGAGGAATCAGGAAAACAACCAATGTAAAGGGAAATGTGATGATTATCCTAATAAGGAACCCAACATGATGGGTGCAGGAATAGAGAACATTTTAATGATATTATCTAAGATGACTATAGATAAGAAAAAATATTACATCAGGATGAGTCCACATATTCCCATAAGAAAGAACAACCTGAAATTGAGACCCTAATGTGACAATGGCCTCTAGGTTTCAATGGATCATATGATTCCTTAATCATAGAAAAATGGATCACCACCAATGATAAGATCTTCTTAATCCTTCAGCTTTCTAAGAAAGAGATGTTTCTACTTGAATTTTACCATATATATGGGGAATTTTATCTACTGTAAAAATTTATCAAGAATATGAATCCTAATAAAGAGATAAAAATGATTTTATAGATGTAATTATAGAAAAACAATTTCAATGAATATTTTCCTCACACTATCCACATTAAATAGAAAGTTATTTAATTTCCCTATAGAAAAGTTATGATGAATCTATTAGGGAATATGATTTAGAAATAAAAAATCATTCATCATACACCTCCATCACAATCATTACCCCTAAATTCATGGTTGATCTCTTCTTTGGTTGGCCACAAACTAGGATATGAAAATTAATGGTGATCCAAGACATTTATAGAAATGGGAAAATTGTATGTTATTTCATCAAAGTCAAGATTTAGATTTGAGAATATAATGGGTATCACTTGGATAAAAGAAAAAAGTGTATTTTAATTATGGTACTTCAGTAGAAAAATGTGAGAGTGCTGGGAAATTTCAATATCCCACTTATCAAATGAGCGTAAAGAAGTACCCTAGAAATTTCCTAACTGAAACGAGGAAATCAATAAGGAGTAGAATTGAAGGACACCTAGATAGACATTGCTAATTGGTGAAACCCAATAATTCTATGGATGAAAGAAATTATCCAATCAACAGTCATCTCATTGTTCAATGATTCATCTTCAATGAACTAGGGAACATTACAATCCAATGCACTATGTCAAGGGTTTTTGGAGACAAAAAACCCACAATGGAGTAAATGGTGATATAGTTTCATTGAAACCACTGAGGTGGATGTTAAAAAAAAGAGGATAAAGATACACTAGTTATTAATTCAATGATAAAAATATATATTCTGATTCTATTTCAACTCTTTCTCTAATATCATGAAGGTTTTGTAGACCTGGTCAAACAACAAGACAAATCATGGAGGTAGCTCTATCAATGAAAATTAAAAATGCATAAATTATTTCATACCAAATATATAACTCCTCCCCTATCAAATTCTATTGGATGAACTTCCCTGTGAACCTTTTCATACTCCCTTTAGTTAAATTTGATGAAATTATTTGTATGGATTTGATTTCTCTGTATAGATCCAACATAAAATTCAATGAGAAGGAAATCACTATCAATATCAGGAAAAATCCTCAAATTGTGTAAAAATTTAAGGAGATGGATGAATCTTATTTAGAACCAACATATCATTCATGGATATTTTTTCTTATGATAAATCATATCAATCGCAAATTATTTAGTCTATATACTGGATAATCTATGAAAATGTGACCACTGTGAGGTAATATGCTGAAGTGTTTCATGAATAATTCTTTTTTTTTGTCCCTTTTTAGAGGTTGAATTTTAAATCAAAGTGATACTCTGAATGACTATTATCTAAGAATCTATATGAAATGGTTATTGTCGAATTAGGGGAGATAATGAAAGAACTATAATAAAATCTAGATAAAGGGTTCATTTGAAAAAGATCTTCACCATGGGGTGCACCATTCCTCTTAGTTTAGAAGAAGGATAGGTCATTGTGCCATTTCATTTAATATCAATATCTAAACAAGATCACAATAAAGATCATGTAGTCTTATTCATAGATGGATGACTTTTTCGACTAGCTTTGTGGAGGAAAATACTTCCCCAAGGTGGATCTACGGTCAGGATATTACCATGTTACATTGATGGAGAAGGGTATCCAAAAAAATATATTTCATATGAGGTATAGGAATTGTCAGTTCATTGAAATTCCATTAAAACACACTAACACTCTTGTAATCCCCATGTATGGGATGAATAGAGACTTTATGGATTACCTAGAAATACATTCCATAGTGATTATAGATAATATTTTAATATACTCAAAAAGAAAGTAGGATCATGAGAAGCATATGAGAACAAAGATAAATACAATATGCAAGGAAATGTTTTTTCCAAGTTCAAAAAATGTGAGTTCTGGATTAAGGATGTCTCTTTATTTTGTAATATTATCATAAGAAAAAGAATATATATTGGTCGTTAAAAGATAAAAGAAATTGAAAGATGACTAACACTAGAATTTGTGACATATATTCATTTTTTTCATGGATTATCTGGGTAATATCATTGATTTGTGAGAAATTTCACATGATGGTCAGACCCTCTAACCAAGAAAACATAAAAGGGAGTAATGTTTTCATAAAATGAATAATTTGAAAATTTGTTCAAGGAGATGAAAAAGAGGCCTATCACTACACCAATACTCACACTATACATAAGTGGAGAATCGTCCATGTAATTCTCGGATTCTTTGAAGAAGATATTTGGATGTGTGTTAATGGAAAATGAAAAAGTGGAAATCCTTTCTTCAAGGCAATTAAAATTTGTCAAAACGATCTACCCAACACATGATCTAGAGTTGGTTGTAGTGATATATTCTTTAATAGTATTGAAAAATTATCTTTTTCACATAATGTTTGATATATATATACAGATAAAAATTTAATCATGTATATATTCATAATTAAATATCTCAATATGCACTAATTATTAAGGTTAGAGGTCCTCATGGAATATTATTTATCAATCCACTACCATCCCGGGAAAAAAAATAAAGTGGCATATGACCTATATAGAAATGATCCTGTAATCATATCATTAATGATAATTCAGAAGTATCAAATCTTTTTAGTTTTAAAAATGATGGAAATTGGACTCATAATTTAAGTATCATCATCAAAAAATTCATAAATCATTTCTCAACCATCCCTTTTGGATATGTTAAAGGATTACCAAAGAGATTATTTCACAATTTAGAAGAATGTGGATAATTGAAAAAAGGTAAATGCTCACCGATCATTTTTGATAAAGAATGTATTGTAATATTTGTGTCATGACTATGTGTAACAGATAATCTAGTGTTAAATAATGATTTTCTGGATGATAAACATAGCTCAAGATTAACCACCCATAAGGGAAGCACAACGACGTATTGATATCTCTGAGAAAACTATTAGTGAAAAAATATAAATAAGTAGATAACATATTATACATAAATATTTCCTTTACATCACCATGTGAATGATGAAAGGAAAAAATACAAGGTAACTACGCATCCCTTACCCTTACCTACATTGAAATTGGAAAACCCCCATATGGAATTATTCTATTGTCTTCTAAAGGAATAATTAGGAACTAATTTTATCATGATTTTTTTGGATCATATTATAATTCATTCACACTTCATTATGATTCAACAGGACATCCCACTTGATCAACTTGCATAGATATACATTAGATAAGTGCTGAGGCTGTATGGAACAACAATATCAATTGTATCTGCTCATTATTCATGATTTACCTCCACATTATTAATGAGTATTCAACATGCACTAAATAATGAGTTGAACTTTATAACAACGTATCTCCCACAAAATGATGGCCAATATGAGTGGAAAATCATGACACGTGATGAAATTTTGATAGCATGCTCAATTGACACAAAAGGTGGATTGGATAAACCTCTTCCTTTAATATAATTATGATAAAATAATATACTCCTTCCAATAATCTAAATGGAACCCTATGAATCACTTTATAAAAATAGGTGTCAAACAACTTCATGTTAGAATGAATCTAGGAATGAGAAACTATAGGTATTAAAATGGTTAAGGAAATGGTGAAAATGGTCAAGACTATTCAATTACACATCAAGGAAACTCAAATTTGAAAAAAAAAATCTATAATGGAAATCTTCAATGAGTCATGGAGTTTGAGGTTGGAGATATGGTTTTTCTATATATCTCCATGGATTAATGTAATTTGATTTTGGATGAAATGAATGTTATCCCATGATTCATCAGTCCATCTGAGATCCTTGATCACTTCGAAGTGGTGTTCTATCGACTAAAACTCCCGAATAACATATCTCACATACATGATGTATTCTGTGTATCCTTATTGCTGAAATAAATACTTAACCACTAACATGTACACAATCTACATGTCGTACCATTTGAGGGTGATATTTTATAAGAAGAGAATACGGTGAAAATCATAGACATTAGAGAAAACATTATATGGTATACGATAATGAACATGGTCAAAGTACTATGGAGAAAAAATATATTTCATGAAGTGACATGGGAACTAGGTGAGGTGATGAAGCAGAATTACCCTCATATATATTATTAAGGTAAATGAAAATTTTGAAAGAATTAATTCTGAAGGGGGGAATATTTAAATGAACATAACTTTTATACATAAAATTCCCCTAGAAATTTATTTAATTTTATTATTATTCATTATATTGAATATACATATAAGTTTTAGTTGTATTATATCATGTCAAACATAATAGGTCGTTATACATCATTACCATTGATTATATATCGGATGAATACAAGTCTTATAAGTTGTATAAATGTAGGCTGTAAAAAATTAAATTGACATGGAAAAAGGATCTGATGGCCTCAACTAGTAGGATCATACCTTTTGAATCCCATTTACTAGAGATTTTGTGGGATATAAAATAACGGGGTTTTTTCCTTGATAAATACCAAGATGAGTTCCAATAACATAAGCATAAGAAAAACTATTTATGGGAGAAGTTCAAGATCATCAAGATCAAGGTCAAAACCATGTACAATGAAACACCACATGAAAGTATGATTATCACACACCATACATTTAAGGAAATTTATAGATTATTAATCTCACGACCCATCCCCTAGCGCCCATATCGTGACTACCCCAAGACCGCCTTCCATAGGCCAGGGGCTGGCAAATAGCACCAAAGGAGTAAATCCCTAAACTGGGAAGGCATTTCCTTTTTCACTGTAAAAAAATAATCAGAGTACACAACCGGAAGAAAAACACTAAGTAAAATTGTATACAAAAAAGTACTGGAAAGTAAAATGGGCCAGATGTACAATCCCAACACGAGAGTACAAGTACAACTGAAAGCAAGAAAAACTGAAAGAAATTAAAACAACTACTGGGACGTCCTCCAGAGTTCCTACCTGAAGGGTAGGTACAAATGGCCTCCTCAGCACTCCACGTTCATTCGTATCCTCCTTGTACCATCACACCGAGTTTTCCAACTCCAGGTACCATCCAGTCCAGCTACTTTATGCCTCAGTCAGTGCTTCTCATCATCTGCAACCAACACAATGTAGTGCGGGCATAGCCCGTGCATGGGTGAGTATAATGATACTGAGTAGGGATCCCGAGAACCTCAAGGTCTTGAAAAATCCAACAAGGATAAACCATAAAGTATAGATTCAACGAATAACTATTACATAGGTATATTTCCATACATATAACTATGTTAACAAGTAACCCATCTCAATCATGAGGAAAACACAAAAGTCAATGACTCAACTCAAACCAGGATTTTATTCTATGGGGTAGTATCAAGTAACAACACCAGTCACATGGTTAGAACCTCGGCTGGTGGTGTACTCCTCCATTATCAAGCACAGTGGGCCTACTGCGTCACACAGAGGCACTTCCCACTATCCTTGGACTTTTGAGGTACTCCTCCTGTCAAGTATCGTGGGTCTGCTATGTCACACAGAGGCACTACCCACCACAGGTTTTCCACGCTCACACAAAGGTGCTCCCCTTCGTAGACTACTGAGGTACTCCTATTATCGAGTACCATGGGTCTGCAGCGCTCACACAGAGGCACTACCCACTGTGGGTCTATCGCGTCACACAGAGGTGCTTCTTGCTGGTCCAGTCGTGTCACTCTAAGTCGAATTGGTCTAGCAGTCATCAGGTAACAGCCAGCTACTAGGTCTTTATATTCTCTCAGCTTTCCTCAAGAAGGATCTACTCCACGAGCTACTGGTCGATACTCCAACTGTCACTAAGTGCCATGTAGAAGTATCTCAATGTTCCTCCTCATCATAGGGGTCTCAACACAATAGACAGCGCGTCAATCAAACACTCGGACTGTGAGTTATTGCATTTCCGTCCCGAGGGACCATTTGGAATTTAGGTTCAAACCAACCAAAACATACCCCAATTTTGTCCAAACCTCATGTAGGGTATGCCAAAAGAACCATATCATTCTAATATTTCTGTGTTCATAGACGGTTCATCAATCAGACACTTGTAGCCCATGATATGGGAAAAAAAAGGTGTTTTCGGGAAAACGGGTTCGGACCGGGGTCCGACCCGGTCCGCGGGTCCGACCCAGCCAGTGGGTCTGACCCAGCCTAAGGGGGCGGCCCGGCCTGAGGGTGACCCAACCCAAGGCTGTGACCCAGCCAGAGGAGGAAGCCCGGCCCAAGGGGGTGGCCCGTGTGGCCTGCTAGCGGCTCGTGTTGCCAGCGGGCAGCCCGTGTGGCCTGGCCAGCCAGCGGATTGTAGCACCCAGTGGGGCCCGCCCATGCCACGTCCAGGGTGGAGGCATGGAACCCCTAGAATCACGAATGGTTTAACCATTCAGGTGGAACCAAACCGGCACCAGGTGGCGCTTGTCCGCCTCACAAGGGACCCGGTAGGCTCCCACTTCTCCCGGATGTCCAAGCATCCAGCCGCTCCACATTGTTGCCAGCCGGCCCGTCTCCATCTGGTCCTTCTCTTCTAAAGTGGCCCTCCCTGGCTGCATGACACCTCCACCACACGTCGCGACGATGTCTCGTCATTCCGCCGTGGCCCAGCCTGGCCGTGCCATCCTCCTCCGCACGGCATGATGGCGTCGCGCCCTTCCGCCATGGCCTGACCTGGTCGTGGCCCCCCATTCATCCACATGCACAATGGTGTCGCACCCTTCCAACAACCAGGAAGCCTTGCGCCACCGGTTTCTTCACTGTCGTCCCATCTCCAGCCGTCGTTGCTCCACCACGGTCCACTCTTTCAGCGGCACTGTTGCACCGCCCCCGTCGTTAACAATCAAGGTAGAACAAATGGGGAGGGTTGGGCCATGTTCGTGCGGTCTAAGCCCTCCTCATTATGGTGATATCAATTGGCAATTCACATTCCATAAATTGAACTACGTAGAACAGGAACAAAATAAACTCAAATCCCCTACCTCATTTGTCGATCATAGACGGGGTCACGAAAAGCGAACGTCGATTCATCGTTCTCCGTGTTCGTCACACACTACAAATTTCAAGCTCGGGCGTCGAAAAGTGTCTCGGGTAGAAGACCGAGGGAGAAGCGTCATCGGCATTCTCCGCATTCGTCGTTGGGAGGATGGTTCTCCCTCGCTCTCCTCTTCCTCTTTTCCACCAAAAGAATGTTGCCAACCCAAATTAAATAATTTATTATCCATTATTTTAATTCTTGGCATGAAATCAAATGGAGAATTAATTAAAGGGGGATCCACTTAATTAATTCTAGTGTATAGGCACAAATTTATTAAGGAGGTTCCAGAGGTTTAATGGGTGGTAGCTCTATAAATGGGGAGTTCAAGGGTTTCATCCTTGGGTGGTCCCCACCTCACTAATTGACAAGAGGTGTTTAAACCTCGAGTGGGCCCCACCACCATAACTTCTAATGGGATTTTATAGTGTGCTGGCCCCTACCCCTAACCTCCTATTGGAGGTTTTAACCACCACAAATAAAATTAATCTAACACTTTATTTTTATTTTATTAAAAACCCAAAAACTAAGTTCCATTCTCGACCAACTTTCATCAAGATGAAAGTCTTATTTAGTGAATACCAGTGTTGTGATTTCAACGGTGCCCTCAGATTTCAATTCTCAGCACCTGTTCAAAAGATATAAAATCACACTTGTACATTTACTGAATGTACCCAAAAAAAACTTCAAAAATTGATTCCTGGAAAACTGGGCCTCAGAATCAAGCGTCGTAACTTTTTACAGACTCATAAAAATCCCTTGTATTTAATAAAAAAAATCCCACAGAATGTCTGGGACATTACATTCTCCCCACCTCAGGTATTTATGTCCCCATAAGCTAAAACTCGAACTATAGAAATAGATGGGTGTACTGAGCAAGCATTTGAGTCTCCCGCTCGCATGTTCTCTCCTACAGGTTCTCGTGCAACCAACAAACACACACCAAAGGTATCGACCGCCCATGTAAGACCCGCTCCTGCCGATCCACAATCTCCACAGGAACCTCCTTGAAAGTCTCCCCATCATCGACGTCCATCTCTCCATGTTCGATGATGTGGGAAAGGTTGTGCACATATCTCCTCTGCTAAGATACGTGGAAGACGTCATGTACCCGATGAAATTGAGGTAGAAGAGCCTGGCGGCAGGCCACCTTGCCTACTCTGCTGAGGACCCGGAAAGGTCTGATGAATAGAGGAGACAACTTTCCACCTCGGCCAAATCTCCACAGACCTCATCGAGGTGAGCCCCATAGAAAGACGTGTCACCATCATCAAACTCCATAGGTCTCTGTCTCTTATCAGCATACGACTTCTGTCTGCTCTGTGCAGTCTTCATCCATTCCTGGATGATCTTCACCTTCTCTGTAGTAGCCTATACCATCTCTGGTCCCACTAGTTCTAACTCCCCTAGGTCTTTCCAGCAAAGTGGCGATCTACAAGGTTAACCATACAAGGCCTAAAAAGGTTCTATACCGATGGTGGAGTGATAGCTGTTTTTGTAGGAGAACTCTACCAATGGTAAGAGATCCTCCTAGCTGCGACCAAAGTCAAGGAAACAAGCACGGAGAATGTCCTCGAGGGTCTGTATGGTCCGCTCGGTCTGGCTATCTGTTTGAGGATGGAAGGTGGTGCTCAAGTGAAGTTGTATCCTGAAATCCTCTTATATCCCCTTCCAAAGGCGGGAATTCAACCATGTGTCACGGTCATAGACCATAGAATAAGGTACTCCATGAAAACGCACAATCTCCTACACATAGAGGAGTGTCAAGCTATCTACTGAGCCTTGCTCTCTGATTGGAAGGAAGTGGGCCGACATGGTGAGTCGGTCAATGATCACCCAAATCAAGTCATGTCACATGGATGTACATGGAAGAACTATCACAAAGTTCATGGATATCCTATTCCACTTCCACTCTGGGACCTCTAAGGGTTGAACCAAGCCTTCTGGTACATGGTGCTCCACCTTCACTTGCTGAAAAGTGAGGCATCATGAGACAAACTTAGCTACTATCTTATTCAAACCTAGACACTAATGCTATCATATGAGGTCTTGATACATATTTTCCACACCTGGATGTACCGCTAGAGGGGAAGTGTAAAACTCCCTCAACACTTCCTCTTGAAGTGAAATTGGTACCAAGGAACATCCCTTGAAGAGGATGATGTGCTCCCCAACTTTAGAAAATTCATCAAGTTCATGTCCTATGGATATCTAAGCACGTCGTGCCTCAAAGTCAGCATCCCCATTTTGTTCCTCCCTAACTCACAGATGAAGTGGAGGAGTGACTGTAAGAGAATGAAGGAAAGCTGCTCCATCTCGGTCCACATAAGAAATATGTAAAGTAGCCAGCTGCTCTGTCGCCTATCCTAGAAGCTGTATACCAGATCTCTCTTACTGATCTCATCTGAAACAGAATTCCCCTTCCCCGGAGTATAGACTATCTCGATGCCATAGTCCTAGAGGAACTCAAGCCAAAGATGTTTTCTCAGATTCAAGTCCTTCTTGGAGAAGATATACCTGAGATACTTGTGATCAGAGTACACTGTGAAACACTGGCCCATCAAATAGTGCATCAACATCTTCAAGGTGAAGACCACTATTGCTAACTCCAAGTCATGGGTAGTGTAGTTTTTCTCGTTTTGTTTTAGCTGCTGAGAACCATACGCGATCACAGCTCACTCCTGCATCAGGACACCCCCAAGTCCAGTATTTGATGCGTTGTAGTAGACTACATACCCTACGCCTTCCTCTAGAAACTTCAAGATGAGGTCATTAGTCAGCCTATGCCTTAGCTATTAAAAGTTCTACAGGAATCTCTCAGACCACACAAAGCATTACCCATTCTTCTTCAAGGCTGATAATGGTGCTGCAACTCTGGAGATGTCTGGAACGACCCTCCAGTAGTAACAATCCAAGCTTAGGAAACTTCGTACCTCCATCACACTCCTGGGTGGCTCCCAAGAAAGTACCACCTCAATCATCGCTTGATCGACAGCAACTCCAGCCTCAGAGATGATGTGTCCCAAGAAGTGAACCTCTTGAATCCAAAACTAGCACTTCGAGAGCTTACTATATAGCTGGTGCTCTCGGAGTGTGTCCATTACTACCTAAAACTTTTATCTATGCTCCTCCTCATTAGTCGAGTAGATCACAATATCATCAATTAAGACTATGACAAAGTGATCGAAGTATGGATGGAATATACGGTTCATGAGACACATGAACATGGATGGAGAATTGGTTACGCCGATGGGCATAACCAAGAACTCATAGTGGTCATACCGAAATCTGAAGGTCGTATTCTAGACATCCTCATATTAAACTCTAAGATGTTGATATCCTGATTTGAGGTCTATCTTCGAGAACCACTGTGCTCCCTTGAGCTGATCAAAGAGGTCGTCAATTCGTGGGAGTGGGTTCTTGTTCATCACAGTCACCTGGTTTAGGCGATGGTAGTCGACACAAAGCATTAAGCTCCCACCCTCCATCTTGGTCAATAGAATCGGGGCTGCTGAGGGAGAAACACTGAGTCAGATGAATCTCTTTCCCTGTAAGTCCTCTAGTTGTACCCACATCTCACAATGCTCAATGGGAGCCATCTAATATTCTAGAGTAGATTTTAGTGTCATCCTGGGGTACATGTCAATGTAGAAGTCCACCTCTCTATGAGGAGGTAGTCATAGAACATCCTTAGGGAAAACATCCGTGTACTGGTCCACCACTATAGGATATCTAAGACTATCTTCATCAACTGCTCTGAGGGTAAGGTGGTCCAACTGTCTAGTGATTGGCTGCACCTTCCTTAGAGTAAGTAAGTCATGCACTACAAAGGTTCCCTTATCACCACTGAATGTAATCACGGTCCCATTAGTGTGGACACATCGCACTTTATGCCTAATACAGTCAATCTGAGCATGGACTGTAGAAAACTAGTCCATACCCAAGATGACATCATAAGGCCTTGATGTCACTATGAGGAGATCCTAGACGAAGCTCTCGCCTCATAGAGTAAGCTCACACTGCTGAATCCAATGCGTAATCATCAAGTCTTCTCCCATAGGAGTCTCTAGCCATAGGATCGAGCCAACAACTCCATCGGAATTTCCGAACGCCGAATGCGGGTAGTGGAAATGAAATAATTATGGAAACCTATGTCTATAAGAACTGAAACTAAGGTTTATTAGACATAGAGCATACCTTGATTCATATCTGGAGTGTCGTGATCGTAAGCCTCAGCTTCCTGAAGCTGAGCTCTCCCATGTCCACCCGCTCCTTGTGGTCGGGGTGGACTCCTAGTAGTGGTGGTGGCAACACCTCGAAATGTCGTCCACCATTACCTGAACATCCAACTCCTCTACCACATCCACCTCCTCCCTGTAGACCACCTCGATCGAACTTATGCCTCTGCCTGGGAGGTCCCTCAACTGACTGCTGATCATCTGAATGGCGGTTCGGACAGTAACGCGCCATGTGACCATGCCCGACCCATGATTAACTCCACCTTCTCATGTCTAGTAAGTCACTGCCCCGGGTGCCCCTCACAATAGATCCTGATTCCTACGGTCGTCCACCCATGGGTCAAGTCCTCTTGGACCTCTTCTTCATATGTATACTTACCGCTGCATAAGACTCCGCTGAATATCAACTAATATTGGGTCTCGTTGCTGGTGACTGCTTCGCAAGGAAACTATCCACTATGAGGACTCTCTCTAACACCCCCGCCTACGTCGGAATGATGAGGGAGCCAATCAATGCCCTTATCTCTCACCTGAGCCCCTGCTCGATGTTTTGGGCCCTGAAGAATGGGTCTCACACCATATCTGTGGAGTAACGTGATAGGTTAGTGAACCTCACCGAGTATTGTGCTACAGTCTTGCTTCCCTACTGCCGATGAAGTTGCTCTTGTATCTGTATCACTCGTAGGGTCTCTAGAAAAAACTCCACCCATAACAGGCTCTCAATGTCTGACTAGAGAAGTGTCACCTCGTCTTGGACCTAGAGAATCAGGTTCCACCATCTACCTACCACTGCCTGAAAGAGACTCCCGACAAGTATCACCATGTAGTTTGTTGGTGTCCCTACTATCATGAAGACTCTCACCACAGCCTTCAGCCAATCCTCAGCCACCTGTGGGTCCATCTCTCCCCGGAACCTGGGTGGCCTTTGGCATTGGAACTCATTCAACGTGCTCAAGCGGCATTCATAATCTTCTAATTGGGATGGTGGCATCGGTGGCCCAACAGGAAGTGGTTCCGCTGGTGCCTCCGCTGGTAAAGGGCCCTGCCCCGAGGCCACGTCACTTAGTGAGATGTTAGAGCGTATGACTCTCAATGATCTGTGGGGAGGCATCCTGAAAGAAACAGATGCCCCAGAGCGAAAATATTAAACCCTGTGAGTAGACCTGGTTGAGCTGAATTAAAGAAAAACTTTTGGAAACACACATGTAATCATTGTTTTCGTGCACTGATTCAGAAATCATAAGTCAAGGTCCTAGTGTTTGGATACGCCGGCCGCCCGCACCAACACTGGACTACATGAATTGAAAACCACACTTAGTACCCTTAAAACTATTGTTCCCAGAATGAATGATTATAGTCTGAAGTAATGTGGTAGAATCAACACCTCTGATACCAATTTGTCACAAATCATCCCCCGAGACCCGTACCATTACTACCCCAATCCCGCCTTTTATAGGCCCGGGGCTGGCGACTAGCACCAAAGCCATAAATCCCTAAGCTGGGAAGGAATTTCCTTTATAAATGTAAAAAACTAATCAGAGTACACAACTGGAAGCAAGCCACTATGTAAAACTATATACAAAGGTATTACTAGAAAGTAAAAGGGACCAGAAGTACAAGACCAACAAGAGATTACAAGTACAACTGAAATAAATTTCAACTGAAAGAAAGTAAAATGGTTGATGTGTCGTCCTCTGGATTTCCTACAGGAAGGGTAGGTATAGATGGTCTCATGAGCACTCCACATCCATCCATCTCCTCCTTATATAGTAACGTTGAGTGGTCCACCTTTGGGTACCGTCCAGTCCAGCTACTCTCTGCCTCAATCAGCGCTGCTCTTCGTCTACAACCAATACAACGTAGTGCGGCCATAGCCCGTGTAGAGGTAAGTATAATGATACTCAGTAGGGACCCAGAGACCCTCAAGGTCTCCCAAAATCCAAAAAAGATAAACCACAAACTTTGGATTCAATGGATAACCATTACATAGGTATATGCCCACACATATACATATGTTTTCAAGTTACCCATCTCAATAATGAGGAAAACACATAAGTCAATGACTCAGCTCAAACAAGGATTTTATTCTAGGGGGTAGTATCAAGTAACAACCCCAGTCTCACTATCAGAACCTCGGCTAGTGGTGTACTCCTCCTCTATTTAGTACAGTGGGCCTTCTGTATCACACATAGGTGTTTCCCACTATCATTTTACTACTGAGGTACTCCTCCTGTCGAGTACAGTGGGTCTACTGCATCCCATAGAGGCTCTCCCCAACATGGGTCTACAGCGCTCACACAGAGGTGTTCCCCCTAGCTGATTGTTGTGGTACTCCTCCCGTTGATTACTGTGGGTCTGTCGCACTCACACAGAGTCTCTTCCCACTATGGGTCGGCCACGTCACACAAAGGAACTTCTAACTGGTCCAGTCGAGTCACTCCGAGTCAAATCGGTCAAGCAGTCGTCAGGTCTCAGCCAACTACTAGGTCTCCGTACTCCATTTTAGTGCCTCTAAAACGATCCTCTACAAGAGCTACAGGTCGATAATCCAAATATCATGAAGTCCCATGTAGAATTATCTCAAAGGTCAGCCTTGTCATAGGGGTCTCAACGCAATAGACGGCACATCAACCGGACACCTGGTCTTTGAGTTATTGGCATTTTCGCCCCAGGGGCCTAGTTGGATTTTAGGTTCAAACCAACCTGAACATACCCAAATAGAATACAAATATCCCTTTGGGTATTTGAAAAGAAACATTTCATTCTAAGCTTTCCATCTCCACATACGGTTCATCGATCAGACACTTGTAGCCCATGATATGGGAAAAACGGTGTACTCGGGCAAACAGGTTCGGACCGGGGTCTGACCCGGTCCAAAGGTCCGACCTGGCCCGATTGGGCGGCCCGGCCCAAGGGCAACCCAGCCCAAGGAGGCGGCCGATCCCAAGGGGGCTGCTCAGAGGCCCACTGGGAATGGCTGGCAACCCGCGTGGCCTACTGGCGGCCCGTGTGGCCAATTGGTGGCATGTGTGGCCTGGTCGGCCAGCGGCTGGTCGTGCCCTGCGGGACCCTCCCTTACCGTGTCCAGGGAGGAGGGGTGCACCCCCTGGAATCTTGAATGGTGAACCATTTAGGCGGAACCAAATCAGTGCCAGGTGGGGTCGGTCTAGCTCACATGGGATCCAGTGGGGTCCCGCTTCTCCTAGCTGGCCGAGCGGCCAGCCGCTCCGCACCATCGGCGGGCGGCCCATCGCCTTTCGCTCTTTCTCCTCTGTCACAGCCGACCATGGTCGCGGCTCACCTCCTCCATACAGCACAACGGGCCCCACCCTTCCTCAGCAGCCCAGCCTGGCCTTGGCCTCCTTCTCCTCCACGCAGCGAGACAGCGTCACACCCTTCTGCCACGGCCCAGCCTGGCCGCGACACCCATTTCATCCGCGCGGCACGATAGTGCCATGCCCTTCCGGCGACCCAATGGCCTTGCATTTCCAGTTTCTTCACGGTCAGCCCGTCACTGGCCGTCGTTGCTCCGCCGTAGTCCACTCTTCTGGTGGCGCCGTTGCACCACCACCGTCGTCAACAAGCGAGTTAGAACGAACTGGGAGGGTCGGGCCGTGTTTGTGCATTCCGAGACCCCCTCATTAGGGTGACGTCAATCATCAATTCACATTCCATAAATTTAACGACATAGAATGAGAACCAAATCATCTCAAATCCCTCGCCTTGTTTGTCAATCGTTGACATAGTCATGGAAAGTGAACGTTGATTTGTCGTTCTCCGCGTTCGTCGCGCACTCCAAATTTCAATCTCATGCATTGGAAAGTGTTCGGGGTAGAAGCCTGAGGAAGAAGCATCACTGATATTCTTCCCATTCTTTGTCTAAGGGATTGTTCTCCCTAGCTCTCCTCTTCCTCCATTCCACAAAAATAATGTATCCAACCTAAATGAAATAATAGATTATCCATTATTTTAATCATTGGCATGAATTCAAATAGAGAATTAATTAAACAGGGATCCACTTAATTAATTATTGTGTGTAGGAAAAAATTAATTAAGGAAGTTCAAGAGGTTTAATGGGTGGTAGGTCCATAAATGGGGAGTTCAAGGGTTTCACCCTCAGGTGGTCCCCACCTCACTAATTGACAAGAGGTGTTTAAACCTCGAGAGAGACCCACCACCATAACCTCTCATGGGAGCTTATGGTGTGGTGGCCCCCACCCCTAAACTCATCTTAGAGGTTTTAACCACCACAAATAAAAGAAGATAACACGTAATTTCTATTTTATTAAAAACCCAAAAACTAACTTCCATTCTCGACCAAATGTCATCGAGGTGAAAGTATTCTTTAGCGAATACTGGCACTGTGTGTTCAATGGTGCCCCCATATTTCAATTCCAAGCACCGGTTCAAAACATATAAAATCCCCCTCGTACGTTTATTGAACGTACCTGAAATTTTTTTCAGAAATTGACTTCAGGCACACCGAGACTAAGAATCAAGCGATGTAAATTTTTTAGGACTCGTAAAAATCCCATGTATTTATGAAAAAAATTTCCACTGAATTTTTTGGTCATTACAATTAAAATAATATGTATCCAGGATATAATATTATGAATATTTATATTTTATTTTCAATAGAATAATGTAAATTTTTTCTTCATATATTTACTTTAAAATGATTATAATTATTATAATATAAAAAAAATATTTTTATTTAGTTTTAAATTTCAATTAAAAATTTATTTTAATGAATTATGGACTAATAATATATTTTTACTAAATAATGATTATTAAATATAAATAATGATATAATTTTTATGAGGTAAAATTTAGTCTTTATAAGGGTCCTAAATCTGTTATTGTCATAAAACCCATTAATTCTCAATAACCGTTGATTATTATATTAAAAGTGAAAATAAGAATATTTGACAAATTATTATGATAAAATGATTATTATTTTTTTAGTAATAATATCAAAATTATCCAATGGTTGTTTTTTAAAAATGTTCTGAGATGGTATGATTTTCATGTAAAAGTTAAATAACGTATAAATATACATTGTTCATTATGACATCCTAATGACCCAAAAGTGATAAAATAAATCTTATAAATGGTATCCATGACCAAATATTTTCTTTAAATTTAAAATAATGTTATTTTTTTATTTTTTTATTTTTATAAATATTTTATAAATCAACCAAAACCAATAAAATATAATTATGTTTTAAAATCATTTCATTATGATTATGATTCACCTCCAAATCACCAAGGGTAATATTTTATTAAGTTAAGGAATTGGAAATATAAGTAAATGAAAATCACTCTCCTTTGGAAGAAACTATGGGTAGAAACCATTGGAAGGTTTTTGGTTTTGGTTATTTTTTTTTAGAGTCCAAAACATATGTCTGATAATTGATAATGAATTTCACACTGAATTTCTATATAACCCACCCAAATCCTATTTCCCTTAACTCATAATCCTTAGATCACATCCTTATAAAAACCTCCCCTCTGTAATGTCATTCCATGGTACCACGAACTCTCATGATGCTCATCCCAATAATTTGGAATCACACTCTCAAAGTAAGTGTTCTATGTCACTCATTATTATCCAAACTCTCCTTCAATGTCATGATTCTTAATATTCATTTTTTTATGTTGGGATATGTTATTGTATATTCCTATTACATTTCATTATATTTCTAAATTATGATATACCAATTAAAATCTAATTAATCCATCCCATGAACTTTTTTGTACACCTGTTACCATGTAGAAATTTAAAAAGGGATCTTTTTCTTATCTTTTGTCCATGTATATTCAAAATCTTATTCCCTCTATTTCAAATTACTATTATTGTTATATGTTTTCTCATGTCTATATTACTATCCATTTTCTAATTATGTTTTTAAATAATCCTATTTTTCTCATAAATTCATTTTACAAATCTTTATGTTATGTTGTTATGCTGTCAAAATGTGACCATGATATTCAATACCATACAATTCTATAGTGAATATCCATTCCCATTTCCTATCAAATGAGTTCACATTTATTCACTTATAAAGAATTATTATGGATTTACATGTATTTATTCCCCACACATTCATCATTTAATAAAGTATTGTGATGAATGAATCAATGTCATGTGACGTATGTGGCACACTTAAGCATAAGAATTAAATGAAAGTAACCTTTCTCCCAGAATTATATAGCACTCAAATTCATTGGGTAATGTTTAGTCTCATGAGATATCATGTTGAGACATATAGTAAATATGATTCTTTTTTGGATATTTCCCATTATTTTGTCTTGGTAGGTGGCATTAACATATGTTCTTTTGTTAATTTCATGTTTATTCTCCTACTGGGTTTTATAGATCACCAATTTATTATGTATCCCCGCTGGTTGTCCCATGTATTTTTAAGTATGATGTAATAAAATTATCATGTTAAGGATTTTTTCAATAAATATTAGGTATTCCCTAATTTACATTGTCATGTAATGTACCTAATTCCCAAATACACTAGACTTATCAATTTTCATAGTTGTATTATGTGTACTCTTATGTAATAAATGTTAAACTAATATGCAATAATGATAAGGGTTGTAATAATGCATCATTTAAACTCAAGGTTGTGTGTTTCACAAGCTATCGATGAGATTAAATATAAAGATATATATTTAATGTGGTTTTATACAAAATGTTTTATGTCATATACAGTATTGAATATAATTTTCATTATTTATAATTTTATTTTGTTACAAAACAACACTTTTGATTGGGAATCATGACTCATTCATTTGATAAAACATCCATTTGATGTATATGTTTATCATTTCACTGATTGAAGATCGTTATTTGGCTTGGAATATCAAAAATAACTTTTATTTGATAGAAATTGATATGGAAGATTATTTATATAAATCTAATCCATTAGATAGAAAAAATAAATTTCAACCAGAGTGAGAATAAAACTATTTCTAGGATACACATTCTAACAAACATCAACTAGAGAGTAATCAAACAATTGAGATGTTATAATCATACCATTAGGGGGTTTACTTGTAATTCAATGTTTAACCATTGGGTTTTCATTTTTATACCCTTTTAAAAATCATCATATATATAATAGTTGTTATAAATAGAGAAAATTAAAAAAAAATAAGTTATAGAGTTGAAGGTAAGTATTCCATTCCATATTCCTTTACAAAACCCCTAACCAGAAATAATGATCACATAGTGTTTCCTTTTCTTCTATCAACATCAAACGTTGTTAACATCAATAATCAACATTGAGCATTAAATTTTATCACTATTTAACATGTCTAGCATACTCCTTGAATTTTGTGCACTGGTCTATGGGTAGTGCATTTTGTAGATCATTTATTATATTAGCATAATTATTTGACTTCCATTAATCACATAATCATTCATCTACCAGATACCATTACTTTCCTGACATAAAAATTTTAGTAGTCCACTTAAGATAATTTACTTCTTATTTTCTTTCAAACATATAAAATTAATAGAACCACATTTTCCTCTCTCCATGGGTTTTATAATTTCATTTGAATTACATTATTCATTTCAAAAAAAATCATTGATGGGTAACTCTAGTCTCCAATTAAACCTTGATAAATCGCCAAATGGTTTCTTTACAATAGTTAATTTACCTTGTTGAGGTCACCCATTATAGGTATGGTATTATGTGTGACGTCTAAAACTAGGTGTGTCATAGAAGTACCTCGAAATGGTTTTCCACATGGAATAATTATCACCCCCATATCCTAGAGGCTTCCATATAGAATCGAGGGCATAGGTTTAGTCTATGGGGATATTTTCCAGCTCGTCAAAGTAGCACAGTGGTAGAAACAATATATTAATAAATAAACGAAGAATATAAAAAATGGAAAAGATCTGGGAGTACATTAAAACTTACACAAACTATATAATAATCCAAATTATTCATCAGAATTGTATAAAAATGGTGATGATGTCATGTTTATACAAAAATGGGAATGCATTCACACATGGTAGAAAGTAGTGAATACAGTGCATGATATTTAAAAGGTACAAAAAGGAAAAAAATATATCTACGCATCTTGGGATTCATCATATATATCTATTACCAAACTCCCATACCATTTCATTCAAGAAGTCGCAATCCATCTATAAAACATTCTCAGAATTTACACCAAGAATCATATAGTATTATCGGGTACCCTCAGTTTCCCAGATGGGGTGTGAGATTTACCCAGTATGCAACCCAAAAAAATATTCCACAAATATCTAGTCAGGTTTTGTAAAATATTTTTGTGAAAATATATCAATGGAATGATATAGTAATTACAGTAAATGGGTTGACGTCAGTTCCTAAAGTAAAACCAGGATGACACAACATGCTTCTTCCCATGTCGGAATATCTTTGAACAAGTATCATGGGACTCAATCTTCAGTATCATAGGAATAGGGGATGTGACACCCATTATCGCTATATTATAGGTGAATTCAAGACCTGTATCATGGAATATGGATTCCATTCTCAATTTTACATAATAGGAACTTCATGCCCTATATCATGTTTAGGGGTGCCATGCCTAGTAACATATCATAGGGCATCTATGCCTTGTGTCATATCATATGGTCTACAAGCCTAGAATCATAGGAATAGAAGAATACATGCCCAATATCATATTATTTTGTTTCCATTATTAATAACACATTTATTGGAATTTCGTACATGTCTCGTATATTTAGGGTCACCATTCCATTATATTATATTTAAAGGGTCTTCATGCCCATATTTGAAATATACATAAAGGGTTTTCATTCCCATGTATCACATAGAATATGGGAATCCATGAACATACTTATATAAATAATAAGCACAAGGGTTGTTATACATATTTACCATAATTAACATGGCTATTCATACCCCATATAATTAAAAATTAAATAACAACAAAATGGGATTTACAACTATTTACCTTTCATTCCAACAAGGGTTTAACCGTTATTCAATTTAATTATGTGATGAGGCCATACCACTCACCACCACTGATTTCAATATATTATAATTCTCTCATGTAAGAGTCATAAAAATACCATTTAGAAGATGGATTGGTTATTTCAACATTTATTAATATTAAGGAAAAATCCATGGAAGACATAAGAGGGTGGTAATGGATTAAGGGACCTAAGATAACATTAATATGGGGTCACCAAACAGTTTCTATAAATGGAAGTGAACTACAAATTATTTTATTTACAATTTAGAACAATACATGGAAAATCTACAATGTAGTGAAATGAACCAAGTTATAAAACATAAATCCCTAGAAGATAAATACTATACCACATACCTCAAGACCATATAACACCCCATGTCCAGTATCATCCATTAGTATGTCCTGGATCGAGAGAAAATATGATAAAATACAATTTTACCTGGAAAAAGGGCATATAATCCCACATAAATATGGAATTATCAAGGTAAAAATAAATTACAAACTAATCCAAATGATTAGAGAACTTACCTGTGTATATTCAAGGATATAATTAGCAATTGAATCATATTTCATATGAAGGAACATGGTAAAAAAACTAGGATGAGGTCATTTGGGAGATCAAAAGGAGAAGTAAACCCTTTGCACACTACAAATAGGAGAAATAAAATGATTATTAATATTTATATGTTTTTATTATTAAATTAGTAATTTTACCCAACATATTTGGGTCACGTGGTTTGGCCACATGGTAGGTTAAATAGTGTGTCATCTGTGAGCTCTATGTGACCTCATGCGCCCCACATTCAAGCCTCAAATAATTTGGGGTATCTATGGTTCCAGCCCCACACTGTTTCTTCTAACTATGTGAATAATGTATTTTTACAAAAAATCAGGGATCCATGATCCAAAAAAGCTCTGGACACCCACTATTCACCCATCATATCGAAGGGTAGTCAAATTAATTCCAACATAATGAATTAGAAAAAAATTTATAGGGTTTGTACCAAAAATAAATTGGGGTTCGTAGATTATTCTTCCATTAAAGGAACTCATCCCTAAGTTCACCATCCAATGTTTGTGAAATTATGTATTGGAAAATCTCCATACATTGGGAATTTAAATCGTCCTCCTACTACCAATTCTCATCCTATACATAGCCATTATTTCATAACACCCACACTAAATAGGTTGACTATCCTCATATAAAATTTCTGATATAATTAGGAATTCATATAATATACTCCTCAAAAAACAATATAAATCTATCCCAACATCCTTAAGATAAATTACATGTAATGAGTCTGCATGATATTGGAGAAGATGTGAAACAGTGAAGACATCGTGTATGGAACTCTATATATGAGGGAGTCGCCACTAATAGGCTACCAACCCGGAACTATATAGATATAAAATGGCTCATAAATGTGTGTTACAACGTCCCTTTCCTTTGTATCACTCTATTACCTTATTTGGGTGATACTCGAATGAAAAAGTGTTCCCTGAAAACAAACTCCATAATTCATTAATGGAAATTGAGATAATATTTCTATCTAGACTGAGCAGTATAAATCTACTTCATGATTAGTTGAACCTGCTTTGATGACTCTTATGTGAGATGAGGACCCAATTGAGCCAGCACCACTATATATAACCATTATAAGGGTGTATGACATAACTAACCTTATATGGACTCATAAGGGTCTATTAGAATCAACACATGAAAACTATTATTATATTAAAACATTGTAAGACGGATATTCTTCTCATAAGAAAAAATGAAAACAAGGATGCATGTTTAGAGAATGCATTCAAGAGCCTTTATATTTCTCTTAAACTTAGAATCAGTTTGAGGGTGAATCGATGTGCATAGAATCACTTATGTACCCATAGACTTTTTTAACCCTTTCTAGAATATAGATGTGAAATGAGAGTCCCTCTCTGAAATGATAGTATGAGGGACCTCACATATCCATATGATCTATGAGAGATATAATATTCCCATATCATCAACCGATAACATCTATTATATAGTATAGAGGTTGAATACTTTTATTAGTATATCAATGACTACCGTAAATATGTCTCTACCACAAGGTGACCATGGTAAGTTGATGAATCAATCCACTACAACATCCACCCATTTACATTATGGGATCGGTAATAACTATAATAATCTTGTAGTTCATTTGTTTTTGTCCTTCACCTTCTGAAAAGTTAAACACCTAGATATATAAACTTCTACATAAATATTCATCCATTACCACCAATACAATCAGTCCATGTAATGATAAAATGCAGTTATACATAGATGAACTACCCAATGAGAATCATGTGACTCCCACATTAACTTCTCTCCCATATCTGTGGGAAATCAGATATGTATATGTATACATCGGATGATATCATCCTTGATAGACCAATATGGAGGTAGTTCCTTACCTCAGATACCTTCTCGTAGGGCCAGTCCTTTTAAGGTTTTTCAAATGGCCTCATACTCTCTTCCAAAAGAGAAGTGTTCACTGATAGTGATTCCAGTATAGAAACTTCATGATGGTCTATCACCATGATGTGTATCTCAAAAAATATATTGATTAGAAACCATTCTATAATGGCCTCTTAAACTATATGGATATGATTCCTCCTACTCAGAGCATCAAAAACAATATTTCCTTTTCAAGTGTACCAAAAAACTTGATGTCAATAGACTATATATATTAAACAAGTTATCATTTCCTTATATTCAACTCATGTTGTCTAAAAATATACTTGTGGATTTTATGGCCCATAAACATTAAAAATATCTCTATCAAATAGAAATTCCTCCAAATATGCAATTCAATAAAAAAAATGTTAACTTGAGATTCTTTGTTGGGTAATTTTGGTCATGAGGCCTCAACTTCCATTACCTGTACACAATGACTCTATTTTAGATATTAGAATTTTCCCATCCCAATACCTTATGCATAAACATATAATATATAGAATCATCCTAACTCCAAATGAATTAAGATCAATTGTGAAGTCAATCTACCATTCATATCTTAAATAAATCTCTCACATGATTCCACCAATATAAAATTCATGCCCATCATAGTAAAAATCTTAAGTGGTTCTATTAAACATGATAATTCCAATATAAATTTCATTAAGTAACCAGCTAGTCCTATGAAACTCCATATTTCAATGTTTTTTTGTGTTTCTATCATGTAACCTTAGGACTACCTTCTCTATTTCCACTAAAGCTCCTACCTCTGAGATTATATGACCCCTAAAGTTCACCTTGTCTATCCAGAAGTGATATTTATTGATACCAGCATACATATTGCGCTCTATCACTGTATTCAAAATATCGTGATATCAGTGGAATAGTCTCTTCAACTATGTTAATATACAATGATTAAATATATGAACACAATAAAAATGGCATACAGATAGTGTTGGAAAACCATACTCATCAAATACAGGATGATGGATGGTGTATTCTTAAGAATGAACAACATAACATGATACTCATTTAATCCTTATTTTCAACGGTATTTAATATGAGAAATATCTAATGGTATGAATAAATAATGATGATAGGCTGATTGTTGTTCGACCTTCAAGATCACCTACTCTCCACCGATCTGGTAAAAAATATCATCTATGTGAGGTAAGGGATGTCGGTTGATCACTATATGCTTAATTAGTTTATAGTAATAGACAGAAATCCTAAGAGTTCCTTCTTCCTTCATAGAGAAATGTAATTTGGTATCCATGTTATAAGTACATGTCCATATAATACCTTTATCCACTAAATCATATAACTTCATCTTTATATCATACAACTTTTTAGTATCCATCCTGTAAAAAGTAATGGATACTAGGGAATATAAAAATCATGCTCTTTATATCACATTTAAACATGGTTTAATACATAAAATTTCACTTAATAAAACTGAGAATATCGAGAGGTCTAGTGTATTTGGGGTTTAGAAACATTACACAACAAATTAAAACATGAAATACAACATCATTATTGAACACCTATTTGATGTGAACAAAACATTCCTTCCTAATTAACACTGTATGGGTTAACCTAAGGACATAAATAAGGAATTTGTGATCAATAAAGCCTCGTAAGAAAGTAAAATTGGAATTAAGGATTACAAAAATACATGTTAGACAAGGTATATCAACAATTCATAGTGGAACAGGAATAATAAGGCATGATTTACCATGATATTCAAAAAATGGTAAATATGGAAAAAACATAAAACATTGCATCATTAACGAAAATAAAATATATAATTCCAATACTTAATGGTGGAAAAACGTACCATAAAATAATTTGGTAAACCCCTATCCCAAAATTATGTATTAGGATACTAAACATTACCCAATGCATTGGAACGATATCAAGGCACAACATTCTTAAACATTTCAATCTCTATCTTAAACATCGATCCATTCAACATCATAACTCTATTCCAATAGCTAAAAAATTGGTATAAATACAAGTAATTCCCTAATAAATGGGACTGTGTTCATAATGTTGAATACCCTAGATAAAGAAATGGGTAAGGTATTTACTACACAATTATTTTTGGCATTCTAAATTGTGGTGCAATTTCGGCACCATAACGACATCATATTTAATTTCATAAAATGGGTTAGTTAGATAGAAAGGGGAATATCGTCAATTAGACATGAAATTGACATTAATAAGAAATTTTAAGGAAATTCCCCAAAATAAGTAATTATAAAATGAATGTGTATCATAATAAATAATCTTAGAGAAATTAGAGAAAGAAGAATAACTCTTAAAACATTTGGACATGGTAATGGGTGTACATAAAGGTTATAGGAGGTTTAAATGAGAATGAAATGGGATCTCATCATTTACACATAAATTGAAAAGAAACTCAGATATGTAAAAAATTAACCTAACATAAGGAAATGTATATTATAAAGGTATATCATAAAATAAGTACTTGATTAAAAGAGGAGAGATAGAATCCCTTCTAAAATTTCGGCATAGTAATGGGTGTATGTAATGAATTATAGGTGGATTAATGGGAGATAAAGGAAGATATTATTGATTATAAATAAAATGGAAGGTGATGGAATTGGGTAATAACATATAAAAACACAAGAAAATGGATTTTAAGAAGCATAATATATAAGAAGTGCTTGAATAGAAATGAGAAGACAAAAATTCCTTATGAAATTTCATCATAGTAACGGCTTAGGTAATGGTAAAAATGAGGAGGAATAAATGATCCCTCATACAAATAACATAAATTATAAATTAATTTAATGATTATAAATGAATGGAAATACAAGAATTGTAAATTATAAGAACTAATCTCAAGGAAGGTGCTGGAATACAAAGGTGAGGAGAGAAATCCCTTCCATGTAAGTGTGATGAACAATGATTAGTAAATTCTTTTTGGGAGCTAGAGAGACTTGGGGGAACTCTATGGATTAAATTTAATATATTGGACGAGTTTAAAGGTGTTTTAGGGAAGAGTAATGGGATCTTGGGTGGGATTATATAGGAATAGAGCGAGATTTCTTTATTATTTCAGTTTTGGACACTACATAATAAAATATTCAAAACCAAAAACGGTACCACGGTTTTTTCCATGATTCTTTGTAAAGGGGAGTGGAATAAAATATTATATGAATCCATGGGAATAAGATAATAAAATATTTCCCATTCTTATCTGGAGGTGATCCACACATTCAATGAAATAATTATAAACTCATAAAATATAAAACAAGTCTTGAAGGATTCACTAAGAATTTTAAAAATAATCTTAAAATTGATTTATTAAAGATTGAAAACATATATTTTTCTAAATATACATATTATACTATTTATTAAATCATTATTGGCCCATTATAATGTCATAAAACACATTTTATAATTTTATGGTATTTATGTTTTACCTAAATATTCAATATTCTCATATTGTTAAGAATTGGATAATTTCAACATCCTAATTCGAAAAAATATTATTCATTTTATCTGAATAATTTTCTAATTATGTGAATTTTTATTTCTAAAATATAAATATACATTTATTAAAAATTGATGGGTTTTTGTATAATAAATGTATTCAAACACTAATATAAATAGCATTTGACTTCATAAAATTTATAAAAATATTTAAAAAATTAATTTAAAAATCAAGTTTTATATATTTCAAAAAATTCATCAATTCATCAAAATAGATTTCTTAATTGAATTTTAATATTAATTAAAAATACTTTTTTTGTTTTAAAAATAATTGATAGAGTAATAATAATTGGAAGAAATATATATTCATTATTCTATACAAAATAATGTGCATAATCTTTTTTTTGAGGACTTCATACATATCCATTTATTAAACCATTGTATTCCCTAAGATTAAGGCGCACGATTGTTGGTCTTTCATGGGGTCATTCAGCGAACATGGTTTGTGTCTTAATCTTGATGAGCTTGAACTTCACCTAGAAACGGTTTCGCTCATGCTTAAGTTGTTGGATATTGGATTTGGAATGGCCTACCTCAAATACCATAAATGTTATCTCCCTAAGAAGATCTAATAAATAAGCTTCATAGGGTACAATCCTACTTGATGAGGTCATCAATTCCTTTGTCTAGGCCAAATGGATTTTTTAAAACCCTATATTGTTACTTGTCATGTGATCATTGTTCAACGACTATATTATCAATGGTTAAGATACCTAATAATAATTTAAAATTTACTTGGACATAATAAAATAATGGCACTTGTTTTATATATCTGTATTCCATTAAATCAGAAAAATAGAATTTTATTCAAAAATGTTTGGGTTGTTAAAACCATTACCCCTTATAAATTTTCATGCTCAAAATTTCCTTTTCCTATAATAAAATAGATGGGGGTAACTAGACTTCATCACCTTCTCTTGAACCCACATTACTTCCTCAAACTTTTGGTTTCACCACAAAACATTGAAGAGGGGCATTGTCTTATTTTGTAGAAATTTTTCTCTATGATATATAATCATAACTAGATACTCCTCATAGTAAAGGTCATTATCCAATGGTATCAACTCTGTATTGAGTACATGTGATCGGTACGGTATGTACTTTATTAAAAGGGACACATGGAACACGTCGTTTAATTGACATTGGTTTAGTGGAATTTCTAGTCAATAGGAAACTGCTATATGATGAAATCAAGGATCTCCATAAGGACAGTGTACCTTGGACTAAGCTTTACCACCATACAATATCTCATCACTCTCTTATATGGAGATATGTGGAGGAATACCATGTGTTTGAAATCAAATTATAGGTCTCATTGACGATTCTTAGCATATCAATTTTGTTGACTCTGAGAATCATTGATTTCTTATTGTATGGTGCTAACCTTCTCCACAATTTATTAGACCATTTTAGGACACAGAAGCTTTTGTTCCACAGCTTCTTCAAAACATGTCAGTTTTTTGTACCTCTTCCCATAAAGGGCTTTATAATGGGCCATTTGGATGCTCGAATCGAAACTGTTTCTATAATAGAACTCCATAAAAGGAAGATGTGGGACTCATCCACCTTTTAAGTACATCAAACAAGACTTAAACATGTACTCAAGTGTTTGGATATTATTCTCATATTTTTCCTCAGTTTTTGGGTGATAAGCCATATTGATTTTCAGCTCAGTGTTCAGATCATAATGAAGAATTTTCCAAAACATAGAGGTCAATATTGGATCTCGATCTGACACAATTGAAAGTGGTACTCCATGCAGCTATACCACTTCTCTAATGTATATATTTTCTAGATGATCTAGTTGCAAGTCCTCTTGAATCTCCATGAAGTATGCAATATTTTTGAGATTATCAATGAAAACCAAGATATCATTGTTTCCTTTGGATGTATTTTGAATTTCCGTGAAAAACATTCCATTGTGTGGTATTCCCATTTCCAGGATGCTTTGGGTAATAGTTTCATCACCCCCTTATACTTCTGCTGTTCAACATTCACTTTCTAACATTCCAAGAACATTTATGTATATTCAGCAATCTCTTTCCTCATATTTTCCAACAAATAATGCTCTCAGAGATCATATTATATCTTTATGTTTCCTAGGTGATTGCAGAAAGTTATACTATGTGCATCATACAAATCTATTTTTTGGATCGGGATTTTATTGAACACAAAGTCTTGCCCCAAATCTCATAATTCCTTCTTAATTAAAATTGATCTCTAATGATTTTCATCTTCTGATGGTTTCAAATTTCTATGGAATTCCCACATCATCTTTCTGACCATCCATTAACCATTCCAAAAGCGATGGTTGAGAAATAATTTGTGAAAGGATTAATGAAGTTCCTTCCTTTATGATTCTCCGGTCAATATTTATCAAGAATAAGAATATAGGATCCTTCTCAATTATCATCAAAGATATAATGGATGGGTCCCCTGTACTTAGAGCATCTTCTATCTTATTCCCTTTCCCAGTATGGTAGTGGATAGAGTATTCGTAATCATTAATAAGATCTAAACAACATAATTGGTTCAAATTCTTCTCTTTCTGGGTGAATATGTAACACCTCGAGATTTTATGAAAAATATTCTTTTTAATTTCATTAATGTCTTGTGTTGTACGCTACACCAAAAGAAGCTTTCACAACACGCATCCTTGACTTTCCTTCCATTACACGCAATCGCGACCTTCCACGATAGCGTGTGTTGTACGCAACACCAAGTTTCGCTAAACAACGATATGTTATTAAAATATTATTAAAACTAGACGTTATGAATAGTAATAACCACTTTTTAAATTTTAGAAATTTTAGCTCTCAAAATAGACTTCATTTTTGGATTCTGAGTATTGAATTTAGCCTAAGGTGAAATTTTTCTACTTTTCGGATAACTTTCATATTCTGATGAATAGTGAAAATTACTAAATTATAATTAAAAACAACTTTTTTTAATCGAAATAATTAATAGTGATAAATCATTAATTTGAGTGGTTTTAAATAATATTTAGAATATATTTTTACAATTTAATACAATGTTGGTCACTGGATGTAATTTCACATTTAAACCAGACATAACCAAGTGTCAATCTTCTAATAGATATTGTTTCTTAAAAACACGCTATTTGGTTTAACAGCGGGATTTAATTATAAAATTAATTAATGAAATTTCTATGTTATGAATTTGGTAAAATAGACTTCATTTTTGAATTCGGAATATGAAATATAGCTTAGGATGAAATTTTGGCATTTTTCTGAAAACTTTAAAATTTTGATGAATAGTGAAACCACTAAGTGGTAGGTTAAGAACTGAATTTTGCATAAAACATAATTTTACCGCTTCTGTGAATGGAATTTCAAAAATCCGACAGACACGGTTAATATCAAGGACTATAATTTGGTTCAATGAGATGAAAATAATTTTTTGTGAATAGTAACTTTTTACTTTTTTTTACCACGGTTAATAGTAAATAGGATAACTAAGGGTAAATATGATATTACTATTACCCTAACACATGTCCTAATTCTATTGGATAAGTGTAATTCGACCAAAAACAACCTTATGAATATAATATGACCATTTAGGTCCACTTGGATTAGATTATGACATTTAATATTATTTTATTTAATGAATAGTTAAAATAGTTAAAATCAAAGTTTAATAACTAAAACATTTTTAATATGGGGTTATACAAAAGATAAATTCGACTATAAATATTCATTAGAAAGATAAAACGATTTCATATATAATGATATTTTATTTATAATTTTTAGACTTTAAATAACTTAATTTATTTATGAGGCAATGATGATACAGTAATTACCCTTTTTAAGGAAATATTAACATAATTGATGTTATAAATGCTCAAATGAATGTAATTTGAGACTTTTTATGAATTCCACTAAATTTCTAGGTTACTATGATATATTAGTGTTGATTTAATCAACGTGGTTCGAACATATAATTCTGTTATGACTTTCACAAAAATCATATATCAAATAGTGTCAAAATTGACACAAAATAGTTTTTAAATCAAATATTATATTATTAATTGTTATTTTATTCCTAAAAATCTAAGGTTCGGCCAAATTACTTCTAAAAGGATATATATATTAATAATAAACAATTTGGGGTTCTTTTGGAATGTTATAGTAAGTTTATTAACCATATAGTGAAAGAAAACAAAAAGACACGGTAAAAGTTAAATTATTTAACTTAGAGTTAAATCTAATTGATAAGGTTAAAATAATACCCTAAACTTGTCTAAATCCTATTGGATGATAGGGTTTCGACCCATCCCCACTTTAGCCTCGAAATAAGACCCTTTGGAACCATTATAAACCGATTTTGACTTTAATATAAAATAATATTTTGAGATATTCCTAAGGTGCCCCTCTCCTCCCTTATAAAAAGGGTACCTCCTCCCCCTCCTCCTCACATCAATTTGAGCACTCAAGCTCGGCCAACCCCTGCCAAAATCCCTTCTCCACTTCCCTAGAATAATCCTAGAGGACATTGTCTTATTCAAAGACCAATCTTAGTTCCCTAAGTGGAGGATTCAAAGAGGCGCCAAAGAAGAGGTAATATCCATTACCGATCTTTTCAATTTCTTTCTTCATCAACTTCTTCTTCTTTAGTTGTTTCATGATAAAGTAATAACATCAGTATTACTTACATACTTATATGTTATTATAAATATGAAACAACTCTAATTCACCTTCTATCCATCCTACGGAAAAATGAAATCACCGCACGTGCGTACGTACGGAATATCGTCTCCACGCCGTGGTGTAATATATTTTCCGTCACCACCTTAATTGGATCGGTATAATGGTTTAATTAGTAACTATATATGATTATTATAAAGTGTTATTGATACTGAAATAGTATACATACACTTCAACACAATTCCACGACCATGGGAACGATATCATCGCTCGTGCGTATGTACGGACTACCGTCTCCATGACGCGATGAGATTCATTCTCAATGATTAACCATTCATGAATGATTATAAAGTATATATAATAAGTACTAATGAAATATATAACCTTATAATGATACTGTAATTATTTATATTTATATGTATGTCATCTACTTAATTCCATTCAATTCAATAAGGAAACGAAAACAGCATTCATGCGTACGTACGGACTACCGTCTCCATGAACGGTGTATTTCTTTCCATTTACTAATTTATTATATATATATATTCTGAATATATATTATATATAAATCATGTTTTATATTATGGAATTAAGTAATCATGATCTAAGTAATCATATGAATAATTACAAGTAAAAAACACGAACGACAAATGAGACGATTCTACCCAAAACGCTACTTTAACATGAATTTACAAAAGAACGGGTAATATAAAGTCATAAGTGGACCATATATGATATAATAACAATGAATATGATTCTGAAATAAGTCAATAACATGATTTAAATCATTATACAGGAGGTTCGGACACTTACAAAGCAAGTCGGACCTAAGGTAAGGGAATATATGACAATCTCATTTTATCCGAGATTGTTTATTCGTAATTATTTACTGGGGTGTATTTTATCATCCACATCCATGTTCCCTCAATATGTAATATTTTTTTCATCCACTTACAATAGTTTAAATCCAAATTTACCCTTTAGTGAGTTTTTAGTAAAGAATATGAAAGGAATCTTTTGTCGTTTTTCTCGTACGAGGTACTTTTTTACTTTTCCGACAAAAGTACGAAGAATGTTTTTTTTAACTTATACGGCATGAATGGATTTCTAAAACATTATTTCCAATAAGTTTACTTTACAAGTATTCAATTTTATTTTTAATAAACTTCTTTTAGTTTAAAATTGTATGACATGTTAAGAAAGGAAAAGTGTTTTTGAAGTAGAAAGGATATTTTCCTCAAGAATGGAGTTCATGTATTTTATCAAAAATATTTTCCATCTAATATAATACAAGGGTTCTGTTTTTATACCTATTATTACATGGATTTGATTATGTTGTGATGGAAATATTTTTTTTCTTTATCTTATATGAATTGTTTTATGATGTCATGTTGTTTAAGAATCCCATTTTTATTACATGGGTTATGCTATGATGTATGGTTTATGATTTTGTGGCACACATAAGAATGGTATCATTATGAGATGGGTGGGACCTATATCTCCCTCCAATGAATTGGGTAAAGATTTTATATCTCATGAGATAGACATGGCTGGAATGGTAGGTTATACCGGTTCAGTGAAACAGGACTGAAACGAGGGTTACTCGATTCAGAAAGGGACTTTGTCCACAAAGATAGTCTTGGCAATGTGTCTTGACTAACAAGAAATGATTCTCTATGATTATGTGTGAATGACACAAAGTTTCATGTTTTATGTTATGATTATTGTGATTACATTTCACTGCCATGATTTATCCCATGTTATGAAATTATGCTCTCTTTTGCAGGTTAAGATTTTCAAAATGTTATGTTCTTATGAATATGATGTGATTGATATTTCTTTTGTATACCCTTACTGAGCATTTGATCTCACCCTTTTATGTTTTCTTTTCCCCAGGATATAAAGAAATGTTTTAGGTATAAAAAAAAAGAAGATCTTTATGGGAGATGTTGAAGATCTTTCACCAGGATTAGAAGATTATATTCCGTGTTTCCAAAGACACTAAACTATTACGATCCTTGTGTGTGTGTTTTTGTTATGTACTAAGTATTCTGCAAATGTAATGTAATGTCAATATACGTCAGGCTTCGGGTCTCTACAGTTGGTATCAGAGGAAAGGTTTAGTCAACCTTTGGAAACTAGGATGCGAGAACTTTAGTGAGATCCCTAGAGATATTTATAAGGTATGTCTAGGGATGTTCATAAGGATAAGTATACGTATAGGATAAAGTCCTAGAACTACGGTAACGATCATAGAATTTAACCTAAGATGTTAGATATTGAGGATACTCCACCTTTATTATGTTGTTTTCCCTAGCATGATTTTTTCCTCTCACACTATTCTTTTCTGGGTTTTAGAAAATGGCTGGAAACAAGATGATTCACGATAATGGAGGATATGATGGACAATGGAAAGATATTCTTCATAATGAAATCGGATTTGGAAGTCCAAACATCATTATTATGCCGAATCAGCAATCTCATAATATGATCAATAAAGTAAAATTTGGTAAGTTTCCTGACTCGGCTAATAAGAGAAAGATGGAGTTTCATGATGATCATAGTGGAAAGAAAGTTCAATTTTCCCTATGTAAATCATGTGGGAAGAGGCATCAAGGAGAATGTTTCAAAGGAACTGGAAGATGATTTGGGTGTGGAAAAGAAGGACACAAAGCAATAAGTGAAAAAGAAAAGGTTCAGTTAACACCATGGATGAGGATAATGGTATTACTACGACATCAACAATGGTTAAATGTTTTAAATGTGGAATGTACGGGCATTATGAAAACCAATGCCCTAAGGGAATGTCTCATGAAGAGAATCAGTATGGTCATATGGGTAGTATTTATGGGGATGAAGATGAAGAGACTACAAATGATATGTGAGATGAAAGAATTGTTGAAGCTTGGTCAATGGTTTAAGAATGTAGTGGAATGATTACATGTTTATCATGAGTAATGTTGTATAAGTAATCTCATGGTACTATGGAATAAAGAGACATCTAAGGATTGTTACACTGTTTTCTTTCATTGAGTTTTGAAAGTGTATGATTAATGTTACCAGTATCCATGAAAGGTTATTCAGATACTTTTGGAACGTAGATGATATGCGCATAATGAAGGGATAAAGAGAATATAATATGTTTGATAGTATTCATGAGCTCATGATTGATATAAGGACTAAGTGATATCATGGTTTGAGTATATAGAATTTTGAGGATTTTGGTATGTGGAAAGTATTACCTTTAAACTGCATTCAGGTTTTCACTAAGGTATTAAAGAGAATACATGATTAAGGACTTTGAATTTTTGGAATGTGACCAACAAAACATATCTTATAATATATGGGGATCAACGATGGTATTAAATCTCTGGTAATCATTTTCACTATGTTATGAGAGTGGACTGTAGTATTATGGATAAGCCTAAAGATTGGAATGGATTATGTGGGACATAAGTTAGTATTGTTTAAGGATAGAAGTTTTCTCGATATTATTGATGGGATGTTATAGTAATATAGTTTTGGAAAAAGGACAACCTGCAGGACGGGCGACAACCCATCGCGTCAGACAAAGCTGTGGGAATCGAACCCACAACCGAAGTGCGACTGGCCTTTATCGCCTACCACTGGCCTACAGGAAGTCCCTGTTTAGTAGAAACTAGTTTTATTATATTAAGCAGTATGATATATGAAGTAGAAGTCCATTTTAGGAACCATATATGATTAATCTCACTATAGATTGACTTATGTATATAAATTTTTGCTAACCTTTTGTTTGAGACAGATGGAATGACCGTCATTCTATCACATGATCTGCTAACACTTCACGAATAACAAATTCAACTTCATTTATTTAACAGATGAAGTGGAAATTGTTCAAGGCACGAACAACAGTGAGATTGTACCAAAATAAAGTAAGTATTTATTCTAATTCAAATTCTTCAACTTTAGGGAAATGATCTTGAAAACCAAAAATGTTATCCTAGTGCTCTTATATCTGATTAATCAGATGGTACCTTAGATCGTCACAAATTTATGGATTTGTGATTGATAGCTTTTCTATAGCCATGTTCTCTACCACTCTCCATCAGAACATGATGGTTAGATTTCTCTTCCATATCCATATTTTCACCTATGTGGAAACCCAGTGATTAGTTCATTTGGGTAATCGTTACATTTCATACTTTTAGTTTTTAAAGCCATGTTTTGGTATTCCTTTTTACGATGTGGGTTTCTATCAAAGAAAATTTCGAATAGTAAACCATTTATAACCCCCGACGAATTTCGAGGGCGAAATTCATTTTAAGGGGGGTAGAATGTAACATCCCGAGATTTTATGAAAAATATTCTTTTTAATTTCATTAATGTCTTGTGTTGTACGCTACACCAAAAGAAGCTTTCACAACACGCATCCTTGACTTTCCTTCCATTACACGCAATCGCGACCGTCCATGAAAGCGTGTGTTGTACGCAACACCAAGTTTCGCTAAACAACGATATGCTATTAAAATATAATTAAAACTAGACGTTATGAATAGTAATAACCACTTTTTAAATTTTAGAAATTTTAGCTCTCAAAATGGACTTCATTTTTGGATTCGGAGTATCGAATTTAGCATAAGGTGAAATTTTGCTACTTTTCGGATAACTTTCATATTCTGATGAATAGTGAAAATTACTAAATTATAATTAAAAACAACTTTTTTTAATCGAAATAATTAATAGTGATAAATCATTAATTTGAGTGGTTTTAAAGAATATTTAGAATATATTTTTACAATTTAATACAATGTTGGTCACTGGATGTAATTTCACATTTAAACCAGACATAACCAAGTGTCAATCTTTTAATAGATATTGTTTCTTAAAAACACACTATTTGTTTTAACAGCGGGATTTAATTATAAAATTAATTAATGCAATTTCTATGTTATTAATTTGGTAAAATACACTTCATTTTTGAATTCGGAATATGAAATACAGCTTAGGATGAAATTTTGGCATTTTTCTGAAAACTTTCAATTTTTGATGAATAGTGAAACCACTAAGTGGTAGGTTAAACACGTAATTTTGCATAAAACTTAATTTTACCGCTTCTGTGAATGGAATTTCAAAAATCCGACAGACACGGTTAATATCAAGGACTAAAATTTGGTTCAATGAGATGAAAATAATTTTTGGTGAATAGTAACTTTTTACTTTTTTTACCACGATTAATAGTAAATAGGGTAACTAAGGGTAAATATGATATTACTATTACCCTAACACATGTCCTAATTCTATTGGATAAGTGTAATTCGACCAAAAAGAACCTTATGAATATAATATGACCATTTAGGTCCACTTGGATTAGATTATGACATTTAATATTATTTTATTTAATGAATAGTTAAAATAGTTAAAATCAAAGTTTAATAACTAAAACATTTTTAATATGGGGTTATACATAAAATAAATTCGACTATAAATATTCATTAGAAATCTAAAAAGATTGCCTACATACGGATATTTTATTTATAATTTTTAGACGTTAAATAACTTAATTTATTTATGACACAATGATGATGTAGTAATTACCCTTTTTAAGGAAATATTAACATAATTGATGTTATAAATGCTCAAATGAATGTAATTTGAGACTTTTTATGAATTACACTAATTTTATAGGTTACTATGATATATTAGTGTTGATTTAATCAACTTGGTTCGAACATATAATTCTGTTATGACTTTCAGAAAAATCATATATCAAATAGTGTCAAAATTGACACAAAATAGTTTTGAAATAAAATATTATATTATTAATTGTTATTTTATTCCTAAAAATCTATGGTTCGGCAAAATGACTTAGATAAGGATATATATATTAATAATAAATAATTTGGGGTTCGTTTGGAATGTTATAGTAAGTTTATTAACCATATAGTGAAACAAAACAAAAAGACACGATAAAAGTTAAATTATTTAACTTTGAGTTAAATCTAATTGATAAGGTTCAAATAATACCCTAAACTTTTCTAAATCCTATTGGATGATAGGATTTCGACCCATCCCCACTTTAGCTTTAAAATAAGATCCTTTGGAACCATTATAAACCGATTTTGACTTTAATATAAAATAATATTTTGAGATATTCCTAAGGTGCCCCTCTCCTCCCATATAAAAGGGTACCTCCTCCCCCTCCTCCTCACACCAATTTGAGCACTCAAGCTCGGCCAAACCCTGCCAAAATCCCTTCTCCACTTCCCTAGAATAATCCTAGAGGTCATGGTCTTATTCAAAGACCAATCTTAGTTCCCTAAGTGGAGGATTCAAAGAGGCATCCAAAGAAGAGGTAATATCCATTAACGATCTTTTCAATTTCTTTCTTCTTCAACTTCTTCTTATTTAGTTGTTTCATGATAAAGTAATAAAATCAGTATTACTTACATACTGATATGTTATTATAAATATGAAACAACTCTAATTCACCTTCTATCCATCCTATGAAAAAATGAAATCACCGCACGTGCGTACGTACGGAATACCGTCTCCACGCCGTGGTGTAATATATTTTCCGTCACCACCTTAATTGGATGGGTATAATGGTTTAATTAGTAACTATATATGATTATTATAAATTGATATTGATACTGAAATAGTATACATACACTTAAACACAATTCCACGACCATGGGAACGATATCATCGCTCGTGCGTACGTACGGACTACCGTCTCCACGACGCGATGAGATTCATTCTCAATGATTAACCATTCATGAATGATTATAAAGTATATATAATAAGTACTAATGAAATATATGAACTTATAATGATACTTTAATTATTTATATTTATATGTATGTCATCTACTTAATTCCATTCAATTCAATAAGGAAACGAAAACAACGTTCATGCGTACGAACGGACTACCGTCTCCATTAACGGTGTATTTCTTTCCATTTACTAATTTATTATATATGTATATTCTGAATATATATTATATATAAATCATATTTTATATTCTGGAATTAAGTAATCATGATCTAAGTAATCATATGAATAATTACAAGTAAAAAACACGAACGACAAATGAGACGATTCTACCCAAAACGCTACTTTAACATGAATTTACAAACGAACGGGTAATATAAAGTCATAAGTGGACCATATATGATATAATAACAATGAATATGATTCTGGAATAAGTCAATAACATGATTTAAATCATTATACAAGAGGTTCAGACACTTACAAAGCAAGTCGGACCTAAGGTAAGGGAATATATCACAATCTCATTTTATCCGAGATTGTTTATTCGTAAGTATTTACTGGGGTGTATTTTATCATCCACATCCATGTTCCCTCAATATTTAATATTTTTTTCATCCACTTACAATAGTTTAAATCCAAATTTACCCTTCAGTGAGTTTTTAGTAACGAATATGAATGGAATCTTTTGTCATTTTTCTCGTACGAGGTACTTTTTGACTTTTCCGACAAAAGTACGAAGAATGTTTTTTTAACTTATACGCCATGAATGGATTTCTAAAACATTATTTCCAAGAAGTTTCCTTTACAAGTATACAAGTTTATTTTTAATCAACTTCTTTTAGTTTAAAATTGTATGACATGTTAAGAAAGGAAAAGTGTTTTTGAAGTAGAAAGGATATTTTCCTCAAGAATGGAGTTCAAGTATTTTATCAAAATTATTTTCCATCTAAGATAATACAAGGGTTCTGTTTTTATCCCAATTATTACATGGATTTGATTATGTTGTGATGGAAATATTTTTTGTTCTTTATCTTATATGAATTGTTTTATGATGTCATGTTGTTTAAGAATCCCATTTTTATTACATGGGTTATGCTATGATATATGGTTTATGATTTTGTGGCACACATAAGAATGGTATCATTATGAGATGGGTGGGACCTATATCTCCCTTCAATGCATTGGGTAAAGATTTTATATCTCATGAGATAGACATGGCTAGAATGGTAGGTTATACCGGTTCAGTGAAACAGGACTGAAACGAGGGTTACTCGATTCAGAAAGGGACTTTGTCCACTAAGATAGTCTTGGCAATGTGTCTTGACTAACAAGAAATGATTCTCTATGATTATGTGTGAATGCCACAAAGTTTCATGTTTTAAGTTATGATTATTGTGATTACATTTCACTGCCATGATTTATCCCATGTTATGAAATTATGCTCTCTTTTGCAGGTTAAGATTTCCAAAATGTTATGTTCTTATGAATATGATGTGATTGATATTTCTTTGGTTTACCCTTACTGAGCATTTGAGCTCACCCTTTTATGTTTTCTTTTCCCCAGGATATAAAGAAATGTTTTAGGTATAAAAAAAGAAGATCTTTATGGGAGATGTTGAAGATCTTTCACCAGGATTAGAAGATTATATTCCGAGTTTCCAAAGACACTAAACTATTACGATCCTTGTGTGCGTGTTTTTGTTTATGTACTAAGTATTCCGCAAATGTAATGTAATGTCAATATACGTCAGGCTTCGGGTCTCTACAGAATATATATTAGATGCTTTTTTGATCCATAAATATTTCACCCATCTCTTCCAAAGAGATAATAATTTCAGTTTTTCAACATAAATAATAATGTTTCTAAGTCTAGATCATTTTTGGGATAAATTTTCTCATAAAAATTTAACATCCTTGATGAATAAGAAAAAAAAAATTCATTTTATATCCACACACATCCCAATCCCTTCTTGGAAGAATTGATAAAAATTATGAAAATATCCCCACTTTTCGGTGGTGTGAACATAGGGGAAGTGATAAGCCTCCTTTTTAACTCGATGAATATTTCTTCGTATTAATCATTCTGATAAAATTTGACTCACTTCCATGTTAGCTTGATAATAAAGTTCGGCACATCTTATAAATTTCTCTCAAATCAAGGATAATATCCAGCTAACCTAAGGAAGATATGGATATTTTTCACAGATATTAGACTCATCCATCAATTAATTTCTTTTATCATGGAAGGATCTAGAGATATCCCATTTATTATAATTATATACTCCTTGAATAAGACTTCCATCAACCAGAATAGACACTTGTTGTAATTCACATATAGGTTATCCTTTCACAAGGTCTTTAGCATACTACTCAGATTCACCTCATGTTCCTTGTTGGTTTTAGAGTACATTATAATATCATCTATAAAGACTACCAAATTTTTTTTCAAGGTAATCTTTAAAGACTATATTCATCATGTCTATAGTAATTTATAGAGCTTTAGTGGGTCTAAATGGAATCACTATGAACTCATAATTCATAATCCTTATACGAAAATAAGTCTTGGAGATATCCACCTTCTACACCAATACATGGTAATATCCCAATCGTAGAACCACAATGGAGAAGTGTTGTTCTCCATGTAGTTGATAAAACAATTCATCAATTCATGGAAAATGATACTTTTTCTTTATCATTATTTTATTGATCTCATGATAATCAAAATAAAGGCACATTGAACCATCGTTCTTCATTATGAAGAGGACTGGTGTAACCCATGGTGAAGGGATGTATATTATTTATACATGAAATTAATAGTAATAGGGACATGAAATTATATTACATAACATATGTAAACTAAAATATAATGCATTACATAAAAAATATTCTTTAAGAAATTGGAGAAAGAAAAAAACTCTTACAACATTTCAGCATTGTAAGGGTTGTATATAAAGGATATTAGGAGGGTTAAATGAGAGTTATAGGGGATCAAATAATTTAACCATAATTTTGAATTTATTTGGAGAAAAATGAATGTATCCCAAAATTAGAAAATGGAAATTATAAAATAATATATTAAAAGAAGTGCTTAATTAAAAGAGTAGAGAGAGAATCCCTTAAGAAATATCAACATAGTAATAGGGATATATAAATGATTATAAGGGGGTTTCATGAGTGTGAAAGGATTATATAATCCATTATAAATCAAATATATGGTAATGGAAACATGTAACAACACATACCAACATAAGAAAATGGAATATAAGAAGATTAATAAAAAAGAAGTGGTTGAATGGAAATGAGAATAGAGAAATCAGTTACGGAATTTTGGTAGAGTAACGGCTTAGGTAAGGGTCCAATTGAATGGGAATAAATGATAACTTATAAAAAGAACATCAATTGTATAGTAATTTATTAATTACTAATGAATGGAAATACAATTTATTGAAATTAATATAATTAATATCAAAAAAGGTTATCGAATTCAAATTTGAGGGTTAAAATCCCTTACATGGATGTGTGACAAAAAAGATTTAGTATAGGATTCTTGGGATATTGGGGGAACCATGTGGGTCTCTACAGAGTAGGGGGAATAGTTTTGAATTTCGTAAAAGGTTTTTAGTGAACTGAAATGGGAGATTGGTTGAGTTTATATAGGAAAGAAGGGGGTTTCTTTTTTATTTTGGTTATGGACAGTACATAATTAAATATTCAAAACCACAAACCCTCCCATGGTTATTTAAAATGTTTTATAGAAATGGGGAGTGGAATTAATTCTTTTTTTATTCCAAGGGCTGATGATAAGAAAATATTTCCCTTTCTTATGTGCAGGTGATTCACGCATTAAAATAAATGATTTAAAAATCTTAAAATATATTATAAGTTTTGGAGGATTCAATAAGGATTTATAAAATAATAAAATAAACATAAAATTTAATTATTTTAAATGGAATTTTTTGGATGAATATACCTTTTATCGTATTTATTACTACATTATTGTTCCATTATGATGACATAAAACACATTGTATATTTATACAATTTTTAATTTTTACCTGTGTCACAAAAAATTATGAAAAATTCACCAGCGGTTAATTTCAACATCCTGATTCTAATGATAATATTAATTTAATCTAAATAATATTCTAAATTTAGGAATTTTATCTCTTAAAATAAAAATCTACATTTTTTGAAAACTGATGGGTTTTTTTACAATACTAGTTTCAAACCCTAATAAAAATTACATTTGAACTTTTAAAATGTGTATGATCATTTAAAAAATTGAATTAAATAATAAAATAATATTTATTTCACAAATTCTATTAATTCATCAAAATATATTTCTTAATTGGATTTGAATAGTAACCAAAAATTATATTTTAAAAAAAATCATTTACAGAGTAATAATAAGAAGAAGAAAAATATATTCATTATTAGATGAAAAATAATGTAAATAATTTTATTTCTAGGGTCTTGAAACATATACCTTTATTACACAACAATATTCCCTAAGAGTAAGGATCATGATGGTCGAAATTTCATGGGTTTTGTTTGGTGAACATCGTTTTGATCATGATCTCAATGAGCATGAACTTCTCTAAAAAATGGGTTCTTTCATGATTATGTTATTGGATCTCAATTAAGGATTGGTCTTGAGAAAATCCCATAAATGATTTCTCACTAGAAACCTCTAACAATTGGTCTTCATAGGGTATAATCCCAATGAATGAGGTTGTCACTTCCTTTTTCTATGCCAAAAGGATTTCTTATAACCCTATTTTTATACTAGTTATTTCATCATTTTCTATACACTATATTATCAATGGTAAAAATACATAATGATAATTTAAAATCCAATTGGACATAAAAAATAATTCCAAGAATTTTCTATATCTATAAGACAATAAATCAAATGAAAATGTTTTTATTCATAAATTTTTGGGTCATTACACTGATACTTCAGGCAGTAGCTTGATAGTAAACTCTACCACTCTCTCAAGAGGTAGTTTATGAAAATGCATCAAGTAAAAATCCATGGATATATAGACTAATAGAGGAAAATTAATCTGATATATTCCCTGATCCTCTATAAAATGGTTGGAAATCTTGGTGGTCACACTGCTAAGGACAACATGATATGGTTGATCTCTAACAACCTGGACATCCCACTCTCCGATGTGGGTATAGATGTTTCCATATAGTGAATTAAATAAATCCCTTGGCGATAACAATCCACATAGTCATGATTGGGAACCAACTATCCCATATCGATAATAACATCAAATCTTGTCATCTCAGGAACAAATAGGTCCCTTTAGAAATGATGGGTGCCTACCATAAGATTACAGTTCTTATAATTGTGTAAAATCTATGAATTGATATACAAACTTTTATAAAGTAACATAATGCCACATGAGCAATAAGATTTATATTAAAGGATCACCACAACTAGAACAGATATGAAGGAATATGATAAACCAGTATTTATTGAGGATGAAATAATATTATAGGATACTAGAATAGTACCTAAAATAGTAGATAGATCAAAATACTACTTCCTAGGTAAAAGATATACTAAATAATTAAGGAATGATATAAATCCATGTTCTGTAATGGATTACATAGAGTGGATCAACTATATTAGTGTGATATATTAGAATTCAGGCTACCACAACCATGACGTCCTCTTCTATGTCTATGATCATAAGTACTATAGTTACTTAACTAGTGAGGTGTTAATAATACTACTCCTGATACATAATCTATCAAAAATCAACTCCCACTTATAACATAATTGAAGATATTGTACCAACACTATAGATATGCAAATATTCCTATTTCTAATGATTTATCCAAGGTGCGTCTATCCATCTGTTCGAGGATAACAGTGTTGTTTGTTGCCCCGAATTCCCACTTTACAAAAGCTGGTGGCATTCATTCCTTGTTCAAGGACGTTTTCTCCTTGATCGAAACAGTATGATGGGATGTTAGTTCCTCCTTCCAGGGATTCCTCCTCGGAGCGCATTATCTAGTCTGGGTCTCCCTTTTAGACTTAAGATATTGTTCATGAAACATTTCCTAGTGCCATATAGTCATGGACAGGAGTTAATTACACTAAATCTTTTGGGACATTCCAAGGGGTCCAATTAGGGCAGCAACCATCGTTCAGGAGTGTAGTCACGTTGGACATCATCGACGTGTCTGGATGCTGGAACACTAGTGTGTATGGGTTTCTTCCTCTTATTATAGGGCTTCTCGAGGGCACGAACGCCTGATACATCCCATTTCAAATGCAATGATTTATATTCCATAGGTATGTATCTGTGGTTTTCCACATCTTCCCATGTTTAACGTTGGGTATGCTGTAGGTTTAACATCTAGACGAGATGGATCAAACTGATCAAAAGACTTACTAGAGTGGATCAGATTGGTGTGACACTTGGGGCGAAACACTTGTTCCAGATGGTGAATTGGCATGATCTCACGAGAATGTGGCGTCCTGGATAAGAATCAAGATAAATGATGGATGGATAAATGAAGTGGATGTATAAAGAGGTGGAGTCGACTTGAGGACAATGGTGATGTTGGGCTTGAGCCTCAAAGAGACCTCCTACATATCCCCATGGAAGGGAATCAAAATCTGCATAGTTCGTAAAGTGATGGGACACTTTAGGAGGCGACACCTATGGATGGGACCTGAAGGAAGTGGAACCTCTGGCTTGGTGCATCAAATTAGGGTGTGTTTGAAGGACAACGACCTTATGACATGTTGGGGGTAACTTGCGATTAGCAGCCTGAGAGTTGGTTTGATGGCTAAGGGTTAGATCGGAAATGTGGAAACTAATTGAAGAGACTACAATTTCTTACTTCTTGGATGGGGGCACAATGGCTTACCACTGGATGGGGTCACAACAGCTTCCCTCTAGATGGGGTCACAACGGCTTGCCGCTGGATGGGGTCACAATGGCATACCATTGGATGGGGTTACAACAGGTTACTGATTGATGGAGATCACAGCGGCTTACCACGGGAGAGGGATCACAATGTATTACCAACGGATAGGGTCACAATGGATTACTATGGGATAGGGTCACAACAGATTACTGTTGAATGGGGTCACAACGGCTTACTACTGGATGAGGTCATAACGGCTTACCGCTGGATAGGGATCCCAACAGCTTACTGTAGGATGAAGATCACAAAGGCTTACCACTGGATGGGGATCACAACAGCTTACCATTGGATTCGGATCACAATGGATTACCACTGGATGGGGTTGAAACTCATAGAGGCTTCCAACATACCCTATCTAGGAGACTAGGATCAAATCACACATAGTTCGGGATGGTGGATGCAGTTTAATGGCGTGCAAGATGAAACAGGGGCATACTCTTTAAAGACATCTGGGACGAAGGAGGTCCGACATGAATGCGGGATCAGAACGAGTGGTTGTAGGGATTGAACCACAGGGAGGCTTCTTACGTACCTTTCCTCGGCATGGATCAAAGTCCACGTAGTTCTAGAGGAGTGGGAACCGATTTGAATATCGTCGGGACAAATTGGTTTTGGGCTTGAACCTCATGGAGGCTTCCTACGTACCTTGCATATGCAAGGATCAAGGTCCATGTAGTGTGTAATGGAGGTCATGGGCTTACACTCTAGGCTGCCCAGAGAGAATTTCATGGTTGATGCTTACTCTAACCCCACATGATTCATGCTTAGTGTGAGAAATAAGAAGTAGCTAAGGCCTGACGATCACGTCACGGAAGGTTAATCTGTGGAATGTGGAGTGGGGCTGACACATGGTTAGCAGCTCAAAGAGGAAATAGGGGCTTACACATGGTTAGTTGCCCAAGGTGATGGAGATTGTGACTTAATCCAGGATGGAAGCCCAGGTGGCGAAAAAGTCCAGGGGGAGAGGGATGGGATAACGAATGTCCCAATTCCCATTTATCCTCTAGCCTTTGTCACGGAAGAATATAAGAGTAACAGGGGTGTATCCTCCTATAAGAAAATCCAGGGGCTTACACCAAGGTGGCTTCCCTGTCCCCGTAGAACAACGTCACTCTAATAAAGAGGATCTCATTCCATGTGAGGAATGATTTCACTCCCGTAAAGACCAGTGGGCATAGAAAATGTCAGAGATGGGGAACACTACGTATGATGCATGGGGCGAGACCACAGTTTAACGTCATGTGTTGGGGACGATGGCCCTTTGTAATTTAACATACTACAGCTCAGATGATGCGGGATCGCTCTGCACCCCTAAGACTTACATAACTGATACCCCCCCGCCTTTGAGGAAAGGAAGACATCGACAATTCCATGGTGATGGGGTGTTTTGGAGTGGTCCATTTGGTGGTCCTCGTTAGCATGGCTATGCGAATAAGAAATGGCCATTTTCATGCCTATGCGAAGAAGAATGAGGCGAAAAAACGCAACGAAAAGCACTGCCCAAGGGAATTTGATGTTACTTCGTGCGAGCCTAGAGGGTCGTACAAGGGAAGGGTGTGTGTTGTAGATGTTTTGGGCATAATAGGTGCCAAAATATGATGTCCAGAAGAGGGAAATCGAACACATGAAAAAAAGTACGCACAAGGTAGAAGTGTCGCACAAAAATGGAGCAGATGGGTAGAAAAGCATGAGGTGAGTGGTCCAGGAGGTTTGCGCGCAATTGGGGAGGTTTTTGTGAAATTGTTGCACAATTGGAATAGTTGTGTGGAAGAGACCTGGTGTGTGTTCAATTTGAGAGGTTTTTTCACAAATGGGAGTCAAGGCATTTCAAGAAAATTGAAGGGATTGCGTGAAAGGTTGGGCGTGCAAGTCCGAACAGTTATGTGCAACAACCAGTAAATGTTTTGGCGCAAGGGGAATGGATTGCGCGCAAGGGTCGTGACTTAATGTTATTTTGGTGGGGGTTAAAACTGAGTGGTCATGTGCGATGGCGAACCCAGGGGATACCTATTGTGAAAAATCTGTTACATGAAAGCGATATCTTTCATGTGGGAGAGGGGAATTTTTCATAGAGGAGATGGTTTAGATTCTTCAGATGTTGGAAGTTAAAGGGGTAGCCCTATATTTATAGGTGATCGGGCCATTGTGTCCCCACGGAGGTCAGCCCATGCAAAATATTGCGGGCCCGGGCAAAGATCGTGCAAGATTTAGTGCTCAGGGTTGGGGGCACAGTATTTTCCACACCCGACATTGGCAGCGCGTAATTTTAAACATCTATGTGGAAAAATCCCTCTGATCCCACGATTTTCCAACCGCAAGAGAAGGTTTTCACACATGTCTTGGATTATTATTGCGGCCCTTCCTGTCCTCCCAGAATTGATCACCAGGTCGAACTCTATCTTCTCTTTATCCACAAAATGCCCTCCTTATTTTGTTAGCATTTTTTGGTGTCTAAAAATTCCCCCACTCTGAATCGGATTGATGAGGGGATGAAAAGGTCGAATTCAGAGGGAAATTTCGAGCTGCAGATCCTCCTGGGGATAGTGCACGTGAACACCTTCCTCAGTGGGTAAAACCTCGCATATGAGTGTAAATCATTTTTTGTGCATGTTGAAACCCTTCTACTTGAATATAAAAACCCTTGCACGACCATCAATCTATACAGATATTTCTGTTATGATAATTCCTCAACTCTCGCGTGCGAAAAACCTTCCTAGACTTCCACAAAAAATATTTCTTTTTCACATAATTCCCTATGTTCAGGCGTCGTTTTACACGCTAGATCATTTTTTTTCATGCCTCTTCCTCTGTTCTTCGCTCCACCTCTTTATTTTTCACACCGACTCCTATTTTTTCGCATTGTAATAGTATTTTCACACTAACTCCTTTGCATCATTCATAAAAGAAATCAGCTACTAATTGAACTGACACTGAGAGACAAGTTGTGTTCTCTACTCGAAGGTATGAGATTGTTTCCAACTATAAGTTTTATGGCTCCCAAAATGTTGTGTCCATCAAACATACTCACTTCAACATGTTGACCCTGGACTAGAAGGATAATTCACTGTCTAAACTTAACGATGTTGGATTATGGTATTTTGGAGGAGGTACCCATGCCAAGATTTGAAGTCGACACACCGCCGTTATGGGTAACCCGCGAGAATGACCTCCCTCAATATAATATCACTAATAATGGTCATCCTTCTAGAGAAACTAGAAATATGGATGTTTACATCCAGAACCCCAGGACCAGAACCAGTTAGGGAAGTGACCCGGTCGTGGAGGATTCTCCGTTCCATTATGCAAATACTTTCTGACAGTGTGTTACTGATGAGACTAAAGGTTCGATGTCGGATTGGGACCTGAGGTCTAGAGGAAACTTCATAAGTGAGTGGGCCTCATCATATTGCTTATGAAAAACATGGGACCAGTTTGTGGCCGAGCTGCAGAATATTAGGTTGTTCGAGGCCATGACGACGTCGGAGTTCAATTTCTACCACCATCATGAACATGGGACAGAGTTGTTTACTCGGTGATCCCTTGATACCAACACCTTACATCTCCACCATGGGGATTTTGGTATCAGCCTTTGAGTCATTCATTATATTGGGGGGATCCCTTTGTATGGGCACCAGTATGATGAATTACGCCCGATGGGGAATATCTCGGGAGACGTATCATGAACACCCGTATTGACATGGAATCTATTGGAACAAGACAAGGAGAGGCTGCAAGTCAAGGAATTTTTGAAGGACATTGCATACTCGATGTGGTTCAGTCTGTTCTTATATAAATACACAGATATCAAGATTCTAGGACGAGGAAGATGGTGTCCAATAGTGGAACAGAGGAGAACACGGAGCTCGTACTGGAGGATCTTGGAGGCGGGGGAATATCAATATTTGGGCTTTAGTGTGAATGAAAGCCAGGATCTGAACGTCTGGTATGAAAAATTACTACCATCTTCCTGGGATGGTGGCTCCTGATAGTGAGGGACATGAGGATGGGATTCCGTTGAACAACATTGGTTATGGTTGGCATTATGGCTGCAAATCAGAGGTTCAATAAGGGAATCCCTGTGTCGGCTAGTTTGTATACCATTCTTGGGTGCATATTGAGAGGGCGGTCACTGAGAAGAATCTATGACCATTTCTATATTCTTCAAGGGTGGATCATGGATTATTATCGTGGGTATACCTTTCCAAATTCCATTCATCCTCCCAGTAATGGTCTGAGGCCATCCTATTTGAATATTGTTGGGGTCATTCCACAGATACTCAACCATGAGGGGGTAAGGATGAGGATCGGGAATAACGCCAATTTTACCTTTATTCTATTTTGTACCCCAGCTAGTCAAATGATAGACAACGGGAAAGTCTTGATAGATAAAAGGGAATACTTCCAGAGATTCATAGGTGAGGTAATTTTGGCCTAGGTTGATGGGAAGATCCTTTGTGAGCCCTAAGTGCCATCAATACATTCCAGGTAGTTTGGATGCCTCCAGTGGATGAAAAATAAATCATTACATAGGTCTAGGAGGAGAGGCACCCATGTTTTCTTCACCAAATGGTTGATGTTTACCACTTTCAACTCTGGAGAAGGCACTAATTTCCCCCCCGTCAGAGTAGATTCTAGACTTTAAATAAAACACACTGAACATTGGGTTATGACATACTATGAAGGGATTCTGTGGAAGTGAGTCTAACAGCTCAAAGTGGCCAATGTAGAACATGTGAAGTGAGAGAACAGACAAGGATCCATTGGGGAGGAAAAGCCTAGGGAATGTCAGGCAATCGGGATAGGGTATGCTGGGGAAACAACAGCGGGAACGTTTCATGGTGTGGTTGTGCCTTCGACATCTGGGGGAAGAGGGGCTTGCAAACAGCCTCGTGGAGAAATCAGGGAGCTTCCTGGGAAGGAAATAAGGTACCTACTCAGCCTTCCACTGATACGATCTACCTCAGGATGTGGTCAGCCTAGTTGACCCTACAACAGTCGATGGGAACATAAGTTCTCTTCGAAAAGAACGTACAAGATGGGATCCAGCTACCAGAGGTTGGACTCATTCAGATTCAGGACATGGTGAACATTCATTGTCGGTAGTAATACATGATGGACATGGATGCATTTACATGCTAGCAGGGTCAGTGCAAGGAACCGCTTATCCTATTGAAGGTAATTCTCAACAAGAAGCATGATCCAGAAAAGTTTTCGTCTTAGGTTGACGACAATGATGAGGTGCAGGAGAGTAGTGAATCAAAAGAGGTGAATAGAGAAGGATAGGGTGAAGGAGAAGGAGAAGAAAAGGGGGGAGTTTCTGAGTAGTTTGTAGGTGGAGGGTCTCAAGGGATGGCCCACTACGGGATTCCTTGAGAGAGTGGCAAGATTGTTGGCTCTGATTTAGACATAACTGATCTACATTAGGTATACCTCAGCACTTATCCATCCTTCCCCCTCCTCTTTTTTTTCTAATAATCATCAATAATATTTCATTATATTGTTTAGGTGCATATTGGAACCAACCAAGATGCTCCATCCGAGAGGGGGGGTGAGGTGCCAATGGAACAAGTTGGGGAGCCGACACCCATCATTGAGCTAGTGAGCGTTGAGGGATCCCCTACAATGACAGCTCCTATAGAAACTAGAACACTGGAGGCTGATGATTTGGGATCTTCTAAGACCATCACTTAGACACCAGGTTTGATTGTCCGAGAGCTCAGCTAATCAAGGTGTTCATTGTTCATGTAGTAATCAAATCCTTAGAGGCTCTTCAGGGTGTTGAATCTAGGTCATCCATAGATGCCTTGGAAGTGAGTGCATTGACCCACTCCTCAATCCATGTTGGCCTGACCACATGATGAGAAAGAAGTTGTGCATACTAGTGATGTCAATGAGGAAGCAAGGTTTAATGTTGGTTGGGGCGAAGTTTTCGGGGCTGAGGCAAGAGAGGATGACCTCCCACATGTCAAGGAGCCTAATCTTTTAGGAGTACTAGAGGAAGACCTTACAACTACTCTCTTGGTTTCTTTTCCCGACTATCGACCTGCAGACCAAAGGGGGATGGATGACACTGATTTAGAAGTCGTTGATAAAATCCGGATGACGCGGCATAAGGGGTGGAAGTGCATCAATCACTTCCTCTGTCAGCCACAATCATAATTTATGAATCGGATGGGATCACTCCACACCTGGTTGTGATTCCTCTGCACTGGGGGGTTGGTGCCCACCTCCTTCATCTAACAGTCTGTGACTACAAGGTTGAGAATATACGGGAGGACAGCCAATGTTATGACATTGCCCGATGCCAGATAGAGTCAAGGAATACCAAGGCATTCCTGAAGGCGGAGTTGGAGGTCTAACGCATTGAGGGAAAATGAAATAAATGGAGGTATTTATCGCAAACTGTTCTGAGATCGTCGAGCAATTGAGGTCCCAACTAGCGGACACCCAAGATAAGATAGTAGAAGCGAATCACCAAATCACCGAACATCAACCTGAATAGGCACGAGCATAGGATATGTCCAATGAGCTGGACACTATGGTAGCCATTGAAGAGAGTGTTCTGAGGGGACGAACAACGATTTTGGAGGCTACGAGCCAATAGTTGACGACATTGGAGCGATCCATCCAAAACACTAATCCTTATAAGTCATGTCTTGGTCGAACTCAAAAACTTGTTTCTCTTTACTGCCTCTTATTCTTAAGTGAATGTATGAATAGATTATTTACTTTCTCATTTGTTTTAGTTCATTCCAACCACAATCCTAAAATAAATTTCATTCCATTTCTATTCTCACGTGGGTCATGCCCGATGTGAGAAATAAGGGATGCTTGAACTATTACTTCGGTTGAATACAGGATTGTCAATCATGCTTCAGGAATCCATGTTTTAACCAACCAACCCAGATTTCTAGGAAGAAATGGAAGAGGCCCGACTAGGGGATGAGGACCTCAGAGTGATCAACGCCTCATCCTTCCCATGTGCTCTTGTGCATGATCAGGGTAACACTAGGGGTGTTTGACTTAATCTGAACGTAGGGGAATGGAAAATGTGATTCACGATACCCAATGTTTGGAACATTGTGAGGGTGGCATGACAATAAAGGATGACTATTGATCATGTTCGAAACAAAATATCCTTATTGTGTTAGCCTGGAATGGGAATAACAAATGAGGGCCGACTCTAGACCATGTTCGAAATATAGGGCCTAACTCGAAATGTCATCCATTAGTCTTCCAGAACATTATCCTAGGACAGAAGGCGATCCCTAGGCCAAGCATCCAAACTGTTAGGGTTTTCTTTTATACATGAAATAGGATGAGGGTCCGAATAGAGGGCACGTAAATCATGGAAGGTGGAGTGACAGGTTGTTTGAATGGGGTCCAACACTCTTGAAATTATGTCACCATTGTGGAAACACATTAAGGGGGTGCATTGGTCGGATCAGTGATCATACCTACTTTTGAAGGTGATAGACATGTAGTTTAACATCGTACGTTAAAGATGGAGGAATAAATGGATGATCCCAAGAAGGGAGTATGTGGTGCAGTAGCTATAAAACTGACGTGAATGAGGACATAGGGAGTCTACACCACACCACGTGTCCCTAGAGGAAGTTCTTTAGGTCAAGGGACCAAAAGTGAAAATGAGGATGTGCACTAAGTGAAGTGGTTGGGCATTCTTATGTACCCCATTAGGATGGGAATCAAGCCACACTTAGTTATGTGAGCACAGTTTAACGTCAGGTAGGGTGAAAGAAGGCATGCACGACATGGCTGTGCTAGTACACGTCCTACCAGAACTACTAAGCCCATGTGAGTCGTGCTCGATGTGGGAAACAAGAAGTAGTGATGGGACTTTCTTGAAATGTGAAGGAACATGTTAAGGGCAATGGGACACCAGGTGAACGACGTCTCAATGATGATGGCCTTCCTATATAACGCACCTAGATATGTGGAGGAGTAAAGCTGAGTATGATGGAATTCCACTTGAATATAAGAAAGTGGAAGAATGTGAATCACGAGGCTTTATATCTGGACCACAATGATGGTAGTTTGACGATAGGGGATGACTGTTGACCATGTTCTAAAAACAACATCCATATTTAGTTATCCTTGAATGGAGATAGACAAATTAGGGTCGACCACTGACCACTTTCTAAACATGGGACCTATCGCAAATGTCCTCTGTGGTCCTCTGGGATGCTGGCCCCAGATGGTGGTAAGCCAATGTGGAATGAGACCAGGCTGCAAAGGGAGTTATTTAAGACATGAAAGAGGTTGAGGATCCAAATAATGGGCTCATGAATCTTAGAAATGGTTTAATAGAATGTCCCTATAAAAATTCCACACTTTGGGCACTGCCACAATGCATTTGAGTACGATAATAAGATGAATCATATAGAGGGAGTCACGTCCCCCTCCAAGGACAGGGGTCTTGAGATTTCCCGCTTCCAGATTAATAGTCATACGATGGGACATTAAGGGGGCTTGGTTTAATGAATTGGTAGTAGGGTTGTGATTTAGTCCAACCCAACGTGTAGTTACCCTAGGGAGAACATAGTTTAGGGTCATAGAGCTCGAACCAGGTTGGAAAAAGACATGGGGGGAACATGGCCCGGCTGTTGCAAAACTCAACGTGAATGAGAACACATGAGGTACACGTCACACCATATGTTCCCAAAAGGGTTCGGGCCTAGGGGTCATAAGAGATAGGATAGGATTTTAGATCCGTGGGGCTAGACCCGGAGACAATATGTCTGGGCGTTCCTACGTATCCCATGAGGATGAGAATCAAGTCGTACATAGTTATAGAAAAATTCATGTATTTTAATGTCTTCCAACAATGATGTGGAGTGATCTTAGATTATGGTAGTAAAACTCAGACCAGAGATGGTAGGGAACATGGGAGATACATAGTGAGTTAATTATAAAAATCGACATGAATGAGGACCTGGAGTTGAGATCACTATGTGTTCCTTGGGGAGGTTTTAAGTCGGGCGACTGGAAATGAAAGTTAGGTTGGGCCTGAGACAAATTGAATGGGCGTTCCTACATATCCAGTGAGGATGGGAATGAATCCATACGTATTTCTATGGATGGAATGATAAGATACATGTGTCGGAGATAATATGGTTTTACGAGTCTGGCCCATGAACCAAAATAAGCGGTACTTGATAGATCTTGTTTTTCCTTTAGGATGAATGATTGTTTTTTTTGTAAAGCGTTGGACTTAGGATATAAAGTCTAGGCATCACCACAAGAATCATTTTGTATGTAGGCGTCGTAAAATGGTATGGTGTGAGACGGATAACAAACATGATGTCCCCTTGAGTGAGGATATCACAGTGCTGTTCTGTTTTTCATCATGTGGCTAGGATGATAATTTCACAATTTAGGGTCATGTGAAGAGACAAGCCATGCATTTTAACTTTCTACTGTATGGAAGTAATAGTTTAAAGTCATGTGGGACTAAGAAGCGTATTTTAAATTCATTTGGCTCAGACATATAAAGGAGAGGTGTGGTTCAAGAGGGAATTTGTGGGGAGTGATAAAGAATACCTGACATGAATGAGGACATAATCAACCATCCATCGTGCACAATTCAAAAAAGAAACCTCAGGCCGAGGGTGGCAGAAAAGGATTGAGAATATGGGGCAGAAGATAGAAGGGGCGAGCTCCTTGAAAGGCGAGTACGTGATGCAAAAATTGTAAACTCGATGTGAACGAAGGCCTAAGCCTACACATGCCACATCACGTTGTCCTATAAGAGCAGGGGCCTAGAAGGCATAACAGAATAGCTAAATTAGTGGAACTTGAGTTGGACCCAAACACAAGATGTCTAGAAATTTCTATGTAGCCCATGGGAATGGGAATCAATCCATACATAGTTCTAAAAGAGATCTTAGTTTAAATTCTCAGAGCTCGGACTAAGGAGAGGTGGAAGTAGGCACATACCTCAAACCAATTTCTAAGCCCACATGTATTAAACTCGGTATGGGAAACAAGGGAATAAATGGTTTTTGCAATACCTATAATGCACTCCAAATGGATGTCGGTGCGGACCCCCAAATTATTATTGGTGGATTTGTCCAGCTAACGTACAAATACGCATTGAGGGACTATTCGAGGAGTGTCAAAATTCCATTTTTACATAATGCAATGAAAACTATTGTCAATCAAGTAACCAACATTCAAGGCTTAAATGGGTTTGTGTGACGATGGATGATAATTGTTAACCGTGTTCAAAACACAGCATCCATATCGTGTGGCATAAAATGGGAACAATAACTGAGCATCGAGCACTGAACATATTAACAATACGGGACTTGTATCAATTTTTTGTCTAAAAACCTTGAGGACGCTGGCCTATAATGGTAGTATAACCCTTAGTCCTAGCATCCATGCCATTTTGGGGTCCCTTCGGATATGAAAGATAATAGAATCCCAAATTAAGGGGAACATGAAGCCTAAAAAATGGGTGAAAGCATGTCCAGGTAGAATCTGACACTCTAGGTTCTAGACCAGAGCACTCATGGGGAAATTGGTGAATCACCGAAGAGGGCCGAGGGACCGAACTTAAGGGCTGCTGACTCAAAGAGATGAGAGCAGAGAAAGGTAGTGAGGGTTGCTCAGGAGAGAGAGGTATGTGACGTGGTTGTTATAAACCTGATAACCCAAACCTCACTGAATACCCCTCTTCTAAAAGAACATAGGCTGAGTTCCTAAAATGATATGGTGGTTTCTAAGATATAGGGATGGACTCGAAGACCAGAAAATTGGGCAGTCCTACATATCCCATGAGGATTAGAATCAAGCCATACGTAGTTCTATGGGTTCCATACAGTTAATGTCATGATGGTTGGGACAAATATAAGGGAAGGTATCTCATCGTGGGATGTGTACAACACATTACGTAACCCAACATGAATGATGGAAAAGGCCTGCACCACACTGGATTACCCTAAGTGAGAACATTGGCTAGGGGCCTAAGAAGGCCAAGGGGCCTGAGGCTGGGTCATGGAATGAATGTCACGACCAACATGCAGTTTAACTTATTACAGTGGGGACGAAGGTGATCTTAGTTTAGGGTCATAGAACTCGGACCGTATATGACTATATTAGTTTCATATACGTGGGATAGAGAGGGTGAATCATCCTGCCTATGGAAGACCACAAAGTGGCAACGATGATAGAGGATAACTATTGACCTGATTCGCAACATAGTATCCACCCTCGTGTGTCTATAAGGGGGCGAACAACTGAGCATTGAGAGTTGACCATATTCACAACATGGGAATTGTATCAACTTTTTTCTCTCAATCCTCGAGTGCGTTATCCCGTAACGGTAGGAGAGAACATGGGTCAAGAATCCATGCCATTTAGGGGGACCTTTTGGATATTGAAGGTGATGTAAGCCCAAATGATGGGACTCGAGAAGCATGGTAGGGCATGTGCTTGTGGGATAGAAGATAATTGATGGGAGGGATGTCTTAAAGGGATATGTGTGGTATGGTAGAATATCCTGACATGAATGAGGACATGAGTCCATACCCCACCGCACAATCCTAAGTGAGAACTTGGACTAGAGGAGATGAAGGGGTCGAAGGACCTGAGGCTGAGCATCCCGGCCAACTGTATCCATATGACCTCTCATGCGAGCATTGCATTCATAGCTCCTAATCCCATGTGAGAAATTCTAGGTGAGGGAAACAAGGAGTAAAACTAAGCTCTCCCCATCACATAAGGGTCTGACAGATGGAATTACACTCCCACTCGAAGAATACCATGATTTGGAGAGACTGTGGGGCAGAATGAACCACTACACTCCATATTAAAGACATATTGGGGTGGTGACAACAAAAAAGGATAGTTGTTGACCATATTTGAAAACACAGCATCTATAATCTATGACCTAAAATGGGAACCACAAATGAGCATCGAACACTGACCATATTCGCAATGCGGGATTCGTATCTATTTATTGTGTAAAAACCTTGAGGGAGTTGGACTTAAATAATAGGAGATCCCTTAGGCTATGTATCCTTATCATTCTGGGGCCCTTCAGATGCGAAAGATAATGGGAACTGAAATGATGGGGTGTGTGGAGAATAAGTGCACCCATGCAATTTGAAATAAAGTTAGAAAACATAAGAGATAGAGATCTTCATGGTAGAGGGATACATGGTACGGTCATGATGAACTTGATGTGAATGAGGGAAAAAGCCCTCACCACACCGTGTGTTTCGTCCTAATGGGAGGTCCTGAAATTTGGGGCTGGGCCTATGGATAAAATTTCCAGGTGGACTTATGTATCCCATGAGGATGGTAATCAAGCAACACATAGTTCTGAAAGTGCCATGCAGTTTAGTGTCATGCGATATGGACGTGTGGGGATTAAATGAACAAAGGAGGGAACATGGTGCAATCATCGTAACCTCGACATGGGTGGGGCCAAATAAGATTATATGATGCCATGTGGGATCCTTTAAAATAACTATGCCTGGGAGGGGATATCTAATGTGGAAACTGGGGGATGGACTCAAGACAGAGCATCTGAGTGTTCCTACGTATCTCATTAGGATGGGAATCATGACATGCATAGTTCTTGAGATTTAGTATAATGTCTTTCTAGAAAACACATAGTTTAAGGTCATGTAGGACCGTACAGTTTAAGGTCATTCAGGACCGTAATGTTGTTTAGGATCGTGTGGGACTATCATGCAATTTGGGGTCGTGCAAAACTGTACAGTTTATGTTCATGCAAGACCATATAGTTTAAGTTCATGTAGGACCATTGTGACTCATTAAAAGTGTTTCTTGAGGAAATTATGATTGGTGGGAGGATTTCTATGCTCACCATCCATTGTAACCAGTGAGTATGTGTTGTTGGATAAAACCATGTGAATTATGTAAGGCCCTTCCCATTTGGGTTACAACATGGGTGGTTTCCTTACAGGTGTCATTGGTGCCTCCAGGGCCAACACCAAGTCCCCTTGCAAGAAAGTGCAGATGTAAAATTTCTTGATGAAAGCTCTATCTATCCTTTTCTGATGCATTTCCATATTATTCAGGGCACGAATCTTGTTCTCATCAAGTGCTTCTGACTCAGCTAGATAGATTTCAGCTACTTTATATGGCGCTTGTTGATCATAGATGGTTGTGCACAATGAGGTAAATTGAATCTTCATGGGTAGGATGGCCTCCATTCCATACACCAAGGAATATGAGTTCACCTGGGTGGAATTACGAGTCGTCATCCGATAAGCCCAGAGGGAATTCGGGAGCTTGTCCAACCAAATCTTCCTATTTTTACCAACAATTTTATATAGAATGTTAGAGACGGTCTTGTTGAACGCCTTGATCTGTCCATTTCCATGTGCATGATAATGAGAGGTGTGGTTAGAACGGATTTTTTACATAGCGTACAATTTCATCAGCTCACCTGCTTGTAATTTCATACCGTTATTAGGGAGGATGGTGTGAGGGACTATGAATCGATAAATGATGGTGGAGCTCACAAAGTCAACGATTAAATGGGACTTGACCTCATTGAGCAGAACTACCTCTGCCCACTTGGAGAAGAAATCCATAGCAATCAGGATGAACTTGAACTGGCGATCTGTTGCCTGTGGATATGGCCCCATGACATCGAGTCCCCATACCACAAATGACCAAGAGTATTTAGTGGAGTGGAGAGGATATGTAATCCAATGAATAAAGTTAGCTTGAATTTGGCATGTATAGAATCACTTGGAAAACTCGATGTAGTCATGGATCCTAGAGGGCCAAAATTACCCTAGTCTATGGATCTAGTGGTATAGTTTCAGCCCTATCTGATGAGCCTTGTAGGAACTGTCATGAACCTCTTGCATGACTTAAGAAATCTTGACTAATGGAATGAAATAGAATAGAAACCCATGAAACCATCACTTTTAGAGGATCTAATCATAGCTAGGGTTGTCCTAGAGGGTAAATTGCAATGTGGGGCATCAGATTCGCTCACGCTCATCCCGATCATCAGTGAGGTAACTATTTTGGGGACACTTGACAAATGGATCTCTTCATTCAAGAGTCACATCAATCATTGATTCCAGGGGACCTGGGGGTTCTGACATGGAGCCTCCAATGGTAAGGTGGATCACCTGCAGACCATCATCATCATCTAGGGTGGCAGGAGAAATGACTCTCTGATGTACCACGTGGATAATAAGATCAACCTTCTCAGTCTCCATGAGTGATGTTTCCAGGCCATCCAGGGCATCTACTCGACCATTCTGAGATCGGGAGACATGAATAACTTCTGGAATAGATGTGAACTGGGCCATTAGTTGAAGAGTGTGTTCCAAAAATGGTACCAACTCTGGTTTTCTGACGACGTAGTCACCGTTGATCTTCTTGATGACTAGTTAAGAGTCCCATTTCACATGAGAATGGGGTATATCAATCTCAAGGACCATCTCGACGCTAGTGATGACAGCCTAATACTATGCCTCATTGTTGGTGTAGCTTTATGACAATAGGAATGAGTATGGCAGGATGGCTCATGTCGGGGTAATGAAGATGATACCCAGGAATACTCTGTTGAGCCTGGGGTCATTGAGCCTTCTGCTTGTGGGGCTGCGAGAAGCACTATCTAAGTTCATTTTCCAACATGATATGGCTTGGTTCACCGAGAGAATCACTTCATCGAGAAAATTGAGGTCCAGGGAATAGTCCGCATGAGCTATATGGGAAGCTTGGAAGTCTTCCAATGCTTTCCCTTTGGTATCCTTCTGAGGGACGAACTTAATGTCGAACTGATGGAGGATTACTGCCCACCAAGCTAGTTAGCCAGTCATCATGGGGGTGGTTCATGATGTAATTCAAGGGATCTACCCGGGACACCAGCTATACCTCATGATTCTACAAGTAATGTCGCAACATTTTTACAACGAATAAAAGTGTAAGGTATCTCTTCTTGATAGGGGAGTATCTGGTCTCTATATAGAGGACCATGTGTCGGAGGTATTATAGGATGTTATTTGTTCCCTCGTTGTTCTTCTGTGCGAGAAGGGAACTGAGAGATCACACTAGGGCGGTCACATAAAGGGCCAGCAGCTTTCCGGAGAGGGGTGACATTAAGACTAGAGGTTGGAGCGGATACTGGTTGATCTCATTGAAAGTAGTCTGACACTCTTCATCCCACTCAAACACGATACATTTCTTCATGATCCAAGAAAATGGATTACACTTTCTCGCAAAATTCGCGATGAATCAGCATATATGGGCTAAGTGGCCTTAGAGGCCTCAACGTTCCTGAATATTGCTTGGAGGAAACATTTGGTTAATGGCCTTTATATTCTCTAGGTCAATCTCAATGCCCTTGTATCTGAAAACGAATCCAAGAAACGTTCCAGAGGTGACACCGAAGGCACACTTCAATGGGTTCATCTTAAAGTGATTAGAACGGCGGAAGCTGAAAACTTTCTCAAGGTCTTTGAGATGATCCTAAAGTTGGTGAGTATTGACCACCAGATCATCCATATATAATTCCACCAATGTTCAGAGGATCACCATTAATATGTGATCTATGGCCCGCTGGTAGGTGGCACCTTTATTCTTTAAACCGAAGGGCATGAATCAGTAACATAAAGTACCTTGTGGTGCCCTAAAGGCTGTGAAATCATCATCCTCGGGGTCCATTCATATTTGGTTATACCTGGAGTACCAATCCATGATAGAGAGGGATTGTAACCCAGCTGCATCATTAATCAACAATTTCATCACAAGATGTGGAAAATCATCCTTCGAACAGTGACGGTTGAGATCCAGGAAGTCAATGTAGACCCTAATCTATCTAGTGTTCTTCCTTACTGGCACAATATTGGCCATCCATTTGGGGTATTGGACCTCCTTAATAAAATTTTCTCTAATTATATTGTCAACATTGGCCTCAACCATTACACTGTGGGAAGGGTACATCTTCCTGGGAGGCTTATTGAACTCGTGATGAAATGTTAGGAGACCGATGCGATGGACTGCTAATTGGAGATCTAGTCCCATAATCTCATCATAACTCTAGTATAATACATCATGTTGTTGTTTTAGGAAGTCTATGTACTTTTATTTCTCCTCGAGGGGCATGGAGACACTGATCAATGTGGGTTTTGGGTCTACCTTGTACCGAGGTTCACCTGTACCAACTCGGCTGCCATAGTGGAGAAGCCTTCCTCAACGGCGTGGGGAGCATCCTCTAAATCATCTTCTTCAATTTTGGAAGGGGAATCCTCAGTGGGAGGATTCACTTCTGAGTCAGCAGCTCTCGATTGGAGGCTAGTACCAGCTTGAATGGTAGTGGACACAGCTTCTAGGAACTCCTGTGATGTTGCGACCGTAGCGATGAAGGTTGTTGATCTAATCTTGTCTAGATTTTGGCCCATGGGGTGACGATTGATGATATTAGATAAATAGTTCCGCATCAGCTTGATCCAGTTAATTCCTTCCCATCGGAACAAGCAAGTATGATGTATTGAAATTTCCATAGGGCGGAAATCTCAATAACTTATTGGATTATGAGGTTCTGAGATCACCTGAGCCTGATTTGTATAGGAGTACGAGTTGATTTTCTGGCATTTCTTAGACGTGGTAATGTATTACCCCTTGTCTAGAAAAAAGGAAGAATTGTCCCATTTCTGGGGCCACGACATCCAATTGGTGGATTGGAAAGATGTAGGCATCATCTAGATCTGTCAATGGGTTAGTCGTAGTTGTGGCATACTCAGCCTCGTTAGCTTGAATCTGCTTGTCTTTGCTCATGTAGTAGCCAACGTCCAGATAGCGGTATTTACAAGAGGCAAAGAGAGACATGTCACCTTGAAGTACACCCACATGACCATTAAGGGAGTACTTGAGGAATTAGTTATATGATGAAGTAACTAATACATGTGGGTAGAGGCATGGCCTTCCCATCAACGCATTGTTGGCAGTGTCATGGGAGCCAACCACAAGTCAGTGCTTGCGAGTAAGCCATCGAACTAGGTCATCAAACAGAAATTTTCCGATGGGGGACTACTCCATCCTATCATAACCTTGGATTCTTGGGTCAGAGGGACTTAGATCATCTTCAGAATATCCTTGTTTTTGTGGTTTCCAAGTCAATATTAAGTTAATTCCATATCTCATGTCGAAAATACAGCGACGAACCTCCATGCCATTGAAATGGCCAGTGATGTACAATGGGTGAATGTGTCCCTTTATGGGAGAGCCTTCATCTCCTCAACATAATGAGATAATGGCCTGGAATTCAGCATTCTCAACCACCTCATCATGAATTCCTTCTGTGGAAGCTACTTCTCTCTCAAACTGGAGGGAGATTCCAAAAGCCTCTGTGTGGCCCTCACGCATATCTGACGATAGGCGAATGGCCTCAAGGATGTAGAGCCTTGCTGGAATACTATAAGGATTCTTAATAACATTATACTTCCATGCCAGCTGTGAACTTCTTCTTACAGAAGGTTACTCTATGACAGGAGGTGTGGTGGCTCCCACAGACTGGACCGGTGGTTGACTGGTACTAGGGATATACTGCTCCCCATTATTTGAAGCCTAGATAGTGATACCAGATGAGGGCCAGATGACTAATACCAGCCTATAGAAAAGCATGTCTGGTCACGACATAGTTGAGGTGGACCAGCCTGACCCAACAACACGAACTACGGTGAAGGCAGGACTGATGCCACCATATGAAAAGGTCGTGTATGATGATATCATCACTGAGCCAACTTCTTAGTTTCAGTAGCATGCCGAGCCTATCTGGAAGTTCTGACAGAGTATCTCCTACATCCCATATATCCATGGATCCATTGACACTGAAGATGGATAGGGACATTTGGAGGATCTGTCTGGAACTCCTCATCGTCAGGAATCATGTAGGGATTTACCAGCTCTAAGGTATTAAGCGAGGTGTACCCTTGATAGTCACTTGAAGATTCATCCACTACTGAAAGTATTCTAGGAGGAATCTTTATCTATGGGGTAATTAATTCACTGAGAGTATGGGACAATGATGGCATTAGCGGGGGACATTGCTTTCCCTTGAGTCGCCATTGTTTGGTCTTCTTGGAAGAGGACGACTGAGACAACGATACAGAAGTAGCATCTGCGAATTCTGATGTCTCTGGACAATTCAAGCATGCAGAGATGATACCTTGGGCATGGGCGACTATTTTACGAGCCATCTAGTCATCATACTTCTGGGACCTATGATTAGGATCCTAATGTCACTTTCCCTCATTGTCACTGCTGCTATCTGGCCTCACGAAAATGCGTGCCACATGTGCCAGAGCTGGACCTAAACGGGCTATGTTGATATCTACCTGGTCATGAATCCATTCTTTTAACACATATCACTTCTTGATAGTGTTCCCTAGGATCTCGTGATATGGGCAGTAATTATGGTGATCAATGTGTTTTGCCTCTTCTGGCCTTCTACACTCAGGAAAACGTAGAATCCCCTGCTCCAAAGTACTGTGAAAGTAACAAGGGACCTGTGCCTCATTGAAAAAGTAGGTCCATATTCTCTTATACAAAAAATGGGGATCTTGGGACCCGAAAATTATGGGGGTTGGAGGAGCTTGTCAAGTATGTGAAGCTTGGTTATATCGCCTAGGCGGTGATGGCGCATTGCGTGGGGGCACCATTCGATTCTGAGGTGGGCGTTGTTGGGCTGGTGGATACACTTGAGTTGGACAACCTCTATGAGGCAATGGAGGAGGCTCCATGGAAAACAAGTCTAATCACATGGGGGCCTCTATTTGGGCCACTACGGTGGGCTTGGCCGTGACGGCCCTTCTCATAGGAATTGCGTGGGGCAACGAACACACCTTATTAGCTTTATGTAAGGCTTCTTCTAGGTGTTGGGACTTATTAGAGAAGTCACAAAATCCCCCAGGATAGTTCAGAATGATCAGATAGGGGACCAGTTCTGTCTTGACATTACCTACGCACATCGTCAGCAATTTCGCATATGTCAGCGGCATGTCAAGGGAATATGTGAGTCCTTTCCACTGAGCCACAAATTCGGCATCGCACTCATCAGGACTCTACTTTCACTTGAAGAGGTCCACAATACTAGTCTTCCAAGTAGTGGAAGTGAAATGGTAGAGAAATTGTCTACGGAGGTCTTTTCGGCCGACTACTAATCCGATGGGGAGCTGGTTGTACCATAAAAACATAGGCCCTTCCAATGTCTATACAAAAAATCAGAGTTTAGCGGCCTCCTACTGCGCAGGAGGTCCCAACATGCTGCCACACCTTGAGATAAAGTGGGAAGGGTGCTGTGGTGGGCCCCATGTCCCGTTGAATGGGGAAAAGTGGGATTTCCGAAACCTGGGGGTGCTAGCATATCATCCACTCACACTGGATAAGGATCTCCATCAGGTGGGAGTGCCACCTATCGAATTTCTAATGCCTCAAGATGGGCATTGAGTGTAAACACTGGATCATCTGGGTGGGGGTTCTTGTCTTGATGGGGATCCCTGACTACTAGTGTGTTGGTGGGTTCTGCAACATGATAAGGCATCCCAATGGCTCGTGGAGTGGCTGGTGGAATAATATGTGGAGATGAAGGGGGAATAGGAGATGGGTCCCAAGGATTTTCACACCATTTAGGAGGATTGGGCGTGACATATCGCTCCCTATTACCATAAGTTCCAGCCTCAACCCTATCTGCATGGGCAGGATGGTCAGGATCACCAGGAGGCAGTTCACCGAGGGGATGTTGTGCCTGCCCCTGTTGCGCCGGTCTAGGATCACCATATTCCATTAGTCACTCTACAATGAATTTAGCAAGGAGGTATTTGACTATATGTTTTTTCTCTGTGAGATACTGGAATAATGTGGATTTTTTAGGTTCGTCCTCCGCCTTCTGCACTAAGCCAGACGGGTCATGGTGTTTGGTGGCTCTGAGGTGTTCCTTTCCCTTGTTGGAGTGATGACTGAGGACTGTTGCCTCATTGCCCACAGGAAGACCTAGTAGATTTTTTTTGGATGATTAATCTTTCCTCATGGATCCAGGAATTGTGAAACTCTCTCAAAGGGTTGGTCCAATCACAAAAGCTCTAGATTGTTATTTCCCTCTAGCAGATCATCCATGTTTACTGTGACACTTTTTGGAGGAATATCCTCTATGTCAATTGTAAAATAAGGTTACTGCCAGATAGGGCTGAATTGGAGGGCATCATACAACCCCTATCCATGGATCAATACGTTGGGAGAAGCCTCTTTTATAATCCTACGCAGTACCTTGAATTTCTGAATGCACTGTTGCTGGAGGGCCCTACGGCAACCTGGGGACTCAGGTTTCTGGGCCATGGGGAGTGCGGCTAAATCAAATAGAGGACATTTTTTCATTTTCCTGGAAATGTGCATGGATCATAGGGTCAACCACTCATTGATTATGAAAATGGAAATGACTTTCCCAGAGGGTCTGGTGGAAACACTCGACATTCTTTTTGGTGAGGGATTTAGACGCACAGAAATCCGGTGCTGCCACCAGCCAAAACATCATAGGGAAGTGGTCTTCTGAGAGGATATCCCACAAGATCATGGGCTTGGATGTAGTTTATGGGCCCTCATTTCCCTACACATCAGCTGAAGGCGCCTACGGAATGGCTATCGGTACTTAAGTGGACTGTTGGGACGGTGGTATGGTCGATGGAGAATACGGCGAGTGAGCTGGAAATTTTCTATATCTAGGGCTATCATCCCAAGAGTGTAGTGACATAGCCAAAAAGTGACGGTAAGATGTAAAGAAGACTGCAGTTTCCAATGTGGGGACTACGCTATTGGCGGGGGACCACGCTGCTGCTCGTCCACCATTGGTCCCCAGAACAGCTCATCGTGATCTCTAGTTGAGGTAGAGAGTTCTTCTGGTGATGATGGTGGTGATTACACGACCATAACCTGCAGAGTAGAAAAAATTACACCTTCATGGATATTCCTGTGGATGGAGGTGGGAATCTGATTGACGGCGCATTCTGGGAGTATTAGGCTGATGCGCCTTGTTTTTGCCTCGACCCTCGACATAGAGGATATAGACGATTATTCCATCACTGAGTTGTATTCCTCTTTCGAATCTAAGAAGAAAACTAGTTTGATCTTAGTATGAATCTTATATTTGTTCTTTTTATTTTGTAAACGACCCGCCCTCCTTCCTCGGGATGATTCTCTAGGACTGGAAGGATTTTTGGTAGGAGGAGGACCTTCGATCGTACTGATACTTGATAGGATAGGACTTCCCCCGGATTAAGATGGGGAGCGAGGGGAATCAGGTCAGATATTGAAGGGGACATGGGGATGACATCTATCGGAAGTGATGGGGTGGGCAGGACCTCTTCTCAAGCTGATTGGAGCATGGGTCGGACCTCCATGATTGTTTCCCCTGGCGACATCAGCGTGAGGAAGGTCCTCATACTGGTCGTGCCGAACCCGGGTAGAACCTCCATGTTGCGTGCTGGTGAAGTGAAGGTGGCCTTCACCCCTCTGGTTTTTGAGGAGATGAGGACCTTCACTGGCAGCTGTCAGAACATGAGGACATCCCCCATGTTGGAAATTGTCCGGATGCGCAACGTCCCCACACTAGCAGTCTGTGGAAGAAGGGATGACTCTATACCTGATGTAATGAGAATGAAAGATGATTTTGTACTAACTATCACCATCATGGGGATTTCCCTCATTCAGGTTCTGGATACCATGAGGTGGACGTCCATGATGATCTTGGAAGTGGGGAAAACCCACGTTCTCCATGGTGGTGGTACGGGGAGGGCCTCTATATTGGCAGCGGCCACTACTTGCACTGGCGGCCGAGAGAGTCGACTGAGCCTACCCGTGGGGAAGTTGGGGCCTTGATCCAGGCCGAGTTTACTAGTTCCCCTACTCATCATACACAAGGGGTTAGTGATATACATCAGTTGAGGCTCGATCCACAGTAGTGGCTGACGTTGACTTCCTTTGTGGGGTGTCCTCCCTGGCCTGTGCCCAACGCTTGGGTCGGGTCAACTGGACTATTTCCAACAGTGCAAGAAAATGGATTACCTACTCCTAAAATTGTGGGACCAGATGGAGTTGATGGAGTGACCTAGTGGGTGCCTTCCTTGGGGGACCCTGAAACAGGATCCCGACCAGGCTGGCCCAAACATCTCCTACCTTGTCAGCGTTGGGGAGAGAGTCATTGAGGAATTCTTGGGAGAGGCTCCCAAAATGATTGTAACTTGGAGTGGGGAGCATTGGATCTATGAGCGGCCCTTGGGGGAAGTAGTGGTGATGAGGCGCATACACCTCTAGATCCTGTCGGGATATATTCTGAGTTGGGATAATCCTCTCCTCGTACCAGCATATGAGTTGTCAATCACTCTCCATTGAATGAAATCAGATGGGGAGATGGGGCATGGGCACCCAACATTTGTATGCATGGTGATCATCGCCAAAGTGGTGGAGCCGCACTGGACAGCCATGTTGGGGTTTCCCCTACCCCTGCGTCGATGGAAAAGCCATGATCGAATTCCTACAGCAGCTTGGTTCCTAAAATCAGGGAGATTAACCCATTAGTGCATAAAGAAAAGGAATCGACGACTTGTTATCGAATGAAATTCCATTTTCCATGGCTAGAAATATGGATCCACACTGACAACGTCACAGATTGAGATGTACAATGTTTTGACTGACCCAACTTTTGGTGAGTTCCATGCTAGGCCCACTAGTTTCATGGTGGAACCAGGTGCTAGATATCTGGATCCGGTGACACGATAATCCCCAAATGTCTTGGATGCTACTAATCTCCATATTGAGGTGAATATATTCACGTCGGGTTCACCATTTCGGTTTTCGACGCTTTTTTCAGGGTCTGCACATCCATCTGTTCAAGGATGATGATGATGTTTGTTACCCATTATTCCCACATTACAAAGGTGGGTGGCATTTTTTCCTTCTTTAGGTACATTTTCCCTTTGATCTAAATGGGTTGATGGGATGTCGGTTACTCCTTCAATGGATTCCTCTTAGGAACTCATTTCCGAGGCCGGTTCTCCCATATTGACTTAAGATGTTGTTCATGAAACTATTTCCAGTTCCATATCTTCATGGACACCAGTTAATTACACTGCTTATATAGGTTTATTCCAAGGGGTATGGTCATCGAAACAACCTTCGATCGGGGGAGTAGTCATGTTGGAGATCATTGGCATGTCTCGACGCAGTAACACTAGCACGTCTGGGTTTCTTCCCCTTTTTATAGTGATTTTGAAGGGCGCAGAATCCTGATGCATTCCATGTCAAATGAGAGGAATTATATTTCAAAGGCATGTATCTAGTGTTTTCCTCAGCTTCCCATGTTTAAAACGGGGTATACCGCATGTTTAACATCTGGCAGAGATGAATAGGACTGATCAGAACACTGACTATAGTGGATCAAATAGGTGTGACACCCAGGGGAAACACTGATGCAAGTTGGTTAATTGGAATGATCTCACTGGGATGTGGCAGCCCAGAAAAAAATCAGGATGGATGATGGATTCTTAAATTAAGTGGATGGAGAATGAGGTGGAGTTGACTGGAGGACTATGGTGATGTTGGGATTGAGGCTCGAAAAGACCTCATACATATCTTCATGACAGGGAATCAAATTCTGCATAGTTTGTGAAGCGATGGGACACCTAAGGAGGAAACCTGTATGTATGGGACCTGAAGGAAGTGGATCCTCCATGTTGGTGAATGAAATTGGGGTGTGTGCGAGGAACAATGACCCGATGACATGCTTGGGGTAACACGCAATTAGTGGCCCAAGAGTTGGTTTGATGCCTAAGGGGCAGACCAGAAAAGTGTGTCCCAATTGAGTAGACTAGAATGGATTACTGCAGGATGGGGTCACAACAACTTATTGCAGGATGGGGTTGCAACGGCTTACCGCTAGATGTGGTCCCAATGGCTTACTGTGGGATGGGGTCACAACGGCTTACCTCTGGATGGGGTCACAATGGCTTACATATTGATGAGGATCACAACGGATTATCATGGGAGGGGGATCACAATGACTTACCACTGGATGTGGTCATAACGGATTACCGTGGGATAGGGTCCCAACAGATTACAGCTGGATTCGGTCACAACAGCTTACCATTGGAGGGGCTCACAACGACTTACCACTGGATGGGGATCACAATGGATTAACACTGGATGAGGATAACAACTGGTTACCGTTATATGGGTATCACAATGGTTTACTGCTGGATGGGGATCACAATGGATTACCACGGGACATGATTAAACCTCATGGAGGCTACCTATATACCCTATATTGGAGACAAGGATCAAAGGCCACATATTTTGGGATGGTGGATGCAGTTTAATGTCGTACTGGATGAAAAGATGGCATACAGTTTAAAGTCATGCGGGACAAAGGTGGTTTTACATGAATGGGGGGTCGGAACCAGTGGTTGTTGGGCTTGAACCTTAGAGAGGCTTCCTATGTACATTGCCTTGGCACGGACAAAGTGCATGTAGTTCCAGAGGAGTGGGAACTAACATGAAGATTGTCAGGAATATTGGGTGTTCGGCTTGAACCTTAGAGAGGCTTCCTACGTACCTTGCCTTAGAGAGGATCAAATTCCTTGTAGTTCGTGATGGAGGTTGTGGGGCTTACAATCTAGGCTTCTCGGAGAGGATGTCATGGTCGATGCTAACTCTATTCCAACATGAGTCATGCTTGGTGTGAGAAACAAGAGGCAATAATGGCCTGACGATCATGTCATGAAAGGTGCGTCTATGGGAAGTGGAGTGGGTCTTACACATGGTTAGAAGCCCATAGAGGAAATAAGGTCTTACACGTGGTTAACAGCCCGAGGTGATGGAGATTGGGTCTTACTCTAGGATAGAGGCTCAGGTGGCGACAAATTCCATATGGAGAGGGATGGGACATTGAAGGTCATGATGCCCATCTCTCCTCTGGTGTTTGGCAAGGAAGAATATAGGAGGAGTAGGTGTGCTGCCTCCTACAAGAAAAGCTAGGGGCTTACAACAAGGTGGTTGCCCTATCCCCGCAGACCAATTCCACTCCAATAAAGATGATCTCATTCCGTGTGAGGAATTATTTCACTCCCATAGAGACAAGTGGTCATAGATAATGTACAATATGTGGCACATAACATATGATGCATGGGGAGAGGCCATAGTTTAACGCCATGTGTTGGGGATAATGGCACTAGGTACTTTAACGTCCTGCAACTCAGATGAGGCAGGTTCGCTCTGCACCCTTAGGACTTACATAACTGATACGTGCCCGCCCTTGAGGGAAGGAAGACATAGCTAATTCCCTAGTGATGGAATGTTATGGAGTGGTCCATTAGGGGTCCACATTATCATGGCTATGCGAAGAAGCAATAGCCGTTAGCATGCCTATGCGAAGAACCGTGAGGGGAAGCAACGCAACAGAAAGCACCACCCAAGGGATGTTGAAGTTACTTTGTGCGAGCCTAGAGGTCCATACGAGGGAAGAGTGCGTGTTGTAGATATTTTTGGCATAAGAGGTTTTCAAAGATGATGTTCAGAAGATGGACATTGAACATGTGTGAAAAAGTATGCATAATAAGGGATGCCCGCACGCAAATGGAGTAGCTACGCGGAAAAGGCTGGGGTGAGTGGTATTAGTGGTTTGCATGCAATTGTGGAGGTTTGCACGCAATTCACATGTAATTTGAATAGTTTCATGGAATATACCCATTGTGTGAGAAATTTCAGAGGTTTTTTCACAATGGGGAGTCAAGGTTTTTCCCCCAAATTGAAGGGATTGCGCGTAAGGTTGGGCGCGGAAGTCCAAATAGTTACGTGCAACAACTGGTTGAAGTTTTTCACACAAGGGGAATGTATTGTGTACAAGGGTCGTAACTTAATGCGATTTGGATGAGGGTTATAACCGAGTGGTCCTGCATGAAGGAGGACCTCGGTGAGACCTGTCAAAAAAATCCCTTACCAGAAATCCTTCACTTTTTCTCAGGAGAGGGGAATTTTGTGCAGAGGAGATGGTTAAAACTCTCCACCCATCAGAAGTTGAAGGGGGGGGGCTTCTATTTATAGGATCTTGGGGCTGTCAGGTCCTCACGGAGGATGGCCCGTGCAAAAGATTGTGGACCCGGGTTGGGGGTGCACATGATTCATCGCCCGGGGTAGGGGCGCATAATTTTTCGCGTCCGGCATCGACAGTGCCTAATTTCCCACTCCTACATGGAAAACTCCCATAAATCTCATAGTTTATCATGAGCAAGAGAAGTGTTTCATGAATGCCTTGGATTTTTTCAGGCAGCCCTTCTGGTCCTCTCAGAATTGATCACTACGTCGAACTCTTTCTTCGCTTTATCTGCAAAATAACCTCCTTAGTCCTTGAACATTTTTTAGTTTCTACAATTCCATAGCCTCTACACTTGATGGGGAATTTAGGAAATTACGTCCCATTATTTCCAAGCATCCCTCACTTGTGAAAATAAAAAAAAACTATTAGTTGATGTTACCAGGATTCTGCTACTAATTTGTATTGTCTCATTGTTTTGCTTCTGACTACTAATCGAACCACTGATCTATCTCAGTTTTAAACTACCCAATATTACACCATATACTTCCCATGGGTTCCACTATGGTATAAAGGCCTGGTTCACTATATCAGATATTGTAGTCAACCAAAAAACATTCACCTAAAAATGAATAAGTTTCCTCATCAAATCCTTAAATCCTATCACGATGTCTAGATACTCATTACTATATATGGGTGAGAAATGATGATTCTATGTAAAATTCAATTAATATTACATTACTGTCATAGAATTCTAAATTAGGATGATGAAATACCTAGAATAATCATTACTCATGGTCTTAAGAAGAAATCATTCAATGATGTTTTATTAGAAACTACTTCATGTTACTTCTCGATATCAACCTACCTAGTTCAGAATGTCCCACCAAGATTTTGTGGATCCTCAAATCATATAAGTAGTGATTTTTCCTCTCCTACAGGGATGTGTCTATAGTTGTTAAAATATATACATAACCTTATTAAGACAATGTTCTACATGATGTTGTCCTCCATCCCTAGAAAATCTTGGCGGATGGTACTGTTGAATCTCTTGAGTCTACTCTCACATATATTTGGCATAGTAAGGGGACATGTAATTTCTACATCATCCCTAGAAAATCACTTCATAACTATGCATCGTTGCCTATTTCAAGAATTAGATAACATTACTCAAGTGGTACTTCTAGAGGCATAACTAGATTCATATGTTCCAAACCTCTAGAATATGGTCTTCACTAACTTTCTGACGATGTTGTGGTAGAATATCTCAAAATAGGAATAAACATTTCTCGGAACAGTTTCAATTGTGATTACATCATAGATACATGAATTGGATATGTACAAGCCTTCTTGGTAATTAGTATCACCCCTCTCCCAGCTCAATGATTCAGGGTTGTGTGGTAAAATAATTATGTATAAAATCAATGATATTACCCTCTTCCAAAACTAAGGTTGGGTCTCAGACAAAATCTATGTTTTTCTATTTAAATTTCATTTAAATTTTATATTTTTATTAAATTTATCTTTTAATGGATGAACAAAATGGTTCACTAATTAATATGCATAAGGGATCATAAAACTTATGAATAAAAGTATTTCGTCCACTAAATCCATACCATAACATGTTCCAATGCACATGACTAATTTCCCATGACTCTCTCTGCCATTGTTGACATCATAAGATTTCTTCTATATCCTGAGTAGGAAAAAAAATTTAGGTTATGGTTTGAACTCTACGAAGAAACTATGTTTTCTCCTTACCATACATAATGCTTTAGTTAATTTAACATTTATATCCTAGAAGGAACATATAATAATGACATGAAGTATAGAAATACATCCTCTATCGGATGGAATATTACATTTTATTTGAATTCAAAAAGGTTACTAAAATGAAGCATGTTATGGAATGGCCTCATCTCATTCGGTCACGATAAAATAAAATCTTTTATAATTCCAATAATAACTTCACAATTCATGTGCATCACCCAATGATAGAATCAAATAATATATAACAAGAATAATACAAAAATTTGGAATTTTCATTTAGGAAATTTCTATATATCAGTATGCGGGTTAGTTACTTATTGAAACAGCTCATTTTCAAATCCAATCATTATTCATAATCTCTTAGATATTGTATCAATACCGATAATAAATAAAATAACGATCCTTTGACACCACATTATGACGTCCCAACAATGGTTCCCCTTAGAAGTGCGCTGAACGGGTGGGCCAGATGGCCTTAAACTCTACTCCTCGTATGTCTAATGCTGTTGACTTGCAGCAAAGGCTTATGTTGTATCTGTGGGGAGAATATTCCATCTTTTAATTAATTTTGATTGGTATAATCAATAGATAAGTAAATTGAATAATATTATCAACAATGGAATGGGAAATATAATCTCATATAAAAATCCAAGAATCAAATAATAATAAAACATAGAAATTTAAATCATATAAAAATGATGATGTTGTCATGTAACTAAAAAACAAGAGAATCATTTACATGTGGTAGAAGGTAGTGAATATTTTACATGATATACAAAAGGTATAAAAAGTCAAAAAATTTATCTCAGTACTCTGAACTCCATCACAATCATCTACAACCAGGATACCATCATAAGTAATGCAATATGTCACTCATTCATCGGTTGACATTTCCCATTATCTACACATTCAAAAATATAGTCTTCCCATGAACCATCAGTGGTCTGAATAGGGTGTGATAGAAACCCTGTAAGCCACCACAAATGAAATCTAAAAATATCTTGTTAGTTTATGTTAAATGGATGTGTGAAGCTATAATAATAAAAATCAATATTATAAACAATAAACAGGTCTGCTCTAGTTTATAATGGAAAACTAAGTTGAAAATACCTACTTTGTCCCATGAGAGAATCTCTATGAATAATTATCTAGGGATGTAATCCCCGGTATCACACGTATAGTGGAATCCATGCCCAGTTTCATTGTTTCATAAGAGATTCCATGCCTTGTATCAAAGAATAGGGTTTCAATGTCCAAAATCAAATAATAGGGATTCCATTCGAAGTATCACATATATGTATGACATTCCCTGTATCATATCATAGGGTCACCATGGATAGTATCATATCAAAAGGATTTCATGCCTTGTACCATATAAATATGTGACACCCTTCCCAATATAATAGTATATGTTTTTATTCCATGTATCAAATTTATATGGAAACCATTCCTATGTCATATATATATATATATGTAATTCTTGTAGCATATATATAAAGGGTAATCATGCCCATGTATCAAATATATGAAGGGTTATAATTCCAATGTAATGCATAGTAGAAGGGACACCATGACCATATATAGAAATATATAACATAAAAAAGGTTCATCATTCCCTTTTACCATAATTGAAAAGTGTTTCCATGCCTATTATAATTTATAATTAATTAATAGACAAATAGTATTTTCAACTATTAACGTTTCATTCTGACCTGGGAATAACAATTATTCAATTTAATTAGGCGATGAGGTCACACTACTCACCTCAAGTAATTAAATTTTAACATAATTCTTTCACTTTTTATTCATGGAAAACCTATTTCATATATGATTTGGAAATTTAAAAAATTAATAATATTAATTAAATATCCATTAGACCACTAAGAGGGTGGGAATGGATGAAGGAAACTATCCCAACCTAACTAATGGATGACTACAACACTTTTATCGAATATATTTAATTCTAAATTCTTTAAATTTAATTTGATGAAATGAATGGATAATTCATCATGGGTTGAAATGGAACGCATTATATAACATAAAGTTAAAAGGGGTGAATACTATAATACATTCATCAAACTTGTAGTACTCTCTTCATCCAATATTGACCCTTTATTTGGAATAAATAAATAGAAAATAGAAGAGAATATCAACACCTTAAAAATAGGGCATATGATGCTGCATCAAAATTGAATATTTGAGGGAATGAAAAATGATGGTCTTAGGAAATGTATTAGAGGGCATACCAATGGCTATCCAAAAGACAATTGTGGATCAAATTAGGTATTTGATTATGTAATTGCATTAAAAAAGAGTATGAGGAAATTTTGGGACTCAATGGGAAGTAAACCCCATGAATGCTGGAAATAGTATAAATAAGAATTATGGTTTAATTAAAAGAGTTTTATGGAAATATATTAAATGTAAACAAAATATAGGATTCAAATTTTTTTTATGCACTGTTAGCAAATTTTTTTTGCAAAATGTGATCCTTTAACTACATAAAAAGGAAACCTAACATGGTTTGGCTACACGATCTGAGGACACTTTTAATGAACATGATGTGTAGCCCTTATACACACTAAAGAAATTTGCTTAGCTATGCACTTGAGGTGTAACGGTTTCCTCAAACCATCTAACTGTCATCACTACAATGTCATGCCTTGCACGATTAGGGTAACCCTATTGACTATCCCTTAAATTTTCCTCTAATGGTGTGACCTATATGTTTTTCCATGAAGTGGGTCTCCAAGCTCTAAAATTTCCACATAAACCCCTTATTCTCCCATAATCTCAAAGGTTACACACATTAATTCTATGGTTATCTATTAAAATGAAAAGGAAAGGTTACTCATCTCAAATAAAATCTTGGTGTTTACATTATTCAAATTAATAAATGGTCAAAAATACATTTACATAGATTGATAATACAATAATTATTCCTCAAAAGTCTCATAAAATTGTCCTCATATGTACCAACAGATTCATCTTCCATTTACTCAATCATCATAAATTCCTTCATTGTTTTGGTATAATGGATACGATTAATTAATTTATTGAATAATATTCTCTTAAAGTCAGCATACTCCATGGATTCAATTGCATAATTTTACCTTGTATTCTTGATAACACCATACCATTGATCCACTTATCCTTCCAAATTATAGTTTATCTGTTTTAATTTTTCATCTTCTAAACACTAGAGATTATAATGTCTCATTTATATGGTATTGATCCATGTATCAGAAACTAGTGGAATAGTAGAACTAATTAAAGGTGGTGGACACTTACCTATGATGGAATTAATATAATAGTGGTTCCCCCTTTTAACTTTTTGAATTATAACTGGTATTATAGGTTGAAAAAAATTGAACTAAGAAATGATTTTTTTTTCAATCTGGACCTCTTTAAATTTGGTTGATCGAAAGTAAAATACTAATATTTTATATTTCATTTAATATTAGAAAAATTAATTTTTTTTTCTAATTACTGAAAACTAAAAAACATAAAGTTATAATGAATTATTATATTGGGAAGCTAGAAAATTAAAAAAAATTATAGTTTAACACCTCAAGATTTTGTAGAATGGTTCTATAAAAAAATATTCAATATATTTTATTTAATGAAGCCCCATAAAATTAAAATAATGCTATATTAAATAGTATATAAGACACGAAAAACAAATCTTAATTGAACCATGATAAACCATTAAAATGAATATATTTTAAAATTACTATTATAACCTTATTATTAAATTGGATGGTTTCAGAATGAATAACCATATCTTGAAATATATATAATAGAACTACACAATAAGAAAATTTCTATGAAATTAGAATTTTTCTAAAAATTAATTTTGATCTTGTTTTACATATATATTTAAAAATTATTTTCTTCCATTTAAATACATTTAATTTGGTTAAATAGATTGATAATTGTTAATTGGGAGGGTGAAATTTAGTTAATATTTCATCTTTATTTTTAGGCAATATGAATTGTTACTGTAGTAAAATTTATATCCATAATAAAAGGTAAAATGGGTTAATAACATTTAAAAAATGATAAAGTAATAATATTTAATATTAATTTTTATTATATTAATATATTCTGACCATTATCACCATAGACTCAATATTGACTTTTCTAAAAAAAAAATTCCCATGGAAATGAATGTTATACATGTTAAAAGAAATTTATTTTACAAATATTCATTTTCCTAGGTTTAAATAACTATTATTTGTCCACATAAGAGAAAAAGTAATATTTTAATTGAAATTAATGTATATCTTTAGATATATTATATTAATTTAATTATTTATAATTATTTATAATTTTTAGAAATAATGTAATCACCTTAAATTCTTAGGCAATCATGATACATTATTTATTAAATTAAAACTAAATGATATTAATAATATTAAACATAATAAAATTTGAATGATTTAATGATTCCAATTTTTTTGATCTATATGAAATATTATAGTGGTGTTAAATCATTATATTTCATTTTAATATTTTCCTGATATATTTAAACTCAATTAAATGGAATAATGTCAAAGTTAACATTAATAGTATTTTAACTAAATTATATTATATTATATTATTTTATAGTGAACATTTCAATTTACAAATAACATTAAATGATTTTAAGCATAATTATACATCAGAGTACAGGCTTGGGATTGTAATGTCTAGTGTCTTCGAAAATAATGTACATAAATATGAAAACATAGAACTAAATAAGACATTTATTGATTTTGTCTTCACAAAGAGCCCCTAACTTCAATTGTGATCATACATCTTCATTGGAAAACCTATGGATAACATGAACAAAGGGATGTGATAAAAATCCTCATAAGTGAATAAACATAAGAATAAATATTTAGCACATGGGTTAGAAGGCATAACATAATGATATAAACAAGGCATGGAATATATGGAATCATAGAATATAAACATGGGACCATAAAAACATGAATTCAAATTAAGGTTTCAGCATCATAAATAATGACATAATCATGATTCAATGCTTATTTCATGCACAAGATCAAAATTCAAGGTTAACCACCAAGACCATTTCACTTGGTAGCATGAGTACAGGCTTACCGACATGAACATTGCACATAACGTCTCATTAGAATAAACTTTACCCAATGAATTTGACATTTATCTTGGTGAACCAATATTAACATTTCATCAATATTTTTTCCACATAATGAATCATAAATAATCAATAATATATAAACACAAGGGATACCCATGGAAATTATTGGGTACCATAATCATGTCACAATGCTTATAAAATGGGCATATCATAAAAGTGTCCATGAAAAAAAGGAACTAAAATATACAAGTACATTCATAAGGAAAAAATAGAATGTATCATGGTATGTTATTTCAAGTATAAGTATAAATCATGTAAGAAAATTATTTAAGAAATTTTATTATTAAAACATTTTTGTTTATTTTTAAGGAAAATACTATAGAACCTTTAAAATAGGAAAGAGAAAAATTATTTATATAAAACAAGAAGTGAACAAAGAGGATTTTCATAATAAAAATACTTATTTTATAAAGAAAATGGAGACATAAAACAAAGTATATAGTACATTTTAAATAAGGTAATAATTCAAGAAGTTCCCTTAAAACAAGTTTTCTTATCAAGAAGTATTGAGGAGGGTATCACATAAAAACATGTATTACCCTTAAATAGAATGATGGATGGATCTAGAAATATTATTTGGAACATATAAATAGTATTTAAAAGTTTTACACAATATTAAAAGACAAATTCATTTGGATAAATAAGAAAGATAGAGAAACTTGAAGGAATATAGAGGATTTGGGTAGAATCCCTTATAGAATACATGCATGGTATCAAGTGTACTTTGGAGGGATTAATGTGAGAGAAATGTCTTTATCATATTTTATAAATCATGAGGGAATTATGGTGAATTTGTGAAATCATACCCCATCATTAGCAATTACACATAAAAGGGCATAACATAGAGGACATTCTTGAATAAAAGAAAAATATAGAGGATCCCTTACCTTAAGGGTGATGTTATTATCCACTTGATATTAATGACCTAAATAATAAAATTAGGTTCATTAATTAATAAATAAATACCATACTCTATGTATAAAATATTTATAATTAATTTTAATGTTCATTAATAAATTTTTTGATGGGTTAAGTGGTTCAATTTCATTATTCAGGTCCATTTTTTCTTTGTTTTTACGATCAGTTTTCTTATTTCCAGGAACGAAAAATCATGTAAAATGGGGGGTGGATGTATAGAATTGAAGTTTTATTTCATTATTTAATATCCATAAGGTTACATGGTTTTAAATTTAATTTTTTTACTTTGAGTGATGGTGAATCATGATATAAAACATTAATGACAAACAATAGGATTAATATATCAATTTGTTTCACAATTAACTAGTTTTTATTATTATTTAACATCATGTGTAAAAAATGATTTCAGAAAAACACCTATGATAAAATAATATTTAAGAAGTTTTATCAAATATAATAATGGTTTCATAACCATAATTGATTATGGTAAAAGAAATTGAAATCCCATCATCATTGAATGTGGTAAATTAACACATATCGGATGGTTTCTTTAATACAAGAATAAAAGAAGAGTAAAGGAGGGATGATAATTACATATTACATTATCATAACAACATACTAGTACATATAAGGTACTATATTTTGCCTAAAATTTGTATGAGAAGATGTAAGGATAGAAAAGAATTCAAGGGAACATGAAAAGAAAGTAGTGTAATTGAAAAAGAGCAATTTACCACTTGAGTTGATCTTCCTTAAGAGACTCTTAAGGGGAGAGAATTTGGTTTTATTAGGAGACAAAGGGCTGATGAATGTGGTGGAGTAGCTTGGGGAGATATATGGGAAAAATGTTGGGAAGGTATAGGGATTGAGAGGAGTTAAGATAAGTGGAGATTGTGGGTGGTTTCTATAGTGGGGGAGGAGAGTTTTCATAATATTTTAATCATTAGTTTATTATTTCTCAATAATATAAGAAATTGTTATGATTATTGTTGAAAGAATTGTACTATGGGCATGTGAGGATTAACAAATGGTCATTTACATCATTCATAACTCAAGCATGATGGCGAAATTCAGGTTTTATCATTTATTGTGAATTATCATGTTTTACTATTAATCAAAAAATTCTTGTATTTTAGAAAATTTCAAAAAATTTACCCCAAAATTATATTGAAATTTAGAATACAAAATTGAAATAAATTTTTCAAAAATAAGTTTCTAAATATGATTAATTTAATTTTTAATTAAAATTATAATTTACTTGAATAATACTGATTTTAAAACTATAACTGACTTTATAATGCCTTCAAAAATTACAAAAGGCCTTATAAAATTATCATAAAACCAGAATACATAAAATTATTAATTTATGAAAACCATTTAGGAAATTTTTTTTAAATTAATTAATTCACTATAATTAACTATTTATGGCTTATAAAATACCTATACTTTCACTATGGTTATATTATCACTTATAAGATGGCTAAATTTTAGTTATACAATCAAGGGTGAAGTTACTATTCATTTGGATGGTGTACTATTCAAAAGGGTCATATTAAAATTCATAAGGGTATGTTATTATAAATAAGGGGAGGTTATTATTCGGCAAAAAATAATTTTATTCCATTAGACTTCAAACATCTTTCTAATTGCAACCGTGTATGTCAGAGTTTTGAAATTCAAAACATTGAATTGTCAAACTTAAGATTAATGGACACATAGTACTTAGTAGTTCATTGTGTTGTGATTTCATGTGATTATATGACATATTTATAAGAATGTAATTTACATTGATAAAACATGGGGTCGTTACATTATCACCCACTTACTAAATTTCACCCTCAAAACTTTGTTTTACATTTTATGCCATAAACAGCTGTGTATACTTTTCCATTCATCGCCTCCTTTGGTTCACATGATGCCTCTTTATATTTATTGTTCCACCACAATACATAGACCATGAGAATGGTCTTGTTACGTATAAATTTATCTCTATGATCCAAGATCTTCAGTGGCTACTCCTCTTAAGAAATTTCATTCTTTAACTATACCACCTATGAAGACAGTACATGTGAAGGGTCTGGTATGTAATTCCTTAACAGGGATACATGGAAGATATCATGAACATATACATGTTAGGTGGAGTGCCAGTCGATAGGCCACATCTCCAACTCGATCAAGGATCTCAAAAGGGTCGATGTACCTGGGACTGATCTTTCCTTTCTCCCCAAACCACATGACCATTTTCCATAGAGATATGTGTATAAACATCATGTCTCCAACTTTGAACTCATAGTCTCATCAATGATTGCCTGCATAACTCTTCTGTCCAATTTGGGCTTCCTTGATTTGATGCTGAGTGGTTTTCAACTTTTCCACCATTTCTTAAAAAAATTTAGGACCTACCAGCTTACAGTCACAGACATCAACCCAACATTCATGTGTTCCTCACCTTTTCCCATAAATGGATTCATACAGTACCATTTGGATTATTGAATGGAAGCTATTTTTTTAAGAGAATTCAACCAGTGTAATATATTCGTCACATCCTCCTTTGAATACCATAGAACATGATCTGAACATATCTTCTAGTGACTGAATATTCTTCTTAAATTAGTTATCTTTTAGAGGATGATCAATCGTACAGAAGATCAATTTAGTGTTTATATCATGTTGTAGACTTTTCTAAAACTTTGATGTGAATCTCAGATATCGATCATATACAATAAATATTGGTACTTCATACGGCCTTACCAACTCTTTGATATATATCTATACAAGTTTATCCTTTGATAAATCCACTCTAATTGTGATAAAGTGATATGTATTCGTAATACGATAAACAATGACCCATATAACATCATTTCCTCTATATTTCCTTGGATTTCAAGTGACAAAATTCCACGGTGATGATCTCCTGCTTCCATGTGGGTATGGGTAGTGGTGGCATCATCCCCTTAGGCATCTATCTTTTGGCCTTCACTTGTTGACATACCAGGAGCTTTGATGTATACTCAGCAATATCTTTCTTCATACTGTCCCCCCAAAAGTTCTCTTGGAGTCCTTGACGCATCATTGTGATCCCTGGGTGGATATAGAAGGTCGATCTATGAGCATCATTTAGAATCTCCTTCTTTAACTCTGGATCAGATGGTACACATAATTATGACCAAAATCATGAAACTCTTTCCTCATCAATCAAAACTCAGAGGATCTCCCATTTTTAATGTCTTCCACCCTTTTCTCAATTTCCACATTTTTCTTTGAGAATCCATTATTTTCTCTATAAGGGATGGTTGAACGATCATTTGGGAAAGGATTGATAATGTTCTTCCCTTAATAATACCCATGTCTATCCTCTTTAAATCAAAGAATATTGGATCCTTTTAAATCCTCATCATTGATAAATATATAGTATCCTATCAAGTTATTGCATCCGCCACATTATTTTCCTTACCAAGATGGTAGTGGATTGAATAATCATAATACTTTATTAGCTCTATCCATCTTCACTATTGCATATTATTCTATTTTGTGTGAAAATATAGTTGAGACTCTTGTGATTATTATATATCTCACACTTCTCCCCATAAAGATAATAATGAAATATTTTGAAATTAAATATCTCACCCACCAACTCTATATCATGTGTTGGATAGTTTTTCTCTTGTTTGTTCAGCTACAATGAGGTTTAGGCTATCACTTTATTATTTTGCATCATCACGCTACCTAATACCTTCTTTGAAGCATCATTATACACCACAAAGAGTTCTCTACTTATTGAGAGTGTGAGTATTGGTAGAGTGATAAGCCTATTTTTCAACTCCTTAAAGGATTATTCACATTCTTGAGTCCATAAAAACATCACTCCCTTCCATGTTATCTTGGTCATTGGGTTTGAAAATTTTGAATAGTTATTCCCAAATCATTAGTAATACCTAGATATGCCAAAAACGCTACATATCTCTGTTACATATATTGGATGAGGCCACTCTTCAATTTTCATTGTCATGGAAGGATACATAGATATCCTATTTCTGGTGATAACATTCCACAAGAATGATACTTCCTCCATCCGGAACAGACATTTACTGTAATTTTAATACAACTTCTCCCTTAGTAAAGTCTTTAACACAATATTCAAATTCTCCTCATGTTCCTCCTTGATCATGATGTATATCTAAATTTATTCAATAAATACTACCACAAATTTTTCTAGGTAATATCTAAAGACTATATTCCTTAAATCCCTAAAAATTGAGGGAGAATTAGTGAGTCCTAAGGGAATAAATATGAACTTATATTGTTCATACCTCATTTGAAAGGAAGTCTTGGGAATATCTTCCCTCCTCACATTTAATTAGTGATATTAGGAATAAAGGTCCACCTTAGAGAAATAATTGGCCCCATGAAACTGATCAATCAAGATATCTATAAATGGTAGGGGATATATGTTCTTTATTGTGATTTTATTAAGCTCATGGTAATCAATACATAGGAGCATTGATCCATACTTCTTCTTGATAAAGATGACTAGTGTACCTCATGGTGAAGAACTTGGGCATATAATACCCTTCTCCTGATTCTATTGAAATTTAGTCTTCATCTCCTATAGCTCTACAATGGCTATTCATAATGGTTCTATGATATAGGAAGAGATCTAGGAATATGTTCAATTGAGAACACAACCTCTCAGTCAAGAGAAAGAGAAGGAAAATCTTTGAATAATACATCAGTGTAATCCCTCATGATGGGCATGTCATCAAGCATGATTCTATCCTTTTTCTCAGTCATTTTGGGTATATATGTTTCCTCATAAAGAAGAAATATCTACACTTGAGATGATGGTACTAATGGAGATTCAACTACCTCCTTTCACTTCTAAAGAATGGGAGCATGCTTTGGGATGTAAAGAGTGATCTCCCTTTCCAAACTGTTGATGTTGAATTTTTATAAAGATGGCCAATCCAGACCCAAGATAGAGAATAACTCCACTTATGGATGTATGATGAGATTTTTGGGGAGGTTCAGTCCAAAAACATTAAATGAGGATGAGTTATAAACCATGGACTGAATAATTTTCCAATTCAGTATTCTCGTAGATAACATATCATCCAAATTTTTAGGTGGTGTTTGAATAGTAAAAAAAAAACTTTAAAGCTATCAAAGAATGTGTGGAACTAGAATCAAATAGTAAATATTCTATTAGTGAATTAATATCTAGAATAGTTGTTACCACATCATTTTTGGGCTCCACCTCAGGTGTACAAATAGAATAATCCCTTCCTTGATAACATGGAGGTTGATGTTGATTTCCTCTAACAACCCTTGGATTAAGAAAATTGTTTGCATCATTCCCATGTTCTATGGACTTGAAATAGTACACCACTGGTTGAGAATCTATTCGAAACATCCTTACTTCTTCCACATTAGTGGGATTCTTCATATCCCTTCACCAATTTTAACCATATGCCCAAACTTTCCAAATATGAAGAAATTCTTAGTTTCCTTTAGATATTTTCCAAGATGCTTATTCCCATAATTTTTCTATGTGGGATGGTCGGGCTTCGTTCCGTCATTGAATTTATTTATCGGACCACCCACATTAGATTCCATTTTCCACTTCTTGTAACTAGGTCCATGATACCACTGAGAGTCTCCCATATCTATTTCAACCTTGAGGACACAACAGACAATCTCCTCATAGATTTTGAAGTCTCTAATCGCCAATACTTTTCGTAGACTCATATTTAGATCTCTAAAAAAATAATCCACAATAATTTAGGTGTTCATGAAAAATCCAAAGGACTACCTTGAAATCCTTATGAATTTTGCATCATACATCCTGATGGACTCATCTTCCTAATGCTTGAGTCCAATGAAATGTATTTCCATCATGATATGGAGGGTTTGGGGATTATATTTATTGAAAACAATCTCTTTAATTAGTCTCAATCCATGGAATAAATTTCCTCTTGGGGTTTCATATTCTTGATCTGTGTCCACCACTAATCATATTACCCATCCAAATGATTGACCACTAGTATGAATTTCTCTTATTCTGAGCACTGGAGTAAAAACTTTAACTTTTAAATAGATTTAATCCACTGTTCTGTAAGGAGGGGATCAGAATATCCACTAAACATGAGAGGCCTTTTCCGTGTGAATGATTCCATATCAACTTTCTCTTTTATTGGAGGAGTAGGGTGTTCTGCAGGATTCAAGTTATTATTCATAACTTGATCCAGTATATTATGTTCTGTCACGATGTTTTGAGCACCCATTCCCATAATATCAAGCATATCATTTGGGAAGTCTTAACATTCACTATCACATTGATTGTTGGAATGTTTTCTTCTATTTACTACCATTAACTAATAAAAATAATGTATAATTAGAGGGATTTAACACCTATTTGATGAGCATAAAAAGGAAAATTTGATCATAAAAGGATAATATTGTAAAATAGAATTATATCCTAACTTGATATTCCATAGGTTTAGATCTATGTTATCCTATACCTATTTTATAACATATATTCTTATGGGAATGGTTTCATTCCTTTAGTAATTGTTTGTACCATGCTTATGAATTTACCAAAGCATATCCACTGGGAGTGTCAAACCAAGAGTGCAGTGAGGAATTTTTTCGTGCATGAGTTCTCGTTCGATTCTAGCTCAAAGTGGAGTTTTTCGGTTTTACCTCAAGATAGATCTATTCCAGATCCACTTATACCTATTTATATCTTGATAGGGATGTGTTTTTTTGATAAACTACTTAATCTATACTTATTAAAATTTAGGGGTGTTTTCATACACAAATTCACATCCTTATGGTTTTTACTAAAGTTCTCTATTCCAAATATACAAACATAAATACACCATCCTCTGATACTGATAATAGTGAAGCTATAAATTTACATATAACATTACATTATTTTAAGAATATTTAAACATTACAGTACAATCTATGGATCCTAATGTCCAATATCGGGGAATACTAGGTACATAAAACTGAGAACACAGAACTAAATATAACAGTTCCTTATTTAGTATTACCAAAGAGCCACTAACATCCATTATCCTCATACATCTTCATATGATAACCATGGTATAACATGAAAAATGGTTTGAGATAAAAAATCCCATTATGGGAATAAACATAAGAACAAATCTTTTGCACATGCATTAGAAGGCATAACCTAATGATATATAAAAGTCAGGGAACCTATGGAATCATAAAATCTAAATATGGGATCATAAAAACCAGAATTCAAAGAAATGTAGAAGAAACATAAATAATGAATTTATCAAGAGTCAAGGATCATTTCACATATAGGATCACAAGTCAATGTTAATCACTAGGACGGTTTCACATGGTAGCATGAGTCAAGGCTAACCACCAAGACCATTGCACAACATGTCTCATTAGACAAAACATTAACCAATGCATGGGAGAGATATATGGGAACACCCATATTAACTTTTCATGAATATGTTTTCCACATAAATAATCATACATAATCAATCTTACGTAAACATATGGGTATCCCATGGAAAGAATTGGGTACCACAATCATGTCCTATAGCATAATAAATGGGCGTATCATAAAGGTTTCCATGAAAAAAAGGAACTAAAATATACATGGAAATTCATAATAGAAAAAATTAATGTATCATGGCAAGTGATTTCAATTATAAGTGAAAATAATTTAAGAAAAGTATTAAATAAGTTTTAGCATTAAAACATTTTTGTGCGGTTTTAAAGAAAATATTATCGAGCCTTACAAATGGAAAATGGAAAAATATTTTAAATAAAATCATAAGTGAACCAATAAGTATTTAATAAAAAAATTCTGGTTTATAATGAAAATTATGGTTTAAAATAGAGGATATAGTTCACTTTAAAATGGGTAAGAATTCGGGAAGTTCCTTAAAACAAGATTTCTTATCGAGAAGTACTGAGGATGGAATCACATAAAAATATGTATTTCCACAAAAGAGAATGAGATATGTATATTAAAACTATATTTTGGATCATATACCTAGATTGTATAATTTTTACACAAAAGGAAAATACAACTTCTTTTGGATAAAAAGAAATATAGAGAAACCTAAAGGAATATAGGTTGTTCGGGTAGAATCCCTTACAGAAAATTGGCATGGTATCAGGTGTACATAAGAGGGATTAAAGAGAGAGAATGGGGTTTATCATATTGAAATCATCATTTGGGTAGTATGGGGGTGTGAAATCATATCCCATAATTAAAAATTAAGCATAAAATTAAATAACATAGACAATATTCTTGAATAAAAGTGAAATATAGAAGATCCCTTACCCTAAGTTTTATTGGTTCTCCACTTGATATTAATGACCTGAATAATGAAATTATGATTGTTAATTAATAATTATAGAACATATTCTATGATTAAAAGATTTATTATAACCTTTTTAATTTCATTCATGGACTTCTTAATTGATTATTTGGTTCAGTTTCATTGTTCGGTTATATTTGTTTTCTTGGTTTTTAGGATCGGTGTACTTTTTCATGAATGGATAATCATGTAAAAATGGAATGGTTGCCCTGAATTAGAGTTTTATTTAATTATTGAATATTTATAGGGTTACATGGTTGTAAATTTTCTATAGTTACTTTGAGTGATGGTGAATCAGGTTATAAAACATTAATAATAAATGATTAGATTAATTTGGTTATTTTTATCATAATTTACTTTTTTTGTATTATTATTTTACATCATGTGTGAAAAAGTATCTCAAAAAAAACATAAGATAAAATACATATTTAAGAGTCTTTTTCCATAATAAAAATGATTTCATGACCACAATTGACAATGGTAAATGAAATTGAAAACCCATTATCCATGAATGTGGTAAATTAGCAAATCACAGATGGTGTCTTCAATACTAGTATAAAAGATGAGTAAAGGAGAGATGATAATTAATTATTACATTATCATAAAAACATACCATTAGATATAAGGTACTGTATTTTTCATAACATTTGGATGAGGAGAGGTAAGGATATAATATAATACAATGGAACTTGAAAAAAAAGTAAAAGAATCGAAAAGAAGAATTTACATATTCAGTATATCTTCTTTTAGAGCCTCTTAAGGGGAGAGAATTTGGTTTTGTTTTTGAGAAAAAGGGCTGACGGACATGGGGTAGGACCTTGGGAAAAATTTGGGTAGATTTTAGTGAAGCAACAAGTCTTGTGAGGAGTGAAGAGTAGAGGGGAGTCTGGGTGCTTTTTATAGTGCTAGGGAGGAGAGCTTTCTTACTATTTTAATCATTAGTTTATTATTTTTCCATAATACAAACAATAGTAATGAATTTTGGGACCATTAACTATAATATTTGCATGGGAGTTCAAACCAATGTAGATTTAAATCATCCATGATACAAGAATAATGAAAAAAATCTTGTTTTTTCATTTATTGTGAATTATCATATTTACTATTCATAAAAAATTAAAGTATTTTTTGAGAAACAAAAAAAATTCACCAAATCCATAGTTTGATGTGTAGAATCCAAAAATGAAATCCATTTTTTAAAAATAAATTTCTATATAAGAATAATTATATTTTTAATTAAAATCATAATTTACTTAAAAAATACAGATTTTAAAACTATAACTGACTTTATAATACTTTCAAAAATTACATATGGCCTTGTAAAATAATCTTAAAACCCAAATACATAAAAATATTAATTTATGAACACATTTTTGGATGAAACATTTTCTTTTAAATTAATTAATTAATTGTAATTAATAATTAATGACTTAAAAAATTACTACACTTTTACTATGGTAATATTATCACTTATAAGATACCTAAATTTTATTAATACAATCATGTCTGAGCTTACTATTATTTTTATGATGTACTATTCTTAAGGTCCAAATAACTATACATAAGGGCGGGTTACTATTTATAAGGGTATGTGACTATTCACTAATAAATTTGTTTTTTTCATTAGACTCCAAATATCTTACTAATTGCAACATTGTATGTCTAATTTTCAAAATTCAAAACACAGAAGTGTCAAAATTACATTTTAATGTCACATAGTACAAATTAGTTCATTGTGTTGTGATTTCATGTGATTATATTACATATGTATAAGAAATGAATTTCCATTGATAAAACATTGGGTTGTTACAATTTAAAACACTTAAAAATATTATCTTTAGTCATGTGAATTTAATATGGTTTAATGAATAAACTATGGTCCATTTAAGAGTCACTTTTCAATTTATAGTGACAATATTAACCCTTTTATTAATATATCTTTTAAAACGGTTAAGATCAAAAATAATTAAGAAATACATTAATCAAAACTATAAGTATAAAAATGATTTCAATAATTGTTATAATTTAATTTTATGGTTTTAATTGAAACCTATACCATTTATTTTAAAATAAATGAACATTTTTAGGAATTTGGATCGATAATAGTATTATTATATTTCAATTTTTTAAGAAATTCTAAAGGTTCCCCTCACATCAATTATAAAACAATACCCATTACATCACAACTTTAAACCAAATTTAGCCATATATATTTACCAAAACCTATCCACTAATCTTATAAAAATAGTTATCTATGTTCATGAGTTTCTATACAATCAATAATAGATATCATATTTCCTTCAATAAGATATATAATGGGTTTCCCTCATTGAATAGGTAATTGTCCTTATGAATACATCCATGTTTATTTATTCTTATACATCCACATCATGTGCTACACAAATCCAAGTATAATAATCTACTATAAGAATTATTTTGATCTAATGTTATTATTATGTTTTAACCATATTTTATTAATATTCCATCATACAAAAATGAAAAACATGGATTCAACATACGTACGACATACAATCGCCACAAGTATGTCGTGAATTTTTAATTATTGTTCCTACTAATTAGATCACGATTTTATCATATCCCAAATGTAAGAAATTATGTATATATTATTTTTATCTGTTATATATGTATTTATAACAATCCCTAATATTTTGAGATATAATGTGAAATGCTCTGTTGATGGTGATGGTTGGTTATACTTATTTAAGAATGCAACTTACATTTCATTTCTGTATTTAAAAGAAAGAATATTAAATGATGTATATGAATATTATAATTTAGTTATTATATTTATGTCACATATTTCACATATATTTGTTCAAAAAATTTAATACATTCCAGGTAATGTGTGAATGAATCACATCGATTTGGGGAGTTGATTGTCCACACGTCTACAAACGATGTTATCATATTCCATAAAAATAGAATAAATGAAGGTATGAGTTATATAAGAGATATATAAGCATAATGTAATTATAAGTATAATATGTATCATACATAAATGGTAATTGAAAAATTATTGGCAACTTTAAAGGTGGTAAGTGGAATAACAAATGTCATCGGTCCATGAGGTGGTGGTCCGTCGTACGCACAAACGATGATTGTGTGTCTCATAGTGATGGATTTGTGTAAAGGTGTAGGTTGAACTCATAGAATAACTAAATATCAGTATATTTAAGATCTTAATTTTATTACATAATCATGAGATAATTATAATCGATGGGTTTGAGATTTTAATGAAACAAAATAGATCATTGGAGAATATTACCTATGATTCCGGTAAATCTTTTTGGTATATACGAAAAGTATTCATGTTTTAGATTTATAAACAATGTGAGTCATATAGGTGAGTGTAGGAATGTTGGGAGATTATTTGGGTAGATGTTGTACAAGACAAAGGGCTTTATGAGTGTGAATAAATGGGATGTGTTTGTTATTTCTTGGAGTGGAGGAGGAGTGGAATTCATGTAAATATATAAAGGTAACTTGTTTTGAGAGGTTTATATTTCATCAAGTCTCTAAAATAATTGTAAGAATTGGATAAAATATTCGATATAATTGAACAATTTTGATCTAATGTATTTTTTAATACTATATATGTTTGGTCCCATAAGATTAAGGTTTAGTCCCTAATTATGATTAATTGTACCTTACATCTCATAATTAATTTTTACTGCATTTAATATTATATTTGAACTATAACTAAGATTAACACAATATAAATTACAAATTATTTTTATTCAAAATGTGGAGTCAGTTTTTACAAATTATAATAATATAACTGGATGAAATTAATTTAAATTTAATATCGATGTTTGGATGATGAATTTGGTTTCTAAAGTAGAAAATGATCGAATGTTTATAATGTTTTTAATTTTAATTTAAATTTTAAATTGATTAAAATTAGATAAATTAGATTAATTAATGTATAGTTTATATAATTTGAAATTAAAATCAATTTTTAATAATATTTGGCCTTATAAATGTTTGATATAAAAATACATTTTACAATTAAAACCCAGTATATTTCACTATTCATCCAAATATGAAGCTTCTCATAAAAATACAAAACAATTACACTAACCAAATTATGATGTTATGATTAATAAAATGAAAATTATTTTGACATATAAAATGTAAAATTTTTTAAAACAAAATTCTAAAATAGGTGCACCATTAAAAGGAGGAAACATTACATGGTTATAAAAATATACTTTATAAGATTAAAACATGATTTATTATTATCTTAAGCTTATAAAATCTATTGGATTAATAGAAAAAATATTTTATTCAGTATAATATATATATAATTAATTAATAATATTTACCTATAGTAACTAATTTAATTTATTTTGGATAAAAGGCCTTTGGAAGAATAAAAATAGTTTTCTATAATAATTTATCCTATATGTTCAATTTGTTTTGATATCCATTTCAAATTAATTGGTAACCAATGAATTAAATCATATATATTATTATTTTATTTAATCTTATTCATTATTGGTAATTTAACACTTATGTTATATCTTATTATACTAAAATTTTAATAATATATTGTTGTGCAGTGAAATTTGGTCTTCTGTGTAATTCAAGTCATTGAAGAAAGTTGTTGTTGTGTGTGACACATGATAAATCCTTATTTAGGGAATTTAAAGATGTATAACATTTTAAATTTAATAAAAATATTAAATTTATCATAATTCCTTGTGCGTTTATATTCCTTCCAATGTTGGATATTATTTGTAATACATACTATCAAATAACAGATACTCTTTTAGAATTTTTTGGGTGAAAACATATATGGTAGATACATGTTTTATTATAATGGAATTATTAATACATGAATAAATTTGAAAAAATAATAAGTATAGATAAAAGATATTGGTTATGATAATTATATTTTCTTATAAAACCCTCCTTTGTATTTCTTATTAAGGACCATATTGGTGGTTTATTAGGATATCTAGCAGCTCCAGAACATGGATAATGATTTCTTGGAGAGATCTGGGATTTATTTATTATTTCTATATGGATTATTATATTTCTTTATGTTATGGGAGAAGCTTTAAATTTATAATTGTAGAGTATTTACATTTTTTAAATACCCATAACTATTGAATATTGGGAACTCAATTTAAACCCAACCACCTCAAAATTTGATAAATAACATAGTGTAGTGTAAATAAGGTCTATCAAGTCCTCAGATAAAAAAACAAATCATGTTTTAAAAATGTAATTTCCTTAACCAATTTGGTTATTCAATTTTACAACTTTAGTTTTCACCATAGAAACTAGATTTCTATTTACCTATGTAATTTAACATTTATGAATAAAGTTAAATGATCTATATTTGATAATTCATACAAACTGAATTTAAATATTTTCTAAAATTTAACAACTAAAATACATATGTTTTTCAAGAATTAATATTAACACAAGAAAGAGTAAAATGAAAACCATGTTTTAACAACAATTTTCGTAATTATTTTATACTATTTTTATTATTAATTTTCAAAAAACACAATGTAAAACTTGTTAAATTACATTAATTATGCTTATTAAAAATATGTTATATATTTTATCAAATTAAACTGAGCGATAGTACAAAATTGAAGTTAAAATTAAACTTGAAAACACAATAAAAAAGTGGTTTTCCAAATAAAAACAATCAATATTTATAAAATAATTATATAAAAATTCAACATTTATTTGATTATAGTGAAATTAAATTAATTAATAAAAATATCATTTAACGTATTTTATTTTTAAATAATTTATGAAAAATTAGACTTTGTAAATTCATTAAGTGAAAAGGAACTTTTTGTTGTACCTCTCGTACCCCTCGTGGTTTAATTTTCATGATCAAAATCACTCTCTTATTTATCTAATCTTGTGTTAAGTGTTTTTGGATGATAGGCATGATTTAAGGTTGCCAAGGAATTGGGCCAGGAAGGCAAAAGGCCAAAAGTGGACTAATTTCAGACCACCGGCCAACCGGTGTCCCATCACCGGCCAGCCGGTGGAACCCAGACAGGCCAGACATCTACTGTCTCAGCACCGGCCAACCGGTGGCCTCCTCACCGGCCAGCCGGTGGTGCCTGGGCAGAAGGCCCCTCCCTTTTCCAAGCACCGACCAACCGGTGGCCAAGCACCGGTCAGCCGGTGGAGCCAGTCAAACTAGCCGTTGGGCTTTGACCAGCCTGCTCCCAACGGCTCTGAAGACCTTTCCAACGGCTCTGAAGACCCCGAACGGCCATATGAGGGTTCCCCCTCTATAAATAAAGGACTAGGAATCCACGAAACATAGTCGGAACTATATCCAAGCTTAGTGAAGCCAACAGACACATTTTTCCATCATTTGGCAAACCTCCGGCGGATTCCTTCAAGGAACCTCATTTGCTCCAACTCACTTCCACATCCATGGAGCACCACCATAGAATCTTGGGCGCACTCTTCATCAACTCCAATCAATCCATTGGCGCCCATGACTTCTCTACATTACAGTTTTTCATTATTTATCTTTTTTGAGCATCAATTTGGGTTTGTGCCTACAAACCCCTCTTTCTCTCATCTCCCTTTCTTTGGGTTTTCACACCACCTTCAAGGTGTGAAGAGGTTAGTCAAGCCTTCCCTGTAAAAGGATTGAATCTAAGGTGAGCTAGCCTTCACCTGTAAGAAGGCTAGTGGGTTCTTGCTCAACCATTAAAAGAAAGTGGGTTCTTGCTCAACCATTAAAAGCAAGCTGTAATAGGTTCTAGACTACCTGAAAAGTCTAGTGGGTTTCTTGCTAAAACCATTAAAAAGCAAGCGGTAGTAAATCTCTCAACGGTTGAGTTGGGAGCGGAGACGTAGGCTTTGGGTTAAGCCGAACTCCGTTATCAAGTTTTGTGTCTTGCATTTTTTATTTCCGCTGCACTTTTAACTTTGATTTTAAATTGTTAATTATTTTTTAAAAGGCAATTCACCCCCCTCTTGTAATCTCTTTCTAGCCCAACAATTGGTATCAGAGAAAAAATTTGATTAATACCTTCACCGGTTTCAAATTCAAGATCCATTGTGATGGATTCAACTTCTTTCGCCCCCGAAAGCTATTCTTTGGGTCGTGCTCCATTCTTTGATGGAACCGACTATACTTATTGGAAAACCCGCATGACCACTTTTCTTAGAAGTATAGGTTATCCTATTTATAAAATTGTCATGCATGGTTATTCTCTTTCTTCTCCCGATGAATCCAAATGGACTCAAGCCGATATTAAAAATTTCGAACTCGATGGCAAAGCCATGAATGCTCTTCATTGCGGCCTTGATCGTAATGAATTCAATCGAGTTTCCACATGCACCTCATCACATGAAATCTGGAAACTTTTGGAGGTTACCCATGAGGGGACCAACAAAGTCAAGGATACTCGATTGGATATGTATCGCCAAGATTTTGAGTCTTTTACTATGCACCCACATGAATGTATTTCTGATATGTTTACATGTTTTACTGACGTTTTCAATGGAAGAAAGTCCCTTGGTGATGATGTGTCTGCAGAAACGATGGTCAAGAAGATCCTTTGGATCCTACCAAGCTCATGGGCACCGAAAGTCACAGCAATCCAAGAAGCAAAAGACATCAAGAACATGCCGGTCGAAGAGCTCATTGGATCACTCATGACTTACAAGATCACCATGAGGAGGCATGCTGAAAAGGAAGGCAAACTGATCAAAGTTCCAAAGAACATCGCCTTCAAAGTACAAAAATAAGAAAGCTCCTCCTCCTCATCGTCTTCCTCTTCAAGTGGCGATTCAGAAATGGAGAATCTTGCCCGCAAAATTTACAAATTCATGAAGAAGCACAAGAAGAAGAAATCCCCCAAGGCTCAACCCAACGAAAAATCCGAGCCCGATGTAACATGTTAGGGGTGTGGCAAGAAAGGCCATTACAAGCCCGATTGTCCACTCAACAAGAAAAAGGCCAAGCAAAAGGAAAATAAGAAGGCATTCAAGGCCACATGGAGTGATAGCTCCACATCCTCCTCCTCCTCCTCCTCAAGTGACAGCGGTAAAAAATGTCTAATGGAATTTCAGGAGGTAACCTCTTCCGACTCCTCTTCCTCTTGTTCTTCAAATTCTTTCAATTATTTATCTTATGAGGATCTCCAACATGGTAGAGATCAATTTGAGGAATTTGTTCACAAACTTTCTTCTAAATTTGTTTCTTTAAAAAAGAATTTCAAAAAACATTCTTCTGAAAAGGAACAACTTCTCAAAGAGAAGGAGGAGTTGTCCCTCAAGGCCCAAAACCTTCCCGATGCTGAATCTATGGAATCAACAATCAAGGATTTAAGGGAATCCCTAGCTAAATTCACCGAAGGTGAACATAACCTTTCGAATCTCCTTGGTTCCCAATGCGTATCTAGAACCACCCAAGGGCTTGGCTATTCCAAGCAAGCTTCCTCTTCCCATGATCCAACTATTTTTTTAAGGGGGAGCTTCCAATTTAAATTTTTCAATTATAGTAAAAAGCCCGGGCACTTAATTTATGAGTGCAATTGCAAAAATTCCCGGTATTCTAGGCCCAAAACTATTTTCTTTAATGATGAATTTCATAGTAGAAGACCCGCCACTAGAAAAGTATGGATTGAAAAATCCCTTTTAGCGAGTCTCTCCGGGCCAAAATTTGTCTCGGTTCTAAAATCCTCTCCCCGATGATTTGTTGTTTTTATTTAGGGGGAGTTAGGATCGTTTAAGCATTTTTGCGTTTTTATTTCAAAACTTTACTTTCAAAGCTTTCAATTTCAAAACTTATTTTCAAAACATTCAATTCAAATTTCAAAAATTTCAATTGGTTTAAAATCTCTTTCTTGTTTTTCAATCTTTCCCTCAATCAAGTTTTATGCCCCGTGCTATTTTGATAATCACAAAGGGGGAGAAATTCTTAGTTGATTGGGGGAGAAATATTTCTCTCATGCTTTGCTTTACTTTTCAATTTATCCTTTAAAGCATGTCTTTCATTTCAATCTTTTACATTATTTGTCTTGGTGATTGTGATCATCAAAATAGGGGGAGATTGTTGTACCTCTCGTACCCCTCGTGGTTAAATTTTCATGATCACAATCACTCTCTTATTTATCTAATCATGTGTTAAGTGTTTTTGGATGATAGGCATGATTTCAGGTTGCCAAGGAATTGGGCAAAGAAGGCAAAAGGCCAAAAGTGGACTGATTTCAGACCACCGGCCAACCGGTGTCCCATCACCGGCCAGCCGGTGGAACCCAGACAGGCCGGACAGCTACATTCTCAGCACCGGCCAACCGGTGGCCTCCTCACCGGCCAGCCGGTGGTGCCTGGGCAGAAGGCCCCTCCCTTTTCCAAGCACCGGCCAACCGGTGGCCAAGCACCGGTCAGCCGGTGGAGCTAGTCAAACTAGCTGTTGGGCTTTGACCAGCCTGCTCCCAACGGCTCCGAAGACCTTTCCAACGGCTCTGAAGACCCCGAACGGCCATATGAGGGTTCCCCCTCTATAAATAAAGGACTAGGAAGCCTGGAACATAGTCAGAACTATAACCAAGCTTAGTGAAGCCAACAGACACATTTTTCCATCATTTGGCAAACCTCTGGCAGATTCCTTCAAGGAACCTCATTTGCTCCAACTCACTTCCACATCCAAGGACTACCACCATAGAGGCTTGGGAGCGCTCTTCATCAACTCCAATCAATCCATTGGCGCCCAAGACTTATCTACATTACGGTTTTTTATTATTTATCTTTTTTGAGCATCAATTTGGGTTTGTGCCTACAAACCCCTCTTTCTCTCATCTCTTTTTCTTTGGGTTTTCACACCACCTTCAAGGTGTGAAGAGGTTAGTCAAGCCTTCCCTGTAAAAGGCTTGAATCAAAGGTGAGCTAGACTTCACCTGTAAGAAGGCTAGTGGGTTCTTGCTCAACCATTAAAAGCAAGTGGGTTCTTTCTCAACCATTAAAAGCAAGCTGTAATAGGTTCTAGACTACCTGAAAAGTCTAGTGGGTTTCTTGCTAAAACCATTAAAAAGCAAGCGGTAGTAAATCTCTCAACGGTTGAGTTGGGAGCGGAGACGTAGGCTTTGGGTTAAGCCGAACTCCGTTATCATGTTTTGTGTCTTGCCTTTTTTATTTCCGCTGCACTTTTAACTTTGATTTTTAATTGTCAATTATTTTTTAAAAGGCAATTCACCCCCCCTCTTGTCATCTCTTTCCGGCCCAACACATTTTAAATAAGTGTCATTATCAATCAATATTAATAATTAAAGTATTATTTTTTGAAACTTTACCAAATTTTACTCTAGGATTATTTTGAAATTCTAACTATAAACATTAAGGTATTTTTTTTAAAATAGTCAATAAAAGAGGAAATAATGGATTCTATAATTTTTGAGAAAACATAGATGATACAATTTTTTAAAAATCGAGTTCATAAGCGAAAAACATGATTTATTCCTATACATTGACTATAAAAAATATTATATGAATAATAAATCATTTTGATGAATAAATAACAAATAATATTTTTAAAATAGTTGATAAATAGTTAATAATTTAACAAAAATACATTTTATGCATAAAACATGTTTTTTCTGAAAAACATTTCTTCTAAGTTCAAAAATAAATTATTTACATTTATAATTCATTCATAGACAACGAAATTATTTTATAAATGTGTAAAATATGTAATTTTTAAAATTTATCTATTCCACCAAATACCCATTAGTTAAATAGCTAAGTTATAATGATATATTATTCTACATTATGCTAAAATTTGGGGAGGTGTGAAACATAATATATCAATGAAAATAAATTTATTTGAAAATAACAATTTCATCAAATAATTGAGAATTGTAAGAACCCATTTTATATTTCATTTTTATTAATGTAGGTGAAATAATTGTTTTTTTAGTGATTTAAAATTTTTGAATTTAGAAAAATATTTTATGATGTTCCATGTCAGATTTATAGTATTTTTATTAGAAATAATTACAAATACCTTAAATGATATTACTTAAATATTTTTACTTAAGTAATTCATATGATAATATATAAAAAAATTCAATGAAATTTATTTCAAGAAATTTCAATATAATTTTTTTTCAATTTTATTAACATTTTAAATCCCATTATTAATTTTATGTTGGTTAAATTTTTTTGGCTATTTTCTGGAATGAAATGCTGTTTTTTTTATTTTTTTTTATTGTAACTTTAGTATATGATAATTTGAAAAACATCCAAATAAGTGAATTTCTAAATTCCTATTATGAAAATATTGATTTAGTTATGGTTTGAGAATTTAATTGTCGGTTTAAGATAAAAAATATCAATTCTACATTAGATGATATTGTGATATTTTTTTCTTAGAGAAACACCCCACAAGATTAATTCTTCCGGTGCACTACATAAGAAATTTTATATAATAAATTATTCATAACATAGTTTTCAACATACTATTTTTATGATATACAAAAATGGGAATTCAACATAAATAAATTATTTAATCCCATAAGATATTTCTTATCATGGATGTGGAATATCCATTTGTAATTAAAAGAGGACCCTTGAGTTATTGAGGAAAATTTATTTTAATAACTATTTTCTTGAAGATATATGAGTTCTATTATAGGAAAAATAAAACAATACATTTTAGAGGTGACTAACCATAATAAGGCAATGTTTGTAGTAGATTACAAACCAAAAAATAGTTTTTTTAATAATTTGGGATCATTATTAGAAAATGTTTTCTCACAAAATCATTCCATTTAATAAATAAGTTATATCATTGAACAATGACGTCTGGATTGATTGAATTTAATCTAATTTAGCAAAGTTGAATTCAAGTCTAGGGTGAAGAATAACTCAAGACCATATCACATCACTCATAAAACTAATAAGTCCATACATTATAAATTTTTATTGTTGAATATTTATTCTAGTGACATGGTCGATAGGTTTCTCAATAGAAATAAAGAGGATTTCATATCACAAAATTTTCTTATTTATAAGAATTTTCATTGGACCTCAGATGATGATGATGGGGTGTTACATTTATGAATCATTATGATTTTTTATTAAAGAAAATATTTCTTCATTTTTTCACTAATATTTCTTAATAAAGTTGTGTTTTATGATGAATTGGGAGTTTTGGTGTTGTTTCAAAATATCAAGGGGCATGAAGTTCATTTTTTGGTGGTTTTATTTAATTTAAACAATTAGTTACATGGAAAACATAATTTTAAAGACAAATTTTTCTTGGTCTCCCCATTATTAATGTTTAATATGATAATAATGGGGCCTCGAGTTTTCTAATTTCACTTGTATTAATTTTGAAGAAGATGGAAACTGGTTGCATGATCCAATATATAATTCCCTATGTAAGTATTCAATGTTTATATTGTCTACTATATTTTCTAATAAGGTTGTCGTTGAAATATCATAGTATGGTGAAAATGTGATTTTAATAGATATTGGGATAAAGTTGATCTGTGTAAGGATTAATATAATCATGGGGAAATGACTACATATCCTTTTTCATGAAATTTTGATTGATAATACTTTTTCTAAGGTCTTTATTATGTTAGGAAAATTATAAACTTCTGAAAAATAATTTAGTGAAGTAGGGGAGGTGGATTGAATAAAAATTAAAATGAAGGAGATACCATTTTTTAGAGACATATATTTTTCTATAGATGTTGGGTTTGGAGTGAGAAGACAGTGAGATAAATGGATTTTCACAAATGGAATTTTTCAGTTTAAAATATTTGGAGATGATAAGAACATTAGGTTATATATCCTAATCATAGATTGAATTAGGTGCTGAAAAATAATGCAACATCCCAAGTAAATAAAGAACAATATATTTTCATATTTATTAATATTTTGGAATTAAATATTAATTTTACTTTAAAGGGGATGCTATGTTCTATTGCGTACCCGATTTACAATAATGGATTTCTTTGAACTCTAATGTTTTACACAATGTTGAGTCATAGTGAAATAATAATAATAATATAATATTATTTTAAATGGTAATTAATGCCTAGCTGTTGTATTGGAGAGAATAAATAAAACTAACTGTAATATTATTATACATGTTTGTTAAATGTTTTTAAATTTGTCCAATAGACGTTAGAGGCTTAAAATGTGAATAACTTTAATTTTAAGAATAAATACACTAATATCTATTTAAAGGTCTATGTACCACCTTTTAATGGTGAACCCTTTATAAATATAGTTTTGGTCACTTTTTATATGTTATATTTGAAAAAATAAAATTCTTTTTTAGATTCAAGACGTCAAAATTTACATTGGGTAGATTTTTGTTATTTTTATGATAAAATTTATAATGAATAGTGGAAATGCTATATTTTTAATTCAAAATTTCCTTTCAATGTAATTTATTTATATGGTTAGATTTTATTTTAAATTTGTTATAATGTTTAATTATATTATATTTTTACCATTTAATCCAATTTTTGTCATTTGATGTAACACTTTGAAATTGGACACAAACAAGTGTCAATCTTTTGATAGTTATTATTTCTTAAAAACACACTTTTTTTTACAACATGAATTAATTTTAATTTAATTAATCCAGCTTCTATGTTTTAAATTTGGTAAAATAGACATCGTTTTTTAATTCGGAATATCAAATATAGAATAGGTATAATTTTTGGTATTTTTCTGAAAAACATCAATTTATGATGAATACTAAAAACGCTAAGTAGTAGTTAAAAAAGAATTTTTTATTTAAATGAAATATTACTACTTCTGTGAATTGAATTTAAAAAATCTAACATACATGGTATTTATTATTAAGTAAAATTTGGTTCAATAAGATAAAAATAATGTTTGATGAATAGTAACTTTTAACTTTTATATACTGAGGTTAAAGGTAAATAGGGTAATTCAAAGGTAAAAACTATATTATAATAATATAAAATTATCTTAAAACTTTTCTTAACCTTATTGGATGAGTAATTCCTGACCAAGTAAATCCTTTGGTGAGACCTTTGGCCTTTGAAAGCCACTTGGGTAAGATAATGATATTAATTACTTTTTATTTAATGTAAAAATAAAAATATCATAAACATGTATTATTTTTCTAAATCAATTTTAATGTGGGATTATATAATTGACTTATTTGATTATAAATATTTATTATAAAGCTAAAAATATATCCTACATCATGGTATTTTATATATATTTAGACATCAAATAAATAAAAAATTTTATGACACAATATTGATACAGTGTTTACCACATTAATGAATGATTTAGTAAGAAAGCTAGGAGACACATGGAACATCTCCAGGGGAAATAAAATTAAAGTAATACTAAAAGTACAGGTCAATGAATTTTGTAGTCACTCTACAAAGATGAGAATAAACCTCGCCACAATAATTCGCATGAACAATACTATCCGAGTAATCTGGTGACACAAATCACCAAAAGGAGGTGATGTCATTAATTGCCCTTTTCACAAGATCATCTACCTCTTGATTAGATTCATGGTAAACATGCATGAATTAAATGGAGAGCAATCCAAAAATCTGAACACAATCAATCTAGGCTGGTAGAATCCTCCATGACACTTTCCTCGAACTCTCTTTCAGAATTTTAATGAATTATTTAAATAAATAAGATTATAAAAATTAAAAAAATATCCAAAACCTATCAAATTCTTATTGGATGATTTTATTTTGAACTAGAGTCATCATATATTCTACATTAATATGTTTTTACCTTTAGAAATAAATAATCATTATAGTATAAAATAATATTTTCAAACGTTCTTAAAGAGCCCCCCTTTATAAAAAGCCCTCACCTCTAACCAATTACTCACACCTCTCAAGCCCCTTGTCTCATCCAACTTCTATAAAAATAAGCTCTCCGGATCCTTATCTACCACTTATAATCCTTACATTAGGCAGCAGTAACTTCAAGAAATCCTTTTGGTTCAAACCAAAAGGAGTCACTTGAGTTAAAGGTAACGTATTATTTTAAGTTATTTTCTCTTATTTTAATTCTTCAACCCATAAAGTATTTTTAATTATTTATTTTATAACAAGACTAGTGTCCTCAATATACTAGGTGGTTTTTATGATAATTATTTGAACTACACTTACACACACCTCCATCTAATGGGTAAAGAACATATTGTTTCTGTGGACGACGAACTACTGCATCACGAAACGATGATTGTTCAGTCTTATCCTACAACCTCTTATAGGGAAAATTGTAATGAAATAATATTTATATATGATATTTATTAAATTTATATTGTCACTATGATTCTATATTTTTTGTTTATATCATACCTTTATGGTTTCCATAATGGGTAAGCACTTTAATTTCATTTGAGGAAGTGCGGACTACCGCCCCCTCAAAGTGATATGATTCATTCATAAAATACGTGGAGAGTATAAAATATGGAGTGAATTAAATTTTATATGATATTATAATGGAATTATAATATACCGATTTATCATTATATTTTTAGTCCATTGAAAATATGAAAAAGAAATTAATGTAGCGTTAATGTGTACGTATGGCTTACCATATCCATGAATAGTGTATTTCATTTCAGACCTCCAAATGTTTTGTACTACTTTAAATACATATATATACTGGATATATATGATATATCTGATATCTAAATCATGAATATCATTCTGTAGATAATGGACTTTTGACCACATGGAAAACATGTAAATATAAGAAGTTCATTTTTGACTCACGTACCAAATATCGACCAAATGACCATTATTATCTTAAATGATTACAAAAGGTTTATAACATGTAGATAAGTGATATAAAAAGAATAATAAACTTTAAGAGGTTCTTAATCAAGTAGAATGAAATTTAGTTTATTATTTATGAGATTAATGAACAAACAGTTCATCTTGGTCACGAGGTAAGGGACTTCGGCCCAATCTCCTTTCATTGAGGCATATTTTGTTTTATACTTGACATTATTTTATATGGTGTATAAAATTTTTTGATTTTTCATTTCATTCAAAAACGAATATTTTTCTATGAAGTGTTTTACTAAATGAAAAAAAATCTTTTAACATAAGTTGTCACAATGACTTTTTCCGCCACCGCGAGTATTATTTGATCTATGGTTTCCATAACAAGTTGTAATGTTTTTAAAAGGTAAATAAATACCATATAATTCTTTTCATATTTTGGTATTGAAAATGGTTTTGATAATGGATTTGTTATGTCAATATATTTAAATGACATATTGTGATTGAAATGTGGAAATGTTATCTTTCTTATATACTTGTTTTTGTGTGTTATTAATGTGTTATGTTTCTTGGGAATTTTTTACATATATGGGTGGTTCCGTGATAAACCTTGGGTGGGTGAGCCTGAGATAGCTCTCCCATTAAATGGGTGATATGACAGAGGTAAATGTGAATGTTTCTCCTAAGAGATTTAGGGAACATACTCTGACGGGTATTCCAAAGGTGACTCCCAACATTGCTGTGAAAGCTACAACATAAGTATGTTATAGATGCCACATGTTACCTTTATGATTTATGATTACTTTGTGTAATTAATAAATATTATGATTTCATGAGGTACATTAAAGAGATTATTCTATTTATGTATTGACGAACTAATGTTTTCATTCATTATTTTATAACTCTTACTGAGATTTATTTGCTCATACCAAGTATTGAAATGTTTTTTCATAGGACATAAAGATGAATAGGGTCAAGGATGGGATCAAGTATAAGTAATACTATTTAAAACAGGGAACTGGACATGACTCTTTTTTCAAGAGTTTTTATTTTATGAAAAAAATTGAAACTGGGTAGAGGTATCTACTTTGTAATTTTTGAGATTTAATGTAATATTTATGGACAAATTCTCTAAAACTCTAAATATAAGGCCCCATCCTTAAACCAGACTTAATATTGAATTAAATGAATAATTCACATTGAGGATCTTTTCAGGTTTAGTGTTTTAGAGAATTAGGACATAACTATTACATCTCAAAATATTACAAAGTATAAACTTTTACTATGTTTCCATAAAATAAAAACTCCGAAAAAGAACATGTTCAGTTCCATGTTTTAGATAGCATGACATTCCCTTGATCCCATCCTTGACCCTATTCCACGTTAAGTCCTGTGAAAAAATTTTCAAAAACTTGGGATGAGCATAAAAATCTCAGTATGGAATACAAAAAGAATGAAAACTATTAGTTTTTCAAAACAACAAGTAAACCATTTATACTTTATCAAAGTAATACTTTTCATCTTTTCGAAGTAGTAAAAACTCTTCACTGAATAAAAGTTCATTACATACCCTTCTGTAACTAAAAGATTACCATAAATCCCATATAAAGATCACATAACATATAAAGGTGACTTGGGACATAAACATATTTAAGTGGAATAACCATAAGGTCATCTTACACACATGTCACTTAATGGAATATCCATTCGGCCAACTTCCATACATACTTAATGGAATAGCCATACGGCCGACTTCCATACCCAATGCATTGGAGGTTATAACGTAACCACCCGTCCTGGTTTTCATAGCACCACCCGTCATATGGTTTATCACGTAACCACCCGTAAAATGTCCAAGCACCATCATTACACATAAAATTTTGAAAATATAAACATTTCAATAACAACATTTCATTTTAAATCAAAATAAGTAATTCCAATATATTGAATTAATCAATCCATTTTCAAAAATCATTTAAAAGAGATTTTTGAATCAATGTGTCCCATACCACTTTGAAACTTTTATTGGAATTATAATTTTAAAACATTAATTTCCATATAAATAAATACTGAAAACCATTTTGAAAACATGGACATTAAAGATAAATATTTAGAATAATAAATCTTTAAAACATTTAAAACGATATTTTTTTTAAATAGTTTTTAACAAAATGAGAGACTCTTGAATACAAATAATAACAGAATTACATTTAATCCAAACTTTATAATATCATGAGAATAAAGGGATTCATGATATAATATGTCAAAGGACAGTATTCACACCATATAAGAGTGAATTGGTGCATGACAACAATGAAATCTAAAAAGAAATGTAAAATGAGATGAAATCCATTATAAAGATGGTATCCTTAAATTAAGGATTAATCAATCTCATAATTATGTGTGAAAAATATAAATAAACCCAATATAAGTGGATATTAAATGTAAAACAATCAAAGTATATTCACACATATTCAAAGGATGACATATTCAATAACTACATGTTGAACCCAAAGAAATCGTAATTGGGTTAAGAAGTTCCCTTGGTATAATTCGACAGCCTAATGGCGTCACATAAAATTTTACAAAAAAGGGTTGATGAGATAGATAAAGGGGCTCTCATCACTTGGACATAAAATTTACATAAATAAGGATATATAAGATCATATCCCAAAATAATAGTATGTGAATTAAAAGACATAACAAAAGAAGTCTTTTAAAAAAAGGAGGGTTAAAGGTTCCCTTACCGAGATGGGTATCTTTTGAGACATGCACCCCGTGAAAGAAGGACAATAGAACATTGATGTAAATACTCATAAATAAAAGTATATTAAACAATGAGTAAAATAATTGTCAGTATATACACCACTCAAAGGAAATTGGGGAAAATGTATCATAAATATCATGGGAATAAAAGTGAGATGAAAAAACCCTTACGAAAACTCGGCAGCCTAACGGCGCCACTTAAAACATCCATAATGGATTGATGAGATCAAATAGGGTCTCTAATCATATAAAAATAATGTTTACAGATAGAGGAATATAAAATAACATCCCCCAACATAACAAAGAGGTTCTTAAAAGAAGTGACATAAAGGAGAGTACTTAAAAATAAAGAGAAAGGTTAGATCTCTTATAAAATATTTGGCAGCCTAACGGCGCCACTCAAAACTTCCAAAATGGATTTATGAGAGAGAATAAGGCCTCTCATCATATGAAAATAAAAATTACTGTAAGAGTAATATAAAATAACATCCCAATAACAAGAAATATGATCTTTAAAAGGAATGACACAAAAGAGTGTACTTAAAAAGAAAGAGAGGAGTAGGATCCCTTTACCTCGGGTCCGACTTGAATCGATCGTTCTTTAATGTCCTGAATAATAAACTTGAGTTAATTTATACTTGATAAAGAACATTTTTCAAGTTCATTATTCCTTTCATATCAATTATTGACATTTTATCAACATTATTTAATCATTTCAGTTAATAATGGTTGTTTTGTTGATATTTGGTTCTTAAGTCAAAAGTGGACTTCTTACAATTACATGCCGTTCGTGTGGTCAAAGGTTCTTTATATCCAGAATGACATTCCTGATTTTCATATCAAATATATCATATATATCCAGAATATACATGTATTTATAATATTACATAATCATTTAGAGGTAAGAAATGAAATGCATCGTTCATGGAGATGGTAAGCCGTACGTACGCATGAACGCTACTTTCATTTCTATGTCATATTAATGGAATTAAAACTAAATGAGGGATGTGTATATTTTTAATTAAAGAATTATATTCATAATTTAGATTTATCATATCTCATATATATCCATTATATGTACTTATAATAGTACATTACATTTGAGGATAAGAAATGAAATGCACCGTTCATGGAGACGGTAAGTTGTACGTACGCATGAACGCTACTTTCATTTCTATCTCATAGTTTAATGGAAAGAAAACAATAATGATATTATGGTACATTATAATTCCAGTATAAAATCATATATAATAACTTTAAATCCATCCTTTATACATCCCACATATGGCATTAACGAATCAAATCACTTTGAGGGGGCGGTAGTCCGCACTTCCTAAAATGAAGATATCGCGTATACCCATAATGGAAGCCATAAAGGTATACCACAAATGAAAAATACAGAAGCTTAAGTAAAACATAAAAATATTATATATCATATATAAAAATATTGACATCTTAATGGCCACCCTTGAAGGTTTTATATGAGTGTTGAACAATCATCGTTTCGTGAGGCAGAAATTCGCCATCCATAGAAACAGTATGTTCTTTAACCATTAGATGAAGGTGTCTATAATTGTAGCTCGAATAATTATTATAACAACGTCCTATTATATTGAATATACTGGATTTGTTAAAAAATAAATTAATAAAAAGAGTTTAGGGGGTTGGAGAAGAAAAATAAAACAAAAGATCACAAGTGAAGACGTTACCTTAAAATTGGGTAACTCCCTTTGGTTTGAACCAAAAGGGTTCTTGAAGAGCTTCCTGCCTATGTTAAGGATTCTAGGATGAGTAAAGGGATGTGGAGAGACAAAATGATCAGAGAATGGCGGAACAAAAGGGTTGAGAGGTGTGGATAAGGAGGTAGAGGTGGGGGCCTTTTATAAGAGGAGAGGAGGGGCACTCTTGGAAAAGTATAAAATGTTACTTTATTTTCAAATGGTTTTAGGATTTTAATGGTCCCACATTGATGTATTTCGAGTATAAGGTGATAAGGGTTCGAAATCCACCCATCCAATAGGTCTTTGACATGTTTAGGTCCTAGATATTTCATTATGTTTCCTTTTTATTTAAATCGTTAAATAATGAGGTCATCGCTGCATCATCATTATGTCATAAAGAATTTAATTTATTTAATGTCTAAAAATTATAAAAAAAACTATGATGTAGGAAATCTTTTTAGATTTCCAATGACTATTTATAGTCAAAATTCTGACTTGTATAACCACATGTAAAAATTGTTTTAGTAAAACAAATCATGTTTGTGACATTTTTATTTTAACTTTAAATAAAAGGCATAAATGTCATTATCAAACCCAAGTGCCTCCATGGGGTACCAAAAATCGTCCCATGGGTTGTCTTTATCGGCCATAACTGATCCAATAGGGTTAAGACATGTGTCAATATATTTTCATTTTATTATAATATCATTTTTACCATAAATCACACTAATTACCTTTAATCGCGATTAATAAAATATAAATGTTACTTTTCATCAAAAATTATTTTCATCCCATTGAACCACATTTTACATTACAATTAAAAACATTTAAATTGGATTTTTGAAATTCAAATCACATAAGTGGTAAAGTCCCATTTTAACGAAAAATCAAATTTTGTAACCACCACTTTGTGGTTTCACTATTCATCAAAAATTGGAGATTTTCAGAAAAATACAAAAAATTCACCCTAAGATATATTTGATATTAAGAATTAAAAAATGATTTTTATTTTACCAAATTCATAACATATAAGTTTCATTAATTAATTTTATAATTAATTCCCGTAGTCAGAGCAAATAGCGTGTTTTTATGAAACATTAATTATCAAAAGATTGACACTAGTTTAAGACCAATTTCAAAGTGAAATTAATTCCAATGACCACTATTGTATTAAATGGTAAAAATATATTCTATTTACACTTTAAAAACAATTAAAATGATAATTTAATCATATAAATAAATTATATTAAAATGTGGTTTCGAATTAAAATACAACATTTTTCACTATTCATTAAAAACTGAATTTTTCAGAAAAATACCAAAAATTTAAACAAAGTAAATTTTGATATCCCGATTCTAAATAAGAATTTTATTTTCTCAAATATAACACATAAAATTGTCAAAAATGATATTTAGAAGAGGTTCGCCATCAAAAGGCGGTTAATCGACCTTTTAAAGAATATTAGACTGTCTACGCTTAAAATTGGATTTATTCGCATTTTTAATCCTCTATCATTTATTGTAAAGACTATAAATATTTGACAAAAATATATAATCATTTTGTAGTTAGTTCTATTCATTCCCTCCATCACAACATCTAGGTGTTAACTACCATTTAAAATAATATTATTTTATTAGTAGAGTGCAATTTAAGATTCCCAATAAACTCGTTGTTGCGTATTGGGTATGCCGTCGAGAATAGCATCCCCTTTAAAGTTATATTAATATTTTATTCACAAATATGGATAAATAATAAAAATTTCATATTCTTTATTTACCTGGGGTGTCACATCCTTCCCCCTTTTGGGAATTGCGTCTTAGCAATTTTAAAAATGGGCTTGGAAATATCCATGAAAGTCCAACATCGGAACAAGAGTTGGTAAAATAATAACTTTAAAATAAAGAAAGATAAGTATAGAGGTCACCCGAGTTAACCCATATTAGGATTCCAAGTATGAAAATATGGACATGGAGGAAAAAACAGAGGGGCATGTTCTGATGGAGAGTGATAGTAAACATGTCTAGGAGAAAGTTAACCATAAGAATATCACAAACTTGTGATGGGTTAAACGGTAATCGATTCCCCAGTAGGAAAAGTTAACAGACAACATTTTTGTTTTAAGTTACTCTTAATTGAGGAATTTATTTTTGAGCCTAACTAAATCATAATGAAACATACTTACTTGTCACGTAGACTTCCAACTTTTACTAGATTCTTTAATCAAACTCATATTTTCTCCAAAAGATGAGTATTTAGGAAGGCTTGTTCACATTAAGTGTACTATAATCAACTTATAGAGAACCACCTAATCCACAAAAGATAAATATATATTTCCCATGTCTTTAGACATTAACCAAAACCAAACCTAAAAAGGTTAGTACAAGATCAGATAATCCAGAAAAGGATAACCCTTTATAAAAAGAAAATATATTCTTAATCTCCAAAATTTGTCCAACAAAACCCAAAGTTCAATGAGGACCATTCAATAAACAATTTTTCCATAAAATTCTTCAATGTAAACTAAACTAATATTGAAACCCAAATATTTTAAGGATTTATTCACATAGTCTTCCAAGGTACAAATTAAATTTTATCTCCAAATAACATCAGTTGCTCTTAAATTTTCATATTGAAAAGTAATTAACCTAATCACATATCCTCCATGATAGGTTAATCATTTCCATAGAAAACCCAAAAAAAATTACTCTTAATTCATAAAATCATCTAACTAAAAAGAATCATTCAAACTAACCAGGGACTTCGCGTAGTCCGGTGGTAGGTGATAAATACCAGTCGCACTTTGGTTGTGGGTTCGATTCCCGCAGCTTTGTCCGACGCGATGGGTTGTCACACAGTCTGCGTGTTGTCCTTTTTATAAAACTCCAAAAATAACTCTAACATGTTTTATCCTTAATATTTTCCTTATACCTCTCATTTTCATCCAAATTCTTCATGGTCTCAACATCTTACGTCTTGAAGTCTTATTTCACCACCATAAGATAAAATAAAACGATTCCCAAAATGAATAACATCATACCTTGACCATGGTGTCCACTCAATTTCATTGTCATCTTGCTCACGTAGGTAGAAGTCCCATGCATTACAAAAATGATTTAGATATCCTTCAAAATCATTTGCATCCTCCATCCAAATACACCTTGTACAACATGGGTGATATGGGTGTTCACAGAAAAACAGTTTTGGAAAATAATCATGTATGACATATAATTCCAAAACATCTGATAAAACGTGATTTCTATAAAATAGTCGGACCTAATTTGAGTTGAAAATTTCTATTATTGGTCCTTTTAAAATACCATAAGTATGTGCTGAGAGACTATATTTTAAAATCAAATATAAATAGGTTGCGCAAGGGTCTCCTTCCTCAGCACCATTTTTAAAATCATAATATTCTTCAAATTCTTGTGATAAGGTAAAATATTTTAAAATACCTTGATAATATTTACCTTTCTTAAAAATATGAGAATATTGTGAAAATATTATTTTTCTAAAAAAAACCCATGATCTATGATGATAACAAGGTATTGTGGAGGTGTTTGATATCTCAAACAACTGCTTGCAAGCGAGTTGTATGCTAGAAAAAGTTTCACAATCATCTAAACATGACTGTGTAATAATTATTGCAAGCATGTCATCAGGAAGAGATAGGAATGTCATTTGAGATACTTCTCCTTCCATTCGTAACCGACTTTACATGACCTGAAAAACAGTTATAAAACAAGGATTTAACTGAAATAATAGATATAGGGACTAATCATGTGTCTAACAAAAACTCCTAATCCCTAAATTTGTCTAAACCGACCTCTGATACCAACTATAAGGCCCCGGCCTTAATCCTTACTTATTATTGAATTAAATGAATAATTCACATTGAGGATCTTTTTAGGTTTAGAGTTTTAGAGAATTAGGACATAACTATTACATCTCAAAAGATTAAAAAGTAGAAACTTTTACTAAGTTTCCATAAAATAAAAACTCTTAAAAAGAACATGTCCAGTTCCATGTTTTAGATAGCATGACATTCCCTTGATCCCATCCTTGACCCTATTCCACGTTAAGTCCTGTGAAAAACATTTCAAAAACATGGGATGAGAATAAAAAGCTCAGTAAGGAATACACAAAGAATGAAAACTATTAGTTTTTAAAAACAACAAGTAAACCATGTATACTTTATCAAAGTAATACTTTTCATCTTTTGAAGTAGTAAAAACTCTTCCCTGAATAAAATGTCATTACTTACCCTTCTGTAACCAAAATATTACCATAAAACCCATATAAAGATCACATAACATATAATGGTAACTTGGGACATAAACATACTTAAGTGGAATAACCATAAGGTCGACTTCCACACATGTCACTTAATGGAATAGCCATTCGGCCAACATCCATACATACTTAATGTAATATCCATATGGCCGACTTCCATACCCAATGCATTGGGGGTTATAACGTAACCACCCGTCCTGGTATTCACGGCACCACCCGTCATATGGTTTATCATGTAACCACCCGTAAAATGTCCAAGTACCATCATTACACATAAAATATTGAAAATATAAAAATTTCAATAACAACATTTCATTTTCAATCAAAATAAGTAATTCCAAGATATTGAATTAATCAATCCATTTTCAACAATCATTTAAAAGTGATTTTTGAATCAAAGTGTCCCATACCACTTTAATGATTTTATTGGAATTATAATTTTAAAACATTAATGTCGATATAAATAAATACTGAAAACCATTTTGAAAACATGGACATTAAAGATAAATGTTTAGAATAATAAATCATTAAAACATTTAAAACAATATTTTTGTTAAATACTTTTTGACAAAATGAGAGACTCTTGAATACAAATAATAGCGGAATAACATTTAATCTGAACTTTATAATATCATGAGAATAAAGGGATTCATGATATAATATGTCAAAGGATAGTATGCACACCATATAAGAGTGAATTGGTGCATGACAACAATGAAATCTAAAAAGAAATGTAAAATGAGATGAAATCCATTATAAAGAAGGTATCCTTAAATTAAGGATTAATCAATCTCATAATTATGTGTGAAAAATATAAATAAACCCAATATAAGTTGATATTAATTTTAAAACAATCAAAGGTTATTCACACATATTCAAAGGATGAGATATTCAATAACTACATGTTGAACCCAAAGAAATCGAAATTGGGTTAAGAAGATCCCTTGGTAAAATTCGACAGCCTAATGACGTCACATAAAATTTTACAAAAAGGGTTGATGAGAGAGATAAAGGGGATCTCATCACTTGTACATAAAATTTACATAAATAAGGATATATAAGAACATATCCCAGCATAATAGTATGTGAACTAAAATACATAACAAAAGAAGTCTTTTAAAAAAAAGGAGGGTGAAAGGTTCCCTTACCGACATGGGTATCTTTCGAGACATGCACCCCGTGAAAGAAGGACAATACAAAATTGATGTAAATACTCATAAAGAAAAGTATATTACACAATGAGTAAAATTATTGGCAGTACATACACCACTCAAAGGAAATTGTGGAAAATTTAGTATAAATCTCATGGGAATAAAAGTGAGATGAAAAATCCCTTACGAAAACTCAGCAACCTAACGGCGCCACATAAAACATCCAAAATGGATTGATGAGATAAAATAGGGTATCTAATCATATTAAAATAGTGTTTATAGAAATAGGAATATAAAAGAACATCCCCCAACATAAAAAATAGGTTCTTAAAAGAAGTGACATAAAAGAGAGTACTAAAAATAAAGAGAGAGGTTAGATCTCTTACAATCAATCGGCAGCCTAACGGCGCCACTCAAAACTTCCAAAATGGATTGATGAGAGAGAATAGGGTCTCTCATCATATGAACATAAAAATTACAGTAAGAGTAATATAAAATAATATCCTGATAACAAGAAAGATGGGCTTTAAAAGGAATGACATAAAAGAGTGTACTTAAAAAGAAAGAGAGGAGTAGAATCCCTTACCTCGGGTCCGACTTGACTCGATCATTCTTTAATGTCATGAATAATAAACATGAGTTAATTTATACTTGCTTAAGAACCTTTTTCAAGTTCATTATTCCTTTTATATAAATTATTGACATGTTATAAACATTATGTAATCATTTAAGTTAATAATGTTTGTTTTGTCGATATTTGGTTCTTAAGTCAAAAGTGGACTTCTTACAATTACATGTTGTTCGTGTGGTCAAAGGTTCTTTATATCCAGAATGACATTCCTGATTTTGATATCATATATATCATATATATCCAGTATTTACATATATTTATAATATTACATAATCATTTAGAGGTAAGAAATGAAACGCACTGTTCATGGAGAGGGTAAGCCGTACGTACGCATGAACGCTACTTTCATTTCTATGTCATATTAATGGAATTAAAACTAAATGAGATATGTGTATATTTTTAATTAAAGAATTATATTCATACTTTAGATGTTTCATAAATCATATATATCCATTATATGTATTTTAATAGTACATTACATTTGAGGATACGAAATGAAATGCACTGTTCATGGAGACGGTAAGCCGTACGTACGCATGAACGCTACTTTCATTTATATCTCATACTTTAATGGAAACAAAAAAAATAATGATATAAAGGTATATTATAATTCCAGTATAACATCTTATATAATAACTTTAAATATATCCTTTATACATCCCACATATGGCATTAACGAATCAAATCACTTTGTGGGGGCGGTAGTCCGTACTTCCTAAAATGAAGATATCGTGTATACCCATAATGAAGCCATAAAAGTATGACACAAATGAAAAATACATAAGCTTAAGTAAAACATAAAGAAATTATATATCATATGTAAACATAGTGACATCTTAATGGCCACCCTTGAAGGTGTTATATGAGTGTTGAACAATCATCATTTCGTGAGGCAGAAATTCACCATCCACAGAAACAGTATGATCTTTAACCATTAGATGAAGGTGTGTGTAAGTGTAGCTCGAATAATTATTATAAAAACATCCCAGTATATTTAAGATACTGGATTTGTTAAAAAAGAAATGAATAAAAAGTGTTTAGGGGGTTGGAGAAGCAAAATAAAACAAAAGAGCATAAGTGAAGACGTTACCATAAAATTGGGTAACTCCCTTTGGTTTGAACCAAAAGGGTTTCTTGAAGAGCTTCCTGCCTAAGTTAAGGATTCTAGGATGAGGAGAGGGATGTGGAGAGACAAAATGATCAGAGCTTGGCCGAACAAAAGGGTTTAGAGGTGTGGATAAGGAGGTAGAGGTGGGGGCCTTTTATAAGAGGAGAGGAGGGGAACTCTTGGAAAAGTATAAAATGTTACTTTATTTTCAAATGGTTTTAGGATTTTAATGGTCCCACATTGATGTGTTTCGAGGATAAGGTGATAAGGGTTCGAAATACACCCATCCAATAGGTCTCTGACATGTGTAGGTCCAAGATATTTTATTATCTTTTCTTTTTATTTAAATCGTTAAATAATGAGGTCATCGCTGCATCATAATGATGTCATAAAGAATTTAACTTATTTAATGTATAAAAATTATAAAAAAACTATGATGTAGGAAATCTTTTTAGATTTCCAATGACTATTTATAGTCAAAATTCTGAGTTTTATAACCACATGTAAAAATTGTTTTAGTAAAACAAATCATGTTTGTGACATTTTTATTTTAACTATAAATAAAAGGCATAAATGTCATTATCAAACCCAAGTGCCTCCATGGGGTACCAAAAATCGTCCCATTGGTTGTCTTGATCGGCCATAACTCATCCAATAGGGTTAGGACATGTGTAAATATATTTTCATTTTATTATAATATCATTTTTACCATAAATCACACTAATTACCTTTAATCGCGATTAATAAAACATAAATGTTACTTTTCATCAAAAATTATTTTCATCCCATTGAACCACATTTTACTTAACAATTAAAAAAATTTAAATTGGATTTTTGAAATTCAAATCACAAAAGTGGTAAGGTCCCATTTAAATGTAAAATCAAATTTTGTAACCACCACTTTGTGGTTTCACTATTCATCAAAAATTGGAGATTTTCAGACAAATGCCAAAAATTCACCCTAAGCTATATTTTATATTCCGAATTCAAAAATGATTTCTATTTTAACTAATTCATAACATAGAAGTTGCATTAATTAATTTTATAATTAATTCCCACAGTCATAACAAATAGCGTGTTTTTATGAAACAATAAGTATCAAAAGATTGACACTAGTTTAAGTCCAATTTCAAAGTGAAATTAATTCCAATGACCACTATTGGATTAAATGGTAAAAATATATTCTATTTACATTTTAAAACCAATTAAAATGATAATATAATCATATAAATAAATTATATTAAAAAGAGGTTTCGAATTAAAATACAACATTTTTCACTATTCATTAAAAATTGAACTTTTTCAGAAAAATACCAAAAATTAAAACAAAGTAAATTTTGATATCCCGATTCTAAATAAGAATTTTATTTTCTCAAATATAACACAAAAAATTGTCAAAAATGATATTTAAAAGAGGTTCGCCATCAAAAGGCGGTTAATCGACCTTTTAAAGAATATTAGACTGTCTACGCTTAAAATTGGATTCATTCGCATTTTTAATCCTCTATCAGTTATTGTAAAGACTAAAAATATTTGACAAACATATATAATCATTTTGTAGTTAGTTCTATTCATTCCCGCCATCACAACATCTAGGCGTTAACTACCATTTAAAATAATATTATTTTATTATTAGAGTGCAATTTAAGATTCCCAATAAACTCGTTGTTGCGTATTGGGTATGCCATCGAGAATAGCGTCCCCTTTAAAGTTATATTAATATTTTATTCACAAATATGGATAAATATTAAAAATGTCATATTCTTTATTTACCTGGGGTGTTACAATAAACCTATAAAGATCCTCAATGTGAATTATCCATTTAATTCAAGATTATGTAATTTTTTAATGCAAGATCTTTAAAAATAGAGTAACAATATTTGTTCTTTAATATGGAAGATGATATTCATACCATCTTATTCTTATTTCTATTCCAAAGGAATGAATTTATTTATTTAATTTGAATGTAATGTTCAACCAAACTAAAATTTAAAAATTAGTTGTAATGGTACAATTTATTAATCTATCAACACATTCATTAATGTTTTTTCTCTCTCATAAATTATTATTTGATATATTTTTTAAATAATAGAGAATAAATAAAATTTTAATTGATATGAATAAATCGATACTAATTGTCAATCATTAATAAAAATAAAGAGAAACATATTATAATGAATGAAAAATTAATTATAATTATTTATAAATGTATTTTTTTGTATTAAAGAGTTACTTGATGTTAAAATATAAAATTAAATAATAAAAATGTTGAACTATTGAAAAAATTGGTTAAAATACCTTCATTCAGTTCCAAGGATATTAATAAATTATAAATAAACAAAAATATTATTAAAACTAGGAATCCAAACTCCATGAAAAATCAATCATTATTTCTTTTCCTCTATCAATATTCCTGATCATATATCAATTATCCATTTAAAATGTTTTTATAAGTCACTCTTATTATCACACCATAGATTGTAAGCTCTCTGTATTGAGTTTATAGGGTCTTTTGATTCATACTTTGGTCAAACACATATAAACTTTTTTATTTTGTTGGCTCAACCCTTGATACTACAACATTTTTAGGTAAAGAAAAACTAAAAAATATTATCCTATATTAAATGAAATTTAGGTCAATAAGCAAGATTTGGAGTGTGTAGACATGGATTACATGAGTAAAAGGGTGTTATTGCAAGATATGTTTTTGATTTCTATTTTTGGGTGAAGGGATAACATCATGAGATATTACATTTGATGAGGTTTAAGATCCTACACTATGTATGAGTCTGTTGTTATGATATACAGTATGTAATGTTCATTGATGCCTATCTATGAGTGAGTTTTTGGTGAAATGAGGTGGAACTTGAGTTTATGACATGGTATGGGACCTTGACCCAACTATGAAGGTATTTATCAAGTGTCAATTATTGGTTCTATTACTGAGTGATGAAATTAAGGATTGGTTATCTTTTAAAAAAACATTATATACTATAATTTGTTTGATTATGAGTTTTTAGGAGTCATGGTGACCATATTCTCACATGATGTGAATACATGTAAGAATTTATGTTACTGATTCATTTATATGACAAAAACACTAATTATATTTAAATATATGAGGATATTATTGGTTCACTATTGAAATTTATTTTTCACCCCATTCATGGGAACTTTATAGAACATTCATATCGGTATGTTTCACCTTCATGTGATAGTTCTTATATGAGATCTAAATCAATTATATGTATGGGTCCATCAAATATTGGGATAAGGTAGGTCTATTGAATTATCATTGAATATCCCCTTTGTTCATCGAAAATTTATTTGTATCAAATCATTATAGTAGATAATTTTTATGTTTTGTTATATTTTTATGCGTATATTGAACATATAAAGCATTTTATTGTAAAAAATGATAAGAAATGTTAATAATAGATTTCAATTAACTATATCGTTTTCAATTTACAGTTGTGTATTTTATTTATTTACATGTTATGTTATGTGATCATACATACAATATCGTTATCCCATTACACGTTATACACTCTCACTTCTAGTCATAGATGTCCATTGTGGAGGGAGGCACACCTATTACCCATGAAACATAGGATATGCTGCCATATGTGAGATTTTAGTTATTGTGTTAATACTGTGGAATCCTAGTAGATTCCTAATAAGGTCCAGTGGAGATAACCTTTTCTCATAATTTTTGAATATTACCAAATTCTTTGTGAGTACATAAATATATCTTTTAAAACACTATTTTATATGAATTTAAAGGTTATTAAAATTTAATGGGATGATATATGTTTAGAATAATTAGATAATTAAGTAGAATACATGCCACAATTCATGTTTTTATAATATTCATGATGGGTAATGGTAATTATTTATAATGTTATTATTCTTGGTAATTTATGTGATTTGATAAAATACATGGAGGTTTTTTCATATATTACGGATGAAGTAAGATAAAATTAATAATCACCTAGGATGCTTAATTAATTTTCATAGAGGAATATTCTTATAAAATTATAATTTTATTCGATGAAATAAAAACAACAATGGTTTCATATATAATTTTCATTTTCAAAAAAATACATACTTATGATCCCTAATATCTTAATTGAATTTGAATATAAACACATATAGTTTCAATCGTTGAAAACAATAATTCTAGATTTTATTACAATATGATGGGAGAAACCTGATTTTTTTTAAATTATTTTCTAAAAAATAATGAAAATTATATTTCATGAAATGATTGATCGATATTATGTCACACACATATCTATCCATTAATATTAGATTTAAATTAAACTCAAAACACACCCTAAAAAATATAACACCTCATATATCATGTAAAAATCTATCTCCAGGTTTCCAAAATAATAAATATTTTCAATAATCATATAAAAAATAATGTCAAATACCATAATCAACATACATTTACCTTAGTTTAGTGGATATTATTCGCATGAAATTTAGTGAAGAAAAAAACTATTTTTATACCACTATTAAATATTCATTATATATTTATAATTTTTATTCCTATATATATATCTCAATATTTTTTCATCCAAACTGGATATCTCTTTTCTTTCACTGATGAAATATCTATATGGGAAATTTTTGTGGTCTCTCATATAACATAATAAAGTGATCAATAATATTCTATTGATTTTTTTATAATATTATATCATGTTCTCAACTATACCATAAATTATTCATTATTTAACAGTCCCTATATTTTTCTTGGAGATCTGTGTCGCACATGTCATGTACTTACACATCCTTGATTCTCACCAATTTCACATCTAGCATGGATTATTTATTGTTCACATTTTCACCACCAGATAAATTCATGCTGAAGTGTTAATTTCATCCCAATTTGATCATAACTATTTTATGAATAGAATTATTTCATAAAACATTGAAAATAGTCACAAATAGATATCATTATCAAATTTAACAATAAGAATACAAACAATAAAATTTCAAAAAAAAAATATAATCAATATCCTCTTTAGTTAATATATTACTTATATAAATATATAGATGTGTGTGTGTGTGTGTGTGTTTCCACACTGTTATAAGGAAAATATTTCATATTAATGATTTAACAGTATGGTTAAAAAATATATAATAAATATCCATATGTCTAACTCACAAGAAATATATGAAAACATATTTATAACTCATTATTTTTCTAGAAAACCAATAAACTATATATTTTACCTCTCTTCATAAATTGATGATATTTTTCTTCCATTATAGTCACATTAATAATCTTTTATTACTATTCGTTCATGTATTGGACATACCTTACAATAACATCATTTCCCTCATCACTATAGATCAAAAAATTATAGTATACATGATCTGATGTATATGAAATCTATATATATGCTTCCAAGATACAAAAACTATCTACATAAAAACCAGTCTTAACAGATAAATAGATCTGTTAGAAACAAATATAACGATAATGGTTTTTATGTATTTCATATGAAATTAAAATCATTTCTCAATTTGGATGAAAAATAAATAATATATATTTCAATAATATCAATTACATTCAAAAAATAATTCATTTCTTCCTCCCAAAAAATGATTCCATCTCTAATCCCTATCTCATTCTCAAATTTTGCTATAATAAAAAACTATGAATAAATTAATGAATATTTTCATAATTATCTATAAAAATCATTATTTATTTTATTTTTTGAACTAATAATAGAAAAATATATGTATGATGAAAAACATTTTTTAAAATTATTCTCCTATGAATTAATTGAATATTCCCAATATCAGGTTTTCATATTCAAATTGATAAAATCTAAAAGGCTGCATAATTCAACTTAAGATATCACTTTTTGGTAATCCAAATTGATAAAATAATAGGAAAAATCTAGTGTAGGAATAGTACTTTTAATTATAAGGAATATTATTAGATAAGTATATGGCTCTATGCACTTTACATATGATTTAATATTATGTATGAATCAAAGGTGAAAGGGTATAAAAAATATCTATAGATTCATTCAATCATTTTAATTTGTTCAAAATAAATATTTTCTTTAAAGGATTAAAATATCATTCCCATTAGTGAATCTTGTCCCATTAAACTTTTTAAAAAAATGATTATATGAATAAAAATGATAAAATTGTTTTGTATAAATCTACATATTGTGATTTTTTATTTTTGAAAATGATTCCAAGAATTAATGATAACAATCAATCAAAAAATATTAAAATTAAAAAATAATTATTATAATTACATAATAAATATAAATCTTTAAATAATCAATTATTCTCCTTTTTTGATCAATCAAATTTCTATTTTTAGGATTATCTTCACCCACTCACCCATTATCTTACTCATTCTTATATAATAAAAATTTAATTTAAAACATTGAAAAAAAAATCTTGTGACATTATTAGTATCATAGATAAAAATATATCATGATATTTATGTTTGGAATGTAATTTTCTTGATAAAATATAGAAAGGTATCCAAAAATAAATAAATTATAAAATATAATGTATTTAAGAAAATTCATCCATATCTATTAAAATTATCCTATTTTCCGTCATATATATTATTCCTTCATTTATCCAAATTATTGGCCAAAAAAATTAAAAAACAATGGGGAAATAAAAATATCAAATACATTAATGAGAAAAATGATTATTGTTTTGAATGTATACTACTAAAAAATCAAATATTATTTCATATAAATTCCTAGTCATAATTGTTTGTATAATAATTCAAAAACATAGGTTGACAATGTAAAATTGCTTTATCTAATAAAATTTATAACTATAAAATCATTTTGTATATAATGTAATTTTAAAATGAAATATGTTACCTAGTTCATATTTTCCTGTTTATCGATTTATACTAATCTAGTAATTTAATTTACTTCATTTTAGTTTTTAGTATCATAACATTCATTCGAGGTGAAAAAATGTTTTATAAACTCTCAATGAATTAAAATATAATATATAAATTGAGAAACATAGTAATACTTATCCTTTTAAAGTTAATCATGTTTCTATTCTTCAATTTCATGGGCATATTCATTTCATTCTATAGACTTATACTATTAGATTCTATTATCTTCTTATATCAGAGAATAATTTCTATTGTTTTCCTAAATTTATATAAGTATAGATCTTTCATTCCTATATTATATCTCAAATTCAACTTCCTCAACTGAAAACTCCTTGAATTAAGCCAAAAACTCAGCATCACCATTTTATTCTCCCATGGTGGTTTCCATGAATTCAATATCCACCTTTTGTATTTAGATTGATTTATAAATCTATTTCACCCATATCAATAGCTTTTTTAGACTAAAAATGCATTTTTTGTTTTTTAAAAACACTTTTTAGTTAAGTTAGAACCTAACAAGTGAAAAAAACTAAAACAGTGTGTCCAAGGGGATCCACCATTGCAGACACAATTCAGACCAACCCAAACAAAATATAAAACAAGAAAATGAGACATGTCCAAGGGAATCCACTATATTATACACGATCTAGATCAACCCAAAGAAACACAAATAACACAAAGCACACAACAATCTAGAAGAAAATCTGTACAGGAACCTTCGAATGAGGATGATTGATGGTGAGGGCTTTATCGATAGAGCTCCATAACGAGGAACCACGAGATTGTAGAGCCTCCATAAACAAAGAAACCAGAAAAAAAATCATCTGAATAGTTCTACATTCAACAAAGTCACCCGAACCATCCTAATCATCATGGAATCTATCGAACAAGACTAATTATTATATAAACACATATATTGGAAATTAGGATGTATTTATGAATCTAAAATTGAAAAGAAAACATGAAATCATATAAAAATTAGTAATTGAAAACGAAAACTAAAATCATAAAATTTAAAATTATACAAAATAATTTTATTCTAATATACCGAATATAATTTTTATGTATGTATAATAGTCACAAATATCTATGCTTATTAAATTAACATTTTTTACGTGTTATTATTTATAATGGAGAAAATGATTATAATTATATAATTTTATTTTTAAAAATTTTATACTGATAAATTATATTATAATTTAATACCATTTTTAATCACATAGATAAAGGTGAGTTGTTGGGGTTTTTCTTTGTGGTATGCTCCACGTAATCCTTCATGAAAAATGGGGGTTCAAAACCCATTGGGTGTAGAGACTAAAGATATACAGTAACGGTACTGTAGTAGTAGAGGCACTGTAGCATGGACAGGAACTGTAACAGCAGTAGGACACTATAGCGGCAGTAGGGCACCATAGTAGTGGTGAGTACTGTGAAGTACCATAGATGTTGGTACTATTGCATTATTATTCACAGAATGGGACTTGTGCGAAAAATGGGCCTAAGGACCTTGTATTGGGCTATATTTCCCACTAGGCCTTCGATTTACGTAATTGGCCTCCCTATACAAAGTTTAAAGAGTAATTTTCTTTGATTTAATAATAAAATGAGGCTTTGACCCCAACCTTTTAAAAATAATATTGGTGATTCCAAGATTCAAATTCTAGTAAATAAATCTAAAATTTTAAATTAAAAAAATGTTATGATTGAATCATTATTTATTTATAAATTTTGTGTTGTTAGATATTATACAATCTATGTAATTTAACTAATAATCTATATTTTAAAAACAATTAATGAAAATATAATTCCCCAACTTGGGAAAACTGAACAGTGTCTAAACCCATGATGTTACAGGGTTATAGGTATGACACCACATAAACTAGAGGTTGTTGAATTGTATTGTGGGTATATGGGTGTATAGTGAGGAGGCTATATCCTCATAACATATTGAAATTACTTCATAAAAAATAAACTCAGATAATTCATGGTAAATAAAGATCATACATCACATAATGTTCCAGTAAATCACATAACTCATTTGATATAAATAAAATTTATATACCTATAAAGAATGACATATACAAGGAATATCATATAGGTCTATATATCATAAATAAATTAATGAAAAAAAAAATAAAACAATAAAATGGTTTCATAAGTCCAATATTAGTCCCATATCCATCCAATATTCCAACTATAAGATAAATCATTATTCAAAGGGCTTATTCCCTTATCTATCCAGTTTATGGATCCTACTCTAATAAAAAATGTAACTTGTGAAGTGTACTAATAATGAATCAATATGAAACCACTACTGTAATTTATATGCATATGCATCTCCTATTACATTTGATGACTATGTTCATATTAAATAAATAATTTCATAATAGATAAACTAATCTTGGAACTCATCTTCAAAGGAGACAATCTTTCTCAATAATTCTTGATTTATAAACTGGTGGATGACTCTAAATAGAAAAAAAAACAATGGAATTATTTTCCACCAAATCATAATAGGTAATCCCAAACATCATGAAGTCATAAAAAGTTTCATATCTTAGTGTGGTAATAAATCAAACTGAATATTTTAATATATAATTATTATATCTTGCTATTATAATATACCATATATATTAATATCATTCATTCTATAAACATAATGTATTTTGGTCATTATAAATATGGTTACTTAAATAACTTGTACAAAAAATATCAATATCATTTCCCATTATATTCTTAATAACTTGCACCCTTCTTTGATAGATAATACATAAACCCATTCATTAATTTATGGGGAATGGTAATACAATAATGGGTGGTCTTATATTCTCAATAAGTGTATGAATAAGAGATATCAATCAATTATCATGAATGAGAATAAGATAAAAATAAGGGTTGGATAATATGACCACACTATTATAAAATTATACCCAAATAATAATAGATCATAAACTTTACTCAAGGTATACTAATTTCAATAAAAACATAAGTCATTTTATACAAAACGATAAATAATAAATCACTTTTTATAAAAAATAATTATAACGATATGAAATAATTTGGTATTGTTCCCATAAGTATATAAAATTTCTTCTTTAGTCAAAGATCATTCCTAATTCTATTAATATAGAAAAGGTTCCACAATGGAAATTTCTATACATTTACATTCGATGTTATATTTATAGGAATCTTAATCAGGTTAGCTCTATCATATCTTAGTAGTTTATTAAACCAATAATATATTAGGTTTTTCTCAACTCTATCATCATTACACATTAATTAGATCTCTATAATGGACCCACCCATTCTTGGATTATATTATAAATACACTTTTATGGTTCCAATTTGAACTTCACATAATATAATGATAACTAAATCATTTTTGTAACACAACATCTTGAAAACGTTTATAATTACACTAACGATTATCCCAGAGAAAAGAAAATGGTTTTCATAAATATTTCCCCTGAAAATCATAAACCATCCAAAGATAGAATAAAAATTGTAACATTGTACATGTATAGAATAATAACCTCAAATAATGTTGTTAGAGATGAAAATTTACTTCAAAAATTTCATTCAAACATTTCATGAGGAAAACACTATTTTCATGTAGAAATGAATTTGTTAAAATATAAATATTTATCACATTTTTTATAAAATATGGTTTTAAAATAAAAATGGACACATATAAAAGATGATTCAAGGAAATGATTATTAATAATATATAGAAAATTTCTTCTTGTGGGCTATGTTATAACAAAATATACATATATATTTTCTAAAATAATTTAAAATTACTTCTTTCGGAAGAAGAAAATAATATTTAGTTAAAATTGTTCAATAAATACTCAAGCATGGGTAAAAATAATTTAAAACAAAAAATGATGATAGTTAAAATAATATTAAAATCATTTCAAAGAATTTATTTAAATAAAAGAAAATATTATCCACAAAAGAGAAACATTATGTCGATTATCCATAAAAATATTCCTTTGATCTACTTTTTACATACAGAGAGATAAATGGAAGAAAAAAATTTATTCTCAAGAAATAAAAAAAGTGATTAAAATACATAATAATTTCTAGATTAAAAACATATAATGAAATCATTATAAATTAATAATAAACAATCTTGATGAAAATGATATTTTAATAATAAACCCTTACAATTTTTGGAGCTTTTGATTTTTTCCCTAATGAAAATATTTCATTAAATGAGATGATAAAAATAATTAGAACAAGGTTATAAATGAGAAATCATATAACAGTATTCGTAAATAAAAATTTAAGATAATATAACTATATAACATAACATGTTTCTTAACGAATACAATTGGATATGATGAAGGCTCACCACATTTATTATATTCGTATCAAATCACATTATCTGTTGGAATTTGAAATATAAAATTATATTATATAGAATAAAGAAGTATACATGGTAATGAAATTTAAAAGGAGGAGTGTATAAATATAATAAACTTAAAAAGGATCATAAAATCAAACATTACTAAGGGGAACATAATTTAGATGCAGAACCCATAAAACTATTGTTCTTTAAAATATAAATTCATTAAAAGATTAAAAATCATATTGTTCTATATATTCAGTTAACTAATATCATATATTATTGAAAAATAAATTTTTTATTTTTATATAAACCATATAAACAATAAATTTTGGTATATAATAAAACTTCTCATTGAGGAGATATTGAGACAAAACCCTAACCTTGTATTTTACATGTTTCAAATGGAATCAAACCACATACAATTTAAATTTAAATTTTTTCTAATTATAAAAATTAATTCTATTCACACATAAAATATCATATATCATCCACTTATAAAATTTCAACTCCTTTTTAGAAAACAATTATCTATTATATTCTTAAAATCTGGTGTTAATTACATTATTTTTCTTATAAATTTGAGTTTAAAAAATATAGTATTTTCACTATGATAATTTTTAATTTAGTATGATAATATTAAACATGAAATAATTATAATAAATAATATATATATATATATATATATATATATAACTATTATTATAATTGGTTATGAAAATTCAATTATATTACTTCTTAGTGACAATAATAAATATATACATTGGACTAAGGTTTCCTCCTTTTAATGGATAGAATAAAAATAATATAAATGATAATCCCCCTTTCTAGTTTATTAATTATATCACATATAATATATAACCAGTAAACATATCCTCCTTTTGATTCATTTAAATAATAAATGAAAAACAAATTACCTCTCTTCTTGGAGGTCATAGTCCACATGTACACATAATTGATGTTATCATTTACCAATAGATTAAAACGCAATTAAGTAGATAAGATATTATAATTACTGAAACATAAATATGTGATTAATATTTTATAAAAAAATTAAATACATATTAATAAAAATTTGATGAATTATGGTCAATAAAAAATAATTATATCTCAATAGAGAGGTAGCAGTTCACATGTACGCAATACATTTTTTTGTTTAATGGATTATAGGTGGTAACATAATTTTATATCATAAAAATTACCTATAAAAATACATTTTATAATATATTTATTGTGTTTTCATTGATAAAACATGTTTATAATAAATATAGGAGGAAATAAAATTGATGTTCCTTGGTTAAGTTCTATTACTATTCTTTGAGAGTCCTCATTTGGCCTATACCTTAAGCAATGAAGGATTTTAACTATGGGGAAGAAAAGAAGTTGTAGGATGAAGGGAATTCTTATAGTATGGATTTAGATTATTGATACAAAAATAGTGAAACATAATTTCTTTTTTAAAAGGTAGCATTAATGGTTCCCTTTTATTAGTGAGGGGAGGCTTACACAAGGAAATTCTTAATCGATATAAATATAATGATCATATTTATGGAAAAGTATATATAAATTGAAACGGATTCCAAATATGATAATAGAAATGTGTTATATAATTAACCAATAAATAATATATATCATTTTGGGTAAATCCTGTGCTTAACCCTTTGGTTTAACTCCCTCGGTAAACTAGTTTTAACATTAACCATCATAAAAGTAATGTTATTCCTTTACTATTATCTATGATAAAAATTAAGTAAAATCTATTAAATTTTATTAATTATGGTAATTTAAATTACATAATCAATATTACTTGATTCAATTTTAATATTTGGCATAATTTAATATTAAATAAGTGAGAAAACTGTAATAAAACCCAATTTTGGAGGAAATACATTTATAAGAATAAACATATTTTTCATTAATTAAATTAATTGTAAGACAAATAAAATTAATGGTAAAATATGTGACTTAGTATATAATTTTATAACTTCATTTATAACATTATTCAATTGAGATTAATTTAATTAATTATTATAAAAAATATATTCCACTCACAAAACCCATTTTTTCTTAAAATGTGTTTTTATTTATAGAAATTTACTTATTCAAAAATGTTTTGTATTAATGATTAGAATTTAATTAATTAAGATATTTATAATCCAAACATAGATACATTAAATTATGATAGAATTAAAAAAAATAATGGGACTATTACATGTAAATAAATGATAGTCATTAATAATATCTCTGTTTTCACTACTCATTAAAAATATGTATTTTTTATTAATTGTAAAACAAATCACCCTAATATTATATTAAAATAATTTTTGGAATAAAAAATCATTTATAAAAATTTTATTTCTAAAAATGGTATAAGTTAAAATAAATATTCATTAAAAATAAAATGAAAACGAATTTTGAATTAAAAATTTTTTTTAATATTAAAATAAGATTAATAAAATTTAATACTATAATATTACACTTTAATCAATACATTAGTATTATTAAAAAACATTAAACATATTTTTTATAATTGTTTTATTACAATTCATATCTTCCAATTCAATAGATATGTTTGAAATTGTGATGGTATCTCTATCCATTTTGACTTATGGTTGTGTGTAAAGTAAGATATCCAACACAGAAAATTAATTTAATAAATAATATATCCTAGAATATTATGGTGTTTTATCCCCCACAAAAATCAATTAAATCTTAATAGTATATATATTTTTTAATCAATGTTTTTATGTTTTAAAATTTATTTTTTTCAATATTATACAATAAAAATTGATAGAAAACACTTCGAAAATAAGAAGTGGGAAACCTATATGTTACTTAAAATAAAACATAATTTAAATTCCAAAAAAATATAAAAAATTTGGTAATTTAAATTATCAAAATATAGAATAATGATATTGTCAAAAAAAATATTATGTAGTGATGTTGATCATAGTTATCATTATTTTAATCATAGAAAAACCATAAATCACTATAGGGTAAAAATTGACGATTAGTTCCTCAGAAATAACTATAAAATGGAAAATTTATCATTTTCAGGAACATGTTTACTAGATATGAGGAATTATTTTTCCAAAGAATATGAAAAAATATTCATACTTTATTCCTTTCCATTTCAAATGTAAAACTTTATTGTTTGTTAGTGCAATAATTAATTTTACCTTTTAGTTCTTCTTAAACTCCACGAAGTGAATGTTTAAGATGAATTTTTCATGCATGAAGAACTAAAATAAAATTATAATACATTATATTATTAGAAATATATGAATATGTTACTACTTATTTCTATAATTAGTTACCATAACAAATATGGTTTCAACACTTTATATTATATTTATATAAGATCATATTATTAAATAATACAGAAATTAGTAAATCCACAACAAAATTCCCAAAGTTCACCGTAAACCATTCAATAAATAGTTAACCATAAACTCCCATAAAATATTTCTTTCCAGATTTCAAACTCCATTTATTATAATAAATATAATAAATGTTCCAAAATCAAGTTAACTTTAATCCGCAAACGGTATAATGTAGAACTTAAAGTCACATATAAATAATTGGAATACCTTGAATTTATGTTATCCTAGTAAATGAAACAAACCTAAATCACTATTGAATATCATGGAAAGAATATATTCATTAATATATTAAATCGTTCCCTATTCCACAAAAAAAATTATAGTCTATTAAATTTATTTCAAAAATCCAAAAATAAAACAACCTTTAAAAAAGTTAACATAAATCACTATGATGTCCAATAACTAATCAAATAAATGGTAAAAAATATTATCCATGTTAATTTAACAATATTAATTAACACTTTACCCCAAATAAAATTTATTATATAATACCTAGGAAAATGTTTATGGTTATCTATTAATAAATTATGTTTCTTCAATAAATATCAGCTTTTCAGTAAATCACTTTTCAAATTTACCAATATTATTCCATATATGCTTGAAAATACTTAATGAATATAAATTATGGAAAATACCATGATTTTTACATATTCATATAAATAAAATATCACCAATTAAATAGTTTTACAACACAATTCTCAAATACACATTCATAAACAGTTCAATTATCACACTTCAATTACTATAATTCCATATTCACATCATTTGTCTATAAATTATCCCATATATATATGAATAAACAAGGATAATTAACATGTTTCTCCAATATATAAGACAATTAACTGTACATGGAACCATTGGATGTACATTATTTCTTCCTGTTGAACTCTTTCTTTTTCTATAGTAATTACTTGTTATATTTTTTTCTTTTACAAACATAAAATATCTTCTAAGTCCTTTGATAGATTAAACAATATGATTCTATAAGAATTATCAACATATAGGAGGATAAATCCTTATTACTCCATGATCTTCATGAAAATCTATTTTTCTATAATTTGGTTCATTCATAAAAGAACATATGTCCATGTGATTAATCAAATAAAGATTCCTATTTTAGGTATAATCACGAGATTTCTCATTCCATAAACCTTCTCATTTATTAGTTTATGAGGAAAATAGTTTCATATTATATCATATTCATCATTAACATAATTCCTCCTATTTTTATCTATTAATTTATACCAAAATCATTGTTTGAGGCTAAGTAGTGATTAACCAACTAATCATGAAAAGTCATTAATGTGATTTCTAAAAAATTACATTATGTTTCCATCTAATTATCATTTATTTTTAAAAATTAGTATCTGTTTTCATTATCTATAAAAATAGTCTCTAATTATTTTTAATGAAAAGGTGAATTAACCTAGGAATATCCCATTGAAGATTTAATCTTGGTGTACAATAAGTTCTCTTTCGACATGCACTGCAATGATTAATAATATATAACCAACCAAATATTTTCAATCTTATTAACCGTAAAAGAATCTGTGTGCAAACCATCTCAACATTTGTGTCCATATATATATATTTATTTTCATAAGGACACAACAATACATTATTTACCATAACCGTGGATGTTTTCAAAAATATACAATTATGCTATTGTATTTCAATAATGTTTTCTCTTCATTTTATACTGACATGACTAAACCCAGATTAGATACCAACTAAAATGATCCAAAACAATTCAAATATCCATATTACACATTATTAGTAGAATAATAATTACATATCAATATTATCCATTACAAAAACAATAAGGTTTGGTTTCCTTTGAAACTAATATACAAGAAAAATTTGTTGAAAAATATCTACAGTATTTCCCATAACATTATTTATAACTACCACCCTTTCCAAATACACAATACATAAAATCATTCCCCAAAATATGGTGAATGGAAACATAATAAGAGGTGAGATCATATATAATTTAACGTTAAAGATAATAGTAAAAAATCAAAGATCATGACTGAGGATAACATAAGAAAAAGTGTATGAGAACGTGATAAAAACATTATAAAATCAAACCCAATAATTCATTGATATTAAACATGAATCATCTCATAATTATTTTTCAATCAAATTTCATAAGGATATATTTCGTAGAAACATAAATAAAAAATCATGATCCATGATATTATACAATAAAAATATGATACAAGTTTTTCGAATTCACATAATTCTTTTAAATCCCTTCCTTATTAAGTTTTAACATCGATACTATCATTGTGGGGTAAGTCCCAAAAAAATCCCCAAGGAGTAACTACCATATTATTAAAAAATTATTTTTTTTTGATTTTATTAAGATTTTTCTAATGGGTGTTTCTGAAATCTTCCATAATTGCCGATTGAATTTAGGGCATATAGTTGAACAACTTATCCATGTTTTATAATAAAACCACCTATCCTTTGAATATAAAATAATCATGAAAACATTTTTTATGATATAAAATTTGAACCTATAGAAATGAAATTGAGTTTTATAAATATTTCACAATCATAATCCTAAACTATAAAGATAAAGAATGAATATAAGAAAATTGAACCATATCTCATGTAACGGGAAATAAGATTAGAATATGATATTATAGTTTTAAAATCATTTAAGAATAATAATAAATCATTTTATGAGGAAAATACCCTTTTCTATTTTATATATTTTATTTTAAATTTTATAATTAAAAAAATAATATGGAACAGATTTTATTTCACTCAATCATGGAATATGATAAATTAATATTCATGGAAAATATTATTTAGAAATATTGATTAAGATGATCAAAAAAATTATATTAAAAAAATAATTTCAAATTTTCAGTAAAATTTCAAAAGTACATTGCTCTAAAAATGGGAAGAATATATAATTATATTTTTTATAAAAATTATTAAAATGTAAAATATATAAATTGGTATATATTTGTGGAATAGTGAAAATTGTACTGAAAATATTCTATTGAAAATATTGATGTAGATGAATGTATTTCTGAATGAAGAGATAAAATAAGTTGGATTTCCTTAATAACCGATTATTGGTCTCTTGAGTGCATATATAAAGGATAATTAAGTGAATAAATTTATTATAAATTTTTTTACATATATAAAACATTACATAAATCTTCGGAAAGATATAACATATATGTTTATTATTATATTTCATTCTTAAAAAATCCCTATGAAAATGTGATTATAACATAAAACCCATACTATATCAGAAACATCTAATTAATGGACCCAAGGAATAAAATATCATGAAATAAAACGTTAATCAAGAAGATAAAAATGATGTTCATGATAAAATAAATCAACAGGGTTTTAGATTAACCACACAAACAAATATAGATGTGTTACATAAAATATATCCCAAAAATAACAATTTTAGAAGATAAACCATTACTACTTTGGTAATTTTAAAATGAAAAGCTCTTGAATCATATTATGAGAAATAAAATATTATATATTATGAATTAGTAAGGATACATTGAGAAACATTTAAATTTAATAGTATATACAACTCAAAAATATGAATATGTTTAGGACTTTAGACATGTTTTAATGAAACAAAATTACAGTGAAGAACCCTTATGAAAGTTGTAATTTCAGAATCGATATTAATTTGATGAATCAGTGTAATATTATTCTAAAAATAATTTCAATTAAACCATTATTTGTACCAACATTTATCTTTTGGAAGTTTATACCCCACAAAAATAATAAATTGGAACATAAAATTAATGTATAACTTAATAAAGAGAAGTTGAGATAAGACTTTTATCCTCTTTCTGAAATGATTCATATGTTCTCTATACCCGTGTATAATAAATTTATATTTATCATAATTTTATAAAAAAACAAATTCTCATATATAATTTCTAATATGATCCATTAATATAATTTAAATTCCAATTTAATTATAATTCTATAATAAATTCATCATTTTGGTTCTTAATTGATTCATTTATCATGTATAATTGATTTTGGAATTTATTTAGTTTTCATATTGAAAATTTTTACTTCTTATAAACAATTATGAAATGAAATAAGTATCACATATAACAAATATATAATTTTTTATAAATTGTAATAATTTTTAGGTGATTAAAAATTAAATACATCACTTCATCGAGGTGGTAGTTTTTACATACATATGTTTGATGCTTTCAGATTTCAAAAGACAGAATTATTGAATAGAAAATAATCTTTAACATTTTTTAATCACTTTTATAAACTAAATATTATATATTTTCTTTATATTTATACTTTTTAACATCTATTTAAGGAATAAATGATAAAAAAATCACATCGATTCATAGACATGGCAGTCCACATGTACGCATGATCGAAGTTATCATTTACCAATTGATTAAAAACATTAGCTTCAATAAACTATTATATTTTAATTATTATTATTTTTTTATAAGGATTCTATAGAAAAATTGTTTCTATCATTATTACAACACATGAAATTTAAAAAAGAATAATATGTCACTGTAGACATTGTAGTCCACAGAAACAAAAGTGTGATCCTCTCTCTGCTATTCTATTTGTTATTGCTGAAGACATCCTTAGAAGATTGATTCTATAACATGTGATTTAGAATAAACTCAGACCTATTCAAGTATCTAGGAACATTAATTTTCCCACTCATCTTCATTATGCTGATGACATCATCATATTTCTTCATGGTGACAAAAGAAATATGCAAGTGCTCAAAACTGTGCTTTCTCATTATGAAGATTTCCCAGGCCAATCTATTTGTTGGAATAATTCATATATATTTTTTTCGGAAAAAGCTACCCTTCAAGAAGAAAAACTCAAATTATCAATATCCTCGGTATTAAAGAGGGTTCTCTCCTATTCACCTATCTTGGGGTCCCGATCTTTTGGAGAAGACCCAAATCTAGTTATTTTTCCAACATTGTCTATCAAATCACACATCAACTCTCTACATGGAAAGGTAAATCTTTGTCCATAGTTGGAAGAATATGCCTGGTTAAGTCTACCATCATCCTTAAAATGGTTTACTCATTCATGATTTACAAATGTCCTACCAGTAGCATTAAAAAACATAATAATTTGATTAAAATTTATGTCTAGAATGTTAATATCCTTGAAAGAAGGCTTGTAACGGTTCCATAGAAGAAATGTTGTAAACCTTAAGAGAAAGGCAATATTGGAAAAAAAATCTTGAAATGTTTAATGATTCTTTGAAAGCCAGGCTTGTCTGGAGAATGATTCATAATTCCAATAATGCTATTGATTTTCTCAATCAAATATTTCTCAAAAAAGTTCATAGAGGAAAATTAAATTATTTTTAGTCCTCTATCTGTCCCTCTATTAGAAATATTTATCATAAGATCACGATCAATGCTAGAAGGTTAGTTAACACTGATTATTATTTGAAATTCTTGATTGATAATTGGACAGTTTCTTCATTATCTTCTTTGTTTCCTCCCAACCATTCTCCTCAAAACATAAATATTTTCATTAAAGATGTTATTCACTCAAATAGACATGATATTCCTAATAACATTAACTTCATAATCGACAATTACCCCTTTTCAACTTCTGAAGACTTTTCTATCTGGGAACCAATTCAAAATGGCATTCTTGACGCTAATTTTTTTTACAATAATAATTTTTTGAACTCCACTGATTGTTTTGTGTGGTTGAATGCTTTTAACAAACCATGGGTCAAAACTTCAAGACTCACTCTTATATGGAGAACCTCACAAAATAGAATTCCTACTGATGTGTGTCTCCAATCCTTCATTATTCATCTTTTCTAAATGTGTCATTTATGAAATCAACAAAGGGAAGATGTTAATAATAATTTTCTTTCATGTGCCAATGCCTTTGATCTTTGGAATTACATCTCTAACATTTTTAATTGAAGATGAACTTTTACTGACTCTATCATCTCTCACATTGAAAGATTTGTCGATCATGATGCCTCTCAGCGAATTAAGAATGTGTTTTCTGTAAAATTTTCATAATTGATTCACATGATCTAGTATGATAGAAATAATTTTATTCACAACAAAAGCTCACTAACTCTCAGTGCAGGTAAAGCTATAATTCTAATTGTGGTGCAAGAAGCTGCTTCAATTCAGAAATCACCCAACAACAACTCTATTAATCACTTCGAGATTCATCGCAAACTTCGAATTATTGGCATCTTCAAGCAACCAAAACATACCCTTAAACATTTCTGGAAAGTCCCTCTCCTTGGATGGATTAAAGTGAACATTGATGGTGCCATGAAAGGAAATCCATGCCTTGCGGGTTATGGAGATATTTTTAGAGATTAGCTAGATCGATTCCATGGATGATTTTATGGTACTTGTGTTATGGCCTCCTCCCTTGCAGCAGAAATGTTGGCTGTAATACATACTTTCAATTTTGATATTCAACAAAGATGGAGGAATATTTGGATCGAGAGTTATTCGACCACAATCATCCAAGCTATTTGGAATGGGGTGATTCATCTCGCTCGCTTACCACCCGCTAGATGAGATGTGTTGATATGCTTCGGGATATCAACTACATTGTCATGCATGCATATCGGGAGGTGAACATGATTGCAGATGATCTTTCCAACAAAGGTATCAACCATGAATTAACATGGTCGGATACCCTGCCTCCTTAATTTCATCATTTGTATGAAAAATACTCTAATAAACTCCCATCTTTCAAACTCATGTAACTCCATTCATTAATATTCAATAAATTGTGCCTAGGTCTATTCACTGAGGCACCAACTTCATCGAAAAAAGGTGGTATATTGTTTAAATATCATCATAATGACATGTCATTATATTTATGATAATTCATTGATATTTTTTTATGGATATAACAAGGTTAGTGAAAGTATAATATGGAATATATTCGAAGGAGTTGGAAAATATCTGCACCTCTTCTTTTAGAGTCCACTTTTGAATTGCACATTATGTATGGACGAATTGGTATTAATAGAATAAAATAAAAAAAGGAATGAAGATAAGGATTATAAGAATGATTTAGATTATGTATTTTTTTAATTTCATTGATGAAATAGTTTGAATAATGGAGGAGAATATGATTATTTTAATGTGTGAGGGGAGGTACACACAATGAATTTATTTAAATATTTTTATGCTATATGGTGATTTTCATGGGAATATGTATCCAATTAAAGATTTATTCAATATAAGGACATTATAATATTTAAATCTCTTCAACTAATAATAATTACATAGTATTGTGTGGAAATATTATAGTTACATATTGGTTTAACCCCTAATAAACTCATTTTTCCTTTAACCATGGAAATAAACTTTTACTATTTATAAAATTCACCATGGAAAAACATTATGTTTTTCCGATTATATTATAATAATTTTCCTGATTAAAAATATTGTATACATTTTAACATATTCAATTATTATATGACTCATAATATATTTTTAAATAACTCCTGAAAACCACAAAGAAGACTTGTTTTAGAATAAAAGAACATTTCCCAACATAAATCATAAATTGCATTCATAAATTTCTTTTTAAAAACCATTAAATGAATGTTAAAATATATTACTGAATTTAAAATCTATAAATATCATTCAAAAAATTAATTTATTTATATAAAGTTAAATAATTAAGATAACAATGCGTTTCTTCTAATAAAACGATTTTCTAGAAAAATGAATTCTTAAGAACCAAAAATAACAAGTACTAAATACATGTATAATTATTATACTTAATAAAAAAATTGAATTATTATTATATAATTGTCAAAAATGTTACTTATGATTCAAAATCACAAAAAATAGATTATTACTTGAAATGAAATGAAATTTTTTGAAACAATAGTTATTATTCACTCTTCACTGAAAAATAATTTTTCTTACAAGGATAATTAATATAAACCACACGATAATACTAAAATTATGGATTAAAATTAATATTAATTTATTCAATTAATAGTTTTTAACTTGATGAAATTAATTATAACTTTTATGAATAAAATATTAAATTAGAAAATTTTGTAGAAAACATATTTTTAAAGTATAAAATGACTTTAATAAAAACGTAATAACAATTTATTAGGAATTTAACAATTAATTTTATTTTTTAAAAACCATTCTAGACTTTTTAAAAAATATTAGTATTATAAAAAGTACAGTAATATTCAATAAATTGGTAATAAAGGGTTTTAAAATCATGGTTTTTTTATACATGATGATTCCTTTAAAGATAACAATCGACTGGTTGAAATTTATTTCATAAAAAATATATTATAAAATCTATATAGGTAAAAGGTAATTCATGGAATACCTTATCCATAAAATATTTCTATATCCATTGGAGGTAATCACTAACTTACCACCATCTTCAAACGAATCTAGATCATTAGGAGGTAATACAACTATTCTAGAAATCAGTAATCACTTTAGGATCCTAGAGAGGAAATATCTAGAATCTATTAATAATAAAGCATCATGAGATCCAATGGAGGTAATCCCGAGAATCCCAAAATCTTCATGATTTACTAGATCCTATGTATTTAATATATATAATCCCAAAATCATCACGCACTACTAGATCATAAGGACATAAAACTAAAAATTAAAAATCAATGATGAATAACTAGATCCGGAAAAGTTAATACATTCAATAAAAAAAATCTAAACTGCCACTAGATTCTATATAGGTAAATAATTCTTTCACACAACCATTAATATTTAAATTAGAATACTTAATATTTTTAATTTTTCTACAATACACGTATCAAGGATATATGATTTATCTATCTATTTTATAACATTATTTAAAACTCATGTAACATCACTAGATACTAAATTTCATTATGTGAATCAATATTTGGTTACTCTATCAAATTTATTTCATGGGCCCCCTTATGTCTCATTTTTAATTAAAATAATGGTATTGGTATATACTCACCAATGGAGTAGCCACTGACTTATGGGAAGGTATAATTACTTGACATATAGAGAATATACATTTATTTATAGTTTTAACTTTGGTTTATATTAGATTTTAGTTACCACAAGATACACAAAAATAGAATATTAAGAGAGACACAATTTATTGTTCTATAACCACCTAGCATAGGTTTAATTTTGTCTACAATCCATATATCTACCATTATATTTGGATCCAAACCATCAAAATCAATGATAAATAACGAAACCATTATATATGTAATATAACCAAAAACTACCTTGAAAATATTGGATGTTAAATTAAAGTGAAAAAGATAAAATTTGGATGGATATGAACACATAATGTTTAGTAATGGTGTGAATGGAACCTGATTCTTTTAATAACTCTGGGGAAATCACTCATACCAAAAGGGGTAACATGATGATTTCACTGGGAAGGGTTTTAGAATAATAGTGGGAAATAAATGGGGGGATTATTGAATTAAAAAACTATAGAAATCATGGGAATTTTATAATTTTTAATTAATTGGGAAGATTTCTAGATTTTCCCAACCGAGCACAAATTATGTGATTTCTATTATTTTAGCAACCAAACTCTATATTTTTACATAATCCATTATAAAACCAATTGAATTTTTTTTAATTTTTTATTGGTTTAATCTGCACTCTACTGGTTCTTCACACATATTTTAAAAAAATGTACTTTTCTACTTCCCTTTCTCGTAGTTGGGTGTATAGTTTTCATTTACCCAATTTTAACGATATTCCCAACATAAATCATCTATTTCTCCAAAAATCATGCCATTAACCATGTAACACCATTGAGTCCACTCCAACCACATTTAAACACTATTATGACATTAAAACTAGGGAAGATATAATATTTTTAAATTATTTATACAATATCATACCTAAAAAATGTTTTCAGTTATACAAAATCTCTACCGAATAATAGTTTTCCCTTATTCATCCCTTGAAAACATCACTCGGAAATATCCATGAGTAAAATAATAAATAGTGCCTTCTTATTTGAATTTTTTTCCCATATAAACTCATCTACAATCTTCTATTTCCATTACAATCATACTATATGGAAAATTTAACCATGAAAATCCTTTACTATTTCTTCCCATGTATAAAATACATGCTTCTAAAAAACATTCTTCAGCATGGTCAAAGTCATCGATATTCCATTGTACTACCCATACACTATATCAAGTAATAAAATATCCATATAACATGTATTCCTTATTTTGGAAAATAAGATTTATATATGCAAGTGACACCAACAAAAATTACTTGTCTCCCTTGTGAAACCTGATATGGTGATTCCACCAGTATGCATATGATCATTGACTACTCATGGTGGTTTCTAAATACATCATGATCAACATGATATTCTCTAATGTCTCTTAATCAAGACATATCCATATTCACATAAAGTCAATATTCTATAGCTAATATAAAGGTGAAGTAAAGACCCAAAAACTTCAGGCTTCAAAAGGATCCATATAAATTGAATATTGATAGATATTATTATAGGTGTACTTTGAAAATGTCATGTGGTTTTCCCATGAACCATAAAGGTTTAAGATAGATGCTTGTATCCCGACCTATATGATCTTAATATTATAAATATTATTTCAATATCTATAGGTAGGATATGAAATCATCATATACGTCTATCTATTAATGGAATTCACTAATACCTCCTAGATAAATGATTAAACGTGGAAGTTAATGACTAAAACCAAAATAATATAATTACTTAGTATCTGTATAATCTTCGTAACATAAATCCTTACCAACTAATCAAGTAAAATAGTCATCAGTATTAGTGTAAATTATCTACTTTGGAAGTGAATCCATGATTACCCATATAACATAAATATCCTATTGTATATTTGTAATTCCTATACTAAAATCCATGGTCATATCATTTCACTTTCCCTTGTGGATGGGAAGTGGTTTTCATTGACTTGTGGGTCACTATGGCTTGCCTTGAACATGTCGGTACATGGAAAACATAGTGAGAAAATACCAAAATATTTCTATACACCCCTATACACTAATATTTATTATTTAGGTCAAGATACATCTTTGTTAAACATTGGTGCACCCCATATTTTTAGATTGGTGGGTACCTTATTAGTTACATGTGTATTCTCATGGAAATTGATACACAACCTTATATGAGGAAGATCTGTTCTGCATCAAGATTCTATTATAGGGATCACTACACCCAATATATATACTATCTCTTTATCAAACAATATGAATCCAATATCCATGTCCTATTCACCCTATTAAGGTGTAAAAACATGAAATATAATAAGGCAACTATTTCTTAACATGTAACTCTTGAATGCTAAGAAACATCTCAAAAAAGAGGTTAAACATTTAAAAGTCACTATAGGTTCTTCCACTTCATGTTTTGGGGTGCATTGGATCAATTAAGATGAAAATATATTACACATTAAATGTGTATGCTCCGATACTAAATATAAAAAAATAAATATTTGACCTAAATTCATTTCCAAAGATTCATATATCTCTATGAGATAAGATCCATTAGACTATTACAATTATATTATGGTACAAATATCTCACACAATTGGTATTTACACCAGAACCTTCAGAAAATTAGTATTACTAAAAACCATAGATCATTGGTCTGATAGCTCTCCTTGTGTGGCATATGTTGGCTAGACATCTATGTGACTATATCACCATCCTATATCAGTAATTCATTAAATCCAATAATATATAAAAAAATATAGCATATAAAACTTAGTCATTCATGAAATATTATGATCAGAATAGGAGTAAATATACCCTTTATAAAACTCCAAAAATAATAAGATCAAATGAACATAACCCCATTCTTGGCCAGGTCTACCGTAAGTTTTCAATGAAAGATATTTCAGGTAAAAACCTCTTGTTATCACCTGAAAAAAAATCATCTGATATTATAATGGTTCATAATTCACACGTAAGAAATAATTATTTTGAAATTATTTGGTCCACTAAAATTTCTACATTAGATATAGTTTTAATCAACAAGTGTACCTAGTCAATTCAAAAATTCCAATTTCTGATATTACAATTCTTTCAACACACTTATAGTCAACCCAACAGGATTTATAAGATTATTATATGCTCTAAATTTGATATGGATTAATCTATAATATAATATCAATGTGAATATTAAGTTCTCTATATATATATGTAAAACCATATTACTTAGGTTGATAAATACAATCGATGTGTTTTTCAGAGTGAATGCCACATCCAAATCATCACACATGTCATATGTATTCCATAATGTTTCATGTGGTATATTTTATAGTCTCGGTTTCATCTTGTAGAAGTGGAATAATATATCAATCATAGATAACACTTATTATTACCTATTTAAATAAACAAAAAATCAAAGATACATATAATTGGATTCCCACCCTTAACCATTATATTATTGTGATTATAAATATACCATAATTTCCTACAATATCCATCCAATATCTAATTGATTAGAAATGGATAACATCATCATGATGTACTCTACCACATGTATCCCTTGGAAACTATTTCCTCAAAATGAATATTTAAATCTTAATGCTCTATATGAATAATCAATAGCATAGGAATGGATGTATGGTCACCACATAAAATGAATTCTATATTAAACCCAACCTCTATATTATTAGAAAAACCTATGAAATTATTACAGAAAAAAATTCCTAAACCAATCAATTATAATAGGAAAAATAAAATAATTCCCCCCCAATTAATTTTATTCAAGTCTTGAAACCTAATTTTTAATCCATTATAGCTAGTGATGGTCTGGTCCTGCATGACACATGTGTAAATCACACTCTATTCCATAAACATAACTGTCACACACATATGATGTGAATGATCTTGATAATGATTATAATTTATATGGAATTCAAAATATACTAACCAATCCATCTTGATAATCGTACCCCAAACCAATAATACTTAATACAAAAATATCCAAGATGGATCTATAACCCCCAGTAATAATGAATCACTCTCTACATGGGTGAACACACTCTAATCACAACAGTAATTGTGTTCCAATTAAAATCACTCCCTATAAGTACTCATTATCCTTACCCAATCCATCCCAAAAATGAGATGATATGACAGAGTGATATTAACATATGTCAAATTAGGCTCACACGGTTTTACAAGTCAATGTGATTGAGTAAAAAAACTTTATATGACCCACACTCCTTATTAGAAATAGTTGTTATAAAGTTGTATAACTACCCTATTCCTCAACCTTGAGCTATTGAATGAGTCACCTATGAAAAAAAATCCAACAAGATGTTTTAACCTTTATCCTAGACACATAAGATCTGAAATCTTTATAAATAGTTAGTAGAACACAATCCTCCCACCCTCCTTCTGATAATTGATTCTGTTCTGGAAAACTATTTTTGCTCCAATATCCTGCCACAAGAAATCCATTGGAAACTCTTGTTGAATATTTGTCGCTATACTATATTCGCATAGGTTCTACACACATATAGTGATTTAACATAATGACGTAAATTGTGGATAATCCTTCAACACTAATGGAACTAAACAAAACTTCCTCCCAAATGATGAATAGATGAACTACCACAATGGATACCATATCCACCACTAAATTTGTGTGAATAGTAAAAATAGAATTTCATTATATATAAATACTCATGAATGGTACACCCAATATAATCTAATATCCCTAATCCCCAACATCCAATAAGGGTCATCTCCATAACAACCACTTGATTTAGAACCTTTATATATAATTGAAAGTGAACAACATTTTTTTGAAATCAGATATTATACATAGATCAATCCCGAATATGGTACATCGTAGTAATATAATCCCAATCAAAGATATTCATAAAATACTTCACATAAATTATGTGATCAAGAAAATCCATCACTAACATATCTTCCTACATGATAATTTTAAAATCTCAAGATATATCTACCCTTGGGGTCTTTAGGTGAAAATTATCAATGAAATTAGTCCGAAAGTCTATTCCTGGCTACCCACATCCTCATCTCCCTTAACATGGAAATTCCACTAATACATTAATAGAACTCGAAGCATATAGGTGGTCAAACTCACCCTAAATTCTATGAGTATATATAAATGGTAATGTACCATCTATAAAAACTCAATCAATAACTCAATTGTCTATAGAATTCCCACCCAAATAAATAATAAAGGATTAATCATCAAAAACTCCCCTATTAGATTAGATATCTAAGTCCTTTTGGTGAGGGAATTTTCTCCCCATCATTGATATGACACTTATAATGATATCATAGATATGATCATCCATCCCCTTCCCTAATTCTACATGATGTTTTTTGTCACTTCCTATGTGGGTGATCCCTCGCAACATCCTATTGCAATTTTAGAGGCTATCATGGATATATTTTTTATAATTTCAAATTAAATTCTCAAAACAAATTCCCATATTAATTATTCATATCACAATTTGGGGATACAAATATAAATATTAACATGATTTAATGTATTATAAACTATATCTAAAAACACTCATTACCCATGAACTACATCCTACTCCTTCTATCTATACATAGGCTAAACATAGTGTAAATGAATGATCAATATCAAATCATTTTTCTTATCTTTGTGATTTATCACATGTTTTTTAAATGAGTCTCAATTATATTAAATTCCAAATTATTATTGAATTTGAAAAAAATTATAAGTTCCATTCGGAATATTATTTCATTGAAGCTATTTTATAGTTATAATAAATAGTCACAATTTGAATTTTTATTCATAAAATAATTGGTTAGACGATATTTAACCATAATGTTTTATTGGATAATTATTTATATGTTGATTAATTAATATTAAATAACCTACCCTTGTATTGGATACCTATAACCAATCACATGAAATTATTAGAATGACATTTGAATAGAACATACCTTATATAAAACATGAATAGATTCCCTCTTTCTAATCCAGTTTAGGAGTTATAATTCTTCAAATAGTAAATGAAAACAAATGTACATCACACAAGGTGATGTATATAGAACATAATAACAAATATCAATAATATAAGCTCACTTATATCACAAAACTATTCCCTCTTACATGGGTTAACTACTCAATGAAATTTTATAACAGGTTGAAAAAATACTAGCATTAGAATAAATTTCCAAAATAATATGAAAAAATAAAATATTTTATAGTACATTATTTTAATGTTACCATCTCATATACACTACTAAGTTTCTAGATCAATTATTACATTGGACCTTAGTAGCACCTCTATATTTCTAATACTTGATCATATGGATACACTGATTGGGGGTGAATTATTATAGACAATATTTTAACTATTTATTCTTTCAGGTTATTTAAACCCATATGAATAGTTATGATATAATTATATCACTTACAATATATTACTCTAAACATTTCAAAAAAATCATTGGAATTATAAGAATAGTGAAAATAATAATTTCTAAATGATTAGGACAAAATATGTGGGTCTAATCCTTTCAATAGCCTATCATTATCCATTATAATGGTTTTCCATTATATGTTAATGACCCAAATTCAACAAATAGGTAAGAATAACCATTAACCTAGATTTTCATATCATTCCACTACAACCATTACATAATATTACACTATTTTTACTCAGTATCATGATGGATAAAGTGAATTAGATTAATGTTGAAATATCACAGGAATCTAAATGTTTCTATAGAGAATAATGATCATCCTTCTCTCGATCCAACTGGATAAAATGAAAGGGATATGATCGCATTCTTCATGAAATACAATAAATGATAATATTAATGTCGGTACTAGTTCCTTTTTACCTCACATTATACAAACCCTTAATGGTATATACTTATTCTTAATATAATATTTAACCCACTAATCATTTGAAATAAAATATATCATTAAATTAAAGTATCATTATCTTACTGTGAACCTTATTCTTAATTTCTATCCTAATACAATAGGTTATTCTTAGAAAAATTATCTCAACCTGTAATTAATTATATTTATCTTTAGTTATTAATCCCTCTTGGATATTCAACATTTCTAGGAATAAAACATATTAATTTATAATTTACATTTAATATACCAACATTATAATATAATAAGGTGTCTCCAACAAAAAAAATTCTTGAGTTTTTAACTATGATTAAATTCCTTGTAAATATCTCTAAATCCTCATTAAATAATATCAATTAAATCATAATGACCCCTTCAATCTCCAAAAAAATTATATTTTAAAAAATAAATCATGATTCACTAAAATAATTGAATATTACTTTTGGAACATAAGAACAACAAATAATATTCCCACTAAAAGAAATAACTATTCACTAAAATAGAAAAAAACATTTCCTCTTCAGTGGGATTTAACACATTCAGAGATCTCATGTTTGATCTTGTTCATCATGTCACGAGAATCAAAGAATCATCATTTTATTTGAAAATGTTTTAATATGATATTTTCGATATCAGGGGTGTACTTGATAATTATTTTATTTAAATTATATAGATTTATAAATTCATTAAATTACGTTTTCTCAAAGAAAAATATCATATATAAAATATTTAAACACATGGATAAATGTTATTATGAGGATAAAATAATATATGCATAAAAAAGCCTCCTAATGGCCCTGTTCAAATGTAAAACATGAAATAATTACCATACAAAATTATGAGTTGACTTATGCGGGAAATAATCTTAGCCACATTGTTGAATTCAATTATGTGATCAAATAAAATATTATTCACAAAGAAAATATCATATGAGTGTTCCTCGAATATTGTACTGTGATTCAATTTACTTATGAAATATGAATGTTTCTCAAAATTTGACTAATGTAGATAAAGTTTATTATATTTTAAAATAATTATCTCTATAAATTATCTTACTCTGTTGACATAACTCAATTACCGTACAATAGTGAATTTTAAATATTTTTAGGATAATTATTTTATATACTAACCTGAATTTATTATATGAGTCATGTTGGATAATTTACATTTCAATATTTTCATCTCCAATAAAATTAATTTTTTAAAAATAGTCATAGAACATGAATACAAATATTACATCTACATTCATCCACATAACATTAGTTCAATCATACCGAAATATATCTCAACAACTTATAATTATTCTTAGAAATGATTTAAAAAAATAAAAAAATCCATTTGAATATAAATTTTACCATTTTAGATTTCTCATAAACACTATTCAACTCATCATTGAAATCTAAAAAAAATACTCAAACCTATTTTAGAACTCATGAAATATATTGATATTTATTAAATGACAACCATACTCATATGAGAATTAGTATTAAAAACACAGAAAGAGAGGATGATATTTGTATAGTATTTCATCCCTTGGTGAATGTAAATTTCTTCTATGTGACTAAAATAATCTCCCCCTCAATGCATTATGAATTCCCTAATTTTAAAAAATATATATATATATATGTTCCACAAATTTACCTCCACATTTATAATTAAATACAATTCATTAAGGTAGAGTAAATTCAGAATATAATTTTGTGAAAGATAATGGATATAAATAATTTTTTCATCATAGCGTTAAAATAATCTTATTGAAAGACAATAGTAATGATATATACAACTTCTTCATCTGAACTAATAACTCTATATAAAGATCACCAATCACATCCTATTATGTAATGATATGATACCTATTTTTAATGACCTCAATATAGAGTGTTGTATTTTTTTTGGAAATCATATATCAAAATTATTTCCATATGAAAATAAAAGAGCCTTATCAGCCACAATTTTAAAATATTCTAACTAATCATGAATGTAAATAATATTTCATAAATCATTGGTTAAATATATGTTATCAGACTAATCCATATATAATACAACAAATATTTTCCATTTCCAATTCCATTCTACAAAAGATTCAATAACAATTAATGTGGAACCTATATTGTCTATCAAATCGACATAGTGTTATGCCTAATCAATTTGTATATATACTTATTGAGTTAGATATATAAATTATTTTTAAATAATTACAAAAAATTCATTTTTTATTGATATACCAAGAGACTCACTTCGTTTCTGTCCTATTATATTACCTTGTATTACCAATAAATACACTATATAATGCCACACAAAAATAGGGATAGGTCTCACTGTCATAAAATAATATTTAATTCTAACAAGCTTTTTTCAATTGAATATAAAATTCTCCAATATTATAATTTCTCATTTTACCAAAAAAATACATTGGAGTATTCATTTGTTTTTTTCATAAAAAAACTTCTTCAGTAATTCTAATTATTACTATTATTAAGATATAAAGATTTAATTATCACCATGTATGATATGTAACCCAATAAAATATTACATCTCACCCACTATTGAAATTTCAAAATATCATTTCATTTCTATGGAAAATACCTAAAAAGACACTATTTCCCACCTAAAAAAAATTTTCACCAATATATACTATTAATATAAATATACTTGTGAAAAAAAACCATTGCATCAATATTACTATAATATTTTCACATTTAAAAACCAATTATTCTCATGAATCTATCAATATTGTATGACCAGGATCGAAGATCAAGATTCAAAAAATAAAATGGATGTTTAATCATTCACACTATATTTTAATCATCTTGAATAACAGCACCTAAGGATATTTACTGAACAATTCTGCTTCATGATCAACATAAATGAAAAATATGTCCTGATCCAATTGATATTTTAAATAAAAACATGGAGAGTCTATATATAAGAAAATCGTGATTCATTCAATAATTTCCCCCATCAAAAATCTATATTCAATTTAAAATCCTTCTATTTTATAAAAAAACCATTTAAAACTAGTCTTAATTTATTTAATGTCACTTATTCTATTTCATTCATCTGGTTTTAAAAAACTCATGTGGTTACCATTATATTTCTATTTCAAGTCCTGCGAATAAGATTAAAATTTATTCTATTCAATTTTTGTTTGTGAACAAAATTAATTAAATTAATCCAATCAACATGAGCAATTACATCAACAATAGAATGAGGTTCAACAGATTAAATTTGTTCATTTTTCAATTCTAGTATCATCTTCTTTCACATATTATGGTCGGATCATGTTTGAAAATAATATTACCAATGTTAACAAGATTAATCTTACTTTATTTAATCTTGACCTAATTATCAACCCCATATCCAATATTGGTAAAAGTTTATCAATTATAATCACACCCAACTATATTAAATATTCCTCATCAATTTATTTTTTATAATTGTGTATGTCATAATCCGAAGAATATTTATTTTATGTCTCAAAAGGAATATATTTTCTCTAATTATTTCAATTTATTTTAACATCCATAAATTTTAAATCCTTATATTGGGTTTTACTCCAATATATTTAATTAAAATTGTTTGAATGATACATAAAAAAGGTGATTTACTTATCTTTTTACCCCATTTTTTCAAGTTATTTCTCTAGATCTACCTGTGACAAGAGTATTCCGAAATAATAACTAGATTTAGATTTTTTTAGTTATCCAAATATTATATAGACTCTAATGAGTTTCATAGCATGAAACAAATTTTTTTGAATATTTATAACACTTAAAAATAACTACTCTTGAAATTTACAATGGATATTTATGCTCATCTAGAAATTATCTTCACATTCCCAATATACATCTGTTTTTCTCTTTGTTGCACACAATATTTTGAGTGGTGTATAGTGTAATATTTTTATTTATTATCCAATAATTTTAAATATATATATAAAATAACTTCATTATTTTTATATTAATTTGTTCCTTTCCATTTTAATATTGACACAATTCTCATTCACCACTAGTCTTCAAAAGTTTTGATCATATAAGTAACATATCTTTTGTAATATCATTAAGAGGAAATTTTATATCTAGTTTTTCCAATATATTAATTAATTAATTAGTTATCAACCTATATAGACATATTCTTTATAGTTTCACATACATTATAATATATTAGTTCTAATTGATTGGCTGATTATATGTAAACCTTCATTTACATTTTTCAGTAATCTTCCCATTTTGGATTTTTTATAAATAACTTATAATTATCTATTATTTTTTTGGAATTTTTATTATAAATATATTCTTATAAATCATTCTTATTTCCCTTTCCCAAAATTTTATAATCTCTAATGGAATAGATTATTTTCATCACATTATGTCATTCAGCAGGAGTTAGATGGATCAAAAATATGAAAGAAGTTTTCACATGAACATACACCCCTAGTAATAATAATAAAGTCCATTATTTTCAAGAAATGAATGAGTTACAATGAAAAAAATATTGTTTCTCACATCATATAGTTGGATAACAAATAGATTATTTTTTTCCACCATTATATAAATGTTTTTTTATTAATCCCTTTAGACTAGATCACTTTATAACCAACTTATATGATCATTAAAGAGAATGAATTTCCTAATATAACTACACCACATTCCTATTAGTAAATAATAATAACAGTATTTTCATCTTACATATTTTTTAGGAGAATTTATTGTAATGTATCCACAATGATCCATTTTTTCTATTGTCAATGGACCATCTATATTGAATGAAATCACATTCTCTTTATTCATTTGAACTCCATTACATTGTTACTAGTAAAAGAAATATCCAATTAAATTTTTCTCCCATTTTTTAGTATAATGACATAGATTATCAAATCAAAAACTTATTTAATTCATACATTAAAACATGTTATGATTAAAAAAAATAGATTTGAAGGTTTTCAATGCATTATTTTATGAGGATTAATTTAGTTTTATCTTAGAGATTTTCCCCTCACTTCATTGATTATTCCATGTAGATACATGTCATACCAGTGGAGGTGAGTATTTTGAACATAAAATCAATGTTACCAACAATATCTATTGAATATGGATTTATTTTTTAAAAATTATTGACATATTATGTTAAATAAATTATAGGAACTAATACTTATTTCCATTATTTAAAAAATATTTCTTATTAAATAATGGCATAAATTATCTACACCAACAATACTTGTATATGAAATTAGAACCTTTATGATTAGGTAAAAAATTATAATTTTATAGAATATTCATGTGTTTATTTACCATGAAATAGTGTATTGGTATTCTTATTTATTATAAATGTTTCTTATTTTAAATCAACATAAGTCCGTGAAGTCTTCATTGATTAATTTCATGTCTTCTTTAGTTGAAACGTATTTGCATTATAATATATAGTCGTATTCATTTTATGAGTGAATGTATTCATTATGAGGTCTCATATTGTTCAATTTATTCCACTATAAATATTTATTTATTAAATTATTCAGTGATTTTATTTTATTTATTATGAAAAAATATATTTAATTTACTTATCATACCATCATCCTCTGTGGTAGTTTTATACAATTTAAAACTATTTTCATTTTCATTAATATATACATATAACATAGATATAATAATGTTTTTAAAAATATGCCTCTTAATCAAAATTATGTTCACATAAACAAAAATTCCACTAAATATTAAAGTTCATTCACTATTTGATTGAATACTTGATAATGTTTCTTCAAATTCTCTATTTATTATTTATAGTTTTCTTTTTTATCTGAAAATCATTTCATCAAAATCACCAAAATTATTTCAACCTCAAATATCTCCAACCACTTTTCTTCATCATTTTCATCAGAACTATATCCCTTAATATTTTTAATTTTAAAATTTATTAAAAAAATTAAAAAAGTAAAAAACATGATGGACATGATGGGAAATTTAACCTTGTAATTTCTTTTAAAGTTTCATTTTTTTATATAAGAGACATGGTACCATTTGTATTATATTATATATGATCATCACTAAAAAATAAAAATAATGGTCTTATATTTTATTCATTATAATGATATTATATTTAAATTAAACCTAATATTTATCTTTATTATAATAATAAGGTGACTTCTAAGTTTTATTTGAAATTAAGATATTATGTAACTCATGATGTAAATTCCCCCCTATCATCAAGGGAAAACAATTAAATCATATCTCCTAACAGAATTATTCATTATTCTCTTCATAATAATATAATCATCTATTTTTCTATGAATCCGTTGACCTTATTGGTTATTTCATTAACTCTAGTGATTTATTTGCCAATCAATTCCACCTCATCCATCGTTTTATCATCCAAATTTCTTCTAAAAATATTTATCTTTCAATATTTTACATTCACATTAACATCATTGATGTTTTATAAATTATCCATTAATTCAATATCAATTTTATGATTCATGACATAGGTAACCACTTTTTCAAATGAGATTTAAAAATAAAATTACATTTATTTATACCATCTTCATGTTTTCTAATATCAATGAAAATCAATGTGGTTAGCTATGTTAATATGCGATGAACCAACTATAGTAGAATAAAGAACATAAAGGAAATATAATAATAATTAATTTAGAATACAATATTTATTTCATTAACAATTTTTAAAACCAAATATATGAAATCATATTCTATTCATGAATATGTGTATTAATATTATATAAAACACATATATAACTTGAAAAATGGAACCTTCACTTTCATACAACTTATTAATTACAATTGATCATATGGTTATACTAACAAGGGGTATAATATGTGTTAATTTTATTTTAAATATTTATTCATTAATTATATATAATCTCCAATTTTTGGTTATGATTCTATTATACCAATTAAATATTTCATTTTCATCCAATCATTAAAATATATAAAATAAATTGAATAGGGTAAATAACTACTAATAAGGTTGGACAATAGTTTGTCGTCCAACTACATACATTATCAAATTATAAAATTTGTTATATATTTTCCACTATAAGTAATTAACCATTATATAATGGTTATTGAAGAATCCACCTTCTCATATGGGTTCACAATTTCAGGCTATTATAACATTGTAGCACCCCACTAGATAAAATGAGTCAGAAAAAATGAAAAAGGTTTTTGGAAACTCTATGATATTTTAACAAACGAAGAAGGCCTTTCAATGAGGAAAAATTCATATTTAGAACAATATACGATCAATTTTTTCAACAAAAAATTAATATTTTTTTCTCAATCCATATTCCACTTCACTTCATAAAAATCCATCAAGGGATCATATTATTCTTCTTTAATAAAGTAAACAAACCACAAAAAAATCATAGAATTTTTTGAATGTTTCCTCCTCAAAGTGAAAACAATAACTCTCCCTCTCTCTCTCTCTATCTTCACAAAAAAATCAGATCTTAGTCAAATTGTTATCAAAATATATTTTTCAATATCTATTTATCATTATTAGATATTCCACATTTATTTTCAGAACACAACTTAATTTCTCACTTCCTACTCATAAAAACAAATATTTAAAGACATAAGAATAATATTTCTAAAACCACCCAATAGAATATTTAATAATAAGAAATTAAATTTTATGCTTATAAATCATTCCTCCAAAGACTCATTAAAAAAATATCCTTTGGGTATTCTCCCATATAATCCCATATAAATATCGTTACAACCCCCATATTATATCATAAAAAATAAATGTATGTTATCAAAAATAAATATAAAAAATTGAAGGATATTTTATAATTACAAAAATAAAAATTATTTTATTTTACATTATTTAAATATAATATCATGATTCACAACTACATTATAAATCTTATTATCTAAACCCATAATTTTTAGAAAATCTTGTTATTCAGATTCAATAAAATACCATTTCCACTCAAATACCTAATCATTAGGAACTTCTCTAATTTAAGGTAATTTTAAATACATAATAATTGAAAATAATCATCAAATGGATATAGTCCAATTAATATTGAAAGTATAATAAATCCGTTATTATTCTGTTAAATTTTTCATATACCAATAATCTCTTGGAAGATGTTGTTCTTTGTGATATGATATTCATGAAATTATCTCTTTTTTATAATCAAATATTATTTATGATATTTTAGATAGTGTGGAAGTTCATAATAATAATAAAATTTAAATTTTACAAAAATTTCAAAACTGTTGAAGCATTCATTTTCTTAATAGAGAAAATATGATTTTAAATTTTCATATATATACATTTAAAAATGAAGTAAATATCTTTTGAGGATAATTCAAATGTGATAAATTGTACATATAATATATATATTGATAAATGGATATATGATATCAATAGTTTTATATGAACTTTTGAATTATGTTATGGATAAATAATAATTAATTTTCATAATTGAAAAAAGAATACAAGAGTTAATCAATTATATTTTTTCAAGCTCAATTGACACACTCTATATTAATTTTTCTCAAAATATTATATCTATATATTATTTGAGATATTTGTTTGGATTATTTACACTATCAATTTTCCAACCTCTAGTGTGTAAATAAATTACTCTACTCACCTCATTGTTATTTATGCATCAAATAAATATCTTATGTTGAGAACAGAACATCTTCTGTGAGTCCCATGAGATAATTTACTTAAAAAATAAAAACCTTATTGAAAAATAGTTATAGTATACAATAAAGGGTCACATAAATTCTTCAAATCATCTTTATCTTTCATCACTACTTTCATTAGAATTCCCACAATCCCAATCTATACCTCAATAACATGTGATTATTCTAAATAATTATTAAAAAAAATACACAATCATCTCTAGGTTTACATCACAACTCAGATGCCATAGGATAAAAACTTCTTGAGAGGGTATTTTGTGTACTTGGTAAGAGAATGTACCCTCATGTAAGAGTGAAATACCAGTTAAAAATGTCACATAAATTATGATAGATAAATATCTTACATTATAATAAGTGTAAATAAATCACATAACATAGGTGATGTCCAAAAAAATTATATCGATGTCATGAAATTCCTCCATGTGTGGAAAATTATATATATCAATATCCAAAATAATAAAAAACAAAAAAAATCCAAATGATCAGAAATATACTCTTGAGTGATAACCTAGTCCCTACTATGTGAGACACACCAATTAATAGATCATCGATCTTCTATAGGGTGACTTCCCTTGTCTTTTCGTACTACCACGATAAAACCTATGGTACAAATGACTAACTAATTATGGTTTGAGTACATCTCAATAGGATACCACCAAAAATATCAAAAAAATCTTTTCTTTGTAAAGGTGTATTTTTATGAACATTATATAAAATATAAGACATTTTAAATCAGCTATCAACCATAATTAGGTTCCATGAAGACACCTGAGATCAATCAATCCATCTTAGACTAGTGATTATTGTCTCTATACATAGTATAACCATAATAATCCCTTATAATCAGATCCTGGGAGGTGATCCATAAAATCACAAACTCATCAAGTATCTTAAGATCTTATGGATGTAATCCCTGGAATCCCATCACTATGAAACATCTCTAGATATTATGGAGGTAATATAGATCATTTCACTACCATTATATATATCTAGATCCTAGAATGAAAATCCATTTCCACATAAAATTATCATTATATGGAATTTCATAGGAAGTTAAACCCTATAATCCCTTAATCATCAAGCAATAAGGGATCCAAAAGGAAAAATTCCCTCATTTCATTAAATATAAGGCAACATTGGATCCTATGTTAGTATACCCTAATATCCAAAACATTATAAGTAGAACATGAAAATATGAAGTAAATACCCACTATTCCATAATAATAATGTGTCAATGGATCATAGAGTGATAATCCATAACATTCAACCATCATCATAAATAAATATATCACTAGATCATAGAATAGAAATATGTGTTATATAACCGCAATAAACATTCATTTGATCCAATGTTGGTAATCCTTCAATTCATATAACCCTAAAAATCACATTATTATTTTTTGAATAGTTATTCCCAATGAAAACTCACATATTTGTGTCATTTCATTTAGTTATCGAGCTTATCAAATAATTCATAACTCATTTTCTTTCACTATATCCTAGGTAACATAGTGTGTATCCCCACATGTCTATTTAGAAAAATTATTTAGTGGATTCCCTTGAGGACGCCTTATTAAATAACCACGGATCTCAGATTACACTCACCAAAATATGACTCATGAAAATTATAATGATCATATTTCATAAATATATAACTATATTGTATATTTATAGTTATTTTGTATGAACACATTTATTTTATGTGAAAACACATCATAATAAAATGAAAAATATCATATTTTATAAAGGATTGTTGAATAACCATTTTCAATTATTTTAAATATTATTACATGCTATATATCATCCACTTTTTTTGGATGAAATTGAAGAAATAGAGAAATTACATAAAACCCCTAATATTGTACATAATAGTTGATACTATAATGAGAGTTATTGGAAATTATTAGACAGAAGAATAATTGACGATAGAAATAATAAATTACTTATATGTATATATAGTAATGAAAGAAGATTGATTATAGTAAATAGATATGGATAAGTCACTAACACATGAAGTGTTAAAAGGTGTTTCTTGCCAAAGATAGATTTAATTGAATATATTTTATGAAATTGAGTTTATTGGAAATTATATATCATAAGGTTAAATTTTGAAAATTTACTAATTTAAATGTCACTACGAAGGTCACTTGGTTTTCCTATATGTTTTCTAACTATTGAGTTTCCAAAATTTTATAAACCCCACTTTATATAGTCAAGATACATTATTTTGTAATGAAACATAAAAACATATTAATTTAACAGTATTTTATAATATGTTTCCAATGGAATCCCATATTGATCTCATTTATTGAGAAATAATGATCCATACTATATTTCATCTAAAACATCGGTGCCAGGGTTTCACAATCATTGTGTTAATCCTTTGTCAAATTTGGAAACTATTTTTTCCCAAACTTTTGTGAGCCTATCTAATGAATATAGTGACAAAAGTTTTTCTTTCATTAATAATAAAACATTTTGAGGATAAAAAAACAATACTAATATGATTTAAGATCTAAAGGTTTAGTATCTTATGAAAATTGGGTTCATACATCACTTGTAAATAATTATATACAAATATTGAATAAATACCTCTTCTTTATCCTCCAAAAATCCATTACATTATACTTAGTTCAAGTAAGCACATTAACAAATATATCAATGAAATCGGTGATCTAAAATATCATTTTGGATTGGAATATAAGTGGATGAATAAGGGAAAAGATAAAAAATTAGATGGGTGAGATTAATAAATATCATCATATTAGTAGCATAGGATCGTAATCATAATCATGGGGGAAACTTGTCAAAAATGAAAATTAAGTGTTATATTCCTAATAATAAAAGACCATAACATAGTGTCCAACTACCAAAAGTAGTTGTGAACAAAGAAATCATCATATTCAAAGATAACATACACGCATAAATTGTAACATCATAATTGTGAACAAATATATAGTCATAAAAATGAATAATACACCAAATATCAGGAGATATACTATATTATCCAATTAAATGGATCGATATATAAATCTAGTATCACCCATCAATTTATAAAATGATCATAATATTACATTCGATGTATAATAACAACACAAGATAATAATATTCATGTAACATATACCTTGAAATGAATGGGTATTATAAGGGTTTTATAAAAGATACTATAAATAATAACATTTGGGGTTCTGAAATTAATAATGTATACCATATATTTTCCTAACAACTATATTAATTTGAATAATAGACAACTTAAGAGGTAATAAATGGATGTTTGAAAAAATAATTTATTTTTTAAAAAATATGTTTAGTTTTATTTTAAGTAAATTGATCAAGTAAAAAACATGTATATCCATGTATATTGAAGGAGAATTATTTTTAAAAGACACATTATGAACAATTGATGAACATATATATTTATTATTGTGTTAAATAAAATATAATATAAAAGTAATTAATTGGTTTTGGCAATACCCTTTCCATAAATCCGAATTTATTTAATCATTTTCTACCTTTATAAATATATATGTGTTTTAAGAAAAGGAAATATAAGTGAAATATTCTCATATTTTCACTCATGATCTATAATTGATAGATTTTTAAAAAAATAATTTATTAAAGGTGGAACATTTTCATATCATATAAACCTTAACAATTTCCCCTATTACATTTATATATTTATCTTTTATTATTTCTCTTCAGTTATTATCAAGATTAACTAAAAAAGTTATAAGATATTATATTTATAATTTTATTAATTATAATTAAATTATTTGGATCATCTATATTGGTTATGTAAATTAGAGATCTTGAAACTTCTTAATAGGTGATTAACAGACAATTGAAGGGATAGTTTCAATGGTAGAGGATGGAAAATTTTCAAATATAAATAAATCATAATTATAAATATTATATTATGTTAAAATCGTTAATATAAATTTATCATAATTATTATTAAATATAAAAACATATTGTATTGAAAATAATAAATATAATGAAAATAGATGAGAAAACCTGATACGAAAAATGATGAGGATGAAGCCTAATTCAAGATATAGTTCTTTCCAATGATAGTAGGATCCTTCAATGAATTGATTTTATTAACCTAGAATGGACCTAAGGATGATTATGGGAATGATATAGGGAATTATGGAGTATATTTTAAGTTTTATATGATGTATTATTGGATTTTAAAGGAAGAGGTGAGTATTAATTTATAATTGATTAAAGAGCTATTTTAAAGAAAAAATATTGAAAAATTTAGTATAACAGATTTTAACCCCTTAAAGAGTAGTATTTTTGATATTATAAAATTTATTTTAATAAAGTATAATTATTTCTAGAAATATAATCACATTAAAAATATAATGTATTACGTTAATTAAAATTAATGAATGAAAATAAAAAAATGATTATTCAAATGGACTCTTTGGATTTTAAAATTTGGAAAAACCATGTTAGGTTTTCCATTTTAATTTCATGTGTTTTTTCACATATGAAACATTTAAATTTGTAATTCAGATATTATAAAATTAATTAGGAAATTATTATATAATGAATGAGTTAAATTCAAATACAAATGGTATGAAAAGATTCTATATTTATTATTCCCCAAAAATTGATTTCTTTCCTAAAACTATCCAAATATAATCCTTATAAAACATTAATATTTTTATTATAAATTCTTTTTATCTAAAATATTTTCTATCATAGTTCATTTTTATTTTTTAAAATTCAAATTCTTATTCTTCTTAAATACCTTAAAATACTATTTATAAAAAATGATCATTGTTTCATTTAGGTATACATCATGGTATTTATATTATGGTAGTATGAAATTTATATCTCTATAAATTTCTCATGATAAATATTATTCGTAATACATATTATTTTTTTGAATACAATTTTCTATTCACAATGTTAAGGTTAATCTTTCTAATAAGACGATTAATATTTCAAATGCTATGTAAGTACTAATTTAGTGACCCAACCCGAGTAAGCCCAGATGTGGTGCTTTTTTCCATTAAATTATCATAAGATATAAGGAAAAGCATCCTGAAGTACTAATTAATTTATTATTATTTGTAAACTATATATATACATGATATTTTTATTACATTAAAGTACACAAAGTATACATTTTTTTAGAAAAACACTATTCTATCAAGTTTAACCTTGAATATACAAAATATTAAACATCGTGGGTTCATGATAATGGGGAAAAAATAAGTGTTAGATAAAATTATCAATGAGGATTAGTTATATCGGAAGAAATAATCAATCAATGAACACAGTCAATATAGAGTGGTATATAACTAAAAACACATCCCATATAATAAATAAATATATTTTGAAAAGAATCCATAGATTTATTTAGGTAGAAAATAACATTCATTAGAATAAATTAATTATACATATATGAAATTCATAATTATATGAAATAAATTTTTTCATTAACATGATACCTCAATCATTAATATATTTTCTCAACACATTTATAAATATACATGGTAAGAACACATCTTATTTTCACAACTAATTAATCTCAAAAGACTACCAATGCATCAGGGTGCTTACATTAGCTGATCCCCAAAACATGTTATGTATTTCCAAATCATTTCTCATATTTCAAATAGTCAATTTAATTTATAAACAATGTTCCTTATCAAATATCTGTATTTTTTAGTGATACACATTTATTAACATTCCCCTATTAATCAAATAACATTCAAATTAAATACCATATATAAAATAGTATAAGGTTTATGAAATAATCATATCCATCAACAAATAATATTTATACATAATAATAATGTAATTAAAAAAGAAAAAATATATTACGATAAAGATATTTCTTTAATATAATGTTAACCTTCCTAAAAGAAAGAGAGATCACAAAATAACTTTTTCCACTTTTTAGTTTTATAGTCAAATCCCATTGGATGAAAAAATTAAAATTGAATAAAAAAAACCACGAATAATTAAATATTATTGAAATTAAATGAAAGAAATAGATTTATATACACAAAATAAAGGTAAACTGGTTCATAATAACAAATAAGACTAAATTGAATGTAAATTGAGATGAAATCCCTTACCTCAAACATTCATTTTCCTAAAACATTACATAACCTTCTATATTGTGGTTCTAAACAATTATTTTACTTATAATATAACAATATAAATGTTTATTATATAATATATAATTATTTTATAACATATTATAATTCGTTTGTAAACAATATTCCATTATTTTCCCGGTTTTGAGTATCAATTTCCTTGTTTTTCGAGTGTCTCTTGACTTGTTATTTTTGTTATTATTATATAGATCATGATTTTATCATATATATAAATTAAAACCTTATTTTAATATCTTATATATTTACTATATATTTATTTATTATCATCCATAACATATAGTGATTGGAAAATGAAATAAAATATGCATGGATATAGTAGGTCGTACATACAGATGAACATTTTTTCCATTTTATTTTCCAAATGAATTTTTGAGATGTAAATAATATATCTGTAATCTTTTTATTATCATATTTATTTCATATATATCAAGTATTTTTATCAAACCGAACTTAAAAAATTTATTTTAAGTCACGAGCGAAACACATCACTTCACGAGGTGATAGTCCGACGTATACTAGAACAATGTTATCAAATTCCCTAAAATTGAAAAGCATAATGGTGTGTGTAAAATAAAAATTCCATAAGAATAATGGATTTTTAAATATATTATATATCATGAATAAAATTTAAATTCATTATTATTCCCAACCATTAAGTGTTCTATTGTAACAATAAACGATATCGGTTCTTGAGGCGGTAATACGCCATATAGATGAATAATGATTATGTATCCCATTTGATGAAAGTGTGCCTTTTTTTGTAATAAAAATTAAAAAAATCTTCTTACAATTAAGAAAATGTTTTTATTATATATACATTATATAAGTATAATTTATGTAGTCGGATAATGAAATAAATTCAAAACTCTTTTTGAAAAACATTACATCTTCTTCAATTATCCTCCTTATGTTTTCACTAATTCATTATAAATATTTTATTTATTCCAAATATAAGGCTCCTAATATGATATTAGGGATGTAATAGAGTGATTTGGAATTATATTTTCTTAATAAAATTTTGTTGAGAGGTGTGAAGGTGGGGGAGGACTCTTATAATAAGTATGAGCGGAAAATTGTTAATTTTCTGATGAGAGAATTACGCCCACCAATTTTACAGGTCAATTGGAATTAATAATGATCCAACATTGAGAATACAATGTATTTGGTATAAATATTTCCATTCAATGGGTTTTTGAAAATTATCTAGGTCACTTTTCCCTTTTGATTAATGTTCATTCCTTCGGGAAATTATTTCTCTCTTAGTCGCTATAATTAATTTTAACTTATTTCAAAAATTATTCTAATAAAAACTAAATCGAACCTTATTAAAAAATATAAATTATTCTTATTACTAATTTGGAACATAATTTTTTAAATTCAAACTATATAAGTGTTAGAAATTAATTTTAAATCAATATCACAAATGGAATAAGAGAGCATGTTTTTAATGTGAAAATTGCTCACATGTTTACTACATTTGTATATGAAAATTGAATATACAAATGATTCTAATAGAAAAAATAGTATTTATATATGTATAAATTATATATTTTTACTTTAAACCCTAATAAAAATAAATTTTAACAACATAAATTATTTATATAAAATTTTAAATTTTAATTAAAATCTTGTAGTTTTTCAATATTCTTACAAAATGCTTATTTTCATAAAACAGAAACCCCCTGATATAATTTTACACTATTATTTAAAAAAATATTTTAATTTTGTTAGATAAAATTTATTGAAGATTCAAAATTTATTTTTAAAACATGTAAACCATTAAAAGGTGAGAGAGCTACCTGATGAAAAATAAATCTTTTTATGCATAAAATTAGATTTATTATTGTACAATGCTTATCAAATATAATGGATTAATATAAAATTATTTGATTTAATATATAATATATAAATTAAATTATCATATTAAATAATATGAATTAATTACAAAAAATTTAAAAAAATCGTTATATTCAATTGATTTGTATATTCATTTCTAATTACTTGGAAAAATTGAATCCATATATATATTGTTTTAAATGATATTTAATACTATTTAGGGCCTCTAATTTATTTTCTACATGATAATTTCTATTTTAATTAATTTTATTAATATTATTTTGTAAAACTCTATCTTGGGTGAAATGCAAGATATATAAGAATGTCATTCTTAGGCTTAATGTAACCACACTCGGTGTTTCTTGAATATCAATCTATATCATGGATTTAATTTATTTAAAATAGTAAATGTATTATAATGTATTGATATATTATATTCCCTTATATTCTTGTTGTTTCATGTCACATAATCTATTGAATAAAATGTTATTAATTTATAATTTCATGGGGTTGTATTTTCCATATATAAAATAAATTACATCCCTGAAATTTAAAAGTTATCTTGATAATCAAGGGTTTTATATGTTACAATTACCTTTTTCAAAAAACAGCAATATATATGGTTTAATAAATCTTCTTTTAAATAAGATCAATGATATGGATTAGGGCCATATGGAATAACACATACATAGGTTTCCAAGTTGGATAAAATTAGTTCCAAATGAGGATATTTAACTAGAGGAAAAGTGTATAAATTTAATGTGAGTGAATGAGGTCATAGATCAAAACAACATTGATGATAAAAGTAAATTTTAGGTTCTTAAAACCTTAAATGTTGTTGGTCTGAAAATATAATTCATATTATATAAAGTGATTGTAATATGATAACATTTTTGTTTCAAGGTCATTTTCCAAATTTTTAGAACTTCTTTTTTCACTGTGAATATTATGAAATATAATTACAAAATATATTTATAGTTCATAAAAACTATTTAATACATTTAGTATTCTTTTATCAATATCATTTTATTCATTTAATATATAAAATAAATACCCAAATTAAAAAAAATTCCCAAATCACATTTACTTTTAAGATATCAAAAGATATATAAAATACTTAAAAGTATTTCCATGTATCTCTAAATATTATTCCAAAACCAATATGGTTAATAAAATAATCTATAAAACTAAAATGTAATAAACTAGATCATTATTTATTTTTTTTCGGATATTTTAACAAAAATAATAAGATATCAAATAGGACATCATAAAGGCCATTGGTTTACACATTACCCTTATATTCATTGGATCATGGGTGCAAGAACCACTGCCCAGTTGTATGCAACAGTTTGTCACCCAATATACACACTACCCTTTTTATAACTCCAATATTTTTCCCAAAAATATAATGGTTATCTAGGAAATAATTTTAATTAATAAATTAACTTTTTTCTATGTTTTATAATACAAATTATTTTTCATCAAAAAATTCTACAAATCATATTTGACTATAATTTTAATAATCATCGTATCTACAGTAATTAGTATTAATAACATTAATATTATGTCTATAAAATCTACAGGTATTATCTATCAAAAAATGTTTCCACTTAGTCATGTACTAAACTAATGGGTTGTATTACCATAAATTTCTTCCAAATTGTCATTAATTATTGTATACTCCCATCACATAAAACCTAAATAGAAATGTTTATAAATTTGAACATGTGATTAATATTTTACTCAAAATACCATGTTTTTGTACATAACTTCAAATTTATTGAATTTATATGTTCTTAAATGACTTATCAAAATAATTAAAAGTTTCATAATTCATTTCACCCAAATACCAATGGTAAAAATAACTCTACAATTTAATTCTAAAAACATAATAAAAAATACATCTTAATTTTTATATACAAATGGGTCTTTCATTGGTGTAGTGATTAACCTATGTCATTTATTTTCATTATCAATTCAAATACTTCAATACAGTTTTTAATGATAATTGTAATTATCCAAAGAATATCACATGGTAGTGAAAACCCATACATGAAGTAAGACACATTTTTTTACAAGGTTACACTCAGGTTAATCCTAACATTCCCATTTCTTAAGTTATTAATTGTAGTTACATCTGTGATAGAACAATGTCCACTTGTTATATCCATTTAGTGATTTACATCTTTCCAAACCAACATAACCTCCACATTACCAAAACTGTAGGGTATTCTATTATAAATATCCTCAAATTCTATCATATTTTTGGGTTTCCATACAATATGTTATCCTAAATCTGCATCACAAGGTTTCTACTAGACTTCCTCTTATCAAATAGATAGAAAAGAGAACATAGTAAGTCTTGAGTATATTACTATTACCATTTAATTGGCATGAGGTACAAGTAAATAATCTTAAAGGAATTAATATTCTATATGTCTTGATAAAAAATATACATAAATTAGTTTTACATAATAATTAATAAAAAAATTACAACATAATTGTTTCTTAGAGAAACATTATTTCATCAATAATAACCTTGTTTATTTATCATATTAAACATCATTGATTCATTATAAAGTAAAAAAATCAAGTTGAGATTAAATTCTTAGTATGGGTTTAATATAGAGTTATAAATAATTAATAAATGATCATATTCAATATGACAATGTAAATAACTGAAAACACCTAAAATTTAACCAAAAAAATAAAGAATGAAATAAATCTATATATTTTTCCATATTGAAAACCACATGTATAATAATAACTGAATTTTAAATTCATGAAATGGTTAATTATATGTGGTCATGTTTCCTATGAACATTATACCCTTACTGTCAAGATATATCCTCAAGATAATTGAAAAAATATTAGGTAAATCCCTATCTGATTTGGAAAACATATTTCTCTCAAGAGACTAATGATGAATTGAGGGGATTTCATTAATTGGTACCCAACCATTGTAATGAATTTATAAATAATTAATCATATATCTAATAATTTATTTCATTAATAATTAATTCTATTCACCAAATTCTAAATTGAGTAAGGATATAGATTTGTCAATTTTTCTTAGTTAATTGAAAAAATTCAAAGTAAATACAATTTTTAAAACTTTTATAAGGTTTATGAAGTAAAAATATGCATAAAAAATGACGTGTACATTTAAGGGGATTATAATTTAAAATGAAAATTTATTATAATAAGGTGTTTTCTTTAACTAAAATTTAATAATAACAAATAAAAGAGAGATTGTGAAATAACTTTTACAACATGGAAATTTTTGTATAAATTTTAAATGGATGAGATAATTGAAATTTAAACCTAAAATAAAAATAATAATGTAGTATTAATGATATTTTATTTAAAATAGTCTATATATAAGCCACATAATGTTGATTGGTTCATAATAAAAAATAAGTCTCAATGGATTGTAAATTCAGACAAAATCCTTTACCTTGCGCTTTCCATTTGGTTGTACATGGACTAAAATCATTGAAGTGGATTTAAAATGTATTTAATTTATTAAAAAAACATATTATGGTATATGATATTATTTATTACTCCTTTCAAACATATTATCAATAGTTGATTTGTAATCATTCGTTATTTTCATTGTTTTAGGTGTAAATTGCCTTTTTGAGTGTGTTTTGTGTTTTGATTTTTTGTTCCTATTATATTTATCATTATTTTTTATATCAATAATATTAAACATGATTTTATTATTATATATATTTATTATATATTCATTTATTGTTATCAATAAAATTTGGGGATAGGAAAATGAAATAAACTGTTCTTTGGGAATGTAGGTTATACGTACGCAAGAACGTTGTTTCCATTTTCTAGTCATATTGAAAGAAAGATAATTATATTATAAATATATATATTAATTTAATCATACTAGGTTTTCATTTAAATAATATATTTTAATTAAATCTATTCTTATTATATTCCATGTAAATCGTGAATGAATCACAACGCTTCGTAGGGGGTACTTCGTTGTACACAAGAACGATGTGGTCATATACCAAAAAAATGGTAAGAATAATTCTATTTTTTAAATAATGATTATAAAATTATAAAGATTATATAAAAATCGTATATAATATATAAACTATAGATTAATCATTATTCTCATCCTTGAATGGTGGTAATGGAGGAACAATATAGGTTTGCATGGCGGTAGTATATCGTACACATGAATGATAATTCAATATCCAATTTTATGGAATTTGTTATGGTTATAGGTCATAAAAATAACATAAAAAATCTCATAATATTGAAGATACTAATGTTATTATGTAGTAATTATATAAGAATAATTAAATGAGGTGGAAAGGGAAATAATATAAAAACTCTTAGAATAAAATTATAACTTGTTCGGGTATCCTCCTTAGGGTTTAACTAATTCATAACTATGTAGCATTTATGTAAAATATAATTATTCTAGGATTAAGTGATAGATATTGGTTTGTGATATTTCTAGGTATATCCTGAACTATAGTGCTTTTATAGGTGCTATAAAGGGGGAGAGTGGGATGCCTTTTTTTAGCAGGGTGTGTGGTAAACTGGTAAAGTTTTTATAATAAATTAAACCCACATTTTTTATATTTCTAATGAATAAAATAATAATCACAAATTAATAAATAAAATATATAAGGTAAAAATATAGAAACAAGATAGGTTGTCTAATTGTGTTAGTTCATTTGGCCCCTTAATTTTAATGTTTTGTCCCTTTATAAACCCGTTTTTCTCTTAATCACTGTAATTAATTTTAAATGATTTCAATAATAATTATTGGAAAAAAATAAGAACATATTAGACATTAAAACTTATTCTAATTCCAAAATCAGTAATTTGTTTCCAATTTTAAGTCACAGAACTCATCAATATTAATTGAAAAAAAAACACATAGATCGAATGAGAAAAAAAGGTTTTAACATTTAATACTCAAAAGTTTACTGCGTTTTTATATCTAAATGGAATATAAAAATGATTCCAATGACACATATTTATTATAATATATATATATATATTTATGTGATATAGTTTACTGTTATAATTACAACAAAATATATTATAACATTATCAATTATTCTGGAGAAGGTAGTTTTTCAATTAAAATACATTATATTTTTAATATTCTTGAAAGAATGAGAATTGTCATGAAAATACAAAACATTAACCGTAATATAATTTTGTCATTTAAAATAATAAAATAATGTTCTCTTTTTAAAATAATATTTATAATTTTTTTTAAATGTATATTTAATATAATTTCATCATTAAAAGGTTAGAAACAACATTTAGATGAATAAATCCATTTATGTATAAAATTTTATTTATTATTATATTATGGTTATTAAATATATAAGATAAATGTAAAAAAACATGGTTAAATATATAATATATAAATTTCATTATAATCAATCCTTAATAGTAATTAATTTAATTTATTAGGATAAAATTACTTTGTCACATAAAATTAATTTTTTATAAAAACATTTCATGTATATTAAATTTGTTTTTAAATTCACATCTAATTAATCTATAACCAATTATTTAAACCATATATTTTCATAAGTTATTTAACACAATTTTTAACCACTAATTTAATTTATTTAATATAATTTTTATTTTAAATAATGATATTAATATTATTCCACAAAACATCATATTGCGTGTAATGCAAGCCATTGAAGAAATTCATTATTGCATGTAACATAAGAAGACTTAGTATTGAGTGAATAGAAAGTTCTATTAAAGATGGAATATATTTAAAATTGTAAATATATTTTTAATTATTGGGAAATTATATTCCCTTCTATACTTTTTGTAGTGATTCATACAATCTATTAAATAAAATGTTATTTTTTTAGTATTTCAGAGCGTTGAAATTCCAATGGTCTCATTACCATTCCAATATTAATTTTAAATTATATTAATAAATCTGCATTCCATAAAAAAATTAATTATAATTCATCCTAATGATAAATATTTTCAATTTCTAATATTTTTATTCGTTTACAAATATCCTTTATCTTCTAAATTGTTTTGTGATGATTCAAGAATTTCATATAGATCCAAATTACCCCAATATTGTTTTTCTATTTTCTATTTTTTCCACTTGTAATTTTTACAATTTTTATCAATTTAAATGTATACTATTATAATTATCTATATAATGAATCAATGTTAGAGTGGATTCTCTATATCCATTATCTGTATGAAACTATAAAATTTTATACATATTTATTATCTAAAAAATGTTACATATAAATTCTTGGTGGTCGTGTCCCATCCAGCCCAACCTAAAGAAATTTCTAAACCACAATTTCAACTCACAGAGTCTATGGTTAATCACTACCCCCAAATTCTCCATGTAAAAGAGTTATTGTTTCAGTTTTACCACCTACGGGTTTAGTTGTTTTGAGGGATCAATTACATACTTATGGAGGATATACACAAGGTACACATCAGGAATATGAGACATTTTAGGTTAATGTTATATCCAATATTCCACTTTTCCATTTTCAATTATGATTTAAATGGTCTCATTGTACATAGATTTTATCTTTTATTTCATTATGAACTGTATGATTCCTTTCCTTGATGATATTCAAAGGAAACAATTATCTCTAACCTGATTCTAAATGTACCTTAAATGATTTTACAAATAGATCTTCTATTGAATATGAATATATATTCTATCGTATTTGATGGATTGAACCATTTAAATCTTCTATTTCACAAGATAGAATAAATAGATATTTCATTCACAATATCATCCTAGAATGTATGAATACTTCCTTTCATACCTTATAAAGCATAATATTGATACATTTTAATTCATTATGGATAAATTCAATGAATGAGAACTCAACTAATAGAATATGTCGATCCCATAAATCATTAAATTCCATTCAGTTGGCTCTTAGTATAATGTTAAGTTTTTGAATTCTCCTTTTATATTAGCCATTAGTATCTGGGTGATAGGACCTACTAAAAATTAATTCAGTATTTACATAATGTTGAAGGATTATCAGAATTTATAAGTGAACCATATATAATGATCTTAGATATTCCAAAGTCATTCCCAATGAATCCTCACCACATCATATGTGAATATCATAGATATATTTACAATAGATAAATATTCTTGACTAATAAAGATATTTAATGATCTAGTGATTTTATCCACCACAAACCATATCAAATTTCTTATTTTATGTTTCTTTATGATAACTATGTAAAATTCCAGGGGTATATTGTCACACTTCAATGTGGATAAGGTAAATTGATGTGAAATCTGTTTAAACTTCTATCACACTACATTAATATGATGACAAACTAAGAACATCAAGGTGTACTCACCATTCTAATTCTACATGTATTCCCACTATAAGTGATATCAAAGATCATAGAACATCATTGTAAATCTTAGATAGGTTTAAAAATATGATATATGTAATTATCAAATATTTATTTTTTAATTACACAAGATTTAATCAAAAAAATGTGATGTTTGACTCCAAATGAGACCCTACCATCTATGTGGAATTCACCAATCACCATTACCTTACTACTTCCACCTTATTTTTATCCTATTGATAAAACCTTTATGGATCCTTGATATTTTATATGATATTTTTTTTTGAAATTATATAGTTAATGTAAGATGTATTCTTTATAATTATAACATCCATATTTGTCATTTCCAAATCCATAAACTTTTGGTCTCTCTCAATCGACACCATATATAGTGTATCAAGTAATTTTATATTATGAGAATCATCTACCTTCTTTTCGTTTCACAGATAGTAGTGAATAGAGAAATCGTATTCCTCAATCAGGTAATACAATCTTCGTTGATAAATGTTAAACACCTTATATGTGTGTATATAGTTTATACACCAATGATATGTATATATGTCACAATTATCACCATATGGGATGTGACATGGATTAATTAAGGAAAAGATCAAATCTATTAAATCTAGATCACATGTTAGGGCATTTTTATGGACTATCGTCAACTATTTTTAGATATAAAGTCTCTTATTATCATTCTATATGAGTTCACAACTTATGAATTTTTTTGAATAATCAAGGTATACTAAAATACTATCTCCACTTGATATTATATTCATTGTTATTTGAAACATATTGACATAATTAATTATTTTTTAGTATTCAATTATCATGGAATGTGTTACACCTTTTCATGTTATGATATATTCAAGGCTATAAAATCAGGAATAATTTCTCAAAAAATAATGGTTTTACCCCTCTATAAAATTGTAACTATGTATTTTCATGACACCTGGGGGTTTGTATTAATTTATAATGGAATTCATTTTAGGATCAATCAAAATTTCCTCACTTTTGGTCACATTTCCTATTAATTCTAATTTTATCATCAAGAATTCATACTTTCTTAAATTGAGAAAAAATACCACTTCTTAATCTCTCCATCAAAATACTTATATGATCTTCATATTCACCCTTTATCTTTTATTGAATGAGAAAATCATCAACATATTGTACCATAAGTTTTTTAATGTTGTCTCCAAAGACACTTCTCATCAGATCTATGATTACTAGGGGGGTTAGTAAATATAATGGGAACCACTATCTACTCATAGTTACCATTGCTTATATATAAGGAAATATTCAAAATATCTACCTTTTTTCATTAATTTAGCCATAATAAATATGAATATCAATAATTAGGATATACTAATATCCAATTGGTTGATTGAATAAGCGATCAATCCTTAAAAGGGGATGCTTTTTATTTATGGGGATCTTGTTAGGCTCTACTAATTATATACACATCAATGGTGATCCATTCTTTTTCTTTACTATTATAAAAAACACAACCCAAGTAGATTTTCTACGTTGTATGAAAGGTTTTCCCATATTATCTTTTAATTATTTATTTATACTACCTAGTTAAATCATTGTCATCCTTTTTTGGAATCTGGATATACCAGTTTCTCCTTGTATAAATTCTATAGTGAATTATACCTCATGAACTAGGGGAGTTCTGTGTAATTATTTGGGAAATAAATATGGGTATTCTATTACAATGGTAATTTACTCAAGTTTTATAAATTATTATGACTCAAAATTTGGGGAATTGTTTTTTTATTCTCTGGGAATCGAAACTCCAACCATTGAGGTATTTTCCCAAATATATTTATGGTTTTCCTTGCATGTTAACAGTAGCATGAGATAGATTGTTATATATAAATAGATGTCCTTTTCTAATATTTTATGTGAGATATTTATAAATATGGTAAATCCATTCCTTTTATATAACTTAATTCCATAATTGGTGGGATTATGATAATCAATGATAGAATCATCCCACAGAATCATACCTGGAAATTGTTCAACATTTGGGTTTCATTGACCGAACTACAAGATTATTTTACTGATATCTCTATTTTAAGATATCATTATTGAAATTTATTTATTATATAAAGAATTTAGGATTTAAAATTATGTGTATAACCATAGTAAAATATATCTTGTTCCATTCATGGGTGAATAAGAAGTGAAACTTATACAACTTCATTTCTATTTTCTACCTCAATAGTAGTAATGGAATAATATTTCTCATAGTCCATCATCATCGGTGGTTTATTATATTGATTTCCATAAAATTATCATGGTTGAATTTAAATTCTTGAATATTTATCTCACTAAATACCTATGAAGAATTGACCCATGGTTTTTCCCTCTAATTAAATTTGTGACATATTAGCGGATGAATTTTCCTTCCTTATATGTCAGTAGATCAACCATCTTGATATTAAATTAATCCCATCATATTCCCATATATAGGGGATTTTTTCCCAAATTAAATATCTTCATGTTTAGTACATTTAACATCTTATTTTAATATACTAAAGATTCAGATAAGTATATCCTTATGACGTTTGGTTTTAACCACAAGGGAATCTATCTATTTCTCCATTATTGTTGAAAAAAACCATTGTTTTATCTTCCAATCCTTGTAAAAAATTTCTCATAATTAATTATAGATTCACCCACCATTTAATTAAGCTATATTAATTATACCTATATCATTTATTTAAGATTGGGAATACATTACTTGTTAATAAATAACTTCTTGAAATTATCGCACTCAAATTCATCCAATTCCATGTACGGCATGATATTATTTCTAATTTCCCATCCTTAATCATCCTCTTTATCTTAATATAATTATCAGAATCAACATTCTCCTTCTCAGAATAGTAGACTAGCATATATATCATCCCCATTGGGTTAACCAACTGTTCAGTAGGTATTTAATGAAAACATATCTTAATAATCATTGGTCATTTTTTTCCTAAAGTAATTGAAGGACATATGATCTGTATTGATTTATGGATATCATTCCACATTGTTTAGGTTCATTTTCATAGCCTCAGATATATGGGAATAAATATCAAGGATTTTTTTAGCTTTTTCTCCCCTCAAAATGGGAATGTTGTTCATAAATTCATAACAATGTCCCTTGCATAGGTAGTGTGTCTAGTTTCTACTTGTTCCAACCATTTTCCAAAATATTAATATTTTTATGAAAACTATGTATAAAAAAATTAATGAATAAATCAATACTAATTTAATATAAATTATAATGTAATGTTTTGTGGGATTACATTGTTCATATTTTTTTCTAATTAAATTATTATTATATCATTCATATTAATAGTTTTTTTACATTGAAATAAATAATTACATTAGTAATTTATATGTTATATTTTTCAATATAGAGTATTTTATTAACTAAATAATATCCCCCAAGAGTTTAATACAGGGTGTTTAGTATGGCCTATTTCTCATGAACCCAGTGACGATAAATTTAATACTAAATCATACCTTTTGGGGTTATTACCCCTTACCAATGTCACATCCACATGTTATATCCATATAAGGATTGAATTACATGGTAACAAAGAACATTTAATCTTTCCAAAACATACAATGTTTACCTATACTTAAACCTATCCCTGGGTATTTCTCAATCATTTTCTATACCTATTTCAAAACTAATTGGAAGCATTCACTGATACTCTCTATAATGACCAAAAATTTTATTGATGACTATTACATTATTAATATGATTAAAAAAATTATTGATATAATAAAATATAAAAATGGTATAGTATGTTGGAAAATTTTGATTCATACATCACTTATAAAAAACATACATTAAAATAATTTATATCCATCTTATTTTCTCTCTTAAAATCACTTATAATCTACATAGTACATGTAATCACCATTAGAAATTCATCAATGAGTGACTGAGATAAAACACCAATAAGATGTGGAATATCATCAAATGAATATGGGACAAGAATCAATTATACAAGAGATAGTATATTCAACACCAACATATAATAAATATACAATATTACTCATAATCATGAGGGAAAACTTTGGGAAAGTTATGGAAAGTTTCATATAAAATGTAATGAAACAAAATAATATAGTGGTCAAATAACATGCTTTGTTCTGAAAGAGTTTATAGTTATTTCCTAGAATAACATATGTGCATAAATTATTACATCATAATTTAAAAATAAGATGGAATCGCTCTAACAAATGACAAAAAACTAAGGAGATATATCAAATAATACAACATATTAGTGGGATATATAAATCAATGTCTACCCATAACAATATACAATACTCTTAATTCTTTATTAAATAAGGAAATAAAACATATAAAATTCATTTTTATAAAATAACCAAATTGAAAAAAAAATTAATAAGTGATAACTAAACTTTACATGAAGGAAGAATCTTTTATATTTAAAAAATAAATTGGGAAATTATGTTTTTTATAAAAGATCATTTTCCATGGAATATGTTACAACTCCATAAGAGTCAAATATATTTCTAAATAAAAAAAGGTCCTTTATTAAAAAATTATTTTTATTATTATTTTAGTTTTCCCATTGACAAGAATAAATCATGTCCATCGTAGAATGAAAAGGGTAAGAATTTTGGAAGATTGTCTTCTGGGATATAGAAAAACATATTTACTTAGAATAATTTCAATAGAAGATGACCCAAAATAAATATTAAGGAATGAGAATCCTCATACCTGAATTCCTTAATTATTTTATCCATTATCCACTACTTAAATAACAAACATTGATTTACTAAAAAATGAACTATAATTTAATTATATATATATATGGTTTCACTGTTGAATAATTATAATCATTGGATTTTATTCCTGAAGTCCCTTTGTTAAAGTTTAAATGTTTTGAAATCATATTTCTCTAAAAGTGTCCCATATTTATTTAATTAAATAATTTCTATAAAATTATATTTATTAATTTTTAATATTAACTACAGAGGGTTATAAATACTAATATTTATAGGATCTTATATATTAAATAGTTAATTATGATCATCCATAATGTTTGTGATTATTATAGAGTTGTAAGTATCCTCTTGGGTGGCTAACTTACCATTGATGGGATATTGTGAAAATATGATGAATGTGAAGAATATACTATAAATATAGAAAAAATATTAGAACTATAAAATGTTAAAATAATTAATATAATGTTATCATACATATTGATAATTCTTGTAATATTTTAATTTTAAATTAATAGAGATAAATATAATGACATGAGAAGAAATGTGAAGAAATGATTATCAAAACATGCAATATTCTCAATGTTTATTCTTTCATAGATTTTGAAAAAAGATAATTTGAGGTGTTTCAAGGAATCTATAAGTTACTAAGTGGATTATTTTTAGTTTTTTATGACAGTAGGTTGGGTCTTCATTTGGTTGGTTAATTTTTCTGAAACATAAATTACATTTCGTTATTATGGCTTCCAACATTGGTAATCAGTCTGTGGACATCGGTATGAGTAGGACAAACTTAGTCTATTATAAAACCCTCACAATATGGATATGATTACCCTATGTGTTATATTAAATTCATATCTTATGAAACATTTTTTTAAATGGATAGATATTTTGATGAATAAATATGTTGATTCTTTTTTACTTTAATATTTCATACATCATTACCACAACAAGTTTTATGATCAAACCATGTGTAAAAATGAGGTTAAAATAATTAGTATATACTATGTTTTTTTATTATCATATATAGTGAAAATTTAATATATGCCATTAATATATGATTTCTTGAGTCGTGTTAATGTCTTTTGTAATGAATCATGCTTTTATGAATGAAATTAAATTTTTTGAATGAGTGAGTGACATATGAAGTAACCTATTTATAGAATACACATGAAATAATTTAGTGATTTTGAGAATTTATAATTTATTGGATTCATAAGAAAACTAATAATCATAACCATTGACAATATATGGTTCATAAAATTAGAATTAATATTATTATGTTATGAAATATGATAAAGTTCAATTAATGTAAATGGAAGAAGATATGACATCAATAATTTGGATAGTTACCTATGAAGCCAAATTATTAGTGAATTCATGAAAGATTATTTTACTATTATTTCCTCTGAACAATGATGATGAAAATATTAGATAACTAAACAATGAGTGAATCAGATTACAAAAGATTTCCAGGATCATCAAAATCATGACCCAAACTGTGTTTTCCAGACCACCCCATGAAAATATCAACATCATACAACTATGACATATGGAATTCGTTGGTGAATAATAGTTTTGTACCTATATAATAATTGTTTGAAATTTTATATTTTATTTTTAATTAAAAAATTATTATATTAGTCATTTTTAATATTTCAATTTTAGAAAATATATATATATTTTAGTATTTTTTATTTTTATATGACGAAACCCAAATTGTATTTTTAGGATATCAATAATTTCAATCAAAACTAAAATTTTGAAAAATTAAATAACTTTTGAAATAATTTTTTTTAATAAAAAAATTACAAATTATATTTATTAAATGTAAATTATAATATAATTTTATGAAGACACATATAATTTTTATAAGGACCAGAATACTTTTATTTTCAAAAATCATTATATTTAAATAAATGGGTATTTTTTTATTAAATGTATGAATTCTATAATTTAGATTACTATTTTTATATCACGATTATTATTTACGAAAACTCCTCATTGAATTATCCAATGTTGATTGTTTACAAAATTTCATTGCACGACAGAATTTTTGGATAAAAATTAAATACGATAATTGTATATTATTTTTTATGATTTCCTAAAATCCCTAAAGTGATGAAATAAATACAATAATTAATATAAATGACCAAAATTACAATTCACCATTAAAATAATGTGTTTTGAGGTTAATTTATTAATTTTATAACGACTTGATTAAATAATTCATAACCTATATTACATTTTAAGATTTTTAAAGTCAATTATTTATAAACATGAGTAACTTACAAATCCCAAAGTGTTTTATTTTAAGGTATTATGATCTTATATTTATAAAATAATGAAAATAAACTCATAGGTAGTATCAATGGTAATAACTAATAAAAGTTTCTTGGTTTTGATAATTGTGTCATATAGAGTGAAAACCCACTTTTTGGACGTTAATAAATATTTGAATCAATGTTTATATATAAACTAACCCTTACTACTATTCCACTTCACTAAAAACTCATTGATCATGATTTTACTATAATTTCCCCTCTATTGATACTTCACAAGATTATATAATCTCTTAATAATCTCATATCACGCTTTCTGAAGAACCATCTCAAGGTAAGGTAACACCCTTTCTACTCTTTATTCAATAACATACTCTGTTTTATGCCTTTTAATTTCCAATTGCACATATTTATATGAGTTTTCTTAATCCAAAATTATGGACTCCTAATTTAATTGTGATTAAATTCTCGTTTAATTCTCTTTCACCCAAACCATAATCCATTTTGTACCCACGTTGTACTACAAAGTTATCATTGGATTTTCCATGACAAAAAATTGTGTTGTAAAAACCCATCCCCATTTCCACTAAATGGTATTAGAATTGTTTTTCATATACTTTATTTAATGTGTAATTTAATTTATGTAATCCAAACTATATATTTAAGGTTTTATAAGTGATTAAAGGCATTTATTATTTTTATTGTCTACGTGGGACATGTATGAATATAAATGGTATGAATGTGATGTGTGGATAAAACATTATATATATCTCCCTAATGCATTGCGAAATGTTTTAATCTCAGGATATTCCATGTATATATAACATGTTGTTCTATTAAGAACACAATTTTATGGGGTCAATGATGTTATCCTTTAATTATGTTTATGATTTCATGTTTTATGTTGCTGACACAGTCTCATATTTTTTGTATGTTTTCATGTCAAATCATTCTTAATTTTTCAAGACTATGATTCTCACCGTTATTATGTTACCTCGATATATGTTTTAGATTATTTATACTAATTTAAAATTTTTTATTCATTTTTTATTCATTTTTTATTCACATAGTAGTATTTATAGCTAACACTTTCTAGTTTACATCCATTGGATACCCATGTAGTTTTTGAACATATATGGAAAATAAAGTCTGGTTTATGAATTATTAAATAATGATGATTAGTTTCATTAGAAAATTATAATTTAATGTAAAGATATTCTCAAAGAATATTTTCCTCATGGTTTTTTGAGGTTTTATAATGTGTTTCATTATGTAATACATAATTAACTATGGTGTAATAAAATATTGGATTTCATAATTTGTATAAGAGGAATTGGTTAGTTATTATTGTAGATTAAATGAAAAAACACCACTAAAATACTTAGGGGAAAGACTAAATCAAAGAAAAATCCATAAATTATTGTAATGTATATATTAAATGGTTTCTAAAAAATTCCGTGTATAGAAACATCAACTAGATGTGGATATGGCATCAAGGTACCTACGAGTGACAACCAAGAAAAGTGTAAATTGAGATAGACTCAATCTTCCACTGGTTCCTGAAAATGGGCCTTACTTGATGGGAAAAAAATCCCCCAACATATCATTGATGCATTTTTAAGGGCTTTGTTGGTTGAGAAAGCGGGGCGCGATGTTCGGTTTGTTGACAAAGTTGTTTTATTTAGTGTTATGTCATGTTCAAGTGTTGTTGTTGATAAAATATGAAAAAGGAAAGAAACTGGGGTGAAAGTAATTAAGTTTCTTGCAAGTCATTAAGTGGCTTAAAATTGATTAAGTGGTGTGAAATTCATTAAGTGGTGTACAAGTTACTATTTAGCACAGAAGTCATATTTCAAGATCATCACATCAAAATAAGACAAAGAAAATAAAATGTAATGGAAGTTAAGAAGTGGTGAGAAAGTCATTAAGTGGCACACAAGTGAATAAGTGGCACACAAGTTATATTTCATCACATAAAAATATAAAAAAATGAATGAAAGTAGAGTGTAAGTCCTTAATTTGAGCATAGGTCATGAAGTGGCGTGAATGTTAAAGAGCAGTGTGCAAGTGATAATGTGGTGCTCAAGGTAAGTTGCACCCCTCATGCGCAAGGTCACCAAAATGCCAATAAATTGATGGCTACCCTCCTCATTTAGTGGAATCTCAACACATAGAAAAAAAATCAAAGCATGTATCATGCATGTGTAAGTGGAATGCAAGTTATGAGTGGTGCCCAAGCAATGAGTTGCACAGTCAGTGGCATGCAAGTAGTGGCATGAAAGTAGTGGCACACAAGTAGTGGCATGAAAGAAGCTATGCACATATAGTAGGGCACAAGAACTGGAACACAATAAGGGGAGTTCCAGCAGTGGTGCACAAGTATAAAGTGGCATGAAAGTATAAAATTGGCGCACAATTTGGTTTTCCAGCAATAAAGGTAGAGGTTGTGCACTAGTTAAAGTGGCACACAAGTCACCCTAGGGTTGCGTGAAAGTTGGATGTTTCCAATTACACATGTGGTAAATGGGTATTCATCAGTGGATGAAAATTTGACTTCAATATATCATCTATATATAGTGGAATATTAATTAATTATAGATAATTAAAGGACCTACAAGTCCTTAAACTATGAGTGGATCTTCTAAAGGATAAGTTGGGTCTCTTCAGTTGAGAGAGCAATGATCATTCAAATTTTGATTGGTTATAAACAAGCAGGGATGGTGTGGTCGCTCCGAACATTATAAATAGCAGTACTCTTTTAGGGTATTTGGTACATCAGCACATCGTTGTTGTATTCTTCTTGGACATAGCCTAGTGATGGTGAGCCAAGTAATATTGATGTGTCATGTAATTTCTTTAAGATTTTTTCATACTCTACAATGGGAATGATGGAGGATATAGTTTTTCAAACAATAAATCAATATCAATAGGGGAAGTTGTTTTAATTTTTAATACCCTGATTCACCCCCCCCCCCCCCTCACAGTATCTAACCTAGTGGACCTAACCATTGGTATCAGAGGGAGAGGTTGATATCAGTGTTTCTCACTCAATGGAGGCCAAAAATCATAAAGTAAATCCAATCATCAATGGTAACAACATTCCGTTATGGAATAATTGGATGTCACACAACTTTTAATCTTTGGGAATGGATGTGTTTACAACAGCTATGCATGGTTTCTTAGCTAACATCAATAGTGATGCATTACGAGAGGCTGGTATAAGGGAACTGGATGTTGATGCTAATAGAATCAATGCCTTAGGAGGATCCATATCCAATTCTATCTATATGAATGATATGTAATGAAAACATTACATTCTATGTGGGAAAAGATATTTAATATTTATGTAAGAGATACAAAGGTCAGAGAGGAAAAGTTGTAAGTTCTGTGGAACAAGTATGATGATCAGAGAATGAACCCAAATGAGTTTTTTGATGCATTCATTGAGAGTTTAAATATCATTTTTGAAGACACATGAGGACTAGGAGAAGTTATTGAAGACATAAATATTTTGAAGCACAGCATGAGGAAACTTCCACCTCAGTTCAATCTGAATGTTCCTGTTTCTGAAGATAAGACCCGAAAGAGAAGACATTATATAACCTGCATAACACCCTTGTTGCATACAAAATGAAAAATGATGGTAAATATGTTGTGTAAAAGGGGAAATCTAACGAGGAGGAATTCAATTCCATGAAGAAGCTCGCCATTGAATATTATTAGGAAGATGAAAAGATAGATGATGATATGTCATTCAATTCCACAAACCTCTAAAGTGGAAAAGGAAAGTTCAAAGGGAATCTTCCATTAGCATGTTTTTGATGGAGAAATATTGGACATAATGCGGAAAGTTTCCCCAAGACGTTACAAGAATACAATGAGGATGAAGTAAAAATTACCAAGAAAGATTGTTTAGCTAATTTGAATTGAAATAAATAGTTAAATAGAAATTTTATTAAGAAAAATAATCTTCTTTCATAAGAATGTGATAGTTCGGATGAGTTTGAGGTTGAATAGGTTGAAGAGATAGAGATCTATAAAGATCATGGAGAAAATTATATGGTGGAATTTTTTGGGAGTTCTTGGAAAAATGATGAAATTGAAAATGATGAAGAAGAAGAATATGTTGAAGGAAGATTTGATATAAAAGCTGAAGTAGAAGTAGGTCTTTAGGAGATAGATGTTTGGAAAACAATAATGAATAAATCCAACAAAGTGGTTCATGATTCCAAACTCGAAATGAAACAACAAGAAGAAAAGAATCCTTAGTTGGTAAAGGAAATTGAAAAACTTATCTCTTTTGGGAGAGAGAGATATCAGAAAAGGTTGATGGCCATAAAATCATTTTTGAAGAATATAAAATGTAGATCTATGGAATTAATAACATATTGAAAGATCAAATCAATCATATTGATTAAATTTAAGAAAAAGATGTCGGTCTACATCAAAAATTAAATCATTAAGAAAAACTCTTGACTTCTTGTATGAAACTAGAAAATAAAATCATTAAAAATATTAAAAAATTGAAATTGGAGCATATTGTACATGTAGAGATGAAGAAACAAATGTGTTCATATGTTAAGGATGATGTGGGGCTTAATCGAAAATCGAAAACTGTGAATGTAGAAGTTAGACTGCAAGCACACGCTCTAAAATTGAATATTGATGTGGGTATGAAATAAAATTAGAATATTTAGAGAATATAAGGGGAATTTAGAAGTTCAAAAGTGAAAAATAAAAATGCACCCTACATCAGGTGTTATTACTATTGAAATATTGGACAATTACAAAATGTATATTCCATAATCATGAGATACCTAAAGAAACAAGAGAAACAATGGAACCCAAACATATCACAATATTATAGAACAAATTTGGAGTGAAATTGTTTTTGGTGCACATTATTTGGGAATATGGCTAGATATTATACATCAATCATGTAGAGTAATGTACCAAAACAGAACACGAGTAGTCCCAAGTTGAAAATTAGAGAATAGATAAATGTGTTGAAAACAAAAAATTGATTTACAGATCTACAGGATGAAACTATTCCATCATACTCCAAGGAATATCATGATGTCCAATCCTTTCTGAGTATAATGTCAAAAACATGGATCAAGAAAAGGAGAGCTGAGAAGGTTTTGGATGTAGAAATTTCCCTTAAGGAATTAGATTATTCTTTTTTATGGATCCTTGACATCGGTTACACATCTCACATGATAAGTAATAAGAATTTTTTTACAAGAATAAAATATGACAAAGAAAGAGTTTTCATGTTTGTTAATGATGAAGGCATGAATATTATTTGCTTAGTAAATTCTACGTTTAGGGGAAAAGAAATAAGACGTACTGATGTCTTAGTAGTAGAAGTTCTCAGTCAAAATTTTCTTAGATTCAATAAACTATGTAACTCAGGTCATTATATAAGGTTTAATAAAAATACAGATATATTCCAAGGAATATACGGTCTTGTTATTCTACAAGGAAAATGAAAAAGGGAAATCATTACCATGTAAGTGGTGATGAAGATGTTTACATCTTATCTACATAGGATGAAATAATGTTATGTCATAAACAATATGGTTAATTATGCCAAACTTCCCAAGGAGATCTGGTAATGTGTGATACATCTAGAGATCTCTCCAACCTATCATGTGATCGTATAGATACATGTGATGATAGTCAACAGGGAAGACCATTATAAATACATACAAAGAAAAGGAAAATAAGTCAACAAGAGTGATCAAATTGGTCCATGCGAATGTTTGTGGACCTATCTAACCAAGATCCATTGACAAAAAGATATATGACATTATTTTCATTGATGATTATAGAATAATGGAATGGGTATTCTTCATTTACCATAAGTTTGATTATTTAAGTTTCCTAAAACAATATCAGATGGAATCTAAAATGATGCTTGGGTAGCAAATTCTGATGATTCATACTATAAATGGTATAGATTTCACAAAAAGTCTGGTGGAGACTATCTCGAGAAACACGGGATAAGTCATCAAGTTTCTTTAGTAATAAATCTGATACATAATGGAGTGGATGAAAGGAAAAATCAGATCATTAACAACATGGATAGATTGATTCTTTTAAAAAAGACCTACCAAATAAATTTTTTAAGGAAGCATTACTGACATCAGTCTACATTTCTAATAGGAAACTATTGTGTCCCAAGGAAGGAAAGACTCTGTATGAGATGTGGTACAAAATGAATTCAATAGTGAAATACTTTCAAATATTTGGATGTAAATTCTTCATTCTTGACAATGAAAAACTGGGAAAATTTGATTCCTTTAGAGATGAGTGGATATTACGTGGAACCTAAAAAAATAAAATCATACATATTCTTTAACAAGAGTATGGGAAAATTAGTTGAGAGAAATTATATCACTATTGTGGAAAATAAAGAGAATAATAAATTGCACAATGAACAATTTCATGATGAAAGTGATAAAGTGGAAAGTAACAAAGGGGGTGAAGATGTTGACTCAATGGAAGATATTAATTATTAACAAGAAGAATCCAATTCTGTATTTTGAATTAAGCCAAAGAGTTAATCCAAAATTGATAGGAAGAATATCATTGGTGATTAGACAACACCAGTTCAGAAAAGAAGAATCAATTCACTACAGCAGAAATATCTCTTATCTGAAGTTGAACATAAATGTTTCTCAAATGCATCTAAATATTAAAATTGGGTTCATGTGATGAATGTTGAGCTAGAATAGATTGAGATGAATCAAACTTGGGAAATTGTTTTGAGGCAGGTAGATTAGAATTTCATTGGGACAAAATGGGTATTTCGTAAAAAATGAATGAAGATGGTGTGGTGATCTGAAACAAATATCATCTCATGTGAAAAATATACTCCTAGATATAGGGTATTAATTTTTATGAGACATTTTCAATAATGTAAATGCAAGAAAAAACCAGATTTTTATTGGACATTACAGTGCAAAGGAAGTTAAAAGTGTCCCAGATGGATGTCAAGTCATCATTTTTTTAATGGGGTTTTGGAATAATATGTGTATATTGGGAAACCAGTTAGGTTTCACATTCATAAAGATGATAATAATGTTTTTCAACTGAAGAATGGTTTTTATGGGTTAAAGTAAGCACCAAGATCATGGTATTAAAGGATTGATCGGTTTTTAAAGAAGCATAGTTTCTAGCGTAGTGGAGCTGATTACAATTTGTATGTAAACTGTGATAGTAATAAAAGGAGTATGGTGCTAGTATATGTTGATGATATATTAATTGGTGGATATGATGATGCATAGTACATATATTTTTCTGAATTTATGAAACATAATTTTGAAATGTCAATGATTGGTGAGCTGACGTTTTTCTTTGGTTTACATGTGACACAAAGAATAAATGGTGCATTTATCTCTCAATAAAAAAAATGTAAAGGAGTTTTTGAAGATATTTGGGATGGAAAATACCAAGAAAATGAAGAATTTGGTTTCTACATAGAAGAAACTGTTAAAAGATGGTGAAGGAAAGGCAGTTAATATCACAAATTATAGGAAAATTATTGGAAGTTTACTATACTTGACCCCCACAAGGCCTGACATTGTATTCTCCACATGCCAAGAAGCGAGATATTACTGTAATACAAAGTAAATATATATTCCTGTAGTGAAAATAATACATTTATATATCAAGGGAATGGTAGATTTCATCTTAATGTACAGTAAAAAATCTCAACCAAATATTTTGGGACATACAGATGCATATTGGGCCAGTTCAGAAGATGAGAGGAAATAAACATCAAGAGGTGGTTTTTATCTTAATGGATTATGTATATCTTGGTTGAGAAGGAAACAAGATTTCTTTTCTTTGAGCATCACATAAGCTGAGTATACGACATCCACGCAAGTATGTTCACAGTTATTGTGGATAAAGCAGTAACTTGATGACATGGGCATGATAGTGCAGTCTCTGATCCGAATTCATTGTGATAACTCAATCTCTATAAATAATATCAATAATCAGATCCATCATTCTATGAACAAGAACATTGAAAAGAAATATCATTTTATTAAGTAGAAATTGGATAATGGGCTATTGATTTTGAAATATGTGCCTACAGAGCTAGAGGTTGCTGATATTCTAACAAAGTGTTGGATTTGGTGGCCTAGAACCAACTAATTTGTAATTTATTCATTCATAAATACCTTATCACATCTTGAGTGTTCTTCTATGTGATAATCCCCATGATAATGTCTTAAGGATAGTTGTTGCATTAAAGGGTCATAGAGGATCTCTGCTGTGATGAGAACCCGGAAGTGCCATAACATTGTTCTTGAATATATGTTCTATGGCCGGATGATGTTATTTGAGGGACACAAATAATACAGGTCATTAGGGGTGAGGACTCATAAATCTTTGAAGCACCTTCTCATGGTGTGTGCCCTTGGTAATGTCTAGAAGGATATTATCAGAACCAGACCCGCCATTAGGGAATCAATTTTTAACAATGTCATTGGATGTTCCTATATCTGAACGTGTGTATTGGTCCTTAGACATTAAGATTATTATTAATGGGTATTAAAACTCACACACTTAGATGTATTGAAAAAAACTATGATGACACACAATTCATGGATAGGTAGGATATGTTGGGTGAATCACGAGTGATACAGTATTAATAAATAATGTGAGAAATTATTTTTCCATTCTATTTCATAACCGAAGTAGATATCTCAAGCCCGTTGATGGAATTGATATAGCCTAAATAAATCTATGGCCATAGTGAGGAATGGGAAATTTCAATTCCATAAAGTCTAAAAAAATAATAATTGATCACATGGTTTGATGGGACTAGCATGAAACCCCCTTGATTCTAGATATCATGAAAAAAGGATTACATTACACTGTAAGCATTCATAGGAGGTGACACATCATTGTGGTGTTAACTTATTTCTCTATGGGGGCCTTGGAATGTTACTAGAAACTAATCTTGGACTTTAGGTTGGCTCCACCTAATACCATTAAGAAATAGTCCTAGAAGTTCACACACTAAGTGTGTCCAAGTATCTCAGATTAATATTAATTTAACAAGTTAAATAAATTTAATTCTCGATTGTGGTTGAATAATTATTTAAGGATGTCGGATCGCATTTATTTGGACACTAGATATCCGATAGAATATATTGTGGTAGAAATAATATATTTATTAGTGATTAATATAGTGATGTTTATTTTGGAGATAAATATCTAGTATTCAAGGTCTAATAAATGTGGTGGTGGAAATAAAGAAAAATGGAAAAATAAAAGTACACGCCGTGTATTTTAAATATACCGACTGTGTATTTTTTTCTAAAAAATTATGAGAAATAATATTATTTATTTAATTAAATAATATTAGGTTTTATTCTCTAAGCTCATGTCAGGTAATAATAATAATCTACTATTATTATTAGACGTGGGGCATTGCCAAGAATTAAATGAAATGAATAAATTATTTCAGGTAATTAATTAATTTTACTATTATTTTTAATTAAAAATCCCAATTATATATTTCTCATTATCCTATCCATTGTTTGGTGTTGGTTGTGAACAACAAATTTGAAAAGACTCTCAAGCCAATAGAGAATTTGTTTTCCACTGAGAATTCTCTCAAATTACGAGAGAGAGATCCACCTCAACTGGATCAAGGCGATCGAAGGCGGACATCGCAAGAAAAGGCTCTTCCATGCTGGAAACAATAGATCCCTTCAGCGACATCTAGAGATATGTGGAGCATATGTGGATCACCGCTAGAGGAATCCTTCACTTAGATTCTAAGACACAATGATGGATCACATCAGATCATGATTGAAAACATCAACGAAGAAAGAATTCCATTAAGGTATTTCTTGTCAATTAATTAAATTAATTATAACCAACATATGATGATCCTATTTATGGTTATGGTACTCCCCTCTTTCTTTTTTCTTCTTCGTTCTATTCTGAAGATTGGGCATTTTATTATCAGACAGATCTCGGATTGAACGCTGTTAACGCTAAAATTAAGGTTGGATTCATCCACCAATGCACTTCCGCTATGCATAGAACCTACAAGTGGTATCAGAGCAGTTATATCATTGGTTATAATTATTTATGTTTTTCGTTGGTTATTTACGCATTTAATAGTTTATTTGTTTGAATTCAAGTTAACCGTTCTTTAAAATCTGAATCTCAAGATATGTTCATCCTCTCCAATTTCTCATTCACCACACAGAAACAAATGTTTTATTTTATTTTTGATTAAAATAAAATAGAGGATATCATCCATAGGTGCCAAACATTCCTGGCCGTACAACACCAGAATACATAGCGTGTATTTAGATGTACACACCATGTAGTATAGGTTCTATACATTGGACTGATCCGCCAAATTAGGCCATGTAAATAGATCCTACCTAAGTCATAAATGACACCGTGTGTTGACCAGGAACAGGTGGCACACAGTTTCCGGATTACACGTCATGTGGTCCACTGAACACGATGTGTAGTCCCTTCATGTTAGGGTTGGACAATGTACCATGTACACATCTTGCCTGGCCGAAAACTGTGTAACATGGACACTACAGGGTGTGTGTCCCCCTGAACATGTCGTGTACTCCAAAACATTTCCGAAGTACATCTACACGCCATGTCCCTGGGCATGTACTTCGGATGGACGGTGAAAAAAAGTACACACCCTGTGATCAGAACTACACGTCGTGTACTCATCCAAAATACACAGATTTATAAAAATTTATTTTATATTATACAAACCCTCGAGACGTGTACCATAGTGCTGGTGTAAAGATAAGGCACAACACGTGATAGGTGTTTTATATATGTGTGTTTAATTCAACATCTACGTAATGAACAGGAATTCAACGGGTTGTCTCCAAGGAAAATGTTACATACAAATATAATTTTAACTGAATTTATTTGTTTAAAATTATAATGGATGATAATCTCAATGAAATTCAGAAAAGGGGTTTAAGATAAACAGTTTGGTTAATTAAAGATAATTAATTAATTCGAGTGTGATTTATCTTAATCAAGAAAAATTAAGGAATTGAATGCTAGTATTATTTGTGCGTAAATATTGTTTCATGTATGGATGATCATGAGCTAGACTAAGACCTTTTTATGTGAATGGTGTCTTTTAATTTATTTATTTAAATAAAATTTTTTAGCATACGATCCTTCTCCTCATTAATATGTAGGGAATGCGCACCTGAGGTTTATTTTATGTAAGAAAACTTTTTTATCCCTCACCTACGTGTGAGATAAATGCATATGTAATGGATGGATCCCGCAATATAGTGGAGGCGGCACAAGTCAGAATCCAAGGTGAAACCAATCCAAGGAGATACAAAGGTGGACAGGTGGAAAGATATAAACACGAACCCAAAAGGTTCAAGGTGTTTCTCCCCTAGGTCTATGGTTACTTTATCAACCCGCACGATAAACTAACCAATAGACGAAGCCGATGATCATACCATTTATTTTATTTTTTTTCAGTTTCATGGTTTATTTATTGTGGGTGTGTTGTCACCATCACACAATTAATGAGTTAAACAAGCATGTAAGATGGAACTAAAATAAGACCGGCTTATGAGTAAATATTATCTTAGACATGGTTAATCACTTAATTATATCCCACTTAATATTAACCAGCATGTAATCAATGATAATAACATGGAAATTTATGTCTAAGGATAAAATCCCTCAAATAAATATTAAGTCAGTATAGCCTTCCATAATCTTTGTTAGAATCGAACCATAGTTCAAAGTGCCTGACCAACTCTATTTGGGGTTTTTTGAATTATTCGGGAATTTGAATTCATGGTTTTGGGTTTAATTAACTTGGTTCGCATCAAGGGTTGACTTCCACAACAGCACATGGTGTGACAAAAAGGAAAAGGTTGAGGAAATAAAAAATAATATGATTTCAGGATGGGGGAGTCCACTCAGCGGATCAAAGAGCTGCGAGTTAATGCAGTTGGCATTTAAAATGCCTACCTAAAACCCATCAAGTTTATTGACCAACCCTAGTTGGGGTAATGCGAAGGTCAATATGGATCCTTTCCATCAGAATATTCAGGAAACAGAATATTCCAAACTCAATGGTGAGGGATATTGGATTTTGATAAAATAGTGGGAGACTAATAACTATTAATTTATTTTTTTGTCTCAGTTTTATCATAATAAAGTACTAAAACATTTCTCATCTTAATTTTTAGAAACAACATGAAAATTTACTTCAAACATATCATTGTGAACCATACTAGAGAAGGAAAACCTTCTCATGGGTACCAATTTTGAAGAGTGGTAGAGGCGTTTACACGTCATCCTTCTCCACGAGAAGAAATTTTATGTATTAGAAGTGCTTATTCCAGTTTCACCTAGAAAAGAGGCCAGTGATGAGGAAATATATCTCTATATGAAAAACATGGATGATTCCACATATATCAAGTGGTTCATGCTATCTTCCATGTCTAAGGATCTCTTGAAGCAATAAGAAAACATGGAAGCGTATAGAATGATGTCTCACCTTAAGGATATCTATCAATAGAAGGTGAGACAGGAGAGATATGAGATCTCTAATTCATTTTTTACAACAAATCTTGGAGATTTTGTGCATATTGTCCCTCATGTAGTCAACCTCATTAGCTATATTGAACACCTAGACATCTTAGGGATTATGTTCTCAGATGAGTTGCGTACAGATCTCATCCTATCATCACTTCCCAAGACCATCTCTAGCTTCATTGTCAATTTTAACATGAGCTACAATGGGAAGAGTCTATCTGAATATCTGACCTTAATTCTCCAGGTAGAGAAGGACATGGGGCATGACTAACTAGCAGTCCTTATGGTGAATATGAAAAGGAAGGACAAAGAAAAGGGGCCAAAGACTAATAAACGGTCTGAAGCCCTCGAGCACCGTCCCTCTAAGAAGGGAAATATAGGGAAAGTAACATAAGGTGATATGTTTTTCATGTGGAAAGAAAGGCCACAAGAAGAGGAACTGCACCCAGAAGCATGGGGACGCTAAAGGTTATTTCGTTATCGACTGTAATCTTTCCATTTCTACACATTGGGAATTAGATACATCTTGTGGGGCTTACATCTGTATTCAAATGAAGGAACCATGTAGATTTAGAATGATTTCATGATGAGAGGTCGAACTTTGAGCTTCCAATGGATTGATGTTGGCTGCATTATCCATTTGTGATTACCACCTCTCATTGCCAACTAGGATGATTTTGGTTTTACATAACCGTTATTATGTGCCTATTTTTACCAAGAATATAATTTCTGTATCTTGTTTGTATATGGAAGGATTTATTTTCACATTTGGAAATAAGTGTAGTCTATTTTATAAGAAAAACATATGATATGGTATGGCACATTTAAATAATTTTTTGTATGTATTAAATTATGAAAACCAAGTGTTGTTAATCGATAACGACACAAAATCACATTCCTCATACATCACACAGTTGTGGAATCACCATCTCGGTCATGTAAATGAGAAGCACTAGACAAAGCTCTTCCAAGATGGCTATTTATACTCTACTGAGATAAAACCACTTGATAGATGTCACACTTGTTTACAAGGAAAAATGACCAAGCCGCCTTCTGGTGAACAGGGTGATAGGGCCACATAGCTTCTAGGATTGGTGCACATAGATGTGTGTTGACCATTTCTATTAGAATCTAGTGGTGGATATTCCTACTTCATTACTTTTACTGATGATTTGAGTAGATATGGACATATCAACTTAATGAGGTATAAGTCAGAAGCCTTAGAGAAAATTAAGGAATTCAAGAATGAAGTAGAGAATCAGCTTAGTAATAAGATAAAGAAGCTTTGATCGGATCGTGGTAGAGAATATCTAAACCAAGAGTTCATCGATATTATAAGGGAGTATGGGATTCTATCTCAGCTCACTGATCCTTATACTCCACAGTGGAATGGTGTTAGTGAAAGGAGGAACCAAACCCTATTGTACATGGTGAGGTTGATTATGAGTCATGTAGATCTTTCATTATCCTTTTGGGGATATGTATTATAGACTACAACATACACATTAAATCGAGTACCAACCAAGGTAGGAAATGGAATTCCCTCTGAGTTATGGAATGGAAGGAAACCCATTTTGTCACACCCACATGTATGGGGATGTGAGGAATTTTTTAAGGCCTTCTCAGGAAACAAACTAGAACTCCAGGGCATGAAGTGTATTTTTATAGGATATCGTAAGGAAATGAAAGGATATTACCTATATAAGCCTTACAACAAGAAAGTGATTGTCACCAGACAAGCTAGCTTTCTTGAGAGGGAGAACGTCCTCAAAAAGGATAGTGGGAGAATGATTGACTTCGTTGAAGTTGATGCTCAAGATATATAGGAGTTAGTACAAGAATAAGTTCCATAGGTCCCCATGGAAGAGGTTATAGAAACACAAGTACAGTGTAGGATCTCAAGATAGGTAAAGGAACCAGAGAGATTAGGATTCCTAGTCACTGAGGATGTGAATCGTTATTGTTGTACAATGATGAACCTTTCTCCTACAAGTAAGTATTAGGAATCTTAGAAGTAGAAAGATGGATAGAAGCTATGAATTCTGAGATGGATTCTAGGTATCAGAACCGAGTATGGGTTCTGTTAGATGAGCTAGTTGATGTATAGCATGTTGGATGAAAATGGGTATTCAAGAGAAAACTAGAAATGGAAGGTCAAGTTAGCACCTATAAAGTAAGGCTAGTGGCTAAAGGATTCCGACAACATCATTGAATTGACTATGATGAAACCTTCTCGCCAGTTTCTATGTTTAAATCCAAAAGAATAATACTTTCCAAAGCAGCTTACAATGACTACGACATTTGGAAAATGGATGTCAAAACAGCATTCCTTAATGGGAACCTTAAGGAAAATATCTATATCACACAACCAGAAGGGTTTGTAACACTAGGTAAAGCTAAATGGGTTTGAAAGTTATATAAATCCATTTATGGATTATAGAAAGCATCCACGTGGTGGAACATTCGATTTGATGAAGCCATAAAGAAATTTGGTTTCATTAAGAAAGAATGTGAGCCACGTGTTTATAAGCGGTTTAATAGGAATGTGATCGTTATCCTAGTAGTATATATTGACGACATATTTCTTATTGGAAATTATGTACCAATCTTATAGTCAGTTAAGGACTGGTTGAACAAGTGTTTCTCCTTGAATTATGTAGGTGAAGCAGCCTACAATCTAGGGATCAAGATCATTCATGATAGATCCAAGAGGCTGCTTGGACTAAGTCTGGGTATATACATTGACCCGATACTAAAGAGATTTAGTAAGGAACAATCAAACATGGGATTGGTTCCAGTGTCACATGCCCTACAGCTTTCTAAGAAAATGTGTCCTCAGACACAACCAGAGAAAGATTGAATGCGTAATATCACATACGCTTCGGCTAGAGGATCCACCATGTATGTCATGTTATGTACCATGCTTGATGTTTCCTATGCATTATTCATGGTAGGAAGATATCAATAATATCCAGAAGAATAGCATTGGACTGATGTTAAGACTATCCTTATGTATCTGAGATAAACTAAGGATATGTTCTTAGTGTTGGGAGGAGATGAAGAACTTGTCATTAGAGGGTATGTTGATGATTGTTTTCGGATAGATCAGAACAATCTGAAGTTACAATCTGGATATGTTTTCTGTCTCAATGGAGGACCTATGAGCTGGAAGAGTTCAAAATTGCTAGTTGTCGTTGATTCTACAGTGGAGTCCGATTATATAGAAGCCTTTGATGCAGCCAAGGATGTCGTCTAGATTTGGAACTTTTTCTAGGAGCTTGATTTGGTTCCTAGTTGTAAAGATCATATCACGTTGTATTGTGATAATACTGCAGTGGTGGCTCTTCAAAAAGAACCAAGGTAACATTAATAGAAAAATCACATACTCTAGAATTATCACCTCTTGATGGATCTCTATCAAAGGGGTAAAGTTGCAGTGAGTAGAGGGTCCACTGAAGAGAACTTGGCGGAACCCATGACTAAAGGCCTATCTCAACAGAAGCATGAATATCATGTGATAGCTAGTGGGTTTAAGGTTGTTAGCAGTTGGATATAGTCCAAGTTGGTGTCTATTGGAGTTGGTGTCCTAGAACCAACTACATTATACTTTATTCCTTAATAAATAGCTTATCACATCTTGATTGTTCTTTTGTGTGACAATGCATGTGATAATTTCTGAAGGATAGTTGTTGCATTAAAAGTTCATATCGGATCCCTTCTATGAGGAGAACCCATAAGTGCCATAAAATTGTTCTTGAATATATGTTCTATGGATGGAAGATGTTATTTTAGGGACACAAATAATACATGCTACTATGGAGGAGGACTCCTAAAACATTGAGGCACCATCTCATGGTGTGCGCCCTCAGTAATATCCAGGAGGATATTATGTGAACGAGACCCGCCAGTAGGAAATCCACATTTCATAGTGTCATTGGATGTTCCTACCTGGGGAAATTTTTACTGGTCCGTAGACATTAATATTATTATTAATGTGTATTTCAACTCATGCACTTAGATGTATTGATGAAAACTATGACGATACACTATTCCCAACGAGGTAGGATACGTTGGGTGCGTTACGAGTGATACTGCATTAATAGATAATTCGAGAAAGGATTTGTCCCAGCTATTTCATAATAGAATTACATATCTCAGGAACTATTATGGAATTCATATAGCCTAAATAAATCTAGGGCCATGGTGAGGAACGGGAAAGTTCAATTCTAGAAAGTCAAAGAAAGAGTAATAAAGCACATGTGTTGATGGCACTAGAATGCAACCCACTTGATTCGAGATATCATGAAAAAGGGATTACATTACCCTGTAAGCGTTCGTAGGAGGTGACACGTCATTGCGGCATTAACTTTATTCTATATGGGTGCCTTGGCATGTTTCTAGACGCTAACCTCAGTCTTTGGGCAGGCTCCACCTAATCCAATTGAGAAAGAGTCCTCGATGGTTACACACTATGTGCGTCCAAATATCTCAGTTAAATATTAATTTAAAAATTTTAATAATGATTATTCCCGATTGTGGTTTAATAATTATTTAAGGATGTCTGGTCACATTTATTTAGACACTAGTTATTCGAGAGAATATATTTTGGGTGAAATAATATATTTATTAGAGAGTAATTTAGTAATATTTATTTTAGAACTAAATAGCCATTATTCAAGGTCTAAAAAATGTGGTGGAGGAAATAAAGGAAACTGGAAAAATAAAAGTACACGCCGTGTATATTAAATATACACACCGTGTATTTTTTTCTATGAATTTATGAGAAATTATATTATTTATTTAATTAAATAATATTAGGGGTAATTCTCTAGGCACATGTCAAGTAATAATAATAGTCAACTATTATTATTAGACATTGGGTATTTCTAATAACTAAATTAAATGAAGAAATGATTTCGGGTAATAAATTTATTTTACTATTCTATGTAATTAAAAAACCCAATTATTTATTTCTCATTATCCTTGCAATTTTTTGGTGTTGGTTGTGAGCAATAGATTTCAAAAAGCTCTCAAGCCAAGAGATAATTCATTATCCACCAAGAACGCTCTCAAGCTACAAGAGAGAGATCCACCTTCACCGGATCACGGTGATAGAAGGCGTAAATTGAAAGCAAAGGCTCTTCTCTGCTAGCACCCATAGATCCATTTAGTGACGTTCAGAGATACGTGGAGAACATGTGGATCACCGCTAGTGTAATTCTTCACCTGGATTCTACGATGCAAAGACGGATCACATTGGATTGTGACTGGAAACATCAACGAAGAAATAATTCCATCAAGGTAATTCTTGTCAATTAATTAAATTAATTATAACCAACATGTGATGATCCTATTTATGGTCTGGGACTCCCCTATTTCTTTTTCATTATTCGTTCAATTTTGAAGATCCGGAATTTTATTGTCCTGATGGAAGTCAGGTTGATCATTGTTAATGCTAAAATTAAAGTTGGGTTCACCCACCAACGTGCTTCCGCTACGCCTATAACCTACACCAAGGCCTTACCAAAAAATCATTTGAGAGGTATATATGGATCTAGGAGTTTATTATACTCCCCTTACAAGAAAGAGAGTAGATGTGGAATCCCTTTTTCCCCGAGGTATGGTGTGTTTTTCCTTAATGTGGTGACCTGTATTCTCTACTCTATTACAGACCACAGAGGAGTGACCTATGGGTTCATTGATAAATGGGGAGAAATATTGACTCCTAAAGTGGGAGAAAATATGGCTAAATAAGGGAGAAATTATCTTTTCCCAATACATTGGGAGAAGATGACATGTGTACCAGTGATATAGGGGCAGAGTAATGAGATAGGGGAGGGTTTTTTATCTGAAAATGCCAGCAGTGATTGGTCAAAGAAGATATATCATGACAGATATGGTTTTTGATGAAATAAGTTGATTGGTTTCAAGAATTGGTGGTAGGAACTATGTGATTAATTGATGAACATTTCATTATACTCTTGTTTCCCACATCGAAAATTTCTCATGTGGGGTTAGAGTATGTGTTGAGTAAAGATTTGATCGTTATCCCAATAGTAAGATGTGAATGGTGGTTACTACTGTAAAAAAAGCATTAAAAGGTTATCTTATTATGAAAGTTTTATCAAAAAACCCGAAAGGGATATTGTTAGGCAATAATACCTCAAGGTATCATTAAAGCATTTTTGAGGTGTTGAGTTTGATCACAAAGTGGGCCTCAATGTTCATTTTGTTGAAAATGGTGTTTTTATAGAGAGTTGTTTAGTTTAAGAGTTGTTGTTGACAAAATATGACAATGAAAAGAAAGTGTTGTTCAATTAATTAAGTGGCATGCAATACATTAATTGGTGAAAAAGTGAATAAGTGGCATGAAAGTCATTAAGTGGTGTGCAAGTTAAAAAGTGTCCTGAAAGTCATTTAGTGGTGCGCATGTGAAGAATTGGCACACAAGTAATATTTAATCACATCAAAATATGAAAAAGGAAAGAAAATGGAACACAATTCATTAATGGGAATGCATTTTATGATGTGGCATGCAAGTTATGGAGTAGCGTGCACGTGATAATGCGGAACTCAAGTTGAGATGCATGCCTCACGCGCAGGGTCACCAAATTTCCTATAAATTGACAGTTACCTCCCTAATTTACTTGAATCTAAAAATGTAGAGAAAATCTGAGCTCTGATCGAAAAATTGAAAGTCGATCACGAGTAATGAGAGGTACCCAAGTAGTGAGTTTCACAGTGAGTGGCGCACAAGAAGTGGCATTCAAGTTGTGGCGTGCAAGTAGTGCACAAGTATTTGTGTGCAAGTAGTTGCATGAAAGAAGTGGCATGCAAGAAATGGTGTGTAATTATAAAGTGGAATTCCAGTATAAAATTGGCTTTCATGTTAGTTTTCCCGCAAGAAAGGAAGAGGTTGTGCACTATTTAAAGTGGAACACAAGTCACCCTAGGGTTTTGTGAATGTTGTAAGTTCCCAAGTACACCTTTGGTAAAGGGGTATTCATCAGTGGATGAAAAATGGACTTCAAAATAGAATCTACATATAGTGGAGGATAATTTCTTTAGGTATAATGAAAGGACCTCCATGTCTTTAAAATACGAGTGAATATTCTGAAGAAGTAGTGAGCTCTCTTAAGTTGAGAGAGCAGTGAGCTTTCAAATTGTGATTTTTTATAAACCAAGAGGGACAGTGAGTCTGCAGAGAACATTATAAGCAGCAGTTTTATTTTAGTGGATTTGGTACATAGGAACATCGCAGGTGTATGCTCCTTGGATGTATCCCAGTGATGATGAACCAAGTAAATTTTTTTGTCTTATTCTTTCTTTAAGATTTGTTCATACTCTACAATGGGAAGGAGAGAGAAACATGTGGTCTCTAACAACAAAACAAGATCAATATGAGTAGTTGTTTTAATATTTCCTAGCATGATTCAGCCCCCCCCCCCCCACAACAAGGTATCTAACATAGTGGACCTAGCATTATTGGGCACTTGTCTTGAAACACATAGGGGATATTCTTCATAAAATCTACAATATCATTATGAACCATTATTTGGGGGAAAACAGAACTTATGATTTTATGATTAGAAATAAATCATTAATAAATTACTTTGAAACCAAAAAATTCATAAGATTTAGAATACATATAATTTAGGAGGTATCCCTATAGTTTTAATAGTTTCCCATTAATATGAAAAATGTAACTCAAATTCTCATCGATATTCCTTTTTTGGATAAAGTAAACGATCATAACCGAAATAAAATTTTGAAAGGTAGGATTATCATCCATTTATAATTTACAAATGTCTTACGTGACTATGGTTCAAAGCATTATTTCTTATCTAAAATTATTAGCAGATCTATTCAAACAAAAAACTCAAAATATCAAAGTAAAGTTTTCAATAAAGATGAAAAATGGTCCAATTTTCGCATCCAACTCATATAAATTATCCCATGTCAATACTTGTAAGATTAATTTATAATATTTTATTATGATACTACCTTTAGTGTAACTATATTTTATTTTAGTAATGTATGTTATTTCTTTATAAATAGCCTTTATAAATTTATAAGGGAAAGAAATCAGCATCTATATCATGATTCATCCTCTGATTATATATATGTTCTGGGGAGAGTACATTTATCATTTGGTGTCATCATTTCAATCATGGATATTACTTACTTGTGAGTAAGCATGTATAGCTCAAATGATTAAGACTAAGGAAATTTTAATCCTTGATGGAATTCCAATATTATGGGAATTTACATATGTGTTTCCAAATTAAATATCTAGTCTTCCTCTAATCTAGTAGTCCATGATCTCAATAGAAGTCATACATGGAGAATTACTATTATATAAGAGAATTTATATAATGGGAATTGTTAAACATCAAGAAATGAAAAAAATTGCAGGAGAATATGGATAAATGGTCTATATTTCATTCTTCACCATGGAGTTAACTTGTCCCCTTCATCAAGAAGAAGGATGATTCGATGCATATATTCAATGATTATTTTAAGCTATTAAGATTGTTACAGTGAGAATTTGTCCTCTTCCATACTTTGATGAATTATTTGATCAACTATTTGAATCTTAGTACTTCCATATCATAGATCTTCAATTGATATATTATCATAAAAATTTAATGATGTGGGTTATCCACATGATTGATTTTCAGGTATGGTATGAACCCTATGGGTTCATTGTAATTCCAATTCGATAACTAATTCTCAATAAATTATTATGGAAATAATGTCTACGGTTATTATCAGTTACAATTAAAAATTAATGGTAGCAATTGTAGATAATATTATTATCTTCACTAATGTCATGGGGGGACCTATAAAAAATTCACAAACTATACTGAAGACCTTTTATTAGGAATTTCATATGAAAAGTACCATAATGTTGAGTTTTGGTTATATCATGAATCATTATTTGTGTATTTTATAACCATCATGTTGATATATTTGAATCTTTATATAACATAGGTAATTTATTGATGAAAAAACCAACATCTATTATTGAAATCAGTAGTTTGTTTTGTTTAGTTGTGTAAAATAATATATTTTTTTGAAAATTATCATGAACAAAGTTACTATAAAAAATATTAATCATAAGGGATCCATGTTTTTCTAGAATGGAGAATGGGAACATAGATTAAATTATTTAATGAATAGGAAAATCACTAAACCTATACTCTCATTACGTGCCAATAGGGAACAATTTGTGATCTACAGTAATGAAACCAAAAATTTAATTCATTTTTTACTAATTAAATATTATAAATTCATAGCCAATGTCTCCTTAAAAATTAATTATGATGAATAAAAAATACCAAAAACATGGTTTAGAATTTCCTAGAGTGATGTTTTCATTGACGACTTCGTTACATTATATCTATGGAAAGATGTGTGAAAAATATTCCAATGATAAAGCCAAAAGTATAAATACTAATGTTCCTATAGATATTATTGTAGATGATTAGGGATTTTTATTGTCTAATCTAGTACCGTTATATGATATAAAAAAATGTGTCATGTACACAAAGATGAAAATATCATGCAACCCAATACATGATGAGGATAGAAAGGGTTCCAACCATCTTGGACATAAAAAGGATGAAAATGGGGAATATTAATTTTTTTTATCATAACATGATAAAATAAATGCTCAATTGTCCATTAATGAGGGAGTTAAGGGGCCTATAATGATGTTTATATGATAAAAAGGTAGACAATATTCTATATTTCATCTTTTCTAATGACGGAAATGTTAGGTTTATAACCTTAATATGTGTCCCATTAAAATAATAAATAAAAAAGGAACATCTGGATGATGTGAATAAATAATCCTTCAATATAAATTCTATATGTAATGTGATGTAGTGATACTATAAGGACATCATATTGTGGGATAACATGAAAACTGATATTTAATATTTTTTATTTTGATTCATGGTATCCCTAGCTAGGAAGGAGCTGTTTCTGGGTCACTTGGTTACTAACTGGGTGGGAAAAATTAGAAGTGACCCACCTAGGCTAACAGATTCTTATGTCGAACCATCGTCGCTCGGGTCCTCACCCTCTGGGACGCTCTTCCATCTCCGTTGGAAATAGCTCCTTACTAGCTAGGGATCTCTCTGGAGTGATCCCTTCATAGGGTGGGGGTTTTGGTGTGGATGGTTTGAAAAGGACACACCTGGGAAATTCCCTTTGTTTTAAAAAAAATGTTAAGGAAAAATGATAACATTTTAAGGGTACAATGAAACCATCTCCCATTACATAATGGAAGTGGGAAAATATAACTAGGCAATTCATCATAGGATTTTTTAGGACAATTAAATTTATTAACACCACATGTGATATAGTTGATCACTTTACTATGTGAGATCATATCATAGCTATCGTGGAAAATTTATCTTTGAAAAACCTTACAAGATATACACAAGTGAAGTGTTAATACTGCTTAATGTTACATAGTCTCTTGTATGCTATTGAGATGTGAGGATTGCCATGATGTTCCGGAAAATACTTTTACAAGTATTGCATACAGATATGAGCTTCATCACTTCTTATCACCCTAATATGGATGGAAAATCAGAAATAACCATTCAAACATTAGAGGATGTGAAGAGAACAAGACCAGTGGACTTCTAATAATTTTTGGATAAAAATGTTCCCCTTGTTTATGTCTCACATAAAATTACTTTCCACACTACAACTCAAATGACACCTTCTAATCCTATTTAGGAGGAGGTTGCTCTAACTCTGATATGCTATGTTGATTTTAGAGTGTCAAAGATATTGAGAAGTAAATTTTTTCTTGAGATGATATAAGAGGTTTAGGAAACTCCATGTCATATGAAATCTGCACAATTTCAATAGAAATCTAATGCATAAAATCATCAACGAGACATTGAGATTGAGGTTAGATATAAAGTGATTTTTTATATATCACCGTGGGAAAAATTTTATTTTTATTAATAATGGAATTCTTATTCCTATAAACATATTCACATATGAAATACTTAATAGAATTATAGTGTTTCCCTATATACTATCACTCCCACCAATCCTAATGTACATCATGTGTTACATGTATCCTTGTTTTGGAAGTATAGACCATGGCCCTCATATGTATTGAATCCAGTGGTAGTACCATTGGAAAATGACCTTTCTTATGAAGAATGGATGGTGAATATATTTGATCATATAGACAAAGTTATATGACACAATACTACTCACATGTTCAATGTGTTCTGGTCAAACCACATGATTGAGGAAGTGAAAAGGGAATCAAAAGAAGTGATGAAATGGAAATACCCTCACCTACTTTAGTGTATGGAAATAAATACTCAAGGTTAAAATTTATGAAGTTTGGAATAATATAATTAAATAATAAATTATAAATAAAATTCACCAATAGAATACATATATTCCCTAAAAACTAACAATGTTATAAAAACACATGTAATATCTCGGTCAAATTGAATTGTTATAGTCACTTTGATTTAATATACTATTATGAATCCTAACCATTTTTAATATAGGTATTTTATAGTGACCATTGAGATTAGTGTGTTATTTTTAGGAAAATGTTCAATTGAAAAAGTCATAAGAAGTAATATCCTCAACAAATTGGATAAAACCCTATGAATCACATTTATCAGAGATCTTATAAGATACAATATTATTTGAATTTTTCCTTGAACAATTCCATTCCATTATTAAATTTATAATTTATAGTCATCACAATTTACGATTTAAGATCAATCTCAACAAGATCAAAACACAAACCATGTTCATTGAACCACCCATTGATAATCTCAACATTACACAACTTACACCTAGGTAATTTTCTGGGTTAATAAATTGAAATATTTATAAACCCTAAAAGATTGAATTTTAATATATAATTTCTAATATAAAAATTTTTATATTGATAATTTTTAGTAATACTTTTTGAATGATAAAAAAATATGTTTGATAAAATTATGATTCTGATAAGATGAAACACAATGTATATTCTAGTGATAAGTATATGTTTAATGAAGACACAATTTATGATTAATAGAATAAATATGGAAATAAATCATTTTTAATAAAATCTTTATATATAATAATATTTATTAAATAGAAATGTTAATATAATTTTATGAATTCATATATAAGTTCTATTTTTGTTATGAAAGTGTTATTATATAAAAGAAATATTATTCAATAAATGGGTATTTTTTATATAAAATATTATATTTTTATATTTGTATAATTATTTTGTGGAAATAAATAATATTTTTTACATCATAACATTGTAATAACTAGACTATGTTTTTTATAAATATTTATGGTAATATAATTTTGGTGTAAAAATTCATACTGTATAATTATAGGTTATGCATTATGGCATTATAACAGCCTAAAAGTGATGTAATAAATACACTAAATATGATCCAATACCAGATTTATATTTCCCTTTTAAAATAATTTGTTTTTTAGTTATTTGACTTATTTTATTAACCCTTTGTGAATCCTCAGAAACCAATGCTATATTATATTTGATATTTTGGAAATTAATTCTATATAAACATTACTCACATCCACATCCCCAGGAGAATTATTTTAATTTTTTAGGTGTTTAACCTTATAAAATAATAAAAAAACTTCTATATTATATATTACATAGAAAATCATGGGATGGTTTCTGTTTTCTATTATAATAACAAATAGATTCGAAAACCTATGTTTAAAAATTATTAATTAATTATTATATGTTTTGTTTCATTAACCTACACAACCAACCAATCCTCATTACTCAAATATCATAGAAAATGATTTTATTTTACCCTTACTTCTCTAGAGACAAACTAAAATTCCCCAGATATCATCAAAATGTCCTCTGAATATTTTATAATAACCATCTCAAGGAATGGCAGCATCTTATTATTCACATTATTCAAGAACCACATCTGTAATCTAGTTTCTAATTTATAATTGTTTATATTGCGATATGATTTTACCATCCCAATTAGTGAACTTATGATTTCTAATTAATTATTGTTCCCTTTCACTATAAAACACCCATTGATTAATCCATTATGTAACCCCACAATGAGATTTCCCTTTCACTCTCATTCCCCACTATTCACCTAGATATATTTATCCTTTATTGATTAGGGAATTTCATTTTTATATCCCATACTCATTATTTTTTTGGATAAACATGATGATTGAAATATTTATGTTTTATGATAATGTGGAACACATATGTGTCTACATTATATTAATTTGGGGTGTTCTCTTTATATTATATATCACTCTAATGCATTGGAAAATGTTTTAATCTCATGATATACCATCTATGGTGCATGGGAGGATATTTTAAACACTTAGTGGTATGTTCTTTTGGTTTTTATTCTAGATATATTTTTATGATGTTAAGTTTTTTGTTGTTTCTACATAAAAATGTTTTCACTATGTTATCATGTTTAATCATGACTCATTGTTCAAGATTACAATTCTTACACCTCTTATGTAATCCTTAAAATCCTCTATGATTACATGTGATTAATTTCCTTTCTCTATATATTTTCTATTCCCTTACTGAGATATATATCTCGTCACTTAATTATCTACATCGTGAGTTCATCCTAATTTGTTTTTGGAGATAAGAGGATAATAAGGGAATGTTTAAAATTTTTCATTAAAGATGTTATATTTATATTTCCATCTATTTAGTCATGTTCCAAATTTCCCAATGAACTAGGATTCACTATCATCCTGGGTTATGTTTTTGTTTATGTTTAGGTAATAATATTTGGGTTGTAATATTTTATATTTCATATTTTTTTATGTCTTTGTAGTAAAATGTTAAGAAATATTTAATGTTTTTTAGGATGATTCATAAATATTACCCCTACCACCTTTTATTTTTTAAAGGTTATATATCAAGGTATAAAGTGTTAATTAATCATTTATTTCTGAATATTTCAAATCAATAGTGTTTTTTTCATTTATAATAGGATGTTTCTAGTGAGTTTTATTAGATAAATTACAACGGATGATTATTCAAAATTTAATTGATCAATTTTCATGGAATGGATCTTTTATGTTTCTTATAGGGGATGATCTTATAAAATATCCATCAGAAGAACTTGTGTGGTCTTATGGAGTGATGTTCTTCCTAAATGATTGGATTGAATATTTAGTGTTTTATATGAGATAATTTAAGTTCATAAAATTAAATGGTTATTTCTCTATGTGGATCTACGGTTAGAGGATTGTGTCAGAAGGTAATGGTAGAAGACTTTAGATACATGTTATTAGAAAAAAGGATGATTATGGTGACTGTTTTCTAATATGTTCTATTAGTGTGGTGTAGTAAAAATTATACTGGTTGTTATCGAACAAATTTATTATTATAATTAATCACTTAAAGAACAATTGGGGTTATGTTATAATGATTTGAAATATATTACAAAAAGTTATGAAATATTTTGATTAAATATTTATCATTCAACATATACTTTTCTAGAGAGGTTAAGGAAGTTTTCATATGATCATTAACAATTATATTATATATGTTTTCAAAAATGAGGGGGATTTAAAGAAACTAAAATAAGAATAATGATGATTCTATAAGAGGTGAAAAGAATCCATTGACATACAGTTGGTAAAAATCATCGAAAATTAATCTTAAATTTAGTGGTAAATTGTATTTGAGTTCCTGTTAAAACAACTAGAATTTGAAAATTATAATTTTTTCTAATAGTATAGAGTTGAAATATAACTATTTTAACATGTATTTAAATATAATGAATCATATATATTGTATTATATGGTGTATTATATGAAGATATACAATACAAAATTTTAGACAAGAATGTTTCCAACCAGGGAATATCTTTGTTGAAGATCAAGATTGCAATAGAAAGAGACCAAAGGCATCATATAGCAATTAATATGACATCTATTTCATATATGGTTTGATTATAATGAAAATATTCCAAGGTGATCTGATGAAAAGAGTTTATAAAGTGGTATTATTCTTCGAATTAAATATATATATTTAATCAAATGAGAGACCATATAAGGCATACAAGATTCAATGGTGAACTGATGAACAATTTTATATAGAATTCATTAAAAATATCATTCCTTATTTTGAGTAAGAAAGTGAAGAAGATGAATAATTTGGTAAAATCAATTGTGAGAAATGTATAGTCCTTATAATTACAACATATTGAATATTTTTTGTTATGTTTCTTATTTTTGTTTTGAAAAAATGATAATCTTATTTCAATGCAAGGATCATAAGAACAGTGGATATATTATAAATATTTTCATGTTTCAGGATACTCATAGATTATTATAACCAAATATGATGGATGTTTTATATTGGATTATGTGGTTTTTCATTGTTCTTAAACCATGCGTGGACTTTCTAGTCTGGTTAATTACCAAACCTTGTAAATAATTATGTCCCCATAGATGTCCCTCATTGCATAAATTCCAACAAATTCATATATATCTAATAGGGGGAAATTTTTATTTCGAAAGAAATAAATTATAATAAATTATTCTCTATTATTCTTCCCATTTACCTATTAGTGATCACCTTTATCTTTGTCTAACCTTTATTTTGGAAATATAAATAATGATCCCATTGTTGATTAATTTCTAACGTATGTCGAAAAGAGAATCTGATATCAATTTTGTGAACTCAATGAAAAATAAGGGTATTCATGTATTTTTTTGTGAATAACTATTATATATAAGACGATATAAATAATCCTTATCATGTGTTCACTGGTCAATAAACTATTAAGTTTGGTATAGATGGATTTTCTACATTTTTTAAAGGTGTTTCATTGAAAGAAGTTGAGAAGTAAAATTTAGAAAATGATGGGAATGACATAAATTCTATAAATTACTCACACTCTAAAAGTGGGTTACATAGAGTAAATGTATTTGAAATAGCTAAATGAAAATATAATAATTTTAATGAAAAATTACAATAAAATACCAAACTGTTGAATATGAATTTAAATATTGGTATAATAGATTATTATGATATTAAGATATGTTATAATGAATATTTTTTTGACTTCATTACAAAGGTGAATGATATTTTATGAACCATAAAATTTCATAGTGTGAATATGTATGATCCATTAATTTTGGAAATTATTAGATAAATTATTACTAAAATAGTCAAAAGGATCTAGTTTATCATGGAGTTCTCTCTTGATCTCTCTCATATATCTATTCTAGGGGTTTATCCTGTTATAGATGTGTAATTATACACCGTAGTTTGTTGGTTATCTCACTCACATCTTGTGATAGTATTGTATGTTATCTACATTTCTTAAAAATTAGTTTTGTAAGACATACATAAGGTGGTCATTTTCCTATTTGTCTCATTCAACATCTTAATTCAACTCAATGGTGCGACTCATACTTTTTTTCCCATCCATGTTCAAACCTCCAATCTCATTCCCGGTTTGAACAAATAAACTCAGTGGAGGCCTCAATACATGTCCTTGTTTGGTGTCATCCTAGGTGTTTCCTTTAATCATGATGGTCTTCCTTCTATCCAGGAGTGGCTCTGGACTGCCACCTATGAAATGATAGTGACCAGGTGCATTGGAATCATCATACATGATTATAGTTGAATGGGGGCACGAGCTTCTAAGTTTTTCCCTCTTAGTATTTTGATTAACAGTGGTTTGGGTTTCAAGATAATGATATTCTCTTCAAGATTGACTATTTTTATCATTCCCCTTTGTTGTATAGTATATTTGTCCTCTGGTTTTTCCTCTATACATGGTCTCTGCCACTATGGTGGGTGTGTTCTGGTAGACTACACAATGATATGGACTTCATGTTTCATATTTTTAGCATTAGAGGGGATGTGTTTGGTGTGATGGATTGATGTAGTATTTCTATAATTTTATTGTCTTCAATTGATGGTTTATCAAAAATCATTTTATTTTATAGTTTTTCAATGGATTTTTTATATTCAATGAAATTTTTATTTTACATGGTTTTGTTCTGGTGATTTTCCTGGTGATGTTCTCTTTTCCATTGGTGAAGGTAGTTTCTGGTGAATATCATTCTGATGAAGATAGATAGAGTGTGTATCTATATTCATCACATGGGTTCTAGCCTCGAGGCATGTCTTTCCATCCTCGAGCTCCTTGCTCGGTGTTCTGATTATTGAAACTAGACTTGATTGTTTTGAAATTTTAAATTTGTCTCGTTTTAATTCATTTTTGTATCGATTGGGGGTTGGCACATGGTATTTTTTCGATTCTCACTTATCCTAAAAAAATTGATTTATATAAAAATATAAAAAAGTTATTTCTACTAAATTATCACTGAAAAATATAATTCCAATGTTTCATCCATGTACGGTAGATATGGAAAAAAACATTCTCAGGATGTTCTACGTGGCACACTCTTTAAATAATGAATATTAAGAGAATGTTCCACCATGAAAAAGGAAAAATTTTATCATGAAATTTGTTTCAATGAAGCGAGGAAAAGAAAATCTATGAAACTTTTAGTTGATAAATAATCCAGTGACCCTAAAATAATAGATTTGTATAACAATAAATTTGTTGAATTTATTTATTTGGTTTCTAATATGATTAAAAGCTGCATAATAATGCACAAAAAAAAGATTTTCCTTTTATGTTGTTCTTCTATGGTTTATTATTGAGTTTACTTCAGATTTCCACCACATAATGAAGATAAATACAGTGATAGTGATTATATATAATCAAAAAGATCTCTCAACAAGAAGTAATACTAATCTAGGACCAATTCTAAAGAAAATGATAACAATATATATAAATATAATGAATACAACACTTTTTGTTCAAGAGGAACAAGATGATATTTAATAATATACCCCTAACACTATTGATAATGATATTGAAAAACATCTCATTGATAAAGGGAATAATGGAAAGAACAGCAGTGATGAATCCACCATCTATGAGTAAGAAGAATAAGAGACTCATATAAAATGTATTCTCCAGAGAGAGTTAAATTAATGACTTGAATTTATAGTTATACTTGATAATGAAAATGTGAAATTTATGAAAGATAATCATTTATAAAATAATTAATAATATTTTCTTTATGATTAATCAATTTATATTTAAAATATTGATTACCAGTATATTATTCATTATGAATAGAATATACTTAGTGATAATCTTAGAAAAAAATTAAATTGAAGGAGTAATAGTTAGTTCATTGTATGAATTATAAAATTCTAAAACACAGTTACAAAATTGTTCTATATCAGATTAACATTAGTCCTTGTGAGAATAAAAAACACCATCACAAGTTAATATTAAGGATGCATATGTGTAAATGAAACCCCATGTTAATAAGCCTACATATTTATCAAAAATCAAAAGATTTAAAAACATGAAGTTTATATTCTCTCAATTGTTTTCCATTGTTTTGGATAATTAATTTTCAGGTAGGGTTAATATGAAATCAAACAAATTAAAAAAATTACAAGAGATAACCAAATATATGGTTTGGAAGAATGAGACAAAGTGGATGGTATGAAAGATAATGAAAAGTAGTTTTACAACACTAGAAAATTTGTATTATAGAAAGGGAAATATGATTTTTATTTTTAAAATTGTATTTTTTTATTTTCAGTCATAAAAATACAATATATTGGTTAAATAATCAATGCTATAATTAGTTGAATAAATATTTGATGTAATGTATGTGGAGAGTCAACCCAATCAAGGAATACAACATGAGAATTATTTTTGATGATTGAAAATACACTACCACCTCGGAAAACTATTTAAGAAATATTTGATCATCTAAAAATAATGAAAAATGATTTATTTTCATGTTATTGTTTCAATAATTGTTTTTATAACAAAGCTAAAAACCCACATGATATGGAGAAAAAAGGGAAAGAAGAAGCCAATTTTTTTAACTGTTCTCAAGGATATAAAATAGGATTGACCACGGATATTTTATATTTTTCATTTCATCTAATATAAAATAATAATTTATGTTTTCCTTGAATGTAAAATATTATAGTGAATGTTTAATGACTTTTGGGAATGATGAGTGTCTTAGAGTCAATGGAATTGTATCATCTATCATTTGTGATGAAACAAAAACAATATAAATGTTCCCTATTTTTTAGGCAATAAAACACAACATGTTGGGTTTTTATTAACTATTTTATGATTGTAATGATACTTCATTCAAGGTTGCTTGTTTCATTCTTGAAATAATTGAAAATATGAAGGTTAATGTACTTAGTGAAGCTTGTTTCTAATTGGCGATGTCATCATTTCATACAATCAAGGAATGATGGATGAAAATAAGATTTGGGATAAAATTTTAGGGAATATATGTTATAGGAATATGAGAAATTTAATGAAAATGCAATGTATTAATTATATTAATAATAGATAAATAATAATAGATTTCTGTTATCTCTTATTCCACAATGGGAAGATTAAAACTCAAAAAAAATATTATAAGATAAAATCACAATATCCCTTATAGCTGATACATTTTGATATTTATAGGACCATGTTAAATAAATAAGAAACATATATAAGTAATTTACTTATTTTAGTAAGGACTTTATATGTATTAATTGTATATTTAAAAAAATAAACCTAAGGATCTGAATGTGTTCAATAGTTTTTTGGTGTGTGATGAAAAATTCTATTGGTATTCTATTAAAAATATTCATACTAATTATGGTGTAAAAGATAGAAATTTTATTTTTAGAGATAATATTCATTAACATGTAATTTAGTATGAATTTATTGTACTGTACATAAATAGTTGAAATAGTTTTTTTGAAGGGGGAGAGAGAATACTTGTTTAGATAGAATAAAAATTTAGTATCATGCATGATATATCTCGATATAACTATAGGTAAGCAATCAAAGAAACAATAAATATTCAAAAACATTATTTATAATGGTTTAATAATGAATTAACTACTCACTATTTATATTATATATAATACCCATGTTTTAAATACCTAGTGGTGTTAATAAATTTAATAATTATAAATGTAATGGGTTGAAGAAATGGGATGTTTGGTTAGAGAGGAATTGAGGAAATATTTGTCTCTACCCTTATAGTGGTAGAGGATAAAAGTGTCATAATAATGAAACAAGAAATATATTTGTCTCAACCAATTTTAAATATTATATATCATTCTAATAATTATGTTTTAATTTCATTGATTATATGATATTAAGGGAAGAAAATTTTTTTATATTAGAACCACATAACATGGTTCATAATGATAATAAAAATGTTGAGGAAACTCAATATGATAATTCCAACACACCTATCACAAATTTTTTGGAACTATAATTTTGATCTAATATAGGGGTGGAAAATTATATGGATGTCAAAAATAACATTGATGATCAACGAAGACTTGTTCAAACCTAAATAACATCATGAATAATATCACATACTTCATTTTATTAATATTTTGATCCTAAAAATTCATAATTATTTAGAGAATCATCAGTGTAATGATGATATAAATAATGGTATAGATTAAATTGATAATAATGATATATGTGATCTTGTATAAATACCATGAAAATAAGAAATTAATTTTTTAAGGTGCATTTTCTCAATAATTTGAATAAAAAGGTGGAGAGATAACGAACAAGGAATGTCTGGTTTGTAAAGGTCACTCAAAAATTGAATGCATTGACATTGTTGAGACATCATATTGAGTGGAATAATTAGAAATAATTAGAATATTTTTCTCTACATCATTGAAATGGATATATTAAATATTTTATATGCATGTCATGTCAAAGTTTCTTAACATAGTCCATGATAAAAAAATATTTAATTGAACTAAAATATTTATTTTTTACTATGAGAGATGGAATTGTTTTTGATAAATAAGATGGGTTTTATAGAGTTGAAGAAATTATTAAGAGATTTATACTCTAAATTATATATGTTAATATGAAAGATGATCTTCAAAAAAGGACAATTTGGTATTTACCTCTACCTCAATGAAAATTAAGAGGTTTCAATCATTGTCATATTTTATATAGATGATATAAAATTTTATAATAATGATGAACAAACATGTGAATGGTTTGCAAAGGTGATTCAAAATTTAATTGTAATTTCCATGGTTGTAGAAATTAAAAACATGAATGGCCCAAAAATATCTCCAATAATAAATATATTTACCTATCTCAAGAGAAATATTTTAAGGAACATATCAAGATGTTTGGAACAAAATAATCCAAATCTATTTCCACAATAATTTCATTGGTATAAATGTTTTCAAAAAATTAGTAAATAAAAGAAGTATATCCTAAAAAGTTTAGTGATTTTGATGGTATTCTGTTATATATAACAACTATGAAGACAAATATTGTGTACCCTATTACATATTGTTCTAAGAATAAATGTCCACCAATTTAATATCATCTCATGGATGAAATATGAAACCTCAGAAATATTTAAGCCATAAATAATTTTGGTTTCAAATATGATAGGGTGGGAATGTATGTTCTCTTTGTTTACACAAATGAATATTTGTATGAACTATTGATTTTATAAAATCCACATATTTTGGAGTATTTTATTTATAAGGAATATGTGTTAGCTGGATTACATAGGGAAATGTTTCAATGTCTCTAAAAAATATATAATATGAGTATTATACTACCCCTGAGGATATAACACAACTTAATTGGAAAAGGATATAATTAGGTGATTTCTTTTTTTATATGAATTTTTCCATTGTATTGGGTTTTTATTAACAATGTTCTATAAATACTACCAATAATAATGTAATTAATTCTCATTTTGGGAACACTGATATAAAATATCATGCTATCAATGAGAATGTGAAAAATGTTAAATTGATGTTTAATATTTCACCTAGAATAGAGGATGTTTCTAATGTTTACAAAAAACGTTGTTGATGGAAACATTTGATATGTTGAGTTACACAATGGGTGGTAAACAAAAATCTATTCAAGGAAAAGGTATGTGATTTCACCCCTCACTCAACATGTCTTTTGATCATGTTGTAAAGTAGGGGAAACTATTATAACATAAATCTATCCATTGGTATGATATTTACCATCTGAGGGAATGAAATTTTTTCCGTGATGTTCGTAAAAGTGGTAAGCTATGATTTCATTATGTGTAAACTATTTTAAATGATAATTCAATTAGATGTATCAAATGAAATTCCTTTAGGATGATTTTTTTATTTTGATAAATCCTCCATGTGTAAGAATCAGTATTTTAAATATTAAATGAAAATGTTTGTTAAGTAATAAATTTTGGGAATCATTGTATTGTTCTTCAAGGATTCATGTTTTATACACTGATATCTCACACACAGTAAAACAATTATTGGAAAATTAATCCATTAATTGAGTTACAAAATTTTATTAATTTATTATACTTGTTTAAAAATAATTTCCAAAGGATTATATTGTAAGGGAGATGTTGTTCAGAGGAATTTTAAGGAATATAGAAGTTGTTAACAAGATGAAAGTTAGGCATATTATGTAAAAATTCTAGATGATAAAAAAAATTATCTTATTGTAAAACATAAATCCTCTTTCGTTAACAAAAACCCAACATTGGAAATAGGACATAGAAGATAAGACGATGTCTTCCAAACTTAGTATGTTATATAAAGCTAACTATAATGAGATGATGGGAATATGTGTTTTGATGAATTCAAATCTAATGTCCCATAGATGATTTATCCAAAAAAGTGTTTGATGATTAAATCTCGAGATGCTTTATTTGTCTAATTAACCCTAATATCATGTCCACGGGATGTTTTCATGATCCAAGAATATGTCAATATTGGTTGAATATCATTTTCTGTAAAACAAATTATACCATTAAATTCTATACATATCAATAGATAGATTTTATCAAATATATCATTGAATTAGTAGAATTTTTGGCGATGTTTATAATTTTTTAGATAATGTTGCATTAAAGAAGGTTTGTGATATGTACGAACTATTGAACACACTATAATATGGTAACACTTATTTCCCATATTCAATTAATGGGTATATTAAATGATATAAAGTTTTATGAAGACAAAGTTTTTGAATATTTCCAATCTTTACAAATCATTTGATTTCTAAAGGGATTTGGTAGAGGAGTTTCATCAAAAGGTGACCAACATATGATATATCATAGTGTATTTTATTAGAGTTCATCAAATAAACCTTTTCAATTTCAAACATGTGATTAAAGTTTTTTATAATCCATCAAATGAACATTTAATATGTGTTGAAGTGAATTTGTTATAAAATAAATTCACAAGTGTTCTTAGAAACATAGTTTTAGTATAAAAATAGTATAGATATTTCTATATAAATTTTATAAATATGGTTGTAAAGTTAAGGAAACATGAAAAGAGTTATTATTCATGACATATGTCAAAGGAAGAGTATGGTGAGTGGTTTTTTAGAAAAAAACTATAATTGTGGGAAGATACTATCTAATAAATTTTTATTTTTGACACGTTTTCCTAAAATCATCACCAGATGAATGAGTTTTTTAATGTTATACCCATTCAAAATACACTCTTTATATTTTTTATTTTTCTCAAATATGATTATTCGATACTGTGAATTCAATTTATAATTATCTAGTGACGTAAAGGATATTTTAATATTATACATAATAGTAATTTTAAGGATGACCATATATAGTATTCACTCTCAAGAAACTACATGAATCATCAAGAACATTCTAAAAGAGATGATAAGTTTTGTACAAAATAATATAGATTAGAATAATCCCAATACATTGTTACTTTGAGAGGGAGTATGTATTTGAGTCTATTCCAAACATATTCAATTACACAAACATAAAGTTCTACAATAGTACATTACAGATATAGACCACTATTCACACATGTAAAAAGGTCAAGTGTTGAATAAGTGGAAACTACCAATGATAAGAGATTATTAGAAAAAATTAAATGTTTTATAAGGAAATTTTTCTAATGATTTAATCTCTTGTTGAAGAATATGATTCTACCATGTATAGATTTGCAAATAATTATATCAAAAGTAATTTCATCAGGAAAAAAAATCATATCAGTTGTTATCATATAGAAATTACACCAAAAGTGATCAAATGATAGAGGGTGAAAAGGGGTATCAATCTACAAACACACCAAATAGAATTTAATGGATAGATGAATAGATAGAGAATACTACATAGATAGCTGATCGGTTGAATTATATTATATAGAAGTCAATGAAGAATGTTTGTACTTGATGATGAGAAATAAAGTCCATGAACAAGTAGTACCTACATGAAATAATATGATATGAATTTATAAATAAAACAATTATAAAATAATGAATCTTGTATGTGAGTCTTAGAAACATTGTTATAAAAATCGTTTCATCCTTTATATTAATGGGGAGTACATGCACTATTGATTGGTTATAGTGATTTTTAATTGTAAAGATACTCCCTACAACCATTAACTAAAATAATGATTGGGTTCCAATGAATTGTTTCATTACTATATTGTTTCAAGGCCTTGAAAATTACAATATAGTTGTTTCCCTACTCACAAGTAAAGACATATATCTTAAAAAAAGAAATTTTTATTTCAGAAGAATGACATTATAATATGAGTATATTACAAATTTACCCCACCACCTCTCAGTGATCACCTGGAACCCAATTGATCTATTTATGTGGTATCTAAGTGAATTTCAAATTTATTGATTCATTTATGTATTATTTATCTAAAAAAAATGGGTATGGATGCTCAATAATCTAGTAATAGTAGGTGGTTCCTCTAATTGATTGGTGAGAATAACATATTTTTAATGATAGAATATTTCCTTATCTTATGACCATTGGTTATGGTATTCATGTACGTATTACAGAAGGTTAACCTCTATGCATTGAATGTATTGAATTGAATGATTTTAAAAAGATAAATTTGGATAATGATAGGTGAAAAAAATTCATGTTATTTCTTCCACTTTCTATCATATTTTCATAATGTTAAATGAATAACAAAAGATAAAGGATTATGTGATAATTTGAAAAATATCATTAAAGTAAAAGACAAATGTGATAATGATAAAAGAAAAATTTATAGATTGATGAATGAAGATCTTAAAAGGGGTGATGATGAATATATTGGTGAGTTCATTACAACTTATAATGATATTTTATTAAACATAAGTTGTCTTGGAGATAAGCGGTAATATTTAACCATTTTGGAAAATTTCAAAGGAATTTTTTTCATAAATTTGATTCCAATATATCACACTTAGAAGATAGAGATCCTAAAACTCTTTATTTGGATTATCTATATATAAATATCATCACATATATTATGATAATGGAAAATTTCATTATAATTAAGTGAAAAAAATTATTATAAAAACACTTTTAAGGCCTCTAGGAAAAACATTTATTCATGTTTCGGTTTACGAAGATTCATGTGAGTCTAACACTGAAGGTGAGGTTAGTAACAAATTTGATAAATTTATTTCTTTTTCATGAATTTTGAAAAGTTTAATTTGAAATATAAATATAAAAATAACACTGGTGTGAATTGGTTATTGATTTTTTGGAAATTATGTTGTAAATTATCATTGATATGGGGAAACTTAATATAGTGGTAAAGATTATATGAATATTAAAAGTTTCTTATTGAATAAGGTAGAAAAATACAATTATTATTCTATGGAAAAGGATGATATTTTTTTAAAACTCTAAAGGGTAATATTTTTATTTGTGTATGAGGAAGATAATAATTGTGAAGAAGAAGAAGATAAAACTAGTGATGAAGCTGGTGATAAAATTAACATTGAAAAAGTGAAGAATGGAAATTTATACATTGATAAAAGTAGATTCTTTGAATATTAAGTAGAATATATTTAGATATAATCTATTCATAAGTTATATTTAATTGAAAGTCATGAAAGGATTATTAGACATGATTAATATAACAATTAATTGAATAAGGAAAATATTCCAACAAATAACATTTTATAATTTCTTGAATGAAAATAAAATATTCTTAATGATATTGATGATAAAAAGAAGTTTCTTGATGATAGTTTTTTTATATAAATTTCAATATTTCATATTTTTAAAATTTAAATGATATTGAATTTTGTAATGATCAATAACATTTCATACAAGTAGAAAGGAATAAAAAAATTATAATACATATTTATAAAATTCAGTGAGTGTTCTAAGAATCTTATGTATTTAAATGATCAATGAAATATTCCCTAATTGGTTAACACGAAGTGTAAATATTTTCATAATAGAAATAAAGTTAATAAATCCATTTAATTAGAAAAAACAACCATATTTTACTATCCTATAGTATATAAGGAATCAATGTATTACCAAAAAGTTACTACAACTAGAGTTTTAGTTGATGCTGACAAAAAATCCTAGATGATGAAGAAATATACCTGAGGTAACCAATACATTAGTGAGAATAAAGTTCCAAATTGGATCATATGATTGTTTACTAAAATTAGATACATAAATCTAGATGGTATGTATGTTAATGGAGGAAATATTCTATCTATGTTTACTTCATGAAATATTGTGGTATTGGGAATAAGATTAAAATGGTTTGGCTCAATAGATAATTCTATAGTGAGTGCTGTTGAAAATCGATGCATTTTTTATGGGGGTGGGATTTAACCAACTAAATGAAAACAATTTGATATTGTTTTGAAAATTGAAAATATATTCCAACACTTAGAACCAATTTTTTAATGATTTTATCATCTTGGAAAACATGAAGAATTATTTATTTTCATGTTACTATGACTAAAATTTTTCTATAATCAACCTAAATTTTTTTATCATATAGAATATAAAGTAAGATAAATAGCCTAAATTGTAGAAATTTTCCTTAATTTAACAAAAGGAGAATAATATTGGATAATGGTTAATTTGTGTTTTTCACATATGATAGATATTTAATGTTATTGAATAATTTTATATGATTTTATGGAATTTATATTGACTTGTACCAATAATAATTAACTCAGAATCGAAGGAGTTGGATCTCATATCATTGGATAAGAAAAGTATAATATCTAAAAGAACCTTGTTTTTTAATGGGATAAAAAAAATATTTATGAGTGATTCACAACATAGTGATAAAGTTAAATAATTTGTTTTCAAGGGTGATGGTATTTTTAAACATTTATAATTTATTAAAAAGGTTCTATGAACTTACTGAAACATGCTTCATTTTGGGGATGCTTATATTTCAAGCTATTTCAAAATGATGGAAGAAAATAATCTTTTAAATAAATTGAATAGAAATATCTATAAAAATAATATGAGAAATCTAAATATGTGAGAAAGTATTCCTGACATTCCAAACCTTGATAGAATAACAGATTGGTGTTGGTCCACTTTCCAATAAGGGATGATTACATACTCAATACACAATAAAGTTGGGATAAATTAATAAATTCATTCACATATGATATATTATTTAATTTGTGGGACCATTTGAAATAAATAAAAAAATAAAGATAAGTATATTATTTATGTTATTTACTAATTTATTCGCATTAAATATTTAACATTTTTGAAACACAAATCAGCAGTTGTCAATATATTTAATATTATTAATGTATTTGATGAGAATCTGGATATTTTATTAAGAATATTAATAATAATAAAGGCGGAGAATATAAAAATGTTTGGTTTATTGATTATATAGAGACATATAAAATTTATCAGGAGTATAGTGAAATGCACACACCCCAATAAAATAGAGTTACTGAAAGAAGGAACATAATATTAGTTGAGATAATATGAACAATATTTCGCTAACATGATACATCATGATACTTATGGTCGTATGTTATTTTCGTAGTAGTACACATTAAGAATCAATGCATCTATAGTAAAGGCTCTGATATAACTCTTTAGGATATTTTTTATAATGATACACCAAGTTTAAAATACCCAAAGTAGTTTTAATTTTGTTCAATATAAATTTTAAGCATTAGAATCATTGGATGCTTTTTCTGAGATTTTCTAAATGAATCTTTATTGTCTACCCTCCAAATTCTAGATCTTATTAGTTTTCTAATAAAGTAACACAAATTACTTTAAGATCAAAATATATATGTAAATTCATGTACCTTTTGAAAATGATGTTTCTAAAATAATTGAAGATGTTTAAGAAAGGGATGTGGAAGTATTTTATGTGGTAGAAAGTGTAAAAATTAATTATGATGGTAAAAATTTTGGGGAAAAACAATATTAATATTAGAAATCATCTATTCCAATTATTTAAGAAATTTTATTCATATTTAATATTAGGATGAGGAATACATATTATATCTAAAAAATCATTGTTGATTAAATAAAACGAGTTCATACTAGAATAAAATTATATTTAGTACCACATAAATCCTCATTTTCACTAGTTGAGACAAAAAATATTGGTGGAAATTTATAGAATTTTCAGGGGAGAGATAAAATTAATTAAGAGGTGGATAATATGGATAATAATGACACATAAGAACTTATACCCAAAACAAACAATTTTAATGATATTGGTTCAAATTGGGTGTTTCTACATATGTTGAATGAAAAATGAGAATATATAAGAGAATAAATAGGAATGTTTTTTGATGTTTAAACAATTATTATGGGAATTTTATTTGATAATACCTTTACCTCAGTGAAAATATTATAACTATCAGAATATTTTTTTACTATAAAACATATATATAAATTTTCAGAAGATACATATCAAGTCATCTTTTTATTATGTATATCTAAAGGATATGTTTACGTTGATAACTTTTGTAAATATTTGTTTAGAAATATTAATGATATTTATAAATGATAAATATTATTTGTGATAGCATGAATTTAGAATCATGAGTTTTCTATTGAAAATTAGATACGTGATAAAGGAAGAAGAATTTCAAGATGGGGGAGTTGGTATCAAACTCTACATAAAATAAAATAAAATGGTTACCCTTATTGTTATTATTTATGTTTTGAGGATATCATATTTGTTGTGACTAGTGAAAAAATATGTGAAACGTTTATATATAAATGAAAAACTAATTTTAAATTTCTATCAAATAGATGTGAAATATATTCTTAGCCTATATATCCCTCAAAATAAGAAATATATTTTCATATTGCAATAGTAGTATGAAAAATAATTTATAACGAAATATAGAATGGCTGATTCAAATCTAGTTTTCACACCGATATCAGTGGAAAAAAAGTTTCCAATTTATGGGGATGGGAAATATCTAATCCAGCAGATTTTATAATTATTTTTTGAAATCTATTATATCTAATTACATCAAAGAAAGGTATAATGTATATTATTAAAAAATACTCCACGTATCAATTTATTCCAATTGAATCTCATCTCATTTTTAGAAAATTAGTCATATAATATATTAAATTAAAAAATTATATTGTTTTGAAATATCATAGCATAACCAATACTGATCTATTTGGTTAAGCATATAATTATTGGGAAGGAAGTATAAATGATAGAATATCCACATCTAATGAAGTTTTTTTATCATGACAAACATATACTATATATAATATCTAGAAAGAAAAATTAGTGACTCTTTGTCCTAAAAATGCATTTATTTTCTACCACTATGACTACAAAACAATATAAATATATTGTTATATAGTTACATAATATTTGTTTGATGTGTAGTTTCCCATTCTCTTGGATTATGTAATTAAAGATATATTATTCTAATTTAAGAATCTAGTTAAAAATTTTGATTCCAAGAACATTGATCTCAAATATTCCTTTATCAAATATCATGTAGAAAATGGTCAATTGAAGATGGGTTTTTTCTATAAATAGTGAAATTTTATGATACAATAAAAAATTCATTTCTAATGAAAACATTTAATAATCAAATACAGATAATGGGTGTTCAACATCCTTCATTTCATGGATACCAAATTAAATTCCATCACTAATTTCATTATATATTTATATAGTTCTATCGAGTGATAAAATTATTGATACCTAAATTTATCCATTTAATTTGTTTAATATTTTGATTTAATTTATATATTTAGGGGAGTTAATAAATGGGGTTATCTCTAATTTCATCATATGTTGATTCTTTTAACTATTTTTTTATTTTGATGCTAGAAATGATTTGATCATATGTTTATGTTCTAACTCTGTCAAATGTTTGATGTATATGAAGATGTTTTAATCAAGGTGTATGAAGAATAATCTTAAGTTACTATAAGTGATAAACATTTTATTATTGTTCAATGATTTATTATTCCAGAACTGTTATCTATCAGATCATCCTAGGATTGTGGGATATATAATCCATTGCTTTAGTAATAATGTTTCAATTCTATATGATAATTTTTTGATAAAGAAATTCAAAGATTGATATTTTGGGTGGAAATGTGTTTTGTTCTTTTCAAAATAAGCTAGAATTTTTTAAGTTATTTTTAGTTATGTTTGATATGAATGAAAGTTAATTTTTTAAAATGGATTCATTTACTTTTCAAACATAAAACACCTAACCTTATTAATATTTCTAATATGGTCAACCAAATATATAATATGTCCTAATTCTATAATGAAAAGTCTATTATAAAATCCTTTTAGGATATAGATTATATTCCATTGTGTTTTATTGAATTCATATATAACAAATGATATAATTCTATCCAGAAATATGGTTCTATGAAAAATTACATTAACGTATTACTAATTAGAATGTTCCAAAAATCATTATAAATTGATATTTCCATAGGAATATGTCAATTTTGGTAGAAAAGAATTTTTATATACAATGTAAATTCAATGAATATTAATGGATAAACCCAAAAATATTTTTTTTCATAGTTATTTGTATGAGTATAGATTTTGTTCAATTATAATGATGTTTTAGATATGGTAAAAATACAAAATTATGTTCTATGTAAGGTAATTATATTTCTTATTTAAGGGTAACACCAAGTTCCCTTAGGATGTTTATTGGTATATGTAAATATATTATGTTTAAATAAGACAATCCTTTGAGGTGATTTATAATTAGTGGATGATTGTCGATGTACAAGTTAATGTTACTGAGGGGTGTCATTGGAAAAATCCCAATGGATGATCTCTGAAATTCTTATTAATTAGAGTTTATCAGAAAAACATTATATATTAATGATGAGTAACCATATTTGTAAAATTTACATTAGATGAAAATGTATAATGTTATAAAATAATATAGTTTTATGATGATAATACATAATTCATAGATTCATCAAATATATATATTTTTATGAAAATAACATATTGAATTTTAAATATAAATATCATCTATTAGAGGTTATTTTCCTAAGGCACTGATCAAATAGCTCTCATTCAAGTCATTAGACCGAGTATGAGTCCATTTAATGTTTTTCTAGATGAAACTATAAAGTTATTCATGAGTAAATGGATATAGTATTATTATTTAGAAGTATTTCTTAAAACATTCACAAGACTAATGTGTGTTGTAACATTATACAATTTTTATGGAATTCAAAAAAAAATCTATTAGGTCTCAAATATGATGATTTAATACTAAAAAATTATATCTATCTACAGATATTACATATGTCTCCATAATATAATTATACTAACTTTATGGATATTCTATGAAATTCATTTCTTTATATAATCTTAAAGAGGCTCATGGATATTTCAAATGTGTTTAGAATCACCACCCACAATACTATTGAACAGAAGATTAAAAATTCAATGTTACATTAGGAAGAAAAATCTATTAGTGTTAGAACCCAATATTCTATAAGTTCCCCAATTTAAATTTGTGAAATAGTACAAGGTAGATATAAGAAATTATTCATACATTTAAAAGAAAATGTGTTGTCGAAAATGTATCGATAGAGATATTAGTTATAGATTTAAATGCCAATATATGAGGGAAGAATGTTTCTAACCAACTAATGTATTTTTTGAATGAGATGTTTCTACTAGAAATAGTATTTGTGATCAATTTAATTTGCTGAAATGAAATAGTAGAAAATTTCCATTCAATATTTAATTCAATATAGAGTATGCAATGGGGATTAGGAAGAAAGAGTGTAAGAATGATAATCATATGTGGAAATCACTAAAATTACTTTATCTGACTGATGACTATATATATCACACAAAACACATATTTTATTGAATAAATGTTTTTATACAGAATTATAAGTTGAAATTTCTTTCCCACTAATGATAAAGAAAGTAAAAAATAGTAAGTACTTTCAGGGAATAAATGTATGAAGAAAGTATAGTAAATAAGGTGATAAAATAATAAAACTTGTTAACTCATGTTCTTACAATTTTTAGAAAAACATTGTTACGTCTATTATATGTATGAGGAGTATATGAACTATCAATTGATTATAGTTCTTTGTATGTGTTATGAAACTCTTTATGTTTAAAAAATAATATATTAGACTCCAATGTATTTTGGTGGTATTGTATTATTTCAAAACCATTACAATAAATATATAGTCTTATTAAATAATAATACTTGTAAATAGTTTTGTTAATGTGGTTTTTATCATCAATATAAAATACATCTAAGGTATATCTTACTCTGAGGAGGGAATTTTCTTTCTTAATAAGAAATTTTTAAAAGGATAATAACACTAATTCACCCTTCACTATATAATGGTTCACACATGTCATGATATTTTTCTTCCAAGTTGTATCAGTGTAAATATTCCCTTCATTAAATATTTTCTCATTTTTCATGAAATGGATTTTTCTATATAGATGTTAATAGCTTTGTTATAAGTAAAAGGATTTTATTATTCATTTTAAGAACTATCAAATATGTAAATATTGATTGTTTTATAGTCTTATGTTCATTTTTTAAGATGTTCATGAGGTTATTGATATGGTTTTCATCATTTTTCTTATTGCGACCCATAGAAATCAGCTAGTTGGAAAATTATTGAGAATTATGGGTGAGCCAAAAAATCTATATATTCCTCATTGTTTGTAAGTGTGTTTCCAAGAGATAAAGGAAATGAATTTGTTAAAGGAATATATGATAAGTTGCAGAATATTAAAAAAATAAATACTATAATGAATAAAGTGATGATACATATATATATATATTTAAGTACAAGGATCATATGATTTGTTATTATGAATTTATTGGTTACTTCTTTTGAAGTGTGATTGATATTGCAAGAATGAAAATACTATATGTTGTTATGTTGTAAAATTAAACAATTGTTGAAAGTATCAAACAACTTATTCATGAAAGTTTTGATGAAAGTTTCACCCATAGAAAATATTGGTCATAAATCTCTTTCATATGATGATAGACACAATAGTGTCATCACTTGAAAAATTAGAAGAGAAAAGTACATCAAAATTAAGGAGATATGTAATTGTAAAAACTCATTCTATGCCTTAATGAAAATGAAAATATACAAAATTCATATTTTAAAAAGAATCCAGTGACTCTGAAACTGAACATGAGGTTAAAAGATATTTTTATAAATTTTTTTATTTGATTTCAATAAAGTTGAAAATATGCATAAGAATGTATACATTAAAATTAAAAGTAAATTTAATTACTATGGAGCTGTAGAATATTTTGTGATAATTTTTCCGGGATGAAAAGTGAATGAATCTAGTGATAAATTCTATAGAATGTCCTGGTGACCCCTCAAGATGAAGTAAAAAATATAATATCTATTTAAATGGAAAGGATAATAATTTATATAAATATAAAAATCTAAAAATTTTGTCTATGTTTGAATAAGATGATGAAAGTAAAGAAGAATTTGATAACTATAGTAAAGAAAATGTTAAAATTTATCATTAAAAACATTAATAATGAAATGTTCAATAGTGAGGAATAAAGTAGCTCTAGAGAAAAAAAACTTCTACGAGAATCATATAGAGTTTTTTATATTTAGAGTGTTGAAAAAAGGTCATTAAAGAATTTTTAGATATGAAAATAATAATAATATGAAATTGATAAAATAAAAACATTCATGAAAAAATAATGAACCATCTCTTGAATAAATATTCAAGTTTTTTAAAGAGACTTATTCTAAAATGATGATTCTTAATAATCATAATTTCCTAAATGTAGGGAATGAATAAGAGATTAATTTGAAAGAAGGGTGTAAAAAACACATTAACCTAGATCAAATAATTTAAATATTCCAAATATCATATTTTTATGTTTGTGAATGTTCTAAGAATATTATACCTCTAAGGGATCAAATTTCTTTATCAAAGTATAATTATAATAATAAATATTTCCAAAATAAAATGATTCTCAAGAAGGCCATTTAAGTTACAAAATATAGAGTATAAAAAATTCAATTAAAAAGGATCCCATTTATGAAAAGAATTCTACTATTGGAGAATCATTAAGAGCTGAAAAGAAATCTAAGATGAATAAGAATAAAAAAAGGTAACCAAAACACAGGTGTGTGAAAAATGAAATGTGTATAGTCATAATTTTAACTTATAGTAGGTACACATATCTAGAATGTATGTATGTTAAAAAATGAAATAAGAATTATATGGTTACTTTTATAATACTGAGTTTTTTATTCTTACCATAAAAATATGTTTGTTAAATTATCTATTTTAAAGAGAATATTTAAGATACTAGAGGTTCTATTTCTAGGGGATTCAGTAAACTCAGATAATACAACTTTATTTTTTTTTATATTTAAAATTGATTTGAACCCTAGTAAAATATTTGGGAATTACTTTTTCATAATGGATATCATTAAGAAATTTGGGTTTTCATGTTATAAGAATAACATGGGTTTTATAAAAAATATGAAATTTTACATAGAAGGATGACAAAGGAAATGGGATATCCTTAATTATTAGAATTTATATAAAATCAAAAAAAAAGACAACTAAAATAGAATATTTATAGTGGTTTTTATTCACATATTATTAGATATTTTAGTTTTTTGAAGAATATAAATGATTATAATGAAGGCATAATTTTTTTGGAATGATCATTCACGTAGAATTATTTGTGTGCGATATTCTATCATTATAGATGAAAAGTTAAAATCCAATGGACACTTTTTTATTTATTGTACGAAAAACTTCATGTTATTTGATTCCTAATATTATGATAAAAGAAAAAATTTATTTTCAGGGTGATGGTTTTGTGGTAACAATACCTAAATATGGTAATTTTATGACAAATGTGAAAAAACTACAAGGAAAAAATGAATCTTTTTGGGATTTATAGAGTTCACTCTATCTGATAATGATAGGAATAAAATTATTACGGATGTAAAAGGTTATGCAATATGTGTTAATGATATATAAAGAGTATAAAAATATAAAATAAATTCATGATATTCCACAAAATTAATGATGAATTGATTTGTCTGGTCCAATATTATAGAATGGGATAAATATAAATTCATTACAAAAGAATTCTATGAAAAATTCAACTCATCTCATAAAGACGATATATTCTAACAATTAGGGGACCATAAGATAGAAATAAAAATGGAGATATGTACATTAATTTTTATTGATGAAATTACATGAATTATATGTAATTTTTTTGAAGCATAAATCATAGTATCTCAATAAGTTTCCTAGTTTTAGGATAACTGATAAAAATGAATTTTTATATTAAGTGAATACAATTTGTACAAATAATAGTGAATTGTATAAAAATTTAATGTTTTTAGATAATGTTGAAAAACTTGGAATTCATATCCAGTTTATTGAACTATATACACCATAATAAACTTATGTTTCTGATAGAAGAAATAAAAGAGAAGTTTTATAGGGACAACTTATATTGGAAAAATATGATTCTTCTTAATATTTTTTAGGGAATTTATTAGATTAATGGTTATATTAACAATCGATGATTATTTAGGATGAACTCTATTATCACTCTTTAAGATGTTCACTATAACAAAACGCCATGTTTAAAATACCAAATTGTGTTTAATTTTACTTGAATTATAAGATTTTATGGTTATAATCATGGAACCTTTGATCGAATAACTACTGATAGAATATTTATTGGTTACCCTCATAATTGTAGAGGATATAGAGGTTATATTAATGGATGATGAAAACATTATGACATAGAATTTGTTAAAATTCATTACAATTTGGATATGGAAGTTTTATAATAAATTATATATATGTAATAAATGGAATATTAAGTTATTACATTATAACAATGTGATAATGTATAAAATTATATTAAAAAGGTTATTTAAATTGCACATGAAGATTAAAATATTATTATCTCATGTGATGAGGAATGTGTAATTTCATCTCATATAAGGCCGATGATGCAAGTGGAAGTACATAATGTCATTAGAGATCAATGAATACATGTCCAAATCTGATAAATATCATGTTAATATTCTAATAATTAGATATATTCATAGGTTGAGCCAAAAAATATTGATAAATGTTTATCATCACTATTTCATTGATTATATGGATTATAAGATGTGTCATATTGAAACTAATGATACACAAAAATTATTACCCAAAATAACCATTAATTATTTAATTTTTAAAAACAAGATCTTTTGAAATATTTTGAATGCAAAAAAGTTATGTGATAAGAGATAAGTCATTCTTGGTCAATAAATTTACTCAAAAATTGATTTCATTGATATTGATGAGACCTTTTCCCTTATGAAATTATTAGAAAATATTAGAATATTTCATTACTTATCTGAAGAATTGATATATAAAATTTATTTATAGGGATATCAAGTAACAATTTCTTAAAATTGTGGCAAATAAAATAATTATATTGAGAAATAATATAACTTTTTTCTTTGAATGAATAAAAAAAACTTTTGAATGATATTTAATTGTTTTTATGGGTTGAATCAAACACTAGGAGAATGGTATTACAAATTATATGAATTTTTAGGGATGTAGAAATATCATGAAAGGAATATTTGGTAGTAAATATTATATAAAATAAAATGAGGTGGGTTTCCTCATTGTGATTATTTGTGTTAACAATATTATACTTTCAAATAATGATGATGAAACTTGTGAACATTTTCATTGGAGATGATAATTTTATTTCAAATTTCCATTCTAGGGAAATTGAAATACATTATTACCCTTTATATTTTTTCAAAGAAGAAATATATTTTCTTATATAATGATTAATATTCTAATTAACATCTAAATATTTATATAATATATTATTCAAGGCCAGTTTCCACATTGATTTCAATTGGAACAATGTTTTCAAAATATAGGGACGGTTAATAGGTAGATCCTAATTTTTTTTTATTAGTTAGATGTCTATAAAATAAAATAGATTAATATATATATATATATTACTTGATGTTATACATTATTCTATGAATCAAAATGAACTAAAGTAATCATCTATCATTCATAGAAAATGAAGCCTCGTATATATTATTTCCTGAAAAGCTTGGATGGTTTCACTCGATGATTGGTTCTGGGTGATTCGGTTTTGTTGTATAATAATTTTCAAAAAGATTATAGAATATTACTCCAGTAGGAAACTCAAATGGTTCCCAAATCTATAACTGGGTACTGACATGATTTCCAAAGTAAAATGTTCATTTGGGGTTTCAAACATAAAGATTCCTAGGAACTCACATTAGTTGAGATGATAAGAAGTTGGGCTAATTACAAACCATTGGGTGAATTACTTCATATTCTAGGACTATCATATTGATTTATGATATGTTTTTTAAATCCTTCTAATTACCTAATACATTATTGGTTTCATCTATTCCAATTACTTGACTAAAACAAATTTTTTAAGAGAACAATTGTGTGTGTCATAAGTTCTCCAAATTTCCCTTGTTCACTTATTATGATTTAGTTCGTTGATGTTTTTCGGAATTTTGGACATTATTTCCACTAATGGTGGTGGTTGGTGTGTAGGATAAGGCATTAAACCTCTACGAGGCATCCAACACATCATGTGGGAATATGAATAAAACCTCACATAGTTCATTTGACATGGTTTAAGATCATATTATAGGACTATACCATCCATTTAAACATAATTTTTAATATATATAAATATAGGGCATGTCTATTGAGGAGTCACCATGAATATCTAGTTAAGACAAGAATCATAGTCTATGTATTTCATTTTAGGGGAATATGTATCATTAAATATGTGATATGAGAGTCCTTGAGAGGGAATTGTATATTTAAGGATTCACTAAATCTTTTCAATAGTGGCATAAACCTTTGAGTAATTATGAGATATAATCATGTTTATATCACAATAAAGGGGAACCACTAGTGGAATCCTTGTCACTCAATTGGTACAATCATCAATAGTATCAAATCTTATGTAATTCAATCGCATTTTTAGAAACAAGAGAAATAAAAACATCAAACACATCACAAGGGAGTTTATTTATATGAGGCTTACTCGTTATGTTTTCCTTTTGATATATAAGATTACCTATTTCATGAATGTTGTGGTATGGAGCTCAGACCTTAGGCAGATATTCTATGTATCCTATTTTTATCAATAATCTAATTCCTCATAACTGAGTTCATCCATAACCCCTTGATGGGTTTTCGGTACTAGAGGGAATGGTCTAGGATAACACAAAAATGTATGCTTATTTATAAAACCAAATCTCTTACACTGATAGATAAGGAAAAATGGTATACTTATGAGTGAATTCTTTCCCATGTGTCATGAATATTTGGGATATGGAGTGGAATACCCCATGGTGTATCCCCATTTTAAGTCATGACATAGGAAAGAATCCTATGTATCATGTTTGGATAGGAATCAGAGTTCCAATAGTTTAGTCATCATTAAACCATTGATAGTTATAAGGAAATTGGGGGAATGGTTATGGATTAAACATAGAATAATTACCATGTACATGATAACATGTCATCTACTAATGGATGAGGAAGGATGGAAGACTCATAAGAGGATCTGAATTCTTTGAGCCAAGGTTATTGGATGTTGTAGGGACCAACATGAAGTTGGAGTCACATTATAAATCAGGACTTATGAAGATTTAATGTGTATCCTTATTATATCAAGAATCATTGTCCTCGTAGTTATTTATTCTCTATGTTTATAATGATATTAATTTACATGATGCAATATTTAGGTATAACACTTAAAAGGATTTCCACATAGAATTCCATTTATCATCCACTAATGGATGTTGAAAGATGAATGAATCTTAAGGGGATAGTAATTCTATAAGAAATGATAATTGGAATATTAAGGGACATTCATAATGGTAAACTTACTTTTTATCTCATGATTTAATATGGTGTCCAATGTATACCACTTATAGATGGAATCAATGTCTTTTCAGTCTATTTTCCTTTAACTATATGATGTATTGGGGTTAGTGATTACACTCAAAGAAATTATTATCATCCCTATGGTTTCTGAATGATAGGCTCTTATAATAGTATTCATTCCCATGTTTTATAATCAATCCCTATCATATGATATATGAACAAATGATTACACATACAAGGCCAAGTGACGGTTTCACAAGACTAGTGAAGGGTCATTCGATCATGTGATATTAAGGGGTTCATGTGGTAGGGTCTCAAGAATGTGGCTAGGCTCACATGTATGTCAAGTTGTTGATATTTCAAATCCAAATGGATCATACCTTGGATATTTAGGAAATTAATATCATGTCTTATTAAGTTAATTCCTAAGGGATTTTGTTGATCCTGCACATCATAGGGATTTCATGGTGATAGGAGGGCTTTCCCATGGGCTCAAATTTATTCCATGGCCATATACATATCGACGGTTTCCCTTGTAGTGGTATCTAATGATGCTCAATTACTCATTAATTTAATTTTATTTTCATGGAGTCTTGTGATAGATTTTTTAATATTTCTAGGGGATACACATTAGAGTTATAATATAGACAAGGGATCAAAACCAAGGGTTGTCACTCCCTTTGAGGCCATCACATTACCAAAGGGAGTATGTCATGGGGGGTATGCATGTCATGGAATTAATGTCTAGGGATGCATACAAGAATCATGAGACATGGGATCCATGATATTCCCTATTCAAGACTACACAGAGGCATAGCATGTCCACTAATCCTCTTTCTCCTCAAGGACTCGTGTTAAGGAGGTTTTTTCTCATGATTGGGACACATTTCTACAGATGTTAATGGAAAAATGGAGGTGTTACCTCATAGAGGACTTACATGGTGTTATTTTTCTCATTAGAATACAAGATCATATGGTGATCATGTGATATATTATCTCGATGGCTTCCCATTATTTGTTATTGTAATGGGAGCCAATCAGTTTATTTGGAAACACTCTCCAGAGGAAGTAGCTATCTCATCTTCTATTTGATCTCAAATTTTACCTCTCCTTTCTCTCATTATTCTCCCCCTCACACCAATGTATGTATTTTATTGGGCATGGAGGGATTTATATTGGTTTATATTAGATAATATTTCATCCTTTATTCATATTGAGGGTTCCACATGCATAGAGAAGTGTTTTTTATAAGATTTTCACCAAGTAATTAAGGTAGGCTCTTGTGACTATGAGTTATATACATTGTTCTGAAAACCCTTAGTGATTTAAAAAAGGACTAACAAAATTTTTATCCCCTAATTACATGAACCTAATACATCTCAAGATTGGATATCTCGATTAAATGATGGAGATCAATTCTAGGGGATCTTTGGTATGAGAATTTTCATCAATTGGCATACATTGTATGTAAAAACTATGTTGAGGAAGTGGAGCTTGTACGACTTCATGTGATCATTTTATTGTGATGGATTTAGTGTCTTCTTATTATCATATGAATTTATATGATCTTGTATATTATAGGATTCTATTGTGATGAAGAGATAAGAATAATTTCATTCAATCCATATAATATCATCATAGATTTCAGGATTGAAACTTCTATCATGAGATCCATTGATTCATTCATGACATGCATAATCCATATTACATCATGTGGGACCATCATGTGAAGGAATCTCATCTGGTGGGTACTTTAAATGGAAATAAGATATATATATATATATAATACATATATTAAATGCATGGTGTCTTGATATACTCATCATAATATGATTCATGATTAATCATGATATTGAAAAATATCATCTGATAGATCAAAAAATTAAATAAGACTATGAATCCATGGTTTCTTTTATAGATTTGGGTTGTAGAGTTAACCTTGTTTGTAAGGATTGGGTGTTGGGAATAAATTCTGTGAAGGAATCCAGGTGATTGGGTGCCTTTGAGATTCTCAAGATTAAAATATTAGTGTTTAGAGTATGGTGGGAGAGGAGGAGGATGAAGATGATGTGGGAGAAGGATGAAATGGATTGGATCATATCAATCATATGATAGAGTTTATTTCCATTATATTCTATGGTGGAATAATATGTAACTCATCCTACATCTCATATTGATCAGAAGCTTGATTGGGGATTGAGTAATAACCTATCATGGATCCACCAACTTCCAGATATGAGTACCAGGGTCCACTCTCAACAAACATCAGCATTGACCCATGTAAAAAAACCTATTCCAATTTATTGCCATTCAATAGTGAAACTCTTTTCCTCTTTTGTGTGTGATTTCCTTCACACCTCACACGATGTATGAAAGTTATCAGAGATAGATCCCCTAGTGTGGTTGAGTCTGACTACCACATGATCTTGGGTCGACCTGGCATGGCTAGTGATCCTTGGATGGTCAATTTGTTTTTGGATAATTTCATATACTCAAATACATTAAATAATTATCAACTAAAAATTAATATAATAAGGGACAACGTGTTAAACTGTATAAAAAATCCTAATCATTTATTATATAGGGATGATACCTATGATTCCTTTAGAAAAATATATCATTATTTTTTCATAGTCTCCATTCTTAGACAATCTACAACAACAAGGTGTATAGTGCATAATAATGGGTTCCAATCCCCTCCCCCAGAAATAGATTTCTTCAAGAAGAATAGAATCTAATTATTTTCTGAATGTAGATGCATTTTCCATTTATCTTCACATGTTAATGAATTTTACATTGAGTCTTATGAGAGGATTTGCGGAACAGAAATCATGATATAGGAATGTGTATAAATTGATGTATGGAAAAGGGAATTTGTGTAAAAGGGCCTATAGAAAGATCTATGATAAAATTCATGGGAATTACTATATATCCCAAGGGAATGAGAATAATTGTATACATTGTTTCATGAAAAACTCAAAATTTGTTCAAGATCATGCATAGGGAATATAGGTTCGTATATGAATAACTATAAACTGAATATCCCTATATAAATATTTTTTGTACATAGGAATTGTAATTTCATCACATTTTGGTGGAATCCTGAGTAGGGAACCATGTTCTAGTGGAGAGTTTGCATGGATCTGGTTGTCTTATAACATTTCCATCAATATAAATGAGGCCACTATATGTAATTAACGGTCTTGTGGGATGGACCAAGTCTCACATTGTTTTATTGTATTAGTGGGCAAGGTACTGTTATCTAGGCACTATGAATTGATACATTTCCACTAATTTTTCCTCTATTTGTTTTCCCATTGGGTGAAAATTGATTTTTTTATATGGAAAAATAATGATCCCTACAAGATCAGTATATTCTTCATTTCAACCATAACATTTCCAAAGATTCGTATAGAGAAAGTCTAGCAAGAATGGAAATTGTATTTTCTCTAGATGCCTGCTTATGGGTTTTCATCCTAAAATGTTTTTTCTATTCCTATTTGGTAATTGATCGATATTTATAATATCACACAATGTTCATGTCTTGTAAGAAAAGAATCTAGTTTTTTCTATTTCTCCTTTTTATATTTTTTGACCTTTTGAGAATTTTTTTTTAATTGGATACATAATGTTCTGAAAACTACATCATTGTTGTTATGTAATTTTGGGTTATCCATTTCAATCCTTATACAAATGTTTTTTAGGGTAATATATCTCATACCATAAACTACTGGTAGTGTACCATTCATGAAGGAACATTCTCATTTCCATTTTGATCTGATTGGATCAGTACAACATTCATGTTCTTTAAAATTATATGTTAAGGAAAAAATTACTATGCAGTTTAGAGTCCTTTATCCAATACATGAGATGCTATACTATTTAGTGTGTTTATTTTGATAATTAATATGACGTGATTTTTTTGTTATTTCATTTTGAAATTGATATCAGGATAGGGATGCCAATCCCACAAGTATAGTTGGAATATAGGCCATGTAAATCATGTGCCTAGGGGTTTGAGCTCATTAATATATAATGTGGTAGAAATAATAGAGATGAACCCTCATACCTGAATTTTTTAAGCTCTTTTATGATTTTTCTAGGAATCATAATGATTATAGTTCCATTCCTCCAAGGGGGATATCCCACTTTTTGTATGTTTTAGAAAATATTAATGAACCCATCTTTATTATATTCCTAGACATGTAGATTTAATAGCCTATATTTTCCAAGGACCATGATGTTTTTTTTGATGACTCAACCATCTATACAATGATGTGGGGGTATGTGGGGAATGTTTTCCAAGTAGGATTCTACAAACCTATGGTAATCTTGTTTATGAGAAGGAAGTATGGTCCCCACATCATGTGCTTCGAGTCACTTTGCATGGGACATTCGAAGGTTTAATAATGGAATATCAAATTCCCTCTATGAAAAAGGGTATAATACATGGTGACATAACGTTGAGGATGTCAAATCCATTTGAATAGTCTAATTATGAATATTTTAAATCAAAATATCGGAATATTTTCGTTAATTGGAAGTGGGAACCAGTTGGTAGAGGTCAACCATTGTGATGGTGGAATATCATATTCCATGTAGTCTAGACTATAATTCCTATATTTAGAGGGGGTACTTATGGCACCATGCATCCCCTAGGAACAAGATCCTTTGTGGGGTATAATTTTACACTGAATCTTATCAAGGTCCATTAGGATCATTCTAGTTACCATTTTTTCACATTTAAGAATGAAGATAAAGGGATACAAAGGTCTATGGTGTTCAAATGTAAGGATATCAACTTGAGTAAATGGTTGGGTTAGCTCAGACATCAAATAAATGAAGTTAGATTATCGATAATTTAATATTCAAGATGTTTTCAACCATCCTAAATTGTTTTTATCTACTTGGAGAAGACATTTTAAAGGTTAGGATAAGTGAAAAATAATTAATCTAACTTTTTCAAATACTAGGTGTTTCTAGAGGTAATGGTTAAACCTTTACTGGGGTGAAAAAGTAGGCTTTATGAGCTTTATATATTCTTAATTTATTCTCTATCTTTTTTCTAAAATAAGGATGTGGAATTTTTAGAGAGTGGATCATTTTTTTTATTAGGACACCCTTTTTGGGTTTTGTGAAAGAAAATTATTATGTCTGTTTCACAATCAATTCTGGTTCATCCTATTTGGACCATTACTAGGTAATTGTTAAGGTCATCCAGTATTGGAAAAGGAGAATAAAATAAAATGTCATGATGAACGTTGACCTGGTTTGAGGGGAATTTACAAAATTACCTAAATTGGATACCCATGGTCATGATTACTCCAAAACGATTGATAGGGACATGAAAATATTCCCAATCATTCCTCTAGTATCTTAGACCATGAGTAATAGTATGTGGAAATCATGTTGGGGATGACCTAGAAACCCCTAAGGTTCCATGTTTCTTAATAGTTACTTTTAGGGAATTCTAAGATCAACAACAGGTTCCTATATTTCTAATATTTATTTAGTTGGTATGTCAAATCCCTTATATAGATCCACCTCTTGTAAGATTAGTTAGATATATCTCTTATTCTATATGGATTTTTTTAATGGTTTTCAGAGACCCAAGGCACTCAAGACAAGAAATGTGATTTACATGTTGAGGTGCTTAAAATAGGACAGAAGCACGAATAACACTTGTTGACTAAGATTATTATCTTATGTCCTTCTGGTAATGAATTAATATAGTTGATGGTTTTCACATTTTGAAATAATATTTTGGGGATGTATCTATCATTCATTTTAAAATCATGTCAAAATCGAATTTTCCTTTTAGTTTTCTTTCACGATGAAATGATGTATGATATTTCCATGAAAAGTTCTATCCCATATGCATGGGGTGCCACGTAATCATTATATGTGATTCATATGAACATTAGATGAAATATATAATCATCACTATGTATCCTATGATGGAAGGAGCCATGGAAAATATAGTACTTATATGACAGTTCCATGCACAAATCTGATCCATACGCATGGAGGGGGGAATTTTTATCATGTGGATTAACCCATGATTAAAATACTAGGTGTCACTATGTATACTATGGAAATAATAATCATTCCACACATAACAATTAAATAGCAAACATTCTATGCGGGTCTCACCCATATATATAGGGGTCATTCTTCCCGTTGTTTTTTCATCTAGTCCAAGGATGTTAGATCTACACATACAAATGTATCATGTAATAGACGGAATCAAGACACACTTAGTTCATGAATATGGAAATATCTACAATTGACAGACCCATACATAGAGGTGAATTTTTTCTAATTTTTATTTCGGTAGGACACAATATTGGAGATTGGTGGATCACTACATATCATGTTAAGGAAGGAATCAAGAAAGACATAGTTATTACATTAAAATATCACCAAATTGGTCTGAATCATTTGCAGAGGGGTGGGGGAATTATTCCCATTGATTATTGTTTTTGGAAGAATTATTGGATATTCGTACATCACAACATATAACTTGATGGAAGGAATCAAACCAAAAATTCTTATTATATATATGTGGGGTGGAATAAAAACACTAAGGATAGTGGTCCTCTTACATGAAGATCCTAATAATTCCTAGTTTTATATCATGCAAGATACATCCACCATGTAGTTTAATGTCATGTGGAAAATACATATGTTGGCACATTTATATTCCTTCATCAAAGACCATGATAACCTAATTAAGAACAGATACATCCCGATCATTTGGGTAATCCCTTACCAAAATTCATAAATGAACGTGAGGTATTTTCTGTGTGAAAATAAGGAATAGGAAATTTTTTTATTACCACACAATGGTTATTAAAGAAACATAAAACGAATTTTGTATTAGGTGGTTTATAGGAATTGATATAGGGGCTCAATGTCTATGAAAATATTATTGGAATGATTATTAATCGATTCATTTTTGTAGGAAAATTTTTATACAAAATGATAGGGAAATCATCCATTTAGTTAAACCCGACTTAGTAAGAAATAATTTTACCTGATGTGAAAAAGAAGGAAAAAATAATTATAAATTTTTTATAAAAATTCAAGAAAAAATCTAATGAGAGCTCTACCGTGTTTGAGATATGAGGTTTTATGTGATGGTTTATAAAGGCCTTTTATGCTTGGTACTAAGGGTAATGTTTGATTTTAACATCATGTACTAAAGACGTTTTCACACAATTCAATGACTTTTAATACAAATGATATGATTCATTCCTTTTTGGTTCACCAAATAAAGAATAATATATTCTGTTAATCATCATGCAGTATGGATGAATAGTGTCTTTTAGTTTTATTTCATAAATCTAGGATGTTATATTGAGGATAGTCTTAGGATTATTTATATGGGTGTCACTGCATATCCTCTGATGACAAGAATCATGCCATTCTTGTTTCATAAGTGGGAAGTTCCCTATGTGGTTCTGAATCACATACATAGATGAGAACACTTCATTTTACTTTTTCACATACCTAGATCGCATGCAGTGATTCATCTATGAAGTGACCTTTTCTATGTAGTTTTACATAGTGTGGTAATTATTAATGTTTTTATTGAGTATTAAATCATATTAGTAGGTTAGTTAGAGTCTTATGGGTTATTTTCATAGGACTAGGACTATAGTTTTTGGGTTTTTTAATGTCATATGAATATGAACATGGATTATTTTATAGTTTAATGGTTTTCTTCCCTAATTTATTCAATTCAGTTTAACACAATGTAGGGTAGGAAATTTTTATAATGGCCTTTAACATCATCAGACAAGGTTGTTTTCCTATTTTTTAATTTCATATAGATATGGAAACCGGTTCTTTATAACAGCTATGAAATGTATTTCATGACAAACTTCACATTGGTTGGGGTTTGATGCATCACCCATACATTATATCCAATGAGTTGGATTAATTATAATACACCATATATAAGATGTTAAGCCCTTATCATTTGGGTATTGACTTTTTATGTCTCATTTGTGGTATAATTGGGTCTCTGAGAGCCAATAGTTGTTATCCTTGATGGAATAAGCAAAGGTGTAACTTTTCATTAAAGGCTCATGAAATTCGATTTAGATTTCTCATGTTCTTATGAAATTATATGATTCCATATCTTGGGAGACTTACATCCCTAGAGGTTGGGTATTAGAAATATGATATCTACTTTCCCAATCCCAATATAAAATCATCTTATGAAACATTCCAATTATATAGAGGGTTGTCCGGATGGAGATACAAACATGAAATCTATATTTTTTATCCTCTTCTAATCCTAGGTTATAGGCCATAGTGAATATGGAAATGTCCATTTTAAAAGAAAGTGTATTTATGATCTAGTGGTGGCCCTCACATCCTTGATAGGGGAGGTGTCTATCCTTAAATATATGATAATTCTCCATCATAATAGGGTGAATAAAAAATATATACTTCCCTTATGAACTATTTGGGATCTTCTAATTCAATGATTAAATATGACTGAAAATTGTTGGGGGTTTCTTCCAATTGACACTCTCAAAATATCCATATAATCACTTTTCCTATAAGGGATGTATGTCTCCACCTAGTCAGTCCATTAAGGATGCATTCCATGTCCTCCTGCTGACTTTCGTGAGGAATCAATGATGGTTTTCATAGATCTATATATAGTTAACCCATTCATATCAAGATCAACTCTATATGATATTGTATGGTTTTTTAGAACATCCCTACATGAAGGTGTATTAACATTAGAGTATTTCCTTATCTAGGAGAGATATATCTCTCTGGGGATGTTGGCCACAGGTAATGTCAGGAGTAGATACCATACTATCCATCAATGAAAAATGCAAGAAGTAATATCAAGGTAGTGACCGAATTATGATTCAGTTGAAGAGTCAAGAGACCCTTAACATGTTGTTGATATAAATAAAATATTCTTAAAGAAATTATCACTTAGAAGACTAGGAGTAAGGGCCCTATTCTATATTGGGTTCGTATTATGTCAAACTAGACATTGGGAATGGTCATGTATAAAAGCCTCCTACAAGATTGTTTCTGAAATATTTCGAAAAACAACTACTGTGGAAGGGATATTCTATAACTATTGATAAGATACTAGAGTATTCTGGTGTGATTATTTGTAATCAAGTGGAATATGAGCCTTCTTGTGTGTGTTTTACATAATTTTTTACTCAATCCTGTTTAAAAATGGGGATGTGCATGTTTCATATATTCATTATCTATCTGAATATGCCAAAATTCCTTCAAACTGCAAGATGATTAAGGATCCTCCTCCTGTATAAACTCTGAAGGATGCTTTTTCAATAGTTAATCAAACTAATTAGAGATATGTGCCTAGATTATGTGAGCTAATGGAATATTTTGAGTAGCTTAATTTATAGGGATATGATCCTTCTCTAAGGAAATTTCCAAATTGTACTGAAAGACGCTAGTTTAGATAAGGATAAAATAATGATCGTGTTTTTTTGGAGTATGTAGTTGGTATTTTTCTATTGTAATATGATGTCATCCTATGGAATGATCCACACCCACATGGTGAGACCTAGTTAGAATGGGGTTGTGATCTCAGTCCTATGCATTTAGATTATGTCACTGGTCTTTTTTTATAGGAATGGAATCCTATTCTAAGGAATATGTCAACCAATATTAGTGTGACCTTATTTAAACAAGGATATTATCTTGGTCATATTCCCCTTCCTTTAGAGATAAATACCAATATATCACCCATATGGAAGTAAGAATGTGTTCTTTCTCTAGATAGGCCACCTATTTTTATTGATCATGGTGATGTGATTTAGTAGATTTTGGGATGGGAATTTGTTCATGTCCCAACATCATCACCATAATTTAACAATAGAGATCCTCTATTGGTATCACAATGTACTATAACTCCAACGTCATTTGTATAGAAATGTATTCCTATAGGCTCTCTGCTTCCAAGATATGTTTTTCGATATCCTTGAATAAATTGGGGATGTATTCCCACTCTTATCTTCTTCATGCCATCATAATATGTTGATTGGATTCATGCATGGTGTTGTGGATCTATTCTTTCACCAAATATGTTTCCCGGATAAGATAACTTAATTTCACAAAATAGAAGAGATATGATCCTACTATATCTCTTTCCTATCATTTTAGAATTGACAAAGTGTACTGGATTCCACGATCGGGGAATTTAGGGAGGTGACCTATCAAATAATTCCATCTACATGATAATGATGGTAATTGTAAATTTTTTGATATTTATTGGAAAAATATGGTATAATATCATTTTTACTTATTAAAAACATAAATCTTTCCTGATGATGATTATATCTCTCATTTTTTTGAGATGCCAAAAAAATTTAAGTCATGTGATTGGGACATCATCTTTATAGTTTTATGTCATGTGATAATGATGGATCATTAATTTTTACATCATTCCACTTGGGCATATGATTAAGTTTTACATTATTCATATAGTATATATATAGTAGTTTAATAATTTTATCCTAGGACATATCATGGAATTCATCATCATGAGACTAGTACATATAATTCGATATAATATCATTATATTAGGATATATCATGCAGTTTAATATCATGAAACAATGATTTATCTTATATATTATCATAATTCAAATTTGATGCATCGTGTATTATAATTTCTTATGACCAAGACATGTCATGAAATTTAACAAATTCAACTAGGAATTATCATGAATTTTAACCTCATATAACACAGATGTAACACAAAATTTAACATCATGTGACCAAAATGTATCGTTTAGTTTAACATCATGTGACCAAGAAATTTTTATGTAGCTTAAGATCACACAATAATGGAATATCATGAAATTTAACTTCATGCGACCAGAACGTATCATGCAGTTTAACATCATGCAACCAATAAGTATCGTAAAGTTACCTTCCTCAAGGGTGATGTTTCTAATGGATCATGGATGACTATAACTAATATTTCATGAGTTTTGAGATCATATAACTCTATAAATACCTTTTTTACCTATTCTATAGGGAATTTTTCATGATAATGAAACTCCCTTTTTTTGCATTTGGCATCAATTGTAGAAGATGTGATTGTCATGACCTATCAGTTTTTTCCCACTCGTTTTCCTCGTTATTGTTAGTTTTATAAAACCATTCTTCATCGAATAATAGATGTACCCATGTAATGTTTTTTGGGAAGGAATATAATTTTTAAAATATCTTATTGAATGATGGATGCCTATCACTAGTAGGAATGTGTCCCATGAAATTACACCCAACTTATATTTTCTATACATGGTTCTCACATGACTAGGGTGGGGATTTAGGTGTTTATATTTCCAACATGGCCTCTTCCATCTGCTTATAAATCTAGTCTTTAAAGATAATTAAACTCTCTATCATATTCCTGTGATGCCAATGGTAGGGCAGAGATTGTCATGGCCTTTCATCCTCACCACACAGAACATTCTCATTTTGGGATTTTTATCAAAGAATTCTATATGTAATTATAAAATTACCTAGATATATTTTTTTATTCTATGGAATATACACTTTTTTGTTTTACATCAAGATAAGGGAGACCACAATACTTCTCCCCCTTGCTACTTATACCTCTATTAGAGTGAGAACGTGAATTAGTTTGGAGACTTGGGTGAAGATACCTAGACCTTATTGGTTCAGGGGTAGGTGATAAGACATTGATGCCCTAGTTGATGTATATGATTCCCATGTATTGAAAGGTATTGAATCTCCTAGATTTTTTGGGAAATTTCTATGGTCAACTGGTTTCTAGAGTAACCATGATGAGGGGGATGGAAAATATGGATACACACCCAACCCTTTCGGATGGGGGTCTTGAAAATATGAAATTGTAAAAATGTTTATGGGCATAGTTGAGGTGGAATAATTTTTGTATTTCACCTAATGATGACATAAAAATATGAAACTAAACCTAGACATGTAGGATATGGAACATCACATTGAGGAGGGATTCCATAGGAAGGTGAGGGTATGCCATTTCAATTCAGATATTCTAGGTGTATTCCCAAAATGATTTCCGAGTGATTCGTGTTCTCTAATTGTAGTTTAGTTATCTTATCAGTATCACAAAATAATTTAGAATCCTTAATGGTATGATTATAATGATCCATGAAAACACACTTTTATCTATTTATGGAAGTGTGATTGCCTGATTATAGGAGTATTAACATAGACCCAGAGACATATTCCAGTTCTACCACTAGAAATATATCCCATCAAAATTCCACATTAAAATACTGACAGGACAGATAGAATCTTCTATAGATTCATTAAAGAAACCATTGACCCCCTCTTTTCCCATTCTAGAGGGAAACTTTGATCCAAACTACTCTGAATCTGTTAACTATAAGAGGGGATAAATATAGTTTTTATAGGTTTTCAGGTATGGATATGCTGAGAAGTCAACATATTTTGTTGATATCAAATTTTTAGAGATAGAAGCGGGGTGGTTCTCTTATTCAATGGATTTTCTTGTTTGAAATATTGGTGTTTGACATTAAATTTAGTGGGATAGTGCATGTTGTACAATTATTTGGGCATGTACACATTGTACTATTTAATGTATTGGTTCCCACAGTACTATTTGGTGGTTTGGCACTAAAATTTATAAAGATCCTCTGTTAAAATATGATATATATTCACTTATCCTTTTCTGATAGGGTGATCCCTAGGATTCCACAGCCACCAAGGCTAGGTGTGATGATGTCAGAAGCTCATGGATAGTAATATTTTATGATTGATTCTAGTCCACTTCTAGGATTCACATGTTCTTCTCAGATTGATTTGAAGTAATGTAGATATAAAACACCTCTAGAGAGGAATTATTTGGACACCCCAAGTTGAATATCCTATTGGATTCCAAAATTTGGTTCATTAGGGTGGTCATGATTTCTTCTACATCTCTTCATAGAATCACATTCATATGTTGATGACCAAAATTGATGGGATCCCTCCTATAAATATCATAAGTGGTTGATTTTACATGGTGATTTTCCTCATCCAAATAACTTTAAATGGTATTTTAAATATTTATTCACTCTAGGTTTAGGCTACCAAAGTGGTTGAATGTGGTTACAAGGTCTACTTTCTCCTTTGTTCCATATCCTGGGAAAGATGGATGGATTGAACATCTGGAGAATTTCAAGAGTTTATTCCATAGTTGGGATGGATTTATTTATGTCTTACCACCATAAGATGATTCTTAATGACTTGAACTAGAGTTGTTGTGTTGGAAACATCGTATTTCGAGGCCTCTGGTCCAAATAATATTTGGAATATAATACACATGATCGGTTTGTTATCTAGTTGTTCATAGTTGCATGTTGTGTTCTTATGTAATTACCAACTTGTTTAGTGGTTTCAAAATCCATTGTATATTTTAGAGATTCCATTTGGATTATAAGGATTATGGGAAGTCATTGATAAGAAACCAGACACCTTATTAGTGAAGCTTCATATATAAGATTACATGTTTTATCAATTACATTAAATGTTACAAGATAAAGTGGTTGTCCTTTATTTTTTTAAATATGTTAAAAAATATTTCTGGTTCCATATTTTTTTAGGAAAAGTTATGAACAGCGTAGATTGATACAAACTGGGGATGTTTTCCTTTTTATCTTATCAAAGGGATAAAATAATTAAAAAATTCCTCATATGATTCACTTTTTTTTCTTGAATAACTAGGAACTACAAGGACCAAAGGGAACAATAGATTCTATCATTGTTCACCAAAAAAATGTATGAAATAGTTAAAATATTTCATATCAGGTTAACCTTAAGGTCCATTTCAAATCTATAATGGTTTCACCTAATACATCATTGTCAAATATTCATGGTGGTTTCATTATCATTTTGATCAGGTTTACCCTATTTTTATATAATGGGAACTACCAATAGTTCACACTTCTATAAAAGTTTATTTATCATCATGTTTGAAGATTATTGTTAAAATGATTCCCTTTTATATGACCACTTCTCATCCAATGATGGATAGGTATTGATAGTACAGTCATGGGTGAATTCTGTCCCAATATTTTAGAATACTTTTAACATGGAGGGGCTTACACCATGGTGGATTTTTATTATAACATGGTCTTTAAGAATGATTAAAATGTATCTTATTTTCATAGGAATTATATTCTTCATCATTTAGTCATCACTAACCCATTAATAAATTTAAGGTAATTTAGGGAATCATTTGGTATTACACATAAAAAGATAATTGTGTAGAATCTAATATATCTTTTACAGATTAACCAAGAAGGATGATATACTCATAAAAGCATATGATTCTATGAGAAAATGTATTTGTATAATGGATATAATTAAGCTACGGTTGATACCCATTGTTACTCAAGCCTTAGGAACGAACCCTATGAATTCAAATTATTGAAGGAATCAGATACCTCATATATTGTTTGTCCATAATTAAATAAAGGGTTCATGGTAATTGAGTTCATGTTTGGGTATTACAGTTACAATGATTACCATGTACATGTCCACATCTCATTCACAGATAGAATTGAAAGTTAAAAACTCAAAATTGGATATGGGTTCTAGGAGGAAATTTAATCGGAATATAAAGGAACATAAATGTAGTTGGATAAACAATATAACATGGGCCATTATAAGGAATCCTACGTATCCCTCTTATATTGTGGATCAGTTTCATCATTGTTTGTTCTTCTCTAATCCTCTACAAGATTATGGTAGGTTATTACACTCAATTTATTATTATTTATCCAATAATTTTAGGAATGTTTTGGGATTATACTAGGATAGATTCTCATGTGTCATATACATTCTTTATATTTTGATAGATAAAGAGATATGATGACAATGAATTATCTTTTGAGTATTCTTGGTATGACATAGAGGTTCCTTCTAAGATAATAGAAGAAATATGATCACATGTGTGTGTAACCATAAAACATTAAGAAAAATCCAAATATAATGGGGGTATTTGGCCAATAGTTCTTGGATGGGGGTTCATGATGTGTATGTTTAAGTGTGCCTTCAAAAAGAAGTTGACTTGTCTGCCCGACAAGAATTAATTATCTTGATGAAATTTCTTAACCGCTTTTCCAACATGTCTAGCATGTCATTATCTCATGGAAGAAACATCCATGTGTGTCCGCTAAATTAATTTGATATGTATACCCGATATGTCTTTATGGTCTTCGTAACATATATTTATTTTCTTCGTGACAAGTCTTCATTTTGGGACCAAAATTTTGAGGGTGTCACCCTGCCATGGAAGACACAACCAAGTGAGTCTGTATGAAATTTATAAGTTTCCTCGCTTTATTGATGCTAACACATTTGTGGAATTTTTCTTGATCAACTGACTTATTTATATTTATTTATAGGATCAAATTTCATTATCTATTATGTCATTGCATGATCAATGTGACTTTTCTAGTATTTCCTCACATGATCAATGTGACTTACCTAGCATGTCATTACATGATCAACCTACCTTTTCCAAGGAAAATCATGTGATCACACTAACATATCTAGTTCCACATGAGGGTTTCATGAGACTAGAGTGGATTTATGTGATCATTTGATTCTAATGGATTCACACGGTGTGGTCTATTTAACATGTCATGAATCATGTGTACGTACGAGTACTAAAATTTCATATATATAGGGATCATGCCTCTACCACATAAGAAAAAATATTCATGTAAATGGGACTTCATGGATATGTTATTACTTAGAAAATGAACATCCTAGGGTTCTAGTGGTGATAAGAGGGCCATTTTTTGGGATAATACACATTCCATGTCCATATATATGTTGACGGTTTCCCTTATCATTGTTTATCATGATCCCCAATAACTCATAAGATTTGTGTGATCTCTGCTAAGTAATTCAAGTGGTTATACTAATATGTTTAGGGGAAAATATAGGAGCCATAACATGGATAATATTTCATTGCCATGGGAATTCATTACCTATGATGGCATTGTTAGGTCAGAAACGGATTGGTTTCAAATATAAACTCAGTTGCGACAACAAAAATTTGTGAGAATCACCAATGTAAACGAAGCGCCAAACCAAATAGAAGAATAACAAATGTGGCCACAAATTTTAACGTGAAAAAACCCTCCTTTCGAAGGATTAAAAAACCACGGGGCAACTCTAAGAAAATTCACTATGAATCAGAGAGTACAAAAAACCAAGTTAAACCCGAAACTTGAATCGCAAATACAGCATAAAAACCTATGCAAAAAACCACACCCTAATATGCCTTCATCTCCTCTCTGATAATAGTCTGTGACAATATGTCACCCTTCAAAGATCAAAATCGAACATCCAGCGTCATTCCAGAACCTCATTGCACAACCTGATTTTCCGCTGCTCACTGCTGCCCATGCCCTAGAAAACAGTTACCCAAGTATCTTCTCTCCTTGGGTTTTCACGCACCACAAAATTGTCATTCATTGATTCGCTGCTTTCCCTTTAATAGGCTCCCATATTCCACATATCTTGATTGAAAAATAAATCTGAAAAAATCTCAAAAACATATAATGATATATTACTTAAATCTCGTGCTAGCAGATACATAGTGGAAGAATCTTGAATTTTCAAAAAATATATATCTTCAAATCTAAATGATATATCATATCTAAAAAATAGAAGCACCCATGTGTGGGCTGAACCCCAAAAATCTCCCCCTTCATCCCATCGAAGAAGGAGATCGTATCCAAAAAACTCAGTTGGAAATAAAACCACTTAGTATCACACCAACCGCCATCCTCTACAGAAAATATGACATCCCTCTTTTGCATCTCTGATGGAAACCTGAAATCTCAACCTGTAAAAGAAATCCAAATGTCGAAGTCTTCCTCATACTTATGTCTGCACCGCTAATACCAGAATCAACAATATATGGCTCCCCCATAACTGTGATCGCCACATAATCTGGAGCACCTGTAGGAATTACTTTCTCCCTCTGCTCCACATTTTTTGAGCATTCAGAAACACTCAGCACATCACCTCGATCTTTGATTTCCATTCCTTCTTCAATAGTGGAACTCTTTGAAGAAAAAGAATTAGGTGTATGATCTGAAACACCTGCCATGACAAGCTTTGGATTCCAAACATTCTTCAACTTAGTCGACGGTCATCATCTCATGCACGACGATCGCCACTGCCACAAATATGATAAAGTCCTCTTTGCAACTGGATTCATCACATCACCGCATGCCTTTACATCTATCCTGTAAAGCATGTCATCCATTTTTTCGCGTGCATAAACCATCGAGCCTCTGGACAAAGTCCATCTATCATCGCTAAACGAACTCCTGAATCCATCAGTATCAAGAGAACTGGCAAGTAACAAATTATGGAGAATACCTGGCACATGTCGCACATCCTTCAATGTCAGTGTACAACCTGCATTCATAGTGATACAAATACAACCAACACCAATGACATCATCAGAATCTCCATTTCCCATCTTCAATCTACCAAATTCACCTTCTTCATATGAATAAAATAGTCCCTTCTTTGGTGAAATATGGTATGATGATGCTGAATCAACCACCCATTAGGTGTACAAATCTGACCTGCGATAATCAATGCCGACTAAAAATAAATCACCCTCACCTTGAACAAGACTTACGCCGGTATCCTCAGAATCGGTGTCGTGCACCTTCTTTTCTTTCTTAAGCTTTTTCAATTCATAGCAGCGTCTCTGCACATGACCCTCCTTGTTGAAAAATTAACACTTGACCTTTCTTCTTGTCTTTGACCAACCTCTCTGACTACCGCGTCCATCTTCCACAGCCAGTGTACCACTATAACCTGAAGATTCACCATCATTGGTCTTTTGTCGAGTCTCGTTCATCAACAATGATGAAATCACTTCATCCAAATTTAGTGTATCCTTCCTGAACAACATTGTTGTGACGAGATTATCATATGAATCAGGCAAAGAACCCAAAAGAAGAAAAGTCTTGTATTCTTCTTCCATTTCAATAGGTACCGCATTACCTTTATCATCAATCTTGACCGCCACCGAGGATAGCTTCGTCAGAAGTTTGGTGAACTCGTCCAGATGGTTACCTAAATCTCCATTCTCTGGCATTCACAAAAGATACAACAGTTTCTTCAAATATAAACAATTTGTGAGGGATTTTGATTTATACATGCATTCAAGCTTTGCCCAGATCTCCTCCAGATCTGTCAGATTCATCACTTCCCGCAGTGTATTATCACCCAAATACATCTGAATTGTGCTTGTCGCCAACTCTCGCATATCCTGCCAATCATCATCACTCATCGTCTCCGGCTTCTCTAATTTTTTCTTCAACGCCTTCATTGTCTTCTCACGGACCAAAATATTTTTAACTCTTTGCTGACAAAGTGTAAAATCATTTTTCCCATTGAAAGTTCAATGTGACCAGAAATCCCACGGCATGAATCCCCCATATTAATCATCAAGAAAACACGGAGAACCTCCTCTGATACCAGATGTTAGGTCAGAAACAGATTGGTTTCAAATATAAACTCAGTTGCGACAACAAAAATTTGTGAGAATCACCAATGTAAACAAAGTGTCAAACCAAACAGCAGAATAACAAATATGGGCAGAAAATTTAACATGGAAAAACCATCCTTTCGAAGGATTAAAAAACCACGGGGCAACTCCGAGAAAATTCACTATGAATCAGAGAGTACAAAAATCCAAGTTAAACCCGAAACATGAATTGCAAATATAGCATAAAAACATGTGTGAAAAATCACACCATGATATGCCTTCTTCACCTCTCTGATAATAGTATGTGACAATATGTCACCCTTTGGAGATCAAAATTAAACTTGCAGCGTCGTTGCAGCACCTCATTGCACAACCTGATTTTCCGCTGCTCGATGTCGCCCACGCCATAGAAAACAGTTACCCATGTATCTGCTCTCCTTGGGTTTTTGCGCACCACCAAATTGTCCTTCCTTGATTCAATGCTTCCCTTTTAATAGGATCCCATATTCCACATATCTTGATTGAAAAATAAATCTGAAAATATCTCAAAAAGATATCATGAGATATTACCTGAATCTCATGCTAGCATATACACAGTGGAAGAATCTTGAATTTTCAAAAAAAAATATCTTCAAATCTAAAATATATATCATATCTAAAAAAATTAAAGCACCCATGTGTGGACTGAACCCCAACATGCGTTGTGTGACTAAGGGGATTATGTCAATTGTTTTTAAAATGTAGAGGAAGCCATGTCTCAAAATGAATAGAAGCATCATGAGAATGAGTGTTCATCTGATTCCCTCTTTAAGACTACATAGAGTCATTACATGTCAATTGTTCATCGTTATCCTCAATCTTGCATGTCAATGTTGGTTTTTTGTGTTATTGGGATACATGTTTATGGAATTTCATGGCTGAATTCAGGTTCTACTTCAAATTGGATTCTCATGATATTATTTTTCCCATGTGACCTCATGATTTAATGCCGATCATTGGATTACTTTCCATGACAGAATCTAGTGGTGGGTTCTTGTGATGAGAGTCATGAAATTTACCAATAGATACTACTCAGAGGATGTTTCTATAAGTTCCTCTATTTCTTCTCTATGTTTACCTCTACCTACTCTCCTACTTCTCCCCATTCCTCATATATTTGTATTTTTTGGAGGTAGGGAATTATATCTGTAGTGGTTGGATGATATTATAGCCACATTACATGGTGAGGGGTCCAAATCCAAGGGCCTAAGGCACTGTATATGTAAGTAAGAAGAAATCTTGGGAGGCTATCTGGAACATATGTTACGTTCACTATTATGTGAATACTTTGTGACGTCTAAATGGCCTCACATGATAATATTCCCTCTTTCTCTTGAATCTGGTACTTATTATGACGGCCTATCATGATTACATGATTTAATTAACAATATTCGGTTCTTCAGAAAATATATTTCTTCCAATGTACCAACATTGGTAGAATGCACGGTGTAGAGAATGTGAACCTTTTCTACCATCGATTGATCAATTTCTTATGAATGATTCAGTAGATTTTCACGATTGGATGAATTTATATTCTCTATAGGATGGAAGGGGGATCTTGTAAGGAATACATATGATCTATTTCATATTAAATCTATGATGTAATCATGGAATTCATGACCATCACATCTATTACTTTATGTATCAATAATTCAAGAAATTCATCAGTGATACCTAACTCACATGATCCCAAATACATAATGAGAGAGAATCATGTGATTGTTTCTTGGTTGGTGGATTTTATCATTAGAAAAATAAACTCATCAATGAATGGTCTAAAATGAATAAATGGTGCCTTGGTATATTCATTATCATGTGAAACTTGATAACTCATGTGATCAACGAACATCATGAAATAGTTTGTCCTTTTTATCAAAAGTCATATGCATTCATGGTTTCATGCTTAGATTCATATGGTAGAATGAACGTTTTTGTACATGGATCGATTGTTGGTAATGACTTACATGAATTAATATGGGTGATGAGGTGAAAAATCGTGTCTCTGGCTCATAGTAGTGTCTTCTGGAGTTTGGTGGGAGATCATGTGGTTGAATATGATGTAAGAGCAGGATAAGATAGATTGGATTGGTTTGATTAGATGTCACATATAAAATCATGTTACCTTGAACGGGTAATGTTTTTACTTTCTATAAGGTACCTTTTTGTTTAAATTCTATAGAGGTGTTTTTCTGGACATTATGGGGGTCGTAGAGAAGGTACATGTTGTGTACTGGTGGCTAGATTCCAATTTTGAATGGGGAGATCACTATGAGAGTAGGCACATGTCATGTACCTGAGGTACATATTTTGTATGTTTAAACTTTGTTTTTTTATCCCAAGATTATGGTTTTTTCGGTATAACATATCCTGTGTGTCCTACACGCTGCGACAAGGGGTACATGTCCTGACTTAGCCCTTACCCATTTTAAAGTCATGTGTTTGGTATTTTCGATGGGACCTTTCTTACCAAACATCGATCCTCTCAACCTAAGGCTACACATAGTTTATTTTCATAGGTGCCCATTTTTCTATATTGATCATATCGGCCTTGGATATTTTTTGTGTCTACGGTACACCTCTCTAGGTAAGTATTCCTTCTGGTTCTTCCTTTATTTTGATCAAAATAGCTCCCAAGCCCTAAGTTATTGAATCATTTGATCTAAGTTGGATTATTATTTTTTTATCCTTTAGATCTATTGTAAGCTCTTATTCTGAAGGTCGTTCCTTGGTTATTTGTGGTGTGGAAAACTTTTGTTTCTGAGGTATGTGGGTTATCTTCTATTCTCTGACCCATTTTCTTCTAAATTAAACAAATCCATTTATGTGCGGGTTTGATTCTGGGGCTTCATTCAAATTTTTGGGTTTCATTGATCATGGATTTTGTTGTGGTAGTGTGCAACCCTATATTTAAGGTAGTTGGTTCCATCTCTATACAATGTTAAAGAAACATGCTTGTTTTTTCTTATAAATTAATTCATAATGCATGTTTTTCATGAGTTTTTTGTGAGTGTGGAAAATAGTTTTCAATAAAATAGTTTTTCCATGGATTCTGAAAAATGGATTTTGTAATGTTTTGGAATGGTTTTCAAAGCATTGGGATGAATTGTGGAAAAAAACACATGGGTTTCCATGGGTACATAGGTTGAAGGTTTATCTTGAATATATTATCCATTTCTTAGTGATAATCAAGGAGGTTTTTTTGGGTCTTTGCACTGTTTCATAGGACTATAGTTCTAGGGGACCTATATTGAAATTTAGGGGGGTTTACTCATTGGTTATTCCTATACATCCAAGGTCTGCTATTCTAGGATCATTTTTGTTCACTTTATTATTGTGGTATGATTAGTCTACTTTTTAAACCTGTATTATTCCTTAGAGTTGTGATGCCTATTATTCTAATTTTTACTACTTGGATTTGTGAGTTATATTTGATATGCATGTTTATTCTTGTGAAAAGTGATATGGAAAATATTCTTGGAAAATGATATATTTTCTTTTGTTTGGAATTTTGAAAAAGGGAAAGGTTTACCATGATTACTATAAAACTATTTTACTTCTTATAATGACATATTTTATTTTGAAATGAGTATAAAGGGTTTGTTATATAGAAAATTATATGTCCCACCTGGGTGGTATCCTAATGATCCTATTAGATCACACCCTACGCACCTCTTAGATGGTGAATTTATCTTTTTTTGTCTTTAAATGAAGGTAATGGAAAGGTGGTGAGGTTCATGTGAGTTGGGATGGGTAGCTGGGGGTGAGATGGTAATGGTTTTTCCATGACATCCATTGGAGTAGTATCTTGGTTTGGGCCCTTTTCAGTTGGACTTGACTTTGGGTTATTCTACTATTACATTTGTTCGAATTCTTCATGTTTTTATTACAGCTATGGAATATATATTTCTTAGTCTTACACTTTTTCTTTCCTATATATATATATACATATATATATATATATATGTCTTCCATGTGGTTTTCTAGGATGTGAGAAATCGTTCCCTATATTGTGTCATTCGATGCTTGGGTGCTTATCACCAGCCCATGGGGATCAGGAAATCCCTTTGGTTATGTGACAAAATATTCTAGGTGTCAGGTTTGAGGGAAACCCGGGTCGGTTCGTTACAGTTTGGTATCAAAGTAGGTGTGACTTCAAGAATTCTTTTCTTGGGATGTCTTTTAGACTAGACACTGAATTTCAAGGACTTGATAGGTATGTTGCGATAATTGCATGGCCAGATCATGTCATAATTAGACTCAAGATTCCATGGGATGTTGGGATATGTGTCTCTACTAATTGGTTTTTGTTTAGAATCATCATTTCTAGTTATGGGATTTCTATTTTTCACTGATATTTGTTCTGTTGTCTGATCATTATTACGTTTCGATGTACAGTAGTATGCCTCTTAGACGTATTCTATGATTTCCTTATGTGGGTTATTTTTATTCTGCTCAATGGAACCCACCTTTAGATTATAATATCATTGATAATATCATACAGTAATTCTGTTTTTTCGATTATTATGTGCCACAAGTCGAAAACATAATGGTTGAAGAACGTCTAGGAGAGGGTGGAGAGAAAGATAGATTGTGAGAGTTATTTTGTGAGTGTCCACCATCCTTTCAAGTAATGACTGATCCTAAAGAGTATGTGGATTGGATAGACATGATCAATAAAATATTCTACTTTCTAGAGACATATATGAATATCAGGGTGAAGTTTGAAGCATTCAAACTCGAGGGTTCTGAAAAGCATTAGTGGGAATCTATGGTCTATGTAGACAGACATGTGGTATTGGATTGTAAGTGTTTCAAAACCCTATTCTTTTAGTTGTTTTTTATAGAGTCACTAATGTGGGAGAAGTCTCTAGAGTTATTTTCATTATAGTAGAAATATTTTTTGGTGTCGACGTACAACAACCTATTTTTTTAACTTTTCCATTTTTCTCTGGATGTGGTAAATAATGAAAATAAGAAGTCACAGAAGTACCTACATGTTTTGTGACCAGATATCAGATCATATGTACTTATATTGAATATTTATACATATTCAGAGATTATATAAAAATAAATTATGGAAGAGATGGACACGTAAGGAATGTTTAGATTTACCACCACTTCTCTTCCAAATACCGATAGCTTCGGTGGAGTGAAAGGGAAGAATATGAAGTGGTAGGATCAGCACAGGATTGGTGGAGGTGGTCTTAGTATAAGGCCTCCTCTATACCGTCCATTGCATCTGGTAGTGTTCCTCGGAATTTTTATTAGTGTGGAAAGTGAGGACACACAAGTTTTTCTTGTTCAATGACTGTGAAGACGTGAAATATATGTGGACATGTTGGTCATCTAAACTATTTCTATTAGGCTATGAAAAAACCCTATTATGGTTACGGTGTTTTGTCTCCAAAGTCTATTTTGGTGTAGTCAAGAGCTTCAAAGACTACTTGGATCCAACCACATAACTCAACAGTGGAGTGTTTACACATAATAAATGAATGTCTAAAAGAATTTGTCGCAGGATTGGAAATAGTGATATTTACACTTCTTATTCCATATTCAGTACAAATTTATTTGTTTGATACTATTTCCTCCCACTAATTTATATCTACATGCATTATTGATTCCCTTAAACATCCAACAGAACTTATTCCCTTTACAATAGAGTTAGATAAACCTCTTTGAATGTGAAAATAGAAAGGGGTTTGGTGTCCTTCTTTTTTACGAACGATAGCCGATACAGACTCAGTCTGGAATTTTCTCATTCGTGATATAGATCTGTTGGTCTTCATAATCTCTATGGATTAGCTGTCACTCATCGATCTGATGTTGATTTTTATCTTCATCATGTTTCATTTCTTCTGCCGATGGGATCTCTCATGTGTTTCAAGGAGAGTGGGACCCAATGTTTGGTCATGTAGGAACATCACACCCAGATATCAGGTGTTTTGAGGATATTGTTTCATTTTATCCCGATGATGTTTCTAATATTGATGATCTTCTAGTTATTTTTCAAGAAATCCTTGGCATTTTCCCAAAACATTTATCTAGTCATTCTTAATTGATATAGGTAGAGTGTATGATTGACATGTTGCAAGAAATGCAGGTGATATCTATGCCTTCTTATCAAATAGAACTAGTAGAGTTGAAGGAACTAAATATTTAGTTGTATGACCTACTAGAAAAAAATTTTGTTCACCCCAGTGTTTCACCTTGGGAAACCCCTTTTCTCCAATCTAATAAAGCTAATGGATCACTTTAGTTATTTGTAGACTATCATAAGATGAATAGGGTAATGGTTAAGAAAAAATACTCATTGCCTCGTGTGGATTATTTGTTTGATCATTTGAAGGGGAAAACTAGTTCTCAATGATTTATCTTTATTCGGGATATCATCTTCTCAGAGTTCGAGATTATGAGACGCCAAAGATGTCTATCAGGAGAAGGTATGGACATTGTGAATATATTGTGATGCCTTTTTGTCTTACTTACACACCTATTGTTTTTATGTCTTTGATGAATAGGATATTCCAATAATACCATAACTCTTTTGTGCTAGTATTCATGGAAAATATTTTGGTTTATTCAAAATGTGAGCGTGACCACGTGCACAATATGATTTTTGTTTTGAAAATTTTAATAAATCACTGTAAATATAGAAAGTTTTGAAATTTAGTTTTTGGATTCTAGATGTGATGTTCTTGTGATTACAGAATTTTTGAGCATGGATTATCAGTTTATCTAGAGAAAGTAAGGCTGTCATGTCTTTGAAGGAACCACATAATGTCTTTGAAATTCACAGCATCCATGGTATTACTGATGTTTTTTTGGTTATTTCTCTAATATGTCATCACATTTCACTTCTCTTACTAGGAAATAAGTGTAAATAATATGGGATTAAAGGTTTTAGTCTTATTTTGAAGAACTAAAATGACTTCTTACATCTTCACTAGTTCTGATCTTAGCTTATCATGGTAAGGGGTATGTGTTGTTTTGTGATGTATATGGTGCTGGTTTGGGATGAATTCTAATGCAGGATGACCATGGGGTATCTTATAGGTCTCATGAGCTCCAAACAGATGAGAAGAACTGACCACTAATGATTTTGATCCGGATGTGGTGATGCATGTGCATAAATGTTGGCGGAACTATATCTTTAGAGAGAAGTTCACAATATTCTCTAATTATAAGAGCCTGAGCTAAATATTTTCTCAGAAATACATGAATCATAGGAAGAGTTTATGGATAGAATACCTTCATATGCTTGACTTTTACATCACCTACACTTTTGGGAAAGGGAATTTTTCTATGATTACTCTTAGCAAGAAGGTAGCATCATAGGGTGTTTTGAAAACGAAGGAGGAGTGGAATCTTATGGGGATTTCCACTCAATTTCACATGTATGTTCAGGTGGATGTTTTGGGTATGGTTTTCACTATTTCCTAGTGTTCATCACCTATCTTGGATTCTATTTTGGAAATTCAGTAGTAGGAGGTTGAGTTTCAGAAGACACATGAATGTATTTATGGTGGGGAGACTATTTTTGGTTGGTATCCTTCTTCTGATGTCATACTTCACATTGGGAAGCAATTTTTCATCGTAACACCTATGATCAGTTCATTCTTGTTTTATTTTAACATCTCTTCATTGTCCATTCATCCTGGCACTAAAAAAGATGGATTATGACATGAGAAGAATATTCTGGTGGCTATGTACGAAGCATGAAACTGAATATTTTTTGTCCCATTTTTACACCTACCAGTGGATAGAGGAAGAGAACTTGAAACATTCTAGTTTGATTCAACCTCTTACAGTGTTGGTTTTAAAATTGGATGAGGTATCCATGTAATGTTATGTTGGGTTTCTACAAACACCATGAGGGAAAATGATATATGGGTGTATGTTGATCTGCTGACAATGTCTGATCATTTCATTCCAATCAATGACAGCACTAAAGTTGAAGATCTTGGTAATATGTTTGTTCATGATATTTTGAGGTAACATGGGATTCCATCTACGATTGATTTAGATAGGGATCCCAGGTTTAACTTGAAGTTATTTTGGATTCTTCAAGAGGAAATGGGGACTCAGATCAATTTGAGCATTACTTACCATCCATAGATAGATAGTCAGACAAAGTATGTAATTTAGATCCTGGAGGATATACATTGTGCCATCATCATGGGCTTTTCTGGATCATGTGATTTCCATCTATGACTAGTTGAGTGTGTTTACAACAACAATTATCAATAATAAATATGAATGGAACCTTTTTAGGTGGTGTATGTTTGTCCATGCAGATCCCCTCTTTGTTAGGTATAGGTAGACGAAGTAGCTTTGGATGGACCAAGTCTGGTTTAGGAGATGTCGGCAAAAATGCAGGATGTGTGATGATATCTGGTTAAATCCCAATGTTGAAAAAAAATTATGTAGATCTAAGAAATCATCCATTAGAGTTTTCAGTAGGTGACTGGGTTTTCTTGAATGTTTCCCCTCATTTGGGTAACCGTTGGCTTGTAAAATAGGTAAACATGGCTCCGAGATATGTTGGACCTTTTAATATCACTAAACGGATTGGTAAGGTTTCTTATCGGTTAGCATTGTCAGCTCTGATGATGGGAATTCATTATTTTTCCATTTATCTCAACTCAGGAATTATCACCCTGATCTTTCTCACATTCTGAGTTGGGAAGAAATTGAGCAAGATCCATATGCTTCTGTTTTTGAAAAAATAGTTAAGATCGTTGACTCTAAAAAGAAATTCATTCATGGTAAGTAGATTCTATTGCCCAAAGTTCTATATATACAAGGATCAGATACTCATGATACTTATTAATAAGAGTTATTGATGAGGGAGAAGAGGTCTCATCTTTTTCTAGGAGTTACATATATTACATGACTTCTAGGGGATGGAAAGTCTTTATGGTAGGGATTTTGTAACATCATGTTACCTTGAACGGGAATTTTTTTCCCTTTCTCTAAGTTCTATTTTTGGTTAAATTCCTTAGAGGTGTTTTTATTAAATTTGGGTGGGCTTCAGATAAATTACACATTTTGTACTTTAGGTACACATTGTGTACTAGTGGTTGCATTCAATTTCTGAAAGAGTATATCATGTTTGGAGTATGTACACATCGTGTAACTAATGTACAAGTCGTGTAGGGTATAAATATTATATTTTTAATCAGATACAATGGTTTTTTTGGCATAACATAACCTGTGTGGCCTATATGCTGTGAAAAAGGGGTACACATTGTCACCTAGCCCACACCGAGGTTAAATTCATGCATTTTTTCATTTCACTCAACTCTTTCTTCCAAAACATTGTTTCTCTCGACCCTAGGCTACTCTTAGGTGATTTTCATAGGAACCCCTCCTTCAGAATCGATCTGATCGGCCTTGGATATTCATTGAATTTGCAGTGCATCTCTCTGGGTAATTGTTTTTTCTGGTTCTTCTATGCGGTTGATCATGATAGTGCCTGAGCCTTCCGTTATCAGATAAACTAATATTACGTGGATTATTTTTGTTCTCTTCCTCTACATTAGTCATGATATCTTGTTTTGAAGGTCGTTCCTTGGATAGTTATGGTGTAGTAGACATCTTTTCTTGAGATATGTAGGTTTTATTCTATCATCTAACCTCATGTATTCTAAATTGAATAAATCCTTTGATGTGAGGGTTTGATTCAAGGGCCTTCGTTGGAGATGTTGGGTGTTTTTGATCTTGGGTTCTATTGCGGATGTGTGTGAACCAATCATTGAGGTAGGTGGTTCTGTCTCTAGCCTACGTTAATGAAACTTCTTGTTTTCCATTACAAGTAGATTCAAAGTGAATGTTTTTCATGATTTTTTGGTGTGCGTTGAAAATATTTTTCAATTAAAAAAACTTTTCCTATGCTTTTGATAAATGGATGGTGAAATAGTTTTGAATGGTTTTCAAAGAATTGAAATTAATTTTGAAAAACTAACATGGGTTACCTTGGGTACATATGACTAATTTGTATCATGAGGCCATACTCCATTTATTTTTTATTATAAAGGATGTTTTATTGGGTATTTACTCTTTTTCCTAGGAATGTTGTTCTAGATGACCGATACTGAAATTTTGGGGGGTTTACTCATAGTGTACTCCTCTGCATCCAAGGCCTATTGTCCTACGATCAAATTTGTGCACTTGATTATTTTGGTATGAGTAATTTTCTACCTAGACATGTTGTTTTCCTTGGTTCTATGATTCATGTGATTCTACCTTGTACTTCTTTGATTTTTTCAGTTAGCCTTGATATTCATGTTTATTCTTGTAAATAGTGATATGGAAAATATTCTTTGAAAATGATATATCTACTTTTGTTTAAAACTATGAAAAAGGGAAATTATTGTCATGTTTTCTATAAAACAGATTTATTGTATATCATTCCATGGATTATTCTAAAATGAGAATACATGATTTGTTATATAGAGACCATTTATGGAACACCTAGGTGGGATCGTACTGATCTTGTTAGCTCACACCATACGCAACTCTTCGGTGATGCAAACAGCTTTGTTTATCTTCTAGTGCAGGGAAAGGAAAGGTTCCATAGTGGGGAAGAAAGTTTCATGTCAGCTTGGATGGGTATCTAATGGTGATATGGTCATGGTTTTTCTATTACGCCATTCGGAGTAGAAATTTTGTTTGGGTCCTTTGTAGTTGGAGTTGTCTTTTGGGTTTTGCTACTGTTATTATTGTTCTGATTCTTCTTTTTTTTTCATACGGCTGTGGAATATATTTTACTTAGTCTTCTTCTGTTTCTTTCTCACTATATATATATATATATATATATATATATTTGTTTGTATGTATGTATGTATGTATGTATGTATGTATGTATGTATGTATGTATGTATGTATGTATGTATGTATGTATGTATGTATGTATGTATGTATGTATGTATGTATGTATGTATGTATGTATGTATGTATGTATGTATGTATGTATGTATGTATGTATGTATGTATGTATGTATGTATGTATGTATGTATGTATGTATGTATGTATGTATGTATGTATGTATGTATGTATGTATGTATGTATGTATGTATGTATGTATGTATGTATGTATGTATGTATGTATGTATGTATGTATGTATGTATGTATGTATGTATGTATGTATGTATGTATGTATGTATGTATGTATGTATGTATGTATGTATGTATGTATGTATGTATGTATGTATGTATGTATGTATGTATGTATGTATGTATGTATGTATGTATGTATGTATGTAGGTACGTATGTATGTATGTATGTATGTATGTATGTATGTATGTATGTATGTATGTATGTATGTATGTATGTATGTATGTATGTATGTATGTATGTATGTGTGTATGTATGTATGTTTGTTTGTTTGTATGTTTTATGTATGTATGTATGTATTCATGTATGTATGTCATGTGGTTGTTTAGTTTGGTAGAAATGGTTCCATATGTTGTGTTGTTCGATTCCCGGGTGCTTGTCGGCAGCCCGTGAGGATCGGGATGCCATTCGGGTATGTGATGGATTGGGTCAGGTACTGGGTTTGAGGACAACCTGGGTCAGTTCATTACATCACAATTTATATGGTATTGTTTTTATATAGGAATCCTATCAAACACAACATGAATCTGACATCAATCGGGTAACTATTAAGAGGGACCTTTATATAGTATCACATATCCTCTGGTATCTATACATGAGTAATGGGGTCATCTCTAGACTATCGCTGGAACAAACCCATGTTGTTCTATTGTCCGTCCATGTTTCCGACCTGTGTCATGACCCTTCTCCTCTTATTTGTGTGATGGACCAGGCTTCCCCTATCTTCTATTCAATTTGGCTGAGATATATTTCTTTCTTTGGTTGAGGAAAACTCTCAAATGATCTTGGGTTGAGATGACTTGTCTAGCTAGCCTTAATGTCCAGTTGTTTTTTGAAAGGGAATATACTCAAATACATAGAATAATTATCAAGTTAAAATTAGTATAATAAGGGACAAAGTCAAATCCCTTATAAAATAAATCCAAATTCGTTATACATTAAGGATTCTAACTCTGAGTCCTTCCTGGAAAATATATCAATATTTTTTATCGCCAATAAACTCCTCAAATCTACAATAGAAAATTGTGTGTTAAAAACTATAGACACCAAAATATATATATAATGGAACAACTAATTTTTGGATGAAACATGATTGTGTAGGAATGATTGAAATGTTTGGTTACACCTATATAGATTTGATATAATTTCAATATGATATAAAATCCACATTAAGGGGAATTATTTTCTTTAGATAAATATAAGTTGGCTAAAATACATAGACACAAAATTTAGTGACTCTCTTCACTGAATATTTATAGTTTCATTGTATCCCTTAGGATGAAATAATAATTCTGTGGTTAGAGATTCATTTATATCATTTGGTCACTTTTGTGATGTTTCCCCTTCAAATAAACTATGATAATAAATGTACACTAAATATTTCTAAGAATATTTTTCATCATTCATGTTCTAAGAAAATTGATATAAAATATCACTTCACCAAAGAACATGAGGAAAGGAATGAATTAATGTTTTCTTTTCTTCCTATAATGGAGAAGCTTTCTAATAAATTTCTAAAACTATTTCCAAAGTATACATTTCAAAAGTAAAATATGAAAATGTGGGTAAGACCTCTATCTATTAAAGGCTTAGGTGTGTTATTCCATACCATATATCTGATTGTATTTGGATTTTGTTTTTTATGGGGATAAAATGGTGTAAATATATCAATCTATTAGTACAAGTTTTAACTTTTTAGGGAATGAATGTATTTGGGGGGTTATAAAATTTTTAAGCATGGATTTCATTTGGTGTAAACTATTTTAATAGTTTATTAATTTTGATACAGTAAATTATTTTTATGAAGGTTAATGTTTTTTTGTGGAAATATTCCATGTCAAAGAAAGTGTTTCTTATAAGATATATGAAACATTTTCTTAAGAAAATGATTATAGAGAACATGGAATTATTAGAAAAGGATTTGTTTACCAAAAATGAGTTCCCTCACATAGCCCTAGAATTTATGAATATGTAATCTAGTGGTTGATTTACAATTTTTATATGATATATGTTCATTAGTTGATTAAAAATATGCATATATTGTTGGTTCTATGTTTTATGAATTAGCTGGAAGTTAATTATATTATGTATGTTGTGCTTGTAAATAATGAATGTTGGTTCCTCATAAGGGTTTTATATTGTTTTCAAAAACAAGTGACCTTTATTTAGGTATCCTTTAATCATGTGAAATTTAAAGTTATGATTGGAAATACTATACATGACTGACTCTATCAAGAAAACAATACTTGATGGAGATCATCGACATGATTATTATGATAAACACTTATCTCATTTCACATAGATATTTCATCATACATTGTTTTAAAAAAATACCTCTTGAAATTATTTTATGATATTATTTTTCATCACATGATACACATTATATGTTTTCATGTTCTATACATAAGTTGATTGGTGGCATGAATCATTTTTATTTCCAAAATTTATAATTCGATGTTTTATGGATATAACTAGAATGATTTTATAATATAAAAGTTATAATGAGTAGAATTTTTCTTTGGTATTTCTAATGTTTTGGATATTGTGAAAGTATAATGTTATGTTCTATTAAAGGGTAGTTGAGGACACTGTGTAAAATTAACACCTATTTCTTTTGTGTTTTTAAGGGTATATTCAATTGAATAAAGTATAAATCAAACATTTTTCCCTATAATTATAAGGTTTTTGATGTATAATATGATGGTACTAAGGATTTTCAACATATGAAGACCAGTGAAGAATCTCACACAATGTCAACAATAAAAATTCTTTAAACAAACCCTCTGTGTTTCCAAATGGAGAATATTGTTATTTGAAATTCCATGTGATGACCATGTTTCATGTTAATAATTGATGTTGTTTCATGAAAATAAGGAATAACTATCATTGTCCTCTTATATATAGTTTTGCTAGAAAACATCATACATATGTGCTTGTATAAATATAATCTCTTAATGGTTCGAAATTAAGGTCAATGGTCGAAGATTTGTGATGTAAGTAATCAGATAGAGGTTTCTTCTAGAGAATTTTTTTCAAGAAGATCAAATAAATTTCTTCATGAAAAATCATATGATGTATTATAGGTTAGAAAATTTTCAACAAATGTACAAGAAAATAATTTCTGTTATGATGTTTTACTGATTTAAAAGACTTTGAAAAATATTAACAGTGGTCTACAATATTATAATCTAATACTAAGCATTCAACCAATGTTGTTATAGCATGGTAAATGATTATTTAATATGTCCTTTAACATTGAGTTGTAGGAATTATGATTAAGGTGAGATAATTCATGAATCATAATGATTCCTCAAGAAGATTCCATAATATTTGAGAAGCTCTAAAATAAATACAATTAAGCAACAACATTAATATTCAATGTTGCATTAATGAAGAAAATATATCTTAAAGAGAACCAAAAGGATTGTAATCACTCCTATAAAAAGAGTTGAAACAATATGGAGTTGATATATTCTAATTTTTACATTTCTAAGAAGACGATGTACCCTATTAATGTTATCATATATACAGTAAATATAAAGAGATAAGATAAAATGTTTGATCAGAAAATGTTTCTAATTAAGGAATATATAGGTTGAAGTGGATGATTTAGTCAAATATAGGGGTTGGTATTAGTTACATTAGATTAAAATATACTATATATATATTTATTATAAAGTGTTGTCATTTAGAAGTACTATACGTTGTCCAGGTGGATAGAGTATACGATGGGGAATGAATCATTGGAGGCCCAAAATATAGTTTAGTAGATGAATGATTGGGTAGATAATATCTAGTAGATAGGTGATCATATGAATGCTTACATAGGGAATTCCATAAAAATGTTTTCTCCTACTAAGGATCATAAAAATAAAAAATAAGTATTACATGAAAGTAAGGGAAGTATGCTGAATGTTTGTGTAGCATAGTTACAACATACTGAATCCTGTTGGTGGTGGTTCTTACAGTTTTTAAAAAAAATATTAAAATATATAAACTATGTGAAGATAACATGCACTATTAACTGATTATAGTTATATTCCAATGTAAGGTTTCTCCCCAGTTGTTGTACCCATTGAAAAAGTATTGTTTTCCAGTTTATTATGTGGTATTTTCTTATTTCAAAAAAAAATTATGAGGACTAGCTACATAAAAATATTTGGTAACCATGTTAATAGTTGTGTTCCTATGGTTGCTCATGTTTTATTAATTTCTAGAAAAGTCATATCTCATTGATAGGAGATAAAGGATTTTTTCAAAGAATAAAATGTAAAATTATAATATCAATTATTCATCCCCTACCCTTATCAGTGGTCACATAGATCATGATTAGTCATTTCCCCTATATAACTAGACACCTTGAATTCTTGGAGTTTATTTCACCATAATGACCCTATGTATTATATGGGATACTATATATGGTATTTTGGTAGATCATTGTTTTTTAAAATTGTGGTAAGACTCTTTTTTCCAAGGGACTAGTGATGGGTTATTTATACATGATGTGGATGTAATTTTTATTATAAAATATTCAATAAATTAATATATCCTAGGTAAACCATCTATAGTAATTTGTTTTACATTATGATAAATATATATATATATATATATATATATAATTTCATTATATGGGGTTGTTAAAAACATTATAATTAAAATTTATTAGTTTCAAAAAAATAAAAGTAAAAGAAAATGAAACCGTAGTTATTTTTCAGAAAAAATTAATATTTTAAGCATTGTAAAATAATAATTGGGATTGAAATTTGAGTTAAATTGATTAATTAACTTGTTAAAAAAATTTGATCATCTAAAAATTATAAAATATATTTTTTCATTATTACAATAAGAATTATGTAACTGAAAATATATATGTTAGGATAAAATTGTTTCTTTACTATTCACCTAATAATTGAAGAATTTTAGAAACTTTTCCAATAAATCACCCATGGATATTTTCAATGTATTGATAATAAATTTTAAATTTATTTAATTAAAATATTTTTTGATCAAACGTAATTTTATTTATTGAAATAAAAAATTATTATTTTTTTCAAATAAATTAAAATTTATATTTTAAAAAGGTTTACATAGTTTATTTGTGTTTTTATTAATGATATTTATTTTATAGAAATATAATATTGTCTTTTTTTAATATTATTCTTGATCAATTTTAGTAAAATTAAATTTAAATATTTTCCATTCACAATATTTTTCCCAAAAATCATTTTACTATTCAAAATAGTTAGGTTAATATTGAAAAGTCACATTACTATTTCAACAATCACATTACCTCATAAAAATAAATCATCATTCTATTATTCAACAGTCCCTAAAATTCCTTCTGTGTTTCTATAATTTCCTTTCCTTAGATATATATTGGATAACTATTATTCTATTTTTTTCCATATTTTTTAAATGGATTGATGATTCAAGAAGATCAAGGTGACAAAAAATTTTAAATTATTATTATTACAGTTTTTCATCTTATTATTTGTGTCAATTTAATTGGTTTTTGGTATAATAATGTTATGAAATCTATAAATAAATTAATTATTTTTTTTTCATGATGAACACTATGTCAAAAATAATATATAATATAAAACAAATTTATGAAGGAAAAAATGCTACAAATACTTTATAGGATATTACAAGGAAACACTTGCAAGACTAATCTAATATTTCATTAACAATTCATTGGAATAAAAATAATATAACAAATTTTATGGGGGAAACATTAAACATGATTTTACCAATATATATTCCAAGGTTGTACTATAAATATATCCTTATATATTATGTTTATTTCCCAGTTACTAAGATTATATTTTCTTATGACCATTTTCATTCATTTATTAAATTACATTTTAATCGAATTCGTTATTTAAACATAGATACAAAAAATCATTACATGATAATGAATTAATTCCATCATTTATTACATTAATTATTTAAAAATTCATGAATCAACAAATGAATATTTCTAAAAGAGTTTGAAAATATTTCTAAAAATGAATTAATTAATAATCCTAAGAATGATCATCCTTAAATTCAACTGAAATTAATGAGCTGAAAATTTTTTTATTAAAAAATATATATATTTGTTTCTAAAAATAAAGTATTTCAAATATTTTAATATATTTATATTTTAGTCACCATGAACATCATTCCTTCACAATTCTGAGGTGTATCATGTTTTTATTATACTTATAAACCCCCATGATCTTTTTTAATCACAGAATATTTTAGAATTTAATATTTATGATCTTAATATATTTTCATTTTAGATAGTTATATAATCCAAATACATTCACCCATGGTCTTCGTGTATCTTTTTTAGCACCAAAACAAAATGTTGAGGTAGAACATTAGTGATCGTACATAGGAATCAAAACAACTATAAATGCATCCCCATAGACATTTTTATCTTCATTTTTATTTCTTATAATTTAATAAATAAATCATTATGAAATAATGGTCTTGTATTTTTTTAGGAAAATCATTATTTCACACATCATGTTCTTTAATGAAAAACATTCACAGAAACCATGCTTGTAACATTAATTAGTAATTGTTCTAATCATCAATATTACTTAAATTTCTCTTCCACACTTTATTATTTAGAAATCATTTACAAAAAATCTTTATATTATATGTCTAAATTAAAATATTATAATTTATTAAATATTACATGATAAATTTATTTATTAATATATTTATATAAGTAAAAAAATTATAAAAATGAGCTATAATCTAAATTATGTTAATAATTATATTCACTATTTATTATTATCCATGTTTTTTCTTATATACGAAATTGGGAAATATTATATATTTGTTGAAAATTTCATGGAATATAATTTTTGTAAGTGTGAAATATTCCATCTCAATGTTTAATATAAATTTAATATTTAAAAGGAGGTTTGAGTATCTTTAATATTCAAAAAATGTTCTATAGTTTATTATTCATGTAATTATTATGTGTGATATTAATACAACACACACAAAAAAATTATTATCTCAAACCATTAAATCAAAGATATAAGGTATTCAAACTTTTCTATAATATTGTAGTGTCGTGATGATAAAATATTACAAACCTTTCCTTGAATATATACATGTCTTGTAAGAAATATAATTAATCATACCAAGAAAGAGAAGAATTGTGGATGGGAAACCACTCATAGAATTATTTTATAATCAAATTTTTCTTCCCTAATGAAAATGGTTTTTTATATACCATTGATGCATAGAATTAAAATGATATTTCATCAATCTAAATGGGTGGTGCATAAATTAATGATTTTATAAGACATTACATAACAATATGTATACATTTAGTTATACATGAAAACCAAAAGTGATTGATGAGGATGTTTTCTGATGTTGTTTTTTTATAAGGATAAATGTGTACACCAATTCTTATTAATTTTTTTATACCCCTACCAACACTGACATGGATATGGGAGAAAATATCTATCAACTTTGTGATAGGTTTACCTCAATCACCAAAAATATCATGGTAAAATTTTCGTCATCATGGATTAAACCAAAAACTAATAAATCTCCATTACATTTTCTAAGAATAATTTTTTGAATTCCTCAACATTTTTTATGTTAAAGAGATTACAGAACATCATTGAGTTAGAAAGTGTAGCATCCCAGACTCCCAAAAACAAAGAGAAGGTAGATATATCACATTATTGGTATAGAGTGAAATATTTCTTTAAGGCTAAAATAATTTTTTTGTCTTAGAAGAATAATGAGATAAATTTATTACATTATAAAAACAAATTATATATCTAAACAAATTTTTATAATTATATTTTCCCACATACCAGGTCCCTAAAAAATACACATACAACTCCTTTTTATTTAATGGGGAAAGAAACAAAGTGTGATATCATATTCTCAGTAATGATTATATTATAATTGTTGTTATCGTATAATAAATTTGGATTGAGTGATATATAAGGAATTAATAATAAAAATTAATCCATAATAAACTCATACTGAGGGAATACTTTATCTATGAAATTAAATTAATCTATTTTAACAATAATAATTAATATCATAATGATGGAACACAGAATAACAAATTTCAAAAACTTCATCCAATGAATTTTTCTAAGAAAATATCCTCTTATAAAAATGTGATGGAAAAAAACCAAACCATTTTTCTCTCATTAGACTAGTTGATTCATCAAGGTGATATATAATTCCATGCCACACCCATGGCTAGATTTAGTCGAATGAAATCACCATAAAAGTTAATAAAATAATACATATCCTTCCCTAAAGAATCTCTTAGATGAATATAAAATAGTTATCCACCCAAAGTGAATTACATAAACCAAATAAATCTTTATTAAATATAATAATTTGAATTTATATGAAATTATCCCTTAATGATCTTAGAAGTCATGTAAAATCATCAAAGTAACATGAAGTAAACTTATCAATGAAATTTTGTAGTGAGTGTAATTCCAACATGATGAGGTCATCCTTAAAAGATATTAATTTGGTTCAACATTTTCCACTAGTGGGTAACTTGGAAATGGGAGGAATAATCATTCATTGTGATTTTAAAGATATTTTTTAATAATACACAACATATCCCTTGGGAGTTTCTAAAATTGTTTAAATTATTAGGATCATTCATCATGAATATGGGGGCGATTGAGTCAATGTTCAAAAAAACACTTTTTGTGGTTATTAATACATGGTGAATCTTTGATATAGATGGTTCCACATTCCAAAATCTAGATATGTAGTTATTTTTTATAAAACTATAAAATCTTTTAATTTACCAAAATATTTTGTAGTTTTTCGACTATGGAATAGTTTTATTATGAAATTTGTTTTGTTAAATCATAAATTAAATTAATTCAAGTGTGGTACATTAATATATATTTTTAAATCCATTAAATTAGATGAGGAAAATTGTAAATATAAGAATTAGAACTTTATGAAAATTCAAAAATAAAAAGGTGGAAAATATAACATGAGTCCCAAAGGCTTGAAATTGAGATAGAAAAACAAAAATATTGCTTCATTAGAAATTGAATAACATGAAATTGAAATAAATGGAATTAAATTTATGTAAAAATACCTTTAGTAATGTAATTTTATGATATAACATCTCAAATAGTATTTTTATATGCATCACATAATGTAAATTTGGGGCATGATATAAACAAACTCTCAATGTGAAGAGTTTTAGATGGAAACCCCTTACATATTATATGAAATCATACAAAAATTCATTAAAATACTATATTATAAAAATATTTATCTTAATAACAATAATTAAAAACATAATCATATCCATTTTCGTTTATAGACATCAAATATATTTATTCTTTACTTGAATTCTTCCAATTTTCTACATCAAGTTTTTATAGTTTTAATCATTATTATTAGTTTCATAATAGTTCCCTTCATATGCCTTATTATTTAAAATTTCTTCATTACTCTGAAATTAATGTAATTTTTATGGATGATTTATATACATTATCATTTTTCAAATTTCTTTAATGAGTGTTTTAGCCATTATCATTGAAGGTGAAATTGATAAAAATCATTTTTGGGTGATCCAGGATGATCAAAGGGTGTTTTCATAATTGATGAATTCTTTCTAGATATGACATCTTCATAATAAAAAAACATTATATAAACATTTGTATTATATTAACCTAGTAACTATATTCCAATAGTAACACTTGTTTAAGGTCCATATTATTTTATATGTAGGTTGTTAACTTCACTTAAACATGAACATACCCAAATTTAATAAATAATTTTAAGGTTGTTGTGTTGCAATGTCATTATAATAGAATGATAACTATCATATTTATTGTTTATTAGTTCGATATATTATAATTATATTTTTATTAGAATAATAATTATACGATATGAAATTATTACATCTTTGGAATAAAATATTTTCTTCTTTTCAGGTTTATTTGAAAATATAAAATTATGGATGAGTGTTTCCCATATTTACAAATAAAAAATTAATTATTTTATAAAAATATGTTTATAAGATTAAAAAATTATAAAAACCATCAATGATGGGTGTTAATGAAAAATGAATTTATTTTCTCATTTTGGTGGAAGTCCCTTCCTCTAAATGATCAAAATAAATCAAAATTATTGGGATAGATGAATAAATAAAGACATTAACCTTAATATATAAAAATTAAATTGTATAAATTATGATAATATCTTTATATTATTTTGGTATATTAAATTTTCAGGTTTATAATTAAGAATAGATGCTAAGTAGAAGACAATAATCATGTTGGAGATTTTATGTTTCATTGAAATTATTCATGTAAATGAAGGACCAATGAAAAATAATGGTGACCATAAGCACATTCCCATGAGAAAGTGTTATAGGATGATAATTCTATTGGTGTTTATAAGGGATACTAAATAGAAGGTAAATCTTGGTGTTATAAGGATTTTACTTATTTTTAATTGACAAGTGGACTTAAGGGAGTAACCCTCATTATTTTAAAAAATTATAGTTACTATTTAGTGGTCTATGGAAAAATGGAAAAAATATGATGGGATTATTATTTCAAGAAAAAAATAACATCAACCAAAAAATATTTGGGAAAAATTGAGTGTTTAGTGAATTTTATTTTAACCTTTTATAATTTCCTAAATTTTACATTAAAATTAGTAATAAATTTCTAAATTTTATAATTAACTTTAATTAAAAATATTATGATAGCAATTTAAACCAAAATGGATTCCACTAATTTAAAATGAAAAATTATTTTTACCTATAACAATTCCTAATGTGTGAAATATAAATTTTAATGTAGAAACACATGATCATAGAAAAATATTTTTTTAGAAAATTAATGATTTATGCTTTCAATTTAAATATAAGATGAAATTTTCTATAATTATAAAAAATGAAATAAATTGAGAAATTATAACTAAAATAAAGGTAATTATGAAATCAAGGAATACAATGATAATAATCTATTAGCATTACATGATTTTAAAAAATTATAGAAATCACTTATTTATTAATAGAAACATAATAAAATTTTCCAAATTAATTGAACATAAAATTTATATGATTTGTGAATATTTCAAAATTAATAGTATATTTCTATGAATTTATTTTTTTTAAATTTATGTGGGTTTATAAAACTATATTTATTTCTTATATAAGTATAATTACATAAAAATTACCTTTTTGTGAAAACAAATCATGAAAAATAGAATATTTCTCAAAACAAAACAACATTAATATTAAGATAAAATTTATATGATATATAAGGTCTGAGCCTTAAAACATTATGAAATCTTGAATTAAATGAATAATTAAGATTTATAATCTTTCTAGGTTTAGAGTTTTAGAGAGTTAAGGAATAATTATTACATTTCATCTCAAAAATTACAAAGTATACACTTTTACTCAGTTTCCATTTTTTCATGAAATAAACACTTTTTGAAAAAAAGATTCATGTCTAGTTCCATATTTTAGACAGCATGACTTTTCCTTGATCCCATACTTGACCCTATTCCACTTTATGTCCTGTGGAAAACATTTCAAGAACTTGGGATGAGCATAAGAAGCGTAGTAAGGGGTGCATGAAGAAGGAAAACTTTATGTTTTTCAAAAAAACAAGTAAAGCATGAATACCCTATCATAAGTAATAATTTTCACCTTTATGAAGTAGTAAATAGTCTTCACTAAATAAAATATCACTACTTACCCTTTTGTAACCAAATTATTACCGTAAAACACATAGAAAGAACATATAATATATAAAGGTAACTTGGAAAATAAATATACATAAATGGAATAACCATATGGTCAACTTCCGCACATATCACAAAATGGAATAGCAATACGGCAGAATTCCATACCCAATGCATTTGAGGTTATAACATAACCACCCATACTAGTTTATCAGGGCACTACCCATCATTTGGTTTAACATGTAACCATGCATCAAATGTCCAAGTACCATTATAAAATCATAACACATAAAACAAATATAGAGAAAAGATAACATTTCCACATTTCAATCAAAATATATCATTTAAATATATTTACATAAAAAATCCATTATCAAAACCCCTTTCAATACGAAAATACATAAAAGAGTATATGGTATTTATTTTCCTTTTAAAAACATTACGGGTTGTCAAGGAAGTTAAAGATCAAATAATACTCACGGCGGCGGAAAAAGGTCATTGTCACCGCTTACGTTAAAACATTTTTTTTCGTTCGGTAAAATGCCTTGTAGAAAAATATTCCCTTTGAATGAAATGAAAATTAAATTGTGTTTATATATAACATAAAAGAAATTCGGGTATAAAACAAAATATGCCTTAATGAAAGGAGATTGAGACGAAGTCCCTTACAAAGATCATTTTGAAAATAAAATAGATCGATTATGTATATTCAATATAAGAATGCATATATAAATTATAAATTCAAGATAATATAAAAAAATTTATTTCCCACATAATCAAATAATGATATAAACAAGAAAGAGAAGATCAACCCAAAGAACAGAAATTTGGTTAAGAAGTTCCCTTACCTCGGGTCTAACTTGATCCCTTTGTTCATTAAATTCATGAAAAATAAAACTAAGCTAATTTATACTTTATTAATAACATTTTTAAAGTTAATTATTCCTTTTATATCACTTATTACCTTTCTATAAAAATTATTTAATTATTTGACTTCATTTTAGACATTTTTTTGATGTTCTGAAATTGAGTTTAAAATGAACCTGTTATAATTATAAATTGATCATGTGGTCAAAATTCAACTATATCCAAAATGATATTCATGATTTACATATCATATATATAAAATATTCAGTATATATATTTATTTATAACAGTACATAACATTTGGATATAAGAAATTAAATGCACCATTCATGGAGATGTCTAGTCATATGTACGCATGAATGCTACTTTCATTTCAATTTCGTATTTTAGTGGAATAAAAAAATAATTATACATAGTTATAATATATTAATAGTATATTATAATATATAAATTCATTAACTCCATCCTTTATACGTCCCACATAAGACATGAACGAGTCATATCACTTTGAGGGGGTGGTAGTCCGCACTTCCTCAATTGAAATTATCGTGTTTACCCATTATGAAAACCATAAAGGTATGATATAAATTGAAAATACAGAAGAATAAAGAAAATATAATATATATTATATATTTATTGGTCCATATTAATGGCCACCATGATAGGTGGTAGGATATAATTGAACAATCATTGTTTTGTGAGATGTTAGTTTGTCATCCACAGAAAAAGTATCTTCTTAACCCATTAAATGGAGGTGTTTGTAAGTGTAGTTCAAATAATTCTCATAAAAACAGTCTAATATAATTGAGATATACTTTTTTTATAAAATAAAATAATAAAAAGAGTTTAGGGCTCGAATAAGTAAAATAAAATAATAGAATTTAAGTGAAATCGTTACCTTTAATTCGGTTAACATCCCTTTGGTTTAAACCAAAAGGACTTATTGAAGTGCCTTATGCCTAAGTTAAGGCATTTAGGAGGATTATATGGATGTGGGAGATTATTTAGGTAGTTTTTTTATGATCCAAGGGGCTTTATAGGTGTTATGAATCAGTTATAAGTTATGTCCTTTTAAAAGGGGGTAGGGGGTCTTTAGGAAAGTTTGAAACAATTATTTTATTATAAACTAATATTCAGTTTCAAAAGGTCCAAAAATACTTACAGTATAAGATAGGATGACTCATGTTCAAAATATAATCATCCAATAATAATTGGATAGGTTTTTTATATTTTTATATCATTTACCACCTTATTTATTGAAATCATTCTTTAATGAGGTAAACACTGCATCATTATTGTGTCATAAATAATTTTAGTTATTTGATATCTAAAAATTTTAAAACAAATACCATGATATAGAAAATATTATTAGCTTTCAAATTCATAATTATAGTCTAAGATAAAACATATATAATCCCATATAAAAATTTATTTACAAAAAGATATTGGTTTATGTCAATTTTTCCCTTACTTTAAGTTAATTAAAATAAAGTGTCATTATCACTACCAAGTGGCTCTATGGGGTCCCAAAATTGACCCAAGGTTTCCCATGGTCATATATGTATCAACCAATAGGATTAGGACACATTTTATTGTAATTTTATGTTATTATAATAATATTTGTTACCCTTATTTGTCATATTTACCCGTTAACCAAGGTAAATTACATTTTAACTGAAGTAAATATTCATAATGTCTAAAAATAAAAGTTACCAATTTACACAATTTGGCCCTACTGATTCTAGATATGAAATAGATTATTCCAAATTCAAAACACAGAAGTGGCATAATTTAATTTAAAATTAATTCCCACTTTCAGAATAATAGGTGTGTTTTTAAGAAATAATAACTATCAAAAGATTGACAATATTTATGTCCAATTTTAAAGTGAAATTACAACCAACAAACATATTTGGATTAAATAGTAATAAAATAATATAATTAAAAATTGAAAACAATTAAAATGATAATATAACTTTATAAATAAATTATATTAAAAGGCAATTTTTAATTAAAATACTAAATTTTCACTATTCGTTAATGAATTTAAAATATCATAAAAATACCAAAATTCAATCTAAAATAAATTTTGATGTCCCAATTATAAATAAGAATATTATTTTTCAAATATAGTATATAAAAGTGACAAAAAATATATTCAAAAAGGGTTCTCCATTAAAAAGGCGATAAATCGACCTTTTTAAAAAATATTAGAGTATTTGTGCTTAAAATTGGATTCATTCCCATTTTAAGCCTCTAATTTTATTGGATAAATGTAAAAACATTTAACAAACATATATAATCATATTGAAGTTAGTTTTATTTATTCATTCCAATAGGATGGGTAGGCATTAACTACCATTGAAAATAATATTATTATATAATTAAGGCGCAATGTAAGATTTCAAAGAAACTCATTTTTGTGTATCGGGTAAGCCATCGAACATATCATCCTCTTTAAAGTAAAATTAATATTTAATTAAAAAATATTAATAAATATGAAAATTTATTATTCTTTATTTACCTGGGATGTTACATCCTTCCCCCCTTTTTGAAATTGCGTCCTCGTAGTTTTTATTCAATTATCAAATAATTGGGGGAATTTATCCCTCATAGAATATTCAGATTCCCAGGTCACCACTTCAACCATATGGTTTTTTCAAAAAACATTTACCAGATGAATTACTTTATTACACAACACTTTCCCTCTTTGGTCAAGAATCTATACTTCTTGTTCCTCATAAGAGATATTCTCTTCCAACTGAACTGCCTCTGGGATCAAAACATGAGATGGATCTGACATATACTTTCTAAAAATTGAAATATGAAAAAACATTGTGTAACTAGGATAAGCTTGGAGGTAAAGCCACTATATAGTCAACCGATCCAACTTTCTCCAAGCTTTTATAGGGTCCAATGAACCTCGGACTCAGCTTTTCCTTCTTTCCAAAACACATCACACTTTTCTATGGAGAAACTCTGAGAAAGACATGATCACCTACCTCAAAAGAAAGATCCTTCCTCTGATTATCCGCATAACGTTTTTGCCAACTCTAAGCTGTTATCATGTTCTTCTGAATCAACTGAACTTTTTCAACCATCTCTTCTACTAATTTCATTCCCATCAGTTTCCTTTCACCTGCTTCATCCCAAAAAGATGGAGTTTGACATCGCCTCCCATATAATTCCTCAAATGGAGCCATCTGTATATTGTAATGAAAAATGTTATTATATGAAAATTCAACAGAAAGAAGATGTTGGTCCCAAGAAACCTGGTAATCTAGTGAACAAGTGCATATAATATCCTCCAAGTTCTGAATTGTTCGTTCTGACTGCCTATCTAATTGCAGATGCAAAGTTTTACAAAAATTTAATTTAGTACCCAACGACTTCTGAAGACCAGTCCTAAAGTTAGAAGTAAACCTGGGACCAAGATTTAATACAATGGAGAGGGTAAATCCCTACAACCTGACTATCTCTTTAACATAAAACCTATAAAGTTGATCTAGATACAAAGTGTCTCGAATAAGAAGGAAATGAGAATATTTATTCAACTGATCAATAATAACCTAGCTTGAATTTTTACCTAGAGATGTCTTTGTTAATCCCACAACAAAATCCATGGATATATTTTCCCATTTCCACTCTGGGACTGGTAAAGACCGAATTATTCCTTTTGGTAACTGTCGCTCTTCTTTAAACTGTTCGAAATTCAAACACTCCATAGTAAAGTCAGCAATATCTCTCTTCATTCTGTCCCACCAGTAATACTCTTGAAGATATATATAGATCTTAGTACTGCCAGGATTAATTGAAAATAGAGAACTACGAGCTTCACATAACAACTCATTCTTTAACTTTCAATAACAAGGCACACATAATCTTCTCCCAAACCTCAAAAAACAATCATTATCAACGTTAAATTCAGGCAACTTACCCTTATGAAACAACTCTACCATTTTCCACAACTCACTGTTGTCTTTAGGTGCTTGCTTTATTATTTCTGATAGAGATGATTTCGCTGACACCTGATCATTCTACATAAGGACGCAGCCATGTCCTTTCAACGAAGCACCAATGTAGATAACAAATTCACCATCTTTAGAAGGTAGTGAAAAAACTAGAGCATTCACCAATCTTGTTTTCAATTCCTGAAAACAATCATCACATTCTTTTTTCCAGCTGAACTTTACACCTTTTTGAGTTAACTTAGTTATTGGACTAGATAACCGTGCAAAATTCTCAACAAACCTCCGGTAATTACCTGCTGATCCAAGAAAACTATGAATCTCAGTTATATTTGTTGGTCTTGGCCATTCATCAACAACTTTTGTTTTATCAGGATCAACAGTTATGCTATTTTTTGAAACAATGTGACCAAGGAATGAAGTTTTTTGTAACCAAAACTTACACTTGGTGAATTTCCCAACCCGTTTCTTTTCTTTTAAGGTTTTCAATACAACCCTTAAATGACCTTCATGTTCCTATTTAATTTTGGAATAAACCAAAATATCATTAATAAACACAACTATAAACTTATCCAAAAACTCAGAGAAGATTCTATTCATAAGATCCATGAATATAGTAGGTGTATTGATTAACCCAAAAGGCATAACTACAAATTTCTAATGGTCGTATCTAGTATGAAACGTATTCCTCATAACTTATTCATCTTTTACTTTAAACTGATGGTACTCCAACCTCAAGTAAATCTTCAAAAAATACTGAGATCCCTATAGTTAATCAAACAAATAATTGATATGAGTCAAAGGATACTTGTTCTTAATAGTGATATTATTCAATGCTCTATAATCAATGAAAAGACTCATTCAACCATCTTTCTTTTTAACAAACACGATAGTATCACTCCATAGTGATGTGCTAGGTTGAATGAAACCTTTATCTAATAACTCCTTCAATTGCATCTTTAACTCTTAAATTTCAATTTGAGCCATTCTAAAAGGGGTTTTGAAATTGGATTAGTATTAAGAACTATGTCAAAAATAAATTCATCTTCCCGATCAGGTATAATACCAGGCAACTCATCATGAAAAACATTAAGATAGTCATTTAAAAATGGCACATCATTAATCTGGACAGTTCCTTTTTTCAATAATATGTGCAAGGTAACATTTGTTTCCATCTTTTACTAGTTTCCCATCTTCTTGATATGTTATCAAAAGTAAGGGTTCATTCTTTTACACAAAATGAAAATTTTTCTGAAAAGAAACCTCTTTAACTCTGCTGTCAATCTTAGCATGATAAAAAGAAATCCAATCCAAACCAAAAATAACATCAAACTCTACAAGAGTACAAACAATAAGGTTTGTAGGTAGATTCTATCTGCACACAAGGATAGGAAGGTTCTTATGTTTTTTTTGTCTCGAAAATTCCTCTAGGTTTTTTTACCATAAGTTTGGGATTCATATCTTGATATGGAATTCCCAATTTACAAGAAAACTTCTTAGAAATGAACTAATTTGTAGACCATAAATCAAACAATTTGTTGGAATAATATAAAAAAACAAATAGTGTACCAGATGCTACTTCATTCGAAGGCCCAACATCTGCTGAAGTAGTTTCATAGGATTTTACCTCCCCTTTCTGCATGTAATCTGGCTGCTTTCCCTCAGTTGAGTTCTTCATTGGACACTCATTTGCATTATGACCCATTTTATTGCACCTCAAACATCTTACCATTAGTTTTTCATTGACTTCTTGATCATCTTCCTTATAGATACGAGTAATATGACCAGACATACCCCACTGGAAGCACTTTCAAGAATTTGAAAAACATTCTCTTGGATGATTTTCACTACACTTCTCACAATATGGATATTTAATTTTATTGCATCTTGGATTCTTTGATGAATTATTTACATTTTCCTTCCAACTAGACTTCTTATTTTATTTGATCTCTTGGAAAACATGATCGATAGAAAACTCCATTTCTACCTTCTCGTCACATCAAACAATTTTTTCATATCTTTTGAATTCACGAGAGGATAATTCTCTTTGATATCGTGGCTTCAATCCTGAGTAAAATTTATTTATCTTACTATCAAGATCTCAGATGAAATGTTGATAATACCTTGAATGTTGAGTGAATTTTTCTTCATAAGCAGCCACTGAGTCATCCTCCTACCCCAATTCCAGGTACTTCTTTTCCATCCTAAGATGAACAACCCTAGGAAAATATTTCTCAAGAAACATACATTTGAATTCATCCCAATCAAGAGAATCAATCTCCTCATTATCCCAAATATTTTTCACCATCGATCACCACGGAACAACATCACCATAAAAATGATAAATAGAGAGACTAACCATTTGTTTCTCTGAACACCCCATGACAAAAAAAATATTCTCCATTTATTTAATCCACCCTTCATCTAGAATGGGGTCAGATGATCCTTGGGATGATGGGGGATGTTGCCTCGTGAAATGATCCACTACTGAAATGTTCCTTTGTGGTTGTTCTGGATGATCGCATGCCCGGATATTTCCACCATTTATAGTCTGAGTCAACTATTCCATCACTACAACAAACAGTTTAGTTTCGATTTTGACCATCTCAGGTTGGTTATTTGGAAGGTTATTCTCCTTTTTATGCCTTCCCAATATAGATTCCTTGTTTCCTCTATAGAAACCATTCTAAACATAGAAATTTATTAGGTGAATCAACAGGGTAATCTGTAAATTCTATATCATTTTAATATTACTATAAAATAATTTAACAATATTCTAAAACCTAAAGTTGTCTAAATTGACCTTTGATACAAACTATAAGGACTCGGCCTTAAAACATTACATAATCTTTAATTAAATGAATAACTCATATTGAGGATCTTTTTAGGTTTATAATTTTCTAGAATTAGGAAATAACTATTACATTTCATCTCTAAAATTATGAACTATACACTTCTACTCAGTTTAAATTTTTTCATAAAATAAATTCTCTTTTAAAAAAATTCATGTCTAGTTCCATGTTTTACATAGCATGAATTTTCATTGATCCCATTATTTTCCCTATTCTACTTTATGTCCTGTGAAAAACATTTCAAAAACATCCAATAAGTATAAAAAGCTCAGTAAGGGATACACAAAGAAGGAAAACCGTTAGTTTTTCAAAACAACAAGTAAAACATGAATACCCTATCGTAAGTAATACTTTTCACCTTTATGAAGTATTAAATACTCTTCACTAAATATAACATCATTTATTTCCATTTTTCAGCCAAACGTTTACCATAAACCCCATAGAATGAACAGATAACATATAAATGTAACTTGGGACATAAAATTACTTAAATGGAATAACCATACGGTCGACTTCCAAAAATATCACTAAATGGAATATCTATATGGTTGACTTCCATACCCAATGCATTAGAGGTTATACCATAACCACCCATCTAGGTTTATCAGGGCACCATGCATCATTTGGTTTATCACATAACCACCCGTCAAATGTCCAATTACCATTATAAAATAATAACGCATAAAAAAATATAACGAAAATATAACATTCCCACATTTCAATCACAATATATCATTTAAATATATTAACATAAACAATCCATTATCAATACCATTTTCAATACCAAAATATGTAAAAGAGTATATGATATTTAATTTCCTTTTAAAAACATTACATCTTGTTAAGGAAGCCAAAGATCAAATAATACTCACACTGGCCGAAAAGAACATTGTCACCGCTTCCGTTAAGACATTTTTTCTTGTCATTTAGTAAAATTACTCTTAGAAAAATATTCCCTTTTAATGTAATGAAAAGTAAATTGTATTTATATACTGTATAAAAGAAAGTTGTGTAAAACAAAATATTCCTCAATGAATGGTGATTGAGACAAAGTCCCATACAAATATCATTTTGTAAGTAAAATATATAGATTAAGTGTATCAAATATAATCCCACAAAAATAATGTATAAAAACATGATAAGATATAAAAATTCATTTCTCACATAATCCAAGAACAACATAAACATGATAGATATGATCAACCCAAATAATGGAAATTGGATTAAGAAGTTCCCTTACCTCGTGTCGGACTTGACCCGTTCATTATTTAATTTCCAAAATAATAAACTTAAGTTAATTTATACTTTATTAATAACCATTTTAAATTTTATTATTATTTTTATATAACTTATTAACTTTCTATAACAATTAGTTAATTATTTGAGTTCATATTGGACATTTTGTCGATGTTCAGAACTTGAGTTAAAAATGAACTTGTTATAATTATAAATTGTTCATGTGGTTGAAATTACATTATCTACTTAATGATATCCATGATTTAGATAAAATATATATCATATATATTGAGTATATATATGTATTTATAATAGTACATAACATTTGGTGATAAGAAATGAAATGCACCATTCATGGTGATGGTAAATCGAACGTACGCATAAACACTACTTTCATTTATATTTCATATTTTAATAGAATTAAAACATAATTATACATAGTTGTATTATAATTCTAGTATGATATAATATACAGTTTCATTAACTCCATCATTTATATGTCCCACATAATGCATGAATGAGTCATATCACTTTGAAGGGGTGGTAGTCCACACTTCCTCAAATGAAATTATCGGACTTACCCATTATGGAAACCATAGAGGTATGATATAAATAAAAAATATAGAATAATAAATAAAACATTATATATATCATATATAAATATATTTCCATCTTAATGGCCACCATGAGAGGATGTAGGAGATAATTGAACAATCATTGTTTCGTGAGATGTTAGTTTTCCATCCACAGAAACTGTATGTTCTGTAACCATTAGATGGAGGGGTTTGTAAGTGTAGTTAAAATATTTATCATAACAACATCATATTATATTGGGTATAATGTTTTTGTTTTAAAATAAAATAATAAAAATAGTGTAGGGGGTGGAGAAGTAAAATAAAAGATTAGAATTTAAAAGAAACGGTTACCTTTAATTCGGGTAACTTCCCTTTGGTTTGAACCAAAATGACATCTTAAAGTGCCTTCTTCCTAATGTAAGGATTCTAGTAGGAGGAAAGGGATGTGGGTAGCATATTTATACATATTTAGGATGATCCAAGGGGCTTTATAGGTGCGATTAATGGGTTAGAAGTTGTGTCCTTTCATAAGGGGGGAGGGGCTCTTTAGTAATGCTTGAAAGAATTATTTTATTTTAAACTACTCTTCAGTTTCAAAAGCCCCAAACATAATTAATGTCGAAGATAAGATGGATAATGTTTGAAATAAAATCTTCCAATAATAATTGAACAGGTTTTGGATATTGTTTAATATTTATAATCTTATTTATGTAAATCATTCATTAATGAGGTAAACACTCCATCGTTATTGTGTAATAAATAATTTAATTTATTTTTGTCTAAAAATTATAAAACAAATACCATGATGTAGGAAATATTTTTTTCTTTCCAATTCATATTTATATTCTAAGAGATAACTTATATAACCCCATCTAAAAATTGATTTACTAAAAGATATTTGTTTATGTCATTTTGTCTTTACTTTAAGTTAATTAAAATAATGTTTCATTATCACTCCCAAGTGGCTCCATGGAATCCCAAAATCAACCCAAGGAAGCCCATGGTCAGATATGTATCCACCAATAGGATTACGACACATGTTAGGCTAATTTTATGTTATTATAAAAATATTTGATTACCCTTATTTACCATATTTATCCTTTAACCATTAAAAAATATTTAATGAAGTAAATATTCATAATGTCTAAAACTAAAAGTTACCTATTTACACAATTTGGAACTCATAATTCTAAATATGAAATCTGTTTTTCCAAATTCAAAACAATTAAGTGGAAGAAATTAATTTAAAATTAATTCCCGTTTTCAAAACAAACGGCGTGTTTTTAGGAAATAATAACTACCAAAAGATTGACAATTATTTATGTCCAATTTCAAAGTGAAATTAATTCCAATGATGAACATTGTATTAAATAGTAACAAAATAATATAATTACACTTTAAAAACAGTTAAAAAGATAACATAACCTTATAAATAAATTATATTAAAAGGCTTTTTTGAATTAAAATACCGTATTTTCACTATTCATTAAAATATGAACATTATCAGAAAAATATCAATATTTCATCGAAAGTAAATTTTGATGTCATTATTAAAAAGAAAAATATTATTTTGTCAAATATAATATATTAAAGTGACAAAAACTAGATTTAATGAGGGTTCACCATTTAAAGGCCGTAAATCGGCCTTTTAAAATAATATTAGAGTATTTGTGCTTAAAATTGGATTCATTCACATTTTAAGCCTCTAACATTTATTTGATAAATGTAAAAACATTTAACAAACATGTATATTCATATTTTAATTATTTCTATTCATTCCCTCTAATACGACTAATAGGAGTTAACTACCATTTAAAATAATATTATTATATTATTAGTGTGTAATGTAAGATTTCAAAGAAACATGTTGTTGCCTATCAAGTAAGCCATCGAATATAGCATCCACTTTAAAGTAAAATTATTATTTATGTAAAAAATATTAATAAATATGAAAATGTTTTATTTTTTATTTACATTGGATGTTACATGATAAATTTAAAACTTTTATTTATTTTCAAAAAAAAATATTTCTCATGTTAATATTTTTAAAAAATTCGGGATTAAAGGGACATTAGTGTATACATTGTTCAGTATTTTTTATATGTATAAATTACCTTATATAGTAGAATATTTCAAATTTAGGTCTCTTCATCCAAAATTAATTAATTATGAAATTTACTTAATATATCTTTTCTTGAAAATGTGTATGTTCCTTTATGAAATCATCTTCAGGATCCCTAAATTACACTTATATTTTTAATTTATACAATGAAAATTCAACAATAATGTTTTATGATACCAAAATATATGCTCTATAATGTCAAGATTCCAGAAAATTAATTCATTAAAAGACAATTCAGTCTCCAAATATATTCAATCAATGATGATAACATTTAGTTAATCTAGCATGTATTCTGTAAATTATGAAGAATGGATTATGTTGTTTACCTTGGAAAGGTTGCGCAACATACCAAATTGGTAATATATTGATATAAATAATTCCAGTATTTCAAAAGGCCAAATATTCCAAGGGATTATATTCCCCCTTTTCCAAGTCATTCAACTCCATTACTGGGAAAAACCACCATGAATACATAATAGCCAACATCAAGTTCCATGTGTTTCATTCAATCAATAACATATTGTTTTTGTTTTCATTGAGGAAATTTAATATTATCTTGAATAGTATTTTTCTTAACAGTACTGCCCTCTATAAAATCAAAGAAAAAACATTATTTATCCTCCTTCTTTCTAACATGTTTGAGTATGAAACCTCTTCTCATATAATGTTTCATATATTTCTATCTTGATTATCCAATAGAAGATATTACTGATTCTAAATTATCTAATTTTATATATTGATCCCACATACCTTATAAGTCAATGGAAACTGAAATGAAAATGTATTCCTATGTATAGATTTTCCTTCTACATAACCCATAAATATTTTATTGATATTAAGTTATTTAATAAAATATTTTTGTATACTCTTTAGAATGACTCTTCTAGATATTTAATTTTAACTGAGTGTCATGATATGATACAATAAATAGATTTGTCCCATGAAGTCTAATGATTTAATTTATTTGGATTTGGGAAAGGGGATTAAGGGGTAGATATTCTCTTTTATCTATGAATAGATCGTATATAATAATATGATTAATAATAATATAATTAACATCATTCATCCTTAGTATGTTTTTAATTAAATTTACAAAGCCCATCATTATATTTTCCCACATCCATATATGTAATTATAGAGGTTTCATGCCTCCCTTATGATGGATTTTTGAAGATTTACCTATTAGAATACAATGATTTTGTAAAAATAGTCCATAATTTCATACATCATATAGTCCCACAAGAAATATTAATGTAAATACCTATACATCATTATTCTTCCATGGTGTATAGGAAAATTGAATCTATACACATTGGCAAGTAGTTCCCTCTAAAAATCTAGAATGGATGGAAAATAAAACCTCTTCCCAAACATCAATGCCACATTTCTAGAGATTATGTATGTCACCTTATAATATGATACAACATTTCCATTCCTTGGAATTTACCCATCTTATTGATTCTACTTCATTACATTTATTATAAGGATCATTATAAAAATTTCTTGGAATAAGAATGATGGTTACCCTTTCCTATAAATTGAAACATCCATCTATACTAGATTAGTCATTATAGTAACCTTTCCAATCCACATAATGGTATTAAAAAAATTTCCTTCATAGTAAATACATTATCCACCTTATTTTCTTTCCCATGGAGTTATTGAACTGTGCAGTCATATCCCTATGCATTTCCAACTATATTCATTGCTTGAGGTTGGGATCCATATTAGAGAAGATATAAATATAATTCTTCTAGTCACTATATATATCAAATCATTCACTATAGTGGTAGTGTATCTATATTTTAAATGTATTGATTTTGGATCACATCTTAATTCCATCAGTTGGTTAATTGTTTTTATTAATTTCAAAATCCATTGATATATAGCCAAACACACTATCATTATCTTTAAAGAAACAATGATGTCCTTTCTTTGATGTGTATATATATTTTAAAATAAATTTAATACATGATGGTTAAGATAATATGTGTACATTAATAAATTTACTATTTATATATACTAAAATTTCTTTTCAATTAATTGAAGATCTAAATTTATCCCATTTCATTGTTAACATGGTTATTAGGTCATCCAAACAGCAAACTTATAACAACCAAACTATTGTTGCCTAAAAATAATTATAAAATAAGGTTATATGTTATGTTCATCATTGTAATCAATTAATTGAGTAAATATTTATTTTAATAGGGAAAAAATATAAAATACTTGGATATAATAAGATGTATAAAAGAAACGTCATTAGGAAAAAAGTTTCAATGTCTATATTACCCATATAAATCGACTTTTTTTTATGGTCTCTAGAATTATTTGAAGATAAATATAATGATATTCAAATAAATTATTTTATATCAATATATAATCAATGAAACGTACTGGTATATTATTAGGATAATCATTAAATACTCTATTCTTCATATTTTTAAGGATAGAAGGTGTATTAGTCAATCCTAAATTCACAATAATAAACTCATTATGACTATTAATTGATAGGAAGTTCATTGTTAGAATATCAACATTCATCAAAAATATATAAGGATAAAAAATGAATAATCATATTTGAAAATTGTTGGGATCATTTAATTTGATCATGTAATCCACTAACTCTTGATAAAAGATACATATTATTTATAGTAATGGAATTGATATCCCTATAATTGATGCAGATTATCATAGTCCCATATTTGTTCACTAATAAAAGTGGTTCAACCCCTGGTAAAACCCTAGGGAATGTAAATAAATTATTAAAACACCCATGAAACTATTTATTCAACTCTACCAACTCCACTAATTCCATTCTAAATGGTTTTTTGGATAAAAGGGTTACATCTAAATTGAATTCAATAAATAACTCAACTTTATGATTTTGTGGATGAATAGGTAATTACTCTAGAAATGTATCAATGAAATATAATACCTTGATAATATCATCTATTTTTAGGATATCATCACATTTATAGGATTCACTTGATCTTCCTCTGTACCAAAATTTTTATTATGTATAACTAAAATGGGTGGGTCTAAAAAAGACTTTGGATATAATGTAGCTCCCTTGAAAATAAGAGATTTTATATCCCCTTGATATATTTTAATCTAATTTCCCGACTCTCCCTCTATAAATAATATAATGTACTTAATTGTATCATGATATTTAATTGAAAAATACAATTCCTTTAAAATTTATATAGTGTTTCAGAAACCATTTTAGGGTTTCTTAATTATAATTGGGAGATATAACTATTCGTGTCTAACTCATACCCCATAGTTTTTACTAATCTTCATTTAATACCAATTGTAATATTTGAGCCCCAATATAACCAAATCCATTAGTTATATTACATTATTGGTATACAATACATCGGTTTATGATTTATCCTAAAGATTAGTAGTCTTAGAATTCTAGGTACATACATGAACTACATTTCTAAAATAAAGTATAAAATATGGACACATTGTTATGACATTATTATCCCTCATATAATGTCCCAAAATATTACACATATAACTCCTCTAGAAATCTTGGGGATAGGTAAGTAAATAATGGTGATATTATAATATTTGTTTGTAGTAGCATACAGAATAATTTATCATAATATATACATGACATAAGTGATAAAGTATGAAGAATTAATCAATCTAAAACCACAATCCACTACAAATAAAGGAATTATAAATCCATGATAATAAATATTTCATTTATAACAATAATAATTTATCTTATAACAATCTAATTCACAATTCTAGATATCTAAATATGCTTCCTAAGCCTTATTTCAAGATAGTATCTGCTTATGGGAATAGGTGTACACCAATATCGAACCTATTTTTTCACATGGGGAGTATCAGTGAATCGAGGAACAATAAAATTTTAGGACCCTTAAACAACCTTGTTAAGAAAAATTCATTTACCACTAGATTAATCATCAATGTTTGTATATTTTCCTATGGAATCTCTAGGTATAAGAAAAAAAATATATCCCTATTTAGAAAAATATGGACCAAAATACTTCCCAATATGAGTGAATAATGTTGATGACTTGGATAACATCTATTAAGAAACTTAAAATCCATTTTTCATCATTAAAGTAACATGAAAACCCATTATCATAGAAATATAAAGGAAAGTTTTATATTAGTGTGTTGTATTTGTCCATGGATGATTATAATTGGATTAATAATAAACCATTTTTAAGATACTATGATATCCTATGCTCAGTTCACTTAGTGGTAACCAATATTGAGGGACGGATAGACTAATGTGGGCCTCCCCATGTGTAAGTGGCTGATGACTATTAGTGATGGTATACGGTGGTAAAGTTTTAAGAATATACCCTCTTTAACAAAATTCATCACATTATTAAATAATAATGGATAATCAAAATTAATATGATTGAATATGGAAATGATCTAGACAATAATAACAAATTTATTGTGATAAATAGTATCATATATAGAGGATTTTATGTCACCAAAAAATTTGATGAATATAAAAATCATGTTATTAGCTATACCACAGTACATGTCTTAAAAAATATAAAAAAATAACAAAAGATCTATAATCCATGACCATTCCAAGAACTATATAGGTCCTCTGTCCTTAATCCCTAAACTATAATTAAATAAAGAATCTATAGTTAGACACTTCCCATTTTCCTTTCAAAAATATAAAAGTATTTCTATTTACTAAATGGTGCTCAAAATTCAGTTGGAAAAAGACATGGGATACCAATAATAATTATATCTAATTCAAATCTATTCTGAGAGTATAAGTAGTAATATAGTGAAATTATAGTTAAAATTTAATATTAAAATAAAATTGACTCCATGTCAAGCTCCATCTCCTCTAGGGATGACTAACCAACCAGAAATAATTTATCCTAGTATAGATGTATATAAATATATGTCCAATAAATAATCATGGTAGCTGATATAAATAGATAAACAATCTATGTAACAATAACATTGATTCATATATAAAACTGGTCCATGAATTTTCAAAAAAAACAACCCCATTTAGAATATCAGGAAGAACTGTGGAATCTGATACCATTGGAAGTCAAGCGATCTCATGGTGACCAAGATGGTAGGATTATTAATTTTGGTACACTAATACAATGGATAAACACTATTAAATTCAATATCATTAGTTTATAACTGAACTAATAAAAACAATCTTTATTAGTTTGGTAGGCTTCATTAGGAAACCATGAGGATAACTTGAGGGAGTCATTAATTAAAAAAATAAAGATAATCATAGGGAGATCATACATTTATTTCAACGTTTCCTAATGAATCAAATAAAATTATATGCCATCAATATTTGGTATTAATTAGGAAAGAAAATTATCAAATCCATGTGGGTGTACAACTTGGAAGTCACATCAATATACCCGGTGGAATCCTATGATTTCACTAAATAAATTCCCTATTTGAAAGAAAATTCTTACTCATGGTGTATGAAAACTGTAATAGTGTAAAATGTACCTATAAAAAATAATCAAGAGATAAATAATTAGGTAATCACAATGAATAAGTAATTAGTTCATGAAAATCAATTAATATTTAGTTCCAATTTTTATTTTTCAATTCAATAGACCTGAGTGTTTTAGTGAAAATTAAAGAGTATTGTTTAATGGAATTTAGTCACATAAAATAAAATGGGCTTTTTAGGTTAGTGTTTACAACAACCAATGATTTAAAAGGGTCTCATAAGACACCACAACAATTATCTAGGATTATAAATAATTAAGTGTAATATGTATTGGAAATGTATATATTTTCTGTAATGTGTAGAAAAATAAAAAAAAATAAAAGGTTATTCCTTGTAAGAAAATAAATATACTACCAATCATAGCACCAAGTATAAATTATTGTCAATTATTACCCTTACAATTTGACTAGAATGAGAGAAATGGAAACCAAAAAAATTTCCTAAAAAATGGTATATCAGCTCCCATTAGTTCTACACCAAATAAAGGAAGAGATAGTGAGAAAAGAAGATATAGTAAATAAAAAAATATAAGGGGGTATCCAACATGATGGAAAAATATCTAATTGAAGTATTGAAAGATTAGATACAAAAACACTAAGGAAGCGGGAATAAGAGATAGCTTTTATGGGTGGAAACTATGCAATAATGGAGGAGGAAGAAGGAATAAAGGGTTAATATCTATGAGGGAAAATTCATATTTTATTGATTTTTAATAGGGTGAAACATTTGGTTTCTTGATTTTCCAAATCGTTCGCATTCCATGTGATACCAACTATTCATGATCCCACTACTATCATAATCTTGAAGCATTGTTTGAAACCCAATTTACAAACTACGGATAGTGAAAAAATATTAAATTAAAAGTTTTTCATGAATTTATAGACCAGGTAACAAACAATTGATAATTGTGCTCCTCCTCTATAGGTCCACACCATTAAGGGGAAAGTCTTTGGAAAACCTTGTGTCTATCATGTGCCCTAGGTTTCGTCTATAAAAAAACCTTACTGATTTCCCCAACCCAATCCCAAAAGCTCCTAGATCCTCTATGAATCCATTGTGGAAAATAATAAGGTAATACAATAAGATTATTGAAAAAAAATTAAGGATTTGTACATAAATATAAATCGATGATCTTATAACCACACCTAATTAGAAAAAATTGTCCACTAGTTATCTTTCGGAGGGTGGTTTAAGGAAATTCATCAAAAATTAAAGGCACTAAGATAAAATCATGGACGATTATTTCTAGTTCTCATATGATAAATGTCTATGATTTAATACAACCAAAATTAGATAAACTATCAAACATTGAATATCCTTCATCTTTTATCATAAATAAAAAATTGATACTCATAAAATGAAGAATCATCTTTAAAAAATCATAGGATCAAAGTAATGATACAAGTCAAAATAATAACAATGGTGAAGAAAAAAATGAATGGAATAATTCATTTCCCTAATCAATTATTGAAGATAAATCTGGTACTAAAAAGACCCTCAGAAGTATCTCATATTTTTTTATGAATCTAGGTGAAAAAATACACTATGTATGAATTCAACAATGAACCAAACTTAGGGTAACATGGAATTATATCTTATAGACCACCTCAAAACATATAGTTCAGTGATGAAGACTAATATATGGTATTTCCTTTATTGATCTATATCCATACATTTCTAGATTATCAATTATGACTCTGATGTCTCTTAAATGATTTCTTATCATAGTAGTGCTTCCTCTCCAACCTCTAAAAAGTACACTAGTAAATAAAAAGTCCTTCTGTCGAACCAATCATACATATACATCTAGATAGTCTCATAGAAAATATTATTATAATAAAACACTTATAGAGTGAGATTATTTTCTCTTACAGCTCCTAAAACTAAGATAGGTGTCTGGAGAATTACATCTAGTACTTGTATAGTGTTCTTAGTCAAACCTTTGATCTAAGGGTCGTATAATGTACTATGAAAACCTATGATCCAAGAACACTTTGAAATTTTGTAATGCCTTGACCCCAGTTACCGCGAATCAGGAAATTATTACATATTTGTTTCCGATGATTTTTCTAGGGAGCACACATCCATCTGTGGAGGACACGCAGCTGTTGCCCCGCATTCCTGCATTCCAAAGGTGGGCGGCATTTGTTCCTTATTCAGGGATGTTTGATCATTGATCAAAAGGGATGATGGGATATAGGTTCCTCCTTCCGTGTATTCCTCCTCATAACTCGTTACCTAGTCCAGGTCTCCTTTAAAGATTAAGTCGTGCTTCATGAATCTTGTTCCCAGTTTCATATCTTTGTGGACGTCGGTTAATTACACTACTTCTGTCAGAACATTCCATGGGGTCGTGACATGGTAGCAACCTACGGTTGGAGTAGATGTTAACATCAGGAATTTCGGGGCATATCTGGATGCGTTGACATTGGGGAACCTGTATTATTCCTAATAATAGGGCATCTCAAGGTCACAGAACCCGAGGCATCCTACATTATTCATGAGGTATCATATGCCAGTGGCATTTCTCTGAGGTTTTTCTTTTCGTCCCATGTTTATCATGGGGTATGACAAAAGTTTAACATTTAGAAGAGACGTTTATGCCAAGGGCGTGTCTTCTGAGGTTTTCCTCAGGTATCTAATGTTTATCATGAGCTAGGTCGTGAGTTTAACGTCTTTAGGAGATGGAATGAGAGTGATCAGAACGTTTTATAGAGACAGATTGGATTGGTACATCCCAAGGAGGGCACACTTGGAAGATGGATGGATCTTAATGCCCGATGAGGACGGATCTGAGGTGGTGCGTCCCATGGAAGGGAGATGTCACACCATAATGGCTGATCTGAAAACCACTAGGGGATGATTAGGGAGAGTGAACCCCAGAATGGGGGACACCAAGGTTTACCATTGGCTGGGATTGAACCTTAGGGAGGTTTCCTACATACACTATATATACGATAGGGATCAAAACCCGCGTAGTTCAAAGGGGTGATGAATCGGGGTGTACACAAAGGACAATGGCCCGGAGACATGTTGGGGATTGTGGGTGAATTGTGGCCCAAGTACTTCTAGGAGCAACGAAGAGGTGGATGACATGATCCCACTAGGATGTGGAGGCCTGGGTGTGAATCAGGATGGATGATGGAGATTTGAAAGGAGTGGAGGGGGAAAGATATGGGACCATCGTGAGGGTGACTATAGTGTTGGCATTGGGCCTCTTAAAGACTTCCTACGTATCCTCATGGCAGGGAATCAAAGTCTGCATTTTTCAGGGGGACGATGGGACACCTATGGAGGTAGCCCATGAGAATGGACGCATGGATGGGATCTAGAGAAAGTATAACCTCAGGGTTGGAGCATGATCTTCCCAGAACATATGGGATCGAAGGATAAATCTAGATGAGACATGGGTTCTGAGCTTTAACCTCATGGAAGATTCCTCTGTATCCCCATGGTAGGGAATCAATGTCCGCTTAGTTCATCTGATGACAGATTACCATCGATTGGGGACTTCCACGGCTTATTCCAAATGATGTTGACAATAGCTTACCGCTGAATGGGAGAATAACATCTTACCGCTGATTGGGGTCCACAATTTAACTTCATGATGGATGGGGCTAAACCAACATGAAAGAGGACCTGGGGCCCAGATAGATGGAGGGCTTGAACCTCTTGGAGGATTACTAAGTACCTTGCCATGGGAAGGATCATAGACCATGTAGTTCAGAAGGGGGTGACAACCGATGTGAAGGTTGTCGGAACCAATGGGTCGTTGAGCTTGAAACATAGGGAGGCTTTCTACGTACCTCACCTTGGCAAGGATCAAATACCATGTAGTTCAGGAAGGATTGGGGCTTATAATCTAGGCTACCCATGGTGTTGGTGAACTGAGGTGAAGGGGGTCGGATCAACCAATTGGTGGTGGTGTTGAACCTCGTGGAGGCTTCCTATATACCTTTCCTTGGCAACGATCAAAGACCACGTAGTTCAAGTGGTGTGGGTCTTACACTCTATTCTTCCCAGGGTGTTGGTGAACCAACGTGAAGGGGGTCGGAGTGGCCAATGGGTGGTGGGCTTGAATCTCAGTGAGGCTTCCTACGTACCTTGCCTTGGAAAGGATCAAAGTCCTCGTAGTTCGGAATGGTGTGTGGGGCTTACACTATAGGTTGCCCAGGGTGTTGGCGAACCAACGTGAAGGGGGTCGGAGTGAAAAATGGGCGGTGGGCTTGAACCTCAGGGTGGATTCCTACATGCCTTGCCTTGCCAATGATCCAAGTCCTCGTAGTTCGAAATGTTGTTGGGGCTTCACTCTAGGCTCCCCAAGGAAGAGTTCATGGTCGGTGCTTCCTCTAAGCCCACTTGAGTCTTGCTCGGTGTGAGAAATAAGAGTTAGAAGACACCTCACGATCACATCACGAAAGGTGCGTCCGTTAGAGGGGAAGTGGGGCTTACACGTGATCATAGCCCAAAGAGAAAACGGGGGCTCATGCGTGGTTAGCAGCCCGAAGGGGTTGGGACTTACTCTGGGATGGAGGCCCAGGTGCCTCTATGGAGCGGTGATGGTGGATGGGGCTTAGGCAAGGAAGCTTCCTGGGTGCCGCCATTGAGGGGCAATGGTGGATGGGGCTTACGCAAGGAAGATACCCTGGTGCTGCAATGGAGCCGTAATGGTGGATGGGGCTTACGCAAAGAAGCTTCCAGAGTGCTGCTATGGATCGACAATGATGGATGGGGCTTACGCAAGAAATCTGCCCGGGTGCCCCTATGGAACGGCAATGGTGGATGGGTCTTACACAAGGAAGCTTCCTAGGTACCGCTATGGAGCAGTAATGGTGGATGGGGATTACGCGAGGATACTACGCAGGTGATGCTATTGAGAGGCAATGGTGAATGGGTCTTATGCAAGAAAGCTTCCCGGGTGCCGCTATAAAGCGTCCATGGTGGATGGGGATTATGCAAGGAAGCTGCCCGGGTGCCACTATTGAGCGGCAATGGTGTATGGGGATTATGCAAGGAAGCTGCCCGGGTGCCGCTATGGATCGACAATGGTGGATGGGGCTTATATAAGGAGGATGCCCGGGTGCCGCTATAGAGTGGAAATAGTGGATGGGGATTATGCAAGGAAAATACACGGGTGTCGCTATGGAATGACAATGGTGGATTGGACTTACGCAAGGAAGCTGCCCAGGTGCCGCTATGGAGTAGAAATGGTGGATGGGGCTTACGCAAGGAAGCTTCCAGGGTGCCGCTATAGAGCAGCAATGGTTCATGGGACTTACGCAAGAAAGTTTCCTGGGTGTCTCTATGCAGCGACAATGGTGAATGGGGATTACCCGAGGAAGCTCCCGGGGTGCTGCTTTGGAGCGACAGTAGTTGATGGGGATTACACAAGGGAGCTGGTCGGGATGTCTTCGTCATTTCTGGCTATGAGGGGATCCCAACCCAGTGGTGGGTTGAGGCCTTCACCATTGCGCTAGTGCACAAGAGGGGTAATTCCAAGGGGCATTGGAATTGGTCTGAATAAAGGGGGATGAAAATTGTGAAGCACATGCCTGAAATTCAAAACATAATGAGGGTGGCACGGGGATGAAGGATAACTGTTGACTGTGTTCGAAACACAACATACATAATGCGTTAGCCTGAAATGGGGACAAACAAATGAGGGTCGAATGATGACCGTGTTTGAAATACAGGACCAGAATCAATGTGTCATCCAATATCTTCTGGGGCGTTGGCCCAGGATGGTAAGTGAGCCAATACGGCATGGGACCAGGCTGTTAGGGGGTCCCTTTAGACATGGAAGTGGATGAATATTATAATGAAGGACACACAAAGCGTGAGGTGGCGTGATGAAAGGTTTGAAAGGATTCCAACACTCTTGAAATTACACCATAGTAATAATAAAATTAGGCATCTTATTCTTGTCACATAAGTAATCTGTTATTTGAAATAATATGCATCCTATTATTGAATGATAATGCAATCTACAGTTTATTGTCCTGTAGATAAGACGATTGGCATCTCATGTTTAGAGCATAAGGCATCTCTCGTTTAGGGAAAGGGGAATCCTATATTTGGAACATAGAGAATAATACAGTTTATAGTCATATAGAGAAGACTATGGAATATTATTCTTGGGGCATAAGGCATTTCTTGTTTAGAAAAGAGGCATCCTATGTTTGGAACCTTGGGTGCACTACCGTTTATAGTCATATAGAGAGGACTGTTGTCATCTCTTGCTTAGAGCATAGGGCATCTCTTATATTGAGTAAGAGGTATCCTATGTTTGGAACATCAGGAGAACTATAGTTTATAGTCATGTAGAGAGGACTATTGGCATCTCATTCTTGGAGCATAATGCATCTCTTATATTGAGTACAGGGCATCCTATGTTTGGAAAGTAGGGAGGACTACATTCTATAGTCATGTAGAGAGGACTATTGGCATATCATTTTAGGAGCATAAGGCATCTATTTTTTGGACCAAGAGGCATCCTATGTTTGTAACATAGGGTGCTCTGTAGTTTAAAGTCATGTAGATATGACTGTTGGAATCATAATCTAAGTGTGTAAGGCATCTCTTATTTAGAGCAAGAGGCATCCTATTATTGAATGACAGGGAATGCTACAGTTTAAAGTCATGTAGATTGGACTATCGACATCTCATAATTAGAGCATAAGGAATTTCTTATAATGAGTAAGAGGCATCCTATGTTTTTCATATAAGGATTACTATAGTTTGAAGTCGTATAGATAGTACTATTGGAATCTCATGAAAGGAGCATGAGGCATCTCTTATATTGACTAAGAGGTATCCTATGTTTGGAAAATAGAGAGAACTGTAGTTTATAGTCATATAGAGAGGACCGTTGGCATATCAGGCTTGGAGCATAAGGCATCTCTTATTTAGAGTAAGAGGGATAATATGTTTGGAACATAGGGTGTACTACAGTTTATAGTCATGTATAGAGGACTATTTAAATCTCATGCTTGGATCATAAGGCATCTCTTATTTGGAGTAAGAGTAATCCTATGCTTGGAACATAGGGTGTACTACAGTTTATAGTAATGTAGGGAGGACTATCGACATCTCATGCTTGGAGAATAAGTCATATGTTATTTAGAGTAAGAGGCATCCTATGTTTAGAATGTAGGGTGTACTATAGTTTATAGTCATGTAGAGAGGAATGTTGGAATCTCATTCATGGAGCATAATCCATCTCTTATTTGGAGTAAGAGGCAACTTATGTTTGGAACTTTGGGTGTACTATAGTTTATAGTAATGTTATCAAGGACTGTTAGACGTACGGTGCCTAGAAATGGATGGTTTTGGGACTTACGCAAGGGCGGCCCTTTCTGGTTCATCTTGGCACATGATCCAAGCAATGGGGTTTGGATGATACACTTGAGGAATGGTTCGACTCAAGGTAATTGGGAGAATTGATAATGATAATCTCAACTCACAACATGGGAAATGAACCAAGAGGAATATATTTACTCTAGGTGTTTCATGGTGTATGGAGGAGTACCTTAAATCATGGTATCCAATTGGTGGAAGGCAGCTGCGCATAAAGGCACAATGGAAATCACCGACGTTCCTACCCAAAAATTTTGTGGTGTGACTCCCCATTTTTCATGGGGGTCAGTGACGGTAGCGAAGGGACCGGCTCAAAGGGTCGGGGCTGAAGCCTGGGACTGAACCCGAGTGGGGGTGCGGGGGCGCAGCACCCGTGGTATAGACCGGCGAGCGTGAACGTAGGAGCCTTGCAAATGATAGGTGTTCGCGAAGTAGCTTCATGGAGCAAAGGGGCTCATGGAACATGGGTTTTCGCAAAGCATGAACTCATGGAGCATGGACACATGGAACATCTTCACGAAGGAAGTGACTCGTGGAGCAGGGACTCGTAGAGAAGCTTCATGAAGGAAGCTACTCACGGAGCATGGACTCATGGAGAAGCATCAAGAAGGAATCTTCTTAGGGAGCATAGACTCACGGAGCACCCTCACGATGGAAACTGCTCACAGAGCAGGGACTCGTGGAGCCGCTTCGGGAAGCAAATTGGGGCTCCACGAACCGGGAGATTGGCCACCCAAGGGGAGGGGAGACCATCTGGAGAAGGGGGTGAGATGGGTATTTATAGGAAAGGGGCATCGTGAAGTAGAGCTCTCTCAGTGTAAAGACTGATCTTACTCCACAGTGGGTTCGCGAACGTCAAAGGGCTTCAAGGAGCCATCCTGCCTCCTTACTTTGTGGCGGGCTCGTGAATGTCAAAAGAGATCACAGAGCATCCCGCCTCCTCACTTTTCGGTGGTCTCGTGAATGTCAAAGGGGATCATGGAGCATTCCACCTCCTTGCTCCCTGGCAGTGCTCCGCGATCGTAGAAGGAGCTTCGTGAATGGACTTCGCAAACCAGTTTTCTATCCCAACATCAAATGTCCATAACTCCTAATATGTAACTTCTTTCGGGCTCTAAGACCTATCAAAACGAATCTTACGAATCGGGATACGATCTTGGATCATTTATGATAGCATTTGGAAAAAAATTTGGGGATGCATTTTCTTGTGTCAACAATATCATTGGCATGATACAATGAATAATTTTACAAAAGACCAATCGGTTTAGTATCCTTAGAAGTACTAGATACGTACATAAGTTTTACATTACATCATGAAATAAAAAAACAACATTGTGTCCAATTTGAACACTCTTATATCCCTTAGCCTATTCCTGCAGGTTAATAATAATATACTTCTTTAAATCTAGGGAAAACTAAAAGATAAGAAAGGGGTGAGCTCAGATGCTCAATAAGGATAACAATATAACAGAAATTTGAATAAATAAGAACAAACATTTAAGACAATGTATAATACTAGAACACAAGCCTTTTAAACTTAAACTTCAGCATAATATAGCAAAGATAAATCAAATAATGCCATTTACTTATTCAAATTGATATTATACCAGTCGAATAATAACATGTAATATCAATATCCAATTTTATAATGATGGATTGCATAATGCTAGACTTCATAACCACATAGTCAAGGCCTTGTGGTAAGACTACAAATAATATTTTGACAAAGCCTTTTTCCAAGATACTAGTTTGTCTCATTAGACCTACTGATGCATCAAGGATCTATAGTGGGATCCACCCATCACTTACTAAGTCCAACACAGTTCTCATATGAAATGTTTTAAACATAACATATACATTCATATTAAAACTAGCATACTAAATGTTGATACCTTATCCATAAACCATGAATGGTATAAAAATAAAACATCCACAGTAAAACATATCACAAAACCTTCAATATAGTATGGAATATTTGTATCATAATAAATAAACCTCGATCAAGAATAATATCCTGTAAAGGATGTTTACATTGTTTAAAATGATCAATAAAAATATTTGAGACAAATATCCCTTTTTCATTAAAACATTTAAAAGTCTCACTATTTATCAAGAAGTTGTTTAAAATAGATTTTTGAATCAAAGTGTCCCATACCACTTTGAATCTTATAAAAGGAAATTAATTTTAAAACTTTAATTTCCATATATATAAATAAAACCTCAAAACCATTTTTAAAACATGGACATTAATTAGAAATATTTAAAAGAATAAATTTTTAAAACATTTAAAATGATATTCTTGTTAGAGTTCCTAACCAAATGAGAGATTCTTGAATAAAATAATTAAGGTAATCAAAACTATATAATATCATGAGAATAAATAGATTCATGATATACTATGTCAAAGTACAGTATATACACCAAATAAAAGTGAATTGGCATATAACAACATAGAAGTCTCAATGGAATATAGGTTGAGATGAATTCTTTTATAAAGACTGTATCCTTAGGTTAAGTATAAATCAATGACATAATTATTTTTGAAAAATATGAATACACTCAATATGTTTCGATATTCAGTGTAAATCAATATGATTACATTCACACATGTTCTTGTAAAAACAACACCAATGACTTGGATGTTTAACACAATGAATAGAAATTGAATTAAAATTACTCTTATCAAGTTTATATCAATGACTTGAGAATTTAACAATGGAGTGATTATGTGTATCAAAATTATATCCACACAAAGGGTAGTGTAAAATAATACATAAGTAAATAAATAGTTATTTCACACATAATCTGGGAGGAAAATAATCAAGAAGGTTTGCGTAAAATTGAATGAGGGAATTTGAAATTTGAAATTCCCTTACTTATTTAGTGACATAAAAAACATACACCCCATGAGAGAAGGATCATCCAATGATGATGTAAATACCCATAAATTGAATTATATTATTCAAAATATACAATCATGGGTAGTACATACACCACACAAAAGGTAATAGTGGCAAATATAGTGTAAATCTCACGATAATAAAAGTGAGATGAAAACCCCTTAACTGGTACATTTCCTTAGTATAGTTTAGGTTAACCTTCTGTATAATAGTGAAATAATTTTTATTTAATTATACAAGAACCAAACACAATAATATGATATCATATATGATCTTATAATATTTCTTTGTTAATGATATTTCAGTAGTATCACTGTTTTGGTTGTTAACGGATTTGTTTTCCTTTATATGTTTCATTACGTAAGTCATGTTTGTTATATACAATATTTATTTTATTCATATCCAGAATGATATTTAGTTCTTAAATGTTATTTTTAATCATAGAATGAAAATTATACTTGAATTATTATGATGGGGAATGAATCTCATCGTGTTTGTGGAGACGATATGTCGTACGTACGATCACAGGACGATATCATTATATTAATGTTGAAATTGTATGTAATTTCATGGTATATCAATATAAATAATAATTAACATGTTATATTTATTATTTACATTAGTTATACTCATTATTATACCCATCCAAATAATGAAGTGTTTGAATAACAAACTACACCACAACGTGGAGACGGTAAGTCGTACGTACGCACGTATGGTAACTTTGTCATTTATAGGATGGATAGAATAAAGAATATGGTTGTACAATATTTATAATAAAATCACAGAATTTATAAGGTATTGGATTTATTATGTTGGTATAGAAACAAAAAAAATAAAGAGGAAGTGGAAGAAAAAAATAACTGGAAAGAGGGTGGTAAAATTATTACTTCTTCTTCCGGGGTTTCCTTTTGATTTGATTAAAATGGATCCTTAAAATGGAATTATGATACAATTAAGGCCTCTAGGTTGAATTAAGAGAAGTTGGGATGATATTTGGATAGGGTTTTGAGGAGAAAAATGGCTTTGGAGGTGTGAAATTAAGAGAAGGTTAAGTACCCTTTTATAAGAGAGGTGATGGTCACTTTAGAAAAAGATTAAACTATTATTTTATAATAAAATCATTTTCAGTTTCTAATAGCACCAAAATTATTTATTTCGAATATAAGGTGGGGATTCATCGAAAACCTCTCAACCAATAGGTTTTATAAATGTTTAGAGTACCATTTTCACCTTATCTTTTAGATTTAACTCTAAGTTAAATAGTTTGGCTTTTACCATGTCTTCTTGTATTCTTACACTGTATGGTTAATAAACTTAATATAAACTTAAAAAATAACCTCAAGTGGTTCATTAGTGACATATATAATATTATTTAATCCCTTTTTCTGAACATTATATTTTATTAATATTATATCAACCAATAATCTAGTATTTGTTTTAAAAACTAATTTATGTCAATTTTGACACTCTTTGGTATTTTTATTTGTGAAAGTCATAAAATTCTTATCACTTTGAAAAAAAAAATTTAATAAACCCTAAAATGTCATATTAATCTAGAAAAATAATGGATTTTATCAAAAAAAAATAAATACTATTTATTTTAATATTTATAATATAAACTATTTTTATATTTCATTAATAAGGTAATTAATGCATCATCATTGTTTCATGAATAAATTTAATTATTTAACATATAAAAATTATAAATAAAATACCATTATATAGGAAATAGTTTAATCATTCAAATAAATATTTATAGTTGAATTTATCTTATTTATAACCCTATATTAAAAATGGTTTAGTTAATAATCTTTGAATTTAACACTTTTAACTCTTCTTTAAATAAAATAATAATAAATGCCCTAATATAATCCTAGTGTACCTAAAGGATCATATGTTATTCCTATGGTTTGTTTTATAAAAATTACACTTATCAAATAGAATTAGGACATGTTTTAGGGTAATTATAAAATTATTTTTACCTTTAATTACCCTATTTACTTTTAACTGTGGTAAATAAGTCAACAGTTACTATTCACCAAAAAATTAATTTCTTCTTATTGAACAACATTTTACTTACTAATATTAACCATTTCTATATTATTTTTAAAATTAAAATCACAGAAGCAGTATAATTATGTTTTATGCAAATTCGCAAATGCTTCTAGAAGGTGGGTAAAAGACGGTAAAAAGTTCAATAAAATTATATATGTCAAATTTTATTATAAAATGAATCTAATGAATTAAATTGAACTTATGTAGGTATAATATCTATATTTTGACTTAAAATAAATTTAAATAAAATAAATAATTATTTAAATAAAAAGTCGGTTTTAAACTATAACGTAATGTTTTCCACTATTTGTCAAAAATTGAATGTTTTCAGAAAAACAAAAAACATTTACCCTAATCTAATTTTTATATTCAGAATTAAAAAATTAAATTCTATTTTACCAAATTCAAAATATATAACTATCATTAATTAATTTAAATTTAATTCCTATTGTCAAAACTGAAAAGCGCGTTTTTAAAAATTAAAAACTATCAAAATATTTACATGTGTTTATGTCAAAATTAATTGTGAAATTACATATAATGACGTAAATTATATTAAATGATAAAAATTTAATCTAATTTTACTTGAAAACCATTAAAATTCATAATTTATCCATATAAATTATTTCTATTAAAAAAAATTTTCAATTAAAATATAGTATTTTTCAGTATTCATCAAAATATGAAAGTTATCAGAAAAAGAGAAAACATTTATCCAATATAAATTATTATATCTTGATTCTAAAAAAAAATTATTTCATTAAATTGAATATATAAAAGTTTCAAATATTGTTTTTTGAAAGGGTTTTCCATTAAAAGGTGGTAAAATTTCATTTTTTGAAAAATACTTCTTTTTTATGAAAAAATGATTTTATTATTATATTATGTCTAAGAAACAAATAATTTGGATTCTAAAATTATATGGATTATATAAAATTAAAAATTCTGTTAATAAAATTCATAACCACTTTTTGAACGACTAGTTTGGTAAGTCGTGGTGCGCTCAAATTTGGTGTTGGGTATAGAGCAAGCTATAAAATTTATTTAAAGAAAAAAACATACTATGAAATCTTGGGGTGTAACAAATTTCATCCATAATCATGAAGTAAATTGAGTGAACCTATCTAATATGATGGAATTTGGCATCCAATGATGTCTTACAATCTCATAGACATAATATCTTTCATTTTCATCCATTTATAAGGTCTCTTGAATAGGTATATAATCGGTGACCTTCTACACCCTATATGTGATTTCCCATATGACATTACTACTCTAAGGTGATCTATGTAATACCATCAAAAAAATATATTTATTCCATCTCATTTACACTATGTAATGGGTATTAGTTGTTTGATTTTTGAAGGGAATGGGTGTTATTAATTCACTCACTAATGGGAAGAACAAAATTTAAAATCTTTTTAATATACGTTTTCATCTCGGGACTCCAATTATTGTGATAAAATTCATGGTACATCATATTGATTTTAGGATATACTTCTTAATTAGAAACATTAGATTTCCATATCATCTCCTCTCTTTTGTATACAGGTACATAGAAATGTAAATAGATATGAAGGATATCATCTTCATTGAGAACCCAACCTGGTTGTGGGACCTCACATAAAACACTTTCACATAAGAATAAGGCATTGATATTTTCATTTTATGTGCTCACTCAGTCTCAATGTGTGGAGAAAATAACTAACTCCACAAGAAATGTATATTTATGACATTTTAAATTTAACATGCTTCTTAGAAATAAAATCCATCAACAAAATTTCATTACCATATTCCTAAAACACAAGCATATTTTCCATTTGGATTAGAGAATAAGAAAATAAATTTCTATTACCATGTGTGTGTGCTTTCTCAATGTCAAAATTTTACAGGAATTCAACTGTTATTCAAATTTTAAGTATCAAGAAATTAATATTAAATAGTATTTTGAGAAATTTATATGTGGTGTACACCAAAAAACATTCCCCCAACATGTAATGTCCGCAAAAATGAAAGGAATAAACAATAGCATTGAGTTCAAGGTCATGCAGTTGGTAATTATGCTCATGAGGCCTGAAATAACATGTCCTGAATGATATATCCAACTCCATTTTCCAAAAAATGGATACGAACCCTAAAACTAATGCATCATATAAAATATTTTAGAATGTTCCAGTTTCAACCAATATCTAAATTAACAATAAGGTCTGTCTTTATTTTAACTTCTAAATGTTATTCTCAAAATATTCATATCATGTAAACTATAAACAATTAACTATTTAAAATATAAGTGGTGTCGCAAGACCTAAATTTTATTCATTTAAATAAAGATAGTAACCTAGTATACCAAGTAAACACCATATATGAAATATATTCTTAGGATGCTTCATGAAAACAATGTCTCTCACATACATAATTTCCAAAAATACCACTTATTCTGAGATAATGTTACCCAAGATTCGAAGTTTTTAAAACCAAAATTTTAATTTTTTTAAATTATCATATAGATAGTTATTTCTAAGTAAACCCCATATAATGTTATGGTCTTTTTCATGATAAGATCAAATCTGAGAAAACAATATAATATCAACCTAGAAACCCACTACAAATGACTACATTTATTGGTGGAAACCCAGATTAATAAAGGCCATAAATACATTTGGTGAGTTCGATTAACTAAACAACATGAAAAGATGTTCATATAAGACATACATACTTTGGAATATTGAATGTGTTATGTTTGAGAGTATAACGTGGACATGAGGTTAACCTCATATAAAAATAAATCTTCAAGAAGATGTTTGATAGTCCGATATAATAAAAGAGATCATATATATGAGGACATTGGTATTGAATCATAATGATAATTTGATTCAAGTACTAGTAATCAATTCACTGCCTTAGGGTATAATCCACCATCTTGGAAAATAGAGAATGTTGACACCAAGAAGAATGGCATTCCCATATAACCTCTTTGGATTCCTGGTCCTCCACCAACCTTTTTTTTATAAAAGAATATGACATTAATGACAAAGATTAGCAGAAGTACATGTGCAAAGCCAAGAAAGGAAATTGTCCAACCAGAGCTGGTTAGTACCGAATGGGCCTGAGACCTCCAGCTAATGGGCCGCATTGTTTCCTTCCCTTTTGTGAATGTGAAGGTGCACAATGAGAAGCATTGGCGAAGTGAGATAATTCTCTAGATAATGATGCCAAACTACTAGAGTCCACCGTCATTGTGATTAATAGCATTGATTACGGTAAGACAGTCAGAATCAATGATGATGTCACCCCATCCACATTCAACAGCGACCATCATACCAGCAAGGATGGTCATGGATTCAGCAACTTCCAGTTCCCAGAATGCCTGATGTGGTTCATAGTTAGTTGCAAGGATTTAGCCCAGATGATCACAGGCAAGGAGGTCGAGGGAAACAAGCCCAACTTTTGGAAGCGATGCATCCATGTTAATCTTGAGAATCCTTTCTGTTGGGGGTTCCAGTGAGCAGGATGGGAGGGGGAAACACCCAGCATAGAACGTCTTTTATGGCCTTTCCAACCTTCAGTCCAAGAAGTAGCCCGATCGATACAAAATTTGGGGGGTCTGTGATCATGATGAAAAACAGTGTTGTTGCGCCGGACCCAAATAATCCAAGCCAAAGTGCAGAGTGAACCAACATCAGCCGAGGAGAGAGAGGATCCCCAGCACGTCAGAAGATCAGGGAGGTTATAGGCCAATTCCAGCGAAGCAACTGAAGACGGTCCCCATTTATTCAAGATTTCCTTAGCTCCCGGGTAGAAAATGATAGTGTGCAGAGGAGTTTCAGGAGTGTTCGGATAGAAAGTGCAAAAGGAGGTACTGGCCATATGTCAATAAATAAGAAGGGTCATTTCTGGGAGAGTTTTCATACAAATATTCCACCAAAATTGATGAATTTTTTGGGGGACGTTGAGTGACAAATCGATTTCCATGGTCCCTCATCCCGGCCTACTGGGTGGATTCCAAGATCAAGTCTGTAGTCGGATCTCACCGTGTAGTCTCCCAAAATGTCATTGATCCAGAATAGATGGCCAGGGCCTGTGCCTGGAACCTAGGGAATGCTAAGGATAATTCTTTGATCTCTCTCGTTAAACCATGCAAAGATATTTTCCAAACACCACCCCTGTCCCTGGTCGAAAAGGAGGCTGCTAACAGTGGCATCTTCAAGACTTGGTTGGGTGTGGGATGTAGCTCATAAACAATCCTTATAAACAAGACAGGGATCAGTCCAAATTTTGACAGATGGGCCAATACCAATCCTCCAGCCCAATCCTTTTCTAGGAGATTCTTAGCCCCCCCCCCCAAATGCTTCTCTAGAGGAAGATAGGACGGGGACCAATAGAGGAAGCATGAAAGTCCGTGTGGGGAAAGTACTTAGCTCGTAGAACTCTCACACATAAAGATGATGGATGGTTAATAAGGCTCCATTTTTTCTTGGCCAATAGCATGTCGTTGAAGAGAGGAGGATTCCAGAACCCCATCCCAAACTTTGATTTGGGTTTGCAATGTTTCTCCCAGGCCATCCAGTGGGGTCGATTCCTTCCATCATGCTTCCCACACCAGAAATTAGCATTTTGTGTGTGGATCTGGTCGATGATGGCCACCAGGAGCTTAAAAAGGGATATGAAGTAGCTGGGTACAGATTGGATGATAGCTTTGATGAGAGTCTCTTTGCTAGAATTAGAAATCCTTTTTTGGGTACAACCTTGAATTTCTTCCTCAATCATGTCCACAAGGGATTCGAAGATTTCTTTTTTGGACCGGCCAATCACCGTGGGAACAAAAAGGAACATTTCAACCTAACATTATATAAAAGATACCCTATGGTGACAAAAATAAATGTGGTATCAAAAGGAACATACCATTCCATTTGGATAATTATGTCAAAGATTATTATAATGGGAATAAAAAGGTTCAATAATAAATGGAAACCTCTAATATTATATGGAAACTCATTTCATCGGTGAAAAATTCTAAACCACATTCCCAATGGGGTATTAAGATACAATAATATATAATATTGTTTTGTTTTGAGTTCATCGGAGTCTATTAATGATGAAAATAATAACTCATATGAATCACTAGTATCAAATGAATTAGATACTAAGAAGAAGGATACGTTTATAGTACCACACTCTATAGATGGCCCGAAAATATTTTCATTTTTAATATGATTCACTACATGTTACTGGCTTGATCCATTACCTAGAGCCAGAACCTGACCACTATGAGTATCTCCTTTCTACCAGCATTGCACTTCAAGATTTTGGATTCCTCAACCATGGATGCTAAATCTGCATGATCGTCCTTTGGTACTATAGATTCGTTTATGATATTAATTTAATCATCCATTCCCTGAACCAAGACTTGGTGTACATCATCTATCATAGGTCATCAGTGGAAATTTTGTACATAATCTACAAGTATTACCCATGTTGACACAAGAACAGTATTGAAATATTTCCCTTTCAAACTGAGGCTTCATGTGTCCATTCCTTCTTGGCTAATGGTAAACCAGATAATTACTAGTGTGTTTTCACTGACTACAGTTATCCTAAAAAGTTACTTCAATGGGACATTGCTTTATTTTTGGGTGGAAATTTTCCCTGCCAAGCTATTAAACAATTATTCTCTCCAACATCTGCATCCTTAAAATTATAGTCAGATATAATGACCTATATTACCATTCAGAGATGGTAAATAATAGAAAAATATTCACCTATGATCATATAGTATATCAGATCTCGACCTAAGAAAATCATACCCTATATAAGACATCAACTATATTAGAGGGAACAAAGAAATATTGTTTGATGAAAATATATTTTGTATTATATAATAGGAATATTACCCTAAAAATATGAATGAACTCCCTCGCAAGATTATCTATCGACATCTCCATGAAATTGTAGTAATAAAATATTTTCATTAAATATCCCCATACAACGCTTTTTGGTGATCTACATAGGTCAACAAATCCTACCATCTCTTTATAGGTCCTAGAATCATGTATCCTAATAGATTTACCCTCCACACTGAGTGACCCTCAAGGTGATTTATTATTGTATGAATGATCTGAATCCAAGTCTACACCTCACGGGGACTGTCATACCTAGAAATAAAAGGCAATTTCTTTTGAAACTCTCTAGTAAACTTTTATATAGTAAATACATCCACTATAAATCCCTTCTTAGACCTTACTAATGGAATGAGACCCAACCCATTTTTATCATCATTTTCTTGTCTCAGAATGAGGGGTGGAACAGATGGAGGTAACACCATTAGCTATAGACGTGTTATTAATTGTGGGTAAAGTCCCAAAAACTAAAGAAAATGATAATCTCCAACTTCATGTTGATTGAATCCAAGTTTTCATGGACATATATTTCAAAATTTCAAACCATACACCTTAAATAATATATGTGTTTATGAGTATTGTAGATATAAAAATTATGATATGATCAAAAAATGAATAAAATAGTTACACTAACCTACTTTTTGTCTCTAGTAAATTACTATAAAAAAATAATTGATGTTTTATTTTTAAATGTTTTATAATATGGGGTGTAAATTCCATCTTATGGATGAAAACAATAATTATATAGGAATTGGAATCCTCGTCTAGTGGAACAGTTTTTATATAAATGATGTACTTTTGAATTTCATTAATTATGTTATGTTATAATTAGATTTATTTGCATTACTTAGATAAAAATACATATGATTTATAGGACACAATTTTAATTCATTTTCATTTAAACCATCCTTTTACATATAGTCAGAGGATGTAAAAATTCCTTCAAATATGGACTGATTATATCGATTTACATTTCAAATTTTTAGAGGAATAAACATTTGAAGTAAAATTAGAAACTATTTTATCATAATAAAATAACATATCATCCCATGAAACAAATTTTCTATTTTTTAAAAGTGTAATAATATCTTAGTTAAGTTTTCACCATCTTTCTGTGAGGGAAATACACTATTTAGTTTGATACAAACACATTATGTAACCAATTATCTTTTCCCACGAATTTATCTATAATAAATATTTGAATATTTACATTTATATAAAAAAGGAACTTACAATAAGAAATAATAAATAAAATAAACATGGAGTAAAATATTCATGAAAAATGTATATTCCTATTATCATATAAAAGTTTATGCTTCTAGTGGATCCATTAGAATAGCTAGTTTCTGTGGTCATATGGTGGGGTTTCAGTAGTCAGATGTAGACGATTCATCATTAAACTCCCATAATCATCCTATTTGGTTAGAGCATGTCTAGACTGGGGTTTTTATAGTTAGATAAGATAGAAGATTTATATAATTAATAGTTATGGTCAAATGATAATAGGTGTAAACAATACTCTAAATTATTTATATATATTCATCAAGACTATTATTTTTTAAATGTAGGTGTCAAGTATTTATCATTCCAAAAATAGTGAGGAATTGAATATTATTATTTAAACACTTTATAGATAAGATATAGTTTGATAATTTATTATCGTGTACACATTATTTGAATAATAAGTTCTAGGATAGTGAGTTTTCCATAGTGGGGAATGTGATATTTGATTATATCCATTCTTGGTGGAGATAATATCCATGGGAACATAACTTCTACATTATTTGATACTATTGACAGCACTTTTTGTTTATGTAGAGTTAATAAAATGTGGATATATCTTCACCAAGACAAGAGTGAAACACCTTTGGAGTTGAATGTACATCTTACCAACAAGATGATTCAAAAAGATAAAACATTGAATACGTAGTAAGAATTTATATACTATGTTCATATATGCTAATTCACTCAATATGAATGTGGATGAATTTAATTCTTCCTATAAAGGGATATCCATGTTAATATTGTATGGAATGTTTGATGTATTCATCAACATTCCTTCTGGAGATATTTTTCTAATGTTTATATCTGATAATATGGGTCAAATGCCTCCTCATATTAATTTAAGAAGGGTCCTAATGAGTATAAATTGAATTTAATTATTATTTCAATTATTGTACCATCTATGTGGTAACCTCTATTAGTGTGATATGTAGAAACATAATATCATGATTGTTCTTCATAAATTTCTGTACATGGTGGTGTTGAGAAAATTGTATTCCAGTAGTGGAATGGTGATTTATGTCATGGGTAGAGGACTCTATTTCTAAATAATGGAGGAATAATTTGATCATTTTTTATTTTATAATTTGTTCCTTGAATAAGGTATGTATGTTTCTCATCATTAATAAATAGTGGCATCCATAAACTCTTCTACTGTTTGGGTGTGGATAGTGGTGGTGTTGTTAATTTAGTGGATCTATGTGACCTTATGTTCTCAAATGATAGACTGGAGGGATTTTCATTAATGTCGAAAGCTCATCACCAACTTACATAGGTGGATAATGGTTTTATAATGACGTTCTTGATAAATTTTGTATTATAATTTTTTTAGGTACAACATAATTTAAGTGCTTCTCTCAATGTGGTATGATTATTAGAACCATTCTTGAAATTGAAATCACCTGGAAACTCTTATTCTGAGTTGGATGGTGGTGTTTTTATTAGATGTATTATCCTAGAACAAACTTATATATACATTATTATTAATTGTATTATAATTATCAATATTAATAAACTTCATACCAAATCATGATGCATTCCCTTGTTTTTTATAATGTCTTAAAAGTAACTGTCACTAAAATGGTTATAGTTGTTCCAAATATTGATGAGATCCTAAATTCGAAATGATAATACTCATACATATGTTTTCAATATATTGATGATATAATTTTATAGGATATAAATGATACTACCACTCAGGGGTGGAAACTCAAAAGAATTTGAGACACATTGTCATGGTGTCCCCTCTTGGCAATCATCAGAGTTTTTCATCATAAGAAAAATAACCACTCGTAAGAATCTCACATTTATATGATTCATTGGATGTTATTATCTTAATATATGTTTATTTGTTCTTATAATTTATGATTTTTTTATTCAAATCATTACTCATAAATAATGACGTATTGATTGAAATCATGATAACAAAACTTATCAACATTGTTGGATATGTTGGATGTGTCACATGGGATGTTTCATTAATATATAATATGGGGGAATATTTTTATCTTATGTCAATTAATAAAATATGGTATTTTAAACACATTTATTTGAATAAAACAACCAAATTATATCCATGGACAAGTTTTTATTTTGGAAAGTTTATTTCTAGAGGTCAAATAACGAGAAATCAGGAACATAGGTTGATGAAATGAAAATGAAACATGATTGACTAGATATATCCTGAACATTTGATGAAATTAAACATTTATCATTCATATGAGGTTATATATTGGTTAAATTTTCATATCACTTTGTATATATCCCATGGCCTGCTACTATATGGTAATCATGGTCTTTAGGTGGTTCTAACAAATGCCACTGAGAATGAGTTATAGAGGATCATATGATAAGTGTATCCAAAATGAATATCAAATTTTATGTTGAATTTTACATGATAGAATAAATATAATTCCATGTTTATAGTTTTATAATTATTTAGGGTTTTTTGATCTTGAAGTATTATTAATTAGTTATTCATGATAATAATTTACTTAGGTAAATAATTTCAAAAAATTATTTCATGATTTAGTGAATTTAATATTAATAATATTTATTAGTGATTAATGAAGATATATTTATTTTTAAAATATATAATCATTGTTAATGATTCGTATATTAAGTAAAGATATATTTAATATCATTTAAATAAATATTAATTTATTTAATTAACAAATTATATTTATTTATCCATAGTAAAGGCACACATCATGTAAATAATAATATTTTTTATATTATAATTGTTAAAGAATGGGTTCGCAATGGAATAATGAATTTTTTAAGTGTTAAATTGGAAAAAATCATAACCTTTATATATAAATACCTGCTTATATCCCTTTATATGGAGTGTTAATTGTTTTCAAAAATAATCATAGAGATAATTATCAAAATCCAAAGAGATAATACTCTTAATAATGAAATTCATAAGTAGAGTTCCAATCATCATCCACTGTATGAAGTCCTTCATATAATCTAAACAATCACTCATCTCTAATTTTTTTTTCTGGTGATCAATTATTGATGATTAAAGTGATTCAGAAAGACCATGCTAGAACCAATCAATTCTATGATGAAAACCCATTATTTGGAATCATATGGGGATCTCCTATATATATTCTATAATAAAATCATATGATTCAATGAAATCATGAGGAGAGTATTCAACCACATTATCATCAAAAAAGAGTTACAAGAAAAAGTATACTTAATATATCAATAAATTATTTATATATTATTTTTTATTGTATTTCTATCATGGATATAGGGATCGTAATTCAATTAATATTATTTATAATTCTGTTATTCGTTATGTTTTCTATCATGCGTATCTTATATTATTCAATTATTATGAAATAACTAAGTCGCCAATGCCTAATAGTTGTTTTCATATGCACCTAGAGCCATTATGTAGTATCTGTGTGATCTCATAATTAGAATATAAAAAATTTAAAATTAATTTATAATTAATTATTGGTAATAATAAATTATTTTTTTGGTTTTTATTTTGGGTTATTTTCTACATAAATAAAATCATTAAATTCATTACATGTATAATTCTGTATCACACATATATCTATGAAATGCTTCAATTAAAATTACAATAATATAAAGACCCCATTAGGAGATGTCAAGTAATATATTCAAAACCCATGAGTACATATCATGTGTCCATATGGTACTAGGGGGATACCCATATTCAATTCATAAGAAACAATCATGTTAAACCCATTTCTTCATGAAATAAATACATGCATAGTGTATCTAATTCACCTCACTTATTGAAAGATATATGCTATCATGTGGTTTTCTATACTACACAACATGTAAAAAACATACACAATATGTATTCCTCATATTTCTATGTTAGAAAATATGGTGATCCAAACCATTTCGTGTAGTCACTATATGAAAAATGGATTGAAATTATATGAATTTTTAAGGTCACACAATGATTAGTTAGTGTACAAAATATGTTTCTAGTATATTCACGATCATGAAAAAATGTGATGTTACTTATATGCTTGTTGCATACCTTGGAATATGACATTAAAATGATTTAAACTTTAGTACTTGTTGTGTTACCCATTATAGATCATAAAAAATTAATGAGGAGAAAACATTAATGTAGGACCCTGGGACACCCTGAGAGGGGAGGGGTGAATCAGGGTGTCAACATTTTCTCTTAATGTGATGGATCTTGTTCCCATGTTAGTAGGAACTTGTAAAACATGTATGATGGATATGGTCACCAATCAAACATTCACATGCAATGACTCAACACAACACTTTTACTTGGTTCACCACTAAGGGCTACGTCCAGGAAGCATACGCTGACAGGTTTTCGGTCGTACCTAATTCCACTATTCTTCACTAGTTGTTGATTACAATGGTTTAGGCACAGTAACATTGTCCCAGGCTCCCTTCCTTTACAAAAGCTCAGGGATAGCTCAATGCGTCCCTCGAGTCACTCCTATTGACTCACCCTGGCTCACTGCCTTTGGTGAAGTCCCAATCAGTTAATAGAAGTGAAGGTATCTTTAATAGATTTTAATTGAAGTCTTTTCCTCTAATTATCATGAGACTCTGCTTGAACCAAAGTCTAGAAATGATGCACTTGAGTATTCAATATTCTAATTTAGTGCAATAACTGAATGCACTAAATCTTCTTCTTCTCTTCCAATAATTCCCAATAATGAAACCTGTGTGTATCATTATATTTCCCTCTTTATGTGTAGATCTACGTTTAGTTTCAAGAATTATTCTTCTTCTCCTCAAAAAACATACCTAGGGTGTTGAATGCCAGTCATGTGTGTGTGGTACAACTACTCTTTGTAAAACTGAATGGTTCACTGTACTTCCTTCTTCGCGAAGCCACTTCGAGGGTGCTAAGATCCTGTCAAAGGCCTGTGGGACCCCCAAATATTTCGCGCACCATTCCTAGTGGATTGTACATAAAATTCAAACCTTACGTGTAAAAACACCTTTTGGCATGAAAAATGATTTTCGTGCAACTCTTCTTTTTCATACAGAACTTCTCTCTTTTGCGCATTACCTTCTTTTTCGTGTAACACTTATTCTTTTCACACACCACTCTGTACCTCAATTTTTTCGCGCTTCAGAGCTTAGGATTCGTCTAAGTTTCGAGCCGCTACAAATTAAATGGGTTGACCTCATATTTATAGGCATTTTTTATCCAGCGCGTAGAGATATCTCTCAGTTCTTTGAATTACGTGCACCTTCATTTTATTCTCACACATCACCTTGGTGTTTTGCACATCTCATGACTTCTCCATTTTTCATCATTTGGAACATGATTCCTCTCTTGTGCGAAAAACTTCAAACCCACATTTTGCGCACAAAAAATATTTCGCACAGACATTTGATTTTCCGCGCACATGGCATGAACATCTCATATTTTCCGTGTGCCTCTTGCCTTTGCTGATTTTCAGTGTTTCTGATTCGAGACACCTCTTGCGTGAAATAAATTGCTCCGTTATTTCATGCACCATGCAGTTTTTCACGCACGCTGTTGTTTTTCGTGCAAACCCGCTATTTTTTGCACAGCCATTTATTTTTTGCGCAATCCTCCAAATATTTTTGACACCACTTCCTCTTTCCACGCACTTCTATTTTCCAACAACCTGTGTATTCATTTTCCGATTTTGAGGCCAAAAAATTTGGAAAACACTGGGAAACAGTGTCACATTCAATATATGCTTCATCCGTAACCTTCATGATTCTTTTCTGAGATTTTCCTTCTTCAACAACTCTTCTTCTTCAACTGTCATTATCTACTTCATGCAAAATGGGTGATTCAATTCTTCAAGTAGGCTCTTGAATGGTTCTCAAGAAATCATGGATAATTGCATGGTCTTCATCAAATCCTCATTATTATTCAATAAACCTTAGATGGATTATACCTCACTATTCTCCACCGTTGTAAACAATGTGTCACATTTTACACAAGTTCATTCAATTTATGATCAGTACAACAATCATCTGAATTTCCATTCCTCTATTTCATTGGAGTACTTCTTGATCTCCATCATTTTGATCATCATTGAAAACTATTGACAAAAAATGAAACCTTATACACAAAGTGGTCCCAACAATCTCCCCCTTTTTATTTTGTTTTCAATATCCTACAAATCTTCTAAAATAAAGTCTTCAATGTCAAAATGAGAATCTTCTCTTCAATTAACTTTTCTCTTCAAAATTTCAAGTCACTTTATCTCCCCCTTATTGAAAATAAATACAAAGTTCATGGTAGATAGGGTATCAATCTATACATAAGCAATGTTCCATCCATAATTTCAGTCTAAGTCTACTTAAGAAATGCTCGGTGTAAAAAAAATAGGAGTTGCTTTAGACAACAAGTTTTTCCATTATTAACTGGTCATGATTTTAGATGAGATGAGAACTCATGTACTTTGTCTGGAAGGGTTTTCCACTTTCATTTCTGGCTAAAGAAATCAAATTTGATAAGGAATAATCAACCTGAAACTCTTGCACTCACATTATCAAATAGATAAAAAACATTCAAGTGAAATTGGAAGGATAAGTGGCCTTAGGGAACATCCATTCTTCTCATGTCACTGATCAATTCAGTTACTCCCCCTTTGTAGAATTGTATTTGTTTGGAGTAACCAAGGGTGAGATACTGAGAAATGACATATCGTCTCCAATGACATGTTCTACAAGAAATTTACAGAGTAATTGCATTTAATACCAGTTGGGGTTGATACTGATTGAAACAATGATTTTGGAAGCTTCTTCATTTTTCTCCCCCTCAAGGGAAACACTCCTCATCATCATCATCAAGAGTGATCCTACGTAATCTTAATATTTGAATATGCATTGAAAAATTTTCCAAGGATGTAAACTTCTTCAGATCCACTATTAAGAGTTGACAGTATTCACTACTTCGCAGGTTCTACCCCTGAGATCATGATTCACCTAAAATTAACTCTATTATCAGCACAAATACAATACATAAATGATTAAGGGAATAAGGTAGTTCCACCTTGATTTATCAATATAAGCTGCATGGTTTAGTTTTTTTTCTCAACCAAGTTTCTCCATTTAATCCAGTCTTCATGCTGGAATATTTTAACATATGTCTTGATTAGTGTTGATTTGGCATCACCCTTTTCACATTCTCGTTTTCTTTGTGGGGAGAATTTTTCTTCTTAATAGCCATCATTAATGATACATTTTTACTCCATTTATGTATTGCTTCTTACTCTGGTATTATGGTTAGACAACCTTTTGTGATGTGACCATATCTTATACATCTATCACACAGAACATCATTAACACATATTTTTATTTTTCTTTTCACTCTCTTATGATTTTATCTTCATCATGTGAAATTTTTCCTTTTCCTTTGTCACTAGCATTATCCTTTTCATCTTAAAGATTCCTCATTATTTTCAAATCTTTTAGCCAGATGACCGGTATGTCATTTGGAACTGTTGTAACTGGTTTGGATCTTCCACATGGGTTCATCTGAGTTTCATCCCACTTGTTTTTTCTTTTGGATGAATGACCCTTCAATTTCATGGATATAAAATCCTGGGTCTTCTCAGATTCCCTACTTGAGATCTTCTTGGGGAAATGTGTGTTCATAATATTCTTCGGATTTATTCCCAAGGTACTTGATTCATACTTATCCAGCATATGAGGTATTCTTTTATTGTCAATAGTGAAAGAGTGTTGAGATGGGAATGTGCCTACCTTGTGACGACTCCCATTTCATACATCATAGATGTTCTCAAGCATTCTAAATCTTCTTTCTGTAAACAAATTCTTCTGGACCTGTAGATGTTGCTTCTTTTTCTCTGGATTTCTTCTCATTGATACAATCTTTCTTTGTGATTTTTCATTTAAGGGATTGTACAAACAATACAGTGTGTAATGCCCATATCTATTGCAGCACCAACATTGACCCACAAATGTTTTCTTCTTTATATATTATGTATGAGGTTATTGGGCCTTCTTAATTTTTTGAACTCTATTTGAGGAACCATATTCCTCCTTTTTCTTCCCATCCAACCTAGCCATAGAGGTATGTTTATTATCCTCATCTTTCCTCATCCATACATCCTTACAATATTTCTTCCAACATTCACTTCTAGAAGGAACATATTTAGAAACAATAGTATAGATTTGTATGGATGGTACCCTCAAATTCTTATCTTCTTGTGATAGATCAGCGAGCGAAGTCATGATATTCTTATCACATGTTAAAATTCTTTTGATAGTAGAATCCCATAGTGAGCATTGAGAACAAGCAGCAACTGATTCTTGATATGGATAATCAAACAGTTGTCATAATCTTCTTGTAACATGTTGTTAGGTATTTCAGCTTTAGAATCCTCCAATGAACATTGAGTATAGGAGCCGCCTATTTTATTCTTTTTTGAAGTCTCAATATGTGTCTTCTCAATATTTTTCAATTGGGATTCCAATTTTTGACCTTCAATATTGAGGATGATCTTCTGATCTTCAATCATTATCATCTTCTCTTCAAAATCCTTCTTCAATATTACAACCTCATCTTCATGCATCTTAAATTTGTTTTGTAAAAAAGATCCAAGTTCCCAAAATCTCTTGGAAGTTTTTCCAAATAAAAACTCTCTGCTTCAGTGCTCTTCTTCAGCTCAGCTTCAAGCACATGGATATTTTATTTTAGATTCTTATTGACTCTCTCTTTTTCTTCAAAGACATTAATCTGTTTGGTGAGATTTAAGCATTCATGAACTTTTACTTCCAATCCCTTTTCCACATTATTAGCTTCTCTTTCCAATCAGTTGATCTCAACCTGACTACATTGAAATATTCTAAAAATAGGAGAAACTCTTTCTTTAGGAATATAACGCAGATCGATTATTAATTTATCCTGATCATATGAGATATATGTGTATTCCTTTACAATGGTAAGAACCTTGGAGACCTTCTCGACATGTTCCAAGAAAAATATTTCTTCATTATTGGAATGGCATGGAGAATAAGACAATGTATCTTCATTGGACATGAGGGACTTCTTCAATTACTTATTCTCTTTCTTTGTTCTGTTTGTCATGGTCTTGCAAGATGTAGGATTCTCCTCAGAAATGATTGAATCTTCATCAAGACTACACTTCATTTTTGACTTTAGAAAAGAAACTCGAATCCTCTTCTGAATAGAATTGCTGTAGAGTATCCAACATACGTGAACCTGGCTCTGATACCACTTGTAGGACCCCAGGAAACCCTAAGAGGGGAGGGGTGAATCAGGGTGTCAACTTTGTCTCTTAATGTGATGCATCTTGTCCCCAAATTGGTATGAACTTGTAAAACTTGTATTATGGTTATGGTCAGCAATCAAACATTCACATGCAATGAGTCGACACACCACTTTTACTTGGTTCACCACTAAGGGCTACATCCAAGGAGCATATGCCGAAAAGTTATCGGTCATACATAATTACACTATTCTTCACTAGTTGTGGATTACAATGGGTTGGGAATAATCACACTATCCCAGGCTCACTGACTTTACCAAAGTTCAAGGATAGCTCACTATGACCCTCGGGTCACTCTCGTTGACTCCCCCTGGCTCATTGCCTTTGATGAAGTCCCAGTCAGTTTATAGACGTGAAGGTCTCTCCAATATATTTTCATTGAAGTCTTTGTGTCTATTTAGCATGATACTCTGCTTGCATCGAAGTCCAGAAATGATTCACTTGAGTATTCAATCTTCTAATTTAGTGAAATAACTAAATACACTAAATCTCCTTCTTCTCTTCCATTAATTCCCAATACTGACACATGAGTGTATCGTTACATTTCCCTCTTTCTGTGCAAATCTAATTTTAGTTTCACAAACCATTCTTCTTCTCTTCTCAAAACACAACTAGGGTGTTAAACACCAGTCATGTGTGTCTGGTACAACTTCTCTTCATAAAACTGAATGGTTCACTGTACTTCCTTCTTTGTGAAGCCTCTTCGAGGGTGCTAAGCATATGTAAAAGGAATGTGGGACCCCTAAAGTTTTCACACACCCTTCCTGGTGGATTGCACATAAAATTCCAGCCTTTCATGTAAAAATAACTTTTGGCGCGAAAAATGCTTTTTGCGCAACTCTTTTTTTCGAGCAAAACTTCTCTTTTTCACGCAGCACCTTCTTTTTCGCGCAACACTTATTATTTTCACGCACCACTCTATACCTCAATTTTTCTATGCTTCAGAGCTCAGGATTTTTCTATGTTTCGAGCCACCATGGATGAGAGGGGTCTGCCACATATTTATAGGCGTTTTTGATCCTACACGTAAAATTGTCTCTCAGTTCTTTGAATTACACACACCTTCCTTTTATTCTCGCACATCACCTAGGTTTGTTGCGCATGTCATGACTTCACCATATTTCATTATTATGAACATGAATCCTCCCTTTCACGTAAAACTTCAAACCCACAATTTCGCACAACCAATTTTTCACGCAGATGTTAGATTTTTCGTGCACATGGCACGAACATCTCAGATTTTTTGCACGGCTCTTGCCTTTGCTAATATTCATTGTTTCTGATTAGAGACACCTCTTGCGTGAAAAAACTTTCTATGCTATTTCACATACCTCACTGTTTTTCATGCACGCTGCTAGTTTTTTGTGCAAACCCTCTGTTTTTTAGGCAAACCAACTATTTTTCACGTAGCCCTTGATTTTTTGTGCACACATCCCGATAGTTTTCACACCACTTCCTCTTTGAGCACACTTGCTTTTTACCAACAACCTATGTCTTCATTTTTCAATTTTGAGGCCCATAAATTTGGAAAACACTGGGAAACAGCACCACCTCCAATATATGCTTCGGTTGTAACCTTCAGGCTTATTTTCTTTGATTTTCCTTCTTCAACAACTCTTCTTCTTCAACCATCATTCTCTACTTTATTCCAAACATATGATTCAATTCTTCGAGTAGGATCTTTCATGGTTCTCAATAAATCATGTATAATTTCATGGTATTCATCATATCCTCATTCTTCTTCAATCAACCTTAGATGTATTATACCTCACCATTCTCCACTATTGTAAAAAATGTGTCACCTTTGACAGATGTTCTTTCAATTTATGATTATTACAACAATCATCTAAATTTCCATTCCTATATTTCATTGGAGTACTTCTTTATCTCCTTCATTTTGATCTTCATTGACAACTATTGACAACAAATACAACCTTATACACAAAGTGGTCCCAACAATCTCCCCCTTTGTATTTTTTTGTCAATATCTTACATATCGTCTGAAAAGAATTCATCAATGTAAAAATGAGAATCTTCTCTTCAATCATCTTTTCTTTTCAATCATTTATTTCACTTTCTCTCCCCATTATTGAAATGAAATAAAAAGTTCATGGTAGAGAGGGTATCAATCTATACTTAAGAAATGTGTCATCAATCATTTCACTCTAAGTCTACATAAGTAATGCTCGGTGTAGAAAATAAGAGGAGTTGATTTAGACAACAAGGTTGTCCATTATTCACTGGTAATGATACCACATGAGATGAGAACTCATGTACTTTGTCTTCAAGGGTTTTCGAGATTCATTTTGGGCTAAATATATCAAATGTGATAGGTAATAATCAAATGTGGCCTTGGGGAACTTGAATTCTTCTAATGTCACTGCTCAATTCAGTTACTCCCCCTTTGTAGAATGATATTTGTTCAGAATAACCAAGGGTGAGAGATTGATAAATGACATACCTTCTCCAATGACATGTTCTTCAAGAAATTTACAGAGTAATTTCATTTAATACCAGATGGAGTTGATACTGATTGAAACAAGGATTTTGGAAGCTTCTTCATTTTTCTCCCCCTCAAGGGAAACCTTCCTCATAATCTTCATCAATAGTGATCCTTCATCATCTTAATATTTGAATATCAAATGAAGAATCTTCCAAGGACGTAAACTTCATTATCTCAGCTTTCAAGAGTTTACATCATACACTAATTCTCAGGTTCTCCCCCTGAGATCAAGTTTCACCTTCAATTCCCTCTACAATTAGCACAAATACAATACACAAATGATTAAGGGAATAAGGTGTTCCCTCCTTGATTTATCAATATGAACTTCATGGTTGAGGTGTTTTTCTCAACCAATTTCCTCCATTTACTCTAGTCTTCATGCTTGCACATTTTAATAGATGTTATGATCTGTTTTGATTGGAATGGATCTTTCCACATTCTCTTATTCTTTGTGTGGAGAATTTGTCTTCTTAAAATCCATCATTAATGATACATTTTTACTCCTTTTAAGGACTTCTTATTGCTCTGGTATTCTGGTTAGACAACCTTTTGCGATGTGACCAGATCTCATACATCTATCACACAGAACATCATTAACACATGTTTTTATTTTTCTTTTCACTCTCTCATGTTTTTTTTCTTCATCATGTGAAATATTTCCTTTTACTTTGTCACTAGCCTTGGACTTTTCATCTTCAAGTTTCCTCATTCTTTTCAAATATTCTTCCCAGATGACCAATATGTCATTTGGAACTGTTGTAGTATGTTTGGATCTTCCACATGGGTTTATATGAGTTTCATCACACTTAGGATTTCTTTTGGATGAATGACCCTTCAATTTCATGGATCTCAAATCCTAGGTCTTCTCAGATTCTCTACTTGATATCTTCTTGGGTAAATATGTGTTCACAATATTCCTCTGATTTCATTCCAAGGTACTTGATTAATACTTAGCTGGAATATGAGGTATTCTTTTATTACTAATAGTGAAAGAGTGTTGAGATGGCATTGTACCTACCTTGTGACCACTACCGTTGCATACATCAAAGTTTTTCTCAAGAATTCCAAATCTGTTTTCTATAAACAAATGCTTCTATACATACAGATGTGGCTTCTTCTTCTCTTGATTTCTTCCCTTTGATACAGGCATTTTTTGTGCTTTTTCATTTAATGGATTGTACCAAAATTCCAGTGCGCAATGCCCAAATCTATTACCGCACCAACATTGACCCACAAATCTTTTCTTCTTTATATATTCTGTATGAGGTTGTTGGGCCTTCTTAATTTTTTGCCCTCTATTTGAGGAACCATCTTCCTCCTTTTTCTTCCCATATAACCTAGCCACAGTGGTAGGTTTTTTATCCTCATCTTTCCTCATCCATACTTGCTTAGAATGTTTCTTCTAACCTGCACTTTTTGAAGGAACATATTTAGAAACAATAGTATAGGTTTGTTTTGATGGTACCTTCACATTATTAGCTGCATGTGATAGATTAGCGAGTGAAGTAATGATCTACTTATCACATGTTGGAGTTCTTTTGATAGTAGAATCCTCCAGTGATCATTGAGTAAAAGCAGAAACTGATTCTTGAGATGGATAATCAAGATTTGTCATAATATTCTTGTCACATGTTGGAGGTATTTCATCTTTAGAATCCTCCAATGAACATTGAGTACAGGCGTCACCTGTTTCATTTTTTTTTGAAGTCTCAATATGTGGCTTCCCAAGATTTGTCAATTGGGATTCCAATTTTTGACCTTCAATATTGGGGATGATCTTCTAATCTTCAATCATGATCATATTATCTTCTCAAGACTTATTCAAAATTTCAACCTCATCTTCATGCATCTTAAATATTCTTTGTAACAAAGACTCAAGTTCCCTGAATCTATTGGAAGATTCTTCCAAATAAAAACTCTTGACTTCAGTGCTCTTCTTCAGCACAGCTTCAAGTGCATGGTTCTTTTCTTTTAGAGTCTTTTTGACTCTCTATTTTTCTTCAAAGGCTTTAATATATTTGGTGAGATTTAGGCATTCAAGTACTTTTACATCCAAGTCCTCTTCCACATTATTATCTTCTCTTTCCAATTGGTTGATCACAACCTGCCTGCATTGAAATATTCTAAAAATAGGAGCAAATATTTCTTTAGGAATATCACACAGATAGCTTATTAATTTCTCATGATCACTTGAGATAGAAGTGTCTTCCTTTCCAATGGTAGGAACCTGGGACACCTACTCGACACCTTCCAAGACAAATATTTCATCATTATTGGAAGGTCATGGAGAGCAAGACATTGTTTCTTCTTTGAACATGAGGGACTACTTCAAATGCTTCTTCTCTTTCTTTTTCTTATTTGTCATGGTCTTGCAGGATGTAGGCTTCTGCTCAGAAATGACTGAATCTTCATCAATATTTCACTTCATTGTTGACTTTAGGAAAGAAACTCAAATCCTCTTCTAAGTATAATTACTGTATAGTATCCAACATACATGAACCTCCCACAGATACCACTTGTAGGACCCCGGGACACCCTGAGAGGGGAGGGGTGAATCAGGGTGTCAACTTTTTCTCCTAATGTGATGGATCTTTCCCCACGTTGGTAGGTACTTTCAAAACCTGTATAATGGATGTGTTCAGCAATCAAACATTCACATGCAATGAGTCGACACAACACTTTTACATGGTTCACCACTGAGGGATATGTCCAAGGATCATACGCCGACAGGTTGTCTGTCGTACCTAATTCCACTATTCTTCACTAGTTGTGGATTACAATGGTTTGGTCACAGTCACATTGTCCCAGACTCACTAATTTACAAAAGTTTAGGGATAGCTCACAAAGTACCTCGGGTCACTCCCCTTGACTCCCCCTGGATCACTATCTTTGGTGAAGTCCCAGTTGGTTTATAGACATGATGGTATCTTAAATAGATTTGCATTGAAGTCTTTGCCTCTTCTTAGCATGAGACTCTTCTTTCATCAATGTCCGGAAATGATTCACTTGAGTATTCAATCTTCTACTTTAGTGTAATAACAGAGTGCACTAAATCTCCTTCTTCTCTTCCATTAATTCCCAATACCGACACCTTGGTGTATCGTTATATTTCCCTCTTTCTATGTATATCTGAGTTTAGTTGCACGAATCGTTCTTCTTCTCTTCAAAAAACACAACTAGGGTGTTATACACTTGTCATGTGTGTCTGGTACAACTTCTCTTCGTAAAACCGAATGGTTCACTATACTTCCTTCTTCCCGAAGCCGCTTTGAGGGTGCTAGGCACCTATCAAATGCATGTGGGACCCCCAAATTTTTCGCGCACCCTTCCCAGTGTCTAGAGCGTAAAATTCAAACCTTGCGTGTAAAAATACCTTTTGTCATGAAAACTTATTTTCGCACTACTCTTCTTTTTCACACAAAACTTCTCTTTTAGGTGCAACACCTTCTTTTTTTGTGCAACACTTCTTCTTTTCACACACCACACTATACCTAAATTTTTTTGTGCGTCAGAGCTCAGGATTTTTCTATGTTTTAAGAAGCCGTGAATGAGAGGGGTTCACCTCATATTTATAGGAGTTTTTTATCCTACACGTAAAACCCTTCCTGCGTGTAAAACTGTCTCTCAGCTCTTTGAATTACGTGCACCGTCCTTTTATTCTCATGCTTCACCTTGTTTTTTTGTGCATCTCTAGACATTTCCATTTTTCATCATTCCGAACATGAATCCTATCTTTCACGTAAAACATCAAACCCACATTTTGCACAAAACCAATTTTTTGCGCAGACGTTTGATTTTCCACGCACATGGCACGAACATCTCAGATTTTCCACGCACCTCTTGCCTTTGCTGATTTTTAGTTTCTCTAATTCGAGACACGTCTTGTGCGAAAAAACTTTCTCCACTATTTCTTGCACCATGCTATTTTTCATGCATGCCACTGTTTTTCGCGCAAACCCGCTTTTTTTCATGCAAACCCGCTGTTTTTCACGCAAACCCGCTGTTTTTCGCGCAGCCCTTGGTTTTTCATGCATGCCTCCCAATATTTTTCACACCACTTCATCTTTGCACGCACTTACTTTTTCCAACAACCTGTGTCTCCATTTTCCGATTTTGAGGCCCAAAAATTTGGAAAACACTAGTAAATAGTTCCACCTTCAATATATGCTTCGTCCATAACCTTCATGCTTCTTTTATTTGATTTTCCTTCTTCAATAACACTTCTTCTTCAACTGTCATTCACTACTTCATGAAAAACATATGATTCAATTCTTCATATAGGCTATTTCTTGGTTCTCAAACAATCATGGAGAATTTCATGGTCTTCATAAAATCCCCATTCTTCTTCATTCAGCCTTATATGGATTATACCTCACCATTCTCCACTGTTGTAAACAATGTTTCACCTTTGACACGTGTTCTTTCAATTTATGATTAGTACAACAATCGTATTAATTTCCATTCCTCCATTTCATTGGAGTACTTATTGATCTCTTTCATTTTGATTATCATTGACAACTATTGACAACAAATACAACGTTATACACAAAGTGGTCCCAACAATTAATTATATTTTTAATCAAATTTATAGGTTTTCTATGTGTCATTTATTGACACTACACACCATGAGATTTGTTTAGAAAATTATATATTAAATTAATTTCCTTGTTTAATTCCAAATTGATTGTTGTGTATTATATTATATATAGTGTACTATTTGTTTTTTAATATCACAATGTGTCATGTAACATACTTATGAGCATTCGTAACATATTGTAAATTCCTTCCCTATAATTTCATTTCAAGAAATATAAGCAAGAATCTATGGGAATGTACATTTAAGGTCTATAAAATTTAGTTTTGGATGAATACATGTCATTTCATAAAAGTATGGATTGGTACATCATTGTATTTTAAAACTTAATTTAATTTAATTTGTATTAAATTACCAAAGGATGATATTTCATGGAATGTTTTTTTGGAATTAAGATAAATTGAATTATATAGTCATGTAGATAATTAATTTATTAATTATATATATTTTATAATAATTAATTAATTAATTTAAGTTAATTATAGCTATGTTTAAAATGTATATTCCTTTCATGTGTGTGAATGAATATTTTTATTGACTTGTCATATAAATATGAATGGATTCCATTATAGTTTATTTTTATTAAATTAATTTTAATATCTTCACATCACCGCCTCATCTAATTATATAATTTCATGTGTGCCCACAATTTAGATTATGTAATCCCATAGTCTAATCCTCTTGTTCCCCTCACTTTTTATGATGAAAAAATATATAATGGATGAGATCCCATGTCAGTGGAGGTGGTTAATTCTTAGAGTTAAGGGAAAATAGATATATAATTTACATAAGAGGAGAGGGTAATATTGTATCCTAACCCATGTTATATATGAAACTATTTTTCTCAAATCATCATAGGTCAACTTATCATCTTATAGAAAAAAATACATTTAGAAAAATGCATGATCATATGAATTAGATTTATTTTTTCATTTGAGTTTCTTGATTAATATCATTTTAGATTATTTTTCATGATACCATGGAGTAATGAATTAATAATAAGAAAGAATCCGATAAAATTAAATTAGACCATGCTAAAATTTTATCATAAAAATGGTTAATAAAATATGTAAATTCTATTTCATTTTTGAAAGGATGTTATAAAATAAAATGGTAAATTTATGAATAATGATTAAAAATTCACCAAATCAACATAATGATATAATATCCTTCAACTAAAAAAACTAAAATAATAAAATTATTCTTATTTATTGAATTAACCAATTCAGGGTGGTTTCAGTCATTAGGGAATTTCAGTTTTAGTTTTGGGTTGATTTGAAAATAACTCACATAATGGTTTTACTACCCATTTTGTAAATAGTTTAAATATGTTTTACATGTTTAGGAAATCAAATTCCATGATTTTAGGAATGGGTTGTTAACCCAACAAGTCATGTAGAATTTCTTTAATGTATATTTTATTTTACACCCACCTAAAAGCCATCAAATAACTTATCAAGGCCATGTATCGGTTATGAGAAGTTGAATCTGGATCCTTACAACTTGAATATCCATACCATAGAATACTCAAAAATAAATAGTGATACATATTGTTTTTTTCATAAATATTTTGAGATTAATATGTTCAATATATTTTTCTCAATTATTATTAATTCATAAAAAGTATTTATATTTTTTTATTATATAAACTATTGAAATTGAAAATGGAATGACATTAAAAATATCACAAAAATCCATAATAGATAATGATAACCTTATCATTCATTAATTATTTGATAATATAATAAATAGGAAGTAATGGGGGATTGAAATATTGGAATCCTGGTACAATTTTTATAACAATAATGTCACACTCATTAAGAAATGAAACCATAAAATTGTAATGAATAAGTGAATCATTTAAGCCCCCTCTTCTAGAAAAGACTTTTGTTGCCTTATTTCTCTCCCTTAATCTGTAACAAAACTTCATACCATGATCATTGAGAAGCCTTAATTTTTTAAAGAGAAATGCGAGATACCTAGGAGATGTGAACTTGTAGCAAAGAGTATCCACTAAAATTTTAGTGTAAGATTTAACCACCCTAGTGACTATATTAAATAGCCTTTATAAGGAGAGGCCGATGTGGAGAGATATTTATTCTTCATCAATGTAATTTCCTGCCCCATAATAAGCATTGAAACCAAGAAGCATTGATCCCATTCCATATCATAATAGACTCCCTTTACATATCTCACCTTCAAATTTGGACTGATCAACTTTTAGTTTATAGCCCATGATTGGTAAAATCAATTTGATATATCTTCCTTTCAATCCATGATTATAAGATCCAACGCTGATGGGGCTCCCTCGGCTCAGACCCTGATTGACCTCCATGAGGTTTCCACCTAAACATATGGAACCAAAGTCTTAAACCATAAAAATTATAGACATTTGAATTTGGATAAGTGAATAATTGGAGCCCTCCTATTTTATGTTCCTTGCCTCCCACAATTATTATCACATGGTTTAAAAAACATGCTATGGTATTTCCCATAATTACCCTTATTATCATCCTTAGAAAACTAGGAGATGATGAAGTCTATAGAGTAACCTCATTAAACAAGAATATTGAAGCACTATCCAATAAGATCTGAGGTAAACCTTTCCCACACCCCTTTGAACAGTAGGTTACTTCATATCTCTACAATAAAATCCTCACAACACCAACAACATGAGGAAAGGTGAAAATCTTTCCTTTCCATGTTTTTATCCATTGAGAGGGCCTTGTTTCTAATACTTTACACAAGAATATTGTTCTAGGTTGGAATCTACTTTCACCATAAATGGACCGACCAATTGTCAGTATTTTGTTCATGAAGAGTTAAGGAGTGGAAACCATTTATGTTAAATCTCCCTGAAGTTGTGACCAAGAAGATAAATCTATAGGAGTATCATCCATTTGGATGTATGTATATATTTTCTTCTTCATATCATAGAAAAAATTGGTAATGAGGCTACGGTAGTTTCATGTTTTTTTAAGTAGTATTTCCAGAGTCGGGCATCTTGGAAAATATAGAGTTTTCCCCCACCAAGTTATACTTCCAAAATCCAATATCCCCCCTGAATAGAAATTATAAATACCACAACCCCCATTTCCTTAGTCTTGTGAAAAAGAGTTCTTTGAGAAAAAATTATTCATTTACTATAATTACATTTATGATAACTCAAATCTTAATTTTTTTAATCCATTATCCATGAATAGTGTGATTTTAAGGTTACATGAGTCACTGGATCAATATAAAATCAAACATCACCTTTGGGATCATTACTAAGATATTTTGAGACAACACGCTATTTATAATATTGATCAGAGTGTTGGCATCAATTGGGCCTCATATAGTCAGCATGGTTGGCCACATAGAGGTACTTGATATATTTTTCTTTACAATACCTAATGATATGAATACACATCTAATTCAATATTCCCTACCTAATATATTCTTCGATCTGACTAACTGAAAATAAAATTTTATTATTTGAACACTATTGAGGAAAAAGTGAGAAACCATACATGAATTCACGACATCATGACATCAATACTTAAACGGAAAAAAAACCCAACGGGCTAAAACTCAAGATCAAGGAAAACCATCAAAATAAGAAAGAATCTCCTCCTATATATAGCTTCCTCCGATCTCATTTTGAATTAAAAAAATATATATAGTCAGTAGTGACTTTCATAATTAACTCATTTAATTCAACAATTTTAAAATGATAAGGGGAATTAATAATATGTAGTCTTTACGGTGAATTTTAGGAGGAAGAATAAGGTAAATATCCCTAAGACTCATTAAATGTGTAATGGTTATAATGACCACCATTACATGAAGAAAAAGTTTCAAAAATATGAAACGAAACACAATATGGTAGGTTATTCATGTTGAAATATAAGCCACTAAAAGAAAAAAAATAACCTATTTAAAGAAGAAGAGTGACGTTTCTGGTGCATTAACAATTGAGTGAAATCACCAAATATATACATAATTTATAATAGATGTTACTTAGTTTTTCATATCTCTATCCATATATTGGGAATAAGTGGAGTCTAGAATATTATAATAGGATTGGGGTTTCTTTGAGTATCCAATGGAGAAAGACATACTTTTTTTCTACTATAGATTACCACCTAACATTGAAAACATCAATTGATTTGGTTATAAAGTATTATTATTATGTAAAAAACATAAAAAATAAAATAATTTATGTGTCATGTTTAGATACTAATGGTTTTTTTTCTTATTTTGAAAAGGAGTCATTTCCTTTTGAAAAAAAATATGTTATTATAAGTTGAAATTATAATAAAAATATATACTATAAAATCAGACCTAATTATTTTTAATTAAGGACAAAAAAATATCATATGAATCATTTAACACCCATTTTTGGCATCAGATCCATTATCATTGAAATGAAATAAATTTTGAATATATATATATATATTTATTTCTATTTAGAATATTTTGATTAAAACCCACATGAATTGTTGTTCATGAAAAATAATTCCCAACCACCATCCGACATTGGATAATATTTGGTAATTCTTACTATAAAAAGTAAAAATTTAGGGATTTATTGGGTTATTATACAATTATTAATCCATTACATTATTTATAGTAATTGGGGGATCATACCAAGATTAATATTTTATACATTTTTACTAAGTAACCTACAAAAGACTCATTTAACAATCAAAATTCCCCACTTTTACATTTTTAGGAAAATGAAAGTGGATTGTAATATTCATGAAGAACTTACAAGATATATTATAATTTTAATTTAATGGAATGATATTCCCCAACTATTCTCACATGGTCCTAAAATGTTACTACAACAACCTGGACTATACTAGTATATTGAGTTTTCAATGATTTTAATATTTTGTTGATCTTCTATAGAAACACCACTACCTCATAAAAAGTTTGATAACTATAGAATATATATATTTGTATATTTAGTAAGACTTTGGTAAGATCAAAGAATAGATAAGTATGAAACCTTATAATTGTATTCTATGTCTGGTAAAAGAAAAAAATTGGAGTGATTATAATAAGACTATAAATTACTACTCTCGGTTATAGTTCCCTCAAAATAAGCATAAAATTATTTACCAATACCTTTTATGTAGGGATATTCTAAATAATGAGAAATATATGATTCAACAAAAATATAGATCAAATTATATAGATAAAAATGGAAATTATAGAACCCAATCCAACCAAAAAAGTAAGATATCAATAAATTTCCATAAATATATATCACAGTAAAAAAATAATTTTACATCAAAAAATTTATCAAATATATTTTGATTTATATTTATAAAAATAAAAAAAAATTGAAAAACTAACCACAATTAGAAAGTTAAATAAAAATAAGTTTCACAATATAATCAGAAAATTAACACATCATATTATATGTCAATTTACATAAATTAATTATTAGTGTATAAAATTCTGTTATAAAATTTCACCCTAATTTAAATATCCAATCTTACCCCACGTGTAACAAATTCTGGGTGTGATTATGATATAACATATTGATTACATAATTATCCTTTACAGAATATAAATAATTTACGAATTATAGAATCACTTGAATCTCAATCTACCTTGTAATTAAATTCATGAACACACATATAATTAATTAAAATTTTATCATATTTCTTTTAAATTAATTAATTAACCCTTAAAAACATTCCATTCCCTCTCATTATATTTTTATATAACCTTATCATCCTAAAATTTATTTATGAAGCCATTTTCATAAATTCCAATATAAAACCTAGAAATTTCATATTTCAATTCTTTGTTTAATAATATCAAGTCTGATTGAATAGTAAAGTCTATCTGTGTGATGTATTATAGTTCCATTTACATGTCTTTGCAAACTATTCACATTAGTCATCCACTTACAGTTCTCTTTGTCTTTCCACTATAAAAAAATAAAAACATTCCAACATACTTTATGAATAAAAATTTGTAAAATATACTTGAAAAAGAGATCAAAATATACTAAAAACAAGAAACAAATCCCTAATTAATGACACGATTTAAAAAAACACATTTAATTTCAACATTCATAATATTAGATGGTTACCATGAATTTCCTCAAATCCCACCTCTTGGTTTCTATGGATCTTATATAACAAATACCATTATTACTAATTTAACTAGAGGTATTTAATTACAATATTTCATGAAACAACCCATGAAAACATTGAATATCAGAAACTCTTGTCTATAAAAAATCATATGAATTAATGAAACCAATCAAGGCTATTTTCTCATACATCATCCAATTAATATTCATGAAAAATATCATTTAAACTTAAAAATATCTCTAAAAATACCCATTTCATCTCTTATAACACATGAAATTACAAAAAGTATAAAACATTTGGATTGGTATTAATGGTGAGTCAATTAACATAAAAACCATTAAAAATACCTAAATCTTATTTTAATAACAACTAAAAATATAATTCATAATACATACATTTCAAATACATCATAAATTAATGCTCAATTTAAATCACCGTGATAAATAATATGAAATAAAACCAATTCTTGAATATCACCGACCAATAACAAGAAAATTATAGTGCTCAATAAATATTTTTCACATTCCAAAAAAACCCTTATAATAAGATTGAAGATATTCAATATGATAAGTCATATTATAAATACCAAATAGAATTCATAATAACATGGTCATTATAAAATTACTTATAATATACATCATAATAAAATTCAACCACATCTAGTGCGTAAAAAACATTACATTAGTAATAAATGTTTAGGAACCTATAATAACTCCATTCAAATCAATTATAAATTTCATCAAAACAAATGATAAAAATTATAATTTCAATATGGTATAATAATATAGGTATAATTTTTAATTAATCGGATTTGAAAAACATATGAATCATATGATATGTCATATAGATGGAATTTGACATAAACAACCACCTTAATTATATTTTCATAAAAAATCATTCAAATAATAGGTGAGAAGAGAAAAATAAATATTACACACCCCCCTAAAAAACAAGAATACATTGATATATAAAAATCCTCTACAATAATTTAGATGTTATATCCTCTAGGGTAATTGAATAATAAATTAGAAGAGATGATAATTGTGATATAGGATGGAGGGAGAAGAAATAGGTAACCTACCATAAAGAAACAACATTAAAAAGAATGAGTGATCAATCTTTCCAAGGGAAAGGGTTGAGATTTCACCAAATATCATACCATTCACACATATTGAAATGTGAGGTAGAGGATATTATATAATATATTAATAATAATAAAAATGAAAAGAAAATTTTATATTTTTTGAAATCATCATGTTTTTTTCCATAGATTACTAAATAATGTACCAACTATTGATCCCAAGAAGGAAATAAAAAAGTTCTAATGAAGAAAAAATAATGAATTGTAACGACCTGAGATTTTGAATAATGTTTTGTTTCTTGAAAATATATGTTTTACTATTTCCCATTAATTATAAATATATAAGTATAAATTTAAATGTAATTATTTGTTTTTGACTGTTATATGATCATTGGTCAATTATAACCAAAGATCAATATAGGCATTGGAAAAAATAATAATTTTAAAGTTACTTTTATTTTTATATATAAATATAAATGAAAATGGGAAAAATTAATTAAAAAAGAATTGTCGATGCCATCTACTGGTAGAATGTTTCATCATGAAGCCCATTTTTCAGAGCTTGGAAGGAAGGTAGCATCACTTGCCTTAGCTCTTGACCAATCCCAAGTGGAGATTCATCACATTACTCTTGAACAGAATCACCTACAAGAGAAGTTCAAGTTAATCGAGGTTACCACCTAGGCGATGTTATCTGAGCTTCCCCAAGAGTCTGTCACCATCGCACACCATACCCTTAGGTATTGTATGGGTGTTATGAGGGGTTATGTAATAAGAAATTAGTTACTTATTTTTTAATACCTTTTTATAAATAAAAGTCTAATTCCATCAATTCATTTATGAGAATTGTTTTTCTTAAAAATATAATGAATTAGATAAATTGATTTTTTTGGGGTAAATTGAACTTTATATAAATATAAAAATTATTATATTAAGCTAAGCTTTTGTTAGTAATTTTATTATAATAGTGTTATAAGAACAATCCTTTTAATTATAAATTTTTATTATATTTATTCCCTATTATTTTTAATCTTTAATTTATTAAGTATTTAGTTTGATAAGAATCGTATTTTTATATGATAAAATTGTATTTTTAATTAAAGAATCTCTTTTGATGAAATAATGAATTTTTTAAATAATTAATATTTTAATAGAATATTATTATCAAATAACTTTTATAAATAATAAATTAGTATATAATTTTTATTAAGGTTAAAAAAATTTTTTACCCATCAATTTTCAATAAATGTCAGTTCTTATTTTAAAAGTTAAAATTCAAATATTTAGAATATTATTCAGATAAATTAAATATTATTTTTGGAATCAGTATTTTGAAATTAACCATAGATAATTTTTCATAATTTTCTAATACAGTCGAGTGTTTGGGTAAAAAATAAACACCGAATAAATATATAAGGTGTTTTATGACATCATAATAACCCAATAATTATGTAATAAAATACTATAAAAAATAAAATTCAGTCCACATAAGATAGCCTAATATTTTAATATGTTCAGCCCTTGGCCATATAAAATATTTTATACAACTCCCCATTGTAAGAAACAATGTTCAAAACTATATTATGTTTTGTGTTTTTGATAAGTTTAATGTGTAGTGTCAAAAACCTAAATAATAAATAATTCTCTCTCCTTTCCTATATAAACCCACTCAATCTCACAATACTCTTCACTAAAACCATATAGAGCCCGAAAAACCTATAAAATCCTCTCTATATAATCCTCTAAATTCTAAAAATTTCCCAATATGCCTCTTTTATGCCTCTCCCAAGCCTTTGGGATCACACTTCCAAGTAATGGATCCTCACTTTCCTCTCCTCCTTTCAAATTCAAGCATCTTATTTGAAAGTAATACTTTTTAATTCGAATGGTTATAATGTGATTATTTTATAATCATTATATTAATATCCATTTCCTGTTATTTTAATGAGGTATTATTTATCAACCCTCATTTTTACCCTTACATAAGTCGTTACTATTCCAAAATTTAGTAATGGATTTCACTCTTCTCATTTCCATTTAAGCTAATATTTTACATTAGGCTTCTTAAGTTCTATATTATTTTATTGTTTTATAATATCCCAAGACCCCCATTATGTCCATTGGATGTATATATAATGATATATTTCTTTCACTCTCATCAATCCCCCTTGTGATCCTTTAATAACTCCCATTACTATGCTGAAATTCTATAAGGGATATTCCACCCTCCACTTTTATCAAGCATTCTTTTCATGTTATGTCTTTGAATATCTTGTTTTCCTATCTTGTGATATGTTATTAGATATAATCCTTACTTCCAAGTTGATTTATAAATGATGAGATCTCCTTTCACTACCATTTATCAATCGTGTGAATCCTTTTGTATACGTGTTACATTACAGAATTTTCGTAAGGGATTTCTTACATTCTCATTTTTGTCCAAGTTCCTTTATATTGATATACAATTTTATTTTAAATTAAAAATGTTTGGGTATGATTTATAACCTCACCCATACTATGCTCTATATTTTTTAATGATTATATCACCTCTTTCTATCTCATTAATCCCTCCCATGTACACTCATTACACTGCCAAAATTTCATAAGAGTTATTCTATTTCCCATCATTCTTCAAGATTATTTATTATTTTACGCCTCTTATTTCCAAATTCCATGTGTTGGTAAATGTTTCTATATAACCCCTTACTTTGAATTTCATGTACATGTGATGATTTATCCCTTTATCGCTCAGAAACCATTTTTATGAATTATTATGTCACACTGTTATGCTGCTAAAATTGCTCTGTAAATTTCCATGCCAAAATCACCATGTAGTAAATACCATGTTCTTTTCCTTATCAAGGGTATTAAAAATTATGAACATATAATTACTGATTAAATATTTTCATGCATGTATTCCACATTCCTTTATCAAGGAATAAATGATGATGTTGAATGATTCCACATCATATGATCCATGTGGAACACTTATGCATGAAATGAAATGTTTATAAAGGGTGTTCCCTGATAGAGCTCCAATATATTGGGTAATGTTTAGTATCATGATAATCCATGTGAAATGAGGGTTTACTTATGGTAAATCAAGTTCAATGAGGATTTACTCATGTTATTCATGTGCAATAAGGGTTTTCTCAATCTAATTCATGTGCAATGAGGGTTTACTCATGCTAATTCATTTTCAATGAGGGTTTACTCATGATAATTCAAGTGAAATGAGGGTTTACACATGATAAACTTTGTGCGATGAGCCTTGGATCATGATAAAATCATGTTTTTTGTTGTTTCCACATTTCAATGTTACAATAATCATGTTATATCATGCCTTTATGTTCAATTTTATCTGGTGTTCCATTGAAATGCCTATTTTCTAAAATGTATCTTACTCTTCATGTTAGGCCTTGTTTACTCCTTAATAAGATTTATAGCTCACCCTATTCTTATTTATGTACCCAAATTATCCCATGAACTTCTAAGTACAAAGGAATTTAGTGGTCACGTAAAATAAGTTTTCAATAAATATTTTTTATTTTATGTCTTCTGTTGACATCTAATGTTCCTAATTTCACAAGACACTTGACCTCTCAGTCTTCAGAGTTGTTTTAAGTGAAATTTTATGGAATAAATCTTGTTTATGTATGTAATAAAGAGTAGAGTTTTTTAAGTTGTTATCAATGTATTGGTTTAGTTATTTTGGGGATTATTATTAGAAACCCATAGTGAAATCCTTAGGGATAATACTAAGTATAAAAAACATCCCTAAATTATGATGAGTGTATAGGTAGTGGTTTATCAAGAAAATACATCCCTATATCAATACGAACAAGTAGATGTCACTCTGGAACAGATGTATCTAGGGGTAAAACCCAAAAACACTTCTTTGATCTAGACATGAATGAGAACCAGTACAAGACAACGGGCCTTACTTCACTCTGGGTTCGATACTCCCAGGGGATATGCTTTGATAAATTCACGAGCTTAGTACAAACCATTATTAGGGGAGAAAAAAAGCCTATAAGAATATATGTTTTGAAATATATCATCTATAACCAAGATTGAAAATTATCTTATCATATGTTAGGATATACAATAAAAGTTTATCCTTCTATGTTTAATGTTTTCTTTTTTACATTATTATGAGATAATTATTTAAAACCCCTAATTTTATTTTATTTTATTAGTTAAAACATGAAAGGAGGAAGATCACGATCAACTATTCTCTCTCTTCCTGAAGAACTACATGGAGATATAATCCTAAATTCATGCTTATATGACTTTGAAACATTTTCTAATATCAAAGTTACATGTAAAAAACATTACGAAGCATCCAATACCTCTAGAATTGCGCAATGATTTCATGGATCAAGTATTGTCTAATGGAGAATCTTGTGATCTCATATTTCTTACCATGCTAAGCGTGGGAAGTACCATCATGTTGTTTTCAAATTCTTCTCTTTAATTTATAATTATGATGTAATAAATTATTTTCTTGATGTTGTAAAAGAGAGAAACCTATGAGCAGACTATATATATCAAATTATAGATTTCTTTCTTTAGGGAAATACAAAAACTGATTTACTAAAAACCTATTTTAAAATATTTGAAGATAAATCGGTAATAAATTTTTTGGAGAAATCTTGTTTAAGATTATGTCTCAAAATTATATATAATAAATACCTTTTTAATCACTTATTGATGCTTCCATCAATATAATCTAGATGGATGATGAGTATTTGGTAAATGAATTATATTATTTTTAAAACATCTGGAGGTACCATCCTGAATTATGAACACTTTATCCTTGAAGGAAATTCTAGTAAGAAAGACTAAAGACCTTATTGAAGTGATAAAAGAGAATAACCCTCATATGTTTTCTTAATAGTTTGTGAAATGAAATTTCAAGGGATAAATTTCTTACGGGGGGAAGAATGTAATGACCCTAACTTTTGAATAATATTTTTTTTCTTGAAAATATATGTTTTACTATGTCACATTAATTCAAACTATATACGTATCAATTGAAATATAATTATCTATTTTCGACTATTAAATGATCATCGGTAAATTATGACCGAGGATAAATATGAGAATTGGAAACAATAATAATCTTAATGTTACAATTATTTTTTTATAAATATAAATGAAAATGTGGAAAATTAATTCAGAAATAAGAGTTGATGTCTTCTACTAGTATAATTGTTCCATATAAATCCCATTTTTTAGAGATCAGAAAGGAGATAGTGTCATTAGGATTTTCTGTTGACAAATCCCAAGCTGAGATTCAACACTTTAAGCTTGAATAGATTTTCCTACGAGAGATGTTAAAATTAATCAAGATTACCACACAGTCAATGTTATCTAATCTTCCCCAGGAGTCTGTCACCATCGCACACCTTACACTTTGGTCTTATGTGGGTGTTATAAGGGGTAATATAATAAGGAATTTGTTACATATTTGGTAATCAATTTTTATAAATAAAATTGTTATTTCATTAATTCTTTTATGAAAATAGTTTTTCTTAAAAATATAATGAACTAGATAAATTGATTTTTCTGGTAAAATAGTACTTTTCAGAAATATAAAAATTATTATATTTAACTACGTTTTTATTAAAAATGTTATTATATAATTGTTATAATAACATTCCTTTTAATTATAAATGATGATTATATTTATTCCTTATTTTTTTAACTTGATAAATGATTAAGTATTCAGTTTGATAAGAACTAAATTTTAATGCTATAAAATTGTATTTTTAATTTAAGAATTTTTTTGAAGAATTAATAAATTTTTTAAATAATTAATATGTTAATATAATATTATTATAAAATTACTTTTATAAATTATAAATTATTATATAAGTTTTAAGGATTCAAATTCAATTTTTATTAAGTTTAAAATATGTTTTTTTTCAAAAACATTCGATTTTTCAGTAAATATTGATTTCTTTTATAAAAGTAAAAATTAAAGTATTTATAAAATTATTCAGATAAGATAAATATTATTTTTGGAATCAAGATTTCAAAATTAACTAATGGTAAATTTTTTTTAATTCTTTGTGTTAGTTAAATTTTTGGGTAAGAATTAAACGCTGAGTAAATATATATTGTGTTTTATGACATCATAATAACCCAATACTGATGTAATAAAATACTATAAAATTGATTTTTGGAAAATATATGTTTTTAATTTAAAATATTTTTATTTTAGATTTGTTTTATTAATTTTATACTGTCGTAGTGGACCCTCCAAGACTTATAAAACTTTTTAACATTTAAAAATTATTTCCTTGAGAGTGTGACTCGCCTCCACATAAGAAAGCCTAATATTTTAATCTGTTCAGCCCTTGTAATTATAAAATATTATATACCACTACCCTTTGGAAGGTACCATGGGAAAAAACCATGGGATGGTTTTTGTTTTTGATTAGTTTAATGTGTAGTGTCCAAACCCAAAATAAAAAATAATTATCTCTCTTTTCCTATATAACCCCACTCAATCTCTCATTCATATTCACTCGAACCACATGAAGCTTGACCAACCTATTCAATCCTCTCTCTATAATCCTCCAAAGTATCCCCAATCTCCCAAGAAGTATATCTCAATCCTCTCCCAAGCCTTTGGGATCACACTTCCAAGTTAGGTATCCTCACTTTCCTCTCCTCCTTTCAAATTCAAGCATCTTATTTGAAAGTAGTTCTTGTAACTTTGAATGGTTATAATGTGGTTATTTTATAATAATTCTATTAATTTTTATTTTATGTTATTTGAATGAGGTATTATTTTTCCTCTCTCATTTTTACCCTTACCTAAGCTGTTATTATGCCAAACTTTCGTAAGGGATTTCACTATTCTCGTTTCCATTAAAACTACTCTATTAAATTATGCTTCTTAAGTTCCACATTAATTTGTTGAATTCATATTTCACCTGACCCCCATAATTTCCATTTGATTTAAATATGATTATATATTATTTTCACTCTCATCAATACCCCTGGTGATCCTTTAATCACGCCCATTACTATTTTGAAATTCCATAAGGGATTTTCCACCCTCCTATTTTATCAAGCATTCTTTTCATGTTATTTATTTGAATTTATTTTATTACTATGTTGTGATATGTTATTATATATCCTCCTTACTTCCCATTTGATTTATAAATTATTATATCCCCTTTCACTCTCATTTTTTCCCTCTTATAAACCCTTTTGTATACTCTTCACAATGCTAAATATTCGTAATGGATTTCTTCCTTTGTCATTTTTTTCAAAGTTTATTTATATTGATATATAATTTTTTTTTCAATTAGAAATGTTGGGATATGATTTATCACCTCTCCCATACTACCCTCATTATTTTTTAATTATCATTTACCTTTTTATCTCTCATTGATTCCTCACATGTACACAAGTTACCATGCCGAATTTTTAAAAGAGTTATTCCATTTCTCCTCTTTCTTCAAGTTTATTTATTATATTATGCCTTATATTTCCATGTTATTGGTGTATTTACATGTATATATATGACCCCATTACTATCCATTTCATGCATATGTGATGATATATCCCTTTCTCTCTCATTAACCATTTTTTTGAATTATTATGTCACGCTGTTATGTTGCTGAAATTGCATCATGATTTTCCATGCAAAAATCATCATATAGTGAATACCATGGCCATTTTTTTATCAATGGCACTAAAGATTATGCACATATACTTATTGAATAAATTTTTTAATATATTTATTCCACATTCCTTTATTGTGGAATAAATAATGATTTTGAATGATTCCATGTCATTTGATCCACGTGGCATACATATGCATAAAATGAAATGTTTATAAAGGGTATACCCCGATAGCTCTCCAATGCATTGGGTAATGTTTATTATCATGATACTCCATTTTAAATAAGGTTTTAAACATTTTAAATCACATTCAATGAGGGTTTACCCGTGATAATTCATGTATAATGTGGGTTTAGTCATGATATTTCATGTGCAATGAGGGTTTACCCATGCTAATTCAAGTTCAATGAGGGTTTACTCATGATAATCCTTGTGCGATAAGCCTTGGATCATGCATATATCATGTTTCATATTGTTTCAACATTTCCATTTTGTGAAAATCATGCTTTATCATTCCTTTATGTTCATGTTTCTCTTGTTCTCCATTGATATGTCTATTGCCTAACATGTATCGTATTCTTCATGTTATTACTTTTTTACTCTTTTAATGGAATTTATATCTCACTATTTTCTTATGTATGCCTGCAGGTTATCCTATGCAATGATAAGTACAAAATAATGTAGTGGTCATGTAAAATAAGTTATCAATAAAGACGTTGTATTTTATATCTTTATTTGTCCTGTAATGTTCCTAATTTCCCAAGACACTGGACCACTCGATCCTCGAAGATGTATTTAATGAAATTTTATGAAATAAATCGTGTTTAATTGTGTAATAACTAATAGGGTTGTTAAATGAATAAAACATTAAAATTTTATATTAAATTAAAAAGGGAAATCATTTAGTGTAGAAAATTAAAAATGAAAATTTTACATATAGTAACTATACGATTCGTATAAAAACCAAGTGGGATATATAGTCAATATGGATTATAAAGAAAACATATTTTTCAAGGTACCATTATACTCCTATGTATTAGAGAAGAAAAAATTTATATCCATCAAAGATCATATATATGACCCTATGTCAGTTAAAAGGGAACACTACATGATTTCATTAGGATCTCACAATTTTATTTTCTAATGTAGAGTTCAATATTATAAAACATTCCTCAATTACATCAACCTATTTTGGGAATAAAATTATCTTATGATTCCAAAAAAATACCCAAAACACCATTTAAAATAGGTTTCACCAGTCATTAAGGCTCAAATTTCAAACAAAGAAAATCTATTATAAGGAAAATAAGATTCCTGAGAGAAATTATTGTTGGCAGTTTAATAGAAAATTGATGAAGAAAAAATAATGGGTTCTTTGAGAACAAGTTATTTTTCAAATAAAATACAAGGAGACTATTTTTTGGATGGATAACTAAGAGTTCATGCCACATATAGTATCTTTGTTTAATTTACATTGAAATAATCCTTCAATTTTTTCCATATATAGGTATTCCCCCACCCTTTTTGTAGAATCTATGTGATTCTAATTCTTTAGTGTTAATGGCACAAGATAAAATATGTTCAATGTATTTCAATTAGGTAGAATAATTACCCTCATGTGCAAATTTCAAAGAACCCAAATTATGGAAAACATATCTCCTCATTGATCTTATCCCCCTACCATGTCATAGAATTTGGTTAAATCCACTAGAATGGCCTTCATGGGTTATTTTTGTGATATCAAAGCACTAAAATAAGAAAATAGGTCACTAAAAAATCCTATAAACTCAATGAACTAGTCATTAGGTGTGTACTAGAACCCAACCTCAATCATTATTTTCCATGATAAAAATATACTCTAGAATTTTCTTCAAAAATTAGTAGAATTCTATAGTTGATAAAGATAGGGTATTCCCTTTATAATGTGGTTCCATATTTAAAGTACCCAATAAAGGCATCTCTTGGATTAATCCTCTCTTCCATGATCTTATTTGATATCATTGGACAATTTTCTAATGGTTCTATACACTATGTGTAAGATCCTAATATATTCTCATTGACTATATCATCATGAAAAAAAAAACGATTAGCACGAGACTCTAAAATATGTGTAGCACAAACACAGGCATAATCACTAATCATGATCTCCCAGTTCATATGAATAATTATGGGCCTCCCCCTTAGGTGTAATCCAAAATCCATCATTCACTCAATAATTATATAATCATGATAACTCAATAGTGAAAAAAATATGGGGAAAAGATCATATTTCCTACTCAATCCATATTTTTGTGTTGATATCCTAGTCAAAAATTATAAAACTCTAAGATAATGACCATGTCACATGGAACTGAACTGAATGTCCAAGCCCAGTCAAATTAATTTAAATTATGCACCTCATTCCATATGGTCTTTGAATCATCTTAACCATTTTATGTAGTATTTCTATTTTATATTCAAAAACCATCATAATAATCTATGTTTTTTCGTCCATATTTACAATGTGACCAAACATATGTTCTAATTGATAAATATTCACTTTGATATTTGTAAAAATATCCCTTTGTTCTTCTTTCATGTGAATTAATATCCATGGCGGCATATTCCTCCTGAAATCACCAAAATACATCCTCACCAATTCATATTCCCTATGATCCCAAATATCCTTTAGCCAATTCCAAAATCTTACTACATGATTGTAAATTGAATTATAGGTTCCTATTACAGACATACTTCTATGAACATCAAACTATATGGGATTTTATTCCTATTGTATTGGATATATAAGACACATACATATGGTTGAAACCTATTATCATTACCATATTCTTCCTCCCATTATAAAATTTATTCCCTGTTATCGCAGATATATCTTTTCATTCAGCCATATTCCCACTAAAATTATTGTTTACCTTCTTTATTTTCATATTCAATATAAATCCATCTCTTGTGGTCAATATTTCTTGAAAATCACCTGGGAACTATTTTTCAAGGCCATATTTCATATAATCATGCACATATTTTCATTATGTAAATATTCCCCAAGGACTATCTTTATTATACTATATTCTTAATGATACCATATCACGATTAGTGTGAAATATAACCAAAATACAAGGAAACCATGTGTCTTTAAGAGACACATTTTCTATAATATAAATCCATCCACAATTCACTACATCCATCACAAAGATTGACTATAATGGGCTACTAATGGATGAGCCCCATATTTTCAATTTCTATATATATTTATTATTGTATGCTCTTATTCTGAGTTGAATGTATTTAAATAAGAACATATGTAGTTCACTACTATTGGAACTTAAAAGGAACTGTGATGGTCAGTGTCACACAAACATAAAAGTAATGTTTTATCCTATTTTATGTCGTGGACTGTAGTGGGTTTTGATTTCCCATATATGGATATGTAGTAATCCCTTCTCAGGGGTATAATATAGAAACCATAAACATCAATGACCTCCATAGATGATGCTAACTTCTATGAAGACATATATTCACATCGATTAATGTTAATGACTAATTTGTATTATAGGGGTAACCTCATCAGTTATGGAATTTTTAAACAATAAAAAAATTTAAATTTTTATGAGATTATTGGAGTAGAAACTTATTCCACCTCATAGGGGAAGATGAGTTTGATCACCATTATCTTGAATAAATCACTATCTAATTTTATTTTATGGAAATTTCCCATCAACTATCTACATTTGAAAACAAGTTATACCCAAACTCAAAATGTTGTGGTTTTTTAACAAGTAAAAAAACTAAATAGTGACATAATTATAAATCATTTACCTATTAAAATGATTTTTTAGAGATGATATTACATTTTATACAAAATTATTTTGTTTTAATATGTTTATTTTTTAATACATCAATGAATTTTAAATAATAAGATCCACCTTCACTCTAAACCAATTGTACTCCTCATGTAATCAGTTTTATTCCCAAACTGCTACAAAGTTTGTGACCCTGACATGTAAAATTGGAATTTCATTCATTTTGTTCCATTAAATTAAAGTAAATATAAAAAATCTATTGGGTTATAGATTTAACATTATTATATCATCCTATGAATCATCCCATGGTAATATTATGGATATAAATCACAATGATATGTTAACTCAATAATGGGGTGTGTAGAATAAGGAAGAACATGGAACCACCTAAAACCACTCGTGGAGCCTCTCCATAGTTACCCATATTGAGAACCTATAATTTTAATCTAATATTCATAAATTGGTTGATGAAGGACTCCATACTTCACAATATTTTAATCAGATTTATCCTAACACAAAAAACATCCATTATCATCACCATGTGACCCAACTATTAAGGGGTCTACATAGGGGGATTCCACCATTGATATCATGCCAAATGACTTGGATCTAGGAACCAAGGAAGTGACCCCAATGGGTGAACTAGACAAACCATAATTGGGAAAATAGGAATGTTCATATCCCCCATGATAAATTAAATTAATATACATTCAATGTTATGGCATCCCGCCTTTTTATTACATAAATTTCTATTACATTTTAAAAACAGAGGAATTAAAGACTAGTGCCTTGTAAATCCTGAACATAATACATGAAAACATAAAACACTCTTTCAAATCACCCTGAAAAAAGCTTCTTGAAAATTTCATCCTATGTACAATTACTTCATCTTATAACCTAGAGACATACATCAAAATAAAGGGTGAGTAGAAGTCCTAGTAAGGAAATCAAGGGAATCATTTTACGTGTGATGTAAATAAGAACATGATGAAAAACATAAATACATGAGAAATGGAAGAATAGTAATATAATAATAAAAATAACATGAATCATAAATTTAATATTTGGATTAAATATTTAATTTTGACATAAATGAATATATCCCCAAGGTTCATCCCCATGGTGTCATAAATATTACCAGGGGTATCATGAAACTTGTCATCTCAATAGATTAAATTATCTACCCAATGAATTATATTTCTTTCAGGTTCAACCTTTAATACTTATTTATTTTAATTTTATCCACATATATAATAATTAAACATTTCATAAATAACACATAGAGAGTAAAAGAAATGTGTTTCACTTCAAAATAAAAATTGCTTAAAAACATGATTTTTATGTCCTTTATAACCCATGGAAAACGAAATTGGATTTCATGTATGTAAATTCAAGAATAAAATATATCATTTTTGTGTCTTTGTGAATACAAATACAAACTTAATTGTTTTTTGAATTCACATAAACAAAATAGTATAATCTCTTGATAAAAAGAGATATATTTTGAGACAAAAATTCGGCAGCATAATAGTTATAAAACATGGTTTTAGAAAACATTACAAGGATAGGGGTCAAGGGTAACCCACTCATAAATAACTCATAATACAGTATGGGTACTGAATAAAAAATAAATAAAATAATGGTATGGATATTTTAATGACATACCACACGAAAAGTAAACTTGAAAGAAAAGAGAATATGCAATTTCTTTTATGAAAAATTCAGCAGCCTAACGGTGTCGCTTAAATTTCAGAAAAAATAAGTTGATGAGGGTGTAAAGGGTATATCATTATTTGGACATAAAATGGATATAAATAAGGATATATAAGAACATTTCCCCAACATAATAAAATGGAAACTAGAATACATAACATAAATGAAGTCCTGACTAAAAGAGGAGGGTGAAAGGTTCAGTTACCATGAATAGTAACTTAAAAATATTAAACTTTGGGACCTTGGGGGGATTGAGGGAACCTTGGGAGGACTCATTAGTAGGTATAAAGATCATATATTCATTGATGAGAAATTTGGAATGAAAGGAATGAAGGAATGTATTGGTCTTTATAGAAAAATTGAGGGAATATTTTATTTATATCCAAGGGACACCTCATTAGTGGTATTTGAAAAACAATTGTCTTGCCCATGGTATTCTCCACTTGGGACACCTCATAAAATATCTTATTATACACAAGTCTAATAGAATTATTACATCTCGATTACATCATAAATGATGTCATTAAACATACCAAAACTCAACACCGTATTTTTAGTATTCATAAAAAACAAAACATTTTATAAAAATATAATAAATTCAACCTAACATAATATTGATGCTCTAAACTCAAAAATGAACTCCATTTTATGAAACAATTTTCTAATTATGAGATATTTAATTTTACGTAAAAACACTATTTACCCAAAAAAATATTAATACTTAACTAATAATTTCTGAAACAGTAATTTACTTATGATATTATATCACATTACCAATCAAGATTACTAAATTATATTTATAATTTCTTAAGTGAGGTTACTATTACATTGGTTAAATTACTATTCATAATTTACAATTTACTAAAAAAATTAGTTGATCTTATTATACTATAAATTTCTAACTGATCACAATAGTAGAAGATATTTTTTTTAAATCATTTCACATTATTAATTATTTAATGTATACACCAATATTTTAAAATACCTTTTTTCCAAAAATCACTAATAATATTGAAGTTCTATAAATTCGTCCTATATTTATTTTAATATTTAAAATTCACAAATTTTACCATAATAAGAAATAAAAATATTATTTATACAAAAGGATTATACATTGTCACTAAGGACTCATTACATAGCCCCTTATAACACCTACATAGGACCTAAGAGTAAGGTGTGCAATGGTGATAGAATCTTGGGGCGGCTTAGAAAACATTTCCTGAGTTGTGACTTCTATCAATTTGAACTTATTTGGTAAAAGATGCCATTCAAACTTCACATGTTGAATCTATTTTTGGGCTTGCTCCAGAGCAAATCCTAGTGAAGAAACCTCTCTCCCAAGCTCTGACAGATGGGCTTCGTAAGGCCTAAGTCTTCTAGATGAGGCCATCGATTCCTCTTTCTATATTAATTAACCATGATCACTTGTATTTATAAACAAAAATCTTAATTTTAAGAGTTTAGCTTCCAATGGTCATATTGACCGATAGTCATATAAGAGTTAAAACCCAGTGCTCTCATTTTAATTATACTCACTTCATTAATTAAAAACATAGTTTTGTTGAGTATAAAATAATATAATACACAAATTCAGGAAACAAATATTATTCAAAATTTTGGGTCATTACATTCTCCCCGTAAATATATTTTGTCCTAAAAATTTTAAATTGTACCCTCTAAAAAGAAAATGTGTGGGTACTTCTACCTCAAAGAATCCTCTAGTTCCCACGTGGCTTCTTCACATTTTTGGTTTCTCAACAACACCTTAACAAGGTGGATTGCCTTTTTGCGTAGAACCTTTTCTCTATGATCCAAGATCTCCACCAGCTGCTCCTCACAAGAGAGGTCATGTTCCAGTTGTTCCACCTCTAGATTTAGTACAAGTGAAGGGCTAGTTATGTACTTCCTCTAGAGGGATATGTGGAAAACATCATGAAAATGTTCTAGATTTGGAGTAAGTGCAGGCTGATAGGTCACTGCTTCTATGTGGTATAGGATTTTATAGGGTCCAATGTACCTAGGGTGGAGTTTCCCTTTCTTACCAAACCTCATGAATCTATTCCATGGTGAAATTCATAAAAATAATTTTTCACCAACATCAAAATCTAAGTCCCTTCGATGGTTGTTGTAATAGTTCTTTTAATGACTCTGAGAAGCATTAATGTGTTGTTGGATGGAATTGACCTTTTCTATCATCTCTTGCACAAGATCAGTCCCAAGAAGATTTATATCACCCGATTCATTCCAACAATTAGGTGTTCTATATCACATACCATATAGAGCTTCATCGGGTTCCATTTGAATGATCGAGTGGAAGAAATTATTTTAAGAGAGCTCAACTAATGGGAGTTGTTGATCCCATCCACCTTTAAATTACATTGACCATGTTCTCATCATTTCCTCAAGTGTTTGAATACTCTTTTCAGATTGGACATCTATTTCAGGGTGATAGGACGTACTGAAATTCAATTTGGTACACAGATATCGTTTAATATTTCTCCATAATTTTGATGTGAATCATGGATCACGATCAGATACGATAAAAAGTGAAACTCCATGCATCCTCACCGCTTCTTTCACATAAATACTAGCAAGTTTATCAATAGATAAATCTTTCTCGAATAGTGATAAAATGGGCAGTTGTGGTGAGACAGTCCACAATAACCCATATCGCATTGTTTCCTTTGGAAGTTCTCACGAGACCAGTGAAAAAGTACTTAGTGATATTTTCCCACATCAATTCTGGTATGGGATAAGGTTGAAATACCACTTTAGGAAGTTGTCAATCTGCCTTGACTTTCTCACATATCGGGCACCTTGTAGTGTATTTAGAAATATCCCTTTTTCATATTATCCCACCCATAATGATCAGTAAGGTCTCCATAAATTTTTGTGATTCCCAGATGTATAGAAAAATTAGAGATATAAGCTTCAACCATCAACTCCTTTTTTATTTTAATAATATATGGAACACCTAGTCTTTTACAAAATTTTAGTTAGCAATCTTGATCAATATTGAATTCTGGAAACTTCCCATCCTTCACATCCTAAAACTATATCTATAATAAAGGATCTTCTTTATGAGCCTTATTGATCTTATCTAGTAATGACAGTTGAGAAATCATTTGGAATAGGGTTGATGATGTAACTTCCCTTATAATTTCCATGTCCAGATTTACTAGTTCATTAATCAAAGGATCTCTTTGAATCCCCATCAATGATAGAACATCTGGGTCTTTCCTTCTTAATGCATCAGGGACTTTTTTTCCTATTTCAGGATGATAATGAATTGAACAATCATAGTCTTTAAGAAGTTCCAATCATCTCCTCTATCTCATGTTAAATTCCTTTTTTGTGATAATATACTTCAAACTTTGATGGTCTATGTATATATCACATTTATCCCCATAAAGATAGTGCCTCCATATATTTTGAGAAAAAACAATAGCATCCAACTCAATATCATGTGTATGATAGTTCTTCTCATGAGTGTTTAACTATTGAGATGCATAATAAATGACTTTTTCATTTTTCATGAGGATTCACCAAAGCCCTTTCAAGGATACATCGCAAAAAATAACAAATCCTTCTCAACCTGATTATAGATTTAACATGGGTGTCATAACCACTCTCTTCTTTAGCTATTGGAAGCTTTCTTCACACTCCTTTGTCAAGATGAACTTTACCTCTTTTCGAGTTAACTTGGTTCATGTATTTGATTGTCATGAAATGTTTTTCACAACCCTCTTATAATATCCTGCTAATCCAAGGAAACTATGAATCTCAATTATGGTTTTCGGATGAGGCCACTCCTCTACAACCTTTGTCTTTACAGGGTCAACTGTGATTCCTTCATTGGTTACAATGTTACCCATGAAAGCAAATTGTTTTAACCAAAATTCACATTTTCAAAACTTTCCAAAAATCCTCTTCTTCCATAGAGTTTGAAATATATCCCTTAAATGAACCTCATTCTCCTAGAAACATTTAGAAGATATCATAATATCATCAATAAAAACTGCCACAGAGTTATCAAGTTAGTCCTTAAAGACTCTATTAATCGAATCCATAAAATAGTAAGTGCATTAGTTGGTCCGGAAGGCAAAAAAACAAAGTCATAATGCCCATATCTTAATCAAAAGTCAGTTTTCAGAATATCTACTTTCTTCAACCACAATTTATAGTAACTAGATCAAAGATCAAACTTAGAGAAGAATTGACCCCCACTAAGTTGGTCAAATAATTCATCAATTCTTGGAAGAGGGTATTTTTTCTTCATTGTGATCTCATTCAATTATCTATAATCAATTAATAACCGCATTGATTCATCCTTCTTCTCAAAGAGAATATGTGCTCCCCAAGTAGACACACTTAGATGGATAAACCACTTCTCCAAAAGATCTCGGAGTTGTTTCTTTAATTACTCTAGCTCCACATTTTCCATCTTATTTTGGGTCTTTCTTATCGAATGAGATCCAAGTACAAGATCAATGGAGAACTCTACCTATTATTCTGGGGGAGGTATGTGTAACTCCTTATAAAATAAGTCAATATATTCATGGATGATGGGGACATTTTCTATCCTTATACTATAATTTCCTTCTTCTTCACTGATCAAATCCATAAAGTAATATATAAAGGTTATTCTAGATAATGATCTGGTTGAGATATCTCTCTAAGGAAGATAACTGTAGGTTTTCCATTCAATATTATGTAGATTTCTTGGCTTCTACATTTGATCTTAACAATATAATTTGAGAGGCAGTCCATCCCTAGTATAATGTCAAATTCCAGCATGGGAATGACTACTATATTTGTGATAAGATTGTTCTCACTAAAGTAAATATTATAATTTTTAAACACTAATTATGCTTTGAAAATTTCACCAGGAGTCTTGAATGAGAACTCTACTTTTAGATTCTTTGAAAATATAGAGGAAATAAAGTAATGCATAGAACCGGAATCAAACAAAGTACTTTTTAGATTTGATAGAACAAAAGGAGAACTTTCCCCCGCTTCATTTGGCTCTTCAACTTTATCTTTTGTAATAGAAAAAGCATGGCCTTTCTCCCCTGGAATTTGCTGAGGCTGATGGTGGTTCCCCTCCACTGCCCTGGGATTTGGACAGTGATTTGAAAAGTTCCCATGATATCCACACTTATAGCATTGGACATCGGGTAGGTCCTACACCATATTCCCCTTGTCGTTAGTGTTGGGAAGTTGTGGCTTCACATCACTAAGACAATTCCATGTAATATAACAATCTCTTCCAAACATGTATCACTTCCCACTCCCAAGAAGGAAGTTCCCCAAATGCTTCTTTCCCATATTTATTATACATGGGATGTTGCACTTTCTTGCCTCCTCTTCCCTGATCGAATCTCCTCCTTAAGAGTGGATCCACTAATCTCTTATTGTAATTAGATTTATGAGACCATTATGTCTCACCAAACTCTAGTTCAACCTTCATTTCACTTCATACGATCTCTCCCTAGTTTCCATAGTCTCTGTTGGATAGATTCTTCCTCATATGAGGTCTCAGTCCACCAAATACTCCATAAACCTTTTCATTAGGATCTATGAATATTATTGAGTTGTGACAATAAAGTCTTGTGAATTTCATCTTATATCTTCCAACAAATTCATTCTCCTTCTACTTCAGCTCGAGAAACTCCCTCTCCATTCTTGTTCTCATAGAATGATGGAAATACTTATTGAAGAGGATCCATCTAAACTCTTCCCACTACATATCTTCAACCTACGTTCTTGACCTCGTGTTTTTAATCAGTTCCCACCACTTGTCAACTTCTCCCCTCTAAGCAGTAAATATCCAAGGTGACCTTCTCTTATTCCAAATAGTGGAGCTCAGAAAAGATCTTCTCAATAGAGCTGATCCACTATTCAATAATCAATGGATTGGTAGATCCACTAAAGGTTGGGGTCATTGATTTATAAAGGACTCAATAGAATAGTGTTCCCTTCATGGTTAGATTGGTCTATCATCTTGATTCTAGTTATTTCCCATAACTTGAGTCAGTTGGTAGATCATTCTAATGAAAGTTTCAATTCTGGCTTTCATCGGAGGGTCGTCAGTGCATGGTCCATTATGGTCACCATTTTCTCGATTCCTCCTATTTTTCGTCATTTTCTAAAAGAATAAAACCTTAGTAAAACCTTTTTTCATTTACAAATCTTTTAACTATAAAGGATTTTATGTCTTAAAACTTCATGCTTAGACAATTACATTTCCCTATAAATCTTTCATAATGGTTCTCAAAAAGGTTGTGATTAACCAAACATCTCCCTTGGGAATGTCAAACCAGGAGTGCAGTAAGGCACTTTGTTGTGTACAATGATACCCTAGGTCAAGCCCAAAAACTTCTTGTCAGAATTTTCACTCCTAGGTACATATGTTCCAGATCCACACCACTTGTTCATATCCAGATAGGTATTTATTTTTTTGAAAACCACTTATATAATATTTCACCAAAATACTAGGAAGTTTTCCTGTAATTAAACATTTCTATAATTTTCATCCAAAAATTTTCATAGCCTAATTTCCATAAATGACTTTGCTATCCTTTGATACCAACTATGGAATTTCTCCTTTCATTACATAACTTTCCATTACATTTTACAAATAGAAGATCTTTAAATTCTATCATTTTGGAAATTAGGAACAGAGTACAAGAAAACATGAAACACTCTTTTAAATCCCCTTGAAAAATCTTATTGAAAATTTCAACCTCTGTACAATTACTGAATCTCGTGACCTAGAGACATACATCAAAGGAATGGGTGAGTGTAAGGCCCAATAAAGAAAGAAAGGGAATCAGTTTACTTATGATATCAATAAGAACTTAATGAAGAACAAAAATACATGACTGTTGGACTCCTCATGTTCTAATCGCGTTTTAATAATCACAAATCCTATAAATATTGTAAATCCTATAAATCTTGTTAATTCTATTTAATCTATTTCAAATCATGTATAGATATGGTTGGTTTCTTTATGCTTCAAATAAACTTCCACTAAATCCCATTAATCCAAAATCATGTTTGATTATTTTAAAGTATATTTAACTTTGTTCTATAATTATTTTTATATAAATTATTACGTCTAATTAATTCTATGAATAGTACTACTTATGTCTATTTACATATATTTGGCTAAGTCTTAGAAAATGGGAGTCTGCCACTGGTTCTGGTTTTCTAGAAAAGGACCCAGACACTGTGATCCAAACACTGTGACCAGAAAACTATACCCAGACACCATGACCAATTTCATATATCATGAATTCTGTGAAACTAGTTCCTTTCTACCATCACTAAGAAATCATTATAAGTTTGTTAAAGGACCCAAAATCATGATCCTAACTTTGCATATGTGCTATCAGTTGTTGATCTCAATACAACTATACATCATGACTCTCTCACCACTCAAAGGCAACGAATAAGACACTTTTTCGTGATGACATCGTTTTCAAGTGATACCATTTCTAGACAGACTGTGACACCATTCTTTAATCTGTTTTGTTGTTTTCAACTTAATTTCTAACAGTCATGTTTGATTCATTTAAAGGTACTGACATAATTAATGTTTCTTTGTAGACAGGTCACCTGACAGTACAAGGTATGAGGTGCAGAATAAATGCATCATACTGGCTCTATTGTGTTTCCTCTCAATTAAAAAGGAATATAATCTAGGTTGAAATATTAAAAAAGGCGCAGAAGTAGAGTAGTAGGCTCACAAAAATTTTGAAATGTGAACTGATACATGAAACGAGAAATAACTTAAGAACACATGAAACACTCTCAATTCCAAAGTCTGAAATACTATAGGTCATAGCCAAAAAAATATTCCCAGGACCAAATCCAAGAAGAACACATGCTATGCAGTTTACACCATTGAACTAAAAGACTTGTGAAACACTTTTTTCACAAAAGAACTCAAAACTTACATCTGTTGCATCCTAAAAGTCCATAGATACATAGAATAAAACTCAGATCACTTCTAAAAATGTCTCATCATCTTTGCTCTATTGTGTAATATTTTTATCTTTCGATCAGTGTGTGTATGTATTTATTAAAAAACACACAATATCCAATACTACATTTAAGGATACAATATATCCTTCCTCACATATCTTTATAAATCTATTTACTCCCACGGAAAAGTGTGGAAGAGGTCCTTTTGTGACCGGGTAGCTTATACCCATGAAAAACTGTGGAAGAGGTCGTGTGACCAGGAGAGTCTTGTGCATTGTTCTTTACTCCAATCTTGGGTGTGGATAAATTATATTAATATAAACTACTTTGTGTTCAGTGATCACCAAGATGAGTGGATTAGGTCTCGGATAGAGACTGAACCACTTGTTTTATCCACTATGTCTTTTAATTCATTTTTTCTCTATTTTAGAGTTTATTTTAGAAAGCCCTATATTTTACATTGATAGTTAGTCTTGGAGAGAATTTATATTTTTATTATTATTATAATAGCTTCAAAATTTGTATCAATAACTCATATTGATATTACTGAGAATTAATCAATCTTATGAGAGGTTATATGAACAGTCATACTTTTATTACCGTATTACATTGATTAACTGGGATATATTAATTTTTATTTGGGAACCTTTATACAAAAATTTTTTAACCGAAATAGTTATAGATACTCAATTCACCCCCCCCCCCCCCCCTCTTAACTAATCTACTCTAACCAATGTTTGGTATCAAAGAAGTTTGTATTATTATTAAGACTCTGTTTTTAATAATGGTCAACTCTGATTTTAGTTTAACATTAAAGTTGTATAAATTTTTATTAATTATAAATTTCTAGCTCTTTAAAATTATTTCATTATTATGGATAATTGACTAGAAGGTGCTGTAACCAACAGACCACCATTCTTTAATGGAACTAATTATGAAAAATGGAAAATTAAAATGAATATGCATTTAGAAAGTATGGGCTTTGAAATTTCTTCTTCAATCATAGATGGGTATAAAATTACTACTACTGATATAATTACTTTGGATGACCCAAATAATATAGCTTACAATAACAATTTCAAATCCATGAATTCTTTATACTACTCTTTAAGAGATGAGTAATTTAACAGAATTTCTGCATGTAAAATTGCCCCTGAAATTTGGCATAATTTTTCTATTTCACATGAAGGAATATCTAGTGTGAAAGAAATGAGACTCAATACTTATACTATTAAATATGATAACTTTAAAATGAAGATAGATGAGCCTATTTCGAACATGTATCTCTGGTACATTAAAATTTCTAATAGAATGATCTCTCTTGTAAGATAAGTCACTACCAAAGAACAAATTATGAGGATTCTAAGATTCCTTCCTAGTAGATGGAGAGTAACCTTTGTCTCTATTATAGAGTCATGTTTCATTAGAAAATTACCTGTAAGATAACATATTGGGAAACTAATTATGTATGAAGAGTATCTGAAAGTCAATAAGGAATAGTATGATGAACCCAAAAGAAAATATATGGCATTCAAGACCACCACCTCTAAACACAAAGAAAAAGAGAAACTGAACGTTTCTATAGAAAGTTCCAATAGTGAAAAATCATCACCTAACAGTGACGAGGAGATGAATCAATTAGCTAGAAGGTTTAAGATATTTTATAAGAAGAATAAATTTTTCATAAATCATAACTTCAAAGGAATATATGATCAAAGAGAAAGTTGGAAGAAATATTGGAAAATAAATGAAAAGTGTAATGAGATAGTATTCCATGAATGTATGCAAAAGGGACATGTGAAAGCTTACTATCCCAAGCTCAAGTATAAAAAGGAATATGAGGATAAAGATAGACACTATAAAAATGAAATGAAATCAACTTGGAGTGATTCTGAGGATAGTTCAAGTGACTTAACGACTTCACATGATGAAAAGGATTACAAATACAATATGTGTTTCATGATAAACACATCCGAGGAAACGTTGGAATATCCTGTGAAAAATTCCTATTACTGTGAAGATGAAAGTGATTCTGAAAATATTTCAAAAGAAGAACTATTTGAGTATTGAAATATGATTGAAGATTCATGTAATGAACTAAAAGATGACTAAAAGTATTGAAAGAAATATTATTCTCTTACCTCAACTGTTAAATATGAACTTACTGTATAAATAGATAAAACATTTCAATTAGTCAAAGAAAACAATGAACTGAAGTAATCTAATGAGAAATTAAAAAAGGACCTTGAAAGGTATACTAATGGTAATGATACCATGGTACAAATTCTAGCTAAATATTTTTCCCCTAAATAACTAATGGTATTGGCTATAAACATGGTAAAATAAATTTTGGAAAAACCAATTTTGTTCCTAAATCTAAAACATACTGCTTTATTCCTAGTTCTGGAAAACATTCTATTAGTTCAAATCATGATACACTCTCTATTATCTCAATATTTTCTTGACCAAATAGAATTCATTTATCAAATTCTTTATATAATTATTATAGGAAACCAATAGGGAAGATGTGGGTTTTTAAATTTCTAGTTACTAATACTACTAGACCCAAACAAATATGGGTACCAATGTTTGTTTTTATTGGACTATTTTGTAGGAATATTGTTTAAATAGATTTTATAAAAGTTTATGGTACTTGGAAAGTCTGTGTTCAAGACACATTATAGGATACTATTCATTATTCAAGAACTTAATAAAAATTTATTGTGGACATGTCACCTTTGAGGAAAATGCCAAAGAAAAAATTATTGGCCTTGGCCAACTTGGTAACTCTAAATCAGTCTTAATTTCCAAAGTACTTTTTATTGATGGACTGAAATATAATATTCTTAGTATTTTAAAATGATGTGATGATGGATTTCATGTTAAATTTGAAAATGATACTTGCAATGTTTTTAATTTTAAAAATGAAATAGTATTTTCTGCATTGAGAAATGAAAATGTATACTTTGTTAACATAGATTCTTTAGTTTCTCAAAATGATTCATGTTTAAGTGTATTTCACAAAGAGTCCTGTATTTGGCATAGAATAATAGGATACTACAATATTCAATCACTTAGAAAGCTAACTAGAAAAATTTTTGTCCAAGATCTACCCAAATATGTTTTTCTAAATGATAAAGTGTTTAATCCTTATCAAAAGGGAAATCAATACAAAATTTTCTTCAAACCAGAGAAAGAAGTTTCAACCTCTCAATTTTGTTCACATGTATTTTTTTGGACCATCTAGAGTTTTTATTTTAAATGGTATGAACAATATTTATGTTCTTATAGATGAATTTTCTAGATATACTTGGACCTTCTTTTTAGATCACAAAAGTGAAGCCTGCTCTCATTTCACCAAATATATTAAAACTGTAAAAAATCTTAGTGGACATAGAATTATATCCATAATAAGTGATCATGAATGTGAGTTTAAAAATCAGGAGTTTGAATCCTTTTACTCATAAAAATAGAAATAGTCATAATTTCTCTACCTTTAGAACACCTTAACAAAACAGAGTTGTAGAAAGAAGAAATAGTGCCTTTCAAGAAATTACTAGAACCATTATTAATGAATATGTCTTGCCTATTTATTTCTAGGTTGAAACTATAAATACATCATTCTATATTATTAATATAGTGTTGATTATACCTATTCTTAAAATAACTCCATATGATTTATGGAACAATTGAAAACACAAAGTATGCAAATTAAAAGTTTGTGGTTGCAAAGTCCATATACATAATACTAAGAAAAATCGTGAAAAGTTTTCATCCAAGAGTGATGAAAGAATTTTTATAGAATATTCTATCTATAGTAAGTACTATAGTGTGTTTAACAAAAGAACTAAATGTGTGGAAGAATTTGTCCATGTCATGTTTGATGAGACAGATCTACATGAGCCTGAGACCTCTTTTCCAAACCTGGAGGATGATATGTCAAATCTGGACATCAATGCTAAATCCTCTAACTTTCATGTAAAGGAATTTGTAAAAACTTCACGTTCTGAAAATTCTCCAGATTCAAGTCAAAATAAAATTGAACCTGTTGAAGAACCTGAAATCACTAGCCCCTATAGCTGTTAAAACCCTTAAGAACCATCCTTTATATGTTGTTGTTAGATATTTATATAAAGGAACTCAAAATAGAGATTCTCTTGGAAATAAGGTTGAACATTAAGGTTTATTATCACAACATGAACCTAAAAACATTAATGATGTTATCAAGCATGAATTTTTAGTGATGTCTATGCAAGAAGAACTAAATCAGTTTGGAAGGAACAATGTTTGGAAACATGTTGATAGACCCAAATTCATTTTTACCATAGGTACTAAGTGGATGTTTAGAAATAATGTAGATGAGGTTGGTAATATAGTTAGAAAGAAGGCTAGACTAGTTGCACAAGGCTATAGTCAAGAGGAAGGAATTAACTATGAGGAGACCTTGTCACCTGTTTCTAGACATGATGCTATCAGAATCCTACTTGCTTATGCTACCCATCTGAATTTCAAACTATATCAAATGGATTTAAACATTTCATTCTTGAATAAGTATATATTTGATGATGTCTTTGTTGAACAACCACTTAGTTTAACAAATCCTCACTTTCCAAATCATTTTTTCAAATTATAAAAAGCTTAATATGGTTTACGGCAAGCTCTGAGAGTTTTTTATAAAAGATTAAGTACTTTTCTTATTTCCAAAGGTTTTACAAAAGGTATAGTTAATGGGTGAACTAAAAATATTTCTTGGATTTCGAATCTTTCAAAATAAACATGGAATTATTTTAAATCCAATCAAATATTATAAATATCTTCTAAAACTTTTTGGTTTAGATAGTACTAAAAGTAGTGATACTATAATGAGTACTACTTGTAAGTTGGATCTTGATGGAGATGTAAAATTTTTTGATCAGACCACTTATAAAGGAATGATTAGAAGCTTAATCTACTAAACTACTAGTCGACCTGACATTATGTTTAGTGTGTGTATGTGTGATCATTTTTAGGAAAACCCTGAGGAATCTCATTTAAATGCTTTTAAAAGGATTTTCAAAAACCTCAAGCATACACCCAATCTTGGACTATTCTATCCTATAGGAAAATCAGTTTAGTTAGTTAATTATTTTAATTCTGATTTCTATGGTTGTAATTTAGATAGAAAAATCCCCTCTGGAATATATCACCTTTTAGGCAAGTCTCTAGTGTCATGGTGTAGTAAGAAACAAAAATATTTTTCATTATCTACTAACAAATCTAAATACATAGTCGTTGGTCTTTGTTGGGAAAAAATTTTGTGGATAAAACATGCATTACTATATTATGGATATCAATTCAGGTATGTACCCATAAATTGGGACAATACAAGTGCTATTAACTTCTCAAAAAATCTTGTTTCACACTCTAGGGAAAAATATATTGATGTAAGACATCACATTTTGGGAGACCATTACCAAAATGGTGATATCAGCTTGGAATTCATTGGAAATGGATTTCATCTTGCCGATATATTCACTGAACCATTAAATTCTAAATGGATAGGTTACATCATACATGAATTAGGAATGATAAATCTCAGGTAGAAAATATATTGTTTTCAAAAACATACCAACTCACAGCTTACTGTTTCACAATAAACTATTTCATGATTTACTATTTCACAAGTTACTGTCATGAAGTTACTATCTTAATTTTATGGTATCACAGTTGTTGTCTCTCAGTTACAGTTTGGCATTTACTATTTCAAATGATACAGTCTCACAATTTGGAGACAGACCATAAAGGCGACATCGTAAAAACATGTTCCGGTCTCAACGTGAAAACCTGTTCTCGTCACACCGTAATGACACTTTTTCATTTTATCTGTATTTTATTACCCATATCATTGTGTTGATTATTTTACTATATTTATCCTACAATTTTGAAGTTGTGATGCTTCAAATACCTAAATGATAAAAACCAAATATGTTTCATTATTTTCTTCACTTGATCTCTCTTCTCTCAAAACCGAAACCTTTCTCTCTCAAATCATATGACCTCCTCCATCCCCTTAATATATATCTCTCTCTCTCTCTTGAACCCCTCGTTGAATAGCCAGAATGAAGCACCCATATTTTTTGACTCCTGATAAGTGATTATCTAAGAAGAAAGTGAAAATATCACTGAAGGTAGTGCCCGAAGGACCACTGAACCCAAACATTGTCATATAATAGTGGTACCAGAATAGGAAATATGCCTAAAGTGGTTGTTTTCATGTAAGTCTTTATTGTTGAATGTACTGAAAGAGTAGGGATGGATGAACTGGTTCACGAAGGAGACAAGGCCGATTTATCCAAATCTTGTTGCTCAGTTCTATCAGTTTGTCTAGTTCTCATTTGATAAATAAGATGGTTTTGTTCTGAGAAGCTAGATTAAGGGCCAAAGATGCACCTTTTCATCGAGGTTTTGAGATTCCTACCTGGGTATACCTCATGAAGTAATTTTTTAGAACTATGAGAGAGGTCCTCCTCTTCCTAGTATTGTTTTTGTTTTAGAAAAGGCCTTGAGAATCTTGATTGGTAATAAAAATAAAAGAAGAGTTATTGCTGCTAAGTTAGATGGTGAAACCATATTACTGTTTAAGTTTATTCAAAATTTGATTAGTCTAGGAAAAGAATATTTTTCTACCCTCAAATATCAAGAAGTATTTTTGATACATCTTACGAATAATGGACACAATATCAACCTGTGCAAGTATGTTATACTTCATATTTGTGTGTTTCTTAAGACAACCTCAAAGTCTACTTCCATGTTCTACTCAATGTTAATCACTGATATGATATATGATAAAGGAATGGTTGGACCAAATAAATAATTCATCAAGGACTATGAATTATGTATCTCCAAGGTTACAGTCAAAAGAATGAAAATCAGTTGGAATCTGTGGAATAAGTCTTAGGTGGAGGATAATGAAAGGTTTTATGAAAAGTTTAATTTGGTTGATAATCCTTCAAAACCAAAGAATATATCTAATACAATTTTGGACTAGATGAAATTTTTGACTATCCTACTAAAGAGGAAGAAGAGGAAATTGTTGCACCTATGGAAGAAACTATTTTGGGAAAGGAAGACAATAGTCCACCTATTCTACAAAACATAGTTGAGAAGGAACCACCTGTTCCTGAAAGAAGTATTGATTTAGAAGAAGAACCTTCTTATAGAAATTAATATGTTGTTATTGTAAAATAAAAGTTTGTTCTTGAGGATCATCCAGAAGAAGAACTTTCCCTTTATAAATAAGTTGTGTTTGAGGAAAATTTAGAGGCATAGGATAATCCTGAAATTATTTTTTCTGTTGAGGAAAGAATGGAACAAGCCTTCTAGATGTCTAGAAAAGAAATTGGTGGGAGTATCGGAGATGATATTTTAGAACTGGATCAAGGAACTGAATCTCTTAGTCCTGTGAGAAATTCACTTGTTGAGGGGGAACAGAACCCTAGTCTAGAAAGTGTTGAAGTACCTAATCTAGTTGATCCAATCACTATAGATACCGGTTATAAATTCTTGAGCTACATTGATGTGAATGATATGTAGGAAGCCTCGATTAAAGTCATATACCTATCTACTCTATTTCAATTGAAATTGGTCTCTTCTTTAGAAGTAATCTCTACCAAGGAACTGGAATGTGTTTATGTTCCTATTTCTTAACCTTTATAAGAACATCTTTCTTTAGTGAGCCGAAGTGATTTGAAAGCCTTTGGAGCTACTTTATTGGCTGGTGTTAAAAATATCATGAACACCAAACCTTCTCCTATAACAAATCTAAGTGAAAGGGATATTGCCTTACTTTTAGAGAAGATCATATGGCGTATTCATCCAAAAATTCTTTCAGAAATACAAGAGGATAGAATTAAGAACAAGAAATTGAGTGATGAGGTTAACTCTTTTCGAGCAATAGTTGAAGATGAGAAAAATGTGATGAAATCAGAACAATCGCATGTTGCTCATCCTGTTGAGGATGTAAGTGGCCAGATTCCATATAAGGTTACCTCTATAATTCAACCGAACATGACTTCATTAGCTGACAATGTGGATGAAAGGAACAAGAAGATAGTCTACGAGATTCATGAGCATGTTATTGGTCTCAACAAACTGACTGATGAGTAAAAGGGATGTCTAGAGAAAGTTCTGAATCAACTCAAGTCCCTCACTTCATCTATTACAGCCTCTAGTGCCTTTGTATAGTCATCTCAATCTGTTGACAGTTATCTTCTTAGAACTATGATTAAGGAGGAACTTCATTTAGTGTTCAGTGGTTTTGAAAAAGAGATTCTATCTACAGTTGTCAATAATAGTGATAGAGTCCTTGATTTGGTGAGTATTCATTCAAATATTTCAAATGATTCTGAGGAAGAAATTACTAAGAAAGTAGATTTCTAATTTAATAGGATTTTCTTTAATAATTATATGACCAATGATTTCAAATATCTTGAAGAGAATTTGAAAATTACTCCTATCACTCAAGCCTTCAAGACTCAAGTTCAAAAGATGAACGATTTCACTCCTCTATTGGACATCTTCATGGAGAAAAAATATGATTTCGATAAGGCAATGCAGTATGGTGGTGATATTATTACTGACTTCATTCAGTTGTTGTAGCCTTATCTTCATGTGAAAAGCACTACTATTGTGGATATTACAGCAGCACCATTATGGTCGGGATTACCTTATTACTCATCCACTGCCTTTTCCTCCACCTCAATGTCTGTATCTCAGGCTTTGAGCCAGATCAAACCTGTCATCCTTGAATATAACATGCCTCGTTCTACTATAAAACCCACTTAGGAACCTTCTGTTTTTAAAGTACTGCCTCTTCCTTCCCTGACAGTTGGTTCACTCCCTTCTTCAACTGCTACTTCTGCTCATGTGGCTACTTTTGATGTTTCTTCCAAGGAAAAATAGAAGACAGCTAGTGCTGAAGAAAAGTAAAAATTGTATCTTGATAGGGATATTTTGTACTTTTTCCTCCTACTTGTAATTCCACATCTTTTTCCTCTTATGAAATGAGAACTGTTGTTGTCTATTCACTTCTTCAAATTCATTCTTTCTTTTTCATTTACTCTTTCAGATAATACCAAAAGAAGGAGAACAACCCACACTAAGAACATATATTTAACTCATATGATTTTTGATCATCAAAACGGGGGATATTTTTGGACTCCTCATGTTCTAATCATGTTTTAATGATAACAAATCCTATAAATCCAGTAAATCTTGTTAATCTTATTTAATCTATTTCAAATCATGTGTAGAGATGGTTGGTTTATTTATGATTTAAATAAACTTCCACTAAATCTTGTTAATACTAAGTCATGATTGATTATTATAAACTATATTTAACTTTGTTATATAATGATTTTTTAAGTGAATGATTAAGTCTAATTCATAATATCAATATTACTGCTTAAGTCTATTTACAAATATTTGGCTAAGTCTGAGAAATCGTGAGTCATCCACCGGTTCTAGTTTTCTAGCAAAGGACCTAGACACCGTGACCCAGACACTGTGACCCAGACACCGTGACCTAGACACCGTGACCCAAACACCATCACCAATATACTGTGACCCATACACCATGACCAGTATCAGATCTCATGATGTTTGTGACACTAGTTCCTTTCTGCCATCTCTAAGACACTGTTTGATGTTTGGAAAAGGACCAGACACTATGATCCTAACACCACATATGTGATATTAGTTGCTGATATCAATAAAACTATAGCATCATGATTGACTCACCGCTCAAAGGAAAATAAGAAGACATCATTTTGTGGTGACACCGTTTCCAAGTGATACCATTTCTGGACAGACTGTGACTCCATTCTTCAATCTGTTTTTGTCATTTTTAATTTAATTTCTAACAGTAATATTTGAGTCATTTAAAGGCACTAACATAATTAATGTTTCTTTATAGACATGTCACCTAATAGTATGAGGTAAAAAGTATAGAATACGTGCATCATGTCACCTCTAGAGTGTGCACTCGCAATTAAAAAGGAAGATAAGTTGGGATTCAATAATAACCCAGACATAGAAGTAGCGTAGAAAACACATCATCATTTTTAAAACTGAATTGATACATGCAACAAGAAATAACTAAAGAACACACGAACAATTCTTGATTACAAAGGATTCACTACCATAGATCAGATCTAAAAACATATTCACAGTACCAACTCCATAAAGAACATGAACTAGACAATTTACACCATCGAACTGGCAGACTTGCAATACTCTTTTTTTCACAAGAGGACTTGATTCATGAATCTTATTCATCCTACAATTCCAGAGCTATATAGAATATAACTTAGAGCACATATAACCCTATCTCATCATTTTTTCTCTATTGTGTATTGTTTTATCTTTCAATTGGTGTGTATATTTCTATATTAAAAAACACACTTTCTCTAGTACTAAACTAAAGGTTACAAGATATCCAATCTATCATATCTTTTGACATCTTTTTACTCCCAAGGATAAGTGTGGAAGAGGTCCTTGTGTGACCTAGTAGTTTAAACCCACAAAGAACTTTGGAAAAGGTCGTGTAACCTGGACAGTCCTGTGCACTATTGTTTACCCTGATCCAGGGTGTCGATCAAGTTTATTAACATAAACTTCTTGGTGGAAAGTGATCACAAAGTGGAGTAGATTATGTTTCATCTTGATACTGAACCACTTGTTTTATTTGTTGAGTCTTTTAATTTATTTTTTCTCTTCTTCACTATGTATTTAAAAAATCACTATATTATACTTTTATAGTTAGTCTTGGATAGAAGTTATATTTGTTTTGTATTATTATAATAGCTTCAAAAGAAGTATCAATAACTCGTATTGATATTTTTGAGAATTAATCAATCTTATGAGAGGTTATTTGAACAGTAAAATTTTTATAACTAGATTACCTTTATTAAATGGGTTGTATTCATTTTTATTGAGGAACCTTTCTAAGAAAACTTTTTAACAAAATTTTTTATAGATACTCAATTCACCCCCCCCCACCCCCTTGAGAACTCTACTCCAAACAACAATGAGAAATAGATAAAGAGGCATATCATAATAAAATAGAACATGAATCAAAACTTGAATTTGTGGCTACAACATTTAATTTATATATTCATGAACATCTCAAAAATTTTCATCCCCAAGGTGTCATAAACATTATCAGGGTTATTCACCAAGTAATCGTGAAACTTTTCATCTTTGGAGATTAAATTATTTACCCAATTCATTTAAGAGATATCAAGATGCACCCATATTAAGTCTTTATTTTAATGTGATCCACATAAATAATAGTCATACATTTTATAAATAACCCATAGAGAGTAAAATAAATGGGTTTCATTTCAAAATCAAAAGTGCTTAAAAACATGATTGTTGTGTCATTTATAACCCATTGAAAAGTAATGAAAGCTTCATGTATGTCTCTTCCAGAATAAAATATATCATTTTGTGTCTTTACGAATACTGGTAGAAAAAAATTTGTTTGGGAATTCACATAAACAAAGAAGGTTAAATTCTTGAGAAAAAGAGATATATTTTGAGATGAAAATTTGGCAGCATATCGGCTATACAACATGGTTTTGGAAAATATTGAAAAGGGAGAAGAAAAGGGTCACCCACTAATAAATAACTCATAATATAGTATGGTTATAGAATAAAAAATAATTAAAATCGTTTTATGGATATTTGAATGACATACCACATGAAAAGGAACCTTGAAAGAAAAAAAGAAGGCGCGATTTCTTTTACAAAAATTCGGCAGCCTAACGGCGTCGCTTAAAATTCAGAAAAAAATAAGTTTATGGAAGCGGAAGGGGTATCTCGTAATTTGGACATAAAATGGACATCAATAATGACATAGAATAAAATACCACAACATAAAAAAATTTAAACTAGAATATATAACATAAAGGAAGTCAAGAATAAAAGAGGAGGGTGAAAGGTTCCCTTACTGTGAAGAGTAACTTCAAAGGCACAAAGTTTGGGACCTTGGGGGGGTTGATGGAACCTTTGTAGGACTCATTGGGAGGTAACACGACAAGAAAATCTCTGAGGAGGAATTTGGAATGAAAATAATGAAGGAATGTATTGGTATTTATAGCAAATTTGAGGGAATATTTTATTAATTTCCAAGGGACACCACATTAGTGGTAATTACCAAAAAATGGGCTTGCCTATGGTATTTTCCCATGGTATTGGACACTTGGAAAACCTCATAAAATATCTTACTGTACAAAATTCGACCAGAATTATTACATCATGATTACATCATTAATGATTTCATTAAACACACCAAAACTCAAAACTGTATTTTTACTATTCAGCGAAAAATAAAACATTTTTAAAAAATATCATAAATTTACCCTAACCTAATATCGATGGTCTGAATTCAAAAATGAACTCTATTTCAGAAAAAGAATTTTCTAATTATGAGACATTAATTTTTAAGTAAAAAAACTATTTACCTGAAAAAATACAAATACTTAACTAATAATTTATGTTACAGTTATTTACTTATTCTATTATATCCCATTACTATTCAAGATGCCTAAATTATATTTACACTTTCATAAGTGAGGTTATTATTCCATTGGTCACATTACTATTCATAATGGTAATATTACTATTCATAATTTACTATTCATCAAAAAATTAAATTGATCTGATTATACTCTAAATTTCTTACTTATCACATCAGTACAAACCTTTTCTAAAAAATAATTTCACATTATTAATTATTTAATGTATAAAAAAATATTTCAAAATACCCATTTTCCAAAAATCACGCATAATATGGAACTTCTATAAATTAATCCTATATTTATTTTGACATTTAAAATTCAAAAAAATCCATAATAAGAAATAAAAATTTTATTTATACAAAATTATTACACAAATTAACTAAGGCCTAGTTACATAGCCCCTTATAACACCTGAATATGACCTAAGAGTATGGTGTGTAAGGGTGATAAAATCTTGGGGCAGCTTGAAAAAAATTTCCCGAGTTGTGATTTCTATCAGTTTGAACTTATCCTATAGGGGATTATGTTCAAGCTTCACATGATGAAGCTCAGATTGGCTTGATCTAGAGCAAAGCCTTGTCACACAACCTCCTTCTCAAGCTTCGATAGATGGGCATCATACGGCCCGAGTCTACTAGATGATTCTATCGAATCATCTTTCTGTATTAATTAACCATGATCACTTGTATTTATAAACAAAAATCATAAAGTTAAGAGTTTAGTTTCCAAAGGTCATATTGACCAATGTCATATACCAATCAAAACCCAGTGGTCTTATTATAATTTTACTCACTTCATTAATTAGAGGAAATTGTTTTGTTGAGTATAAAAATAAAATAATACCGAAATTCAAGAAAAAAATATTATTCAAAAGTTTTGTTCATTACAAGTGTTGTCTAAATGAAGCTGGAACACATTTTCCCACTAATCGGGTCATCCAATGAACTCTGGAGACACCAAGAGGAGCATGTTGGAATATTCATGAATAAACTCAAGGTAATGAACGGATTCATATGCATGTGCATGATTCTCATAAGCATATATAGATTATAATCAAAGGAATAGATTGTCAAAATATAAACATTGCTATGGAGGAGAGAGAATATAATCGTGTTCCAAAGAGGAATCCCTCCAACATATTCTATTTTTGATCTAATGGTAGAAATATGTAAAATATTATACTTTATAGGACTATCATTATATCCTAGAAGCATCAGAAAAAGGTTTTAATTGGCATCTCCCAATGGTTAATAGGGTTATTAACATATACCCATCAATATCGTTAGATTATATCATCAATACACTTCATGAGACACTCAATTATGGGAAAATATTTCTAGTAATATTTAAGAGGATCATCAGGATATTCTGAGGAATAATGAAGAAAATGATCTGGACTGTATCCAAATATTAAGTAAAGTTCACTAAAATATTCTAAAACCCACTTCAAGGAAAGACCATATCCACAAAACAATATATGAAATCATTGAAATGTTCTAGTGGGTGTGTTGGTGCATGATCACATTCCTTCTACTACTTAATATAAGGAATGTTTTTATTATATCCTAATATAATTAAAATTACTAAGAAATATTTTTTGTCATGACCTGCCTTCTTCAAGATGAGGAAAGGGACAACAAGGTTCCACGACCTTCCTTATTCAAAATGAACTACATATAATGACCCTTGATTCCCACCTCTAATAGGCCCTGGGGTGGTGAATATCTTCGTGGGTGGGTAAATATTCACACAAGATGGGAAACACTACCCTTTTTAATGGAAACATGATAGGGATATAAGATTTTAAATCCAAACAAACTCCAAACATTTAATAGAAATAATAAACTGAAAACCACCCCATGCATATTTAAACAAAATGGCTACATAGTACAAAAAACACCAAACTGAAGTACCAAAAGATTCTAAGAATTAACACAGCAAATATCTCGATGCCAAATCTAGTAAGGTCCAATATGGTCCTCAAATTCTTCCTGAAAACATGAAAATGGTTTTATATACGTTGGGTGAGCATACGAGTATACTTAGTAAGAAAAACATAAGTAACTCATAAACAAGTGGGAAAACATATTAATGCCCCTGTGAGAATATAGTAAAACCTCAAAAGAACCTAACAAAGAACACTAACCACCCCAGCCTCAACAAGTAACACTTACCAAATAAAACATGTCAAGACAAGTAATAATATTATCAAATTAATTATAGGGTACTTGCACCACTTCCCACAGGTTAAATTCACATCCCTAATGGAGAACGTCATGGTCCTTCCACTCTTACACAAGCCCCAATGTCACAACATGACCCCACACACCTAGGCCACCAACCACATCACATCATACCCATAGACACCTAGTCTACAACCACATCACGTCCTACCTGCAGACCACTGGGCTACAACCACAACTCATCTCACTAGAAATCGCCTGGTCCTCATCCCGAAGACACTTGGGAAACAAACCACATCTTTTACAACCATTACCATAGATCTAGTAACAAAAAACAATCCATTAAAGCTTTCCCAAATAGTATTGGGTGATAAATGCTTATAAGAGGGTGTAAGGGAGCCAATAAACATCCATACATCCTCCCACTTGGATGTTGGGAAAAACACCCTCTCCCATAATAATGGGGGTGTTAAGAACCTATTTCTCAACATGGGGGGTGCATATAGAAATCACAAGGAACTAAAGTTTATATATATAGGTAAAAAACACTCTTCCTAAACTATGTGTTTCCAAACAAACAACTAGACCACAAAAAACATCCCTTGCTGCTACCCCTACATGTAAATCCACACAAACATCCACAATCAAAACATAAACACATTCCTTTAATTTATCCATTTATCATTATTTATTAAGAAATTAACTTATTTCATTCTAACACTACCTGGGAAACTATCAACCACATCCATACCCAACACATTCAGAAGCACCTCCTAATTTCAGTCCCACTACACAACATTGTTCTACTGCCGTAACACATCCCAGATGCAGTGCCACTACTCTACAAGTTCATCCTTTCCACAATCAATCAATATCTCAAACTGATAGTTTACAACACCTCCAACACCACCTCATACACAAATCCCAGAGCAACCACCACCAAAAACATAGCCCCATTGCACAAACCGACCACACTAAAGTCATAAAACCAACCCCTCTATCCACATCTATACTCACAAGAATGCTACAAATAGTGGCACCATAAAACCCACATGACGCAAAAACACCCAAAAAACACAACACACAGCCACACGAACAATCCATGTGTATTTAGATTTATCCAATAAGTTTTATTTAATTCCATTTTGATAAATAGGGGTGATCACAAAACAAGTTTGATCCTAGGGAATACATTTCATTTGACTGGGTATACATGATTAATCAAATTAATATTTACATCAATTTTTCACAAGGTATTGTGGGTGCACAAACAAATACCACCAACGTCTATGATTTTTAGAAGGAATACATCCAGAGAATACCATAATGGGAATAACAAGGATAACACATGAAACAAGATATCAATATCATCACTTTCTCAGCCCACATCTATGATTAAGGTTACAACAAGATTAGGTCATAACAACCTTGATTATTGTTTTGAACTATGATCAAGATCTAACATGAGTATACCCACCATGCATGATACATAGTTAAAGGAGAGACTAAGTAATTCTTACCTAGAACAACATGAAACCAGTGAACCTCTCTTGCACCAAAATAGAGGGTTGTGTGAGCAGGAGAATCCAAGGAAAAACAGAACAGGATGGTACAACACAGGCATACGACTCCTCAAGAAGAAAGGTTCTAGGTACACCAAGAGAAAACCAAAGGGTTCAAGGAATATAATATCTCAACTTAGAAAATTACTGAACCTAAAATTCAGGGAGAATATTTCAAAGTACATAAATTTTGGATTGTGGTTTGACCATCTGGCTAGGCCGTTTCATGATATTTAAGGTACAGTAATTCCCTCAGATACAGTGGAAGAAACAATTAAAAATTGATGGGTTCCGCATGAAAATAATTCCTAAGAGGGGTGAAACTGGAAGAAAACTTTGGAGGTGGGAGCTACCAATGGTGAGTCGTTGTTCGATGAGTCACCGTTTGATGAGTCACTATTTGGTGACCTGCTTTTCGGTGAGTCACCATTTAATGAGTCACCATTATACAAGTCACCATTTGACAATAAACCATTCAGTGATGTACCATTTAGCGAGTCACCATTTGGTGAGTCATAGTTAAATGAGTCTCCATTCGACGAGTCGCAGTTCAAAGAGTCACCATTCAATGAGTAACCATTCAGAGAGTCACCATTTGGTTAGTAACCATTCAACAACCTACTATTAGGAGAGTCACCATTTGGTGAACAACCATCAGATGCACTACCGTTGGAAAACTGGATTTTTGGTAAACACTAAAAACAGTCCACTATGACCTCCAAGAACACCTCTAACTCTATATTTTTTTTCAAAGGAATGGTCCAGATAGTTCTAGTCCATTACATCAGATGCCTCTCAAACTATTCTCACCCTCAATAATTTAAAACCCAACCCATAAGAAAGAGGGTTCTGAACTACCACCCGTAAGATACCTCTTAAGGATTAACCACTCTATGATGTTTGAAAGATAAAGTGAAACCTTGACATATAAGAACACATATCCTAGAATATACTTCCATAAACAACCAAATAAACCCCAAATTTCACTCTTTATGGATACATGTATTATGGAAATTCTTTCCTTGATGAGAGGATATTATCCTCTTTAGGAGGCACTGACTCACACACATAGGTTCTATCGCATTTTCATTAATGTGTCTCGATTAGGGATCAGGTCCTCCTGTTCCCATATATCTAGACTTTTTCACACATTATATAATAGCGAAACAACTCATCATATAGAAAACAAGGCTTGAGTATTACATCATAAATCAAATCACAAAAGTAATCCTCGAAATTGATCTAGGTACTAGGCATGCATCTTTACTAATCATTCATGTGTACTCTCCTCAAGGCCATCATGCCTCCACAACATAGGGACCAAGGTAATGAATCATCCACATAGCACCTTATTCTGATGATTCTAGATATCTACTATCCATTCCATTAACTTCACATCATCCTCGACATCCAAACCTCCCCATTCAATTATGTGGGAGTCATCGTGTAGAAACCGATAAAGATGGGAGATGTGGAAGACATCATGGATCCTCTACAACACACCAACTCTTCCAAACACCTCTAAAGGTATGATGAACCTTGGAGAGATATTTCTCCCCTACTGGATGTATTCTTCCCATGTTTTGGGGAAACCTTTTTGAAAACATTGGTCTCCAACCTCAAACTCCAAGGGCCTCCTCCTATGATCGTCATATTCCTTCTTCTAGTCATGTTCTGCCTTCATCCTCTCACACACAAGCTGAAACTTCCCCATCATGCTTTTTACTACCTTTGGATCAAAGAAATTTGTATCTTCAACCTCTTTCAAACACAAGGATGAACAATATGGACTCCTGTACAAGCCTCCGAATGGTTTCATTCCAATGGTAGAGTTATGGAAATTATTTAAAGAAAACTCTACTAGGGGTAAGTGTCATACCCGTGATCCTTTGAAGTAAAAAACACAAGCCCACAACATATCCTCCATCATCTAGATGGTTTGCCTCATCTTCCCATCCGTCTAAGGGTGGAAAGTGGAGCTAAGGTGAAACTGAGTTCCAAAAGCATGTTATAATCCCCTCCAAACTCATGTGGTAAACTGTGCATCCTGATTTGAGATGGTGGGTATTTAAACTCCATGAAACCGCACCACCTCATCCACATACCTCCTAGCCAAGGTATCCACTATGCTTGACTCCTTGATTTCTCTAAGGTGAGATGGTTTCATCAATGGAACCACCACTACCCAGATAACATCATAGCATCATGGAGCCCTAGGTATCCCTATGAAGAAATACATTGATATGTCCTCCCACTTCTAATCAGTGTCATATAAGGGTTATAACAAACAACCAGGAACATGGTGCTCATCCTTCACCTACTAACACACAATGAACATTGTCATAAACTCTGGAACTACACTCTTCACTCTAAGCCACCATAAATATTCCCTCAATCATTAGTACATTTTAGAAACTCTTGGGTGTATGTCTAGGGGTGAGTTATGGAACACGTAGAGAAATCTCTAACACATCTCCACTTGGAAAAAAAATCTCATAGAACAACATATGATTCTTACCATCCTCTGTCCATCCCTCTGGAGCATTACCCTGGTCAACATGATTGTGCATCACCTCATACTCCGAGTCTCCCTACTGAGACTCATCCACCAGCCGTATCAGATAATAACATACTATTATCTAAAAGAGATAGCCTCTACTAATATCCATCTCTGTATCCTGGTGAAAGTAAGCTAAATCATCCATCTCCCTCCAAGCGTCTATAGATTCATAAACTAAATCTCCCTACAACATAATTCTCAAGGCATCCTCTATAGTATTCCCCATTCCTAAGGTGTAAGATATTTTTAATTCATAGTCCTAGAGAGACTCCATCCACCTCCTACCACATGTTAAGTTCTCACTGGGAAAAGATGTACCTCAATCTATTATGATCCTTGAAAACCACAAAGAGATCCTCAATGAGTTAGTGCTACCATAACTTTAGCGCATACATGACTTATATAAGCTCTATATCATGGGTTTCATAGTTGTGTTCGTGCAGACACAACTTCATAGACCCATAAGAGATCACTCCTCACTAATGCATTAGCATGCATCCCAAGCCTAAATAAGAAGCATCATAAAACACCTAGAATATCACCCCTTCCACATGAAACTTGAGTACTGATTTACTCACCAAATTCCCATTAGATATCTGAAATCTGTTTGACACTACTCACCCCACACAAAGGAATGGCATTTCCTAGTCAAAACTGCCAATGGAGCTACAACTCAAGAGAATTCGGGTACAAATATCTAGTAATAGATTTCCATAATAAGAATGATATGAACCTCAACCACATTATTAGGTTATGCCCATGAAAAAACAGCCTCATCCTTTATCAAATCTATTGTTATCTCTATTTGAGACACCACATTTCCAAGAAAGTGCACCTATCATGTCCATAAATTACACTTGGACAACTTCCCATAAATCTAGTGGCGTAAAAGTACCTCTAATACATTCATGAGATGCTTGGTATGATCCTTCTATGACATGAACTTGATCAGGATTTCATCGATGAATATGATGAAGAACTGGTCCAGGAACTCATGGAAGACAGAGTTAATGAGCCCTATAAACATGGTTGACGTGTTTGGAACACTGAACGACATGACTATGAACTCGATGTGAACATACTTGAACATGAAAATAGTCTTCAGGATATCAACCACCTTCAACCTTAACTGGTGATACCCAAACCACCAATCAATCTTGGAGAAACAACCCGCTCACCTTAGATGGTGGAAAAGACTATCTATACTCAGTAGAGGGTAATAGTTTTTTACCATTACCTGATTTAGTTTTTGGTATTCTTTGTATAGCCTCAGAACACTGTCTTCCTTCTTTGAGAAAAATACCAGATCACCCCACAGAGACACATTGGGTTAGATAAATCCCTTCTTCATCAAATTTTCAATCTCAATTCATAACTCCAATAACTCTGAAGGCATCATCTGATAAGGATCCATCGAAATCATATGAGCACTGGGTTGTAAGTCTGTCATGAACTCTATGTCATGTTGAGGGGGTAGAGTCACAACCTCCTCAGGGAAAACAACTTGAAACTCTTCGAAAACACCTGGAACCTCCACTATTTCAACATTCATTGATCCCATTAAAAAATCATCTAAAAAAGTATGAAGATTCTCCAAATTCTAGTTGGCCACTTAAAAACTCTTCTCGCCAGTGAAAGATAAATCTGAGACGTCTGCTTCTAAAAAATATGAATCTCCTCTAGAATAATTCAATAATAGAATGATTTGAAAATATTCAGTCAATTCCAAGGATGACATTTTATGGTTGTATCTATAGTATGAAGAGATCCCCACTAGAATGATGCAGAACCAACATCAGTCTGCAACCCCAGAAAATGTCATGCAAGCTGGTCTGGCCTCTAGATGGTGTACTCAACACCAAATTCATGGAAAGTATATCAATGTCTATTCCTAAGACATGTTCCAGAATAGGTGAAATAAAGGAGTGTAAATCGACCAAATCAAATAAGGCACAAGTAAGAGTACTGAATAAAATAATCATACCTCATATGTTTTATAACCCTCCTAGAATTGTTGCCTCTGGGATGTGAAAATTTTCACGCCCAGCTCCTCTACCCCTCATCTATCATCCACCTTTTGACCATTCCCTGGTTGAGGTCCTCGGGGAGAACCCTGAGGTCAGCCTCCACCTACCCCATCTCCCCTCGGTGGAGTAGGATCACGTTGTCCATACCGCTGGAAGGGCCTGGCTGGCAACTGCTGTTAAGGAGAGTGCTGAACCTTCCCACCTCTTATATACTGATCTATAACTGGGAATGTATTTTGAATATTCTCATGGTATCCCTATGAAAAACACCACAACACCAAGCCCACAGGAAAAGAAAAATTACCAGAAGGTCAGAACTGAAACTTCTGGGGTCGGCTCCTCGCTGGTCGAAACCTAAAAGGCCCTGACACCAGAGATTGGTTACTGATATCCTCCCCCTTTAAAGAACTCATATGGATCCCCTCACAGGGTATGAATCCAAATGAGTGCATCATTTTCACTACCTCATCCTTCTTATGAACCTATAATTATGTCGGTAGGGTGAAGGTAGTAACTTCATACTGAAGAGAAGAATGAATGGCCTCTTCTAAGCATCTCATCTGAGACTCCTCATCTAGAAAAAGATATGGGAAAAATGAAGGAGATCCATTAACTTGATCCCCAATTATCTCACCGACATATTACCCTGATATAGCGATATTAGATCCTGACTCTTCTCAGCCTTCATTGTTAAACAAAGGAATTCATCTCGGAACACCATCTAAAATTCAGCCACAAAACATCGGCCTTTATACTATCCCTGAGGTAAAGCATCCACCACTGACGTTTGGATCCCCTCATCTAGTTCACCACCAGAGAAACATAATAGTCTGTCAGAGCCTGGATCAAGGTGAAGGTAATATGAAGCTCTTCAAACCAACTCTTGTCTCTAGGTTTCAAATGTTACCTTCATACTTCCTTAGAGTCTATCACTAGAAAAAACAAAGGGTATTATACCATTGTTTATCCTTCCCCACTTGGTCAACCCTCTATCGGTCGAACCGGTCATCCTCGTGGGCCTTGACTGCTTATACCACACATGGGTGATGTTTGGGATCCATAGTTGAAAAGGAAAATAGGTAACTCCTAAGCCAAGGTGGTATGGATATTCTCATTTAATATTCATTTTTAACTCTTCATTTATTTTAAATTCCGAAAAACTCCAAATACAAACAAGAAAACATGTAATTATGATTCATGTACCTTTCCTATGGTCTCTACCCTGCAATCAGTATAGCCTCGCATGGTCTTTTGGTAGGATCAGAGTCCTTGCATTGGATCACGGGGGGCATAAAATCCCATGTCATAGATGGTCTTCCCTGACCTATGTCATAAACCAAGATCACCCAACATTGTTTCCCAACCACCCCATATATCCCCCATTATGCCTAAATCTGAACTCCATCTTATATATCAACAATTAACTTCGATAACATTCTGTCACTACCCACTTTCTTCAAGATGAGTTAAGGGACAGCAAGGTTCCATGACCTTCCTTCTTCATGATTAAGAATAGATAATGACCCCCGATTCCTACCTCCAATAGGCCCCAGGGTGGATAATATCACCAAGTGTAGGTACACATTCACACAAGATGGGACATATTACCCTTTTTAATGGAAACAAGATCAAAACATAAGATGGTAAATACCTAACAACTCCAATAATTTTACAGAAATAAGAAATTGAAAACCACCCCATGCATGATAAAACAAAACTTCTATGCAGTACAACAAAAACTCAAAAGTGAAGTACCAAAAAAATCTAAGCAGTAAAAAATCAACTATCCTGAAGCCCAAGCTAGTAAGGTCCAGCATGGTTCTCAAGGTCCTCCTCAAAATCTGAAAAGGTTTTTATATACGTAGGGTAGAATACATGTATTCTCTATAGAAAAACTTAAGTCACTCATGAACAAGTGGGAGAACATGATAATTCCCCTTTGAGAAAACAGCAGAACCTCAAAAGCACCTAAGAAGGAATAATAACTGCCCACACCTCACCAAGTCACACTCACCAAATAACAAATGTTTTCATGTAAAGTAATAATATAATCACATCAATGATAGGGTACCCTGAACCACTTAACATTAGTTAACAACCCATACCTAACAGTGAAAGACCTAGTGCTACCACTCTTTCACAAGTCCCACTTTCACAACCTACCCACACACACCTAGGCTACAGACCAAATAACATCCTTCACATAGACACCTGGTCTACAACAGAATCACATCCTCCCCATAGACCTCGGGGATACAAACACAACTCATATCACTTGAAAACACCATGGCCTCATCCTGAAGGAACCTGGAAAACAAAAAACCTCTCATATAACCAATACCATAGATTTTAGAACAATGTTCATGCCATTACATCCTTCCCAAAGAATCTTGTGTGATAAATTCCTATAAGAGGGAGAATGGAAGCCAATAACCATCCATACAATGTCCCACTGGGATGTTCGTAAAACACTCTCCCCCATACCAATGGGTGTGTTAATAACCTAGGGCTCAACACGGGTGAGGTGAGTATATAAATCACAAGGAACTACAGTTTATACATATAGGTAAACAGACACTCATCCCAACCTAAAGGTTTCCAAACAAACAACCATCCCACAAAAAATAGCCCTTACTGGTACCCATACATGCATATCCACACAAACAGCCATAGCCAAAACATAAACTCATCCCTTTAATTTAACCATTTATCATTATTTATTAATAAGTTCACTTAATTCATTCCCACACTACTAATGAAACTGAAAACTACATCTATACCCAACACATTCATCAGCACCACCAGATTATAGTCCTGCTGCACAACACTGTTCCACCACCATAACACAACCCATATGTAGTCCCACTACTCTAAAAATTCATCCCTTCCCCAATAAATCATTCCCTCAACCTTAAATTCAAGCACAACTCTTGCACCACCTCATACATAAATCCCACATAAACCACCACCAAAACCACAACCCTTCTAAACATACATACCACACCAAACTCACATAACTAACCACTCTGTCCACCCCTATACTCACAACCATTCTACCAAAAGAAGAACCATAAAAACCACACAAGGCACAAACCCCAAAAAAACACAGCACATAGGCACACCAATAAGAAAAGTGTAGTCAAATTTATCCAACATAGGTTCTTCAATTCAAAATTGATAAATAGAGGTGATCACCAAACAAGTTTAGTCATGGGGAATAGTTTTCATTAAACTGTTTATAAGTTATTAATAAAATTAATATTTACATAAATTTTTTACATGGTATTTTGGGTGCACAAAAAAATACCACTGGTGGCCCTGATTTTAAGAAGGCGTGCATCTGGAGAAAACTATAATAAAAAAACAAGAATAACACATGAAACAAGCGATCAACATCATCCACTTCCCAGCCCCCATTTATGATTAAGTTTTCAAGAAGATTATATCATAACACCCTTAATAATTTTTTTCCACTATGATCAAGAGGCGATACGAGTATACACATCCCACATGATACACAAATAAAGGAGAGACTAAGGAATTTCAAACTAGAATAATAGGTGACCGATGATCCTTTCGTGTGCTACAATAGAGGTTTTTCCTGAGCAGGAGACTCCGAGAAAAAATCTAAAGAGGATGGTACATCCCAGTTGCATGAATCCTCAGGAAAAGAGATTCTAGGTGCACCAAGAGAAAACTGAAGGGTTCAAGGAAGAGAGGGAATCACCTTAATAAAATTCTAGATCCTAAAAATGAGGGAGACAATTTCAAAGTACATAAATTTTTTATCATGGTTTGACTATGTGGCTTGTCCATTTCACAAAATTTATGGTACAAAAATTCCCTTGAAGATAGCGGAAGAAATAGTTAAGTATTTATGGGTTCTTCATGATAAAAAGGCATACAAGGGGAAGAACTGGAAAACAATCTAGAGGATGAAGCTACCGGTGGTAAGTAACCATTCAGCAATTCATTATTCAATGATTCATTATTCAATGAGTCACCATTCAGTGACCTATCATTCGATGCGTCACCATTTTGTGACCTACCATTCGGTGAGTCGCTATTCACTGATTCACCATTCAATGAGTCATTGTTCGGTGAGTCACCATTCAGTGAGTCACTATTCAATGAGTCGTTGTTCATTGACCAACCATACGGTGATTCAATATTCGGTGACCAACCCTCAGATAAGCTACCATTGGAAAACATTATTTTTGATAAACTTGTGGAAAAAGCCATTGTGACCTCCAAGAATACCTGTAACCCTAGATTTTTCACAAAGGAATGGGTAGGAAGGGTCTAGGAAATTAAAATTTGTTCCCATTCTAAAGGAGTAAATCATAATATTATGATGATGAACAATGGGATAGAAAATTTTTTTTACTCAATATGAAGTATTTCATTAACACAATCCGTTGGAAACGTGAGATTTTCCTATCAGAACTCTTTCCAGTGAAGTTGACTACTCATTATTCACGACCATGGCTAGTTGATTTATAATGTAATAAAGGGTATATCATTAAGAATAACATCCATATAAAGAGTATATACATAACTCTTCCATGATAAATGTTGTTTTTCTTAAGGTACTTCAATGTATCTTCATATAGGCCCATGAATTTGTTGACTCAATATTAGAAATAAGACTAAACTTTCCCTATATAAGTCCTTCTAATGATACATTCATAAGTTCCACTAAAGGTCCTCCTTATAGAATTTTCTATGGAGGTCATCCTTGTGAAAGAATCATTGGTCATGAAAACTTATCTCAAGGAAAGATCAATGATAATTCTCTTCATAGTGGGATGATTGATCATCAATAGGGTCCTCACATTTCCAATACATTCAACACTATTTACAAAACATGTCCACCTGATGGGACGTATATAGTACACTATAAAGGTTGTCCCTTTGGAATATGTTAACAAAATCAAACTTAAAATAGTAAAACCTTCCATAATTGAAATCATCCATATAATAGTGAATAAGAAAATGACCATGTAGGTATTCCCCATGGAATTATTTATGATATTTATCTTCACAATGGATTTTAAATTCAATTATACTTCCCTCCACTTATCAATGATACTTCACAAATGACATTAAATAGATAGGAACATGAGGAAATGAGGAAAACCATAGTAGAAACATCATCTTTGATAGAATATATCTGTTCGAAACCATAATAAGTTTCATATAAATGGTTATCATAACCCTCTATTTTGGATCATATATCATTTAATTTAATTTAATAGATTATAACAAATTATACACAACTAAATAATGTATTTTGAATAAGACCAATCATTTTTACTCAAGTGGATGAATCACTTCCCAATAATAAAGATAATTCTATAATCATGAAGAATGTTATATGAAAATACCATATTAAAATTATGTTTTCTCTCATAGAAAGCTCGGAGTATTAAATTATTGAAACATTGATCCAAGAATGAAAACATTATATTAAAATAAATCTATGTATAATTCAACATCATATGATGAAAAAAAACCAATTTAGTGGGTAATATGTTTACCATGTTATTATTATTGGAAAACATTATAAATGTATCATACTTTATCCATTTTAGCTTCACAATATCAAAAATTATGAATAAAGAATGTGGAAATCCATCATGAATCTCCCATAATTTTAGAGTTAGTATGAGATCTAGTTAATTATACCTCACCCAAATAACACACTAGAGAATGGGGTGAGGGTGGAGAGTTTAATGTTACCTTTTCTATATCCAATAGATCCCACAGAAGATGGTATTATGCAATGTATTTACTTTAGGATAAATTTCACACTTAAGATATAAATTTGATGATTTATCATAATTGAATGTTCTATATATATCAAATTATTAGAATTGTTTTACTCAGAAGGTATGATACGTTGGAAGACTATAAAATCCATCCTCTTAAAAGAATAAAAATTCATCTCACTTGAGAAACAAAATCACAAGGCTATAACACCTCACTCAAAATAAAATAGTTTATTATTGGGAGGGACACTACATTTGGATCATTTTAGGTCTAAAGACCGAATAATCAAGAGGTAAATAGATTTATCATCCATAATGACTTTACAATAACCACCCTGGATCTAATGGATATGGACAATTTTACTAACAGCACCACCCATGGGATCCTAAAAAGTGCATACATCCAAAAAATAATGGTCATCAGTCCATGTCAGCACCACCCCACAGGGACATGGGAATTTTATATCTTAATTTTTTCCTCTATTATTTAAATAAATCTTCTCAACAATGGTGGAAGCATTACAGGATAAGCTATAATCGATTTTATCATTGGGTGACCCATCATTCTTTTTTAACAAAATTTTAATAATGATAATCAGTGATTCCCTATAGATTACCATCCATGGATCACTTCATGGATTTCATAAGAATGTAAAATTAAATTACCTTATTTTTTACAAGATGAAATGATATTATAATAAGTAAAACACCAAGGATATGTTTTCCAAATGTGAAATTATGTTTTAGGATTTAAATTTACTAAATAAAAAATTACTCAGTGGAAATATCCCCATTTATTACAAAATATAGGAAGACACTCATGTATCACCTCAAGATAATCCTCTACAAAAAGAGAAAACTACTCAAATAATGGGTCCATAACCCAACTAGTTAAGCAATGTGTGATTTATGTTGCCTATAAATATAAACATTATCGGTACCTGATTTAAGATGATCCCATGTTAGGGGTGGAAGTTGAATCCATTTCATTTGAGCTACTAAAGGCCCACTCATGTTGGATATTGGAATTATACATGATGATGATTATCATATGATGCTTAATTTAATACCTCTACCTAAGTGTATCTCAACCCTAATGTTCCCAAAACCCATATTTACTTCATCATGTATTTTGAAACTTGATTAGAATCTGTAGATGAGATACATGTGATGGTAGAGAAATAGAGGATAGTGTATCCTTAATGGTTAGAGTTCCCCCCCCCCCCCTCAATGAAACACTAAAAATCCATAATTTCTAATCATTAATGCAATCAGTGTTCAAATGTAGAATTATAATCATTATGATAATCAATGTGACCCCACTATGGGAACATGTCAGTATTACAAAGATTATGATCTCAATTATTTACATTCAAAACTCTAGGAGGACTATCATTGTTCTAATATATTAATCTACCCATAGTATCAATCATAGAATGGGAAGACCTTGGTTGAAAATTTTATTACAAATTTAGCTTGAAATTTAGAAAGAAACAGTTCCCATACCCCTCCAATTTCATAAAACAATAGAATTACTGGGTCTCTACCACATCTCCATATTTAAGGTTATAAATAATTACATCAATTTGAAATAGTTATAGTAGTATCTATATGTTATTTTCATAGATAATCTCATAGATAATTTCCAAATATTAGTGATTCAATATAAATATTTATTTGGATTCCATTGATTATCCAATGTGTTACGATGGTTATGGTATACCATCCAATGATTATAGATAATGTCTACGCCACCATTAATAAATTAAGAAAAGGTGGTTGGAAATGATGAAACATAAATTTTTATGCCCATTCTAGCTATGACACCATCTTAAACCCCAAAAAACCATGAAATATCACATAGTTATAACCTATGTTGGGAATCAATGATTTAGGTATATCCCTATTAATGTAAGAGAGAATAAACGACATCCATTGTATGCAGATCAGAAGAATGAAATGTGTTCTTTTAATATAGTGTGTGTCAAAGGATAATTTATTGTTTTCCTAGATTATAACAACAAATAATATGAAATGTCCTTGAATATTTATTAATTTGGAAATTTCACCCTAATTATTTCCCATTCCACAATGTATTGGTGAAATAATATATGATTATTTTATCTATCAATATATTACAAAAAATATAGTCAATTATAAAAATATCAAACTAGATAGACCTCCAAAATATGTATCCTAATTATATATTATCATTTTTGATTGAAATTAATGTAAATAATTACAAATAGTGGTGAAACAAATTTAGGTTAATAGATTAATAAAATTTCATTCAATCAGGAACATTCAAATCTCAGGATACAAATGAATCAGCTAATTTTGAAATTAGTTTCCATGGGTATAACATATTCAGTTCCTTTAGAACCATAGTAATCTTCAATCTTATATTTTAAGATATAGTTTAATTCTAGTTAAATAGATAAGTTACATGTTGTTTAACCCATTAAAATACCCATGCTATATTAGAAGCATTAAGAGTTCTTTCATCTATCCTTAAGAGTAAAAGAACTATCCTATCCAAACTCTTTACAAGAACCTCCCATAAAATTAAAACATCTTCTGAAGAAGAATTAATGTAAATTTCTATAAAAACCCATTTTGAAAATTTATTCTCCACCAATAAAGATATTGGTTGACATGATTTCCCTTCCCATAATTGGGGCCTAAGAGAAGAGGAAATAGAATACAAAGAAGTCAAGGAAGAATAAACTTACATTTAACTAAAAATTCATTACTGTCTCTATTAAGTATATATTTTGGTTGAGACACAATGAAAATTACTTCACTAGGATCAACTTATCCATTTAACCACTTCATACTCATCTAATCCCCATTACGTATTATTTATATTAGTGGCATGCATAATTAATTTTTTATTTTCTTATCCAATTCAAGAATGAGGAAAAGATATCACAAACTTGTATGAAGACCATCAATACACCATTGAATTCATGTGAAGGTAAGGAAAAAATTTCACAAATAACCTAAAAATATAAACCACCATCTAGGTAAAAACCCCACAAAAAAACACTATCCCTTAATCTGAAAATTTCAAACATTATATAGATTGATATTGTTTAATCGATTCTATAAATTAATTATACATCCCTCTATCAAAAATAAATATGTAATGAACCCATTTGTAATGTTTTAATCCCTAAATAGTTCAATAATAATTTTTCTACAAACAAATTATATAATAGAGATACTGTCAACTTTGAATTCCACAGAATCATCTCATTTATAAATAATTAGCAAAAAGTATATGTGAAGAAACACATCATACCCTAGGATATATCAAATAAGTTAGATGATAATTATATCCATTGGAGTATAATATACAAAAAAATATTGAATAAATCTCACATGGTGATAGATTCTATGATTATTTCACTATAATAAAGTCAATTTGTATATAATTTCACTGAAAATAAAATAGTATGATAAAACTAGGTAAAATTAACTTCATTGGGTCATAAAAAGTGACCAATTTGGAGACATTATCTCAGAAATTTAATCATTGTTTTCCATCAGGATATATCCTTTAATTACATGTTGGGAATACCATGGATTTACACACATTTTTTAGTTTATCATATTATGTGTTCCTCAAGAACTCAATTAATAGAAAAGATAGAGTAATGAATATTTAAAATTAACCTTTGGATCTATCAAACCATAATGCATTAACAAATGATTATAAAAACGAGATGCAAAAAAAATAAGGATGAATGAGGCATATATATTATTTCCCCAATAGGTTTAGATATGGATCCTAAGAACCTCTTAAAGGAACTTGTGAAGAACATTTAATATCTATTAATCTGATTGTCATGATCTCTCTATATACTATAAATCATCATTTCATTTGAATCCCTTATGAGACGATAACACACTAAATCACTTTTTTTTATGAGGGTCACTAAGAAGTTCCCCTAGATAAATAACTATCAATAATGATTCATAATAGTGTCCCACCTATACATATCAATCGTGATCTTAAGCTTCTTTCAATGGGGGTGGTATAAGAATACTCTATACCATAATACTAAGGCTCTATAGTCTATTAGAAATCATGTGTCATATAAGGAGGTGGTCATGGGGATTGGTACATTTTTCCCAATCTCCAAAATTCTTGTCTCAATGGATAAATTTTTTCACTCATATAAATGATGTGATCTTGGAAAACTAGATAATTCACATGTTTTATTATTCATCAACATTATCATTGATATTTAAAAATTTCCTTAAATATTCACTAGAATATAGAAATACTTCCCCCTTCATCGAGGACGTGGAAAATCCCTCATATTATGTTATCAATCTAATGATGTTGGAACATTAATTACACTACATGATAGTGGAGAGTATGGAAAAAGTATCTAGGATACATGGAATAATTATTCCCACACCTCAGTAACCTCAGGTTATATAGAAACAATCTCCTCAAACAATGGATATATAAATATCTATTTGTTATATTATAGAAATAATAATAACCCATTATTTATTATTCTGAATGGAAATAAGTCATAGGAAGAGTATTAATATTATCTTACAGAATCCCCTTAATAAATTTTTAAACTCATACATATCATCCCTGATGTACTCAGACAAATAAAATTGGGTTTATTTGATATTCAAAAACTTATTGATCAACACCATCATGTCTCACCGAGATAAAGAAATATACAGATCCTTTATGAAATACATCCAAGGTGTATTATGTTGGAGTTACATAGAACTTACAATACTAGATTTTAATGTTCCAACTGGTCTTTTGGGTCTATATGAGGATCTTAATGATTATATACATACTTCTAGGTGAATACAATCGACCCATTCCTCTAATGTTTAGGCTGGAGTTGATAATATCATCAAATAAAATATTATTTTTTGAATTTAAAACCGTAAATTGATTTTTAGTATTTGATTCATTGAAATAATATTTAGAAAATCAGGGTCTGTGTTGACATAAAGGATCTCAATGTTCATTTCCTAAATGATATCTTCTCATTTCCAATCATATATATTTATATTGATAATATGGTATTGTTTAATGTTATCAATTTTAGTGATGGTTACTCTTCCTAAAATTAATTATCGTGACACCTAATGGTTTTTAATCCACATCATTTAGTGTCTAGGGATATATTTAAATCATGTAGTGTCCTCTGTAACAAAAAAAATTCACTACATATCTTTGTTCCATGAAAACTATATTCAATCACATCCTATGGGAGACCTATGGAATTATACATTGATTATATGGTGGTAAATACAAACAAAAATATGACCATATTACTGATCTAGAGATTGTTTTCACAAATCCACATCAACACATTTAGAAGATGAATCCCTTAAAATTTAATTTTTTGGTCACATAGGGAAATGTTTTCCCAATGGTATTCTATCTTAACATCATTGTTGATCATAAGAACACTATGGGATTAGTGTCACCTAGAAAAGTAAATGCACACATTCTATATATAGTCCCCTTGGATATATCACATGGTTCCTTCCTTCTTTAATGATATGATGTAGGGAAATAAAATAGATAATATTATCATAGATGAATAATGTTCGATATTGAGTGTCAATACTCATTTATCAATAATAAATTACTTAAAGTAAAATTTATGATAAAAAATAAAAAACACAACCTTTATTATCATGATAACTATATAGAACATTGTATTGAAGAAAAAAATTATATCTTTTTTCATCTAATGCTGACTAGAAAATTGGAATGGTCAATCGTAATCTTATAGTAATAATATTGAAAGATTGTATCCCATAAGGTTGTTAAAGGGTAGGAATAAGATGATTTAATTACAAAACACCATTTCATAGAGAACTATCAACTATAAAAAAACTCTTTGATGAAATAATTCTCTTAATAAATTACAATCCCCATAAAAATATCTTATATTTTTATATTTAATCTTGATACTTGACCCTAATGAGACTTGAAAACCAAAAACTCAACAGTGATGGCCTGGGAATTTCCCATGTCTCATTGAAAATGAAGTTCCTACCATACTCATTAATTTTGTTACTAGGATTAAAAATAATTAATAAAAAACTGATATTTTACCACATGTATATATAGGTCTCAACAAATATAAATATACCATCAAGATATCCTGGGAGACACTGAGTTAGAGATCAAGAAAATTAATATTTAATATCCCACTAATAACAAATAAAAACATTTACATTATTGGTTATGTGTGGGTGATAATTGGTAAATTTACAACCATTAAATCAATAACATATATTTATAGATCACATTAACACTTTTTTTAATTCATTGGTTAAATGAACGACAACCTAGGATGACTTAGAACATGATGAAATGATCATCGACATCATGCAACGTAGGGTTGTGTGTTCATTGTCTAGTAATGATAGGTAAGAGATCCTTGAAACCATCACTAAAATAAATCAATGAGATCTAATATTTTCATCAATGTACTTCATAGTGGAATGGATGTAAACTTATTGAATAACCTCCTAATGATAATTCATCACTAGAATCAAAAAATTATGGAATAGATCCAACAGTGGATAGTGGACCCCATTCATTATGATTCCCAAATGACAATAGTTCTTCAACATTTGAGGCATTGATAGATTACTCCATATATGAATTGAAGGATTAATGGCCTTCACTATTATTTATATGTCTATTTTTGGCCCTTCATTTTACATCATTTAAAGATAACACTCTCTCATCAAAATAGAAGGATTTTATATTTCTTTCCATTTATGAAATATGATCACATGGAATTGACCTAGAAATATCACAACCTCTTAATAAATTCAAATTTAATTTAATAACCCCAATAATTGGAAAAAAACATCATGTATTAATATAATTGTTATTGGTAATAAATTTCATGTGGATAAGTACCCTAGAAACATCAAGGAGGTACATGTACATAATTTTTTGCATTATCTTATTCCAAAAGTAGGAGGAGGCTATTTCAACAATTGAATATAATAAAAAATGAAACTATCAATATTTTTATGCCTACCATATTTAAAATATTTTGAATCCATCAATAAATATTGATGGATAATGATACCAAATTTCCTTCATCTGAGTTGAGAAGTCTATATAAATTGTGTAACAATCAATCCAACAACTATTCCAACTATCATAATGTTTAAAATGGAAAGAAATAGCCATTAAAAATATCTATATATAATATAATGAATAAAATTATGACATACATAACACGTATTATCTAGAAACAATCATCTACGCTTTTTGGGATTAAATGACCATAACTAGTATTGTTGTGCAGGAACCCCCGTATTTTCTTCTCTTTTGAAAAAAAGATGTATGAACCATTGATTTCCATATACTCTCAAATAATTTCACATTATTTAATTGAATTTAATAATAATATAACAAAACAATATCTACAAAATATTGAATGGCATGATGAGAAATTTTTTCATACAAAGAAACACATCGATATTCATCATAGTTGTATTTGTCTTCCATTTAATTTCAAAGTTCAAATTTATTAACTCTCATAAATGTGCAATGGTATTAAATACTATTATACCACTTATAATATAAAAAATACAATAAATATTAAACAAATTTAGGGAGAAACATTTTAAATACCATGTTCTACTCATATTAAGCATAATCCTTGATCAACATGAACATGGAGCACATCTCACCTCCCTCTAATGAAAATATTTAAAAACATAATTTTCGGAATGTTCATGAAGGGTTTATAAATTATGATCAATATGAATATATGTTTCATAAAATAAATCAATGATATATGAATTTAAACTTCTAATAATACATTCCCAATTAATGATGTTATACTTAATATCCATAGTCTTAATCGCTTGAACTACACATGATGTCATAGTCCTGGTTGAAAGACATTAGATTGAATTTCATTGACTTCAGCACAAAAAGACTTAAAATTTAAATATTATAGTATTTAATGTGATGTAAAATTATATAGTAAATATTCACCAACATTTAAACAAAATGATATTTTAAAATAATTATATGTTTTATAGTGTACACGACACACAACACAAAGATTTAATTAATGATGAAATAATATTATTGTAAATATGATATTTATAACCAAGATTTTGAATTGGTGTTCATTAGTAGAAGTAACAAAAATATGAAATATATTCAAAACTGGTTCAATTCAGTAAAAATATATTTATTAAATCATAATAAAAAACCATTTTGTAGTAATGTGATTTTATTCTTCAAAAATGTATTTTCCTTCAATTTTTTTCATTACATTAATGATAGAATATTATAACAAAAATATTAAATTTTATGAAATAGTATTTTATTATGATTCTATCATTTATGAAATCACAATAAAAAATGTTATATTATGATTCTATTTTGTAATTTTTCTAAATTAACTAATTTTTTATTGAATTTTTAACAAAACCGATTTCCTTGAATTAATTTTATATAATTTAATGTAATAAAATAATGTTATTTTTTGTTAAATTTGTGTTAAAATTTAATTATTATATTTTTATAAAATAAAATAAATTAATTTCATTATAATCAAAGTAGTGATTTATTTTTATATGTAAAATATTTTAATTTTTAAATGAATTTTTGAGGGAAACCAATTGTTTCTAGTTTTGTGGGTTAAATTAAAATGTTGTCTCTATAAATAGTCATTTAATTTATTGAAATGGAATTAATTTTTTTATTCATCATTTTAATTTAATCTTATGATATATATTTAATAATTTTATGAAGATGTTACATTTTTTTCAATAGTATAAAATATGGTTTTTTTTAAATTATATGTTTTTCAATGGTCTCCAAGACCTAAATATGATATAAAAATTTAAGGAACATATGTAAAAAATATTATAAAAACATATATTGATGCAGTGCTTGTACAGCAGTTGAAAAGTAATATTTAGTGTCTTAAAGATAATATTTTTAAGGAAGAATTGTTTTCTCAACATTATTATTTAATATTATGATAAATTAAATAAAATGAAATTTCCTAAAGAATATTCAAGTTATATAACAATAATATTATCCAAGCACATGTATAGTGCTTGCACAAGGCATGGAAAAGTAAAAATACTATGTTAAATATGGTGTCAGAAATTTGATCGTAGTTAATATACACGAGGAATGAATTGTGGTTTATTATTTTATTAATTACATTATTTTTATTATCCTAATATATTTTTAATTTTTAGTCATTTAATAATTTCATTTAATACTTAAACAATATTAATACAGTTCATGTGAAAGTATTAGATAACTGACAACTCCAAGTTAGAAAGAACCATTGTCACTAGATCCTTACGGATTCAAATGGATAAGGACAAAATCCCACCATAGATGATAGTTACTGAAGATCATTCCACATAAGAGTCATTTGGTGAAGAGGGTTCCTCCACATACTTCGATAATGAGGACTCATACTCAAATGAATAGGATCAAGATGCTAATATCAAGATTAATAATTGCACTCATGTATTTAAGGAGTGTTATAAAGAGCAATAGTAACATTGGATTGAGAAACTATAAAGTTAGTATGATATCATAATAAGGAGATAACTGTTGATTATTATATATGTATCAGAGAACAAATGTTTGATAGAGTGGAATTTGAGCATGATCTAAATCCAGATTTTTATTATCTTTAACTTAGGTGGGAATACATTTTTTATATAAATGCTGTTTGAGTTTGATTTCTAGTTAATGTTGATGGTGTCCCCATAACATAAGTTTAGGATAATGGGGTTTTGTTGATGATTAATTCTCCAACTTAGTGTTGTGCTTTGTGTTATTACACTCTGAAATCCTCCATTTATTTTAATTTTTCAATTTGGATGATGATTTCTTTTTCCCTACAATATATTTTCATTTGTTTACTATGTATTTGAAAATGTATCATAAATCTAGAATGACATAATGCTGACCTCTAGTGGAATTTCATGGAAATAATGACTTTTTAAAGACTTTTCTAGGATATGGAGGGACAATATAGCTTAGTAGGTTTTGAATGAAAAATGAGAATCCAAACTTTTTTCATAAATTATTGTGAAATGGGTATAAATAATTTTGGGTAGGTGTCTAATAATTTCATGTTAATTTCTACTTTAACATAGTAGCAATGCAGTTTTATGGATTTTGGTACCTTCATAATGATAAAGATGATCCTAAAAAAGGTGCTGGTAGTGGATCTTCTTAAGTATTGGCACATGTTGTGTTTTTTAGAATGAATGGGGGGTTCATTGTGGATTTATTGATTGATTTATATTCTATGGTTGTGATACTATAATAATTGTATGTATGAAGTAGAACGTAATCAATTGCATAATATCATTTTCTACATGATGATTTCAGTGATGATTTTGATTTGGGGAAGATTCTTTGATGAATTTTTTACAATTTCTTATGAAATATGAGAAATACATGGGTATATTTTCATGTTTATCCCTACCATGTTCTTATAGGGATAGTTTAAAGGTTTTTCATGTCACTTTATTTTATATTAAATTATTCTTCTGCTTGTACAAATTGATTTTAGCTCTTGTAATCACTTGAATTTTTTTTATTTTTTAATGTATTTTGGAGAGCATCGGTTCTACCCATTCCCCCAGTCCATTCTGGTAAGTATTAGATAAATAAAAGTGAATTATTTTAAAAAAACCAATGTAATGTTTTTTAGTTGAAATATGGTATCAAATGAATTTTGTTTATGAGGATAATTTATAATTTAATGTTTTAGATTTTTTTATTAAAATTGCTTAATTTTATTGATTTCATTAATTCACAAATATTTTAATAGTTTATAATATGTCTTTAACGGTATTTTCAAAAAAATTATATTAACTAATTTAAGAATCAAAATTATTATAAAATAAGAAATTGTGATAGATCTTTTTCTAAATGAAATACCTTGAAAATTATTGATAAAATTTTCTTCTCGTAATTAAATTTATTACCAATTATTATTGAAAACTTTTTTACCATAATAATGGTTAAGATTTGTTTAAAAAGTCATTAAACCAAATGATAAGGATAAAAATTATAGATAAGGAAATACAAATTTTGTTGGTTGAAAGGAATATAAAAATACACTATACTATATAATTTTTTTCAACATTTTTCTCCATGATTAGGAAGAGGGATTTTTTATATTTATATATTTTTAGTAGTTCTATGTGTGTTATTTCCTTCACTATAAAAGGACACCCCTATCTTGTTTTATTCACACCCCTATGAGATAATTAGCTTAACCATTACCTAAAAATTTCTTCTTAACATCCATATATACAATTAAAAGGATCTATTATTTTTAAAAACCATCCCAACGGTCCTTTAAGATAAATACAATGAAGGTTCTTTAAAGAAGAGGTAATCCTATTAACTGGGAGTTTTCATATTACTTGTTCTTATCTGATGATCAATTTTATCCTTAAAAATACAATATAATCTCAATAGTATATAACATATAAATGTATTTAATTATGTTAATTGTGTGTCCTTATTCATATAAATATAAATCTTATATTGAATAATAATATCTCTTATATGTACTTATGTACTTCCATCTCCATTCATTGATATATTTTATTTATCATCACCACCGTTCATGGTTGGATATTGTGATAGATTTAATATATATATATATATATATATATTATTAATGACTTAATTTTAATTTTTTGAATATCATATACCATGTATTTTTATATTTTTCTTTTCATAGAAAAATTATTGCGTCATTCTTACAAACATGTGTAATACCAGCTCCATGACATGTTCTGTTCATTTTTCATCTATGACATTCATGGTATTTTTTAAAAAAATATTTCATATATAAAAATTATAATTATGTAATTATAATCACAAAAAAAAATGATGTTAAAAATTACTATGTGACCATGATCACTCTTCCAAATTCATTTTTCAATTATGAATTGAACTGTAACACCCCAAGATTTTATGATAAAATATTATTTTTAGTTATTTTGATGTATTCTATTATACGCTACACCAAGATTTTCTTGCATTGTATGCAACATCGTATTAGCTTGCAGTATACAAAACAGTAATCTTGGATCGTGTTACACACAATTTCAAGTTTGTTTGATAGTAGTTATTCTACGCAACATTGACTGTATATATATATATATATATATATTCATTGTATAAATTAAATATGGTTGGATTTTTTTATACGCAACAACAAAGGAGTCTTTCACTACACGCAACCCTGACTTGGCTTTCATTACACACAATCGCGACCTTCCTCGATAGCGTGTGTTGTACGCAATACCAGGTTTCACTAAACAATGATATATGGTTATAATATTATTATGAACTAGCTGTTATGAATAATATCAACTAAATTTTGAATTTTATAACATTATTATTCATCTTACACATTTTCTAGAACATGGTATGAGAACAAAATGAATTTTTCGGGAAAACAAGTATTTTTTAAAAAATGCAGTTTTGCCGCCTTTTGATGGGGCACCCACTTTAAATCTAGTTTTTGACATGTTTATAAGTTAAATTTGACAAAATAAAATTCTTAATTGGAATCAGTATATAAAAATTTAATTTGGATAAATTTTTCATATTATTCTGATAATTTTCATATTTTAATTAATTTTAAAAACCCACTATATTTTAATTAAAAACAACTTTTTTCATCGCAATAATTTATACGATTATATCATATTTTTAATTGGTTTTAATGTGTAATTAGAATATATTTTTACCATTTAATCCAATTTTGGTCATTTGAATTAATTTTACTTTGAAATTGGACATAAACAAGTGTTGATCTTTTGAAAGTTATTGTTTATTAAAAACACCCTATTTGTTTTGATAATGGGAATTAATTTTAAAATTATGTAATTCCACTTCTATGTTTTGAATTTGGAAAAATAGAGATCATTTTTGAATTCGGAATATCAAATATATCTTAGGCTTAATTTTTTTGATTTTTCTAAAATACTTCAATTTTTTGATGAATAGTGAAACCACTTAGTCGTAGTTAAACAAACTGCCTCTTTCATTTAAATGAAATTTTACCACTTCTATGAATTGAATTTCAAAAATCTGACATACATGGTTGATATCATGATGTAAAATATAATTCAATAAGACAAAAATAATTTTTGGTGAATAGTAACTTTTGACTTTTATTTACCGCGGTTAAAGGTAAATAGGGTAATTCAAGGTTAAAAAGATATTATAATATTTCCAAATTACCTTAACACTTGTCCTAACCTTATTGTATGAGTTGAGGATGACCATGGTCATCCTTGGGTCTATTGTGGGACCCAATGGAGCCACTTGGTAGTGATAATGACAATTTGGATTAATTAATTTAATGTAAAGACAAATTTGACATTAACAAAAATATTTTAGTAATTAATTTTTATAAGGGGTTAAATAAATTAGACTTTTGACGATAAATATTCATTGTAATGATACAAAGATTTTCTATATGATGGTATTTTTTATAATTTTTAGACATCAAATAAATTAAATTATTCATGACACAATAATGATGCAGTATTTACCTCATTAATAAATGATTTAAGAAAACAATATTATAATGATTACAATATTATACCAAACATGTCCAATTCTGATTGAATGATTTTATTTCAAACATCAGTCATATTATCTTCATCTTTAATGATTTTTGGACCTCTTTAAACTGAAGATAAGTTTATAATAAAATAATATTTTCACACTTTCCAAAAGAGCCCCTCCTCCCCCTTATAAAAGGAGACCATTTCTATCCAATTCCTCACACCTCTCAAGCCATGTTTCTCGTCCAAACTCTACCCAATTAATCTACCTACATCCCTATCCTCCCCTTAGAAGCCTTACCTTAGGCTTAAGGCACTTCAATAAGTCTTTTTTGTTCAAACCAAAAGAAGTTACCCAAATTAAAGGTAACGGTTTCTCTTAAATTGTTTTCTTTTATTCTACTTCTCCAACCCCTAAACTCTTTTTAATACTTTATTTTTAACAACACCAGTATCATAAATATACTAGAATGTTGTTATGAGAATTTTACGAACTACACTTATACACACCTCCATCTAATGGATGAAGAACATAATGTTTATGTGAATGGCAAACTAACGACTCACGAAACGATGATTCTTCGATTATCTCCTACCACCTCTCATGGTGTCCATTATGATGGAACTATATTTATATATGATATATATTATGTTTATGATTTCTTTATGCTTCTTTAGACCCCAATTATATCAATACTTTATGGTTTCCATAGTGGGTAAATACGATAATCTCATTTGAGGAAGTGTGGTCTACCGCCCCCTCAAAGTGATGTGATTCGTTAATGCCTTATATGGGATGTATAAAGGATGGAGTTAATGATATTATATATGATATTATAATTTAATTATAATATACCTATGTATAATTATTTTTTAATTCCATTAAAATTATAAATAGAAACGAAAGTAGCGTTCATGCGTACGTACGGCTTACCGTCTCCATGAACGGTGCATTTCATTTCTTACCTCCATATGTTATGTACTATTATAAATACATGTTTATGCGGGATATATATGATATATATTATATATAAATCATTAATATAATTCTGTATATAATGAACCTTTGACCACATGAACAACATGTAATTATAACAAGTCCATTTTTGACTCAAGTACCAAATATCGACAAAACGAATGTTGTTAACTTAAATGGTTACATAATGTTTATAACATGGTAATAAGTGATATAAAAGAAATAATAAACTTGAAAAAGGTTCTTAAGCAAGTATAAATTAACTTTGGTTTATTATTCAGGAGATTAAAGAATGATCTAGTCAAGTCGGACACGAGGTAAGGGAACTTCTTAACCCAATTTCCGTTCATTGGGTTGATCTTCTATTTCTTGTTTACGTCGTTATTTGATTATGTGAGAAATTAATTTTTATATCTTATCATGTATTTATACATTCTATATGTGACCATATAGTGAATACACATAAGTGGTCTATTTTATTTACAAAAACATCTTTGTAAGGGATAACTTTTCCAATCTGATTTTTATCTGAGATTGTTTATTCGTAAGTATTTGCGGTTATTGTTATCATCCATGACCATGTTTTATAAAAATGATTTCATGTATTTTTAAAGTCCTTTTTACCCATTTTTTAAATTTACCACATGTTATGAAAGTAATCTTACTTTTTTTACCACAAGAGGAACTTTTTGGCTTTTCTAACAAAAGTACGAGAGGAATGTTTTCGTTAACTTATACTGCATGAACGGATTTTTACTGTTTTATAATGCCTTATTTTCATGAAGCTTACTCTACAAGATTTCATGGATATTTTCAATAAAATCCATTTATTTTTAAATTGTGTGGAATTTTTTGACACTGAAATGATTTTTAAGGTGAACGGATATTTTTCTCAATAATTCATTTCAAGTATTTTATCAAAACCATTTTCCATCTAAAATTACATTATTTCATATGTGTATGTTTCAAGTATAATGTCTCTATGATTTACAAGGTTTCACTTTTCTTACTATGAAATGATATCCATTTGTTTTATATGGATTATGTTATAATTTGATGATGTTTATGAAACCCATTTTATTCTTTGGGTTATGATGAATGATTTATGTTTATGTTGTGGCACACATAAGAATGATTTCATTATGAGATGGGTGGAACCTATATCTCCCTCCAATGCATTGGGTAAAGATTTATATCTCATGATATAGACATGGCTGGAATGGTAAGTTAATCTGGTTCAGTGATACAGGACTAGAACGAGGACTGAACTCGATTCAGAAAGGGACTTTCTTCACTAAGATGGTCTTGGCAGCAATGCCTTCGCTACTATGGAAATCATATCATGTGCTTAATGGTTTTAAACAATTACATGTTTTATTCCCATGCAATTTTATCATGATTTATGTTCCTTTATGATATAATCCTTATGTACTTCCAAGATTTATGTCTTTGCTCAAGATTTTGATGTTTAGATTGTAAGTTAAAGTTTTTTCATTCAAATGTTTATGGATTGTTTTATGTTCTCTATGTTTACCCATACTGAGCATTCGAGCTCACCCTTTTTATGTTTTCTTTTCCCCAGGATATAAAGAAAGTTTTTATGTAAGACAACAGAATGGGAAGATCTTTATGGTATATATTGAAGATCTTTCACCATGATTAAAAGATTATGTTCTGAGTTTCCAAAGAAAATAAACTATTACGGTCTTTATGTGTTGGTTTTTGTTATGTATTAAGTATTCCGCAAAAGTAATGTAATGTCCATGTACGTCAAGCTTGGGTCTCTACAGTTGGTATTAGAGGAAAAGGAGATAGAAATGAATCTGATCCTTGGGAACTCTCACATGTGAGTGTTGGACGAAGCATGGCTCTCCGCCCAAGGGCTTCATGAGGAAATGGCTACCACTGGGGATAGTGGTGTGTCCCGCCCAGGGGTTGTAGTCACCCATGGAGTTCCCTGATAGGTATCAATTATAGTCCACTGGAAGTAATTCCAGACCTCTATAGTTGGTATCAGAGGAAAGGATTATTCAACCTTTGGAAAATAGGATGTGAAAACTTTAGTGAAATCCCTAGAGATATTTCTAAGGTATTTCTAGGGATATCTCTAAGGTTAATTATAAGTATAGGTTATAGTCCTATAATTACGGTAATTATATTAGAATTAAACCTAATATGTTAGATATTGAAGGTACCCCCCCCCCCCTTGAATATGATTTTTACCTCTCCCACTATTCTTTTTGGGTTTTAAGAAATGGCAGGAAACATGAGGATTCATGTTAATGGAGAATATGATGGGAAATGGAATGATATTCTTCATGAGAAAACAAATGAAACGGGATTTTAATGTCCAAACATAGTTATTATGCCTAATTAGAAATCTCATAATATGATCAATAATATCAACTTTGGTTTGTTTCCTGACTCGACTAATAAGAGAAAGATGGAGTTTCATGATGATCATAGAGGAAAGAAAGTTAATTTTCCCTCATGTAAATCATGTGGGAAGAGGAATCAAGGAGAAATTTTCAAAGGAACTAGAAGATTCTTTGGGTGTGGAAAAGAAGGACACAAAGCCAATAATTTTAAAGGAAAAGGTTTAGTTAACACCATGTACAAGGATAATGGTATTGCTAAGAAACCAACAACGGTTAAATGTTTTAAATGTGGAATGTACGGGAATTATGTAAACTAATGCCCTAAGGGAAAATCTCATGGAGAGAATCAGCATGGTCATATGGGTAGTATTTAAGTGCCTGATGATGAAGATACTACAAATGATATATGAGATGAAAGAAATGATGAAGCTCGGTCCGTGGTTTAAGAAGGTAGTGGAATGCTTTTATGTTTATCAAGAATAATGTATGGTACTATGGAATAAAGAAAAATCTAAGGATTGTTACACTGTTGTCTTTCCTTGAGTTTTTGAAAGTATATGATTAATGGTACCGGTAACCATGAAAGGTTATTCAAATATTTTTGTAAGGCAGATGATATGTGCATAATTAAAGGATAAGGATATAATGAGATGTTTGATAGTATTAATGAGCTCATTACTGATATAAGGACAAAGTGATATCATGGTTTGAGTATATAGAATTTTTGCGATTTTGGTATATGGATAGAGTTAATTTTTGATAGCATTCATGTTTTCACTAAGGTTCTATGGTAATACATGTTTCAAAAGAATACATGATTAAGGTAATCACATGTTTGTAAGGTGACAAACAAGATATATCTTGTGATATTTGAGGGATAAATGATGGTATTCACATACTCGGTAGATGACATTTGTAGTAATCATTTTCTTTATACTATGATCTTGGACCGAAGTATTTTGGATAAGCCAAAATATTGGAATGAATTAAGTTCGACATAAGATAGTATTGTTTAAGGCTAGAACTTGTTTCGATATTATTCTTGGAATTTTATAATAATGTAGTTTTAAAAAAAGGGACAACCTGTAGGACGGGCGACAACCTGTCACATTGAACAAGGATGCAGGAATCGAACCTGCAACCGAAGTGTGATAGGCCTTTATCGCCTACCAATGGCCTACAGGAAGTCCCTAGTTAGTAGAAACTAGTTTTATTTTGTTAAGTCCATTTTAGCAACCGTATATGATTAATCTCATCATAGATGGACTTGTGTATATTTAATAAATTGTGCAAAACTTTTTGCGATAGAAACAGATGGAATGACCAATCATTCTATCGCATGATCTGCTAACACTTCACGAATGACAAATTAAACTTCATTTCCTTAAGAGGTGAAGTGGAAATTGTTCAAGGCATGAACATCTGTGATATTGTACCAAAATAAATTAATTATTTGTTTTAATTCAACAATTCTTCAACATTAGGGAAATGATCTTGAGAACTAATAACGTTTTCCTAGTACCCTCATACCCGATGAATTATATGGTACCTTAAATCAACACAAATTTATGGCTTTGTGATTGATGGCTTCTTCATAGCCATGTTCTCTACCACTCTCCATCAGAATTTGACGGTTAGATTTCTCTTCCATATCCATATTTTCACCTAGGTTTTCCTATGTGGAAACCCAGTGTTGAGTTACTTTGGGTGACCGTTATGATTCTAACATCCCATTTTAAAATGAAGTTTTAGTATTCCTTTTTACGATGTGGGTTTCTATTAAAGAAACATTCAAGTAGTAAACTACTTATAACCCCGACGAATTTTGAGGGTGAATTTTATTTTAAGGGGGGTAGAATGTAACACCCAAAGATTTTATAATAAAATATTATTTTTAATTACTTTGATGTCTTCTGTTATATGCTACACCAAGATTATCTTACGCTATACGCAACATCGTATTATCTTGTAGTATACACAACACTAATCTTGGATCGTGTTACACACAATTTCAAGTTTGTTTGATAATAGTTATTCTACGCAACATTGAGTGTGTGTGTGTGTGTCTATATATATATATATTCATTGTATAAATGAAATATGGTTGGATTAGGTTATACACAACAACAAAGGAGTCTTTCACTACACGCAACCCTGACTTGGCTTTCATTACACACAATCGCGACCTTCCTCGATAGCTGTGTTGTACGCAATATCATGTTTCACTAAAAAATGATATCTGGTTATAATATTATTATTAACTAGCCGTTATGAATAGTATCAACTACATTTTGATTTTTATAACATTATTATTCATATTACACATTTTCTTGAACATGGTATGAGAACAAAATAAATTTTTCGGGTAAAATAAGTATGTTTCAAAAAATACAGTTTCGCCGCCTTTTGATGGTGCACCCACTTTAAATCTGGTTTTTGGCATGATTATAAGTTCAATTTGATAAAATAAAATTCTTCCTTGGAATCAGGATATAAAAATTTAATTTGGATAAATTTCTCATATTATTCTGCTAACTTTCATATTTTAATGAATAGTAAAAACAAGCTATATTTTAATTAAAAAAAACTTTTTTTCATCGTAATAATTTATATGGCTATATTATCTTTTTAATTGGTTTTAAAGTGTAGTTAGAATATATTTTTTTACCATTTAATCCAATGTTGGTCATTTGAATTAATTTCACTTTGAAATTGGACATAAACAAGTGTCGATCTATTGATAGTTATTGTTTCTTAAAAACACGCTATTTGTTTTGATAATGGGAATTAATTTTAAAATTAATTAATTCCACTTATATGTTTTAGATTTGTCAAAATAGACATCAATTTTGAATTCAGAATATCAAATATAGATTAGGCTGAATTTTTGGTATTTTTCTAAAAAACATCAATTTTTTTATGAATATTGACACCAGTTAGTGGTAGTTAAAAAAATGACTCTTTCATTTAAATAAAATTTTAGAACTTCTGTGAATTGAATTTCAAAAATCCGACATATATGTTTTTTATCAAGAAGTAAAATTTTGTTCAATAAGATAAAAATAATTCATGATGAATAGTAACTTTTGACTTTTATTTATCGTGGTTAAAGGTAAATAGGGTAATTCATGGTTAAAAGGATATTATAATAACTACAAATTACCTTAAAAATTGAACTAACATTATTGTATGAGTAGTGGCCAACCATAGGCATCCTTGGGTCGATTTTGGGACCCCATTGTGCCACTTGGTATTGATAATGACAATTTGGATTAATTAATTTAATGTAAAGACAAAATTGACATTAAAAAAAGATTTTAGTAATTAATTTTTATAAGGGGTTATATAAATTATCATTTCAAATATAAATATTCATTGGAATGATAAACCGACTTCCTACTTCATGGTATTTTTTTATAATTTTTAGACATCAAATATATTAAATTATTCATGACACAATAATGATGCAGTATTTACCTCATTAATAAATGATTTAAATAAATAAGATTATAATGATTACAATATTATCCAAAACATGTCCAATTCTGATTGGATGATTTTATTTATACCATGATTCATATTATCTTCATCTTTAATGATTTTCGGACCTTTTAAATCCAAATATAATTTTATAATAAAATAATATTTTCACACATTCCAAAAGAGCCCCTCCTCCCCCTTATAAAAGGAGACCATTTCTATCCAATTTCTCGCACCTATCAAGCCATTTTTCTGATCCAAACTCTGCCCAATTAATCTCCCTACATCCCTATACTCCCCCTAGAATCCTTACCTAAGGCATAAGGCACTTCAATAAGTCCTTTTGGTTCAAACCAAAGAAAGTTTCCCGAATTAAAGGTAACGGTTTCTCTTAAATTGTTTTCTTTTATTCTATTTCTCCAACACCTAAACACTTTTTAGGACTTTATTTTGTAACAACACTAGTATCATAAATATACTAGGATGTGGTTATGAGAATTATTCGAACTAAACTTACACACACCTCCATATAATGGATGAAAAACATAATGTTTCTGTGGATGGAAAACTAACGCCTCACGAAACGATGATTGTTCGATTTTCTCCTACCACCTCTCATGGTCGTCATTATGATGGAACTGTATTTATATATTATATATATTATGTTTATGATTTCATTATTCTTCTTTACTCCCAAATTATATCAATCCTTTATGGTTTCTATAGTGAGTAAATACGATAATCTCATTTGAGGAAGTGCGGACTACCACCCCCTCAATGTGATGTGATTCGTTAATGCCTTATGTGGGATATATAAAGGATGGAGTTAATGATATTATATATGATATTATACTGGATTTATAATATACCTATGTATCATTGTGTTTAAATTCCATTAAAATAAGAAATAGAAATGAAAGTAGCGTTCATGCATACGTACAACTTATCGTCTCTATGAACAGTGCATTTCATTTCTTACCTCCATATGTTATGTACTATTATAAATAAATGTATATGCTAGATATATATGATATATATGATATATAAATCATGAATATCATTCTGGATATAATGAACCTTTGACCACATGAACAACATGTAATTATAAAAAGTCCGTTTTTTACTCAAGTACCAAATATCGACAAAACAAACGTTATTAACTTAAATGGTTACATAATGTTTATAACATGGTAATAATTGATATAAAAGGAATAATAAATTTGAAAAAGGTTCTTATGAAAGTAGAAATTAACTTTGGTTTATTATTCAGGAGATTAAAGAATGATCGATTCAAGTCGGACATGGGGTAAGGGAACTTCTTAACCCAATTTTCGTTCTTTGGGTTGATCTTCTCTTTCTTGTTTATGTCGTTATTTGATTATGGGATAAATGAATTTTTATATCTTATCATGTATTTATACTTTATTTATGTGACCTTATAGTTAATAAACATAATTGATCTATTTTATTTAAAAAAAGTTCTTTGTAAGGGATAACTTATCCAATCTCGTTTTTATCTGAGATTGTTTATTCATAAGTATTTGGGGTTATTGTTATCTTCCAGGCCCATATTTTCTAAAAATTATTACATGTATTTTTAAAGTCCTTTTTAACCATTTTTTAAATTTACCACATGTAATGAAAGGAATCTTAATTTTTTTTACCACACGAGGATATTTTTGACTTTTCTGACAAAAGTACGAGAATAATGTTTTTTTAACTTATACCGCATGAATGGATTTTTACAGTTTTATAACGCCTTATATTCATGAGGCTTACTCAACAAAATTTCATGGTTATTTTCAATAAAATATTTTTCTTTTAAAATTTTGTGGCATTTTTTTTAAAAGAAAATGATTTTTAAAGAGAAAGGATATTTTCCTAAAGAATTCATTTCAAGTATTTTATCAAAACCATTTTCCATCTAAGATGACATTATTTCATATGTGTATGTTTCAAGTGTAATGTCTATATGATTTACATGGTTTCAATTTTCTTATGATGAAATTATATCCATTTGTTTTATATGGATGATGTTATCATGTGATGATTTTTATGAAACCCATTTTATTCGTTGGGTTATGATTAATGATTTATGTTTATGTTGTGGCACATGTAAGAATGATTTAATTATGAGATGGGTGGGACCTATGTCTCCCTCCACTGCATTGGGTAAAGATTTTTATCTCATGAGATAGACATGGATGGAATGGTAAGTTAATCTAGTTCAGTGATACAGGACTGGAACGAGGAGTGAACTCAATTCAAAAAGGGACTTTGTCCACTAAGACTGTCTTGGAAGCAATGCCTTGGCTACTATTGAAATCATATCATGTTCTTAATGGTTTTCCAAAATTACATGTTTAATTACCATGCTATTTTATCATGATTGATGTTCCTTTATGATATATTCCTTACGTGCTTCCAAGATTTATGTCTTTTCTCAAGATTTTGTTGTTTAGATTGTATGTTTAAGTTTTTGCATTCGAATGTTTATGTATTGTTTTATGTTCTCTATGTTTACCCATACCGAGCATTTGAGCTCACCCTTTTTATGTTTTTTTCCCCAGGATATAAAGAAAGTTGTTAGGTAAGAAAACAAAAGGGGAAGATCTTTATAGGAGATGTTGATGATCTTTCACCATGATTAGAAGATTATGTTCTAAGTTTCCAAAGACACTAAACTATTATGGTCCTTGTGTGTTGGTTTTAGTTATGTATTAAGTATTCCGCAAAAGTAATGTAATGTCCATGTACGTCAATCTTGGGTCTCTACATGAACAACCTCAAAATACCTAGTATGGAAAGAGCAGATTGTTTAATAAAATATTTCATTGAAATAAATGTATTACTGATAAATTTATAACCCTATAAAAATTTTATAAATATTTATTTCTCTAATATAAAATTATTATACATGGGTTAAGGTACATATATACAAATTATGGGATTGAGATAAGGGTTTTTGTAACTCAATTATCATTTATTGTATTATAATTCTATATCATTCACTATAGTATAAATGATTATATATCGAATGACTACTAATTATATTAGGTTATTTACAAACTTTTCCACTGTGGTATTTATATTGTTATATGTAATCACATCCATGATTAATTATCACATTAGTAATATTATATTTGTAATGATTATTTTTCCAAATTGTAATTCATTGAGAAACTTTCATATTACGGACCTACATTGATTTGTAAGGTTTATATTCTATTTTTTGAGATATTATAATACTAATCTCATTTTGATCAATATTTTTAAATGTAACAAGATTTTATATCATTAAATATGTATATATTAAAATATTAAGACAAATTTCATTGGTTTTTATTTACCCAAATTAAATTCAATGTGAAATAGTTCATGTTATGCACAATGATTTAGTTTATATTTTGTAATTACAGAACAATGACTACTTATTCACATATTTTTTCATGTAAATTATAGGTTTTATATAATTTTTTATGTAATTTCATTCATTCTTATATTTCATTCAAGAATATATAAATTTCAAAAGTATTATTTTCTCAAACATACCTCTTTGAGATATGTTTTTATTGATGCACAAATATTATTTTATATGGAGTTTATAATGACTCGTGATATATAATATCAGGAATAATTTTATATTTCACAAAATTTATTTTCCTTCCTGTGTTATTTATTTCATAGGGTTTTTAGTTTTTAAAAATCGTAATTGGTTTTTTATTGAAAACATTTCTTTAATGGTTTTAAATTCATAAAAAACATTCTCAATTTCCATTAACTTTTTTGAAAAATGTTATTTTATAAATTTAAAATATTTCCTAAAGAAATTTTACATGATATTTTTCATTCATTTAAAAAAATAAAATGGGAACATCCTAAATTTTTCTACATCGGCCTCTTTTTAAAATCTTTACAAATGTTTCAAAATAGAATTTATTTTTAACATATACAACATTGATTGATTGTCCCGAGGTAAAAACAATTATTTTATTTAATACTTAAAATAAATTATTACATGGTTGTTTTCAATGAAAATAATTTTTTAATAATATTATTATTTTTTAATGGTTACAAAAATAAATATCATTCCCCACTCCGTCAATAAAATTTTTTAAATTTTTTTAAAAATAACTTATCTCGATAAAAATATCCTTTAATGATTCATTTTCATCGCTAATAATATGATTATATGAAACCTTCCATATTAATTCGATATATATATATATCATAAATAATGTCTTAAGTATATTTTCAGGAAACACATTTATTTTCTATGGGTTGGTCAATCTACAAAGGAATGAATGATGTTTTTATAAGTTTGTTGATAAAATATTAAAGCTTACAAGTTTTATATGTATTTATAGTACATGAAAATTATTGATAATTATGTGGAGAAAAACATATCTTAGTAAAATGGATGATCTTGATATTACATATATGTTAGGTGATCTCGATGTAGATCTCCAATATATTATATAATGTTCTTTTTCTTTAAAATAAACATTGCAGGAGTTAACTTAGGCTGTTTTTCTAATGGATTAATCTAGGATGTAGTTATTTATACCATGAGTTAGTACATTTAATAATGATATTTTTACAATATTCCACAATTTTTCCTCTAGTATTTATATGAAATTATCATAGTTCCTTTGAAAATTTTTGACAACACGTGACTCGTTATTAAAAATTATTTTGATTATTGACCTTATTAAAGCCTTATACCATGACTCATGACTACTAATCTGATAATTTAATGAGGATGAATTCTAATATTTTTTTACCATTCATATTGATTACATTTCCATTCCATTATGAGAATTTTATTCCCACTTATAACATTCTGTTATAAATTATTATTTTCAAAATTATTATGATTTCCAACTCATTATTCATAAGTTAAAAATTTACAATGGTTATATAGAATGATGTAAAATGAATAATGTCCATAAAGGATTCATATGTTTTAACTTTCAAGGGAAATATTAATGTATTATTATGAAATTTTAAAACCTAATTATAGTTGAAAAAATGATCACTTGTAGAGACATATATTTTTCTAACTTTTGATTTTAAAATAATAAAACTGTGTTCAATAGCTTATATGATAAAAAATATCGATCATAAAAGATCGAAAAAAATATGTTATTTTAATATGAACAACATAACATACCGATTAAATTGGATGGTATTAAAAGGAAGAACTTATCAATAGTATATAGTTAACACATGTACAAATAAATTCATTTTTTATCAATGTATTGGAATATAGATAAAATTCATTTGAATGTAAAATAAATATTATTTTGGAAAACTATTTTTATGCATCAAATTTTGTTTTATTGTAATAAATTAATATAATCACTATTTGTGAATGATATTAATAAAAACTTATTCTATATTGAAAATATTTTTTATCATTAGTCTAATATTTCTCTATGCATTATAGAAGAATAAATATAGTTTTATGCTAAAATTTTAATTTTTCTAGAAATAGGATAGATTTATTTTTTGAGCGTACTTTAATAATATTTTTTTACCAATTTAAGATAATTTATTTTAAAAAAATGATATTATTTTTCCAAATCATAGTATAAAAAATATCTTAGAGTTATTTTTATGAAAAAAATATATTTTGTACGAATAGTAAAAATTTATAATTTGAGTTAAAAATTTATTTTGGGTTTTAATAATTTATATATCAAAAAATTATTTTAAAATGGTACAAAACTATAATTAGATTAATCAAATTTTTAATAATAAAATTTAGTGAATTGGAATAAATTTCATTATGAATTTTAATTAATGAAAATATAATTCTTATTGTATTTTTTTGGAAAACTATTTTTTCATCATGTCTAGAGGATTAATTTTAAATTAAATTCATAAACATATCTGAATTAGATATGGAAAAATATATTCCATAATTGGAATAAAATAAATTAGTATTATATACTATTTCGGATTTATTTTTTGGTCATATTTAATATTACAAATAGTAAAAATTAATTACTATGGTTTTGGTGAAAATAGGCATTCTAAAGTTTAAGCCGAAATATTATATTGAAATTTATAATTATACATGTAAAAATTCTATTTTTAGCCCATATTTAAACCTTTATCTATTATAACATAAAATATAAGGTCATTTGGAAGCATGTTTCTGGGGAATGACTTTTTTTTAGTATTATTTTGAGAAATTTGTTTGGAATTTCTATGAAGGTCCCCTCTCCCACTTAAATAAGGGAACTCCCTCTCACCGCCAATACACATTTAAAAAATTCCTATATGTAAAAAAAATACTTGAATAAATACATTAATTAAACCCTTCTCTATCTACTATATTCACTTGTTTCATAAAAATCCATTCTAGGAAGGCTTTATATTTAAACCCAATGAGGTGCTTTAAAGAAGAGGTATAGTTTCTAAACATATGTGTTTTTTTTTATTCCTATTAATCCTCATAATATTATACTATGTATGGTGAAATATTAACAAAATTATATTCCATATAATTATATTTGTTTATATTATTGGTATAACTTATATCCGCCCAATGTTCAATCTTAAGGGAAACGAAACATTCAATCATGTGTATGGAAGAATACCACCTCATGTACTGATGTAATTCATTTTTCATCACATACACGAAGTTATATTTATAATAATTGAGTTAATTTATATAAATTATATTTATCAAAAACCTGTACTTATGAAATTATAGTATCATATCTACCTTCTGAACCTCAAATTTTTTGAAAATGATAATATTACTAGTCCATAAATGTGGAATAACACCACCACATAGCAATGAGATATAGTTTTCATTTTATATTCAGATGGATGGAAATAAGGATATATTTAATTAATATAAATTAAATATTAATGATTATTTATGGGTAAAATATTATTTACCTTCCTTTCATTACAACAATCAAGAAAATAATGACAATTTTCATGCATATGTACGACCTACCATCTCAACGAACTGTGTGACTCATTTTTCATACTCTCAATTATTATACTATTATAAATAAATATATAATGAATATATATGGTATATTATCATGGGTAAAATTATGGATATTATTCTATAGTGATCAATGTACAAGGGATGAATCAATTGAAATAAAACATATGTGAAACAAAGTAGTAATCACCTGGGAAAATTATTTTAATATAGATTTATTAATATAAGGAAGAAAAAGGTTATAATAAAACAATATATGGTTTTATATGTATTATAATTGATTTTTAATATATGCATAATAAATATATTTTAATTATACATTATTTTCATTCATTTAAGAAGGAAATACAATTTGTAGTAAGAATTTTTCATTTCACTTTTACTTCCCTGACACATATACCATATTCACCACTTATTTCTTTTTTGTTTTGAATACACCGAACTATTGATATTTTATATCATTAATATCAATATCTTAATTTTTTTTGTTTTTCATTTCAGTATATTTTTTTCTTGCTTCCTATGATTCAAAAGTTACAAATGTGGTAAGGGTTTATTTCACAATCTTAGTATTTTGTGGGATTGTTTATATTTAATTATGTTGGGAAAATATTTTGATATTTCTATATTATAACTAATATATTTTATTCTCATATAAATAAACATTATGTTTTCATTTAATAGTATAATTTTACTCTCTTTGGTACTTAAAAATATTGTTAAAATGTTTTTTATAAAATCCAACTTTTTTTCTCTTGGGTCGAAAATGCCTACTATATAATAACCTTCTTTTCAAAAAAATTAAAAAAATTTGATAAAATTATCCAACTGATTTGTAAAATATATTTTTTACCATTTAATAATTTTACCAAAATTGGTTTAAATGAATCTTCTTATCATTTCCCCAATCTGATACATTTAAAAATTTTAAAATTGTGTGAAGTGTATATAGTTTTAACATAGATGACATGTTTGGAATTACCCATGTAATGAAATTGATCAATTTGGATATTCCCTTTGATCATTTTCGATGACCAAGGTGCTGAGAGGAGCCTTAAAGGAATTGTAGAGTATTTGTGCTACTAAAAGTGGGAATTAGGGATATTTTATTCTAGGAAAACATTTCTAGGATGTTAAAGTGGATTTTACAATGTGTAATAAATTTGGGATCTAAAAATAAAAAGGAGATGAATTTTTTAGTAGAAACCAAACCCTAAGGATTACTCAACATTAAACGGGGATTACATATCAGTTAAATCCACAATGTTGTACATTTTAAACATCTTTATCTTCTTCATATGCCAAACCATGTAGCTAAAACACCACTCTCACTTGATTCCTGTAGAACCACAACCCCATCTTCTATGTTTTGGGGATTCTAATTTCTAGGATTTTTTTAAGGTTCCCTCAATCAATACCTCTTATATACAAGTCATTTTATCTATCCTTTTTTAGTATCTTCGATCTGTTTCCTCTCGTTCCTATTTAAAATGTGATGGTTCTTGATCTTCATGCTACTAATAGAGTTTTTTTAGTTGTTTCTTTACGCAGTTGTGGCGTGGCTTCCTCAGGTGGATGGAGTTATTTTGGGAGAGGTGATATGGATCTGTAACATTCTTATGTTCTCATGAAAATAACGTTCACACCCTTTTTTAGGTAGGTGATTCATTTATTTTATATTTATTTACGTGAAATATTATATTTACAATGATTTATATCCTTGGATCCTAATGAAATTAAACTAATAATTACTTGAACTGGATTAAATAATTGGTGTTGATTGCATCGAAATGTTTCTTCATTAGACCATGATAATGGTTTTTATAAGGACCCAACCTTATTACATAAATAATCTTGAATTTAGTTAAGAAAACACTTCCTTTTACATTGAATATCCTTTCAATTTTAGAGATTTAGAGAATTATTTCAACACATTCATGATATTACACATTATTACAGAGTGGATACCTTAAAAATAGTTTCCATTTTTTAAAAAATATAAAACATTAAAACATAAAACAAGACTCCTTGACTATTATTCAACATTTAACTTGGATTACTTACTTGTATTACACATCCATTAACCTGTGAAAAATCATTTAAAAACTTGGGATGAGCAGAAAAACTCAGAAAGGTATGGAAAAGAAAAAAATATCACATTAGCCCATGAATACTCGTAACATGTTAAAGCATTTTCAAAAGACATTCTTGTCACCCATATATACTTACTTTGTGTAACATGATATTTACACAATATCCACACAAAAAATGAAAATATAAATATAATAATAAAGGTATCTTGGGGAATTACTTACATAATCTTTTAACCATTATTGGCTACCTAATAACGTGTAACCCTCACGGCTACCTTACTTTGTGTAACCATCGCAGTTACACTTGGAGTAACCATACTGCTGACCCCCAACTTACTCATACCCATTTCATTGGAGGGAGATATAGTTCCCACCCTTTATCATAAATAATTCCCAACTTACTCATACCCATTTAATTGGAGGGAGATATAGTTACCACCCTTCATTATAAATAATTCCCATGAACCAAAACATAGTCATACAACATGAATAATTCCATAAAAACTTTACTTTGGAATTTCGGAAAACCGAATTCAAAAAGAGGATTTTCAAATAAATTCCCCTTATAAATATCATACAACTGAAGAGAGACTTAATAGAGTTGATTGAGTATGTATATATACTGTAAATAAACATAATTAAACATAATATAAACAGAACCCATTACACAAACAATTTAAATAGCACATAAATAATGATGTAGAAGGTTAACCCAAAGAATGGAAATTAGGTTAAGAATTCCCTTACCTCAGGTTTGTCTTACTTAAAATTTGTTTAAACATCATGTATAATGGTTAAAAGTGTGTTATTAATATTTTACAGAATCATTTTCATGTTTATAACATCTTATATGATCATTTCATAACATCATTTCACCCTTAATTGTTAGTATTTTTCCCCTTGCACTGTTTTTGAGTGAATTCATTACATGGCTTCTATGATTGGTTCATGGTGGACATTACTTTTGATTGGAAGTGAAACTCTTGAATTGGATTTGAGTAGCATTTAAATATATACATTAATATATATTAAACAATTTATCATTTTTAATTCTTACATGAGGATGATTCATAAGTTAGAACATTAATGATGTTCATTTAGATCATTTTAGTGGTTCTTTGATAATAACAACCTCGTTTTGTCTTAAAAATTAGAACCATGAGTACAAAAGAATTCAAAAACCATTGGTGAGTCATAAAACATATATTATAACCTATTTCAATCATAAAAATGGTTTTATGACCAGAATTTAAAGAATTAATGCAAATTTAAATCACATCGTCCATGATGTCGGTAATTCAACACATCACAGATAATATTTTAATTCCTTGAATAATTGGGGGAGGAGAAAAATAATGATGATGAATTTTCCATGAACATTAGAACATCTAGAATATACAAGATTCTGGAGCTTTCATGCCTCTTGGTTAAGATAAGGTGAGGAAAGAATAATAAAAGAAAGGAGTCCTAAAATAAAAGAAAACTTGATAAATTTCTCACGAAACTTTGGCAGCCTAACGGCGTCTCTTAAAATTTCATAAAAATAGTTTGATGAGATTAAGGGGATATATCATCATTAATATATAATATGTGTAGTAAGTGGGGATATTTTATGAAATATCCCACCATAATCCAAAGGTAATGGAAGAGAATAAAAAAATGAAAGAAAAGACAGCAAATAAAAGAGGATGTTTACCTCTTGATCTCTTCTCCTTGAGATCCTCCTTAAGGGATTTGGTTTTGGTCTTTTGGTGATACCATCAACTCTAGGACGTGGGGAAAAATATTGGGGAGTTAATGTGGTAGAAATTAGTCAATTATCAAGGCTTTAGAGGTGTGTGAGGAAGAGGGGATTGATGGTGGTATTTATAGTGGAGGAGAGGGGGTATTTTACATTATTTTAATCATTATTATAATATTTTTGCTCAAGACTATGAATAATCCTAATTCATGTGACCCTAAATAATAATAATGGCATGTGAGTTTGAACTAAGTGGGCTTAAATCATCCTTGAATCACCTATGATGCAGTAAATCAAGTATTTAGCATTTATCGTATTTTATCATATTTTATTATTCATCAAAAATTCTTGAATTTCAGAAAAATCCCAAAACTATAACCTAACCATTTTTCGATGTGTAGAATTCAAAAATGAAGTCCATTTTTGAAAAATAATTTTCTAAATATTATTAATTTAATTTTTAAATTAAATCATACTTAATTCAAAAATTAACAGTTCTAATTCTACAACTACATCTTTATCACAATGAAAAATTAACCAAGATGTTATTATCTTCTAGCCTTAATAAAATAATAATAAAATTTACTATTCATTAGGGTCATATTACAATTCATATTACTATTCACTAGGGTATGTTACTATTCACTAAAAAACAAGTTGGTTCCAATCGACTCCAAATAACATACTGAACACAATTGTAGATGACATTTTCTTGAAATTCAAAACATAGAAGGAGAAAATTATGTTTAAAGGATAGTTAAAAATATCTACTTAAAATAAAGTTCCATGAATTTCTATTTATTTTTAGAAAAACTTAGTGTGTTATATTTTTCATCTTGTTTTTCTAAATAGTGTCATATCTTTATTTATTTTATACTGTGATTACCATGTGAAATTTTTTAATGGACGTAAAGCCTAAATTAATTGTCAATTAATTTTCCGAATATTAAAGAAGAATGTTTAATGAATCTGATGTGTTATCATTTTAATATTTTGATCATTTTTAAATACATTTATCTTCCATGTGCTAATGGAATTGAATAAATATGGGAATCATGTTGATGATTTTTTATAAAAGAAAAACAGCCACATTAAATTAATTAGTTGATTAATTTTTGATAGCTTGTGCTAGCTTGCTGGTTAGGTATCCCATATTTATTACTTATAAATAATGAATCAGTTAATTAATAATAAAATAATAACTTGTTTTATGATAAATGATAATGCATTTTTATGGACTAAGTTTCCCTCTTGCTTTTAAATGCTAAGTGCCTTGTGCTTTGAAGTGGTGAGAGATCATTGTGTGTGAAGGATAGGTGCCTTGCTAAGTCAAATAGCTTGGTTTATTTTTTAGTTTTATGCTACTTGTGACGTGTTTTGAGTCTAGGTTGGATGTGAATTGAAGGATGTCTTGGTATATTTGGTGGAAGTCTTGGTCTTTGTGGCAGTAGTTGATATTTGGGATAGTAGGGTGCATCGGGATATGCATGTTGGTGTCAGGGAAGACACCAGAGATGACATAATGAGTTGAAGTTGGTTTTACCCATTTATATGAACGATGAATTCTTGTTTGAATCTATTGTTTGGATGATGGCTAGGATTTTTATCTTGTTTACATTCCCCACTTCTTGAGGCAATTTGATTTACATGGTTGTATACTATGTTTGGTATCTTAGGATGCTTTCCTAGAGTACATATTAATATGGAAACTAATTTTGTTAATAAATGAATAAATGTTTAATCCACGGGGATGGAGCTTGTTGGAATAAATTGATAAGGTTATATTTTTTAGAATTCGTGGAATCAGTTTGTTTATTCCTATAGGATAGGGAACATTTTTTTAATACTAATTTGATGAAACATGGAAAATGAAAATGGTTAAATAAACATTAATTAAATAATTATTATAAAGTGAAAATGATAAAAAGGAATAAAATAACTTAATGTATCTCTAGAAGTGGTTGTGTGATTATAGGATATCTAGTCATAGCAGTGGTATCCATGAGTCAAAGAGATGTTAACTACATTTGATTTTTAGACAAGGTTGCACCCATGGTTTAGTTTTGAGCTATATTATATTATATACATTTTTGGATTTTGTATTCTACTCCACCCTTTTAGTTAGGGAAACTAACACCCCATGGATTCTGATCTTAGGGGGGTTCCACAACATCCAGGTGGGAGAATGGATGGTCAAATACCCCCTTTAACCATTCTCACCTCTATAGGTAGTTAATTTAGTTGATATGCATGATAGTTTTTTACAATATATATGGGTAGAAGGTTGTAATGGATTGTGGTTATTTCGTAAGAATATATTCTGGATATAGTTTCTTAAGAATTATTATAGGTATAAAATGTAATTTTTGTGATGTATTTAGGTATAATACATGATGTATTATATAAGTTATATGGTTTTTTATTTATCTAGTATACTACCTAGTTACATTTGGTTATGTGGATATGGTAGTGTATTGCATGAGGTGCATATTGTGGTGCTTCACCCTGGTCTATGTAGGCTATCCTTTTTTGAGAGAGATACCCAAGACTTGTGATGTTTGGAAGAGCATCAAAATTGTGGGGAAGTGGTAGAGGGGTAGAATATATATTGATTATTATATAATATTCTATTTTATGCGATACATGGTGAGAGTAGCCATAGTGAGGCTGAGAACATAGTATACCTATTTAGGTAACGAGATAGTTTAAATTTCTATCCACTATGCTCTAGCATTCATTATTTACCTTTCTCATCAGAGGCTCTATGTAGGATCCTACTAAGTATATTATTATACTCACCCTACATATATATAAAATGTTTTTAGGTTAGTTTTAGTAGGTTGGATATCAGGTTGGTTACAACTAGCTTGGGGTATAGCAGGACCTGTTTGGTCTTCATGGTCACTACCATCATTACTTTTATTTTTGTACATGCAGTTTTTCCTTTAGTTGAATTAGTTATTTCATGTCATTATATAAGTTCACTATAGTATTATTTTATATTTTAGTCTGTGTAGGATTTTATTTTATTTAAGTGTTATATGTCTCTTTTTCATGTGTTCTATTAGAGGGTAATGCCTCTCATATGTTTTTTTACTATAACCTCGGTGCTAGTATCCAACCCAGAGCCTATTTGGAGGTGGCAATAGGGTGTCACTATCTCCCTTCTCCGATTTTCGACCAAGGAGGTGTACAACATGTGGGGAGGGGGTCTTGATGGAGTGGTATCAAAGGTATGGTTAAGGGATAAGATGAAGTTTGTAGATAGGTACATGTGAGGTTGTGTGGATTGGTAGGTAAATAGTTTCAAATTAGTTTATAATCATTTTAAACATAGAATACCAGTTTATACATGGTTATTTAGGGTCCCTTGTGATCTGATGCATGAAAATGTAAGCTCATAGTGGCTACTCAACAAGTTGATATTAGTTTCAGGGTAGAGACCTATGCTGGGATCATGCATAATTATTATTTTCACCTGTGTTTTAACGGGTAGACCTTGTGATAAGTTATCCTAAAATGAAAATAAAAATAAAAATATTAATTAATGTTATGTTCTTTTGTATTGCAGGTTTTAGATCTCTAACAATATTTTATTTTGTAGGCATGGCTTCTGGTCGACATCCTCATCAGGTTCAGGCAGAAGATGTTCAGCAGGTTGTTCCAATAGATCACCACATAGTAAGGGTTGACTATGAAGACACTTGAAGGAGGACTATTTGATATTTTTAGTTCCTGAGTCCACAGATATACGAAAGCACTGTTTTAGATGAATTCGTGAAAGATTTGTTATCCACGCTCAGAAGGATTATGGTTTATTGTTGGATGTACGATGTTATGTGGGGCGGTGAGGCAGTGGTAGTTCTTAATCAATAGATATCACAAGGATTCAGTGGTCTCATGGGAGGAGTTTTGAGACCAGTTAAAAGAAGAGTTTCTTTCTTCGAACGTGAAGGTTAACAATCACCATGATCTCCTTACCCTTCGGTGGGGGATCTTTAGTGTGTGAGAGTTCGAGATCCATCTCAACAACCATCTGTGATATGCTTTGGACCTATTTCAAAATAAAAAGGAAAGGGAGAGGCATTTGAAGGAGGCTTTACATCCAGATATCTAGTTTCGGGTCGCCATGTTTATATTGAAAACATATCTCAAAGTGTTGGCAATCATAGAGGTCATTAGGAGGACATTATCCAGAATTGTATCAACATGAAATGGGAGTCATCATTATTCCTCAATAAGTAGAGATATTTTCAAGGTTCTCATTTTTTAGGATAGAAGAGTTTCTGATTATCCAGTAGTAGGTCTCATCCCTTAATGTGTTGTTTTTATAAGGGAAGAGGCTCTCGGTCCTATACCAAGGTATCAGGCACATTTTTTTCTAGTGGAGGTGGAGGTCAACAGTGGTGAGGGTACCCAATCTTTATGGGCAGTCATTGTGCATCAGTTGTTCTATCTCAAGATCCTCCACTGATGAACATCCAGTCGAGGTAGAAATAATAGGTTGATCTAGTTTAGGATCAGCTGAGAGTATATGGGGGATCCAGAGGACTGCCCCGAGATGGTGCCTTCAATGTTGCGAGAGATGTGTATAGAGCTCAATGGTCTGTTGTAGTGTGGTTTTTTTCCTCTGAGTTTTTTACCGTGTGGTGCACCACATTTTTTTATGAAGAAGGATGATGGTAGTTTTCGATTATGTATTGATTATTGTCTCTTTATCCAAGTGACATTGATGAAATATTATCCTCTTCAACATATTGATTACCTATTATATCAACATATAGGTGAAAGTTGGTTGTTAAAGATTAATTTCCATTAAGGATATCAACATATATGTGTGAAGGATAAGGATATCTCAAATATTGATTTATATTGTCGTCATGGGAATTATGAGTTTGTTGTGATTTCGTTCAGTTTAACAAATGACCCAAATATTTTCATGGGGATAATGAACTTTTTTTTTCATTAGTTCGTGGATAAGTTCATGGTAGTTTTCATCAACTGCATCCTTTTTTACTCCATGTATGAGGAGGATAATATAGAAAATTTCTGTACTATTTTGGGAATTTTATGGAGTGATTTTTTATTTAGTAAGTTTACAAACTGTGTGTTTTGGGCTCTAGTAGTTCGTTTCTTGGGTAGGTTGTATCCTAGCATGGAGTAATTGTGGATATATGGAAGATAGTAAAAAGTTCTATCTGGGGAATCCCCCATGATAGTGGTATTGATGCAATGTATCCATGGTCTTGTAGGATATTATAGAAGCTTTATTGACAATATTTCTGAGGTTTAGACTCTTATGACAGAAATGACAAAAAAGGATCAGGTATTCTTGTGGACTGATCAGTGTCAGATATTTCTTGAGTATCAAAAATACAAGTTAGTCAGTGATCCAATTATTTGTTCACCCAAAAAAATAGTCTAGTTTGAGTTTTTCTTGGATTCTTCATGTCTTGGGTTTGGATGTGTTCTGATATATAGTAGTTCGGTCATTTCATGTGTGTCTCTTCATTTACTTCCCCATAAGTGTAACTATGCCACCCATGATCTCGAGTTGGTGGTGGTAGTGTATACCCTAAAGAAAGTGAAGAGGTTTTCTTTTTTAGATAAGAGTGTAGTAATATTTCATGCAATAGGTGGAGGGATACCATTTTGGGGATCCTGAGGTAGAGGTATGGAGATACCATGTTTTTTGTGGTGAGGCCCCTAATAGTTAGTCTGAATATGAACAACACTGAGTGTTGTTTTAATGAATTTTTTTCATTCCTTTATCTATGCATGAGATGTTTCCCATATAGATCCATAGTTCTTCTTTAGAGATACATCCCAGAAGGAATAATAGGTATCTATCCTTTAGGGTTTAATTTTATTGGTCTCGGTTGAAGCATGTAATTGCATTTTGTTTTTCTCGGTGTTTGGTCTTCAACAAGGTAAAAGGCTGGGCGCCGTGTTCCTGGTGGTTTTCTCGAGCCATTATAAGTTCCTCAATGGAAGTGGGAGGAAATATTGATGGACTTTTCTATCATTTTACCTTGAAATCAGGGAGGCCATGAAAACATATGGGTGGTAGTGGATCATGTGATAAAATCAACCCACTTTATAAAGATCAAGTAGTGGATCTCAGTGGAGTTTTTGTCAAGGAAGTAACTGGAGGTGGTGGTGAGACTCTACGAAGTCATGAAGATGATAAATTCTGATTTAGATCCCCGGTTAACATCCAATGTGTGGAGAGGTCTCCAATATGCTTTTGGTTCTCAATATTTCTTAAAAAAATCTTCATCTACAGTTGGATAGTTAGATAGTGTGGACTATCCATGCTCTTAAAGACATGTTGCACTCTTTTTTCAAAGAATTGGGTGGTTAATGGATGAGGAAGCTACCCTTTGGTACATTTGACCTACAATAATAGTTTTCATTCCACCACCAGTGTAGTTCGATTTGAATACCATTATGGCCAAAATTTATGTTCTCCAATGGCCTGGACTGGGGTTGGATTGTTAGCAATTCTCATGCCAAAACTGTTATAGGATACAACAAAAAATGTAAGGTGATTTTTGGGAGGGTGAAAGTAGAGCAAGACCTTAAAAAATCCTAAGTAAATCAAATAAGGAGGCATATGGAGTTAAAAATTAGGGATCATGTGTTCTTTAAGGTGACAACCTGTCATGGGTAATGAAGGATTAGTCATGGGGGTAAGCTTTCTCCATGGTTTTTTGGGCCTTTCAAGGTGTTATCTCATGTTCAAGCTATGGTGTATCAGATAGCACATTACCTATAGATGAGTCAACTACATGATTTTTTCACATGTTAAATATCTATCATTGTCTTCATGGTGACTCCCATGTTATCGATTGGGGATAGATCGATGTTTACGATGATGCGACCTTCATAGAGCAGCCTTTAGATATCCAGAACCACCAAGAGAAAGTTTTTCATGGGAATACTATCCATGTGGTTTGTGTATTGTGGTAGCACAGTGGTATGAAGTAGATTACCTGGTCACATTATATGAAATTACGCGCATAGTACCCTGATCTATTTTATATTTAGCCTTTCTCTTATAACATTTTTTGTTTTGTGGTTGTGGGCCTTTTCTTGTTTTGAGATGTCTTTCCCTGGTATCTTTTTTGGATTACTCTCCTTGAGTGGTATCTCCACTGTTAAATTGGTTAGGATTTATTTGTGTCTATTACCTTGTTTTATAATGCTCCTGTGGTGAGGTGGTTGATCTCATGTGGTGGTGAGAGCCTTTAGAGGTATCTCGTGGGGTGGATTTTAAGAAAACCCATTTCATATTTCCTCCCTAGTATGGTTTTGGATTATTGAGAAAGATATTGTTTTGAGAGGTGTCTAATAAAAGGACCCAAATCCATCGGGATCAAACCTTTTTCCATTTTCAAATACCAAGGTTCTTAGAGGAGGCTCGGAGGATGCCTAGGGGAGTTTTCCTGTTAAAATATGGAAGAAATTATATTACACACAATGTAAAATTTTACATGACTTGATTGTGGATTTTACGATGTGTAATAAATCAGAATTTAAATAATAAAATGGTGACATATTTTTTAGTAGAAACCACACCTATAGTATTTTTTAATGTTAAATGGTATTACACATCATTTATATCCCAAATGATGAATGTTTTAAATGTTTTCAACTACTTCTATTATCAAACCATACAATTGAAATGCATCCCCCACCTGATTTCATGTGACCTGCAACCCCCTATTCCACATTTTTGGGATTCCATGTTGAGGATCAATCTTTATCTTCCCTCCTTCGGTTGGTCTTTGATACAAGGAATGTTCGACTACTATTCTTGTAGTTTCTTTGATTTGTTTCCTCCCATTCCACTTTTCCATGTGATGGCACTTAATCTCCATGTTTCTTATGGATATTTTTTGGTTTTTTGTTAGCGTGGTTATATAATGACATCCTCAACAAGATGTAATTCTTATGGGATCAGAAATTAGGATACACAGGGTTGGTTTATTCTCATGAAAAGAATGTTGAAATTCTTTTTGAGGTTACTGATCATTGATGCTCAATTTATTTTCATGAAATCATAGTTCTATCATGATTTTTTCACATGGATTGTAATGAAATTAACCTAAAATTAATTTAACTAGATTAAAGAATTGATATCGATCATATGGTGATGTTTCTATTTTGTTCCACGATTATAGTTTTCATCATGTTTTTCTAGATGTTGTTATTTATTTGTTTTTCTTTTTGTTCATGGAATATCATTTAAAAATTGGTAATTAACATAAATATAGAATAAATATTTAATTAATTTTCTATAATATTAAAGTGGCATGTTTAATGTATATGGTGTGTTTTATTTTCAATTTTCAGAGCATTTTTTAATGTATTGATCTTACACATGTTAAAGGAATTGAACAAATATGTGATTCATGTTGATTATTGTTGATAAAATACATAATGTAATGTTAAATTAATTGTTTAATAAATTTTTTCTTGCTTGATGGTTAGGTTTCCCGTAGTTATAACTGATAAATAATGAATTAGTTAATTCAAGATGTAATAATAACTGTTTTTATGATAAAATATAATTCCCTTTTTGGTCATGAGTTTCCCACATGCTTGAAAAGGCTAAGTGCATTGTGCTTTAGATCTATTAGAGATCATCGTGTGTGAGTTTTGTATGCCTTACTTTAGGGATAACATATCATTTTTTATGTTTCTTTCTAGCTTCTTGTGATCTAATGTGTGCTAGGGTTGGCTGATCCTAGAGGGTTGTTGTGGTATATTGGGTGGGGAGGCCCAGTTTTGTGGTTTCAATTGATGTTTGTGATGGTAGGATACATCAGTATCTGAATTTCGGAGTTAAGGAGGCCACCAGAGATGATAGAACAGGTTGAATGTGGTCTTAACTATTGATATAAAAATTATATTATTGTTTGAATATGTTATTTGGTTGATGGTCGGGATGTTTGTTTATCTTCTTTCCTTTCCCGGAATCTTGAGGAATATGGATGTGTTCAGAAGTATACCAATTTTGGTATCTTATTATTTTTTTCCTAGATTACCTAGAAATATGGAAATTATTTGTTGTTAACAAATGAATAAGTTTTTAACCCATGGGGTTGTAACATTCTGGGATGTAATGTTGGGTTAATAATTCTGAGAATTCGTTGACTTGGATTTCTTATGCTCGTAGGGAATGAAACATTTTTGTAATGCTAATTTAATGTAACTTGCAAAAGTGAAATAGATAATTAATTGTTAATGAATTAAATAATTTGAAGTGAAGCTGATAAAAATAAATAAAATAACTTAATGTAGATATTTAAATGGTTATGTTCTTATAGGATATATGGTCTTATCAGTGGAATCCTGGATCCTAAGAGATATTAGATATAGTTGAGTCTAAGACTAGGATATTCCCATAGTGTGGTTGTTAAATATATTATATCATATAAAATTTTTTATTTTTATATGCGAATCCACCCTGTCGAATAGGAAAACTGACACCCAAAAAATTTTGAGCCTTGGGGGTGTTTTCCCTAATATCTCAGTGGGAGGATAGATGGATGACTACCCCCTTTGAACTTGGTCTCTTCTCATGGTAGTTAAATTTGTTGGTGTGCATAGTGTTTTTTTCCTATATATGTGTGTAGAGGGATGTAATGTCATGTGGTTATTTCAAATGCATATATTTTTTATATAGTATCATATACACTACTATAGGTATAACGTGTATGGGATATAATGGATTTACGTATAATACCCATTGTATGATACACATTATACGGGATGTGGTGGATTTCAAAAACTATCTAGTTACTTTTGGTTACATGGATGTGCTGGTGTATTGAATGAGGTGCATGTTTTGGTTCTTCTCCAAGGTTTCTTTGGGATAGTACTTTTTTAGAGAGATTGTTCAGAAGTGTGACATTGGGTAAGAGGGGAAAACCATTAGAAAAGTGGTATTGGGTTACCCTTGATATTATTTAATATATAATATTCTATTTTAAGTGATACTTAGTGAGAGTAGCCATGGAGAGGCTGTAAAAATTGTATACATATTTAAGTGATAGCTAATATTAAAGATTTCATTTGGATTTTTTTAGATATTATATGGATTATTTTTTATACCAAGTGGTGAGACAACATGTGATACTGAGGATCAATGTTCCTCGAACAAATTTTAAATAATATTAAATTATTAATATCATACGTGGGAGATTTTCCTAGAAAAGTGAAACAACTCTTAAATGGGTACCTGAATCAAAAATAAGAGGGAACTGTTAAGTTCAAAATGTAGGTTTTATCCTAGGCGCAACATAACATTGGTCGGAAAGGGTCCTTTGTAAAAAATGGTTATTGGGTCCACAAAATAGATAAAATAAATTATATGAAAAAAAGTCTTTCATTTTTTTTCAACGTGGATACCTGATCCTCCTATAAGTTCAAAACTAATAATTTTTTCCCATGTTTTTTCAATAAACCCTAGAGACCTAGACACCATTAGAGGAGTTAATTCTTGGCAGACAATAAGGTATCTTGATCATATCATGGATCATCATGCCACCGGAGTTAGGGGGATCTCTTCAATAGTGATAACGCACCCATTATTTGTCGACGATCAATCAAAACTCAAGGAGGGATGTTTTATCTTGTTATTTTCATCCCATTCTTAATCTTAGATGAACGTGGGTCAATTAAAATAACAAGAATTGATCCATTCATCTTTGGTAGATTTTAATTGGATAGAATTTATGATTTATAGCTTGTTGATTATCCTTCTTCAATTATCCTTTTGTGATAACGAATCAAGTCCAAACGAACAATGGCCGAGGTTTGTTGATCACTTTTATGATTTCAGATTTCTCCCCCAGTTCCCTACACGTTCACCGTGGGGGTTTCATTTCAGCCCATGATTAGAATAATACCTGGCGATATACCATTTAAAAATTGTTCTTTGGTGCAATATATCGATGCTTTAGGTACGTTTTAGGATCGGTGTCATGATCAAGATGAGACAATGGAGTTGGATGACTGAATGTAGATCGAAATAGATTTTCATCATATGTTCAAGCCTATTTTTGACACACGTCATGTATGGCTCGGTATTGGAAATTTCCAACAAGATTTGAACCTGATCCCCATACATTTAGTGACTAGAGGAATGGATGAACCTCAATGTATTTATTCTAACCAGATCAGAGGTTTAGGTGGAGCATGTATTTATGTGGAAGAGATCCCCCATGTATCTATAAATTCCTAAGCAATACATCATGTATTCTTAAATTACATGCCATGTGGGGAACCCTAGATTTAGTGCTAGGGTTCCTACCAAAGATAAGGATCACACAGTATGTGACCCATATCACACAACATGTGACCCTCTCCGATTGATTTAGTGCATACTTTTGAATTACATAGACACGGGTTAGAGTACATGGTCATGGACACACTGTGTACTACCACATGGACATAGATTCTCATACACTGATTTGGTACATGGACATGACTTTGGTACAAATACATGGATATGTGACATGTGAATGTATACATGTGTCTCTACATGATGTGTACTCATCCTAAACATTGTGTATATGGAGGCTACATGCCATGTGAGTATTTCAACCCCAGAATATCAAGGGATATCTGAACACTCCATGTACCCCATGGGACATGCTATGTACTCCAATCAAGTGTAGATGAGGCTCTTTCCTTTCATAGATTGGACCAGTATAGGTTGAGTTCATTCCCTTGGTCCTTTTCCCTGAGGGTAAAGTGTGTAATAACATCCACATTAATGGATTATAATCCCCTCTTGAGGAAAATTTTTAGATAGGGTTGTGGTGTACCTCCATGAGACTAGAGTGTGATCATCCGCCCTCCCTAGTAGATGTTTTTGGAATCAATGTGACCTCTTTGAGTAGGATATTGATCCTCTATCTAGTAGGTCGGATCAATAGGGTTTTTGGAATCATAATCACATGATCCCCTATATATCGAGTTGATCCAGATTGAGTTCTTGGTGTCCCCTAGTTGTTCTTGGTGTAACCCCCTATCTTTGTATCAAGGTTAATACAGATCGGGTTTGGGGTGTCCCGTAGTGGATCTGGGTGTGACCCCCAATATGTATATCATGGTTGATCCATATTAGGTTCATGGTGTCCCCCAGTGGTCTGGGGCGTGAACCCTATCTATGTATCATTGTCTTCTTAGAACAATGTGTTCTCTTTGGGTGGTTCCTAAATGAGTTAGACCTCTTCATCGAGTGTATCTGATTATTGCATGGCTTATGTAGTGGGATCTCCTAGAACGATCATTTCTTTGAACAGAATCCTATGGCTATAAGTTGGATATGTTCACCTAATGGCAGGGTGTCTCTCCCCACTATATCAAATTTATTTTTGTACTACATGTATCTGTGATGAATTTTCACATCCTATATTGAGATAACTATATTTGGTGCTTCATTTTTACAATTTTTTGGGTCTCTAGTTGAGTATTTTGATAATCACCTCTGCATGGGATTTGAACACTTGTGTCATGTCTTGTGCAGATTACATCACTTTTGACGATATCGTGGGATGGATGGGAGCAGTTGGAGCATATCTAGATCTTGATAGGATTATTTGTTTACTAGGAGTGTACTTTTCACTTAGTCCTCATCCTTGGAGTATGTTAGACTCCTTCTAGTTTGGGTTGGGCTTGTTTCAGAAACTTTTTCTATTTAAAGTACATTCACTATTATACTCTATTTTGGGATATTATATGTATGTATTCATTCTTTTAGTTGTTTTAAATTTCATCATTGTGTGGTATTAAAGATGTATGCATGTGTACATTTACTTTATACTAATTCCTACCATTTGTGGAAATGCCTTCTCAATGCGAGTCACCATCCTTTTCGCCTATCGAAGGCAAGCTTGGGGTATTCAAGGTATGAACCCATCTAGGATGGGTCATAATAGAGTTGTATCAAAGGTGTTTTGTTCTACATTAGGACCAGAAGTCTATGTGATTAGTACGGGGAAACATTTTTAAGTGTTTCTAGTTTGTATTTCAAGCCAGGGACTCTAGTATTGGTGTATACACCAGGACTCCGGTAACATTATTTTCGACTTGGTACATGAGAACCCTAGTTTCATGGGAAATGGTACAAGTATCATATAGGAATGGTTGTGTTTTACATGTCCTTATTAATCCACCTCCCTAGATATACTCTATTGATTATGATACATCTTGTTTTATTTCTGGATTCCCACACATAGATATCCAGTAAAGATTACCTCATGTGATCATGAGGATGATCTTAAAAATGACGTGGAATTGGTATAGGGGTGTGTACCAGAGATTGCACCTCTAGGTGGTTTACCAGCTATACTATCACCTGTCGAGAAGCAAATAGTACCAGCACTACCAACTAAGGAAGCACGTATCCTGACTACATTCTATGAGTTTCTAAGGCAGTAACCTTCATAGGATTTAGGGTGATCTAGACCCCTAGATGGCTTATAATTTTATAGAGTATGTAATCTATGTTTTTTCCTTGTGAGGATTCATGTCGATCAGATTAAACCGTTTCTGTGATTCTTATTCAAGGATTTGCAGGGTGATGGTGGATCTTGGTGCCTCGGTCACATGAAGAGATATCTCACTCCTGGATTGACTTCAAATGTATCTTAATATAATAGTTCTATTCAAACACATTGTGATAGATACACATATAGGATATCCTACATTTGCAGTAGGGTAGTTTGGCCAAGGAAGAGTATTCAGTGAAGTTTACATATCTCTCACACTATTATTTGGATATGGTACAAGACTATCAACTTAGGGATCAGACCGTTGAAAAGGGCTTGCATAGATACATCAGGGTATCAGTGGTATCCCTTTGATTTTCAACCTATGATGGGGTACTTGAGTGAGCCCTGTAAGTGGAATGTTTTCTGGAAGAGCATGCACTGGTCGTAGGAGCTAGTGGTGGGAACCCAGTAGCTGAGACCTTGGTAGCAGGTAGATGAAAACATTTATAGGGATCCAAGTTGGTCAGGCACATCAAGATGTGATCCTAGGACTTAGGGATAGTGGTGTAGGGCTCCTTGTGTGGCTCAAATCATCCAAGGGGCATGTTATGTTTCTCTTGAGACGGTCAGGGAAATATGACATGATATTTCCAGACCCTTCATACTACTGATCAGGATATATTAGAGGGACCGCCAAGGTAGATACCAAGACTTATAAAGTTGGTCTATAGGGTGACAGATATGGTATAAGGTCTGGTAGAGGAGCAGGAGGTTGTTAGAGGTTTGATCTATTACCACCACCACCCCCCAGGTGGCCCACACCAAGCTCAGGGATGAGTCCAACTATAGGATATAAAGGACTATGACCACAAGGATCCATGTATGATACAAGGTAATATCTCTATCGTTTCCACCTTATATGTAGTTTGGATAGACGTGGGTTCTATTCATTCATTTCTTTCCAAAAATCTTATTCGACACACAAAGATTCAGGTTGAACTGTTGACTCAACCCTCATGCTTGGAGACTCTTACTAGAGGAGACTCGATGATCAAACATTAGTTTCGATAATGTGAACAGACTATTTGAGTTGAGATTTTCGATTTGGATCTCATGGTAGAAGTGTTGAGGCCTTACGAAATCATTATTGGTATTGACTGGTTATCCACAGTTCATGCTCAGACTAACTATTTTAGGTAAAGAGTGTGGTGTTTCTATAGTGACAGGACAAATTTTTCAATTGTTGGTGAAAACTAAATCCAGGTAGTGGAGTACGGATTCAAAAAAAGAAGGTTGCATCCTATTACTCATTAGTTAGCTATCCTAGCCCTCAGTTTAGTGGATGTTATGAGTCCTCGGTTTCCTCTAGTGGTGGCAAAGTATGAGGATACATTCCTTGAATATGTTCCAAGGTTACCACCCCATATAAAGATAGACTTATATATTGATCTATGCCCTATGACATCATTGATCTATAGACCAGAATATAACATGGATCATCAAATACTTCATCAGTTGAGGGTACAGTTGGAGAACTTACAGAGCAAGGGCTTCGTGAGACCCAATGTTTCACCTTGGGAAGCCTCGGTTTTGTTTTCCAAGAAGGAATACGGGAGTTTGAGGTTATGTTTAGATTTTCGACAATCAAACTAGGTGATCGTGAAGAATATGTATCCACTTCTGAGGATTGATGACCACTTTTGTCAGTTGAAAGGAGCATGATGGTTCTCAATGATTAGCCTCATATCAGTTTATCAACAGTTGTGAGTACGAGATCAGGATATACCGAAGACAACCTTCACATGTCGTTATGGTCACTATGAGTACTTAGTGAGGCATTTTGGCATGAATAACAACCCATTAGTTTTTATGAGACTCATGAATAGGATATTTCAACCTTATACCGATTTATGGTGGTCTTCATTGATGACATTCTAGGGTATTCAACATTTGAGGAGGTGCCCAAAGGACAATTGAGGATAGTTCTAGACACACTCCAAGAGCACCAACATTATGTGAAACTCTCAAAGTGTCAGTTATGGATTTGAGATGTCCATTTTTAGGGACACATCATCACATAGGTTGTAGTTGTAGTGGATCTGGTGAAAGTTGAGGATTTTCTTTCTTAGGATCAACCCAAGAGTGTTAACGAATTGTGGAGTTTCCTTAGATTATAATGGTACTATCAGATGTTCGTACCCAGCTTCTCCATGGTGGAATCACCCCTTATATCTTTGACACAAAAGGTCAACCTTTAATGTGGAAATAAATGTTCCCATTGTGATTTCGTGAGTTGAGGCATAGGTTGATGAGTGCACTCGCCTTGAGGTTACTAGAGGAAGTCATTGAGTACGTGGTATTCTAAGATGCATCCAGAATTGTTCATGGTTGTCCTAATGAAAAGGTAAGAAGTGATTTCTTATGGTTTGCATCAATTGAGACCACATGAGAAGAATTATGTGACCCAAAATCTTGAGTTAGCAGTGGTAGTCTTTGATTTGAATATGTGGTGACTCTACCTGATGTGTGAGTGGTTTATCATCTACTCTAGCCACAAGAGTCTCAAGTATATTTCAACATAATATAAAGAGAGTAAATGTTTCACATTTCAAGATGACTAAAAATTGGATAGTAATAGATTAAGTATTACATATGTTTTTGGATACCTCAACCATTCATTTTAACACATGTTTTAAATATTTTTTTATGTCCTTTTCTCTAATAAGTTCCACTTTTACTATTATTAATTTTATCATGGTAACTAATTTTTTCCAATGTAATTTACATTTAATTCCAAAAAATAATATTAAAATTAAAACATAATTTGTACCTAATTATTCCAAATAAAACATTCATTTTACCACATGAAATTTCTATTTTTAGTAAAAATATATTTTAACATTATAGCATGTAAATCATAAAAACATTTTTTTATAAAAACTATATTTTTAGATTAAAATTTATTTATAAGATTAAATTATCATTTTACTTGATTTTCATGATATAAAGTCTTTATTATAAAACAAATAATTTTTATGTTTCTTTCAAAGAAATCAAGAACCTAATTTTTACCGAAGTAATATTTAATTAAAATAAAAGTCCAAAAATATTTAATTTTTTTAGACAATATTACTTAATTTTATAAAATGTCAAACATAGGTTTTTAAAATTTGGAATATTATTTAATGATTTTTGATTTTACTCATTAGAGACATATTTTATTTATTAATTGTTTTTATAATCATATATATTTTTATATAATGATAAATTCTTAAAAGATACAGTAATGGTAAAAATTATATTTTCACTATTCATCTAAAAATCAACTATTTCATAAAAAATAAAATAATTAATAATTATTATGTGATTAAATTATAAATTCAAAATTATTTTTTATTTATCTATTTAAAATTAAAAATTTTATAAAAAAAACATTTTTAAATGAATACACAAATTATAAATTAAACTATTTTTATTGAAAAATTACATTTTGAACATTAAGTGTTCTAGATATTATTCCATACGGATTCTTAATTTAAATATTGTTCATATATATTTTTTTATGTATTTTAAAATTATATATTATCATAATAATTATTTAAAATTGGTTTATTTAATTTATTAACACTTTTAATAGTTTTTGGTTAAAAATAATCCTTTTTTATCGAAGGATTGTTTATTCATTTGTATGATTTTATTTATTAGAATTTATATTATTCTTATAATTTCACGATAATATTAATATAATATGTCTCATATCATTATAGTTTTTTCTTTCATGTATAAAAATAAAATAAAATAGTATTTATTTAAGGAATATACAAAGTAAAATTTTAGGCTCTAACATTAAATTTGTTTATTATTTGGTGCCAATTTAATTGAATTATTTGTTCCCTTATTTATATAATTGGATTTTATCATCATCCCATTTGAGATGTATCTCTTTTTCATTTCTTAGGTGGTGGAGTTCTTTTTTGAGTTTATTTCTGATTGTGAAGTAGAAGAATCATTTTAGAGGTATCTAAAATATTGTCCCAAACCCTCCTAAACCACAAGTTTGGGTCTTTTTAGTGTTCGAGGTAGTTTTTTAGATAAAATTTTAGTTTTTTAATAGTATTAAAATGTAGAGATATGTGTTATGTTATATAATTTTATGGAGAGGTTGGTTTGTGTCATAAATGGTGGATGATTCCACAGAGAAAGGGGTGTCGAGTGTTGGGGGTTCTTCCTTCTCTATGACCCTAATGGTGAAGCACTTTGTCTTCAATATAGTGTTTTAATGTTGGAACCACGGTCTTTCTATGCTGGAATGGAGTATGGTTTGTGTTCTTTTTCAATCCCCATTAAAAGTTCATGAAGTTCTCTAGGAAAGTGATCATACAGTTCAGGTGAGCAACAATATTTAAGGTGGCATCGTTTCCCAGTGTTTTCCAAAATTTTGGGTCCAAATATTAAAATATGGAGAAAAGTGTTTTTGGAATATGTAGTTTCGAAAGATTGAAGGGTTTTTTGAAACTTTCATGCAAGGCCTTATTTTGGATCAATGCATCAAAATATGCCAAAGGAAAAAAGTGTGCACAATAATTAAATGGGCGCAAAAGAGGAGGTTGTGCTGAAGAATCTTACGTGCCCAATGCGACGTCACATGGGGTTTTGTATGCTCTGAAGAATCTTGTGCGCACCAAAAAAGATGCGTTAGAAACTTTTTTACATGGTCATTGAGGCCTATAAATAGGCGGATACACCCATGAAAGACTTAATAATTTTCCAATCATAATCTGGTTGTTATACTGCGTGAAATATTTGCGTGCGAAGGAATTACATAAAGTTAATCTTGCATGCAAGGTTTTTCTTTAGTCTAAAAAGACCAAGTGAGCCCTTCGGTGTAGTTTTTAAAAAGATAAGGGTTTCTCATAATTTAGGGGTTGTGTGAAAGTCTTATTTCGCAACAATTCCCAAATCTTGTGCGTAAGTTGAGGAATTGCGTGAAAGTGTGGTGTTATGATTATGACAGGATTTTGAATATTCGGTTTGTGTGATCAGTGCCTTCAAGAGAATCAATTCAGTACTTTGATGCAAGAAGTTTATTATGATGGAATGAGACAAATACTTCAATGAAAATTAATTGAAATGACCTTAAAGTCAATAAACTAAGTTGGACTTCTCTCAGGGTAGTGAGCTAGGGGTGACGAAAGTGATTCGAGGTACATAGTGAGTTGTCTCTGAACTATTGTAAAGGTAGTTTGTCTCGCACAAAGTGATTGTGACTAAAACTTTTAATCCACAAACTCAAAAAAATAGTTGATTGGGTATGACCGACACACTGTCAGAATATGCTCCTTGGACATATCCCTTTTGTGGTGAACCAAGTAAAAGTGTTGTGTCATCTTCTTACTTTCATTTGAATAACAGATTTAATAGGTTTCTACCAATTTAGGACCCAGATCCATAACTTTAAGGAGAAAAAGTAGACACCCAAATTCATTCCTCCCCTCTCAGGGTGTTCTAAGTTCTATCATGTAATAGGTTTTATTGAGATGGGATGCATGTTTGAGGTTGGGGCTTTGTTTCTTAGTTTTCTCTTGAAGACTGAGGTGTCAAGTTTTAGGGGTTCTTCTATTCTAGGTAAACATAGTGCATGGTGCTTATAAAGTTTCATGCCAGGTTTTGAATGTCTAGTGTCTATTTTATGGAGAGGATCCCTTCTCTGTGATCCTTTTTCTATTTTATTTGATATTTTCTTTTACTAAGGAATAAATTTTAAAGGGTGGTTTTAACAAGGATGATTGTGTTGTAGCGTGTTAGGTTTCCTAGTGGTTTTGAGGAAACCCTAACCATTACACTATGGATGATGTCATCATATCATCATCCTCTATTTTTCAGATTGGGTAGAAATTACAATACCCCTATAAAATCCATCACTCTTCAACCTATTCTTTCTAACCATGGAAATCATAAAAGTTATTTTAAGAGACCATTCACTCACTCTTACATTACATTGATCATTGACGTTGAAAGGTTTATTATTGGTGAATCAGTGTGAGTTCCCCATGTTTCCTTCTTAGTTTCATCCTATAATTCCTATGGGTATTATCCATTTTAATGCCTATTTAATTTGGGGGTGTTAAGGATGTGATTTTTACAAGTAATTTTTAAGGTTTAAGTGGATCGAGTACTTCCATATATGGTTGTGATAAGGTCATCATCCCATATTCTTGTACAGAGGATTGTGATTCTACGATTGAGAATGGGTTTTCTAGAATTCACATATTTTCAGTGTAAATTAGGGAATTAATATTCACTTTTTTTATAGGGATTAAGAAATATCCTAAAAAATATAATGAACCACAGATAATTAAAGTTAAGTAATTGTGGCGAATCTCATGTTTCTACTTACTTTGTTAATAATTTACTAGATTCTTGATTCTAATTATTGTTATTACTAAACGTCATTGACATTATTGAAACGTTTATGTCACTACTAATATTATGTTTTGGATTCCCCTCTCAAAAAATGTTGTCAACTTAAATATGGTAATGAACTTATTTTGTGGGAACAAAAAATCAACAGAAATCAATATTTTTATAAATAATAAAAGAATGTATTTATATAAAAAAAATTCATGAGTTATAAAATTTATTCTTTATGCCTATGATTGTGTGTATTGGGTGGGGGGAAATATATTTTTATTTCAAAGTCTGGGATTATAGTCATTGTTTTTTATGTATTAGGTAATGGGGATTTACTGTTAGGTGTGTGTTGGGTAGCGGGGTGTTAGTTTGTATGGGGTATGATGTGGTCAATTTTATAGTGGCTAGATGATAATGGTTGTGTGTTATTGTGGATTAATTAATGGTACTATAGTTACCATACAAAATTTGGTAGTATATAAATATAGATATTCTCATGGGATGATGGCATGGTGGGTTTTTATGGGTTCACAATTTAGTCACATTCTAGTAGTGGAATGTGAATAATTATGATTCACATGGTAATAGGTTTGGGGTAGAATTGACTGAATAATTTTCTATCAATGAAATACTAATAAATTTTAATGAAGTATAATTTGATGGAATTAATTATTAAATTATAAATATGTTTTTTTTCATTACATATGGATTTAGGTGGATTAATAAATGTAACATGAATTATAATAGAAAATATGGATATAGTATAATTGTACGATTAACTAGGATTTTTAAATTCTTATAGTGTTTGTTTTTTTTTTGTACAGTTGGAAGGTTTTTAGCATTATAGTTGGTTGTTGTCATAGCGTATGAGGATTGTAGTGTGTTGTTGGTTGTGGGTTTTGAAAATATTGTATTAGTGTAGACCCTTTAGAATGGTATTGTATGTGGAATATATATATTGTATTTTCCTCATTACTTCTATATATATCCACCTTGATTTGGATGCCTTTACCAATGCCCAACATTTTTGGGTTTTTAGTTTTTTCCCCAAACATCCAAGTTAACAAGTGAATGGATAGTTTACTACTCCCTCTTCCATTATCTCCCTTAGAGGTTTAGCATGAGATGTGATGGATCTAGGTAGGTGTAATCATATTATAATAGTATGTGGTGCAATGTAAAACCCTAAGGGTTATTGGTGTGATAATAGGTACATGATATACTGGTATACCCTGTGAGGTATGGATGAGGAGGTACAGAGTGTAATATTATATCCTAAACAGTACTGATAGGATAATATTATGATTTAAGGGTTTTTCATTGTAATAGGAGGTACAAGGATGATTTCATTCATGTTTACGATACCATACTATACCAGGTAAGTGGCTAATAGATGATACAAGATATATATAAGTGGATATTGGTTGATGTGGGTGATACTATTTGGGAATGTTTTTTGTTTTTATATGTGATATTGTGTGTTGATTCATAGTAGCAGAAGGTAATGGGAGCACAATATATGTAATGATTTTAAAAAAACCAACATATTGTAGGGAAAACTTATGCCTCTACTATAGACAATCAGATCACATATGATTAGATGGGAACTGTTTCTGGTAATTCTTATATTTTTACTAGATTTTTAGAATATAAAATATATCATATTATTCAATATTAAGTCTCCACTTTATTATTTTATGTTTTTTTCATATATTACATAATGTAAAATGATTATTAACCTCAAAATATATGCTATTGTGTTATCCTGAACTGATTTTTACCATGGATTATTTTTATCTTTTAATGAATTTTACACATAGAGTGAGTTTCATTTCATATAAAGATTTTACATATACCTATACACCACATTAAATATGTATTCATCGAATAACTTGCCATGTATATCACATGGAGTGTCATTTACTACGTCATTGGTACACTAGGGGTTCATGATTCATTTTGAATACCCATATATTAGGTTGTAATTATACCGAGATTAGAAACATAATATATTGATATCATTCAAAATAATCCTTATATATGGGTAATCAAGTGTTGGTTTTGTATGTTTTTAATCGTTTTATCAATTGAGTCTTTTTCAATAAGATATTTTCTCTATTATATGGTATGTATAACATGTTGAACCTTTCTTGAGATATATACAAGAAGTGTATATCAAAACCCACATAATTTTCATGTGATGTGATTATATATTTTTGAATAGTGGTATGTGATGTTCTCATCAACATATATAAATTACGTGTGATGCATTCATCGACTTAGTAAGTATATAATTTTATATTAATGAATATATGAGTTGGATATATTTGGTTGAAAAAATCTATTTCTTGTACTCTATAGATATATTTGTCAATGGGGTTGGAAGGTTATATATACAAGTATATTATATAGTTGGTGCAAAAAAATTATATAGATACTTGTTTTTTAAGGATATCACACTAGATCTAATTATAGCTTTAGTTATAATGATGTTTGTTATTGAGGACTCTCTTTTTCGTATTTCTTAATTTATAAATTAATATTTTTTATCAATGTATAAATGGATTGTGGGGAAATGCTTTTTTGGATGAATGGATGGGGATTTATCTTTACAGAACTCTAATATACCCTTTGAATGTGTTTCAGAGTTTATCCCGAAGGAGATATGAATAGATATCTACAAGGTATTACATATGATATGATGGATTATTAAATTAATTACAAAATTTTAAATATGTTTTTGGAAGATATCCAATAGTTCATTGGTAAATAGTGTCACAAATTATTTTATGTTATAAGATATAAGGTGAAATGAAACTATTTCTATAAGGTTTTAGTGAAAGTTGGAGATCTATGAAGTTATTCTATAATGCATATATATATATGAGGTATTTTGGAATATATCATACGGTTCGATATGGGTGCACTTTCATGTATGATATTCATGTTTCAAAAAGGATAATATATTAATTTTGTGTATATCATTCTATATGATATATAGAAATCATTATTTAATTTCACTGGCTAGTCATATTGTATGATGTAGCCAAGTCCCAAGGTAATGATATTTATGGATTCAGATTTTATGACTCTCATAACAGCCTATGCTTATATATGAGACAGAAACATGATTTTTTAATAGATATATCTCTTCAACAATGGGTATCATCATTAAAAAAGTTTCATACTATTAAAAGTTAGGTAATAATTTATCTGTACAATAGTTACAAGTAGTTTTAACTAGGGTAAACTTGAATATTTTATAGCATTTTGATTATTGCTACTGATACTTTGGGAGTGACCTCATAGGATATATGAGGATTCTAGTGAAAATGGGATTGTTATATTATATTTATCTATTATTTTCAGGACACCCACAGATTCTTCTTAAGCTCTCTTCCTCCTTCCCATATTATAAATAAGAGGTATCATAATATAGTGTTATTTTTGAACAATTCCATTGAATAATTGAGTGAATTTGATAATATTATGGGTTTAAATAAAAATTAGGAGTCCATTTTATAATATATACATATATAATATCATAAAAGATAGTATCAAAATCTAACTGCAGTGAAATCTACATAATATTCATTTAATTTATTGACAGTTTTAATTTTTCATAGCATAGTGATCTTGGGTAAGATGGTTTTGTTGTCATTTTCTATATTGAATATTTACTTTTTGATCTTTATCCACCCATCAATGTTTATATGGATAAAACATCATTTTTTGGTCATGGTAAATTTTATTTACTAAAGAGAAAAATATTTGATGTAGTGGTTTACATTCAGAAGAAATGGATTTATTAACTACATTCATATTTGTATCCAAATGAGATGTTTCAAAAGAATAATCTAATATTTAAACAATTTTATACTTTTGTAAGCATTTGTTTTATCATAGTAGAAGGTATTATAATTGGTTTGTCCTGTTAAATTGGTGTGGATGTAATTACCCTTTGATATCCTTCTAGTAGACTAAGATTTTATTATTACAGTAAGTAAATTAGTATGTTTTTTTATAGAGATGATGTCATATTTATTGAATATTACTATAAGAGTGTGCAAAATTAAAGTTCTCTATTTCTGTAAAATTTTATTATTTTGAACTAGTTTTAAAAAATATGGAATAATCTAAAAATAACGAAGATTTAATTTTTCAGAATTAAGAAGACAAGGTGTCATCATTATCAAGTGATAAATAATGGTTAAATTATTTTAATACAAGGTCAATATAGTATAATGATCATGAATAGGTTGGTCAATTTGTAGATATTTTGAGAAAATCATCACAATATTCAATTACTTATCTTGTAAAATCAAGGTTGTTTCATTCATCCATCAAGAATGGATACATTCCATGAATAGTTCATTTGATCAGATTTCTATGAATGAAAACTAGGATTTTTCAATTATAAAAAATCATGAATTTTATTATAACAATGTGGGTGTTCCCAAAAATTATGAATTAGTGAGGAAAATTGATTATAAGAAAGGAAATAATTAGTTTCACAAATTATTATCCATTTAAAGTAATTACATTCAATGAGAAAATTATTCATGTTTCTAGTCTTTAAATTGTAAGAATTCTCCTTGATATTTTTACTATAAAATATTGCATATTTTCACATGGATATGAAGTATAATGTTTTTAGTGGTGAACCTAAAGAGAAATTATAAAATTATGATTTAATGGTTATTGTGCTTAGTATTGATGAGACATGTGTCTAAATGAAGTAAAATCATGTAATAATTAATGTTTTGATATAATAATGAAACACAAGTGACTCATTCATGATATGACTACATTTTTTAAAGGAAGAGTTGATAGTGACCTTAAAAAATGAAAAATTGGAGTTATATATTATTTTTTTCATACATGTTGACAATATTATCTATTATTTAAATGAAAAACGTGTTTATGTGTAATTTTACACCCAAATGAAGAATATGATCAAGATTTGGATTCTTAGTAAGATGAATTATTTCTTAGGAATTAAAATTTCATATAAAGATGGTCGAGTTTTTATTTTTAAGATATGTATACTCAGGAATAGTTTTAGATAATTTTAATAGAGAATGATAGTATGATTTTAATATAATTTTAATTTGATCCAATATTTCTCATAATAAATATGGAATGAATGTTAATAAATATTATTTTATAAACCATATTTGGCTTCTCGGTGGTTAACATCTTGAAAACTAAATATTGACTATTTTTTACATTGAGTATAAGAAATAAAAGTGAACCTAATGAATCTAATTTCATATAAGTGGATTGGATTATAACATACCTAAAATTCACTATATATCGTGGAATTATTTATAATAGTAATGTAATTATTGATATATTTGGTTATGATGATGTGTATTTTGATGGAAATATTGATGATTTGATGTCAACAAATGGTTTACTGATATTATTAGGGAATAAGAGTCTCAAATTTTATACAATGAGGAAAAATCGGATTACTCTTGATATTGAATAAGTATATTATGATGTACATACTAAATCCAAAACATTATTTATTTGAATTAGAATTTATTTTGCATATATAAACATGTATATGATATTAATCATATCAACGTGTTATTATATTCAAAGTGATACTAATATTTTAAGTACTAGTGTTAGAAATGATTGATTGAATCGTATTGATATCAAGTTCTACTTTAACTAAATCAAAGAGTGAAAATGAATATGTTATCAATAATATGTCTAAGAAAATCACGTGTCAAAAAAATTACCATACCATAATATAATGATTTGTTTTCAAAATTGTTTTTTCTTATGAAAATTAAACCATAACATTCTAAATATTTACATATGATGTTCCACCCCATCTCACTAGAAATTTATTTATTGTTTTCAAATGGTTAGATAAATATATAAATAAATAATTATTTTTTATTATATATGGATGGTGATTCATTAAGGGGATAATGTATTTAGTGGAGATTTTTAAATGAAAAACTATGAGTTTAGAATATACATTTAGATATTTTTTTGGAATTTACGATTACAAAATATTGTTTTTTTAGTCCGTGAACAATTTTATATTCATATCTCTCATTATTTTGAAGGATATTTATTATTTTTAAAACATATGGGGATATTTCTAATGTGATAATTATATGAAAAGATTAGGGATGTGATTATGAATTTAAAATAGACTTATTTGTGGTCTTCTTTTAGTAATTACTATTTACAACATCAATTAAGCTCATTTACGAATAGAATTGATTACATAAGGTGTATATTATAAGAGTGATATAATATAGATTGAATTCTATTTTTGTTGAATTGTATATAGTATAATTTAGTGATTTATATTGTTTGAAACATTTTAAAAAGTTCATGGTTATAAAGGAATGTGTTGAAGTTTATGTGGAATATTTGTTTCCAAATAAGGATTTTAACATGTGATAGAATGATTATGAGTATGTTTAGAGAAATTTAAGAGGGATAGATCATGATTAAAGATATTGAATAAAAAATTTAGTATATAATCTATTTTATGTGATGTTAATTAAACCACATTATAATTTTAACCAAGCCATATTGGGGTTTTTCTTTTAGAAAAAACCCGTATGCAATATTAGGGAAAACAACTAAAGTGTAAACTGTGGACTATTAAAAATTAACTCTTAAGCATAGGGAATCTAAACTAAATATCGGTTTATTAGAGTTAGTTATTTTATATAACAAATAATTCATGTACATTTGGTCTTAGATAGTCATGGATTAAACACATTTTTATTAATAGAAAACAATTTATTTCTCCAATCCATGGTATATCATTTATGGTTATCATTATAAAATTAGTAATTCATAGTATATCGAATTAAATTATAATATTTCTCATAGTCATATAAAGAAAAAAATTGGAAACCAAAGTCAGTTTTTGTATAAAAAATTCATTGTTTTATAGATTAAAGAAGAAATCAAAAAAAATCCAAAAAATTCAATACTAAAACAACATTTTTCAAGCATCATTATATCATCATTTAATAAAAAGTGTATTTTCTATGTGATTTTGATGATGTAGTATCCAACATGTTGAGTGGGAATCTCATAATCAGTATTTAATTTTAATTTTGTAATCCAATGTTGGTGTAAATATCACGGATTATCTAAGGTATTAGATTGAATATTAATGTTATAGAAATTTCAATTGAAGTTCATATTTAATTATTCAAGATAAAATATAATTAAGATATTATATATATTTGTTTATTTATATTGTATTGAAAGACTTAATAGAAGGGTGAAAGATGTTTTCGATGAAAAAAAGTGGAGGAATAATAATAAGGTTTGTGAAAACATATTTTTGTGTCTTATGGAAAAATCACAAAAATATTTATTTATTTCGATGAAGGTTAGGATATCATGTATATTCAAAAAAAAACAGAGTTGAGGGAGTACTAATTATTATTGAGGGGTAATTTTTATATTATGAGTTCAAAGAAAAACTATAAACTTTTATCAAATATATTAATTTTGGTTGATTTTATAATATGTTTCTTTACAAATCAAAGAACGACATAACCATTAATATTTAATACTAATAATTATAAATATGGTTTATTTTAATGATTTATTCTTCTTATTTTTAGTGATTTAGTGATTCATTGTATGGTGATCAATCACTATAGAAAGTGGTAGAGAATGGTTTTGAAGATTTATTTAAAAGGAAAAATAGATATATTCTCACTTATTCTCCGCCGTACCAATGTACTCTAACCATGTCTTGTACATATATAATAGATACCTAAATAAGTTAATGAAATTTCATGGAGATAACCCCAATTTTTTAATATTGCGTGTTCTATATATTATAATTTTATACTCAATATTGAAAATTATTCTTGTGTGAAATGAATTTTTATAGGAATTTTGTTATAAAAAATGTATATAGAAAAACAACGTGTTTGAAATTCAGCATGATTATGAATAAACAATTTAAAGGGTATTGAGTTTTACTGTCCCATAGAGTTCATTATGTATTCATATTAGGATGGTGTATGTAACTATTATGGAGGGTTGATTTAGGAGTCATGGGATGGGAAGGTGTGGATACCAAAAGGGATTTGATATAAAAATACAATAGGGGGTTGAATTTAAGTTAAAAAAAATATTTTCCATCCTTATTTAGGAGTATATAGATTGTATGATTCAATATTTTGATCAAATAACAAAATATTAGCAAAAATATCACACAAATTCAGCTTTGTTGATTATAAAATTTTCAGAAGGGGTTAGTCTTCATATCCTTGTAATACCTAGATAAAGAGGATCAAAAAAATATCTTTCAACCCAAAATCTCATTGTTGTTTTTGGATTGGAAAAAGAATGAATACAAAAAGAATTATAATATATATACTATAAAATCCACACTTGATGATAGATTTCAGATAACACAAACAATTATTGCAACAGTGATAACTTGGGAAATGAGAAGCTACCACATCTTTACATTGAATCCACTTTTCATCACATTTTTAAAATATTATCATTCTAGATTCAAAAAATGTTTATATATTTCAACATAAATACTCTAATGATTATATAATTATTTCTTCAGTTTGATTTTCAATGAAATAAGACACTATTATTTTTTGTATGATTGTTGTTTCTTTAAAAATAAGAATTTTATGTGTCCAATGTATCATACCATTAAAATGAAATAATTTCCATTTCATGTATAGTGTAATTTAGTTTATTATATTAGACCTTAAATTTGGAATAAACTATAAAATCAACATTCAAAACATGGTTAGTTATAAACATTAAATATAGTGTGTTATGAATTTTCAAAACCAAGGAATGTAAGAGTTATTTACTCTCTAATAATTTCCTCTCAAACATTCAGAATTCACAAATGAGAGTATATGAAAATTTATTTTTCTTTATGAAATTAAATTACAATTGAATGTACTATGTACTTTTTAATTAACATCCCCTGGATATAATTTTTGAGAAGAATAAAAAATGCATAAGGTTAGTTTTCAGAATAAAATATTTCAAATACATTATTTCTTAAACAATTTCATCCCATTTTCAATGAAATATCACTAGATTTAATAAAAAATGAAATACAATCCTTTTATTCCAAAACTAAAAAAAATATCCATCCTTGTTCAAAAACTAACAACTCACCCATAGTGAACAAAATCACTCCCTTTATGACATTCATAAGGATATGTGAGAAACAAATAGATTAATATGAGATGTATAATGAATGTCAAATATTAGAGAGATAATATAAAATCAAAAAATAATATGATTATTTATAATAAACAATGAATAAATTAACTTCTTATAATAATTAATGATCTTCTAATAAAGATAGTTCTAGATAATGTTCATGAACAAATTTATTATCTTATATGGAGTTAAGGATAAACACCTACAGAAAATATAAAAGGTAATTGTATTTTATCAATAATTGGATAATGTGATATGTAAGTGTGTCTAATAAAATTATTTTCTTTTAGAATATTAGAATAAAATATATTTAAATTTTATTTAAATATTTTCCAAAAAAACATAATAATTTATAAACATTTAAGATGAGATTTAACATCTTGTACTCTATTCATGAATTTTTTTAAATATTTTCACAAAGTCCCCAAAGTGTGAAAAAAAAAATTATGAACATATATATACTATCGAGCACCATACTATAATAAATTAATCATTATTTCAAGTTAAATAATGAAGTGAATTTTCTAGTATAGAAATTAAATTCAATTAAACATAACAAGAGATGTAACATCTGATTGGTGTGTTCCAGATAAACTAATTTCTATATGAATAAATTTACCAACATAAAAGTTAATATGGATCTAAACATACAAAAATTATTCCTCTTTCTCAAGAAGTCATTAAATTTTTGGATATGGTTAAAAAAAGGATTTAAATTTGATCACATTTCATCAATCATAGAATTATTTCATTTATTATATTTATTTATATCATAATATATATTTTTAGTAAAATTTTAATCAAAATTATTTTTATGACTAATAAATTCTCGAATAATATCTCATTTTTTGTGAGATATTTAAGGAAACAATGTATTATGTCCATCAGTTTCCCACGAGGATTGACAAGATTATAATGATTTGTATTTCTAAATAATTATATAACACTTCTTTTTACAATAAAAAAATTTTGAGTAAGATTCAAGAGAAAATATTTGAGAGTATGTTGCATACTTAGTAACCAAGTTAAAATGATTTCATCCACCACATATTTAGATCAATGGTGGAAAGTAAAACTGATTGTTGTTTCAATCTTGACATTGAATCAAGAGACTCAAAATAAATTAAAAATTAAAAACATTCTATTCTGATCCATTTTATAACTGTAAAAATTATTATCACAATAACACTAATGTTAAAATATTATTTTTTTGAATAGAATAGTCCATGTAAAGGAGTTCAATTATAGAAGAGGCAAATCTACTTAAAAAATTTAATATAGATTCCCTTCATATATTCTTTAAATATCAAACATAAGTACATAACAAATATAATGCCTTATTAACTAGACATTAAAATTTTCAATATTCTTATTATCTCTCATATTAATTTTTAATCAACAAATTTTCTAGATTAAACTTGATCAATCTTATAATGGGTACCTATTTGTGTATAAATACTAGATTCTTTATGAAAAAAAATTATTTTAATTTATTTATTTATATAATTATGTTGAGTTAAATTTATTCCTTCCAGTATATTAATTATTGGAAATACAATAAAACATATATGTTCTAACATCATGCTTTTCTCGAACTCACCCCACCTAAGTCCTGAGAAACTATCAAAAAAATATTTAATTAAGATAAATATAATGTCATTGAAAAAAAATAACTATGATGGTTCCTTAAATATTATACTAGTAATGAGATTAGTGTTTGAAATTCCATTAACAAAATGAAGTAATAATATCAACAACCCATAATATTAGTCGCTTAGATCTTTTTTAAATCTGTAAAGAGTGTTAGTATGTTTTGGTAAATTCAAATTTTCAAAACCATATGGATATTCTTTAAAAATAAACTCTTAAACATATATGTTATCAATGGAATTATTAACATTTATTATATATTGAGTAAAATATATATGATTACCAAAATCTAGAAGTATATGAATCTATTTTAAACTAGCTATGAGAGAAAAAATCATTCTATAATATATACTCCCTCCTTAACTATAACCCTTAAGAAATAGCCTTTCCTAATTATATATGTTAATACCCTTTTGTTTAAATTTATTTTATAAAACCCATTTTACTTATACAACCAGTAAATAATTTATAGTCTCAAAAAATTTCCAAACAGTTTTTAATGTAAAAATATTAAGGTCTTATAGAATAGAGATTATCCAAATCACATAAACCAAAGGATTCATCATCCATTTTAGGATCATGTTGAGATTGGAATTAAATATTTACATATTAAATTTATAGTTTATTTTATTTTTAACTTTGGGCTTTTATAAAAATTATAATCTCAGTGGGATGATTCATTAATATTATCTCATTCTTAAGTAAAGTGGTATGTTAATATTTTTCTACTGACGGATTAATGATCATTAAACTATCTACAGGAATAATGGTTCTTATTGGATACCTTCCAATAAATTTTTCTTTAGATTATGTAACACAATATTCAATAATAGAATATATGGGGTAACAAAAACACTATAGAGACACATTTCATTTAGATGTATTATATTCTAATGAGGATTAGTTTCATTAAACAAGTAATATACCATTTCTTCAATACTATCTATCAATTTTTTTAAAACATTACATGGATCACTAGTGGTGTAATAATCAATAAATTTACCTCCATTCACATTTGGATCAAATTTATGATTATTTTATTTAGTAATCAAAATTAACACATTGAAACATAAAATTTAATGGAAATTAATTTATTTTTTTCAATTCACAATTTCATAAGGGGTTTTTTTCAATATTTGATGACATTAAACAAGGTTTATATTGTATTAGGATATAACAATAACCCTGAAATAAGGAAAATGTATAATATTCATAGTCGGAATGTGACTAAAGACAAATCTTACACCCATAATTTATAAAAAGTGAAGGTTTGACGAGTAAAATTTCTAGACAACATGAAAAGAAAAATATATAATATTGGAAATATAGTTTTTCAATGTAAACCATTCACTTAATAGCATGAAGGATGAATTTTTATTTATTTTATATGAACCACCTTTTAAAGATAAAGGGGGAAAAACCAAGACTTTAAGGACATTCAGACATTTATAAAAAATGAAAAATAAGGGGGTTGAAACCTAGAACAAGACTACACAGAAGAGCCTCTACCCAGCATCAACATCATTAAGTTATGCCTCCATAAAAGTATGGTTGATCAGAAAGTAGTCCCATGTAATAATGCACAGGAACTGTACTGATGGCTACACCATACCCCTTCAATCTTCGGAATCTGACAATTCATGTGGGGAGAAGACGACCAGTTATATCCTCATCTGAAGAAAAACCTTGTAGAATGTCCATATTTCCCAAAATACAATCCAAACCACCTCTAACAACTCAATCAAGGAACAAAAAATACCCAAAATCACAGCCACCAAATTGTGATCCCAACATCATCAAATAAAAACCAGTACACAACTTGCAGCAAAAACAAAATGCACAGTCTCCCCCCTCTAAGCCAAAGGCACCGACCCCGATCTCACCAGATCACTCACGAACTGATGACGAGCCAGGAAGAAGACGAAGGATCCAGGATCCAGCTCCACCAACACTTATCACACCAACGACACCGCAACCATGACAAAATGGAGAAAATCCATCAACACACAATGTATCCCTAACGAGACCTGAAACCAGGAACGAATATGAGCAAACGTCGATCTCACCCAATACTGGGTGAGAGCTCAAAGCTGAATAGCCATAGAAGCTGCCACTAAGCCTAGAACAACGCTGAACCATGCATATCTACCACCCAGTGATGTTGTGCTGAAACGCGAGATTCGACACTGAGCCCAGAGAAAAGTCGGACCACGTAGATCTATCACCCAGTGATGTCGTGCTGAGACAGTAGAACTAATGTCGATGAAGACCATGAGAAGACAATGCACACTGTATCCACAATGAGATCCTGAAGCCATGAGCACGTTGGAGCCAATGAAAAACTCACCCGATCCAAGGCGAGATCCCAAAGTCGAACAACCAACAAAGCCGCCGCCGAGCCCATAACAAAGTCGGACCATGCGGAACTTTCACCCTACAATTTCATGTCGATATGAGAGAACTAATGTCAAGGATAGGCCAAGCCAGAGGAGGGAAGGATAAGGTTTGAAGGGAAACCCCTAGCCGTGCGAGGAAGGGGGGAGAAGGAACCACTCAGAGGATCCAACATGAAACTCATGAATCATCAATGAAAACCAATAATTTTTAATGTTCGTTTTGTTTTAAGAGACCCATACATTCATTATCCAAATATGTGATGAAGGTTAATTTATGAACTTAAGGAATAATAAATGTATTTCTTAATTTAAGATAGTTTTCAAGTTTAATCTACCAATAATCATGATAATGTATACACTTTTATCATATATGATCTTTCAAATCAAATTATACCTTTACTTAGTGTAGTATAATTTTATTATTGGAATTGGAATCTGAGACTAGGACACTGAAATGTAGAGAAATTAACTAAGATATCTAAGAGATGAATTTTTTATGATCAAACATAACTAAAATTTAATTATTCAAAAGTATGTAACCCTTACGATTTTTGTATGAAACTGATATTATCATTTGAATATGATATTGAATTTATAAAATAAATTTTTTTATAAAATTTTTGCATGGATATTTTTTTACATATATAAACTATTCATATGGGAGGAAACACTATGTGTATGTTTTTTTTTATGATTAAACATAATTATTTAAAACCATGAACACTAACTCAACACACCATTACAACAAACAAATGTCTGATATATAGATTCAAAAACAATTACATTGCATCGAACTTTAAATGTAAACTCAAAAAAAACTTCACCATCCCCAAAAATGTTAGTTAAAATTAGAAAAAGTATTTTTAAATTTTCAAAAACCAAATAAAATAATATTTATTAATTTAGCATAAGGATGGTTGTGGAAATGGGTTTCAATATTTTTTTGGTAATTAATTTATTAGGATTAATGTTTCCTCAAGTAGATAGGGATACAGTATTTCATGATTTGAGAAAATTATCTATTTGGTAATGTCTAATAATAACATGAGTTTTTATATGAGTAATTAATATACGAAAATAGGGGTGATAGGAATGGCTAGTTTTATGTTTAAGTCATCATTTACCCTCATGAAGTGTAATATTCTTGGTACCAACCTATAATATTGACTTATCTAATTTTTTCATATGGGAACTTGTTTCATGATAAAATTTAAATTCAGTCTTATATTATGTACTGTTTAATTCCATAGTAAAATATATTTATATATTGGGATTCCTTTTATGTTTATTTCAAGGTAAGAAAAAAATTGGAATCTTTGATAATTTGTGGAATAGTCATACTGACATTGAGATTGGGAAAACATGATTTTTTTTATCATGGAAATATATGTTTCAAATTTAGGATACCATCGATAGGTGCACCACTATATGAATCCCCTATATAATTGGTTGATATTACTTGGGTATCGGTAACACAGATGGCATGTCATCTTATAAGTAGAACACCAAATGAGTATCTTATTTGAGAAATAATTTGGATCACTATCACTAGGATGAATCTTTTAAATTCAATTATATAAATATAATCAATATAGTATGATCACCTAACGTATGTGTTTCATGTTGAGTGTTATGTTTTCTTATGTTAGATTATACATGAACAAATATATATTCATAATAATATATGTTAAGGGAACTATATTTGGTATACTATTATGTTTCATGCTCACACACAACACATACACATTGGTGGATCTGTAATCCCATTATTGAGTTTCAAGTTAGGGAAATGAGATGATGATTTCATTTTTTATATGATTACTTTGAAATATTATAGTGGATTAGTATGGGGTGTTGAAGTCATAATGGGTAGTAGTACTAAATATTTATTTCTAAAAATGTTTTATTTTATTTATATGTATGAATTTTTCCTGACAATATATTTGTATAAGAATAAAATATGCATAACATTAGTTCCATTATTTGTTGAAATTTTTTTGGAGACCATGATATGTTGGAAGGCATAAAAATGAAAAAAAAAATGGAAAAGGTAAATCACATAAATTTTGATAACCTATATACCCAACACTTTCACCTATCAAATTTCATGATCATGGGTGGTTATATATGAAAGTGGTAAAACACCTTAGGAGAATAAAGATATTCAACAGGTTTTATTAACACATCTACAAAATCATCACTCAATACCTAAGAGATACAATCTGGCTAAGGTATACAATATATCTATAAGATAGTTTAAGAAGGAGATCTTGCTCTCCCTACCTTCCTTAGTTAAAGGTGTTACTTGATCTCACATGGCATAGTTGGTAGTAAAACCTAGGTATACATTATGATGATGGTATGAACTATGAAGAAACAAATCTACCAAATCTATTGACCCAAATATCATTCATTAAGACCACAATATATTTAACCTAAATTGGGTATGATATGTGTTGACAAGGCTATCTAGGATAGTGATATTGTTTCTTCAACCAACTTTATAATGATACACTATATGGATAAGGTGTCTTCCTTGTATGATGCCTAAATTTCACCACCAAACTAGAGGTATAGATACCCCATCCATTACCTATCAATTATTGTATTAATTATCCAATAATGAAATACATTGATGAAATAAATAAAGAAACCAATGCATCAAATATCTTGAGAGATATTCAAAAGTAATATCTTTGTGGAAAACTATGGTAGGTTAAAACTGGAAGTTGTAATGTGGTAGGTGAATAGTGTTAGGGTAACAACCTTAATCAAACCAAATTAAGTGAATTAAATTACATGACTACCCAAAGTGAATTATGTCATGTGTGTTTTCACCTCACCTGCTTCCCTATAGGGACTCCCATAATAAGAAATGCATATGGGGTTAGGAAAAAGTTGTTTTGTTTATAATATGTTTCCTAGGACCTCACATGATTATGAATATTCTATGAAATCTATATTGGTTCCACCACCAACATCTGCAATATAATGAAATACTACCTTCATGTAACCACTTTCTTCCGAGACATATATTCAGATAATGGAAACCAAAAATTCCCACATGGATTCCTTTTTTTAGGGTCAAAAGTCTAAAACGTCTAATATGAAGTCTCCTATAAAGACACCAGAAGATCATAATCATGGATTTAATTCTACAATACACCCATATGATCATATATTCCTTTGAAAAAAGGAGTTTATATATTATTCTCCCAAATATAGTAAACCCTTGGGGGGGTTACAATCATGGATTCACTTGTTAATGATGGAACTTACCATGAAGAAACTAGAGTCGCCTCTCCTAGTTGTTAAAAGATTTCTTCCCCGTTTAGTGAACTAGGCCAAATATATAATCCTTACTATAGTAATCCCAGAGTATTTTATATAGGGGACACACCTCTGCATCAATTTATACCCCCTCTCTTACCAATAGGCAGGTAGATCGAAGGATGGGATACCACTTTTTGTATAGAACTAAAGATAGTTCCTATTAGACCTATGATGGTTCATGTTGGTGATACCATCCATGATCCAATGTTACCCAAAAAGGGTGGACCCAACACATGTATCCCATTCAAATAAAATTCAACAACTCTCAACAAATTTGTTGGATCATCTATCTCTTATTTCCCACACTGGGTATGGCACATGTGAGATTAAATATCAAGTTAATTTCACCATTATTATAACATGTATGCCTCTAATAAAGGCATACGACTAGGTATAAGACCCAAACTATCTTCCCATGAAATCATATATATGAATAAATCCCACTCAATCATATATTGTCACATCATTCATGTCATAGTAATCAACACTACATGACCTTAACAAACATGGAAAACATCATCCATTCCATATGATATTAAACTTCATAGTACGGTCATGTCATATGTCTTTAAACTGTTTCACTGTAACTACATGGTATTTGATTAATATTTTGATGGTATGCAAAGGAATCCTCATCAACATTAAAAATAGATATCACTAACCCTTCACTTCCATTCTCATGAGGTTATATTCATAATGATATCACATACATTATTCCCTCTCCAAGCAATATTATTGTGAGATCTCACATTACTCTTTCTGAAACCCTATCCACTGAAACAATTATTTTATAGGGTAATATACCCAATAACATCATGCACCACTTATATTGTCACATTCCCTCAAATCCTTAAATCTGAATCACTAGGTCCATATCCCCTCTGAAAAATCCTCATGGGGATATAGTCCTCAAGATTTCATTCTCATTCATCCCGCACATGGATATATTTCCATGACCCTATATATACCGTCACTCTTGGTCCTATTCACCACATTTTATCCCAATCAATCCATATTCCTAAAAATAATTCTCCATATAGTAGTTTATGTTCCTTCTAGAAGAAATCATGTGTTCTCAATGGGACATTTCCTATCAGATGTAACAAAAAAATAGTAACTTATAGATAATTCATTCCACAAACGTGTCGACAAACATTTATCCCAATAATTCTAATCAAAAAACAATAAGAAACATGGATTTTTCATATTCATAACAATTTATAACTTCTTAGATGGTGATAAAATACATAGCACCCAATTATCAAGAATTAAACCATAATATATTGAATGTAATTGTTACCACATAAAGAAAAATAATGGAGAACCTCTAATAAAAATAGATATTCACATTGATGTGTGATCTAAATCTATCATTAGCATATGTGAAACTAGTTATAACCTGTGAATTTTGGAAGGATTCGCTAATATAACATCAATCTATTAAAAATTCCTCGAGTAGGAAATAATTCCCCCTAATTGGTGTTATGAGACTATAAACCTATTATAAAAAAACCAATTTTAATCCAGAAGATTCACTTATCAAATCCATATTAAACATATACCTTTGTAAATCAGGTCTATAATGACATATCATTTCACCGGTATGGGAGCTATTGGGTATATTTGGTTATATCAATAACTCACAATAGAAAATGACTGAAACTAAAATTCTAAATATGACATTAATTACTCACTAAAAAATAACTATTTTCCAATAATATTGGTTCATTATGTTTTAAGTGTCTCATGAAATACAAATGGTGAACCTGATGTGAATCATTCAATATTAAGAAAAAAATTTATTATGCTCTATTCAAAAACATTGATCCTTCTTGTGCTTGTTTTCTATATTACACTGATTGATGTTTGGGATTTTGGTGTTCATATATGAAGATGGACACTCTATAGATATATTAAATCCAAATTGATGACATATTCATCCATTTGATGATATCAGGTTTCATTTATTGTACGGGTTGCAACCCCCATGGATGAACAAATCATGTCACCCATTGAGCATCTCAAGAACCTAGTGGATAATGTGATGGTGTTGGAGAACCACTGAAAAGGTATCATTATAACATTTGATACAGAACACAAGGGTCTCTAGTAACATAGTCCTATGATCCCATCTCATTGGATGAAATATTTAAGAAATATAGTGGTTCATGTCACCACTAACAACCAATCGGGAGTCTCTCCCCCAGGAGACATAATCAATTCCTCTATTATAAGAGAGAGGTGGATAATAATTCCAATTTCAACCTCACCTAAACTCAAGGATAACCCAGTAGGGATCATTGAAATCTTTATTGATGTTAATGTCATTTTGAAATCATCCCTTAGTAGCCCATTGAAAAATCTACCTAAAAGATCCCTCCCCACATATATTTAGACCTGAGAATCTAAGAGATCCTTCAAATCAGGACAAGCTGCTAACAATTAAAATTGGGCTCATATTCTCACTTACCTTGAAGAATCCTTCCATAACACTACGATGATAACCAATGAACATGCCTAAATTCAAGTTCATTCCCAAAAATCCTGTCAACATATTCTTATAGTACCAAGGTATGAATGATGGCATATCCCATAATCATCCAAAGGGTAAGAATGTATTCCCACCCCCATAAATTTAGAATGAATTTAAATCCCAAATGAAAATGTAGATTATTATAAGGAACATATTCCATCTCCTACTAAGTAATGATCATATATTATCATTCCTTACATAGAATATTATCAACATATCACAATGTCAATAGATATAAAGAACAACATTCTAGAAAATGTCCTATAGAGCTATCATAAGATCTTTACAACACTAGTGGAAGGTGGTAATTGGAATATCTCAAAAATATCCTATGGGTGAGACCATATCCCTACTCCATATAATATTCAAGAGGGTCATCAATATATCCGAGTGATTGCCTTTGTGAAGTCACATAACCCCACTCCCTTTTAGGGAAATAGTCGACATATCCTGAATAAAACACATGATTTGTCATATATTATCACATATTTACAAGATACAAAATAGTATATCCTAGAATTGAATAAAAAGTAGGTTTATATTATTACTCCATTTTTTCTAAAGAATACCAATGTCATGGCTAGTCGGCTACTGAAAGGTAGGTACATGTCCCTAACCTTTCTGAAGGGGGTAATCAATATATTGTAGTGGAAATATGGTGCAGTACCATATCATTATATAACATCATGGGGATCATCAACCATTACATTAAAATACACATGAGTCATCCAAAGACTCTCATCCAAAGTTTTCACCAATCTTATCCATGAAGTGAATCCAAAATAGGGTCTCTCCAAAGGTCTAAAATAACCATAAAGCATTCCCACATTCCTATATTTATTATTAATAATATTATCAAGTCTCTAAAATACTAATTAATAGTGGTTTGAGACACTAATAACTCATAATAAAAGAGTGAGAATATTTATTCATGGAATTTCAACCCTTGATATTCTGATTAGTACTTCTAGAGGTCCTCCACATAATACATGTAATAAAGATTCTCATTTTTATAACCCAAATATTGATAATTGGAACCCCTATCATGGTTATAGATATTAAATTCATCCTTACTATAAGAAGATAAACATTTAATTGGGTATTTCAATTTTGGACACTTTGAATGGTTGTTGTGAAGGTCTTCCCCATAGTAGCATTTCATCATTTAAATAAGGTCCTCTATTATTGAATTTTTTCCAAGAGAACCCCCATACTGAGTGGAACTCAATGGATTGAGGTTAGTCATTCCTATGAACTCAATAGCATCCATTTAATACTATTACCATCATTAAAAGGGAACACTCCCCTCTCTGATAAAGAATTGGGAAATGAACCATGGCGATATTGTTATGTGGAATAATTTTCACCAAGTGATAATGAATATAACATTTAACTATGGAAAAACTATATATGGATAACCATTATAATATATTTTGGACCATTTACACTCCCTAATATGAAATTTTTATGCTTTTAATGAAATAATGCATTCTTTTTTTACCTAAGTACTTTTTTAAAAAAAACCCCTTCCTCAGTTAGATACCAATAGCCTTCCATATCAATAGTATGAAAACCATCCCCCCAATGGTGAACAAAAAATAATATAGGATATATTTATCAACATTATATATGGTTTAGAATGTGTGGTCATAGAAACACAACAAAAACATGTGACAAGTTTCTCTCAATAAATTAATGGAACTTAAATAGATAATCATTGATTCCACATTTGATGTATATATCTAAGGACGAAGAATATTCCATGTATTATACTTCACTTAATCCCTAGGATCATAGAGTCCATTAAATAAGAAGTTATAAAATTTAACAACTATAGTAGAGGCCACATGCCCAAATAATACACACACCATTTGAACAATCCAACTAAACCCTATTACCTCTAAGACAATAAAGTGGCCTGAACGAAGAGTTCAATCCATTAAAAAGCACATGCATGAATCCTCTAAGAATGAAGCATAAGAATCTTGAATGAGAATGTAAAAACCTTTGAATGTAGGAAAAACTATAGTGATAAGAATATCATAGTTTGAGTATGATTTTCTTTGGGCATTCACTCAAGTAAAATAACTCCAAATTAAGAAAATTGAATTGGAAGCCACTATAGCAGCCATCCATGATCTTCACCAACCCATAAAGATATGGTATTTTTATGACATTCACTCCTATAAGGATATAAAAAATCTAAATGGGTTTGTGATGTTCTATAAGATGAATAAATATATCCCCAATCCCATGGATGGGCTTATTTTTATCACCTCATTCAATGATGTTGATATTTTCCAGGAATAGGGGTTCTCTTATAGAAGTACCGCCACCATTTCTTCCATTTTGTGATAGGCCCCAATCATTTGGGAATTATTGGAGAGGATAATCAAGCACTACCTCAGGATTTTCATCTATAAGTTTATTCTAGAGGAATATCTGAAAATGAAAATGTAACCTTAAATAGGTCACAAAAATAAACAACCTACTGAGAAAGTAAAATCAAGGGAGGACCATAGTGTACCTTTCAAAGAAGAAGAAAAGAATGAATATCAGCCATATTATTCAGAAGATGAAAAAATGATTTCTAATTCTTGTTATATAATAGTAATCATTTTCACTTTCAATCTAATAGAGGATAATGATTGATATAAAGAAACCAAAGAACACAATATAGAAAACATCACCCAATATATGATCTTCACCAAAACAAATCAGAAAGGTTTGTATACCAGGAATAAAATGAAGACCTCAAACATGGTAGCCATAGATATTCAATTTCCACCCTATTGATGCTCTTCTACTAAAGGTATGTTTAAATTTTTTTTCATATCCTACTTTCTAAACAAATATTTTTACATCCTCTCTTATGATGAGAATATCACATAGAACAATGCTGATATTAACTACCTTAGACAGATCAATGTCAAACTACTCATGGGAAACACTCCCATTAACTATAATCTTCATATGGAAGTGAATGTTTCTCCTCTACTTATAATGGAATGGATACACGGCCTTAGAGAAATTAATTTGAACCCCATATTTTCTTGATGTCCTATAAACCAATGTAGTTGAACCCCATATTTTATGAAGACAAATAATCTCCTCCACTACAATAGTGGCTTCCATTATTCTTAGAAACTCAAAAATAACCAGATAAAACTTGGATTCAACAATTAATACTTCCATGGTGGAAACATCAAGATTAAACTTCTACCCATGTCCAAGTCTAAGTTAAAACAATATTTCCTCTAGAAATACTAAATTTTATTAAATCTCTTACTACATGAATTGATTCTATAGAACAATGGTTTACTAATGTACAACCAATAATAAATATACACCCCAAATGGGTGGATGATGCTCCCCCTCTACACATTTTATTTAATCTTAACTTTCCAAAATTTGATTGCTTAAGTGTTATATTATGTCACCTATCGTAATTTTTTCATGATGTGGACCCATGATGGGCCCAATCAATCATAAGGAGGTGAAAATATTCATCATATTGGTGTGGACCCTAGAGGGACAGTAAATAATAAAGATACCCATTCATTACATAATTAAATATTAAATTTTTTAGATTAATATTTACTATATTTCACGATAATACATGCTTGAAGATTATAAAGGTTTAGTGTCTTGGAATACTAGATACATAATCTACATATTTTGAAAAAAAAATATTTAACAAATCCAAAAAAAAATTACCAAATAGTAAACTTCTTATCCATATCCCACTTAAAATATTTTTCACAACATGGGGAAATCATATATAAGAAAGGGTGATATCATATACTTAATAAGGTTAAACAAGGGAGATATCATTTGATGATTATAAGTGTCAATAAAATAATAATAAGGTTATGTGAGAATGATATTAACATTTGAAAATAAAACACAATGATTCATACATAAAAAACATGAACCATGAAATAAATAATTTTCATTTCATAAAACATTAATCATAATTGTATCAAATATAATGAGGCATGAGAATATAACTTTGGCATGAGAACATTTCATAAGGGAGTGGATTAAAGTGTGTCATGATTATAATCATAAAACATTTATGTGAAGGATACCCCCCAAAAATATTAATCATAGGTTAGGCTTGGGATAACCACCTGTGTCTCCATTTTGGGCTTGGGATAATCAACAAAATACCATATTTTGGGCTAGGGATAACCTATTATATACCCTCTTTAGGTCTTAGTACAACCTCATGTGTTCCATCTTTTGGGATAGGGATAACCTCCCATGTAAACACTTTTTTTTCTTAGAATAAGCTCTCTTGTACCCTATTTTGGGTTTCAAACAACTTATAATGTACCCATTAATCTAATAAAACATAAATATTTACCTAATATAGTGGAATAATTTAATCAACCCACCCATCAAAAAATTATAATCCAATCATATATACACACCAATATCATGAAAGCATTTATCATAACCTCAAAGAATAAACCATGAAAAAGAGAATGGGTTTCATAAATATTTCATCAACATAATATTAAAACATACAAAAAAAGAATAAATAAAGTAAAATTGGATCATATTTATAGTAAAGAATAAAGAAAATAAAATTATGTTTTTATAAACTAAAATACATTTAAAATATCACTCTTACATTTCTTGAGTAAAATGCTTATTTCATTTTGAAATCAATAATATAAAATTAATGAATTTCAAATATAATACGAAAAATATTTTCATTAAAAAGAAACCTAAAAAATTAAAGTAATCATTAATTAATAGTGAAGTCATGGTGGTGGGAAAATTGATTCATAAGGAATAAGTTAAAATAAAGATTCATTTCATATTTTCAGTAAAAATTGAAAAGTACCTCATTTGAAAAATGATAATAAGATTCCTTTTGAAAATTTTTATAGAAATTAAAACTTGGATAATAAAATAATTTATAAAATCATTATGTAATGGTAAAAATATTATTTAAAATAATTAAAATTAAATATTTACATGGAATAAAAATATTCCCAACCAAAGAGAGAAATAAATTTGGTTTTCCATACAAAAATATTCTAGTCTCTTGAGTACTTTAAGAGAGGAAAATAAAATTAAAATGTGTCATTTCATGAAATAACAAGAGTATAATTAATTTTATTTTATTTTTTAAATAAAAACTATATAATTTCATCATCAAAAAATATATGAATAAATAATCCCATTAAAATGATAATGTAACATAAAACCCTTACCTCAAGTATGTCTTACTTCATAATCACCATAAACTCATTTATAATAAAGTTAAATTTAATATAATTATATAACCAAACCATATTTATAGCTATAATTCCATATATGGTCCACTAATAACATTTAAATTCCCATTTATTAAAAAATTACTTACTAAAATCATTTCTTCAATGTTTTAACTATTTCCTTTTTCATATATGTTTCAATTATGAAGTTATGGTTATTTCACATTGATCATTGTTTTATCATATTCATAATTTTAACCATGTAAAAATTATAATACTTAATCATTATATATAATTTTATTACCGTTGAAATTAATTAGTGATGAAAAATAAATTCCATCACTTCAGGGAGGTTGTTGTACATATGTATGCACGAGTGATGTTTTATAATTTTTGATGGATGGAATAAAATAAATGTAAATAATAATTAAAATTTAAAAATAATTATCATTTCATAAATATCATTAATATATATATATATATATATATTAAATCCATAATAATAACCATCCATGAAATAAGGTGATTGAAATTTAATCATATCGCTACATGAAGGCGGTAGTCCACACATGCACACAAGTAATACTTTCATTTCCCATTTACTGGAGAAGTGGTGGAAAATGGTTATAAAATCATCATAATAACATATATGTATATTTAGGATACTTAATTAACCATTTTTTAGGGATAATATATATTTATTGAAGTTGGAAGAATAAATTAAATTGAATTATCTTGCTTTATATTTAGATGGCTTCTTTGAGACACCTCTCTTGGCTTACAACTTAATCCTCAAATGATTTATCTTAATAGAAGAACAGGGGATCAAGGATAAATAGAAATAATCTTTGATTGTTTTGGAGTAGAGTTTAGCTGAGCTAGAAGGATCAAATTTTTTGAATAATGGATTAGAAGAGGTTTCCTTTTATAAGTAAGGATAGGGACACAGTTGTTATCACTTAAAAGATTTCAATAATATATTGTTACTTTAATGAGAAAGTGGAATAAAATAGAAAATTATTTTATGATAAGGTAATATAATGTATAAATATCTAAAATCAATAATAATTTGACATGTTTATATTTTATTCTTACCATTATCTCTTTTTTTAACCCACACACCGTAAACATTTTTCAACCTTAGACGTTGTAACAAAATTTGACAGTTTTTATTATTCATTATGAAAAAAGCTTTAATTTTACCTATAAAATTATTATAATTATTCAAATTCCAATTAAGTAATATATTTTAAATAATTAAATTTCAATAAGTGAAAAAATATAATTTTAAATAAGTGAACATAATAAAATGAGACCCCATTTTAAAAATAATGCATTTTTTAAAATAAAACTGAATTAACATCAATTTATGCCCATGTAAAAAACATAACGTGAATGTTAAAATATTTTATTGAATAATATATATATATAATTTAAACCATTAATAAATGAAGATATATTTAATATATTTAGACAAAAACACATTGGGTACAAAAAATAGATATTAGAAAATTTTGTTTTTAAGACTGAAAAAATAGCTTATAGGAACATCCAATATAATACTAATTCCTATGAAATTTATTATATTATTTATATTTAAAGAATACATATTTTACTTTAATATCAATTAAAAATATTAATGGAACTTTAAAATTACTTGATTTAATGAAAATAAATTATAGTTTTACATAAATCGGCATTTTCACTATTGTCATAAGAATATATCTTTTTAGAAATAAAAAATAAAAAAACACAATAAGATAATATTTACATATTAATTTAAAATATTATATTCATTATCACACATAGAAAATATAAAAAAAAATATCAATTAATTATAAACTCAACACATAAAATTATTTGAAGAAAAAATATTTTTGAAGCATAATATTATTTTATATAAAATTGAGTACATAATTATTATACATCAATCAATACATTGGAATTAATTAAATACTATATAATTATTTCTTATAATTTTTTATTATAATTAATACCTGATAATGTAACCATTAGGTTATAAAATATCATTTTATCATGGATTATTTAGACTTGTTGTTGTGTGTAAAGAAAGATATCGAATACCAAAATTTTATTTCAAAGTAAATATATAAAAAATAATTGGGTGTTACATCCTAACCCAATTAAAAATAATTTTTCCAAAAACATTATGTGACTCTAATAAAAACAAATAAGAATATTTATGCTTTATCTCATCCTCTGGTACCCATGTAGCTCCCTAGAAATCATGATTCCTCCAAAGAACATTAACGAGGTCAGTAGTCTTCTTCTGTTTAACTTTATCTACACAACAATTGATTTAAACTAAATTTTCTTGATTAAAAAGTTAATGATTCATTTTAATAACCTGTGAATTAATTATTTTTAAAGATTCAGGTTCTTAAATTATCAAAATAGAAACATGGAGAACAACGTGAAATTGAGATTAGTTCTATGGAAGCACCAAGAGATACGTTGTAGTCCCTACTCAATTAATAATGATTAAGAGACCAATATATCTAGAGCTCGCCTTTCCCTTATTTTTTAATCTCATAACATCCTTCTATGTATAAATTTATGGTAATAACTTTTTTACCAGTATCAAATTCCAAATCTCACCGACGATTGTCAGCATAACTCTTCTATCGACTCTAAGATTCCTTGATGTATTGGTGAATGGATCTAAAAATATATACCATTATCTTTTCTAGGTCAGTTCCAACTCAATTTATTCCTCTAAATTTATCCTATCACATTTGAGTTATATTGTTATTTCTATAGAGTGATTCATAAGAATTCATCTAAATTATCAAGTGAGAGTTATTGTCCTAATAGAATTTTAATAGATGAAAGTGTTGATTCAAACCACATTTTCAATACAATTAATAAGATTTAAAAATAAAGTCTAGGAATGGAATAGTTCTCCTATAAAAAAAATTTTAGGATGATTGGTCAAACTAAAACACAACTCTATATCTACAGCTCATTTATAACTTCACAAGAATATCAAGTTAAACCTAAGACATTGATGATATATAATGTAATGTGTTAATCTTTGAAATGATATCACTTATTTAATAAGTATCATGGAAAGATAGTCAAGAGGTGAATCTTCTCTGAATTAAATGAAGTTGGTTGTCTTTATAATGTGACTAAATATAGCCCAAATATCTTTATGGCCATTATACGTTTTGGGAGTATAATCAAAAATTAATAGAGATGTTTTCTAAATTGTATTTGGTTATAGTTAATGGTTAAAACATCACCTTAGTCTTATATATCTGTAAATTGACTTGTTATAAAATCAAAAATTGAGATAAATACTCTGAAATGTATCTATTCATGTTTTCCCACATAAAATACTTTTTTATATATCTATACATCTTTCAAATCCTAGGATTAATAGTGAATTATGAGCTATAAAATTCTTCTAATAGATCCTTATTCTATTATCGTATTGATGAGACACATACTCGAATTTTGAACCTTAACATTACATTTCAATGAATATTTAATTTTGTAACATTTCACACCTCATTTTTTAACTAAACATTTACATTTAATTCCTCTTTAATCATTATATAGTAAATAGTTAGAAATTCATTTAAGAAGGATAAGACTTCTCCCCTTTACTTCATGATTTCAAGTTCAATACTTTGTAAATCCCAAAAAAAATTGGATATTTTTTATCCACCTCATAGATAATATAGCATAATACTAACAAATCAAACCATCATCCACCATGTTCTCTTTTCTAGGGTTGTAATGTATTGAGTAGTAATAATATTTAATCAACTCAAACAATCTTCTCTAGTGCATATTCAACTATTTTTAGGTGAATTAATACATTAAAATATTATTATTAGTATATATGTCACACATTTATCTTGAATTTAATTCCTCCATATCATTAATATAGTGATTACCACTAATAAATATAAATAATTATTTGGGTAATATTTCTCATGAACCTTGAATGTTCATGAGGTATAATATATCACTATATCATTCTGTATAAGAACACATCCTAGCCCTTGTATTAATGAATCACTATAAAATACCAACCCTTATCCTCTATAGGGTAGTGTGATAACATGTTCACTGACCAAAATTACCTTCAGTTCCTTGAAATTTTTAACATATTCATCAGTAAAAAGGAACGTGACTCCTTTTTATATTAACATGATTATTGTATTAGATGGCCAAGATAAATCCTTCACAATTTTTGAATAAAATATATCCAATCTAAGAAAAATATGGATCTCGATCATAGTGCTCTGACTGGGTCAATGTTCAATAACTTCAATCTTTGGAAGATCCATCGATATAGCCTCGTTTGAGATTATATAACCCAAATATGAAACTTTCTATATACCAAATTCACAAATTGTAAATTTTTCATATAAATTATACTTCATAATAATCCCCAAGTGATATATATGGTATTCATTAAAATTGGATTATATAATAATTTCATCTACAAAAACTAACACAAAATAGGTCATGGTAATATATAAGGACTTTATTAATTCAATATGAAATGATAGAAATGGAATTAATATGAAAAATGTAATCACTATAAATTTAGTGTTTGTACCTCAAAATGAATGTTGAATTTGGTATGTATTCACATTTTACCCTCAATTTATAGTATATATGTCAAATATTATACTTGGAAAAATATTTAGATCCTAATAATTGATCAAATAAACCATCAGTATGGTGCATATGATACTTTTTCTTTATCATTATCTCGTTAAGTTCCTAATATTCAATGTATATTTGAATTGATCCATATTTCTTCTTAGAAAATAGAATAGTTTTTCCCCATAGTGATGGACATATATGAATGAATCCCTTATCAATATTCTCTTGGAGTTTCTCCTTTAATTCCATAAACTCAATTTCGGCCATTATATATGTAGTCCTAGTAATTGGTTTAGCACAATGTTTGAGTTCAATTGAAAACACAACTTCATGATTTAGAGAAAGTCTAAATACATGTTTTGGAGAGACATAAAAAATTATAAATCATATCCATATGTTTTATTTAGAGTTTCTCCCTGTCCATTTGAGATAAATATCCCCTTTTTGTATGAATCAACACCAATGAAATAGAATTAATTTCCATTTGAAGCTCGTATTTATTCTCGTACTAACAAACAATCATATTTTGGTATGGAATATAAAATGTGGCTTCCATTAGTTATAAATTAATATGGGATTTTTATAAATATATCCAATACATTCCTTAAAATAACATCAAATTCAACAAGAGGGAGAATAATAAAATTTACAAAAAATCACATTCCCACTAACTTAAATTGTAGAATAATAATAGATATGAGATGTGATCATTGTAATATTATGTGATTTTATTGATAATTAAAAATATTATATTTTACGTGGTAATGTGATACCTTTATAAAAATATTCAGATATAAAAGAGTGGGTATAGATAGAATTTTATAAGACATTATCAATTCTAGAGTGTATGGTTTGTGTACGTTTGACCACTTTTTTATCATACCCCATATCCATAATAGTGATCATAATATATTTTCATTTTCTATAGGATTAATAGGTTTATAATTTTGATAAACATCATTTACTCTTGGATTCATTTGATGGTTTTTATAATTTCTATGCTCCTTACATTTGAAACATTGGATTGTGGGTATTTTATTCTATGGAGTTTTCACTTCATCCAAGTCATTATCTGAATTTTCTTATTTATATATGTATTATGTACCCTAATGTGTTTCCTTTATATATTTAAATAATTTACTATTACCCTTAAGATAATTTACTGTATGTTTCTTTCAATACTTCTAGTATAACTTAAGACTCACTTTCTTCCCTGTAAGGTTTTAGTTATTATGATTTCCTTTCAATTACATATTTCATTTCATACCAAAACCATGAGATTGATGAGTAACCCCAATCTCAATTTCTAAATTGACAACACCAATAATGATTTATTCATATCTATTGATGTTCCTTATATATAACACCCTTCAAATACTTTATTTTAAGAAACTAAAAAATTGATCAATTTTACTTTCTCGTTCTATTGTAATAGTATAAGTATACCTTGAAATTTTTGTAAAATTTACATTATAGGAACACATGGTTTCATCATGCTTTTAATTTATCTAAAGTAATTCCTTCTCTATTTTGATACAAATAATATGTGGAAATTACTTATTCAAAAATAAGCTTCTAAAAACTCATCCATTCGATGGAGTAAAGTTTTTCATGTTGTCTCATATTCTGGAAAATAGTCTATAATTGATCAACTTTTCCTTCCAAATAATAAATAGCTACAATAAATTTTTCATGATCTAAACACTAAAGAATAGAAAAATAATTTTTCATTAGTTATGATCTTTTTATCAGTAATTTGTAGATCAGTATACCCACTAAATGATTATGGATGCTTCCTCGTGATGGACTTAATAGTAAGTTGTCCCCTCCTTTTCTTGTTTGGAATCTCTATATGATTCGTGTCTTGAGAAAGCTATATAATAATTTACACAAGATTTTAAATTTTGGTTCCTATACAATTTAGTTTCTCATGAGGAAAATCATTTCATTTTCCATTATATTCAGTGATAATATGGTTCTTATGGTTCTATCCATTGACTGAAGCCAAAAAAATTGTATAAGAAACAATAATCATATAATCATAAAAATAATTATTGATAAATTATTTTAAATCTAATATATCTTAGGTTTAACCTAGGTTATTTGTGGTTATTATCTATTCAAATCTATTATAATGGATTATAAATAAGTTTTGAATATATCAAAGCATGTCCTATGGGAGTGTCTATCCAGTTGTGCAGCCCTAACCCCATTCATCATGTATGAGTGACGATTTAGTTAAAACCCAATCTTCGCCATTCAATTTTGTTAACCATAGGTGCATCTATACTGATACATTATTTTAATACATAAATATTATAACTTAGTATATTAATATTCATCACATTTTTTGTATGTTCCATGCTAAAACCCTAAAGGTTTGGTGTCTTTAGAAACATTTATACATAAACAGATTGTTCATAATATATCCATATGAAATCCCACTTAGTTCTTCAGAACAAGAACCCTTATTAAACAAACCATAAATATTTCTTCAGATTATGAGGAAAAGAAAGCATAATAAAGGGGGGACTGAGATTCTCAATAAAAGTAAATATGGGATATATCAATAATTATTTAAACATAAAATGATTATAAAGGGTATGAGATCAGGATGCTAACCTTGGAAAATAATTCCCATTAGTTCTTTGATCATAAACATGATTCATGTAATAAATGTTATTAATTTATAATACCTGAACCTTAAAGGGATAAAAGAACAAGATACTTAATAACATAACATTTGAATATGATCCTCTCATAAAAAAGTGTATAAAAGTGTGGTATAATAATAATCATAAAAATAAAATTTCAAGGCTACACACCACAACAATAAAAAAATGATAGCTTTTGGATAACTACCCAAATACATACATCATGATTAGAATAACCTCCCATTCACCCTATTTTGATCTTGATATAACTTCTCATGTACCCTCTTTTGATCATGTGATAACATCCCATGTATTCTCTTTTGGGATTGGGATAACCTCTTCTGAACCCTTTTTTAGGCTTGGGATAACCACTTGTACACCCTTTGATATCATTGAACATTAATATTTACCCAATGCATTGGAGAGATTTATAATTTTAGTAAACCTTGTCAAATAATCATATATCCATTCATATATATGCAACAAGATCATAAAAACATTCATTATAACTTAACCCTTGGAAAATAAAATGGGTTTCATCAATATTTTATCATCATAACCTTAAACCATAGAGATAAAGAATAAATATGGTATTATTTTATCATATCCTTAGTAAATACTATGTATCATCAAAGGATGTTATCATACAAAAAATATTTCTTTAAAATATCACTAAAATTTTCTTCAGTAAAATACCCATATTATATTGAAATCACTTATTTAAAATCTAAAAAAACCAAATATCAAGGAAAAAATTTTCATTGAAAATAAACTTGTAATATTTTAAATTAGGATTAAAATATTTGAGTGTTCATGATGGTAGAGAATTTTTTTTATTTCCTGTACATTAATAAAAATATTATATTAATATTTTTAGTAAAATTCAAAAGTAGCTTGTTTAGAAAATGAAAAGAATATTCTTTTTCAACCATTTTATAAAAATTAGATCATGGGTAAAAATTACTTTCAAAAATAATAGGATATTATTATAAACAATGATTAAAACATTTCTACAAAAAAGGACATGGAAGAAAAAATATTTGTTAACCATGGAGATAAATAAAGTCAGTTTTCCTTAAAAACAATTTTTTATAATATTAAGTTATCAAAGAGAGGAAAATTAATGGAAAACATGTAATCACAAAAAATAATTGATAAGAAGACAATCATGAGATTATTGAGATATATACCATGAAATTTCATCAATTTAAACTTAATCATAAAAAATTCTGATAAACAATGATATTATAACATAAATCTCTTACCTTGAGTTCGACTTGACTAAAAAGGGATTTATACCTTCTTTATAATAAAATGAAATTTATTATAATTCTATACTATAATCATTTACATACTTATAATATCATATATTATCCCCTTATAACATTTCAACACCCATTTATTAATAATTCTATATTAAAATCATCGTTTCTTGGTGTTAATATTTGATTTTTTATGAAAATTTTGGTTCGTTAGTTCCGATCAATGAACATTGATAATGGTTATAGAATAAAAATAATATTAATTATGACATAAATATAATATATATTCATTGTATTTATATTTATATTCATCCATTATAAATTCATAAATAAAAATTAATTACATCATTCATTGAGACGGTATGTTATACACAAGTATAAATAATGTTTTCACTTTTTGACGGATGGAATGAAATAAATTTAAATAATAATTAATATTTATAGAATAATTATTATATCTTATATATTGTATATATTCTTTAAAATATCCTTATTTCCATCCTTGTAAATAAGAAATGAAAAATGAATCACCTCTGTTCATGGAGATGGTAGTCCACATCTACGCATGAGTGACAATGTCACTTTCCAATGAATAGGAAGGTAAGAATATAGATAATATATTATAATTAGATAATAATAATTATGTCATAATTATAATCTATAAACATTAAACCCATCCTAATAACCTTACATGAAATATGGTGATGTAAAATGAATTCAATTTCTATGTGGATGAAGTAGTCCACACATACACATGAGCGAAACATTCACTTCATTTTTTATGGAAATGAGGGTGGATAATTGTATTTCATAATAATAATAACATTTTACTATATTTAGTATATTTATGTTATTATTGTTTTATGAATAAAATATATTTATAGTAGATATAATATAAAATAAATTGAAATAGTTTAAGTAAGAATATTACATCTTCTTCGATAGGCCACCTTTAGATACCTTATTAAGGACCATTGGAATGGTATTTAAATAATGAAAACACATGTAATACATTTATATTAAATTTTATAAGAAACTTTTGTAGTGTTTGGTTAAGATTTCTTACTAAATTTTGTGTAAAGGAACGATAGGAGGGGTGTCCCTCTATACAGGAGGGAAAAGACACATTTGGACTTAAAAAAATTAAAATATAATTAAGTCATTATCAAGTAAAGTGATTACAAATGTCTATTTATTATATGTAAAATAGTATAAGCTATAAATTTCAACATATAATGAAATTTATATAGTTTTTGGCATCATAATATTTTAATCTTAAATGAGTGTAATTTTACTAATGTGTTAACAATTATCTCATAAATGTTAAAGAGATGGAATTTGAGAACATTTATCATCTTAATTTTATTATTTAAATATTTTAATTATTTTTAAACAATTTACTCTAATATCATTTTCATAAAATGCCATTAATGTAATTTTTGACACTATTCATTTAATTTGACTTTGAAAACAACATGATAAAAAAGGAATTAAAATATGAAAACTTCACACTTTCCTAATATGTATATTAATTTATCAATATTTTGGATCATAATTAATCACTAAAAAATAATAATTTTATAGTTTTAAAAATATTTACATGGTTTTTTCACTACATTCACAAGCATTTTATCAGCGTTGTGTAAGAATTTATGGAAATTATTTCATCAAAAAATTAAAAATAAAATACCATGTTAAAAATAATAATTTAACTTTAAAATAAACATAAATAAATGAAATTATCCTCTTTTTTTCTTTAATTAAAAAATTTAGAGATATTAAATTCATGAGAGCGATATTTGGTATTTATTTTTTCCTTATATTAATATAAAGGTTATCATCAAAGTAAAATAGAACCAAGTGTTCGTATATATCAATATAATGATGGAAATGGTATAAATACACCCATACAATAGGATAAAGGAATGTGTTGGTTTGATTTTGAGACCTTTCCCCAAGGTTTTAATCCTATTTTACCCATTTGGCCCTTACTGATGTGACAAATATTTACCAAGGTTACTATTCATAATTAACAAAAATAAAAGGGAAATATTTGCCAAATTTGAACATAATTATACTAAATATTTTATATGTTTCTTTAAGATTAAATATCTATAAGTTTCATAAATTAGTTTCAGATGAAAATACAAACCTCAACAAAAAAATAGTTTTATTAGAAAAATGCCTTTTTACGTAAAAAAATTTATACAAAATTCGAACCAAAAATTGATTCAAATAAAATTAATTGGATTATAAATAATATAATATATCTAATTTTACTTTTAATACTTTTTAAAAAAATGTATCCTTTTACACGATTGAAATAAAAATAAAATTTTTAATAAAAAATAATGTTTTTCACTATTCAATTGAAAATCAATCTTTTTATAAAAATCCCAAAAATTCACCCTAATTTAATTTTGTATTATAATTTAAAAAATTAAATTAAATTTTATCAAATAAATTATTTAAATGTATAAAAAAGTTATTGTAATATTTTCTCATAAAAATTAATAAAAATCATTTTTGAAAGAAATGTATTTTTTAAGAATAATGTGATTCTACTAAAATTTGAATGCATATTTCATAAGAATTAAAGAATAAATTTTTATTGAGTAGGAACATTACATATATTTCATAATATGTTTATTTCTATTCTTACATGATAATTCAATATTTTGGTTATAATGTTCATATTAAAATAATATTATTTCATAGTTCGTTTAAGTTCAGTGTTTCGTGTAATGTACGATATCGATCATAATGTTCTTATTTTAAAATATGAGGGTGTGACATCTCACCCCCCTAAAAAATTTCATCCTATCAATTTGAACTTCTTCTTACTAATTATGGGTTTGATACTTTTAAAATCATTTTTTGATTACCAATAATGTCAAAAGGTTCTATAAAAATCCTCTTAAAAACAGTGAAAGGGGATACAAAGGTCATTTGGAATGAAATATAACAAGGTCTCAAAATAGGTGATCATGAGTGAGAAGTGAAAATATAGATATTGAGGAAAATTTAATGTTCAGATATTGATGGACAGTGAAATAGAACATCGATCATAAGAAATTTAATGATCATGATAATAAAAAAAGTTTATTTTCAGTCAGTATAAATCACCCTTTAATTGATTTTCATCTCAATATCACCTTTTCTAAAAATGATGAGTTTTAAGGATGAATTTTTCATGCCAGAATCCCGAAAATCAACTTCATAATCCACAAAAAGAAATTAAGCCATTATTATATCCTTTAAATATTAACCAAAATTGAATGGTTTTCACACGGTAAGATAATATTTAATGTGTATGAACCTTCATATGTAACTCTAAACTTTCCACAATAACAACAAAGGTTCCACTTATATAATTTAAAATATAACCCTACATCCTAAATAAACTCAATAACCTTAACATTAAATAATTCTTTATTCCCAAAGGTGATCTTATAAATTTTAGCTTACATCCTTAAAAAACTTATTACATTGTTCCAAAAAAATATTTAATTTTAAATAAAATTTTACATATAATAGTTACATATACCTCGAACAAATGAATCATCTCCCAAAATATCCTTAATCTGGGGACCCTCTTTTTTATTATATAAACACTTCACCACATGGTAGAACATTTAAAAATACAGATGATATTTTTGGGTTTAGTGTCTTTGAAATAGGAACATAATATATAAAAGACATAAATATTCTTCTAATACACTTGAAATACATATTTACAGGTTTTTCCTATGTTACTTTTACTGCGTCTCATATCATGGGGACATACATCAAAGAAGGGGTTGTGCATAAATACCAACTAGGGAATAATCAAAGGAGATACATAGTATGTGAAAAGTGGAATAAGAATAATTAATGATCATATTAACATGATTTATATAATAAGATAAATAAAATGAATCATAGAATGGAAATATGGATAAAACATAAAAATGAGACGTTCATAAATTTATCACTAAGGTCTATCATTAGGGTGTCGTAAATCATAATTACCAAGGTTATTCACTAAGTTATCATAAAATATATCATATCTAGATATTAATTCTTTACCCAATTCATTATAATGATATCAGGTTCCACCCATCAGATTTCTTAATTCTTGTGAGCCGCATTCATAACAACAAATCATTTGATCAATACTCCATGGAAAATAAATAACAAGTTTCATATCACGATTATTGCATACAAGTGCTTAAAAACATGAACATAACATCATTTAAAACCCTTAAAAGGGAATATGGGTTTCATATATATAAATCCTAAATAAATAAGATATGTTTATATCTAGGTTAATACCCATTGAAATTTAAGATGTTTGGGTATTCATAATATGATAATTTCTCATATAAAAAGAAGAAAATCAAGAAATGAATTTGGTAGTATGATGGTACACATTTTGGATTATAAACTGGAATAATGGGATATAACTAAGGAATATCATGGATAAAAAATAATTTTTTCATTAGGGGTTATATAAAAAGTTTAATAAAATAAATTGGATTACCATATATATGGTATACACAAAAGGGGTACTTGGATGAAAAATGATAAGGGGATAATTCCTTTACCATGAATATTTACTTCATAAAACATGAGTATGTAACTTTGATACTGTGATGGAACCTTATAGGTACTCTTTAAGAGGTTAAATGACCATAACATCATTATTTAATGTTTTTTAGTGTATAGGAGGGGTAAGAAGGTGGTATTTATACTTGACAAGGGGTGGACTTAAGTGATTAAATATTGATCATTTTGTATTTAAGAATAACCACTATTTGGAGGCATATATTCCAATGATTTTTGTTGATAATTAATGTTTTAAATGTTTTTTACGGTCATAAAATACATCAAACACCATTTTAATGTTGTATTTTTTGGTATTTTAAGTTTTTACCACTTAACTTTAACTCGCTACATTATTTTACTTATACTACAGTGACTCTTTTCTCACAAAGATGACTCTTTTATGTATAAGAATTAAATTAAACTTGTTAAATAATTTGGAACTTATAATTAAAAATATATAATCCATTTTAATTGATTCTATTTATAAAAGTGATAAAAATCAATTCCAATATGATATGCTTATAACCCATAAAAATATATATTCTTAGAAAGGATAAAATCACAGTTATCAAGATATTAAACATGTGTTTCTAAATGTAACTTATTTTATATTATGTTCTTCCTTAAATAATTTTTTATTAAGAATAAGTATTAATAAATTTCAACTCTTGATTCTATCCTAATTATATCATAATAGTTTCTGTATTTTGTCAAAAATAGGATTTTCACTTTTTAACCAAAAAATGAACTTTTTAAAAAAGTTCCATAAATTAACCCTAAGATAATTTGAATGTACTAAATCCCAAAATGATATTTATTTTACCAATATAACTATATAAATATGATAATTTATACTTTTAAATAAATATATTTGTTTATTTGTTAGCGCCTCCTAATTTTAATGATCATAAATAATGTTTGTTATGTTTCTAACAAGTTTAATGTTTTTTGATAGGAAATATTTTTCTAGTAAAATTATGAAAAAATTTGATAAGTATCGATATAGAATTAGTTCAATGGATCTAACAATAGATACATTTACCATCAAGAATATCTACTACCAAAACAGATCTAGCGCTGGACATATCTACCTCTATAACACATATACCACTAAAATCTATCTACTACAAGATATATCTACCACCAAACAAAATATACCACCAGAAAGACCTACCTCCATACATATCTAACACCAAAAAGATCTATCATCAAATAAGTTATACTGCTATGTTGATCTACTATCATAATGAGCTACTGTTGGGATGACTTATAGCCATTTTTGCTGCCATTCAGCTGCCAGTGGATTTAAAAATCATTATTCTTAAACTACTCCATGGATGCACTAAATAAAAATTAAAATTTTATGGATTTTTTTAGCACAGGTATTTAGGTTGTATTATCATTATTCTCTAATGTATAATTTTACCAGGAGCGATATATATTCTGAAGAAATCCCTCATGTTCAAGAGTAATGATAGATATATATAAGAATATTAACCTTTATACGCTGAATCAAGAATAATATATAATTAACCTATTTGTGGAAGGATTAAAAAAATAAACAAACTAAAAACAGAATTATTTTCCAAACCTTGACAACACTATTTTTTGTTGTACACTTTTTTGAACCTATTATAGCTTCTTATGAAGACATATTTGAGGAATTATGAATATATAAAGTAATTAAAATTGATAAGAATCACCTTCTACCATCTATAATCACTTCCCATTTTTTTATATGCTATATATTTGAGTTATGTTTAGTTTTACTATGTTTATTTGGAAAATAGAGTCCAGTGTACTTAACTAGAGATTTCTCAATACTCATTCTCAAATTTCTTCACTTGTATACCATGTCAACAATAGAAGTGTTTGTGTGTGACTTGTACTTTTTTTCATCCCATGTAAAACTATAGAAGAGGGTGTGTTCCTAGATATACTTGTGTGTAATTTCTTATAAAACCTGATCTAGATTGTGGAAAAATCTTATTCTTTAATAATATCTTATAGTGGGTGATTTCTAAGTAGAGGTGATTAAGCCTCAGCTTCAGAACAAACACCTTATTTATAGTTTCATTATGTTTTTTATTTGTTTTTTTATATATTTCAAACTTCAAAACTATATATATTTTAAAATATATATCAAAAAATTACTCTAATAGTTAATCCTAATTTTTATTCTATATATTTTTTTTTTGATCAAGTAATTTTATTTCAAAAGTTAAAGTGATTTAGAATATTATTTTAGCTGAGAATTGTTCCTACATTGAGAATCTATTTAAAAAATAAAATTATATATTTCAATAGTTCTTATTTACTATGTATTTTTATAAAATTGTGGAATTTAAATATTAATCTTTTTGAAAGATAAATTTTATTGGTAACTCAATTAACTCCCCCACCCTCTTAATTTACTCACTTTGACCAAAAGTTTCTATCATAGGTTTTATAACAAAATGTTTTTACCGTGAAATAATTGAAAATTAAATCTATAAAAATTTTATTTATTATAAATTTATATATTTATGTACAATAATAAAAAAGAGGTAAAATCCACTAATCAGCCTCCTTATATTAATGGTACTAATTATACTCAATGGAAGATTAAAATAAAAAATTCATATTGAATACATGAGTTTTGAATTTTGGACTGTCATTGAGGATAAATTTGATCTACCCAAAATAGTTATATCTGAATGGAGTGATCCAACTAAATTATCTTTTAATAATAAATATAAATCTATGAATTCCTCATATATTTCTTTAGTAGATGAAGAGTTTAATAGAATATCTGCATGTTCCACTACATTTGAGATTTGGGATAACTTGGCTATTTCTCATGAAAGAACTTCAAATGTTAAAAAAATGCATTTGAATATTTATAATATTAAATATGACACCTTCAATATGAAACATAATGACCCAGTTTATGATATATATATATATATATATATCATGTTCAATGAGACTGTGAACATGATGCATTCACTCAACAAACCAGTTTCCAACAAAGATCAAGTAATGTGACTTCTAAAATGATTACTAGACAGATAGATAGGAATATCAATTTCAATTAAAGGGTCATGTAATATAAGTATTTTACTTTAATAGAGTTGATAGGAAATATTGGGATTTATGAAGAGGAACATAAATGGAATATAGAATAATAAGATGAACCAAAGAAGAATTCAGTAACCTTTAAGACTTCTAACATAATGTAAAAAATGGAATATTAAAGAAGGCAGCTCATTTTATGGAGAATCATCTTCAAACAATAATGAATAAATTGATCACTTAGATAGAAGACTTAAGAAATTTCCCAAAAGGAATAAATTCTTCAAGAAGTCAAACTAGAAAGGTAAGAATGACAATATATTTAACTAAAGAAAACAATGAAAAAATGTTGATTCTATAAATTAAATAACATGTTATTAATGCAACATAAAAGGTAATATCATACCAGACTTTCCTAAGTTAAATATTAATAAAAAGTATGAGGATGTAGATATTAGCTATTAGAATTATATAAAAGTAACTTAAAGTTCTTTAGAGGATATTTTTATTGATTAAAACTCAAGCAGAGAGGACAATCATGATAAAACCAATATGTGTTTGATGAAAAACATATTTGAGGTATCAAATATTTTTTCTGCCAATCCTATTCACAGTTTCAGCGTTTCTAAATATGATAATAGTTATGAAAACATTTCCAGTGAATAAATTTTTTAATATTATAATATATTGTAGGATACATTCAATTAACATAAAGATAAATATAAAAGTTTAAAGAATAAGAATACCTTTTCGGTCACCTTAAAATATATGTTAATATAGAAACGGATTAAAATGCTCAAATACTATAAAAAATAATGGTATCAAATTACCAATTGAACAATTAGAAATGTATTTAAAGTGATTCTCAAATGAAAGAAACACTTCAACCCAAATTCTTGGAAGGAAAACTGCACATAATTATACCAGCATAATTGGATACCAATCTGGATAAATAAATATAAATAAAACTAAATATATTTATACTTCTAGTTCTATTAGTTTTGTGAATACTTCATACTCTTACAGACCAAATAATTTTTGCCTTCCTAAAAGTCCCAGATATTTCGTCAAGAAACCTATTAAACATTATAGTATCTAGATAGTGTATTCTCTGGACAAAAGACTGGGGAAAAATCAAGTTTCAAGAACCCAATCATGGTTGGTAAAAAATATTCCACCTTTGGTGACAATTCCAAAAGAAAAATATTTGGACTTGCTCAAACTAGTAACACTAATTCTATTTAAAGGTCTAATATTTCATTTATAGAGGGATAAAGTTATAATATACATAGGATCTCACAACTATTTTATGATGGTTTCCATGTTTGGTTTGAAAATAATTCCTATAAGGTTTTTAATTATAAACATGCTTTAGTTTTCACTACTTTGAGAAATGATAATGTAAATGATATTAATTTAGATTCTTTATTTTCTAAAAACATTTCTAGTTTAATTTCCTTTCAAAAAAAATTCTTGGCTCTGACATATGAGACTAGGCCATTAAAACATTAATTCACAAAGAAGATAAATTAGAAAATGGTTATTTAAAGACATTCCTAAAATATAATTCTCAAATGATAAACTCTATAACCCATGTCAAAAAGAGAAAAATCAAAAATTATCTTCCAAACCAATGAAATAAGTTTCAACTTCCCATACACTAGATTTGGATCATGTGGATTTTTTAGACCCTCTTTAGTGAGCCATGGTTTTTGATCCATGATTACTGATCCAGGTTTAGTGACCCACAGTTATTGATCCACCATTGGTGATCCACCATTGGTGATCAAATGTTGTTCATCGACCATTGGTGATCGACTGTTGGGGATCCACCATTGGGGATCCACAATTAGGGATCCATTTCTGGGGATATACCATTTTAGTGTTTATGATTGTATGATACCACTTATATTTCATTTTTGAGATTAAATTTTTTACTGGGTTCATTTATTTGTATTTATTATATTATTTGATTCTAAATTCCTAAATGATAAAATCATCTTAAAATGAAAATTTTAGAACCCTCCCTCTAATTTTTCCTTAGAACCTTCCCTTATAATTTCACTCTTATCACGCACCTTCCTTTTATTCTCCCTTATTCCTTCAAATCAGTGAGAATGCGGTGAGAGTCAAGCACACTATTATTTCATCTCCTGAAGGATCACACATTTCAAATAAATCTTAATGAAAATATTTCAGGTCATATATTATTGAACTGAAGAACCCCCAACTCCCATTTAGAGTTATTTTTTCTGAAGAGGGAATAAATTTTGAATGATTAGTTTCAATAAAGTCACAAGTAATGAATGTGATCCAAAACCAAGTAAATACCAAAAAGTTTTCAAGGAATATCTTACCATTATATCCTACGCTAGTTCACCAGTTCTATCAGTTTGCAAAGTATTTTTTATATTAAAACAATTATTTTATTAGGATTGTTATTAATGGAAAATAATTGATATTTTAATCAAAATAATGGTCCATATGCCACAATGAACCTCATAAAGGTATATTTGATGATTTCTAAGGATCTATTCCCAACAACAGCTAATTTTTCAATTATTAGGATTCCTTATTAGAGTTAACTATAAATGATTCTATGTGACGACCTATAGATATAGAGATTGAAGGGTAATGTATGATTTTTTTAATGTTTATACAATATATGATTTATCTCAGGAAGGTATTATTTAGTACTAGAGGTACCAGGATGTTTTTCTATTATTTCTTATGAAAATAGGAGAAAAGATAAAATTTTGCAGATACTTAATGGTATGTATGATGGAAGTTGAAAATATATCATCTAGAACAGGTTATTTTCTCTACCCTATATTCATTTCTATTATGTGGGAAGACAATGGTTTAAAAAATCAAGAATTAGAGTTTGTAATAAAATGTGGAGGTTTCTATTTGAGTCAATTTACTTGAAAGAGAATAAAGGTTAATTATAACCCATGTATCAGAAAATGGGTGGATGATAATGATAAAATTTATGATAATTCTAATCATATTATGTACCCTTACAGACCTATAAACCTAGTTGATCCTGGCTAAGATATAGATGAAGTTGTGTCATATTCCTCTAACGAGGAATTTGAGGTTGATATTGAGGAAGACAAAGATGGAGATAGAGGAGAGTCAATGATTGTTTCATTATATAAATTGAGATCTATGTGGTAAGAAGACCTAATGATTATTATAGACCTGCTAGTCCATTAATTCAACTTTCTTCTAGAGAAAGCATACTTAGTGAAAGTGAAGAGTCTAAGGAAACTGAAGTCTCAAATGAATGGCAGGTTGATAGATATTCTTTTGAGAGCTCATTGGATATTATTGAATTGTCTAATGATTACACAAAAGGAAGTGGTGATGAGATTGAGTGTTCTGAGATTCGAGCTGGGGGATGTTGTCTCTAATAGAGATAAGAAGAGAGTACCTGGTAAGGGAGAGAAATCCCTCGGATCTGCTCAACTAGGGATTGACTATTCATACTCATAGGACAAAGATGATGATGATGGTGATTACAATTGAATTAAACCAGAACATGGTTTACTTTACATATCTATTGTTGAAAAATATTCTAATGATTCTCTCTTTGAATAGATTAATGAGGTATGGCAATTAGAATCTTTCCCTTGTGATGTTCCTAGAGCTGAGTCCGGACTTGAGGAGACTGTCTTGACAATCCAAGAGAGGATTCCATCTCATCCTCCTTATTCATATTTTTATCTATATATGTGACTAAATAGAACATGCATACCTTTATAGTAAGCTTGTTTTTAAATATAAGTGGTATGTACATATCACAACCTCCTCAATAGATTAAAACCAATGATGATGATACCAGATGGATATTCGAATTAGTCATCTCTCATATTCAACATAAATGATTTTAAAAATAAAATAACTAGAAATTGAGAACGAGATATTTTTTGATCATATGGAAGAATTTAGATCCATCAAACATGATATAATAGTAAGATTTGTCAAAAGTTAGTAATTTCTTATGAAGAAATTGGAGTCTCTGCCAACTGCCGAAGCATCCTCTTCTAGTACTCCACCTCCTGTAAATTATTTAGTTAATGAAAATGTGATTTGATCCCTTTTTAATTATGATATTCATCATATTAATCTTTACCTATCTCTATATCAATTTTTATATACATGGTTATAAATTTCATCATTTTTTATCAGCAAAAAGGGGATATTCTTATAACCTCATTATTTTAATGATAAAAATCATGTTTTTTATGTTTCTAACAAGTTTATTGTTTTATAATACTAAATTTTTTTCTAGTAAGATTATGAACAAGTTTGGATAAGTTTTTATCTATCGTTAGTTTAACAGATATACTTCTAGATAAATATACCATCAGGAACATCTACAACTAGAACAAATCTACCTCTAGACAGATCTACTACCTGACAGATCTACCACAAGAAAGATCTTATATCAATTCAGATATAAATTCAAGTTGATCTAACTTTAGAATTATCTTCTAATAAGATGATCTAACACCATTCTATACTACTTTTCAATGATGTTACCTCCATGATGAACTATCACTAGAGTACTACCATTACTATCTATATTAATTTCAAATTTTAATTTCTCCAATGGATAGTTTATAGAATTAAATGCATTCATCCACACATGGATTTAAGAATAATTATTCATAAAATAATAGACATATGTATTAAATAAAAATGAACAATTTTCTGATTTTTTGATCAGTACGAGGATTCAGGTTATATTATCATTATTATCCAATGGATAATTAGACCTATAGTGATATAAATTCAAAATAACTCCCATGTGTTTGATACTATTGATAGATACAAATATGAACACTAAACTTCATACGCTGAATCGTGAAGAATCCCTAATTCACATATGTATGGAAGGATTCTGGACATCTATAGACTAAAAATAAAAGGTATTTTTAGATCTTCACGACACACTATATTCCTATACATTCTTTTCAACCAATAAAAGCTTCTTTCAAAGACATTTTCGAGGAACTATGAACATATGAAGTTATTCATGTTGAGAAGTATCACTTTCTCCCATCTCTAATCATTTTCCATTTCTATTTATTATTTATATTTTATTTTTATTTAGTTTTCATATTTTTATATATAAAGCACAATATCATTTAATTAACTATTGATTTATTGACACTCTATCTTAAATTTATTCATTTGTAAATGCATGAAAACTATTAAAGAGGTCTTATGTGATATGTACTTGTTTTCATCCCACATATAATTATTGAAGAGGCATTTTACTTGGACAACCTTGTGTGTTATTGTATGTAACACCCAATCGCATTTTTGGATCAATATTATTATTTAATAAACTAATTATAATCAGTTTATTTCCAAGCGGAGGCTATTAATTCTCAACTGGAGACTAAACCCCTTATTTAGAATTCCATTGTGTTTTTTATAAGTTTTGTTTTCTATATTTTAAAGTTCAATACTATATATATTTTAAAATATGTATCAAAACATTAGTATGATATTTAATATTAATTTTTGGTCTATATATATATATTGATCAAGTAATTTAGATTCAAAAGTTATTTTGATTTCAAATATTATTTAAATTGAGCATTAATCCCTCCTTGAGAAGCTATTTGAAACATAAAATTATATATTTATATGGATTTTATTAACTCGGTGTTTTTATAAAATTTGGGGATTTAAATTTTAATTTTTTTTTAAATATAAAGTTAATTGGGAACTCAATTAACCCCCCCCCCCCCTCCACCCCTCTTGAGTTACTCACATTGACTAACATTATTGAAATTTATCAATTTCATAGAAAAATAAAAAATTCTAACCATCATAAAAATTTATTAGAATTTCATTAAAATGCATTATCATTTAAAATTTTCTTTTTAATATAGTTTCATGAAAATAAATTTTAAATAAAAAATATAAATTTATTATAAAACACCGTTTTAGAGTTATATGTTTATATTCTCCAAAAAAATGAAATTTTGATTTTATCATTAAATAATCCCTTTAATATTCCTAGTTTTAGTTTTCCTTTATGTGTAAATTTATTATTAAATCTAAAAGTATTTATATGTGCTCATTATAAAAACTCATTATAAAATAAGAATTTTATTAATAAAATTATATAATTTTTGGGTGTTACATTCTCCCCTAATTGAAATTGTGTCCTCAAATGTTTTCCTATTGATAGATGTTGTTAATTGAAATTATCTAGTTATTACTTAAAGTTTCTGATATTTAATTCATCCTTCAATGTGAATTTCACAGGTCTAACATAGAAATGTTCAGAAACATGGTGGTTCTTCCATTCTGGAAAGTTATGATATAATTGATATCTTTAAATAATATCGCCAAAACTCAATGATCTATATAATATTTTGAGAAATGAAAAATTATTGGATATATCAAATAGTTTCTCATAGGTTAATTAAATATTTAAAAATATTTTTGAAATAATTTTAACTAGAATTTATAATAAAAATGATGATTAAATCATTTGGAAGGGATAATAATGTTCTAAAATATTTCTTTGCTTCTATATGAAAAGTGATCCATTGAAAAGAAAAGGTTAAAATATAAAATTAATTATATCTGACTAAATTATGACAAGTTTACTTAGCTATTATTTCAATCCACTGACTAAAAAGAAAAACTTAAATAACAAGGATGATTTTAATAAGGATATGTCAGACACAAACAGATTAATATGAGATGTATAATAAATGTCAAATATTAGAGAGAGAATATAAAATCAAAAAATAATATGATTATTTATATTAAACAACGAATAATTTATCTTCTTATAATAATTAATGATATTCTACTAAAGATAGTTCTAGATAATGTTCATGAAAAAATTTATCATCTTATATGGAGTTACGGATAAACACCTACGAAAACTATAAGAGGTAATTGTATTTTCTCAAGAATTGGATAATGTGATATGTAGGTGTGTCTAATAAAATTATTTGGTTTTAGAATATTAGAATAAAATATATTTAAATTTTATTCAAATATTTTCCAAAAAAACATCATAATGTATAAACATTTAAGATGAGATTTAACATCTCATACTCTATTCATGAATTTTTTTATATATTTTCACCAAGTCCCCAAAGTTTGAAAAAACATATTAAGAACATATATATACTATCGACCATCATACTATAATAAATTTATCATTATTTCAATTTAGATAATGAAGTGAATTTTCTAGTATAGAAGTTAAATTCAATTAAACATAACAAGAGATGTAACATCTGATTGGTGTGTTCCTGATAAACTAATTTCTATATGGATAAATTTACCAGTATAAAAGTTAATATGGATCTAAACATACAACAATTCTTCCTCTTTCTCATGAAGTCGTTAAATTTTAGTAGATGGTTAAAAAAAGGATTTAAATCTGATCACATTTCATTAGTTATATAATTATTTCATTTAATGTATTTATGTATATCATAATATAAATTTTTAGTGAAATTTTAATCAAAATGATTTTTATTACTAATAAATTCTCTAATAATATCTCATTTTTTGTGATATCATTAAGGAACCAATGTATTATGGATATGGGCTTCCCAAGAGGTTTCACAAGAGTATAATGCTTTTTATTTCTAAATAATTATATAAAAATGTTTTTACAATAAAAAAAATTTGAGTAAGACACAACAGAAAATATTGGAGAGTATGTTGTATACTTAATAACCAAGGGAAAAAAATTTCATCCACCACATATTTAGCTTTAATGGTGGAAAGTAAAACTAATTTTTGTTTCAATCTTGAAATTGAATCAAGAGACTCACCAAAAATTTAAAAAAAAATTCTATTATAATCCATTTTATAACTATAAAAATTATCATCACAATAACACTTATGTGAAAATATTATTTTTTTGAATAGAATAGTCCTTGTGAAGGAGTTCAATTATAGAATAGGCAAATCTACTTAACAAATTTAATATGGATTTACTTTATATATTCTTTAAATATCAAACATAAGTACATAACAAATATAATGCCTTATTAACTGGCCATTAAAAATTTCAATCTTCTTATTATCCCTCATATTATTTTTAAATCAACTAATTTTCTGGATTAAACTTGATCAAGCTTATAATGGGTACCTATTTGTGTATAAATACTAGATTCTTTATGAAAACAAGTTAATTTAATTTATTTATTTATATAATTATGTTGATTTAAATTTATTCCATCCAGTATTTTAATTATTGGAAATACAATGAAACATTTATGTTCTACCATCATGCTTTTCTCGAACTCACTCCACCTAAGTCCTGAGAAATTATCAAAAAAATATTTAATTAAGATAAATATAATGTCATTGAAAATAAATTTAACTATGATGGTTCCCTAGATATTATACTAGTAATGAGAGTAGTGTTTGAAATTCTATTAACAAAATGAAGTAATAATCTCAACAACCCATAATATTAGTCTCTTAAATATTTTTTAAATCTGTAAATAGGTTTAGTATGTTTTGGTAAATTCAAATTTTCAAAACCATATGGATATTCTATAAAAATAACCTCTTAAACATATATATTATCAATGGAATTCTTAACATTTATTATATATAGAGTAAAATTATATGATTACCAAAATCTAGAAGTATTTGAATCTATTTTAAACTAGCTATGAGAGAAAAAATCATTCCATAATATATACTCCCTCCTTAACTATAACCCTTAAGAAATAGCCTTTCCTAATTCTATATGTTAATACCCTTTTGTTTAAATTTATTTTATAAAAACTATTTTACTTCTATAACCGGTGAATAATTTATAATCTCAAACAATTTCTAAACCATTTTTAATGTAAAAATATGAAGGTATTATAGAATAGAGATTATCTAAATCACATAAAACAAAGGATTCATCATCCATTTTAGGATCATGTTGAGAGTAGAATTAAATATTTACATATTAAATTTATAGTGTATTTTATTTTTAACATTGGGATTATATAAAAAGTATAATCTCAGTGGGATGATTCATTAATATTATATCATTCTTAAGTAAAGTGGTATGTTAATATTTATCTACGGATTAATGATCATTAAACTAGCTACAGGAAGAATGGTTCTTGTTGGATACCTTCCAATAAATTTCTCTTTATTTTATGTAACACAATATTCAATAATAGAATATATGGGGTTCCAAAAACACTATACAGACATGTAACATTTATATGTATTAGATTTTAATGAGGATTAGTTTCATTAAACAATACATGTACCATTTATTCAACACTATCTATCATTTTTTTGAAAACATTACATGGATCACTAGTGGTTTAATAATCAATAAATGTACCTCCATTCACATTTGGATCAAATTTATGATTATTTTATTTAGTAATCAAAATTAACACATTGAAACAGAAAATTTAATGGAAATTAATTTATTTTTTTCAATTCACAATTTCATAAGGGGTTTTTTCAATAATGGATGACATAAAACATTGTTTATATTTTATTAGGATATACTAATAACCCTGAAATAAGGAAAATGTATAATATTCATACTCAGAATGTGGCTGAAGACAAATCTTACACCCGTAATTTATAAAAAGTGAAGGGTTGACAAGTAAAATTTCTTGACAACATGAAAAGAAAAATATATAATATTGGAAATATAGTTTTTCAACGTAAACCATTCACTGAATGGCCTGAAGGCCGAAATTTTTATTGATTTTAGATGAACCCCCTTTTAAGGGTAAAGGGGGAAAAACCAAGACTTTAAGGACATTCAGACATTAACAAAATATGAAAAATAAGGGGGTTGAAACCCAGAACAAGACTACACAGAAGAGCCTCTACCCAGCATCAACATCATTAAGGTACGCCTCCATAAAATTATGGTTGATCAGAAAGTAGTCCCATGTAATAATGCATGGTCACAGTACTGATGGCTACGCCATACCCCTTGAATCTTCCGAATCTGAAAATTCATGTGCGGAGAAGATGACCAGCTCTATCTTCATCTAAATAAAAACCTTATAGAATGTATAGATTTCCCAACATACAATACAAATCACCTCTAACAAATCAATCAATGAACCACCAATACCCAAAATCACATCCAAAAAAACCTGATCCCAACATCATCAAAGAAAAACTTGTATACAACTTGTAGCAAAAACAAAATGTACAGTCTCCCCCCTCCAAGCCATAGGCACCGACCCCGATCTCACCAGAGCACTCACGAACAGACGACGAGCCAGGAAGAAGATGAAGGATCCCAGATCCAGCTCCACCAACACTGATCACACCAATGACACCGCAGACTCGTCAAAAAGGAGAAAAGCCATCAACATACAATGTATCCATGACAAGACCCGAAACCAGTAACGCACAAGAGCAGACGTCGATCTCACCAAATAGCGGGTGAGAGCTCAAAGCTGAACAGCCAGAGATGTTGCCACTGAGCCTAGAACAATGCTGAACTATGCATATCTTCCACCCAGTGATGTCGTGCTGAGACGCAAGATTCGACACTGGGCCCATATCAAAGTCGGACCACGTAGATCTATCACCCAGTGACATCGTGCCGAGACAGGAGAACTAACACAGATGAATACCATGAGCATACAATGCACATTCTAGCCACGATGAGACCCTGAAGCTAAGATCACACCGGAACCAATGAAAAACTCGCCCGATCTGAGGTGAGATCCAAAAGCCGAACGGCCAACAAAGCCGCCGCCGAGCCCAGAACAAAGCTGGACCATGCGGAACTGTCACTCTACAACGTCATGTCGATATGACAGAACTGATGTCAAGGCTAGGCCAAGCCAGAGGAGGGGAGGATAAGTTTTTAAGGGAAACACCTAGGCATACAAGGAAGGGGGAATAATCCACCACTCAGAGGCTCCAACATGAAACTCATGAATCATCAATTAAAACCCTTAATTTTTAATGTTAGTTTTTTTAAGAGAGCCCTACTTTCATTATCCAAATATGTGATGAAGGATAATTTATGAACTTATGGAATAATAAATTTATTGCATAATTTAAAATAGTGTGAAAGTTTAATCTACCAATAAGCATGATAATGTATACACTTTTACCATATATGATCTTTCAAATAAAATTTTACCTTTCCTTAGTGTAGTATAAGTTTATTATTGGAATTGGAATTTGAGACTAGGACACTGAAATGTAGAGAAATTAACTAAGCTATCTAGGAGATGAATTTTTTATGATCAAACATAACAAAAATTTAATTCTCTTAAAGTATGTAATCCTTAACATTTTTGTATGAAACTGATATTATCATTTGAATATGATATTGAATTTTCAAAATAAATTTTTTTATAAATTTTTTCCATGGATATTTTTTTACCTATATAAACTATAAGTATGGGAGGAAACACTATGTGTATGTTTTTTTGATGATTAAACATAATTATTTAAAACCAAGAACACTAACTCAACACACCATTACAATGAAAAAATGTCTGATATATAGATTTAAAAACAATTACATTGCATTAAACTTTAAGTGTAAAATCAAAAAAAACTTCATCATCCCCAAAAACGTTAGTTAAAATCACTAAAATTATTTTCAAATTTTCAAAAACCAAATAAAATAATATTTATTAATTTGGAATAAGGATGGATATGGAAATGGGTTTCAATATTTTTGGTAATGAATTTATTAGTATTGATGTTTCCCCAAGTAGATAGGGATATAGTATTTCATGATTTGAGAAAATTTTCTATTTGGTAATGTCTAAAAAAACATGATTTTTTATTTGATTAATTAATATACATAAATTGTGGTGATAGGAATGGCTAGTTTTATGTTTAAGTCATTATTTACCCTCATGAATTTAAAGATTCTTGGTACCAACCTATAATATTGACTTATCTAATTTTTTCATATGGGAACTTTTTTCCTGGTCAAATTTATATTCAGTCTTAGATTATGTAATTTTTAATTCCATAGTAAAACCTATTTATAGATTGGGATTCCTTTTATGTTTATTTCATGGTAAGAAAAAAAATTGGATTCTTTGATAGTTTGTGGAATAGTCATACTGACATTGAGATTGGGAAAACATGAATATTCTTTATCTGGGAAATATATGTTTTATGTTTTGGATACCATAGATAGGTGCACCAATATATGAATACCCTATATTATAGGTTGATATTACTTGGGTATCGGTAACACAGATGGAATGTCATCTTATAAGTAGAACACCAAATGAGTATCTTATTTGAGAAATAATTTGGATCACTATCACTAGGATGAATCTTTTAAATTTAATTATTTAAAAAGAATGAATAGGGTATGATCACCTAACGTATGTGTTTCATGTTGAGTGTTATGTTTTCTTATGTTAGATTATGCATGAATCAATATATCTTTGTAATAATATATGTTAAAGGAACTATATGTGGTATACTATTATGTTTCATGCTCACACACAACACATACACAATGGTGGATCTGTAATCCCATTGTTGAGTATCATGTTAGGGAAATGAGAGGATGATTTCATTTTTTATATGATTTTTTTGAAATATTATAGTGTATTAGTATGTGGTGTTGAAGTCATAATGGGTAGTAGTACTAAATATTTGTTTCTAAAAATGTTTTATTTTATTTATATGTATGAATTTTTGATGACAATATATTTGTATAAGAATAAAATATGCATAACATTAGTTCCATTATTTGTTGACATTTTTTTGGAGACCATGATATGTTGGAAGGCATAAAAATGAAAAAAAAATGGAAAAGGTAAATCACATAAAGTTTAATAACCTATCTACCCAACACTTTCCCCTATCAAATTTCATGATCATGGGTGGTTATATATGAAAGTGGTAAAAAACCTTAGGAGAATCAAGATATTCAACAGGTTTTATTAACACATCTATACAATCATCACTCAATCCCTAAGAGATACAATCTGAATTAGGTATACAATATATATATAAGATAGTTTAGGTAGGAAATCTTGTTATGCCTACATTCCTTAGTTAAAGGTGTTACTTGATCTCACCTGGCATAGTTGGTAGTAAAACCTAGGTATACGTTATGATGATGGTATGAACTATGAAGAAAAAAATCTACCTACCCTATTGACCCAAATATCATTCATTAAGACCAAAATATATTTCACCAAAATTGGGTATGATATGTGTTGATAAGGCCATCTAGGAGAGTGATCTTTTTTCTTTTACCAACTTTATAATGATATACTATATGGATAAGGTGTCTTCCTTTTATGATGCCTAAATTTCACCACCAACCTAGAGGTATAGATACCCCATCCATTACTTATCAATTATTGTATTAATCCTCTAATAATGAAAGACATTGATGAAATAAATAAAGAAACCAATGCATCAAATCTCTTGAGAGATATTCAAAAGTAATATCCTTTTAGAATACTATGGTAGGTTAAAATTGGAAGTTGTAATGTGGTAGGTGAATAGTGTTAGGGTAAATACCTTAATCAGACAAAATTAAGTGAATTAAATTACATGACTACCCAAAGTGAATTATTTCATGTGTGTTTTCACCTCACCTGCTTCCCTATAGGGACTCCCATAATAAGCAATGCATATGGGGTTAGGAAAAATTTATTGTGTTTATAATATGTTTCCTAGGACCTCACATGATTATGAATGTACTATGAAATAAATATTGGTTCCACCACCAACATCTGAAATATAATGAAATAATGCCTTCATGTAACCACCTTCTTTCAAGACATATATTCAGATAATGGAAACCAAAAATTCCAACATTGATTCCATTTTTTAGGGTCAAAAGTCTAAAACGTCCAATATGAAGTCTCCTATAAAGACACCAGAAGATCATAAACATGGATTTCATACTAGAATGCACCCATATGATCATATATTCCTTTGATAAAATGAGTTTCTATATTATTCTCCCAAATATAGTAAACCCTCGGGGGGATTAAAATCATGGATTCACTTCTTAATGATGGAACTTACCATGAAGAAACTAGAGTCGCCTCTCCCAATTGTTAATAGATTTCTTCCCCATTTACTGAGCTGGGCCAAATAGATAATCCTTCCTATAGTAATCCCAGAGTCTTTTATATAGGGGACACACCTTTTCATCAATGTATACCCCCTCTCTTACCAATAGGTAGGCAGATTGAAGGATGGGTACCACTTTTTGTAGAGAACTAAAGATAGTTCCTATTAGAACTGTGATGGTTCATGTTGGTGATACCATCCATGATCCAATGATACCCACAAAGAGTGTACCCAACACATGTATCCCATTCAAATAAAATTCAACAACTCTCAACAAATTTGTTGGATCATCTATCTCTTATTTCCCACACTGGGTATGGCACATGTGAGATTAAATATCAAGTTAATTTCACCATTATTATAACATGTATGCCTCTAATAAAGGAATACGACTAGGTATAAGACCCAACCTACAATCCCATGAAATAATATATATGAATAAACCCCACTCAATCATATATTTTCACATCATTCATGTCATAGTAGTCAACACTACATGACCTTAACAAACATGGAAAACATCATCCATTCTATATGATGTAAAACATCATAGTACGGTCATGTCATATGTCTTTAAACTGTTTCATTGTAACTACATGGTATTTGATTAATATTTTGATGGTATGTAAAGGAAACCTCATCAACATTAAAAATAGATATCACTAACCCTTCACAACCATTATCATGAGGTTATATTCATAATGATATCACATACATTCTTCCCTCTCCATGAAATATTATTGTGAGATCTCACATTCCTCTCTATGACACCCTATCCACTGAAACACATATTATATAGGCTAATATAGCCAATAACATCATGCACCACTTATATTTTCAGATTCTTTCAAATCCTTAAATCTGAATCACTAGGTCTATATCCCCTCTGAAAAATCATCATGGGGATTTAGTCCTCAAGATTTCATTCTCATCCTTCCCTCACATGGATATATTTCCATGACCCTATATATACCCTCACTCTTGGTCCTATTCACCACATTTTATACCAATAAATCCATATTCCTAAAAATAATTCTCCATATAGAGGTTTATATTCCTTCTAGAAGAAATCATGTTTTCTCAATGGGACATTTCTTATCAGATGTAACAAAAAATAGTAACTTATAGATAATTCATTCCACAAACGTGTCAACAAACATTTATCCCAATCATTCTAATGAAAATACATTAAGTAACATGGATTTTCCATATTCATAACAATTTATAACTTCTTAGATGGTGATAAAATACATAGCATCCAATTATCGAGAATTAAACCATAATATATTGAATGTAATTGTTACCACATAAAGAAAAATGTTGAAGAACCTCTAATAAAAATAGATATTCACATTGATGTGTGATCTCAATCTATCATTAGAATAGGTGAAACTAGTTCTAACCTGGGAATTTGGGAAGGATTCACTAATATAACTTCAATCTATTAAAAAGTCCTCAAGTAGGAAATAATTCCCCCTAATTGGTGTTATGAGAATATAAACCTATTATAAAAAACCAATTTGAATCCAGAAGTTTCACTTATCTAATCCATAGTAAATATATACCTTTGTAAAGTAGGTCCACAATGAAATCTCATTTAACTGGTATGGGAGCTATTGGGTATTTTTGGTTATATCAATAACTCACAATAGAAAATGATTGAAACTAAAATTCTAAATCTGACATTAATTAATCACTAAAAAATAACTATTTTCCAATAATATTGGTTAATTATGTTTTAATTATCTCATGAAATACAAATGGTGAACTTGATTTGGATCATTCAATATTAAGAAAACAAATTTATTATTCTCTATTGAAAAAATATTATCGTTCATGTGCTTGTTTTCGATATTACACTGATCGATGTTCTTGTTTTTGGTGTTCATATATGAAGAGAGACACTCTATAGATATCTTAAATCCACAGTGATGACATATTCATCCATTCAATGATATCAGGTTTTATTTATTGTATGGGTTGCGACCCCCATGGATGAACAGATCATGTCACCCATTGAGAATCTCAAGAACCTAGTGGATAATGTGATGGTGTTGGAGAACCACTGAAAAGGTATCATTATAACATTTGATACAGAACACAAGGTTCTCTAGTAACATAGTCCTACAATCCCATCTCATTGGAAGAAATATTTAAGAAATATAGTGTTTCATGTCACCATTAACAACCAGTTGGGAGTCTCTCCCCTGGGAGAAGTAATCAATTCTTCTATTATAATAGAGAGGTGGATAATAATTCTAATTTAAACCTAACCAAAACTCAATGATAACCCAGTAGGTATCCTTTCAATTTTTATTGATGTTAATATAATTTTGAAATCGTTCCTTAGTATCCCATTGAAAAATATACCAAGAAGATCCCTCCCCCCATATATTTAGACCCGAGAATCTAAGAGATCCTTCAAATCAGGACAAGCTGTTAACCATTAGAAGTGGGCTCATATTCTCACTTACCTGGAATAATCCTTCCATCACACTAAGATGATAACCAATTAACATGCCTAAATTCATTTTCATTCCCAAAAATCCTATCAGAATATTCTTATAGTACCAAGGTATGAATGATGGCATATCCCAGAATCATCAAAGGGGTAAGAATGTATTCCCACCTCCATAAATTGGGAATGAATTTAAATCCAAAATGAAAATGTAGATTATTATAAGGAACATATTCCATCTCCTATTAATTAATGATAATATATTATCATTCCTTATATAGAATATCATCAACTTATCACAATGTCAATAGATATAAAGACCAACATTCTAGAAAATGTCCTACAGAGCTATCATAAGATATTTACAAAACTAATGGAAGGTGGTAATTGGAATATCTCAAAAATATCCTATGGGTGAGATCATATCCCTAATCTATATAATATTCAAGATCATCATCAGTATATCTGATTGATTGCCTTAGTGAAGTCACATAACCCCACTCCCTTTTAGGGGAATAGTTGACAGATCCTGAATAAAACACATGATTTGGCATATATTATCACATATTTACAAGATATAAAATATTATATCCCATAATTTAATCAAAAGTAGTGACATATTCTTACTCCAATTTTTCTAAAGAATACCAATGGCATGGCTAGGTGGCTACTGAATGGTAGGTACATGTCCTTAACCATTCTGAAGGGGGTAATCAATATATTTTAGTGTAAATAAGGTGCAGTACCATATCCCTATATACCATCATGGGGATCATCATCCATTAAGTTAAAATACACATGAGTCATACAAAGACTCTCATCCAAAGTTTTCAGCAATCTTCTCCATGAAGTGAATCCAAAATAGTGTCTCTCCAAAGGTATACAATAACTATAAATCATGCCCACATTCCTATATTTATTAGTACTAATATTATCAAGTCCCTAAAATACTAATTAATAGTGGTTTGAGACACTACTAACTCATAATAAACGAGTGAGAATATTTACTCATGGAATTGAAACCCTTGATATTTTGATTAGTACTTCTAGAGGTCCTGCACATAATACATGTAACAAAGATTCTCATTTTAATAACCCAAAGATTGATAATTAGAACTCCTATCATGGTTATAGATCTTAAATTCATACTTACTATAAGAAGATAAACATTTAACAGGGTATTTCAATTTTGGACACTTTGACTGGTTGTTGTGAAGGTCTGACCCATAGTATCATTTAATCATTTAAATGAGGTCCTCCCTTATTGAATTTTTTCCAAGAGAACCCCCATACTGAGTGGAAATCAATGGATTGAGGTCAATCATTCCTATGAACTCATTAACAGCCATTTAAAACTATTACCATCATTAAAAGGGAACACTCCCCTCTCTGATAAAGAATTGGGAAATGAACCATGGCGATATTGTTAGGTGGAATAATTTTCACCAAGTGATAATGAAGATAACATTTAACTATGCAAAAACTATATATGGATTACCATCAGAAAATATTCTGGCCCATTTACACTCCCTATTATGAAATGTTTATGTTTTTAAAGAAATAATGGATTCTTTTTTACCCAATAACTTTTTTAAAAAAACCCCTTCATCGGTTAAATACCAATAGCCTTTCATATCAATAGTATGAAAACCATCACCCAAATTGTGAACAAAAAATAATATAGGATATATTTATCAACATTATATATGGTTTAGAATGTCTGGTCATAGAAACACTACAAAAACATGTTACATGTTTCTCCCAATAAATTAAGGGAACTTAAATAGATAATCATTGATTCAACATTTGATGTATATATCTAAGGACGGAGAATATTCCATGTATTATACTTCACTACATCCCTAGGATCATAGAGTTCATTAAAGAAGAAGTCATAAAATTTAACAACTATAGGATAGGTCACATGCCCAAATAATACACACACCATTTGATCAATCCGACTAAACCCTACAACCTCTAAGATAATAAAGTGGCCTGACTGAAGAGTTCAATCCATTAAAAAGCACATGGATGAAGACTCTAAGAATTAAGCATAAGAATATTTAATGAGAATGTAAAAACCTTTGAATGTAGGAAAAACTATAGTGATATGAATATCATAGTTTGTGTAGGATTTTCTTTGGGAATTCACTCAAGTAAAATAATTCCAAATTAAGAAAATAGAATTAGAAGGCACTATAGTAGCCATCCCAGAGCTTCACCAACCCATAGAGATAGGGTATTTTTATGACAGTCACTCCCCTTAGGATATAAAAAATCTAAATAGGTTTGTGATATTCTAGAAGTTGAATAAATATATCCCCAACCCCATGGATGGGCGTATTTTTATCACCTCATTCAATGATGTTGATATTTTCCAGGAATATGGGTACTCTTATAGAAGAACTGCCACCATTTATTCCATTATGTGATAGGCCCCAATCATTAGGGAATTATTGGAGAGGATACTCAAGCACTACCTTAGGATTATCATCTATAAGTTTATTCTAGGGAAATATCTGAAAATGAAAATGTAACCATAAATAGGTCACAAAAAGAAACAACCTACTGAGAAAGTAAAATCAAGGGAGGACCATAGTGTACCTTTCAAAGAAGAAAAAAAGAATGAATATCAGCCATATTATTCAGAAGATGCAAAAATGATTTCTAATTCTTGGTATATAATAGTAATTATTTTCACTTTTAATCTAATAGATGATAATGATTGATATAAAGAAACCAAAGCACCCAATATAGAAACAGTCACCCAATATATGATCTTCACCAAAACAAATCATAAAGTTGTGTATACCAGGAATAAAAGGAATACCTGAAACATGGTAGAAATAGCTGATTAATTTCCACCCTATTGATTCTCTTCTACTAAAGATAAGTTTAAATTTTTGTTCATATCCTAGTTTCTAAACAAATATTTTGACATCCTCTATTATGATGAGAATCTCACATAGAACAATGATGATATTAACTACCTTAGACAAATAAATGTCAAACTACTCATGGGAAACGCTCCCATTAACTATAATATTCATATAGAAGTGAATTTTTCACCTCTAACTCATAATTAAATGGATACACGACCTTAGAGAAATTAATTTGAACGCCATATTGTCTCGATGTCCCATAAACCAATGTATTTGAACCCTAAATTTTAAGAGGACAAATAATCTCCTCCACTACAATAGCAACTTCCGTTATTCTTAGAAACTCACAAATCACCAGCTAAAACTTGGATTCAACCATTAATACTTCCATGGTGGAAACATAAAGATTAAACTTCTACCCATGTCTAAGTCTAAGTTAAAACAATATTTCCTCTAGAAATACTAAATTATATCAAATCTTATACTACTTGAATTGAATCCATAGAACGATGGTTTAATAATGTACAATCAATAATGAATCTACACCTCAAATGGGTGGATTATACTCCCCCTCTACACATTTTATTTAATCTTAAATTTCCAAAATTTGATTGCTTAAGTGTTATATTATGTCACCTATCATAATTTTTTCCTGATGTGGACCCATGATGGGCCCACTCAATCATAAGGGGGTGAAAATATTCAACTTCTTGGTGTGGACCCTATTGGGACAGTAAATAATAAAGATACCCATTCATTACATAATTAAATATTAAATTTTTTAGATCAATATTTACTATATTTCAGAGTAATACATTCTTGAAGATCCTAAATGTTTACTGTCTTGGAATACTAGATACATAATCTACATATTTTGTCAAAAATATTTAACATATCCCAAAAATTCTTACCAAATAGTAAACTTCTTATCCATACCCTACTTAAAATATTTTTCACAACATGGGGAAATCATATATAAGAAAGGGTGATATCATATACTTAATAAGGTTAAACAAGGCAGATATCATTTGAGGATTATAAGTGTCAATAAAATAATAATAAGGTTATGTGAGAATGATATTAACATTTGAAAATAAAACAAAATGATTCATACATTAAAAAAATTAACCATAAAATAAAGAATTTTCATTTAATAAAACATTAATCATAATTGTATCAAATATAATGAGGCATGAGAATACAACTTTGGCATAAGAACATTTCATAAGGGAGTGGTTTAAAGTGTGTCATGATCATAATCATAAAAAATTTATGTCAAGGCTACCCCCCAAAATATTAATCATAGGTTAGGCTTGGGATAACCACCTGTGTATCCATTTTGGGCTTGGGATAATCAACAAAATACCATATTTTGGGCAAGGGATAACCAATTATATACCCTCTTTATGTCTTAGTACAAACTCATGTGTTACATCTTTTGGGATAGGGATAACCTCCCATGTAAACACTTTTTTTATTGGAATAAGCTCTCGTGTACCCTATTTTGGGTTTCAAACAACCTATAATGTACCCATTAATCTAATAAAACATAAATACTTACCTAATACAGTGGAATAATTTAATGAACCCACCCATCACAAAATTATAATCCAATGATATATACACACCAACATCATGAAAACATTTATCATAACATCAAAGAATAAACCATGAAAAAGAGAATAGGTTTCATAAATATTTCATCAATATAATATCAAAACATACGAATGAAGAATAAATAAAGTAAAATTGGATCATATTTCTAGTAAAGAATAAAGAAAATAAAAGTATGTTTTTATGAATTAAAATACATTTAAAATATCACTCTGACATTTCTTGAGTAAAATACTTAGTTCATTTTGAAATCAATGATATAGAATTAATAAATTTCAAATATAATACGAAAAATATTTTCATTAAAAAGGAACCTAAAAAATTAAAGTAAGCCTTAATTAATAGTGAAGTCATTGTGGTGGCAAATTGATTGATATGGATTAACTTAAAATAAAGATTCATTTCAAAGTTTCAGTAAAAATTCAAAAGTACCTCATTTGAAAAATGATAATAAGATTCCATTTGAAAATTTTTATAGAAATTAAAACTTGGATAAAAAGGTAATTTATAAAATCCTAATGTAATGGTAAAAATATTGTTTAAAATAATTAAAATTAAACTTTTACATGGAATAAAAATATTACCAACCAAAGAGAGAAATAAATTTGGTTTTCCATACAAAAATATTCCAGTCTCTTGAGTAATTTAAGAGAAGAAAATAAAATTAAAATTTTTCATTTCTTGAAATAACAAGAGTATTATTAATTAAATTTTATTTTTTAAATAATCACTATATAATTTCATCATCAAAAAATACAAGAATAAATAATCCCAGTAAAATGATAATGTAACATAAAACCCTTACCTCAAGTATGTCTTACTTCATAATCACCCTAAACTCATTTATAATAAAGTTAAATTTATTATAATTATATAAACAAACCATATTTATAGATATAATACCATATATGGTCCACTAATAACATTTAAATACCCTTTTATTAAAAAATTACTTTCTAAAATCATTTCTTCAAAGTTTTAACTATTTCCTTTTTCATGTATGTTTCAATAATGAAGTTATGGTTATTTCACATTGATCATTGTTTTATCATATCCAAAATTTTAACCATGTAGAAATTATAATAATTAATCATTATATATAATTTTATTACCATTCAAATTAATTTGTGATGAAAAATAAATTACATCACTTCAGGGAGACTGTTGTACATATGTACGCACGAGTGATGTTTTCTAATTTTTTGATGGATAGAATAAAAGAAATGTAAATAATAATTAAAATTTAAAAATAATTATCATTTCATAAATATCATTAATATATATATTAAATCCATAATAATAACCATCCATGAAATAAGGTGATGGAAATTTAATCATATCGCTACATGAAGGCGGTAGTCCACACATGCACACAAGTAATACTTTCATTTCCCATTTACTGGAAAAGTGGTGGAAAATGGTTATAAAATCATCATAATAACATATAAGTATATTTATGATACTAAATTAACCATTTTTTAAGGGATAATATATATTTATTGAAGTTGGAAGAATAAATTAAATTGAATTAACTTGTTTTATATTTAGATGGCTTCTTTGAGACACCTCTCTTGGCCTAAAACTTAATCCTCAAATGATTTATCTTAAGAGAAGAAAAGGGGATCAAGGATAAATAGAAATAATCATAAATTGTTTGGATTAGGGTTTAGCTGAGCTAGAAGTATCAAATTTTTTGAATAATGGAGTAGAAGAGGTTTCCTTTTATAAGTGAGGAGAGGGACACATATGTAATCACTTAAAAGACTTCAATAATATAATGTAACTTTAATGAGAAAGTGGAATAAAATAGAAAATTATTTTAATATAATATAATATAATGTATAAATATCAAAAATCAATAATAATTTGACATGTTTATATTTTATTCTTACCATTATCTCTTAGTTTAACCCACACGCCATAATCATTTTTCAACCTTAGACGTGGTAAAAAAATTTACAATTTTTATTATTCATTATGACAAAAGCTTGTATTTTAAATTTAAAATTATAATAATTATTCAAATTCTAATTAATTAATCCATTTTAAATAATTCAATTTCAATAACTGAAAAAATATAATTTTAAATAAGGGAACATAATAAAATGAGACCCCATTTTTAAAATAATGCATTTTCAAAAATAAAACAGAATTAACCTCAATTTATTCCCATGTAAAAAACATAAAGTTAATGTTAAAATATTTTATTGAATAAAATATATATATATATATATATATATAATTTTAACCATTAATAAATGAAGATATATTTAATATATTTAGACAAAAACACATTGGGTACAAAAATAGTTATTAGAAAAATTTGTTTTTAAGCATGAAAATAGAGCTTATAGGAACATCCAATATAATACGAATTCCTATGAAATTTATTAGAATATTTATATTTAATAAATACATATTTTAATTTAATATCAAGTAAAAATATTAATGGAACTTTAAAATTACGTGATTTAATGAAAAGAAATTATAGTTTTACATAAATTGACATTTTCACTATTGTCATAAGAATATATCTTTTTAGAAAAAAATGAAAAAAAACACCATAAGATAATATTTACATATTAATTTAAAATATTATATTCATTAAAAAAAATATAAAATATAAAAAAATTATCAATTAATTATAAACTTAACACATAAAATTATTTGAAGAAAAAATATTTTTGAAGCATAAAATTATTTTATATAAAATTGAGTACATAATTATTATACATTAATCAATACATTGGAATTAATTTAATACTTTATAATTATTTCTTATAATTTTTTAATTATAATTAATACCTGATAATGTAACCATTAGGTTATAAAATATCATTATATCATGGATCATTTAGACTTTCTGTTGTTTGTAAAGAAAGTTATCGAATACCAAAATTTTATTTCAAAGGAAATATATAAGAAATAATTGGGTGTTACATCCTAACCCAATTAAAAATAATTTTTCCAAAAACATTATGTGACTCTAATAAAAAAAATGAGAATATCTATGATTTATCTCATCCTCTCGTACCCATGTAGCTCCCTAGAAATCACGATTCCTCCAAAGAACATTAACGAGGTCAGTAGTCTTCTTCTGTTTAACTTTATCTACACAATACTTGATTTACAATAAATTTTCTTGATTAAAAAGTTAATGATTCATTTTAATAACCTGTGAATTAATTATTTGTAAAGATTCAGGTTCTCATATTATCAAATAAAAGCATGGATAACAACGTGAAATTGAGATTAGTTCTATGGAAGCACCAAGAGATACGATGTAGTCCCTACTCAATTAAGAATCATTAAGGGACCAATATATCTAGAGATCATCTTTCCCTTATCTTTTAATCTCATAACATCCTTCTATGTATAAATTTATGGTAATAAAATTTTACCAGTATCAAATTCCAAATATCACCGACGATTGTCAGCATAACTCTTCTATTGGCTCTAATATTCCTTGATGTATTGGTGAATGGATCTAAAAATATATACCATTTTCTTTTCCAGGTCGATTACAAATAGATTTCTTCCTATAAATTTATCCTATCACATTTGAGTTCTATTTTTATTTATATAGAGTGATTCATAAGTATTCATCTAAATGATCAAGTGAGAGTTATTGTCCTAATAGAAATTGAATAGATGAAAGTGTTGATCCAAACCAAATTTTCAATACAATGAATAGGATTTTAAAATATAGTCTAGGGATGGAATAGTTCTCCTATAAAAAACAAATTTTTGAGGATGATTGGTCAATCTAAAAAACAACTCTATATCTAGAGCACATTTAAAACTTCACGAGAACATAAAGTTAAACCTCAGACATTGATGATATAGAATATAATGTGTTACTCTTTGAAATTATATCACTTCATTAATAAATATCAGGGAAAGATAGTTAAGAGGTGAATCTTCTCTAAATTAAATGAAGTGTTTTGTCTTTACAATGTTACTAAATATAGCCCAAATGTCTTTATGGTATTTATACGTTTTGGGGAGTCTGAGGAAAAATTAATAGAGATGTTTTATCAATTCTATTCGGTTGTAGTTAATGGTTAAAACAACCCCTTAGTCTTATATATCTGTAAATTGACTTGTAAGAAATTCAAAAATTGAGATACATACTCGGAAATGTATCTATTCATGTTTTCACACCTAAAATACTCTTTTATATATCTATACATCTTTCAAATCCTAGGATTAATAGTGAATTATGAGCTATAAAATTCTTATAATTGATCCTTCTTCTATTCTCGTATTGATGAGACACATACTCAATTCTTGAACCTTAACATTACATTACAGTGAATATTTAATTTTGTAACATTTCACAGCTCATTTTTTAACTAAACATTTACATTTAATTCCTCTTTAATCATTATATAGCAAATAGTTAGAAATTCATTTAAGAGGGATAAGACTTCTCCCCTTACCTTCTTGATTTTAAAGTCAATACTTTATAAATACCAAAAAATTAGATATTTGTTATCCACCTTATAGATAATCTAGCATAATACTATCAAATCAAAGCATCATCCACCATGTTCTCTTTTCTAGGGTTGTAATGTATTGAGAAGTAAAAATATTTAATCAACTCAAACAATCTTCTATAGTTCATATTCAACTATTTTTAGGTGAATTAATAAATTAAAATATTATTATTAGTATATATGTCACACATTTATCTAAAAATTTAATGCCTCCATATCATTAATATAGTTATTACCACTAATAACTATAAATAATGATTTAGGTAATATTTCTCATGAACCTTCAATGTTCATGAGGTATAATATATCCCTATATCATTCTGTATAAGAACACATCCTATCCCCTGTATTAATGAATCACTATAAAATACCAACCCTTATCCTCTATAGGGTAGTGTGATAACATGTTCACTGACCAAAATTACCATCAGTGCCTTGAAATTTTTAACATATTCATCATTAAAAAGGAACGTGACTCCTTTCCAGATTAACATGATTATTGGATTAGATGGCCAAGATAAATCCTTCACAATTTTTGAATAAAATATATCCAGTATAAGAAAAATATGGATCTCGATCATAGTGCTCTGACTGGGTCAATGTTAAATAACTTCCATCTTTGGAAGATCTATCGATATAGCCTAGTTTTATATTATATAACACAAATATGAAACTTTCTATATACCAAATTCACAAATTGTAAATTTTTCAAATAAATTCTACTTCATAATAATACCCAAGTGATCTGTATGTTCTTTATTAAAATGGGATTATATAATAATTTCATATAAAAAAACTAACACAAAATAGGTCATGGTAATATATAAGGACTTTATTAATTCAATACGAAAAGATAGAAATGGAATTAATATGATAAAATGTAATCACTATAAATTTAGTCTATGTACCTCAAAATGAATGTTGAATTTGGTATTTATTCACATTTTACCCTCAATTGATAGTATATATATTAGAGATCATACTTGGAAAAATATTTAGATCCTAATAATTGATCAAATAAACCATCAATATGGTGCATATGATACTTTTTCTTGATCATGATCTCATTAAGTTCCGGATATTCAATGTAGATTTGAATTGATCCATATTTATTCTTATAAAATAGAATAGTTTTTCCTCATATTGATGGACCTGTATGAATGAATCCCTTATCAATATTCTCTTGGAGTTTCTCCTTTAATTCCATAAACTCAATTTTTGCCATTATGTATGGAGTCCTTGTAATTGGTTTAGCACAATGTTTGAGTTCTATTGAAAACACAACTTCATGATTTAGAGGAAGTCTAAATACATGTTTTGGAAAGACATAACAAACTTATAAAAAATATCCATATGTTTTATATAGAGTTTCTCCCGTCCATTTGAGATAAATATCCCCTTTTTGTATGAATCAACACCAATTAAATAGAATTAATTTCCATTTAAAGCTCGTATTTATTCTCATACTAACAAACAATCATATTTTACTATGGAATATAAAATGTGGCTTCCATTAGATAGAAATTAATATGGGATTTTTATAAATATATCCAATAAATTCCTTAAAATAACATCAAATTCAACAAGAGGGAGAATAATAAAATTTACAAAAAACACATTCCCACCAACTTCAATTATAGAATAATAATAGATATGAGATGTGATCATTGTAATATTTTGAGTTTTTATTGATAATTAAAAATATAATATTTTATGTGGTAATGTGATACCTTTATAAAAATATTCAGATATAAAATAGTGGGTAGATATAGAATTTTATAAGACATTAGCAATTCTAGAGTGTATGGTAAGTGTACCTTTGACCACTTTTTTATCATACCCTATATCTATAATAGTGATCATAATATATTTTAATTTTCTATAGGATTAAGAGGTTTCTAATGTTGATCATCATCATTTACTATTGGATTCATGTGATGGTTTTCATAATTTCTATACTACTTACATTTGAAACATTGGATTGTGGGTATTTTATTCTATGGAGTTTTCACTTCATCCACATCATTATCTGAATTTTCCCATTTACATCTGCATTATATATCCTAATTTGTTTCCTTTCTACATTTGAATAATTTTCTATTACCCTTAATATAATTTACTTTATTTTTCTTTCAATACTTCTAGTATAACTTATGACTCACTTTCTTCCCTATAAGGTTTTAGTTATTAAGATTTCCATTCAATTACATATTTCATTTCTTACCAAAACCATGATATTAATTAGTGACCCCAATCTCAATTTCTAAATTGACAACACCTAGAATGATTTATTCATATCTATTGATGTTCCTTATATATAACACCCTTAAAATACTTTATTTTAAGAAAATAATAATTGATCAATTTTACTTTCTCGTTCTATTATAATATTATAAGTATACCTTGAAATTTTTGTAAAATTTACATCATAGGAACACATGGTTTCATCATGCCTTTAATTTAGATTAATTAATTACTTCTCTATTTTCATACAAAGAATATGTGGAAATTACTTATTCAAAAATAAGCTCCTAAAAACTCATCCAATCTATGGAGTAAATTTTTTCAAGTTGTCTCGTATTCTAGAAAAGAGTCCATAATTGATCAAATTTTCCTTACAAATAATAAATAGCTAAAATAAATTTTTCATGATCTAAACACTAGAGAATAGAAAAATTATTTTTCATTAGTTATGATCCCTTTCTCAGTAATTAGTAGATTAGTATACCCACTAAATGATTATGGATGTTTCCTTGTGATGGACTTAATAGTAAGTTGTCCCCTCTTCTTGTTTAGAATCTTTATATGATTCGTGTCTTGAGAAAGCTATATATGAATTTCCACAAGATTTTAAATTTCGGTTCCTATAAAATTTAGTTTCTCATGAGGAAAATCATTTCATTTTCCATTATATTCAGTGAAAATATTGTTCCTTGTGGTTCTATCCAATGACTAAAGCCAAAAAAAATTATGAGAAAGAATAATCATATAATCATGAAAATAATTATTGATAAATTATTTTAAATCTATGATACCTTAGGTTTAACCTAGTTTATCTGTGGTTATTATCTATTCAAATCCATTATAAAGGATTATAAATAAGTTTTGAATATATCAAAGCATGTCCTATGGGAGTGTCTATCCAGTTCTGCAGCCTTAACCCCATTCATCATGTAGGAGTGGTGATTTAGTTAAAACCCAATCTTCCCCATTAAATGTTGTTAACCATAGGTGAATCTATACTGATACATTATTTTAATACATAAATATTATAACTTAGTAGATGAATATTCATCACATTTTTTGGTATGTTCCATGCTAAAACCCTAAAGGTTTGGTGTCTTTAGAAACACGTATACATAACCAAATGGTTCATAATAGATCTATATGAACTCCCACTTAGTTCTTCAGAACAAGAACCCATATTAAACAAATGATAAATTTTTCTTCAGATTATGGGGAAAAGAAACCATAATAAAGGTGGGACTGAGATTCTCAATAAAATAAAATATGGGATATATGAATAATTATTTAAACAAAACATGATTATAAAGGGTATGAGATCAGGATGTTAACCTTGTAAAATAATACCCAGTAATTCGTCGATCATAAACATGATTCATGTAATAAATATTATTAATTTATTATACCTGAGTCTTAAAGGGATCAAAGAACAAGATACTTAAGAACATAACATTCGAATATGATCCTCTCATAAAAGAGTGTATCAAAGTGTGGTATAATAATAATCATACAAATAAAATTTCAAGGCTACACACCACAACAATAAAAAAATGATTGGTTTGGGATAACCACCCAAATACCTACATCAGGATTAGAATAACCTCCTTTGCACCCTATTTTGATCTTGATATAACTTCTCATGTACCCTATTTTGATCATGTGATAACCTCCCATGTATTCTCTTTTGGGATTGGGATAACCTCTTGTGAACACTATTTTAGGATAGGGATAACCACTTGTACACCCTTTGATATCATTGAACTTTAATATATACCCAATGCATTAGATAGATTTATAAGTTTGGGAAAACATGTCAAATATTCATATATCAATTCATATATATGCATCAACATCATAAAAACATTCATTATAACTTAACCCTTGGAAAATAAAATGGGTTTCATCAATATTTTATCATCATAACCTTAAACCATAGAGATAAAGAATAAATATGGTATTATTTTATCATATTTTTAGTAAATACTATGTATCATCAAAGGATGTTATCATACAAAAAATATTCCTTTAAAATATCACTAGAATTTTCTTGAGTAAAATACCCATATTATATTGAAATCACTTATTTAAAATTTAAAAAAACAAAATATCAAGGAAAAACTTTTCTTTGAAAATAAACTTGTAATATTTTAAATTAAGATTTAAATAATTGAGTGTTCATGATGGTGGAGAATTTTTTTATTTTCTGTACATTAATACAAATATTATATTAACATTTTTAGTAGAATTCAAAAGTACCATGTTTAGAAAATGAAAAGAATATTCATTTTAAACCATTTTATAAAAATTAGATCATTGGTAAAAATTAATTTAAAAAATAATAGGATATTATTATAAACAATGATTAAAACATTTCTACAAAAAAAGGACATGGAAGAAAAAATATTTGTTAACCACGGAGATAAAGAAAGTTAATTTTCCTTAAAAACAATTTTTTATAATATTAAGTTATCAAAAAGAGGAAAATGAAAGGAAAACATGTAATTACAAAAAATTAATTGATAATATGACAATCATGAGATTATTGAGATATATATCATGAAATTTTATTATTGTAAACATAATCATAAAAAATTCTGATAAACAATGATATTGTAACATAAATCTCTTACCTTCAGATCGGCACGACTAAAAAGGGATTTATAACTCCTTTCTAATAAAATGAAATTTAATATAATTCTATAATATAATCATTTAAATACTTATAATATCATATATTATCTTCTTATAACATTTCAACACCCATTTATTAATAATTCTGTATTAAAATCATCGTTTCTTGGTGTTAAATATTTGATTTTTTATGAAAATTTTGGTTCGTTAGTTCCGATCAATGAACATTGATAATGGGTATAGAATAAAAATAATATTAATGATGACATAAATATAATATATATTCATTGTATTTATATTTATATTCATCCATTATAAATTCATAAATAAAAATTAATTACATCATTCATTTAGACGGTAGGTTATACACAAGTATAAATAATGTTTTCACTTTTTGAAGGATGGAATGAAATAAAGTTAAATAATAATTAATATTTATAGAATAATTATTATATCCTATATATCGTATATATTCTTTAAACTATCTTTATTTACATCCTTTTAAATAAGAAATGAAAAACGAATCACATCCGTTTATGGAGATGGTAGTCCACATCTACGCATGAGTGACAATGTCACGTTCCAATGAATAGGAAGGTAAGAAGATAGATAATATATTATAATTAGATAAGAATAATTATGTCATAATTATAATCTATAAACATTAAACCCATCCTAATTACCTTACATGAAATATGGTGATGTAAAATGAATTTAATATCTATGTGGACAAAGTAGTCCACACATACGCATGAGCGAAACATTCACTTCCTTTTTGATGGAAATGAGGGTGGATAATTGTAATTAATAATAATAATAACATTTTAATATATTTATTATATATAAGTTATTATTATTTTATGAATACAATATATTTATAGTAGATAGAATATAAAATAAATTGAAATAGTTTAATTAAGAATATTACATCTTCTTCGATAGGCCACCTTTAGATACCTTATTAAGGACCGTTGGAATGGTCTTTAAAGAATTTAAACACATATAATACATTTATATGAAATTTTATAAGAAACTTTTGTAGTGTTTAGTTAAGATTTATTGCTCAATTTTGTGTAAAGAAAAGATAGGATGGGTGTCCCTCTATACGGGAGAGAAAGGACACATTTGGACTTACAGAAAAATAAAAATATAATTAAGTCATTATCAAGTAAAGTAATTAAAAATGTCAATTTATTTCATGTAAAATAGTATAAGCTATAAATTTCATCATATAATGAAATTTATATAGTTTTTGGTATCATAATTTTTCAATCTTAAATGAGTGCAATTTTACTTATGTGTTGACAATTATCTCATAAATGTTAAAGAGATTGAATTTGAGAACATTTATCATTAGAATTTTATTATTTAAATATTATAATTATTTTTAAACAATTTAATCTAATATTATCTTCCGTAAATGTCACTAATGTAATTTTTTACACTATTTATTTAATTTGACTTTGAAAACAACATGAAAAAAAAAGGAATTAAAATATAGAAAATTCACACTTTCCTAATATGTATATTAATTTATCAATATTTTGGAACATAATTAATCACCAAAAAATAATAATTTTATAGTTTTAAAAATATGTACATGGTTTTTCCACTACATTCACAAGCATTGTATCGGCGTTGTGTAATAATTTATGGCAATTATATCATCAAAAAATTAAAAACAAAATAGCACGTTAAAACTAATAATTTGACTTTAAAATAAACATCAATAACTAAAATTATCCTATTTTTTCCTTAATTAAAATATTTTGAGATATTAAATTCATGAGAGTGATATTTGGTATTTATTTTTTCCTTATATTAATATAAAGGTTATCATCAATGGAAAATAGAATCAAGTGTCCATATATATCAATATAATAATGGAAATGGTGTAAACACACCCATACAATAGGATAAAGGAATGTGTTGGTTTGATTTCGAGACCTTTCCCCAAGGTTTTAATCCTATTTTGCCCATTTGGCCCTTACTGATGTGACAAATATTTACTGAGGTTACTATTCATAATTAACAAAAAAAGGGAACTATTTACCAAATTTGAACATAATTATACTAAATATTATATATGTTTTCTTAAGATCCAATATCTATCTGTGTCATAAATTAGTTTCAGATGAAAATACAAACCTTAATAAAAAATAGTTTTATTAGAAAAATTCCTTTTTAAGTAAAAATAATTTTCTACAAAATTCAAACCAAAAATTGATTCAAATGAACTTAATTGGATTGTAAATAATATAATATATATTATTTTACTTTTAATACTTTTTAAAAAAAATAACCTTTTACACGATTGAAATAAAAATAAAATTTTTAATAAAAAATAGTGTTTTTCACTATTCAATGGAAAATCTATCTTTTCATAAAAATCCCAAAAATTTACCCTAATTTAATTTTGTATTATAATTATAAAAATTAAATTAAATTTTATCAAATAAATTATTTAAATGTAGAAACAAGTTATTGTAATATTTTCTCATAAAAAGCAATAAAAATCCTTTTTGAACGAAACGTAATTTTTAAGAATAATATGACTTTACTAAAATTTAAATGCATATTTCATAAGAATTAAAGAAAAAAAATTTATTGAGTAGGACCTTTATATATATTTCATAATATGTTTATTACTATTATTACATGATAATTCAATATCTAGGTTATAATTTTCAAATTTAAATAATATTATTTCATAGTTTTTTTAAGTTCGGTGTTGCATGTCATGTACGATATCGATCATAATGTTCTTATTTTAAAATATGAGGGTGTAACATCCCAACCCCCTAATAAATTTCATCCTATCAATTTGAACTTTTTCTTGGTAATTATGGGTTTGATACTTTTAAAATAATTTTTGATTACCAATAATTTAAAAAGGTTTTATAAAAATCTTCTTAAAAAGAGGGAAAGGGGATAAAAATGTCATTTGGAATGAAATATAACAAGGTCTCAAAATAGGTTATCATGATTGAGAAGTGAAAATATAGATATGGCGGAAAATTTAATGTTCAGATATTGATGGACAGTGAAATAGAACATCGATCATATGAAATTTAATAATCATGATAATAAAAAAAAGCTTATTTTCAGTCAGTATAAATCACCCTTTAATTGATTTTCACCTCAATCTCACCTTTTCACAAAATGATGAGTATTAAGGATGAATTTTTCATACCAGAATCCAGACAATCAACTTCATAATCCACAAAAGGAAATTAAGCCATTATTTTACCCTTTAAATATTAACCAAAATTGAGTGGTTTTCACACTGTAAGAAAATATATAATGTGTATTAACCTTCATATGTAACTCTAAACATTCCACAATAACAACAAGGGTTCCACTTATATAATTTAAAATATAACCCTACATCCTAAATAAACTCAAAAACCTTAACATTAAATAACTCTTTATTCCCAAAGGTGATCTTATAAATTTTAGCATACATCCCTAAAAAACATATTACATTCTTCCAAAAAAATATTTAATTTTAAATAAAATTTTAAATCTAATAGTTACATATACCTCGAAAAAATGAATCATCTCCCAAAATATCCTTAATCTGGGGACCCTCTTTTTTATTACATAAACACTTCACCACATGGTACAACATTTAAAAATACATATGATATTTTGGGGTTTAGTGTCTTCGAAATAGGAACATAATATATAAAAGACATAAATATTCTTCTAATACACTTGAAATAAATATTTACCGTTTTTTACTAATTTACTTTTACTTCGTCTCATATCATGGGGACATACATCAAAGAAAGGGTTGTGCATAAATCCCAGCTAGGGAATAATCAAAGGAGATACTTAGCATGTGACAAAGTGGAATAATAATAATTAATGATCATATGAACATGATCTATATCATAATATAAATAAAATGAATCATAGCATGGAAATATGGATAAAACATAAAAATGAGACATTCATAAATTTATCACTAAGGTCTATCACTGGGGTGTCGTAAATCATAATTACCAAGGTTATTCACTAAGTTATCATAAAATATATCATATCCTGATATTAATTATTTACCCAATTCATTATAATGATATCAGGTTCTACCATTCATATTTCTTAATTCTTGTGAGCCGCATTCATAACAACAAATCATTTGATCAATAATCCATGGAAAATAAATAACAGGTTTCATATCAAGATCATTGCATACAACTGCTTAAAGACATGAACATAACATGATTTTAAACCCTTAAAAGAGAATATGGGTTTCATATATATAAATACCTAAATAAATAAGATATGTTTGTATCTAGGTTAATACCCATTAAAATTTAAGATGTTTGGGTATTCATAACATGATAATTTCTCCTATATAAAGGAGAAAATCGAGAAATGAATTTGGTAGTATGATGGTACACATTTTGGATTATGAACTGGAATAATGGGATATAACTAAGGAATATCATGGATAAAAAATAATTTTTTCATTAACGGTAATATAACAAGTTTAATAAAATAAATTGGATTACCATATATAAGGTATACACAAAAGGGGTACTTGGATGAAAAATGATAAGGGGATAATTCCTTTTCCATGAAGATTTACTTCCTAAAACATGAGTATGTAACATTGATATAGTTATGGGACCTTATAGGTACTCTTTAAGAGGTTAAATGACCATAACATTATTATTTAAGGTTTTTTAGTGGATAGAAGGGGTAAGAATGTGGTATTTATACTTGACAAGGGGTGGACTTAAGTGATTAAATATTGATCATTTTGTATTTAAGGATAACCACTATTTGGAGACATATATTCCAATGATTTTTGATGATAATTAATGTTTTAAATGTTGTTTAAGGTCATACAATACATCAAACACAAATTTAATGTTGTATTTTTTGGTATTTTAATTTTTTACCATTTAACTTTAACTCGCTACATTATTGTACTTATACTACAGCAACTCTTTTTCTTACAACGGTGACTCTTTTATGTATAAAAATTAAATTTAAAATTATTAAATAATTTGGAACTTATAATTAAAAATATATAATCCATTTTAATTGATTCTATTTATAAAAGTGATAAAAATCAATTCCAATATGATATGTTTATAACCCATAAAAAATATATTCTTAGAAAGGATAAAATCATAGTTATCATTATATTAAACATGTGTTTCTAAATGTAACTTATTTTATATTATGTTCTTCCTAAAATAATTTTTTATTAAGAATAAGTATTAATAAATTAAAACTCTTTATCGTATCCTAATTATATCATAAGAGTTTCCGTATTTCTTAAAAATTGGTATTTTCACTTTTTAACCAAAAAATGAACTTTTTAAAAAAGTTCCATAAATTAACCCTAAGATAATTCAAATGTACTAAATCCAAAAATGATATTTATTTTATCAAAATAACTATATAAATATGATAATTTATACTTTTAAATAAATATCTGTGTTTATTTGGTAAATCCTTTTAATTTTAATGATCATAAATCATGTTTGTTATATTTCTAACAAGTTTAATGTTTTTTGATAGGAAATATTTTTCTAGTAAAATTATGAAAAAAATTTGATAAGTATCGATATACCATTAGTTCAATGGATCTACCACTAGATACATTTACCATCAAGAATATCTACTACAAAAATAGATCTAGCGCTGGACATATCTACCTCAATAACACATATACCACTAGAATATATCTACTACAATATAGATCTACCACCAAACAAAATATACCACCAGAAAGATCTACCTCCATACATATCTACCACCAGACAGATCTACCATAAAATAAGTTATACTACTATGTTGATCTACTGCTAGAATGATCTACTGTTTGAATGACTTACAGCCATTTTTGCTACCATTTAGCTGCCTGTGGATTTAAAAATCATTATTCTTAAACTACTCCATGGATGCATTAAATAAAAATTAAAATTTTTTGTATTTTCTTAGTACAGGTATTGAGGTTGTATTGTAATTATTCTATAATGGATAATTTTACCAGGAGCGATATATATTCTGAAGAAATCCCCCATATTCAAGAGTAGTGATAGATATATAGAAGAATATTAACCTTTATACACTGAATCAAGAATAATATAAAATTAACCTATCTGTGGAAGGAATAAAAAAATAAACAAACTAAAAATATAATTATTTTCCAAACATTGATGACACTATTTTTTGTTGTACACTTTTTTAAACCTATTATAGCTTCTTATGAAGGCATATTTGAGGACCTATGAACATATAAAGCAATTAAAATTGATAAAAATCACCTTTTACCATCTATAATCACTTCCCATTTTTGTCTATGCTATATATTTGAGTTATGTATAGTTTTACTATGTTTATCTGGAAAACAGAGTCTCGTGTACTTAACTAAAGTGTCCTTAATACTCATTCTAAAATTTCTTCAATTGTATACCATGTCAATAGTATAAGTGTTCGTGTGTGACTTGTACTTATTTTCATACCATGTAAAACTATAGAAGAGGGTGTGTTCCTAGATATACTTGTCTGTAGTTTCTTATAAAACCTGATCTAGATTGTGTAATAATCTTATTCTTTAATAATTTTCTTGTAGTGGGTGATTTTTAAGTGGAGGTTATTAAGCCTCATCTTGAGACCAAACCCCTTTTTTATAGTTTCATTATGTGTTTTATTAGTTTTTTATATATTTAAAACTTCAAAACTATATCTATTTTAAAATATATATCAAAAACATACTCTGATATTTAATCTTAATTTTTGTTCTGTATATTTTTTTCATCAAGTAATTTAATTTCAAAATTCAAAGTGATTGAGAATATTATTTTAATTGAGCATTTATCCTCCTTTGAGAATCTATTTAAAAAATAAAATTATATATTTCAATAGTTCTTATTGACTATGTATTTTTATAAAATTTTGGAATTTAAATATTAATCTTTTTTAAAGATAAATTTTATTGGTAACTCAATTCACTCCCCCACCCTCTTAATTTACTCACTTTGACCAAAATATGCTATCATGGGTTTTATAAAAATATGTTTTTACCGTGAATTAATTGAAAATTAAATCTATAAAAATTTAATTTATTATAAGTTTATATATTTATGGATAATAACAAAAAGGAGGTAACATACACTAATCATCCTCCTTATATTAATGGTACTAATTATACTCAATAGAAGATTAAAATAAAAAATTCATATTGAAAACATGAGTTTTGAATTTTGGACTGCCATTGAGGATAAATATAAACTACCCAAAATACGTAGATCTGAATGGAGTGATCCAACTAAATTATCTTATAATAATAACTATAAATCTATGAATTCCTCATACATTTATTTAGTAGATGAAGAGTTTAACATAATATCTGCATGTGCCACTGCATTTGAGATTTGGGATAACATGGATATTTCTCATAAAAGAATTTCAAATGTTAAAAAAATGAATTTAAATAATTATAATATTAAATATGATACCTTTAATATGAAACATAATGACCCAATTTATGATATATATATCATGTTCAATGAGACTGTGAACATGATGCATTCACTCACGAAACTAGTTTCCAACAAAGATCAAGTGATTTGACTTCTAAGATTATTACTAGATAGATAGATAGTAATATGAATTTCAATTAAAGGGTCATGTAATATAAGTATTTTACATTAATAGAGCTAATATACAATATTGGGATTTATTAAGAGGAACATAAATGGAATATAGAAGAAGAATATGAACCAAAGAATAATTCACTAACCTTTAAGACTTCTAATATAATGTAAAAAAAGGAAATATTAAAGAAGGCAGGTCATTTGATGGAGAATCGTCTTAAAACAATGATGAATAAATTGATCACTTAGATAGAAGAATTAAGAAATTTTACAAAGGGAATAAATTCTTCAAGAAGTCAAACTAGAAAGGTAAGTATGACAATAGAGGTAACTAAAGAAAACAATGATAAAATATTGAATCTATAAATTAAATAACATGCTATTAATGCAAGATAAAAGGTAATATCATAATAAACTTTCCTAAGTTAAATATTAATAAGAAGTATGATGATATTGATATTAGCTATTAGAATTATATAAAAGTAACTTAAAATTCTTTAGAGGATATTTTTAGTGATTCAAACTCATGCAGAGAGAACAATCATGATAGAACCAATATGTGTTTGATGAAAAATATATTTGAGGTATCAAATATTTTTTCTGCATATCCTATTCACAGTTTCAGCCTTTCTAAATATGATAATAGTTATGAAAACATTTCCAGTGAATAAAGTTTCAAATATTATAATATATTGTAGGATACATTAAATTAACATATAGATAAATATAAAAGTTCAAACAATAAGAATGCCTTTTTTGGTCACCTTAAAATATATGTTAGTGTAGAAAAGGATTAAAATTCTCAGATACTAAAAGAAAATAATGGTATAAAATTACAAATTGAACAATTAGAAATGGATTTAGAGAGATTCTCAAATGAATGAAATACTTCAACCCAAATTCTTGGAAGGAAAACGGTGCATAATTATAAAAACATAATTGGATACCAATCTGGATAAATAAATATAAATAAAACTAAATATATTTCTAATTCTAGTTGTATCAGTTCTGTGAATACTTCATACTCTTAGAGACCAAATAATTTTTGCCTTTTTAAAGTCCCAAATATTTATTCAAGAAACCAATTAAACATTATAGATACCTAAACCCTTTTACTAACATCTCTTGACCAAGAAATATATGGATAAAAAAATAATTTCTTCTTTAATTTTTTTAGTAAATGTAATTTGAAAGTTATATTAATCACTTATAGTATCGAGATAGTGGATTCTCTAGACACAATACTAGGGAAAAATCAAGTTTCAAGAACCCAATCAAGGTTGGTAAAAAACATTACACCTTTGGTGACAATTCCAAAAGAAAAATATTTGGACTTGATCAAACTAGTAACACTAATACTATTTAAAGATCTAATATTTCATTTATAGAGGGATAAAGGTATAATATACATAGGATCTCACAACTATTTTATGATGGTTTCCATGTTTGGTTTGAAAATAATTCCTATAAGGTTTTTAATTATGATCATGCTTTAGTTTTCAATACTTTGAGAAATTATAATGTAAATTATATTAATTTAGATTATTTACTTTCACAAAACATTTCTAGTTTATGTTCCTTTCAAAAAAAAGTATTGGCTCTGACATAGGAGACTAGGCTATTAAAACTTTAATTCACAAAGAAGTTAAATTAGAAAAGGGTTATTTAAAGACATTCCTAAAATTGAATTCTCAAATGATAAACTCTATAACCCATGTCAAAAAGGGAAAATCAAAAATTATTTTTCAAACCAAAGAAATAAGTTTCATCTTCCCATACACTAGATTTGGTTTATATGGATTTTTTGGACCCTCTTTAGGGATCCATGATTGTTGATCCATGATTACTGATCTAGGTTTGGTGACCCACAGTTAGTGATCCAACATTGGTGATCCACCATTGGTGATCCAATGTTGTTCATCGACCATTGGTGATCGACTGTTGGGGATCCACCATTGGGGATCAACAATTAGGGATCTATTTCTGGGGATATACTATTTTAGTGTTTCTGATTATATGATACCGCTTATATTTCATTTTTTAGATTAAATTTTTTACTGGGTTCATTTATTTGTATTTATTATATTATTTGATTCTAAATTCCTAAATGATAAAATCATCTTAAAATTAAAATTTTAGAACCCTCCCTCTCATGTCTCCTTAGAGACTTCCCTTCTCATTTCACTCTTGACCTGCACCCTCCTTTTATTCTCCCTTATTCCTTCAAATCAGTGTGAATACGGTGAGATCAAGAACACTATTATTTCATCTCCTGAAGGATCACACATATCAAATAACTCATAATGAAAATATAGTTGGTCATCTATTATTGAACTGAAGAACCCCCAACTCACATATAGAGTTATTGTTTATGAAGAGGGTATAAATGTTGAATGATTAGTTTCAATAAAGTCACAATTTATGAATGTGATGTTGGTCGGAGAGTGATGGCAAGAGGGGGGGTGAATTTCCTTTTAAAAATTAATTAACAATTTAAAAACAATTGATAAATGCAGCGGAAATAAAAAGGGGAAAGACACAATTTAATAACGGAGTTCGGCTTAAACCAAAGCCTAGGTCTCCGCTCCCAACTCAACCGTTGAGAGATTTACTTCAGCTTGCTTTTTAATGGTTGTAGCAAGAAACCCACTAGCCGTTTTAAGGTAGGCTAGATAACCTTTGTACAGCTTGCTTTTTTATGATGGTTGTAGCAAGAAACCCAAAATGAAAGTGAGGAAGAAAAGGATGGTTTGTTTTAATACAAACCCAATGAGTAAATAAACAATTGAAATAAATAAATTACAACAAACTTGAGGAAGCCTTGAGCGCCAAGAGTGTGAGAGTAGTTGATGTAGAGGCAGCCCAAGCTTCAAGGATGGAGGTGGATCACAAGTAGCCTTTGAGGTTTGTCGTTTAGAGCTTCAAGGGATCAAAATATCATTCCAATGTTTTTGTAGTGTTCCCGGCATCCATCCTCGTCTATTTATAGGAGAAATACCCCCAAATACTTCAATATGGCCGTTGGAGGGCTTTCGGAGCCGTTGGGGGTCAAGTGGACAAGTCTGGTCAAGCCCCAACGGCTAGTTTGACTTTGCTTACCGGCTGACCGGTGATTGGCCACCGGTTGGCCGGTGCACCAGACAGAAGCAAGATCCTTCTGTCCAGGCTCCACCGGCTGGCCGGTGCTGGGCCACCGGCTGGCCGGTGGTCTTAGACAGAGAGAAAGCTCTCTGTCTGGTTCCACCGGCTGGCCGGTGGTCCAGACACCGGTCGGCCGGTGGTACCTAGCAGTAGGCAAAGCCTACTGTCTGGTTCCACCGGCTGGCCGGTGGTCAGGCACCGGCTGACCGGTGGCACCTGGCAGAGAGCAATGCTTCTGCCAGAGACCACCGGCTGGCCGGTGGTAATCCACCGGTTGGCCGGTGGACTTAGAGAGTCCTTTTCCAGTTCTTCTTGCGCCAATTCTTTGGCAACATTTTTCCTATCATCAAAACAAACTTGAAAACAAGTTAGAACACGATGAGAGTGATTGTGATCATTAAAATCCAAGAGAGAGGGGTACAAAAATCTCCCCCTATTTTGATGATCACAATCACAAAAGAGAAAGCTTTTAAAAAGGATATGCCAAGTAAAAAGAAATAAGAAACTTGGACATGGAAAATTTTAGAGATCATTTTAATACAAGAATTTCATATAAGTATGATATTAATTTTGAAAGGATTGAAATAAAGAGAATGGTTCATTTTGAAAGTGTAATCATAGGTCATTTAAAAGAAACAACTTAAATCAATAACTTAACCATATAAAAACAGATTTTGATGAAAGTAATGACTTAAAATTGAACTTTTAAAAGGAGCACTTAATTAAATGAAATAAGTAACTAAGTAATAGAGAGTTTTTCTCCCCCTTTGGGATTATCAAAATAGGAGGAAAAGTATGAAAGAAAGTTAGAAAAACAGTAATAAAGAGGTAAGCAATGACAATAAGAATGGATAGATAAGACAACTTGAATGTTATAAAAGTTGAAACGTTACACAGAAAGTTCAAAATACAAATACAAAGACAAGCCAAAAAACAAGAACGGCTCTATTCACTCCTAGAGGTCCGAGAGTGACGGCGACGCCTGAATGTCGGAGGAGCCGGAGGAGCCTGAACCGCCTCAAAGCGACGATCTAGAGAATCAATCCGAGAGCGGAGCTGATCAAACTGAGAGCTGATGTAAGAAAACTGTAAGTCAAGCCGGGTCTCAATCTGATCCTGGAAGCGAAGGAACTGATCATCCGTCACCGACAAGCTACTAGTATCATCGGAAGGAGGCACAGCCTCAGCAGGCTCCGGTGCATCATCACCCGCTCCATCTCCCTCATCAGCAGCAGCAGCAGCCTCACCTTCATCGTCACCGCTCCCTTCCTCTTCATCATCACCACTGTCCTGACTATCTGAAAGAGGATAGGCAGCAGCAATGGCAGGAGGCATGGCATGGGTAGGAGGGTGGGAATGTGTCTGAGGGGAGTAAGCCTTGAGAAGGCCCTCCTTGTCAGTAATCCACTCCTGACGCCAAGGATGCCAACGAATGTTCATCTGTTGCACCATCATAAAATTGATGATGCTATCCTTCTTCGGCTGCTCGAAGGAGGTAGCACGGAGAGGGATATCAAGGAAGGTAAAGATTTTGGTCAATAAACGCCCGTGAGGAAGAGTTTTGGACCGGCGCGGGTGCTCAGCCACATAAGACATGGCCCGGAACAGGAACCGGACCAGATTTAAATGAATGCCTCTGGTGATAAAAGAGAGAAGATAAATGTCAATAAATTTCACCGTATCGTGATCACCGATACGGGGTGCAAGAGTGGTCTGAATGAGGCGCTCAATGATGCGATGGTTTGGGGAGAGCTGGGAGAGCTTGACAATGGGATCGGTGGGCTGCCCTGTGAGATGCTCAAGAGAAACAGCAAGATCAAATTCAGGGTCCCGAGGAAACTCCCCCTGAGCAAAAGAATGGGGTCCAACATGAGGAACCCCCAGCATCCTGGCAATCTCCAAAGAGGTGATAGTGATGGGTTGCCCAAGAGCAGTGGTGGTAATGGTATCGACGTCGTCAGAGACCGACCACGTCAGGTGAGCATAAAATTCCTTGACAAGAAGGGGATAAATGACATCCTTCTCAAGGGGTTCAAAGAAAGAATGCCAGTGTTGATATTCAATGATTGAGAAAAGCTCGAGTCGAGCAGTAGAAAGCCAAGAATAATCAATTACCCTTCCCGGCAGAATGACTTTGTCATGCCAAATGTCCGGAAGTTGAGGGATTGAAGGAGGAGGAGGTGCCTCTTGAGCGATGCCCTTTCCCTTGCGTGAAGATCGAGGACCCATGATGGAAAAAGGAAGAAAAAAGAGAGATATTGAGAGAAGAAAGAGTTGGAGAGAGCAAGGAGGGAGAAAGGAGGATAGGGCAAGGAGGGAGAGGCTGTTCTGGAGGTGCCGCACGAGAGGGAGAGACGGAAATGGGAGGGGAAGGGTTTAATTTAGGTTTTAAACCTTTCCCCGGCCGGCCCAACAAAATAAAACCCGACACCACCGGTTAACCGGTGATGTACCACCGGTTGACCGGTGGTATTGAAATTCAAAAAAAAAATGAAAGAATTTAAATTACTTAAAGAGAAATATAAGCAAGCCAAATTGATTCAAATATTTAATAGTGCTCATTGACGAATCATTCCTAACTCCCCCTTAATAAAATCAAAACGTTCAACCGGGAGCGGTTTGGTAAAAATATCAGCTAATTGGAAATCAGTAGAAATGAAGTCCAAAGTGATATCCCCTTTTTGAAAATGGTCGCGAAGGAAATGATGCCTTAAATCTATATGCTTAGTCCTAGAATGTTGTATTTGATTCTTAGAGATACTAATGGCACTAGTGTTGTCACACCGTATAGGGACATGATCGTAGGAAAGGCCATAATCCAAGAGAGTGTGTTGCATCCAAATAATTTGGGCACAACAATTACCAGCTGCTACGTACTCGGCCTCGGCAGTAGAAAGAGAAACACAGTTTTGCTTTTTGCTACTCCATGAAACAAGGGACTTGCCTAGCAGATGACAGGTTCCACTAGTACTCTTACGATCTAGTTGACATCCGCCAAAATCAGCATCCGAATATGACGAAAGTTCGAAAGAAGTATTAGAGGGATAAAACAAACCAATGTTTTTGGATCCTTTTAAATACTTAAAAATCCTTTTGACCGATTTAAAATGAGATTCTTTGGGATTGGCTTGAAAATGAGCACAAAGACAAACACTGAACATGATGTCAGGACGGGTCGCAGTTAGGTAAAGTAGACTCCCGATCATACTCCTATAAAGCTTGTCATCCACCGGTTTCCCGGCTTCATCTAACGTAAGTTTACAAGAAGTACTCATGGGGGTACTAATTTTTTTTACTTGATCCATACCAAAACGACTTAAAAGTTTGTTTGTGTATTTGCCTTGGCTTAAAAAAATACCATTTGAATTTTGAAGGATTTGAAAACCAAGGAAAAATTTTAATTCCCCCATAAAACTCATTTCAAATTCTTTTCTCATTAAATCTGAAAAATCAGTACAAAGTGATTCTTTGGTTGAACCAAAGATAACGTCATCAACGTAAATTTGGACAATTAAAAGATCTTTTGAAGTGTGTTTTAAAAATAGGGTACAATCAGCTTGACCCATTTTAAAATCATTTTCTAAAAGAAAATTTGTTAACCGCTCATACCAAGCCCGAGGGGCTTGTTTTAATCCATATAGAGCCTTGGTTAACTTAAAAACATGATTTGGAAATTTTGGATCTTCAAAACCGGGGGGTTGTTCAAAAAAGATTTTTTCTGAAATAAAACCATTTAAAAAAGCACTTTTAACATCCATTTGAAAAAGTTTGAAATTTAAGTGAGCAGAGAATGCCAACAAGATCCTAATGGATTCCAATCTAGCAACGGGCGCAAAGGTTTCACCATAATCAATTCCTTCTTCTTGATTATAGCCCTTAGCTACTAGGGGAGCCTTGTTCCGAGTTATATTTCCTTGATCATCAAGTTTGTTCCTAAAAACCCATTTAGTGCCAATAATTGGATGATCATTGGGTCTTTCAACAAGAGTCCAAACATCATTTCTAGAGAATTGATTTAGTTCCTCTTGCATTGCAAGAACCCAATTCTCATCATTAATGGCATCATTAATGGTTTGAGGCTCTAGTTGAGAAAGAAAGGCTTGATGTTCAACCTTGTTGAGGATTGATCTTCTAGTTCGAGTACCGGCTTGAAGATCACCTATAACATTTTCTAAAGGATGGTCTCTAGAAGATTTCCAAACCTTAGGCAAGGTGGAAGGCGAAGAAGGTGAAGAGGGTTCTTGATGGTCATCCTCCTTGGGAGGAGAAGAGGAATCATTCAAATGAAGCTTATCAAGCTTATCTTCAACATCTTCAAAGACCGGGTGAGGTTTTGGAAGAGTTTCATCAAATTTGACATGAGATGATTCTTCGGTGGTTTTTGATCGTTTATTGAAGACACGATAGGCTTTGCTTGAGTTGGAGTACCCAAGAAAAATACCTTCATCGGATTTGGCATCAAATTTACCTAGGTTATCTTTTGTGTTAAGGATAAAGCATTTACAACCAAACACTTTAAAATAACCAACTTTGGGCAATTTTCCTTTCCAAAGTTCATAGGGGGTTTTCTTAAGAAGGGGTCTTACAAGGACTCTATTGATAGTATAACACGCAGTGTTTACCGCCTCGGCCCAAAAATATTGAGGGAGGTTGAATTCACTAAGTAGGGTTCGAGCAATTTCTTCGAGAGTTCGGTTTCTCCTTTCAACCACTCCATTTTGTTGTGGAGTCCTAGGGGTAGAGAAGGTGTGATTGTATCCTTGAGAGGAACACAATTCATCGAATTCTTTGTTCTCGAATTCACCTCCATGGTCACTACGGAGCGAGATAATTTTATATCCTTTTTCGTTTTCTACCTTTCTAGAGAATTTCAAAAAGGTTCTACATGCATCATTTTTATGAGCTAAAAAGAACACCCAAGTGAAACGAGAAAAGTCATCTACTAGGACAAAGGTATAGGATTTTCCACCTAGACTTTCTACAGGGGTATGACCAAAAAGATCAAGATGAAGGAGCTCAAGAGATTTTGAAGTGGACACTTCCTTCTTAGATTTGAAAGAAGATTTGTGTTGCTTGCCAAGTTGGCATGGCTCACAAATCAAATCTTTCTTAAACTTAAGTTTAGGAAGGTCACGGATGAGCTTGTTCTTATTAAGCTTTAGAAGTGAATGAGAGCTACAATGCCCCAACCTTCTATGCCAAAGCCAAGACTCATTGTCAAGAGCGCTTAAACATTTAACATTTTGGCTTGGTAAAGACTTTAAATCAATAATGTAAACATTTTGAAAACAGGAAGCAGAAAATATCAATTTGTTTTGAGAATTAAACACATTGCATAAATCATTTTGAAAATTCACCGAAAAACCACTATCACAAAGTTGACTAATGCTAATTAAATTATGCTTTAGACCTTTAACAAATAAAACATCTTTAATAAAGGAGGTGCTACCAAAACCAATGGTACCTATTCCGACGATCTTGCTTTTTGAATTGTCACCAAAGGTGACGTATCCTCCATCGAATTCTTCAAGGGAGTTGAACTCGGAGGGATCGCCACACATGTGACTCGAGCATCCGCTGTCGAGATACCACGAGCCTTTCGAAGGCTTACTTCTTTGGTGTTTATCCTACAAAATCAAGAAAGAATAGATTTTGGTACCCATATAAGTTTGGGTCCGGAAATATTAGCTAAAAGAGACTTTTGAACCCATACTTGTCTAGAGGGATACATCCTAAGATATTCATCCGAGTAAGTAATGATTTTGGGGCGGCCATATCTAGCATTTTTACAATCGCATTCATAAATCATATGTCCGGTTTTTCTACAATAATTACAAAATTTATTTTGAGAGATCCCCCTTACAAAAGTAGTGGGTAATCTAGAAGAGGTGGCTTGCTTGTTAAAGCCAAGTCCATGTGTGGTTCTAGCCGAACGTTGAGAACCTAGCAATTTGGTCAAATTTTGTTCACCTTGGGTGAACTTGGCAAGAGATTCCCTTAAATCGTTAATAGTTGAATTCAAAGAATCAACATTTGGAATATCTTGGACCTTAAGGGCAAGTTCCTCATTCTTTTTGAGAAGTTGATCTTTTTCAGAAATTAGAATTTTTTGTTTCTTTTCTAAGGCCAAAAATTTAGAGGTAAGTTCGTGAAAACCTTCCTCTAATTGATCTCTCGCATTTTGGAGATCTTCATAAGACATTTCATTATTAAAAGAAGAAGATGAGGAAGAGGAGTCGGAAGAAGATACATCATCAAGTGCCATTAGGCATTTTCCACCTTCATCGCTTGAGTCGCTTGAAGACATGGAGTCATCGCTTGCACTCCATGTTGACGCTTTGAAGGCCTTCTTGTTTTTCTTTTCCTTTAACCTTTTCTTGAAAAGAGAGCACTCCGGTTTGATGTGTCCTTTCTTTCTACATTCAAAGCATGTAACTTCTTTTTCTGCTTTTGGCTCTTCCTTTCGTGCCCTTTGAAAATTCTTCTTTTTCTTCATGAACTTGCTCATTTTTCTTGCAAGTTGAGCAATCTCGGATCCGCTATCATCGGAGGAGCTTTCTTGCTTTGCTTTGAATGCTATGTTCTTTTTCTCCTTGAAGATGTTACCTTCTTTATCGGCTTGCCTCTTCATGGTAATCTCATAGGTCATAAGAGATCCAATGAGTTCTTCAAGCGGCATTTTCTTGACATCTTTCGCTTCTTGGATTGTCGTCACCTTTGGAGCCCATGAACTTGGTAGAACCCAAATAATCTTCTTGACCATCGTCTCTGCAGAAACATCATCTCCAAGAGACTTTCTCCCATTACACACATCAGTGAAACGAGTAAACATTTCCGTAATGGATTCGTGTGGGTTCATGGTGAAACTTTCAAAGTCTTGACGATACATATCTAATCTAGTATCTTTAACTTTGTTAGTGCCCTCATGGGTCACTTCCAAAAGCTTCCAAATTTCATGAGAAGTGGTGCAACTAGAAATACGATTAAATTCATTACGGTCTAACCCACAATGAAGAGCATTCATGGCTTTGCCATCAAGCTCAAAATTAGCAATGTCTTCGGGGGTCCATTTAGACTCATCTTTGCTAGAGAGAGTATAGCCTTGCAAAACAATTCTATATATAGGATAGCCAATACTTCTAAGAAATTTAATCATGCGAGTTTTCCAATAATTGTAGTCGGTTCCATCAAAGAATGGAGCCTGAGTCATGGAATACCCTTCGGGTTCTTGTGTGGAAGAAGCCATCACAATGGATTTTGAGTTTGTAACCGGTTAAGGTATTACACAAACTCTTCCTTTGATACCAATTGTTGGTCGGAGAGTGATGGCAATAGGGGGGGTGAATTGCCTTTTAAAAATTAATTAACAATTTAAAAACAATTGATAAATGCAGCGGAAATAAAAAGGGGCAAGACACAATTTGATAACGGAGTTCGGCTTAAACCAAAGCCTACGTCTCCGCTCCCAACTCAACCATTGAGAGATTTACTTCAGCTTGCTTTTTAATGGTTGTAGCAAGAAACCCACTAGCCGTTTTAAGGTAGGCTAGATCACCTTCTTACAGCTTGCTTTATTATGATGGTTGTAGCAAGAAACCCAAAATGAAAGTGAGGAAGAAAAGGATGGTTTGTTTTAATACAAACCCAATGAGTAACTAAACAATTGAAATAAATAAATTACAACAAACTTGAGGAAGCCTTGAGCGCCAAGAGTGTGAGAGTACTTGATGTAGAGGCATCCCAAGCTTCAAGGATGGAGGTGGATCACAAGTAGCCTTTGAGGTTTGTCGTTTAGAGCTTCAAGGGATCAAAATATCATTCCAATGTTTTTGTAGTGTTCCCGGCATCCATCCTCATCTATTTATAGGAGAAATACCCCCAAATACTTCAATATGGCCGTTGGAGGGCTTTCGGAGCCGTTGGGGGTCAAGTGGACAAGTCTGGTCAAGCCCCAACGGCTAGTTTGACTTTGCTTACCGGCTGACCGGTGATTGGCCACCGGCTGGCCGGTGCACCAGACAGAAGCAAGATCCTTCTGTCCAGGCTCCACCGGCTGGCCGTTGCTGGGCCACCAGCTGGCCGGTGGTCCAGCCACCGGTTGGCCGGTGGTCGAGACAGAGAGAAAGCTCTCTGTCTGGTTCCACCGGCTGGCCGGTGGTCAGGCACCGGCTAACTGGTGGCACCTGGCAGAGAGCAATGCTTCTGCCAGAGACCACCAGCTGGCCGGTGGTAATCCACCGGTTGGCCGGTGGACTCAGAGAGTCCTTTTCCAGTTCTTCTTGCGCCAATTCTTTGGCAACCTTTTTCTTATCATCAAAACAAACTTTAAAACAAGTTAGAACACGATGAGAGTGATTGTGATCATTAAAATCCAAGAGAGAGGGGTACAACATGTGATCCAAAACCAAGTAAAGAACAAATAGTTTTCAAGGAATGTCTTACCATTATATCCTACACTAGTTCACCAGTTCTATCAGTTTGCAAAGTATATTTTATATTAAAACAATTATTTTATTAGGATTGTTATTAATGGAAAATAATTGATATTTTAATCAAAATAATGGTTCATATGCCTCAATGTACCTCATAAAGGTATATTTGATGATTTCTAAAGATCTATTCCCAACAATAGTTAATTTTTAAAGTATTAGGATTCCTTATTAGAGTTAACTATAAATGATTCTATGTGAAGACCTATAGATATAGAGATTGATGGGTAATGTATGATTTTTTTTAATGTTTATACAATATATGATTTATCTCAGGAAGGGATAATTTAGTACTATGAGGTACCAGGATGTTTTTTTATTATTTCTTATGAAAATAGGAGAAAAGATAAAATTTTGCAGATACATAATGGTATGTATGATGGAAGTTGGAAATATATCAACTATAAGAGGTTATTTTCTCTATCCTAAGTTCATTTCTATTATGTGGGAAGACAATGGTTTAAAAACTCAAGATGAAGATTTTGTAATAAAATGTGGAGGTTTCTATTTGAGTCAATTTACTTGAAAGAGAATAAAGGTTAATTTTAACCCATGGCTCAAAAAATGGGTGGATGATAATGATAAAATTTATGATAATTCTAATCCTATGAAGTAACCTTACAGACCTATAAACCTAGTTGATCTTGGATAAGATCTAGATGAGGTTGTGTTATATTCCTCTAATGAGGAATTTGAGGTTGATATTGAGGAAGAAAAATATGGAGATAAAGAAGAAGAATCAATGTTTGTTTTATTATATAAAGTGAGAATGATGTGGTAAGAAGACATAATGATTATTATAGACCCTCTAGTCCATTACTTCCTCTTTCTTATAGAGAAAGCATAATAAGTGAAGGTGAAGGGTCTAAGGAAACTGAAGTCTCAAATGAATGGCAGGCTGATAGATGTTCTTCTGAGAGGTAAATGTATATTGTTGAATTTTCTATTGATTACACAAAAGGAAGTGGTGATGAGATTGAGTGTTCTGAGATTCAAGCTGGGGGATGTTTTCTCTAATAGAGATAAGAAGAGAGTACCTGGTAAGGGGGAGAAATCCCTTGGATCTGCTCAACTAGAGATTGACTATTCATAATCATAGGATAAAGATGATGATGATGGTTATGACAATTTAATTACACCTAAACATGGTTTACATTCCATATCTATTGATGAAAAATATTCTAATACTTCTCTCTTTGAAAAGATTGATGAGGTATGACAATTAGAAGCTTTCCCTTGTGATGTTCCTAGAGCTGAGTCTGGACTTGAAGAGATTGTCTTGACTAGCCAAGAGAGGATTCTATCTCATCCTCCTTATTCATATATTTTATCTATATATGTAACTAAATAGAACATTGATACCTTTATAGTAATCTTGTTTTTAAATATAAGTGGAATGTACATATCAAAACCTCCTCAATAGACTAAAACTAATGATGATGATACCAGATGGATATTCGAATTAGTCATCTCTCATATTCAACATAAATGATTTTAAAAATAAAATAACTAGAAATTGAGAACGAGATATTTTTTGATCATATGGAAGAATTTAGATCCATCACACATGATATAAGAGGGAGATTTATCAAAAGATAGTTATCTCTTATGAAGATATTAGAGTCTCTGCCAAAAGCTGAAGCATCCTCTTCTAGTACTCTCCTATAAATTATTTAGTTAATGAAAATGTGATTTGATCCATTTTTAATTAGGATATTCTTCATATTAATATTTAATTATCTCTATATCAATTTTTATATACATGGTTATAAATTTCATTATTTTTTATCAGAAAAAAGGGGATATTCTTATAACCTCATTATTTTAATGATAAAAAATCATGTTTTTTATGTTTCTAACAAGTTTAATGATTTATAATACTAAAATATTTTCTAGAAAAATATTGAACAAGTTTTGATAAGTTTTTATCTATCGTTAGTTTAATAGATCTACTGCTAGATAAATGTACCATCAGGAACATCTACAGCTAGAACAAATCAACCTCTAGACAGATCTATTGCCTGACAGATCTTCCACCAGAAAGATCTTCTATCAATTCAGATCTACATTCAAGTTGATCGAACTTTAGAATTATATTCTAATAATATGATCTAACACAATTCTATACTACTTTTCAATGATGTTTCCTCCATGATGAATTATCACTAGAGTGCTACCATTACTATCTATAATAATTTCACAATTTAATTTCTCTAATGGATAGTTTATAGAATTAAATGCATTCATCCACACAAGGATTTAATAATCATTATTCATAAAATAATAGACATATGTATTAAATAAAAATTAACACTTTTTGATTTTTTTTTATCAGTACGAGGATTCAAGTTATATTATCATTATTATCCAATGGATAATTAGACCTATAATGATATAAATTCAAAATAACTCCCTTGTGTTTGAGAGTATTGACAGATACAAATATGAACACTAAACTTCATACACTAAATCATGAAGAATCCCTAATTCACATATGTATGGAAGGATTTTGGACATTTATAGACTAAAAATAGAAGGATTTTTTAGATCTTCATGACACTCTATTTTCCTATATATTCTATTCAACCAATACAAACTTCTTGCAAAGACATATTTGAGGAAATATGAACATATGAAGTTACTCATATTGAGAAGTATCACTTTATACAATCTCTAATCATTTTCCATTTCTATTTATATTTTATATTTTATTTTTATTTAGTTTTAATATTTTATATAGAAAGCACATGTAGAGAACCTAAGCTTAACGTACATGAACATTACATTACTTTTGCGGAATACTTAGTACATAACAAAAATGCACACACAAGGATCGTAATAGTTTAGTGTCTTTGGAAACTCGAAACGTAATCTTCTAATCGTGGTGAAAGATCTCCAATATCTCCCATAAAGATCTTCCCTTTTTTTACCTAAAACCTTTCTTTATATCCTGGGGAAAATAAAACATAAAAGGGTGAGCTCAAATGCTCAGTAAGGGTAAACAAAAGAAATATAAATCTCATCATATACACAAGCACATAACTTTTGGAAATATTAACCTGCAAAAGAGATCATAATTTCATAACATGGGATAAATCATGGCAGTGAAATGTAATCACAATAATCATAACTTAAAACATGAAACTTTTTGGCATACACACATAATCATAGAGAATCTTTTCTTGTTAGTCAAGACTCATTGCCAAGACTATCTTAGTAGACAAAGTCCCTTTCTGAACCGAATCACCCTCGTTCCAGTCCTGTTTCACTGAATCGGTATAACCTACTGTTCCAGCCATGTCTATCTCATGAGATATAAAATCTTTACCCAATTCATTGGAGGGATATATAGGTCCCACCCATCTCATAATGATACCATTCTTATGTGTGCCACAAAATCATAAATCATACATCATTTCATAACCCATGTAATAAAAATGGGAATCTTAAACATCATGACATCATAAAACAATTCATATAAGATAAAGGAATTCATAAAAATAATTCCATCACAACATAATCAAATCAATGTAATAATAGGGATAAAAACATAACCCTTTATTATCTTAGATGGAAAATAATTTTGATAAAACACTTGAACTCCATTCTTGAGGAAAATATCCTTTCTTATTCAAAAACATTTTTCCTTTCTTAACATGTCATACAACTTTAAACTAAAAGAAGTTGATTAAAGATAAACTTGAAAACTTTTAAAGGAAGCTTTCTTGGAAAAAATGTTTTAAAAATCCATTCATGCCGTATAAGTTAAAAAAACATTCTTTGTACTTTTGTCGGAAAAGTCAAAAAGTACCTCATACGAAAAACGACAAAAGATTCCTTTCATATTCTTTACTAAAGACTCACCGAAGGGTAAAATTGGATTTAAACAATTGTAGGTGGATGGAAATAATATTACATATTCTGAAAAATGGATGTGGATGATAAAATACACCCCAGTAAATACTAAAGTATAAACAATACCGGATAAAAATGAGATTCTGATATTTCCCTTACCTTAGGTCCGACTTGCTTTGTAAGTGTCTGAACCTCCTGTATAATGATTTAAATCATGTTATTGACTTATTCCAGAATCATATTCATTGTTATTATATCATATATGGTCCACTTATGACTTTATATTACCTGTTCTTTTGTAAATTCATGTTAAAGTAACGTTTTGGGTAAAATCGTCTCATTTGTCGTTCGTGTTTTTAACTTGTAATTATTAATATGATTACTTGGATCATGATTACTTATATCCAGAATGTAAAACATTATTTATATATAATATATATTCAGAATATATATATATATATATATATATATATAATATCGATAAATGGAATGAAATACACCGTTCATGGAGACGGTAGTCCGTACGTACGCATGAACGCTGTTTTCGTTTCCTTATTGAAGTAAATGGAATTAAGTAGATGACATACATATAAATTTACATAAATCCAGTATCATTATTATGTCATATATTTCATTAGTACTTATTATATATACTTTATAATCATTCATGAATGGTTAATCATTGAGAATGAATCTCATCGCGTCGTGGAGACGGTAGTCCGTACGTACGCACGAGCGATGATATCGTTCCCATGGTCGTGGAATTGTGTTGAAGTGTATGTAGACTATTTAAGTATCAATATCACTTTATAATAATCATATTTAGTAACTCATTACACCATTATACCCATCCTATTAAGGTGGTGGTGGAAAATAGATTACATCACGGCGTGGAGACGGTATTCCGTACGTACGCACGCGCGGTGATTTCATTTTTCCGTAGGATGGATAGAAGGTGGATTAGGGTTGTTTCATATTTATAATGACATATCAGTATGTAATTAATACTGATGTTATTACTTTGTCATGAAACAAGTAAAGAAGAAGAAGTTTAAGAAGAAAGAAATTGAAAAGATCGGCAATGGATATTACCTCTTCTTTGAAACGCCTCTTTGAATCCTCCACTTAGGGAACTAATATTGGTCTTTGAAGAATACCAGGACCTCTAGGATTATTCTAGGGAAGTGGAGAAGGGATTTTGTCAGGGGTTGGCCGAGCTTGAGTGCTCAAATTGGTGTGATGAGGAGGGGGAGGAGGTGTCCTTTTATAAGGGAGGAGAGGGGCACCTTAGGAATATCTCAAAATATTATTTTATATTAAAGTCAAAATCGGTTTATAATGGTTCCAAAGGGTCTTATTTCGAAGATAAAGTGGGTAGGGGTCGAAATCCTATCAACAAATAGGATTTAGACAAGTTTAGGTTATTATTTTAACCTTATAAATTAGATTTAACTCTAAGTTAAATAATTTAACTTTTACCATGTCTTTTTGTTTTCTTACACTATATGGTTAATACACTTACTATAACATGCCAAACGAACCCCAAATTGTTTATTACTAATATATATATCCTTATATAAGTCATTTTTCTGAACCTTAGATTTTTAGGAATAAAATAACAATTAATAATATAATATTTGATTTAAAAACTATTTTGTGTCAATTTTGACACTATTTGATATATGATTTTTGTGAAATTCATAACAGAATTATATGTTCGAAAAAAGTTGATTACATCAAAACTAATATATCATAGTAACCTATAAATTATTTTAATTCATAAAAAGTCTCAAATTACATTTAGTTTTGTGTTTATAACATCAATTATGTCAATATTTCATTAATAAGATAATTACTGCATCATCATTGTGTCATAAATAAATTAAATTATTTAATGTCTAAAAATTACAAATAAAATACCATTATATAGGAAATCTTTTTAGCTTTCTAATGAATATTTATAGTCGAATTTATCTTATTTATAACCCCATATTAAAAATAATTTACTTATTAACCTTTGATTTTAACTTTTTTAACTATTCATTAAATAAAATAATATTAAATGTCATAATCTAATCCAAGTGGACCTAAATGGTCATATTATATTCATAAGGTTGTTTTTGGTCGAATTACACTTATCCAATAGAATTAGGACATGTGTTAGGGTAATAGTAATATCATATTTACCCTTAGTTACCCTATTTACTATTAACCGCGGTAAAAAAAGTAAAAAGTTACTATTCAACAAAAATTATTTTTATCTCATTGAACCACATTTTACTTACTGATATCAACCGTGTATGACGGATTTTCGAAATTCCATTCACAGAAGCGGTAAAATTATGTTTTATGCAAAATTTAGTTTTTAACCTACCACTTAGTGGTTTCACTATCAAAAATTGAAGTTTTTCAGAAAAATGCCAAAATTTCACCCTAAGCTATAATTGATATTCCGAATTCAAAAATGATTTCTATTTTAAAAAATTCCCAACATATAAGTTGCATTAATTAATTTTATAATTAATTTCTGCTGTCACAACAAATAGCATGTTTTTAAGAGATAATAACTATCAAAAGATTGACACTTGTTTATAACTGGTTTAAATGTGAAATTACATCCAATGACCAACATTGTATTAAATTGTAAAAATATATTCTAAATATACTTTAAAAGCACTCAAATTAATAATTTATCACTATTAATTATTTCGATTAAAAAAGTTGTTTTTAATTAAAATTTAGTAATTTTCACTATTCATCAGAATGTGAAAGTTATCTGAAAAGTACCAAAATTTCACCTTAGGCTAAATTCGATACTCCGAATCCATAAATGAAGTACATTTTGAAAAATAAAATTTACAAAATTTCAAAAGGTGGTTTTTACTATTCATAACAGCTAGTTTTAATAATATCTTAATAGCATATCGTTGTTTAGCGAAACTTGGTGTTGCGTACAACACACGCTATCGTGGAAGGTCGTGATTGCGTGTAATTCAAGCCAGGTCAGAGATGTGTGTTGTGAAAGATCCTTTTGGTGTAGTGTATAACACAATACATTAATGAAATTAAAAAGAATATTTTTCATAAAATCTCGTGGTGTTACATTCTACCCCCCTTAAAATGAATTTCGCCCTCGAAATTCGTCGGGGTTATAAATGGTTTACTATTAGAAAGTTTCTTTAATCGAAACCCACATCGTAAAAAGGAATACCAAGACCAATCGTTAAAAACAAAAGTATGAAACGTAACGGTTACCCAAATAAACTAATCACTGGGTTTCCACATAGGTGAAAATATGGATATGGAAGAGAAAATCTAACCATTATGTTCTGATGGAGAGTGGTAGAGAACATGGCTATGGAAAAGCTAGCAATCACAAATCCATAAATTGGTTTTAACGATCATTTCCCTAAAGTTGATGAAATTGGAATTAGAAGAAATACTTTCGTGATTTTGGTATAGTCTCACTGTTTGTCATTCTTTGGACAATTTCTACTTCATCTCTTAAAGAAATGAAGTTGAATTTGTCATTCGTGATGTGTTAGCAGATCATGTGATAGAATGATGGGTCATTCCATCTGTCTCAAAAGGTTAGAAAAGTTATCAAAAAATACATAAGTCCATCTATAGTGAGATTAATGATATATGGTTCCTAAAATGAACTTATACTTCACATATCATACTGCTCAATATAATAAAACTAGTTTCTACTAAACAAGGACTTCCTATAGGCCAGTGGTAGGCGATAAAGGCCAGTCGCACTTCGGTTGTGGGTTCGATTCCCACATCCTTGTCCGACGCGATGGGCTGTCGCCCATCCTGCAGGTTTTCCTTTTTCTAAAACTACATTACTATAACATCCCATCAATAATATCGAAAATCTTCTATCCTTAAACAATACTAACTTATGTCCAACATAATCCATTCTAATCTTTAGGCTTATCCATAATACTGCAGTCCACTCTCATAATATAGTGAAAACGATTACCATAGATTTAATACTATCGTTGATCCCCATATATCATAAGATATGTCTTGTTGGTCACATTCCAAAAATTCAAAGGCCTTAATCACATATTCTCTTGAATACCCATTGAACCTTAGTGAAAACATGAATGAAGTTAAAAGTTAACTCTTTCCACATACCAAAATCCAAAAATTCTATATACTCAAACCATGATATAACCTTCTCCTTATATCAGTCATGATCTCATGAATACAATCAAATACCTCATTATCTTATTATTCCTTCATTATGCGCATATCATCTACTTTCCAAAAAATATCTGAATAACATTTCATGGTTACTAGTACCATTAATCATACACTTTAAAAACTTAGGAAAGACAATAGTGTAACAATCCTTAGATGTCTCTTTATTCCATAGTACCATGAGATTACTTATACAACATTACACTTGATAAACATGTAATCATTCCACTACCTTCTTAAACCATTGACCGAGCTTCAACAATTCTTTCATCTCACATATCATTTGTAGTCTCTTCATCATCATCAACATAAATACTTCCCATACGACCATACTGATTCTCTTCATGAGACTTTCCCTTAGGGAATTGGTTTGCATAATGCCCGTACATTCCACATTTAAAAAATTTAACCATTGTTGATGTCGTAGAAATACCATTATCCTCATCCATGGTGTTAACTGAACCTTTTCCTTTGCACTTACATGCTTTGTGTCCTTCTTTTCCACACCCAAAGCATCTTCCAGTTCCTTTGAAACATTCTCCTTGATGCCTCTTCCCACATGATTTACATAGGGGAAATTGAACTTTCTTTCCTCTATGATCATCATGAAACTCCATCTTTCTCTTATTAGCCGAGTCAGGAAACTTACCAAATTTTACATTATTGATCATATTATGAGATTGCTGATTCGTCATAATAATGATGTTTTGACTTCCAAATCCCATTTCATTATTAAGAATATCATTCCATTGTCCATCATATTCTCCATTATCGTGAATCATCTTGTTTCCAGCCATTTTCTAAAACCCAAAAAGAATAGTGTGAGAGGCAAAAATCATGCTAGGGGAAAACAACATAATAAAGGGGGAGTACCTTCAATATCTGACATCTTATGTTTAATTCTATGATCGTTAGTGTAATTCTAGTACTATAACCTATACGTATACTTAACCTTAGGGACATCCCTTGACATACCTTAGAAATATCTCTAGGGATCTCACTAACGTTTTCACATCCCAGTTTCCAAAGGTTGACTAAACCTTTCCTCTGATACCAACTGTAGAGACCCTAAGCTTAACGTACATGAACATTACATTACTTTTGCGGAATACTTAGTACATAACAAAAATTCACACCCAAGGATCGTAATAGTTTAGTGTCTTTGGAAACTCGGAACGTAATCTTTTAATCGTGGTGAAAGATCTCCAATATCTCCCATAACGATCTTCCTTTTTTTACCTAAAACCTTTCTTTATATCCTGGGGAAAAGAAAACATAAAAGGGTGAGCTCAAATGCTCTGTAAGGGTAAACAAAAGAAATATAAATCTCATCGTATACACAAGCACATAACTTTTGGAAATATTAACCTGCAAAAGAGATCATAATTTCATAACATGGGATAAATCATGGCAGTGAAATGTAATCACAATAATCATAACTTAAAACATGAAACTTTGTGGCATACACACATAATCATAGAGAATCTTTTCTTGTTAGTCAAGACTCATTTCCAAGACTATCTTAGTGGACAAAGTCCCTTTCTGAACCGAGTCACCCTCGTTCCAGTCCTGTTTCACTGAATCGGTATAACCTACCGTTCCAGCCCTTTCTATCTCATGAGATATAAAATCTTTACCCAATGCATTTGAGGGATATATAGGTCCCACCCATCTCATAATGACATCATTCTTATGTGTGCCACAAAATCATAAATCATACATCATTTCATAACCCATGTAATACAAATGGGAATCTTAAACATCATGACATCATAAAACAATTCATATAAGATAAAGGAATTCATAAAAATAATTCCATCACAACATAATCAAATCAATGTAATAATAGGGATAAAAACAGAACCCTTTATTATCTTAGATGGAAAATAATTTTGATAAAACACTTGAACTCCATTCTTGAGGAAAATATCCTTTCTTCTTCAAAAACATTTTTCCTTTCTTAACATGTCATACAACTTTAACCTAAAAGAAGTTGATTAAAGATAAATTTGAAAACTTGTAAAGGAAGATTTCTTGGAAAAAATGTTTTAAAAATCCATTCATTCCGTATAAGTTAAAAAAACATTCTTTGTACTTTTGTCGGAAAAGTCAAAAAGTACCTCGTACGAAAAACGACAAAAGATTCCTTTCATATTCTTTACTAAAAACTTTCCGAAAGGTAAAATTGGATTTAAGAAATTGTAGGTGGATGGAAATAATATTACATATTCTGGAAACATGGATGTGGATGATAAAACACACCCCAGTAAATACTAAAGTATAAACAATACCGGATAAAAATGAGATTGTGATATTTCCCTTACCTTAGGTCCGACTTGCTTTGTAAGTGTCCGAACCTCCTGTATAATGATTTAAATCATGTTATTGACTTATTCCAGAATCATATTCATTGTTATTATATCATATATGGTCCACTTATGACTTTATATTACCCGTTCTTTTGTAAATTCATGTTAAAGTAGCGTTTTCGGTAAAATCGTCTCATTTGTCGTTCGTGTTTTTAACTTGTAATTATTAATATGATTACTTGGATCATGATTACTTATATCCAGAATGTAAAACATTATTTATATATAATATATATTCAGAATATATATATATATAATATATCGATAAATGGAATGAAATACACCGTTCATGGAGACGGTAGTCCGTACGTACGCATGAACGCTGTTTTCGTTTCCTTATTGAAGTAAATGGAATTAAGTAGATGACATACATATAAATTTACATAAATCCAGTATCATTATTATGTCATATATTTCATTAGTACTTATTATATATACTTTATAATCATTCATGAAAGGTTAATCATTGAGAATGAATCTCATCGCGTCGTGGAGACGGTAGTCCGTACGTACGCACGAGCGATGATATCGTTCCCATGGTCATGGAATTGTGTTGAAGTGTATGTAGACTATTTCAGTATCAATATCACTTTATAATAATCATATATAGTAACTCATTACACCATTATACCCATCCTATTAAGGTGGTGGTGGAAAATAGATTACACCACAGCGTGGAGACGGTATTCTGTACGTACGCACGCGCGGTGATTTCATTTTTCCGTAGGATGGATAGAAGGTGAATTAGGGTTGTTTCATATTTATAATAACATATCAGTATGTAATTAATACTTATGTTATTACTTTTTTATGAAACAACTAAATAAGAAGAAGTTGAAGAAGAAAGAAATTGAAAAGATCGGTAATGGATATTACCTCTTCTTTGAAACGCCTCTTTGAGTCCTCCACTTAGGGAACTAACATTGGTCTTTTAAGAAGACCAGGACCTCTAGGATTATTCTAGGGAAGTGGAGATGGGATTTTGGCAGGGTTTGGCCGAGCTTGAGTGCTCAAATTGGTGTGATGAGGAGGGGGAGGAGGTGTCCTTTTATAAGGGAGGAGAGGGGCACCTTAGGAATATCTCAAAATATTATTTTATATTAAAGTCAAAATCGGTTTATAATGGTTCCAAAGGGTCTTATTTCGAAGATAAAGTGGTTAGGGGTCGAAATCCTATCAACCAATAGGATTTAGACAAGTTTAGGTTATTATTTTAACCTTATCAATTAGATTTAACTCTAAGTTAAATAATTTAACTTTTACCGTGTCTTTTTGTTTTCTTACACTATATGGTTAATACACTTACTATAACATGCCAAACGAACCCCAAATTGTTTATTACTAATATATATATCCTTAGCTAAGTTATTTGGCTGAACCTTAGATTTTTAGGAATAAAATAACAATTAATAATATAATATTTGATTTAAAAACTATTTTGTGTCAATTTTGACACTATTTGATATATGATTTTTGTGAAAGTCATAACAGAATTATATGTTCTAACCAAGTTGATTAAATCAACACTAATATATCATAGTAACCTAGAAAATTATTTTAATTCATAAAAAGTCTCAAATTACATTTATTTTTGTGTTTATAACATCAATTATGTCAATATTTCATTAATAAGATAATTACTGCATCATCATTGTTTCATAAATAAATTAAATTATTTAATGTCTAACAATTACATATAAAATACCATTATATAGGAAATCGTTTTAGCTTTCTAATGAATATTTATAGTCTAATTTATCGTATTTATAACCCCATATTAAAAATGATTTACTTATTAAACTTTGATTTTAACTATTTTAACTATTCATTAAATAAAATAATATTAAATGTCATAATCTAATCCAAGTGGACCTAAATGGTCATATTATATTAATAAGGTTGTTTGTGGTCTAATTACACTTATCCAATAGAATTAGGACATGTGTTAGGGTAATAGTAATATCATATTTACCCTTAGTTACCCTATTTACTATTAACCGCGGTAAAAAAAGTAAAAAGTTACTATTCAACAAAAATTATTTTTATCTCATTGAACCACATTTTACTTACTGATATCAACCATGTCTGTCGGATTTTCGAAATTCCATTCACAGAAGCGGTAAAATTAAGTTTTATGCAAAATTCAGTTTTTAACCTACCACTTAGTGGTTTCACTATCAAAAATTGAAGTTTTTCAGAAAAATGCCAAAATTTCACCCTAAGCTATAATTGATATTTCGAATTCAAAAATGATTTCTATTTTAAAAAATTCCCAACATATAAGTTGCATTAATTAATTTTATAATTAATTTCCGCTGTCACAACAAATAGCGTGTTTTTAAGAGATAATAACTATCAAAAGATTGACACTTGTTTATAACTGGTTTAAATGTGAAATTACATCCAATGACCAACATTGTATTAAATTGTAAAAATATATTCTAAATATACTTTAAAAGCACTCAAATTAATAATTTATCACTATTAATTTTAAATTGTTTTTAAATATAAATTTAATTAGGAACTTAATTCACCCCCCTCCACCCCTCTTGAGTTACTCACTTCGACTAACTTTATTGAAATCTATCAATTTCATAGAAAAATAAAAATTCTAACCATCATAACAATTTATTAGGACTTCATTAAAATACATTATCATTTAAAATTTTATTTTTAATATTGTTTCATGAAAATAAATTTTAAATAAAACATATAAATTTATCATAAAATACCTTTTTAGAGTTATATGTTTATATTCTCAAAAAAAATGCAATTTTGATTTTATCATTAAATAATCCCTTTAATATTCCTAGTTTTAGTTTTCCTTTGTGTGTAAATTTATTATAAAATCTAAAAGTATTTATATGTGCTCATTATAAAAACTCATTATAAAATATGAGTTTTATTAATAAAATTATATAATTTTTGGGTGTTTCATTCTCCCCTAATTGAAATTGTGTCCTCAAATGTTTTCCTATTGATAGATGTTGTTAATTGAAAAGATCTAGTTATTCCTTATGTTTCTGATATTTAATTCATCCTTTAATGTGAATTTCATAGGTCTAATATAGAAATGTTCCGAAACTTGTTGGTTCTTCCATTATTGAAAGTTTTGATAAAATTGATCTCTTTAAATAATATCGCAAAAACTCAATGATCTATATAATATTTTGAGAAATGAAAAGTTATTGGATATATCAAATAGTTTCTCATAGGTTAATTAAATATTTAAAAATATTTTGAAATAATTTTAACAAGAATTTATAATAAAAATGATCATTAAATCATTTGGAAGTGATAATAATGTTGTACAATATTTCTTTGCTTCCATATGAAAAGTGATACATTGAAAAGAAAAGGTTAAAATATAAAATTAATTATATCTGACTAAATTATGACAATTTTACTTACCTATTATTTCAATCCACTAACTAAAAAGAAAAACTTAAATAACAAGGTTATTTTAATGGTAAAAATTACAATAAATTAGGTATAATATAATTTATAATATGTACATTCTCATTAACTTCAATATGTGATAAAATATTCATAAAAGTTATCCACTTGATAAAATCAATCCATTTCGGGTAGTAACTCAAAAAATTAAAAAACAACCCACTTAAACTGGACTTGCAATAGGAAAAATAGAATTATATAGTGTAGAATCAAAATTTTCAGTGTATCCCCTACCTATTTCCCTTGTTTTTAAGATTACATTTTCCTATTATCCTTATTATCCATTGGATGAGTGAATTGACTTCAATAATTCCCTTGTTCCCTACATCTACAACATATAACTATTAGTATTACCTTATGTTGAACCTTCCCCCCCCATTGAGTTAACTAAACTCTTATTTCTTTCTTTATCGATTAAATATTTTTTCCTCATTTTCCATATATAATGAATTTTCTATCTCTTTTAATAAATTCTCTATGTTGCCTCTTCCAATATTTTTTACATGTTAAAAATTGAATCTTCTTTTCTTTATCGTCCTTATCTATTGAACTTCTATAAGAAATTTTCCTTATCTTTTTTGTTATGTTTGCCAAATCATCTATATTATAGTTGTTAATTGTAATACATGATAACTATTTTTTGATAATAATGAGATTACTTACTTTAAATCCCCCTATATTGGGATGTTCATCATCACATTTTATGTTGCATCCATTTTTTTCTTGAGTACTTATTTTTCCTACAATATTTTCTTACAAGGAAAAAACCTAAGTGAGAAATTTTTCACTATTATGAATCTTATAATAACAATTATAAAGGAAATATTAATCTTAAAATTTTCTTAAATCATTATTCTTAGATGATATAATTTAATCTTAAAACAAAATTTACATTATCTTTATATACTTCATAATGGTTTGTACAAGCATGTGACTATCCAAAGCATATTTTTTAGGATATCAAACCTAGAATGTATAAAGGCCGATTTTTTAAACTAAATCCTGATTGAGTCTATATAAATATGGTGTTTTGGGTATTTAACCCTAGGTACATTTGTTCTAGAGGCACTTCCACTTGTTATATCTAGAAAATGGTGTATTTCTTAAGAAACCACTTACTATATACTTCACAAAAATACTAGGCTATTTTCCTATATTTAGATTAATACCTTGGGTTTTAAATAATTTTTTATATTCCTAATTTTCAAAAATAAATAAAATATCCTATGATACCAACTATGGTAACCCATCTTTTATTACATAAACTCTTTATTACAAAGTACAACATTTAATAATATACAGGATCTTTTGGGGTTTAGTGTCTTGGAAAAAGGAACATAATACATAGAAAAATATAAATATTCTTCAAATAAACTTAAAATATATCTTTATATATTCCTCCCAAGTTATTTTTACTATGTCTCATATCCTAGGGACATACATCAAATAAATAGGTGAGTATAAATCTCAACAATTAAATAAACAATGGAGGTACTTAGCATGTGACAAAGACGCATAATAGTAAGGAATGATCAAATAAACATGAGTCATATGATAATATAAATAACATAAATCATAAAATAGAAATCTGGCGACAAAATAAAAATGAAACATTCATAAACATGTCATCTTGGTTTATCACTTGAGTGTCATATATCATAATTACCAAGGTATCATAAAACAAGTCATCTATAGAGATTAATTATTTAACCAAATTAGAGAACTATCCAGGAACACCCTTTATTTCTATTAATTATTTTAATCCACATTGATCATAAAAAATAATTTAATCAATAACCTGTGGAAAATAAATAATGGGTTTCATATCATTATCATTGCGTACAAAGTTCTTAAAGACATGAACATAACATCATTTTTTAACCATGAAAATGAAATATGGGTTTAATATAAGTAAATCCCCAAATAAATAAGATATTTTTAAATCTACATGAATACATATGGAAATATAATATTTTTGGGTATTCACAATATGATAATTTATCATTTAGAAAAGAGATATTCAATAAATTAATTTGGCATCATGATGAGATACATGGTGTCTTATGAAAAGGTCATAATGGGAGAGAAATAAGGTATCCCATTTCTAAAAATATTTTTTTCATGTTTTTAATTTATTAAGTGTAATATAATAAATTGGATTGTCATTTTAAAGGTATACATAAAGGGGGTACTTGGATGAAAAGGTAAAGGAGGGGAATTTACTTACCTTGAATATTTACTTCATAAAAATTGAGTATGGAACTTTGTGACTTTGAGGGAACCTTATAGGGGAAATTTGAATGGTTAAATGACCATAACATCATGATTATTTTATTTTTAGTGGATATTTTTGGTGTGAATAGGGTATTTATAGATGAGGAGGGGTAGATTTAGGTGATTAGATAATGATTGTTTTGTATTTAAGGCTAACCACAATTCGGTGGCATTAATTCCAATGATTTTGGATAAAAATTAATGTTTTAAAATATTTTTAAGGTCATATAGTATAAAAAACTCCTCTTTAATGTCTTATTTGTTTTTTATTTTCAGGTTTTTTTTATTTTCCATTAACCTGCAACATTATTGTACTTATACTATGGTAACTCTTTTTCTTCCATGGTACTATTTTATGTCTAAAAATGATACTAACCTTATTACCTAATTTGTATCTTCTAAGTGAAAATATCCAGTCCGTTTTAATTTATTATATTTATAAAAGGGATAAAAATCCATTCTAATATGATCGTTGTATAGTTCATAAATACTGTTTTTTTAGAAAGGATCACATCATGGTTTTCAAAATACAAAACATGTGTTTCTAAATGTAACAAAATATGTAATATGTTTTTCCTTGAATAATTTTTTATTATTAATAAGTATTAATATATTTTAAATATTTATTATATTATAATTATATCATAACATTTATTGTATTTCTTTAAAAATAGTACATTAACTTTTTAACCCAAAAATCAACTTTTATAGAAAATTACCATAAATTAACTCAAAAATAATTTAGATGTACTGAATCTAAAAATAATTTTAATTTTATAAAAATTATTCTATAAATATTACAATTTAAATTTTTAAATAAATATCATTATTTATTAAAACAATAATATTTCATGGAAAAATAAACATTCTGACTATTATAAAAATTAAAAAGGACTTCATTAAAATACACTATTGTTAAAACATTATTTTTAAATTATATTTCATGAAATAAATTTTATCTAAAACATATAAAATTATGATAAAAAAATCTTTATGATATATTTTTATAGTCTCCAAAACTAATAAAATTCTCATTATATCATTAAATAATCCATTTACAATTACTAGTTATAGTTTTCCATATATTTATTATGAAATGTAAAACTATTTCTATGTGGTCCTATTAAATATTAAAAAGAAAATAAGAGCTATATTAAAAATGTAAAGTAAATTTTATATTTTTACAATTAATCTCTTTTAAAAATATTATAATGTAGTGAACCTCAAAAAATATCATGAATGAAATTTAGATACTAACCTAAAATGTAATCCTTAGCTTGACCATAAATATCTATGAAAATATTTCATTTTCAATGAATTACTTTTCAACCAATAAGAATATCTATATTTCTCTATTCAATATACCAAAATTAACTTAACATAAAATCATAAAATAACATAAGGTTATATAAACCACAATGAAGTATTCTTTATAAACCCCATTTAAAGTTTCAAATATCCTCAAAATCCCATCACTTCAAACATAAAAATTTGTGTTAGTGTTTTTAAACTTATGATAAAACTTAAACATCTATACCCATGATGGTATCCATAACTCTTAATTTACCCTCCCATGAAAACATGTATACTTCAAAAAATTAACACAATATTTTTTCCTCAAATAAATAACATACTATTTCTGTAAATCCAAAAATGCAATAAAAATCAACAAAGATAACTTAAATAACATTTTAATCATACCACTAACCAACTTCATGGTCACCAATACTATTCAATTTACTTCTTCATTATCAATCCTTTCTTTATCCAAATTAATCATTATTACATTTCCACAAATCAATTTTCTTGTCCATCAATAACATTAAACATATGTTTTCAAATAATTAAAGAAAATATATTATAGAATAAATATTAAATATCTTGTTATTCTTATATCCATAAGATATCTAATATAGCACTTTTACAATATAATTCTAAAATATTGATACATAAACAATTCAGTACCTCTACTTCAATGATTTCTATATCATAGGAACTTCTTTAGTCTAAGAGTTAACAATTGTATTTGGGAATTGGATCGGATAATTCCCATATTACCCACACAAAATAATTTGAACTATAAATGTAACCTTTGTATGAAATTCATCTACATCCATGGAACACTTTATTTTTACTCCATAATTAATTTATATCCTCCATTTATTTCCACATAGAAATAATCTTATTATTACTTTAAGACATTACCTTGAGTGCTTCTTCAAAGATTTTTGACATGTAGGAAGTTAAATATTCTTTACTCTCTGGTATTTATGAAACTCTATTTTTATGTTATTATGTGCGTTATTAAACTCACCCATGTTGATATTTTAAATCATATAATGAGATTGGTGATATGGAATAATCATAAGGTTCCCAATTCCTAGTCTCGTTTCATTTGTTTACTCATGAGGTTAATCATTCCAATATCTATCACATTATACAATAACATGAATCCTCCTAGTTTCATCCATTCAATAAAACCAAATAGTATGGTGTGATAAATAATAATCATAATGGGAAACTAAATAATCAATAAAAATCATTTATAGGATGTCTAAATCAATATAGATTATTTTTCATCTATCAAACCTTATATTTATCCTAGGTCATACATTATTATCACATATCAAAATCTTTTATAATGGTTAATAAATAAAATGTAAATTAACCCAAGAATATCCTCTAAGAGTTTCAAATTAGAAACACGGTAAGGGTACGTTCAGCATGAATGACAATGATAACATAGATATATTCAACTTGCTCTTTTCAGGGTTATTACCCCTGGATAATTTATACCAAAACCACACCCACTTTACTATCTATAAATGGATGTTTTTATACTAAAAACCACACTCTCTTTTTTACCATAACTTAGTATATTATTAAATATATATTATTATCTTAAGTGTTCTCACTATATTTTTATCAACCTAGTTTCCAAATGTAACTAAAAATTTCTATGGTATTAACTATAGTTATGTATACTTTTAAAACATAAATATTATATCTTATTATATGAATATTCACCACATAACATTATGATATGTGACATAATTGTAAAGGTTTAGTGTTTTTGAAAACATAGATACATAAACAACTGGTTCATAATATATCTGAATTATCTCCCACTTGGTTATTCACAACTATCACCCTTCTATTACACAACATACTTAAAACTTTTCTTTATATCCTAGTATAAGTAAATAATAATAATTTGTGATCTTAAAGGCATATTAAGGGTAAAAAAAGGAGATCCCAATGAACATTTAAAAATAACATGAGCATAAAGGAATGAGAATATTATATTTTCCTTTTAAAATCCTAAAAAAATTATTAGATCATAAACAAGATTCATGGAATAAATCTTGGTTGTTCAAATGACATGAATCATAAATGGATCAATCAACATGGTATGATAGAACATAACATTAGAATAAGATCATGTCATGAAATAGTGGAAGATAGTGTGGAATAATAATAATCATTGAAATTTTATGTCAAGTATACCCACAAATACAATCATCAAATTTTAGTCTTATTATATCAACTTTTGTACCTTATTTAGGGTTAGGATAACCTCTCATGTACCCTCTTTCAGGCATGAGATGAATTTCTGTGTGCCCTCTTTCAATATTGGGATAACCTCATCTATACCATTTTTCAGGCTTTGGTATTGACTCTTTTGTACCATATTTTAGGCTTGGGATAACCTCATGTGTTCCCTTTTATTTTAAAGAATATTAATATTAATCCAAAGAATTGGAGAGCTATATAATTTCAGTTACACCTTGTCATATAATAGTAAATCCATTCATATGTACCCATAAGATCATAAAAACATTCATCATAACTTTACCTATGGAAAATAAAATGGGTTTCATAAATATTTAATCATCATAACCATAAACCATCAAGATAAATAATATAGTATCACTGGATAATATCCCTATTAAATCCTAAGAAACATAAAAGGATGTAATCATAGAATAAAAATTCCTTTAAAATATCACTAGAATATTTCTTAAGGGAAATATCATTTCCATTTCCAAATAACATATTTAAAATATATAAATTTACTAAATATTTTGGAAATAATTTTCACGGAAAAAACCTTGAAAAATTGTGAAGGAATATTCAAACCATTGATATTTCATGATAGTGGTAAATTCCTTTCATATCGTGTATGTTAAAACAAATATTCCTTTAAATTTTCAATAAAAAGTCAAAATTACCATATTTGGAAGAAGAAAAGAATATTCCATTTAACTATTTTTGTAAAAATTAATAATGGGTTAAAAATTTTAAATAATGAAAGTGGGATATTAAAAAAATCATGAATTTTTTTTATAAAACATGGACATGAAAAAAACAAGATTTTTCAGGCAAGAGAGAACTAAATCCAATTTTCTTTAAAAACATTATTTCAGTATCATGAGATATTAAAGTGATAAAAATTGAATTAAAACATGTTATATCCATAAATAAAAATATTTTAAGAACATTAATTATATTATTTAGAGACAGATCATGAAATTTCATTGTCAAAAATGTAATCATAAACAATCCCAATAAAAAATATGATTGTAACATAAATCCATTACCTATAGTTCAACTTGACTATAAGGCATTAAACCTCCTGTAAAATAAATTTAAATTTATTTTAACACTATAAAAGAATATTTTAGAGACTTATAATATCATATATGATCGCCTTAAAATATTTTAATACCCATTTATTAATAATTTATGTAATGTCCTATATTTTTTCCATGTATTATTTTAATATTATATGGGAATTATTTCGAGACCAGGCTTTGATGGGATTCAGTTCCGAGGCCTGGTGATCCCAGAACAGATGCTTGAATTTAATTAAATAATTAAATAACGCGCGCATGTGGTTTTCCTAAAGAAGTGTAATAACTCCTGAATGGGTGATGAGATTGGAAATCTGAGGGAATCATCACGTCCAAAGTAGCAGGTTTAACCTAGGAGAGACCTAACATTGGCTGGCACAGGTCGGTGGTGAAATCCAGTTTTTGGATATAACTGTAATAAAATGTTTAATTAAAATATTCTATTAAATATTATTGCGACAAATATCTCTTATCTTTTTAAATAGAGATTTGCGCAGGAGTCCTAGGTTACAGACCTCATAACCTTGAAACCTATGGAGGGTCTGGAGGAAATCCCAATGAGGAGACGGCATTCTTGATGGGTTTCACCGGAGATGACAACGCGGCGACCCAATCTTCACCAACGAACGCCGAGGATCTAGGTAGGACATTTGATTTTGGTTTCCTTTCCCCGTTATTGATTCCTACGACGAACGCGGACTAATCCACGAATAGATTAGCCCATGGATCGATCATATTTTTGGGATGGTCTTTTGTAGGGATTTTGGTGATTTTATTCTTGAAGTTAGTTTGGTTTTGTTCAACCTTTTAACGGTGAGAAACCAAGATCGACAAGAACATCAATCGAGGTTCGTCCCTCTCAATTTGTTGTGTCTTTCTTCCCCGATTTCTCGCATTCTTCATGTGCGTTCTACACATTATTCAAAGGAATATGAATGATGGATAGTTTCACATCCATTGGGGAACATAACGATCCCAAATTAAGGATCTAGCATTGGTACAACCCCATGGAGGTGCGACTGTGGTGGCGATGGACAGATTGAAGTGGATCGTAAGATATCGTTATTCAAACAATTTCCCCATGGGTGATCAGAATCGGATTTTAGAGCCGATCAAAGGCCCAAAACCCACGGATTCAGTATCACGAGGACGAGGTGACCCAGCATCTTGAGATTCAAAGCAAACGGATAACATAATCGAGATCTGGAATATCGGTCGAGGCACGAGGAGGAAGACGAGGTTCTTGAAAAATCCAGACTACATAGTGTGTAGTATGGGCTACACAGCATGTGTTCATCATCAGACTACCTGGCGTGTACTTCGGGAGTACACAGACATGGTTTGGGTACACAGCCAAGGACACGGAATGTGTACCCTTCCACATCCAGACCCGGCCAGATACACGGGATACCCCGTGTACTAGTACACGGGCAGGCGACACGGACAGAGACCGTGTACGGGCACATGCCCAACATACACGGATTGAACCCCGGATTCTCGGACACGTCATGTAATCCCAGTACACATTGTGTAGTGACTCTTTACAAGGAAGGCCTAATGACATGGTCTGTTTACACGAGCAGTAATCGGAGTCAGGATAAATGGTGTGTGATCCTTCTACACGTCGTGTAGTCGAGTTTAATATAGCTTGGATGAATGACACTGGCCATTTACACAGGTAGTGCCCGAGGTCAAGGAACATGGTGTGTAACCATACTACACACCGTGTAACCTATTTTTACATGGCTTGAGCTAGTTTCCTTCTGTGACTTGGACTAGTTTCCTTAGGTTTGTCCCCTTGTTCTTTCTCCTCAAGGTTTCCGGTATCATTTCCTACGCACATGAGTATAATCCCTTCATCAAGAATTCCTAAATAGAGTTGTTGGAATCCCCTCTGTGAAACTTAGATTTGGATCCTCTATTCATTCCTGGAACCATAGGTAGATTTCTTGGAATAGACGTGACCAACTTTACCTGGGCATTGATCCTCTGCTTAGCGGATTAGTTCAGACTGAGTTGTTGGAATCACCATGTAGTTATTAGTTGTAATTCTCATCTGAACATCGTATTCTCAAGTTCTTGTGGAGTGTGTTCTCCCAGAATGAGTACTTTGTATCTCTCTCTTCAGACATAGTAGTGTGTTCTCCTTCTTACGTGCTTAGTGGAATCTTCGAGCTGGATCTTAGTGGTGGTTTCATGATGGTCGAACATGTATGAGTATATCTGAATATTCTTGTTATATGTTCTGTAAACATATACTGTGTAGAGCTAACTGTATATTTAATTTTTGTAATTTACCTTGTTGTATTCATTGGTGGTTTTGAGGTTTCCTATTGGGTATTGTTATACTCACCCCTGCACAGGCTTTGCCCGCACGTGTCGTGTCTTATGCAGACGAGCGAGCCTTTGACAAGATTTTAGTCAGACCAGGACTGGACGGTGCTCAGTGAGATCAGATAGGTGGAGGTGTATTCCTACGGCTATGGATTGCAGTCCCAGTACCTTTCTTTATAGGTTTAATTTTGTTACAGTCTCTCTTTTGGTGGGATTGTACTTTTGGCCCAGGGTTTTACATTACTGTACTTTACTTTCCTTTTGTACTCTGTTGGTTGGGATTTTATTTTATGCATGGATTTCCATTTTTAGTAGTTTTTACTTTTCATCTTTGTGGCCTTGGAGATGTGTGTGAATGTACAGTTTTATAGGAAATGCCTCCCATTTTAGTGACATGCCTACTCGTCGCTAGTCACCATCCCCTGGCCTATTGGAGGCGGGCTTGGGGAGTTGCAGCACAGGCCGCACTGGGATGGGTCGTGACAGAGTGGTATCAGAGGTGGTCAATTCTACCTTAGGGTCGAGAGTCTGTGAGTTGGTTTGGGGCAACAGTGTTAAGTGTTTAGAGTACATATTTCAGGCTTGGGACCCCAGTGTTGGTGCAGGCGGTCGATATATCCATACACCAGGACTCTGATAACTTTCTTTTCTACTCAGAACATGAGAATACTAGTTGCAGGGGAAAAATAACAGTACATGCATCATATAAAAATGGGTTGTGGTTTACATGTCCTTCTTGAGTAAACTCTCCAGATATACTCACTAACTGAGATACATCTTGTTTCTTTATAGGATGCCTCCGTGATGTGCACCCTCTAGGATCCAGCAGCTCGATCACAAGGATGACCCCCTCAGTGATGAAGCTTCAATATAGGGACCAGATCCCCCATCTTTACCTTCAGGTGGTGTGTCATTTGTTCCACCACCTATGGAGCAGTGTTTAGGGCCTGCTATACTAGTGGAGGAGGAGCGCAGGCTGAGTGTACTCCAAGAGTTTTAGAGATAGAGACCCCTCAGGTTTCTTGGAGAGCCTGACCCTCAGGCTGTAGAGGACTGTCTTGAGGCAGTGGATAGAGTCTTCCATTTGGTTAGGACACCAGCAAACCAGATGGTGACCCTGGCGGCAAGTCTTCTGCAGGGCTCAGTGGGGCGATAGTGGAGTTCGGTTATCCAGACCCACGATGAGGCCACTCTTGCATGGTCAGAGTTTGAGTGTCTCTTCCGAGAGGTGTTTTCACCAGTTACCCTGAGAGCAGTACGTATACAGGATCTTCTTCAGCTTCAGCAGGGGACCATGACGGTGGATGACTATTCATAGAGGTTTACCAACCTCTCACGGTACTCGATGGATATGGTCAGGGATCATTGCTTCAGATCTCGGACTTTTGAGTGGGTCTTGCACAGAGACATCTAAGCTAGCATCATCTCTATGATCATTCCTACTTATGTCGGGGTGATCGAGTAGGCTTTGGTGGTCGAGAGCTTCTTTCCAGAGCAGAGACAGCCGGCAGTTTTCCGTAGTAACCGAGCTGGATTAGAGACCTCGGCAGTAGTAATCCTACATCAGGTATCCCGGCATGTGAGACGTTTTCAATGGAGATCCCATGACAGAGGATCTGCCGTATAGGGTTTGCAGGGCGCATCCAGCCAACCTCGAGAGAGGCGATGCTACTATTTTGATGGCAGGGGACATCTTGCTCGAGATTGTTCGACGCTCCATACTACTGACATGGGAGTAGTGGATTGACCACTGAGTTATAGGCAACGTGTAAAGAAGACAGATTCGCGGGGCGGCGGACATGGTAGAGGAGATGGGAGAGCAGCTGGAGGTGGTCGGTGTTTTGACCTTTTACCACCACCACCCACTAGAGGTCCACCCCAGGATCAGGGAGATAGTGGATAGAGGCAAGGACAGCTGCAGGCAGTGGAGGCTTATGACCTAGGTACTCATGGAATGATAAGAGGTACAAACTGTGTTTTTTCTACTTTGGTTGTCGTACTGATAGACACAGGTGCTAGTCATTATTTTCTGGCTGCTTATCTTTTTCGAGACCTTGAGATTCTATTTGATCAGTTGACTTGACCCTTATTCTTAGAAACACCTACTGGAGAAGATTCAGAGATCACACACCTTTGAAGACAGTGTGACATGACCTTTGGAGGTGAGAGTTTCAGTTGGAACCTCTTGGTGGTAGCGTCGAGGCCTTACAATGTCATTCTTGGTATGGATTGGATATCCACAGTTCATGCCTAGATTGATTGTTTTAGGATAAGGGTGTGGTGTGTCCGCTGTGATGGAATGAGGTTCTCCTACGTCTGTGAAAAGGAGACCAAGGCAGTAGAGTATGGACTTGTGCATAGGAAGGTACATATGATTTCACATCAGTTGGCTAGCCTATCCCTTGGCGTAGTATATGTTGTGAGTTTCCATTCTCTAGTAGTAGTGGATGAGTACGAGGACCTCCTTATGGAGGATGTCCCCGGACTACCTCCCCATTGAGAGATATATTTCTACATTGAGTTGCAACCCAGGACGCCACCGATATCAGCATCAGCATATCGGATGGCTCCTACAGAGCTTCGCGAGCAAAGAGTGCAGGTGGAAGACTTGCAGAGGAAGGGCTTTGTGAGACCCAGTGTTTTACCCTGGGTGGCCCCAATATTATTTTCCAAGAAGGAACATGGGAGCTTGAGGCTATGTGTGGATTACCAGTTCTTGAATCAGGTGATCGTGAAGAACTGGTATCCACTACCGAGGATCGATGACCTCTTCGACCAGTTAAAAGGGGCACGATGGTTCTCGAAATTTGGTCTACAATTAAGCTATCACCAGTTGTGAGTACAGGATGAGTATATACTGAAGACGGCTTTCAGATGTCTCTATGGTCACTATGAGTACTTATTGATGCCCTTAGGCATGAAGAACACCCCAGCAATGTTTATGGGACTCATGAACCGGATCTTTCAACCCTATCTAGATCGGTTCGTAGTGGTCTTCATCAATGATATCCTTGTGTACTCTGTGTCTGAGGAGGAGCATCTGAGGCACCTAAGTATGGTTTTGGACACACTTCGAGAGCACCATTTGTATGGGAAACTCTCTAAGTGTCAATTTTGGATATAGGAGGTCCACTTTCTGGGACACGTTATCTCAGTGGAAAGTGTAGCAGTGGACCCAGCCAAAGGTAGAGGTAGTGTTAGCATTGGAGCCACCCCGGAGCGTGATGGAGGTGTGGAGCTTCCTTGGGTTGGCAGGCTACTATCGGATATTAATTATTGATTTCTCCAAGATTTCAGCACCCATGATAGCTTTGAACTGAAAAGGGAATCCTTTCGTGTGGATCGAGAGATGCCAGTAAGCTTTTCAGCAGTTAAGACAGAGTCTGAAGAGTGCCCTGATCTTGAGAATACCAGTGTGTCGAGTACGTGGTGTTCTGCGATGCATCAGGAACTGGGCTTGGTTGTGTCCTGATGTAGAGGTAAGTGGTGGTTTCCTATGACTCATGTCAGTTGAGGCCACACGAGCAGAACTATGCGACCCATGATCTTGAGTTGGCTACAGTAGTCTTCATGTTGAAGATGTGGCGGCACTACCTGATGGACAAGCGATTTATCATATACTATGATCACAAGAGTCTCAGATATATCATTTCTTAGAAGGATTTGAATTTGAGATAGAGGCGATGGCTTGAGTTCCTCCAGTATTACGACTTTGAGATCGTTTATACTCCTGCGAAGGGGAACGTTGTGGCAGATGCTCTTAGCAGGAGATCCAGTTCACAGTTATTGGATGAGGTGATGAGGCAGTTGGCCTCTTTACAGTTATCCTACATGGATAGAGATGAGGGAGCTTACCTTCAATCGATGTTTGTTACCCCTCTAATATTTTGGCAAGTCAGGGAAGCACAGCTCAAGGATGCTATCTGTGAGAATTTATGTGCTTAGATATCCATATGGTGATTATGTTGATGGATATTCAAAAGGTGGGAAGCACGTTGTTATTTTCAGACGGCGCACATTAGTACCAGTGACTTTGCGGGAGGAGTTTCTGAGGTAGTTCCATACATCTCTTTTGGAGGTGCATCCAGGCATGGAAAAGATGTACCCGGACCTCCGACGTCAGTTCTGGTGGCCAGGAATGAAGAAGAGTGTGGCATAGTTTGTTTCTCGGAGCCTTGTCAGCAAGTAAAGGGTGAGCACTAGGTTCCAACAGGTTTGACTCAGCCCCTTGAGGTGTCAGAGTAAAAGTGGAATAGGAAATCCATGGACTTCAGGATGGGTTTACCACGTACATCCAGGGGACACGGTGCCATCTGGTTGATCATTGACTGACTCACCAAGTCGGCAACCTCCCCATCCATACGGGAGCAGAGTTCAGTAGAGATCTTGGAATGCCTCTACGTGTAGGAGATAGTTCGCCTTCATGGAGTTCCATCCATGATCTTCTCAGATCGTGATGCTCGTTTCACATCTCGGTTGTGGAAGGGATTGCAAGAAGCTTTTAGGACTCAGTTATGCTTGAGCACAGCATTCCATCCTCATACTGATGGTCAGACGGAGCAGATCATCCAGGTTCTGGAGGATATGCTATGAGCTTGCATACTTGACTTCGGTCATAGCTAAGAGGATCGCCTACCACTAGTGGAATTTTATTATAACAACAATTATCATTCCACTATTGGTATGGCACCATTCGAGGCTTTGTACGGGAGACCTTTCAGGTCACCACTTTGTTGGACCAATCCCGGAGAGTCAGCACTCAGGGGCCCAGAGATGGTGTGAGCTACTATGGAGAAGGTGAAGGTCATCCAGGAGCTGATTAAGATTTCATAGAGTGGGTAGAATTCGTATGCCGATAGGAGATGGAGGCCCTTGGAGTTCATAGAGGGAGACCATGTGTTCCTTCAGGTCTCACCTCGATGAGGATTATAGAGATTTGGCCGAGGTGGCAAGCTATCTCTGGGGTTCATCGGCCCTTTTCAGATTCTGAGTAGAGTTGGCGAGGTGGCATACCTCTTGGCTCTACCTCCTCAGATGTACCAGGTACACAACTTCTTCCATGTGTCGCAGCTGCGGAGGTACGTGCCTGATCCATCACACGTTATCGATTGGGGTGAGCTGGACATCAATGATGGAGTGACCTTTGATGAGTACCCAGTAGAGATCTAGGATCGGCAGGAGACTATCCTTCATGGGCGAGCTATTCCCTTGGTGTGTGTTCGGTGGCAGCACGGGAATCTCCATGAGAGCACGTGGGATAGGGAGGCTCAGATTAGTGTACAATAGCCACATCTTTTTGAGTAGCCTTTGTTTTGGCTTTTCGGGGATGTAAATCCCTAAGGTGGGTGTGATGTAATGTCCTTGATTTTTTCCATGTATTATTTTAATATTACATGGGAATTATTTCGAAACTAGGCTTTGATGGCATGCAGTTTTGAGGCCCGGTGAGCTTGGAAATAAATGTTTGAATTTAATTAAATAATTAAATAATGCACGCATATGGTTTTCCTGAAATAGTGGAATAACTCTTGAACGGGTGCCTGGATTGGAAATCTAAGGGCACCTTTGCATCCAGAGTAGCGGCTTTACCATAGGAGAGACCTAACATCGGCTCACATAGGTCGGTAGTGAAATCCAATTTTTGGATGTAACCATAATAAAATATTTTATTAAAATATTTTATTAAATCTTATTGCGACAAATATCTCTTATCTTTTTAAATAGAGATTTGCGCAGGGGTCCAGGGTTACAGACCTCATAACCCTGAAACCTCTTAAGGTTTTGGAGGAAATCCCAACAAGGAGACGGAGGTCTTGATGGGCTTCACCGGCGACGATGATGCGGCAACCATATCTTCACCAATGAACACCACGGATCTAGGTAGGATGTTTGATTTTGGTTTCCTTTCCCCGTTCCTGATTCCTTCGACGAACGTGGACTAATCCACGAAAAGATTATCCTGAGGATCGATCATATTTGTGGGATAAGATTTTGCGGGGATTTGGGGGATTATATTCTTGAAGTTAGTGTGGTTTCGTTCAACCTTCTAATGGTGACGAACCAAGATCGACACGAACATTGATCGATGTTCGTCCCTCTCAATTTTTTGTTCCTTTCTTCCCCGATTTCTCACGTTATTCATGTGTGTTCTACACGTTCTTCATGGTAATATGAATGACGGATCATTGTGCATCTAATGTGCAATGCAACGATTCCAAATTGAGGATCTAGCATCGGTACAACCCCACAGAGGTGCGACTACAGTTGCGAAGGACGAATCGAAGCGGATCGAAAGATATCGTTCTTCGAATGATTTCCACACGGGGGATCGGAATCGGATTTCGGAGTCGATTGAAGACCTAAAACCCACGTATTCGGCATCACGATGATGATATGACCCATCATCTTGAGTTTCTTGGAAAACTGATTATAGAATCGAGATCCGGAAGATTGGCTGATGCGCGAGGAGGAAGATGTGGTTATGGAAAAATACCAACTACACAGCTTGTTGTATGGGATACACGGTGTGTTTTCATCGCCGGACTACCTGGCTTGTACTCCAAGAGTACACGGACATGGGTTGCATACACATCCAAGGACATGGTGTGTGTACCCTTCCCCAGCCATACCCGGCCAGATACAAGGGATACCCCGTGTACTGGTACACGGGCAGGCAACACAGACAGAGACCGTATACGGGCACATGGCCAACGTACACAGAGCGAACCCTAGATGCTCGGACATGACATGTAATCCAATTACACAACATGTAGTGACTCTTTACACAAAAGGACTAATGACATGGTCCATTTACACAGGAAATAACAGGAGGCAGGGAACACGGGATGTGATCCTTCTACATGTCGTCTAGTCGAGTTTTATACATCTTGGACGAATGACACGGGCCGTTTACACGGGAAATACCCGGGGTCAAGGAACAATACTACACGCCGTGTAAGCTATTTTTACATGGCTTGAGTCAGTTTCCTTCTGTGACTTTGACTAGTTTCCTTAGGGTTCGTCCTCTTGGTCTTTCTCCTAAAGGTTTCCGGTATCATTTCCTACACACAGGAGTATGATCCCTTCAGCGGGACTTCCTGAATAGAGTTGTTGGAATTCCCTTTGTGAGACTTAGAGTTGTGTCCTCTATTCATTCCTAGAACCCTAGGTAGAGTTCTTGGTATCGACATGATCAACTTTACCCGGGCGCTGATCCTCTGCTTAGCGGATTAGTTCATATTGAGTTGTTGGAATCACCCCATAACTATTGGTTGTGATCCTCATCTGAATATCATATTCTCAAGTACTTGTGGAGTGTGTTCTCCTAGAATGAGTACTTTGTATCTCTCTCTTCAGACTTATGAGTGTGTTATCCTAGTTATGTGCTTAGTGTAATCTTCGAGCTGGATGTTAGTGGTGGTTTCGCGATGGTCGAACATGTATGAGTATATCTAGATATTCTTGTTATATGTTCTATAAATATATACTGTGTATAGCTTACTGTACATTTCCTTTGTGGTATTTCCCTTGTTGTATTCCTTTGTAGTTTTGAGGTGTCCTATTAGGTATTGTTATACTCACCCACTCATGGTCTTTTCCCACACGTGTCGTGTCTTGTGCAGAGGAGCGAGCCTTTGACAGGATTCTAGGTGGACCAGGACCAGACGGTGCTATATAAGATCAGACAGGCTGAGGTGTGTTCCTACGGCTACGGATTTCAGTCCCAGTACCTTTCTTTATAGGTTGGACTTTGTTACATACTCTCTTTTGGTGGGATTGTACTTTTGGCCCAGGGTTTTACATTACTGTACTTTACTTTCCTATCATACTCTATTGGTTGGGATTTTAGTGTATGCATGCATTTCAATTTTTAGTAGCTTTTACTTTTCATCTTTGTGGGCTTTGAGATGTGTGTGTGTGTACAGGTTTATAGGCAATGCCTCCCATGTTAGTGACATGCCTACTCAGTGCTAGTCACCAGCCCCTGGCTTATTAGAGGCAGGCTTGGTGAGTTGTGGCACGGCCCCCCTTGGGACAGGTCGTGACAATTTCTTATTAAAATCATTGTTTTCAGGTGTAAAATGTTTCATTTTTTAAGAGAATATCAGTTTGGTAGTTCCAATACTTGTATATTTATCTTTTTTAAATCATATAATTAATTTTTATAATGATATGAATATAATATATATTCATTTTATTTATATTTATATTCATCTTTAAAAGATATAGAGAGAAAAATCAATTATACCATTCATGTAGATGGTAAGATGTATGTACGCATGAATAGTCTTTTCACTTTTCGATGGATGGAAATAAATAAATATACATAATAATTCACCATTTAAAAAAATAATTATATAATATATCTTATATATATTAATTAAATCTATCCATATTACCATCTATTTAAATTCAAAATGAAAAACCAATCACATTGCTTCATGGAGGTGGTAGTCCACATGTATGCACGAGTGATGTTCTCATTTTCCAAGGAATAGGAAAGTATGAATGTTGATAAGATATTATAATTAAAGAATAAAATTTATGTTATAAATATATTTCATAAAAATTTAACCAATCATAATAATCTTCCAAGAAATATAATTATTGAAAATGAATTGTATCATTGTGTGGAGGCAGCAGTCCACACGTACACATGAGCAATACTTTCACATCCCATTTGATGGAAAAGATGATGGATAATGGTAGTTCTATTATTATAATAATAATTCATTATATTTAGGATACTAAATATATTCTTTTATTAATAATACCATGGATTTAGAGGAGTTAAAATAAGAAATATATTGAAAGAGTTCAGGTATAAATATTACCTCTTCTTCAGAATTCCTCCTTTGGATCAATTCTTAAAGACACTTGTAATGGTATTTCAAGAATCAAATAACATATAGTTAATGTATATATAAGTTTTTAAGATAATTGGTAAGGTTTTATATATATATATATATCAATGTTTTGTAAATAAAAGAGAGAAGGGCGTCCTTTTATAAGGGAGCGAAAGGATGGACTTGGAATAACAAAAAAAGATTAAAATATAATTTAGTCATTATCATGAAAAATAATAAAACAAAATGGATATGTATTAGAATAAAAAGAGTATAATTTCTAAATATCATCATAAAATTAAATTTTATATTGGTTTTGGTGTCATTTTAAACCTTACCTTTCTGTTTACCTTCTTTATTAACCAATTTTAACATTAACCACTATAAAACAATTCAACATTAAAGGGTTATAATTTTATTAAAAGGTTTTAAATTATCTCTTAAATGAAAAATTTATGAAATTTTAGATCACTTATCATCATACTTGTCCATTTAAAAATATTTTTATTATAGAAAATATCATTAATTTCATTTCTGACACAATTCATTTAACTTCAACTTGAAAACATCATGAAAGAAAATAAATTTGAATATAAACCTTTAACACATTACTAATATGTTATATTAATTTATAAAATTTGTGGGGAACTATAACTCACCCAAAAATATTGCTTTTTAGATTTTAATAACATTTACATTATTTTTCTACTGCTTATACAAGCAATATATTGACATCGTGTAAGGATTTAAGGTAATTATTTGAAAACTATAGATTAAAAATAAATTAAAGTGATAAAAAATTATCTCACTAATAAACATTTATAACAAAATTTATCCTCTTTTTATCCATATATAAAAAATTTAGAGATATTAAATTCAATAGAGTGACATTTTGTATTCATTCTTTACATAAACTAATATAATAGTCATAATAAAATAAAAATTAAAACTAAGGGTTGTATATTAGATAATTATTTGTAATTATCTGAACACCACCCATACAATATAATAAATTCATGTTTTAGGTTGATTTTGAGACCTTATTCCATGGATTTGAACCCATTTTACCCATTTTACCATTACCTAGGTGACATATATTCACCGAGGTTACTATTTGTAATGTCCAAAAATAAATGGGACCTATTTAAAAAAATTAGAACATCCTGATTCCAAAAATGGTATCGAATTTTCAAGATTCAATATTTAAAATATTCATAACTTAATCTAAGATAAAAATAAAAAAGTCAATGAAAATTAATTTTTTAGAAAAAAATCCTTTTAAGTATAAAATTGATTTCATAGAATATTAAACCATAAAATTGATTAAAAAGAACATAATTATATCATTTATAATATAATATATCTAACTTTTCATTGAAACCACTTTAAAACAATATAAAACTTTTTACATGCTTAAAACAAAAAATATTTTTTAATAAAAATCAGTATTTTTCATTATTAAATTGAAAATCAATCTTATTAGAAAAATTAAAAATATTCACCATAATAAAATTTATATATATATTTTTCAAAAATGAATTTAATTTTATCTTATATATTTTTAAAATGTGGAAAAAAATTAAACCTAATATTTTATCACAAAAAATAACTATATTTTTTGAATGAAATATATTATTTTTTTTAAAAAATATAACTTTGAAAAAAGGTGAATTTTTATTTCCTAAGAATTAATCAATGAATTTATATTAAGTAGGTCCTTTATATATATATATCATCATTGGTTTATTACTATTTATACCTAAAAATTAAATGGTTATGTTTTAATGGTCATATTTAAATAATAATATTTCATGGATCATTTAAGCTCATTGTTTCATGTCATATAAACTATTAAACATAATTTTCTTCTTATAAAATATTGGGGTGTTACAAAATAAGTAACACAGACACATCCACTTTATATCATCCAAAAAGTGATGTATTTTCTATGAAATCAGTACTCTTTCTTTACCATTAATTAATATGTTCTCCAACACAAAGGATTAACCTATGGGTTCTCACTAATGTTTTTTAATCCTAATATCTAAAAATACCTAAAAATTACTTTAATACCAAAAAAACAACCCAAAAATTACATACATAAATATTGCATATTTTTATATGAGTATTAGATATAATTTACAATAATACATTCTCTATAAACATAAAGGTTTATTGTATTTGGGTAATAGATATATAATCAAACTATTTCATAAGTGATCTTCAACATCTCCCAAAAACCCTTCTCACATAGATACAATCTTAGTCATAACCTACTTAAAACCTTTCCTCAACACCTAGGGAAAGGAAAATTAAGAATGGGTGGGATCAGATACTCAGTATGGGTAATCATGGAATATATTAGTCAGTGATCATGCATGGGTATATGAAAATAAAAGGTTATGAGAAAATAGTATTAACATTATAAAATCATATCCAATAGTCATATATCATAAACATGAATCATGGTATAAATATTTGGTAGTTCATAAGACATTAATCATAAAAAAAATATGATATCATGAACGATGAGAATATAACATTGGAAAAATAACATGACATAAGATAGTGGAATAAAGGGTTTCATTATCATATCATATAAATATTATGTTAAGTATTCCCTGAAATACATTTATCACATGTTAAGCTTGGTCTAACCACTGGTGTACCTATTTCAGGCTTGGGATAACCTCTCATGTAACCACTTTTGGGAATGGGATAACCACCCATGTACCATTTTGTTTCCTTGGATAACCTCCAATGTACCCTCTTTTGGGATTAGGAAAACTTCCCATGGACCCTCTTTTGGGATTCAGATGACCTCTCATCTACCCTCTTTTTGGCCTAGGATAACCTTCCATAGACCATATTTTGGGATTGGGATATCATCAAGTGTACCCTTTGAGATCATAAAAAAATAATCATTACCCAAATCATAAGAGGGATGTAATGGACCCACCCATTAGATCATCACTATCCAGTCAAATGTATAGAACAATATCATGAAATGATTTATCGCTACATCAAATCGTAACCCTTAGAAAATAAAATGGGTATTGTAAATATTTTATCATCATAATAATAAAAAAACTATATAATGAATAACTAGGGTAAAATTGGATCCTATTCACAGTTAAGAATAAGAAATATTAGAGGATATTTTCATATATGATAATTCCTTTAAAAGGTCCCTGAAATATTTCTTGAAGAAAATAAACATTTCATTTTCAAATATATTGCTTAAAATATAAAAATAAAAAACCAAATTAGTGAAAATATTTTCTTTTAAACTAAAAGTGGATACATTTAAATGAAGATTTAATTTAATGAGAATCCATTATAGTGTAAAAATCCATTCATGTGGTCTACATTAAAACAATGATTCTTTTAAAATTTTTGATAAAAATTCAAAAGTGCCTCATTCAAAAAATAAAAAGAAGATTCATTTTTAAAATATATATATATATATTCATAAATTATTAAAAATTAAATTATAAAATTATTATGTAATGGTAAAAATATTCTTAAAAATATTTTAAATAACATATGAACATTGAATAAAATGATTCCAGACCTAAGAGAGAAATAAATTTGGTTTTCCCGAAAAACATTCTTTCAGTCTATTGAGTAATTAAAGAGATGAAAATGAACATAAAAATGTAATATTTAGGAAATTAAAGGGGTGAATAAAATTATTATGATTTTGGAGAGATATATTACAAAATTTCATCATTGAAAGATTTAATCAAAAACAATCTTGATAAAATTGAGATTATAATGTAAAACCATAACCTCAAGTTCGTCTTTCTTCATAATTATTCTAACCTAATATATAATAAATTAAAATTTATTATACATATATACCATAATAATTATTATACCTATAATACCATATATGTTTCACTTAAATCATTTCAATAAAATTTATTAATAATTCTTTACTAAAATCATTGCTTTCGGGTGTTAACTTTTTCATTTTTCATGTATGTTTCAGTTCAAAAGTTATGGTCCTTGAAATTTGTCAAGGATCCATTATATACAGAATACAAATAATTTTATAAGTATAATATTTAATAATTATAAACATTTTTATCACCATTTATTTAAATATATGAAGAAAAATTAATTTCATCACTTCAAAAATACAATAGTATATACATACGCGTGAGTGATTTTTTTTCAATTATCGATGGCTGGAATGAAATAAAGATACAAAACAATTCACCATTATAGAATCATTATTATATCATAAATATAATATATATATATATATATATTAAATCCATCTTAATAATCAACCATGAAATATTTTTATCGAAAATGAATCATATCGCTACGTGGATGGAGTAGTCCATGCGTGTGCACGAGTGATGCATTCATTTAATATTTTATAAAGAATAGGTGGGAAATGGTTGTGAAATATTCATGATAAAATATTTGTATATTTATTATACTATATAAATAATTTATTTTATGGATAAAATATGTTTAGATAAGGTTTATTAAGAAATAAAATTAAAATATCTTGGTCATTATTTATACCTCTTCTTTGAGAAACCTCCTTTATCTTACACCTTAAGACTTGAAATATTAGTATTAAGAGATACCTTCTAGATCAAGGATGAATTTAATTAATCTAGTAATTTTTTTGATGTATTATTTTCTTAGTTAAAGGCTCAAATTGTGTAAATAATGGAGGAGAATAGTATTCCTTTTATAAGTGAGGGGAGGGAAAAACACGGAATGACTTAACATAATTTAATAATATAAGCTCAATTTCATGATAAAGTGGAAAAAATGGACATTAAGTCAATGATAAGATAATAAAATGTTGAAATATAATCAAAAAATAATAATATGACATGTTTATGTGTCCTTAAAACCCTTATCTCTTAGTGTGATCCCCCATGGTAAACTCGTTACAACCGTAAATATGGTGACAATATTTACTATTTTTACTTTTGATTATGAGGAAATATTTATTTGAACCTATTAAATTATATTAATTATTATGATTAAAAATACGGAATCAATTTTATTATATTAAATTTCTATATTTTTCTGAATCTAATTTTATATAAGCTTGGAAAATGCAACAAAAATCCATTTTTGGAAAAAATGCATTTTAAGCATAAAAATGAATATAATTCAATTCCTTTTCTTATAAAACCCATAAAATGAATTTTAAATTATTATATTTAATATATAATATAGAAATTTTAATAAAACCATTAATAAATATATATTAATTTAATCTGTTTATATAAAAACACATTGTGTGCATAAAAACCTTTTTTTTGAAAAAAAGTGTTTTTAAGACCAAAAATGAGATTATATAAAAATAAAGTATAATGAAAATTACTAAGGAATTAATTAGATTATTTATAATTAAATTATTATTGTTTTTCGTTATGATAAACTATATAAAGTTATGTTACTTTTAAGTTACATGATTTAATGAAAATAGATCATTTTTTTAATAAAATACTATATATTGAACTATTCATTGAAAAATAAATATTTCTAGAAAAAACCCAAAAAAACCCTTAGATAATATTGAAATGATGATTTCAAAAATTATATTCATTACCTAAAATGAAATTTCTCAAAAATGATACAAATTAATTATCATTCCCGTGCATAAAATAGAATAAAACCAATTTTTAAAGACATATTTTTAGAGAATAAAATGACAAATTAAAATTGAGTACTTATTTATTATACATTTATCAATAAATTTTCATTATATAAAATCTTTATACATATGTTTCATAATGTGGTTATTATTATACATACGTACTAATTTAATGGTTATGTTATAAAATGTCACTATATCAATGTTCATTTAGACTTAGGGTTTCCTATAAAGAAAGTTGTTGAATACCAAAAAAATCGAAAGGAAATAAATATAAAATTAGGGCATGATACAATTCATATATAATAGTATATTAATATTGTAGACGCCGGAAAAGTTCGTTGTTCCCAAACAAAGCTCCAGATGCGGAAAGCGAGGTCGTATTTGGAGTCACAAGCACGTTTCGGAGGGCCCGGAGGCCTTGCGGGGAATTTTGGAGACCTGCGCGCAAAGTTGCAGTGTCGCGCGCAAACCTCCCGGGATGCGCGCAATGCGCTGGGCCGGCACGCAATTTTGCGCGCCCGTGGCCCGCGCGACTCCCTTGCGCGCCGGGCCCGATTCCGCGCCCGCGAAGGAAATTGCGCGCCCGCGAACCAGATTCCGCGCCTGGGGTTGCCTATAAATATAAGGCGACCCCCGACGTTTTGAAGGTTGCCGGAATTTGAAGAGTCGCTCGTTCGCGCAATCCAACCCCTTCCGCGCGCAATGCCGATCTTCAGGTAACCTCCTTTCTTTCGCGCAAGAAAGCCTCGGGGTTCGCCTTCACGCACAATCCCTTTGGCTCCTTTCTTTTTAACTAACGCTTCACCCAAAGGCCTTCGCGCACAAAAGAAGCCTCTTGCGCGCAATTGCCCCCGGGTCTGCGCAATCCAGCCCGATTGCGCGCACCCCCCCCCCTTTCAAAGTGGTCATTCGTTAAAAGAATGAGTCGTTGCCCCCGCGCGCTATCCGAAGCCCGGTGCGCGCAATCTCAATCATCTGCGCGCAAAGCGCTGGCCCAATTGCGCGCCAGCCCGCCCATTTGCGCGCCGACCCGCGGTATTGCGCGCCAAGTTCCTCTTTTGCGCGCAATCCGCCAGGGTCGCCCCCTTTGACCCCCTGTGGGTACCCGCCTGCGTGGCGCCCGATGACCCTCATCCCGGGTGCCCGCACCGTGCGTTGTCTTCCCGTGCGGCCCTCCAGGCTCGCGCGAAGTGACACGGGCCTATCGGCGGCTTCTACGTCCCGCACGACGTTAAACTGCATTCGTCCGAGCTACAAGACGTTAAACTGTTCAGCATTCGTCCAACATGACGTTAAACTGTACCTCGTCCGCGCTGCAAGTCGTTAAACTGCCAAGCATCTTCGTCCTCAACACACGACGTTAAACTGTACTTCGTCCGGCAAGATGTTAAACCGTCCGCTTCGTCCTCAACACACGACGTTAAACTGTACTTCGTTCGGCAAGACGTTAAACCGTCCGCTTCGTCCTCAACACATGACGTTAAACTGTACTTCGTCCGGCAAGACGTTAAACCGTCCGCATCACCCGATCCCGTGCCTCGCACGCAGGGTCCCCCTCCCGGTTTGGATGTGGCCCCCACCCGCTCGTCTCTGCAGGGATGTCGGGATTGGAGTGGCCTTCGCCCACGGGGGTAGAGTATTACAGACAGAACAAACTACGTGGACTTTGATCCCTGTCTCCTAAACAGGGTACGTAGGAAGCCTCCCTGAGGTTCAAGCCCACCACCTGGTCGTCCCGGTCGTATTCACGTCGGTTCGTCCATCAGTGGACCCCTCCCGGGTCCATATTCGCGTCGATTCACCTATGAATCCACCCCTGTGGGAGACTGCACGTGTGTATCTCCACTGTGCTTCCCCACTACCCTTTTCTTTTTTTTCCTTTCAGCGTCCAGCATAACGTGAAACTCTGATCCACCCGGCCGTTCCATCCCCCTCTGTGCGAGGTGGTTCGGTTCAATCCTCCGCCCGGCAGCCTCGACCTCTTCGTGAGTCGGCTTGCCGACGTCCAGCATGACGTTAAACTGTATATCTGAACTACGTTGACTTTGATCCGCGCTAACGCGCGGTACGTAGGAGGCCTCTACGAGGTCCAAGCTCTTCACTCCATCATCCATCCTGATCCTTACCCGGGCCGCCACATCCCGGTGGGGTCATGCCATTTCATTCCACTCCACTTCACTCGGGAAGCCACCCATGTGCGGGCCCCAGCGTCGGAGGTTCCCCGCAAGGGGTTCTGTCATCTGATCCACTTCTCGTGTTGATCAGTCCGATGCCGTCCCCGCTGGACGTTAAACTCGCGGCATACCCCGTGTTAAACATGGGAAGCTGAGGAAAACCTCAGGTAACGCAGTTCCCCGCACCCAGCGCGGGATGCCTCAGGCCATCATGCCTTTGAGAAGCCCTATTAGGGACGGAAGGCAGACATGCAGAGCCGCAGTGTTAAGACACACCCCCAACACCCAGAGCTACCCGGTCTCCTCACCGCAGGTTGCTGCCCCGACCAGACTCCTTGGAGCATCCTGATGGAAGCAGCGTAATTAACCGGTGTCCATGGAGACATGGCGCCGGGAACGAGATTCACGAGCACGTCTTAAATCTATGAGGGAGACCCGGATTAGGCAACGAGTTCCGAGGAGACGTCCACGGAAGGAGGAGCCGACATCCCATCATCCCGGTTTCGATCAAGGAGCAGACGCCCCTGAATAAGGGACGGATGCCGCCCGCCCTTGGAAAGCAGGACTGTGGGGCCACAAGCCGCGCGCCCATCCCCTCGGGTCGACGGGCGCACGCGCGAACGCGTCCTGGCGGAACAGCGTCGGAACAGAAACCCGACGCACATCCGCACCGAAACAAAAAAATGGTGAACCCGACGTGAATCTCTTCTCCTCAATACGAAGACCGATTGCTTTCAGAGGTGTTGGAAGACCAGCATGTTGCCCGGCCAAGCATTCAACACTGGGGCACGGAACCCGCCAGGGGCTGGGGAAGGGAAATCGGGCACTCCGTCTCACGACGTCGATGGCCTGGGTTCCCCCCGTGGAAGGCGTCGTGGCACTAATGGTTGGTTGTCGATTACTTTTCCTGTCAGTGTTAATGGGTTTCTCTCCCTGCTTTCAGGAATCAAGTCGCCCAATCCAGTGCCCGATCGCCACCCGCCCACTGGCGCAGGGGTAGGGGAAACACCGACGCGGCTACTCCGCGCGGTCCCGCCCATTCCACAGCCGTCCTAGAAGCCGCAACTGCGGGGCAACCACGCCCTCTCTCCCCCTCGGAGGTCATCCAGAGAAGGGTGATCAACAACTTGGTGCGGAGATATGAGGAAGAGGGAGTCATCCCCACCAGGGACATGGCTCGCCTAGACCTCGAGGAAGCTGCACCTCGCCACCAACGCCGCCCCCGAGGGCCGCGCAGGGAGGCACCGCTGCCTACCTCGACGTCCAACCGCTTCGGGAGTTTATCCTCGGAACGCTCCGACAACTCCCTCCCCTATGCGGATGAGGTGGAGGATGTCTGGGACCACCCTATCCGAGATCCGCTCCAGGGATCCACGATAAGGGCTCCCGCCAGGCCACGTCGACGCCGCCGCCAGGCTTCTCAAGTCGAAGAGCGGGCTCTCCACGTGCCTGCACCGCTCATCCTGACTCGTTTGTCCCGACGCCAACGTCGGGCATGAGCAGAAGAGGATGCCTACCTTGGGGCCCCAGCAACAGCGGCCGCGTTGGCCCAAGCCACTGCTGGCTCCAGTCACCAGGCCCCTGCGCATCCTGAGCAGGGGCACTTCTATACCCAACCTGGATCGAGGCCCCGACCGCACCAAAGGCAGGTTGGGTTGACTCTCCCGGTTGCTGGTACAGGCAATGGCCACCGCGGACCACCTCGCGGTAGCGCTATTCACCAACAGGGTCTACTCCGTGTGGCCGATCCAAGAGGCATGGGTCATCCCACCTCCCGATCCCGGCCCGAAGGCCTGCCCGGAAGCATCTCTCCCCGTGTCCCCTTTGATATCTGTCCCGGTGCTCCTCGCACCTTGGTTTCCAGTCCTCTTGGCCCCAACACCGGTGCGGCTGGAGGACGCCAGGACAGAGATCATCCACGCCCCGAGGAACCACCCAGGGGAAGGAGGGCGAGGCGTTGACGTCGAGGGAAGAATGTTAGGGAATTCCGGAAAGAGATCTGACCGGTTCGTTTCTCTGATATAGAGGCAGAGTATGATTCAGCGACAAAGCCCTCCCCCCGATCCCGCCAGTCAGGGGCAGGGGTAGGAATGCGGCACGTCAGCCTCGTACTTCCCGAGAGTGAGATCGATATGATCCCTGCTTCTCTCCTAAGGTATATCCGGAGTAGCGAGGGCTTGGTAGACCCCCAAGGATCAAGCTTGCAGCTGGTACCGGCCCCTCTGGAAGCGCCTTCTGCCTCGATCGGAGAAGCCGGAGACCTTTTCTGGGGACCGACAGTCGAACCACGATCCAGTGCACCCTCGGCGAGCACCGACACTATGGCAGGATGTTCGCTCGCCGGCCCGTCCTATCGTGATGTGGTAGCTAGGGGACCTCCACCCTCAGAGGGTGGCCCGGGATATGGAGGCCAATCGGCCTGCTCGCCGTATTCACCGCCGGCCAGCCCGTCGGCCCGGCGGCCCGCCTTGACACCACTGCCGGTTCCCCGTCCATTCCCAGTCGTTGAAGAGGAACAAGGAGACCTGGGTCCCGAGTTTGAGTCGTGGAGCTTCTGGACCGTCCTTGTAGAGGGCCACTTCCCTGAGAAGTTTTGGCCAGTCGCAGGACCGGACTTTGATGCACCCGAATCACTCACCCCGGATGAGTTCGAATGCTTCCGCCGAACTCTCCGGGAGACTCACTCCCGTCTTCACCGCCTACAAATGCCATATCCCGGGATTCAAGAACACCTGGAGGATATTGGTGAGCAGTGCCGTCAAATTGACCTGGCCACGCTCCCCGCGGTTCGGCACCCCGGGTCATTTGGGCACCACGAGGCCCTCCAACAACGATGCGTTGAGTGTTTTCAAGTACTCCACAAGGTTATTGAGGGAGACACCCCCCACGTGTATATCCGTGGATGGGGGAAGTACGCTGCCCTACGCTTCAGTGCGATTCGCCGACAGCCCGATTCACTGGGCGGCCCTACGGGTACATCCCCAGGGACGGAAACGGTCAATATGGCTGACCTGTCGGGAGAGGGGAACGGCTTGGAACTTCTCGACGGGGGCTCTCCCCCCGAAGACAAGCCATTGTTGGATCCATCGGTGAGAGTTACTCGTCACCAGAGGAACCTCCTGGGTCTCCCCACGCCCACTGAAGCACTGACGTTGAGCCGAAACGTCAGCAAAGGTAAAGAGCACGGTGGGGCTACAAAGCCCGCCGACCCATCTACCTCCATGCAGAGGGCGGATGAGGATCCCGAGAAGGCTATGCTACGTCAACAGCTCGCCGAGCAGAAGAAGCTAGTTGACCAGCTCCTCGCCGAGCGCGCTGTAGAACAGCGGCCTGACTACGGTGATCCTAGGCCAGGACAGCAGGGACAGGAACAACCACTCCTCGACGAGACTCTCTCGGGCAACCGTGATTACGCCGTGTTCGCCGACAGGGTAGAGGCCATTGCCTATGGCAAGAGGGTGCGGTATGTTTCACCACACCCTCCCGAGCGGCGTGACTACCTGAGAGACCCCGCTCGGATTCCTCCCACTGCCCCAAGGGCTGCTCCGCCCGCCATCCCACGAGCTGCCGAGTTCGACGACCCGGTCGACGACCCGATTGAAGGGTCGTGCAATGAGCTTGTGGTTAGAGATCCTCGCCAGGACTGGAACCCATGTCCGGACGATCCGATGGTGGCACTCATCGCCCGCTTGGAAGCCTTGGAGACTCGGCAAGTGGCGATCCCACCGGACGGCAAGCCATACCCAGCATGGGTGGATGACATGCCGGCACCTCCGGGATTCGGGAACCCCACTTTCGCCCCCTTCAACGGGACTGGAGATCCGCCACAGCATTTGGCCCATTTCAACTCGAGGTGCGGGCCTATGTTGGGAACTCCGGCGCAGCAAGAGGCCGCTAAGCTTCACTTCTTTGTCCAGACACTGGAAGGTCCAGCAATTGTCTGGTACAGCCAGCTCCCCGTCGGGTCGATAACTAGCTGGGAGGACCTTCGTAGACAATTCCTCTACCAGTTCAGTTCCACGACCCGGAAGACGAGTATCGCAGACCTCTTCAAGTGCAAGCAGAGTCCTGATGAGCAAGTCGCGGACTTCGTCGCCCGATGGAAGGGTCTCACGTATTCCCTTGACATGCCATTGACTCAGGAGCAGTTGCTGACAATGTGCGTCGGGAACGTCAAGACCGAGCTGGTCCCTTCCTTGATCACTCAGAATTACCCCGGAGGGTTCAGGTACTTCTCAGACAAAGCTCAGCGTCTTGAGGAAGCCCTGCAACAGGCCAGTCAGGCACACCTGCTGCCTCCTATGATTCCTGCAAGGAGATTCAGCAGGGCTGAGCCCACTGCTGTTGCCCAGATAGAGGCCCCCAGGCCGTTGGAGCTGCTGCCGATGAGGCCAGCTCCACAGCCTCACAGGAATCCGCCTCCACGGGCTCAGTTCCCGGCCCAGCAGCGGCAGCCCCAGAACCGGCTGGCCCCTCCGCGTAATGTACCGCCACAACCTAGGCGAGATAATCAGGGTCCACCTCCTCGGCAGGCCCCTCCAGCCCCTCATCAATACCACGCTCCCAGGGGCCCGCAATACCTGACTTACTCATTTCACGAGGATCAGGTCCCCGGTTATTTCCGGAGCACCCTGGAGCAAAGGATTGTGCGACTGCCTGAGTGTTGGAGGCCAGAGGAGGCACATCTCACGAATAACCCCCGCTACTGCCCTTACCATCGGGCCCTGGGGCACACCATCCAGCGGTGGTATGTGTTTAAGGACTGGCTCCAAGACCAGATTAACAACAATGTAATCAGGTTGGGCCCAGCTCCAGCACAAGTGGCGGGCGTGTTCGTGGGATCAGATGACGATAGTGGCAATGAGGATAAATGGCAGCTGGTCTCCGACCGCGGATCCCAGAAGTATAATAACTGGATGGCCCGAAAGACGATCATTCGCGCCCATGGAATCATCTGTGCGTGCTTGAATCAGCCCGAGCCCCCAGAATCTGCGGGTGCTGCTTCGGCATCGTCATCCCAGCCTGCCTATTCCGAGAAGAGCAAATGGCGGCGGCGCAAGAAGGAAGAGCGCGCCCCGCCAGTTCCACCACTATCCCGCACTCTCGGCGATTTCATGCCCCCGGAGATGGGGGTCCCTCCTCGGATCCGCCCGGTGATGGATGATTCGTCTGATGACAGTGTTGGGTACGCTTCGGTTAATACCGTCGAGCTGGTAAATCCCTTTTCGGTTCCCGACGTTGAAGAACACCAGGTGGACCTCCCTAGTGTCCCCGGTCGTCGCCACCGTCAGAGGAACCGCAACAACAGGAGTCGCCGGGGCACAGCAGGTGGTACCTCAAGCCAGGCCGTGCACGCCACTGAGACTAGGCAGCAGGCTCAAAACCGATCTCAACGTGCGCAGCCCCCCCATCCGGGGATGACGGATTCGCCTCCGCCACTGTTTGTGGTGTGGGACCTGGCAGAACTGCCTCAGTCGCGTCGCGATCAGCTCCGCCCTACCACGAGTCCATCCCGGCCTCCTGACCCCAATACGGTGACTACTTCCCGGGCTTCAACCGATGAACAGCGAGATGCGCCAAGCACCAGTCGGCCGCCGGTCCAACCGGCAAGGCCCGTCATGCCTCCAACCGCAGAGCAACCTCCTGCAACCAGGGGCTCGCGCTTGGCAAAAAAGTATGATGTCCTGAAGCACTTGGCCGACATCCCAGCGAGACTCTCCATCCTTGAGGCTCTGCGCATGTCACCTGAGATGCGCGAGGCGCTCGCTAAAGCCCTGAAAAGCCCCCTCCAGTTTGAGACAGAGGTTGCGGCTGTAGAGGCCTTTCATGCCGAAACGATTGAGGACGCCGAATGTCAGGCAGTTATCTCGTTCTCTGTTAAGGATGAAGACCCTCCTATACAGGGGCACATTCGTCCGCTGTATGTCATTGGCCAGTTCAATGGTCTTGAATTCCGACGCTGTCTTGTCGACACGGGGTCCGGGATTAACTTGATTCCCACTCGGACGCTCCGGAGATTGGGGTTGTCTGAGGATGACTTGATTCCCTCCGACCTCAGGATCCAGGGGTACGACCGCACCGAGCAAACTCCGGTCGGCAAGATACATTTGAAGACCCAGTTCGGTGACCTAGTTGCCAACACTGAATTTATGGTAGTCTCTCAGAAAACTGCGTATAACGCGTTGATGGACAGGCCATGGCTCCACCTTCATGCGGCGGTTCCCTCATCATACCACCAATGCCTCAAATACTCCCTTAATGGTCGAGTAGGCGTGCTTCAGGGAGATGTCTCTCCTTTTGCCTCATGTGAAGCCCGCTATCTGGACGCGGACTATTACAAGATCAAGGACAAGCAGATCCTGGAAGGTGAGGTTGAGCCTATCGCTGTTGCAGGTGATCCCTGGGCAAGTTTGGATGACGCTTACGTCATCTCGATCCATTGGTTGGACGTAGCCATGGTCTCGACGGCCTGTGAGTCTCCTGATGAGATGACCGCGACCGCTCGTGCCAGAACCAGCGGCCCAGCAGGATCTGGTAGCCCCAATGCAGTTCCCAGCGCAGTCTCTCCCGTGGACGATCCCCCCCTGAGTGGAGAGGACGTGGAAGATGCACCCCCAGCTTTTGAGGAGGGCGTCTCCGCCACGGTCGATGAGTTAGTACATGTGAACCTTGGAACCGAAGCAGATCCAAGACCCACATTGGTCAGTGCCGCCATGCCCTCTGAGGAGCGGCAGCAGTACGTGGACTTCCTCAGACAGCACCGTGATGTGTTCTCTTGGGGCTATGATGAGATGTCGGGGCTAGATCCTCAGGTAGCCATCCACCGCCTTGGTCTCCCGGCGAACCATCGCGGGTTCAAGCAGCCTCCCAGGAAGATGCACCCATTCCACGGTGCCATGGTTGAGGCCGAAGTTGACAAGCTTATCAAAATCAACTTTGTGAGAGAAGTCCAGTACCCCAAATGGCTGGCCAACATTGTGCCGATCAGGAAGAAGAACGGGCAGATCAGAGTCTGCATCGACTTCCGCGATCTCAACCGCCACTGTCCGAAGGATGATTTTCCCCTTCCAGTGACAGAGCTGTTGATTGACGCCACGGCAGGGTTCCAAGCCCTCTCCTTCATGGATAGATACTCCGGATACAACCAAATCCGGATGGCCCCTGAGGATGAGGAGTTCACTGCCTTCAGGGCCCCCCAAGGTATCTTTTGTTACCAGGTCATGCCTTTCGGCCTGAAGAATGCAGGTGCCACCTATCAACGGGCGATGCACCGCATATTCAAGCCAATCCTCGGCACACTGGTGGAATGCTACGTCGACGACTTGGTGGTCAAATCGCGCCAGCGTCAGGACCATCTCAAAGATCTTGAGAAAGTGTTCGGCTTCCTCCGGTCTCGCTGCCTGAAGATGAACCCATTGAAGTGTGCCTTCGGGGTCACCTCCGGAAAGTTCCTTGGATTTGTGGTAAGATACCAGGGTATTGAGATCGACCCAGAGAAGATCAGGGCGATTAGCCAGATGCCTCCCCCAGGTAACATCCGGGAACTGCAAGGGTTCCAAGGCCACTTAGCCTACATACGCCGATTCATCGCGAATCTGGCCAGCAAGTGTAAGCCCTTTTCTCAGCTCATGAAGAAAGGTTCCACCTATGTATGGGATAAAGAGTGTCAGACCGCTTTCGAGGAAATCAAGCAGTACCTGCTTCAACCTCCGGTTCTGATGCCGCCTGTATCCGGGAAGCCGCTGGTCCTTTATGTGACTGCCCTGGAACGGTCCCTTGGTGCCCTTCTCGCCCAGAAGAACAACGAGGGAACAGAGAATAGCCTCTATTACCTCAGTCGCATGCTCCTTGATGCGGAAGTTAGGTATTCCCCCATCGAGAAGAGCTGCCTGGCGCTCGTATTTGCTGTACAGAAATTACGGCACTACTTGCAGCACCATGAGGTACAGTTGGTTTCTCGGGTAGACCCGTTGAAATATATCTTGAGTCGGCCTATGTTGACTGGCCGTCTAGCGCGGTGGGCTGTGATTCTCCAGCAGTTCGACATCAGGTATGTGTCTCAGAAGGCCATCAAAGGGCAAGCATTGGCAGACTTTCTGGCTGCTCACCCAACCTCCGCGGATCAGCCGCTGGATCTACGCTTTCCTGATGAGGCCATTCTCTCGGTCGATCATGCCGATCCATGCTAGCAGATGCACTTTGACGGTGCCTCCCGGAGCCCCACCGGTAGAAGACTCGATAATCCTAAGCTCAACAGAGTGGGCTTGGGTATCGTCTTCATTACCCCGGAGCGAGCCGTGCTGCCATACTCTTTCCTGTTGTCAGAGGGCTGTACCAACAATGAGGCGGAATACCATGCCCTCGTCACTGGCCTCGAGTTGGCTCTCGAGATCGACGTGCCCCATCTGTGTGTGAAAGGGGACTCCGAGCTGGTCGTTAAGCAGATCAATGGCGACTATGTTGTCAGGAAGCCGGAACTTGTGCCACTGCTGGAGTGCACCCTCCTTCTGATGGCCCAGTTCCCTTCTCGGCCAGAAATTGTCCATATTCCCCCGGTCGCAGAACGGTCGAGCAGATGCTTTGGCCAGCGTTGCTGCATCACTTGCAGAGCCTGAACAGGACAACCTGATCGTCCGCGTGACGCACCGCAGGCTCATCGCCCCCATTACCCCGGAGGGGGATCGCGGCCCGTCGGTAAGTAATCTCACCATGGTTGACCCTATGCCCGGAGCCCCGAGTACCCCAGATATGGCAGTCGAATCAGCCCCTGATTGGAGGGCGCCTTTGGTTGAGTACCTCCAACATGGCATTCTCCCGTCGGATCGGGCCGAGCGCGAGCAAGTTCGACGCCGCGCATCGCATTTTGTCCTCCAGAGCAGTCCCGGCCTGGAGCAGATCCTCTATAGGCGCGGATTTGATGGTGTTCTCCTCCGTTGCCTTCAAGGAGTTGAGATCCCACGAGTCATGCAAGAGGTTCATGCTGGTTCATGTGGTGCCCACTAGACTGGGTCGAAGCTGTCCCACCAGATTCGGAGGTTGGGATACTTCTGGCCCTCCATGATCCATGACTACATCGAGTATGCCAGGAGGTGCCATGCGTGCCAGGTTCATGCGAACTTTGTGCATCGGCCGCCGGAGCCTCTCCATACCACCAGGTATTCCTGGCCCTTTGCAGTCTGGGGTCTGGACGTTGTGGGACCTTACCCGCCGGCGACGGCTCGCCAGTGCCGGTTCATTCTGACCGCCACGGACTTCTTCTCCAAATGGGCAGAGGCAATTCCGCTCAGAGAGGTCAAATCCTGCTCGATCGCTGACTTCGTGACCTCCAACATCATTTATCGATTTGGAGTGCCTCACGCTATCCTCACAGATAACGGAGCCAATTTCCGAGCAGCCGAGTTGAAGAAGTTGTACGCCAAGTACAACATTCGCTCGAACCATACATCTCGCTATCATGCGCAGGCGAATGGACAGATCGAGGCGTTTAACAAAACCCTCTCTAACATTCTGCAAAAGATGGTTGGTCAGAACAAGAAGAGTTGGCCGGACAAGCTCCCCAACGCCCTCTGGGCTTATCGGACGACGACTCGCAATTCCACCCAGATGACCCCTTATTCCCTGGTGTATGGAGCTGAGGTCGTCCTACCCATCGAGATCCAGTTACCATCCTTGCGCACTGCGGTCTACGACCCGCAAGCGCCGGACAGAGCTGCTGAAGCCCGTCTAGTTGAGTTGGAAGCACTGGATGAGAATAGAATTCACGCTTTGTACAACTTGGAGAGGCATCAAAGCAGAATGGCTCGAGCTTTCAATAAGAAGGTTCGCCTCCGCTCCTTCTTGCAGGGTGACCTATTATTGGCCCTAAGAGCACCAATGATCCCCGACAGAAAGCCGCCCAAGTTGGAGCCCAAGTGGGAGGGACCTTTTGTCATCCACAAGGTCTGTCCCAATGGCGCGTACTCCCTAGCGAATATGGAAGGTGAGAATGTCACTCCTCCCACCAACGCTAGGTTCCTCAAGAAGTACTTTGCCTGAGTGTACTACGTCCAAGCTGCACGACGTTAAACTGCCTAGCATATCGTCCGCACGACAAGACGTTAAACTGTCAAGCATCTTCGTCCAACACGACGTTAAACTGTACTTCGTCCAAGCTACAAGACACTAAACTGTTTAGCATTCATCCAACATGACGTTAAACTGTACCACGTCCGCGCTGCAAGACGTTAAACTGCCAAGCGTCTTCGTCCTGCATGACGTTAAACTGCCCCTCAAGAACTATGTGCGGCTTGATTCTCATCCTTATGGGATACGTAGGACCGCCTGAACATTCATGTTTCAGGCCCATCCCCATCCTTCAGGAATTTCCATCCCATCTCGGGCCCTTGGTCCAGTTGCCTCTGGGTATGCGGCGTATGGTGTGAACGCGGGGCTATGCCCTCATGCACGTCGGTTTGCTCACCACGCTGTACGCCCCCCACGTTTGGGGATGCCTTCCGCTCCCCCCCTTTTCTTTTTTCATCCTGCATGACGTTAAACTGCCTCTCAAGAACTATGTGTGGCTTGATTCCCATCCTAATGGGATACGTAGGACCGCCTGAACATCCATGTTTCAGGCCCAGCCCCATTTCCCGGGAATCTCTATCCCGCGTTGGGCCTCTGGCCCCATTTCCCCTCCTTTTTGTGCGAGGCATGTGGCGTGAGCGGGGGATTATGTCCTCATTCACGTTGGTCTACTGGCCGCACCGTACGCCTCCCCCCGTGTGTGGGACTACCTCACACCCCTCATCGTCCTGCATGACGTTAAACTACCTCTCAAGAACTATGTACGGCTTGATTCCCATCCTTATGGGATACGTAGGACCGCCTGGACGCTTGTGTTTCAGGTCCAGCCCCGTCTCTTGGTTGATCACGGGGATCTGTCATCTTTTGGTTGCTCTCAGGGTGAGTCCTCCGACCCTTTCCGGTGATCTGTTAACATGTTTTGGGTACTTTGGTCTATGACCCGTAGTGTCGGATTCAATCCCGACAAGTCCTGTGTTGCTTGTCGGGCCTCGCGCTTCCTCTTGTTCGGGCCTTCACTCAAAGGGATCCTCGTTAGCGGTTTGGGTACGATGCCTCAGTGCTCTCCTACCGCTCCGGGTCGATTTACCGGCGGGTCCTGGGCCACAAATCGATATGAATCCTGCGCTTGAGCGGTTGATGCTCGTTTGCTTGCCCCATCCTAGGCTGACGCGATCGGATGTTGTGTTGCGAATATGGTCAGCGACATCCTTGATCGCCATGTCGGCTCTTTCAGGCTCTGAACATTGGTTGCGCAGTCCTCATCACACTCCGCCTCTGTGCGTTGTAGTGGAATCTCGACACTCTCTTCATACTGACCTTCAGTACACCTTTACACGTTAGGCAGACCAACCAGGGTAATGGTGTCTATCGAGGCTCCCACGATCTGAGCACCAAGGATATATGCTGATGTCCTCCCTAAGGGTCATGTGTAGCTGGACCCTCGTCCCCATAAGGAGGAAGGAGTCGCTCGAACAATCGCGTTCTGGGCCCAGTATAACTGGGGGCTAGCATCTCTGCCCCTCGGGTGATGGACATACGCAGGCCCCTATCCCAGGATCCTTCTCCTGGAATCGTGCGTGACCGCAGGTCTAGGTATGTTCCCACCTCCGCTGGGTCCGCCGTATCGCAATAAGCGGATTCCTCCATGGTCCGAACCACACGACCTTAAACTGTGTTCTGGTCTTACCACACGACCGTAAACTGTGATCGTCTTGGCCGCCCGACGAGAAACGGCACTGCATCGTGATGCTCTCCTCAGGGGACACTCACATTGGGCGCTGGTTAATAACCACGCCATTTATCAATGCCTTTCATGGCTTGATTATTGTGGCGATGCCAGGGATTTCTTAATCACGGGCATGTCGCTGCCCAAAGAAAAACCATCCACCTTTTAAGGACAAACAAGAAATATCAAATACCGCTTCTTCTGTGTGCGAGGGCCAGACCCGCACCCCTCCCCGCGCTGGTGCCTGATTGTGTTGCGCCGCGTTTCAAGAACTACGTGTGGCTTGATTCCCATTCTTATGGGATACGTAGGAACGCTCGGATGTTTGAAACTTCGGGTCCAGCCCCCCACCTCTTAGAGATTCCCCCTTCTCCGGGGAATCCACCGCCTTCGGGTCACCCTCAAGGCGTGTCCCTCGACCCCTTGCAGTGGTCCACCGGTGTCAAGAGTACTCTGGTTTATTGCCAGGAGGGTCAGGTTCAGCTTGGTCAGGTTTCTTCCACTTTTCAGGCTTCGTTCTCCCTTTCATTCGGACCCATCGCCTACGCCCTGGGTGGAGCCCTCGTGAGCGGTCTGGACACAATGCCTCAGTGCTCTCCCACCGACTCGGGCTGGTGCCCCCAAGGTCCTCGGGCAGCAAATCGATATGAATCCTGTGCTTGAGCGGTTGATGCTCGTTTGCTGCCTCATTCCATCAACGGTCAGTGCGATATTGATGCTGCTTTTCCGCCACGGTCGGCAGTACTCCCATATCGTTACATTGGTGCCCCCAGTCCTTGAGTGAATGGCCGCATGATTCACATTACGTTTTCCACCTCCCATTCTGACCAGGAGAAACCTCGACACTTTTGGCACTATCCCTCAGTGCATCTTCGCATATCCAGGGGATGGGACCACGATGTGGAGTGCTTTGAGGTTCTTATGGTCCGAGCTCTAAGACCTTAAACTAAGATCTACCCCTATGGTCCAAGCTCTACGACCTTAAACTAAGATCTCCCCAAACGGGGTTCTACGTCCCGCATGACGTTAAAACTGCACTTTCAGAACTACGTGTGGCTTGATCTCCAGCCTGATGGAGTACGTAGGAATGCCCGGGCATCTCGACTCGGGCCCAGCCTCAGGGATCGCTAAGTCCCGCCCCTCCTCGTCGTCGGCCGTCTGGCCTGGCTTCTGGTAGAGTGGTGCAGTTGTGATATTCTCCCCGATCCAGCTCGGGATGCCCCATTGCAATGATGGGAAGCGACAGTTTCCTCGTCAAAGAGGTTCTGTCTGAGAATTAGGGTGATTCACGGCCAGATTAGTGCATCTTCCTAATACGCTTTCCCCACGGTGGCGCAATTTTGAGAGCGTTAGATTCTGTCCGAACAAATCGTCACTTCGCCCCACGCTTCGCATGACCTGTTGATCTGGATTTCCACCCTTGTGCCTGAAGGAACCCCCAAAGCGGCATTGATGATGACATGTGATCTGCCTCCTGCAATATGAATGATGAACTTCGGTCCGTCTATCGCAGTAGTATGGTCGATTGATCCATTGTCCGCTTGCCGTCTTGGGCATTTCCTGGAAGACCGACCGTCGTGGATTTCTGAATTCAGGACCCGCGATTCACCCTTTCTCATTTCCCTATGTTCGGATAAAATTTTAACGCCCCTAGCGTTTTCCCGCTCGTGTGTCAGAACAAGTTGGGGGGATGATACATTGATTAGGTCTGAGGTCTCCTTTCCTAGGAATGATTTCCCTCTTTTATTTAGAAATCCAGGCCCAATTGTGGATGCCTGAAGCTTGGTTAATGCTCCCACGAGACAATGAATGGTGGTTGAGCATGTTAAGCCAAAAGATGCAGATAAATATATTGGTTCATACAAATGGATCGAAGTATTGAGTAGCGGAAGCAGATGTTCTGGGAGTGGCAAAAACAAAGCCCCTAGGGATTAGCGTGCTGAATAAGTCTTTCTAACGCCGCTACCCTTTGGCTGGCGGCCTCGAGGGCTGCTTCTCGCTGTCTGTGTGCCCTCTCCTCGTCGGCGGTCGCAGCACGCAGCTCGCCGATCCTGGCCTGCGCACGCTCCCGCTCGACTTGGAGTGTGACCATCTGTTGGCCCGCCTCCGTCAGCTGTACCTGGGCGTCAACCAGCTAGGCTGCTAGTTGCTCCACAAGCTCGGTGCACATTGTGACGAAGGCCTCCTTCTCTGCCGCCTGCCCTTCGAGACGCCGGACTTCCTGCTCCGCCGCGAGGAGCGCCCGCGTGTTCTCCGACATGTCCAGACATTGTGCGACGTCGGAACGCCGGCGGCTCTCGCGCATCTATTCGGCCATGAAATCACGGACCGTCAGATGGAGGCGTTGAGCATCAGCTCCCCCGGCACACAGGAAGCGCAGCCAGGTTTTAAGTGATCCCATGCGCCCCAGCCACTCCGATGGGTCTCGCTTGAGGAAGCGCTGGATGCACTTCCACCCCCTGCGTCGCGTTATCCGGCTCTCCTCGACCGCCTCCACGTCCGAGTCGTCCATCTCCTCGGGGTCGGCAGGCCGGTAGGTAGGGAAGGCAGCCAGCAGGTCTGCTGCGGGGTCCGCCCCTGGGATGTCCTCACGGGGGATAGGTTCCCCAACATCTGGGCGACCTTCTTCTCTCGCCCCAGTGGCGTTGAAACCCTCGTCAGCCCCCGACCTCTCTCCGATGGCAGCACCGCCGGCGTCCGCAGCACCTTGATCAGCAGGTGGTGGGGCCGGCTCGGTGTGGGATGTCTGTTCCGGAGCAGGCGGCATGTCTACCACTGGTCCACTCATGGATGGCCCGGGTTCGGCAGCCCGACGAGCCTCCAGTGTTGAGATCACTGCGCAAGGCATGCCATGGTTAGTCACGGATCGTCAACGGCAAGCACCGACGGTAATGTAAGGAGACTTACGGGAATCCAAAGCGTCATCTTCCGCTATCCCGGCCGCCGTAGGAGCAATTGCAGCAGGGGACCCCTCAGCGCTTGTCAATTCGATGATGGGCGTCTGGCCCCCGCCTTGTCCTGCTGGCGCCTCTCCTACTCCTACTGAGGATGCCTGACCAACATCCGTGCACTCCTGAGGAAGGTGAAGAAATGGGTTAGAAGCTGCATAAGAGAATGGACGAAGCAGGTTGAGTAGGGATAGAAGCGGACCTCGAGGAGCTCGGTGATATCGACATTGTCGGAGCCAGCCACCTCGCCGCTCTCCCGCGGGCTCCCCTGATGGGACCTTCCCTCGGAGCCTTCATCCTCCCCCGTCTCCTCCTCTTCCTCGGAGTCGTCGTTACTGTCATCTTCCTTCGGCGGCATCTGTTCTGGAGCAGGCTCTAGACCGAGCATCACCTTCACCAGAAGGGACGGCTCCGCACGCTGACCACGTTGGCGCGCGTACTCGTCCATGGCTGTCAGATACGCATACCGCCGGTGGAAGTTCACCCTGTCGGCGACCTGGAGGCGCCCGACCTCTGACAGATGGATTCCTTCACTGGTTATCTTCTGCCAGATGATTTCGGTCCCCAGCGACTGCCGCAGGGTCATCTAGGCCGACCACAGTGCCGGGAAGACTGCATCGTGGGAGGGTTCGAGCAGACGCCTTACCTGCTTCCTGGGCCGCTCTTCGACCGCCGCACGTGCCCCCTCTCTGGGCGCCGAGGCCGTGGCGGCAGCCTGCGATGTGCCCGCCGCCGAATTCCCTGCTTGCGCCGGCTCCACTGCTTGGCGCGCCTCCGTTCTCCCCCGCGTGACGGCGCCTCACCTCCTTCCTTGACGCCCGGTCTCCGCACGGGTGACTTCGAGCCGCCGAACTGGCTTCCGTAGAAGCCCCTCGGGGTACGCGATGGCCCAGTGTTCGGCATACTCGGTTGCCAAGCCTGCGTCGACCCCGGTAGGAGGGAGAGTGATGACGTCGCCAGAGCCGAAAGCGGCGAACATCAGCCACATCTGGCGAAGGACGCAAGGGTTCGTCTCCTCCCGGACAGCAGTGAATACCCTCTTCGGCATCCGTTGAAGGCACCCGAACTGCCTGGCGAACCGGGTTGGCACGTAGGGCTCGCAGATCACCTTCCCGTCGATCCGAGCCACGAGCACCCCGCCCCGCATGTTCAGGAAGTATTCGTGCTGCTCCAGCGGACCCTGCCCATTGTCGATCATCTGGCCGACGGGAGTGGGGAACGGGCTGAAGTTGAAATTGGCATGATTTCCAATCTGAATCCTCACGCCCTCCTCATTCAGGGTCATCGGAGCGACCCCCGCGATGTTCAGCAGGGAGGGTCGCAAGCCGTTTCCCGGAGGAATGATGGCGTTTGGAAACGTGTACCCACCAAGGTGAGCAGCCACCCAGCCGTGGAAGAATTGAAAGGGCCCACAGATCCTTCGTGGCGACCCCCCTCGCGAGATGCGTCCCAGGATGGCGTACAGCTTAGCCAGCACCGGGACCCCGAGGTTATATCTTTTATTGGCGGCCATGGCGCCTGCCATCGCCAGTGTCGTCGGGCGGACACCCATTCTCGCGTCCCGCACTGGCAGGAGCCACCCACTCAGAAAGGCGGCCAAGAACGCCGCGTACCGGACATTTGGGTCCCGGGCCTCGATGACGCAGTACCCCCATGAGCGGTAGTCGCCCGTCTCCAGGACCAGCCAGTACGACCCGTTCCGGCTCCTCTAAGCCGCGGTCGGGCACCGCTTCCCCCTGCCTGGCATCTTGACCGCCGGGTCATGCTCCAAGAACTGGAAGAACCACTCCTTGTAGGCTATGTCCTTGTGGAAGTCCTTGATCCCGAGCCGCTGCGTCGCCAGGTCAAGCAGATGCCAGGTCAGAATGGGAGTCTGTGACCTGTCTTCCCAGATGTTCTTCGGAGGTAGGAACTCATCGTATTGGTAACCCTACAGCGGGAGGCCTCCGATGCAGTGGATGTCCCAGAGGCCGATGCTGACCTCCCCATGGTGAAGATGGAAGGTGTTGGTATCCGGGGACCAGCGGGTGAACAACTCCGGCCCGAGCTCGGACTGCTGGTAGAAGTGGAACTGCGACGTCCACACCGCCTCAAACAGGCCGATGTACCGCAGCTCTTCCGCGAAGTGATCGCAGGTGTGGCATACCCAGAACGCCCAGGCCCACTCACTGGTGAAATTTCCCCCAGACCGCAAGTCCCAGTCCTTCAGCCAGCCCTTGGTGTCGTCAGTGACACTCTGGCGATATGTGCTCGAGTAGAGGGTTGGAGAGTTCTCCGCAGTAGGCTCACTCCCGACGATGGTTCACGTCCTCGGATTCAGGACATAGACATCTAAGTGCCTGGTCTCCCTGGCAGGATGCCCATTGTTGGTGATGTTATAGCGGAGAAGCTCGTCCTCCCGAGTCACCCAGGTCCGTGGCGCATCAACCTCGAACCCTGGCACCGGAACCTCATCTAGGATGCCAAAGTTCCAGATCGACAGGTTGTCCGACAACGGATATGTCTTCTGGGCCAGCGTCAGCAAGTCGAACAAGGATTGATTGCTGGAAACATTCTCCTTGGCTCCGTAGACCTCCACGTTCGCCGCCATCTCAGCTCTGCGAATGGCGGCATCCCCCTCATTCCCTCGATTCGCGGCCATCTCAGAAGCTCCGGGAGTCATGTGGGTTAAGGGATGAGGCGTGCGGAATCGAAAGAGGCTGGTAGAGAAGTTTGAGAGTTGGCGCGCAATCCTAGTGGACGGCGCGCAATTGGGAAGTCCGTCGCGTAAAACCCCGGGTGTTCGCGCAAAAACAGAACGAAATCCGGAAGGGTTTGCGCGACGAACGGGTGAATTCCGCGCCGGAAAGGGAAATTTCGCGCACGAGAGCTTGAAATCATGTCGCGCGGAAGGCCGGTGTACGGTGCGGGGGACCCAGGGCCCCTATTTATAGGCAAGGTCGGGTGTCTGCGCTGCGCGGAAGGCGCTTTGCGCGACCGAGACGGCGAATTTCGCGCCCGACGCCCTTTTTGCGCGCCACAGTCCCGCGCCACCCAGGACTTCGGCATTCCGGCGTCTCCCTTGGAACCCGATCGTTGCGACCTCTCGCCGATCAGATTCTGAGGGGGGGCTTTTGTAGACGCCGTAAAAGTCCGTTGTTCCCAAACAAAGCTCCGGATGCGGAAAGCGAGGTCGTATTTGGAGTCACAAGCACGTTTCGGAGGGCCCGGAGGCCTTGCGCGGAATTTTGGAGACCTGCGTGCAAAGTTGCAGTGCCGCGCGCAAACCTCCCGGGATGCGCGCAATGCGCTGGGCCGGCACGCAATTTTGCGCGCCCGTGGCCCGTGCGACTCCCTTGCGCGCCGGGCCCGATTCCGCGCCCGCGAAGGAAATTGCGCGCCCGCGAACCAGATTCCGCGCCCGGGGTTGCCTATAAATATAAGGCGACCCCCGACGTTTTGAAGGTTTCCAGAATTTGAAGAGTCGCTCGTTCGCGCAATCCAACCCCTTCCGCGCGCAATGTCGATCTTCAGGTAACCTCCTTTATTTCGCGCAAGAAAGCCTCGGGGTTCGCCTTCGCGCGCAATCCCTTTGGCTCCTTTCTTTTGAACTAACTCTTCACCCAAAGGCCTTCGCGCGCAAAAGAAGCCTCTTGCGCGCAATTTCCCCCAGGTGCGCGCAATCCAGCCCGATTGCGCGCACCCCCCCCCCCCACCCTTTTCAAAGTGGCCATTCGTTAAAAGAATGAGCTGTTGCCCCCGCGCGCTATCCGAAGCCTGGTGCGCGCAATCTCAATCATCTGCACGCAAAGCGCTGGCCCAATTGCGCGCCAGCCCGCCCATTTGTGCGCTGACCCGCGGTATTGCACGCCAAGTTCCTCTTTTGCGCGCAATCCGCCAGGGTTGCCCCCTTTGACCCCCTGTGGGTACCCGCCTGCGTGGCGCCCGATGACCCTCATCCTGGGTTCCCGCACCGTGCGTTGTCTTCCCGTGCGGCCCTCCAGGCTCGCGCGAAGTGACACGGGCCTATCGGCGGCTTCTACGTCCCGCACGACGTTAAACTGCATTCGTCCGAGCTACAAGATGTTAAACTGTTCAGCATACGTCCAAGCTGCACGACGCTAAACTGCCTAGCCTCCATCGTCCGAGGTACAAGATGTTAAACTGTTCAGCATTCGTCCAACATGACGTTAAACTGTACCTTGTCCGTGCTGCAAGACGTTAAACTGTCAAGCATCTTCGTCCTCAACACACGACGTTAAACTGTACTTCGTCCGGCAAGACGTTAAACCGTCCGCTTCGTCCTCAACACACGACGTTAAACTGTACTTCGTCCGGCAAGACGTTAAACCGTCCGCATCACCCGATCTCGTGCCTCGCACGCAGGGTCCCCCTCCCGGTTTGGATGTGGCCCCCACCCGCTCGTCTCTGCAGGGATGTCGGGATTGGAGTGGCCTTCGCCCACGGGGGTAGAGTATTACAGACAGAACGAACTACGTGGAATTTGATCCCTGTCTCCTAAACAGGGCACGTAGGAAGCCTCCCTGAGGTTCAAGTCCACCACCTGGTCGTCCCGGTCGTATTCACGTCGGTTCGTCCATCAGTGGACCCCTCCCGGGTCCACATTCGCGTCGATTCACCTATGAATCCGCCCCTATGGGAGACTGCACGTGTGTATCTCCACTGTGCTTCCCCACTGCCCTTTTCTTTTTTTTCCTTTCAGTGTCCAGCATGACGTGAAACTCTGATCCACCCGGCCGTTCCATCCCCCTCTGTGCGAGGTGGTTCGGTTCAATCCTCCACCCGGCAGCCTCGACCTCTTCGTGAGTCGGCTTGCCGACGTCCAGCATGACGTTAAACTATATATCCGAACTACGTTGACTTTGATCCGCGCTAATGCGCGGTACGTAGGAAGCCTCTACGAGGTCCAAGCTCTTCACTCCATCATACATCCTGATCCTTACCCGGGCCGCCACATCCCGGTGGGGTCATGCCATTTCATTCCACTCCACTTCACTCGGGAAGCCGCCCATGTGCGGGCCCCAGCGTCGGAGGTTCCCCGCAAGGGGTTCTGTCATCTGATCCACTTCTCGTGTTGATCAGTCCGATGTCGTCCCCACTGGACGTTAAACTCGCGGCATACCCCGTGTTAAACATGGGAAGCTGAGGAAAACCTCAGGTAACGCAGTTCCCCGCACCCAGCGCGGGATGGCTCAGGCCATCATGCCTTTGAGAAGCCCTATTAGGGACGGAAGGCAGACATGCAGAGCCGCAGTGTTAAGACACGCCCCCAACACCCAGAGCTACCCGGTCTCCTCACCGCAGGTTGCTGCCCTGACCAGACTCCTTGGAGCGTCCGGATGGAAGCAGCGTAATTAACCGGTGTCCATGGAGACATGGCGCCGAGAATGAGATTCACGAGCACGTCTTAAATCTATGAGGGAGACCCGGATTAGGCAACGAGTTCCGAGGAGACGTCCACGGAAGGAGGATCCGACATCCCATCATCCCAGTTTCGATCAAGGAGCAGACGCCCCTGAATAAGGGACGGATGCCGCCCGCCCTTGGAAAGCGGGACTGCGGGGCCACAAGCCGCGCGCCCATCCCCTCGGGTCGACGGGCGCACGCGCGAACGCGTCCTGGCGGAACAGCGTCGGAACAGAAACCCGACGCACATCCGCACCGAAACAAATATCATTATCCATTACTAGATGAGAATATATTCATTATCAATTTCTCTATCAATTTAGTTTCATGCTAAGAAATTTGATGATCATTGACCTCACTAATTGAAAGAAATATGAAAATAAGAGAATAAACAAATTAAACACTGGAAATAAATTACTGACATATTCACTCATCATTCAGCTCCTACAAGAAAACTATTATAACTCTATCTAGAGAATCTTAATGATAGCTAAATACAGTTAAAATCATGTTGAAATGTTCGGATAGGTTCTGAGAGTGTGTGGTTATAGAACAAATCCTATATATTTCCATTCGGTGAAACAAATCCAACTCATCACCAGTGAATTCTACTCAAGTAAGATAGTCTAATAAAGAGGAAACTACTACCATCCCATGTAAGAAAGCACAGATCACTACTGTTCCACCAAATAAAGAACTATATCACCCAACACCTCTTATATAAAGACAAAAACTGTACAACCTACTTCATCTTGAGGTAAGAAGAGACCATGGTTTCCTATGATATTAATATAGAATAAATAAATATTATTCTTTCATAAAATAATAAGATCAAGGCCTCTTAATAATAGTAATTGAAAACAATTTCCTCAAAATACCTAAGTTAATTAAACCTAATTAATTTGGGCATAGTGATCATCCTTACTATTTTCCATTTCACCAGATTTCGAGGAACACCAACAGATTCTACATCACTATTAGGGACATCCTCAATAAAATGGTCAATTCCTTTTAGTTAATTTCGAGAAAACAGCCAAATCAAGTGGACAATGTTTCCATTATCTTAATATATGAGGAAGGTGAGTGGGAACATGTTCTATCCAAATGTGAAATAAATATTTATTATTGCATGACTTGGAGGGAAGCCAATCGATATCATTACATCCTCTGAGAATAACTCAGTTAATCATTTATATCCCCATATCCCACTAATCATCCAAAGGGGAACACATGAATCTACCCTTCAAATATAGGTGTTACATGTGGAATACAAATTAGTTTTTCGAAGAGGAATCATATATGATTATCAAACTGGACCATACCCATATTATTTCTTTCCCAAATAACTTATACCATGTGCACTAGTGCATCAAATGGAGTCCTCATTGGATGAAGATTCACTTTTTGGCTATGTTCATGTAATTCAATTCAAAGACCACTTCTCTGATAAGGAATATTCTTATGGACCTAAGTTACCCACACATAACCAAAGAGTAGGAGAAGACGTCACAAATACCAAAGGAACATAGGAATAAGAAATCATGGATGAGCTTACTATTATTTCAAAATACCCACCAAATCCATAAATATGGTTGAAACCTAATGGAAAACAAGTGAGTGAACGCAAATGGATAATTGATAAAACCATAAATACTTTAAGGGGCATCCAAATATGATTTTATAGGAATACTAGTTGGTGGGTGTAAAAATATTTTATCAACCTAGACATGTGGGGAAGACAACTAAAATAAACACACTAGCAACATACATGCCTCCAACTTCTACCCTTACACCAAATCTGGATACATCAAGCTATTTAACTTCTAATCCTAGGGCTAGAGAACAACCCCATATTAGAAAGTGATGAATCATGGTGCATAATTATAATTTTTTGAGATAGTTAGATATTGTTCCAATCAATAATTCAATCAGGGATGCTTCCCATATTACAAAATAGCTCATGGAATCACTTGTTAATGCTCTCTAAAGAACCCCGGAAATCAAGACTGAAGCCATAATAGATAAGGTGTGTCTCATGGATATTACCTTAATATAATTTAATACAACCATCTCGCTTATTGAAAATTATTGGGAGGACACTTTATAAGACATATCATACCCATGTATATCTTTGAAAACCTTGAAAATGTTAACATTTAAGGAGACCTTCATGAATATGGTTATGGGATCAGTTTAATTCTAGTCTGAACACTCTGACTCTTAGGTTATGGTGGTGATGACTTGTATCACTCAATTTAGAATATTTTGGGGAATTATAAAAGAATTAAAAATCCCATCATTTGGATATAACTCAAATCCTAGTTCATATATCCTATATCTAACATTGAGTTCAAAGTTATCAAGTAGTACATTGCCTTTAATATTCTATTAAAAAGGTATTCACTTCACAAGTATGCAACTTTATTATCATCATAACATTAATGGATAATGCTACCTTTCTAAATAATGTTTTGAGTAATATATGGTGATAATACCACCTTTGAATCTTTTGAATAATAGTATTTCAAATCAGGGATCTAAAATAGAAGGGAAAAAGTTGATGATAATAGAAGGTAACATCTGATTCATTGATCCTAGAAGCTTGGGAACTCCGCCAATGAACCCATGGAACTTACTTTGGGATTACTATATATTTTCTATAAAAAATACTATGAAAACAAAACTCATATCTAGGGACTCAGCATGATTTAGAGGCATCATTTTCCCCTTTTTACATAGTAACAGTTTTGTTATCAAAGAAGATACTTCAAGAAGAAAATTATATACTACTTTGGGTGATTCACATTTAATATGGAAATTACCTTATCATACATAATCACTATTTTCCTTCAAATTCCCAAGATATTTTTACATCATCTCTAGGTTTGGAAGATGAATCCAAATTTCCTTTATCATATGAATATTCATAAATATTAACATTTCCAAGATATGAATATTACTTCTTGTCGTTAATGTGAGTAGATAATAACCCAGTAACATGATCTAATTTTTAATATGTTGACACATAATTGACCATCAATTATACTAAGAAATAAGGGGAAGAAATTACAAACAAGACCATCATAATTTTCCCTATATCAGAATACTCGTAATCTAATGATGACTACTCTTTATCTGTTGGAGATGAAATTCATTGTATAAGGTCATAGATCCCAATAAACACCTGTGTTTTCCACTTATGATGATATTGATTTATGGGTAGAATAATAGGATTACCTTATATATTATCATCCATAATTTGAGAAAGTTTTCTCTACTTTCATTTATTAACTTCGAAAAATAAATATAGGAATGGATAAAGACTTGTGGCATACCATGCTCAGTGCCTCTATATCTCCTATAGAATATGAAATGTATATTTCCTTCTTGAAACATCATAATTATTTTTTCTACTAGTATTATATAGAGATTTCAGGATTTGATTGTGATGTGGAAACCTATCACCGGTCATGCTAAATGATCATCATGCTTTCAAGTAGGTAGCTAGTAGGATGCATTCATTCCATACTAGTAAGGTCTAAACTAAAGTTGACAATCATATTAAATACAACATCATCAAGTATGTTCATTACCCAAATTGGATCTCCCATATCGTACCCATCAAGAAAAATGATGGGTAGATTTGGGTTTTCACCCATTTTAGGGATCTCAACTGACATTATCTAAAGGAAGATTTCCTATTTCTAATCATAGTACTCTTGATTGATGATATCATATGATTATAAGGCTATTCCTTTTTATATGGGTACATAGGGGATAATTAGATCAAAATAGACCCTAAGGATTAGGAAGATACTTCCTTTAGAACATTTTAAAGGATGTTTTTATAGCAGATCATTCCCTTCAATTCATAGAATTTTTGAACCACCTATTAATATTATATTCATAGCATATTTAAAACCATTCTAGGAAAGATCACTGAATGACATGTCAATGACTTGATTTCTAAATCCTGGAATTGATATGAGTATCTTACTAAAATTAAAATATATTTAAAGAAACAATAGTATCACAACATGAAAATGAACAACCTGTAGTGTGCCTTTGGGTTGACCTCAAGAATATTTGAACATTTCATATAATTCCACATAGGTATCAAAACAGATCTTAAAAAGACTAATGTGATCCTTGAAATTACACCTTCTGGAAAATTTAGAGAGTTACAAGGGATTCAGGGACACGTTTCCTAGATCATATATTTGATATCCAATCTAATCATTAAATGACTCCCATTTATGAAAATAATGAATAAGGGAGTCACTAAAAAATGGTATGAAGTGTACTAAAGTTCCTTATAAAATATCTGGTGATATTTATTTCTCCAATCTATCCTAATTCCACTAGTAGAGGGGAATCCATATATTCTATATATAGCCACCATGGAGAAATCGCTTGGTTCCCTTCTTACACAAAAAGATTATGTTGAGAAGTAATATGGTCTCTATTATCATATTATAATAATTATATATACCAAGATATGATATTCCAACATTGTGATGATTTACCTAGAACTAATTTTCTAGTAAAGACGTTGAGGCACCACTTATAGAACCACATTGCCTACCTAGTCTCTTGAATTGATCTTCTCAAAAACATCCTTAATATTCTAATATTGATAGAATTCCTGACTTTATGGGAGATTCTCCTACAAAAAATTGGAATCCAATGTGTGTCATAAAAGGTAATTAAGTCATAGGTGCAAGCTAATTTTCTCATGGCACACCCTACTATGAGAAAGAACATTAGTGAATATTGATCTTGAGGATACTTAAGTTTTCTCTACACATTACAATCACAAAATATAGGATATGTAATTTTATTACGCCTATTATATTCCAACTAGTAACGGAATGAAAACTCAATGTTTAATAGTTCTAATGTAGGAATTATCTTTGTCTATCTAGTTGAGGTATTTTTACCCTATTCATTCTATCTATCTAAATCCTTCAGTAATAATGTGGTAGAGTATTTAGATATTATCACATTGTAGGAGTTATCCCTGATTTTTTATTTAGCCTATTTTAATGTTAAAAGTTACAAATAACCTCTATTTAAGTAATTCAATAGAAAATATGAAATTAATAAGGAATTTTAGGAACCTATTCATTGATATGTTAAGAGATTCATGAAATAATTTCCTTTCAAGATGATGTTGAGTTATATCCCCCAATTATTTAATTCATGTCTTGATAAGTAGGAAAATATATCCCAAGATGTCTCCAAACTTGACTATGATGAGAAAATTTTCCACATCATGCGTCGTAGAATAGTCTCCCTAATCACCATCTATGACATGAAGGAAATAAATAAAATCAACTCCACCTTGGAGCATGATGAGAAACTATCATCATCAACTAATATCATTACTGGATGTATTTTATGAATATTGTACGATCTGTATTGTGGGATCCTTCCATTAGACTAATCCAGGAAGGAAAATATATAACATCAGGAAGAAAATAAGGTCCCCTATGGTCACCCAAATAAACAAAAGATCTACTACAAATGGGGATTTAATTTGGTTCTCTTAGAATTCATTGAATTCGGATAGACCCTTATCATCATATAGGAAGTCCATCTAGGCACTTGAAGAATTCATAGGTTATGAACTAGGATCTCCTATAAAATTAGGATACATGGGTATTTCAGGCCCATGATGGCACATGACTATGTGGAGGTCACTAAGAAATTTCATGATTTTAAAATACAAGCCAACATCATCTATCAACCCTCATTGAGGTTAAATACTACCAAGTACTACATGTCTGTCTCAATATGGGGAATGGATGTTATGGGGATATATCCACTAGATACATCCAAGCAATATAAGTACATCCTTACTTCCATAAACTTCTTATCTAAATCATCTAAGGATATACCCCTCAAGGAATTCAAGAAATGGAATATCATTTAATTCATGAATCCTAACATCATCACCATATGTCTTTTCCATCACAAAATTTTGATAGAAAACAAAAATAATTTTTTCACATCTAAGTTGGAGAGGATATATTAAGATTATAACATCAAGTTTAATACCTCGTCCTATTGTCATTCTATGGGAAATTGAGAGATAGAGTTCTTCAATAAAACTCTGTCAAATATAATCTAGAAGATGGTAGATAGAGACATGAAATTTTTTAAAGGACAATATTGACATGCTTTATGGTCTTACTGCACCATGACTCGAATTATCACTCACTTGAATCCATATTCTCATATCTCTGGGAAAACGTTGGCACTAACAATCAAAATACAATTTTCATCACTATGCCTTTCAATATGTGGAAAAATATCCTAAGATGATAAGTCACATAAGAGGTTGGATGGGTTACATCCCCTCAATGATAACAAGTTTCACACACTTCACAACTAAGAATTACATCAGAATCAGATTATATAATCGTTCAATAATAAAGTTTTCATTTAAAATTCTTCCTAGGAGAGATGTTATTGTTTTTTATAAGCCCAATGATACTAAGTAATAAGCCTCAAAATCTTGAACCAAAATAGGAAGGGCCTTAAGTTATACCCAAATTATATTTTATCAAACATACTACATAGCTATAATGAGTGAAGAGAATATCACACACCATATTAATTAATGATTTCTCAATAAATATATTACACAATTTCATTGTAGTATATAAGATTATAAATTCATAAGGTTAAACCGCATAGTGTGTTCTGATTTGACAACCCTAAACTTCATAGTACTTTGGTCCACATTGCATGACCATAAACTATGTAAAAAATTAGTTCGATTAAAATGAACTAATATTCCATGACACTTAATTCCTTGGTATATTACCATAAACTACCTCATATAATATCCCCAATGTATAATGTTAAATTGCTGAGTGGATTTCCTCGTCATATGACCATAAAATACATAACACATTGGTCTAAGAATTATGAATATAAAATAAATTCCCCCATAAGTCCTCTAATAGTTGGTGTCTTAGAACCAACTGGTTGTACTTTGATTGCATGGACATTTAATGTGATTAAATATTAAACATATTATAATATATTGTTTATTGTTATGCATAACTATGATATAATAATGTTGTGGATTATTTGTTACAATGATAAGGTCATGGCATTTACCCGCTATGATTAGAACCATGAAATGCTATAATAATATTCATATATATAGTTCTAAGGTTGGATGACATACTATGATGGGACACATTGCATGTAGACCATCAGGTTTGATTACTCATAAGCAGATGATACTTTCTCTCATGAAGTTTACACTTGGTAATTTCCAAGATAGGATAGTATAGGAACAGACCTGCCAGTAGGAATTATGCATTTTTTGGTGTCATCAGATATTTCTATCTATGAGTGTTTTTAATGATCTTTAGACTTTAATATTATCATTAATACATTCATGACTCGTGCAATTTGATTTAATGACAAAAACTGTCATGTAGACAGTTGGCAGGAAGTAGGGTACATTGGGTGCATCACGAGAGGCATCTTATTTATGGATAAGTTGAGGAAGGATTTGTCCCTTCCATTTATGGAAGTTGATATCTCATCCCTTTGATTGAAATAGAACCATCATGCGAAATTTCATGGTCATGTTGTAATGATGAATTTATTTTAGGTAGTCAAAGAATGACGTATCAAGCATAAAATTTTGTGACACTATCATGAAACCTATTTGATAAGATATTGTGATAAAGGTATTATATTACACATTGAGTGTTCATATGTGGATGTCATTGTTGTGACTTTACGACCTTTCTCTTGGGTTCCTTGACCCGTTGCTAGACAATACTCTTGGACTCTAGGAAAGCCCGCCTAATTCCAACAAAAAATAATCCTAGAGGGTCACACGCTAAGTGTTTTTTGTGGTCTCAGTTAAATTTTATTTGAATTTAATTAATGAAAAAATATTATTCTCAAGACCGTGGAATGATTTTATTCAAGTTAAGATGATCTAATAAATTAAATAAAATATATTTATTTGTTATATTTAACATTTAATAAATATTTATTTACTAGATTATAAAAAAAAAATTTATTTAATAGAATAAAATATTTTTTTATTTATATGGTTTTTCAATAAATGGAAGTGGAGTTCGACCGGTCTAAGGCTAGTTTGGTAGTAAAATAATTATTTTCAAGATGGTAAATAATTCTTAGTTGGAACAAGTTAAAATAATAATAACACTGCTATTATTTTGTGACATGGAATTTTATTCATAATCCTGTTTTGTGCAAGTTGGTGCACAATAAATAATGACATTGTATTATTATTATGGGCATGGGTTTTCTCTATGTTCATGAATATATTTAATTGTGGCTATAAAATTAAATATTGTAACTGAATTTCCATTCATATATATATAAAAGTACATTTATTGTGTCATAGAGAACACACCACACACTTGGTGAATTGAGAATTGTTGAGCTAAACAAGTTCTCTCTCGAATCATCTTCTCGACCCTCTCAAGAATGAGAGATGTTCTTCAAGGCCGAAGAACAAGAGATCAAGAACGACCAACACAAGACACTCGCTTCATCACACTAGCACCCATAGAACGAGTTGCATCGATCGGAGTCCATCGAAGCTTGTTTGGATCACTTCTAGAGGGATTCTGGTTTGTATCCTCACAAGCGCAATGAGATTATTTGGAAGGGTCATTCTGAACGATCAACATCATCACCAAATAAAATACTGAAGATCTAAGCATTATTTTCATTATGAAATTAATTAAATTAATTATAAACATGATGTGAAAGATCCTTTTTAAATGTTTTGGGACTCTTCCTTCATTATCTAAATATTTGATTCTATCCTATGGAGACTGGTGTTCATCATCATATTGATCCCGGAATAATCATTGATCATGGTAAAAATTAAAGTTGGGTGTCATCCCAACACTATTGGAAAGGCTAGCTTTCCTAATGCTTTTATACCAACGGTTCAAAAGAACCATTCGTATAAGTTTCCTTTACCAACAGTTTTAATAAATCATTGTTATAGGTGTCCTTTACCAATGGTTTTAATAAACTGTTGGTAACGGTGTGGTTAGAGAAGGATTTCCCAACGGTTTGAAGAAAACATTGGGAAATCCATGCTTTTCTCAATGGTTTTTAATAACCTTTGGGAAATCCATGATTTTACCAATGGTTTTTAATAACCGTTGGGAAAGCCCCCCCCCCCCCCCAAATTCACTTAAACAAAACCATTCCCCTGACACCCAGTGCCCGATTTCCAGAAGCACATTCCCCCGACTCCCAGAAGCGCCCACCCAGGTGAACCTCTTCCATCCGATCAGCTACGACTCCCCCATTCAGGTTAGACTTCTTCAACCTCTTCTCATATTATCTAAGGCTATCCTTATATTCTCAGCATTTCTCTATTTATTTAACTATTTATAAAGGTCACATATTTTTTCCCTATTTCTAGGTATTTTGTAAAATTTTATGATTCACTACTCACTTCATGAATTGTGTACTGAAATCACTAAATTAATGTACACATTGTCCAATTAATGTTTTCATTACACATATACAATTTTAAGGGCATGTTATCTTTCTTGTGTTCTAATTTAAAGATTCATATTTCTTTTTTTAATCTCAATGCTCTAAATATTACAGCTTTATGTATATGAACTCATAATAAATTTTTTGTAGTATTTATTCATAGTATTTCATGAAAATTACTCCTTTCATTAATATTATGTCAAACATGAACATCTTATTCACCTTCATTTTTGTACACTATGTGTGTTACATAACAAGTATGTATTATGCTTCTATCAAAATATTTATATATATAAAATGACACACTATTCACTTATCCTTTACACAAGAGAACATATGGAGTATCTGCTTCAACTTTGAAAAATATTATGTGGTCCCTAATTATTCATCACAGAAGAAATAAGAAATACTTAATTGTACAATGCAATTTTCTTTAGGAATAAAATATCTACAAAGGGAACTCTCGGTGGGACCTCTCCTTCTCAAATGTAGTATTTCTTCCTTCTTCATGAAACTAATTCACAGAATGTAAAATTTGAAATATTAATGAATATTAGTTTTCCTAATATAACCATTAATCATTATGCCTTCAACATCATACATGAGTTATTCAATCACCTTTTTAAAACACAATGAACATTTTCACTGATTTGGGGTTCCTCAAATTGCCTGGGAAAATCAAAAAAACACATGTATTGAATCGTGCTTCTCATATGGTTTCATGGATACAATTTCATCACAAAAATCATGATTGCGTGGTTAAAATATCAAGAGGACCATGGGATTATTATTCTTCACACAAATGAAGTTGTTTTGATCTCTTCCTTCTGTGAACACAAAGCTCATGATCCACTCTATTTCACTCCCAAAAATCATTATTTGTATGTGAGATAAAACACAATAGAACTTGAAGGTCCCTCTCCAATGAGTGGTCATCTGGATTTGGGTCACTAATGAGTGAAATCCTAGTTTGGGATGTCAAAATTCCTGGATATCCTTTTTATAGGTGTTTCTAATCAAATCCATACCTATAACTATTGAAGTTCCCTATCCAAAATCAATTGGGACATGATTCAATGAATACACCGTACCAACCTATGATCTATGTCCCCAAACCTGGGATCCTTTAATCCATGTTTAAGGTGAAACATGATGAGGCCATAACTTCTTTTTATATGATCCTCATCCTACTCCTCATCTGAATCTCCCTAAATAAGTTAAAGTATATAACTCATGTACTCTCAAAAAGACCCTTAAGGATTATGTATTCCTTGAACCACTTCCAATATCTTACAGGGAAATCCTTGAATATAGGAATTAGAAATTTTTTATATTATTTTCTTATATACATTTTATTTTTTTGTGTTTCTTAATATGATTCTCATATAGAGTAATGTGTCAGTTATGCTATTATATAAAGTAAACAATTGTCATCTACCTAAATATTTTTTTGATTGAACTTCAATATTATTGAATTACTTTGAAATTAATTATTGAAATTTTTTTATAGAATGTATAGAATTTGTATGTATGAAACTGAACGGATTTCAACCGATTTTCAAAATAATTTGAACAGCTATTTAGATTTTGCATTTGACAAGGATTTAGATAGTAGTCGCATATACTTCCCATGTTCTATTTATGTTAGGGAATCTGAGCAGCTTCGACCTATTAGGCATGGAGGCTAGGGTTTCACCCTTCGAAGACTATTCCTCCCCTCCTTCGGCGTGCTCGGTGGTTGGTGTCATCTCCCCGGGGTTTTGGTGTGGTGCAACTCTTCGGGTGCGGCTTCATTTGCTCCGATGGCGGCGTTTTAGGCTTTGGGACCGGATCTCGGCTGACCTGATGCGGCGAGGCATGTGATTTCCATCCTCAGGTGCAGATTCTTTGGTGGCGGAGTCTTTAGCTTTCAGTTTAGATCTCATCTGACCCAGGTCCGGTGAGGCTCAGCACGATTATTCTGACGGGTTACAGGTGGTGCAGCATCGGATCTTTTGTTGTTCGTAGGGGGGAGGCTTTTTCCTCCACCCAAGACCTGTCTTCTTGATCGGGCCTCGGCTTCTTCCATAAGTGGTGCTTCATCGGATTTGTCTTCTTCAATAAGCACCTTTCCTCCATATGATTCTAAGGATTCTACATCGGTGAGCGGTGATGTCTTCCTTCTTGCGAAATATTCATCTCTTCCCTACCTTCATATCTGGTTTCAGATCCAAACATCACCGATGAGGATTGATCTTAATTGGTGGTTGTTCCTTTGAGTAGTGTCTTTGATGCTCCTTTGTGCGAAGGTGAAGCGAGCTCAGGCTCCCTTTAATCAGTGGCTTCTGTTGGTTTGGGGGGGTGGATGCCGATGTTCGGGGGAATCGGTCTCTTTCATGCTTGTCGTCATGCCTTGGTCGCTGCTTTCTCGGGATTTTCTATTTTTTGTGCCTATTTGGAAGGCCTTTCTACCTCATCAATTGTAGATTATTGAAGGATTGTATAGATTCTTGGTTTTGTTCTTCAGTCCCTATGTGTGGCCCTCTGTTTGTGGCGGCATAGCCTGGGGTGGTTGCGGGCGTTATCTTGGCAGCTTTGGAATGATGATGCACTTATGTTTCTATCTGTATTTTCTATTTCTGCTTTTTCTGGATCTGATTGACACTCAGAAGCAGATGTTTTTGTGGGAGATTGTTTCTTGTCTCTTTGCATTTAGTTGTCATGTTCTATCTTCCAGATTGCGTTGGGAGGGTGACCTCGAAGGAGGGATGGGTTTCTTGGCACCCATCATTCAGCTGTCTATTCTTTTGGATGGATGGGTACCCTGATTTATTTTTGCACGGTGTTCTCTGGTGTATTTTGTGGTGTATCAGGTTGATGCTGCAGTGAGTCTCTCATTTGCACCGTTGGGGGTGTCTTGAAAGATATATTGGTGTGATGGCACCTATCGTCCAGTCCTCCTCTCATATTTCAGTGTGAGTTGGAGGAGTGCTCTGCCTTGGCTGTGTTTCCAGCACGACACATTTCATCGCAGAGGGGGTGATGCAACATCTTTCCTGACTTCGCTACTACATTTCCAATTGGGGGGAGATGAGACTTTTTGGCTTGATCCTGCTATGATTTTTGTTTCCTTTTGACTTTTGGATCTCTATTTTTCTATGTGACCTGTTTTGTTAGATGTTCTACATTTGTCTCTATAATGGGTTCCTCCTTCTACCCTTCAAAAGGAGTTCCTTTCTTTCAATAAATGGTGGCCTTCCCCCTTTACCTTTAAAAAAAATATATAACCAAATATGGTTTCCAAACAAGCTATTATGTGTGGCATCACAATGGAGGGAAAATAGAATCTCAAAATGTTGATGATTAAAATGATAGGACCGAATTAGAGAGTTTGATAGATGATCGGTTTCTATTTATTCGGCATCATGAGAAGGAAAGGATGTCCAGCTAACAAGATTTTGATACAATCACAGATGATGCGTCCAATGAAAATGATGATGTCTATAGGGTGAAAAAATTGAATGATGTTGTGATGACTCCAATATATTGGCAATGTGGTAAAATAAAAAAGTTGGAATTTTTAATCCAATTGTTTCATGGGAAAACTATGTATGGGATTTCAAATAATACAATCGATTACATTCTTACCTTCTTGAAGGACTTACTTCCAGATGATGCAGATATTCCCCCAAACCAATTTATGGAATGGGAGTCAGTTGATGAACTAGGATTCTCAAAAAAATCATGCTTTCCTAAATGATTGCATCTTGTTTTGGGAGGAAACTTCTAAAAGAAATGATTGTATCAAATGTGGAACCTCCCAATGGAAGAAAAAATATGATGGAACACCATCTCATGTGCCAAAAAAAAGTAATGTGGAACTTTACATTGATCCCCATATTACATAACCTTTTCATTTCTGATGAAATGTCAGTAAAAATATGGTGGCCTGACACTGAGAGAAAAAAGAATAATGAAGATTTGGTTCACCCTATAGATGGATTTTCATGGAAGAGATTTGATGCTCGATATCCTGAATTTGCAGCTGACATGCATAATGTGAGACTAGGTATTTCATGTGATGGTTTTAATCCATTTGGGTAGATTCTTACTTCACACAGCACATGGCTGGTTTTCATACACATTTATAACATTCCCCCATGGTTGTGTATGAAAAAGCCTTACACTTTCTTGAGTATACTGATATCTGGCCCTTCTGATCCCAACAATGATATATATGCATACATGAAACCTTTTATAAAAGATTTGAAACTTTTTTGGGATGTGGGTGTGCCCACATATGATGCATGTTCGAAAGACATATTTCATATGCGTGTTGTGCTTATGTGGACGATCAATGATTTTCATAGTTATGCAATATGGTCTAGATGTAGCAAAAAAGGAAAATTCGCATGTCCTATTTGTATGAATAATTCTCGATCGATAAGACTGAAATATCGTTGTAGTTTTAGTTTTATGGGACATCGACTATTCTTGACAATGAACCATCCATATAGAAACAATCGTCGAAGATTTGACAATACCATGGAGACTGATGTTCCACCTCAGTGTATATTTGGAACTTATGTTCTTAATGAATTGAAAGATTTTAGTTATTCATTTGGGAAGTTTTTAATGAGATCTAGAAAGAGAAAAAAGGTTTCCAATGATACCCATTACAATTGGAAGAAGAAGAGTATATTCTTTGAGTTTTCGTATTGGTCAACCAACTTGTTACATCTTTGCTTAGACGTAATACACATTGAAAAGAATATATGTGAAATGTTGCTTTCGATTCTTCTAAATGTCAAGGGTAAGACAAAAGATGATTTATTATCTCGGCGTGACTTGGTAGACTAGTGGATCATACCAGAATTGTATCATGTCTGTATTAGTGAAAATAAATGGAAAATTCCATGTGTTTCTTATGTGATGAAACCTGCTAAAAAAATCAATTTCTGGAAGTTCTAGAGGCAATTAAATTTCTTGTAGGCTATTCAAGAAATATATCAAAACAGGTCAACAGAAAAGAGTTGAAGCTAAAATCTTTGAAGACTCGTGATTATCACGTCCTTTTGCATGAGTTGATTCCAATATCAATCTGTCATCTCCTATCCAATAATGTAAGAGTCTCAGTTATTCGATTGTGCTATTTTTTAGATATCTTTTTGCTAAGAAGTTGTCTAAATCCGTCTTGAAAAAACTATTGGAAGAGACACCATTAATTTTTTGTGAGTTTTAGAAAATATTCCCTCCATCATTTTTTACATGCATGTTGCATATGACTATCCATCTTACAACAAAAATACTTCTTGGAGGACTGGTTGCTTTCCTTTGGATGTATCCAACTCAAAGAAACATGTACACATTGAAATAATATGTTCGGAACAGGAATTATCCCAAAGGTTCTATTGTGAACGGTTACTTGGCTCAAGAATGTATGGATTTTTGCTCATTGTATTTGTCTGATCTTACTATGAGAATAAACAGACCAATGAGAAATGAAGAAGAATAGTATGATAAAATTGAACCTAGTTTTCCATCACTTACTCAGATAAGAGGAATTCCAAGATCATATGCATTGACGACATTAAGCCTTGAAGAGCGAGAGATGGCACATCGCACAGTGTTGTTCAATTGTGACTTGTTCGATGGGTATATCAAGTAAGTAAATAGTACATGTATCTCTTATCTTATCTCTTTTAATTTTAAATATTTGTTAAACTATTATTATTTTTATCTACAGGGAACATAAATAATTGATATATAGAAAGAACCGTTCTTTATCTTTGAGAAGGAAGGAGACTTTGCTTAGCAAAGGGTTTTCTGCTTGGTTGAAATTGAAGGTAAAAATATTTATGTAATAACTAAATAAAAATAATATTTAATTAAGTTTAATATTTTTTTTATATTTCTTGTATCGAGTTTTCCTGTATACTCTATTTCTGAAGAAATAAGAGATTTTTCGTTCGGTCCCAATACCATGGTTCGTGCTTATAAATCACTTTTGATCAATGGATACAAATTTATTATCACAGAACGAGCAAGAAACATGAGAACACAGCATGATGGTGTTATGATAACTACCAAAATAGACTATTATGCATGTTCATCGGACAATAGACCACGTTCTAAAAATGTAGCTTATTATGGATTCATGGAGAAAATAATAATTTTGGATTATTACTCACATGGTCGAGTCACGATGATGAAATGTCAATCGTTTGATTAAATGATGAGGCAAGGCACCTTTATTGATGATTTTGGATTTCAATTTATTGACATGACTCGCACTCTTTCCACTGATGAACCATATGTATTGGCATTAATGGTGAAAAAAGTTTTTTTTGTAAAAGTTCATCATAATCCAAAATTTGGTGTAATTATTGAAGTAAATCCCAGACATGTTTTTTATGATGGTGATGATGAAGTTGAAACTATCCCTACTACAATTAGAATCAATCTATTTATTACTTATGATGACTCCAATAGATCAATTGTCAGAGATGATTTTGAACCAGAAGTTGTGGTGGGAAATATATATAATCATAGATTCATGTTATCACCTACATCATTTAGAGTGTGTATCCTAGTACTTACTTTCAAACCACCATAAATATTCTGTTTCTTTATATATTTTTATAATAATGGTATTTCTATATTTTGTTTTTTGGGTTACACATTAGTTATCTATTTCTAATTACTTCCATTTTTTTTCTTTGTAGGAAATGACACCCATTGAAAAGTTGTAGCTGAAAAAGATGACAGAAAATAATTGTCGCATGATATAGATGGTCGTTCCTCCACCCATCCCTGTTGTGAGTATTTTATTTCAAATATATATATTTCAATAACTTATAATATCATGTGTAAACTTTTTTTCAAGATCCACGCCCTAGATGAGAGATATCCGATGAGGAGCCTGATATTGCTCCCAGTATAGAGGATGGTGGTAGGAGGGGGTGGTGTCAGAGTTAAATGATCATCTAGTGGTCCCGGTACTGAGGCTGGTGGTATGAGGGCTCATGGTGCAAGAGTTAGACGATCCACTGGTCATACCTGTTTCGACTATTCCCCTACCACAGACATATCTTTTATGCCCCATTTTGATCTTGGTGTGTCTTTAGGGACACATGGAATATTTAGGCCTATGATTTTTACACTGCCAATTGGCCAGACGTCTGTGCCATCATCTTTTGCTTCTAGTTCATTATCTCTGAGCAATTATATTCCACCTTATTTGACTCCAACTCCGACACAATATGTGGATGAGGAGCATACACTGAGGGACACTCCACTGGTATAGGATATTCCTTCATCTTTTTCACATCCAGTGATGCCCATTGATACGACTACCACAGGAATATTTATATAACTCTAACAAATTTTTATACCAAAATTTATTTTTATTATAACTTGTACTGATATTATTTTTCTTTAATAATAGATTCATATACTGATAGGAGGCGGGGGAGGGGGCGTACTCGCTTGAGTGTGGTATGGAACCACCAGACACCGCTTATGGTTGAATACAATGATGATGGACAGATGATTGATAAACATAGGCAGAAATGTCGGGGTTTTTTGGCGACGCTAGCCAAATACACCAACATCATTCCAGTCATCCCTCTCTCTTGGAGATGTCTGCCACACGAATTCAAGGATAATGTGTGGGCACAAATATGGTTAAAAAATATATTGTATTTAATGTAGTATTTTTTTGTATTTATATGAATAAATATATTAGGTGTTGGATTCAGTTTAACTTCCCTGATGGCGAAGGTGCACTACCAGCATGTTTAAAGGAGCTAGGAGAGATTTGGAGAGCTTATAAGCATGAGTTGTATGTTGGCTGGTGTGATAGAGTCAGAATGGAGTTGGATACAGTACCTATCATGGATGACTTCCTGATAGAGCAATATCGCCAAATGATTACCCATTGGTTGACTGCCAAATTTAAGGTACTAATCCCATTTGAGGTATTAAAATGACAGTTTTCATATTTTTCATTAATATTACATTATTTATTATTAAGAATTATTTAGGAATATTATGAAAAAAAACAAAAAAAACATTTATTCAAAGAAATACCTCCACACTTTGAGGTGCACTACTATGTCACATCATGAGAGGAATCTGGTACGATATAGTTGTTTATAATTTTTCTTTTGGACTTTTCCTTTTTATTGTTTCCTACTTAAATTATGTGATTTATTGAATATTTAATATATGATTATACTTGAACTTTATATTGTTTCAATGTCATTACAGAAGCACAAATTGAATATTGAAGGACGTCTCCCTCAAGAAAAATTGTTTTGCTCGAGTAGAAGGAAAAAATATGGAACTGTGGTTAATGAACCGACATAATAAAATACTGTAAGTTTTAATTTGTGTATTTCAAAGTTTAATATCTATTTTGAAATTTAATAATCTATTAATATTTTTAACAGGATGCTTTAGAGGCCCTTGATTCCTAGGAGCCTAACAATTTAGGACCACACGATCATTTATATCAGGTTTTGGGAGATGAGCACTCTGGTCGAGTACACTGCCGACCTGGTAAGAATATAGTCTCAACGAGGTATTAGTCCTCTCCAAGTATCCATTCTATTACCACCGAGTTGTAATAGGTCAAGGAGCATGCAAGACAGTCTGATAAAAGGCTCACCGAGTTAGAATAACAAGTTCAAACAAGGGAGAAATAATTTATGAAACTGATCAAAGCTTTATCTTTAACACTTCCTCTAGAGGCTAGAGTGGCTTTTTAGATATATATGTCGTTGAAGGGTGTATTATCCAATGCACTAGGTTACAGTTTTAGTGGCAGTCGAGATGATGACGTTCCTGGTGATGACGAGGATACTGGAGAGGACGAGGGAAAGGATGAGGATGAGGACGAGGGCAAGGATGGGGTCGAGGGTTAGGATGGGGTCGAGGATGACCATGGGGATGATGACAAGGATGACAAAGAGGATATATATGGCGGCGAGGATGAGGCTGATGATGACAGTGGTGATGGTGATGGTGATATGGGGCAGATTGATCCATTATATTTTTGAATTCAGTATAACTCTTTATTTTTTAACCAGTTTTTTCACTCTGGTATGGATATTTTTGAATTCAGTATAACTCTTTATTTTTTACCAAATATGGAAGCCTAATTATGTTATAATGGTTTATGGGGCTTCAGGGGCTTGTTCAGAGCTCGGAACCCCAGTCGGCGTAGAAAAACACTATGCCTCACGGTTTGTAAAAAATTTAAGTCCATACCACAAGGTATCTACCAACCATATAGGGATATATATTAGAATCAATGTGCATGATTTTCCCTAAACATGCACCAGGGTATGCACATCATGCACAATGTCTATAGTTTTAGTATAAGATATTATCATTGTTGTTGCACAATTTGCCTAACTGGCATATATAAAACTGACCAAACGCATTCGTATTGTGTTGATACTTTAGGAAAAACATCCATGACTCATATGTGACATGTACGAGTCAACCCCGCCTCAATCTGAGGTACGGTGTAGCTGGTATCACTCAAAGTGTCTCTCTTTTGTTTAAAATCGACACCCTTTTAAGTAAGAACAACTGACATATGAAAAACCAACCAAATGTATTTGGATTGTGTTGATACTTTAGGAAAATGATCCATGGGTCATATGTGATGTGTACAACTCATCCCTACCTCAATATGAGGCACGGTGTGGCTGGTACCACTCAAAGTGTCTCACTTTTATTTGAAATGGACAACATTTTAAGTGAAAACAAAAACTGACATATAGAAAATGAACCAAACATATTCTTATTCTATTAATACTTTATCACAACGATACATGGGAAATTTGTGACGTGTAGGAGTCAACCCCGCATCAATCTAAGGCACAGTGTGGCGGATACCACTCAAAGTGTCTCACCTTTATTTGAAATGATCAACATTTTAAGTGAAAACAAAAACTGGCATACAGAAAACCAAACAAACGCATTCAGATTGTGTTGATACTTTATGAAAACAATCCATGGGACATTTTTGATGTGTAAAATCTAACCCCACATTAATCTGAGGCATGTTGTGGCTGGTACCACTCTAAGTGTCTCTCTTTTGTTTAAAATGGACAATGTTTTATGTAAAAACAATTGGCATATGGAAAACTGACCAAATATATTAGTATTGTGTTGATACTTTAGTAAAATGATCCATGGGAAATTTTTTATGTGTATGAGTCAACCCCACATTAATCTGAGGTACGGTGTGGTCGGTGCCACTCTAAATGTCTCTCTTTTGTTTAAAATGGACATCATTTTAAGTGAAAACAAAAACTGGCTTATGGAAACCCAACCAAACACATTAGGATTGTGTTGAAAATTTAATAAAAAAATCCATGGGAAATTTGTGACATGTAAGAGTCAACCCTGAATCAATCTGAGGCACGGTGTGTCCGGTACCACTTTAAATGTCTCTCTTTTGTTTAAAATGGACATCATTTTAAGTGAAAACAACAACTGGCATACGGAAAACTGACCAAATGCATTCTAATTGTGTTGATACTTTAGGAAAATGATCCATGAGTTATATGTGACGTGTACGAGTCAACCCCTATTCAATATGAGGCATAGTGTGGCCAGTATCACTCAAATTGTCTCACTTTTGTTTAAAATGGACACTGTTTTAAGTAAAAACAACTGGAATACAGAAACTAAACGTATTATGATTGTCTTGATACTTTAGTAAAACAATCCATTGGTCATATGTGATGTTTACAACTCAACCCTGCATCAATCTGAGGTGCGGTGTGGCCGGTACCACTCAAAGTGTCTCCCTATTATTTGAAATGGACAACCTTTTAAGTGAAAACAACAAATGGCATACGAAAAACCAAGCAAATGAATTCGGATTGTGTTGATACTTTAGGAAAACGATCCATGGGACATTTTTGACGTGTACGAGTAAACCTTGCATCAATCTATGGCACAGTGTGGCCGGTACCGCTCTAAATGTCTCTCTTTTGTTTAAAATGGACATCATTTTTAGTGAAAACAATAACTAGCATACGGAAAATGGACTAAATGTATTCTGATTTTGTTGATACTTTAAGAAAACGATCCATGAGTCATTTTTGATGTGTACATGTCAACCCCACCGCAATCTGAGGCATGGTGTGGCCAGTACCACTCAAAGTGTCTCACCTTTATTTAAAACGATCAACATTTTAAATGAAAACAACAACTGGCATATGGAAAACCAACCAAACACATTCGGATTATGTTGATATATTAGTAAAATGATCCATTGGTCATTTTTGATGTGTAAAAGTCACCCCCGCCTCAATCTGAGGCACTGTGTGGCCGGTAAGACTCTAAGTGTCTCTCTTTTGTTTTAAAATGGACACTATTTTAAGTAAAAACAACTGACATATGGAAAGCTGGCCAAACGTATTCAAATTGTGTTGATACTTTAGAAAAACAATTCATGGTTCATTTATGACATGTAAAAGTCAACTGAGCCTAAATATAAGGCCCGGTGTGGCCGGTACCACTCAAAGTGGCTCACTTTTATTTGAAATAGTCAACATTTTAAGTGAAAACAACAACTTCCATACGGAAAACCAACCAAATTCATTCATATTGTATTGATACTTTAGGAAAACGGTCCATGGGTCATATGTGATGTGTAAGAGTCAACCTCACCTCAGTACGAGGCACAGTGTGGCTGATATAACTCTAACTGTGTCTCTTTTGTTTAAAATGAACATCATTTTAAGTAAAAACAACTGGCATACAGAAAACTGACCAAACGTATTTGAATTTTGTTGATACTTTAGTACAATTATCCATGGTCCATCCTCACACAATCCACTTCTCATGTGAGGAACTTTTACCCCTATTCTAAAACACATGACATTTAATACCCCAAGGAAAACTATATTCCCCAGTCATAGAAGATCATTTATAAACACCCATTATCATCATCACTAAGTTCAAAGAAACCTTCCCCAAACCATGAAATTATATTTGTGTTTAGTTGAATTAATTTATTCATTTCCTTATTTTGGGTTATTAGCTTCTAATTTATGAATTAAATCGTGTATGTGTTATAAAAAATGCAATTTTGTATGTATTCTTAATTCTGTATCACCTATAATTACATATTCAGTTTTTAATGTATTGTATTCATAATTGATTATTAAATTATGTATCCTTGTAATTATCAGTTTTTAATTATGTATCCTTATTATGAATTGAATTGTATATATTCTGTACAATTCTCACAGTAGCACACAAAGCAGGCTACTATGTGAATTGTACAGCAAAGCCTATACCAATGGCTTTAAAACCTTGGTATAGGTTCTTTATGTATTTTTTTACCAACGATTCTGAACCGTTGGTACAAAAACATTACCAATGGTTTAAACCATTGGTATAGGGGTGAATGGAAGACTAAAAAAGATATGCCAATAGTTTTCAAACCATTGGCATATGTGTTGTATAATAACTCTATGCCAATGGTTTTATAAAACCATTGGTATAGAGTAGATTTATTCACATATACCAACGGTTTATCTCAAAATATTGGTATATGTCTATTGTCATGCCTTGGTAGGATACAGTTTCTAAAACCTTTGGTATAATTTATACAAATGGTTCTCCACCCTATACCAACGGTTTTCAACCGTTGGTATACCTTAAATTTCCATTAGTGCAACCGCGCTTTCACTGCACCTGGAACCTACAAGTGGTATCAGAGCGGTTACATCATAATTTATAATTATTTAAATACTTATTTTATGATTTATGCATTTAATAATTTAGTTGTATCAATTCAAGTTAATAGTTCTTCAAATCTGAATCTCGAGATCAGTTCCTCCTCTATCGTTTCTTGTTCACCTTACAGAAATGATATTTTCTTTTAATTTTGATTAAAATAAAATAGAGGATCTCATCCGGAGGTTCCAAATATTCCTGGACGTACAACATAAAAACAAATGACGTGTATTCGATAGTACATTCCATGTATCCAAGGTTAAATGCACTGGGTATGTTCTGCCAAACCAAGTTGTGTCATTAAATTTTGTCTAAGCCTTAATGACTTCGTGTGTTGACCAGGAACAGGTAGCATGCGGTTTCTCGATTACACGTCGTATGTATAACTGGACATGTTGTTTAGTCCCTTTAGTTCAGGGTTAGACCGTGTACCCCTTACATGTCTTGCCCTACTGGAGACCATGTAATGAGGAACTACACAGTGTGTGGCCTACTGGACATGCCATGTACTCTAAATATTTCTGAATTACACTCACACATTGTTTACCTAGGCATGTACTTCGGATGGATAGTGAAAATAGTACACATCTTTTAGTTGGAACTACACACCGTGTAGCCATCCAAATTATGCAGATTGATAAAAATTTATTATTATATTATACAAACCCTTGAGACTTGTACCATCGTGCAGGCATAAATATGAGGAAAAATGTGATAGGTGTTTTATATATGTGTGTTTAATTTAACATTTTTGTAATGTTCATTTCTACTCATTAGGTAGTTATGAACAGGAATTCATTGGGTTTCCTCCAAAGTACAAGTTACGTACAAAGATAATTTTAAATGAATTTATTTGTTTAAAATTATGATGGATGAGAATCTCAACAAAATTCATAAAAAGGTTTAAGATAAAAGGATTGATTAAATAGAGATGATAATTAATTGATTCAAGTGTGATTTATCTTAAACAATAATGATTAAAGAATTTAATGCTAGTTTTATTTATGAGTAAATATCGTTGCATGTATGGATGATAGTGAGCTAGACCAAGACCATTGTATGTGGATGGTTTCTTTTAATTTATGTATTTAAATTAAATTTTTTATCCTATGATCCTTCTTCTCATTAATATGTAGTTCATGCGTGCCTAAGGTTCCTTTTATGTAAAACCCCTTTTTTACCCCTCCCTTGCATGTGAGTTTAAAAAAAGGCATATGTAATGGATGGAACTCCCGAGCTAGTGGAGGTGGTTCAATCTAGATCTGAGATGAAACCAATACTAGGATATACATAGGTGGATAGGTGGAAAGTTGTAAACATGAACCCAAAAGGTTTAAGATTTTTCTCCCCAAGATCAGTGTTAGTTTATCAACTACTAGATAAACTAACCATTGTAAAATCTCATGATCATGCCTATTATTTTATTTCTTTCAGTTGCATGGTTTATCATTATGGATGTGTTTTCATGATCACATAATTAATTTATTAAGCAAGCATGCATGATTGAACTAAAATAAACTAGAATTATGTGTAAAGTTCCACTTAATATTAACAAGCATGTGATAATGATAATAATCAATTCATGCATAAGAGATAAAAATACCTCAAATAAAATATTAAGTTAGATGAAGCCTTTAGTTACTTGATTAAGGGAAAAACTCAATAAAACTATGTGTTTAAACAACCCTTGTTGGAACACTTACTTTTATATAGGAATCCCTTATGAAAGGTTTCATGTTGACTTAACCATATTAAATCAATCGAAGTATCCCTCGCTTGAATTGGTGTAATATTGGAGGCAAGCATTGAGGAAATCCAAAATTCATGATTTCAGTATTGGGGAGTCCACTCAACATATCAAGGAGCTGGAAGCCCGTAGTTGTCAAAGACCTTATTACCTAAATACCTTCTAATAGCTTGACCAACCCTTTTGGGGTTATACGAAGGGTAATATGGATCTTTTCCACTAGAATTTCATAGAAACTGGACATTCTGAGTTCAATGGTGAGGGTCATTGGGACTTGATAAAATAGTGGGAGACTTAATAAAAAATTATTATTTCTAATAAAATGTAATCAAGAAAGTAAAAATGATCTTCTCTTTTAATTGTATAATAAAAATAATAAGATCGTCAACCACACTATACCTACAACCAATTCTAGATAAAGAAAACATCCTCATCGTTAGTAACTTTCAGGAATAGTTTAGACGCCTTCGAGTTATCCTACACCATGAAAGGAAGTCTTATATGTTGGAGTCAGTATTAACTAATATGTATTCCAAAGAGGTGAGTGATGAGTATTTCCTAGTCAATGAGAAATATATGAATGACATAGTCTAAGTTCAATGTTTGATGCTATCATCAATTTATAGTGATCTCATGAACTCTTGAGAAAACATGGATGCTTATAGCATGCTCGAGCACCTCCATGGTATTTACTAGGGGGGAGAAATATAGGAAAGGTTTGAGATCTCTAAGGAACATTTTCATAGTAAGCTTAAAGAAGGTTACCTACATGGGCCTCATGTAGTCAATATCATTGGATACATTGAGTGTCTGGAAGTTCTAGGGTTTAAACACCCCGAAGAACTGGGCATTGATCTCATTCTTGCATCACTCCCTCAGAGATTCTATAACTTTTTTACCAATTTCAATTTGAAAAACATTGAGAAGTCTCTATCCGATCTTCATATCCTCATTCCCCAAGTGGACAAAGATATAAAGTGTGAAAATCCTTCTGTCCTTATGGTAAATAATAGGAAACTAAAGGTGAATAGCTTTAATCCCAAAGCTTCTTAACGGCCTTCCATGAAAAGGAAGATCAAAGGGGAGGGAAAGGAACAGGACGTTGTTTGTTTCGCATGTGTCAAGAAGGGACACTAGAAGAAGAACTTCACCCAACCTAAGAAGCAATGAGAAGCTTCAGGTGAATTTCTTATTGAATGAAATCTTTATGTTTCTAGAAATTGGATATTAGATACATCTTGTGGTGATCACATATGAATCCAAATATAGGAACCAAGTAGATTCGAAAATATTGACTGAGGGGAGGTAAATCTATGAGTAGCCAAAGGAGCTAGACTTGTTGTAGCTGTCGGGGACTACTACCTCATATTGCTAACTAGGATGATATTGGTGTCAAAGGGTTTTTATTATGCACCTTCTATTACTAAAAACATTATCTCTGTATCCATATTATATACAGATGGATTTTTTTTCAAGTTTTGAAATGAATGTTGCTTATTTTACCAAGATAACATTTTTTTGGTAGGGCATATTTATACAACTTCCTTTACATGTTGGATTACACAAACCAAGTAATGGAAATCGATAACAAAGATAATTCACATAACTCATACCACACCCAAATTTGGAATCACTAGCTAGTCTATGTAAATGATAAATTCTTGACAAAGTTACATCAAGATGGATATTTTTATTATTCTGTACTAAAACCACTTGGCGTATGTCATGCATGTTTACTAGGAAAAATGAACAAATCCCCATTTAGTGGGAAAGCTAAAAGGGATAAATAACTTCTTGAATTGGTTCATACCGATATGTGTAGACCATTTCCTGTTGAATCAAGTGGAGGGTACTCATACTTCATAACTTTTACTAATTATTTTAGTAGATATTGATATATATACTTAATAAGGTATAGGTTGGATTCTTTTGATAAGTTCAAAGAATATAAGAATGAAGTTGAGAGCCAGCTTTATAAGAATATTAATAAACTCTACTCATACTGAGGTGTAGAATATCTTAATCAAGACTTCATTGATTACTTATGGGAGTTTGGGATCCTATCGCAACTCACTCTTCCATACATCCCTAGCGAAATGGTGTGAGCTAAAGTAGGAACCACGCCTTGTTGGACATGGTGAGATCAATGATGAGTCATGTGAGTCTTCCATTATCATTTTGAGGATATGTGTTAAAAATAGAGGCACACATACTAAAACAAGTACCAACTAAATTGATAAATGGTATTCTATATGAGTTCTGGAGTGGAAGAAAAGCCACGTTATCTAATTGACACGTGTGGGGTAGCAAAGAGTTCATTAATGCCTCTTCTAGTAACAAACTCACACCCTGAGGCACAAAGTGTACCTTTATAGGATACCCCAAGGACGCAATGGGATATTACCTATACAACCCCTCAGAAAAAAAGTTTATAGTGGAAAGACATGAAATATTCCATGAGAGGGAGCACATCTCCAAAATATATAGTGGGATTGAGATAGACATTGATGAATTTCAGGCTCAAGTTATATAAGAGTCGGAACGTGAACAGATTTCACAAAGACCCATGGAAGAAGAATCTGTTCCAGAGACACAAGTACTGCGTAAGAGTACAAGAGAGGTTAGAGAACCAAAACCGTACGATTTTCTAGTTACCAAGGATGATGACTCATTATTAGTTGATAATAATGATCCTCTAACATACAAGGAAGCAGTAAGTGAAAAAGGTGTTGCCAAGTGGAAATAAGCCATGAATTATGAAATGGATTCCATGTATCAAAACCAAGTTTGGATTTTGGTAGATCCTCTAGTTGATGTAAATCCTATTGGTTTCAAAAGGGTATTAAAGAAAAAACTGGACATGGAAGGAAAAGTCAGTACCTATAAGGCACGGATGGATTCAAAAGGGTTTAAAAAACGTCAAGGAATTGACTACGATGAAATGTTTTCACCAGCTGCAATGTTGAAATCCATCAGAATTATACTTTCCATTGCGTCTTTCCATGACTATGAGATTTTAAAAATGGATATCAAAATAGCATTCCTTAATGGGAACCTTAAAGAAGATGTCTACATGACACAACTTGAAGGTTTGGTGACTCCAAAGGATGTCAATAAGGTATGAAAGTTGAAGAAATCCATTTATGGAACATTCGTTTTGATGAAACCATAAAAAATTGGTTTTATCTAGAATGGATGTGATCCTTGTGTCTAAAACAGTTTTAGTGGGAGTCCAGTCATTTTTCTTATAGTATATGTTAATGACATATTACTTATTGGAAACGCGATACTAGAGTTACATTCTGTTAAGGCATGGTTGAATCAATGCTTCTCTATGAAGGACTTGGGTGAGGCATCATATATTCTTGGGATCAGGATTCATCATGATAGATCCAAGAGATTGTTGGGCTAAAGTCAAAGTACATACATTGATAAGATACTAAAGAGATTCAGTATGGAACAATCTAAGAGCAGATTGTTTCTAGCGTCACATGGAATTCATCTTTAAAAGAAAATATGTCCCCAGACACAAGAGGAAAGAATGATAATGGCAAGTAATCCATACACGTCAGTGATTAGGTCAGTCATGTATGTCATTCTATGTAATAGTATGGATGTCACCTATGCATTAAGTGTGGTAGGCAGATATCAAGCTAACCCAGGGGACTTCTATTGGATGTCATTCAAGACTATACTAAAGTATCTAAGGCATACTAAGGATATGTTCCAAGTTTATGGAGGAGATGAGGAACTAGTAATTAGAGGATATGTAGATTCTAGTTTCTAGACTGATTAATATGACATGAAGTCACAGACGGGATACATCTTCACTTTTAATGGAGGTGAAGTGAGCTGGAAGAGCTCAAAGAAGATTGTGGTCGCAGATTCTATAGTAGAGTCTGAGTATATCGCTACTTATTAGGTAGATAAAGAAGCAGTTTGGATGTGAAGATTTGTTCAATAGCTGGATGTTATACCTAGTAGTAAAGATCTCATCACACTATAGTGTGATAATACTGTAGTGGTGGATCTCGCAAAAGAGCCAAGGTCACATTAATGGATGAAGTACATACTTTGGAAGTATCATATCTTGAGAGATTTTTCTCACAGAGGTGAAGTTTCATTGATCAGTATTTCCACAGAAGGAAACATGGTGGACCCCTTTACTAAAACCTTGACTCACCAGAAACATGATCACCATGTGTGGTCTAGCATACTGAATGTCATAGGTAGTTGGCTCTATTCCAAGTGGGGGTTTGTAATAATTGGTTTCCTAGAACCAAATGGTTGTATTTTGATAAATGAACATTTAATGTATTTAAATATTAAATATATTTTTACATATTTTTCATTGTTCTTCATGTCTATGATGTAATGGTGTCCTAGAGTATTTGTTGCATTGATAAGGTCTTGGCAGTTCCCCGCTATAATGGGAACCTTTAAATGAAATAACAATATTCTTAAATAAAGTTATATGGTTGGATGACATACTATGATGGGACACATATCATGCATACCATTTGGTGTGAGTACTCATAAGCATATGAGACTTCCTCTCATGATGTTCTCACTTGGTAATCTCCAAGACAAGAGATTATAATAATAGACCTGCCATTAGAAATTCTACATGTTTTGGTGTCATCAGATATTTTTATCTATGAGCATGTTTAATGATCTTTAGACTTTAATATTATCAATAACACATGTCACGACTCGCACACTTTGATTTACTGATAAAAACCGTCACGTAGATAGTTGGTGGGAAGTAGAGTACGTTGGGTGCATCATGAGTGGCATGTTATTAATGGATAAGTCAAGGAAGGATTTGTCCCTTCCATTTATGGAAGTTGATATCTTGGCCCTTGGATTGAAATAGAATCATTGCATGAAATTCCATGTCCATGGTATAATGATGAGTTTATTTCAGGTAGTTAAAGAACAATATATCAAGCATAAAATTTGATGACGCTATCATGAAACCTGCTTGATGAGATATTGCGACAAAGTGATTATATTGCACATTGAGTGTTTATATGTGGATGTCATTGTTTCGGCTTTACCTTCTTTCTCTTGGGTTCCTTGACCCGTTTCTAGATAGTACTCATGGACTTTAGGCAAACCCGCCTAATGCCAATGGGAAAGAATCATAGAGGGTCACACACTAAGAATTTTTTGTGGTCTCTGTTAAATTATATTTGAATTTAATTAATGAAATAAATATTATTATCAAGACTGTGGAATAATTTTATTCAAGTTAATATATTCTCATAAATTTAATAAAATATATTTATTTATTTTATTAAATATTTAATAAATATTTATTTACTAGATTATAAATAAAATATATATTTAAGAGAATAAAATATTTATTTATTTATTTGGGTGTTAAATAAAAGGAGGTGGAGTTCTAGTGGACCAAGGCCCATTCGGTAGTAAAATAATTATTTTAAATATGGTAAATAATTATTAGTTGGCACAAGTTAAAATAATAACGATGTTGTTATTATTTTGTGACGCAGAATTTTATTCATAATTATAATTTGTGCAAGTTGGTGCACCATAAATAATGACACTATATTATTATTATGATCATGGGTTTTCTCTAAGTTCATGAAGGTATTTAATTGCTATTATGAAATTAAATATTGTAACTGAAGTTCCATGCATATAAATACACAAGTACGTCTATTATGTCATAGCGAACACACCACACACTTGGTGAATTGGGAATTGTTGAGCTAAATAATTTCCCTATCGAATCCTCTTCCCTCCCATCTCAAGAACGAGAGACGTTCCTCAAGTCCAAATAACAAGAGATCAAGAATGACCGACACAAGACACTCGCTTCACCACACTAGCACCAGGAGAATGAGTGGTGTTGATTGGAGGCCATCAGAGAACTTTTGGATCACCTTTAGATGGATTCTATTTTGGATCCTTGAAAGCACAATGAGATAATCTAGAAGGGTCGTTCCGAACGATCAACATCATCAATGAATAAAATACCAAAGATCCAGGTATTCTTTTCTCTATGAAATTAATTAAATTAATTATAAACATGATGTGCAAGATTATCTCTAAAGGTTTTGGCCCTATTCCTTCTATATCTAAATATTTGATTCTATTCCGTGGTGACTAGAGTTCATCATTGTATTTATCCTAGAATAATCATTGATCTAGGTAAAAATTAATGTTGGTTGTCGGCCCAACAGCGCTTCCGATGCACCCAGAACCTACACATTCATCCTATCTAAATCAAAATTTATTAGATTGACCCTCTCTCTACGTATTTTTCTCCATTTACATGTGGTTTTGATCCATGTGGATATCCCTCATGTATGATATGCTTACACATGAGGCCATTTATTCACATTCCCAATATATGATCTTGATCGATATGAGGATTTCATTTCCATGAAATATATGCATCTTGATTCATGCCCTTGTGGGATGTGTACTCATGTCTGGATCTTTTATTCTTAGCCTAAATTCAATAGTAAAATAAAAATAGACCTTTATTCATAATTGATCTCGAATTATATAAGGAATTACTACTTAAAACCTATGTGTGTCTTGATTACCATTACTTTAGGATATTATTTGAGTCCTAGACACCTTACCCTATGCCCATATGTACATTTAATAAATAAATAATACCCCCTATACATTTGATCCAAATTAATATATATGTGGTTCCATCTATGAACTATATGTGACTTGGTTCATGTATTTAAATGATACATAGTAATACCTAGATCTTGAATCTTAGGCTCATCGACATGTTCAAATCAAAAGGTATACAAACATAAATGCCTCTTCCCCTATATATGTGACATATTTACATAGGAACCCCCATTTTATGATTAGTTATAAATGATACTATATTTATAGAAATACGTGTTTACCTTTCATATGATTCATATTGGTGTATTGATATTTTAAAGAACTATGTCTGTCTTAATTCTTACTCTTGTAGGAAACATAGAGACTCACCAGGTCCTTGCCTTCTTCCCAAATGTAATATCACCACTATCAAAACTATTTTTCATGCTAGTGATACTCCATGTGACCTTGAGCTATAAGAATCTATATTACCCAAGAATAAAAACTCACCACTCCTTTATATTATCTATATTTTTTCTAGAAGATTCAACATAGGTTTCTTTATCTATGAACATATGTCAAACGGAATGTTACTTTTCTCCTACATATGATCTTGATCTATGTATGATCATTTTCTAAACATTATATGGCTTTATTATTAGAATGACTAGACTGTGATCATTTATCCTAGGTAAACACGAAGGTTTTCCTCCATGCCAAGACCTTCTTGTTTATAAGACGGATCAGATTACCCTACCAAATGCATCCTTGAATATTGAAAAGTTACCCAATTCACCAATAACTCTATTCTGGAGAACTATATTCTTATCCATAGTATAGTAAGTTGTGTGAACTTTAATCCATATCATGGGACATTAAATTGAATGAAATTATCCTAGTGGTAAGACATTTAATTCAAAATCACTTGGTCCACCATTTAGAACCACTAACTACTTAGAAAAACCTGTATTTTCAGTCCTAAATCTTTTACATAGGGGTATTCTATTTTCTTGAATCCCTATTATATATTTCCCAATTGTGATTATCATACACCAAGATTAAAATAACACCTTTTGAAAAGTACCTTATTTTAAATGATGAACTTATATTCCCTCTACATTCCCATTTTCTACCCTACCAAATGAGATGTGGAAAAATAGATAAGATTCTAGTCATATCTTGTCTCTCGCATCGAGCATTAGTCAAGTGATCTTAGAGGATTATATGTATCAATTCAACTAGTATAATTAATTTTCACCATTATCAAAAGTTAGGGATATAGTTCCTAGTTTCATGAAATTATATTGTACAACAAAGTCTACTATAAATGACCTTTTTGATTCCTTTGATATTTTTTATAGGCAATACCCCTTATCCAGACACAAGAGTTAGATCTATGTAAGAGATTTCGGTACATTTATCTATATCCAAATGAAATACCCCATCTACTGTATATGTTACATATATATATATATGAGTCTCCATCTTTTAATTTTTTTCATCCATGAACCAATGATGAAATACCCCCTATGTATGATCTTAATCATTATACAGAACATAGTACTATAAATATGTCTGGTTTGATACCTTTCATTAAAGGATATGTAGTGGAACCTAGATCCCATTTACAAGGCCTAGATACAAATTCCACAAATTATAATTCTCTTCTCTCCTATGTAGGATTCAGATCTATATAAGAGATTTCTGTGAAGAATCATTTTTGAACATGCATTGAGAAATAGTTGGAGAAACAAAATCCCCAATCATAGAGTCGGGGTATGCTTTATTTTATCAGGTCCTTTCCAATATCCACTCACTCTAAGATACTATATAAATGACAAATGGTCGGATTCTTAACCTCATATTATATATAGTGATGCCTGGATATCTTATACTAGTCCCAAACACAAATTTTAACAAAAATACCCTCTTCTACAATATTCTTTTATAACTCTTTTGAGATATCCCATATTCCAAATAGAACATCACTAAAGTGAAACTCGGTTTTCTTTTCCCCTTTATATGATTTAAATATATTTAGGGAAGCTTTAAGGATGTCATTTGGCTTGATTATAGATTCCTTGATATAACTAGTGGAACCCATATCTTCTATCTCAGGACAAACAATGACTATCAAAAAAGGAAACATAACCACCTTGAACTTAGTGTATATCATTTCATTAAGGTGAAGTTTCATTTTTTTCCATGCACATAAATATAATATAGGAATAAGGAGTTTAAAAATAATGATGTATATATCAATAAAAATTAATCATTCTATGTATATGATATATTTATGTAGAGACCCTCAATATAGATTCATTCCCTTGAAATATCTTATTATAAATCCCCCCCCCCATATAGGAACTTGATATTCATGGGTCTTTTCTCAATCCATGGGGTATATAATGGTAATGGACATGATAATTGACCCTATCATCATGGTGGAAGTAACCTAGATCCCTGTGAAAATATTTTATTTACATATAGGCCATTCTCCTTGTGAATAATGCATCGCTTGATTTGTTTCTTCACAGTATATATAGTGATTCTTGGATCTCATATCCTAGTCCTAGAAGTGTATTCCCATCAAGAATCTACTTCATATTAGTGTTTGTAACCTTTTATTCATTTTGGTATTTTATCCATGAATTTAGTGAAAAGAAGAATTCATATAATCTTATGTATGATTTGGATCTATATAAATTCCCCATATAGAGGTTATAGTTGTATGACCCTAAACTACATGACATCTGAGTCTTCATCACATGATGTTAAATTTCATGAAATTTGGGACCACACTATAGGACCTAAACTAATTGATTTGTTTTCCCACATAGAACCATTTCGATACAATCTCATTAGGTCAGTGTAAGGGTGCCCAATTTTGGGTGACTCTCTAAACAAACATCAAGATAAAATTCCACTTCATTGACATTATATCCTAAACTTTAGAGCTTCCCCTACAATATTAAAATCAAACATAGAATTATTCATGTCCTCACAATATATGTATCATTTATTAGGCCTTATATAATAGGTCAAACCACAACTTTTATTCATTATATACATTTTATCACTATATGATAATCTAGACTATGTGGAATTTTTTTCTTTTCATAAAGATGAAAATACCCATCATGTATTTCTCATTATTCACTCTCATATGATTTAAATGATCTCCTAGTCATTTATTGTATCCCACACTATGCATAAATCGCATGATCTTATAGGTCCTAAAAATTACTCTAACCAACATGATTAAGATATGACATATTCAATGGAAGGTCACACATTCCCTTGTTAATTGACATTAAACAATGACATAAATGGTCCACCTTACATAAACTTATACTCATTAAATTGATACATAACATATGACTTAACTATCATACACAAGATCCATAACCTTGTAGGGAAATGAAATAATGAAATATTTCACTGGGAAAAAATTCACCTTTCATCCCCTTGATTTCTGTGTTTTTTGGGTGCCTATCATTCATAGTTGACCTTACTTAGGTTCATTTCCTTAGGTGCTACTATGCGGTCTAGGGGTTTTTCCATCTTATGTTAAATATGGAATTCCCCTTCCCTAAACTTGATCCATATCTATATAGGGACTATAAATCAAATATGAAAAACATTTAGCTAGTTCTTTATATTTTATTATGCGTGTTAATGTCTGGGTTATCTATCATAGGACTAGCATTGAATTTTACTAATTCATAAACCCGATATGTCTCGGTGTTGGATTTATGAACATTAAATTACACTTTTCATTCAATCAAGGATATTACCTCTTATACAAGGAAGAAAAATGAAGTGATTATAGTATATTATTATTTTCTAAATATTTACAAATGTCCATGTTGAAATATATTTAATCCCTTATGGAATCAACCTAAATATGAGGCTATTTTATTGTATGTATTGTCTAAACCTTTAAAAATATCCATATAAGTACATACCTAACATAAAAATTTAAATTATTTCATGTGAGTCCTCATTGCATGAGGTTAAAATACATGACACTCAATTCCTTATTGTATGATGTTAAACTATGTATATCACCATTTATTATCATTAATTTGTAAAGGACCACAACAACCTAACAATAGAAAACTAAAATCTAGGATTCCTCCATCTCCTTTAGTAAACATTCCTTTCTTTATGTCACACTTTCTTTCATAATTTTATAAGTTTTCCAAAAACCATTCATGGTTATTGGTTACCATTATATATGGATTTGAGGGATACTTTAACATGGTTATGCATGCATTCCCCAATTTAGATCTGATATATGTACCCCCAATATTGAATTTTAGTAAAAAGAATATTTATACTAGGAAAAATATTCGCTAATCTCTAAAATACCTCACAAAATCATAGTAGAAGCTTTCATTAGAATATGTTCAGTGGACATCCCTTGCCTATCAGTGCTATCTCACCACCCTTGTTCTGAGAACCTCATGTTATTATTTATGTAATAAGAATCTTATATCAGATTTTAATTAGGGTGTTCTGGTCCTAACAACACTAATTGGGCTATTATTTTAAATTTATCCTTCTTTGATGTGGTTATGAATCATGACACAACTTTGTGAACCAAGGTTAGATTATCCAAAATTTAACAGCTTAAATTTTTATAAAAAAGACATAAATATATTAGGTCCAACAATATGGCCCTATAAAAATATAATTCATGTTCACTAAACCTCTTAGTTTAGGAAAAAAATAGAGAAATGATGCATCAAATATTTTCCCCTTGATGATGTGTTCAATAAAAAAACAACATGATATTTAGGGTACCATAACTCTCTATATATACCATCTCCTTTATGATAGTATATTAGTTCTCAACTTCTTTATTCCCCACAAATCTTACATGGCTATCAGTAATGGGTGTATTTGATTCATAGGGACACCTCTAATTAACTATGCATATGTGACCCAATTTGGATCCTCTATATATTCCCCCAAATTGGATTTTCAACCTATGGAATCCCCATCCAAAAATATATGTTTCTATAATATATGTATTCCCTGACACCATTGTAGTAAAAACCATCATTCTAATATGGTCAATGGTCATCCCTGATATACATTACCCATCTCATCATCCCACATACAAGATCCTTGAGTTATGATTTACTAAAACCATGATCAAACTAATCAAGTAGATCCAATACCCTAGATGTCACATGTAGTGACCTAGGATTCTCAAATGTAAATATTACATGTTTTTAGATGAATATTCAATAAATTTCACAAATACACACCTGATGACCGTAAAGTCTTACTATCTTTGGAGACTATATACATGATATTTTTATTTCATGAATGATCTTTAACAACTCCCATAAATATCTTCATATTTATTAAACTTCATATACATATCCTACTTAGACCTTTCTTTATAACCTAGGGAAAGGAAACTTAAGAAACTATGAACTTAGATGCTGAGTAAGGATAAAAATATGAGATATAAATTGATGATCATAATAAGTCAAAAGATAAGAATAAAGGTATAAGATCATGAACATAACTTATAAGGTTCATACACAATCTTAAAAATATTATAAACATGAGTCATAGCATAAAACATTATCATTTCAAATAAATTCATCATAAGAGTGAGAAATAATCATAAATAATTCATGAGCCATAAGTTCATGTAATAAAAGTATGTCACAATCATAAGTATAGAAACCCTTTCATATGTAAATGTTAACTATGGAGATCATAAATTCAAAGTGTATTGGGAATCCATACATATTTCCCAAAATATAACAGATCAAGAATCATCGCATGCTTCCTATAATGGATCAATCAAACTAACATTCTTCTCTTAGTAGATTAATTTAATCAAATGGTCTCCTAGAGTATAACATCAGCTTATTTAAAATAATTATGTTATATGATATAAATCATTACCTAATTCATAAGATAGAGATATAGGTATCACCTGTCACATAATCTATACGTTTGTATTCCATAAGATCATAAAACAATCATCCTATTATAACCCATGGAAAGGAAACATGTTTCATAAACATTTCATCATTGAATAACCCATGGGAAAGTAACGGGTTTCATAATCATATATTCATTATAAACACAAACATCTAAAGAAATAATAAGTATGGTACCATTAGATTATATCCCTAGAAAAACATAAGCAACACCAAAGTTTATTTCCATTGATTAATTTAAATTCCATAAAAATGTCATTAAAATATTCCTGAGGAAAATATTCTATTCATTTTTAAATAAATTATTTAAAATATAAAAATTTCTAAAATATTAATAAAAAACATTTATTTAAAAAGAAACTTGAAAATTTTTAAATTGAGCTCAAAATAATTTAGTTTTCATGATGTTAGAAATAATTTTCATGGCGTACATGTTAAAACAAATATATCATTCACATTTTTGGTAAAGTACATCATTTGGAAAAATGGGGGTTCAAAACCCATGGGGTGCAGGTACTGTAGTAGTACTGTAGCGGTACTGTAGCGGCGGCAAGATACTATAGCGGCGGTACTGTAGCGGCGGCAGGGTACTGTAGCAGCGGTGGGCACTGTAGCAGTCGGGTTACTATTCACAAAATGGGCCTTAGGCTAAAAATTTGGGCCTACGGGCTATGTAATGGGCTACAAAACCACTGGGCCTTCAGGATATGTAATGGGTCTCCCTATACCCAATTAAAAGAGGTCTTTGCTTTGCATTAATAATAAAATGAGGCTTCGACCCCAACCTTTAAAAAATGATAAGAAGATTCCTTTTAACTTATTTTTAAAAAATTAAAACATGGGTAAAAAATTATTTAAAACATAATTTGATAACAATAAAAAAAATATTTAAAACATATTTAGAAATCATGGACATGGAAGACAAAGTATTGTTGACAAAAGTAATAAATAAATTCATTTTCCTTTAAAACATTTGTTTGGTATATTTAGTTATTAAAAATGATGAAAATGAATGTGAAACATGTACTCTACTGAAATAATAGTAATAGATGAAAATAAATGTGATTCTTGATAAGTAGAGGTATAAGATTTTTCCATTGGAAACTTAATCATAAACAATATAAAAAAACAATGATATTATAACATAACACCTTTTCCAAATTGGTAGAATTTAAATCATAATACACATGGAAAATTGAACCATTTGTGGATATATATATATATATCCCATAATTGTTAGGATAACAATCATAAATCACATTCATGGGCTATATATACACTACACAAAAGAAACAAGTGGTGAATATGGCATGTGTCCCATGAAAATAATAGTGTAATGAAAATCCCTTACACGCTTTGGTAAATTTTGAATCATAAGCCCCATGAAATAATAACATTAAATGAAACTTTAAATATTATGATAATAAATTAATTAATTATATTATATTTCAAATGGGATGTATATATATCTTATAAAATAAGATAGGTGAATACCTAATATATGTCCAAAAGATGATAATTTAAGATGAAAATCCCTTACCTAAAGTCTCAAATTTCTTTGTAAACATTTAACCACATTTATAAAAAATATAGTTTTATTATAATTATATTAAAAAAATCATATAAATCATACCAGATATGATTTACTTATAACCTTTTATTACCCATTTGTCTATAATCCCTTGTGAAAATCATGTTTTGGGAAATAATTACTTCATTTTTCATGTATGTTTTTTTCCGGTATTTTGGGTCCTTTTACATTAATCCTAGTTTCATGACCTTCATAATTTTTTCTATGATATAAATATCATATATATTCATTATATATTTATTTAGTGTATTCAATAAATTTTAGAGATATAAAATGAATTGTAAGGTAATAAGGTAGATGTGATATTAAAAATATATAATAATGATTTTTTAATAAATTTAATATATTTATATATATATATATATTAAATAAAACATTATATCTAGTTGTGAGAGGCAGTGATGGAATCTGTATTTCTTTGTTTTGTGAGGGAATAGTTCGACATAAAAATGATAACGGATTCATTTCCCATTTTATAGAATATGATATTCATAGGGTTATTCCATCAACATAATAAAATAAAAGTATATTTTGTACATGGGTGTTATTATATTGTAATTATTAAAACAATAATAAAGGTTTTAAGAGGATAAGTAACAAGGAAGAGTTTAGTGAAGACAATTATCATCGCTTAGAAAATCCTCCTTTGGATCTCTTATTAAGGACCTTGGGGTTGGAATTTTGTCAAAAAAATAAGCTCTAGAACATCAATAAGGATTTAAGGGAGATATTTTTTTTATTTTTATTTGAGACAAATGGCTTAATAGGTGTAAAAAAGTGAGGGGAGGAGGTCCCATTTTTTAAATTGAGGAGGAGTTTCATTTTTGTAAAGATCCAAACCAATTCAATAATAGGAAACAACCCTCAAGCCATGTGCCTCCAAAATCGATAAATAATTTATTTTAAGGATTATATAGTTGATCCACACATCCTCAAAAAGAAGACACATGTTTTAAACATGTTATTCCCTTATCCTCTATGTTTACTCACTTTTACAATTTTAGTTTTCACCACAGTAACTAGTATCTTTTCATTTACATAGGTAATTTTTCCTTTAATAATAAAAATAAAATGAGACATATTAGATTATTTAGAAACTTATATAACAAATATGAAATAAAATTGATTAAATAATGATCATATTTTTGTTAAAAATAAATTTATACACATGTGTATGTAAAGCGCAATACCCCATTTTAACCTTAACTGTAGTAATTAATTTTTACTGGTTTTACTATTAATTCCCATAAAAAATTAATTTAAACATATTTAAAAATATAAATTTTTATAATTCCAAATATTAAATCAATTTTATCAAATTAAATTCACAAAAATAGTAGAATTTAATTTAAAATAAAACCCATAGCTGGGATGAAAAGGCAGTTCTCCAAATAAAAAGTTTACATAAGTATAAATATATATATATATATATAAACAAAATAAAATTGGTTCCATTGATATAAATTGATGTAATTTTACTTTGAAAATAAATTTTAACTTTTTAAAATCTTTAAACAAAAAGGCAGTATTAAATAAAAATAAAAAATTTATACTATTCATTGAAAAATTAATCGTTTTATAAAATTCTCAAAAATTTACTCTAAAATAATATTGAAATTTTTATTTCATAAATGAAGTTAATTTTTTTAAAATATATTTAAAAAATTGAAAATAATTAATTTAAAAAATGTGTTGAAATCATGACCAAATTTATTTTTAGAAAGAATATATTTTTAATGATAAAACTAGATTTTTTCTTATCCCACACCTAGAAACAATATTAGATGAATGATAAATCATTTTATTACTTTGAAATAATTCACTAGTAGTGATTAATTAAATTTATTAAGATAAAATCTCATTTCAGACAAAATAAAATTTTTCCAAAAAGGCATTTCTTTTACTTTCAATTGATTTTTTATTTTCATTTCTAATCAATAGATAGCCAAGGAGTTTATTTTATTCATCTGTAAAAAATAAACATTTCATAATTTTATTAGTCTTATTCATAAAAACCCATTTAGTTGTTAGGTTATAAATATCACATTAAAAAAAATATTTTAAAAATATATTGTGGTTCATTTATTCCTTGTGTTGTGTGTAAATCAAGCTATTGGAAAAATTAAAATTATTGGAAACAAATCATAAAAAATAAAGGTGTTACATTCTACCAACCTTAAAATGAATTTAACCTTTGAAATTTATCACTGCAATACAAAACAAGGGTGATTATACCTCATAATATCCTCAGGTTCCCATGTAGAATCCTCAAGTTGGTTGTTTCACCACAAAACTTTGACCAGGTGAGTGGTCTTGTTTCATATCACTTTATATATATGATAAATAATATCTTCAGTTTACTCTTTATAGAAAATATCATGATCTAGTGGTATGAACTCTGATTTCAGTATATGTGAAGGACTAGATATGTACATACTTAGGAGAGATACATGTAACACATCATATACGTCATAGAGGTTCATTAGAAGTTCCAAACAATAAGAAATAAATCCCTAATCGATCAAGAATATAAAAAGAGAAAATATAACTAGGTATCATATTTCCTTTATTTTTGAATATCATAACCTTCTTCCATCTAGATATTCATAGAAACACCTTTTCACCAACTTTAAATTTCAGATCACATCGATGAGTACCAGCATAAATTTTCTGTCAACTTTGTTTTTCCCTTATGTGTTGTTGAATGTATCTAACCTTATCTTCCATTTCATCAACCATATCTAGTCCCACAATGTTTATTTCTACATATTCATCCTATCACATTATAGTTATATACTTATTTCTATAGATATATTCATAAGAATCCATATGAACGCTCCAGTGAAAGATGTTTTTGTAACAAAACTTGACTAGAGGAAGGTGTTCGTCCCAAAAACCTTTGAAATCCATAGAACAATTTCTTGGAATATCGTTTAGGGTTTAAATGGTTCTTGTATACTAAAAATATATCATAGTATTATGTATCATGTTGAAACTCAGCACAGTATTAGGTTTTTTTTTAATACTTCATCAGAATATAAAGGTGGCCCTAGGATCTTGATCATATACAGTAGAATGTGGTACTACATGAAACCTTACCACTTCGTTAATTTATATCATGTAAACATAATCCATATAGAAATTTATATGATAGCAATTAAGTATGCAGTCTTTATAAACTAATCAACAAAAACCCTTATAGCATTTTTTTCCCTTAGATGCTTTGGGGAGTTCGATGAAAAAATACAAGGTGATATTTTCCCATTTCCATTTAGGTATGGGTAATGGTTATAACATCCCCTTCTACATTTGTCTCTCAACCTTAACTTACTAACATTCCAAGAACCAAGATAAAAACTCTACAATATATCTCTTCATGAAATACCACCAAAAACAGTATTTTAAATATTTATACATATTCTTATTTCTAGAATGAATAGGGAATGAAGAAATATGAAATTCCTCTAACACCTCCTTCAAATCAAGTATGGGTGGGACACATTCATGGTTCTTGAACCTTGTAATTCCATTATTATCAAGGTTAAATTCAATAACATTTATAACCTTATTCTACAATATGAAATCTTTTTTCTATGCCTCTTTAATATTTACATGAATATATGGTTGAATTCTCATTTGAGAATGATAAAATTTCTCTCTATCCTTCAAAATTTCCATATCCAACCTTGGAAAATATAGAAATAATGGATATTTTTTATCCCCAAGATGGATAGGCTAGCATGATCCTTTCGACACAAATTATCATCCACCTATTTCACCTTCCAAGGGATGTAATGTATTGGGTATCCATAATCTTTAATCATCTCCAAACATCTTCTCTATAACATATTCAACTCCTTTTATGTGAATAAATACCTTAAACTTTTATGATCAGTGTAAATATCACACCTATCTTTGTAAATATCATACCTATCATTGTAAATATAATACCTTAATATATTTAATGTATAAATCACTATAGCTAACTCTAAATCCAGAGTTGGGTAATTTTTCATATGGACTTTTAATTTTCTTGAGGCATAAGTTATCACCATATCATTTTTCATGAGAACACATCTAAGTACCATCTTTGATGCATCACTATTGATTGAAATACCTTCTCCATTATAGGGTAATGTAAGCACAGGTTCACTAAAAAAATTTATATAGTTCCTTAAAATTTTCTTCACATTCATCAGTATAGAGGAACTTTCCCCCCTTTCAAGTTAACATTGTAAGTGGATTGGAAAATCATGAGAAATTTTCCACAAATCATATATAATATCCATACAAACTAATAAAACAATAGATCTTATTCATCATGGTTGGTCTGGTTCAATGTTTAATAGCCTCCATATTAGATGAACCCACCAATATACCCTTACCAAACAGTTTATAACCCAAAAATATGACTTTTTTAGTCAAATTTCACACTTAGTAAATTTTTCATACAGATTTGCCTTTCTTATAGTCTTTAGAAGAATCATTAAATGATATTCATGCTCTTCCTTTATCTTTAAATATATAATAATAAAATTTATAAATACTACCAAAAATAATAAAGGTAATATATAAAGACTATATTTATTAAATCTATGCTGATAGTTGGGGAATTAGTAATATTGAATGGAATCACTATATATTCATAGTGTCCATAACTTGTATAGAATGTTGTGTTGGTTATATCCACCTTCAAGGACTTTAATTTATGATATATAGAATTAAGGTATATCTATGAAACATATTGATCTTAATGAAGTTGATCAAACAATTCATCAATATGGGGTAGAGGATACTTATTATTGATTTTGATCTTGTTCATTTCCCAATAATCAATGAAGATTCACATCAATCCAAATTTCTTCTTAACAAAAAGAAACTTTGCACCCAAAGGTGCCATGTATAGCCAAATTAATCCCTTTTAAAGATTCTCCTTGAGTTTCCTCTTCATTTCCTACAACTCAATCAGGGATATTCTATAGGGATTATTTGATATAGGTGTATCACCAGGTATGAGTTCTATAGAAAACTCAATTTCATGATTTTGAGTAAGACTGTTAAACTCAATTGAAAATATATCAAAAAACTACTACACAATAATCATTTCATCAATTTTGATTTTATTTCCATTCATTTAAGATGAAACCCCCTTTTGAATAGGAATCAAGACAAAAACAATGGATGTAATATCTATTAAATGTTCATATTTATCATTATACTAATAGATGATTATATTTTGGTTTAGAATATCAAACTAGACTTCCTAGAAAATTGATGTGGTATTTATATAGACAAATATAATCCATGCCTAAGATGACATCAAATTTAACCAAAGGATAACGAGATTTCCAGGAAGTATATACCCAAAAACCGCAACAATAAAATGTTAGTAAACTTGAGATGTGATCATCATACCATTAGGGGTTTTCACTACAAATTTAACATATAATCATTAAGGATATGAATTAACATTACTAAGTTATTTTCATGATATAATGTAATTTTTATAACTATGTAAAAATATGATAATTAAATATTTGATAATAACTTTCACCACCCCATTTTCATTGTTATATCTTCAATACCTTAGTAAAACCAAAATAGTTATCATGGACATTGTGAATATTTGATCAAAGTGATCAATCATGAAAAATCATTCATAAGATGTCTAAATATTGACACATTATTTTCAATTTATGACACTATATCCTTAGCCTAGTTCATTCAAGGATATTATTAAAATCTATCATAGTTGTTTGTAAAGAGTTTTTGAATTCGAAAACATATTCCCCTAGAGTGTTAAACTAGGTTTACAGCAAGTCCTGTTATAATTCACCAGTATATGATCAAGTCAAATTCCAATGAACTCTATTCAGATTTATTACCCCTAGGTATAACTATGTCAGATCCACATCCACTTGTTATATCCAGACAGTTATGTAATTACTTGGAAATCACTTTCTCTATCCTTCACTAAAATTATAGGATATTTTCCTATAGCTAGACATATCCTTATATTTATTCCAATATTTCTCACTAAATTTTTCTTATCCTAGTTCCAAAGTTTAACTAAATCTTTCATCTGAAATAAATTATTGATAAATAGAGTTTTCAAATATAAATATATTTTTTTAAATGAATATTAAATAAATTTCCCATATACATATATGGGAACCATAAAGTTTTAGTTTATTTGGATATTGGATATATATTCTTCTTATTTCATGAATGATATTCAATATCTTTGATAAAGATCTTCCCATTTAGTACTCCTTATAGAAATACCCTACTAAAACCTTTCTTCATATCCTAGGTAAATGTAACATAAGAAAATATGATTTCAAATTCTCAATAAGGTTAAAAAATGGATATATCAATCAATGATAAAAAGAAGTCATAATATAAGTATAAGGTTATGATATTAGGAACATAACATACAAGTTCTATACCCAATCTGTCAAAGATCATAAACATGATTCATGGCACAAAACATACCATGTTAATTACCAGTATCTTAATAGTGATAAATCATCATAAATGAATCTTGAACCATAATTTCATGTCATATAAGTGTGGCATCATCATAAGTATAGAAACGATTTCATATGTCTAGGTTAAAAACCAAGACCATAAACATATATTGGATCATAAATCCCTAACTATTTATCATAAAATAATAAATCATTCATTAATTCCTATTTCCCATAGTTTACCAAATACACTACTCATTTCCCAGGTGGATCAAGTACATCAGATAGTTTTCCATTGAAAATCAATCACATCATCTTTTTTACAATAATTATATCATGAGATATAAATATTTACCCAATTAATTGGAAATAGAAATAAGTCCCACCAATCACAAAATCCATATATTTTTTTCATAACAACATAAAACATTTATCATATCATAACTCGTGGAAGGTAAATATGAATTATAAAATTTTCATAACAATATAACCCATGTGAAAGAAACATATTTCATAATAATATCTTAATCATAAACACAAAAATAAACTATAAAGATAAAGAATAATGATAGTTACATTTTATTATATCCCTATAAGAATATAATAATCACCAAATGTTTTTATCATTAATGAATAGAAATTCCATATAAAGTTCATTAAAACATTCTTGAGTATAATATATTTTTCATTTTGGAATAAATTGTTTAAAATTAAAAAAAAATCAAATATTAAATAATAAAATTTCTTTTAAAATAACCTTTAAAAATATAAATTAATTTTCAAATAATTTATTGTACACTATGGTGTAAAATTTAATTCATGTCATGCACATTTAAACAAATATTCATTTCATATTTTTAGTAAAAATTAAAAAGTACCTCATTTAGAAAATGACAATAAGTTTATTTTTAAAAACATTTATAAAAAGTAAAGAATGTGTAAAAATTTATTTAGGCACTCATTAGATAATATTAAAAACATTCTTTAAAACCTTTTTAGAAATCATGTACATGGAAGAGAAAGGATTTTTGACTTAAGAGGGAAATTTCATTTTTCCTTAAAAATATTCATTTGGTTTCTATAGTTCTTAAAAAAAGAATAAAATGAAATTAAAACATGTATTCTCAAGAAATAATCATATTATAATAAAATACATTAGTTTATTTAGATTTAGGTCATAATATTTCATCATCGTAAACTTAATCATAATTAATCTTGATAAACAATGATATTATAAGATAAAACCTTCACCACTTTGGTAATGTTTGAATCATAATCGCCATGAAATAAATAACCATATATAGATATGTATATATCATCATTTTCATGATAATAATGAAAAACTATATTCTTGGGATGTATATAGACCACAAAAAAGAAATAAGTGATGAATATGGCATGTGTCCCACAGAAATAAAAGTGAGACAAAAATCCCTTACATGCTTTCCTAACATTTGAATTGTAAGATCCATGAAATAATAACTTTAAATGAAACATTAAATATCATTATAAGAAATAAATTCCTGATATAACATTTCAAAGTTGTTGTATATACACCACATAAAATAACATTAGTCCATAAAAAAAAATATATTCTAAAGAAGACAATTTGAGATAAAAACCCATTAACTCAAGTCTGTAATTTATTCTTATACATTCATTCCTACTAAATAATAAATATAGTTTTATTAGAAATATATTTCATAACTATAATCATATATATCATACCAAATATTATTTACTTATGAAATTTTATTACTCATTTATTGACAATTTTTTATTAAAATTGTGTTTTGGTAAATAACTGCTTCATTTTTCATATATGTTTTGGTTTGGTATTTTCGGTCATTTTACTTTGATCATGGATTGAAAATACATAGAATATTTAAAATGATATAAATATAATATATATAAATTATATATATTTTTATTTTAATCTATAAAATTTATTAATATAAAATTAATTACATCATTCACAGAAGCGGTTGGTCGTACGAATGCATGAACATTGTTCCCATTTTCCCAATGGATATAAATAAAGGAAGGTAAATATTAATTAAAATTTAAAAAATAGTTTTTATATCATAGATATCATATATATTCATTAAAAATATACTTATTATATTATATTTCAAAATAAAATAAAAAATATATCACATCGCTTCGTCGAGGCGGTAATCCACACATACGAACAATCAATGTTAGCAATTTTGAACGGATTGGAATGTAAAAAGGTATATTTGATATTATAAGTCTATAAGTATAATTATGTCACAATTATAATGTAAATATCTCAAATATATCATTATATCAATTTGTGATAGGTGATTATGGAAAGAAAATTGACATATGTTCGTGAGGCGGTAGTCCTCCGTACACATGATCAACGGTTTTGTTTCCCATTTGATATAAGAAGGGATAGATATAAGTTATGACATTAACATAATATAATCCTAGTATATTTTATATTATATTGTTATTATATTGTATTTATTAAAACATTAATTATGGTGGTAAGAGAATAAGTAAAAATAAATAGCCTAGTGGAGACAATTACCTTCGCTTAAAAAGTCCTCCTTTAGATCTCCTATTAAAGACCCTAGGGATGATTTTTTGGAATAAAATTATATCTATAAGGAATATAAGGATTTGGGGAGAGATATTTGTACATTTTTGTTTATACAAATGTCTTAATATCTGTTAATAAGTGAGGGGATGAGGTCCCATTTTATAATTGTGGTGGAGTGGTATTTTTGTAAATACCTAAAACTATTCAATAATGGGAAGTCACTCTCAAGCCATGTTCCTCCAAAATTGATAAATAATTAATTTTATGTATTATATGTTATATCCATACATTCAAAAAAAATAAACATGTTTTCAACATGATATTCCCTTAGCCTCTAAGTTTACCCACTTTACCATTTTAGTTTTCACCAAGATCATATGTGTGTTAAAAATTAATTTTAGCACATGTGTATGTAATGAGAAAAATCCCATTTTAACCACAACTACAGTAATTGATTTTTAGTCTTTTTATTATTATGTATGAACAAAAACAAATTTTAACTTATTATATAATAAAAATTATTTTGATTCAAAATATGGAATCCATTTTATCAAATTCAATTCATAGAAGTAGAAAATTTTGATTTTAAATAAACCTAGAGGAGCGATGAAAAGGAGATTTTCCAAAGAAAAAGTTTCCACAAGTATAAAAAATTGTATAAAAATCAAAAATGATATTGGTTCCAATAATAGAAATTAAACTAATTTTACTTTTAAAATAATTTTATAAAAAATTAATTTTGTAAATTCTTTAATCAAAAAGTGGTTTTTAATAATAATCTATATTTTTTTACTATTCATCCAAAATTTAATTTTTCAGAAAACTAAAAAAAATCACTCTAAGATTATTTTTTCATTTTGATTTCAAAAATGAAGTTCATTTTTTCAAATAAAGTTTCTTAAAGTGGAAATAATTCATTTAAAACAAATACATGCACAAAATGTGATGAAACCATTTTAAATCCTAAAACTAGATTTATTCTTATCTCATTCCTAAAAATTATTTGATTATTGATAAAATATTTTATTACATTAAAATAAATCACCAATGGTGATAAATTTAATTTACTAAGATAAAAAATCCTTTTGTAATTAAAAATAATTTTTCAAACAAACATTTCTTTTACATTCAAATGGTTTTTTATTTTTATTTCTAAAAAATTTATAGACATTCAATTTATTTTATTCATCTCTAGACCATATAATTTTCATAATTTATTTATTTAAATTCATTTCCATGAATTTTACGACTATGTTATAATAGTCACATTAAATAATAATATTTTAATAATATATTTTGGTTAATTTAAACTCAATGTTTCGTGTATTAAAACTATCAATTAAATTAAATTTTTTGTAAAAATAAATTTCATAAAAACTCAGGGAGTTAAATTACACCTTCATTCATAGTACCCATTGTCAAATAAAGTATGTGACACTTCTTTCTTGGACTATTTTTTGGTCCTTATCACGTATTGTGAAACTGCATAACATTACGGTCCAAGACTCATGACCATATCATGAATTCCCAATTTTCCTAGTCAAATTTGTTTTACCTAAATTATTAGTGATCATTGGTAAAAGATGTTTGACCTAAATTTTCAATAATAATTGTCCAATTATTTTCATCTTTAAATATCAATAATCATTGGGAAATGTTTCAAGGCCTTAAACATCAACTATGATGGCCCGGCTTGCATAACCGTAAAATGAAAAAAAAACAGGACTTACAAGGTTGAAATCACAAAATGGTAAGTCTAGAAATGATTCAATCAATAACTCACCATATATAAATTTTTTATGGCCCAAAAATGAATAATTTAAAAAAGGAAAAAATATTGTTTAGATGAAAACCAGTAAAGGGAGGCCTAAATAAAATCCAAGTTATTTTCTAATAATATACCCCCATGATATGTTCAGGATAATTAACAGTTTATATTAAAATATAATTGATTCTTAAGGGGGCCACAGTATGACCCTTAGGAGAAGTCAAGCTATTCTTTCTAGGCCCCTTTGACTTGGAAAAATATTAAGAATTGTTTGAGTACTCTAACCCTCCTGATCATTATATCCTTACTCTAAATTCCAATTTTTTCGATTCTAAATGCATTGAGTTATATAAATAATTCATATATAACAACTCTCATATATCTTTATGGTATTCTTATATAAAACCATTTATAATCCACACCTAAGGGGAAATCATCCCAATGGAAAAACTCTTGTGTATGGTAATGGTATTTCTACCTATACTCATATGTGAATCATGCCCAAGAATTAATCATCCAAATATACCAACTATAGTTAATGGTAAAGGTATTTGTTCATATAACTATCTATGAGGTATTATCATGAAGTATAATCCATGAATCGAGTGTTTAATAATTGTTATTAACTTAATATATTCTATACCAATGTTCAAGTGAAACATGTCATCCTATAATTGACTTTCAAATATTTATAGGTATTTATAAAGAAAAAAAAGAGATGAAGATGAAATATTCCTAAAATATGAAATTTTAGTTCTTTTATTTAAAATTTTAAAGGAAAATAAAGGATAATTTACATGATTATAGTCTCTTTATTTATTCCTAAACAATGAGATTATCACAAGATTATCTTTACAAAGGCTTGAAAATCATTGAGTGATTATTTGACTCTATCAATAATATAATAATGTTTAACTATCCTTATGTATTCAACTTAATCTATATTATGAAACTTTCCTACCATAGTTATGGAATAATTCTTTTTATCTAAGAATTGTTCAATTGATTTGTAGTTCTCTTATATTTGCTCATTTGTAGTAGTAAACTCTCATTCAAGATATTCCACTTCAATGACAACATCATTCACTAGGAATTGATGTTCATATACTACCATTGCATAATTAGATTCATTTTAAAGTATTTTGGACTTGAAAATGAATGATTGATAGATCACCTTTTCCAGTTAACAGAGACTATTTGAAGCATTCCCTTCTTCCTAGCATCGAACCATCTCAATCATATAAAAATGTAATCAGTGATAATCATATCCTCAAAATCACAAGTTGATGAATAGATGAGTAAAATTCCCTAATTGATCACCCATATACTCAATGTAAGTTTAATGAATTAGATTTGATATGTTTTTACATACTCATATTCACTGACATTTTTGGGAATGATGTGTCCTTAAGGTTTGAGTAAGCACCAATTATAGAAATCAATAAATATTTTGGGACTAAAAAAACCAAGAAAGTGTTGGTCTCAATAACTGTTGAGAAGTTTCACATTAATATAAAATGTTCCTCAATGGAATACTAAATTAGATACATTGACATAATGATAGTTATAGTCCACTAAACATGTATTAGGGTTGATGGAATTTACAACCAAGGGTACTTTAGTCATGGAATACTGTGAAATTATTCCAATTATGAATGATTTGGACACTTACTCCCATTTTTTGGGGGAATAGATGCAACTATGTCCTCCCTAGTATGAGGTGTGACAATATGGATTTCTAGTATTAGAACTTCCACTATATCCAAGTCCACTTTTTGTTCTTGTTACAATGAAATAATGGATTCATAAGGTCTTTATGACCAAGAAACATCTTGGGTAAAATCACAGAAATATTTTCATGGAATAAAAAAACATCATTATATTGTGATGATGAAGAAGGATTGATATGGTTTTTCAAAAGGAATACCTTCCTGCATTGTTTTAATAAAATTTACCGCATATAACTTAGGATGGTCAGAAAAGGTATTGATATCCATAAGATCATCTATCAATATTCCAATAGTTTGAGAAAGGGATAAAACATTCATATTGAGGCCCAGTTTAAGTCATTGTTAGGGTTTACCCATCATCATCTCCCCAAATGACCTTCTAGGGATTATACTAATCTCATGTTCTCAAGGGACTGGCACCCATGGTACTAAAGAAGTTGTTTTAACACCTAGAAAAATTATTGTATTTGAAAACTATTATAGAGTGTTTTCAACCACATGTGAGAAATTATTACCTTTAATTCCTAAGAAAAGATCAAGTACTAATAGTATTTCATCTAATTAGATTTAAATTTACTACTAAGGTAGTTATATAAGATGGATTTATAGTAGAGGCATGAGAATAACTTGGTAATTTTGGAAATGACCACTAATGTACATTACATCACTCTCAAGAAGTCATCATCCTCTTCATCTGAATAGTTTCCCAGAACATCAGTTTCAATTTTATAATAATTTACTTATGACATGATAATTTATTGGTCACGTTATACCTCCTATAATATTATAAAGAAATATTTAATGGATATTTTGATGTTGATGATAGAATATCATACTTCATCATGTACATTTGGTTTCAACTTCTTAAGAAGAATGTTGATCATTATCATCATCCCTATTAATCAATCCCAGACCTCAAAATTCAAATACACGTCATGATTTTATTTTCAAATCCTTCAAATAGTGAATCATAATATCTATGTATCAGAGGTAATACTTCACATTATGAGGATTACTTTCATGGGATATTTTTGGGAGGCTTTAACTCAACTAAGCCTTTATGGAACAATATCTGTTGCCTGAGGAATTTTCCAACCATCCATGTAGATAATTTATACATTAATGATTCAAACTCCCTATAAGCATCTAGGTTTTTAGAATTTACTTGGATGGAGAGAAAGGAGGTATTTCATCCCCTAGAATGAGGAGTATTGATATTCTTCACCAGTTTTCTTAGTGACTATGATGATGAAACACCCTTTGAATAAATACTTTTTTTAAGACTCTCTGCATTGGGAGGATACTGGAAAACTATTTTTCTAACCCTCATAATATCATATTTATAGTTCTGGTCCACCTAAACTCCCTCTATCGGATAACCATTAAGAGGGGGTACTAAACTTTTCAACCTTCCATCAAAAGATGATAGAATCTAATCCATAGAATAGTTTTTGTTCAAAAAATTATGGAATAGGATGGGGTGATTATCACTATTATAAACAATTTATCCTTATATAGCATCAAGAAAAACTAGTGTTCTTCCATTGGGTATTTCTTGGTACGAACTCTCAGTCGATGGGAAGGATACTTCTTTTATATATAAAAATATTTTCATACAAATTTGAAAGGTTTTTAATATTTATATATAACCATCCCACCTATTATGCATGCAATTATTCCATATTAGAGTGATAATAGATATCCACATGCCTCAGGGTTCCCAGAAACATTGTTTGTGATAGTTCTAAAGAGAATTTCATACGGTCCGAATAAATATTTTTTCTAAAAAATCAATTTTTTATTGAAATCATGCAAAATTAGAGTCTACAACCTAATACCTATGATACTCTAGAGATATGTAATTAAAAAGGTATCAGCGTATCTATGAAATTGATGACTTCATAACCACTCATGCAAGAAAATATCCATACCAAAACATCATGAAAGGGACAATAAACTTGAAATGTGTGTTCCCTTTGGAATATTTCCCCAACTTATTGTATAGCATGGCCCAGGATAATTCAACTAAATTGATTTTGTTACTTCATACCAGTTGTGTATCCATTATAATGGTTGTAGTTCACAGCATTCCACACTCTTGTACTAGGAGAATAAATCCACTCTAATACATAGAGAGTAATATTTCAAGGACGAACAATCAGTCAACCTCAAAGGACACTTCCTAAACCCATTTATGAAACTAGATCCCTTATAAAATGTACCATTAAGTATTAGGAATATTATGCTTCTCACATATTTGAAATTCTTGAGGACTTAAGGTCTCCAGATCCTCCTTGGTCAGTTTGATGAAGATGCAGACCCACACCCTAAATGAAAATTTGACCTTAGGGTGAAGGTTGTCTCCAATAACATTCCTAAAAAGGGTGAGAAATTACATATTGAATAGGGGATTCCTCTCAAAATTATCCAATATGTTAGATAAGGGAAGAAACTCATCATACATGTCCTCAAGTATTAGTGTCCCACTGATCATATCAACAACCTACATGTTTATTCCAAAAACTCCATGGGCCAAGTGGAATGTGTTTGTATACGAACTCAATCTATTGATAGCATCTATAATAAGATACTTTATCTAATGAAAAATAGATTGATAAACCTAGGTGTATTCCAATATGTCCACTTCCTTTATCTTGGTTTCAAATTATATACAGCACTTCTTCACTAAGAACATCTAGTTCATTTCCATGTAGAAGGTACATCTGAATTAGAGGTACCGATTTAAATTCACACCAAGCATTTGAAGTCCTATATACCATCTCATTCTGGAGCTATAGTTGTGGACTTATGGTTTACTAACAAGATTTTACTCCCCAATGCTCAGTGATTTGTATCTAAACATGTATCTATCTGATCCGTTAATTTCTTAGATGAAGCTACCCAATGTTGAAATTTTTTCGCAATACAACTTTTGATGTTTCTTAATCATTCTCAACAGTTGGTTCCACAATGATAGATTCAGAATGGGTGCATCACTAGGTATCCCAAACCCATTCAATGGTTACTCATCAGATATAGAGTAATATCAAATTATTTCTCCTAGAAGGTTTGATTTCAATCAATGTTTTGAGATGATTCAATGATGATGGATAGGTTCAACACTCTATATCATCTCCTTCTACCTCATAGATACTTTTATGTTAAACTAACTTTTCTATAAGGTCTTAATTTTCATAATTAAAAATACTTAAATTCAAAAAAAGGCTGAAAATATTATTTGTGTAATGATTACACACATCTACATAACATCCATACAATCATCACATGAGTGTTATGTAAAATTCCAAAAGTCAATATATTCCTACCTTCAACGATGATAAATCAGCTAATGTGGATGATGAAGCTGGCATGGTCAATAAAATTCAGGCTTATATATTTACAGGTATATGATATTTACTAAAGTTAGGTAGGTGATTGATGGAAATGTGGCTTATCATACATGGTATTCGTATGGTTATCTCTATTATGTGGATAGTCTTAAGTATAAAAAGATTGGAGGAGGATTATGTCCTAATGAATATTCAAAATCAAATAAAATATTAGGTATCCCTCCTATTAATAAGGTAAGACCAATGACTATTTAGTTCACCATATGGATTTCTTACTCCAATGTGAAGGCTATGTGATAGGAACATAATCCCCCTTTAATACCTTAGAACTTACACCTCTTAGTCCCTATTAGAATATATTATAAGGGGGTAATTATTGGTGTCATAATATTTGGAACCAAATAAAAAAATAATTATTTTTGGAAAAGGTAAATCTTATCTAGTGTGATCACCTAACTACCAAGAACTCATGTCAATCTGTGTATGAAATCAAGGGTGGTTAAAATGATAGTGGTGGAGTGCCTCCTGAAGATAAATATCATCCATGTGTTTTTTTAAATAATATATTAATTTTATTAAATAAAAAAAGGACCAAAAACTTCATGGAGGTTTGAAATGGTGTAAATCAAGGGTATCAGCCTGGATGAGATTAATGCACTCTAGGGGGAGGAATCTTGCACTAGAAAAAATATTAGCAGGATTATCCTGGGATCAATTAGAATCTAGAGACTCTACCACTTTATTTTATTCCTTTTATGTGTGTAATAATATCATACTATTCATAATGTGACTCTTGAACCTTTGAATGTGATATGCAATGGACCAAGGGATGATATACCTATCTTGAAGGGAGTTGTGAATCACTAATAAGTCTACCTCAATGGTGTTGAGCTTGATTTTGAAGGTAAAGTAGAACTCAATCCAATTAAGAAGAAAATTTTAATCTATAATTAGTGAATCACCTTGACCATAGAAGCTACTAGAGGCCACCACAACTAAACCTCTAGAATCATGGACCCCCCCTGATGAGGCTGAGACTACATGAACTTTCCATGTTGAGTTTGAGTTCATTTATATCAGGGTTCCATCACAGCCATTATCTTTGGTTGGGAAGAATTTAGACTGAAGGAAATGCTCTTTTTCACCATGACCTTCCTCTAGGTGTGGAAAATCTCCAATTATTTCATTATCGAAACCATATTGCTTGCTAAATTTCTAGCTTGGACCAGAATTTCCATGTGTGAGTTGTTTCCTTCACCACCAACAACCCACTACCACCAGGATAGCCCATGAATTCCAATCTAGGTTATCATATTCTATTCCATGGAACTAGGTTTGAAATAAATTTTCACTGGAGATCGTCTGAGTTTTGAGCTTCGTGAGATTTCCAAAGTCACTCCACATAGTTATAGACCACTCCCCTTTGAAGAAAATTTGATCATAGTTTTCTTCCTTAGAGTTTTTTCCGAACATGCACTTATATTCCACCATGATTTTATTCTATTTTATATATTCATCCATCTAGATAGAATGGTTTCATATCTGGAAAAAAATAAAATTGTATTTGACTGAATCATTTTCCACATAGTCACTCAAGCCCCAAGCAATGTCGCCTAACCCAAGTACATGATACATCCACGTGATCCCTTGGGATGTAGGGCCAGTTTTTTTTTTCTTAGCTTAGGTAATTTCACTATGAAATATCACCTAGATTAGTATTAGATCAAACCCAGGTACATTTTACATTGACAATGTGACCTAAGTGGAAACTATTTCTCCATGCTATTTTACAACCTTGTGCACAATCAAATTATTTTCTAACACCATAAAGGGTTCCTCCTAAACTATGTAAAAAATATGTTTATGGGTCCCCCTATGTGAGTGATATTATTTATTCTACTATATTTATGTTAAGGTTCCATATAGTTGTGGTATATTCCATGTATGATGTCTAAGAACCTTCTCCGACCTCAGGGTTAGAATACCCCTACCCTTGTGTAAAAAAACCTAGAATACTCCTCTAACAAAGGAAGACCTGGAAGAATTAAATAAAAAGTCAAAAATATGATATGTGGATATATATTAATGGTAAAATATATTAGGAGAGTTGTGGTTGGTGAATTTTAGTAGGTGAAATTCATTAAGTGAACCAAATTTGGGGAATTGTTTTACATAGACTAACCTAATTTCATCACATCAAATTTTTGGTCATGTCACCAACTTCCCTATATAGTCTCCCATAGTATTCTATTCAGAAGGGGATAAGTTAAAAAGGTTTTATATTAAATATGTTTCCTCACACCTTGTGTTCCTACGTAAATACTAAGAAATCGATATGGATTCCTCCATCTACCTCTAAAATGGATTTCCATACATCCTACATGTCATCACCTTTGACTATCAAATATATTTTGGTGAAGAGAACTGAAAATATTGTCATAGTACCCTTTTTTCTAGGTCGACCCCCCCCCCCCACCCCCAGGTTCAACTTGAAGCCTCCTCTAAATCCACATGATGAAAATGATCAGGGAATGTACACTGGCATACACCCCTACCATCATGGATTTTCTTGATAAAAGGAGGATTTGGATTTTCATCTCAGATAGAGGAAACCCTTATGGGTCAAAATCATGGATTACTTTGATAATAAGGGTTTATATCATGAATAAATTGAGTGTTCTCTCCCAAATCATGATATATTTCATCTTCACTAAAAGAGATACTCCATATCGAGCATCGATTCTAGAGTAAGCCCTTGATTTTTCTTGTAGGGGCCACACACTCTAGCCTTTGTGCACCACCCTTACTTATCGGTAGGTAGTAAGACTAAAGGTTGGGATTCCACTTTGGGTAAAATACCTTGTATGGTTCCTATAATAATAAGATAGTTCTTATTGGTGATAAAATCAATGTTCCAAGTATACCCATGTAGGGAAACCTTAGTCAATGCATCCCATCAAAATACAATTTAATAATTATCATACAATGTTTAAGATGTTCTGTCTCTTGTTTCTCACATTGATTATGACTCAAGTTAGTGTATAGAATTGATTTTATCACACTATTCACGTAACTAGGGTGACTATAATAAGGGAATCCTACTAGGTGTTATCCCCAACTATAAGTCTAGTACCACCTCCATACGCATAATCCCTACTCGATCCTCTCCTTTCAAATTCTTCATGACACTAACATCCCTGTAGAATGATGTTAAACTATGCATCCAACTTCATTACTATATGGAATTTAAATACATGGTATGCTCTTATAAAATGACCATAAACTATTTCACTTTTAGTATATGGGATTTAAAAATTATTGGGATGTCATACATAGGACACATCATAGAGGTTCAAAACTAATATCTATATTCATTCATTTTAATCCTCAAGGAGTTATATTCCTCATGATATCACTTAATTACTTCCCTCAATTTTCTATATTCTTATGATCTTGTACATCTATTCCCTAGAAACATATCCTCTATAAAACATTCTCTATTGGGCCATATTTTAAATAAAATTAATCCTTGTTCGGAAGGTCCCAATCTCTCTAAGCATTATAACTTCCTTAATAGGGCCCTATCCACTAAGAATCATCTTTGTGAAACTATATTCTTGATGAGGACATACATATCCTTCCCTCACATACCTATATTCTCATAATCCCTGATTTCTTCTCTATTTGTGGCTATATTCTGCATATGTTCTCCTCATAAATCCTTATTATCGACAAAACAATTGCCCTCTTGGAGGGATATATTCTATCTGGGTGTTGTCATATTTATTTAATTAGATATAACCCCTCGATTGTTAACAATAAAGTCGCACATATATATATGTCTCTAAAAACCATTTATAGAAACATTTCAAATAATATTTCTTACTATGTGACATTAAACAACATGGATTGTTCATTTTAAAATGATCCTAAATTGTGTAACTTGAGTTATGTGGGTTTTTATTTATATTCTTATAGGAATCATAGTACACAAATTTTTGGTTTGATCCCAACTCTAAAATATCTTATACATTTCTAAAAGGCAATAAACACCAGATAACCCAACTATCCATCTTTAAACCATAATAACTTAAAATTATGTGTTCCCTCATACAGAATAACGGTAGAGAACTGCTAATATATATAGATTTTCACATTTATGCATGATCTTAATCCATCATTTAAATTGGTGAAACTAGTTCCAGCCTGTGAATTTGGGTTGGATTTATGAACATGAATTAAAACAATTTAATAGTTCTAGAGTACAAAATATTTCTTCCCTAAAGGGTGATACGACCTTGAACTCCTATCCATGTGACAAATTTATAGCTAAAATCATCATAGATCAAAACCCCAATGACCACATTCCTTTGTAAAATAGGACCACCAAGACATATCTTGTTGCGGATATGATAATTGTTGTTTTTTCTGGTTCCATGCATAATTTTCTTCAAAAACCCATAAAAATAATTCATTTTATTTTTATTATGGTTTAAATTTTGAAGAAATTTCATTGGATGTACCGATTGATGTTCATGATTTAGTTATTTATTTTCACTTGATATTTGTGATACGGAATGTATATTCTCCCCATTATATAATTATACCATTCCCACTATATGAAAACCGGTGGTATTTGAAGAGGCATGACTAAGGTGACTTATAAACCTGGATCTTTTATCATTTGGGTGAATCACACCTGGAATGATATAGGATGAAAAAATTATAGTTATTCTATGGGAAGACTCTTTAGTGAACTTCATGTTTTAGTAATTATTGTGGAAAATTTATTATTGTATAATATTTGGATCAATATACTAAATAAATTGTATATATGCATCTAGAATGGGGGAATATTGAAAATGATCATGAAAATTCATAGGATAATTAAAGGAGGAGATCATTGTAGTTTAGTGTATGTGATAATTTTATATAATTTTTTTTGGACTAAAAATGTTTTTCAAACGCATCCCATGTACTTTATGATTTTATCATCTCAAAACCCTTAATTTGTTTCTAAGGATTTTATTTTTATATGTGTTTGTCAGGTTTTTATTCTTATATAATTAAATTTGGCAGCAATTCAATAATTCATGAAGTTTTCTAAAATTTTACTATGTCTATAAAATTCACCTATGTGAAGACTTTGCATATGTGTATATTTGGATACATCGAGAAATTAGCTATGTTAATCGGCTACATGAAATAATCGCCTATGTAAATTGTCTGACTTGTAAAATCAATTATGTGAAAATTATCTATGTAGATAAATCACCTACATGTGAAGATGGATATGTATATAAAATTCCTATATGAATCAACTAAATGGGGAAATTGGCTACATCAATAGGATTTGTTGAATATTTGGCTATGTGGTTCCAATCGACTACATGAAGAATAACTATGTGAAATTTGGATATATGTGAATTATGAAAATAGGATTTTTCTACTTAAAGAATTCACCTAAATGAGCAATATGGATACATGATTTGTCTATTTTGAAGAATTTGGCTACATAAAGAATGGTCATGTGGATCAACTCAACTACATAAATTCAAATATGTGGAATTCATCTATGTTGTGATCTAGAACTGGATATGTCATTCTAAAACATGTATATTTATTACCATTGGAGTACTTTATATAGAAATTAATAATAATATTAATGAATTAAATAGTGGATGACCTATTTATGGTGAAATTAATTTTCTAAAAGGTTACAACAACCGAGAAGAGAAAATGGTACATAATAATTTATTGCATAGTCTTGTTGCCAAAGTATTTTTGAGAAAAGGACATTTCGTATATTATTCTGAGTCCAAATGTTATGGGATATCATTTTTTTAATACTAACTGAGAATATATTTAAGGTTATTTTAATAATAGAATATATATAAATAACAATAACAATTATGAAACTTTAAACTCACTCCCTCTCTCAAATCTTCATGTATTGCTTCTCTGTGCTAAAAATGAAGAAAAATAATCAATTTCTTCTACAGTTGTTCTATCAAGACTAACCTCTCTATATTTCATAAGACTCCCCATGAGATACACTTTATTCCTATCTTATCTCCTAGATAAATATTTTCTTATATTAATAACATTTTACAAGTGTGTGCTTCATTTTTAACCTTTCATAACCCTCTTTTATCACTAGAAGTGAGCACTCCTTGTACTAAGTATTGAAGGCTTGTGTTTCGTAAAGCCTTTTATGATCCCAAAAAAAGAACTTAGTTTTATACCAAGTAATGGATACATTCACCCATTTTGGAATTCTCTAATAAAAGGACTAGTTCTAGTAAAATCACTAAGCACTATGAGTTTATAATTGGTGGAGTGGACTTGGGGATATTTATTCCCTAAACTACGATAAATCTCTTTTGTTCGACCTTTTTCTAATTTCTCTTATTTCTATTTTTTCTTGTGATAATAAAATATCATAAATTATAAAACTATAAAAGTGGGTGGTTTTTTGTGGAGAAAATTTCAAAAACTCAATTCACATACCTCTTAAGCCTTCATGAAGTCATTCTTGGACTAACAATGTCACGACTCGTTCCTTGGGGCATGTGTTGTGACTACCCCAAGCCTAACTCCCATAGGCCAGGGGTTGGAGACCATCACCAAAAAGTCTCATCCCTAAAATGGGAAGTCATTTTCTTAAAAAATTTACACACATATATAGGGAACACTGCACACAGGTAAAACACAATGGACGAAGAACGGTACGACCAAAACTAAAAACTACCACTGAGTGTAAAAGTAAGTACTGAAAGTAAAGGGGCCAGTATACAAGACCAACTAGAAATAAGGTACAGAAAAAAAGGGAAAACAACTCATGATATTGTCCGCTAAGGATCCTACATGAAGGGTAGGTACAGCTCGTCTTTTCAGCTCTCCACGCCAAACGGTGACCTCCGTACACCATCTAGTCCTGGATCCCAAGTCTCGGTCAAAGTTTCCCATCGTTTTCACCTAACACAATAAGGTACAGGTGAAACTTGTGCAAGGGTGAGTATAACAATACCCAGTAAGGACCCTGAGTCCCCCATAGGTCTCTCAAAATTCCACAAAGGAAAAACCACAAAGCATGATCTCAATCACAAAGTACAAATTAAAAGACTCAGCTCAAACTAGGTATATAACATAAAGAATAGAAATAATGATGATTAGTCATAAAGCTAATTCATATTATTCCATTTAGAAGATCCATTGTTGAACCACAAAAAGTTTCTCTGCCACTGATCCACAAAGGGTCATAAGTCACTAATCCAGACAGGATCGTAAGTCGTTGATCCACACCGGATCATAAGTGGTTAATCCACGATGGGCCTCTCAAAGGCTGGTCCTCATCGGGTCATGCTTCTGATGGTCCAAAAAGGGTTGTAAGTCATCAATCCACATAGGGTCATAAGTCGTTGATCCACAATGGTCCTCACTAAGTATGGTCCTTGTCAGGTCGTGCTTATTTTCACCCACACAGGGTCGTAAGTCTCTGAACCACATAGGGTTGTAAGTCACTGATCCAAGATGGGTTGCTCTAAGGCTGGTCCACGTCGGGTTGTCCTAATGCTGATCCACACAGGTTCATTCTGAGGATGATCCACAAAGTGTCATTCTGATTCTTGATATCCATCCAGAGGATTCTCTCACTTCGTGTGCTTTAGTTTCCAAGAAACCACTCTTGAAGATATCGGTCATTCCTAAACCACCACAAAGTCCCATGAAAAATTATCCCAAATAACCGCATTGTAATAAGGGTTCCAACGCAGTAGATGACGCATCAATCGGACGCCTGGTCAGTAAGTTATAGTCATTTAGTGCCAAGGCCCGGTTGGATTCGAGTTCGATCCAACCTGGCCAAACTCCAACTTTCTCCAAAACCCAATTGGAGTATTTCAAGAGGATCGCCTCATCCTAAGGGTTCCATAACCGCATATAGTTCTTCAAACTTCCATATAGTTTAGAAGATAATCCACTTTAAGAAAAACTAGGATAAAAATGGTTCAGGTCCAGTCCAACCCGGTCAGACGGACCCGATCCGGTCCACTGGGCCCAGCCCGAACTGGCTGGGCTCCGCCCAGTCTGGTTGGGCCACGTCAGACCTGTTGGGAAGAGGGATTTCCCCCCCCCCATGCTAGGCGCGGTCCGCCACCCCGAACTGATTAAGTTCATTAAGGCTCCCCAATTCACAACATCAGGGTTGTGCCCCTCCACCTGACCTGTCCACGTGGACCGGTCAACAGCAGGACCCACGAACATGAGTCTACCCTCCGCCATGGCTTGAAGTCACGGCCCTCCTCTATGGCGCATCATCGCAGCCCTCCTCCACGGCATGCCACCCACTATCAAAGTGGCTAGAAAATGTCGGCTGCCTCTATCAGTCACGGCACCTTCGGGCACTATCATCCCATTGCAGTCAGTGAGATCTGGCCACCGCCTCCTCCGTTCATTGGTGTTTTCGTGATGGAAGAGCTTCTCAGAGCCACCAGTGGAGCTTAGGAGGTTCTATTTCTTTCATGTTTGCACCTATGGGCCACCTAAGATTCCATCTACACTATGGGTCCCTCAGTTTCACCTTGCCTTCATGTTGCTCAATCGCCCATGAAGAACGCAACCAAAGAAAACATTTCAGAGGGTTCAGACTTTGTTAAGTTTGGTTCGTGCCCTACACGTTACCGTTATAACAAGGGTAGAGTTCAAACATCATCAAGAGAAGATGAATTCATAAAACTCTTATAATAGAAACAAATCCCTACCTTGAACTCTTTGGAAGATACTGCAGATGAGCAAGAAGGGTCCGCATTCGAAGGTGTTCGTTGATCTTTGGAATGAATTCCCATTGGCATTGTCCAATATTCATTCGTAGTTGGAGGAATATGTCATGGTTATTTTCTCTGAGGTTCATCTTGTGGGTATCCAAAACCCATGCCAAAGATTTGTTTAAATAAGGGGTAAGTAACCTCCCTCATTGCCTTTCATTAATGTGGTTCTTTAATGAACCGCATTGAATAGTCCATTAAAACCTATGATCATCCTGATTATGCAACCAAAGGTCGTATCATTAAATGACTCCCACTCAAGCCTGATGCTACATTGTGCCCCCCCCCCCCATCCACCGCTCAATAGTGAGAAGAGAATAAAATAACTCATGGAATTATTTTTCTTTTGTAAAGTCCAAAAATTAACTTTTTCGTCTGATCCTTTCTAGTCAAAGATATGATTATCCTAAGTGAATATCGGCGCTTCAAATTCAATGGAGCCCTAGGATTTTTAATCTGATCAGTATTTCAAAAGATAGAAATACTCACTTTCACGTTTACTAAACGTGACTTAAAAGAAAGTTCAAAAATTATTAATAGTCACCCTCGACCCGCGCCGGTTGAGGTTAGGCTCGGCCTAAGGAGAAAATGCCATCACGAACTCAATAGTACTCTCAGATTCCCAATCTGAGTTAATTTTTATGAGTTATAAGGATTTAACAATAAAATAATTGTCACTTAATTATTTTACTTATGGACAAAAACTAACTTCCAGTGTTATCCCACGCCGACCAATGTTAGGATTTTCCTGAGGAAATAATACCCTCACAATTTTAGCGGTGGTCTCATATTTTTAATCTGAGTCACAGTTCGTGAGTTATAAGCATTTTAAAAAAATAAAATAAAATTATTTAATTATTTTATTTACAGTAATTTCATTTTCAGGGTTTCTCACTATAGGCCTACACCGATTAAAATTAAGTCTACCCTAGGGTATACCCGCCATCCTGAACGCAACGGTGCCCTCGGATTTCTAATCTGGGTTCCCTTTTAAGGGTTATTCTACTTTTTCAGGAAAATTGTGCACGTGAATTATTTAAAGCTTAACATTTTTCGATTGATTATTTTGGGCACTCCAGGCCTCGAAATCACGTGTCGTCAAATTTCACAGTCTTGAAATAATTCCATATAATAAAAAAATATAGAAATTCCAGGACATTACATTCTCCCCACCTTAGATCTTTATGTCCCCAAAAGCTAAAACAAAGGAAAATCAAACAAGTGGGGATACTGAGCATGAATCTGAGCCTCCCTCTCCCTCGTGCTCTCTAGGAGGTTCTCATTCTGCCACCAAACTCACACCAGAGGAATCGACCATCCACAAAGGACCTAATCCTATCAATACACTATCTATACTGGGAACTCTGCGAATGTAACCCCATCATCAATGTCCAGCTCTCCCCAGTTGATAACATGAGATGGATCATGTATGTACCTCCTTAGTTGTGACACATGGAAAACATTATGCACTTGGTGCATCTTTGGGGTAAGATCAACGTAGTACACCACCTCGCCTACTCTACTGAGGATCTAGAAAGTTCCAATGAACCTTGTAGATAGCTTTCCACCCCATCCAAATATCCACAATCCTCATTGGTGTGAGACCCATAGTAAGACATGGTCTCCCTCATTAAACTCCAAGGGCCTCCCTCTCCTATCGGCATAAGACTTCTGCTGGCTCTTTGAAGTCTTCATCTGCTCCTAGATGATCTGCACCTTCTCACTGGTAGCTCGTACAAACTCTGGACCCCATAAGTGTTGACTCCCCTGAGTTTGTCCAACATAGAGGTGATCTGCACAGTCGCCCGTATAAGGCCTCAAAGAGTGTCATGCCAACGGTGGAGTGATAAATATTGTTTTATGTGAACTCCACTAGTGGAAGGTGGTCCTCTCAACTGCGGCCAAAATCAAGGACACAAGTATGAATCATATCCTCAAGTGTATGTATGGTCTTCTCTGTCTGATCATTTATCTGAGGATGGAAGGCGGTGCTCAAGCGTAGCTAATTCTTGAACACCTCATGTAATTCCTTCCAGAACTATGATGTAAAATGAGTGTCACAATCTGAAATGATCATCGATGTAACCTCGTGAAGTTGTACCATCTATTGTATGTAGAGGCGTCCTAATCCCTCTATCGATCCCTGCTCTTGGATGTGTAGGAAGTGGGCCGACTTGGTGAGTCGATCAACGATCACGTAGATGGAATCATATCCCCTGGATGTACGTGGTAGCCTTGTCACGAATTCCATGGAGATTCCATCCCAATTCCACTCTGTCACCCCAAGTGGTTGAGTCAAGCCTACTGGAACCTAGTGCTTGTCCTTCACTTTCTAACAAGTGAGGCATCATGAAACAAACTTATCCACCAATTTCTTTATCCATGGAAACCAGAACTGATGTCAGAGGTCATGTTACATCTTCTCCACACCAAGATGTACCTCTAAATGGGATGTATGGAATTCCCTCAAAACCTCCTCCTATAATGTCACAGGTACCAAGGTGTGTCCTTAGAAAAGGGTTATGTGCTCCCCACCAGTTAAAAATTCATTAGGAGCCTATCTTGAGGATATTTGATCACATCGGTCCTTGAGGTCAATATCCACAAGATGTGCCTCCCTAAATCACTGAAGTAGTGGGGGAGTGATAGTCATATATAGGAGGTAATCTGCTCTATCATCATCCACGAAGGATATCGACATCACGTCTAGCTTCTCTATCGCCTCACTCAGCAGGTGTAGACCAGACCTCATGTTGATTGTTTCTGCTACTACACTTCCCTTCCCATGAGTGTAAAATATCTCAAAGTCATAGTTTTGGAGGAACTCCAACCATCCCTATTGTCTCAGCCTTAGGCCCTTCTGTGAAAAGATATACCTAAGACTCTTGTGATCAAAGTAGATAGTAAATTGTTCTCCCACCCATACTCTCTGATCCCAAAGCTCCGTGGGAGCCATCCAAAATGTATTTGTAGATATTGGTGTCATCCTTGGGTATAATCAAATATAGAAGTCCCTCTCTCTATAAGGAGGTAATCCTAGAAACATATTTTGAAAAGATGTTCTTGAACTCTTCCACTATTGTTGGGAACTGAAAACTCAAAACTCCTGCTGCCATGAGGGTAAGGCTAGTTGACTCAAGAGTGATTGGATGTACCCTCCTATGCATGAGTTTATCATGTGCTTCCTAGGTTTCCTTTTTCTCTGACAAGGGAAACCCCCATCCAACATTGTAGATATACCACAACCTTTTTTTCTGAAATAGTCAATCTCAGCATGATCTGTGGATGGCCAGTCCATACCCAAACTAACATCGTAAGGCCTTGACGCCACCACTAAGAGTTTCCAACCAAAACCCTCACCTCAAGAGTTAGACCACACCATTGACATAATTGTGATTATCGAGTCTCCTCCCATTGGTATCTCTAGACATAAGGGTCAAGTCAACAATTTAACTGGAAACTCTAGGTCTTAAACAAGATTTGTGACAAAAAGGAATGATAAGTACCTATTTCTATTAATACGGAAGCTAGTAGTAGACATAGACCATAACATGAATCATCCTTGGATCCCTTGAGTGACACTCCTTGACCGCATTCATCTACTTCATTCCCCAATCCTCCGGCTCCCTGAGCTTAGTGGGGACCACATTGGGGTGGTGGTTGTAACATGTAAAAAAGTATACCATCTCCTTCTGCTCTCCTAGCTCCCCTTACACATCTTATTCTCTACATATTCATCCATCCCTATCACGTCCTCTTCCCGAAACATTTTACATGTCCAAGTCTCTGAGACTGACGTCGGTTTCCGGCTTTTCCACTGCTGACATTCACTGGTTTCATCTACTCAGCAAAATAATATTCAACCACAAAGGTTCCTTATAGCATCTTAGCATAAGTAGAAATGAATAGAGGAATATTTTTGTTCAGATTTCCCTAAACACATCTCTCTATGAGGTCTTATCTCTAAAGCACTGGTCATATCGTATTCATCGAGTACCTAGAACGTTCGGTACGCATAGACGTTTAGTTAGCTACTGACATATCGTCCTACAAAAGATGTAGAATCTCTTTGGAAAACATACCCCTTATCTTTTTATAGAAAGATACCACTTGTCTGAGAAAGGTTCTCAAGTTCTATCCATATAAAATTCACCTCATCGTAAGATTGGGGTAATCTAAACTCTGCCATCACCCTACTGGGCCACGTAGAATGATCACTGATAGGACCACAATCTGATCTAATGGTGCCCTGACTAGATGAAAACTTGGTCACCAACTCAAGACATTACTTATCCGCCTGTGAGTTGAGATCACCTCAGAACCTAAGGGTATTTTTTCACTGAAACTTGTGCAAGGCATTGAGCCTACATGTGTCCTCTATCGGAAGCATCGGTAGTAACTACTAACTAATGGGTAGTGGTATCACTGGGATATAGCTTGAAGGTACCATCTCAGGCAACAGTCCTTGTACGAAAGCCTCATCACTCTATAGACCATCCTCATGGTAATGCATTAGAATCCTGGCTAGTTGTCTTTATGAAGGAATCTTGAAAGAAAATCAAGATGAACCATGGTCAATAAGTTATACCTAGTGATCTGACTCAAAAGAGATCAATAGAAAAAAAATCAAAACACATTCAACTAGTGTTTGAGTGTATAGAGTCATAAAATAGAATTCAGGGTCCTAGTGTATGGATACGTCAGCTGTCGCACCATCCATCCATCCAACGGCCTGAAGGCCTTCAAAATTTTTTATTATAATAATAAATTCCAATTTTAATGGATGAAGGTGGAACCCAACAATACTTTATGACTTAATACATTACACGATATGAAGGTTGTAAAGGTTAAAACCACACTGACGACATGCAGTTGCCCCTCCCTAGCATTTTCACTAGAAAAATATCTTCACTGTTGAATTGTTGTTTGTCTATCAAGTGTTCAATGTCAAAGTATAGGCTTGATCTGATGGCTTATTCCATACCCTCTCAAACATTCAAATCCATATAGATCCGCAAATATGAATGGCTATCTTTAGAACCTCTTTTGGGGACTATTTCATGTGGTCAAGTCTGGGTACATACCATTCCAATAGACCACTCAAAAACCCATTCAACCAATCCACAAAATCAACACCAAAGGGAAATCAACCAGATGAATTGATCTCTTCACAACAGATCGAGACTTCACTTCCATGCGAAAACAACCTAAATGGGTGAAGTCAAGAAGTTGTACACTTCCGCTAAGAAGTTTCGTAGGAACCAAAACTAGACGAACCCCTCCATGACCACGGGTTACCCTTCCACCACATCTAAATCCACCTAAAGGGGAGGAAAAACCAAATAGCATGAAGCATATTCTTCCTCACCCAGGACTAGAAGATCAAAAACACGTCAATGGGGCATCATCGTTGGCGGGAACTGATCAGATCAAGGAAAGAAACACCAATATGGGTCGGAGCCGATTAGAATGAAGTAATAAAAGAACCTCACAAGATTTTGAATCATTCAAGCCATAGGAAGAAGAAGGGGCCAGCGAGGAAGGATAGGGCCACTCCGAACACATACTCTTAGTTCTTCTAGTAGAACCGACTGACTTTTATACCACTTTATCATGACTTGTTCCCTAGGGATCTTGTCGTGACTAACCCAAACCCTCCTCCCATAGGCCAGCGGTTATTGACCAGCACCAAAAAGTCTTATCCCTAAAATGGTAATGATTGGACTCAAAACTTGTACACACACAGATAGGGAACACCGTGCACAAGTAAAACACAATGGAAGAAGAAAGGTACAACCACAACTAAAAACCACCACTGAGTGTAAAAGTAAGTACTGAAAGTAATGGGGCCAGTATTCAAGCCCTACCAGAAAGAAGGTATAGTAAAAAGGGAAAATAGCTCCAGATATCGTCTTACAAGGATGCTACCTGAAGGGTAGGTACATCTTGTCTCTTCAACTCTCCATTCCAACCAGTCACATTTGTACACCGTCTACTCCTGGCTCCCAAGTCTTGGAAAAAGTTGTCATTCATCTGCACTAAACATAACAAGGTGTTGGGAAAGCCCGTGCAGGGGTGAGTATAACAGTACCCATTAGGGACCCCGAGTCCCTCAAAGGTCTCTCATAATTCAACAAAGGAAAAACCACAAATCATGATCTCAATCACAAAGTACAGATTAAAAGACTCAGATCAAAAAAGTATATAACTTAAATAATAGGAATAATGATGATTAGTCATAAATATAATTCATCTTATTCCATTGAAAAGTTTCACTACTGAACCACGAAGAATTCACACTGCTAATGATCCACACAGGTTCTTAATTCACTGATCTACACAGGGCCGTAAGTCATCGATCCACACAGGGTCATAAGTCGTTGATCCACAATGGGCCACTCTAAAGCTGGACTTCATCGGGTCATACTTCTACTGATCCACATAGGGTCATAATTCATCGATCCATACAGAGTCGTAAGTTTTTGTTCTAAATGGGCCGCTCTAAGGCTGGTCCTCGTCAGGTCACTCTTCTGTTGATCCACACAGGGTCCCAAGTCGTCAATCCACACAAGGTCTTAAGTCACCGATCCACATAGGTTTGTAAGTTGCTGATCCACAACGGGCCACTCTAAGGACATTCCACATCGGGTCATGCTACTACTGATCCACACAGAGTCATTCGGATGCAGATCCAAAAAGGGTTGTTATAATGCTTGACACCCAGCCACAAGATTCCTACACTTGGTGCACTTGGGTTTTCAAGAAACCTCTCTTCAAGATATAGGTCATACATCAACCACCACTAATTCCCATAAAAATTTATTTCTAAGAACTACCATGTCATTAGGGTTCCAACGCAATAGACGGAAAATCAATCGGACACCCGGTCTGTAATTTTAGGTATTTTAGTGTTGACGACCCAGTTGGATTTGAGTCCGATCCAACGCATTCGTACTCCAACTTTCTCAAAAACCCAAGTGGGGTATATCAAAAGGACTAACTCTTCCTAAGGTTTTTATCACCATAGACGGTTCATCAAACGGACATCTGGTTTAGAAGATACACCACTTTAAGAGAAACTGGACTAAAAAGGGTCAAGGTCCGGTCCGACCCGGTTGGACCGACGCGATCTGTTCTGCTTGGACCGGCCCAAAACAGTTGGGCTCATCCTAGTATAGCTAGGCCCAATCCAGCCTTATGGGCCATGGGCTCGGCATGGCTTACCCAGCTAGGTGCATTCCGCCTCCCCGAACGGACTAAGTCTGTTCGAGCTCCCCAATTAGCGGCGCCAGGGTGGCACCGCTCCACATGACTGGTCCGCATGGACCGGTCAACAAAGGGACCCATTGGCACAGGTTATCCCTACACTATAGCTTGGATATGTGTCCCTCCTCCTCAGAATGCCACTCTCCATAAAAACATTCAGCAATGTCCGGCTTCCCTTGTCTGTTGCCGTTCTTTCAGAAGCTTTTGTCCCATCGCAGCCGATGAAAGCCGGTCACCGCTCCTTCAGTCGCAGGTGTCGTCGTGCAAGCAGAGCTTCCATGGGCCACCGATGGAGCTCAGGAGGTCTTATTTCTTTTCTTTATATGCCTACGTTCCACCCGAGATGTCACCTACACTTTGGAGACCTCATTTTTGCCTTTCCACTGTGTTGCTCGGTCGCCCATGAAGAACACAAAAAAAGAAAAATTTGGAGAGGGCACGGGCCTTGTTCGGTTCGGCATGCAACCTCTGCTTTAGTGTTATAATAAGAGAAGAGTTCAAATATCATCAAGAGAATATGAATTCATAAAACTCTTAGAATTTAAAAAACCCTAACTTGAACTCATTGGAAGACGCTGGGGATGGGGAAGAAGGGTTCGTGTTCAAAGGTGTTTGTCAGCATTCATCGATATTCGTATCAAATTCCCAATGGCATCATAAAATCTTCGTTCTTCATTGAAGGAATACAGCGTCAGCGTTTCTTCAGAGGTTCCTCTCATGGGTATCCAAGACCCATGCCAAATCTTTGATTAAATAAGGGGTAATGAACCTCCCTCATTGTGTTTTATTAGTCTGGTTCTTTAATGAATTGCATTGAATGTTCCATTAAAAACTACAAGCATCAAAGTTACACAACCAAAGTTCGTGTCATTAAATGACTCCCTTTCAAGCCTGACGTTACACTAGGGCCCCACCATATGCCACTCAACTGTGAGAATAGAATAAAATAACTCATGGTGTTATTTTATTATTTTTTTTGTAAATTCCAAAAATTAACTTTTTCATCCGACACTTTCCGGTCAAAGTTAAACTTCTCCTAAGAGAATATTGGCACTGTGAATTCAATGTTTCCCTTTTATTTTTAATCCAAGAACCGGTTCAAAAGATATAAATTATCACTTGCACGTTTACTGAACGTACCTTAAAAAAAGTTCAAAAATTATTAACAGTCATCATCTACCCACACCAGTCGAGGTTAGGCTCCGCCTAAGGGGAGAACTCTCTCACAAGCTCAATGTTACTCTCGAATTTTCAATCCAAGTTACCATTTAAGAGTTATAAGGATTTTATAATAAAATAATTATTGCATAATTATTTTATTTACAGCCAAAAAGAAACTTCCACTATTGGCCCATGCCGGCCAATGTTAGGATTCTCCTAAAGAAATTATACCCTCATGAGTTCAATGGTAGTCACAAATTTTTAATCTGAGTCACCATTCGTGAGTTATAAGCATTTGAAAAATAAAATAATTTTATTTCATTATATTATTTATGGTAATTCCATTTTGGGGTTTTCTTACTAGAGGCCTGCGTCGGCTAATCTTTAATCGTGCCTAGGGTAAACCCACTATCCTGAACGCAAGGTTTCCCTCAGATTTCTGATTTAGGCACCCATTTAAGATTTATTCCTATATTTTAGAAAAACTTCTCACATGCTTTATTTTAAACTTAACATTTTTCAATGGATTATTTCGGGCACTCCGGGCCTCGGAATCACGTGCTGTCAAATTTCATGAACTCAGAATAATTCCATATAATGAAAATATTATACAGAAATTTTGGGACATTACAAAGAATTTGTATCAAATATATTGAATTTTGATCTCCCAATGTTAAAATATTAATGTATTAAGATTAAATTAAAATAAATTATAAAGCTGAAAATAGAGATGGTATGTCTATGGTAAGATCTACCTATTCCAATGGTGAAAATTATGGCTATTAGAAGGCACATAAGACTAAATACTTGAAGAACCTTGTTCTAAAGGTTTATTTAAAATTCATCCAGCCTTACACTATTCTTGAAGGAGATCCTGAGAAATGGGATTCAACTTCAAAAGGATAATATCATATTAAATAAAATTATATGAATACTATAATATATGTAGAAGGTCTAGATTATTTCAACCAAGTTTCTCAATGTGTTATAACATACAAAATGTGGAAAAATATATCATAATCCTATGAAGGCACAGATAAGGTAATATATCTCAAGTAAAAAACTATAAAGTTAAACTTTAACATAATCTGTATTATTGATGTAGGAATAATAAAATAGATTAATGGATGACCAACAATTATTGTGAATAACTATTCCTCTCTTGCAGTACCAATTATTGAATATTCTCAATCAATAAAAAAATTTCAAGTTCTATCATCTAAGTGGGGTGGAATCTCAGATATCCTTAGGCAATCCACTCATGTGAAAGATTTAAATATAAAAATTATCATTAGAACACTCAACGTGTTTGAGGATAAAATAGAGGTGATCAAATAATGATTAAAAAAGAGAATTTTTCTTTGAAAGTTTCTACTTTAAAATATGATAATAAGAGAAAAAGAATAAAAAAAATTGAGATATCCAATAAAGATACTATAAACAATTCTTCTCCATATAGTGATATTTCTCAATTTTCATGTAAGTTCAATAAATTTTATAGTAAAAAAATAGGATTCAAAAATCCTCCAATAAGTACAATAAATATTATGGAAGTTCTAAATATGTAGGTTGTTATGAATAAAAGAAACCTATGCACATCAAACTAGATTATCCACATCATCAAGACAAAAAATAAATCTGAAAAAAATAGAATCTAGAATCAAGAAGAAGAACAAAATATCCAGGAAGGAAACATGGATTTATTTTAAGGATTATTATTATGGCACATATTCATAATCATAAGATGAAATTTATAATCAAAAGGACAACATTATCTTAATGGAACACTCTCATGAGGTACACTCATTTTATTCTTTTGAGTATGGGTATGATTCTAAAACTGAAAATTATAATTTTGATATTCTAAACGAATATTTTATCAAGTTGAAACAAAATATAAAATATTTAAAAAGAAAAATAAATCCATGTAAACTTCTTATAATATTATCCTAAATGAAAAATATTACTTAAATAAAAAAAATTAGATCTAAATGCTAAGATGGAAAATTATGTTTCTTCTTATATTGAACATGGTAATAAAAATGAAAACATGGAATAATAAGTTCAATACCTTAAATATGAATCTAGTGATTTTAAAAAACTATAAAATTACCTAAATAAAATCTTAGGGATTAATAAATTCCCATAAGATAAGTTCTAAATAAGAAGCAAAGGTGAAAACCAAATATTTATAAAATTTATTTTTTTCCCTGTTCAAAGAACAGAAACTTAATTAATGTTATTAGTTTTTATTTTTTATAATCTATAAATTATTCTAAAAAAATTATATTAATAAACCCATAGTTTTTTGGAGTTAAACATTCCTTTATTTCAATAAATTTATCAAAATTCAACATCAAAATTTCTAGATAGCACAAGCATATTTGGATTCCCAAATCTTTGGTTGCTAACATTTGAGGACCCAGAAGAATATAGTAACCAAAAAAACTATTTTCTAATATATTATGAAGGGAAATATGTGGAATTTAATTAATTTGAAATGATATATAGATAGTTTATTATCATGTAATATTGGTGTATATTTCTCCAATTTCCATTATTTATCCAAAATTGATGGAGATCCTTTCACTGTTGGTCATAATGCTAAAGGAAAAAATTATGGGAGTTGGCTTATTATAAATATGAGCCCATTCTAAATCATCTAGTTTCATTATGAGTAATAATTTCAATCCAACTTAGGATTGAAATAAAACTTGATAAGTATCTCTCAACTTTGTGATCAAGGTTATTTTATAGACTTTCCAAATAATTCATGTTCTATTTTTAAATATAATCTAATTTATGTTTAAGGAACCTAGAACTAATTATTTATATACTTTAGAACATAACTCTTCTTGTAGAAAAAAGTGAACTATTTAAAAGATAAAACAAATGAATCATGGATTTGGAATATAATAATTGGACATTATAATACTTATTCTATGAAAAAAAATTTCTTTAAAAATTTTACTTTCAAATTTACCTCAACTTAAATTGCCCAAAGAGAAACTATGTGATGTAAGACAAATGGAAAAGCAACAAAATTCAAGTTTTAAACCAATTAAAGATTTTTATATATCTAGGCCTCTAGAAATAATCCATATGTATTTGTTTTGATCATCTAGAACATCAATCCTAATAGGAAAATATTTTTTATGTTTTGGTTGATAATTTTTATAGATTAACTTGGGTTTTCTTTTTGAGTCATAAAATTAATCATTGTTATGTTTCAATAAGATTTTTCAAGTTGGATCAAAAAGGGAAATGTTCCAAAACTATTTCTGTGAGAAGTGACCATGGAGGAGAATTTGAAAATCATGAGTTCAATTATTATTGTTCTAAACATGGTATCAAATATACTTTTTTCCTGCAGGACACCTCAATAGAAAGGTGTTTCTAAAATGAGGAATATAACCCTAAAAGAAATTAATAAAAATATATTGTGTGAATATAACATTCCCACTCACATTTTGGTTAAATCTATAAATATAGTAAGTCATGTTATTAACATAGTTCTAATTAAGACTGTTTTTAAGAAAACACCTTATGAGTTATGGAACAATAGAAATCAAAAATTTGAATTCTTTAATATGTTGGAAAAAAAATTACATTTTTAAAAATAAGTAAAAGTTTGGTAAATTTGATCCAAAGGATGAAAAAGGATTATTTCTTAGTTATTCTACCAAATCATAGGATTATAGAGTTTTCAAAAAAAGTTAAATGATTGTTAAAGAATAAAATCATGTGAAATTTGATAAAAGTGATTTGTTTGATCATACAATTAATCAAGTTTTTGAGTTAAGTAATTATTTTGAAAACATGATACCTAAACCTTTTTTAAAATGATATAAATGATGGTGATTTGGAACTTGATTTTGGTGAACCATATCTTAAAAGGATGGATACCAGTGAACCTAAAAGTGTTCCACCAAGATATACTAGAACCCTAAAAAATAATCCCTTAGATGCTATTATAGAAAGATTATATGAAGGTAATAGGACTAGAAACAATTATAGTAAAACTTGTATAATTCTCTTTCATTAAATCTCTACTAAAACCTAGAACCTTATAGAAATCCTTAGATGATAGAATTTGGGTTTTAGTTGTACAAGAAGTTTTAAACCAATTCAAGATGAAAAAGGTATGGGAATTAGTTTATTGACCCTACGATTATCGTGTTATATGAACAAATTGTGTTTTAGAAATAAAAAAGGATGATCATGGTGTGATCTCTATGAATAAGGATAAGTTTTTTCTAAGGGGTATAACCAAAAATAAGGGAAAATATATGAAGAAACCTTCACACCCGTAGTAACATTAAAATCCATTAGGATTATCCTAGAATATGTATCACACGTGGATTTAAAATTATATCAGATGGTTGTGAAATATATATTTTTAAATAGTTTTCTTATAGAATATGAATATATTTAATAACCTCCTAGTTTTGAAAATCTGCATTTTCCAAATTTAGTTTTCAAACTTACCAAGTCTCCCTATATCCATAAACAAGCACTAAGAGATATGTAAGAGTTTTTTAGTAAATTTATTTTATCAAATGGATTTTCAGTAGGACTTTAAGATCTTACCCTTTTCAATAATGCTTCATCTTTAGATATATTGTTGGTTCAAATATATGTTGATGATGTGATTTTTTGGTTTTATGAATAAAAAAATGTGTAATCAATTTTTAGAACTCATGCAAAAAGAATTTTAAATGAGCATGATGGGTGAGTTAAATTGTCACACCCTAACCCAACACCTTCCTGTTATTTTATATATATTTTATCTCCTATTTAAAATTATTCTTTTTCAGGTGTTTTTCTCTTGAATTGGAAGTTTTTTTATATGTAATGCATGTTGCATGGTTAAGGTGCATAGTCTGTTAAACCATGCAGTACTGTGTGAAAACTTCTGCAATTGTTGATAGAGCCAACCATACGTTTGGCGTATAGGTTTCCAAAACATGTTTTGTGATTTAGGAGACTAGTAGAGGCTGCACGTTTTTCCAAACTGTGCGACCCAAACCGTGTGCCACCAAGTATTTTTTAAAAATTAAATTAATTAAATTAAAATCAAAATAAACTTTAGAAAAACCCTAATATATCTTCTCCCCCCTCCCCCCTTACTTCAAATTAAACCCCCCACCCCACCCGAACCTCTGTCCTCACATCCCCCCCTTCGGAGAACCTCCCCTCCACAGACTCTGCCCTATTTTTTCGAGTTTCCCACTCGGCTCGCCTAGCTTACGAGTTGACCGGATTTTGGTTGTTTCTTTCATTTTTAGGGCATGAGGTGGGTCTCCCGAGTCTTCCTCATGTGTTTTTTGGCATCCACTACTGAAGGAGAAGTGCTTTGGTCTATTCTTGTTCATTCGTCTTCATTTGGGGTTGATTGATTCTACCCTCTTTTGTTTGTTTCAATTTTATTTAGATTCTTTGGTAATTTTTGGGTCCTTATATGGTAATTAGATTATTTGGTGGCTCCTAAAAGGGTTTCACCCACATACATAGGTATTTATAACTATATATATATATATATCCGACTTTCACATATTCCCTCATGGTGTGGGGAATATGTTCATTGGATTAAGGGGTGTATATATATATAGAAGTTTATGTGTGTGAAATTCTGGAGCAATCTTCATCAAAGGAATCAAGTTCCAAATTGTTCAGTTTTTTCAGCTCCCTTTCTGAGGTAGGATCCATTTTTATTGTTCTTTAAATTAAATAATTATTTATTTCTTGATTTTTTTCACCTTTATTTAATGTTAATTAGTAATGTAAGGCTTTTAGAATAAATTCTTGTTATGAAATAGAGTGATTTTCTCTTCATATATGAATTTCATGGAATTGTTTGTTAAATTTTCATACTAAGTATTTGATGAAATTCCCATTTGGCCCTTATATATGTGTTTTTGATTTAAAGTGGTGAAATGGCGTTTCTTGCATGGGTTTCCAAGTGTGTTTCTAATTTTCAAAGTGGTGTGTGTGTGATTATTTCAAAAATTGTTTAGCATGTGAAAATCATGTGAGGCCTGGTTAGTATTTTTTGTAAAAATGGTTATCTCAAAAACTCTCCTTGGATGGTCCTCTTGTATTGGTTATGTTGTATGTTGTGGGAGCTTCACCATATAGGACTCCCTTGTGATCAAATGGTTGAAAGGCAAGGGACATGTTCCTTGGGGTGACTCGGGTGACTTTATTATGTTTTTTCATTGTGTGTGATAAACGTTATTGTGGTCAGATACTAGTTTGAAATGGTTGTATCCCTCCCCCTAGTATGAAAATAAGTACCTAGAAAATTGAACGAATTTTTAATGAATGATTGCTGCTCAAGTTTGGATTACACACTAGCTAGTGTCCCTTAATATAGACTATCTCCTTTGGGATTAGGCCCCTCGGTCAGGCCAGGTAGGGAGACAATCGAGTGTTTGGGTGTTATGATTTCATCGGGTAAGGCATCCCTTCAGGATGAGTCACATATATATTATGTTCTAGATTATTCACAACCTCCTAGGTTCTCTCATTTATTTTGGTACTTAGTCATCTACGGGGATGATTGAGGTCCATTGTTTAGTTCATCACTCTTTCTTGCTATTTTCTATTTCCCTTGTATGATCATTACTTTTTCCTCATTGTATAGTGCAAATCTTTGATGAAAGTGATAAATGATTTTCAAATTTTTATGAAAAAAGATTTTGAAATTTTTTTACACTTTCTTATTTCCTATCCCTCTTTCTCTACAAATTTGAAGCTTCCTTCTTGGAAAAGCAACTGGTTAAAAATACAAAGGGAAATAGACCACGATTTTTTTAAATGGAAATCATGTGAAAAAACTTACTTTTATATATTTTAGTTCAAACCTGAAATTAATGTTTCTTTATTTAAAGGAAATTCATTGGGAATAGACTACTTGGGCACACCTATGGAGTTTTAAAACTAATTTCTATACTTCATTCTTGTATTTAGTCTCAGGTACAGGTCTCAGGTTGATATCGATCACCATAGGAAATGTCGAATCTTTGGATTGGAGAGTGACCTATGGGGTCATGTGGAGTTTTAGTGGTCATAAGGTTTAGTTATATTTATTTTTGAGTTCCTACTTATTCATTCTGTTTGGTTTATTGATTTTGGGATTCTCTTTTATTATTCTACTGATTTTTTTATTTATATTGGGATAAATTGTTCATATTGTCGATCTGTTTATTCCCTTGGTTCTTATCTTCAGCTTGATAGGATCAAGAATTCCTCTCAGGCTTTATCGTGGGTTGTCTTGGGTGACCGGTTCGGGGTAGACTCGGGTTGGTTCGTGAAAAAATGGTATCATAGAAGGTTATTTTGAGGAACTAGATTTTAGGGAACCCTTTTTTAATAGGTATTTCAAGGTAGATGGGGTAGGACTATCGAAACTTGGGGTGTAGCTATGAGGACTTGTCTGACCAACACATTTTATACTGAACCTTGGGTTACCATGGGAAGTCTGGTTTTTCTTAGTTTATTTGGTTCTTGTGATTTTTTTGGTATTTGGTAAAATGAAACTAATGTTGGTTCAGCTATCTCAATGAACTCACAGGGCCTAGAAATCCATGTGGATCTAGGGGCATGGTCCTAGAATAATCTTTGTGATTTTGGTTTGATTATAATATGGCCACCAACCATATGGATGAGTCACCCATCGACACTAGTTTCCCCTTATTATTTTTCTTGGGTCCTATTGAAATTTTGATATTTTTGACCTGTTGAATTGTAGGTTTCTTTAGTTTGTAACTAAGTTTGGCCTGGGATGGTTTTGGGGTGTTTTTATTTAAATTTTAAAATGATGTTTGGTTTGAAAAAATGGTGATTGGTTTATTAAAAATGATACTTCCAAAAACCAAAAATTCAATCTTTGAGAGAGTGAAATAGGTTGTTTTGAAAATGGAATTCATTTTGGAAAATTTTTGGGGGTTTTGAAATGTTTTATGAAATGTGAAATTGTAAAATGAATGTGTCATTTGAAAAAAAAAATCTTTTACAATAAGGTGATTCTAAAATTGGTTGTGGTATTTTTAAAAGTGTTTTTAAAAGTGATAATGTCCCTTTTATCTGACTATTGGTATTCCTATTCTTTCTCACATATATTTATTTGGATGTATGTATATGGTAAGTGGATGGATTATTGGGCTAGCACAAGAATGTATATATGTGAGGCTAAATGTAATACCAATGGTGGGTGTTTTTTTTGTAAGGCTTGTTATGTTTTTCAAAAAATGTTCTTCAGAAAGGGGGATTTCAATGCTTTTAAAAAATAAGAGAGTGTGAAATTATTTAATTTTTTTCTTTTTTCGAGTTTTCCTTCGTTAGATTTAGATTTGATGTGTTGGAGGTGTGATTGAAAAAGATGTTATGAGTTAGGGTTGTTGATTTGAAAGTTATATATGGAATTTTGATTCATGATATGTTTTGATTTGGTTTCGTGCTCCCACTTTCCATATTTTTTTCCCTAGTAAGTTCTAAGAGATTTTTAAAAGAATCTATGGGTGGTTATTCCATCTCATATCTTTCAGTTGATCACTTTTTGATTTAGAAGCTTGGTTTTTCTCTTTAGGATATAGATCCTAGTGGTCCTTAATATCAGGAGTTCCTCTAAAGGTTGTGAGAGTTAAACCCTCTTCATTTCGTTGGCCATCCAGAACCAAGGAAAGCTAAGGAAAGGCTGTGAAATATTTAGGAGATCTTTTTTTGTCTTTGATATCCCAAACCTCTCAATATTGATCTAGCCACCTACATGTTGAAAGACCTAAGTCATAAGTGGTGGAAATATGTTCTTCATGCTGAACCACATAATAATTATGCATAGAAATGCTTTAAAGCCTTGTTCATCCAATAGTACTTGCCCGATGATGTGAGGATACTGATGGGTTAAAGGTTGAATGGTCTCAATTAGGGAGATCCAATGATGATGGAGTATGCTAATAGCTTCGCCGAGATCATTTTGTATCTTCCAAACCTTGTGAGGGATAAATTTTTGAAATCTTTATTCTTTGAAAGGGGTCTCCGGTAATAATTATTTCAAGAAGTTCCTTATTTACCAGGTGATTATGAATAAATAGTGAGGCATACTATTATTTTTGAAGTCGGTTTAGCTGCATCTATCCATTTGAGAAGAGGTTCAAAATGGACATTGTTTTCCGCCTCACCAGATTCAACTAAGAGTAATTTATAGCTACCTTTTCAGTGTGGGATGCCTAGGAATAAGAAGTTTTCATACTACGAATCACCTAATATCTATCATATCTATGTCCATTTAGGTCATTTTAAAAGTTTTTTCTAGGGTGGAACTAGGAAGTGACATAGAGCTAGGTCTACTCTATTGGAGAACCTTCCATCTCAGTTAGATGAACGTAGCATTTCCGCAATCTCAATCAGAATCCCCTTTTTTTGTAAATGTTCCTTTTCTTGTAACTAATATAATCTATGGTTTTGTCTTATTCTGGGTGTGGAGACTGATATTGTTGGTCTTTTTTGAACTCTATTTTAATGGGGATTGTATTTTTAAAGTTCTTAATGTTGTTGATGTAAAATGGTGGTGTTTTTGTCTCATGCATCATTTCTTTGGGTTTTTCTAGTTTTTTTTGTTTTGATATTTATTCTATCTCAATAAATCAATGTTTTTATGGATTACTAATATGATGGGGAGGCCACCATGAGAATATCTCATGATGAACCCAACTTCTGGATGTTTATGATGGATTACTTTCTTGTTTTTTCTTTACCTAACCCTGATAAAAATATTTAGTTGTCTTAGATAGTGGGTCATGTAATGGATGCTCATGGAAATCCTGAAAAAAACCATGTCTAGTTAATTTGATGGTTTCTATATTAGGGGATGGGTTGTTCCTTTTTGTGTTGTGTTTAGAAAAGAGTGAGTCTATTCTTTGTGATATTTTCATTGTTTTTTTGAACTCTTTGGTCTTGTGAAATGTTTTCCTTGTATGTGTGGTTTCTTTTAAGGATGGTCTCGTAGTATCATTTGGGAATCCATAGTACCTAGTTTTGAATGGAATAGAATATTGGTTCTTCGGTCTTTGAGTTTTTTAGGTTTTTATATGGGTTGTAGTTCACCTCACTTTGGTCATGATCAATTGAATCTCTTGGGACTTTATGGGAGCAAAAAGTGTCATGTTGGGGAGAATTTTCACACCCCATCCCTACAATTTTCCATTAATTGCTCATATTTAATTTTATTCCTTTCTGGGTGTTTTTATCTTGAATTGAGAGTTATTGGTCATGAAATTCACATCACATGGTTAAGGTACATAGTTTGTTAAACCGTGTGGTAACCGTGTGATAGCTTTTATAGTTTTTGATAGAGCCAACCACACGGTTAGGTCATAGTTTTCCAAACCACACGACTAACCCAAGTGGGGTAATGTGGGAGCCCAATAGAGGGTGTATAGTTGGCACACTGTTTTTGAAACCATGTGACCCAAATTGTGTGTCGCTGAGACTTTTTTTTAAATTAAATTAATTAAATTAAAAATTAAAATAAAATTTAAAAAACCACAATCTATCTTATCCACCCCATCCCCCCTTACCCCAAACGTAACCCCCCCCCCCCCCCCGACCTCCTTCCGTACATGCTCCCCCTCTCCTCTGGTGAGCCTCCCCTCCACAGCCTCCACCTGATTTTTCTAGGTTTCCCACTCGACTCAACAAGGTATGTCATCCACATGCTTCCTCCTACATTTTTTTGGTGATTTTCCCTCATTCCATCACCCCTCTTTTCTAAATATAACCCTTGGTTGGGAGTTAACCAGATTTTGGTTGTTTCTTGAATTTTTAAGGCATGCGGTGGGTCTCTTGGGTCTTCCTCATTCATGTTTCGGCATCCTCCACCGAAGGTAAAGTGCTTTAGTCTATTTTGGTTCATCCTCCACCATTTGAGGATGATTGATTCTACACAATTTTGTTTATTGCAATTTTATTTATATTTTTCGGTAATTTTTGGGTCCGTATAGGTTAATTAGATTGTTCAGTGTCTCCTCAAAGGGTTACACACACATACATAGGTACATATATATAGTCTTTCTTGCACATATTTCCTCATGTAATGGAGAATATAGGCATTACATTAAGGGGTGTATATATATATAGGAGTGTATGTATGTGTAATTATGGAGAGATCTTTGTCAAAGGCACCAAGTTTCGAATTATTCAGCTTGGCCTGCTCCCTTTTTTAGGTAGGATCCCTTTTCATTATCGTTTAAATTTAAGAATTATTGATTTCTTTTTTTTCTCACCTTTATTTAATGTATAGATTTTAGAATAAATACTTGTTTCAAAATGGATTGATTTCCTCTTTGTATTTGAATTTCATGGAATTTTTTATTACATGTGCATACTAAGTGTTTGATGAAATACCCCTTTGGACCTTATAAATGTGTTTCATATTTAAAGTGGTGTAATGGGGTTTCTTACATGGGTTTCTAAGTGTGTTTCTGGTTTTCAAAGTGGTGTGCGTGTAATTCTTTCGGAAATGGTTTGGCATGTGAAATTCATGTGAGGCCCATTTGGAATTTTTGTAAAGTCTATTATCTCAAAAAATATCTGTTTTTGGTCATATTTCCCTGATTATGTTGTATTTTTTTGGTGGTCCATCGTGTAGAAATACCTTGTGATCAAATGGTTGAAATTTAAGAGACACGTTCATTTGGGTGACTCAGGGGAGACTTCGTTTTGTGTGTTGATTTTGTGTGATGAATGTGCCTATGAATGGATACTTGTCTGAAATTGTTGACCCCCTCCCCCTAGTCAAAACATGGGAACCAGGCAAAGCAAATGAATTTTCAATAAACAATTACTGCACTAGTTTAGATTATGAACTGGATAGTGGCCCCTAATATAGACTATCTAATTTGGTATTGGGCCCCTTGGGTAGGTAAAGTAGGGAAACGATCGATTTTTTGGGTGTTATTATGTCATTGGGTAAAGAATTCCTTCAGGATGAGTCATATGTATAGTATGTTCTACATTATTAACAAGCTCTTAGGTTCTCCCAAGTATTTCAGAACTTAGTCATCTATGGTGGATGATTAAGGTCAATTATTTGGTTGGTCACTCTTGCTTTACATTTTTCATTTCCCTTGTGTTATCATTGATTTTTTCCCATTATATGGTGAATCTCATTGCTTAGAGTGATAAAATTATTTCAAATGTTTATAGAAAAAAAGGTTTTGAAAACATTTTACACTTTTTTCTTCCCTATCCCTCTTTCTTTAAAAGGATAAGGCTTCCTTCTTGGAAAATAATCTGGTTTAAAATAAAAATTGAAATGGACCATGATTTGTTTTAAATGGAAAACATGTGAAAAACTTAATTTTATATATTGTATTTCAAACCTGAAATTAATGTTAATTTATTTAAAGTAAATTCATTGGGAATAGATTACTTGGGCACGCCTACTAAGTTTTAATACTCACGTCTGTACTTCATTCTTGATTTTAGTCTCAGGTGAAGGTATCATCTTGATCTCGGTCGATGTGGAGGATGTTGAGTCTTGGGGTTTAAGAGTGACCAGTGGGGTCATGTGGAATTTTAGTGGTCATCAGGTTCAGTTATTTTTATTTTTCGGTTCTTAATTATTCATTTGTTTGGTTCATTTATTTTCGGTTTCTATTTTATTATTCTGTTACTTTTTTTAATTTATAATGGGATAAATCATTCCCATATTCACTCATTTGATTTCCTCGGTGTCTGTCACCAGCTTTGGAGGATCGGAAATGCCTCATAATTCATGTTGTGGGCCGGATCGAGTGACCCATTTGAGGTCGACCCGGGTTGGTTCATGACATAAATTTCTTTTCAGGTGTTAAAATTAATCAAAAAAACTTTTTAAATATTATGAATAAAATAAAGTACATACTTGACATACTTAAGTGTTTTGTACATGAAAACAATAAATTACATGAAACTCCTATGAGTTCTAATGAAACACTTTATTCTCCTGAAGTTGGGAAACTGGTTGAAAAAAATTTATATAGATGAATAATTGAGAGTCTTCTATATTTGACTTCTAGTAGACTAAAAATTATATCTGCGGAAAATTTATATGCTATATTCTAAGAAAACCTCAAGGAATCTGAGCTAAAATCTTCTAAAATAATGTTAAGATATTAAAAAGGAATAATTACTCTTTATTTACTTTTTCCAAAAACCTCTGATTTTAATTTGAAATCATATTTTGATATTGACTTTTATGGTTCTAAACGACATAGGAAGAGTACCTTAGGATCCATTAACTTCTAAAGTAAATCTATAGTATCTTACTCTAGTAATAAACAAGAATCAGTTACATTATCGACTACTGAAACAGAATACATTTCTACGGGAAGTTTTAGCACACAAGTTTTGTGGATAAAACATACATTATTGGATTTTGGATTCAATTATAAACAATTATTAATAAAATTTAATAAAAATAGTTATATAAACATTTATAATAATCTAATAAATCATTCAAAAACAAATCATATAGATCTAAGGCATCATTTCTTGAGAGATTACACTCAAAAATAAGATATCTATCTTGAAATTATCTATAATAAGAACCAATTAGATGATATTATAAATAATCCCCTTGCTTTTAAATGTTTTAATTTTATTAATTGGTAATTAGTTTTATTTTAATTTAAATTATTTTAATTCATTTTATTGTTTTTATTTTTAATTATATTTCTTCTTATTCGTTTATTTTTAATATTTTAATTTATTGTGAAAGTAAAATAAATTTACTTTGATCTTATATTTAATTGTTCCAAGTTTAATTTTAGAAAATAAATTAAACATAATTTTTAAATAGGGAGAAATGAGTTTGTTTTGTTTTATTTTATTTTGTTTTTTTTTCATTATTTTATTTCATATTGGCCCCAAAACATAATTGGCAATGTAACCCTCACACAAATTAGGTATATAACCCAACTTGATATCTAGCCTCTCATCCCTTTCCATTCACCTATGTAATGTCCCTCAATATGGAACTTTATCATGTGGCTATAAAGGGTTGGTTAAGAGACCTCAACCATGCCCCCCCCCCCATATTCTATAGGCTACCAACAAGTAGTGGGGGTGTGATAAGTATGGTGGGGAAACTATACCCCCTTGTCACAGAGTTACAACACAACGGAATAATCATGCAATAATAAATATCAAAGTGTGGAAATAATAGAAAAAATACTATATGGTAGATACCAATAGTGATATCCAACTGAATAATCTAATAAATAATAAAGTAATAATGTAATGACATTATGGAATGTAACTAAAGGTCATGATAGAAACAATTCAAAATAAAGACTATCAGACTCAAAATTCCTCAGTCCCAAAACTCACATCATTCCCATATCCAAACTCTAACCCTTATAGAAAGGTAAATAATCAATAGTAATGTCATTTTTACTTGTCTAATATTTCATCCATATAATCTTTTTTGGTTTCATGTGATCACATGAATAGGGTTGGAATATAACTTAGTAAGTCGACACCACCATGTAAAAATATAACTAGTCTAATAACAAGTGTATAAAATAATACTATAACAAGGAGTAATAATTAATTAAATAGTTAACTTAATACCACATTAACCTCCTTCGACACCATGCTGAAATATCTATGATTGTGTCTTACAACCATGTCAACCAAGACCTTATAACCAAGGTATAAAATAACCCGCCTCAACGCCATATCAAAATGTCTCTGAGCATGTCTTAAAACCATTCCAAACATATCCATATAACCATGGAATAAAAAAACTAATAACCAAGATATAAATCACATTAATCTGGGTCAAACCCTCTATATAATCATTTCATCATTTAATCTAGGATGATCTTACTATATAATCATTTTAGCATTTCAACCGGGCCAAGCCTACTATATCAACATTTTGGCATTTCAACTAGGCCAAGCCCTCTATATCAACATTTCAAAAAGGATAAGCCATCTATATCATCTTTTTAGCATGTATAACTAGTCATAGCCTACTATATAATAATTTCAACATTTAATCACAACTCAAGTCATAACAACAAAGATATCACAATATCACATCATATGGATCAATGGTTAGTTATGAAAATTACCATTTAACTTTTAATTTCACATCTCATATATCAACTAGTCATAACCAATAACATTCAAGTTATCTCAAATAAACATGCCAAGCCAAGGTGAATCTATATCAAGTAAACACCCACAATCCATGTCACGCTAAACGCACTTTAATCAGTTTAAAAAAATCAATTATATCCAAGGGATCTCTCCCCCGAATGATATCCACAAGCCAGGTCAATAATCAATTTGGTCCAAAGGGACACCAAAATACAATTCTATTCATCATTTAATTTGTCCAATGTAATATATGTTGGTGAAATTTCAATATTGCATATACGTGATAATTATCAAACTATAGGGTTAAGGTTTAGACCCCATACCATTAACATCCAATGAGAAAATGCTTCCAATGGAAAATTCCAATGAGGAAGAAGGTGTGGATGATCGCAAGAAGGTTCCTAGATCAAAACTGGTTAATATGAAGACCAAAACACACCCATTCAATGGACTACACCACAACGGATAAATAAATAAGGGATAGAAGGGAACCAAAGTAGAACCACTTGAATGGATATAAAATTTCACAAATAGTATGTTTAAAAGGGAGGTAGGAACTCCAAAATCACAAGGAGGGTTTCCCTAGGTCAATAGGAGAACATATGAACATAGGTGAATGAAAAAATAATCTGTACAATATACTTTAAAATATAATGTCCTGGAATTACATGGTGTGTAATATAGTTACATGTTGTGTAATCATTTATAATGGGATACACCAAAAAACCCATCACCTCGACTAAATATATTAAAGTCATCCAAATAATACACAACATATAATCTAGTTACACAGCATGTAAACAATCTGTAGATTATTTTTCATCCCATTTCCTTACTAAATTACCTTAACCCCTTTTAAATCTTTTTAAATTACCAATAAATTGTGGTAACACTTATCCCATTTATAAACAAACTCCATTAATTCAAACAATCATATATCAATGAACTTTTGGTCATTTTTCAAAACAATTCACTCTAAATATGAACAAGACTTGGACACTAAGGTTCAAATGAAAAACTCAAAGAGGTATGTACCTAGAAAATATGGGATCTTAAAACCTCACCACCATATAACACCTCATCCCTGAGATGATCCAAGCATCATTGTGGGGTCTTGGTGAACAATTATGGGCACTATGTTTTCATATCAAACTCTCTCTCCCATGTCTCCTATTAAACTTTCCCATGCTTCCGTTGCACCTGAACCAATGGTATAGTCCTACCCTGGAGTTATTTCTCACTATAGTCCAAAATCTCTATTGTATTATCCTCAAAGTTCACATCATATTTAAGATTTATTCCTTCTATGTCTATCACATGGTAAGGATTTGTATAATAAATAGAAAGTTTCACCACATGGAACACATCATTCATGGAACTGTAGCACTATGGAAGGGATAAATAGTATGCCACAGGACTGAACCTATCCACTCTCTCAAATGGCTAGAAAAACCTTGGAACTATATTTCCTTGTTTCCTGATTTGATGTTTCCCCAACCTAGATGACACCTGAAGGAAAACATAATAACCAACCTATATCTCTAAAGGTCATCTCTAATGGTCATCATAATATTTTTTTAAACTCTTCATGGTCACCAACCATTTTATGGTCAACTAAAATTGCTCAGATGTCGCATTCATGAGACTAGGCCCAACAATCACTGACTCACTACCTCTAATCATCAAAGAGTTAAACAGCACAACCTTCCATACAAAGCCTCAAAAGGTGCCATATGGATTGATTTCTGTAATCTATTAATATATGTAAATACCATGAGTCTCATATGTTTATCTCATAAACCACCAAAATCTAGAACATAGGCTCGCAACATATCCTCCACAACTTGAATAGTTCTCTAAGACTAACCATGAGTCTAAGGAGGATAAGTCATACTCAAAATAACTTTTGATCTTAGAGACTTATAAATACCCTAATAGAATCATGATGTGAAATGAGAATATCTATGTAAAATAATACTCCTCAAAACATTGTGAAGCCGAACTACCTTTCACACATAAATACTCCCCAGATCATCAAAAATGAGGGTATCCATGATAGTTAATAAGTGGGATACCTTCGTCAGTCGATCCAAAATTACCCATATATAATCATTCTTACAGGTTTTCTTAGGTAATCATATCACAAAATCCATAGTGAAATCATCCCATTTCCACTCAAGGATGTTTAAAGGCTACAAAAACCTAGATGACCTCTGATGCTCAGCTTTCACCTACTAACAAGTGAAATATCTTTCCACAAATTATGTTATCTTCTTCTTCATTATTAGCCACCATTATTGTCTATGGAAAACACAATACAACTTTGTAAAAAAAAGATGTACCGTCCATTTATAATCATGAAACTCCCTCATCAATTCCTCGTGTAAGATTTAAGAACCCATAATCAGTCAAGGAAAAGAATATATTTTCTACTTCCAAGAGACTATCCTAATGTCGTCTCCCTTCTATATATGTTGTCTCTCGGAACTAGGTCATCTTGATCAAACAACTGCACGATCTTAATCTATTCCATTATCATGGGTATAAAAGACATTGAAGTTAGAGCTACTTGTCCCTAAGACTCCTAAATATCTTGATGCATGTCTACAAAGAGATCATTTATCCACCAATTATCACAACAATATCACACTATCTCTTTCAATGTCTTCTATCTCAATGCATTGGAAACAATGTTTCCCTTTCTCGGTTCATAATCTAACTCAAAGTCGAAAGACTTTGGATACTCAACCCAGCTTTTCTACCAAAGGTTTAGGTCCCACTGAGAAAATATGTACTTCAGGTTGTTTTGGTCTATGTATACCATAAACCTCTCACCCACGAGATAATGCCTCCATCATCACAAGTTGTGTACCACTTGTAACATCCCAAGTAAGTAATGAATAATAGATATTTTTATCTATGTCTATTAATGAATTAGATAGTGTTTTAGAGGCTTAAAATGAGAATAAATCCAATCTTAAGCATGGAATACACTAATATTTTTAAAAGATTGTTTTACTGCCTTTTGATGGCAAACCATTTTTAAATCTATATTTTGAAACTTTTATAGCTATATTTGTCAAAATAAACTTATTCTTTATGATTGGGACATTTAAATTTACTTTGGATAAATTTCTGGTATTTTTCCGATAAAGTTCATTTTTTAATGAATAGTGAAAATGTTGTATTTTAATTCAAAACCTCTTTTTAATATAATTTATTTATATGATTATATTATATTTTTAATTGGTTTTAAAGTTCAATTATAATATATTTTTACCATTTAATCCAATATTGGTCGTTGGAAATAATTTCACTTTGAAATTGGACATAAACTAGTGTCAATCTTTTGATACTTATTGTTTCCTAAAAACACGCAATTTTCTCTGACAGCGGGAATTAATTATTAAATTAAATTAATGTAACTAATATGTTTTGAATTTTGTAAAATAGAAATCATTTTTGAATTCATAATATCAAATATATATTAGGGTGAAGCTTTGGTATTTTTCTGAAAAACTTCAATTTTTGATGAATAGTGAAACCACTAAGTGGAACTTAAAAACCTCATTTTTGGCTTAAATGATATTTTACCACCTCTGTGTTTTGAATTTCAAAAATACGACATACATGTTTGTCATTAATAAGTAAAATTTGGTTCAATGGGATTAAAATAATTTTTTCATGAATAGTAACTTTTAAGTTTTAAATCGTGATTAGAGGTAATTAGTGTATTTTAAGGTAAAAATAATGTTTTAATAATATGGAATGATATTGACATATGTCCTACCCTTATTGTATGTTTCATGGCCGACCAAAAAAATCCATGGGTCAACTTGGGGACCCCATGGAGCCACTTTGGTAGGAAAATGACATTAATACCTTTTTATTTAAAGTTAAAATAAAAATGTCACAAACATGAGTTGTTTTACTAAAACAATTTTTAAATGGGGTTATACAAGTCATATTTTTTATTATAAATATTCATTATAAATATAAAAAGATTTACTAAATCATGATATTTTTTTATAATTTTTAGACATTAAATAATTAAATTATTTATGATCCAATGATGATGCAGCGATTACCTCATTATTTAATTATTTAAAAAAAATGAAAAGACAATGTAAAATCTAAGACCTACACATGTCAAAAACCTATTGGATGGGTGTATTTAGAACTATTATCACCTTATCCTTGAAATATATAATTTTGGGACCTTTTAAATCTGAAAATCATTTTATAATAAAGTAACCTTTTATAACTTTCCAAGAGTGCCCCTCCTCTCCTCTTATAAAAGGCCCCCACCTCTACCACCTTACCCACACCTCTCATGCCTTTGGCTCGGCCAAACCCTGTCTATTTTGTCTCTACACGTCCCTCTATTACTCCTTGAAGCCTCACTTTGGGCATAAGTCTTCCCAAGGAAGCCTTTGAGCTCAAATCAAAAAGAGTTACCTGTTTTAAAGGTAGTGTTTTCTCTTGTGTTCTTATGTTTTATTTTGCTTCTCCAACCCTCTAAACTCTTTTTATTCATTTCTTTTGTAAAAACACCAGTATCCTCAATATACTATGATTTTTTTATAAGAAGTATTCTATCTACACTTACACACACCTTCATCTAATGGTTAAAGTGCATACTGTTTCTGTGGATTGCGAATTTCTACCTCACGAAACGATGATTGTTCAATATTCTTCTAACACCTTAAAAGGTGGACATTAAGATGTAAATATATTTATATATGATATATAATATTTTTTTTATTTAAAATTCTGTTTTTTTCATTTATGGCATACCTTTAGGGTTTCCATTATGGGTAAACGCGATATCTTCATTTTAGGAAGTGCGGACTACCGCCCCCTCAAAGTGATTTGATTCGTTAATATCATATGTGGTATGTATAAAGGATAGATTTAATAATATTATATATGATAAAATAATGGAATTATAATACTATTATGTATCATTATGTTTTAATTCCATTAAATATGAAATAGAAATGGAAGTAGCGTTCATGCGTGTGTACGGCTTACCGTCTCCATGAACGGTGCATTTCATTTCTTACCTCTAAATGATTATGTAATATTATAAATGCATGTATATACTATAAATATATGATATATATTATATATACATCATGAATATAATTCTAGATATAATGGATATTTTACCACATGAACAACTTGTAATTATAAAGAGTTTATTTTTGACTCAAGTACCAAGGATCGACAAAACGACCATTATTAACTTAAATAATTACATAGTGTTCATGACATGGTAATAAGTGATATAAAAGGAATAATGAACTTGAAAAAGTTTCTTAAGCAAGTAGAAATTAACTCAAGTTTATTATTCAGGATATTAAAGAGTGATTGTGTCAAGTCGGACCCGAGGTATGGGACTTTGTCTCAATATCCTTTCATTGAGGCATGTTTTGTTTTATACACAACTTTATTTTATATGGTCTATAAACCCTGTTGACTTTTATGTCTATTAAAAAGGAATCTTTTTTCTACGAAGCGTTTTACTAAATGACAAAAAGAATGTTTCTTTTGTTATACGAATGCGGCGACAACGACTTCTCCGCCGCCGTGACCATTATTTGAGTTTCGGCTTCCTCTACAAGCCATACCTTTTTAAAAATGAAAAATAAATACCATGTTTTAATTTTCTTTTATTTTGGTATTGAAAATGGTTTTCATAATGTTTTTTATATCAATGTGTTTTATTTATATCTTGTGATTGAAATGTGGAAATGTTATGTTTCCTTTATGCATGTATTATGTGATACGATTATGTTATGGTTCTTGGGCATTATTATGAAGACGGGTGGTTCCATGATAAACTTAGGGTGGGTGAGCCCAATATAGCTCCCCAATGCATTGGGTAATGCGAAAGAGTTAAACGTTAAGGTTTCTCCGAAGGGATTTAGGGAATATACTGTGATGGGTATTTCAAACGTAACCAAGAGGGTTACTCCCTACATAAGAATGTTATGAATGCCTCAAGTTACCTTTATGTCTTATGATTTCTATGATTTATTCATGATTTATGCTTATGTTTTATGAGTAAAGTATGATTTCATACATGGACTAATGTTTCCTTTTTGTACTTTTATATCCCTTACTGAGCTTTTTATGCTCATCCCAAGCTTTTGAAATGTTTTTCACAGGTCAAGAGAAAGGTACATGATGTGATGATAGTGTCAATGAAGTGTCAAGAAAGAATCCATGTTTTATTTTAAATAGGTTTCCGTTGATGGGAAAAGTTAATACTGTCTTTCATGTAACCACTTTGTTTAAATGTGGAATGTAATGCATGTTTTATGATCTAATTCTCTAAAACTCTAAACCTGAAATGATCCTCAACGTGTATTCTTGAAATAACTCAAGAATAAGTAATATTTAAGTCTAGGGCCTTATAGTTGGTATCAAAGGTAGGTTTAGACAACTTTAAGAGTTAGAAAATTGTTAAATTATAAATTAATTTATGGTATGATTGAAATGATATAGCATTTAAAGATTACCATGTTTCTTCTCCTAAGATATTTATATGTTAAGAATGGTTTTTCCTAGAGGAAACAGAATAGATTTTCTGGGAAGGAATACAGAGGGAAATGACCTTTCAAATCGGCATCCTGAGATAGTCAGAATTGTAATTGAACAGTTCGTTGTAGTGATGGCTTAGTTGACTCAGGTGATAAATCGTGGTTGTGTTTAGTGACGATATTTTGGTGTTTTCTAAAAGTAAAGAGTAGCATTAAAGTCATTTAATGGCTATTTTGAAAACCTTAAAAGAAAAGAAATTATATGGGAAATTCAGCAAGTGTGAGTTTTGGTTGCAAAAAATTTCTTTCCTTGGTCACATCGTTTAAAAAGATGGGATAACTGTTGATCCTGTAAAAACAAAGGTTGTTTAAGAATGGCCAAGACCCACAAATGTAACGGAGATTCGTAGCTTCCATGGTTTGTAAGGATGTTACCGAAGGTTTGTTAGAAATTTATCATGGTTAACTAGTCCAATGACAAAGATAACTTGGAATGGTGTTAAGTTTATCTGGACAAAAGAATGTGATGATTGTTTTCAGGAAATTAAAAGACGATTGGTGAATGCTCCAGTTTTGGCACTACCTTCCAGGAATGGTGAGTTTGTTATCTACAGTGAGTCTTCATTGAAAGGACTTGGTTTTTTCCTATTGCAAAATGATCAGGTAATTGCTTATGCTTCACGTCAGTTGAAAACTCATGAGGTAAATTACCCTACACATGATTTGAAATTAGCTGCTGTTGTTTTCGCTTTAAAAATTTGGAGGAATCATTTGTATAGGGTAAAGTGTCAAATATATACCGATCACAAAAGTTTAAAGTATATATTCACTCAGAAAGAATTGAACATGAGACAGAGGAGATGGCTATAATTAATCAATGATTATGATTGTACAATTCATTACCATCCGGGAAAAGCAAATAAAGTGGCTGATGCGTTGAGTCGAAAAAGTAATGCTTTATTAGCAATGTTGTGTTTGGAAAGTGATCCTTTGGTTAAGGATTTGATGAACTTTGGCTTAGAAGTTGTTGGTGCAGGATTTCCTTCTGTTTTGTTTCAGGTATTAGTGAAATATTCTCTATCAGACAGAATTAAGCAAGAACAGAAGCAAGACAATGAGTTGCAGAAAAAGGTAGAGCTGGTTCAGAAGGGTAAGTTTCCTGAATTCAATATTGATAATGATTTTGTTTTGAGATTTGGGAAGAGATTGTGTGTTCCGTGTGATTCACAGTTGAAGAGAGAATTGTTATGTGAAGCGCATAGTTCTCTATTTTCAGTTCATCGTGGCAGTACTAAGATGTATAGAGATCTTCATGAGTATTACTGGTGGGACGGAATGAAAAGGGATATTGCTGATATTACTGTGAAGTGTTTGACTTGTCAACAGGTTAAAACAGAGAGGCAGTTATTGAAAGGGATGCTTCAGCCTTTACCAGTGCCAGAGTGGAAATGGGAGAATATATCCATGGACTTCGTTGTGGGATTTTCGAAGACACCTTGAGGTAATAATGCAATCTGGGTTATTCTTGATCACATGACTAAATCTGCTCATTTCCTTTCCAAACGAGATACTTTTTCACTAGATCAACTTTCCAGTTTGTATCTTAAAGAGATAGTCAGGTTACATGGAGTTCCTCACCCCATTGTATTTGACCATGATCTGAGGTTCACTTCTAACTTTTGGAAAGGCCTTCGAAAGTCGTTGGGTACTGAATTAAATTTTAATACAGCTTTTTATCCTCAATCAGATGGGCAGTCAGAACAAACAATTCAGACTTTGGAGGATATGCTACGTGCTTGTTCGATGGGTTATCAGGGAATTTGGGACCAACATATTTCTTTGGTTGAGTTTTTATATAATAACAGTTTTCATTCTAGTATACAAATGGCACCATTTCAGGCATTATATGGGAAGCGGTGTCGAACTCCAACTTTCTGGGATGAAGTTGGTGAAAGGAAGCTGATTGGACCAGAATTGGTAGAAGATTTGGCAGAAAAAGTTAATCTGATACAGAAACACATGAGAATAGTTCAGAGCAGGCATAAGATTTATGAGGATAATCATAGGAAGGATCTATCTTTCGAGGTAAGAGATCATGTTTTTCTCAAAGTTTCACCAAGGAAAAGTGTGATGCGATTTCGTAAGAAAGGAAATTTGAGTCCAAGGTTCATTGGACCATATGAAATTCTGGAGAGAGTTGGATCAGTTGCTTACCGAGTGGCTTTACCTCTAATTTTATCTCAGGTACACAATGTTTTTCATGTTTCAATGTTGAGAAAGTATATGTCAGATCCATCTCATGTTTTGAGTCCAGAGGTAGTTCAGCTGGAAGAGAACCTATCTTATGAGGAACAACCGGTCCAGATTCTTGAACATAGGGAGCAAGTGTTACGGAAAAAGGTGATTCATCAGGTAATGGTTTTGTGGAAAAACCACATGATTGAAGAGGCAACATGGGAATCTGGAAATGCAATGAGGGCTAAATACCCCCACTTATTTGATAAGTAAATAAATTGCTGGGACGCAATTTTCAAAAGGGGAGAAGGATGTGACATCCCAAGTAAGTAATGAATAATATATATTTTTATCTATGTCTACTAATGAATTAGATAGTGTTTTAGAGGCTTAAAATGAGAATAAATCCAATCTTAAGCATGGAATACACTAATATTTTTAAAAGGTTGTTTTACTGCCTTTTGATGGAAAACCATTTTTAAATCTATATTTGGACAATTTTATAGCTATATTTTTCAAAATAAACTTATTCTTTATGATTGGAACATTGAAATTTACTTTGGATAAATTTCTGGTATTTTTTCGATAAAGTTCATTTTTTAATGAATAGTGAAAAATGTTGTATTTTAATTCAAAACCTCTTTTTAATATAATTTATTTATATGATTATATTATATTTTGAATTGGTTTTAAAGTTTAATTAGAATATATTTTTACCATTTAATTCAATAGTGGTCATTGGAATTAATTTCACTTTGAAATTAGACTTAAACTAGTGTCAATCTTTTGATACTTAATGTTTCCTAAAAACACGATATTTGCTCTGACAGTGAGAATTAATTATTAAATTAAATTAATGTAACTTATATGTTTTGAATCTTTTAAAATACACATCATTTTTGAATTCGGAATATCAAATATAGCTTAGGGAGAAGTTTTGGTATTTTTCTGAAAAACTTCAATTTTTGATGAATAGTGAAACCACTAAGTGGTACTTAAAAACAGCTTTTTCGTTTAAATGAAATTTTACCACCTCTATGTTTTGAATTTCAAAAATCCGACATACATGGTTGTCATTAAATAGTAAAATGTGGTTCAATGGGATTAAAATAATTTTTTGGTGAATAGTAACTTTTAAGTTTTTAATCGCGATTAGAGGTAATTAGTGTAGTTTAAGGTAAAAATAATGTTTTAATAATATGGAATGACCTTGACACATGTCCTACCCTTATTTTATGTGTCATGGGAGACCAAAAAAATCCATGGGTCAACTTGGGGACCCCATGGAGCCACTTTGGTAGGAAAATGACATTAATACCTTTTTATTTAAAGTTAAAATAAAAATGCCACAAACATGAGTTGTTTTACTAAAACAATTTTTAAATGAGGTTATACAAGTCATATTTTTTATTATAAATATTCATTAAAAAGATAAAAAGATTTAAAAAATCATGATATTTTTTTTATAATTTTTAGACATTAATAAATTAAATTATTTATGATCCCATGATGATGCAGCGATTACCTCATTATTTAACGATTTAAAAAAAAGAAAAGACAATGTAAACTCTAAGACCTAAACATGTCAATAACCTATTGGATGGGTGGATTTCGAACTCTTATCACCTTATCCTCGAAATATATAATTTTGGGACCTTTTAAATTGGAAAATCATTTTATAATAAAGTAACCTTTTATAAATTTCCAAGAGTGCCCCTCCTCTCCTCTTATAAAAGGCCCCCACCTCTACCACCTTACCCACACCTATCAAGCCTTTGTCTCAGCCAAAACCTGTCTATTTTGTCTCTACACGTCCCTCTCTTACTCCTTGAAGCCTCACTTTGGGCATAAGTCTTCCCAAGGAAGCATTTGAGCTCAAATCAAAAAGAGTTACCTGTTTTAAAGGTAGTGTTTTCTCTTGTGTTCTTAAGTTTTATTTTGCTTCTCCAACCCTCTAAACTCTTTTTATTCATTTCTTTTGTAACAACACCAGTATCCTCAATATACTAGGATGTTTTTATAAGAAGTATTCGTGCTACACTTACACACACCTTCATCTAATGGTTAAATAGCATACTATTTCTGTGGATGGCGAATTTTTGCCTCACGAAACGATGATTGTTCAATATTCTTCTAACACCTTCAAAGGTGGCTATTAAGATGTCACTATATTTATATATGATATATAATATGTTTTTTTTTTATTTAAAATTCTGTTTTTTTCATTTATGGCATACCTTTAGGGTTTCCATTATGGGTAAACGCGATATCTTTATTTTAGGAAGTGCGTACTACCGCCCCCTCAAAGTGATTTGATTCGTTAATATCATATGTGGTACGTATAAAGGATAGATTTAATGATATTATATATGATAAAATACTGGAATTATAATACTATTATGTATCATTATGTTTTAATTCCATTAAATATGAAATAGAAATGGAAGTAGCGTTCATGCGTATGTACGGCTTACCGTCTCCATGAACGGTGCATTTCATTTCCTACCTATAAATGATTATGTAATATTATAAATGCATGTATATACTGGAAATATATGATATATATGATATATAAATCATGAATATAATTCTCGATATAATGGATATTTTACCACATGAACAACTTGTAATTATAAAGAGTTTATTTTTGACTCAAGTACCAAGGATCGACAAAACAAACATTATTAACTTAAATAATTACATAGTGTTCATGACATGGTAATAAGTGATATAAAAGGAATAATGAACTTGAAAAAGGTTCTTAAGCAAGTAGAAATTAACTCATGTTTATTATTCAGGATATTAAAGAGTGATCGTGTCAAGTTGGACCCGAGGTATGGGACTTCTTCTCAATCTCCTTTCATTGAGGCATATTTTGTTTTATACACAACTTTATTTTATATGGTCTATAAACCCCGTTGACTTTTATGTCTATTAAAAAGGAATCTTTTTTATATGAAGTGTTTTACTAAATGACAAAAAGAATGTTTTTTTTGTACGAATGTGGCGACAACGACTTCTCCGCCGCCGTGACCATTATTTGAGTTTCGGCTTCCTCTACAAGGCATACCTTTTTTGAAAATGAAAAATAAATACCATGTTTTACTTTTCTTTTATTTTGGTATTGAAAATGGTTTTCATAATGCTTTTTATATCAATGTGTTGTATTGATATCTTGTGATTGAAATGTGAAAATGTTATGTTTCCTTTATGCATGTATTATGTGATACGATTATGTTATGGTTCTTGGGCATTGTTATGAATATGGATGGTTCCGTGATAAACTTAGGGTGGGTGAGCCTGATATAGCTCTCCAATGCATTGGGTAACGAGAAGGAGTTAAACATTAAGGTTTATCCGAAGAGATTTAGGGAATATACTGTGATGGGTATTTCAAACGTAACCAAGAGGGTTACTCCCTACATAAGAATGTTATGAATGCCTCAAGTTACCTTTATGTCTCATGATTTATATGATTTATTCATGATTTGATGCTTATGTTTTATGAGTAAAGTATGATTTCATACATGGACTAATGTTTCCTTTTCATACTTTAATATCCCTTACTGAGATTTTTATGCTCATCCCATGTTTTTGAAATGTATTTCAGAGGTCAAGGGAAAGGTACATGATGTGATGATAGTTTCAATTAAGTGTCAAGAAAGAATCCATGTTTTATTTTAAATAGGTTTCCGTTGACGGGAAAAATGAATACTGACTTTTATGTAACCACTTTGTTTAAATGTGGAATGTAATGCATGTTTTATGATCTAATTCTCTAAAAATCTACACCTGAAAAGATCCTCAACGTGTATTCTTGAAATAACTCAAGAATAAGTAATGTTTAAGGATGGGGCCTTATAGTTGGTATCAAAGGTCGGTTTAGACAACTTTAGGAGTTAGAATATTGTTAAATTATAAATTAATTTATGGTATGATTGAAATGATATAGAATTTAAAGATTACCATGTTGCTTCTCCTAAGATATTTATATGTTAAGAATGTTTTTTCATATAGGAAACAGAACAGATTTTCTGGGAAGGAATACAGAGGGAAATGACCTTTCAAATCTGCATCCTGAGATGGTCAGAATCGTAATTGAGTAGTTTGTTGTAGTGATGGCTCAGTTGACTTAGGTGATAAATCGTGGTTGTGTTTAGTGACGATATTTTGGTGTTTTCTAAAAGTAAAGAGGATAATGAAAGTCATTTAAGGGTTATTTTGAAAACCTTAAAAGAAAAGAAATTGTATGGGAAATTCAGCAAGTGTGAGTTTTGGTTGCAACAAATTTCTTTCCTTGGTCACATTGTTTCTAACGATGGGTTAACTGTTGATCCTGTAAAAACAAAGGTTGTTGAAGAATGGCCAAGACCCACAAATGTAACTGAGATTCATAGCTTCCATGGTTTGGTAGGCTATTACCGAAGGTTTCTTAGAAATTTTTTCATGGTTAACAAGTCCAATGACAAAGCTAACTTGGAATGGTGTTAAGTTTATCTGGACAAAAGAATGTGATGATTGTTTTCGGGAACTTAAAAGACGATTGGTGAATGATCCAGTTTTGGCACTACCTTCCAGGAATAGTGAGTTTGTTATCTACAGTGATGATTCATTGAAAGGACTTGGTTATTTCCTAATGCAGAGTGATCAGGTAATTTCTTATTCTTCACGTCACATGAAAACTCATGAGGTAAGTTACCCTACACATGATTTGAAATTAGCTGCTGTTGTTTTCGCTTTAAAAATTTGGAGGAATCATTTGTATGGAGTAAAGTTTGAAATATATACCGATCACAAAATTTTAAAGTATATATTCACTCAGAAAGAATTGAACATGAGATAGAGGAGATGGCTAGAATTAATCAAGGATTATGATCGTACAATTCATTACCATCCGGAAAAGCAAATAAAGTGGTTGATGCGTTGAGTCGAAAAAGTAATGCTTTATTAGCAATGTTGTGTTTGGAACGTGATACTTTGGTTAAGGATTTGATGAACTTTGGCTTAGAATTTGTTGGTGCAGGATGTCCTTATATTTTGTTTCAGGTATCAGTGAAATATTCTCTATCAGACAGAATTAAGCAAGCACAGAAGCAAGACAACGAGTTGCAGAAAAAGGTAGAGCTGGTTCAGAAGGATAAGTTTCCTGAATTCAATATTGATAATGATTTTGTTTTGAGATTTTGGAAGAGATTGTGTGTTCCGTGTGATTCACATTTGAAGAGAGATTTGTTATGTGAAGCGCATAGTTCTCCGTTTTCAGTTCATCATGGCAGTACTAAGATGTATAGAGATCTTCATGAGTATTACTGGTGGGATGGAATGAAAAGGGATATTGCTGATTTTACTGTGAAGTGTTTGACTTGTCAACAGGCTAAAGCAGAGAGGCAGTTATCAAAAGGGATGCTTCAGCCTTTACCAGTGCCAGAGTGGAAATGTGAGAATATATCCATGGACTTCGTTGTGGGATTGCCGAAGACACCTTGAGGTAATAATGCAATCTGGGTTATTGTTGATCGCTTGACTAAATCTGCTCATTTCCTTTCCAACCGAGATACTTTTTCCCTATATCAACTTTCCCGTTTGTTTCTTAAAGAGATAGTCAGGTTACATGGAGTTCCTCACCCCATTGTATCTGACCGTGATCTGAGATTCACTTCTAACTTTTGTAAAGGCCTTAGAAAGTCGTTGGGTACTGAATTAAATTTAAGTACAGCTTTTCATCCTCAGTCAGATGGGCAGTCAGAACAAACAATTCAGACTTTGGAGGATATGGTACGTGCTTGTTCGATGGGTTATCAGGAAATTTGGGACCAACATATTTATTTGGTTGAGTTTTCATATAATAACAGTTTTCATTCCAGTATACAGATGGCACCATTTCAGGCATTATATGGGAAGCGGTGTTGGACTCCAACTTTCTGGGATGAAGTTGGTGAAAGAAAGCTGATTGGACCAGAATTGGTAGAATAGTTGGCAGAAAAAGTTAATCTGATAGAGAAACACATGAGAATAGTTTAGAGCAGGCAGAAGAGTTATGCGGATAACCGGAGGAAGGATCTATCTTTCGAGGTAGGTGATCATGTTTTTCTCAAAGTTTCACCGTGGAAAAGTGTGATGCGATTTGGTAAGAAAGGAAAGTTGAGTCCAAGGTTCATTGTACCATATGAAATTCTGGAGAGAGTTGGATCAGTTGCTTACCGAGTGGCTTTACCTCCAATTTTATCTCAGGTACACAATGTTTTTCATGTTTCGATGTTGAGAAAGTATATGCCAGATCCATCTCATGTTTTGACTCCAGAGGTAGTTCAGCTGGAAGAGAACCTATCTTATGAGGAACAACCGGTCCAGATTCTTGACCACAAGGAGCAAGTGTTACGGAATAAGGTGATTCATCAGGTAATAGTTTTGTGGAAAAACCACATGATTGAAGAGGCAACGTGGGAATCTGAAAATGCAATGAGGGCTAAATACCCCCACTTATTAGATAAGTAAATAAATTGTGGGGACGCAATTTTCAAAAGGGGGGAAGGATGTAACATCCCAAGTAAGTAATGAATAATATATATTTTTATCTATGTCTATTAATGAATTATATAGTGTTTTAGAGGCTTAAAATGAGAATAAATCCAATCTTAAGCATGGAATACACTAATATTTTTAAAAGGTTGTTTTACTGCCTTTTGATGGAAAACCATTTTTAAATCTATATTTTGACAATTTTATAGCTATATTTGTCAAAATAAACTTATTCTTTATGATTGGTACATTGAAATTTACTTTGGATAAATTTCTGGTATTTTTTCGATAAAGTTCATTTTTTAATGATTAGTGAAAAATGTTGTATTTTAATTCAAAACCTCTTTTTAATCTAATTTATTTATATGATTATATTATATTTTGAATTGGTTTTAAAGTTTAATTAGAATATATTTTTACCATTTAATTCAATAGTGGTCATTGGAATTAATTTCACTTTGAAATTAGACTTAAACTAGTGTCAATCTTTTGATACTTAATGTTTCCTAAAAACACGATATTTGCTCTGACAGCGGGAATTAATTATTAAATTAAATTAATGTAACTAATATGTTTTTAATTTTTTAAAATAGACATCATTTTGGAATTCGGAATATCAAATATAGCTTAGGTTGAAGTTTTGGTATTTTTCTGAAAAACATCAATTTTTGATGAATAGTGAAACCACTAAGTGGTAATTAAAAACTGATTTTTCGTTTAAATGAAATTTTACCACCTCTGTGTTTTGAATTTCAAAAATCCTACATACATGGTTGTCATTGAAAATTAAAATGTGGTTCAATGGGATTAAAATAATTTTTTGGTGAATAGTAACTTTTAAGTTTTTAATCGCGATTAGAGGTAATTAGTGTATTTTAAGGTGAAAATAATGTTTTAATAATATGGAATGATCTTGACACATGTCCTACCCTTATTGTTTGTGTCATGGCCGACCAAAAAAATCCATGGGTCAACTTGGGGACCCCATGGAGCCACTTTGGTAGGAAAATGACATTAATACCTTTTTATTTAAAGTTAAAATAAAAATGTCACAAACATGAGTTGTTTTACTAAAACGATTTTTAAATGGGGTTATACAAGTCATATTTTTTATTATAAATATTCATTAGAAATATAAAAAGATTTACTAAATCATGATATTTTTTTATAATTTTTAGACCTTAAATAAATTAAATTATTTATGATCCAATGATGATGCAGCGATTACCTCATTATTTAATTATTTAAAAAAAATGAAAAGACAATGTAAAATCTAAGACCTACACATGTCAAAAACCTATTGGATGGGTGTATTTCGAACTATTATCACCTTATCCTTGAAATATATAATTTTGGGACCTTTTAAATCTGAAAATCTTTTTATAATAAAGTAACCTTTTATAACTTTCCAAGAGTGTCCCTCCTCTCCTCTTATAAAAGGCCCCCACCTCTACCACCTTACCCACACCTCTCAAGCCTTTGGCTCGGCCAAACCCTGTCTATTTTGTCTCTACACGTCCCTCTATTACTCCTTGAAGCCTCACTTTGGGCATAAGTCTTCCCAAGGAAGCCTTTGAGCTCAAATCAAAAAGAGTTACCTGTTTTAAAGGTAGTGTTTTCTCTTGTGTTCTTATGTTTTATTTTGCTTCTCCAACCCTCTAAACTCTCTTTATTCATTTGTTTTGTAAAAACACCAGTATCCTCAATATACTATTATGTTGTTATAAGAAGTATTCGAGCTACACTTACACACACCTTCATCTAATGGTTAAAGTGCATACTGTTTCTGTGGATGGCGAATTTCTGCCTCACGAAACGATGACTGTTCAATATTCTTCTAACACCTTCAAAGGTGGACATTAAGATGTAAATATATTTATATATGATATATAATATTTTTTTTATTTAAAATTCTGTTTTTTCATTTATGGCATACCTTTAGGGTTTCCATTATGGGTAAACGCGATATCTTCATTTTAGGAAGTGCGGACTACCGCCCCCTCAAAGTGATTTGATTCGTTAATATCATATGTGGTACGTATAAAGGATAGATTTAATAATATTATATATGATAAAATAATGTAATTATAATACTATTATGTATCATTATGTTTTAATTCCATTAAATATGAAATAGAAATGGAAGTAGCGTTCATGCGTACGTACGGCTTACCGTCTCCATGAACGGTGCATTTCATTTCTTACCTCTAAATGATTATGTAATATTATAAATGCATGTATATACTAGAAATATATGATATATATTATATATACATCATGAATATAATTCTGGATATAATGGATATTTTACCACATGAACAACTTGTAATTATAAAGAGTTTATTTTTGACTCAAGTACCAAGGATCGACAAAACGACCATTATTAACTTAAATAATTACATAGTGTTCATGACATGGTAATAAGTGATATAAAAGGAATAATTAACTTGAAAAAGTTTCTTAAGCAAGTAGAAATTAACTCAAGTTTATTATTCAGGATATTAAAGAGTGATCGTGTCAAGTCGGACCCGAGGTATGGGACTTTGTCTCAATATCCTTTCATTGAGGCATGTTTTGTTTTATACACAACTTTATTTTATATGGTCTATAAACCCCGTTGACTTTTATGTCTATTAAAAAGGAATCTTTTTTCTATGAAGCGTTTTACTAAATGACAAAAAGAATGTTTTTTGTTGTTGTATGAATGCGGCGACAACGACTTCTCCGCCGCCTTGACCATTATTTGAGTTTCGGCTTCCTCTACAAGCCATACCTTTTTTAAAATGAAAAATAAATACCATGTTTTACTTTTCTTTTATTTTGGTATTGAAAATGGTTTTCATAATTTTTTTATATCAATGTGTTTTATTGATATCTTGTGATTGAAATGTGGAAATGTTATGTTTCCTTTATGCATGTATTATGTGATACGATTATGTTATGGTTCTTGGGCATTATTATGAAGATGGGTGGTTCCGTGATAAACTTAGGGTGGGTGAGCCCAATATAGCTCTCCAATGCATTGGGTAATGCGAAAGAGTTAAACGTTAAGGTTTCTCCGAAGATATTTAGGGAATATACTGTGATGGGTATTCCAAACGTAACCAAGAGGGTTACTCCCTACATAAGAATGTTATGAATGCCTCAAGTTACCTTTATGTCTTATGATTTCTATGATTTATTCATGATTTATGCTTATGTTTTATGAGTAAAGTATGATTTCATACATGGACTAATGTTTCCTTTTTGTACTTTTATATCCCTTACTGAGCTTTTTATGCTCATCCCAAGCTTTTGAAATGTTTTTCACAGGTCAAGAGAAAGGTACATGATGTGATGATAGTGTCAATGAAGTTTCAAGAAAGAATCCATGTTTTATTTTAAATAGGTCTTCGTTGATGGGAAAAGTGAATACTGTCTTTCATGTAACCACTTTGTTTAAATGTGGAATGTAATGCATGTTTTATGATCTAATTCTCTAAAACTCTAAACCTGAAATGATCCTCAACGTGTATTCTTGAAATAACTCAAGAATAATTAATATTTAAGGCTAGGGCCTTATAGTTGATATCAAAGGTAGGTTTAGACAACTTTAAGAGTTAGAAAATTGTTAAATTATAAATTAATTTATGGTATGATTGAAATGATATAGCATTTAAAGATTACCATGTTGCTTCTCCTAAGATATTTATATGTTAAGAATGGTTTTTCCTAGAGGAAACAGAATAGATTTTCTGGGAAGGAATACAGAGGGAAATGACCTTTCAAATCGCCATCCTGAGATAGTCAGAATTGTAATTGACCAGTTTGTTGTAGTGATGGCTTAGTTGACTCAGGTGATAAATCGTGGTTGTGTTTAGTGACGATATTTTGGTGTTTTCTAAAAGTAAAGAGGAGCATGAAAGTCATTTAATGGTTATTTTGAAAACCTTAAAAGAAAATAAATTGTATGGGAAATTCAGCAAGTGTGAGTTTTGGTTGCAAAAAATTTCTTTCCTTGGTCACATTGTTTCAAAAGATGGGATAACTGTTGATCCTGTAAAAACAAAGGTTGTTTAAGAATGGCCAAGACCCACAAATGAAACGGAGATTCGTAGCTTCCATGGTTTGGAAGGCTGTTACTGAAGGTTTGTTAGAAATTTATCATGGTTAACTAGTCCAATGACAAAGATAACTTGGAATGGTGTTAAGTTTATCTGGACAAAAGAATGTGATGATTGTTTTCAGGAAATTAAAAGACGATTGGTGAATGCTCCAGTTTTGGCACTACCTTCCAGGAATGGTGAGTTTGTTATCTACAGTGAGGCTTCATTGAAAGGACTTGGTTTTTTCCTATTTCAAAATGATCAGGTAATTGCTTATGCTTCACGTCAGTTGAAAACTCATGAGGTAAATTACCCTACACATGATTTGAAATTAGCTGCTGTTGTTTTCGCTTTAAAAATTTGGAGGAATCATTTGTATAGGGTAAAGTGTCAAATATATACCGATCACAAAAGTTTAAAGTATATATTCACTCAGAAAGAATTGAACATGAGACAGAGGAGATGGCTATAATTAATCAATGATTATGATTGTACAATTCATTACCATCCGGGAAAAGAAAATAAAGTGGCTGATGCGTTGAGTCGAAAAAGTAATGCTTTATTAGCAATGTTGTGTTTGGAAAGTGATCCTTTGGTTAAGGATTTGATGAACTTTGGCTTAGAAGTTGTTGGTGCATGATGTCCTTCTGTTTTGTTTCAGGTATTAGTGAAATATTCTCTATCAGACAGAATTAAGCAAGCACAGAAGCAAGACAATGAGTTGTAGAAAACGGTAGAGCTGGTTCAGAAGGGTAAGTTTCCTGAATTCAATATTGATAATGATTTTGTTTTGAGATTTGGGAAGATATTGTGTGTTCCGTGTGATTCAATGTTGAAGAGAGATTTGTTATGTGAAGCGCATAGTTCTCTATTTTCAGTTCATCATGGCAGTACTAAGATGTATAGAGATCTTCATGAGTATTACTGGTGGGACGGAATGAAAAGGGATATTGCTAATTTTACTATGAAGTGTTTGACTTGTCAACAGGTTAAAACAGAGAGGCAGTTATTGAAAGGGATGCTTCAGCCTTTACCAGTGCCAGAGTGGAAATGGGAGAATATATTCATGGACTTCGTTGTGGGATTTCCGAATACACCTTGAGGTAATAATGCAATCTGGGTTATTCTTGATCACATGACTAAATCTGCTCATTTCCTTTCCAAACGAGATACTTTTTCCCTAGATCAACTTTCCCGTTTGTATCTTAAAGAGATAGTCAGGTTACATGGAGTTCCTCACCCCATTGTATCTGACCATGATCTGAGGTTCATTTCTAACTTTTGTAAAGGCCATCGAAAGTCGTTGGGTACTGAATTAAATTTTAATACAGCTTTTTATCCTCAATCAGATGGGCAGTCAGAACAAACAATTCAGACTTTGGAGGATATGCTACATGCTTGTTCGATGGGTTATCAGGTAATTTGGGACCAACATATTTCTTTGGTTGAGTTTTTATATAATAACAGTTTTCATTCTAGAATACAAATGGCACCATTTCAGGCATTATATGGGAAGCGGTGTCGAACTCCAACTTTCTGGGATGAAGTTGGTGAAAGGAAGCTGATTGGACCAGAATTGGTAGAAGAGTTGGCAGAAAAAGTTCATCTGATACAGAAACACATGAGAATAGTTCAGAGCAGGCATAAGAGTTATGAGGATAATCAGAGGAATGATCTATCTTTCGAGGTAGGTGATCATGTTTTTCTCAAAGTTTCACCGTGGAAAAGTGTGATGCGATTTGGTAAGAAAGGAAATTTGAGTCCAAGGTTCATTGGACCATATGAAATTCTGGAGAGAGTTGGATCAGTTGCTTACTGAGTGGCTTTACCTCCAATTTTATCTCAGGTACACAATGTTTTTCATGTTTCAATGTTGAGAAAGTATATGTCAGATTCATCTCATGTTTTGAGTCCAGAGGTAGTTCAGCTGGAAGAGAACCTATCTTATGAGGAACAACCGGTCCAGATTCTTGAACATAGGGAGCAAGTGTTACGGAATAAGGTGATTCATCAGGTAATGGTTTTGTGGAAAAACCACATGATTGAAGAGGCAGCATGGGAATCTGGAAATGCAATGAGGGCTAAATACCCCCACTTATTTGATAAGTAAATAAATTGCTGGGACGCAATTTTCAAAAGGGGAGAAGGATGTAACATCCCAAGTAAGTAATTAATAATAGATATTTTTATCTATGTCTATTAATGAATTAGATAGTGTTTTAGAGGCTTAAAATGAGAATAAATCCAATCTTAAGCATGGAATACACTAATATTTTTAAAAGGTTGTTTTACTGCCTTTTGATGGAAAACCATTTTTAAATCTATATTTGGACAATTTTATAGCTATATTTGTCAAAATAAACTTATTCTTTATGATTGGAACATTGAAATTTACTTTGGATAAATTTCTGGTATTTTTTCGATAAAGTTCATTTTTTAATGAATAGTGAAAAATGTTGTATTTTAATTCAAAACCTCTTTTTAATATAATTTATTTATATGATTATATTATATTTTGAATTGGTTTTAAAGTTTAATTAGAATATATTTTTACCATTTAATTCAATAGTGGTCATTGGAATTAATTTCACTTTGAAATTAGACTTAAACTAGTGTCAATCTTTTGATACTTAATGTTTCTTAAAAACACGCTATTTGCTCTGACAGTGAGAATTAATTATTAAATTAAATTAATGTAACTTATATGTTTTGAATTTTTTAAAATAGACATCATTTTTGAATTCGGAATATCAAATATAGCTTAGGGAGAAGTTTTGGTATTTTTCTGAAAAACTTCAATTTTTGATGAATAGTGAAACCACTAAGTGGTACTTAAAAACTGTTTTTTCGTTTAAATGAAATTTTTCCACCTCTATGTTTTGAATTTCAAAAATCCGACATACATGGTTGTCATTAAATAGTAAAATTTGGTTCAATGGGATTAAAATAATTTTTTGGTGAATAGTAACTTTTAAGTTTTTAATCGCGATTAGAGGTAATTAGTGCAGTTTAAGGTAAAAATAATGTTTTAATAATATGGAATGACCTTGACACATGTCCTACCCTTATTTTATGTGCCATGGGCGACCAAAAAAATCCATGGGTCAACTTGGGGACCCCATGGAGCCACTTTGGTAGGAAAATGACATTAATACCTTTTTATTTAAAGTTAAAATAAAAATGTCACAAACATGAGTTGTTTTACTAAAACAATTTTTAAATGAGTTTATACAAGTCATATTTTTTATTATAAATATTCATTAAAAAGATAAAAAGATTTAAAAAAATCATGATATTTTTTTTATAATTTTTAGACATTAATAAATTAAATTATTTATGATCCCATGATGATGCAGCGATTACCTCATTATTTAACAATTTAAAAAAAATGAAAAGACAATGTAAAATCTAAGACCTAAACATGTCAAAAACCTATTGGATGGGTGGATTTCGAACTCTTATAACCTTATCCTAGAAATATATAATTTTGGGACCTTTTAAATTGGAAAATCATTTTATAATAAAGTAACCTTTTATAAATTTCCAAGAGTGCCCCTCCTCTCCTCTTATAAAAGGCCCCCACCTCTACCACCTTACCCACACCTATCAAGACTTTGGCTCAGCCAAACCCTGTCTATTTTGTCTCTACAAGTCCCTATCTTACTCCTTGAAGCCTCACTTTGGGCATAAGTCTTCCCAAGGAATCATTTGAGCTCAAATCAAAAAGAGTTACCTGTTTTAAAGGTAGTGTTTTCTCTTGTGTTCTTATGTTTTATTTTGCTTATCCAACCCTCTAAACTCTTTTTATTCATTTCTTTTGTAACAACACCAGTATCCTCAATATACTAGGATGTTTTTATAAGAAGTATTCGTGCTACACTTACACACACCTTCATCTAATGGTTAAATAGCATACTATTTCTGTGGATGGCGAATTTCTGCCTCACGAAACGATGATTGTTCAATATTCTTCTAACACCTTCAAAGGTGGCTATTAAGATGTCAATATATTTATATATGATATATGATATGTTTTTTTTATTTAAAATTCTTTTTTTTCATTTATGGCATACCTTTAGGGTTTCCATTATGGGTAAACGCGATATCTTTATTTTAGGAAGTGCGTACTACCTCCCCCTCAAAGTGATTTGATTCGTTAATATCATATGTGGTACGTATAAAGGATAGATTTAATGATATTATATATGATAAAATACTAGAATTATAATACTATTATGTATCATTATGTTTTAATTCCATTAAATATGAAATAGAAATGGAAGTAGCGTTCATGCGTATGTACGGCTTACCGTCTCCATGAACGGTGCATTTCATTTCCTACCTATAAATGATTATGTAATATTATAAATGCATGTATATACTGGAAATATATGATATATATGATATATACATCATGAATATAATTCTCGATATAATGGATATTTTACCACATGAACAACTTGTAATTATAAAGAGTTTATTTTTGACTCAAGTACCAAGGATCGACAAAACAACCATTATTAACTTAAATAATTACATAGTGTTCATGACATGGTAATAAGTGATATAAAAGGAATAATGAACTTGAAAAAGGTTCTTAAGCAAGTATAAATTAACTCATGTTTATTATTCAGGATATTAAAGAGTGATCGTGTCAAGTTGGACCCGAGGTATGGGACTTCTTCTCAATCTCCTTTCATTGTGGCATATTTTGTTTTATACACAACTTTATTTTATATGGTCTATAAACCCCGTTGACTTTTATGTCTATTAAAAATGAATCTTTTTTATATGAAGTGTTTTACTAAATGACAAAAAGAATGTTTTTTTGTACGAATGTGGCGACAACGACTTCTCCGGCGCCGTGACCATTATTTGAGTTTCGGCTTCCTCTACAAGCCATACCTTTTTTGAAAATGAAAAATAAATACCATGTTTTACTTTTCTTTTATTTTGGTATTGAAAATGGTTTTCATAATGCTTTTTATATCAATGTGTTGTATTGATATCTTGTGATTGAAATGTGAAAATGTTATGTTTCCTTTATACATGTATTATGTGATACGATTATGTTATGGTTCTTGGGCATTGTTATGAATATGGATGGTTCCGTGATAAACTTAGGGTGGGTGAGCCCGATATAGCTCTCCAATGCATTGGGTAATGCGAAGGAGTTAAACATTAAGGTTTCTCCGAAGAGATTTAGGGAATATACTGTGATGGGTATTTCAAACGTAACCAAGAGGGTTACTCCCTACATAAGAATGTTATGAATGCCTCAAGTTACCTTTATGTCTCATGATTTATATGATTTATTCATGATTTGATGCTTATGTTTTATGAGTAAAGTATGATTTCATACATAGACTAATGTTTCCTTTTCATACTTTTATATCCCTTACTGAGATTTTTATGCTCATCCCAAGTTTTTGAAATGTTTTTCAGAGGTCAAGGGAAAGGTACATGATGTGATGATAATTTCAATTAAGTGTCAAGAAAGAATCCATGTTTTATTTTAAATAGGTTTCCGTTGATGGGAAAAATGAATACTGACTTTTATGTAACCACTTTGTTTAAATGTGGAATGTAATGCATGTTTTATGATCTAATTCTCTAAAAATATACACCTGAAAAGATCCTCAATGTGTATTCTTGAAATAACTCAAGAATAAGTAATGTTTAAGGATGGGGCCTTATAGTTGGTATCAAAGGTCGGTTTAGACAACTTTAGGAGTTAGAATATTGTTAAATTATAAATTAGTTTATGGTATGATTGAAATGATATAGAATTTAAAGATTACCATTTTGCTTCTCCTAAGATATTTATATGTTAAGAATGGTTTTTCATATAAGAAACAAAACAGATTTTCTGGGAAGGAATACAGAGGGAAATGACCTTTCAAATCTGCATCCTGATATGGTCAGAATCGTAATTGAACAGTTTGTTGTAGTGATGGCTCAGTTGACTCAGGTGATAAATCGTGGTTGTGTTTAGTGACGATATTTTGGTGTTTTCTAAAAGTAAAGAGGATAATGAAAGTCATTTAAGGGTTATTTTGAAAACCTTAAAAGAAAAGAAATTGTATGGGAAATTCAGCAAGTGTGAGTTTTGGTTGCAACAAATTTCTTTCCTTGGTCACATTGTTTCTAACGATGGGTTAACTGTTGATCCTGTAAAAACAAAGGTTGTTGAAGAATGGAAAAGACCCACAAATGTAACTGAGATTCATAGCTTCCATGGTTTGGTAGGCTATTACCGAAGGTTTGTTAGAAATTTTTTCATGGTTAACAAGTCCAATGACAAAGCTAACTTGGAATGGTGTTAAGTTTATCTGGACAAAAGAATGTGATGATTGTTTTCAGGAACTTAAAAGACGATTGGTGAATGATCCAGTTTTGGCACTACCTTCCAGGAATGGTGAGTTTGTTATCTACAGTGATGATTCATTGAAAGGACTTGGTTGTTTCCTAATGCAGAGTGATCAGGTAATTGCTTATTCTTCACGTCAGTTGAAAACTCATGAGGTAAGTTACCCTACACATGATTTGAAATTAGCTGCTGTTGTTTTCGCTTTAAAAATTTGGAGGAATCATTTGTATGGAGTAAAGTGTGAAATATATACCGATCACAAAATTTTAAAGTACATATTCACTCAAAAAGAATTGAACATGTGATAGAGGAGATGGCTAGAATTAATCAAGGATTATGATCGTACAATTCATTACCATCCGAAAAATCAAATAAAGTAGTTGATGCGTTGAGTCAAAAAAGTAATGCTTTATTAGAAATGTTGTGTTTGGAATGTGATCCTTTGGTTAAGGATTTGATGAACTTTGGCTTAGAATTTGTTGGTGCAGGATGTCCTTCTATTTTGTTTCAGGTATCAGTGAAATATTCTCTATCAGTCAGAATTAAGCAAGCACGGAAGCAAGACAACGAGTTGCAGAAAAAGGTAGAGCTGGTTCAGAAGGATAAGTTTACTGAATTCAATATTGATAATGATTTTGTTTTGAGATTTTGGAAGAGATTGTGTGTTCCGTGTGATTCACATTTGAAGAGAGATTTGTTATGTGAAAAGCATAGTTCTCCGTTTTCAGTTCATCATGGCAGTACTAAGATGTATAGAGATCTTCATGAGTATTACTGGTGGGACGGAATGAAAAGGGATATTGCTGATTTTACTGTGAAGTGTTTGACTTGTCAACAGGCTAAAGCAGAGAGGCAGTTATCGAAAGGGATTCTTTAGCCTTTACCAGTGCCAGAGTGGAAATGTGAGAATATATCCATAGACTTCGTTGTGGGATTGCCGAAGACACCTTGAGGTAATAATGCAATCTGGGTTATTATTGATCGCTTGACTAAATATGCTCATTTCCTTTCCAACCGAGATACTTTTTCCCAATATCAACTTTCCCGTTTGTTTCTTAAAGAGATAGTCAGGTTACATGGAGTTCCTCACCCCATTGTATCTGACCGTGATCTGAGATTCACTTCTAACTTTTGGAAAGGCCTTCGAAAGTCGTTGGGTACTGAATTAAATTTAAGTACAGCTTTTCATCCTCAGTCAGATGGGCAGTCAGAACAAACAATTCAGACTTTGGAGGATATGGTACGTGCTTGTTCGATGGGTTATCAGGAAATTTGGGACCAACATATTTATTTGGTTGAGTTTTCATATAATAACAGTTTTCATTCCAGTATACAGATGGCACCATTTCAGGCATTATATGGGAAGCGGTGTTGGACTCCAACTTTCTGGGATGAAGTTGGTGAAAGGAAGCTGATTGGACCAGAATTGGTAAAATAGTTGGCAGAAAAAGTGAATCTGATAGAGAAACACATGAGAATAGTTTAGAGCAGGCAGAAGAGTTATGCGGATAACCGGAGGAAGGATCTATCTTTCGAGGTAGGTGATCATGTTTTTCTCAAAGTTTCACCGTGGAAAAGTGTGATGCGATTTGGTAAGAAAGGAAAGTTGAGTCCAAGGTTCATTGTACCATATGAAATTCCGGAGAGAGTTGGATCAGTTGCTTACCGAGTGGCTTTAACTCCAAGTTTGTCTCAGGTACACAATGTTTTTCATGTTTCGATGTTGAGAAAGTATATGCCAGATCCATCTCATGTTTTGACTCCAGAGGTAGTTCAGCTAGAAGAGAACCTATCTTATGAGGAACAACCGGTCCAGATTCTTGACCACAAGGAGCAAGTGTTACGGAATAAGGTGATTCATCAGGTAATGGTTTTGTGGAAAAACCACATGATTGAAGAGGCAACGTGGGAATCTGAAAATGCAATGAGGGCTAAATACCCCCACTTATTCGATAAGTAAATAAATTGTGGGGACGCAATTTTCAAAAGGGGGGAAGGATGTAACATCCCAAGTAAGTAATGAATAATATATATTTTTATCTATGTCTATTAATGAATTAGATAGTGTTTTAGAGGCTTAAAATGAGAATAAATCCAATCTTAAGCATGGAATACACTAATATTTTTAAAAGGTTGTTTTACTGCCTTTTGATGGAAAACCATTTTTAAATATATATTTTGACAATTTTATAGCTATATTTGTCAAAATAAACTTATTCTTTATGATTGGGACATTGAAATTTACTTTGGATAAATTTCTGGTATTTTTTCGATAAAGTTCATTTTTTATTGATTAGTGAAAAATGTTGTATTTTAATTCAAAACCTCTTTTTAATCTAATTTATTTATATGATTATATTATATTTTGAATTGGTTTTAAATTTTAATTAGAATTTATTTTTACCATTTAATTCAATAGTGGTCATTGGAATTAATTTCACTTTGAAATTAGACTTAAACTAGTGTCAATCTTTTGATACTTAATGTTTCCTAAAAACATGATATTTGCTCTGACAGCGGGAATTAATTATTAAATTAAATTAATGTAACTAATATGTTTTTAATTTTTTAAAATAGACATCATTTTTGAATTCGGAATATCAAATATAGCTTAGGTTGAAGTTTTGGTATTTTTCTGAAAAACTTCAATTTTTGATGAATAGTGAAACCACTAAGTGGTAATTAAAAACTGATTTTTCGTTTAAATGAAATTTTCCCACCTCTGTGTTTTGAATTTCAAAAATCCGACATAAATGGTTGTCATTGAAAATTAAAATGTGGTTCAATGGGATTAAAATAATTTTTTGGTGAATAGTAACTTTTAAGTTTTTAATCGCGATTAGAGGTAATTAGTGTAGTTTAAGGTAAAAATAATGTTTTAATAATATGGAATGACCTTGACACATGTACTACCCTTATTTGATGTGTCATGGCCGACCAAAAAAATCCATGGGTCAACTTGGGGACCCCATGGAGCCACTTTGGTAGGAAAATGACATTAATACCTTTCTATTTAAAGTTAAAATAAAAATGTCACAAACATGAGTTGTTTTACTAAAACAATTTTTAAATGGGGTTATACAAGTCATATTTTTTATTATAAATATTCATTAGAAAGATAAATAGATTTACTAAATCATGATATTTTTTTTATAATTTTTAGAGATTAAATAAATTAAATTATTTATGATCCCATGATGATGCAGCGATTACCTCATTATTTAATGATTTAAAAAAATGAAAAGACAATGTAAAATCTAAGACCTAAACATGTAAAAAACCTATTGGATGGGTTGATTTTGAACTCTTATCACCCTATCCTCGAAATATATAATTTTGGGACCTTTTAAATTCGAAAATCATTTTATAATAAAGTAACATTTTATAACTTTCCAAGAGTGTCCCTCCTCTCCTCTTATAAAAGGCCCCCACCTCTACCACCTTACCCACACTTCTCAAGCCTTTGGCTCGGCCAAACCCTATCTATTTTGTCCCTACAAGTCCCTCTGTTACTCCTTGAAGCCTAAATTTGGGCATAAGTCTTCCCAAGTAATCCTTTGAGCTCAAATCAAAAAGAGTTACCTGTTTTAAAGGTAGTGTTTTCTCTTGTGTTCTTAAGTTTTATTTTGCTTCTCCAACCCTATAAACTCTTTTTATTCATTTATTTTGTAACAAAACTAATATCCTCAATATTCTAGGATGTTTTATAATAATTATTCTAGCTACACTTACACACACCTTCATCTAATGGTTAAAGAGCATACTGTTTCTGTGGATGGCGAATTTCTGCCTCACGAAACGATGATTGTTCAATATTCTTCTAACACATTCAAAGGTGGCCATTAAGATGTAAATATATTTATATATGATATATAATATGTTTTTTTATTTAAAATTCTGTTTTTTTCATTTATGGCATACCTTTAGGGTTTCCATTATGGGTAAACGCGATATCTTCATTTTAGCAAGTGCGGACTACCGCCCCCTCAAAGTGATTTGATTCGTTAATATCATATGTGGTACATATAAAGGACATATTTAATGATATTATATATGATAAAATAATGGAATTATAATACTATTATGTATCATTATATTTTAATTCCATTAAATATGAAATAGAAATGGAAGTAGCGTTCATGCATACGTACGGCTTACCGTCTCCATGAACGGTCCATTTCATTTCTTATCTATAAATGATTATGTAATATTATAAATGCATGTATATAATGGAAATATGTGATATATATGATATATACATCATGAATATAATTCTAGATATAATTGATATTTTACCACATGAACAACTTGTAATTATAAAGAGTTTATTTTTGACTCAAGTACCAAGGATCGACAAAACGACCATTATTAACTTAAATAATTACATAGTGTTCATGACATGGTAATAAGTGATATAAAAGAAATAATGATCTTGAAAAATGTTCTTAAGCAAGTAGAAATTAACTCAAGTTTATTATTCAGGATATTAAAGAGTGATCGTGTCAAGTCGGACCCGAGGTATGGGACTTCGTCTCAATCTCCTTTCATCGAGGCATATTTTGTTTTATACACAAATTTATTTTATCCGGTCTATAAACCCCGTTGACTTTTATGTCTATTAAAAAGGAATCTCTTTTATACGAAGCGTTTTACTAAATGACAAAAAGAATGTTTTTTTTGTTGTACAAATGCGGCGACAATGACTTCTCCGCCACCGTGACCATTATTTAAGTTTCATCTTCCTCTACAAGCCATACCTTTTTTTAAAATGAAAAATAAATACCATGTTTTGCTTTTCTTTTATTTTGGTATAGAAAATGTTTTTCATAATGTTTTTTATATGAATGTGTTGTATTGATATCTTGTGATTGAAATTTGGAAATGTTATGTTTCCTTTATGCATGTATTATGTGATACGATTATGTTATGGTTCTTGGGCATTGTTATGAAGACGGGTGGTTCCGTGATAAACATAGGGTGGGTGAGCCTGATATAGCTCTCCAATGCATTGGGTAAAGCAAAGGAGTTAAACATTAAGGTTTCTTCAAAGAGATTTAGGGAATATACTGTGATGGGTATTCCAAACATAACCAAGAGGGTTACTCCCTACATAAGAATGTTATGAATGCCTCAAGTTACCTTTATGTCTTATGATTTCTATGATTTATTCATGATTTGATGCTTATGTTTTATGAGTAAAGTATGATTTCATACATGGACTAATGTTTCCTTTTCGTACTTTTATATCCCTTACTGAGCGTTTTATGCTCATCCCAAGTTTTTGAAATGTTTTTCACAGGTCAAGGGAAAGGTACATGATGTGATGATAGTGTCAATGAAGTGTCAAGAAAGAATCCATGTTTTATTTTAAATAGGTTTTCGTTAATGGGAAAAATGAATACTGTCATTTATGTAACCACTTTGTTTAAATGTGAAATGTAATGCATGTTTTATGATCTAATTCTCTAAAACTCTAAACCTGAAAAAATCCTCAACGTGTATTCTTGAAATAACTCAAGAATAAGTAATGTTTAAGGATGGGGCCTTATAGTTGGTATCAAAGGTCGGTTTAGACAACTTTAGGAGTTATAAAATTGTTAAATTATAAATTAATTTATGGTATGACTGAAATGATATAGCATTTAAAGATTACCATGTTACTTCTCCTAAGATATTTATATGTTAAGAATGTTTTTTCATAGAGGAAACAGAACAGATTTTCTGGGAAAGAATACAGAGGGAAATGTCCTTTCAAATCGGCATCCTGAGATGGTCAGAATCGTAATTGAACTGTTTGTTGTAGTGATGGCTCAGTTGACTCAGGTGATAAATCGTGGTTGTGTTTAGTGACGATATTTTGGTGTTTTCTAAAAGTAAAGAGGAGCATAAAAGTCATTTAAGGGTTATTTTGAAAACCTTAAAATAAAAGAAATTGTATGGGAAATTCAGCAAGTGTGAGTTTTGGTTGCAACAAATTTCTTTCCTTGGTCACATTGTTTCTAAAGATGGGATAACTGTTGATCCTGTAAAAACAAAGGTTGTTGAAGAATGTCCAAGACCCACAAATGTAACTAAGATTCGTAGCTTCCATGGTTTGGCAGGCTATTACCGAAGGTTTGTTAGAAATGTTTCATGGTTAAATAGTCCAATGACAAAGCTAACTCGGAATGGTGTTAAGTTTATCTGGACAAAAGAATGTGATGATTATTTTCAGGAACTCAAAAGACGATTAGTGAATGCTCCAGTTTTGGCACTACCTTAAAGGAATTGTGAGTTTATTATCTACAGTGATGCTTCATTGAAAGGACTTGGTTGTTTCCTAATGCAGAATGATCAGGTAATTGCTTATGCTTCACGTCAGTTGAAAACTCATTAGGTAAATTACCCTACACATGATTTGAAATTAGCTGCTGTTGTTTTCGCTTTAAAAATTTGGAGGAATCATTTGTATGGAGTAAAGTGTGAAATATATACCGATCACAAAAGTTTAAAGTATATATTCACTCAGAAACAATTGAACATGAGACAGAGGATATGGCTAGAATTAATCAAGGATTATGATTGTAAAATTCATTACCATCCGGGAAAAGCATATAAAGTGGCTGATACGTTGAGTCGAAAAAGTAATGCTTTATTAGCAATGTTGTGTTTGGAACGTGATCCTTTGGTTAAGGATTTGATGAAATTTGGATTAGAAGTTGTTGGTGCAGGATGTCCTTCTGTTTTGTTTCAGGTATCAGTGAAATATTCTCTATCAGACAGAATTAAGAAAGCACAGAAGCAAGACAACGAGTTGCAGAAAAAGGTATAGCTGGTTTAGAAGGGTAAGTTTCCTGAATTCAATGTTGATAATGATTTTGTTTTGAGATTTGGGAATAGATTGTGTGTTCTGTGTGATTCACATTTGAAGAGATATTTGTTATGTGAAGCGCATAGTTCTCCGTTTTCAGTTCATCATGGCAGTACTAAGATGTATAGAGATCTTCATGAGTATTACTGGTGGGACGGAATGAAAAGGGATATTGCTGATTTTACTGTGAAGTGTTTGACTTGTCAATAGGTAAAAGCAGATTGGTAGTTATCGAAAGGGATGCTTTAGCCTTTACCAGTGCCAGAGTGGAAATGGGAGAATATATCCATGGACTTCGTTGTGGGATTGCCGAAGACACCTTGAGGTAATAATGAAATCTAGGTTATTGTTGATCTCTTGACTAAATCTGCTCATTTCCTTTCAAAACAAAATACTTTTTCCCTCGATCAACTTTCCCATTTGTATATTAAGGAGATAGTCAGGTTACATGGAGTTCCTCACCCCATTGTATCTGACCGTGATCTGAGGTTCACTTATAAATTTTGGAATGGCCTTCGAAAGTCGTTGGGTACTGAATTAAATTTTAGTACAGCTATTCATCCTCAGTCTGATGGGCAGTCAGAACAAACAATTCAGACTTTGGAGGATATGCTACGTTCTTGTTCGATGGGTTATCAGGGAATTTGGGACCAACATATTTCTTTGGTTGAGTTTTCATATAATAACAGTTTTCATTCCAGTATACAGATGGCACCATTTCAGGCATTATATGGGAAACGGTGTCGAACTCCAACTTTCTGGTATGAAGTGGGTGAAAGAATGCTGATTGGTCCAGAATTGGTAGAAGAGTTGGCAGAAAAAGTTCATCTGATACAGAAACACATGAGAATAGTTCAGAGTAGGCAAAAGAGTTATGCGGATAACCGGAGGACGGATCTATCTTTCGAGGTAGGTGATCATGTTTTTCTCAAAGTTTCACTGTGGAAAAGTGTGATGTGATTTGGTAAGAAAGGAAAGTTGAGTCCAATGTTCATTGGACCATATGAAATTCTGGAGAGATTTGGATCAGTTGCTTACCGAGTGGCTTTACCTCCAAGTTTATCTTAGGTACACAATTTTTTTCATGTTTCGATGTTGAGAAAGTATATGCCAGATCTATCTCATGTTTTGAGTCCAAAGGTAGTTCAACTGGAAGAGAACCTATCTTATGAGGAACAACCGGTCCAGATTCTTGACCACAGGGAGCAAGTTTTACGGAATAAGGTGATTCATCAGGTAATGGTTTTGTGGAAAAACCACATGATTGAAGAGGAAACGTGGGAATCTGAAAATGCAATGAGGGCTAAATACCCCCACTTATTCGATAAGTAAATAAATTGCGGGGACGCAATTTTCAAAAGGGAGGAAGGATGTAACATCCCAAATAAGTAATGAATAATAGATATTTTTATCTATGTCTATTAATGAATTAGATAGTGTTGTAGAGGCTTAAAATGAGAATAAATCCAATCTTAAGCATGGAATACACTAATATTTTTAAAAGGTTGTTTTACTGCCTTTTGATGGAAAACCATTTTTAGATCTATATTTTGACAATTTTATAGCTATATTTGTCAATATAAACTTATTCTTTATGATTGGGACATTGAAATTTACTTTGGATAAATTTTTGGTATTTTTTCGATAAAGTTCATTTTTTAATGAATAGTGAAAATGTTGTATTTTAATTCAAAACCTCTTTTTAATATAATTTATTTATATGATTATATTATATTTTGAATGGGTTTAAAGTTTAATTAGAATATATTTTTACCATTTAATTCAATATTGGTCATTGGAATTAATTTCACTTTGAAATTAGACTTAAAATAGTGTCAATCTTTTGATACTTAATGTTTCCAAAAAACACGCTATTTGCTCTGACAGCGGGATTAATTATTAAATTAAATTAATGTAACTTATATGTTTTAAATTTTTTAAAATAGACATCATTTTTTAATTCGGAATATCAAATATAGATTAGGGTGAAGTTTTGGTATTTTTCTGAAAAACTTCAATTTTTGATTAATAGTGAAACCACTAAGTGGTACTTAAAAACTGATTTTTTCATTTAAATGAAATTTTACCACCTCTGTGTTTTGAATTTCAAAAATCTGACATAAATTTTTTTCATTAAAAATTAAAATGTGGTTCAATGGGATTAAGATAATTTTTTGGTGAATAGTAACTTTTATGTTTTTAATCGCGATTAGAGGTAATTAGTGTAGTTTAAGGTAAAAATAATGTTTTAATAATATGAAATGACCTTGACACATGTCCTACCCTTATTTGATGTGTCATGGCTGACTAAACAAATCCATGGGTCAACTTGGGGACCCCATGGAGCCACTTTGGTAGGAAAATGACATTAATACCTTTTTATTTAAAGTTAAAATAAAAAATGTCACAAACATGAGTTGTTTTACTAAAACAATTTTTAAATGGGGTTATACAGGTCATATTTTTTACTGTAAATATTCATTATAAATATAAAAAGATTTAATACATCATTATATTTTTTTTATAATTTTTAGACATTAAATAAATTAAATTATTTATGATACCATGATGATGCAGTGATTAACTCATTATTTAACGACTAAAAAAATGAAAAGAAAATGTAAAATCTAAGACCTACACATGTAAAAAACCTATTTGATGGGTGTATTTTGAACTCTTATCACCTTATCCTCGAAATATATAATTTTGGGACCTTTTAAATCTGAAAATAATTTTATAATAAAGTAACCTTTTATAACTTTCCAAGAGTGCCCCTCCTCTCCTCTTATAAAAGTCCCCCACCTTTACCACCTTACCCACACCTCTCAGGCCTTTGGCTTGTCCAAACCCTATCCATTTTGTCAATCCACATCCCTCTCTTACTCCTTGAATCCTCACTTTGGGCATAGGTCTTCCCAAGGAAGCCTTTGAGCTCAAATCAAAAAGAGTTACCCGTTTTAAAGGTAGTGTTTTCTCTTGTGTTCTTATGTTTTATTTTGCTTCTCCAACCCTCTAAACTCTTTTTATTCATTTCTTTTGTAACAACACCAGTATCCTCAATATACTAGTATGTTGTTATAAGAATTATTCAAGCTACACTTACACACACCTTTATCTAATGGTTAAAGAGCATACTGTTTCTGTGGTTGGAGAATTTCTGCCTCACGAAACGATGATTGTTCAATATTCTTCTAACACCTTCAAAGGTGGCCATTAAGATGTCACTATATTTATATATGATATATAAAATGTTTTTTTTTTTACTTAAGCTTCTGTATTTTTCATTTATGGCATACCTTTATGGTTTCCATTATGGGTAAACGTGATATCTTCATTTTAGGAAGTGCGGACTACCGCCCACTCAAAGTGATTTGATTCGTTAATACCATATGTGGTACGTATAAAGGATAGATTTAATGATATTATATATGATAAAATACTGGAATTATAATACTATTATGTATCATTATGTTTTAATTCCATTAAATATGAAATAGAAATGGAAGTAGCGTTCATGCGTACGTACGGCTTACCGTCTCCATGAACAGTGCATTTCATTTCTTACCTCTAAATGATTATGTAATATTATAAATGCATGTATATACTGGACATATATGATATATATGATATATACATCATGAATATAATTCTGGATATAATGGATATATTACCACATGAACAACTTGTAATTATAAAGAGTTTATTTTTTACTCAAATACCAAGGATCGACAAAACGACCATTATTAACTTAAATAATTACATAGTGTTCATGACATGGTAATAAGTGATATAAAAGGAATAATAAACATGAAAAAGATTCTTAAGAAAGTAGAAATTAACTCAAGTTTATTATTCAGGATATTAAAGAGTGATCGTGTCAAGTCGAACCCGAGGTATGGGACTTCGTCTCAATCTCCTTTCATTGAGGCATATTTGGTTTTATACACAACTTTATTTTACATGTTCTATAAACCCCGTTGACTTTTTTGTCTATTAAAAAGAAATATTTTTTATACGAATCATTTTACTAAATGACAAAAAGAATGTTTTTTTGTTGTACGAATGCGGTGACAATGACTTCTCCGCCGTCGTAACCATTATTTGAGTTTCGGCTTCCTCTACAAGCCATACCGTTTTTTAAAATGAAAAATAAATACCATGTTTTACTTTTATTTTATTTTGGTATTGAAAATGGTTTTCATAATATTTTTTATATCAATGTGTTGTATTGATATCTTGTGATTGAAATGTGGAAATTTTATGTTTCCTTTATGAATGTATTATGTGATACGATTATGTTATGGTTCTTGGGCATTGTTAGGAATACGGGTGGTTCCGTGATAAACTAATGGCGGGTGAGCCCGATATAGCTCTCCAATGCATTGGGTAACGCGAAGGAGTTAAACATTAAATTTTCTCCGAAGAGATTTAGGGAATATACTGTGATGGGTATTCCAAACGTAACCAAGAGGGTTACTCCCTGCGTAAGAATGTTATGAATACCTCAAGTTACCTTTATGTCTTATGATTTCTATGATTTATTCATGATTTTATGCTTATGTTTTATGAGTAAAGCATGATTTCATACATGGACTAATGTTTCCTTTTCGTACTTTTATATCCCTTACTGAGCTTTTTATTCTCATCCCATGTTTTTGAAATGTTTTTCACAGGTCAAGGGAAAGGTACAGGATGTGATGATAGTGTCAATGAAGTGTCAATAAAGAATCCATGTTTTATTTTAAATAGGTTTCCATTAATGGGAAAATTGAATACTGTCTTTTATGTAACCACTTTGTTTAAATGTGGAATGTAATGCATTTTTTATGATATAATTCTCTAAAACTCTAAACCTGAAAAGATCCTCAACGTGTATTCTTGAAATAACTCAAGAATAAGTAATGTTTAAGGCTGGGGCCTTATACCACTACTACTAAATCCAAGTCATGCATAGGACAATTCCTCTCATGCAAGCTCAACTGTCTTGAGCCATAAGAAACCACTAAATCCTCCAGTATCTAAACTTATCTGAGTCCAACTGTGGATGTATCATAGTAAACTATATGTACTTTACTTAGAATGTGAAAAATGAGGATTGGTGCTGAGGTCAGCTAACCTTTCAGCTCCTAAAAAGATCTCTCCCAAGAATCATACCAAAAACATTTCACTTCCTTTATGGTAAGACCTGACATTGGTGCTTCCATATGGGAGAATCCCTATATAAAGTGTTGATAATAACCTACTAAACCCAAAAAACTTCATATCTCAAAGACATTATTGTGTTTCTCCAAAGATACCATGGTTTCAACTGTCTCTAGATCTAATACCACTCCTGCCTCTTAAGTGACATCGCCTAGGAAGTAAACTTTATCAATCCAAAAACTACATTTGGTTATCTTGGAATAAAGGCTATGCTCTAACTCAATGTAATTAGGATGATGTTAATATGTTTGGTATATTTTTCTACTGAATGGGAGTACACTAAGAAATCCTTGAAAAAAACCACTAAAAATAGGTCTAGAAAAGAATGAAAGATCCTATTCATCCTGGCCATGAATACCAATGGTGTGTTTGTCAAACCAAACGACATCACGACGAACTCATACATGCCATACCTACTCCTAAAATTATTATAAGGTATGTTTGATGTTCTCACCCGCAAATATTTGTAACTTAATATCAAATCAATATTGGAGAATATATTTTCACCTCTCAGCTGATCAAATAGATCATTGATGCATGGAGAGGATTCAGATTCCTGACTTCCATCTGGTTCAATCTCCAATAATCCAAAAATAAGCACAATGACCCATCATCTTTTTGGTGAAGAGAACTAGATAACACCAAGGTGATGTAATAGGTCATATGAGACATTTATATTCTAGATATTCTAAATGGACTTTCAACTTGTGAAGCTCTATTGGTTCCATTTAGTAAAGAAGAATAGAAATTGACTTTGCGCCTAGCACTAACTCAATCATAAACCTGATCTCTCACTCGGGCAGTAAGTCATAGAACTCGTCAAAAAAATATTTAAAATAGTCTACCTTTTTATGAAAATAATCCTTCTATATTCCACCATTATCTAGAGAAATATTAGTTATCTGAGCCATGAGAAAATCCAACCTACACTAAATTGGTCCCACATGACTAGCATGAATATAAAACTCTCCCTGGTATGAATAGCTTCCATCTTATAGATATAAAAAGGTAACTCTCCTCTGGTAATAGTCGATATGTTCTTGGTATAGAAATAACCAATCCATACTAAGAATCAAATTGAAGCTTCTCGTTTCTATCATGAATGGTTCCCAAAAGAAATGATAGCCACTAATCTCTAGAGAACACTCCTTACAATGTTTGATATTCTCTGATTGTACTCCCAATTGTGTGTTAATAGTCATAATTTCATCCAATATTTCATCATCTAAGCCCAAAATGTTTAAAAAATAGTTTAAAAATGAATGATATGATCCTATATCAAACAAAACATAAGCAAGGGTAGATGAAACAAAAAATCATACCTTTGATGGTAAGCAGTCTTGCATCCACAATATCTAATGTAGTTTGTATAACATGCAATTGACCAGCCTCTGTTCCATGGTCTCTAGTTGACTCCCCTAAGCAATACCCTATGCCTGGTACTGTCATTCCTACATGGGGTACTACATCCTATTCCTTGACCAGAACATCCCAAGGAACTCCACCTACCTGTCTTATGATGTATAACTAAGTACTTCCTAGACTCTAGTACCTATCTTGTTACCCTTCCACTTATCTACTACTATATTCCACTAAAAACCTCTTTAAGTAGACAAATATTCTGTAAGTGTGACACTCTAAAGTGGGGTATGAATAATAAGGTTTTTTGTGACCCATCTTACCACACTAATAAAACTACTAAGAAACATGGTCCTGATATATCTTCCCAGTGCCCAGACTGCTCTGACCACTATTTCCCTAGATAAAATGGTCATAGAGAATCTTCTTTAAACTAGAATAAGAGTTCATAGTTTTCCATATATAAAAAGCATGATTACTTATGGGGGCCTCTCTCATATTCCCTTTTGTGATGAGTTTCTAATTTGTCACATCCAAAAAACTACTCAGATTGAACATGTTCACATGTTATCTGATCTCATAGTGAAGACCATCCTTAAAACATCTCGCCCTGGAGATCACATCCACTTCCAAAGATGGCACAAAGCGATGTAGCTCACTGAAAAGTTCATCATAATCAATCACTGGCATACCCTCCTATATATGGTGCATGAACCCATGATACTTCTCATACCTTAATGTTTCGGGACAGAAATTTCCTACTAACTTCATCTTGAAGTCCTCCGAGTATAACTCATCCTGATTTACTACCTACTTCAGAATGTTCCACCAACACTTGGTCAGTCCATGAAGCATATATGCAGAAAGATTCTCCCTCATATTTATGGGTGTCTCAATATTCTTAAAGATCATCTCGAATGACTCAATCCATAACTCGGCTACCTGGGGTCCTCCTTCCCTAGTGAACATTGGCATATGCTGCAGCCGAAACTCTCTTGTCAGATAAAACATCAAAGTAATGATGCAAATAATATTTCTTTAAAGGGATCTCGTGATCCTAAAGAAGATGACATAAAGATGAGAATCCATATGATCCTTAAGATCTACATGAAGTTCCAATTTAGCTACATTAGGATCAAGCTAATTTCCACTCTCCTAACACTCAACTCAAAGATAACAAGGAATAATTTTCTCTATGATACAAACACACTACTTAGAACACTGTATTAAACAACAATGTCAACCTCAATAGGTGACAACAACATATAACCACTACTCATGTCTCTCTAAACATGGATTAAAATTGTTATAGAATGAAATAATAGATCGTTTGTTTCATTTATAATCAAAAGATATCTCATGTCACAGTTCAAAAAGAAATTATATATCACATGAAAAATAAAAATGTCCCTATCATGAACAATGCAAGTAAATATATCCCTATGTGCCTATTATGATGCATGAATAATCATCTCATTCCATATAGGGCCATGATTATAAATATCAAAAACCAATAACATCATCAAACAATAATCTCACACAATACGTAAATCACTCAGGGTTAACTAACATCGAATGTAACTAGCACACAACATAAATAGAAATCCCATCACTGGGAACTCAAACATTCCCCAATACATGGGTTATATACTAACATTAACAATCTCATTACCAATTACAAAAACATCCTAGTATCCTTTTTACCTTTCCCAAATATTAATAAACATAAAATAAACATGTTATGCTCTGATAACACTTTGTAACATCCCTTCATTTGGCACTCTCTCATGTGGCCGAAAAGCGTTGGTTACGATACCTCAATCATGCATCCCTATACACCAGAGGAAATTGAATAATAGAAGGGGGTATCATAAGTATAGTGGGGAGACTATTCCCCCTAGTCCCGAAGTTACAACATAGTAGAATAATCATATAATAATAAATATCAGAGTGTGGAAACAATAGAGACAATAGAATAAAATGGAAACCAGTAGTAAAAGAAAACTGAATAATCTAATAAATAATAACGGAATAATGTAATGATGTTCTATAATTTAACTAATTTTAATTCTAGAAACAATAAAAAAAAGACTAGAAAACTCAATAAAATAATCAAAATTCCTTGGTCTCGAATCCCACGTTGGTCCCATGTCAAAAATCCAGCTCATCTAGTAAGTAAAACAACCAACAGGAAGGTCCTTTACCCTTGTCCAATCCTACATCCATATAATCTACTCGGGTGCCACACGGAATCCTGAATAGGGTGTGAGTACAGCTCATTTGGTCAACACTACCATGTCTAAATATAACCAATTTGATAATAAGTGTATGCAATAATATAATAATCAAGAGTATTAATTAATAAATCATTAACTTAATACCACATCAACCTGATTCATCATCTTGTCAGGATATCTCTAAGCATGTCTTAAAACCATGCCAACCACAACCTTATAACCAAGGTATAACAAAACTGGCCTCAACGCCATTCTAGAATGTCTCTAATAATGTCTTATAACCATGCCAACCATATCCATATAACCATGGAATAATAGAAACTTATAACCAAGGTATAAATAATAGTAATCTAGGTCAAACCTAAAATATAAGAATTTTATCATTTAGTCTGGGTCAATCCCTCTATATAAGCATTTTAGTATTTCAATTGGGCCAAGCCTGTTATATCATTATTTCGGAATTTCAACTGGGTTAAGCCCACTATATCAGCATTTCAAGATTTTAACTAGGCCAAGCCTGCTAAATAATCATTTCATCACATATCACTAGTAATATCCCACTATATAATCATTTTAGAACTTAATAACAACTCAAGTAATAACAATAAGGATATCACAATATCACATCATATGGATTGTAACACCCAGATGTTTTTTATGAAATATTTTCTCTAAATAATTTTTATTCTTTAGTAGATTTCATTGCTCGTAATCATGAGTTTAAATGAACCCTGATATTCCCTTATTATAAAATTACCATTATATCAAATTCGTTAGGTTAGTAGGAATACTTATAACTAACTTATGAAAATGCATTGTGAATTCTTTGGATATCAATAATTTATGAAAAATATAAATGAGATATTTGTATTTTTTAGTGAATTACTTTTGGTGAGGAAATTAATGATATATATGTGTGTGTGTTATATACTTAATAAAATATTTTTGATATTCATCCATTGGATATTTTAGTCATAGGCTATAAATAAAACCCTAATTGAGGTATCAAAACCTATTTTTTAATATTTTAATTTTACAACTTTGATTGGAGAACCCCTTTTAAATTATGATTTTGAAACATTAATAATTTTTAAATGAAAATATAAACATTTTATTTTGAATCAGAATATAAAAATTTACCTTGTATTAGTTTTTGATATTTTTCTAATAACTTTAATGTTTTGATAAATAGTAAAAATACGCTAAATTTTAATTAAAAATAAATTTTTTCGTTGAAATAATTTATATGGTTAAATTATATTATTGAATGGTTTAAAAGTATAAATAGAATATATATTTTTATTTAATATAATTTAGTCCATTTAAATTGATTTAACATTAAATCTAGATGTAAAAACATTTCAATCTTTTGTAATGTTTTAACTTTTATTAAAAAAAACATATTCTCTCATTACGACAATGGGATTGATTTTAAATTAATTACGGCAACTTCTAAATTTTGAATTTTTAAAAATGGATCCATATTTGGAATCAATACATCTAAATTATGTTAATATGCTTCTATTATTTTTTGGCATTATGAGTAGTAACAATGGTGATTATTTTTCTTACCATGGTAAAAAGTAAAACGGGTAATTAAAGGTAAAAATAATATTATAAAATTACCTTAACACCTGTAAAAATCATATTGGATGACTAAATTCGACCATTATCATCTAGTTTTTGAAATATAATCATTTGATGGCCACTTACCTATGAATATGGAAAGAATGTAATAAAAACTAATGAATGTGACAAAATGTCAAAATGTCATTTTATATAAGTATATTAATTTTAATATATGGATAAGTATGAGATAATATCGACTCTAGATTGTATATGGAAATCGAAAATAACTACCTACATCACATAAATTTATGTATAATTTTAGATATTAAATAAATATTATTAAGGATGACAAAATAGTGATGTAAAATTTATTGTTTTAATAAAAATATCAAATAAATGGTTTTAAAAATATTAAAATAAATATCATATGAACTAATTAATGTGATCCACAAATTTTCTATTTTACTATGACATTTTAGTAGTGTATTGAATATTTTTCTATAATTTATCTTCCATGTGGATTTTTTTAAAAGTCAAATAAATGAATAGAGTTAAAATTGACATAATTGATATTTTATGAAAATAACATTTTATTAAATTATTTAAAAATAATAAAAATATTTTAAAATTAAAAATTGATAATTAAAAGATCTAAAATATCATAAAATATCCATTTATGGTCAATTAACACCATATAAATAAATATTTATAATGTTATTACCGTAATTAAAATTAAATAGAATAATTAAGTGTCAATTAAAAATATGTGGTTTAAATTGAAAAAATGACCTGTCAAAAATTTGTTGGTTGATGAGATTACAACCTTATCTCATCTCATATTCTAAATTGGGACATTTTGGAGGTTTTTTTTGTAGTGTTTGATTTTATTATAAATTATTATTTATGGATTTTCCAAAAGTTCCCCTCACCTCAATTATAAAAGGGAACCTCCTACCTCATCTCTTCACGTAATTTTGAGCCTTAAAGCTCAGACATACCCTTCCATTTTTACTTATCAACTTACTTATTTTTATTCTAGAGGTTATGTTCATCTTCAAAGACCAACTCTAGTGCTCTAAGAAGATATTTAGAGGAATCATGTCAATAAAGAGGTAATCTCTTCTACCAATTCTTTCAAACTTCTTTATTCTTCTACTTTCTATTCATTAGTTGATTAATTATAAAGTAAAAACATAAATATCACTCATAAACTTATATCTTATTATAAATATGAAACAACCATATTTAACCTTCTATCCATCCTATGAAAAATGAAATCACCGCGCAAGCGTACATACGGCTTACCGTCTCCTGACTGAGGTGTAATCTGTCTTTCACCACCAACTTACTTGGATGGGTATAATGATGTAAATAATAACTATATATGATTATTATAAAATTATTCTAATTCTAAAATATCATACACCATCCAATTCAATACCATTCAATAATTTTGGGAATGATATCATCATTCGTGCGTGCGTACAGTCTACCGTCTCCATGATGTGATACGATTCATTCTACATAATTTGCATTACACCATGATTATATACATGAATTGAATGAATAAATATGATATATGTTATACTAATACAATTATTTAAATGAAATAACTATAACTTAAAAATATTAATAATAACTTATTCGACAAAACAAGCATAAGAACATAAATTAGTTAATACCCAAATAACGAGTAATGATGAACTATTACTAACAAGTGAATGAAAATATGTCCATAAATGTTATCTTAAAAATGATTATTATTCTATAATAAATCATTAACTTTATTTAAATCATTATATATGATTTTTGGATACATATGGATCATATCGGACCAAATATAAGGGATAACATTACAAATCTCGTTTTAACTGAGATTATTTATTCCTAAGTATTTTCTGAGGTATATTTATCATTAAAAACCTTGTTTCCTAAATTTCTATTTAAAAATATTATTTATATCCTTATATAAATTTTTAATTTCAGTTTTACCTACAGGTGAATGTTTACTAAATGGTATGAAAAGAATCTTTTTTCGTTTTTGGTATGAGGTACTTTTTGACTTTTTCGGAAAAAGTACAAGAGGAATGTTTTTTTAACTTGTACATCATGAATGGTTTTTTAAGCTTTTATAATTAATTATTTCCTTAAAGTATAACATATAATATTAAAAGTTTATTTTTACATAAAATTATTTATTCTAAAATTTTGTGGCATTTTGAGGAAGGAAAACATTTTTGAAGAAGAAAGGATATTTTCCACAGGAATTAATTTCAAGTGTTTTCTCAAAATTATTTTCCATATAAGATGACACTCTTTAAATAGGGTTATATTTATAACCATGTTATTACTATGATTTGATTATGATCTATTAATTAAATTAATTTGTTTTATATCAATTATGATGGAATTATGTTTAAGAAACCCATTTTATTTCATGGGTTATGCTATGGTGAATGTTTTTTTTCATGTTTTTGTAGATTACATAAGAATGGTTTAATTATGATATGGGTGGGACCTATATCTCCCTCCAATTAATTGGGTAAATAATTATATCTTATGAGATAGACATTAATCGAATGAAAAGTAAATCTACTTCAGTAATACTGGGTTGGAACAAAGAGTGAGCTCAGTTCAATAATGGACTTTTTCCGCTATGATGGTCTTGGAAATGAGCCTTGACTAATATGAAATGATTTTCTATGATTATGTGTGTATTCCATGAAATTTAATGTCTTATGTTTTGTCTATTTGGATTATATTTCACTTTTATGATTTATCTCATGACATGATATTATGATCTTTATATGAAGGATAAGATTTTGAAATGTGATGTTCTTATGATTACGATATGATTGATATTTCCCTTGTTTACCCTTTCAGATTATTTCAGTTCACCCTTTCATATGTTTCTTTTTCCAAGGCCATGAAGAATGGTTTTAAGTAAGATATATCAAAAATGAATCTAGTTATGAAGAAATAAGTAGTGGATAATTTGGATATTTTATGAACTAGTTGTTTATGTTTCTAAATTTCTAAAGACACTAAACCAATACAGTCCTGGCATGGTTTTTGTTAGGTTATGTAATAAATATTCTTCAATGTTGAAGTAATATATATATGTAAAGTATGTTCCCTTATAGTTGGTATCAGATAAAATTTATAGTTAACCTTAGAAACTAGGATGAGAGAACCTTAGTAAGAACCCTAAGGATATGTCTAAGTATAGGTTACAGTCCTATCATAGTGTTTTAGAGATGTTCATGAATAAACTAGGATAAAAAATAAAGTGTCCTAAAATGAAATTTTATTCTTGAATTATGTGGTTTTCCCATTATTATTAGTGTTACTCACACTGTGCTTCTTGGTTTTAGTCAATGGATAGAACTCGAAGGAATCACGTTAATACTGAATGCAATGGGAAATGAAATGATTGTCCCCATGAAAAACCAAATTTTATGGGAGATGGAATGAAAAATGATGTAGCCATTATCACAAAAAATTCCCAAGCTATGAATCATGTAGGTATTTCAAATGAGAAAAGGAGGGGGAAACATTCTATTAAATCCTTCATGAGGCAGTGACCACCTTCATTCAGTGGGTCTTTTGATTCATTAGTGGTTGAACAACAGATCAGTACCACTGAAAACATATTTTCGATTCTACAATGTTCTAAACATGATAAAGTCATCTTAATAGTATATAATTTTTAAGGTGAAGCCGATAAATGGTGTAATATTATCAAGAATACAATTAAATGATTTGAAATTGAGTCCATATAATGGGATGAGTTCAAGAACTTGTTTTTTAAAAAGTAATTTCCTCTTATTCTTCAAAAAAAGATGTAGAATGAGTTCCTTGAAATTAAGAAATAGGATGATGAATCTGTTGGTACCTACAAAGAAAATTTTACAAGACTTGAAAGTTATTTTTCTTTCATTGTTATCCATCCTGAGAGTAAAAATAATCAATTCTTTAGTGGCTTAAAACCAATCCTTTTAAGGGAATTATCTATAAGGGACTTCAATAGCTGTGAATAAATTTTTAGATGTGCTCTCAAGGTTGAGATGGAGATTGGAGTAACCCATTAGTCATATGAGTTTTATAAGAAGAGAAAAATGGAATTCAAAGGAAAATCTAAAGACTACACTAGAAAGAAAATGAGTTTTCCCTTATTCTCAAAGTGTGTAAATAAATATGGAGGTAATTATCTTAAAGGGACTATTAAATTTTTTTAAGTATAGAAAAGAAGGTCATAGGGAAATTTAATACCGAAGTGATGGGAAAAATATGTATAATAATGCAAACAAAGAAAATACTACATAGAATGAACCTCTTACACTTCAATGTTACAAGTGTAAGGAAATGGGGAATTATTCCAATCAATGCCCTAATACAAGGGTTATTGATGATGATCGACATCAAAAAACTCTTAAGTCTATAGAAAAAGGAATGTCACATGAAATCATTATCGATGATGTGGAGTACGATAATGAAGTGGGGAAAGGTACACTTACAATCTACTCTAAAGTAGAAAATGTTTTATTTAATTCTATATCCACCCACTATTTTATTTATAAGGAATTTTCTAAGGGTATCATTATATTACCTCAACAATTAGATATTGAGTTAGTAGTAAAAAATCATAATGGCACAACAGTCACAAGAAAAGTTTATAATTCTTCTCCGGTTGAAGTTTGTGGTAAAGTGATTCCTACAAATCTTGTGATCCTTCCTATAGTGGAATTTGATGTGATTCATGGCATGTATTAGATTTATCTATATGGAGATCATATCAATTTACAAGGAAGGTAAGTCACATTTCATATTCCAGATCAATCTATGATCATCAATTGATACAAGGATGAATATAACCTTCCAGTTGAAGTTTCATCCAACTTATGGGTCTTTATTCATATAAATGTAGGTCATTTATCTCAAATGGTCAGGGAGAAACTCATGATTAAGAAAATTCTCATTGAATGGGATTTTGATGATGTCTTTCTGGAGGAATTGTTAGGTCTTCCACCAGATCGTGAAGTTGAGTTTCCAATAGAACTCATACCAGGTGTTATGCCGATTTCAAATACACCTTATAGAATGGATCCAATTGAGTTGTGGGAATTGAAGAAGAAACTACAAGAGAATCTTGATAATAGATTAATATTCTCTAGTGTGTCACTTTGGGTATCACCTATTTTTTTTAAAGAAGAAAGATGGAACAATGAGGATTTTAATTGATTATCGAGAACTTAACAATATCACTATCAATAAAAAATATCCTCTTCCCTGTATTGATGAATTATTTGACCAACTATGTGGAGCTCAATACTTTTCCAAGATTGATCTCTCTTCAGGATATCTTCAATTTAAGGGTTAAAAATGAGGACATACTAATGATGGAATTCTATACAAGGTATGGACACTATGAATTTATAGTGATGCCCTTTGGTCTTACTAATTCCCATTCTATCTTCATAGATCTAATGAAAATATTATTTAAAGACTATCTTTATCAGTTTTTCATAGTCTTTATAGAATATATTCTTGTCTATTCAAAGAGAAAGGAAGAACATGAATATCACTTGATAATTTTACTAAAGACCTTGAGAAAGGATAATATTTATTCTAAATTTACCAAGTTTGAATTTTATATTCAGAAAGTTTCATTTTTAGGTCAAATAATCTCAAGAGAGGGGATATCTGTGGATCCAGCAAAAACAGAGGATATTAAAATATAGTGGAGACCAACAATGGTAACTGAGATTTGATGTTTTCTTGGTTTGGATGGATATTATTGACGTTTTGTGAAATATTTTTCATGATTATCTAATCTAATCACCAAGTTGACTTGGAAAGAAGTTAAGTTCATTTTTATGGAGGAATGTGAAGATAATTTCAAAGAGCTAAAAATAAGGTTAGCCAGTACACCTGTGCTCGCACTGCCCTGTAGTGGAGAAATGGTTGTGATCTATAGTGATGCATCCAAGAATGTTATGGGATGTGTTCTCATGAAAAATGATATGGTGGTAGCTTATGCCTCATGGCAGTTGAAAATTCGGGAGTAAAATTACTCAACTCATGATTTGGAGTTAGCTCTGGTAATCTTTGCATTAAAGATATGGAGGCATTACCTTTATGGTTAAAGGTGTGATATTTATACTAATCATAAAAGTTTAAAGTATATTTTTACACAAAAGGAGATAAATATGCCCCAAAAAATATGGTTGGGGTTGATTATGACTACTCAATACATTACCACCCTGGGAAAGGGAACAAGGTGGTAGATGCTTTGAGTCGAAAAGACCATGCAAGCTTATCCATGAGGATGATCACAAAAGATCCATTTTTATGGATTTGAAATGGATAGATATGTAAATTATAATGGAAGATGAGAAATCTTATCTTTCTCAAATGAATATTCAACCATCTATACAAGTGAAGATTAAGGAGGCGCAGAAAGAATATGTAGAGTTACAAAAGAAGGTGATAAATGTTCCTGAATTCAACCTTGATTGTGATGTAATAATAAGGTTCAGTAATGAAGTTTTTATTCCTCCCATACAAGAATTAAATAAGGATATATTTGATGAGGCTCAAAGTTCTTCATTATCTATTCATACTAGAAGCACAAAGATGTACAGGGACCTAAAAGAGTATTTTTGGTGGGATGGTATGAAAAGAGGTGTTGTCGAATATATATCTCAGTGCTTGGTTAGTCATAAAGTTAAGGTTGAGAGACATAAGTCTAATGGGATGTTACAAACATTACCCATACTAGAATGGAAATGGGAAAACATCATTAAGTACTTTGTTGTTGGACTTCCCAAAACATATAAAGACCATAATGTTGTATGGGTTATAGTTGATCACCTTAAGAAGTCGGCACACTTCATTGCTATTAGAGAGGATTTCTATATTGATTAAATTTAAATGATATATTTAAAAGAAGTGGTAATATTTAAAGGAGTAACAATTTTCATTATATATGATCGGGATCCTACCTTTACCTCAATGTTTTGGTGAAGTCTTTAGTATGATTTGGATACAGAGTTAAGTTTTAGCACTGTTTATAATCCTTAGATAGACATTCAGTCTAAGAGGAAAATTCAAACTCTAGAAGACATGTTGAGAGCTTTCTCTATGGATTTAAAAGGTGGTTGGGATCAAAACCTACCATTGGTGGGATTTTTTTACAATAATAGCTTTCACTTCAGTATTCATATGGATTCTTATGAATCTTTTTATGGAAAGAAGTTTAGAACTCCAACTTGTTAGGATGAAGTTGGGGAAAGAAAGCTATTAGGACCAGGTCTTGTTGATGAAATAGCAGAAGAGGTTAGATATATTCAACAACACATAATATTAGCTCAAATTCAACAAAAAATTTATGCTTATAACCAAAGAAAATACCTAGAGTTTGAAGTGGGTGATAATGTGTTTCGATGAATATCTCCCTGGAACAGAGTAATGATATTTTGAAATAAGGTCAAGTTGAGCCCAAGGTATATCGGTCCTTTTGAAATTTTGGATCATGTTGGGAACGTACCTTACTGATTGGTGCTTCCACCAAATATCCCTCAATTTCAGGATGTGTTCCATGTATCTCTCCTGATAAAGTACATACCTGATCCTTCACATATAATAAGCTCATAAATTGGACCACTGGAGCAAGATCTTTCTTATAAAGAATAGCCGATACAGATTCTGGATCGTAGAGAAAAAGTTCAATGAAACAAGACTACTTACTTGGTTAAATTTTTATGGAGGAACCATAAATTTGAAGATGCTATATGGGAAATTCATCATTTTATGAGGAATTGGTGTCCTCGTCTATTTTTTTCAAGTGATGAATTTCGAGGGAAAAATTCAGTTTAAGGGCAGTAGAAAGGAACACTCAGATGTTTTTTATGAAATATTTTCATTAAATAATTTTTATTCTTAGGTAGCTTGAATTGCACTCAATTGTGAGTTTAAATGATCTATGAGATTCCTTTGGTATAAAATTACCATTATATCCTAGTCGTTAGGTTAGTGAGAATAATTATAACTAACTTATGAAAATGCATTGCGAATTCTTTGGCTGTCAATTATTTATAAAAAATATAAATTAGGTATTTGTATTTTTTAGTGAATTACTTTTTGTGATGAAATTAATGAGATATATATGTGTTATATACTTAATAAAATATTTTTTATATTCATCCAATGGATATTTTAGTCATATTCTATGAATAAAACCCTATTTGATGTATAAAAACCTATTTTTTTTAAATTAAGTTTACACCTTTGAATGGAGAACCCCTTTTAAATTGAGAATTTTACGCATTAATAATTTTTATATGGAAACATAAACATATTATTTTTTAACGGGATATAAAAATTTACCTAGGATTAATTTTTTATATTTTTTTGATAACTTTCATGTTTTGATGAATATTAAAAATATGCTAAATTTTAATTGAAAATATCTTTTTTCATTGAAATAATTTATATGGTTAAATTAAATTATTGAATGATTTAAAAGTATAAGTAGAATATATTTCTACTATTTAATATAATGTAGGTCATTGGAATTAATTTTATAGTAAATTCATATGCAAAACATTTCAATCTTTTGCAATGTTTTAACTTTAAAAAACGTGTTCTATCATTCCGAAAATGGGATTGATTTTAAATTAATTACTGAAACTTCTGTGTTTTAAATATTTAAAAATGGACTCCATATCTGGAATCAGTAGGTCCAAATTATGTTAATAGGATACTTTTATCTTTGGGCCTTATGAATAGTAACACTGGTAATTATTTTTATTGATATAGTTAAAGATAAATCGGGTAATTAAAGGGAAAAAATATTATAAAATTACCTTAACACCTATAAAATCTTATTGGGTGACTAAATTTGACCCTTATCATCTATTTTTCTTAATTTAATCACTTTATGGCGACTTACCTATGAATATGACATTAATGTAATAAAAACTAATGAATGTGACAAAATGTCAGAAACTCATTTTATATAAGTATATTAATTTTCATATATGGATAACTAGTAGATAATATCGACTATAGATAGTATATGGAAAGCTAAAATAATTACTTACATCATAGAAATTTATTTATAATTTTTATAGATTAAATAATTACCATTACCGAGGACACAATAGTGATGTAAAAATTATTTTATTAATAGAAATATCAAACAAATGGTTTTAAAAATATTAAAAAAAAATATAATATGAAATATTTAATGTTCTCCATGAATTTTCTAGGTGCCTATTACATGTTATAAGTGTATTTAATATTTTTTTCGAATTTATCTTTTGTGTGGATTTTATAAAAATTCAAATAAATGAATAGTTTTAAAATTGACACTATTGATATTTTATGAAAATAAAATTTTATTAGATTATTTAAAATTCATAAAAATATTTAAAAATTTAAAATTAATAATTATAAGATCTAAAAGTTCATAAAATATCCATTTATAGTAAATTAAAACCATATAAGTAAATATTTATAACCATTAAATATTTAGAATGTTATTACTAAAATTGAAATTAAATAGAATAACTAAGTTTCAATTAAAAATATGTGGTTTAAATTGATAAAATATATTGTAAATAATTTATTAGTTAATGAGATTACAACCTTATCTCATCTCATCTTTGAAATTAGGCCATTTTGGAGGTTTTTTTGTAGGATTTGATTTTATAATAAATTATTATTTATGGAGTTTCCAAAAGAGTCACTCACCTCAATTATAAAAGGGAACCTCCTCCCACCTCTTCGATTAATTTTGAACCTTCAAGGGCATCCATCCCAGGACCTTTTTACTTATAAATTTTCTATTTTCATTCTAGAAGTTCTTTTTATTTTCAAAGACCAACTCTGGTGCTCTAAGAAGAGATTTAGAGGAAGTACATCAAGGAAGAGGAAATCTCTTCTACTGATTCATTAAAACTTCTTTCTTCTTCAAGTTGCTCTTCATTAGTTATTTAATTATAACATAATAACACTAGTATCACTCATATACTCATATATTATTATAAATAGGAAACAAAAATATTTCACCTTCTATTCATTCTATAAAAAATGAAATCACCGCATGTGTGTGCATACTTCTTACCATCTCCATGTCGTGGTATAATATGTTTTTCACCACCACCTTGCTTGGATGGGTATAATAATGGAAATAATAACTATATATGATTATTATAAAATTATACTAATTCTAAAGTATCATACACCATCCACTTTAATACCATTCAATAATTTTGGGAATGGTATCATCATACATGCATGCGTACGGCCTATCGTCTCCATGATGTGATGTGATTCATTCTACATGATATTCATTACACCATGATTATATACACACATGTGGTTTATTAAAAACTCAAAAATTCTTAGATGAATCGTTCCTGGCATACCAGGCTTCATAATATCACACCGTCTTAGAGCCTGGTCTCATAATTTTCCCAATTAATTTTTAAAAATATAACTGGAGAAATTACGATTCATTACACTGTAAATATAATATATCATTTTATTTATTACCCTTTTTATACACTAAAAAAGTGATAACGTCGTTCATGTATGTGTGGACTACTTCCTCCTCGATGGAATGTGATTCCTTTTACATCACAATAATTCTATATATAAGTATATATGATTTATTAACTTATTATTTATCATATAATTATAATTATTTAAAGATAAAATGTTACTTATATTCTTTCCATAATGATCATTATAAAAATGGAAATGCTACTCATGTGTACGTACGGCCTACCAACTCCATAATTATAGCGTTAGTTCATTTTTCATAAACATATTCCATGATTGGTTTTATAAGTATAATTTATGTATAAATATGATAATTATTATGTATATGTTTATATAATTTCCCCTTTGACCATAGTTGACCTACCAAAGTCATTTGTAAATCATGAACTGAATTTGGTCAGAACACCCGATGTAAACATAATTGTTTAAGAAGTTGTATTAAAAATTGAAATAAGTGAAGTAAAATTAATAATAAACTTGTAAAAGGTTCTCAACAAATTAAATAATTAATATAATTTTTTTATTCAGGAATATAAAGACACATGTTCCAAGTCGGACTCAAGGTAAGGTATTGTTGTCTCACTTTTTCATCCTTGAGACATACACCATTTTCACCACTTATTCCTTTTGTGTGGTATATATTCTGACCCTTTGTAATTTAATATCATGATTCAGTCATATTTAATGTGATTATAAGTTTTAATTTTAATTATCTAATCCAAGGGTTTTTATTTTAAATTTCCAAGTGGTAAAAGTTATCTTTGAAATATCACTTTCTTTTTTGATTATTGAATTTATCTTCAAACAATGACTTTCTTGTCATCAATTTTCATGGGAAATTATATTTATTTTAATATCAATATTATTTTATGATGGATATTATTATTTCCTAAATCTTATACCATTTTTAAATATGGTGTTTACTTTGAAAGTTATATGATTTATTGAGGAAATGTTGATAAGTCGTTATCCTTTACTCAATACAGATATTTGATAAGGCACATTTTTTATGAATTTAAATAAATTATTCAATATATGAATAAAGTTTTGGAAATAAATTACACCGTTTTTGAACTAGTTATTGCAATAACCTCTACTCATAGATATTCTCATGGGATGAAATCATTCGGTGAAAAACCTTTCACGTTTGTTTCCAAGAATTTTTAAATTATCAAAAGAATAAATATTGAGACAAATCAGGTGGGTTTTTACACATAGACTTAAACTATCTTGAGGATATATCTTGATAGTAATTGTATTGTGTAGATCTTGATATTGAAGACATACTAAATTATTAATTTGTCTATTATTATCATTCCATATGTTTATTGATTAGTTAGAATATTCATGGTCAAGTTTTAAGCTCATGTAATTACTTATATGGAATTATTTGATCATATTTAATTCTCACCATATTTATTATTCATTATTAATTCATCATAGCTTCCTATATACTTTACTCTTACTAATAATTTGATCTTACACTTATTTTGTTTCCTTTCCCCATGGTATGAAGATTAATTATTGGAATGAGTTTCAAAGATGCTGGGAATTTCAGTTTTTTATGTATTTTATTTTTTCCCTAATCTAAAATGGGTTCCATTTTTGTAATCTATTTTTCCAAAACTACTAAACTATTCAGTCTTTCAAAATTTGATTAATTGTGATTATTCTAATTTAATAAAGTAAGTCATCGTCTCCAGGATTTTGGGGTCAAGGCATTATGGTCACTATTAAAGGAATGACACGTTATTATCATGGGGTGTGAAAAAAACAGATATTTACCATGTTAAAATAAGGTAGAGTGGTCAACCTATGTTATATCTAGATTGGAATGAAAAATAATCAAGTTGTCACCTTAAATTTTAGAAAGAAGTGGAGTTTGTTTTTGAAATTTTTAGAGTTGAAAAATAAAGAAAGCAATTCAAAATAAAGGTTGAACACTAATGTATGAAGAGAGTGACAGGTTTAGGGTAGGATCTCCTTATACAATGTCATAATAGTCTTAAATATCATTCTTCTTCTCTTCTTATTTAATGATAAATGAAAGAATCCTCAATCGAGTTTTCAATCACCATTGGTTGAAGGAAGAAAAGGAACCCACTTTTATGTGCATGAAAGTTCATAATTAATTACCAAACAACTAAGGAAATTCCCGATAAAAAATTTTTTCTCCATAAAAATCTACAAATATTTCACCAGTTTAACACACATACCAATGATCTCTAGACACTCACAACCTAACACAATCTGCTCGATTGAGACAAATTGCACTAGACAGTGGGAGTTAAAAATTATTTAACCAAATCTATAAACAATTAAGACACCAAAAATCAAAACATGATCGCATTAATAGAATTTTGAACCACTAAAAATAGAAATAATTAAATAAAAAAATTATATTTTTACATTTAATTCCAAGACTCTGACATTACAAAAGTGAAACTCTCCCTTCCCCCATCACTCAAAGTATTTACCCCTCCATGTGAAGGGTAACAAAGTTGGAAGGGTAATAAGAGAGCATAATGAACCTAATAAAAAAAAGAGAAAATAAATAGTACATAAACATTCCAATACTCAATAATATCCCATCTTTCACCTTCTTCAACAACCTTGAATGGAAGTGGACATTCATATAAATAGGGTTGTGAGGTGGAAAATTTTCCCTCGATATTCATTCCTTTGAAATTTTTAGTTATATTTTCATAGTAAAATGATGAATATTGGGAAATTTTCTTCATAAAAGTTCTTTAAATATCTCATTTCCATGTTCCCAAAAAATATCATATGATTGGGACAAATTTCAAAAATGTGATTCTCGAATTACTGGAGAATATGTTTTCTTCCTATGTAGACATCCCAACTACTTCAACTTTGACGCATGAAATTGATGCCTTAATGACCGAATTTTTTCATGAAATTTTTTTTTTACATTATTTTTTGAGTATTCATTCTCTTAAATCTAGAATCAATCCATTTAGAGTTATTTAGTCCAAGATATGCTTAAATAACTTATATGTTTTCCATTTTTTCATCCAGTAAACATTGTCCACTTAATTTATTTTTCTAGTCCATTGTGTGTCGAATTGGATCTAGATCTAGAAGTAAAAGTTGAATCCCATGAGAAAATAAAGTCTAAAAAAGTAATCAGTCATTTTTTATCAAAATTGTAAAGTATATGCCTGAAATATAGAAGATCTGTAAAACTACTAAATTTACAGAATTAAACAATTTTCACAATTATGACAAAAAACCACCAAAAATACTAAAATGATGAAAATAGTATAATATTGATTAATTTTAAGGGATTTAATCATTGAAACACACATGAAAATTAATGAAAATATCAACTCTATCAATTCCCTCGCACTTAGCAATTAGACTCCTGTACAAGTAGGCATCAAAATCAAATCAATGAAAATTCAAAAAACATGCTCATGAGATCCACCAATTTCATACCAAGAAACAAAAGATATCATGAATCAACAACAACCATTATTCCAAGTTATATATTTATATAATTCTATATTTTTAATCTTTATTTCTCCTCCCATATATATAAGAAACCTACCTCGCATTAATTTTCTCTCATCTTACAAATATCAATTTTCAACAAATTTTTTCTCATCCAAACCAATGCATGAGTCACCATAGGTTTGATAAATTCTTACATCTCTACCCGATGTGAGTCAAGGAATTGTTTTTATCATGAAGACTTTTCATGATTTTTCTATGCCTTCTGGTTGGTAGGAATTCTATGTGACAAAATCTAAGGCTTAATTAGAAGGGATTGGCACTTTTTGATGCAAAATTGTAAGATTCTAATTTTCACTCAATTTTGGTATCTTCCTCACTCCCCTTAGTAGAAAATAAGATCCACCATCATTAAAACATATGAAAAGTACACACCATTAATAATTTCATAAGAAAAAACTTCAGTCTTCCCAAATATAATTTTTTTTGAAAGCTCCAGAAAATCAAAAGCTTTCTTCCTCCATTAGAATATCCAAAAAGGTATAGATTCTCTTATCATGAAATATCTTGAAAACGAAAATATTTTTAAAAAAGATTATTTCTTTCAGTAGAAAAACACATATATTAAAAAATTAATTTCTCACCCAAAGTATTATCAAATTAGGTAGCACAACACAAGACAGTTTTCCACCACACTTAAGTTCAACTAGATCATGAAATTTTAATTCAAGAGTAGGTTGGATAGGGAAAATTGGATTGTAATTTGGCTTACCTAACAGGATATTAATGGCTTATAAGGGATGTAATGATTAAATGTACAAGGAATTCTAGAATAAAAATGATTCTTTTGAAAAGGTGGATTTAAAACCAAAGAAATGCCTCAATAATTTAAAACACAAGTACCTCAAACCCTCATGTTTTGAAAGGAATAAATCAAATTATGGTTAAAGAAATCATGGTTTGGTTATCTCAAGATGTAAGGTGAATGAAAATAATATGACAAAAATGGTTCATAATCCTCATAGTAAAGTTATTTCAATGATAAATACAGTGAGATGTGGAATGAGATTTGAAAATATGAGTACTTTTAATGAAATTTCCATAGATCTGAACTTGAAACAAAGCCATTTTAATCATTCATATAAGCTCAATTTCATGGAATAAATTGTTTCACTAAATGACAAGGGTTTAAAAAATGGAAATAATAATAATTTCAGGTCAAAAGTTACAAAAACAGACAAAAATTGATAAAGAAAAACCTAAAAATTTGAAAAAACACACAAATTGTTTTTGTAAAAAAATAGAAAACAAACAAAAATGAAAATACTAAACTATAAAGGTTACCTCCCCCACACTTAAATTATTTATTGTCCTGAATGAATTCAAATTAGTTTAACATGTAAGTAGATTTGAAAATGAATCACATCAAGTAAGCAAGTGTAAAGGAGAGGTACAACTTAATGGATTTTATTGATAGATAGGTTGGAGGAGTGTGATCTCATCCACTAGATCAAATGGAATTGTCCCATGGAGTTTATTCCTACCATGTCTATTAGAAGTTAATGTCTCCTACTCTCTATCCTTCATAATCTACACAACACCAAAAGGATATACATGAGTAACCATTAATGGACCCTCCCATCTGGATTGAAGTTTACCTGGAATCAGCTTGAGTCTTGAGTTGAATAACAACACTTTATCTATAGAGTGGAATTTTTTAAATTGGATTAGCTTTTAATGAACTTCTCTTGTTCTATCCTAATAGATATTAAGATTTTAAAATGATTCCCTTCTAATTTACTCCATCTCCTGCAACTACAATCTTCTCTCTTTCCTAGTGCTTTAAAGATCCAAATTCATCTTCCCCATTTCCCAATATGCCTTATGCTTCAATTCCATGAGTATGTGATAGAATTTCCCATAAATTAGCTTATATAGACTCATTACAATATGGGTCTTGTAGGATTTCCTGTAATCCCATAATCTGTCTTCCAACCTTTGGCTCCAATCCTTTCTATTGGGTTTAATTGTCTTCTCTAAAATTCCTTCAATTTTTTTGTTAGACACTTCAGCTTGAAAATTTGTATGTGGCTGATAGGGAGTTGATGATTTATGATGAACCCCATACTTCTTCAGAAAATCCTTCATTATCTTGTTGAAAAACTGAGTACCTTTATCACTGATGATGGATCTAGGCACTCTAAACCTACAAAATATTTTACCCCTAACAAAATCACAAACAACTTTAGCATCGTCAGTCGTAGTGGATATTTCTTCCACTCATTTGGAAACATAATCAACCACAAGATAGATATAATAATTTCAAAATTAAATTGGTAAAGGTACTATAAAATATATCCCCTATTCTTAAAAAATATCAGAAAAAATAAGTGTTAGTTGGATAATTTCTTGTCTCTTTGAAATGTTTCCAGAAAACAAACATTTGTCACACTTTTTTAAAAATTAATGAGAATATTTAAAAAGGGTGGGAAAATAAATTCTATATTATAAAACCATACATGTTTTCCTTTCAGGTACAAAGTGTCCTCCACAAGATAAATTGTGAAAAAACTCAAAGACAGGACCAATATCAAACAACTTCTTAACACTTGATCATTGAAAATCTTCCAAAGAAATGAATCATCCCAAATTTAATATCTCAATTTAGCTTTTAGCTTGTGAATTTGGTGAGAATTGAAATGATATGGGACCTGATATGTTACAAAATAATTGAACATGTCAACATACCAAGGAACTTATCCTTCAAAAAAATACAACTTCTCTTCTAAAAGGTGATCATTAAATGGTTCTTTTTCGGTAATTTCAGCTTCAATAGTGTGGGGAAGTCTACTTAAATGATCAAACACTTGGTTCTCTAATCTGTTCTTGTCCTTTATTTATATGTTTAACTCCTGAAGTAGTAACATATATTTCACTAGCCTTGTATTAGCTTCAATCTTCTTCATAAAGCACCTAAGAGCTAGATGATTCGAAAACACAGTGACTTTAGTTCTAAGTAGATATGCTCAAAATATTTCTAAAGAAAAAATAACTTATAAAAACTTCTTTTCTATGGTTGTGTAATTTAATTTATATGAATCTATGGTTCTTTAATAATTGTAAATTACTTGTGTCCTTTCCTCAAATCGCTGAGAAAAAACTACTCCAACTTCTTGGTTGGAAGCATCACAAAGTAGCTCAAATGGTTCTTACCAATTTGGTAGATGCATCATGGGTGGTGTAATCAATCTCCTCTTCATATCATCAAAGTATTCCATACATGAACCACTGAAATAAAAATCAACATATTTCAAAATCAATCTAGATATAGGAATAGAAATATTAATTAAATATTTGATAAACCTCCAGTAGAATCGTGTATGTCTTAAAAATGATATATCATGCTTCACATAAGTTGGGTAAGGAAAAGAATTTATAACTTCAATTTTTTATTTATCAACTTCAATTACATTTTTATAAATTATATTCCTAAGTAAAATTCCTCTATAAACCAAGAAAAAAACTTTTCAAAATTTAAACCAATATTCTTTTCAATGCAAGTTTTCAAAACTTTTTCCCTATTTTTGAAAGAATGGTCAAAATATTTTACAAAAACTATGAAATAATCAAATAAAACCTCTAATAAATATTCAATGTGATCAAAATATATAATTACCATGAACCTTTGAAATGTACCTAGATCATTACATAATACAAATGGCATCCTTTTATATGAAAAGGTATCGAATAGACAAGTAAAGATTGTATTCTATTGAAACTCTAGAGCAATGGGTATTTGAAAATATCCTAAAAATAAATCCAAAAATAAATAATGAGTTATCATGAACAATATATCTAATATAAAATAAATTAAGGGATTGGGGAAATGATCTTTTTGAGTGACCTAATTAAAATTCCTAAAATCAATGCACACTCTCCAGATATTCTAAATTCTCATAAGGATTAATTCATATTTTTATTTCTCACAATGGTTACGATAGTTTTTTTAAACTAAGTGAATTGGTATAAACTATTGTGAAAATGAGATGGGATAGATGATCCCAACTTCCATGATCTTCTGAATCTCTTTTTTCACAACTTCAATCAAGGTGGTATTCATCCTCCTTCGGGGTTGTCTGATAGGTTTGGAATCTCTATTCATAAAAATTATATGTGAGAATATTTTTGGGTTTATTATAGGAATATTACCTAGGATCCATCCTATTTATTGTAAATTATCTCTGAAAATATCAATAAATTATTTTTATTGAGTTTACGATAGATTATTAGCAATTAACATTGGTAATTTATCTCCCTCCCTAAGGTAAACATATTTCAAATTAGTGGGGAGTGGTTTTAATTCTGGATTCAGGGGCTAATCAAGAGATGAAAATGAATTGACATTACCCAAATACAATGGTTGGACATCCTATACACAATAAATCATATCATACTATTTATAATTTAAAAATCATCAAAGAAATCATATTTTACCTCTTCCTTCCACATGAAATCAGAATATCCATCATTTTGGGAATCCATGTGTTTAATGATATTTTTAATAGAATAAGTATCTATTAAGGAAATAATAATTGGAACATACCTGATTAATAAATGTGTTTAGTACCAAATTCATGGGATAATTCAAGGATTGAGTGATCATCTAATGGGTTCCTTATAGATTCAAAAATATTTAAGTGGACAGTGTTATATCCAAACTCCATAGTCTGTGTCCCTTCATGGACATTGATGATGGTTTTTTCTATCTTCAAGAATGTTCTCCCCAAAATTATGGGTTATTGTGACATGATATTATCTTATTCTATATTCATCACATAGAAGTTAGCTGAGAATAACAGATCTTTGACTTTCATCGAGACATCCTCCAAAACCCCTATAGGGAAAACATTAGGTCTTTTTATAATATGTACCACCACTCTTGTGGGATTAAAGTCTCTCATATACAAATAATTGTATATAGAGTGAGGGAATAAATTAATTTAAGCACCTATATCACACAAATAATTAGATAAATTTAAATAACCAATGGTTCAAGGAATGAAAAACGTCCCCAGATCATGAAATTTGGTTGGAAATTGTGGTGTGACAAGGGCTGAGACATTTCTTACCAAGTTTATCCTTTAATTACCTTGAATTATACTCTTATTGGTGAAAAGATACTTTAAAAATTTATCATATGATGTAATTTTTTGAGTGCATTAAGAAGGGGGATATTAATTTCCACTTTTTGGAAGGGTTCTAGAATTTCTTTCTGAAGTGATTCTTCTTGAAATCTCTTTAATTAAATAATACTTGGTAGAAATGGTGGGTGTAATTATTTCTTATACCTTTTTTTCTTTTCAATGGTGCTTCTTGTCTCTTCCTCCTCATAATATCCTTCTCCTCCTCCTATTTCTTATCCTCTTCACAATAAATTTTTCTGAATTACCAACTTCATTCTCCCTTATCCCAGGTGGTCTTGTTTCAGTATCAATGGTGGATGGTGGTGAGAGTTCCTTTCCACCTCTTTTTATTATCATTTTAACATTCTCTTTTGGGTTTGGTATTGTTTGGTAAGGGAGTTTCCCATGAGTTTTGGTTAAAAATTCCATGAGTCTTTCGAAAATGTAGTACAAATATTTCACAGTGTCTTTCAGCCCCTCAATATCATATATTTGCTATTTTTTCTAAATTAGGGGTTGTTCACTGGTGGATGGATGCTTATAGGGTCTCTATAAAGTGGTTGTTTGGTGGTAAGAAGGATGTTTATAGGATTTATTTTGTTGAAATTGTGGTGGGTTTTAGAATTGTTGTTGAAATGTGGTTCTATATTGATTATGTTAATTTCCAAATCTATATTGAACTTGGTTAGGCTATCTCCATATTTGGTTTTTTTGGAACTACCTCGGATGAAAGGATTCCACACAATTTTCCATTCTCTATATTTTATCTCATTGTTCAGAGAAATGATTAGGTGATGAGTATAAACTACATACCTTTGTCAGTGCTTGTTGGTCACTCAATTATATCAAGGCCATCTATCTCACCATACTGTTTATCTCATCAATATTTGTTTCCCATAAATGTAATGGATAAGAATTACTTAACTTAATAATTCCGCTTGTACCAAACTGTTTTGATTTCTGAGAGATCTTCTCAGTCAATCCCTTAGCATATTTTGGTGACTTTTCAATCAATGCACCTCCAGATGATGCATCGAGAAAGTTTCTATCATTATCCATTAAGCCTTGATAAAAGAAGACAATAAATTGATGATCCTAAATTTATTGATGTGGGTAGCTGGAAAATACTTTTAAAATCTTTCCCAGTATACATAAATGGTTTTTTCATATGACTGTCTAACGGCATAGACCTTCTTTCCGATGGTTATGCTTCTGGAGGTGGGGAGGAATATTTGCATAAAGATTCTCACCAATTAACTCCAATCATCCACATATCCTGGTTATAGTACATACAACCATTATTTGGTATCTCCTTCCAAGGAAAATAGAAATTCCATCCACTTAACTTGTTCTTAATCTAATCCATAGGGTCTAAAAGTTGACCAGACATGTGTTAACTCTTTAATATGTGTGTTTGGATCTTCACCTACCAAGCCATGAAACTTTGGAAGCAATGGAATAATGTTAAGTTTCATATTAAAATAATTTTGAAACACTATCATTAAAATTTTGTTATTTTGATTAAGTAATTGTCATTCATAGAGGTCTTTAAGGTTTAGGTTTTGATTTTCATCCATGATGACAGGCTCGGAGTGAACACTTGAAGTTTCACTTGAGTCTGTAAGAAAAATGTCCCCAAATTCATATTAAAAATTAAATTTTCTAAGTCTATTCAACAAGTTTATTTCAATTTCTATATCTAGGGGAAAGGATCGGAGTTTTATATTCTATTCATGTAATTTTGAAGAGAAAATAATAAAATAGAAAAGGAAGAGAGAGAAAAATGCTGCCACTACCCCCCCCCCCTGGCAAAAGTGTCAAGTTTTCATAGGTTCCTATAATGGGCTATGAAAAAAAAATATTTACTAATTTGAAATGAAGTATAGTGGTTAAAATTGGTTTTATCCAGATAAAAGTGCACAAAAATCAAGTTGTCATGTTAAATTTGAGAAAAAAGTGGAGTTTGTTTTTGAAATTGTTTGAGTTGAAAAATAAAACATGAAATTAGAAAGAAATATTGAACACTAATGTATGAAGAGTGTGATGGGGTTAGGGTAGGATAACCTTTTTTATTTCATTATAGTCATAAATATCATTCCCCCTCTCTTCCTATTGAATAAAAAATGAAAGACTACTCGATTGAGTCATCAATCACCATTGGTTGAAGGAAGAAATGGAACTCACTCCTATGTGCATGAAAGTTCATAAACAATTACCAAACAAATAAGTAAATTCCCAGATAGGATTTTTTCTCATTATAAATATAGAAAACATTATCTAGTTCCACACACATTCCAATGATCGCTAGACACTCACTACCTAACATAATATGCTTGATCAAGACAAATTCCACTAGGTGTAGGGAGTTAAAAAAATTTCAACAAAAGCTATAAAAAATTAATACACCAAAACCAAAAACAAAATCACATTAATAGAATTGGTAAACACTAAAAATATAAATCATTCAATAGAAAAGTATAGTTTTATATTTATGTGAAGTACTCTGACATTACAAAAGTGAAACTCTCCCATCCCTAATCACTCAAAGGTTCACTACTGGAAAGGGGATCTTTCCCCACGCATCTATCCCCATGGTTTAGAAAAATCGTGGGGATATCTCTTTTTTTATTATCTATTCCCATGGTTTTAATAAAATCATGGGAAACCTATACCCAATTCCCCAGATTCCATCGGGATCCTCCTCCCCATTACCCTCGCTTCCATCGCCCTCTTATTCTTCCTCACTTCCCCGACTCTCGACCCTCTTCTTCTTCCTCACTTCCCAGACTCCTGGCCCTCTCCTCCCCTCCTTGACCATCACCTCCCGGCCATCTAACCTCCACCGCTTGGCCCTATCCTCCCCTCGCTGACCTCTGCCTCCCGGCCATCCAACCACCGAGTCCCAGCCATCTCCTCTCCTCCCCGGCCTCCACCTCCCTTCCCTTATCTCCAGCGACGTCCCCCCTCTCATCTCCCTCTCCTCCCAGCCTTGGCCTCCGGCTCAACTTCCCCTAACTCTGGCAACATCCCATCCCGGCCTCCACCTCCCTACCCCCATCTCCGGCATCTAGGTATGAAATTTCTTCTCCTTGTTTTTCCAGTGGTTTAGATCTCTTCCATTGAGTTGATTTTTGGAGATATCATCTCTCAAACTTATCCTACTTTCAATATAAATCTTATGATGGACTTCAACATATGTGTTTGATCAACAAGTGAACCTAGATTTGTGTTTGCAGTAAAAAGGTGATGCTAGGGAGCATTAGGCCCTTCTCTTTTTCTATTAGATGAGTGTATGAAGAGGAATTTGTAGTTGTTTGGTCTTATATATTTCATGATTTTTAGCCTCTATATTGTTTTCTGATGTGTTGGAATATGGTTATTCATGCATTGAAATATATTCCTTTTGAATTTTCTTTATTTTGATCCCTAGAATTCAGATCTATTCTAAGAATTTTAGAGTTCTTAAGAATTTTGTTAATACATTCAAGGTATTCTTATAGGCCGATTAGTTGGAAATGACAAGGAATCAACCCATTCCGGCTATATTATGTATTTAATCAAGACTATATCAAACTCTCCTAGATTTAATTTAGTTTAGTTTTAATTATGGTACTAGTATTATCCCTATTATTGTTTATGAAGGTAACACTATGTATTTTCATCACTTTGACCTTTTCGAGAATCACATGGATTGATGTCTCAAAATTCATATAGTGGTTTGATATATACCTCATTTCCATTTTTCAATGAATTTTGATGGTCCTATAGAGTTTATTACTAATTCTATGCTTGAATTAAAATTATCTGTTGTTGATCTGGAGCTAAGGATGGAGGCTCTTCCACAGCTTCGCAAGTTGGGTGGTGGCTTTAGCAGGAGAGAAAGGGGTGGAAAGGAGCCTCCTCAAATCTGTTTACTAGTGTTGTAGTGAATTCACCGACTAATTATGGTGTAGTGAGTCTAGGATTCTCATTTGGGATGGGGTATCTATTAATACTCCTTCATATATATTGTAGGAGTTAATATAGAAAGAAAATTCTATATTTTTTGTGAACCCCATGATGGCATGGAGTAATGGAGGATCCTTTAGGAAATCCTAGGTTAAATTTTTCCTCACTCAGGGGGAAGGATCTTTTGGTAGTAGTTATCCCTCATTGTGTGGGGTGAGGGGAGAGATAATCTCACTAGCCTCCTCTATAATGAGTTTTTCCTAGTATTAATGATACCACTCTTTTTAGTGGGAGGGGGACTACATTTAATTCAAAAAATAGGGTAGGAATTTATTCAAGGGTTTCTAGAATTATTGTTACAGAGTGACCCATCTCTTTATAGGAATCCATTCTAATAGACTCTAAGATAGGGGTACTTATGCAAGTAGTGGAAACCAGTAGGCATGGAGTATGAAACTCCAAAAAAAATTTGAAGGTTTCTTTGGTTCCATATTGTGATGTTTACCCCAAGTATACTTTGTCAAATAAAATAGAGTGTCAAGGATCTTCACAAATAATATAAAAATATACTATATTATTTTTATTCCATGCATTGTATGTTTTTTAAAGTTTCTTATATATCTTAAATAGAGTCTCATATTGAGAAACCAAGATAGAGATTGAATCTAAAATGTGAATTTTACCATATTCATGGCTTCAGATTCATTTTAATTGGGACTCTTGGGTGTTTTCAGTCATGAGATGATTAATTAAATAATTTAATTATTTAATTAATTGGTTATTATACTAAGAAACCCATGAATTTATTTATTTAATCCATATTATGAAATCTCCCTAGGGTTAGTTGTTATATTACCACATGAACCTTAGAGGGATAGGAAGAAGAATATGGAGCGAGGGCTTGTTGGTGATGAAAAATCAAGGAAGAATATCAGTTTTTTAGTGATGTCGATAAAAAGTACCTTGGTTGTGAAGTATAATAAAATAAACATCATTTCACAATCATGGTAGGGAATTTATAATTGTGGATTTATCCCCATTTTTTCTTGATTTTAACATGGAATAATTTTCTTTAAATTGAATCTATATTCAGGTATCATATGGCCTTTTTAACTTATGATATTTGGTTGAAATTATGGTATTGGGATAACTGATATTGGGACTATAAATTACTTATTTGTTTATTTATTGTATGCGAACGTAGATGATTCTTGATCATACAGGATCATCATTTCCATTCTTGTGGTTTCTTCTATTTCTCCCACTGTTCTTTACACGTTCATCACTAACTTTATATTTTAACTGATGATTCAACTAATATCACATATTGATTTTATTGCACAATTAAAATAGGTTCTATATATTTACATTGTGTGTTCTCCATGTTAGATTATAGCATGAGGATGGATTATAGGATAAGATAAAATGGGATAGGGGAGTCTGGATTTGGGGTTTCTTCATGAATGAAAATATGCACATCAGCAATATTGTGATATGAATCATCAATCCAGGTACCAAAGGATAGAAACCACTTTACATAGGTGAAATTATCATGTTTAGCATGTCCAAATACAATTCAAGTGATATATAAAGAAAAACAAGAGGAAGTAGAAATGAATCGAGGACTAGAGTAATGTTTAGATCTTAGAACCCAACTACATGGCGTATAGTTTGAAAGAACACACATAATGTACTTTGGTAGGTACAATAGATAGGGATTCTAGGATATGCTAAATACCTCAAATTGTTTGGTTAAATCATACAATATGTTACCCTTATCTAGATATTTTTTGTGTATAGGGAATATACACCCAGGAAGCCCGAGTAGGCTCACAAACCATGAGGTTTAATAACACATTCCATTTTTTCTTGATAGAACATGACCTATGAAGATGGAGAACCTGCCAACTATCCCTATGGATCCTTCACACCATGTTCACCTCTCCACACATATTATTGTCATATTTCTACTTCCCCTTTTTGGGTTTTGTACACAGGCTATCAATTTCCAAAGGGATATATGATGTTTACCTTGGGAACACATCGTATACCTATACCAAGACTATATGGTGACCTATAATATTCACTCACGATTATATTGTTATATATAACCAGTACCTTAAAAGTGACCTTACACATTAGACATGATGGTGGAGCTAATTCTGAAGATAGATATGTGGCATGTGTTGAATCTAGCATGATCAATCATATCAGCATTATAGTAAACAAGCTTATCTATTAATAATTATTAGTAAATAGAATCCCTCCTGGATGATAAATTTACACCAGGGAATAATTTCATCTCACCATTCCTAGGAAGGGTTAGAAATTTACCCCATGGGTTTGGGGAATAAGATCCTTTACTTATAGATTAGATAGGGTTGGTATTTCCTGCCACCATTATGGGGTGTGATTTCCTCAATATATGTATTTTGTATTACCCTTTTCTGAAGAAGAAATGTAATTTGAATAAAAAAACCATCAAATGATAAAAAAATTATAAATAAGGGAAGAAGTTATAGAGGTGTAAGGATTATTAGCTTTTCCAAAACCTATAGTAATAATATCAATGGGAACATTTACTAGCATTACAGGGATGGAGAAATAATTCCTTGAGCCTAGACACCTTATTCTAAGTGATGTTCCTAAGGAAGATTCAGTGGCCTTAGAAGATCAAATCCAAACTGAGAATGAAGGTAGAATATGTAGGTAGGATAACATATAAGTATACCTAACTCCAATGGTTGAATATAGTGACATACAAAGAACTTAAACCTAAAATATTCTCAAATGGAAGGAATTCTACTACAGTAAACACATTTAAAGGTTTTTAGTTGGACCATAGATGAAAAGATGATACTAATCCAAAATATAATTTTGATATTATTATATACTCTAAGGAATAAATAGAGACATTGGCATTTAGAATAATATTAGTATTATAACCCATAGCTTACGATGGAGGTATTCCAACCAAATAGATCAAGTATAATCCAGTTAACTCATCATTAAAAATTAAATGAGGGTACACCATAATAATTCAAAACAGTAATCGATGATATTTGATACAGAAGACATTACCTAAATCCCGAGGGATATTCCCCTGGTCTTTCCACTTCAATTTCCCTCATTTTCATTTCTTATGAGAACCTTAATCATGGTGTGTGTAAAATTTAGTGTTTGATATTAATCTAATAATGTGTATTAGATTTTTCAATTGAGTTTAAATTCATTTATTTTACCAAAATGACTTTTTCCTTTTTAAGAGTCTTGTTGTGACTTGTTCCACTTTGTATGAAGTAGGTGTTTCTAGGTAATTATTTTATTAAAAAAATCCATGAAGTGATTTAGTTTTTTAAATTCATCTTCTATTATATTCATACAAATATTTGATACCCATGTTTTTTTATATAAATTATCTAAATGATTTTCATTAATTCTTGGAGATAAAGTGGTTTTTTTAAATCCCTCTTTGAATTAAAATTTTACCCATGGTAAATATTAAATTACATGAATATGGTACTCATTTAAAATATTTTTGATGATGTCTGAATGTTTTTATCTCTACAATGCTTTTTAAATGAAATTAACCATGTTTAATGGTGTGTTTTAATGTTAAAAGTTGATTTTTTTTATATTACACCTAAGGGAGGAAAAACTTTTTTATCTCTCCCTTAGTTCAACTATAATGACACATACCACTCTATCATAGACATGAACCATTTCTTGGCCCATTATGGTTTAACTTTTTGATCATACCTTTATAGGATAGAGGTAATAATTTTATCTCTAATACTGGAAGGGTTGAAATTGGTTATAAAAATAAAGGCACTTGCAATACAAATGTGAATTAACTATTAAGTTTTTTATGTTCTAATAGTTTTATTTTCTATAGTACATATTTCTTTTTTAATTATGGGGGGGATATTAATCCTCTCCATTTTTGACTTAGTAGGGAGGCTTATGTATGTACTTTAAGAACTTTAATTGAATTTTTGTATGGATGAGAATGGTTAATTTGTTTTCTTATAAAAAGTTCTGCATAAATTTTCGCAAGAATTTACATAAAGCTAACATTATAATCCTTACTCATGCATATGGGTAAGCGCTGCCCTTACTACCATAGAATACTTAGATCTAAATGATATCCCATATAGTGACATTGGATTCCATTTATTATCTCTTTATTTTTTCATAAATTATTGAATTGACAAGTCTAAATTAATGTAGGTAAAAAAGGAATATATTCCTCAGTTGTTATTTCTAAAATTTCCATTTTTTAAAATCGGAAGTTGCTCTATTGATTGAACTGCTTGTGTTTCTTGAGATCCCAAGTCCTTGAATGATATGGTAAATTCTAGAGATTTTTTTTGGGTTTATAGGTAGCTTTGTAAGAAGGGTGCACGGGGGGAGGGGTGCTGGGTGCAGGGGGGGCTGGGTGCAGGGGGGATGGGTGCAGGGAGGGGGCTGGGTGATGGGGGTGGGGTTGGGTGTAGGGGGGAGGGGGCTGGGTGCTGAGGGTGGGGGTGAGTGTTGGGGGTGGGGCTGGGGCTGGGTGTAGGGGGTTGGGTGCAGGGGTGGGGCTAGGTGCTGGGAGGGGGCTAGGTGCAGGGGGTGGGGCTGGGGGCTAGGTGTAGGGGGTGGGGCTAGGTGCAAGGGGTGGGGCTAGGTGTAGGGGGGCTAGGTGATGGGGGGTAGGGATGGGTGCAGGGGGAGGGGGAAGGGGGATGGGTGCAGGGGGTGCTTGGTGTTTTTTGGCTATGAAACTCAGTGTTCATGGAAATGTTATAAGCTCATGTATGACTGTAGCTTTGAATGTGTTTGGTTTTATGATGTTATTTGCAGCTGGGTTGCAGATATGGGATTCCATGGATCTTGTCTTGCTTGAAGGTATGTTTCACTTAGGTGTGTTTTTTACATGTGTTTTAAAATAATTATCAGGGTTGTTTTCTTTCTATGATTGTATTTAGTAATCTATGTGTGTATATTGTTTAAAATACAATGATTATTATATTAAAACTACTCATATCACAATAAAAGAAACACCTTTCAATTTGTATTCAAATGAACGTGTATGCATAATTAACTCTACAACCAGTTTAAACTATGAAATGAATTATGCATGCAATTTAAACACCCTGCGGCGGTTCGTAGTATTGTCGGAATTCGATGTATGATACCTAGATATAGTTTTAGATACATTACCCACCCATAGTTAATGGGGATGGAGGCCCTCAGGTAGAAAATCTCTTGATTGAGTCTCATGAAAATATTTAGTCACCTGTAGACAACATTGGAGATGAGGGTCAAGCTTGCTACTTGTATTCTACAAGGACCATCTAAGTGCTTGATGGGAATCATAGTAAATGTTGGATAATAATAAGACTTGAGAATACTTTTATAATGATATTTGTATTTGGAAAAGTTTCCTTCAGAGTTTGATATTTTTATGATCTCGATGATCGGATGTGTTTTTTGACCCTTGTAGAGAAAATGCTTCTACATTATCTTTTTTTCTGTGTGAGAATAGTAAACAACACACACCTCATATAGTGTAGTTGGAGCTTTCTACAAAAATGGGGAATCTGATGGATGATTATATCTGTGATAGTATTCCATGAGTCTTGTGATCAGTGTTGAGATTGACTAATCATAATTTATGCTGGTGGGGTGATGACAGGAATGTTACCTCGCCTCCTCTCGCTCCCTTCGCTCCTGGCCGGAACATGCTTCCCCGCGGATGTCACTGGACTGGGCCAACATGCCGCGGTCAGGCCATAATCACGCCACGGTCACACCTCGGTCATGATGTGGTCACGCCACGGTCACGCCGCAGTCAGGACATAGTCACGCCACGGTCAATGTTGCGGTCAGGCCGCAATCATGCTGCGGTCACACTGCGGTCATGCCACGATCACGCCGCGGTCACGCCACGGTCACACCACGGTCACACCGTGGTCACACCGTGGTCATGCTACAGTCACACCGCGGTCACCTCGCGCTCACGCAGCGGTCATGCTGGAGTAACACCACGATCACACCGCGGTCACGCCACGGTAATTTCTTGATTTGGCCCTGCTCCAGGACGACACCCCACAGCGGTTTGCAGTCTTATTGGAATTTGATGTATGATACCTAGATAAATTTTTAGATACATTACCCACCCAAAGTTAATAGGGAGGGAGTCCCTCAGGTATCAAATCTCTTGATTGAGTCTCTCATGGAAATATTTAGTCACATGTAGACAACATTGGAGATTAGGATGAAGCTTGCTACTTGTATTCTACAAAGACCATCTAAGTGCTCGAGGGGAATCATAGTAAATGTTGGATAGTAAGAAGATTTGAGAATAATTTTATAATGATATTTGTACTTGGAAAAGTGTCCTTTAGAGTTTTATATTTTTATGATCCTGATGATCGGATGACTGTTTTGACCATTATAGAGAAAATGATTCTACATTATCTTTTTTTTGTGTGAGAATAGTAAACAACACACACCTCATATAGTGTAGTTGGAGGTTTCTACAACAATGGGGGATCTGATGGATGATCAACTCTGTGATAGTATTCCATGAGTCTTGTGATCAATGTTGAGACTGACTAATTACAATTTCTGCCGGTGGGGCGACAGTCGGAATGTTTCCTTGCCTCCTCTCGCTCCATTCACTCCTGGCCCGAAGATGCTGCCCCACGGATGTCGCTGGACCGGGCCAACATACTGCGGTCAGGCCGCGTCATGATGCCATCACACTGCGGTCACGCCATGGCCCCGCCACGGGCACGCCGCGGTCGCGCCGCAGTCACGCCGCGGTCGCGCCGCAGTCACGCCCCGACCACCTTCAATCTAGCCCCCACCAGCCACCACACCATCCCCCACTCCCCAACCTCCTGCAAAACACTCATTCCAGCAGTATGACACCTGAAAAACAGCCCCAACCACTAGTTCCATCCCACACCAGCCCCCTCCCATCCCCATGCCGCCTGCCTTCCTGCCTACACCAGCCACTCCAGCCCGCACCAGCCACCTCCCCAGCCACCGCACCAGCCCTCAGAACCTCTTTTTATCCTTCGGTGGAAGAATTACACTGGTGAATTTCATCCTTATCTCCATTACGATTCATGTTTCATCGGTCCTAATGGATTCTAAAGTGGTTTTGGGGAATATTTAAAAGATAATGACTTCTTTCATATTGTGTGGATGAGGATGGCCAGACAAGTGGTAGATGGTGGTATCAACTTATGCAGTGTCGAGGGATCAATGCACATTCTGCAAGTTAAGTTTTATTGGGAGGTTCTTGAAGGTCGTTCTCTATGGGGAAATTTCATATCTATAATAGTATTGATCTAACCTTGGGGATCCTAGGGGGAAAGTCTCATGGATGTGGAAGGAGTTTCATGGGAACATTCTGGTTCTCAAAAAGTAGTCTCAATGGATTGTGGAATGAGGAAACATAAACATCTGGGGGTGTTCATGGGGGTGAAAGGGGGCTTTCCAGGGGGCATGGGAGTGTTCAAGGGGGATATCAAGGGGGGCATGGGGGTGCAGGTGGGTGTCCATACCTTATGAGCATTTCAAAAATAAAAATCCACTTTATTGTATCAAATTCCTTTGATATATCAAGATTTAAAGCAAAGTTCCCATGCTTGACCTTTAGTTTCATGATGTTAACACATTCAGAGGCAGTTCTGAATATTCCTACCAGGGATAAATCCAAACTGATTTGAAGAAATAAACCCATGAGCAATGGGACCTAACCTCATAGCAATAATTTTGCTAATTATTTTTGGAAAGGTATTCCCAATATAAATAGGTCTGAAATCCTTTACATCCACAGCATTTTCCATCTTTGGGATCAGGGAAATAAAATTGGAGTTGATTCTATAGGGCATTGAGGCATGGTTAAAGAACTCCTTCATAGAGTTAAGGAGCTCATCATGAACAATGTCCCAGTAGAACATAAATAATATCGCAACACTATATTCTTCATTTAAGACTCCGAATACTATGAAACCTATATTACCAAAAATATTCATTCAAAACATCACTGGCATAAGACCCAAAAACTTGATTCATGCAACCATCTAAACCATGCAAGAGTTGCATTCACATGCTGCATGTTTTTACTCATGCAAACTTCCTGTTAGCCTGCTTGTCCATACCAATAGCCATAGTTCCCATTCTATAATAGCTTCATGGAAGCTTCTGACTCCCTATGAAATAATATTTATGCAGGCCATTGAAATGTTGTGTAACCTCAGCCTAATAAACTCGTTATAAATTTCTCCATCATTCATGTATTTTAAATCAATTCCAGATTTCGGATATTAAGATCAATTATAGATTTAATATATCATCCACCTCTTTAATTCAACTAGTGAACATGATCCAAATCCAATTGCAAACTTGTATCAACTTTCATCCATGGTCCAAACACATATCAATATCTGTAAATCATGAATGTAATTTCATTATGAAATTCTTCCATGAATAAATTCACCCTCGGTCCTCTTCCAAGACTTTGTCTTTATGTTAACACATCGAATTCACTCTTTATATATATTTTTTCAACAAATATTAGACACATCTTCATGCAATAGAGCTTCATACCATTATTCTTGACAAGAGGGAGGGGGGTTTGTCCTGGGGGGAGGGGCTTCAGGGGGAGTGGGGAGGGGTGTCAAGGGGGTTTTGAGGGGGTTTGTCTAGTGGGGAAGGGAGGGGCTGCAGGGGGTGGGGAGGGGTGTCCAGGGGTTGTCTAGGGGGTGTCCAAGGGGTGTCCAATGTAACTAGACATTCCTTTAAAGCTGATCTAAACCTTTAAAGAATGATCAACTACCTCACTATAAGCTTTCACCTTGAAAAACATACCTGAGAATAAATTTATATCCCTAGTCCCATCTCAAACTTCTGATATTTCATCTACTAATTTGAAACAATATAGGGTGTGTACTACACTAGTTCAGAAAAATGATTGGTATAATCCATCACTGATCATCCACCTTTGGAAAGATAAATATACTCTTGGGATCTAGAATAATCTAGGGCCTTAGGAAACTTATGCTCTTTTAAAATGATCATGAAATATTTCAACATATCTCTACGGTCATCCTAGTTTGAACCATTGAGTCCCAACATCTTTGATTAGGACCCTCTAACAAGAACGAAACACATTTTACTCTGATAGCCTCAGGATTGTCATCAAATTCAAACATTATCACTATCTTCTAAAGACACTCCTCTTCTTCATAGGGTTCAAAATTACCTCAAAAGGTGTAAGTTATTTTCTGGAGAAAATCCAAAGCATTTCCCTTTATAGGAACTGGTTCCACTTCCCTAACCATAGCAGGACCGAAACCTGCTCCCTGTCCAAAATATTGAATATACCAGACCAGAACATACACTAATCTCTGATTAATTGTTGAGGTAGAACACTCTCTGTCATCTTACCATAGTTTTACAAGAAGTCTCATGGGTTTCAGGGGGAGGGGGCTGTCCAGGAGGGGGGGTTGTCCAAAAGGGGGGATCCAGTGGGGGTGTCCAGGGTCCAAGGGGGGTCCAATGGGGGGTGTCCGGGGGGTCCAGGGGAAGGGGGGATCTCCAAGGGGTGAATAGGGTTGTCCAGGAGGGGGTCCAATGGGGGAGGGGGTCCATTGGGGGTGTACAGGGTCCTGGGGGGTCCAGTGGGGGGTCCAAGGGGGGTCCAAGGGGAGGGGGTTGTAGGTCTAGGGGGGTCTATCCAGGGGGAAGGGGGGCTGGGGTTGCAGGTACAGTGGGGGGGGGGGTCTGTTCAGGGGGGCTACAGGTCCAGTGGGGGGCTATAGCGGGGGGTCTGTCCAGGGTGGAGGGGGGTTTTAGGTCTAGGGGGAGGGGGGTTGCAGGTCTGTGGGGTGCAGGGGGAGGGTTTGTAGGTTCAGTGGGGTCTATCTAGGGGGGGAGGGAGGGGATGCATGTCCATTGGGGGCTGCAGGGAGGGGGGTCTATCCGGGGCGCTGCAGGTCTAGTGGGGGCTGCATGGGGGGTCTGTCCAGGAGGGACTGCGGGTCCTGGGGGGTCTGTCCAGGGGGAAGGGAGGGGCAGCAGGGGGTCTGTCTAGGGGGGAGGGAGGGGTTTCATGTCCAGTGGGGGGCTGCAGGGAGGGGTCTGTCCAGGGGGCTGCATATCTAGTGGGGGGCTGCAGGGGGGTATCTCCAGGAGGGGTTGTGGGTCCAGGGGGTCTTTCCACGGGAAGGTAGGGGTTGTAGGGGGGTCTATCCAGGGGGAAGTGAGGGGCTACAGGTCTAGTGGGGGTTGTAGGGGGGAGGTAGGGGCTGCAGGGGGGGTCTGTCCAGGGGGAAGGGAGGGGTTGTAGGTCCAGTGGGGGTGTCTTGTGGGGGGCTGTAGGGGGTATCTATCTATACCCATGGTTTGTTGAACCGTGGGTATGTTTGTTGTGAAACAACTATGTATACCCACGGTTAAGTAAATGGTGGGTATATAATTTGGGTTGAAAAAATGTATACCTACAGTTATATAAACCGTCAGTATATATGTATAACTATGTCTCACTAGAACCATGGTTAATATGATATTTCAGTGGGATATACCCATGGTTTCTACAGAAACGTGGGTATAGGGCTATCCTGACGCCTTAGGAGCCCACAGTTCATGAAACCGTGGGTATAGGGAAATTTTCCAGTAGTGGTTATGCCCCTCCATGTGAAGGGTCATAGAGTTGGAAGGGGAAGAAGAGAGAATAATAAAACTAAGAAAAATGAAAATATAAAATAAAAATCCCATCAATATTAAAATACTCCATTATATCCCCTCTTACACCTTCTTTAACAACCATGAATATAAGTGGACACTCATATAAATAGGGTTGATAGGTGGAAAATTTTCCCTCTATATTCATTCCTCTAAATTTTTGAGTTCAATTTTCATAGTAAATGGCCAAATATCATGAACTTCTATTCATAAAAGTTGTTCCACACTCTCTTATTCATGCACCCACAGAATTTCAGAGGATTTGGGAAAGTGTCCAAAAATTTATTTTCTAGTTACTAAAAAAGACTTTTTATTATAGAGGAGACTTCCCAACTACTTCCACTTTGGTGCATGCAATTGATGCCTTAATTACTGAATTTATTCATGAAATTTAATTTTGAAATGATCCATGGAGTATTATTTCCATTCAATCTAGAATAACTTCATTTTGAGTTATTTTTTCCAATATATGTTTCAATTACTAGTGTGGGGTCCATTATCTCATCCAGCAAACATTGTCCACTTTATTTATTTTTCTGGGCCATTGTGTATCGAATTGGATCTCGGTCCAGAAGACATAGTTGAAGCTCATGAGCAAGAAAATAATAAAAAAAATTAATTAATCAATTTGGATTCAAATTGTAAAAGATATTCCTTAAATACAGAAGATCCATAAAACTTCTAAATTTCCAGAATTAAACGATTTTCAAAATTAAACCCAAAATCACCAAAAATACTAAAATGATGTAAATCATCTCATATTGATTAATTATAAAGGATTAAATAAATTAAAAACACATGAAAAAAATGAAAATATTAAATATATCAAGGAAGTTTAATAGAATCCTAAGAAACTAGATTTAGTAAAACATAGATTAGGGAACATAACCCTAAGTTATACTTTTAGGATAAGTATAGAAGAACATACCAAAGAAACCATGTTTATGATTATGATATTAGATATTCATAAATTTTTCAATTTATGATAATTATTTCACTAGTTTTGGGATTAAAAATTAGGTTATATAATGTAATTATCTAATCTAGGGTATTATAGTGTTTATAAATGGAACCTAAAAGGAATAAGGGTTTCAATACTCATGGCCAATGTAGAGATTTCCCTATCAAGAAATCCAATACGACTGGTATTAAAACTGAGAAAGTTATAAATATATTAAGGAATCTTAATCAAGTTATGAAAAATAACCTTGCCTGGATAGAGAAATATTTCCACAATGAGATTCTCTTATTCTTGATCACTTTATGAGATAGAATCCACCATCATTTTGTAGGACTACTAATCAAATTATAGGAGAGCAATGGATTAAGTATCTAGAAAATATATTTATGGCCTTGGGTTATGGGGAAAAGGAAAATTATACACTTTTATTTTATTGTCTCAAAGGTGATTTGGATCAATAGTGGTCATTGATCCATAATACTGGGGAGGATGAGTAAATAGAACTCATAAAATAGAAACCTTTTAAGGAGACATTCTTAGAACAATATTTCCCTTAGGGGAAACAAACTAATATGAAGAGGAATTTCCTTAGCATAAATAAAAATCTTGAAGAATTTTTTTTGGAGTATAAATCTAACTTTAGAAGGTTATCTAGGTATGTTATATTCAATATAGAGTGAATGATTGATCATTTCTTTTAAGGGGTTAAACCTATTCTTTGAAGGAAAATGGTTTCTCAAAAAATCATATGATGAAATAGTTTCATGTTCTATAAATAAAGATAAATATTTCTCTAATTATTATGGATTAGAATGGAATCCATATAATAATAGGATGATAGATTAGAAAATTAGTAAGGGGAATAAGAGAATGAAGGATTTTCCCACAAGAGATAGTTGTGGAAAGAAACATGTTGGTACTTTATTAAAAGGAATAGGGAGTTTTCTACAAGTTTGGAGAAAAAGGACATCATGATTTTAATTGTAAGGATAAGAAAAAGGTTTCCACCACTCAATAGTTTAACTGCAAGTAGATAGGACACTATGGAGATCAATGTCTAAAATTTCAAAGTAATATACCCCAAAATAGGCTAATGGATCATGATCAAGAATTTTATTCTACCATAGATGAAGAGTAATAATTAATATTCCTATGTTTAGATTCAGTAATTATATCATTTGAGTAAGGTATTGTTCATGAGAATTATAAAATATATAAGTATTGTAATATAGTACTTTTAATTAATGATTTTAAAGCATGTGTTGAATGGTACCAAGAAAAGAGATTTCGTGTCAAGTTAAACTTTTTGTAAAAAACATGGTTGAGGGAAAGATAACCCTTAACATCTTCTTGATATTTAGAAAACGATGCTTAGATAAAGATATGATTATAAGGATAAATTTTATTGGTTATTAAATACTACCTTGGAATTGATTAATGATTTTTTTAAACATGGTTTTTACAATCATTGATATAGTTTACAACATTTTTTGGATTTATGAAGTATATAAAATAATATATGTTATATATAAGGAATAAGGAAGTGTCCAAGTTTTTTATAAGGTTTTATGGTAATATAATTTACAACCATATTCACATGTTTGGTATGTGATTATTAAGATCCACTTCTTATTGTTTGATAAGTTCATTTTGGAAATTCAGTGACCTTATTTCTAAAGTTTTGGATCAAATTATTTTGGAAAATTTAACAATTTATGAAGTGGTTTAAGTTGAAATTTGGACAAGGTTTTAGATTTTAACGTATTAATACACCATATGATGTAACATGTGGTAAAAATAAAGTAATAATATTTCAAGTCATAACCAAAGGATAATATGGTTTTTATAAAATAGAAACATATATTTACTTATATTCTTATATAGTGAAATAATTATTCAAATCTAGGAAAAGGATCTTAGAATAAAAATGTTATCCAATTATTTTCATATCCTATGAATCAAATGGTCATTTAGTTCATCATATATTTATGGTTTTTAGGCCCTTAAATTTTCATTTATCACCTAATTTCTTGTGACCAGTGACTATATTTATTTATACTTTTCTTCCATGTCTATGTTTTCATTTACCACCTATGTTATCCTACTTGTAATCCTAGTAATGTGACCTTCATTCTTACCTATCTATATTATTAAGAAGATATTTTATTAACCCTTTTATGATGTGGGTTTTTCAATAATGGAATTTTCAAATATCAATCCCTCAATTACCCAGATCAATTTTAAATTATGGTGATTCAATTTAATTAAGGTGGGTAGAATATAACGCCCTAAGACTTTAAAATATTTTCATTTTAGAATAAATTTAATTTTTTTTCTATACTTATTTATACACAACACCATGTTAATATTACGCTACACACAACACTGAGTTAGCTTGTGTTACACGTAAGACTGAGTTTTACCGCCTTTTAATGGTGTGCCTATTAGAAACTGAAATTTTTATACTTTTATAAATTTTATTTCTAAAAATAAAATTCATTTTTTAATTATTAATATAAAAATTATCTTAGTGTGAACTTTTAGAATTTTTTTGAGAAGTTTCATTTTTTCATAAATAGTGAAAAATACTACATTTTAGTTGAAAACTACCTTTTCCTTTAAATAATTATTAATGTTAAATTATATTTTAAATTAGTTTTAAAGTCACAATAGATAAATTATACATATATTAATCCAATGTAGGTAATTGGAATCATTTTTATATTGAATTTAGATATAAAATCTTAATGAAAGTTTGAACAACTTTAAAAACCTACTTTCTTGCCACATCTTTGGGATTAGATTAAAACTTAATTTTTAACTTATGTGAATTGAATTTGTGAAAATGTATATGAATATTTAGAATCAGTATAATATTTATAGTCTAATAATATAAACTTAGTTTTTTGACTAAAAATGCTAGTGAAAGTAATTAAAAGTAATTATAGGGATTAAGGTAAAAATTAATTTACTTAGTGGTTAAACTTTAATCTTAAGGGGGAAATGATGTAGAAACTTGTCTAAAAATCATTTTATGTTGGTATTTCAACCATATCCCCTCTTGGTTCTAATTTTATGAGTTATTTGGATATAATTCCATGGAAGTGACCGATATAATAAGTTAAGTTAAGAAAAGTACAAAAAGGAACCTTCCTTACCTTTAGCATATATAATGCCTTGAGATATGGAAAAAAATCATATTTTCGGTTATACATATCATTTTGAAAGATAAAGGAGTTATTGTTATCAAAATAATTTATCATTAATTTTTAGAGATGAATTGGTTACTTAAAATTCTTAAGAAACTCCAACGTAATTGTTAATTAGTTAATAATTAAATAAAATAAATGATACAAAAATATTTCATGTGAAGGAAATTGAATGAATTATTGTGTTCCCATATTTTTTTAGATGAATAGGACACGCTAAATATATTTTAAATTAATATATTTTAATTAAATAATTATCTTTATATTTTCAATTTTAAATTAGTTAAATAATGTCAAAATTTACATTAATGTTATTTTATAATAAAGGATATTTTATTAAAAGAATTAAAATTAATAAAAAAAACCCTATATTCTGAAAATTTATTTTTAAATATTAAAAAATATAAAATATGGTATATTAATGGACTAATTTATATTTTATAATTAATATATTTTACCATAAATAGTGAAAACATTGTTAGCATGATTCGGGTTAAAGAGGTATTTTTGTGCGTTACATACGATTCTGTTAAAATTAATTTCCAACACACATGGGATTTTTATTTTTTAAATTATATATCATATTTATAATTAATTTTTTTCATATTTTATAATAAATCTCACTTTAATTTATTCTTTATGTTTAAATTAGTTAGGTTAGAAACCTAGTTACATTAATAAAAATAATAATGGAAATAGTGTAGAAACGTAAAAGTTAAGGAAAAAAATTATAAAAATGCACTTATTTTTATATTTTTTAGTTTTATATAAACCATAATTTCACTTTAATCCATTATTTGTAAATTTTTCTAAACATTAGGCAATGGAGGCCTCCCAATAGTGTTTACCCTTTTATATTTACAATAATGTCACTCCTCCTCCACTATAAAAAGGCATTCATTGTCCCCTTCCTCACACCTCTAAAGACACTTTGACACATCAAAATCCTGAATAAATAATCTTCCAAAATACCTCCCCTAATCCTATAATCCTAAATTTTTTTATAAATTAGACCAAGAAAGGGTTTTGGTATAAACCAAAAGGAGTTACCCAAAAAAGTGGTAACATTTTTCAATGGCCACTTTTGTTTCATTTATTTCACAAAACATTAAATTATTTTTATTCCAATGTTATATAATAAAATAAGTATCATAAATATTCTTATATTTTGTTATGTTAATGTTTCTACCTACAACTACACACACATCCATCAAATGGGTAATGAATTTACTGGTTGTGTGTATGGAGGACTACCACCTCGTGAAATGATGTCGTTTGTTTTTACTTAATCACCTATCAAGATTAGGTATTATGATGGAAACACTATTTTTATATGATATATTTGATATTTGTGTTTTATTAATACTTATTTAATTTTTATATAATAAATAGCTTCATGCTTTCCATTTTTTGTAAAAATGGAAACATCATATGTGGGCTTCTGGACTACCGCCTCCTCAATGTGATGTGATACGTTCACACATTACTTGGAATGTATTAAGTATGGATTTAATTGAAAATATGTTACATATACAAAATATATATTATATTCATGACATGATTACATTTTTTTAAATATAATATATCATTTTATTTATTACCCTTTTCACACACAAAAAAAGTGATAATGTCGTTCATTGATATGTGGACTATCGCCTCCTCGATGTGATGTGATTCCTTTTACATCCCTAGAATTATATATATAAGTAAATATGATTAAATAAAATATTATTTATTAAATTATTATCATTATTTAAATATAAAATATTTCTTTCCTTCTTTCTATAATGATCAATGAAAAAATGGAAACATTAGCCATGCGTATGTGCGGCCTACCTTCTCCATGATCGTAACATTAGTTCATTTTTCATAACCATAATCCATGATTCATTTTAAAAGTATAATTTATGTATAAATATGATTATTATTTCATGATTATTATTCTTTATATGTTTATATAATGACCCCATTTACCATAGTCGACCTACCAAAGTTTTTTTAACACATGAACCAAATTTGGTCAAAACACCTAACATAAACTTGATTATTTAAATAGTTTTATAAAACATTGTAATAAGTTAAGTAAAAAAATAATAAACTTGAAAAAGGTTATAAAAAAATTAAATAATTAACATAATTTTATTATTTTTGAATTTAAAGACACACATGACAAGTTGGACTCAATGTAGGGGATTCTTCTCTCAGTTTTTCTTTAATGAGGCATACACCATTTCACCACTTATTTCTTTTATGTGGTGTATATTCTGACCCATTGTCCCTTAATATCGTGATTAAATCATATTTAATGGTATTAAAATTTTAAATTTGAATTATATCATCCAAGTTTTTTTATTTAAAAATTTACAGGTGGTAAAAGTTATCTTTGAAATCTCACATTCTTTTGTGATTGTTAAATTTCTCTTGAAACAATAACTTTATTGTGATCCTTTTTCATTGGTAATTATATTTATTTTAATATCCATATTCTTCTATGAATTATATTAATATTTCCTCAACTTTATAGCATTTTACATATAGATTTCACTTTGAAAGTTATATGATTTATTTTTTGAAATATTGATAAATCTATATCATTTACTCAATACAGATATTTGATAAGGCACATTATTTATGAATTTAAATTGATTATTGAATATATTGGGAATGTTTTGGACATAAATTACATGGGTTGGGGACCATTTAATGCATTAACCATGACGAAAAAGTGGTCTCAAGGGATGAAATCAGTTGGTGGAAAACCCTTCACATTTGTTTCCAAGAAATTTTAAATTGTCAGGATGATAGATCTTGACACAAATCTGACATGTTTCTACCCATATTCTTAAACTTTCTTGAGGATAGATCATGATGGTAATTATCTTGATGATAGATCACTATAGTGCATATGTCCAAAATTATGCATTCTATCATTATTACAATTCTATGTGATAATTTGATTAGTTATAAAATCAATGGTCAAGTTTTAAGCTCATGTGATTATGTATATGTAATTACTCAATAATATTTTATTATTTATATATTGATTATTCGTTATTAATTCATGATATATTCCACTATACTTTACCCTTACTGAACATTTGATATCACCCTTATTTTTTTCCTTTCCCCATGGTATGAAGATGAATTCTTTTAATGAGTTTCAATGATTCTGAGAATTTTATTTTGTTATGTTTTATTATTTTTATTCCCAATGTAAAATGGGTTCCATGTTTGTAATCTAGTTTTCCAAGACTGCTAAACTAATTGGTCTTTCTGGATTTGATGCCTTATAATCGTGAAAATTTAATAAAGTAAGGCACCGGCTCTAGGCTTTTGGGTCGAGGCATTACACAGAATCTAATAGTTGTTAGTGGAGCTGAATATTTTCATCCAGTTGTTCCAAAAATTGAGATACCTATTGTATCTAGATAGGAAAGGTTGGTAGAGACTATTCCTAGTATTACTGCTAGTGAAGTAAGCATGGAATATAAGGCTAATCATACTGATATTGATCCAATCCTAGTATCGCATGAGTCTAATAGTATTGGATTTGGGAATGTAATTATGGAGTTTAATGGTAATTTGTATAAAACAGTGCCCATTCCATATCATTTACATGTTCAAGAGGATACACCATCTCTAAAAAAAGTTATGATTGTTCTGATATTAAAAGACACATATAGACTTTTTTCTCAATTGTGATGACAGGGATTGATAATCTAAAAGGATATTATGATGAGTTGATGAAGGATATGGTATATTTAAAATATGAAATCAGATAAATGATGGAGAATTTAGTGTCTTGGGATGATTTTTATAAGATAATTAAGATTACTTATAACCAGACCACTTTGATAAAGAACATCCGACAATTGAAATTATTTTTATTGGGTATAAATCCTAAGGAAGTTAAGGTAGTGAGTGATCATGTAAATGATGGTGGAGGAATATATTATACTAGTATAAAATAATAATTTTTTATTAAATAAAGGAAAGTTATTCATGATAAAGGGATATTATTAAAAACTTTTAATTAGTTCAATCAAATCTTTCAGTGGCTTTACTTAATGAGATTTATAGTTTCAAGACAGACATAAAGGATAGCTTTCACACCTGGAAAAGTGTTGTTTTGAATCAGTTTGAATTCCTTAATAGGTTTTATCAAAGTGAAACACCTTCTTATAAATCTTATATAATTCCATACAATTAAACTTGTTTTGGATAAATTTTTTCTATAATGAATTCAATATCATCTCAAATCTAGTCACTCAAATGTGACATGTTTATGTTTGTGCTTATATAAGAATTTAAAAAGGAACTGTTAGATAATTTTCAAAAAAACAAAGTTTTTTTTCAAAGAATAAGACTTGGGATAGATGTTTCCCATAATAAAATAGTTTTCAATCTTCAGGAATTTTTTCCATCTATTTATACTACGTTAAATGAAACCTTAGAGGTATATAAGAATATTATGTATGTGGCTTCATCATCTATTGATATAATTAGTATAAACCAAAAATATTTTATGACTATTCTTGATGATATTTATAAGGGAATAAAATACCTATACATATACACTTTGGATGAGGATTCAGGTTCCTCAGAGACTAAGGAATCTCCAATAGTACCTTCCAGTGATAAGGACATGGAGCTCATATTTTACAGACCTCTCATACCAGTTATTCATGTACCAGTTTCTACTAATACTCCAGTTTCTCAAGAAAAATATATGAGTGTCAATGATTTTTCTCATTTAATTATTGATAATTTATACAAATTATACTATATGATACATTAATTATAATGTAGTATTATCAGACGATAAGTTTTAAGAGATAAAATTCAGGTCAGTTTGTATTATGTGTCTCATACATATCCATATAGTCCTCATCTAAATGTTATATTGTCTTTTTTTTATCAAATATTTTCTAATGATTGGATTGAAAATTTTATAGGTATTTTGAATAGTGTATTATATTATATACATTAGATGAACAGATAAATTGTACTGATATCTTGGATTTTTTAAATCATATATCATCAAGAGAATATATTTATGTGTTGATTATCTTTCTTCTATAGGAGTACCAAGATCACTTAGACCAAAACTTCTAGATACATATAGAGGTTATCGATAGATATTGGGTGATTTTTTTAATCTATCCAAAATTTATAAGAGAGAATAATTAGGGATTGCTTCTACTATTACTACTGAATCTATTGAAAAAAGAAGCTACATCATCAAAGCCTGCCAAGAAAATGGCCATTGTGAGTTATGGATCATATGAACTCATATTTGCTTCTTATAATATTGATATATTCTTGATCATTCCTATTTACTGACCAAAATACATATTAGATTTTTTATATATGAGATGATTTTGTGGAGCTTGGAAGTTTAGTTTTACCTCCATTGGTTGACCCTCTAATTACCACTTCCTCCTCTACTTCCTTCAAGAAACCACCACCCAAACCTCCTTCAGAATTTGATGTATATATATTTTTGAATTTTTTATTTTATTATCTTTATACCAGTGTTAATGATTAATGAAATTAATTTTTATCCCATTGTTTAGTTATTAATAGATCGTTTTAATTAAAAAAATTATCTTCTTAAATTTTTTAGTTTCAACATTTTCTAAATGTTATTCCTTCCATAATTCAATTTAAATATCATAATTATATCTTATCTCATCATAACTCAGGGTGCTATATTCAATTTTTTTCCTTATATATCCCTTTCTTTTTAATTTCCTAAAATCATGGATAATATAGATAATACATATAAAGGTGAGATGAAAGGTTAAACAACACATTTTAAAAAGTATTATATATTACATAACTTTTCAATAAAATATTAAAGATATATTTAAACATTTTAAAATTTCATGTTTAATGTTTAAAGGTTTTATTAATCATTGAAAAGGGAAGATTGATGGACTACTAGTGCTACTCTTACATATCCCACGTACTTTATGTTTTGATAATCTCAAAAAACCCTTCATATTTTTCTAATGATTTTGTTTTTAAGTGTGCTCATCATTTTTTTATTCTTATTTAAGTTTTTTTTTTGCTATAATTCTTCAATTTCGGAATTTCATAGAAATTTTCTTAAGTCTATAAAATACCACTATGTGTAGACTTTACCTACATAAATATTTTTCTATGTAGATCAATCATCTATGTTAATAAACTACATAATGAAATCACATGTGTAAATCAAATATGTCTCAAAAAAGACTACATGGAAATCAACTGCCTATAAAACTCACCCATGTGAGAAAATGACTACATTTATGGAATGGTTAAGTAAATTAGCTACATTAAGAAATCATGTATGTGAATTAGATCCATGGAATATTTAGCTACATGGTTCCAATCAGTTATGTGAATAAAGTCTATGTGATATTTGGAAATGTGAGAAAGATAGATACATGGTTTTTATATATGAATAATTATACTACATTGGTAATATGGAAATTTATTATAATATGTGATGAATGCAGCTACATGAAGTACGAATACATGGATCAATTCAGATACATCAATTCAAATATGTGTCCTTTGGCTATGTGGTGATCTTATAATTGGATACATTGTTATGAAACTTTCATATTTATTACCAATGTTTTTCTCTAAGAAGAAAGTAATTCTACCTTTCATGCATTAAATATTAGACTACATTTTTATGGAAAAATGGATTTTCTAGAAGGTTTAATTTATCAATAAAATAAAATTGAAAAAATAATAATTTATTGATCGATCATATTATTGAGGTATTTTTTGATAAAAGGACATCTGGGAAATTTTTTTGTGTTCATATTTTATGCAATATCAAGTTTTGAAATAGTAAATGAGAATAAATAAAAGAGTATTCAAACAATAGAAAATATAGAAGTGATAATAAAACCAATTTAACTATAAACTCTCTATCACACACACAAATATTTCAATGTTTCTTATCTATGATAATAAAAAATAATAATAATAATAAAGTTCTTTGATAGTATTTATGACAACACTGATATTTTATTACACAATTAAACATAATTTATTGCATGAACTTCACTTGATGCAACATAAAAGATCAAGATTTCTAGTGTATTTAGGGATTAGGATCATTACATAACAACTTAAAACATGAAATACAAAATCTTTATTGAAAACTTCCTTTACATGACCACTACATTCCCTTGTACTTATCATTGCATGGGATAACTTGAGGACATACATAAGAAAAGGGTGAGCTATAAAGCCTAGTAAGGGAATAATCATGGAATAACATGAGGAATACAATACATGTTAGACAATAGGCATATTAATAGATCACAAGATAAGCATAAACATAAAGTCATGATAAAGCATGATAATCATAACATGGAAATGTGGCAACAACACTTAACATGGAATTAGCATGAGCCAAGGCTCATTGCACATAGAGCATGAGTAAATCCTCATTGCACATGAAGCATGAGTAAAAACTCATTGCACTTGAATTATCATGAGTCAAAATCCATTTCACATGACCTATCATGATACTATACTTTACCCAATTCATTGGAGCGCTATAAGGGTGAACCCTTCTTAAACATTTCATTTCATGTATAATTGTACCACATGGATAATATAACATGGATTCAAAAAACATAATCATTTATTCTACGATAAAGGAATGTGGAATAAATACATGAAACTCTTTAAACAATAATTAAATTTGCATAATGCTTAATACCCTTGATAGATAAATGGGCATGGTATTCACTATACAATGACTTTGGCTTGGAAAAACGGTGCAATTTCGGCAGCGTAACAGCGTAACGTAAGAATTCATAAAAATGGTTGATGAGATAGAAATGGGTGTCTAATCATATTTAAATGAAATGTAAAGTAATTGGGTCATATAGATACATGTCCCAATAATTGTAATGGAATTTAGATTCATGATACAAAAGAATTTCTTGAATGTAAAAGGGGATAGTGAAATTCCTTTCAGAATTTCGGCATAGTAACGGGTGTACATGGGAGGAATTTAATGAAATAGAAAGGGGTATCCCATCATTAAAACATAAATAGGGCAGTATGGGGGAGGTGAAAAACCATACCCCAACATTTATAATTGAAATTAAAAGTCCATAACAATTTAAAGAATATTGGACAAAAAATGAGAAAGGAAGAAAAACCCATTACTTGAAAGTGTGCTTCCAAAGGCTTGAGAGAGGCATGATAGAGGATTATTGGGAGATTGGGGCACCTTGTGAGGATTCTAGATAGAGTATGGAATAGGTTGGACGAAATCAAAAGGCTTTGAGTGAGGAGTAAGTGGGATCTTGGGTGGGTTTATGTAGGAAAGGTGAGGGAATTATTTATTATTTAGGTTTGGGACACATCACATTAAACTAATCCAAACCACAAACCAGCCCATTGTTTTTGCCCATGGTTTTTAGAGAAGGTAATTGGAAAAAAAATATTTTATAATTCCAAAGTCTGAACTTCTTAAAATAATTGGGTTGATTATGTGGAGGTGAGTCACACTCCCAAGGAAAACAATTTAAAAAGACAAGATGTTTAATATGTCTTGAAGGGTCAATTAATGCTTTCTAAAATAAGTCAAACAAACCAAAAATCAAATTATTTTAATGTTAAAACATATATTGGCCTAAAATAATGTTTATAGTATTTTATTACATCACTATTGTGTCATTATGATGTCATAAAACACATTATATATTTAAACGGTATTTAATTTTTACCCAAAAATTTGACTGTCTCAGAAAATTATAAAAAATTTACCATTGGATAATTTCAACATCCTGATTCTAGAAATAATATTCATTTTATCTAAATAATTTTATAAATATGTTAATTTTCACTTTTAAAATAAAAACCTAAATTTATCGAAAATTCATGGGTGTTGACAAAAATGGCTTTCAAACCTTAATAAAAATTACAATTTCATTAATAAAATTATAAAATAATATATATTTAATAAAAATTAATTTAATAATAATAATAATAATTTATTAAAATATTATTTAATTCAAAAATCAATTAATTCATCAAAATAACTTTTTTCATTGAAGATTAACTAAAAATACTATTTGTGCTTTAAAAACTATTTACAAGGTAACAATAATAAAATGAAAGTATATTCATAATTATATACAAAAATAATGTACATAACCATAATGATAAGTTCTTGTTACATAACCCCTTATAACACCAGCATAAGACCGAAGAGTAAGGTGTGCGATGGTGACAAACTCTTGGGGTGGCTTGGATAACATTGCTCGGGTGGTAATCTCTATCAACTCCCACTTCTCTCATAGGTGGTCCCACTCGAGCTTAACATATTAAATCTTGGGTTGGTCTTGGTCAAGATTGAAGCCCAAATACGCAACCTCTTTTCTGAGCTCTGACAAATGGGCTTCGTATGGGGCATGCTTACTGGATGAGGCCATCGCTTCCTTTGTCTGAGTAAATTGGATTTGTTAAAACCCTATATTTATACTAATCATGTGATCATTGTTCAACAGCTATATTAGAAATGGTCACAATTCATAATGTAAAACTAAATAAGTTGACATTTTATATAAACATTTTTTATAAAGGTACATTTAATTAGATTAAGATGGATTTCCATTAATGAAAGTTTGGTTTGTTACAATCTTCCCCCATTAAGAAATTTATCCCTTGAAATTTTACTTTCCCACACTAAAAAAGATTCGGGTAACTCTGCATCGTCGTTTCCTCTGATTCACACGTTGCTTCTTCAAGCTTGTGGTTTTGCCACAACAATTGACGAGGGGCATTGTCTTATTTCGTAGTAATTTTTCTCTACGACCTAAGATCTTCACTGGTTGCTCCTCATAAGAAAGATCATCCTATAACTATACCACCACTGAAGAGATTACATGTGAAGGTTCTGGTATATACTTATTTAAGAGGGATACATGAAAGACATCATGCACTTTGTCCATGGTAGCTGGAAGTGCTAGTCGATAGGCCACAGCCCCAACACGATCAAGAATCTCGAAGGGGTCGATGTACCTTGGAATTAACTTCCCTTTCTTTCCAATCCTCATGACCTTATTCCATGGATATATGTGTAGAAATAACATGTATCCAACTTTAAACTCAAGGTCTCATCGATGGTTATCTGCATAACTCTTCTGTCGACTCTGGGGTGCCTTGATATGCTACCAAATGGTTTTCACCTTCTCCATCATTTCTTCGACCATTTCTGGTCCAAGCAGCTTACGCTCACTGATTATCCACTAAATGAGGCTAATATTAATTTTTAATAAACATAATATTCATGTTCTTTATTATTCATAAACACCATTTTAGTGCATTTTACACTTTGAACATCATTTCACATTATGATTGTAATACCTTCTTAAAATGCACTATTATGTGGTACATTTTTGAACATCATTTGAAGTACCCAATGATTCATCTAATTATACATATTTTAATTTGATATTTTTGGAAATTTATCTACACTCCAATATTAACATGTTTCATTCAGGGATCAATGGATAATTCATGGAGGATGATGGAGATATTTGGCAATGAAAGGAAGCAATTCTGGAGAAGGCAGATTGGACACCAGCCCACTGATGAGACTGTGGGGCCCAAAATATAGGCCAAATTAACCCCAAATTTCGTGGTATTCTATAATACATGTCTAGAAACAAATAACTATTCATGATCCATTGCTAATTCTTCCTTCATGATGTCCATTTAGGCGGATCAAGTTAGAAATAAAATTCTGGGCCAGATTCTGCGACCCAGAAAAACAGCCCACCAATTAAACCATATCTCTAAAACCATACCTCCTTTTGGGCTGATATTTTACATGATGTTAGGGGACATACAGAGATTAATTTAAGTCTTCTATGGACCACCCAAATTAGGCCATCTAGAAGGTGTTTAAAGCGTGTCTGTTCGGTGCATGAAAGCTGGATGCCTTTTCGGGTCAAGGATGAAAAGTCTTATTTCCACAAACTTTCCACCACCCTAGACCTACTATACTCAAGTGGGATGACTTGTACTATTGGAGGCTCGACCCAAGGGATCAAAAATGCCTATTTAAGGCAGTGGTGTTGGAGGATTTAGGAATATTTGAGCTTGTTTTCATCTTAATGTTATGCTACCAATTTCTCTTTGTAATGTTCTTCCTTCACATGTAAGTTGTTTTAATTCATCCTTGTTTCTTAATAAAAGTTCTTCTTATCTTATTATTATATTCTTATCCTTATCACTTTGATACCTTTGTTTCAAAGTGTGAACTTGTTCATACCAAACCTTGTGATATTATCACACAACGGTGGAGTGATTGTTATTTTATTGAGTTTTTTTTTACTTCTCCATTTCCTCCCTCATGAGTCTACTTTCCACTTCCATTGAAACCATGGGATCAATGGAGGGATAACACACTTATGGGTTGATCCAAGGGAGTAGAAAGGGGTTGTATTGGATGTTATTTATCACCTCATTAATGTATAATCACTTCTTTAATTGAGATTTTTATTTGATGATTTTTAAACTCCATCATCCTTGTTGAATTTAAGGCCACACACTTCAAGTGCTAATACGAACCTTTACCTTGAAGTGATCAAAACTTTGATCCTCAAATTGTATAGGTGATTAGTATTAAAGGGTTTAGGCATTAAACCAGTAAGTGATGATGTTGTTTTATCTCCTTAAATGAACTCATCTCAAACATAAGAAATTGAAATCATTGAAAAGGAAATATGTCCAATCCACCCCAAGCGATAACCTTGGATCAACTCATTATTTTAATTTGAATTCACTTAAGTCTCTTAGAGTTAACTTAAACCCATCTAAAATCAACCCAAATTTGTCCACTTAATATCCAAAAACAGCCCTTAGAATGTGCATGTCTATAGGTTACTTCTTAGGTCTCTGTGGATTCGATAACCCAAGCTAGACTACAAGGACCATTCTACCTTCATCTCTTGGGTAAATTTTAGTGAGAATCAAATTTTGGCGCCATTGCCGGGGACCTAAGTAAGTTATCTTAGACACTATCATCCTTTTTTTCATCCTAATTCTCTTTTCTCACCCCTCACTCCTATGGAAGTCAATTTTGAACAAGTCCAAACATGGGAAACCTATCCCCACTTTGATCACCCAACCCCATGTGTGATGTACAATGACCATCCTAATTTCTACATGTGTTATCATCAACAACCTAATGAACCACATTGTTTTTACCCCTATTATCCACAAAACATTCCAATATATAATGAGTTTCAATCCCCACAGAGCCAATATGAACACCCTCCTGTGCAATTCCAACAACTTAATTATCCACCTGAAATAGACCATATTTCTCAACCCCTTACCCATCATGATCCACAACCTTTACTTGAAAAATTGTGTCAGCAAATGGAAATAATGAATTTTGAGGTTTCATCATTGAGGTTAGAACTGCAAAGCATTAAAAAATGTGAGGAACCCATCCCTACACAAACTGTCCCTTCCATAACCTTATGTGAAGTGTCTAGTTTCCCACAAACCTCTCATGAATTTATTGAAGAACCAACATTTGGATTTGGGATAGATGAAGAGGATCAAGGAATTTTTAAAGGGTCTTTAAATCAGGAGGAAATTAACTTTTTGGATTCAAAAGAGGAGAATTTGACATCATGTATTGAGTCTCCTAAGTACAACTCCATTGATGAATTTTCAAAAACACAAATCACTGAACCATTAAGATAAATCACAAACTTTGAGTCCATACCCATTCTTAACACTGATCATTCCAAATTTTTGGTTGAATCTTATATTCAAAAGGAACCGATTTTTTTGAGAAATTTGGAAAATGAAACTGATTTGGATTCAAAATCTCAACCTGTGTTTGAATGTACTATCCAACCTGAGCTCAAAATTATTGTCCTTCCTTCCATGATCAACTATCCCTTCATAAGATATAACCATGAACATTTAGTTGGAATTCATTCTTCTCTTGAAACCAAAAAATTTTGAATTACCATTGATGTATTTGGAAAAACTACAGTGGAAACTGGATCAACCACTTCAAACATTCCTTGGATTTTCCCACTCATTGTAGAACATAGGATTGTGAATGAAACAAATTATAAACATAGAATCAATCCCAACCTAGTAGAATTGGTGAAAAATGTGTTCCTTAAAATATTGAAAGTTGGTATTGGATATGTTGGGGGGTTCAAGTCGAGCTAACGACCTTGAACAAAGCACTGCACGGGAGGCAACCCGTGGTTTTCATCTTTTCAAATCATTTTTTTAAATAAGATTAATAAATCATTTTGATAAATAAAAAATAGACTGTTGACCTGTTCTTCTATTATGAGTATGTATGGGTACAAAAGGGGAGCACCATATTCATCTGTGTCACGTGGTGTAATCCTTGAGTAATACCTTACCCAGAAATTTAAAAAGAAAACAATGTATCATCAGTTTATTTTATTTTATATATATATACTTATATTTTACTTATATATATATATACTATTTTGTTTTGTTTATTTGTTTTCTTTTTTCCACTCGGGAACATTGCAAGCGACATGGATATCAAAGGAAAAAATTGGAGCACCATGAACTTCAACTTCAACCACCACGTGATTTCATTCCATGATCCTCAATTTCAATTTCCTTTTTGAACTTCCATTATCTGCCTCTACTCCTTCTAAATTTTCATTTCTTCAAACACTGGGGACATTGTTATTTTAAGTTGGGGGGGAGATAAAATAAAAAAAATTCTTTTATGTCAAAAAAAATGATAAATCATTTGAATTGTTTTTTGTGTAAATGGAAGGAAAAAATTCCTTTAACTTTGAACATGGTAATACACTTTGAAAACTTTGAAATTGAATATCAAATAATTTAGCATACCCTGATTCTGATTTTAATCCTTGTATAATTTCATGGGCATAGATTTTGGAAAGTGTGGCTATCCAATGTGATATTTCATCGTTTATATTTTCATCCAAATAATAAAAAAATCACAATGCACGTCCTTTGGATAGTGGGATATTAGTTTAAGTTCATGGGGTCCCCTAAATAAATAGCATAGGTTTGGTGATCATTTTAGTTTAATATGAGTATTCAAAAAAAATTAAAAAAAAATTTGCGTGTAGAGCAATGAAATGACCTAATGTGTGGATTTCGGCACTTGGGGATCGTGACTTCATAGTTGTCTGGCCCAGAGTTAGTAATTTTATCTCTATTTTTGGTAATTTGAATCTGTTTTTGACTGATTTAACTCGAGATGATGCCCGAGTATGTGGGCTTCACTTGGTGCCCTAAGGTCTTTGAGCCTGGGAGTCATCGGCAAAGTCTCGCTATAGGGGTTGACTCTTTTGAGTGCAACTTCAATTACCATGGCAAAATTGCAAAAAAAAACAACAACAACAAAAAAAACAAAAAAATTTATACAAAAAAAAATGAATACTCATCTTAATATTGAAATGAGATTCCACCTAGAACTTCCGCAATTTCCCCCTTGAATAAAGATGAACCCCCATGTCTATTGTGATGCACAACACATCCTCATACTTAATTGATATTGGATGAAATATGGAAATGAATTTGAACAAAGGAATGGGATTGGGATTGGGATCTTCTTATGAAACTATCTTGTATTAAAATATTTTTATGGGTTTCATGATTTGTTTGTTATAAGGTTTTTTGGTGATCATTGTGTATTAAAATGTTTTTGGAAAAGGGAATTAGAATTTCATATTGTTGAGATATATTTTGCTCGGGACTAGCAAAACTCAAGTTGGGGGGTGTGATTAGCCACTAAATGAGGCTAATATTCATTGTTAATAAACATAATATTCATGTTCTTTATTATTCATAAACACCATTTTAGTGCATTTTGCACTTTGAACATCATTTCACATTATGATTGTAATACCTTCTTAAAATGCACTATTATGTGGTAAATTTTTGAACATCATTTGAAGTACCCAATGATTCATCTAATTATACATATTTTAATTTGATATTTTTGGAAATTTATCTACACTCTAATATGAACATGTTTCATTCAAGGATCAATGGATAATTCATGGAGGATGATGGAGATATTTGGCAATGAAAGGAAGCAATTCTGTAGAAGGCAGATTGGACACCAGCCCACTGATGAGACTGTGGGGCCCCAAATACAGTCCCAATTAACCCAACATTTGGTGGTATGATATAAGACATGTCGAGGAACAAATAACTCTTTAAGATCCAATTCTAATTCTGCCTCCATGGTGTCCATTTAGGCATCCCAAGTTAGAGATAAAATTCTGGGCCAGATTCTGTGGCCCAGAAACACAGACCACCAATTAAACCATATCTCTAAAACCATAATTACTTTTTGGTGGAGATTTTACAGGCTGTTAGGGGACATCTGGAGCTTAATTGAAGTCTTCTATGGACCACCCAAATTCGGCCATCTAGAAGGTGTTTCAAGCGCGTCTGTTCGGTGCATGAAAGCTGGATGCCTTTTTCGGGTCAAGGATGAAAAGTCTTCTTTCCAAAAAATTTCCACCACCCTAGACCTACCATACTCAAGTGGGATGACTTGTATTGTTGGAGGCTCGAACCAGGGGCTCAAAAATTCCTATTTAAGGCAGTGGTGTTGGAGGATTTAGGAATCTTTGGGCTTGTTTTCATCTTAATGTTATGATGCCAATTTCTCTTTGTAATGTTCTTCCTTCACATGTAAGTTGTTTTAATTCATACTTGTTTTTTAATAAAAGTTCTTCTTATCTTATTATTCTGTTCTTATCCTTATCACTTTGATACCTTTGTTTCAAGTTGTGAACTTGTTCATATCAAACCTTGTGAGATTATCACACAACGGTGGAGTGATTGTTATTTTATTGCGTTTTTTTTTACTTCTCCATTTCCTCCCTCGTGAGTCTACTTTCCGCTTCCATTGAAACCATGGGATCAATGGAGGGCTAACACACTTATGGGTTGATCCAAGGGAGTAGAAAGGGGATGGATTGGATGTTATTTATCACCTCATTAATGTATAATCACTTCTTTAATTGATATTTTTATTTGATGATTTTTAAACTCCATCATCCTTGTTGAATTTAAGGCCACACACTTCAAGTGCTAATACGATCCTTTACCTTGAAGTGATCAAAACTTTGATCCTTAAAGTGTATAGGTGATTAGTATTAAATTGTCTAGGAATTAAACCAGTAAGTGATGATGTTGTTTTATCTCCTTAAATGAACTCATCTCAAACATAAGAAATTGAAATCATTGAAAAGGAAATATGTCCAATCCACCCCAAGCGATAACCAAGGATCAACTCATTCTTTTAATTTGAATTCACTTAAGTCTCTTAGAGTTCACTTAAACCCATCTAAAATCAACCCAAAGTTGGCCACTTCATAGCCAAAAATAGTCCTTAGAATGTGCGTGTCTATAGGTTACTTCTTAGGTCTCTGTGGATTCGATAACCCAAGCTAGACTACAAGGACCGTTCTACCTTCATCTCTTGGGTAAATTTGAGCGAGAATCACTCACCGACTTCATTCCAACATGGCAGTGTTCTTCACCTCTTCCCATATAGGGCTTCATATGGTGCCATTTGGATGCTCGAGTGGAAACTTTTGTTAGAAGATAACTCAACCAGAGGAAGATGTTGATCCCATCCTCCTTTAAATTCCATTGAGCATGCTCTCAAAATTTCCTCAAGTGTTTGGATAGTCTGCTCGGATTGGCCATCAGTTTGAGGAAGGTAGGAAATACTAAATTTTAGTTCTGTATTCAGGGCATGTTGAAGATTCTTCCAAAACATAGAGGTGAATCTAGGATCTCGATCAGACATAATAGATAGTGGTACTCCATGCAGCTTTACCAATTCCCTGATATATATCTATGCCAGTTGATCTAATGATAAATCCTCACGAATATCAATAAAGTGTGCAGCCTTTGTAATATGATCCACAAAAACCTAGATTGCATTATTGCCTTTGGATGTCTTTGGAATTCCAGTGACAAAGTCCATGGTGATGTTCTCTCATTTCCATTCTGGTATGGGCAATGGTTGCATCATCCTCTTAGACTTCTGCCTCTCTACCTTCACTTTTTTACACACCAAGTACTTTGATGTATATTCAGTGATCTCTTTCTTCATATTATCACACCAATAATTCTCTTGGAGATCTTGATACATCTTTGTGTTTCCTAGGTGAATAGAGAAATTTGAACTATGTGCATCATCCAAAAGTTCCTTCTTCACCTCTGGACTTGATGGAACACATAGTCTTTTCCCAAATCTCACAATTCCTCCTTAATTAACATTAAACTCTGAGTATTTACCTTTTTTGATAGCTTCCACTTTTTCCTGAATTCCCACATCATCCTTTTGAGCATCCTTTAACCTTTCCAAAAGTGATGGTTGAGCAATAATTTGTGAAAGTATTTATGATGTTCCATTATTTATGATTCCCATGTCCATCTTCATCAAATCTAAGAAGATTGGATCCTTTTCAATTATCATCAATGATAGAATAGATGGGTCATTTCTATTAAGGGCATCTTCCACCTTGTTCGCTTTCCCAGGGTGGTAATGGATTGAGCATTCATAGTATTTAATCAGCTCTAACCATCTTTGTTGGCGCATGTTCAACTCTTTCTGTGTGAATATATACTTGAGGCTTTTGTGGTTTGTATATATTTCACACTTCTCCCCAAAGATATAGTGCCACCAAATTTTCAAAGAGAATATCACTGCAGCCAACTCGAGTTCATGTGTTGGATAGTTCTTTTCATGAAATTTCAATTTCCTTGAAGCATAGGCAATGACTTTGTCATTTTTCATCAACACACATCCCAGGCCAATCTTTTAAGCATTACTGAATACCACAAAAAGTTCTCCACTTGTGGTAAAAGTGAGCACGGGCACAGTGATAAGCCTCATTTTCAACTCCTTAAAGCTTTATTCACATTCATCACTCCAAGAAAACTTTACTCCCTTCCGAGTTAGCTTGGTAAGAGGGTTGGAAAATCGTGAGAAATTTCTCACAAATCGTCGATAAAATCTATCTAACCACAATAAGATATGGATATCCGTTATCGATGTTGGCCTCATCCATCCCTCAATTGCATTTGTTTTGGTGGGATCCATAGATATCTCATTGCTTATGATGATATGGCCAAATAATGAGACCTCATTCAACCAAAACTCACACTTGCTATACTTTTTATAGAGCTTCACCTTTTGCAAGGTCTCTAGTATAGTTATAATATGCTCCTCATGATCCTCCTTGGTTTTAGAGTATATAGGAATATCATTTATAAATACTAACACAAATTTGTCAAGGTAATCTCTAAATACTCTATTCATAAAGTCCATAAAGATTGTTGGAGCATTACTGTAACGACCTGAAATTTTGAATAATTTTGTTTCCTAACTTTGTGTGTTATTTCATTTTATACTCAACAAAACTATTTCATTTAATAAAATGAGTATAATTAAAATGAGACAGTTGGGTTTCAACTGTTATATGACCATTGTCAATATGACTGTTGGAAACTAAATGTTGCAATTATTGTCTATAAATACATGTGATCTTGGTTAATTAATATAGAAAGAATATTTGATGGCCTCATCCAGTAGTCTCAGGCCGATCAAAGCCCATCTGATGGAAATTGGGAAGGAGGTAGCACCACTGGGCTTTGTTCTGGACCAAACCCAAGCCCAACTTCATCGTGTGAAGCTGGAACGGAATCGTCTTCGTGAGAATTTCTAACTGATAGAAATCACCACTCGGACAATGTTGGTCAAGACGCCCCAAGATTCTATCACCTTAGCACACCTTATACTTATTTCATATGCTGGTGTTATAAGGTTCTATGTAATGAGACCTTAGCTGCTTTATGTAATCCTTTGATATAAATAAAAATTGTGATTTCTTCTTATGGTGAAGTTTGTGAATTTTCAAATGTCCGAATAAATATAGGATGTATATTATTGATGAATTTTGGAAAAAGGATATTTTAAAATATGTATGTAAACCTTAAATAATTAAAAATGTGTAATGATTTTCAAAAAATAGTCTTCTATAGTTGTGATCAGTATGAAATTTAGAGTCTATTAAGATTAACTTAATTTTTGGTGAATATTAAATTATAAATAGTGATTTTACGCTTATGATTAGTAATGTGACCAAATGGATTAAGTAACATCACTTAAGAAATCATTAATATAATTTAGGCACCTTGATTAAGTAATGTTATTCAATAAAATAGATAAATAACTGTTTCAAAAATTATTGGTTAAGTATTAGTTTTTTCGAGTGAATAGTGTTTTTAATTAAAAAATTTAATTAAAAAATTTAGAAAATTATTTTCATAAAATGGAGTTCATTTTTGAAATCAGGTCATCGATATTTGGTTAAGGTAAATTTTTGGAATTTTTCTGAAATAGTTTAATTTTCAGTGAATAGTGTTTTTATTTAAAAATTAAATTAAAAATATTTAGGAAATTATTTTCATAAAATGGAGTTCATTTTTGAAATCAGAACATCGATATTTGGTTAAGGTGAATTTTTTGGATTTTTCTAAGAAAGTTGAATTTTTGGTGAATAGTGAAAATACAGTTTTGAGTTTCGGGTGTTTAATGACATCATTAAGGATGTAATAATTATGAAATAATTCTGGTTGACCTATGAATAGTAATATAAGGTATGAGGTGTCCCAAGTGGCCAATACCATGGGCAAATACCATGGGCAATCCCATGGTTTTTCCAATACCACTGATGAGGTGTCCCTTGGCAATTAATGCTTTGTTACCTCACTCCTATAAATACCATGTCATTCCCAAATTCATTTCATTTCCAAATCCTCCCCAATGAATTTCTGGTCTCTTTACCTCCCAATGAGTCCTCCCAAGGTTCCCTCAATCCTCCCAAGGTTCCCTCAAGCCTCCCAAGGTCCCGAACTTCAAGATTTCAAAGTTACTCTTCAATGTAAGGGATCATTTCGCCCTCCTCTTTTAAGTCACGACTTCCTTTATGTTGTGTCTTATAATTTCCTCATAATTATGTTGAGTTTATGTTCTTATATGTTCTCATTTATGTCCATTTCATGTCTAATTATTGAGAGACCTTCTCGGATCTCATAAATTTGTTTTCTGAATTTTTAAGTGACGTCGTTAGGTTGCCGAATTTTTTGTAAAAGAAATCACATCTTCTCTTTTCTTTCATGTTTCCTTTTCATGTGGTATGTCATTGAAATATCCATACTATGATCTTATTCAGTACCCATACTGTATTATGAGTTATTTATGAGTGGGTTACCCTTGTCCCCTCTATTTTCAATGTTTTCTAAAACCATGTTATATAGCCATTATGCTGTAGAAATTTCGTCTCAAAATTTATATCCCTTTCTCTAAAGAAATTCTATTGTTTATTTATGTGAATACCCAGACTTATTTCGTTTCCATGGGTGTTCATAAATATATAAATATGACATATTTTATTATGGAATTTACATACATAAAACCCTCACTCCCTTTCCATGGGTTATAAATGGCATAATGATCTTATTTTTAAAGATTTTTTTAAACGCCATGATTTTGACATGAAATCCATTTATTTGATTCCATTTGGGTTATTTATGAAATGTTTTATTATGATCTATGTGACTCACATGAAATTAAAGACATATTAAGGGTACTCTCTAATAGCGCTCCAATTCATTGGGTAAAGAATTAATCTCTAGAGATGACAAGTTTTACGATACCTTGGTGAATAACCTTGGTAATTTTTATGAAACCTTGGGGATGGACCTTGGTGATATGTTCATGAATGTCTAAATTAAATGATTTATCCACATATTCAAGTTATGATTCAAGTTCTTTTCATTATGATATGCCTATTCTTTCATTTCTCATGTATTTATGTTTTTATTCAAGTTCTTATTGGTATCACAAGTACATTGATTCCCTTGTTTACCCTTATTAGGCCTTCTACTCATCCTTTCCTTTGATGTCTATCTCAAGGATATGAGATGAAGTAAATTTAGATAGTATGAACCTTTTATGAAGCCTTACAAGTGGTTTAGAAGAATTTTTTATGTTTTTTTCATGTATTATGTTCCTGATTTCCAAGACACTAGGCTTTAAAGATCCTCTATTTGTAAAATGTAATGAAAAGTTATGTATTAAAAAGGCAGGATTTCATAGTTGGTATAAAAGGATAGTTTAGTTATTTATGGAAATTGGGATATGAAAACTTTAGGAAGAACCCTATATAAAACTTTAAATATAGGAAATCTTCGTGGTATTTTGGTGAGTATTGAGTACGTGGTTTATCAAGAAAATAAATCCCTGTCTGGATATGAGTAGGTAGAGGTGGCTCTGGCACAGATGTACATAGGGGTAAAACCCAAAAACACCACTTTGAGCTAGACTTGAATGGGAACTGGTACACGACAACGGGTCTTGTTGTACTCTTGGTTATGACACTCCTGGGGGATATGTTTGGTTAATCACAAGCTTTTTATGAATCATTATGAAGTAATTATAGAAAAATCTAATTGTCTAAGCATGAAGTTTTAAGACATAAAATCCTTTTTAGTTAAAAGATTCGTAAATGAAATAAGTTTCTCACAAAGGATTTATTATTTTAGAAAATGTCCTCATTGTCTAGGAATACTTTTATATATTTTTTGAGGAGTTACCCGAACCTCCCCCAGAAAGAGAGGTAGAGATCTCCATTGAACTCGTACCTAGATCTCATCTGATGTCAAATACCCCCTATAGGATGGAATATGTCAAGCTAGAGGAATTAAAGAAACAACTCCCAGATATTTTGGGGAAGGGTCTTATCTGACCAAGTGTGTCTCCTTAGGGAGCACCAGTTCTCTTTGTGAAGAATAATGATGGATCTATGTAGCTATGCATTGATTATAGAGAACTGAATGGGATCACAGTGAAGAACAAATACCCTCTTCCAAGAATTAATGACTTATTTGACCAACTTTGTGGGGATTAATTCTTCTCTAAGATTGATCTTCATTATGGTTATCATCAATTGAGGGTGAAGAATGATGATGTTCCAAAAACTGCCTTCCAATCAAGATATGGGCATTATGAATTTGTTGTTATGCCCTTCAGACTGACTAATGCACCTGCTATTTTTATAGATCAAGAATAAGTTGATTTTGGAAACTTATGTTTTATCAAATGGATATCCCCTGTATAGGAAAATGATTTGGTGATTAAATGATAAAGGTTATTTGGGATGATGTTTTCTCTTTTGGAGTATTATATGCCAAAGGGAAATAAAATACTAGAGGATTTAATTTGAGGAGGAATGGTTGAATTTTTTTTTGTAAAAATCTATGTATTTATTGTGGACATATGGTGATTTGGGTTATTTCTGGAAAATGATTAACCTAGAATAGAGAATATGTTATTAGATTAATTACACTTTAGTATGAGACTTTAATAGTAGTCGATGTTATTTGCAGATAAATGTTAAGATTTATTGTGGAATACTATGTGATTAAATCCTTCTGTGTTTTGGGTTCCAATCTTAGTTTAGATTATTCTGAATAATTTTAATGATAATTGTGTATTGAATGGTCTTTCTGGAACTTTGGGTACTTTTTTTTGAATTTTGTAGATTAATAGTCATTTTTCTTTTTATAAAGGATTATACTTTTTGTGGATTATATGATCTCATACTAACCATTTTAGTTTTAGTTGATGACTAAAGACAAGGTAAAAATATAGTTATTCTTTTGTGAATTATGTGATTCTCTTGAAGATGATTCTTGTGCTTTTGATGAGACCAAACCTTTTTGAATGCTCATTTTTTGGAGAAAAGATTAGTCTTGGTGGAAAATTATTAAGGGATGAAACTCTACTTGAAGTTAATTATATTTCCTTATGTTTTTATTCAATGTAGTAAATTAATTCCTCAAAATTATGAAAAGGAACGTAAAATAAAAACGTTGTTGGTTTACGTTTCCTACTGGGTAATCAAATACCGTTTAACACATCATAAGGTTGTGATCTTATTGTGGTTAATTTTATCCTAATCATGTTTTCTATCACTCTCCATTAGAACTTGACCCTTTGTTTTCTCTTCCATATCCATGTTTTCCTATATGGAATCCTAGTATGGGTTATCTAAGGTGACCTTTGTACTTCCCTTTCTTTCTTTTAAAGTAATATTTTTACTGACTCTTTTTCTGATGTGGGACTTTCAATGAAATTTCCAAGCCCAATTTTAAAATTGTGAGGAAGCAATTTCTTAAGGGGGGAAGAATGTAACCACCTGAAATTTTGAATAATTTTTTTTCCTAACTTTGTGTGTTATTTTATTTTATACTCAACAAAACTATTTCATTTAATAAAATGAGTATAATTAAAATGAAACCGTTGGGTTTTGATTGTTATATGATCATTGGTAAATATGACCATTGGAAACTAAATTTTGTGATTATTGTCTATAAATACAAGTGATCTTGGTTAATTAATATAGAAAGAATATTTGATGGCCTCATCTAGTAGTCTCGGGCTGATCGAAGCCCATCTGACGGAACTTGGGAAGGCGGTAGCACCACTGGGCTTTGCTCTGGACCAAACCCAAGCCAAACTTCATCGTGTGAAGCTGGAACGGAATCGCCTTCGTGAGAAGTTCAAGCTGATAGAAATCACCACTAGGGAAATGTTGGCTGAGCCTCCCCAAGATTCTATCACCTTAGCACACCTTACACTTAGGTCATATACTGGTGTTATAAGGGGCGATGTAATGAGACCTTAGCTTCTTTATGTAAACCTTTGATATAAATAAAAATTGTGATTTCTTCTTATGGTGAAGTTTGTGAATTTTCAAATGTCCAGATAAATATAGGATGTATATTATTGATGAATTTTGTAAAATGGATATTTTAAAATATTTATGTAAACCTTAAATAATTAAAAATGTGTAATGATTTTCAAAAAAAGGTCTTCTACAGTTGTGATCGGTATGAAATGTAGAGTCTAATAAGATCAACTTAATTTTTGGTGAATAGTAAATTATGAATAGTTATTTTACACTAATGATTAGTAATGTGACCAAATGGATTAAGTAACATCACTTAAGAAAGAATTAATATAATTTAGTCACCTTGATTAATTAATGTGGTTCAATAAAATAGGTAAATAATTGTTTCAGAAATTATCGTTTAAGTATTAGTTTTTTTGAGTGAATAGTGTTTTTTTATTTAAAAATTAAATTAGAAATATTTAGAAAATTATTTTCATAAAATGGAGTTCATTTTCGAAATCAGAGCATCGATGTTTGGTTAAGGTAAATTTTTGGGATTTTTCTGAAATAGTTGAATTTTCAGTGAATAGTGTTTTTATTTAAAAATTAAATTAAAATTATTTAGAAAATTATTTTCATAAAATGGAGTTCATTTTTGAAATCATATCATTGATATTTGGTTAAGTTAAATTTTTGGGATTTTTCTAAGAAAGTTGAAGTTTCGGTGAATAGTGAAAATACAGTTTTGAGTTTCGAGTGTTTAATGACATCATTAAGGATGTAATAATTATGAAATAATTCTGGTCGACCTATTAATAGTAATATAATGTATGAGGTGTCCCAAGTGGCCAATACCATGGGCAAATACCATGGGAAAGCCCATGGTTTTGTCAATACCACCGATGAGGTGTCCCTTGGCAATTAATGCTTTGTTCCCTCACTACTCCTATAAATACCAAGTCATTTCCTCATTAATTTCATTTCCAAATCCTCCCCAATGAAGTTATGGTCTATTTACCTCCCAATGAGTCCTACCAAGGTTCCCTCAAGCCTCCCAAGGTTCCCTCAAGCCTCCCAAGGTCCCAAACTTCAAGCTTTCGAAGTTACTCTTCAAGGTAAGGGATCCTTTCACCCTCCTCTTTTAAGTCACAGCTTCCTTGATGTTGTGTCTTCTAATTTCCATATATTTATGTTGAGGTTATGTTATTATATGTTCTAATTTCTTTCCATTTCATGTCTAATTATTGAGAGACCTTCTCCACTCTCATCAATTTGTTTTCTGAATTTTTAAGTGACGCCATTAGGCTGCTGAATTTTTCATAAAAGAAATCACATCTTCTCTTTTCTTTCATGTTACCTTTTCATGTGATATGTCATTCAAATATCCATACCATGATCTTATTAAGTACCCATACTGTATAATGAGTTATTTATGAGGGGTTTACCCTTGTCCCCTCTCTTTTCAATGTTTTCTAAAACCATGTTATATAGCCGTTATGCTGTAGAAATTTTGTCTCAAAAATTCTATCTCTTTCTCTCAAGAAATTCTATTGTTTATTTATGTGAATACCCAGACTTATTAAGTTTCCATGGGTGTTCATAAATATATAAAGATGATATATTTGATTCTGGAATTGACATATATATAACCCTCACTCTCTTTCCATGGGTTATAAATGACATAATGATCTTATTTTTAAAGCTCTTTCTAAACGCCACGATTTTGAAATGAAACCCATTTATTTGATTCCATTTGGGTTATTTATGAAGTGTTTGATTATGATCTATGTGGATCACATGAAAGTAAAGGAATATTAAGGGTTTTCCCTGATATCCCTCCAATGCATTGGGTAAAGAATTAATCTCTAGAGATGACAAGTTTTACGATACCTTGGTGAATAACCTTGGTAATTTTTATGACACCTTGAGGATGGACCTTGGTGATATGTTCATGAATGTCTAAATGAAATTTTGTAGCCACATATTCAAGTTATGATGCAAGTTATTTTCATTATGATATTCATATTATTTCATTTCTCATGTCTTTATGTTTTTATTCAAGTTCTTATTGGTATCACAAGTACATTGATTCCCTTGTTTACCCTTATTGGGCCTTCTGGTCATCCTTTCCTTTGATGTCTATATCCAAGATATGAGATTTAGTAAATGTAAATAGGATGAACCTTTGATGAATCCTTAAAAGTGGTTTAGAAGAATGTTTTATGTTGTTTTCATGTATTATGTTGCTGATTTCCAAGACACTAAATTTTAAAGATACTCTGTTTGTAAAATGTAATGAAAAGTTAAGTATTAAAAAGGATAGATGCCATAATTAGTGAGTATGAAAGGAATTCCTATAAATTCATAGTGCCAGTATCTTGTACGAAAAGCAGTCTTGGGGATATCTTCCTTCTTTACCCTTACTTGATAATATCCCGACCGTAAATCAACCTTGGAGAAGTATTGTTCTCCACGCATCTGATCGAACAAGTCATCAATTTTTTGGAGTGGATACTTGTTCTTTATCGTTATTTTGTTGAGCTCACGATAATTGATGCAATGGTGCATTGACCCATCCTTCTTCTTGATGAAGAGGACTAGTGCAGCCCATGGTGAAGCACTTGGGTGTATAAAACCTTTATCAAGATTCTCTTGTAGTTGTTTCTTCAGCTCCTCAAGCTCTATAACAGAAATTCTATATGGATTCTTGGATATTGGCAACACCCCAGGTATAAGATCAATTGAGAATTCAACATCTCTTCTAGGAGGAAGACCAGGAAATTCCTCGGGAAACACTTCAACGAATTCCCTCATGATAGGCATGTCTTCTAGGATGGTTGCCTCCTTAGACTCAATCATCTGAGCCAGATACGCATGCTCATAGGGTAATAATATCCATGCTTGAGATGACGGAGCTAAAGAATATTCATCTTCCTCCTTGCACTTATAAAGAATTGGGCTTCTATTCTCCACATAGAGAGTGATTTACCTCTCATGTAAATTTATGTTGGATATATATAAGGAAATCCAATCCATTCCAAGAATTCCATCAAATTCCACCAGAGGGAGTATGATGAGGTTCTTCAGGAAGTTCAATCCACATATTATGATAGGGGAGGAGTTATATTCATGGGATTCAATGATTTCCCCATTTTTCATACTCACCTACATCTTCACTTACATGATTTGTGGTGGTGTTGGGATTGTTCTAATAAAATTTAGAGATATAAAAGAATGATTATAACATGAATCAAAAAGTATGTTCGCTATTCTTGAATGAATAACTAGCATACCTATCACCACTTTGTTTTGGGGGTTTAATTCACCAGTAGTGATGGAAAAATCTCGCCCTTGATGCCTTGGAGGTTGTTGGTTGCCTCTGAAAACTCTTAGCTTAGGGAACTGATTTGCAAGATGCCCTGGTTTTTTGCAGTTGTAGAAATGATCAATGTGTTGAGGTTCAAATGGAGCATTCCTCTCCTTTGTCGCAGTCATGGGTCTTTCTTGCTGAAAGTTAACAGCCAGGTTCCCTTCTCTTCCACACCTAAATCATTTTATTGTACCTTTCAGAAAATTTATAGGGTGCTTCTTTCCACACCTTTGGAAAGTGGGGTGCTGTATCTTCTTAGCACCATTGGATTTATCCATCGGACCACCAACATTGAAGTCCACCTTATGCTTATTATCCCCATGATACCCCTGAGAGTCTATGATCTCCATTTCAACCTTGATGGCACATCAAACAATTTCCTCATAGCTGTCAAAGTCACGGATCACCAGTGCTTTCCACAGGCTAGGTTTCAGCCCACCAAAGAAGTGGTTAACCTTTTATTTGGGGGTAACGACAAAGCCATAAGAATATCATACAAGCCTTGTAAAGTTTTCCTCATACTCTCTAACAATTCGTCGTCTTTTTTCTTGAGGTAAAGGAAGTCCCTTTCCATCTTAAGCTGGAGGGTGCGTGGAAAATATTTATCGAAAAACATATTTAGGAAATCCTTCCATTCTAACGCCTCAATCTCCTCCTCATGCTTAATATTTTTGATCAACATCCACCATTGATCATCTTCACCCCCCATACGATAATCATCCAGGAGAACCTTCTCTTTTTTTTAACATTGAAGGATAGAGAATATCTTTTCAATGGATTTGATCCATTTTTTGGTGATTGAGGGATCAGATGATCCATTAAATGTAGGAGTCCATTGTCTCATGAAGATCTAGATAGCGACTTGTTCTTTCTTAGGGGGGGTTTGAACATTACTCTTGACCCATGTTTCTATTCAAAGATTGAGTTAGCTGAGAAATAAGCGCGACAAATTTCACGATTCCTGCTCCTATTGGACTAGGCATCTCATTAGTACAGTCATCACATTGATCTTCACATTGGTTATTAGCCCGAGTCCTCCTATTACCGGTCATTGGCTGGAATAAAAGGAAATTTATGGGTAACACATAAAGGGTAATACAATGACAAAACTGGTGACTTATAAATAACTTTTATTTTCTTAACATATGAATCTATTGGATTTAGTGTATGTTATCCATGATCTACTTTCTAACATGTATTCTTAGGGAATTTTTTTTAGTCCCTTAATAATGGTTCATACTAAGCTTCTAAATTTACCAAAGCATATACCCTAGGAGTGTCGTAACCAATAGTGCAGCAAGGCCCATTTTCATACACCAATTCCCATTTGATTCTAGATCAAAGTGGTGTTTTCTGGTTTTACCCCTAGGATACATATGTGCCAGAGCCGCCTCTACCTGCTCGTATCCAGACAGGGATGTATTTTCTTGATAAACCACTTACTCAATACTCACCAAAACTTAGGGATTTTTCTATTATATTTAGTCTTGTCTCTAAGGCTTTACTAGGTTTTTATAATCTTAATCCCAAAAATAACTAAACATATCCTCTGATACCAACTATGACAACTCTGATCTTTTATTACACAAACATTATTTATTACATAAAATTCACTTGATGCAACATAGAAGATCGAGAGGTATAGTGTCTTTGGGACTTAGGATCATTACATAACAACATACAACATGAAATACAACCTCGTTATTGAAAACTTCATTTACATGACCACTATATTCCCTCATACTTAGCATTGTATGGGATAACCTGAGGACATGCATAAGAAAAGGGTGAGCTATAAAGCTCAATAAGGGAATAATCATGGAATAACATGAGGAATAAAATACATGTTATACAATAGGAATATTAATAGAGAACAAGAGAATAATAAACATAAAGGCATGATAAATCATGATAATCATAACATGGAAATGTGGCAACAACACTTAACATGGAATTAGCATGAGCCAAGGATCATTGCACATGGAGCATGAGTAAATCCTCATTGCACATGAAGCATGAGTAAAACCTCATTGCACTTGAATTATCATGAGTCAACACCCATTTCACATGACGTATCATGATACTATACTTTACCCAATTCATTGGAGCGCTATAAGGGCGCACCCTTCTTAAACATTTCAATTCATGCATAAGTGTGCCACATAGATCATATAACATGGATTCAAAGAAAATAATAATTTGTTCCACGATAAAGGAATGTGGAATACATACATGAAAATATTTAAACTATAATTAAATGTTCATAAAGGTGAATACCCTTGATAGAGAAATGGGCATGGTATTCACTACACAATGACTTTGGCTTGGAAAAATGGTGCAATTTCGACAGTGTAACTTCGTGATGTAAGAATTCATAAAAATGGTTGATGAGAGAGAAAGGGGTGTCTAATCATATTTACATGAAATAGACATTAATAGTGTCATATATATACATTTCCCAACAATTTTAATGGAATTTAGAGTCATGATACAAAAGAATTGATTGAATGTAAAAGAGGAGAGAGAAATTCCTTTCAGAATTTCGGCATAGTAATGGGTGTACATGGGAGGAATTTAATGAGAGAGAAAGGGGTATACCATCATTAAAACATAAAAAGGGAAGTATGGGGGAGGTTAAAAACCATACCCCAATATTTATAATTGAAATTAAAAGGGCATAACAATTTAAAGAATATTGGACAAAAATGATAAAGGAAGAAAAAATCCTTACTTGGAAGTGTGCTTCCAAAGGCTTGAGAGAGGCCTGAGGGAGGCTTATTGGGAGCTTAGGGAACCTTGGTAGGATTCTAAATAGAGTATGGAAGAGTTTTTATGAACTAAAAATGCTTTGAGTGAGGAGGAAGTGGGATCTTGGGTGGGTTTATATAGAAGAGGTGAGGGAATTCTTGATTATTTAGGTTTGGGACACCTCACATTAAACTAATCCAAACCACAAACCATACCATGGTTTTTTCCAATAGTTTTTAGAAAAGGGAAGTTTAAAACAATATTTTATAAGTCCAAAGTCCGAAATTATTAAAATAATGGGGTTTATTATATGGAGGTGAGTCACACTCCCAAGGAAAACAATTTAAAAAGACAAGATGTTTAATATGTCTTGAAGGGTCCATTAATACTTTGTAAAATAAGTAAAAAAACCATAAATCACATTTATTTAATGGTAAATCATATATTGGCCGAACATAAAGTTTATATTATTTTATTATATCACTATTGGGTCATTATGATGTCATAAACACATTATATATTTAAACGGTATTTAACTTTTACTCAAAAATTTGACTGTCTCAGAAAATTATGAAAAATTCACTGTTGGATAATTTCAACATCCTGATTATAGAAATAATATTCATTTTATCTAAATAATTTTCTAAAAATATTAATTTTCACTTTTAAAATAAAAACCGACATTTATCGAAAATTCCTGGTTTTTGACAAAAATGGCTTTCAAACCTTAATAAAAATTACAATTGCATTCATAAAATTATATGATCATTTATATTTACTAAAAAATAATTTAATAATAATAATAATAATTTATTAAAATATTATTTAATTCAAAAATCAATTAATTCATCAAAATATATTTCTTAGTTGAACATTAAACAAAAATACTATTTGTACTTTAAAAACTATTTACAAGGTAACAATAATAAAATTAAAGTATATTCATTATTATATAAAAAAATAATGTACATAACCATAGTGTTGAGGTCTTATTACATAACCCCTTATAACACCTACATAATACCGAAGAGTATGGTGTGAGATGGTGATAGACTCTTGGGGTGGCTCGGATAACAATGATCGGGTGGTAATCTCTATCAACTTCCACTTCTCTTGTAGGCAGTCCTGATCGAGCTTAACATATTCAAGCTAGGCTTGGGCTTGGTCAAGAGAGAAGCCTGAAAACACAATCTCCTTTCCGAGCTTTGACAAATGGGATTCGTATGGGTCACGTCTACAAGATGAGTCCATCGCTTCCTTTGTCTGAGTAAATTGGATTTGTTAAAACCCTATATTTATACTAATCATGTGATCACTCTTCAACGGCTATATAAGCAACAGTCAGAATTCTTAATGTAAAACCAAAGAAGTTGACATTTTATATAAACATTTTTCATAAAGGGACATTTAATTATATCAATAGGGATTTCCATTAATGAAAGTTTGGGTCGTTACAGTAGTTCTATCAAGATAAACTAATATATATTTTAGAAGACTCTCCCTGAGCTATACTTCATTCATATCTTCTCTTATAGAGAACTCTCCTCTTCTTTCAGTAGCATCTAATGATTGTCTGATTCATTTTTAATATTTAATTATACTATTTTATCACTAAAATTTATAACTCCTTGAAATTATTGTTTAAAGATAGTGTTATTTAAATCCTTGTAGTTTCTAGAAAAAATCTCCTAGTTTTGTACCAAGTGATGGATACTTTCACTCATTCAATAAGTCCCTTGAAAAAAGACTGGTCTAAGTAAAATAATCAAGCTCTAGAAGTTGAGTAGTGGTGGAGTGGATTCAAGAATATCTATTCCCTAAGAAAATATAAATATCTTTTATTTGATTTTTTTTAATGTGTTTACTTTTACTATTTTTTTATGATAATAAAATATTAGAAATTATCAAAACTTAAAAAAGGTGGTTCTCAGTGAAGAAAATTTTAATAACTCAGCTCACCCCTATTGATTCTTTGTGTAGTTATTCTCTGAACAACAATTATTTCCCATTGATAATTTAAGTCTAATTGATTTATAAAACATTATATCAGGTTCTATGAGTCTCTTGAAGTATTGGAACATATTAGAGAGGTGGAATATTGGATTAAACTTCCATCTTGATTAGAATACATTCAATATGTTTTTATATGCCATATTTTTAGAAGTAAATTCAATATTATTATACATATAATAGATTTGGGAATGATTTATATTGAGGAGGATATAACATATATTTGGAAACTAGTGGATATTCATGACTATTAAGAAAATGTGTTGTATATAATTTCTATAACATTGGTATGCATTCTTTGGAAGCATGTTGTATTGAAGTAATTTTAAAAACCCAGGTACTTATAAAATAATTTCTTTTCATTCTTGAATTAAATAGTCAAATTCATTATAAATGTACAACAAAATAATTGGTATTTATAGAAATTACGGAATTTATACTAATGGAACAGTAACTTGACCTTAGGAATAGTAATCTAGAAAATAGAATAGTAACCTCACCTATATAACTATAAATAAAATTTTAGTATCTTAAAATTAAAAATATGATATATTTATATCATGGAATAAGTTAATAACTGTTTTGAAAGTGATATATTAAGTATTAGTATTTTTTTAAAATATAAATATTTATTTATAATTTTATAAATAATATAATGATTTAAAAGAAAATATATTTTTAGAAAATATATTCATAAATTAATATTTTATGGCCTTATGATTATAATATAATTCTATGAGACCTTAATTAACTTTTAAAAGCATTAAAAATTTGGTTATAGTTTTAAAATTAGTATTTTTTGAATAAATGATTATTTTAATTAAAAATTAAATTTATCATATTTAGAAAATTATTTTCATAAAATGTAGTTTATTTTTTAATACCAAACCTTTAAAATGGTTAGGGTGAATTTTTTTGTATTTTTGCTTAACTACTTGAATTTTTGGTGAATAGTGAAATATGGTAATTTATCATATAAGCTAAATACATGAATTATTGAGTCATAGATGATGTAAGGTTGATGTAAGAACAAAATATCAAATCCTAATTCATTATTTTAATATATTTAGTGATAATTCTCAAACTATTCATAGTCTTGATCCAAAATAATAAAATAATGAATATAATAATTAGAAAACACCCCTCTCCACCACTATAAATACCACCCCTCGTCACCTCTTCTCCTCACACCACAAATCCTTGTATCTTGTTTAATTTTTGCCCAATTACCTTCCCAAGCCTCTTTACCATGCCCAAGACCTACTTTTCTCACCAAAAGACCAAAACCAAATGCCTTAAGGAGGTTCTCAAGGAGGAGAATTCAATAGAAAAAAATCCTCTTTCATTTTCTTTTATTTTATTTTCAATTATTTTTCTTTTCCTATACTCTATTCACCTACCCTTATCCAAGTGGAATTAAAACTAAATTATCTTATATATACTATAATTTTATTATGTTTATAAAACTTCTTCTCCTCTCCCTTTTATTCTAAGAATAAGAACATTGTATGTGATGTGTCGATTTACCGTCATCGTGGACTATACACTTTCATTTTTCATTATCACCTTCAAGTCTATTCATAAAACCATTATTATGGTTAAATAGTATTTTATTATAAATATTCTAAGTTATTTAATGTTCTGTAACCAATATATAAATATGATATTGAATAAAATAATATCAGTTTGCGATGATCATAAAAACTGCCAAAATAAATTAAATCATCCTCATTAATGTTTTATCTAATGATTCATCCTCATATAAAAAATGATATATAGTATCATTTAAAATTATATAAATATATTAACACCATTTCATTCCACTTTTGTTTTTTTTTTCTTCCACTTAAAAATAAAATCTGTAATGAACCAACCATGGAAACCATGAAATAAATGCAAATGAAACAATAAAAATTAAAAAAAACATTAATAAATAGGTGAAAATATGTTATAAAAATATCATATAAGTAATTATAAATAGTAATATGGTTCTAAATATATTAAAAACAATCATAAACTATTATACAGGTGTTGTTAGAATGTTTGAAGTAAGATACACCTGATGTAAGGGAATTCTTAACCCAATTTCCATTGTTTGGGTTAACCGTCTGCTTCATTGATTATGTGGTTCTAAGATTATTTATGAAATTAATTTTGTTTATATTATGTTGTATTATGTTTATTTACATTGTATTCACATGTTCTATTCATTTAATTAATTCTCACTTTAATTATATGATATTAGTAATTGACTTTCCTTTAAAAAACCTCACTTAAATGTCTATTTTTGAAAAATTAAAAATGAAATTTTTTATGAAAGTATTATTATTTTATTATTATGGTTCTTGGTAATTATTTATTATAAATTTTGGGACCTATATATCCCTCCAATTTATTGTATATTTTTAGGTTTTATGTTGATCGTATTGTTACTCCAAGTGTAACTGTGATTGTTACATCATAATGTAGTCATGAGGGTTACATCATACGGTCACCGTGAGGGTTACATTATAATGTAGTCGTGAGGGTTACAAATAATATAGTAGTCATAAGGGTTACAATATTAAGTACGTAATTATCAAAGTTACCTTTATGGTATTATTTATATTTTCTATGCCTTTTGGAAATTTCATGTTTTCACAAAGTAACTATATGATACTTATTGGGTGAGATATATTTCTTTGTGACAACGATTTCATATGTTTATAAGTATTCATGTAAAAATTGTTTCTATCCATCATTTTATATCACTTACTGAGATTCGTGTGCTCATACTAAGTTTTAAAATGTTTTTCATAGGTTTTAAGAATAGGTGTGAGAAAAGTAGAATCCAAGATGAATGTTGTGAAGACTTTTCCTGAAAATATTTCATGTTTTTATTAAAAAATTTGTATTATTAAAGAAATGGGTAATTTAGTTGTTAGTTCCACTAGGTTAGATACCCTGAGAGGGGGTGAATCTGGGTATGATAGATTAAAACAACTGCCCCTTTTGATCTTGTTTTGCTATTAGACAAAACCCTCTTCTCTCTCCTTCCCGATGCAGAGTATGAGCAAACCTCAAAGCATGCACATGACACTGTGATTTTTACTTGGTTCACCCTCACTGGGATACATACAAGGAGCATACACTAGTAGTGTGCCGATGTACCAACTCTACTATAAGCGCAATGTTGTTCACAAGTTCGGAGTAGACTCACTGTTCCTCCTGGTTTACAACCACTCACAAAATGAAAACTCACTGCTCTCTCAACTGAAGTCTGCTCACAGATTCTTTATAATATCCACTCACAGTTTATAGACCTGTAGGTATCTTCATTATCACTAATTAAATTGGCATCCTTAACTATTGATATATTCTGTCTTGATGTCCAAATTTCACTCGCAGATGAATCTCACTTTGCATCGGGTCTACTGGGAAACTACAATTTTAAAGCGCAGCCCTTGCTGCACCTTGCACAAAATTCCCTTGACTTGCGTGAAATACAATTTTAATGCAACACATTCTTTAATGCACAACCACTTCTTTTTCGCGCAACACCCCTTTTACGTGCAACAAATGATTTTACGCGCAACATATTTTACGCACAACCTCTACACTGCCCTATGCAGAAATTTCTGCTTTTGCATGAAATCCACTTTTCCCGTACACCACTTCTTACATGCAACTATCAATTTTATGTGCAACTGTTTCTTTTTTATTAACCACTGGTTTTACGTGCATCCTTATCTTTTTTCACAACACCAGACTTTACACGCAAACTTGATGTTTACGCGCAACTCCCGAGCGAACTTCAATTTCACGCGCCATTGCTCGGGTATTCTCTAAGTCTTGAGCTCTGCCGAATGGAGGGGGTCACTTAATATTTATAGGAAAAATCAACCTCGCATGAAAAACCCTCCTTGACCATGTAATTCTCTTCGAGTGTGAAAAACAAATCTTCCGTGCAACACCATTTTTTGTGCACTGCTCTAATATTTCATGCACCTCATGCCTTTTCCAATTTTTGATCTTCGGAACTCAAAACACCTCTTGAACGAAAAACTTCATCCCTCTATTTCGCTCATCACGAAAATATTTCTCACACCTCTTTTTTATTTGACGCACCACGCAATTATTTCACGCACCACGCTGATTTTTCACGCCACACTTAATTTTTTCACGCAAAACTTTTATTTTTCAAGCACCTATTTCCTTTTTCGCACCACACCCTTTTCCAAAAACATATCTCTCTATTTTCCGATTTTTAGGCCCAAAAATTTGGAAAACACTGGAAAATGGTGTCACCTTATATCTGCTCTTTTTGTACCCCCTCCAGATCATCCATTCCTTGGTCGAGGTTCTTTAATCAATCATGGATTGTTGAAAGCATCCCTTGAACCTAACAAATCACCATGTAAACCCCCTTTGTCAACACACTCATACATCATGGTCTTCTTTTTCAACAAACACAACATGGAGGCCCACTTTTTCAACAAACACAATCACCTCAAAAATGCTTCAATGATGCCTTGAGGGATTTTTCTCCCAACATTAATACTGACTTTGTATACTTGTGGGTTCATATGTATGAATTATTTTCTAATTTTCTAAAACCCTAAACCAAAAAGATATTTAGGAATGTAAATAAGTGAATTGTAAAGGAATTTACTAGATTGTGTAATTTTTAAGGTTGGGTCCTTATAGTAATGTACTTAGATACTAGTAATATCATAGTTTGATTTACACCATATTTATTGTAACATGAATTATGTTATTGAAATTGAATATAATTTGTTTTTGAATTTCAAGAATAATAATATTTGATAAGTATATGATGTGATGGTCTAAGTTTTTGTTACTAGTTTTTTGGTTTTAAAATTTCATGTATTGTATTTTTAATGTTGAAAATCATTTCAATGGTATCTAATACAGAGACCCATAATTTTGTTTTATTTTTTATTTTTTATTTTTTTAATTTTAGTGTGGAAAGTAAAGTCTCAGAATACTTATTTTGAGAGAAATTAAATATGTTGTTAAAATCAATTAATAATTTGTATATAATATTACATGGTTATTTTAATAGAAATAATATTATAAAAAATAGTTTTACAAATTTATTGGTAGGGAAATTGATGAATCCATTATTGGTGGCCATTTTATTTATTAGATCATTTAAAGGGTATATTGAAGTTTAATTTTATAAATTAAGTAATTAACTCAATGGAATATTTTATTTGATTTAAATAAATTAAGTGAGTGTTAATTTAGGTACATTAGGTAGTTTAAAATGAGTATTTTATAATGGTTATATGAATATATGATACTAGAGTAATCAATTTTAGAGTGTTAGAAATAAATTTTTAATGGGGATGTTTCAATAGGACACTGGGTACCTTGTTCAAAAACACTTGGCACCTATTAAGTTGTCCAAGGGTCAATTAGCTACTTGTTACCAATTGGGTGGCCTCTAGTCTAACACTAAGCATTCATTAGGATATCGGGTTTCTAGAACTAGATACCTAGTTGGTTCAGATGATTTTATTTAATTGGGTATTTTTTTCTTTTCACTTGTAATCTATTTAAAATATATTTTGGATTTCCATTTTTCTAATCTGTACCAAATCCATAAATTTCATATAATGATCTATCCCCTTCCTCATTAATCTCCCATCCTTTTAGTCTTTTCATTTAAAGATTTCCATGGGTGTTACATTCTACCAATTAAAGGTAAATAATATCTCTATCATATATTTTACCATTTCTCTTCACCACAATCTAATTTCTATAGCACTGATTTGGATCTTGTTATGCCATTTCAAAAATTCATAATGAATTTCACCTTTAATTTTGAGGATTTTGTATATTATTTCTACATATTTTCAAGATAATTTTTTCATTATTCTTTTTTCAAATAATGGATTGTATGAAATTTTAGGATGAATACTTTTAGGTACTTATTCATATTATGATGAAATTGGAGGTTTTTTATGAAAAATAAATTATGAATTTCTGGTATTTAAATAATGGGTGAATTTTAGGATTTGTATCCATAGGTTTTATTTTGGATTCAGTTTCTATTTAGAAATTAATATTCATTTATTATTTTTAATTTTTCATGGAATTTGATTTATAAGTTCTAGGTTATATCTCTTAAAATTATGAGAGTATAATGATCTTGTAAATGGTGGTATTGATCAGTGATCACAACCATCTATGTGTTTACCAACAAAAACATTTTATTTTATTAATAAAGAGGGACAATGAAGAACAAAAAGGGGTTCTAAGGGGGCCAAAAATAGTGCAGTCCAAGGGCGTCATCCTATAAAAAAATAAATCCATCCAATGGAAAGGATCCGGGAAATGAAATAACCAAAAAGTTATCATTCATCGTGTCTTTAGAGACCATAAATTCATCCACCGTATTCCCCTCCCACCAGGTGTGTATGATGGATGTGTGACTATCCAAAATATACTTACATATTCTAATCGAGTACTCAATGCTCTAAAGAATTGAGCCTTTTCCATACAAGGAATTGATGATGATGAGCTATTTAACATCCCCCTCCTAAATTGTAATATCCCTCTGATTACAAAGAAGAAAACCGTTGAGTAAGGATTGAGACTCTACTTGAAGAGAATTTCCATTACTAAAAAATCCAAGAAAGCCACCGCCATAGATACAAGAGAATCATGAACAACTCTGCCCCCACGCATCGATATCGAGTGGAATGATTCATCAATGTTTGAGTTTGAACCCCATTCTAGGTGGATTCTATTTTACCCAACTCCCTCGAATGGACCTGCTACTAATAATAGAGGAATCTAATGGCCTTTGAGCCACTAAAAAAGGGCCTTTGGCCATATCTTTACATAGGACACCTAAATCTAGATGGAGAAATCTGGCTCTAAAAATAATTCCAGCAGTCGAAACTCGCGTGGATTGATGTCTCACCTTGTTCCTGGACATCCACAGAACCCATCACCCTATAATAAAACATAAGGTTTTATCCTTTCGTTTGGGACTACGCCTGATCAGTCCCTGGAACCAGCTTCGAAGGAATACTGAAATAGTCTCTTCACTGGACAGACACCCCACAAACTGCAAAAAGAACCCCCAGACCTCTATATCCCACTCTCTATCAAATAATAAGTGAAACAGAGACTCATACCTCAGCTATCTACAGTAGCATTTAGAGTCCATATTTATCCCCCACCGCTGTAGGTTCTCCTCCGTCGGTAGCGCATTATGTTCACTACTGGAAATCTGACCCTTCCCAACACTTCTATACCAACGGTTTGTAAAAACCATTGGTATAGGTTCCCTTTCCCAACAGTTTGGCTAAACCGTTGGGAAATCCCACATTATGGCCACCTTTCCCAACAGTTTTGGCAAACCGTTGGGATAGGTATACCCTTTCCCAACGGTTTGGCCAAACCGTTGGGAAAAGTACACTTTGTGGACATCTTTCCCAACGGTTTGGCCAAAACCGTTGGGAAAGGGTATACCTATCCCAACAGTTTGCCAAAACCTTTGGGAAAGGTCCCCCACAAATCTACCTTACCCCAGAATCAAAATCCAGAATCAAAATCTATACCAATGGTTGTCACAACCGTTGGTATAGGCCTATACCAACGTTTTTGACAACCGTTGGTATATATCCTTTGATTTTTTATCATTTCTTCTTACCCAGAACATTATATAAATCAAAATTTAAAATCATTATGAGAATAAATATATATATTTATGTAATTATATTCACAAAAGTCATATTAGGTTAGTGGTTAAGTCATTGAATAATAAACTAGGGGTCCTAGGATCAAATCACAGCGAATTTTTTTTTTTTTGAAATACATATACCAACGGTTCCATAACCGTTGGTATAGATTTTCATATTAATTATACCAACTATTTCCAAAACTGTTGGGATAGGTCTATACCAATAGTTTTGGGAAAATCGTTGGTATAGACCTATCTCAAAGGCTTACTTGGCAACGATTCTCCAAACCGTTGGTATAGGCTATACCAACGGTTTGGAGGCCTATACCAACTGTTCCAAACCATTGGTATAGGTTAGTTTTCCAGTAGTGGTTGGACAAGCCATACTATAAAATAATGCTTCATTGTTATCTCCTTGAACCATAGATTATCTCCCCAAGGGTCCTGATGAGATACCACATAATTAATTTTGAGAAAATATTTAATGTTAAAAGTACCTGTAGCCGATCTTATGCAAACACAGTGGTCTAGATCATTGTTCATCTGAATGGTGTCAAAAGTGATCAGTTGTGTGCCATACAGAGCAGAGTTGATGAGAACTGGAAAGTCACAAGATTCTATGAAGTTTATAGATGGTTAAGGACAATATGGAAAACCTAAAACCAACGATGACCAGTTTTGATGCTAATAGATCACTTTAACATTACTAATGATCCACCTAGAATGTTGCTGGAGAAAATAAATATAAGGCTGGACCTGATTTTTTACAGAAGAAGTCTTAACTTTGGGAACTTTTCCATCAAAACCATAATCATTTTTCATATAACTACCCCAAAGGGATTTTCCCTCAATGTTCTACCAGGACAATTTGGCATGAAATCCAGAAATGGTGCTTGATATACTCTTGAGGTTCATCCCTCCTTCCTGCACATGTTTAGCCAGTTTATCCGAGGTAGCCTAGTGGTAATTTCCTTCTAAATGATCATCCCATAAGAAGGAGTTCAAATATTTCTCTAAGTTGTAGATCACCTTCCTTGGAACCTTAGTGGTAGACATAATATGCATTGGAATAGATTCCAGGATTGAGTTAATCAAAGTAATTCACCCGCTAAAAGAAAGGAACCTATTTTTTCAATTGAGAATCCACCCCAAAATTTTTCTAGCAACCCCGTCAAAGTTATTAATTAGAATAGCTTTCAGATACACTATAAAACCTAGGTAATTCAATGATAAGGTACCTCTTTTCATGCTAATAATAGATTCCAACAACCTTAACCTCCGCTCTGGACATCTGGTAGGATCATAAAAGAAACTTTTCTCATGATTCATTACTTTCCCACTCTAATCACAATAAACTTCAGTCACTTCATGAACCACCTGAATAGATTTACTGCTACCATTAACAAAGAGAAAAGTGTCTTCTACAAACGTGATATGAGAAACACTTCCTCACCGGTGATTATTTCGAAAGGGTATAATCTTAAAAATCTCTAAGGAGTGGTTCAAAAATCTACTAAGTATATCCTAAGCAATGATAAAAATGGAATGGGAAAGGGGGTCTCCATTCCTCAAACTTATTATAGCTATGAAGAAACCAAACTGCTTGTCTATAAAAGAGATTTAAACCCAAGGAAAACTAAAGAAATGGAAAATAATTTCAATGATCCATGTTGAAAAACCCCTACATTTTAGAACCCTGATAAGGAAAATCCATTTGATTCTATTATAGGCTTTGCTCATGTTCATATTAATAGCCACATTACTTCCAAAATCCTTTAAATTGATGTCACTAATTACTTCTTGGGATAAGGATATATCCCCTTGAATAGATTCACCTTTCACAAAACCATGTTGCTCCTTAGGAACCCAGCTAGGAAGAAAGGGAGAAGTTCTGAGATTGAGGACACCCGTCAAAACTTTTTATGGAACATTACATAAGCTGATAGGACAATATTGATTCAAAGATAATGGATCTTTCACTTTGGTAATCATAACAAGTTTTGTAGCACATTCCACCCTGGTAAGATTACCTCCTAGAAATAATTCTTTCACCACTCTGATCTAGATCTACTTTACAATATCCCAAGAAGAATTTTAAAAACAAGTAGTAAAGGAATCCTTCCCTAGAGAACTATTAGAATTGAAAGAATAGACCACCTCTATAATTTCATCATCCCCTAGGATAACTTCCAAAATAGAATTCACCACATCAGAAATAGAGTAGTTGATGTGATTGAAAAGAGAAGAAGTTCCTTGGGAGTAACCACCTACCATAGTTGGATTAGGTGAAGACAAAAGATCCTTGAAGAAGGCATCTTCCATATTACCTTCAACATACCTATCATTAATAAAGAAACCATCCTCTTGGAGTATATTGGGAACCATAAACCTACATTTTTATTTGAGGCAGGCGTGTAAATAACATGTGTTCCTATCCCTAGCCAGGATCCACTTAAATATCAACTTCTCGCGAGCAATGTGTTCTTATTGTTACGATAACTCGGATAACCTCTCCTTCTTTCATTTCATTTCTCCATAAACTAAATCATCCCAAGCATTATATAGAATAAGATTCGACATCTGAATGACCCTACTCAATTCCTGCAGCTCTTGATCACATGATTGAAGATCTTTATCCCAAGCTCGTAGGCTCCCTTTAAGGATCCTAAAGTTGTTGTGTAGGACTATTCATGGTTTTCCTCCTCCTATCTGATTCCACGTAGACTTCTCCACTTCTATAAAATCTAAATGTGCTGCCCGGGTGGTAGAAAAATGGAAGGGATCCTCACTTCCATTGTTTCTCTATATATAAATAATTAATTCATTAATTTTTAGATCAAATCTAAAAGAGTCATAAGTAAATAAATGAAACATAACAAGTTTACAAGGTTTAATCAGTTTTCAAGGTGATTTCTAGGTCTTGTAGATTTAAATTTGTTTATTTATCCTCATGATGATAAAATTTTTCACTAATTCATTTATAATTTATATTTGGTTTGACATAGAAACTCTATGGTATGTTGGAATCATCACCCATTTATGTGCACTTTTCATATACTTTTCATATCTCTATTGTCACATAATTTATTGATATACAATTCCATGGATGTATTAATTATTATTCTCTTATATTACTTCAATATTTCTTAGGTGAACTAGTTTAGATATTTCACTCTTCAAAAATATCTCCTTATTATAAATCTCTTGAGTTATTTATAATATTATTTTACATATTGGAAGTAGTTTTGATTTTTACTCATTTATATATTTGAATAAAAATTAAACCATTAACATGATCTTAATTTAAAGTGTTCTTGACTCTATAGTATACATAAGGAGTTCTATTATAGTTTCTCTTAGTAAATTGTTGATGTAAGTGTCACTATACAGGGTACATAGAACCTATATTCTATTTTTTCTTAGTTTTCACTAGGGAATATGGTTTTACATGATTATCTTAGATATGGTTCATAGTTTAAACTATATCCATGGTTTTTTCATTATGAATGGTGTTTGCGTGAGTGGTCATGAAAACATAAATATTTTATGATATGTGAATGAAAAAATATTATAAGAATGAACCTGGTGAAGGATTTTGTTGATTCATCTAGATTTATTTCAGGTATATGTTATTTAATTTAGTTTATATATTTTATTTTCATTATAGGATTATTTTAATGTTTGAATAAAATTAATTTAAAGTGGTTTTCATGGAAATTTGTAATACCAAAATTAGATTTTAAATAAAAAAATCAAAAACTAATCTTTTCTTGAAAAAATTGGTTAAACCAATTATTTATTCTTCTATAGCTGATAAAAATTATTTTGACATGGTTTTAAAGTTCCATCATGATATTTTTTATTATGTATTTTACTATTTATGTGTTATTACTATGAAACTTTTAATTATTCTATGTAGACTATATATATTCTAGTTATGCATGTACTGTCTTGGTATGTTCATGATATTTATAACATAATTTTTTTCATTAAAATGGTATGTGAATTTTTTTTAACATTATTGATTTCATAACATTATAATGGTAGTATTTCCCAATCATATTTTTGTATTTATATAATTTTTGTGAATTTCTTATAGTGGTTCATGGTTATTTAAAATGAAATATATACCATATCTTATCATTTATACTAGTTATTGCTATGTATAATTTCATTGTCATTATAATGTTTTAATAAAATGATGAACAACTTCTTTTAGTCTTGGATGATAGTTCCCATGAAGTACTATATGGGGGTGCATTTATTGTCTATTATTTCTTCCTACTTATTGAGGGTGATAACAGTTATTCTAAATCAATTTTTATTCTATCTATAGTGATGGTTTCAAGGGTTCTCCCACATTGATTATTATTCCATCGATAATAAATATGATGAGGGTAATTTTTAATCAATCATTCTTCAATATATAAAGAGTATGTGAAGGGTGATTTGGTACACAATTAGTTATATAGTTTTTTAATGAGCAAAAAAGGTTTCAATAGAATTGATGTTATTTGAATTGTGGATTTTGAGTTTTTGGTAAAGAAATTTAGGATTCACCTTATAGTACAAGAGTTATCAATTTATATGTGATAAAATCATCTTTTTTGTGACTTCTATCATGTGTTATTTTTTTACATTTTAAACTATTTGAAAATTTATTTAAAAATATTATAATCCCATTACATTCATAAAAAATATTATTATTTGTATCATTTGAGATTTTTTTGTGTCATAATGATTATTTTTGTTGAAACCCTACAACTGTACCTCAATTAATTTATAGTTTATGTTTATGCCTTTCTATTATGACCATGTACATATTTTTCTCTTGGATGCATTTTTGAAAGGCTAGATGATGGGTTGATTTATTAGGTTAATTCTCAAGGATCCATTTGAGAATGAGATTCTAGGATCGGTGGGTTTATTTATTTTATCTTATTACCACCTCTATTTTTTCTTTTTTTGAAACTTTCAACTTGTATTTACATATATGGTTGGCGTTGTTTATGTCTAGAATAAGTGATGTTGTATCTATATTCATATATATACATAGTTATGTTATATTTTTATTCTGATGTATTAGTTACCACTAATATGTATGAATTCCTATATGGTTAACAGATTGTATAATTATTTTTGGAAATATCCAACATATAGATGGGTCATAGAAAATATTCAATATAATCTAATGTGAAATATTTTTAACACACTAAGAGGTTAAGTCACTTAATAAAAAAAATAGGGACCCACATCACTAGTCACCAGCAGCTTGAGATCAGGTAAATTTCAAGGGGTTATTAGCAATCTCATTTAGGTATTATTCGGGTATAAGGGTCAGGTTGTTACAATTTGTGTTAAATTGTTTTTTGGGATTTTTGTACAATATTGTAGATTTGAAATAGGATTTCAGGTTAAAGGTGTTATTCCATGTGTATCTCTAGATAACATTACTATGATAAAAACCTATATCAATATACATATATTGGAGCTAGTCATTTAAACATTGGTTTTAGTTAACTTTTTCTAAGTGTTAAAAGAATGAAAATAGTGAAAGTAATGAAGTATAATTCATCCTAGTTATCATATAATTAAAAAATATATTCATGAATAATCTATCCAATGATGTATTAAAACCTGTTAATTTTATTTTCTATTACTCATCAATATGAGCAGGATTAGTTAATTATAAGTAAATAATAATATAATTTCTATTTTTTTGAATAACTTATTAATGTATGTTTATTTAGTAAAATTAATTCACATGTATGTTTATGTTAAAATTTATAATTTATTCTATTTTTAGTGGTGTCGTGCTAGATATTTTAAATAATTTAGATACTTGATCATTAAATTTGTTATTTCCATTCTTTGTTTATATGATATATTGTAAGGATGGAGACTTTTTTTAATGTGAACAAATATTTTCTATTAGAACTATTTGGATAATTGGATGTATTTTTTAAACATAAAATATAATCATAATATTGGAATATTTAAACCTTAGGTGGTGTTTATGGATGAGATAACTATTAATGTGAATTTAGTTTATTTACCGATGTACTATAGATTATAAAAATATAAGTATGCCTCCTTGGTATGAGGAAATCATATATTTAATTGGTTGTTTTAAATTTAATATTATTGTACTAGAATCAAGATATTGATATTCCGATATGTTCCAATATATGAAATTTTAATTTTTTGTTACTAGAGGTAAAACTTATTGGATTATTATTTTGATTCTCCCTTAATGTATGAATAGCATTATGGTATGGAGTTTATAGTGACCTGCATTTTTATTTAGTCAATTAAGCATGAAATTGGAATTTATTTTGTAATTTATGTTATGTAAAAATAGTATTGTCTGAATTTTTAGTATTTCAATAGGAGAATGAACATTTATTGAGTTTTTGGAACTTTAAAATGATTATTTTATGATGGAGAAAAGAATTGAATAGCCTAATTTTATAATTTTTTATATCATAAAAAAAATATGGGTGTTGTTATAGAAAACCATTGGGTACCCATTATTGTTCCATGAGGTAAAGGGTGAACTATCATTGAAAATGTTATAATTATGCTATTATATTCTACCCTACTCTTCCAAGCATGACATATATTCTATTTCATAGTTTTATCCTATAACCAATTGGTGATAGTATGAGTATACCATAAAATATTAAATTTTATCGAACAATCCTTGGAGAAACTAATGTGGGATTTAGTCTTACACCCATGTCCACCCATAACACAAAATAACACACAACTAGGCCTCCACTTAAAAAATAATTATCCAACCATAACTTTTTTCTTATCCTCATGACATGCCAACAAACCATTTCCCTCATAAATAATGCTTACATAAGTCACCATTGTTGATCTTTATTCTCTAACTAAGCCATTGTGGGGTTCTTCCACCTTTTTTAAAAGAAAAATTCCTCATCTTTTTTAGGAAACAATCCCCAAAAAATCAAATTTCTACTGATATTATATCTACTAGAATCGACTTCATCAAAGGAACCTTTACTCATTTTTCACTCATAAGGACCAATTTGCAGTTTCAAGTTTTGGAATTTATATATAATTTAAAATAAGTTACTATATTATTTTAATAACTAGTACCGTTATGTGTTCTATTCTTCACTTATCTTATAATGAAAATAGAACCTTATTATATTTTCTAGGATCCATTCACAAATACGGATAGAAATATAATATCATCAAGTTGTCAAATCAAAATTAAATTTCTTCATAGGCCGTGAATTTATCTAAAAATATTCAATATTCGTAGATTTTTATATTGGGTTTATATTTTTATATCACCTATTTTGAAAATATAAGGTGGTACATTTTCAGTGAGATATACATTCCCAAAATCTCTCATAATAATATTTCATAGAAAATCCTTCTTTAGGGTTGAATATAGAGAAGCATTGATGTCTAATTTCTATCACGCCATGGGACTATGGACACTGATCACTAATAAATCATCAAATATTATATGTTAGTTAAAACTCCTTATGAAAATTGATGTAGGAATTGTGTTTTCACCCAAAAACTTGTTAGATATCAGGTAGTCACCAGGTTCACAACAGCATCATGTAGGCCATTGAGTGGTCGATGGTATTCCATCAAGTATCAGGTAGTCTTAGTTCATGATTTTTTATTAAGGTTATATTTTATTTTTCACCTAAAAATTTAACATATATTTGGGTTTCCATTGATCTACTACCCTCCCAAGCAAACAAAATTAAACATGGAGATCCTATATTCCTCTTAATTCACCTCCATAGGAGTTACGTCTATGTCTTATTCAACATATTCGTGGTAAATATTTTATATATCCACTCTTCTTCATTTTATCCTCCCCTTCCATGAATTTTTTATGTTTATATTACATAATTTATTTCAGACTTCTCCACATCATGGTGATATAAATTTAAATGTTAAAGATTTTTATGTCTTATATAGAGATGATCAACATAGATTTTCATCATTTTATTCATCCTTTTTTATGGTAAGCAGTTATGGGGTGCATTCACCTAGTTATTTAATAAAATTAATATGAAATTTAAGATGGTTTATGGTTATAAATTAGTACTTTTGGTAATTTATATATGGGTTATATTTTAGGTGTTTTCTGGTAAGTTTTGTTTGGGGTTTTAGTTATTCTTAAATTATTATTATAAATATATAATTGGGTTTATTTTTCCATGGAATTTTATTTATATATTCAAGTAGATATATTTTTATATTATGGTACTTGGATAAGTTTAATGATGATGGGATTGGTAGGTAGTCACAACCATCCATGAATTTATTTAAGTTATGTGAGTTATATGACTAGAAAATGATTTCTATATTATTATAATATTGTCAAATTTAAATAGAATGTATGAAATACAAGTTTTAGAATGTACCCTTGGGATGTAAAATAAAAAAATTTCTTATGGAAATATCAATTTCATTTTTGGTTATTATTGATTAATTAACTACCTTCATTTACTAGTGAAACATTTCTATCAAAGATTATGAATATATTTTGAATTTCTAAAAAAATTACATGCCTAATCATTTATAAAAATAATATTGGATAATAATTTCATTGATTATATTATAAATTTAACTCACATTTTAGTTGTGATATTTTTTGAAGATGGGTTTTTTATTTATATAAATTCCATTTTTTGGTAAAAAAAAATAGTTATTTGTAATGATAAAGGAATTAATTCATTCCTTTATTATCCTCCCATAATTAATAATAAGCTAACAAACAACACTTTAACATTTTAAGAGGTTTCAATAATGCCAAAGTGATCGATGGATTTTCCTTTTTTGAAATGGGTGATTTTTTTGTAAGGATAAAATAATTTATTTGAAATATTAATGGTTTAAAAATAGAAGGTTTAAAAATAAAACTCTTTATATATTAGAATATTAGTTAAATAAAGGAACTTGGATTTTTAGTTTTAATTTTCTTCTTCTTAAATAAATTCTATATATACCATTACTTTGAATCATTCTTTGACATTTAAATAAATATGTATGAAATATCTCATGTTAACTTTTTAACTTATTTCTTACATCTCACATCTCTCTTCTTTATTAATATATCCAATTATTTTTCATATATTTGAGAGTTGTTTAATGTATTTTTTAGTTTTATTATATTGAAAGCCTAAGATGAATTTTTATGTTTCCTAGCCATCTTAATTTATATTTGGATTGATTACTTTATGTATCTAACGATGTTAAATATGGTATCTCATGATATAGTGTTGATATTGAGGTTATTGTGGAGGGTTATTGGAACCACATTTCTCTACTTTATTACTTATAACTAATAAATTGGTAATTTTTTGCTTGAATTCCATATTTTTCTTGATAGTTATTTTATCCATGTTTATCTCATTAATAGTGGTGTTTGGGTGAGTGATCTTTTGAACATAAAGAGTCTACAATTTGAGAAGATAAAAGATTAAAGTCATGATCTTAGTGGGGGATTAGTTTGATAAAAGTGTATATTTTTCTAAGCTAAATTTTTTAAAATGGTGTGTATATTGTAATTTCATAGTGGGAAGGTTTAAAATGTTCAATTAGTGAATTTAAAGTTTACGGAATGAAAACCAATATGACCAAAGAGAGGTTTAAACTAAAAATAATTTTCTCAATCTAATAATTTTAAAAAAAAACTATGTTAAATAATATATTTAATATACTATTATTGATGTATGGAATTTTCATATTATTTCAAATCTGATTCATGATATTACCTATCATGTGTTAATATTCTAATGTATTATTTCTATATATAGTTCAATTAAAATATACTGAATATTTTTATTTAAGTTGTGTATGTGATATTGTAGTACCTTCAAGATATTGGAAACATGTTTTATTTTCAATAAAAATTTATATAAAAGTTTGTTAATATCACATCATTGATGATAACCCATTGTTAGTGTAGTAAATATTTATTATATTGTTGTATTAAAAGTATAGTTTTGTATTTCCTATGAAACTACCAGGCCATCGAATGGATTCCTTCGGTCTTAAAAAATAATTCCTATAGTGTAGTATATAAGGATGATTTGGAACTCAGTTATTCATACCTATTTAGTGAGGTTGAGGGTAATTAATACTAACTAATTATTTATTCCATACTAGCAATGATGATTTTGGTGCATGGAACTCAATTGTTTTTTCCTATTTATTATGGTTTATAGGGGTTCTTCACACTCAATTAATCTTTCACTCATAGTAAGTATATTAGGGTTTCTTGGAAATCAAGAATTATTCCCTTCATAGTGGTGATGAAAGGAGTGATTTTGTACATGATTAGTTATAAAAACCTCTAATAATTTAATAGGTTTTCACTAGTGGTGAAGTTCATAAAAAAATCAATATTAATTTGATATAGGTTGTGATACGCTATGTATAATTATATTTATTTATTCTTATTATAATAAATATGTTCACTATAAATTTAGAAAATATTTATTTATTTTTATTTTAAATTGATTACACATACATATGTAAATTTTGTAGGCACCTAAGTTGCATAGATATGTTTATTAGCTGTGTGAGTGTAGATCTTTGCTGGTGTCCTGAAAAATCTTTATAAACACACCCTACATGTGCACCTTGGGATAGATGAAATTTAAAAAAAAAAATTTGTATGAGTAGTTTCATAGGTATATGTTTAGAAACAATTTTGACAAGTTAGATTTTTAATTGGTTTAAGAGGTTCAATATACATTATTAATTAAATAAAGGGATTATATGATTAGTAAGATGATTAAATTAATATTATCACCTTATTTTATGTTTCTTTATATCGGTTAGATTTATTTACAGCTATAGATATTTTTTTATCTCCAGACTGCATTATATTATATGTACATACATATGAATTAAGTAATTTAATATTACTTTTTATATATATTTTCTACCTTATATGTATAGATACTTCTATATGGTGAACATATTGTATGTTAATCTATGGAAACATAATATATATAAATAGTTCATGCCAAATTTTTAGATATATTTTATACTCTATATTTTTAATATTCTAAGCTTGTATATAATTTCATAATTAAAAACGGAGACCCTAAATGATGTCTACCCACCCTTGGATTGTGAGGAACAATCCTAATTTTTGGGGAAGCCTATATTTGGAACAATTTTGGAATCTAAGTCGAGTGATTACAACACCAAACATCATTTATTTGAATATATATCATGGATTGTGTGAATTATGCTTATTAATTAGAGGTGTAATAATCCTTAGGGATAGTTTAGAGATTATTTTAACATATTATTTGGAAATTTAATTGGGGAAATATTATGGTTTTTGTATAAAACAATTCAGGGTGTAGTTGATGGAATATTTCATATTTAGATAGTCAACACATAGAAGAATACAATTCATGGTCATGTGTAACTATTTATTAAAGATCTATGAAAATCATAATGGTTTATAAGGATAAAATTTAGGGATAAGTTAAAACACAAAATAAAATTTATATCATGAATTAATAGAGGAAAAAATATCAGGTTTTTTGAGGTTACATGATGATTCTTAGGGGCCAGATTAAAAATATTTGAAACTCACAAAACCGTATATATTTTTAAATATGATACAACTAAAGAATTAAAAATGGGTTTATTTAAGGTATTTTTCATTATTTTCATTTCCAATTTGATGGTGATCTTCATGGTAGTAGTCAGATTGAATCGTCCATATTTGTATAAATAAATCTGTGTAAATATTTTGTGGTGGATTGGTAAAAAATTCTCTCTCTATTTCTCCTATGAGTGTATGGATAGTGTGTTATGTGATTATTTATTATAGATATATGTTGAGGAATTATATTGTGAAAGAAACAGATATTTATCAAAGGATTATAATAATTAATGAAGTAAGTTATTTGGAAATTTTCATTTTATTTATGTGTTCATCTATATTTATCACACTTTATTACATATGGGTAAATATATTAAGGTGTAAATTTAGTTAATATAGAAGGTTATGTAATTATATAGTGAGTGTGGATAATTTGAAGGAATTATATTTATTATAGAATAATAATGTTTACTTGATCATTATTTTATGGAAGAATAGGATTTTTTATGGGGAAGTGAAAACATGGCTACATATTCCAGATAAAATTAAGTAGGTGTTGTAATTTGGGGAGGTATATAGATATCATAATACCTATATATTTATTATAAATGGTAATGATTAAGTTATTTGGATATCAAATTCTAAAAAGGTATCAATGGTTGTAGCATTTATTGATTATGACCAGGTGATTTATTTGGACATAATTATCTTAAAATTGTATTATGATTAGGGAATTAGGTGTCATATTAAAAACATTATTAGCTAAAGTCTTGTTTAAGTATTAGTGGTTTATATTTGTAAGAATGTTGTAGTTATAATATTAATAATAGTTAGCTATTATGCAGAAGAAGGGTGTCAATATAGATACGATGTTGTTATTATATTGTCATAAATCCCTGGATATAGATGCAATGTATCCAAATTTAAAGATACCATTAATGTTTATGATGAATTTTTAGTGAATATTTAATTTGAAAGAATGCATATATTTGATAATGTTGGGAATGGGTAAGATATTATAGTACAAATATGTTACATAGGATGAGATTATGTTAGTCAATTATTTTTTCTCTTTTTATTTCTAAAATGGTTGACATTGGATTCTCTATTCTCTATTATCTATGAAAACATAACCATATTTGTGAAATTTGATGTCAATACTATGATAGATTATTGGTGAACCCCACTATCAAAGTTGTATTGGGTAACTATCTATTTTCCTCTTATGTTGTCCATACAAGATTTTTTATTCCATAAAATTTATTATATTCCAAAAAATATATTTATTCATAAGATAATGTATAGAACTAATTTTTTTATTCCCTTAGATACAAACTTGATGAGAAGTTGGTTTTGGGAAGCATCGTTTATTTAGTATTTGTGGATGAGTTTTATTTTTTGAACATCTAGAGATTTTGATTCTAGATAGATGGGATGTGTTAGACTTAAGAAGGAATGGGATTTATTTATTTATTTTTTGTTTCATTCATTGAGTCTTGTTCTACTTTATCAATAATAACATGATTTTTTTAGGGGAAGAATATACAAAGTATTATTGAATAATAACCATTACTTTTATTTTTTCTATATTTTTTGGATTGACATAGAGACTATTTTGGGACATTTTATCTTCAAGTTATTAGTGGTTATCTTGAGTAAAATCAGTAAATTAATGTTTTTTTATAATTTCATGTGTTGAAAATTTTTATTTTCCCATTATTACATTCCAAATTCTTTTTATCTATTTTTTTATATGAGATATCATGCCTTGTTAGATTCATAGAGTTATGTTATGATTTTTTTTAATTTTTATGGATGTGTTTATTTATTTTTGAAAAAAAATAGTATAAAACCTATCATAAAGTGAATTATCTACCATTGGTTTTAATCTATATCCCATATCCCATTGGAGGGGACTTCATGGTCCCCTCTCAATCATGTCGCTAACTTAAATGTAGTCAAAGTGGGGTTGGGATGTTACATTATAATTTCATTGCCCTGATTTATTATAAAAGAATATAAGAAACAATTATGTTAGTAAATAATTAGTAAGGTTTTCTTGAGAATTTAAAATATTTCAATATAAATTTCCAAAGGAATTTGGGAGGAAATAAATTAAATAGGTTTAAATACTTTAGAGAAAATTTCAAAATATATTAAACTTTTCTTTTAAAATCATAGAATAAAATACTGATGATGTTATTACAATTATTATTAATATAATGAGGCTCATAAAAGAAAAAATATAATATCAATTTAAATTGGATGAATAATTATAGATAAACTTAAAGTATCAAATAATGTTATAAATAGAGTTTTTATTTATATTTTTGCATAAAAAATAGATTTTTGTAAAATCACAATTCAAATTAGACTCATTTTGAGATATTTTTTAAAAATAATCCATCAAAGAAGTATTCTGAAGTATTTTTAAGAAATTATTATATTAAAATGAAAGATAAAAATATGGAAATTATAGATGAAAAGGTTGAAGATAGTATATTTATGGGGTACTTGTCTGGATGAAGGTGTTATAAATGTTGGAAAAATTGGTAGTTAATATTATTGATTATTATAAAGTAAAAAATGGTTAAATATTTTATAATGAAGTGTAAAATATGGCTGAAATTAATGAATTTCAAGAGTATAATTTTATGAACAATTTTGAAATATCATTAAATAATAATGTTGAATGTGAACGTATTATTTTGTAAGTGTATTCAACTACAATAAATAATAGATAGATTATCTATAATTTCTTTAAAAACATTTAAATTAGACTAATCAATTATGTGGATGCTAAAAACATAATTAAAGGCCATAAATAAATACTTTTTACTAGAGGAATCACAAATATAGTAGGTAACATGTATATCATATGACATGTTGAGCCAAAAAAAATATAATAAATGTATTCAACATAAATAATTGTTGAATTCCATGAATAATGAGTTTAATAATATTGAAAATAATTCTAAAAAAACTTATAACTATGGTTAATGGAATGAAGATCTTCAATAGAAAGTGGGTATTAAAAAAAATAAAAAATGAAAAGGTTACATATGAAAGGAACAATGATTAGATGGTATGTTAATATTATTCCCAAGTTGAGTAAAATGAATTTAAATATTTGGTTTCTTCAATTGTAGGTTTTTAGGAATTAACAATGTTATGTTTCACTATTAATTAAACAAGCTATAATGTGAATAAAATAGATTTAAAATATATATATTATAAAATGTTTGAATGTAAGAGGATAATTTTTCTAAACAACATTAGGGATCTATCCTTAATTAATATGACACAATAATATACAATATAAATAAAGTTCTATATATATTTTAAGAAAATCAAAGCATTTTATACTCAAATTATGACAGATTCATAATGTTCACGAATTTCATGAAAGGGAAAATGAAAAAACAATTAATTGAGTAGCATTATTTTTAGGAAAACTATTATTTTAAACCCTTTATTTTTTATGTATGTATATAGTTACAATAAAATTATTACGTTATAAATCTTGTCTTCATCGAATTTCTAAATCTAGTTATGATTCCTACCAAGATAGCATAGAAAAGTTTTATATTCTATTCAAAATAATTTCTTCCTGGGATTTTATACTAATTTAGTAATCCACTCCTTCTATAATATTTTCCTATTATGTTATGATTATTGTCAGACATATGGTCTACGTATAGTTATTTGGTAATTTTTGTATTAGGAGCATTGATTTATTTCATAGATCCTTAGGTAGTTATACCATGAAACTATATGAGGTTCAGTGATAATTGTTTAATTTCATGTTATAAAAAATAGAATATTTTTATAATTTATTAGTTGAAAAAAAAATGTTTTATAAAATATTAAAATGTTAATTTATATTATTATTAGTTTTTTATACTATAAAAAATGACTTTTTATATATATTTTTAACTAAAATGATCAGTTTATCATTATAATTAATTATATTAGTTTTATTTACATAAATAGTTCTAGGTATCTTTATACTCACCGACTTCATATTAATTTTTCATCATATTTAATTATTTCATCATGTTTTTTATTTGTGGTAAAATTATGGGGTTATTAATGGTATTGGTCAGTGGCTGAAAAGTGATCCTATTAAGAGCTTTGAGATAGTTTAGTTATGTCCTGCATAGAAACTCTGGAAGGAGGTAGTTTCTAGATGATTTTCATATGATTGAAAGAATAAAATGCTACATTCCAACCTTTAAGGATCACCAGAAGAACTGATTATAAGTTTGAGAAATGACGGTAATTAATGAAGTTCCATAACCAAAGGAAAATCTATGAAAACAAGAGGGAAACTAACATGCACAAATATGAGAATCATTTTCTACATACAATTGAACAAATTCATGAACTTGATATTTTAAAATGGGAAAATTTATGTTCACCAAAAGGGGATTATCAGAAATAGTAGAAGTGAGTTTATAACAATATTTGAGCACACTGTGAATATGTCAAAGGAAGGAAAATTAGTTTTTATGTAAGTCGGTGTTTTTGTGATCATGTAATTAAAATTATCAATGATTTTATGAAAAAAAATTATGCATTTAATTATTAATAGTATGAGTTTAGAAAATTCAGAAGTAATGATGGGAATAATTTTAATGCATAATAAATTTTTATATTTGTTAAAGTTTTCAGACATAAATATAGATGAAAATACAAAGGGAGTTTATATTTTTTTTTTGAAGTCAAAATTAATTATGATGATACTGAGATGTATAGTAAACATTATAATATTCATGAAATAAATTTCATGATTCTAGAAAATTTTATAGGAAGATTTTGATGCATGTATTTTTCTGAGATATGAAGAAGAATGTCAAATCCTAAATTTTAAGAGATTCTTTAAGGTTCTCAATGAAATATTCAAAAGTAATAAATTTTGAAGTTTAAAGATTTTGAATAATTAAACTTATCAGGAATTTTAATCCTACAAAAAGAGATGAGTTAATTCATAGGAAGTAGCCGATGATGAAAAAATATTTTTGGGGGGGTATTTCTAACCAAATACCTTCATGAAAGATTTAGTTGTGTTTAAGTAAACTAAGAAGACCAGAACATTAGGTTCTAAGAAATATTGAGAAGATAGAAACATCTGGTTCTAAGGAAGAAAGTGAGTGATCTATAATTACTTTTACTAGAATTAGGACATGTTCAATGTCCAAGTACTCAAGGAGAAGAAGAAGTTACATTCAAAGGCCTATTCAATTTTTTATAATCTTGAAGACTTATGGGATTACTTATAATTTGAAATTGAGAGACTTATTTTATGGGATTTACACTATTGGTTAATATAATAAATTCCCATGCCACTTTATAATTATTGAAAATGATTATTTTTTTAGGAATATGTGACTCTATGGGAGTCAACGTGACAATTAGTAGGTTCTCACATTAAGGGCGAACCTTATAAAAATATATTTGTTTTTATTACTTTACATTAACTTAATAACATTAGGGAAAGTGGTGGGGGATATTTATAAATATTCATATATCATAAATTATGATATAGGTTAAATAAATTTAAAGGAATAAATAAATTTAAGTTTAACTTGATCTATAAAAGTCAGTCACCCAGGATTCACCCCCCCCCCCCCCAGGGTGACTTCACAATCTCCTAGGACTCCCAATTTATATTAGAGATTATGTTCTCTTTATTTTAATCTATACATTTTTGTTCCTATTAGTTTATCATTATTTTAAATGAAGTGATGATTTTAGGACATTGAAGAAATATTTTCTCCTGAATATAATGAATTTATTCCTAGGTTGAAGGTATATTAAGATACTTCATAGGAAATATCACAGGTACTCTTAAATGATATATAGTTTTTGGTTATTTATGTGAAGTAGAGTGGTTGACCAAGGTCTTCTCTCAAATAAGGAAGTACTTAAAACAAAATATTCAAGGTATTTTGAAAATAAAATAAAATAAAATAAACAAATTAATTAAAATTATGTGTATTGTTTATCATTTACAAAATAAGAATAAGTATACTAAAAGAAGATTGTATATATATTTTTTATTTGAAATGAGATTAAGAAAATGAAACAAGAAGTTGTTTTTTCAGATTAATGTTTTAGAAGTAATAATCAATCTAAATATACCTATTCACTTAATTAATAATCATTTCAATTAAAAATAAAATCCACTTAATTATTATCCCATGATTTTTTAATACCTGAACCCTATGAGAATTTACCTGAACTATAATGATAAAATGAATTAAACCCTAGGATAGATTCGGAACATGCAATCATATCACCCTAATTTTATTTTCATTCCAAGGTTAGATTATGTTTAGTGGTGAATTAGGGAGAATATCCATATTTTAAGTGATTATGAATTTATTTTAGTGATTATATTTTAACTCTGTATATTGATATTGTGTGTTTTTGTTTTATTAATTAAGATTGCGCTCTCACAATTCACACATTACTTGGCCTCATGAATTTCATGTTAATTTTTAAATTGATTGATTTATTTATTTTAATTTAAAAACATAATCCATGGATCATATTATGTTAATTATAGTATCTCATTGATTCAAAACAAATAATTTAATAAGGTGATAATTAGATCAATTACTAATAAAAAATACTCTTCTATGGGTGGCGTAGTCATCGTACAAATGTTTTTCATATGTAAAGGTTTTGAAAAGGTATAACCCAATAACATTACTAATCTTGGTTTATAGACCAAATAGTATGAGTATAGAGGAATAAAATTGAACAGAATAGAATAATTTGAAGAGAAAAGGAGAGTTTATTATAAAAATACAAACACTATAGCTTGGAGGAGAAGAATAAGGATTCAATGAAGGGATCCATGATTCAATAGCTCTTCCTATGAGTGTAGTGAGCTTAAAAACCTACAAGGTTATGAGATTAATCCTATGGAACTAAAAAATGGAATCACTTCACTCCTTATTCTAACTCTCAAATGAGGTTCCTAAGGTGCCCTTTTATAGCCAAAATGGGAGGTGGTTTTGGGCACCTAGATTTGGAGATACCAATAGTATATCAGTTTTTGAGAGGTAAACATACATTTTTCAACTTGTAAAATGATAAAAAAAATTGGAAGTCCTCTTGACTATCTCAAATTAAAATTTGGTGTTCATTGGAAGAATACATCATGAGATATTGCTGAAATACCTAACCAAAATTTTGACTTTGAGCATATTTGGTTTCTTGGGAAAATCAACTTGGATAGTACTATTATTGGATGAATTGGGATTTTTTATCTTAAGAATAGTTTCATACCACTAAATTTTGGATCATACCACAAAATTCCATCCCATTTAAAAGCATTAATTATCTACAGTATGCATTTGAGTCTACATGTGTGCTTGCATTCCTATGCAATTTGGCCCTCTTTGCTTGAATTTCATTGTGGGCTCTCCAAACCACCTCCATATATAATGAAAACATAAAAACAAGTGATATTTCCCTTTTTAAAATTGATAAAAATAATAAAATTGAACCAAATGTGAATTAAAATTTGATATAAAATGTTTAATTCACAATTAAAAATTTTTTTAACACAATAGTATAACGGTGAAATAAAATAGTAAATTGAAGTTTGATCACACCCTCACACCTAAAAATTTTCACTCCCAGGAAAATTCAATTTTAAAAAATTTATGGATGGATATATTTAAAACTTATTAAATATTTAACATTAAAATAAAATTTAATTTGTGATATCAATGTGATCAAAGAAAAAATCACACCAATGAGTTATTCTCAGTGATCATGGAAAAAGATGTCTCATAAATTATATCATAATGAGATTCAAGGAGATGAATGATAACAATTTTATAAAACAATTAAAAATAAAATAAAATCATTAACCCTCCACATGTGCATGTGACAACCATTTCATGTTATTCTTTCCACTTTCTATCCAGTAAATATAGGTTATTTTAAAAAAAGATTAAATGATTCTATCCACTGAGCCATCCCTATATACTTTGCAATAAAATTTCAAGACCCACTCACTTAATATTTATTTAAATTCAAAATTAAATCTCCTAACTTAGATATCCCTATAGTTTGTACATTTCATCACTCCTCTCATTTATTATTCTTTTTTGTTTTTTTTTAAATTGCATTTGGAACAAATCAAACACCCATCTCTAAACCCTTTTTTGATCTCCTCATGACACTAATTGTAATAGTTATAAAAGAATCAAAGGTCAAGGAAGAGTTCTTTTTTGAATTTATTAAGACACAACCCATTTTGTGTGTTTTTTTAGGGCGTAAAATAGTTGGATAATAGGTACACATGCATAGGTCAATCTGGTACAGTAATGAAAAATATTGGATAAGGAATAAATATATGGAAAATAATATTAGAAATATAAAAAATATTAACCTAACTTATATTTACCATCTATTGAGTAATCAAAATTAACAATTTTTGGTTTGGTGCAGGGATGTGTGGAGATATTAAGTGACATAATTTTCCTATAAACTACTCAAACAATTAGTATTAATCTTATCAAAGGTTTTAAAGTGATACATCAATTTATATCATTGAGAAACAACCAATTTTATAGAAAAATTCACACCTCAATTTTAAATTCATGTTAAAACACGCATTCCATGATTGAAAAAAAAATGTTCAAACAACATGAAAAGGGGAAATTCCTCATAACTTTTCAATAAATTCCATGATTATGTGGTCATAAAAATTGAATATTTTGGATCGTAAGTGAGGGGGGAAGGGGGGAGGTAAAAAAACTATGAAGCAAGAAAAAAATAAAAAATAAGAAAGATGATGAAAATTCCTAACTAACCAAGAATGTACCCAACCCCCCCCCCCCCCCCCCCACACACACACACACACATAAAATATTTCATTATCGTCAATTTGAACTTATGAGATGATAAAAGAACATTAAATTTAGAATTTAAAATAGTAAAAATAATATAAAAATTAAATGGTTAGTGACAGCCTGACAATTTCAAGTGATAACAAGCTCATACAATGTGATAACATCAATTGCATGTAAAGGGAATAACTCAATGTACTACTTCAAACATTTTCCATTGACTATAAATATCCTTATTATTTCACCTTTTGTGATATATAATGAACTATAAGAAAAGACATTAGACACAACATAAGAACCAAACCATCTAGAACAAAATTTACCAGGCATCAACTTCAATCATGAACTGTATATAAGGACTATTTCTCTAACATGAAACTTTGTTTTTTGGATCATTATCTCATGAGCCACTTTGAACTTTCCTTATATAGACTTGAGTTCTCATATGATGATAATATAATCTCCTAAAACTCTTGAATTTGTAACTTCCTTTGAATTATAGCTTAGGCCAAATCCATATTGCATTTATTTATAGCCCAATATGCTCGATGATCAACCTCCATGGGAAGATGACATGATTTCAAAAAAATGATCTAGTAGGGGGAATACCAATTTTAATATTGAATTTCATCCTATAATCCCATATCGCATCATCCAAGCACTTGATCCAAACCTTCCTATTTAGTTTCATGGTTTTCTCTAAAATTTGTTTCAACTCCTAATTTGAAACCTAAGCCTGGCCATTTATTTTAGGGTGGTATAGTGTTGATGTTTTGTGTTATACCTCATAATTTTATAGGATGGAAGATAAATTCTGGTTTCAAAAGTGTGTCCCCTAGTCACCGATGATAGCAGTTGGTACTCAAAACCTGCATAAAATTTGAGCCTTGATAAACTCTACTACAACATGAGAATCATCAGTCCAGGTGGCCTTGGAATCCATAAATTTACTATCATAACCAACAAAAATAAGAATTTACAAGAAACAAAATGATCTATGAAATGTACCCATAAAATAAATTCACCATAAATAAAAAATCTCACAAAATAATATGGGTTGTTATGGACTCTCATGTTGCCTCGAAATGTTCCTAGTGTGTTGGAAATGAGATAATGACTTAAACAACACATGTGCATCATGAAATATGATAGGAAAATATAATCTAGAGTTTAATACCTTACTAGATGTTTTTTGGGGTTCAAAGTTTCCACCCCAAAAAAGTGTATAAAAAAATTAAAAACAAAATCAAACTCATGATCAGTCACACACATCCTAATTACATAGTCACTACATATGCTCCAGAGGTAGGGATCATCCAACACATAAAATCTAGACTAACTCTTTAATTTTTGTAGTTGATATTTCTTTAAATTTGTAGGAATTTAATAGGCAATAAGGTATTTTACTAAATCTTCATACCAAGGATGCGTAACTGAGATGACATATATATTTTCATCATGGAAAGTGTCCTGAGGTGGTACCCGGTCTAAGGTGTCATCCGCTAGTGTGTGATTAATCCAACTAATGTGGTCTCCCTCCAAGTTCTATGACCCCTTATTTGCCTTTATCTTAAAATAAAATTCTTGAATAATGATCATACATTGGATAAGTATAGTCTTTGAATGTGGCTTCTTCAAGGGGTACCTCAGAGCTACATGGTTAGAAAAAACAACTACTTTAGAGCCCAATAAATATGAATGGAATTTAACTAATGAAAATATAATAGAAATAAACTCTTTTTTCATTTCAATGTAATTTTCTTTGACTGAATCCAAAGTCCTTGATTCATAATCAATAAAATGGGACCACCATTCCACCCTCTTAGATAAGACATCTACAACTACGAAGTTAGAAACATCAAACATAATCTCAAAAGCAATCTCCCACCGTGGGGGTTTTATGATCAGTTGAGTGGTTAGATTATTATTTATATCATCAAATGAAACCCTTCATGAATCATCAAAAAAAATTCAATGTCTTTTTGAAGAAATATAGATAATGGTAGATCAATCTTACTGAAATATCTAATGATGCATTGATAAAAACTAGCATGACCAAGGAATGAGCAAACATCACACACACATGTGGGATATGGTAAGTATGAAATGATTCCTAACATAGATTTATCAAACTCAATTCCATTTTGTGACACTAAATTACCTAGTATGATTCCATTATCTACCATAAAATGACATTTATCAAAGTTCAAAACTATATTTTTATGAATGTAGTGATGCAACACTTTACCCAAACTCAAGAGATACTTATCAAATAAAGAACCACACATAGTAAAATCATACATAAATACCTACATTAAAGTATTAAGTAAATTAGAAAACATACTTACCATACATACCTTGAAGGTACCTTGGGTGTTACAAAGTCCAAACAGCATCCTCTAGTAAGAAAATGTACTAAAAGATAAAGTGAATATCATCTTCTCCGGATCCTCTTCTACAACGGGGCCTAAAAATAGATAGAGAAACCATCCAATAAGAAATATTGTATCCTTTATAAAATACCCTAAAGTATATCCTTAATGAATGGAAGTGGTAAATAGTCCTTACAATTGGATTTATTTGGTTTCTTATAATCTATGCACACTCACCAACTGTTTTGTAATCTCATGGGAACTAACTCTTCATTTTCATTCATTATAACTATTAAACTGATTTTATTAAGTACAACCTAGATAGGGATAACACACTGAGAGTAAGAAATGGTGTAAATGATACTAACCTCAAGAAAATTTTCCACCATTTTCCCACAACTTCTAACAATGTGGGATTAAGTCCCCTTTTGGTTTCCTAACCAGTTTATCATTATCTTCCAAAAGAATCCAATGCATGAAAATAGAGGGGATAATACTTGGTATGTCTTATAAGGTCCACAAAATTTCCCTAATATTCTCCTGTAAAATATTTAAAAGTTTTGTTTCTTATTCAAGTAGGAGATTATTAGAAATTATCACAAGTAATTTTTCATTATTCAATAGGTATGAATATTTTAATTTTAGTGTAAATGGTTTGAGTTCTAGTTTGGGTGGGTTTTTTATTAATGAAAATGATGTAGGAACTGATATATGGACAAAATTAATGTCAGGTTCTAAATATACATCATCAAAATTAGTTAAGAGTGCATCAAATCCATCTAAAAATTCAATACCCATGTCATAATTAGAAAACATATGTCCAGAATCAGAATAAGAATCCATATAAAAATAAAATAAATGTGTTTGTTTTGATCATGAAAAATATTTGAGACATTATTTTGAGACATAAAAATAGAACCAATCCTCAATATCTCTCTAATAATTAAATTATACCCATTTGGAAAATATTTCAAATCAAAATTTGGTGATTCATTACAATATGGGTCAGAATGGGAGATGAAAAACACAGAATAGTCTGATGAGGGGTACTTCATGGAGTCTGAAATATTGAATCATATGATCTCAACAAAAAAATTCATAGAAAGTATAACCTTGTGGACATTTATGATTATCTTTTAAGTTTTTAGGAAGGTTCTTCCAAGAATAATGGGAGCATGGGTACTTACTTGATCATCTTCCATATTTATCATATAGAAATCCATAGGAAAGATCATGCCCCTTACCTAAAATAAGAAATCCTTGATGACTCTCATCGAGTATGTTGTGGCCCTATTTTCCAATTTCACTACCACCCTTTTTGACTTCAGATAACCAACCTATGAGGAAGATAAAAAAGGGTGATGCATGAAACTAATGGAAGCACTCAAACATATAAAGAATTAGAGAAATATAACTCCCCTATAGTGAATGGAGTGGTAAATATCCTAGGGTACTTTCACTTTGTATCCATTATCAAGGTTGGAATGATAAGTGTGGATAAATTCCTCCCAAGGTTGATCCACTCATTTTCTTTTATACCTCTTCTATTTGTACACAGTTATTTCAAATAATAGCTTGGAATTTTCTTGATTACTTCAAGTAGAGGTATGTTGATCTCAACACATTTGAATGTATAAAAATCCACTTTTTTCATCCCCTATTTAGCCATATTCATGGTTTTTATGACTCTATTTGGAAATGGAAGGGGTTTAGGAGGAACACCATCAATATTTTTCTTACATTTGTCTTTCTCCTTAGGTTTCTCATCAGTTAGTCTTGAATGGGGATTCTCTAGAGTTTTTCTAAATCTCAATGGAGTGATGGGTGTATATGTATTAGTTATTTTCTTCCTGATTCTCAATGTGATGGAACTGAAATTCCCCTTGGGATTTGGAGTAGGTTGGGAATGAATATTTCTAAAGTTCTTATCTACCAGTTCATAGAGGGTGGTAGAAATCTTTCTCATTTTTGTCTTCAACTCCCTCAACTCTGAACATTGACTCTTCAGTTCATTCTGTTGATTAAGAAAATTTTGTTTCAAAAGTTCATCAGTATTAAAATCTAACTTTGGTTGATAATTCCATTGTTGTTGATGACTTGTCTATGATTGGGATTCAAATATGCTTTGGGGTTATTAAAAACCTTATTGGGAAGGTAGAGGCTTCTAGAAGTTTTATTGAAAAGGGGTCCTTTTTTGTTCTGTAGATCCATACCTCATGTATGATTGATCTTTCTATACATGGTCATGTGTTGAAGAAAAGTAATCATGCTTCTTCTAGAAATGTGGTTGTTGTTTTTTATGATATTTTCTCCTATTTAATATTGCTACGCAATCCTCTTTCTCTTGTAATTAGGGGAAACAATCTATTGGGTGGTTTGTTTTAGTGAAAATTTCATGAGGCCTTGTTGGAGTGGGTTTGGATTTCTTTTGATCCAAAGAAATACATCTCACTATAGTGGCCAATTCGTCTAACTTGGTATTAATTAAATAATTTCTAAGAGAATATGGACTAACCTAATTTACCCCTCTAACATGTGGTATACCTCAATCGCCAAATTTTTGGGGTTCTTTTTCTATATTTTCAATCAATTCTTGTGCAACTACTGGTGTCTTTGAATAAATTCACCTCCAACCATAGAATTCATCGTGCTCCTATCCATAGGTGTGATACCTTCATAGAATTACTATATGAGGAGTTCCTAACTGATTTGGTGATACAGAAAACCTACACAAAACTTTTTTAATCAAACCAATTACTCATACATTGACTCCCCTTGGCCTTTCTTGATTCCTAAAATATCTTTTTAAATTGTATTGGTCTTTTATGTTGTAAAAACTATCTATAATAAAAGTCATTTAAAATCATTCCAACATGTTACATCTTCAGGTTGTCAAAACTATATCTAGTCATTTGTAGTTCCATCAAGTGATAATGGGAATGCACTTGGTTTGATTTGATCTTCACAGACATTTCTGGGTTTAGGGGTTTTTAAAACCACATTAAATTCTTTTAGATGTCTGTTGAGATCCTCACCAGAGAAGCTATGAAATTTTAGAAGAAGTTGTATCAATCCATATTTAATTCAAATACTAATTCAAGGTTTGGGTATTCAATACAATTTGGTTGATAATTAATTTTTTCATCCAATTATCAAATGGTTTTATTAAGTTCATTATTATTATTTTATCCATTGGTTCTATTTTTATGTTTTATTCAGAAGTGTTTCTAATTTCATTGTTCCCAAAATGGAGTATTTCCTCAACTGGTTGAATGTTGAAACTTCCCATAGAATTAGATTGTCTAATTAGAGCCATAAGGCTATGTTCAATATCATGGAATGGATCTAAGACATCATTGGGATTAGCTCATACCATAAATAAAAGAAAAATTAAATGAAGAAAGTGGGCCATAATAAGAAGAAAATAAATTTGAGTTGATGGTCCAAAAATAATAATAATAAGAATAAGAAAAAAATTGAGAAAGGGAAAAGAAGGAAGAAAGGAGAGAATAATAGAATGATATGCCATGACCCGACCCAACAGGGCTCGAGCCACAACTCCCCAAGCCCTCCTCCAATAGTATAGGGGCTGGCGACCAGTGTCGAGTAGGCTATCACACTGATAGGAGGCATTATCCTAAGGTACTTGTACACACGCACATACATAAACCTCCATGAAACAGTGCAGAGATATATAAAACTGAAAAGAAAATTCATGCGTACATCTATCCCAAACCAGAGTGAAACAGAAGTACAAAAGGGAAAAATAGGGCCCACCAAAAGAAAACTACAAAAATGTCCAACCTACTCAGAAGGAGGGAAACTCTGCCAAAAGAACCTGCCGATAAGCTCCTCGGCACAGCTCCGGTAAACACCCCAGTCTGTCTTTATCACTAAGCTCCGCCTGTTTAGGGTACTCTTGGGACTTCATCGAAAGGCATGTAATCTTCACAAGATGCAAACATGTGAGGGAAAAGCCTGTGCAGGGGTGAGTATAAAAATACTTAGTAGGCACCCCAAAAACCCCAAAATAAAAGGGAGCAACTGAATGGAAACAGTCATCTTATCCCATCCAGAGGGAACCCAAATGAGAGAGAAACTCCCTCTCGAGACCATACATGGATAGACATGTATAGTCATCTCAGCTCAGGTGTATACCCATACATACACCATGAACATCTACTCAGGTATATGCCCATACAAATACCATGAACAGCCAGATATACTCATTTCACGCACCAATACTCATGAGTTTCTGACCTCATAACCTGCAACAAGTTCTACTCAAAGCTCTAAGGCTTACACAAACTAGGAGAACACACTCCACAATCCCTGTCATCCCATATGACACGCGTCCGAGAGATACACTCTATCGGACCTCACACCACCATCCCAGATGGCCCATCTGAGAGAACACGCTCATCGGACAACACCACTAAGAAAACCACGCTGAAATAGTGGAAAGACCAAAATCCTCGAATAAGGGATCACGCCTAGGGTACTCTAGGGGATACAAGAACCCACTCTGGTAACTCAAAGATCACACAGATAGGGGATCACTCTTAGGAACCGCTAGGGGATACCACAACCCGATCTGGTGCTCCTCATATAACACCACTCGGATAGAGGATCGTCGCCCATGTAAAGGTGGTCATGATGATACCGGAACCCTATCTGGTATAACTCACGGTGTATGGGATCGAACTGATGATGATCCAACCCTAATTAAACCACACACTGATTAGGGGATCGTATAACCAACGATGCCACAACCCTACTATAACCACATGCTGAGTAGGGGATCGTATACCCGATGATGCCACAACCCTACTATGCATATCCCACTATGTAGGGGATCATATTCCCAATGATGCCTCAAACCCTATGGGATTAACCTACTTGATAGGGGATCTCCACCCATGGATAAGTGGTCATAGTGATACCAAGAACCTGATCTAGGAAAGAGAAACTAAAGGATCTCACTCTGAACCCACCGGAGGGATGCCACAACTCTATCAAAAAAACATCCTATCGATGGAATAAAGAACCTATACTAAGGTTTTAATGCCACAAGAAACCTCATAGGAACAAACTAAGGGAGTACACTCAACCATTTTTGGTCCAAATGTTTCTAACCTGAGCAACCCGCAACATCGCCACACTACGCACCTCTTAGGCCTATAATGAGGCCACCACTGTGATCTACATAGAAAAACACACAGGATGGGATACTTACTCGCTCGAAAAGGATAACTGATGAAAAAGGTAAAATTAAATATAGAAAGACCATGTGGGACCCATTCCTAGATCTAGAAACTCATCAATAGGATCGTTCTATTATGATCCCCTCGAAAAAACACACGAGATTGACTACTCGTACATCCATAACGGACACCCGACGGAAAGGTCACGTTTCTCCGTAAATGCTGAAACCCAGCCCTATGGGGCCCACACCCTGTTCTCAGTCCCAAAACCCGAAAAATATCTTGAAATTTTTATCGTACCATCAGGGTATAAATACCACTGATGGCACGTCAATCAGACGCCCTAGGAAGAAGTTACGACAGCCCGAAGTCGAAAAACAATAAAATATTAATATTATATTCGATGATTTAAGCTCCAGGGCAAAAATACCTAAAGTTAAAACTCCCAAACCCACCTCAAAGGGTTTTTCTTGTCTCCAGGGTCACTTATTCGTAGATAGCTTGCGATTCCGACCCCTGGATTGCAAGAAACAGGGGTTTTAAGAACCCTCAGACTCGAAGAAGAGACGAACTGACCCGGACCGGCTCGTCCACCCAGACTAGGCCGGCCCAGCCACCACCACCGTCGTTGGACGACCCCCTCCAGGGTTTCCATTGATTGAATCCAGATAGTCGTGTGAATGCAGTGGTCCCTTCCTCCTACAGCGCCACTGCTTCGTGGCCCGCCGCCGGTGGACCTTCCACGGACCGCTGGGGGCACCCTGGTGGTCTAAATGCAGATCTGCGACCTACTGCGCAATCCTGGGAACCTGATATACACATATATGGATTAAAATTGAATAAAAACAAACCATAAATGGGATCCTCAGATTAAAACTCAAACTTCCTACCTTTTGGTGGATCACCGATGCATTGCATGCTCCGCTGCTATTGTTGCACGATCCGGGAGCGTCTGTTGTCGGAAGCTGAGCTCGTGGGTGCATTGTTTGCTTGATTCGGTGGATCAACGGAAATTGGAGGAGGAATGAGGAGGATCCTCCTTAGTTAAAAATGTATAATAATAAGATTGGGGGTGTTGTTTGATTTTCAATTTAATTTAATTCATTTAATTAATTAAAACAACACCCCCGACCAGACCTCTTGGCGCGAAGAAGATTAGGTCACCCCTAGGGTAAACGCAGCATTATGAATGCAACGGTGAGCTCAAAATTTTGATCCAAGACTTCATTCAGGAGTTATTCAAGCCGAAACTCATAAAAAATTTTCCATTTATTTACAAAAATGTCCCTGGTGGCTTTTTCCACAACAGGCCCACGCCCGCAAATTTTACATCCTGCCTAGGGTAAACAGCAAGCTCCAGATGAAACTGTGCCCTCAGATTTATGATCCGAGCTACCATTTAAGAGATCACTCGCTCTAAAATTTTTCATAGTATAAAAATACTAAATATTTTTATAAAATTAATTCTAGGCACACCGATCCTTGGAATCGCACGCCGTCATCGCGCCTAGATATGGAAATATTTTTAGAAATATTCCAAAGTTTTCTAGGGCCAAAAACCCAAGTCTCTACATCCTTCCCACATTATAAATTTTTATCCTTGAAAATCCATAAGCACAAGGAAATCAAATAAACTCTCAACTGGGTTTCCCACGCCAGTGAGTTCGCCAACACACAGCCCTGCCCAAATGCATAAGTCAGAGGGAATCATCCACCACACCTCGACACTATCCACTTTGGGTGGCACTGATTCACCCACACAGTTTTAATCGCATCACAAAAATGTGTCTCGGTGAGGGAAGGACACCTCTTCCTCATGCATTCGAAGAACATTGAACAACTCCCGCACAGGGTCTTACCAATGCCCTGAACAAAACTTGAGCAAGAAACAAAAAGGAAAGAGCACCGCTAAACAGTGTCTATCAAAACTACTACAGAAGTAGAAAGGAAACAAGGCATACCTCCATCTACCCACGGAGCCTCTGGGTCAACAACCTCTAAGTCCTGTAGTTTTCCTCTCCCTCGCTCATCCAACTCCCTAAGCTTGGCGCGGACCACATGGGGGTGGTGGTGGTGGCATCTAATACAGCCTACCACCTCCTGCTATTGCACCAACTATGTCTCCATGTCTTCCACCATACGGACCTCCATACTCAAGATATTGTTGCTGCCAAGGCGGCATATCAACTGGCTCCTTCTTAACAGCACGACGGGTCAGACAATATCTAGAAAGATGTCCCCAACGGTCACAAGTGTAACACCGCCTCTCCTACAGCTAACCAAAATTGGCCTGAGAGCCTTGAACCTCATATCCTTCACACTGGGGTCGCCTCTTGAAATGTCAAGCACATCCAGACCCCTGCGCCTACCATCGACTACCAGCTATCAAGGTCTCAGCTACCACGTTCCTAGCACTGACAGGCTGAATCTGCTCATCCAGAAAGCTCTCCACCACCAAGGCTCGCTCCGGCACTCCAGCATAGTTGGGAAGGCAGAAGGAAACCACACCTTCCATGATGTCTTTGTGTAGGCTCTGCTCTAAGGTCTGAGACCTAAATAACAGGTCTCTAACCATATCCAAGGAGTAGTGGGCCAGGTCCGTAAACCTTGTTGAGTACTCCGACACAGTCATGCCCTATTGCTGAAGCTGCAGAAGCTCTTGGATCTGCACTGACCTCAACATAACCGGATAGAACTCTTCTCTATAGAGCCGATCAAACTCTTTCCATGTGAGAATCTCCTCATCATGGGACTATGTCACCAAACTCCACTATCACCTGGCTGAACCATACAGAAGGCTTGCTACAAGGATCACCATCTGATCTGGAGGTGTCCTCACTAGGTGGAAAACTAAAGTGACTAATTTGAGCCATTCATCAGCTGCCTGAGGTTTTGGATCACCTCAGAACCTCAGAGGTCCCTGCCTCTAGAAATCGTGTAGCGAACTTAGCCTACACGCATCCTCATTCTGCACTTTCCGCACAACCATCTTCTCAACAAGTGGTGGCTTAACTGGAGGACCACCTGGAGGTCCAGCCTCAGAACCCGCACCATAGTCCACAGCCTCTACATAGTGCAGATCGTCACCACAATCCCACTGCGGGACCCTCACTGGTTGTCATTATGGAGGCATCCTGCTATACAATCAAGACGCACCATAGTCGAAGAGTATATCTCGGGAGCTGACTCAAGAAGAAAAAAGGGAAACCCAAAACCAAATCCTATATGATACATATACCTTTATGTCCCTATGACTAGTTTCTTAATGTCCCTAGACAAAAGTCAAGTTATCAGAGTCCTGGTGAATGGATACGTCGGCCGCCGCACCAACACTAGAGTCCCTGGCCTTAAAGCCCAAATCGAAACATCCTAACACCGCTGTTATGCAACCCAAACCAAACTCATAGCTAGACCACCTATACTCAGAGATCCCAAAGGTGGAACCTCCTCTGATACTATTCTGTCACGAACCGACCCAAAGGGGCTTGAGTCGCGACTCCCCAATCCTGCCTTTAATACGCCAGGGGTTGGCGACCAACGTCGAGTAGGCTATCACAATGATGGGAGGCATTAGTCTAGGGTACCTGTACACACACACATACATACACATCCATGAAAAAGTGTATAGATGTATAAAACTGAAAAGAAAATGCACGCGTACATCTATCCCAAACTAGAGTGCAACAAAAGTACAAAAACGAAAAATAGGGCCCACCAAAAGAAAACTACAAAAGTGTCCAACCTGCTCAGAAGGAGGGAAACACTGCCAAAAGAACCCGACGGTAATCTCCTCAGCACAACTCTGGTAAACACCCCAGTCGGTCTCGCTCACTAATCTCTGCCTGCTCTAGGTCCTCCTGAGATTCCGTCGAAAGTCATGTGGTCTGCACAAGACACAAACATGTACGGGAAAAGCCCACACTACCACAAAAACAGTTTTTCCCAGTGTCAACCTTTATCAGTGCTAATGAAAAGGTGCTGATAAAGGGGGGTACCTTTATCAGCGCTAAAAAAAGCACTGATAAAATTACCCCTTTATCAGCGCTTTTTTTAGCGCTGATAAAGGGACCCATTTTATCAGCACTTTTTTTAGTAGCGCTGATAAAGGGTGGACTTCAAAAAAAAAATTAAAAATAATATATTAATATATAAATATAGTTATAATTATATAAATATAATATATAATTTTTAAATATATTTTAGATAAGTATAAATATACATTTACACTTAATATACTTAATATATAATATATTTAGTGAAAATAGCTTATAAAAAAATAAAAAAAATATTTTTAATTAATAATTTGCAAATTATTATGGAGTAATAGTCATTTAATAACAATTTGAAGAATAAAAAAATAAAAAAAATAAAAAAAAAGATCCAAAATATGTTGAAAACGCAACTCAAACTTTAAATGGACATAACTTTTGATCTGGGTGTCCGTTTAAGCTCTACCACATATCAAATCGAATCCTACGATGAGCTCTACGTGAAAATTATTTAGGCAAAGCCTATGTCACATTTTTAGAGGCCAAAAAAGGCCCATAAGGCCTCCAAAACTGAGTTTTTAGTCGGGATACCCTGATTTTTTAACATTTTGTGGATTTGTAGCCTCGTTTAAGGGGGTATTATTGGATTTTTTTGGTGGAGACTGAATTTATTCTAAGGTATTAAATTCATATTGATATTATTTCTTTGAAATTTTATCGTTTTTTATAATGAACTACTATTTATAATCAAATATATAACAATATATACATATTTTTTATATATTCATACATAAAAATTTAATTATAAATATTAATAAAAATATATATTTACATATATAATATATTAGATTTATCTAAATAATAACTAATATCCATTTTATTTAAAATACAAATATATGAATATTTATATACCTATATATTAACCTAAATATATATATATATATATATTAATATAACTACATATATATATTAATATAACTATAAATATATATATTAATATCACTATAAATATATATATTAATATAACTATATATATATTAATATAACTATATATATATTAATATAACTATATATATATAAATATAAATATACATTACGATACGAATAAATATAACTAAATATATAAATAAATAAATAGATATATCATTAATAGGGTAACAAATCAATATAGGGGAGTGGCAAAGGCTTCAGGTGCATAAGGGGGAGGTCTCGAGATCAAATTCGGGTGGAAGCAGGGATGCGCGCACATGGGTGAATCTGGGGGCTAGTGCTGATAAAGGGTGGGGGATAGCACTGATAAAGGGTAGAGGGGTGCGTGCAGGTGCTGGAGGGGGGCCGAAAAGTGCTGTAAAATCAGGACTCAAGAGCTATAAAAGCCCACCCGATTGGCAGAATTTTTATAAAATGTTTAAATTTTTTTATTTTTTTTTAACCTTTATCAGTTCTTTTTTTAGAGCTAATAAAAGGGGTCTTTATCAGTGCTTTTAAGAGTACTGATAAAGGGGACCCCCCCCCCCCACTTTATATTTGCTGGCTTTAAGAGTGCTTTTCTAGCACTGTTAAAGGCCATTTTTAGCGCTGATAAAAGGGGTATTTGTAGTAGTGCCATGAAGGGGTGAGTATAAAAATACTCAGTAGGCACCCTATAACCCCCCAAAATAAAAGGGAGAAAATGAAAGGCAATAGTCAACTCATCCCAGCCAGAGGGAACCCAAATGAGATATAAACTCCCTCTCGAGACCATCCTTGGCTAGACACGTCTTGTCAGCTTAGCTCAGGTGTATTCCCATACATACACCATGAACATGTTCTCAGTTATATTCCCATACATATACCATGAACAACTAGATATACTCATTTCATGCACCACACCTCATGAGGTTCCGAACTCATAACCAGTGACAGGTTCTACTCAAAGCTCTAAGGCTTACACAAACTCGGAGAACACACTCCATGAGCTCTGTCATCACAGATGACACGCGTCCGAGAGATACACTCTATCAGGCCTCACACCACCATCCCAGATGGACCATCTGAGAGAACACGCTTATCGGACATCATCACTAAGAACACCATGTTTAAATAGTGGAAACACCAAACTCCTCGGATAGGGGACCACTCTTAGGGTCTGCTAGGGGATATAAGAACCCACTCTGGTAACTCTGAGATCTCATAGATAGGGGGTCACTCCTAGGAACTATTGGGGGTACCACAACCTGATCTGGTGCTCCTCAGATCACACAACTCAGATAGAGGAACATCTCCCTTGTAAAGGTGGTCATGACGATACTGAAACCCTATCTGGTATAACTCGCGATGTAGGGGATCGAACTGACGATGATCCAACCCTACCAAAACCGCGCGTTGAGTAGGGGATCGTATAACCAATGATGCCACAATCCTACAATAACCACATGCTGAGTTGAGGATCATATACCCGATGATGCCACAACCCTACTATGAACATACCACTACGTAAGGGATCAAATTCCCAAGGATTCCTCAAACCTTGCAGGATTAACCTGCTAAATAGGGGATCGTCACCCATAGATAAGCGGTCACAACGATACCAAGAACCTGATCTAGGAAAGAGAAACTAGAGGATCTAGCACTGAACTCACTGAAGAGATGCCACAACTCTATCATAAAAAACATCCTATAAAGGGAATCAAAAACCAATACTAAGGTTGTAATGCCACACGAACCCTCATAGGAACGAACCAAGGGAGTACACTCAACCACTGCGGATCCAAATGTCGCTAACCCAAGTGACCCGCAACATCTCCACATTACGCACCTCCTAGTCCTATACTGAGGCCACCATTGTGATCTATGTGGAAAAACACGCAGTGTTGTCTACTTACTCGCCCGAAATGACCAACTGATGAAAAAGGTACTATTCACTATAGCAAGCCCATGTGGAGGCCACACCTCGATCTTGAAACTCATCAATCAGATCACACTATTTCGATCCCCAAGGAAAAACACACGAGATCAACTACTCGTACATCCATAATGGACTCCCGACGAAAAAGTCACATTTCTCCGTAAACGCCAAAACTCATCCCTGTGGGGCCCACACCCTGTTCTTGGACCCAGCACCCAAAAAATATCTTGAAAATTCTTTTGTACCATCAGGGTCTCAACTCCACTGATGACACGTCAATCGGATGCCCCGGGCAGAAGTTACGAAGGCCCAAAGTCGAAAAACAATAAAATATTATTATTATATTCGATGTCTTAAGATCCCGGGCCATGATCCCAAACGTTAAAACTATCAAACCAACCTAAAAATATAATTATTGTCTCTAGGTTCACGTCTTCATAGATGAATTATGATTCTAACCCCTAGATTTCAAGAAATGGGGGTTTTAAGAACCCTCGGACTCAAAGAAAAGTCGGATCAGCTCAAACCGACCGGTCCACCCGGCGTGGCCCAGCCCGCTCCGGCCAACCCGGCTGGCAGTTCCTGCTACACGTGGTGCCCCACGCACCCTTGTGCACACCCATGGCTGACCCCCACCGGTGGTCATCGTTGATTGACGTCGAACAGCCGTACGAAGGCGGCGGTCCATTCCTCTTGCGGCCTGCCGCCGGTGGACCTTCCTTGGACCACAAGGGGCACCCTGGTGGTCCAAACGCAGATCCGCGACCTACTGGGTGACCTTGGGAACCCGATATATAAATCTATGGATTCAAATTGAATAAAAACTAACCATAAATTGGATATGTGGATAAAAATTCAAACTGACTACCTTTTGGTGGATCACCGACGCTTTGCACGCTCCGTTGCTGCTGCTACACGATCCGGGAGCATCTGCTGTCAGAAGTCGAGCTCATGGTCACTTCATTTGATCGATTCGGTGGATCCATAGTGAAAAAAGTATGAAGGAGCAGGAACCTTCTTTGTGATAAACTAAGAAGAATAATATTGGGGGTGTTGATTGACTTTCAATTTAATTTAATTAATTAAAACAACACCCTCGACCAGACCTCTCGACGTGAAAAAGATTAGGTCACCCCTAGGGTAAACGTAGCATTCTGAATGCAACAAAGAGCTTAGAATTTAGATTTGAGACTATGTTCCGGATTTATTCGGGTCGACGCACATAAATTAACTTTCCCATTTATTTATGAAAATGCCCCAAATGCCCCTGGTGGCTTTTTCAACATGAGGCATGCGCCCACAATTATTAAACCCATCCTAGGGTAAAAGGCACACTCTAGATAAAACCATACCCTTAGATTTCCAATCTGATCTACCATTTAAGATATCACTCATTCCCTCCTCGTGCATAGTATAAAAACACTTAATATTTTTATAAAGTTAATTCCGGGCATACTGGGCCTCGGAATCATACGTCGTCTTCACACCTAACTCTGGAAATATTTGTAGAGTCTTCCAGGGCCAAAAAATGAGTCTCTACATGATATGAAAATAAATACCTCTAATTGGTTGATAAAATTATTTTGATCCCCGACAATGGTGCCAATTTGAAAGGCACTGTCGTCGGAACTCTCAAATGATATGTATTTTTTGGTTATTTAGGTAAACCATAGTGTATAACCAAGGTCGTCTCTCAAATGAGGAAGTACTTAAAACAACATATTAAAGGTATTGTGAAAATTAATTAAAACAAAAGAAACACATTATTTAAAAGTATGGGGGCTTTATCTTTTATAAAATAAGAATAAGTATGTTGGAATAAGAATTTTTTTTGAAATGGGATTGAGAAAATACAAGATTTGTTTTTAGAAAAGTATTTTAGAAGGTTTAATCAATCTAAATCTACCTCTTCACTTAATTATTAATCATTATCATTAAAATTAAAATCCACCAAATTACGATCCCTAATTTTTTGATCCTTAAACCTTATAATAATTTACCTTAACCACAATGAGGAAATTAATTAAACCCTAGGATAGCATCGGAACATGTAATCACAGCACCCTGCTTTGATTGTCATTACAAGGATATATTTTGGTAAATGGTGAATTAGGGCTCACATCCATACTATAATTGAGTATAAATTGATTTTATTTATTATATTTGAACTCTAAAAATTGATCTTATGTGGTTTTGTTTCACTGATTAAGATCGTGCTCTCACAATTCACACATTAATCAACCTTATGAGTTTTGTGTTAATTATTCTATTGATTTATTAGTTTCTTTTAATTTAAAAACTAAATTTATGGATCTTAATATGTGAATTAAGGTGTCTCATTAATTAAAAACAAATAAGTGAAGAAGGTGATAATTAGATCAATTACTAAGAAAAATTACTCTTTCAGGGGTGGTGTAGTCATCTTGGAAACATTTTGTATGTGAAAAGTTTTAGAAAGGTTATAACCCAATCATGTTCCTACTCTTGATTTATAACCCAAATATGATAAGTATATAATAATAAAATTGAAAAAAACAGAATAATTGAAATATAAAATGAGATTTTATTATAAAAAAACAAACACTACAACATGAAGAAGAAGGATTCGATAAAAGTATCATTTCTTCAAAAACTCTCCCTATGAGAATAGAGAGCTCCTAAACTTCTAAGATAATGAGATGAATCTTATAGAACTACAAAATGGAATCACTTTACTCCTTGTTCGAACTCCCAAATGAGGTTCCCAAGGTGCCTTTTTATATCCAAATTTGGAGATGGTTTTGGGCACCTGGATTTGGAGATACTACTTGTATCTAAATTTTGGATTAGTAAAAATACATATCTAGACTTTTAAAAAATATAATAGTTTTTATTCAGACACTTGAATATCTCCATGTAAAATTTGGAGACCATTGGAAGACTTAATCCAGATATATGGCTGAAATACAGAAACAAACTTTTGACTTTAAGCAGATTCGATTTCTTGGATAGATTAGCTCAGATGGGCCCTTTGTTTTATGAATTTGGATTAGTTATATTTAGAAGAGTTGTAAAACCCTAAATTTTAGATCATCCCACAAAATTTCATCCCATTTAAATTCATGTATTATCTTTAGTGGGTATTTGAGTTTACATGTGTGCTTGGGCGCCTACTCAGTTTGGCTATCCTTGCTTGAATTTCATTATGGGATTTCCAAATCACCTCAACCTATAATGAAAACATCAAAAATAGTGATATTTACATTTTTAACAGTGATAAAAATAATATAATTAAACCAAATTTTAAGTGAAATTTGATATAAAATTTGTAATTTACAACTCAAAAATTAGTTTAACGTGATGGTATATGGGTGAAATAAAACAGTAAATCATGGTGCGATCAATACTCCAGTTAGTTGAAGCATCAACATATCAGAAAAAACTTTGAAGATTTGTAAAAATAAGGAATCATGTGAGATAATAAAGTTAGATTCTAAATATTAGAAGGAGGAGGATCCATCACCACCCGATATTTAGGTGAGTGGGAGATATATTCCTAAATATGATAGAATAAATCCTCCTAAATAATAAATATGTTTAAGCTATGATTAGTTTTATTCCACTGAATATATTGGTAAACTCTACACTAATTTTAAATAATAAATTAATAAATTCCCTTATGAAGTTGTATTAGTTATATTTTCCATTATCAAGGTTCTATATGAATAAAAATAACATCTAGAATTAGATCTTGAAGAAAAGGATGATACATTGGGAAAGAAGTTCCAAAAATGGAAAATACTCAAAGATCTTATAGGAGCGACAAATAAATATTTAAAACTCTATAATAAAATATTATTCATAATATAATAATAATTTTAAATAATCCTTTATTAGAATAATATACATTGGGAAGTTTTCTGAGAAGTATTGCATGTTTTTAAAGCAATAATAGGTGTCAAGAAAATTCAATTAGAATTAAAGGCCAGAATAATATAACATATTGATGATACTCTCAAACAATTAATGGAATGTGTATAAAGAAATGATTCAAATGTTAAAAAATTAATGTGAATATAAATTAAATTTTTTGAAGAAGTGAAAAACACTTTAAGTTTGAAGTGTCTTCAGTTGGAAATTATATTAAGAAACTTGGAAGATACTCAAATTTAATCTTCACAAGAAGTTGGGAAAAGATCCAATGTCTAAGTTTCTATATAATTACATAAATATCTAAAGACTCGATCTAGATATAGGAAGAATGTAAAAACATCATAAGTTCCCTCTTCTGATAAGATGAAGAAAAAGGTAAACCCACATTCTGATGAATATTTATTCACTTCTTTCAATACATTTAATAGTGAAACTTGTATTTATAGGTGAATATAGATTAAGAATGATATATATAAACTATATAAAGGTTTAAGAAATAATTAAAAGAGAAAATATACCCCTATGTTTTTATAAGGAAAAAAGAAACATTCGAGAAATGGAAGAACCCTCCGCTAGAAGAAATTATACCCAATAGAAAAAAGAAAATATCTTTTTTCTAATATTGGTGTTATGAAAAGTTTTTCCACTAATCCATTGATTAATTACATAATATTCCAACTATTGGAAAAATAAAAAGTCCTATATTAAAGGGGAGTCAAAATAATGTTTCAAAATTTTCAAATAAGAGTAATGAGAGTACACAAAAGAAGGAAATTTTTTTGACATCCAATATATTTAAATATCATTAAATGTTCTGTGTAAATTATGGAAAAAGTGATCATTATGATAGTGAGGTTTGGTTTACTTCTACCAATAGTATCTTTATTGAAACTTATGGAAGAAGGTCGCAAAAAATGAAGGAAAATGAAAGGAATAAATATTGTAAGACTACTTTGAGGAGAAAATTAAAGGAGTATACAAATTAGAATACATTTAAGAAAAAGATAAAGGAATATGTCCCACCCAAGAAAATATATTTATAGTATGGAAGAAATGTACAATTCATTGAAATGTGTGAGAAATATATGAATATAAAATTTATTGTAAACAATATAAAATATCAAATTGAATCAATCAGAGAAATAAACTAGTAGATTTGAATGGTAGAAGATGTCTCCAATGAATAATTTAATGTTCTACAGGATTACTACATAATATTAACTTAATGTAAGAAAAGAATCTATGTTAATGATTTAATAAAATTTTTCTCACTCCCAAAAATTTTTTTACAAGGTTACGTGAATTGTATAAACTGATAAATCAATGTAAATAACCATCGAAAGGAATAGGTTTTATTATTAAGAAATATTATCACAACAAGAAAGTTAAATATATTCTAATGTTTTAAAGGTTGTATGGATATAAAATTATGAGGATTCAAGGAAGTTGGAATCATAAGAAAATAATAAGTTTCAATTCTCCTTTCTAGAGAAAGATAAAAAGCATGTTCCACACAAAGTGAAGAATAATGTAAAGAAAAAAAGAAATACATGTAAACCAAGATGATTAAACTTGAATTTCAGGGGTGATAACATGAAAAAAAGTGAATATAAAGTCAAGGTAGTTTTAGGGTTGATAAAATTTTCTCATCCCAGTTTCTCTAATTGATACAGAAATGAAGATCCTTTTTTGTTCTCTGATAAGTTGTGATGATGTTTAATGAAAAATAGAATTGAATGTGATGTGATTCAGTGGGATTTTTCCTCTAAAAAGGAATATGGTTATTCTATAAACATAATTAATTTTAAATGAATATAAAAAAATCTAGACAACTAAAGATTAATAATTCAAATTCTAAAGTATTAGTAATGTTAACATTAAAGTACATAGAGGATGAATCCTTAAATGATGATGAATAAGTTCCAGATATATAAAATCTAAATAATTTAAGTTTTTTCAACTATGAGGTAAAGTTTAGATACTTTACCATCCTCATATAAAAAAATAAATTTAAATTATGCAAATAAAAATAATTTTATTAATGGAAAAGTAATAATTTTTATGTAATGGGGGAGAAACATCCATTTTATAATTAAAAAAAATTGTGTCTCTTGAGATAGATATAGGAAATAAGTTTCATGAAAATACATTCAATTTACCCCTAAAATAATTTTTTCACTTGGTAAATTTTATGTGGAACTCTAATATCCATGTTAATCACACTTATTTTCTTCCCTAATCATAGATTATGTAGGGTTGTAGTTGGTTGATTTGTGAATTATTTCTTAAAGAAAAGTGATATTAACCTTCTATTAAGAAATTAAAGGGTTACATTCAGTTCAATGGAGTAAGTGGGTAAAAGAAGAAAAGTGTGAATAAAGTTCCTCCCTTACCCTAATAAGTCAATAAGTGGGATTTGAATTCAAATCGTTAAGGTGGAGAGAAAATTGATGAACAAGATCCCTCACATAGACAACTTTAAATTTATTTTCAATAAGGGGGAGAGACATTCATTGAATTTAAATGAGAAATTTGTATTGAAAAAATAAAATGGTGGATATTAAAGTTACCAATAGAAGATGATAGTAACAAACTATATTTATTTTTACTAGATTGTAGAAAATTTAATGAGTAATATGGAATTTGAGGCTAACTATTAGTGTTATGAAAGTGTAATCACTATAAGTACATAATCTATAATGAGAAAAAACCACTGGAATAAGGAAAATTGATAGATGAATAAAATTCAACGAGTATGTTAAATTAGACCTTATAATATTACTATAAGGAGAAGATATTTGATTTTAGAAGAAGAAGTTTTTGTAAAGTCCTATGAAAGAAAAATAGTGGTTACAATGGAAGGAGAACTTTGATCCCACTGGAAGGAAATATCATAATCTCATTGGAAGGAAAATTTATAGTTTTACTAGAATGATTATTCATAATATCACTTTTCTGGTACATGAAACCACATTATTTTATGCATAATATTTCGCATGAGAAACATATTTTTGTTAATATTTTATAAGTTTGAGAAAGATGAAGTTAATATGAAAAAAAAATAAGTGATTCATGAGAGATTCATCATCACTCCAAAAGTTCTCCATAATAGAATACCGATTTATGAATGATTTTGTTAAAATGATAAATTCAGTGAGTTAGGTGAATACATTAATTTTTAAGGCAAATGAAAGAATATGGTGTGGATGTTTTGAAAGTGCATAAGGGTGGTAACATATGGATTTTTTTATAGAGGAGTGATATTCACACAAATTACATAAATATATTAGAAGACATTTTTTTCCAAATGAAATATTTACTTATATTACTATACAAATAAGATGATCATCTAGAAATTTATGGAAGTACATGAAAATAATGAGGTATGCATACAGCTGAGTCATGAATGTCAAAAGAACTGCATATAAAACATCTACAGAAACCAAACACTACTACATTACCCATGACAAACAATGTTACTGTTTATCACTGATAGCTAAAAACATTGATAAAGGGTGGCCTTTATCAGTGCTAAAAAATACTAATAAAGGCAACCATTTATCAGTGATTTCTTCAAAACTAATAAAGGTCATCATTTATCAATGATAAAAAATAGTGACAATGGGTATATTTCATAAAACAATTATATCATTAAAATCATATATGAAAATATAAATATATTGATATTGATAAAAATATAATATATTTTATTAAATATTATTTATATATGTATAAATATACATTTACACTTGGTATATAAGATATTTATTTTAAAATGGAATATAAAATAAAAATTATATATTATTAAAAAAATATTCATATAGAAATATATTTATATTGATATCTAAATATAGTTTTATTAAATTTTATTTATATAATACTAAATTTGTATTATAAATCATATTTATAGGCCATATATTTAGTAAAAAATAGTTTATAATTTAATAAAAAAATAATATTAATTAACAATATTGACTAATTAATATTAATAGACATTTCATAACATTTTGTTTTATCGATGACATTTTTTTCAACAAGCCTGTACCTGAGTGATAGAGGCTCCTGCTTGGCATCCAAAAGACCCAGGATCAAATCTAGGTAGAGGTGAATTTTTTGGTTACTATAGTAGTGTTGTAGTAGTAATGTAACAAGTACTATATGGTACTATAGTAGTTAGAAATATTCATCTAATTTGGTATTTCGGGCCACCAGTTTGGGCTTACAGGTCTCGGGAACTTCGACTCACCAAGGGCCTTCAGACCACAAGGATTTCAAGCCACCAATGGCCTTTGGGCCATGGGTCCTTTGGGATATAGAGACCAAAATACATCCCGGTAAAACCACATATGATAAGACCCAAAATAGGATTCAGAGAAAGTAGTAACCACTAGAGTAGATCTAACTGAATTTAAATAATGAGAGGGTATGGTAACTATCATCAATACTAGGCACCGTGTAGCTCTACATGGGGCAATGCTAGCTAATCAGCAATACAAGGTGGGGAGATAATCACCTTAAATGATGCAGATGTTGGGGAGGGGAATTCTAGTGTGGCCCGATTGGGCCTTCAGGTCATGTATTGGGCATTGTGCCTCTAGGCCTTTGAGTCGTGTATTGGGCCTTATACCACTGGATCTATGGGTCATGTAAGGGTTCCCTCTTAACAAATTTAAAAAGGGGATTTTCCGAAATAAATAAAAATCAAATCCTTTAATCCATTCAGAAAATTGTCATTTGTTTTTTCAAATTTGATACATATTTAAAATAATAAATATTTAATTATTAATTATAAAACTGACTAAATATTTTAGATTTAATATGTCATATAATAATTCCAAATGCATTTATATGAAATTAATTCAATTTTATAGTGATAAATGTATATAAATAATAAATTTTTAATATTATCATTTGAGATTTTTATTTACTAATAATAATATTTTAATGGATTGTGTTTTTAATTATTTAATTTTATTCATTTTTCATATTTATATTTAATATATATTATTTATTACTTTTCAATTAATATATATATATATATATATGAATTTATTCATTTTATTGTTCTTTATTTCAATAATGAATTTTTTAATATTTCTTAAATTTATTCATTTTAAATTTATATTTGTTTAATATTTTGTAATTTTATTCATTTTTAATATTTATATATATTTATTATAAAAAATTAATTTTTTTTAATAGTGTTGTAATTTACATCAATAATATATGTATTCATTTTCATTTAAACATATATTCGTTTTTATATTTAAAAAATTATATAATTAATAACACTTATTCATTTTTTTAATATTTCTTCAATCTATTCATCTTTTAATTAAATTTCACTCATTTTTAACATGCATTCATTTAAAATTATTTATTCATTGATAATGTTAACTGCTTTTTCTACTTTTCTTATAATTTATTCATTTTAAATATTTATTCGTTTGATATTTTTGTAATTTATTCAATAATGATGTTTTTTTATAAATAATTATTCATTAATATATTTAAAAAATTTGATATAGAGATATATTAATATGTGTATATATAATATTTCCTTAAATCTAATTTATATAATACAAAATATGTATTTACATTAAATAATTCATATGTTTATTGAAAATGGTTTATAAATAAAAATTAATATTAATTAAAAATATTGAGGAGTCAATATCGAGAAGTGGATGTTTAATAAAATCTAATTTTTTTTAGTTTAACATATATCAAAATTGTGTTACATTAATTTCATACAAACATATACACAATTAATATAATTCTATATATAAACACACACACAACACCAAATTTCTATTATCACTATTTATATTTTAACTAATATAAAACTAAATAATATAATTAAGTGGGTTTTAAATATATATAAAATATTAGCTTCGTTGTCTCTTTATTAGTTTCAAATTTACTTAAAAAATACACTCTATTGTATGGGTAAATATCCCCTTCTACCAATGGTTTTGAATATATAGGGCACTCAACGATATCTGAGGGACCATACATCCACCTCCTTGATTGAGGTAAAATATTGTAGAAGATAAAGTTAAGACTTGGGTGGTATATGAAGACACAAAGTCACCTTACCCACTAAGATTCCCCTAAACCTAACTATAATAAATAAGAAACAATAAACATTAATGTGAAAAAACATGGGTTAAACATTGGATTGATCCCCCAGGAACTTTCGCGGGTTAGTTACTAATGATCATGAGTATTAAAGATTATGGTGGAGAAGAATGGGGTGGAATGAGAAAGAAAGAAAAGAAAAGAAAAGAATAAAACAAGAAAAGAAGGGGTGTGTGTGGAAGAAAACGCAAAATAAAAACAATCCATGAATTATATTATATATAAAAGAGACTAAATTAAAATTACATTTAAAATAAAACTAAAGTAAAAAATAATAAAAAATAAAAGAAGAAAATAAACGGGTGCAGCAGCTTCCCCTCTAAAATCTGTATCCCAGAAGTTATCTCCTGTTTAATCCACCATATCTTAGAATCACCCCAATTTCCATTCTTATATATTGTTTAAAACTTTATTCTATGTCTCCCCTAAAAATTTCACATTAATTTTAAGTGTCTATTGGAATTTATTGAATAAATATTGAGTGTCACTTTTTCCGACCAAGATTTATAGGAATCTTCCTTCAATTTATATCATTCAATGTCCATATTAATGGATGCATAACTCCTTATAATATATTGGTAAAACATTTCCATGGGTCCAATTTCATATCCATGTGGTATCACTTCAATTGGAGTTGTGTAGCCCAATTTATGATTTAGTTATATAGGTGGGGTCTACGTTGTCCGCCCGGAAGGTTTTCCAACTTCAATGATTTTTTTTTTTGGTCTCTAGATGTTCAAATAAGCTCTTATCCTAGAAGAAAAATTTAAAAAAAAATAAATCAAGTAATCATAAACAAAATCGATAAAATTGGAAAAATATTTTAAAAGTTATTTATAAAATACCCTTGTAATAAAAAATTTTCAAAATTCCATAAATAACCAATTTTTACATTTTATCTCAAAACACACCATTAATCCAAAATTGGTGAAAATAAGATCAAACTGAAAATTTTGGAGGGTTTAAATAATTTAAATACATATAAAAAACTGAGTAAATATTATCTCTATAAATCCCCCCACACTAATACCATGCTTGTCCTCAAGAATAAAATCTCAATAAGAAATTCATAGGGCACCAATGTTACCAATATTCAAATTCCAAAGAAAAAAAATCAAACAATTTTTAATGTCAAACCAAATTTTCAAAAATAAACATAAAATATAAATTCAATTTCTTAATTTTTAGAGAAATAATCAAGTCATATATTTTAATTTTTCCCTTTGAAAAATTATGGAACTTCTCATTTCATTCATTCAAGCTCCTCAATTCATTATTATCAAACATTCCAAGTCATGATCTACCTCACAATGGATTATTTCCTCTCATCACTCATGATAAAATTCAAGTATAGTTATTCTCATATCATGAGAACATGGTCCTTATACATAGTCTTGTAAATTAACTACTTTATCCACTTTGTAAAGACAAAAGGCACATAAAATCATGAGGAATCTTCAATAAAGGTTTGAATGACTCTGAGGCTTAAGGTTGGTTTGATGCTTTAAAAATTAAGTCTCAAGAAGGAGTTTTATCTCTTAAGTACAATGCATGATATCAAAATGTGTAATGAAATTCTCCCCTTCAAATTAGAAAATCACACTTCCCTACTTAAAGCAAAGATCTTGATCAGTTTAAGCATAATGAATGATTTTTTCCCTCTCTTAAATATTTTTATTTATATTTTTCAAAGAACCTTCTCATTTTTTCTCTTTTTCAAAATTTATGCTTTATAATAAACCTAACATCCACCACCTACCCATGTATGATAAAAATCATAGGTATAGTAATGTTGATTTTTGGTTTTCCTAAATCACAACCCATTTTTATCATTTTTTTGTTCTTTTTTCATTTTAATTTTTTTATTCAAGAGGGGAAAACAATAGTGTACAATGAATGATTCCAAAACCTTTTAAAATACCCACAACAATAACCCCCACATTTATTCATTATAATGTAAATCATCCCATTTACCATGACTCCATTCACCCCCACACTTCAACTTATAAATATCATGCAAATACCAATATTAGGGTTATAATGGATAAAAATGGCTTGAAAATAGATCGTCCATATAAATTTCATTCATGGTATCTATGGGATAAATAAGGATTTATGAAAAGGTGGTATTTTAAGGATAAGGTATTTTAAAAATATTCCTTAATAATATTATATGTGGTTTTTTATAGTCATAGTTTTGACAAGTTCAAATGCAAGTTATAATAGGTGACATGTACCAAGATCACTCAAGAAATATGCTCAAGAAAAATAGGAAGTACTTGGTCTATAAATCCTTTATAGAGTGGGAAATGTGATATTGGTCAATCACTCAAGGAATGATTAATAATAAAAATTCAATTCACATAAATTTCATAAATTCAAAGACTGAAAAAGTGCTAGGGAAATTTCATTTACATGAATCAATTAATTCATTCAAATCATGATTCCTCATTTTAATATCCATACTTCACTTTAATCAATAAATTTTCCATTTTACTCATTCAAAATTATTAATATTGAAATCTAAAACATGGAATCATGGTATTCCAAAGAAACTCATGTATCCTAGATATGTCAAATAAAGAATAATTCAAGCATGGTAATGCAATTTCCTGTTTAATTCTCAAATCAAAATCTCATAAAAAATGCAAAGAGTTTTAAAATTATAACAAAAAAATGATCTCCTTTGTGAAATGATGCTTTTTTTCTCCTCCTCCACTTTTTGGGTTTTTCCTTGTGCTATCATGAACCTAGAAAAAATATACAATTAATAAAAAAGATCATTTCATTTAAGTTCAAAAAGATAAGAGGGAGTTGGATTCATGTTGGAATAATCCAAAAAATGAAATTGAAATATAAATTCATGAAAATCATTTAAAGATAAATCTTGGTATGGTCCCCTAAGTGGTCCCTAGGTTTTGTCTTCCACCAGATGGGCAGTACCATTGGTTATCCATAGTCTATTTTTGGGTGGAGTTTCTTGGATTTGAACCACCATATGTTGTTCTTTCCATCTTGAACTTATTTTTCTCTATTGAGGAGGACACCATGGATAGAGAACACCAGATCCACCCCCTTCGCAATGTGGTACATCTTGTATGGTGAGGATAGGATGAAGTATGGAACCTACTCTTCAGTTTATACTTGTGCAACGAATTATTCCCTATCCAGTGATTTCTCAAGGTATGTTGCATCAAAAGAAAAGTAAAAGGGAAGTCATAGTTTAATTATATTTTAATAATATTAAAACATTAAGTATCAGTATCAAATTCTTACCCTAAAAACTAATACATTTTTGGCTTGGTTTCCTTAGTAAAATATACTTGGATATCCTCATGAACTACCTTTAAAAAATATTAAACATATTCAGGGAGCTCTATATATTCCACAATAGGTGAAGGTCCGGTTTCTTCATCATCCTCTAAGAAAAATAGAGGATTGACCAAATCTTAGAATTCAGAACCATAAGGAGTGATAATCAAATTAGATTTGATAAAATCATAAAAAATAGTGTTTAAGAAAGTATTATATACCTGAGTTGGTTCTGGTTCAGTAACTTCTTCAATGATAAATGCCTCTTGAAGATGGATCTCAGTTTATGGAGGTAGGTAGTCAGGATCCTCCATCCTTTCTTCAAATTACACCACATGGTGGTGTCTTCCTCTTCCATTGATATAATGACATGAAATGGTACTAGATATTATAATTTCTAGTGATTGGGTAGATCATTTTGTACCTCATAATAATTATAGAATTCATCCAGATCTTATTGATCCCCCACATATAGATTAGCAGGTAAGTATTCCTCATCATTAATCCACTCTAGCTCATCATAGTAATCTTGGATCTGGTTCTTAAAATGGTTGGGTTTTTTATATTCATCATGTTTTGACTTAAATTCTTGGATTTAATTTGAAAAATCAAGGAAAACAAGTTTCACTTCTTCCTTCATCCCATTAGGTTCTTTCTCAAGTTCTTTTTGCGACTCTTGGTGTTGCTTCTAAGTTTTGAGGACATATTTAGTTAGCCATTCAATTTTTCTCTTAAGGACCTATATTTATTCTCAAAGTTATTGTATCTGATATTTTTTACTTTCTTCTTCTTGTTTTACCTAAGAGTAGTTACTCCATGAATAATAATCATAATTTTAATACATTGTATACAAAAACTATTTTTTATTTTGGAAATTTAATTTTTTTGTGTTTTTTTATGAAAAAGGGTGTGTGAAAGTGTTGATCCTCCTTGGAAATGGTTCCAAATTTATGTTTGATCTCAATGGATAGATGTGTGTAGTCACACCACCACATTATTTTCCAAATCTTCTTCTTCAATCACCATTACTTGGGTATTATCTTCTTTAATATCCAAGATCTTCTCCATTTGTGTTGTATCAAAAATTTAATAGAAAGAGAAGTCATAAAACAATTCGTATTGAATAAGATTAAAACAATAATAATTAATAAAGAAATATTTGCTTTAAAGTAAGTCAGCTTGATAAATTATCTCTTTAGGAAGGACCACTAGAAACTCAATATCATTAGGTTCACATTAATCATTGTCCTCCAAAGCAAGAGAGAGGCAGAAAGGTGTTGATGTTTCATTATCAGGAATGTGAAAATAATAATGTTATCTTCAAAAAATATATTCTAGATTCTTCCAAAAATTGTTGATCTCCCATAAGTGTAGGTAGTAGTAAAAATAGACTAAACTAGACCCTCTGATACCAAATGTTGGTTGGAGATGAATCCCAATAGGGGTTGAATTGAGTTCCTACTTAAAATTTATGTTAAAAACTTTATTATAAAGAACCCCCAAATTTTGAAAACAGACCAGTTAATTAAGGAAGTAGAGATATAGATGTCTAATTGGTCAAAAGGTTTCTCAAAGGGTGATTAGTCCTCAGTTGAATTAGTGTATAACACTTCTTTAACTTTTTAAACAAGTTTAATTAATTAAACACATACACACATTTACCTAAACTAACTATCAAAGTGAATGCAAAATATATTTATGTTTTACCAATAAGTAGCAGAAAAAATATAAAATAGAGTAAAAAAATATAGAAAATAGAAAAGTTAAAAAAGAGGTCCAGTATCAAGCCGAGACTTAATCCTTTCCACTTAGTGATCACCTTCCACCAAGCAGTTTATATTAACAATAAAGTATATACAGATACTGTATCGGTCTTTACAACAGTTTTCACAAACTGTCCAGGGTTCACAACCTCTACCACTATTCTTCATGGGAAAAAAACAATAAAGACCACACACAGTCTCTTCCACAGTTATACGCGGGAAAAAAATGTAAGAGAGGTTTGATGTAAGGATATTCAATATCCTCCAGTTCAAGCACAAGTGATAGTGTGTGAAGCAGACAAACACACTTCTCAGAAATGAAAAAATAAGAAACACAATAGAGAAATTATGATTAGATAAAGTTTAGATGGTTCTATGTGTTTGCAGTTCATCTCTTGAATCCTTGAAGTGAAGAATTTGAAGTTTGAGTCTTTCTCTGGAAGTTGTATCCAAAACATAGTGTTGCAACTCCAGGTTCTAGCTTTCAAGAATTGAGTGTTCTTCTTCTTGAGTTGATTGAAATTTTATGAGACACAGAAGGCATCCTCATGTTGTTTTCCCTAAATGATCTTCTTAAAGTTCTTGGGGTTCACAGTAAAGGTGATTGAATGTGTAACGCCCTGATCCTAGTTGCCCAGAGTCGGTACATTATTAAATGAAATTGGCATGATCACAAGAAAGATCAAGTCTCAAAAGACCGATTAGTTTATTAGACTTAGAATAACTAGATACATTCATAAAGTTTACATTACATCATAAAGTGAAAAACTACTACAACAACATATTGTCTTCATATCCCCTCATATTATCCCTGCAGGTCATTCATAAATTACTTCTTCACATCTTGGGAAAAATAAAACATTGAAAGGGGTGATCTGAGATTCTCAGTAAGGATAACAATATAGTGGAAAAATTCATAAATAAGAATAAAAATTTAAGGCAATGTATAGATAAAACAAAAGCCTTTTAAACTTGAACTTTAGAATAATATGGCAAAGAAAAAATGAAATAATTCCATTTACTTATTCACATGGATATTCTACTAGTTGAATAATCACATGCAATATCTATAACCACTTTCATGATGATGGAATGTATAATGCCAGACTATCATAACAACGTAGCCAAGGCCTCGTGCCAAGACTACAAATAATATTTTGTCAAGGCCTCGTTCTAAGACACTATTTTGTCTCATGAGACATATCGATGCATCAAGGAGCTATAACGGGCTCCACCCGTCACTTATTAAGTCCAGTGCATTCCTCATATGAATACGTTTCAACATAACATAAACATTTGTATTAAAACTAGCATATGAAATGTCAATACTTTCACCATAAACCATGAATGGTATAAAAATAACACATCCACAGTCAAACATATCACAAAACCTTCAATACAATATGGAAGTTTTGTATCATAATAAATCAACTTCAAATAAGCTTAAAATCTATCAAAGGATGTTGACATAGATGAAATCAAAACTATTTGAGAGAAATATCTATTTTTTGAAACCATTTAAAAGTCATATAATCAAAAAATAAAACATTTACTTTGAAAATATCCTTATAATATTGTAAGGGAAGATTTTAAGATTTTATAACGGCGGAAAATAGCCACACCCACCGTATAAGTTAAAAAAATACATTCTTAACTTAATTCTGCTGAAAGGGTTAAAAAGGACCTTGTTTGGAAAACGACGAAAAGATTCCTTTATAAACCTCTTATAAAAAGTCAAACAAGGGTATAAATGACTTTAACCCATATTCTGTAAAATAGAAAGAATGTTTTGAAATACATTTTTAAGAAATATGGATGTAGATGATAAAGAAGTCCCAGTAGATAATTACATATAAACAACCTTAGATAATGAAGAGATTGTAAAATAACCCTTACCTTGTACTTTTACTTAGTTGATGGTATCTTAACCTTCTCTATAATAGTTAAAAAATTGTTATTAAATTATAAAATAACCATATGCATAATTATGATATCATATATGATCTTCTAAAAATGATTTGTTAATAATACTTTAGTATTATCGTTGTTTCTGGTGTTAACTTACTCATTTTCTTTTATATGTTTTGTTACATAAGTCGTATTTGTTATGGATAGGTTGTATATTATTCATATCCAGAATGATATAAAGTTATTAAACATTACTTTTAATCATCAAATGAGAATTAGTCTTTAATGGATACGATGGGGAATGAATCTCATCGCGTTCGTGGAGACATTAGTCTGTACGTACGCACGAGCGACAATATCATCCTTTTGATATTAAAATAATATATAATTGGATGGTATATCATATATACAGAATAATTATCATGTTATATCTATTATTTACATGAATTACACATCATTATTATACCCATCCAAATAATAATATATTGAATAACAATTACACCACGACGTGGAGACTGTAAGTCGTACGTACGCACGTATGGTAACATGTCATTCAAATGATGGATATAATACTGAATATGGTTGTACCATATTTATAATAATATCATAGTATATAGTAGATAATGGAGTTACTATTTTAGAGTGTTAATAACAAATAAATAAGAAGTTTAAGAAGAAAGGAACTTGAAAGAGGGTGGTGAAAACATTACCTCTTCTTCGGGTTCTTCCTTTTGATTTGATCAAAAGGGCTCCTTAGGTTGGATTTCTGATCAAAATAAGGCCTCTAGGTTGAAGTGATTAAATTTTAGAGAGTATTTGTTAAGGTTTTTGCCGAACCAAAAGGCTTTGAAAGTTTTAAGAATTGGTTAGAAGTGGTGTCCTTTTATAAGGGGGGAGGAGGGGCACCTTAGGAAAATCTGGAAATATTATTTTATAATAAATTCATATTCGGTTTCTAATGGATTAAAAGTATATTATTTAAAGTTTAAGGTGGGTATGGGTATAAAACCACTCAACCAATATAATTTAGACAGGTTTGGGTCATTATATTAACCTTATATTTTAGTTTTAACTCATAGTTAATTAGTTTGACACTTACCATGTCACTTTGTATTTTTATATTATATAGTTAATAAACTTACTATATACCTCCAAGAGACCCCCAAGTGGTCCATTAATGATACACCTATCATTATATAATTATCTTGGCCGAACCTTAGATTTTTAGGAATTGAATATAAATTAATAATATAATATTTGTTTTAAAAAATCTTTTATGTCAATTTTGACACTATTGGGTATTTTGTTCTTAATAAATTTATAACAACATTATTAATTCGAAAACAATTTATATAAACAATCCTAATATGTCATAGTAACCTAGAAAATTATTGGAATTTATAAAAAGTCTCAAATTACATTTATTTGGGTATTTATAATATCAATTATCTTAATATTTCATTAATATGGTAATTACTGCATCATCATTATGTCATAAATAAATTAAATTATTTAATGTCTAAAAATTATAAATAAAATATAGTTATGTATTAAATCTTTTTATATTTCTAATTAATATTTATAGTCGAAAATATAACATACATAACCCTATGTAAAAATAGGTTATCTAAAAGATATATGCTTATGTCATTTTTGTATTTACTTTAACTTAATTAATATAAAGTGTCCCTATCACCTACAAGTGGCTCCATGGGGTCCCAAAATTGACCCGAAGATTCCCATGGTCGGACATGTATCCACCAATAAGGTTAGAACACGTTTTAGGGTAATTTATTATTATTATAATATTATTTGTTTTACCCTTATTTATCGGATTTACCCTTTAACCATGGTGAATAAAATATTTACCGAAGTAATTATTCAAAATGTCTAAAAATGAAATTTACCTATTTAAACAATTTGGAAATATTGATTCCAAATATTGAATCCATTTTTCCAAATTCAAAACACAGAAGTGGCAGAAATTAATTTAAAATTAATTCCTGCTGTCAAAACAAAAAGCGTGTTTTTAAGAAATAATAACTATCAAAATATTGATACTTGTTTATGTCCGGTTTAATTGTAAAATTATGTCCAATTACCAAAATTGTATTAAATGGTAAAAATATATTCTAAATATACTTTAAAACCACTCAAATTCATAATTTATCACTATTAATTATTTCGATTAAAAAAAGTTGTTTTTAATAAAAAAATAGTAATTTTCACTATTAATCAAAATATAAAAGTTATCCGAAAAGTACCAAAATTTCATCCTAGGATAATTTCGATATTCCAAATCCAAAAATGAAGTCCATTTTGAAAGATAAAATGTATAAAATTTCAAAAAGTGGGTATTACTATTCATAACGGCTACTTTGATTGGTTGCGGCGTGTTAGAATCTCGAAGTTGCGTACAACACACGCTATTGTATTATTCAAAGAGAAGTATATCGTGGAAGCTTGGGGTGTTACATTCTCCCCTCCTTCAAATAATTTCATCCTCAAAATTTCTAGAATATTATTGCATAAAAATACTCAGTTGGTTCTTCATCATAAGTTCCTTGGGTTCCCACGTTGCCTCTTCTATTTTATGATTTCTCCATAGAACTTTTACCAGACGAGTCGGCTGGTTTCTAAGCACTTTTTATCTCGTATCAAGAATCCTGATGGGATCTTCGCAATAAGATAGATCAGGTTCCAGTTATAATTCCTCATAGGTGAGTACATGCATTGGGTCGGGCATGTATTTTCTCAACAGTGATACGTGGAACACATCGTGAACTTTGGAGAGATTTGGTGGCATTGCCAAACAGTAAGCTACAGCCCCAATTCATTCTAGAATTTCGAAAGGACCGATGTACCTGGGACTCAATTTACCTTTATTTCCAAAATGTATAACTCCCTCCCATGGAGATACATTCAAGAAAACATGATCTCCCACATGAAATTCCAAATCCTTTCTTCGGTTGTCAGCATAGATCTTCTGCCTACTTTGAGCGGCTTTGATGTGGTGTTGGATTACCTTCACCTTTTCCATAATTTCCTCCACCAGTTCTAGGCCTAAAAGTTTTCTTTAGCCAACGTCATCCCAACAGGTTGGTGTGAAACATCTCTTTTTGTTTAACGCTTCATATGGTGCCATCCAAATACTTGAATGGAAGCTATTATTATATGAAAATTCTACCAGAGGTAAATATTGATCCCACACACCCTAAAAGTCAAGTGATCAAGATCTCAACATGTCTTCTAAGTTTTGAATAGTCCGTTCTGATTGTCCATCTATTTGAGGGTAGTAAGTAGTGCTCAAATAAAGTTCAGTATCCAAGACCTTCTGAAGACTCTTCCAGAATCTCGAAGTAAAATAGGGATCTCAATCCAAAACCATCGATAGGGGCACTACATAAAGTCTCACAACTTCATTAATATATAGTCTTGCTATACGTTCAAGTGGTAAATCTTCCCTTATAGCAAGAAAATGTGCTGACTTGGTAATATGGTTAAAAATGACCCATATTGCATCGTTCCTTCTAGGAGTCATTGGTAGTCCCATGACAAAGTCCATAGTGATATTATCCCATTTCCACTCAGGTATGGGAAGAGGTTGCATGACTCCTCCAGGTTGTTGCCTTCCAGCTTTCACTTATTGACAAACCATACAACTTAACACAAAATCAGCAATCTCCCTCTTCATGTTGTCCCACCAAAAATGTTCCTTTAAATATCTATACATTTTGGTACTCCCAGGGTGTATAGAGAAATTGGAACTATGAGCATCGTCTAATAATTCCCTTTTTAAATCAGGTATATCGAGAACACAAAGTCTCTTCCCGAATTTCAAAATTCCTTCTTCATACACAAAGTCTCTCAATCTCCCATCATTCAAAGATTTAATCTTCTTTTGAAATTCTTCATCATCGGTATGAGAACTCTTAATCCTTTCTAGTAAAGATGGTTTGGAAACCATTTGAAAAAGTACTGATGTTTCACCTTCCATGGTTATTCCCATGTCCATCTTCACTATATCCATGAAAATTGGATCCCTTTCAATTATCATATTGTTCAAAACTCCATGATATTTTCTTCTCAAAGCATTTGCCACCTTATTTTCCTTCCCTGGGTGGTATTGTATCATACAATCATAATCCTTGAGTAATTAAATCCATCTCCTTAGCCTCATGTTGAGTTCTTTTTGTGAGAAAATATACTTCAAACTCTTATGATCGGTATAAATCTCACATTTTTCACCATAGAGGTAGTGTCTCCATATCTTCAAAGCAAAGATCACAGCTTCTAAATCAAGATCATGAGTAGGATATTTTTGCTCATTAATTTTCAACTGTCGTTATGAATAGGCAATAACCCTATTATTCTGCATAAGGATACAACCAAGTCCTTTATTCGATGCATCACTATAAATAACGAACCCATCTTTCCCCGATGGTAGAGTAAATATAAGAGCATTGACTAATCTTCTCTTCAGTTCTTCAAAACATTCTTCACACTCTTTTGTCAAAACAAATTTAACCCCTTTACGTGTGAGCTTTGTTAATGGGTTAGTCAATCAGGCAAAATTCTGGACGAAATGTCGATAATAACCTGCTAAACCAATAAAACTGTGTACCTAAGTTATACTCGTAGGTGCTGGCCATTCTTGGATTGCCTTGGTCTTATAAGGATCAATAGATATTCTATCTTTAGAGACAATATGGCCAAGAAAAGAAATCTCCTAAAGCCATAATTCACACTTGCTAAACTTCCCATATAATTCATGTCTTCTCAGAGTCTTCAGGATAATGCGCAAGTGATTTTCATGATCTTCTTAGCTTTTGGAGTATACCAAGATATCATCAATAAATACCACCACAAAATCGTCGAGATATTCCTTGAAAACTCTATTCATTATATCCATGAATACAGAGGGTTCATTAGTCATCCCAAAAGGCATTACTGTAAACTCTTAATACTCGTACCTGGTTCAAAATGTTGTCTTCGGAATGTCTTCCTTCTTCACACACAACTGATGGTATCCAGATCGAAGGTCAATCTTTGAAAAGTATTGAGCTCCATGCATTTGGTCAAATAAATCATCAATTCAAGGTAGGGGACACTTTTTCTTTATTGTTATAGCATTGATCTCCCTGTAGTTGATACATAACCTCATAGATCCATCTTTCTTTTTAACAAAAGAACATGGACTCCCCATGGAGAAACACTAGGGAGAATAAATCCCTTATTACTCAATTAATCTAGTTGTTTCTTTAGTTCCACTAATTCTACAGTGGCCATTCAATAAGGGGTCTTCGATATAGGCCTTGATCTAGGAATTAAATCAATGGAAAACTCAATTTCTCATTCTGGAGGATGTCCAGCTAAATCTTCTGGAAATACATCTACATATTATCTAACAATAGGTATATCCTCTATTTGAACATTCCTTTCCTCATCCATAGTTATTCCATTATCTTCCTCCTCGATAATTTAATTTAGTTGAGCTACTGGGGGTGGATCTAGATAAGAATTAGGTGGTGACGATTCTGCTCTAAAAATAAGGTGTTCTTTATCGTCATCATCAAAAATCGTAACCTCCTTCTTCTTACAATAAATCTTCGCATCATGGTCTGAAATACAATCCATACCGAGGATTATATCAAACTCAATCATAGGTATGACAATGATATCAGCAGATAAAGAATATTTATGTGCTCTAATGGGGACTGATTCACAAAACATTGTTGCAATGATACTTTCCTTTGGAGTTTTAACTGGAAAATCCTTTGTTAAATCAAATTGAAAATATCTAATTTTATTAGAAAACTAGGAAGATATGAAACAATGTGATAATCCATAATCAAATAAAACATTTTCTAAACTTGAGGAAACCATTAAATTACCTGCCACCACATCTTTCAGAGATTCTACCTCAGCAGTAGTGATAGCATAAGCTTGGCCTTGATCCCTTGGCCTTTTCTGAGGCAAGTTCCCCTGACACTTAGGACATTAATTTTCATAATGTCCCATATCTCTACAATTATAGCATTCCACGTTGACAGCAACTCTCTTTCCCTTGCAATCATGAGCTTGGTGGCCTTTTTCACCACACTTGTAACAGACTCCCATTCCTTTTAAGCAAGTATCGGGGTGTTTCTTCCCACATTTATTGCAGGATGGATTTTCAAATTTTCCCTTATTCCCCTTATTTCCATTTCTAGATTAATCAGCAGATCTCTTCTTCTCTTAATTTGCTTTAAAGTCATAAGACTTTGAGAATTCCTTTTATGTTTTGATACCACATGAGACAATGTCTTCATATGACGAGAAGGATTGTAAGACAAATGCTCGATGAAGAAATGGTTTTAAACCATAAAATAAATGATCAATCTTACTTCTTGGGTTACATATATAATATCTAGCATACCTTTCTAACCTTGTAAAGTAAGCCTCATACTTTGCGACATTCTCATCCTCCTTTTGCCTCAGACTCAGAAATTGCCTTTCCATATCTGCTTGATGGTCACGAGGAAATTATTTTTCTAAAAACAGATCTTTGAACTCACTCCATTCCATATTTGATACTTCATCATCTTTCTTCGTGTTTTGAATCAATGACCACCATTGATCAGCATCTCTAGAGAGGCGGTAAACTGCCATGATAACTTTTTCCTTTTCACTACTCCCCAATGCCTGAAATATTTTCTCTAGGTAACTTATCCATTGCTCAGCTACCAATGGATTTGTACTCCCATTAAATGTTGGTGGTTGTTGCCTCATGAAGCGATCTAACATTGATCCTCCACGTTGTGGATCAGGGTGCTCCATACGGGTAAGGTTATTATTCATAACCTGAGTGAGTTGTCCCAGTATGGTGATAAGCTGATCAGCACTAGTTACATCACCAGCTCCACTATAATTCTCTTGAGCAGGAGGGAAATCCCTACATGGAGTGTTCATATTGATATGGTTTCCATTTCTTCAACTAGGTGCCATTTCTAAACAATGGCATAAACTAGATCAGTTTATGAATCAAAATACATAATCCCATACTTGTAAAACACTTAACATAAATTGAACAGTTTATGGATATAATCCATAATCATAAAAATGTTTTCTTTGAGGAAGTATATACTTATAAACCCTTCATAATGGTTCATAAAGAAAATGAGAATTATCCTAAGCATGTCCCCTGGGAGTGTCGTAACCAAGAGTGTAGCAAGGCTTGTTGTCGTGCACTAGTTCCCGTTCGAGTCTAGCTCAAAGTGGTGTTTTTGGGTTTTACACCTAGGTACATCTGTGCCAGAGCTGCCTCTACCTACACGTATCCAGATAGGGTTGTATTGCTCAGAAAACTCACAAATTTTCTACAATACCAAAATTCTAGGAAGTTCTTCTATACTAATCCTCAAAGTCTATCTTAGGTCTATGTGCTCTAATCAGAGTTTACCTAAATCTAGCTTCCAAGGTTTGTACTAAACTTCCTCTGATACCAACTGTAACACCCCGACCCCAATTTCCCAGAGTCGGTTTATTATTACATGACATTGGAATGATCATAAGAAAGATCAAGTCTCGAAAGACCGATTAGTTTAGTAGCCTTGGAATAACTAGATACATTCATAAAGTTTACATTACATCATAAAGTGAAAAACTACTACAACAACATATTGTCTTCCTATAACCTCATATTATCCCTGTAGGTCATTCATAAATTACTTCTTCACATCCTGGGAAAAATAGAAAATTGAAATGGGTGAGCTTAGATGCTCAGTAAGGATAACAATATAGCAGAAACATTCATAAATAAGCATAAACATTTAAGGCAATGTATAGCTAAAATAAAAGCTTTTTAAACTTGAACTTCAGCATAATATGGAAAAGATAAAATGAAATAATTCCATTTACTTATTCACATGGATATTCTACTAGTTGAATAATCACATGCAATATCAATAACCACTTTCATGATGATGGAATGCATAATGCCAGACTATCATAACCACGTAGCCAAGGCCTCGTAACAAGACTACAAATAAGATTTTGTCAAGGCCTCGTGCCAAGACACTATTTTGTCTCATGAGACCTACCGATGCATCTAGGAGCTATAGCAGGCTCCAACCGTCACTTATTATGTCCAATGCATTCCTCATATGAACAGGTTTCAACATAACTTAAACATTCTTATTAAAACTAGCAAACGAAATGTCAATACTTTCACCATAAACCATGAATGGTATAAAAATAACACATCCACAGTCAAACATATCACAAAACATTAAATACAATATGGAAGTTTTGTATCATAATAAATCAACTTCAAATAAGCTTAAAATCCATCAAAGGATGTTGACATAGATGAAATCAAAACTATTTGAGAGAAATATCTATTTTTTGAAATCATTTAAAAGTCACATAATTATAAAATAAAACATTTACTTTGAAAATATCCTTATAAGATTTTAAGGGAAGCTTCTAAGATTTTATAACGGTGGAAAATAGCTGCACCCTCCGTATAAGTTAAAAAAAGACATTCTTAACTTAATTCTGTCGAAAAGGTTAAAAAGGAACTTGTTTGGAAAAAAACGGAAAGATTCATTTATAAACCTCTTATAAAAATTCAAAAAAGGGTATAAATGACTTTAACCCATATTCTGTAAAATAGTAAGAATGTTTTGAAATACATTTTTAAGAAACATGGATGTGGATGATAAAGAGGTCTCAATAGATAATTACGTATAAACAACCTCGGATAATGAAGAGATTGTAAAATAACCCTTACCTTGTACTTTTCCTTAGTCGATGGTATGTTAACCTCTTGTATAATAGTTAAAGCATTGTTATTAAATTATAAAAGAACCATATACATAATTATGATATCATATATTATCTTCTAATAATGCTTTGTTAATAATACTTTAGTATTATCATCGTTTCGGGTGTTAACTTACTCGTTTTATTTTATATGTTTTATTACATAAGTTGTATTTGTTATGGATATGTTGTATATTATTCATATTAAGAATGATATAAAGTTCTTAAACATTACTTTTAATCATCAAATGAGAATTAGTCTTGAATGGATATGATGGGGAATGAATCTCATCGTGTTCGTGGAGACGGTAGTCCGTACGTACGCACGAGCGACAATATCATCCTTTTGATATTAAAATAATATATAATTGGATGGTATATTATATATACCAAATAATTATCATGTTTTATTTATTATTTACATGAATTACACATCATTATTATACCCATCAAAATAATAATATATTGAATAACAATTACACCACGACGTGGAGACGGTAAGCCTTACGTACGCACGTATGGTGACATGTCATTCAAAGGATGGATAGAATACTGAATATGGTTGTACCATATTTATAATAATATCACAGTATATAGGAGATACTGGAGTTATTATTTTATAATGGGAATAAAAAATAAAGAATAAGTTGAAGAAGAAAGGAACTTGAAAGAGGGTGGTGAAAACATTACCTCTTCTTCGGGTTCTTCCTTTTTATTTGATCAAAAGGGATCCTTAGATTGGCTTTCTGATCAAACTAAGGCCTCTAGGTTGAAGTGAGGGAAGTTGAGAGAGTATTTGGTCATGTTTTGGCTGAACTAAAAGGCTTTTAAAGTGTGAATAATTGGTTATAAGTGGTGTCCTTTTATAAGGGGGAGGAGGGGCACCTTAGGAAAATCTAGAAATATTATTTTATAATAAATTTATATTTGGTTTCTAATGGATACAAAGTGGATTATTTAAAGTTTAAGGTGTTTATGGGTCTAAAACCACTAATCCAATATAATTTAGACAGGTTTGGGTCATTATATTAACCTTATCTTTTAGTTTTAACTCATAGTTAATTAGTTTGACACTTATCATGTCACTTTGTATTTTTATATTATATAGTTAATAAACTTACTATATACCTCCATGAGACCCCCAAGTGATCCATTAATGACAAAACTATCATGATATAAGTCTCTTTGCCGAACCTTAGACTTTTAGGAATTGAATATAAATTAATAATATAAAATTGTTTTTAAAAACTCTTTTATGTCAATTTTGACACTATTGGGTATTTTGTTCTTGATAAATTTATAATAGCATTATTACTTAGAAAAAAAATTATATAAACAATCCTAATATGTCATAGTAACCTAGAAAATTATTTTAATTTATAAAAAGTCTCAAATTACATTTATTTGGGTATTTATTATATCAATATCTTAATCTTTCATTAATACAGTAATTACTACATCATCATTGTGTCATAAATAAATTAAATTATTTAATGTATAAAAATTATAAATACAATACCATTATGTAGGAAATCGTTTTATCTTTGTAATGAATGTTTATAGTAGAAAATATAACATATATAACCCTATGTAAAAATTGTTTTTCTAAAAGATATATACTTATGTCATTTTTGTATTTACTTTAACTTAATTAATATAAAGTGTCCCTATCACCTAAAAGTGGCTCCATGGGGTCCCAAAATCGACCCAAAGATGCACATGGTCGGACATGTATCCACCAATAATGTTAGGACACGTTTTAGGGTAATTTATTATTATTATAATATTATTTTTTTACCCTTATTTACTGGATTTACCCTTTAACCATGGTAAATAAAATATTTACCGAAGTAATTATTCAAAATGTCTAAAAATGAAAGTTACCTATTTACAAAATTTGTACATCCTGATTCAAAATATAGAATCCATTTTTTCAAATTCAAAACACAGAAGTGGCAGAAATTAATTTAAAATTAATTCCGGTGTCAAAACAAAAAGCGTGTTTTTAAGAAATAATAACTATCAAAAGATTGATACCTGTTTATGTCCGGTTTAATTGTGAAATTATGTCCAATGACCAAAATTGTATTAAATGGTAAAAATATATTCTAAATATACTTTAAAACCACTCAAATTCAGAATTTATCACTATTAATTATTTCGATTAAAAAAGTTGCTTTTAATAAAAATTTAGTAATTTTCACTATTCATCAAAATATAAAAGTTATCCGAAAAGTACCAAAATTTCATCCTAGGATAATTTTGATATTACGAATCCAAAAATAAAGTCCATTTTGAAAGATAAAATGTATAAAATTTCAAAATTTGGGTATTACTATTCATAACGGCTACTTTGATTGGTCGCGGCATGTTAGAATCTCGAAGTTGTGTACAACACACGCTACTGTATTATTCAAAGAGAAGCATACCGTGGAAGCTTGGGGTGTTACAGAATGGTTCTTCCTTGTTCTTCAGTAGTTTCTTTCTCATGCATTTAACTTATGGACTTTCATTACACGTTTTTCTCTATGCATCCCTTTCTTCTTTTCTTCCTCGATCTTCTATTTTATATTTGAGGTCTGAAAATAAGAGTAAGTACATCACGTGTAATCTTTCTCGTACCTTGTACTATCAATATATGGTCTTCTGATATGTCTACAATAAGAATTAATAAAATTCAGAATCATTAAAGTTAGCAAATGTAACCTTAAGAATAATCTTAATAAAGTATGGAGTAGAAGATTATGGTAGACTGGTAACGGTACCCTTCATAATGGTAGGCTTCAATAGTAAGTGCACATCGGTCAGAATTCATTGGTAACCTTTCCAATGGTAACCTTAAATCAATAACTCTCCATAGTTAGCCTTTCATTGGTGACTCTCCATCGGTAACTTTTCATCAGTGACTCTTCATCGGTAACCTTTCATCGGTGACCCTTTAGCAGTAGGCTTGAATCGGTGACCTTGCATCGGTAACCTTTCATCAGTGACTCTCCATCAGTAACCTTTCAGTAGTAAGCTCGCATTAGTGACCTTGCATTGGTAACCTTTCATCGGTGACCTTTTCATCGGTAACCTTTGAATCAGTAACCTTTTCACTTAGATAAATTTTTCACTGTAAGCTTAAACCAACAAGAAGTGAGATTAAAATTATATGAATATTACTTTGATATAAACATGATTTTCACATAAATGATTATCTTGTAATAGAAACATAATTATCACATAAAGAAAACATGATTTGGGATTATCAAAACATGATTTGGGATTATCAAAACATGATTTTGGATTATCAAGACATGATTTTATTATCAAAACATGATTTGGGATTATCAAAACAAGTGAGTCCAACAATCTTCAACAAATCTATTCTAGATTCTTCCAAAAATTGTTGATCTCCCATAAGTGAATCAGCTAGAATGTGTACTTCGGGGACGTCCTCAAGTAATGGTTGATTGTGGGATAATGTGATTATTTTATTTAGAATCTCCTTCTCACCAACCTCAGGTTCTTTGACATAAAAAATGATTATTGATATATCTTCCACCACTTGTTTTGATTCTGGTTCAGGTTCAGGTTCGTATTTCTCTTGACATGCATGTATGTATTCATCTATTCACTCTATTTTTCTCTCAAATTTTTCCAATACATCACAAATACTTTGAAATTGAGTAGAAATATCATTGTAAAAAAAAATTGCCTGATACTGGTCAGTTCATGCATAATAATCACAATTTGAATACATCATGAACAAAGAAGATTTTTTTAGTTTTTTTATGATTTTTTTTGTAATGAAAGAAAGAAACATTATTTACAAAATATGAAAAAAAATAGTGAATGAAGACTAATTAGCTCCCCAAAAATGGTTCCAAATTGATTTGTGGGAATTTTTTGTGAATCCTTAGTCAAAATTTTATTTACCTAAGCATGCAATATAGTGGACACCCAGAGTCAGTCTCAAGGAGGTAGTTCACACAACACTGAATTTCTATTGTCACTATTTATATTTTAAATATTATAAAACTAAATAATATAATGAATTGGGTTTGAAATATATATGAAATATTGATATATATAAATATATATGTATGTGATGCAAATAGAATGGATCCAGATATAATGTTGTTAAATAGAATGAAGATCCTCTGAGGAGAACACTCGGCCCGAACTTTCATCATCTCTTTATTAGTTTCAAATTTAATTAATAAACAATATCCATCATATGAATGAATATCCCCTTATACCTATTATTTTTAATATATAGTTCACTCAACGATCACTGATATACCACACATCCACCTCCTCGATCGAGGGATACATAAGAGAATTTAAGCCTTATGTTCCACATGGAGACACAAAGGTGGCTTACCCACTAAGATCCCCCTTATCTAACTTAAAGAATAAGAAACAATAAATTTTAGTATGAAAAGACTTGGTTTAAACATTGGATTGATCCCCCAAGAACTTACTTTGGTTAGTTACTCATGATCATCAGTATTAAATATTGTGTTGGAGAAGAACAGGGTGCAATGAGAAATAAAGAGAAGAAAAGAAAAGAAGAAAAGAATGGGTGTGTGTGTAAGAAGACACAAAAATAAAAACCATGAAGGAATTAGATTTTATATAAAATAAATTAAAATAAAATTACATTTAAAATAAAACTTAGGTAAAAAAATAATAAAATAAAAATAAAAGAAGAAAATAAATGGTTGCAGCAGCTTCCCCTCCAGAATTTGTATCCCGAAAGTTGGATCATGTTTCCTCCACTGTATCTTCGAATCACCCAAATTTACCTTATTATAGTTGTTTAAAATTTAATTAAATGTCTCCCCTATTATGTTCACATTAATTGGACATGTCTAGAGGAATTTATGGAATAAATATTTAGTGTCACTTTTTCTGACTGAGATTTCCAGGAATCATCCTTCAATTTATATCATTCAATGGATATATTAATAGATGCATAACTCCCTGGAAATTATTATTAAAATGAGTCTATGAATCCTATTTCATATCTAGGTGGTATAACTTAAATTGGAGTTGTTTATCCCAAGTTATGATTCATTAATAGAGGTGAGGTCCACATTGTCCGCTCAGAAGGTTTTCCAACTTCAATTATTTTTTTGGGCCTTTAGATGTTCGAATCAACTCTTGTACTGGAATAAAAGGTTTAAAAAAATAAATAAAGGAATACTAAAAAAATAATCACTCAAATTGGAATAATATTTTAAATTTTATGTCCAAAATTCCCTTGTGATAAAGATCTGTCAAAATTCCAGAATTAACTAATTTTTATATTTTAAGATCAAAATACACCATTAATCCAAAATTGTTGTAAATAAACTCAAATTGAAAAAAAAATTGAAGGTTAAAATAATTGAAACATGTATAAAAATGATTAAAATATTATCTATATCAATTCCCTCATGCTTATACTATTATTTTTTTCAACCATAAAACTCAACAAGAAATTCATAAGGCACCAATGTTACCAATATTCAAATTCCAAAGCAAAAAAATCAAAAAAAAATCAATGTCAAACCAAATTTTCAAAAATCTACATAAAATATCAATTTAATTTCTCAATTTTCAAAGAAAAAATCAACTCATAGTTTACTTTTCCCATTTCAAAAATGATATAACTTCACATTTTATTCATTCAATCTCCTCAATTCATTATTATCAAACATATCAAGTCATGATCTACCTCACAATGGATTATTTTCTCTCATCACTCATGATACAATTCAAGTAGCATTATGTTCATATCATGAGAACATGATCCCTATCCATAGGCTTGTAAATGAACTAATTTCTCCACTTTGTAAAGATAAAAGGCATGTAAAATCATGAGGACTTTTCAAAAAAGGTTCAAATGACTCTAAGGCATAAGTTTGGTAGTATTTGATGCTTTAAAAAATAAGGCCCAATGTAACGACCCGAAATTTTAAATAAATATTGTTTCCTAATTTTGTGTATTATTTTATACTCAACAAAACTATTTCATTTGATAACATGAGTATAATTAAAATGAGACTATTGGGTTTTGACTGTTATATGATCGTTGGTCAATATGACCACTGGAAACTAAACGTTTTGATTACTGTCTCTAAATACAAGTGATCTTGGTTAATTAATATAGAAAGAAGATTTTATGGCCTCATCCAGTAGTCTCGGTCCAATCAAAGACCATATAACGGAACTTGGGAAGGAGGTAGCACCACTGGGCTTTTCTCTGGACCAAACCCAAGTCGAACTTCATCATGTGAAGCTAGAACGGAATCACCTTCGCGAGAAGTTCAAACTGATAGAAATTACTACTCGTGCAATGTTGGTCGAGCCACGCCAAGATTTTATCACCCTAGCACACCTTACTCTTAGGTCTTATGCTGGTATTATAAGGGGCTATGTAACAAGACCATAACTGCCTTGTGTAATCCTTTGTTATAAATAAAATTTTGTTCTCTTCTTATGATGAAGATTGTGAATTTTCAAATGTCCGGATAAATATAGTATGCATATTTTTGATGAATTTTATAAAAAAGATATTTTAAAAAATGTTTATGTAAACCTTAAATAATTAAAAATGTGCAATGATTTTCAAAAAATGGTCTTCTACAATTATATTCAGTGTGAAATTTAGAATCTAATAAGATCAACTTAATTTTTGATGAATAGTAAATTATGAATAGTGGTTTTATGCTTAGGATTAGTAATGTGACCAAATGGATTAGTAATCTCACTTAAATAGAGTATTAATATAATCTAGGCATCTTGATTAAGTAATTGATCCAATAAAATGGGTAAATAACTGTTTCAGAAATTATTAGTCGAGTATTAGTTTTTTCGGGTAAATAATGTTTTTTAAATAATAATTAAATTAAAAATATTTAGAAAATTATTTTTATAAAATGGACTTTATTTTTGAATTCAGTACATCGATATTATGCTAAGGTAATTTTTGGGTATTTTTCTGAAAAAAATGAATTTTCAGTGATTAGTGTATTTATTTAAAAATTAAATTAAAAATATTGAGAAAATTATTTTTATAAAATGGATTTCATTTTTGAAATCAGAGCATCGATATTTGGTTACGGTGAAATTTTTGGATTTTTCTGAGAAAGTTGAATTTTCGATGAATAATGAAAATACAGTTTTTAAGTTACGGGTGTTTAATGACATCATTAAATTATGTATTAAGTTTTTAATAAATATGGTCGACTTATGAATAGTAAGATAAGGTATGAGGTGTCCCAAGTGGCCAATACCATGGGCAAGCCCATGGTTTTGCCAAAACCACCAATGAGGTGTTCGTTGGCCATTAATGCCTTGTCCCCTCACTGTCCCTATAAATACCAAGCCATCCTCTCATCCATTCAACTCAAAAATCATCATCAACGAAGTTCTGGTCTCCTTACCTCCCAAGGAGTCCTCCCAAAGTGCCCACAAGCCCTCAAGGTCCCAACCTTTGAGTTTTAAGAGTTACGTTTAAGGTAAGGTATCCAACCTCTCTCTTTCTTTTCAAATACTCTCTTTTAAGTCATTTCCTTTATGCTCCATGTTCTTATATTGGAGGATGTTCTTTTATATTCCTCTTACTGCCCTTTTCATGTTCATATGATTATATATCCCCTCTTACTCTCATCATTTCGTTTTAAGAACGTATAAGTGGCGTCGTTAGGCTGCCGAATTTTTAAGGGATTCATTCACCTTTCTCATTTTTCAAAGTTCTACTTTCATGTCAAGTCTTTCAAGTTCCTTTTTATTATTTTGGGGTATGATATCTATATATATCATACTGATATTTTATGTTCATATGATTAGAGACCCTATTTGATCTCATCAATTCATTTTTGTTGAAGTTTAAGTGGCGCCGTTAGGCTGCCGAATTTTTAAGGGATTCGTTCACTTTTCTCATTTTTCAAAGTTCTACTTTCATGTCAAGTCTTTCAAGTTCCTTTTTATTATATTGGGGTATGATATATATATCTATAATACTGATATTTTATGTTAATATGATTAGATACCCTATTTGATCTCATCAATTCATTTTTGTTGAAGTTTAATTGGCGCCGTTAGGCTGTAGTATTTTTAAGGGATTCGTTCACCTTTCTCATTTTTCAAAGTTCTACTTTCATGTCAAGTCTTTCAAGTTACTTTTTATTATGTTGTGGTATGATATATATATATCATACTGATATTTTATTTTAATATCATTAGAGACCCTATTTGATCTCGTCAATTTATTTTTGTTGAAGTTTAAGTGGCGCCGTTAGGCTGTCGAATTTTTAATGGATTCGTTCATCTTTCTCATTTTTCAAAGTTCTACTTTCATGTCAAGTATTTCAAGTTCCTTTTTATTAATTTGGGGTATGATATCTATATATATCATACTTATAATTTAGTTTCATATGATTAGATACCCTATTTGATCTCATCAATTCATTTTTGTTGAAGTTTAAGTGGCGCTGTTAGGCTGCCGAATTTTTAAGGGATTCGTTCACCTTTCTCATTTTTCAAAGTTCTACTTTCATGTAAAGTCTTTCACAATCCTTTTTATTTTTTGGGGGTATGATATATATATCTATCATACTTATATTTTATGTTCATATGATGAGATACCCTATTTGATCTCATCAATTCATTTTTTTTTTTTTTTGAAGTTTAGATGACGTCGTTAGGCTGCCGAATTTTTAAGGGATTCATTCACCTTTCTCATTTTTCAAAGTTATACTTTCATGTAAAGTCATTCAAGTTCATTTTTTTTATGTTGGGGTATGATATATATATATATATATATATATATATATAATACTGATATTTTATGTTCATATGATGAGAGATCCTATTTGATCTCATCAATTCATTTTTTTTGAAGTTTATGTGACGCCGTTAGACTGCCGAATTTTCATAAGAATAATCTTATTTCTGTCCTCCTTTCATGTTCTTCATTTCATATGGTATATCTTTAAATTTCATTAACATGTTCTTAAATCATTTATATTTTGTCTCCCTACTATTTTATGGATCATTTATGAGTGGGTGACCCATGTCCCCTCTCTTTTCAATGTTTTCTAAAACCTCGTAACAGAGACGTTATACTGCAAAATTTCCGTCTCAAAATGTCTCTCTCTTATTCTCAAATTCATTTATTTTATTAAGTGAATACTAAAAGATATTTATTATAAAGGGGTATTCATATATATACCAAAATTTTCTATTTTAAATTCTGGTATTTACATACATTAGACCCGCTTTCCCTTTCTGTGGGTTTAAAGTGACATAAAGATCATGTCTTTAAAGCAGTTTTTAAAACATTATGATTATGAAATGAAACCCATTTCTTTTATGCTATATGGGTTGTTTATGAAATGATTGATGATGATATATGTGGCTCAAATGATAATAAAGGCAAATCTAAGGGTGTGCCCTGATAGCGCTCCAATTCATTGGGTAAAGACTTAATCTCTAGAGATGACCATTTTTAATGACACCTTGGTGAATAACCTTGGTAATTTTTAATGACACCTTGGGGATGGACCTTGGTGAAACGGAAATGATTGTCAATATTAAATGTTGTAGCCACATCATCAAGTTATGAAACACGTTATTTTTATTATGATATTCCTCATGATCTCTTTCTCATGCCTTAAAGTTATTTTTCATGACTTTTGATGTATCTCAAGTTCTCATGTAAAATGTTTCCCCTGTTTCTCTTACTGGGCCTTTTGCTCACAATTTCCTTTGATGTATGCTCCCAGGTTATGATATGTCGTAATTAACTTAGGATGAACAAATTAATAAGCCTTTCAAGTGTTTAAGAAGAATGTTTTTTTTCTCATGTAATAAGTTCCTGGTTTCCAAGACACTAAACCTTAAAGATCCTCATTTTTTTATAATGTAATGAAAGTTTATGTGATAAAAAGGTGGGATATCATAGTTTGTATCAAAGGATGGTTTAGTTATTTGTGGAAATTAGGATATGAAAACTCTAGGAAGAACCCTATAGAAAATTTTAAATATAGGAAATCTTCCTGGTATTTTGGTGAGTATTGACTAAGGGATTTCCAAGAAAATACATCCCAGTCTGGATACGAGTAGGTATAGGTGGCTCCGGCACAGATGTACATAGGGTTAAAACCCGAAAACACCACTTTTAGCAAGACTCGAACGGGAACTAGTACACGACAACAGTCCTTGCTGCACTCTTGGTTACGACACTCCTAGGGGATATGCTTTGGTAAATTCATAAGCTTAGTATGAACCATTATTAAAGGAACAAAGATAAAATAAAATAAATATTCACATAAGAATATATGATCATGGATAACCTAGATTGGAACCTAGGGGATCAAAAGTTAGGGTATAATTTCCTTCTATAATTTTATCCTTCTATGCTTAAAGTTTCCTTTTAATGATTATTGGCTAAGTATTTAAGCCCCTAATTGTACTTTATTTTCTTAGTTAATGGTGGGAAATGGAATAACATGTCCCAACAACCAATATGATAGGAAATGTGATGATTTCCATATTAATATTACAGATATGATTAGGGGATTAAAAGATGATTATTATTTTCGAAGACGTTCACTATTTTGGGAACCCTATTTGATCGAGGTAAATAGATTAATATGGTATTTTATTTAAGGAGTAAAGGTTGACTTATATTTTTAATAATAGATGAATTTAAGGTGGACTTATAGTAATTTAGGTTACTTATGGAAATTATTAACCTATCTTGGGGAAAATATGTTTAGGTTAGCTACTTTTGTTATAAGTGTTAGGAGTGGTTGATGTTGTTTGGATATGAAAGATGAAGTTTATTTTGGAATACTATGTTATCAAATCCTTATTGTAATTGGGTTTCAATCTTAGTTTGGTTTATTTTGAAGAATTTTAAGGGCAGTTATTTATGGAATGGTCTATGATGAACTTTGGGTAGTACCGTGGAATTTTGATGATTTAAAGAAGTCTCCCTTCCTATGGGATTATTTCTTTTTGAAGAGTTGTTTAATCTTACCCTTTCTATTTTTGGGATAATAGAAGAAATAGATAGTTAATCTTTGGTGGATTATGTGATTCTCTAGAAGATGATTCTTGTGATTTGATGAGACCAAGTAGTTTTGAATGCTCATAGTTTGGAGAAAATATTAGTTTTGTTAGAAACTTAATAAAGGATGAAACTCTACTTCAAGGTAGGTATATTTCCCTGTGTTTTATTCTATGTAGTAAATGAATTCCTCAAAACTATGAAAAGGAACTTAAAAAAAATGTTGTCTGTTAACGTTTCCTGTTGGGAAATAAAATACCATTTAACCCATCATAAGTGTGTGATTTTCTTGTTGTTAACTTTCTCCTAATCATGTTTTCTATCACTCTCCCTTAGAATGTGACCCTTTTTTTCTCCACCATGTCCATGTTTTCCTACATGGAATCCTTGTATGGGTTAACTCGGGTGACCTTTTTTACTTCCCTTTCTTTCTTTTAAAGTAATAGTGTTACTGACTCTTTTTCCGATGTGGGACTTTTAATGAAATTTCCAATCCCTATTTTAAAAATTGCGAGGACGCAATTTCTTAAGGGGGGAAGATTGTAACGACCCAAAATTTTGAATAAATATTGTTTCCTAATTTTGTGTGTTATTTTATACTCAACAAAACTATTTCATTTGATAACATGAGTATAATTAAAATGAGACTGTTGGGTTTTGACTGTTATATGATCATTGGTCAATATGACCACTGGAAACTAAATGTTTCTATTACTGTCTCTAAATACAAGTGATCTTGGTTAATTAATATAGAAAGAAGATTTGATGGCCTCATCAAGTAGTCTCGGTCCAATCGAAGCCCATCTAACGGAACTTGGGAAGGAGGTAGCACCACTGGGATTTACTCTGGACCAAACCCAAGCCGAAAGTCATCGTGTGAAGCTAGAACGAAATCGCCTTCGCGAGAAGTTCAAACTGATAGAAATTACTACTGGTGTAATGTTGGCCGAGCCACCCCAAGATTCTATCACCCTAGAACACCTTACTCTTAGGTCCTATGCTGGTGTTATAAGGGGATATGTAATGAGACCATAACTGCCTTGTGTAATACTTTTTTATAAATAAAATTTTGTTCTCTTCTTATGATAAAGATTGTGAATTTTCATATGTCCAGATAAATATAGTATGCATATTTTTGATGAATTTTAGAAAAAGGATATTTTAAAAATGTTTATGTAAACCTTAAATAATTAAAAATGTGTAATGATTTTCAAAAAATGGTCTTCTATAATTATGTTCAGTATGAAATTTAGAATCTAATAAGATCAACTTAATTTTTGATGAATAGTAAATTATGAATAGTGATTTTATGCTTAGGATTAGTAATGTGACCAAATGGATTAGTAATCTCACTTAAATAAAGTATTAATATAATCTAGGCACCTTGATTAAGTAATGTGATCCAATAAAATGGGTAAATAACTATTTCAGAAATTATTAGTCGAGTATTAGTTTTTTCGGGTGAATAGTGTTTTTAATTAATAATTAAATTAAAAATATTTATAAAATTATTTTTATAAAATGGACTTTATTTTTGAATTCAGTACATCGATATTATGCTAAGGTAATTTTTGGGGATTTTTCTGAAAAAAAATGAATTTTCAGTGAATAGTGTATTTATTTAAAAATTAAATTAAAAATATTTAGAAAATTATTTTTATAAAATGGAGTTCATTTTTGAAATCATATCATCGATATTTGGTTACGGTGAAATTTTGGGATTTTTCTGAGAAAGTTGGATTTTTGATGAATAATGAAAATACGGTTTTTAAGTTACGGGTGTTTAATGACATCATTAAATGATGTATTAAGTATGTAATCAATATGGTCGACTTATGAATAGTAAGATAAGGTATGAGGTGTCCCAAGTAGCCAATACCATGGGCAAATACCATGGTCAAGCCCATGGTTTTTCCAAAACCACCAATGAGGTGTCCTTTGGCCATTAATGCCTTGTCCCCTCACTTTCCCTATAAATACCAAGGCATCCTCTCATCCATTCGACTCCAAATCATACTCAACGAAGTTCTGGTCTCCTTACCTCCCAAGGAGTTCTCCCAAGGTTCCCACAAGCCCTCATGGTCCCAACCTTTGAGTTTTAAAAGTTACGTTTAAGGTAAGGGATCCAACCTCTCTCTTTCTTTTCAAATACTCTCTTTTAAGTCACTTATGTTATGATCCATGTTCTTATGTTGGAGGATGTTATTTTATATTCCTATTACTTCCATTTTCATTTTCATATTATGAGAGATCCCCTCTTACTCTCATCATTTCGTTTTAAGAAAGTTTAAGTGGCGCTGTTAGGCTGTTGAATTTTTAAGGGATTCGTTCACCTTTCTCATTTTTCAAAGTTCTAATTTCATGTCAAGTCTTTCAAGTTCCTTTTTATTATTTTGGGGTATGATCTCTATATATATCATACTGATATTTTATTTTCATATGATTAGATACACTATTTGATCTTTTCAATTCATTTTTGTTGAAGTTTAAGTGGTGCCGTTAGGCTGCCGAATTTTTAAGGGATTCGTTCACCTTTCTCATTTTTCAAAGTTCTACTTTCATGTCAAGTCTTTCAAGTTCCTTTTTATTATGTTGGGGTATGATCTCTATATCTATCATACTGATCTTTTATGTTCATATGATGATAGACCCTATTTGATCTTGTCAATTCATTTTTGTTGAAGTTTAAGTGGCACCGTTAGGCTGCTGAATTTTTAAGGGATTCGTTCACCGTTCTCATTTTTAAAAGTTCTACTTTCATGTCAAGTCTTTCAAGTTCCTTTTTATTATGTTGGGGTATGATCTATATATATATCATACTGATATTTTATTTTCATATGATTAGATACCCTATTTGATCTCGCCAATTCATTTTTGTTGAAGTTTAAGTGGCATCGTTAGGCTGCCAAATTTTTAAGGGATTCGTTCACCTTTCTCATTTTTCAAAGTTCTACTTTCATGTCAAGTATTTAAAGTTCCTTTTTATTATGTTGGGGTATGATATCTATATCTATAATAGTGATATTTTAGGTTCATATTATGAGAGACCCTACTTTATCTCGTCAACTCATTTTTGTTGAAGTTTAAGTGGCGCCGTTAGGCTGCCGAATTTTTAAGGGATTCATTCACCTTTCTCATTTTTCAAAGTTCTAATTTCATCTCAAGTCTTTAAAGTTACTTTTTATTATGTTGGGGTATGATATATATATCTATCATACTGATATTTTATGTTCATATGATTATATACCCTATTTTATCTCATCAATTCATTTTTTTTAAGTTTAGATGATGTCGCTAGGCTGCCGAATGTTTAAGGGATTCGTTCACCTTTCTCATTTTTCAAAGTTCTACTTTCATGTGAAGTCTTTAAAGTTCATTTTTATTATGTTTTGGTATGATATCTATATCTATCATACTGATTATTTATTTTCATATTATGAGAGACCCTATTTGATCTCATCAATTCATTTTTTTTGAAGTTTATGTGACGCCGTTAGGCTGCTGAATTTTCATAAGAGAAATATTATTTTTGTATTCCTTTCATGTTCTTAATTTCATATGATATATCTTTAAAATTTAATTAGCATGTTCTTAAATCCTTTATATTCTTTCCCCCTTCTGTTTTATGGATCATTTATGAGTGGGTTACCCATGTCCCCTCTCTTTTCAATGTTTTCTAAAACCTCGTAACATAGCCATTATGCTGCAGAATTTCCGTCTCAAAATGTCTCTCTCTTATTCTCAAATTAATTTATTTTATTAAATTAATACTAAAATATCTTTATTCTAAAGGGGTATTTACATATATACCAAAATGTTCTATTTTAAATTTTGGGATTTACATACATGAGACCCGCTTTCCCTTTTCGTGGGTTTAAAGTGACATAAAGATCATGTCTCTAAAGCAATTTTTAAAATGTTATGATTTTGAAATGAAACCCATTTATTTTATGCTATATGGGTTGTTTATGAAATTATTTTTGATGATATATGTGTCTCACATGATAATAAAGGCAAATTTAATGGTGTGCCCTGATAGCGCTCCAATGCATTGGCTAAAGACTTAATCTCTAGAGATGACCATTTTTAACGACGCCTTGGTGAATAACCTTGGTAATTTTTAATGACACCTTGGGGATGGACCTTGGTGAAACGGAAATGATTTTCAATATTAAATGTTTTAGCCACGTCTTCAAGTTATGAAACACGTTATTTTTATTATGATATGTCTCATGATCTCTTTCTCATTCCTTAAAGTTATTTTTCATGACTTTTGATTTATCTCAAGTTCTCATGTAAAATGTTTCCCTTGTTTCCCTTACTAGGCCTTTTTCTCACCCTTTCCTTTGATGTATGCTACCAGGTTATGAGATTCTGTAATGAACTTAGTATGAACAAATGAATAATCCTTTCAAGTTTTTAAGAAGAATGTTTTTTTCTCATGTAATAAGTTCCTGGTTTCCAAGACACTAAACCTTAAAGATCCTCGGTTTTGTATAATGTAATGAAAGTTTATGTGATAAAACGGCGAGATGCCATACCCAAGGAGAAGTTTTATCTATTAAGTACAATGCATGATATCAAAAAGTGTGATGAAATTATCCCCTTCAAAGTAGAAACTCCAACTTCACTCAAAACTCAAAGAAAATATCATGATCAATTTAAGCCTAATGAATGATTTGTTCCCTCTCTTGATTTTTTTATTTTTTTTTTTCAAAGAACCTTATTATTTTTTTCTTTTTTGAAAGTTATGCTTTAGAATAAACCTCACATCCACCACCTAATTAGTTATGGTAAAAATCATGGGTCTAGTAATAGTGATTTTTGGTTTTCCCAAATCACAACCCATTTTTATCATTTTTTGGTTCTCTTGTCATTTTCATTTTTTATTCAAGAGGGGAAAGCAATAGAGTTTAATGAATGATTCCACAACCTTTTAAAAGTCCCATAATAAACACCCCCACACTTCTTCCTTATAATGTATATCATCTCATTTACCATGACTCCCTTCACCCCCACACTTAAACATTAAAATATCATGCAAATACTAATAGTAAGGTTGGAATAGGTAAAACTGGATTGAAAAATGGCTCATCCCTATAAAGGTAATTCATGAACTCTTCGGGATAAATAAGAATTTATGTAAAGGTCGTATTTTAAGTATAATGGATTTTCAAAATATGCCTAATCAGATTATATGTGTTTTTTACAGTCACAACTTTGAAAAGTTCAAATGTAAGTTCTATAATGTGACATGTCCTAAGATCACTCAAGAAATATAATCAATAAAAATAGGAAATAATTGGCCTAGAAATCCTCTCAAGAATGGGAAATATGATATTGGTCAATCACTAAAGGCATGATTAATAATAAAAATTCAATTCATGTAAATTTTATAAATTTAATGCATTAAAAGTTTTAGGTAAATTTTATTTACATGAATCAATTAATTCCTTCAAATCATAAGTCCTCATTTTAATATCAATGATTCACTTTGATCATTAAATTTTACATTTTACTCATTCAATCTCATTAACATTGAAATCTAAAACATGGAATTATGGCATTCATAAGAAACACATGTATCTTAAGTATGTTAAGTAAATCATAATTCAAGCATGGGCATGCAATTTCTAGTTTAATTGTAAAATTATAACATCAGACAAAATGTAAGGAGTTTTAAAATATAAATAATAAAATTGATCTCCCATTTGAAATGATTATTTTTTATCCTCCTCTTCTATTTGTGGATTTCCATGTTCCATCATGAACCTACAAAAAAATTATACAATTAAAGACAAGGATCATATCATTTAAGTTCAAAAAGATAAGAGGGAGTGGGATGCATGCTGGACTAATCCAAAAAATGAAATTGAAATATAAATTCCTAGAAAGAATTTATAGATAAATATTGGTATGATCCCCCAAGTGGTACCTAGGTTTTTTGATACCTCTAGATGGATAGTACTAGCGGTTATCCATAGTCTATTGGTGGGTGGAGTTCCTTGGATTTGAACCACCACATGTTTCTCATTCCATCTTACACTTCTTATTTTCTATTGAGGATGACTCCATGGATAGACTAAACTATATATTCCCCCTTATAAATTTAGTATAGATTTCATGGTGGGGATAGGATGAAGTATGGAACCTTCTCCTCTTCAATTTCTACTTGTGCAATGACTTATTCTCTGTCCAGTGGTTTCTCAAGGTGTGCTTCATCAAAATAATAGTCAAAGGGAAAGTCAGAGTGTAATTCTATTTGAATAAAATTAAAACATTAAGTATCAATATCAAATTATTCCCCTTAAAAGTAAGAATATTTTGTCTTGGTTTCCTTAGGAAACCCTTATTGTATATCATCATGAACTTCATTCAAAAAATATTCAACATGTCTAGGGAGCTCTATATATTCCTCAATAGGTCCAGGTCTATCTTCTTCATCATACTCTAAGTAAAATAGAGGATTGACCAAATATGAAATTTAAAAACCATAATGAGTGATACTCAAATCATATTTAATGAAATCAGAAAATAAATAGTTTAATAAAGTATCTACTCCCTAAGTTGGTTTTGGTTCAATCATTTCTTCTGTGATAAGGGCATCTTGAAGATGGATCTCAGTTGATGGAGGTAGGTAGTGAGGATCCTCCATTATTTATTCAAATTCCACTGCATGGGTGGTGTATTCCTCTTACATGGATAGAGTGACATGAAATGGTACTAGATCTTCTACTTTTTAGGGATTGGGGAGATCGTGTTGTACCTCATACTCATTCTACAATTTATCCAGATCTTGGTGATCCCCTATATTTAGCTCATCAAGTAATTATTCCTCATTAATAATCCACTCTAGATCATCATAGTCATCTTGGATCTAGTTCTTAAAATGGTTGGGTTGTTGATATTCCTTTTTCTTGGTCTTAACTTCTTGTATTTCCTTTTAAAAATCTAGGAAAATAACTAGCACTTCTTCCTTCATCCCCACAGGTTATTTCTCAGGTTATTATTGTGGCTTGAGCTATTTCTCTTGAGTTGTGTGGATATATTTAGTTATCCATCCATTTTTCTATCAATGCCCAATATTTCTTCTCAAAGTTCTTACATCTGGTATTTTTTAATTTCTTCTCATTCTTGTACCTGAGAGTAGTTAGTCCATGCATAACAATCACAATTTAAATACATTTTGGACAAAATGTGTTTTTTTATTTTGAAAATTTAATGTTTTTTTTGTGTTCTTTTAATGAAAAATAGTGTGTAAAATTGTTTTGCCTCCCTGTAAATGGTTCTAAATTGATGTTTGATCTCAATGAATGGAGGTAGGTAGTCTCCCACCGCATTCTTGTCCAAATATTATTCTTCAATCACCACCACTTGTGTAGTCTCTTATTTAAAATCCAAGGTTTGATCCATTTTTTTGTATCATAAATTTAATATAAAGTGAGTTCAGAAAACAATTTATCTTGAATAATATTAAAACATGAAGAATTAAAAAATAAATATTTCATTTCAAGTAAGTCGGCTTAGTAATTGATCTCTTCGGGCAGAACCATTGGAAATTAAATCTCATCAGATGCATCTTCATCATTGTCTTCCAAATAAAGAGAGATATAGAAAGGTATTGATGTTTCATTATTAGGAATTTAAAGATCGTGTTTTAGGTTTTCTTCAACAAAGCTATTCCAATATTCTTCCAAAAACTATTGATCCCCCATAAGTGCATCAGCTGGAATGTGTACGTCAAGGACCTCCTTAAGTAATGGTTGAGTGTGAGATGATGTGATTAATTCCTTTAGAAGCTCCTTCCCACCCACCTCAGGTTCTTTTACCTAAAAAATGTCCGGTGAAATATCTTCCACCACTTATTTATATTCTGGTTTAGTTTCATGTTCGGATTGCTCTTAACATGCATGTATGTATTCAGTTATCCACTCTATTTTTATCTCCAAGTTTTCCATTGCATCACTAATCCTTTGAAACTGAGAATAGAGATCATTGTAAACATTTTCTTGCACCTAATATTGGTCAATCCATTCATAATAATCACAATTTAAATACATCATGAACAAAGAATATTTTTTTAGTTTTTAAAATTTATAAATTGTTTTTATAATAAAATAAAGGAAAATTATTTACAAAATATGAATAAAAATAGTGAATCAAGAAAACTTAGTTCCCTGATAATGAAACCAAATTTATACATAGGTATTTTTTGTGAATCCATATTCAATATTTTATTTTCCTAAGAATGCAATATAGTGCACACCCAGAGTCGGTCTCAAGGAGGCAGTTCACACAACATCAAATTTCAATTGTCACTATTTATATTTTAACTAATATAAAACTAAATAATATAATAAAGTGGGTTTTAAATATATATGAAATATTGATATATATATATATATATATTCAATGCAAACATAATAGATATAGACAGAATATTGTTAAACAGAAAGGAGGTCCTCCTAAGAGAACACCTAGTGTGAACCTTCATCATTGATTTATTAGTTTCAAATTTACTTAATAAAATCACTCCATAATATGTGTTAATATCACCTTATACCTATTTTTGTGAATATATAGTGTACTCAAGGATCTCTAAGATACCACGTATCCACCTCCTCAATCAAGGGAAAATATTACAGAAGAGAAAATTAAGCCTCGGGTGGCACGTAGAGACACAAAGGTGCCTTACCCACTAACATCACCCTTGAACTAACACTAAAAAATATGGAAAAATAAAAATTAATGTAAAAAAGGCTTAGGTTCAGCACTGTATTGATCCCCCAAGAACTTCCTCAGGTTATTTACTCATGATCATGAGTATTAAAGATCACAGTAGAGAAGAACGGAATGGAATGAGAAAGAAAGAGAAGAAAAGAAAAAAAGAAAAAAAGGAGTGTGTGGGGAAGAATACACAAAAAAAAATCATGAATGAATTAGATTTTATATAAAATAAAATAAAATAAAATTACATTGAAAATAAAACTAAAGTAAAAAATAATAAAAAGAAAAATAAAAGAAGAAAGGAAACTAGTGCAGCAGCTTCCCATCTAGAATTTGCATCCTAAAATTGGGCTCTTGTTTCATCCACCATATATTTGAATCACTCAAAGTTACCTTATTATATTTTTTCCAAATTATATTTCATGTAACCCCTCTAAATTTCACATTAATTTTATTTTTCTATACGAAGTTATGGAATAAATATTGAGTGTCACTTTTTATAGCCGAGATTTCCAAGAATCATCCTTCAATTTATATCATTCAATGGTCACCTTAATGGATATATAACTCCCTAGAATTTATTTTTATAATTCACCATGAGTTCTATTTAATATCTAGGTAGAATCACTTCAATTAGAGGTGTGTATCCTAAGTTATGCTTCTGTTACATAGGTGGGGTCCACACCGTCTGCCCTGAAGGTTTTCCAACTTCAATGATTTTTTCAGGCCTCTAGATTTTCAAATAAGCTCTTGTCCTAGAATAAAAATTTTAATAAAATAATTAAATGAATCCTAAAAAAATAATCCCTCAAATTAGAATAATATTTTAAATGTTATTCCTGAAATACCCTTGTAATAAAAATCTTTCAAAATTCCAGAATTAACAATTTTTTCATTTTAGCTAAAAACACCATTAACCCAAAAATGTTGTAAACAAGATCAAATTGATAAATTTTAAAGGTTTAAATAATTTATATACATATAAAAATGAGGAAAATATTTTCTCTATCATTGACCAATATATGTGAAAGGATTAAATTAAACCAATTGTGGAACAATGAATAAAACATAAAGAACCACATTACCCCCACTAGCTTTGAGGTTATCCATTCCCCTAAATCTCCTAAATTACCTGAGGTAATTAATTTTTCATGACTCTTTCTCCTAAATGTGAATAAAAAAACTAATTATAGCTTTATATTATTAAAATTTTGTAGGGTGAAATTGTATAGTATTTGTATCTATAAACACCCACACATTCCCTTATTGTAAGGGGTATGATGTATAATATCCCAGGAGACATGCTACACAAAAAAATAACTCCAAAAATATTATGTGAGAGTAGGTATTGAAGTATCTCTCAAGTTGATCATTGAGTTTCCTATTCCTCTTGATGATCTGGATGTTACCACGGTTGATAATGCTAATGGAACTTTTATAGCATGCCCATTTAATCTTATAAAGATACATGAGTTATGTATTTAAAAAAAATTAAAATAAAAAACCCTTAATAATTGATGATTAAAGTTATGAAATGAATTATGGTGTTATTTATGGATAAAATCTTGGGGAAATGGAAGATTGAATCAAGAAAATCTAGTGGATCAACCAAGAAATCAAAAGGACCTTCTGAGAGTAACTTCACACCAACAGTTCCACTACCACATATATTAACATTGCAGGTTCACATGGATATAAATTCAAAGAGAAAAATATTACCTATATTGAATATCAAGAATAAATATTTACATAGATCCTTATATACATGGTTGGTCTTGAGAGTATAAATTGGATTCCCAAGTTTGAATGGATATGAGTCTCAGCTATGAATGCATACATTAAGTAAATTTTTATAATCTTTCTGTCCGAAAAATGATCTAATATGTTCTTTAATATCATTAACTAACCCAAATACCCTAGTACACAGATACCTAATCCATTCCTAATATAGATCTAAGGGTTTTTTTAATCCCTAAGTCTTGAAAAATATCGCTTGGAATCAATAATAAATCATATGGAATAATTTTTACACAAGTACGATGAAACAGTGGAAGATAAAACAATACACAGTCATTATGCCAAATACTACTCAAAAAGAAAGTACCACAAGAATATATATAAAGATCCAAAAATAAAAAAATCACCAAAATATAACACAACATCCATCATGAAAAAGTTTCACAATCCTTGTGCAACAATTAGACCATAGCTCCACTAGTCACCACCATCACTCCAGAGTCTCGTAGATCAATCACACCAACCACCTCTAAATTATTATTTCCCTTTACCTAGAACTATCATAAAACAATATATATATAAATCCAAAGTTAAAGTTAGGGTGTGAGAAAAATATCCTATTAGGGTCTCATCAAGTGTTAAATAATCAATTCTATAATAATTAAACTATTTATTCTTTCAATTTAAATAAAAGAAGGAATGTTGGGTCATTTACATATTTTAAATCAAAACAAGCTTTCAAATCAAGTACATGGTGGATATATAAAAAACATACTTTAATGAAAATTTTACATAAAACAACTATCATGAATAAAAAAGATATATAAATAATTTCATGTGTGATCAAGTCAAAAAAAGAACTGTGGTCATATGCACTGAGTTACATTAGTTCTAGGATTTACGATCCTCACACTACTCAATCATCAATAATGGCTCAAGTATTTGTGCATGTGGATAATGTGACTAATCAATCAACATCCCATTTGGGAAAATCATGCCAAACTAGGTTTAGTTATATTTTTCATCATCAATCCATCACTAGGAAGTCATAGTACTATCATGATTGTCCTAATCACCCACTAACTATTTAGGATCACATTTTCTTCAATCAATCAATAAAACATGAGAAAATCAATCATTTAAATTAAATTCATCATTCACAGCTCAAATTCCCAATTTCAGGTTTCAACATGACACTTCAATTTCAAAACCAAATCATAGGTTTTTATTAATTTCATTTCATTCAAATAATATTTCATTTAAATAAAATATTCTCAGGAATCAATATTGAATCCTTTTATCAAATCATTTCTCATTTCAATCCATTATTTTTCTTAAATCTACCCAACAATTTCAATACCATTAAAACTGAGGTTTTTTACAACTTCCATGCCCTTTTTAAATCAAATAATAAATCATATCAAATCAAGGTTTTATAAAACAAATGAAAACTCATTTAAATTTAATAAAGTAATTTAGGGTCTCAATTGTAGGGTAAATCCTTATATAACTACATACCTTTAATCATGTGATCAATAAAAACAACACCCATAATGGGAAATTACAATGTATAGATGAAGGTGAAGAGGATCAAAGATGAATCCCTAGAATTACAAACCATCAAATCAAGATCTGATAAAATTGAGATTTAATCCATCAATAACATGAGTATTCACCACTCCAAAAAGAGGGAGAAAGAAAGGAGAGAGAAACCCCAAATCAATATAGAAACTACATATTGGATAGGGATCAAGATCATCTATTGGAACTTCGATTCACAAGAGAGGAGGTTTGAGGAGATAAGGAATCCTTCAGAGAGCCTCCAAAATCCAAGGAATTTGATTGGTGTTGAATGGGGTTATTAGAGGGTAAAATGGGGGGTTTGGGTTTTAATTAAAATTTTCATGGGATTAAAAACCCACGAACATGATTTCATGGTTGGTCTTCATGATTATTAGTAACCATGCACCCAAACCATGTTCCCTTAATAGGCTTCTAGAAAGTGTTCATGGTTTGGGTACATGGTTAAACTAACTGTGTTCCAATGGTATAAATCCCTCTATCCAAGGGTGCATTGTTTAGTGGGGGTGGCTGAAAGGTTTGGAATAAGCATGTTACAATCATCTATAGCCCAAAAAACCTCCAACAATTTTCTAAAAGTCTCCAGAAACAACCTGAGACAAGCCCTGAACAAAAGGAGATCAAAAAAATGTGTAAAATACCTAAAATCATGTAATAGTATGTTACAACCTCCCTATCGTAAACACTTTATATCCCCAGAAATCCTGTTAAGATGACTCTAATTCAAAGAGATGAGACCACTACTCTCTCATCAGTGCCTCATGCTCCCAAGTCTCATGTGAGTCAAAAACATGTTTCCATACCTCACACGCCAAAGGTATAAAATTCTCATGAAGAACCTTTGTCTCAGAATCAATAACCCTAAAAGGATTATCAGTCATGGATAAATCACGGTCTATATAAATATCTTCCTAAATCATGATATGGTGAGGGTTAGAATAATACTTCGTAATATGTGATATATGAAATACATTATGAATCAATGTCAAATGATTTGGAAAATCTAAGCACTAAGCCACATTTCCAATCTTCTCAATAATATCAAATGGTTACACATATATTAGTGTGATTTTCCCCAATTTTCAAAGCCTTCAGTGATCCAACCAAGGTGAAACTATCAAAAAAACATGGTCACCAACCAAAAAATTCAAAGTTCATCATCTATGGTCATCATAGGATTTATACTAGTTCTATATCATCATCATTCTATGATGAATCGACTGAATATTTTCTATCATCTCTTGGACCAAGCTAGGTCCAACCAGGGAATTTTCACAAATCGATAACCAACATAAGTGAAATCTACAAGGATGGTCATATAAGGCCTCAAAAGGATACACTCTGATAGATGATCGATAACTATTATTGTAAGAAAACTCAATCATTTCCAAATATAAATCCCAAGCTCCACTAAATTTGAGAACTCAATCAAGAAGTATTTCCTCAATAATCTATATAACTCATTATATCTATCCATCCTTCAGTAGATGATCAGTCATGATCAATCTAACCTAGGATCTCATAAACTCCCAGAGGCATCTCTAAATATGATAAGTGAATTGGGGATCCTTATCATAGACTATAGAAATATGTAACTCTATGTAATATTGGTCTTCTCTTGTCGTTTATTGAAGTTATATGCGTCCCAAATTAATTACTCGTTCTTAGAACTTTAGTATAGTATAAGTTCGGGGTCGATCCATAGGGAACCATGGCATGCATGAATTTAATTGAGTTAATACTTAATTAGGTGAAGTATGCGAAATTTAGAAACGATTGGGTTGATTTCTTTGGGTTTTGATTTAAACTAAACCGATTTACTTTGAAGAATGGATACAGTTTGAAAGAAAACAACGGGTAAATTTAAAGAGTTCTTAGAAATTGAAAGAAAAGACGTGTCGGGGCTGTGGTGAATAAGGAGTTCTTATGAAGATTGTTTAAATGGTTATGTTGTTCATAATAATTCAATCATTCATGATTTCATTTTGTTACAAGATTTCCTTGGTCCGGTTCCTCTTGTTTGGAATTAGAGCAGTTGACTCCTTAGTCTGGTAGTCGATGTCCTTAATTCTTTATTATGTCCAGTCCATTACTTGAATCGGTAAAAACCTTCCAATGGTCATGGATGTTTTCACCGTTACTTTTGTTTTGTATCGCTGAGAATCCTTCCCTTGGTCCGGCTAAGAATTCTCAGTTATATTTAGACAGTGGCTTAAGAAAAGTAAGATGAATTACAACGATTCAAACAGAACTATATAAAACAATATACAAATTATGATCCCATCATCCACAGCCCCAACACGAGGGGTTTAGTTACACATAGAATTTAGGAGAGAAACGACACGCGTGATACCTGACGGATTCATCATGTAGGCGTTGAGGTAGAGTATCGGAGGGTGGAATGGTGGAATAGTGGAATAACGGCACCTCGGTGGCTTCGAGAATGGTGGTAGCATAGATTCTCCCTCCTCCAATGGTTTTGAACTCCAAAATCCGTAGGCTAAGGCCTCTTTTTAAAGAAAAATAAAGTACACGGCGTGTATAGAAAGTACACGCCGTGTACCTTTCGTCAACGCGCTTTGGCTCCAATTTCTCCGCTGTCAGGTGGCCTAACACACCATTCTTGACTTTTGCACACAGTGCCGCCTGCAATTTGAGTGAACACGGCATGTAGCGCCGCCATACACGGCATGTAGCGCCGCCAGCCCCTTCTAGAATAGCAGACACGGCGTGTAGCGCCGACCCACACGGCGTGCATCTCTGCCTGGAAGACATGGGCGTGTACTCCCTACTTTGGGCCGTGTCCTTGTCTGGATGTACACAGCGTGTATAGAAAGTACACGCCGTATAATTTCAAAATTTTCACAAACTTCCCTTGATCCGTGTATTAATCAAGAAAGCTCCTGCAAGTAAACAGATTCACCAAAATCAAAGAATATGTTCATGAAACCACAGATATTTGTTGAAAACATGCTTTTATCTTCAATTATATATATGGAAATGTATACACAAATTGGGTGCATCAAATTCCTCCACACTTAGTCGTTTTCTTGCCCTCAAGCAAAATCTCAACATCTAATTAAGAGAGCCTATACTTTGAAAAGGAAGGTATTTAGTTAATCAAACGTATAATTGATAAAGTTACTGAGGAAAAATTCTAAAAGGCACAAACAAATTCAATTCATAAGATATTAAAATCATGCCTCATATATAATGTAATTAACTACTATCATCCTCTTTCAACACATTGTTCAACCTTTCAAAATTAAGCATGCCACTTAATGATTTACCTTACCAGTTAAAATCACACTCCACACTCAAGCTGTTTTTAATTGAAGTTATGCTCAATCCAAGGCATATACATTCTATCCATAGGTTTGCAAGATATCTTGTTCTCCACTTCAGAAAAATTGAATTTCAAAAATCATGAGGGCTTTGTCAATAAGTTCTAGATGTTTCTGTGGCTAAGGGTTGGTAGGTTCAGATGTGAAAATAAATTCTGAGGCTTGAAAAAGGATGGATAATTCCTTTAAACAACATTGCATGATATTCAAATTAAATCTCATTGAAAATACATCCTTCAAAAGCCCAGTCAAATGCTTTTGTAATCGTTACCAACTCCCTTAGGTAAGTAGGGTTTATGGGCAAATAAGTATAAGGTCCCCTCGTTGTTTGTTTGTTGTTGTTTTTTTTTTACAACAAAACACAAGGGCATCCCTTATGAATACAATGAGTTCATGTTTGGAACCCATTCTGCCCCAAATAATCAAGAGGCACTCCCCCACAATTTATTTCATGGCTGTACAAAAATATTCCATGTATTGCCAACTCCCTCTTTAAAGATTAAATGAATAATCATGCAAAGTTTAAAAAGAAATAGGGTAGGAAGGGAAATAGGCTTGTCATGTGGCTTCCTATAAAGGTTGTTCATGGATTTAATGGGTTTAATGAAGATTAAATGTAGGGTAGGTCTCAAGATAAAGGGGTTGAAACAATCTAATGCCTCAATCATGTTAAAGTAATTCAAAAATTTCTTCATATTTTGAAAATAAAAACTTGCAAATTCTGGTAGTGATGCATATCCTAAGAATATCTCAAGAAAGAGGGTATTAAAAAAGAAATATGAAAAAGGGTTTAGAATACCTCTCATGAGTGGAAAAATAATAAAGGGAAAATCAAGTCATGACATTCATATAAATGATTAGCCTAATTAATGAAATTTAATCAAGGATGAAAGGTTGTAATTGAAACTATATCAGCAATCATTTTAAAATACTTTAAAAAAAACGAAAAATCATGTAACCTTTCCAAAAGTTCCTACTGATAACTCTAGCATTTATAAGACTGATTAACAAAAATTTCTTTACATTTACAAATATAGAGTCTAATAATGATGTCTCCTATGTTAGTTTAAGGGAAAAGACTAAGGTGAAAGATACAGATGCTCCCCCACACTTAACACTGCACATGGTCCACCAAGTGCAACACCAAGGTAAAGGGTAGGAAGCGGGGAGAAATGGGGGACAAAATGAGGGAAAGTAGTGGAAGAAGTAAATTCAAAAAGAAAGAAAATAGAAATGGAAAAATACTCCCCTCGTGAAAAGTGATGCCCAAAGCGCTCCATGCCTGTACCTGTGACTGTCGAGAAAAAAGAAGATGACAAACATGCATAACATCACAGCACAGAAAATGACAGAAGAGATATATAAGATAAAGGAAAATGTCACTATCATGGGGTCACCTCAGGGGAGGCATCATCCTGTACAGAAACGGCCGGGAGAGATGGCGCAGGAGTTGTGGAAGGGTGAGGCTCTGACTCGGCATCGGGAAGGGTAGCTGAAGAAGTAGGATCCGTAGGTGCTAGACTCGGGATCGGAAGCTCAGCAGCAGGCCCTGGCCCGACAGAAGTGGCAGCAACAGAGCGCACCGGTGGAGCAGCAGCAGAAGGGCTAGGAACGGAGTCAGGGGATGGTGGCTGAGGCAGTGGAACACCAAGATGCTGAGCAATATGTACCAACAGATGCTCCATCCGGTCCTGGAGGCTATCCAGACGAATAAAATGGCGTGCAATGGTGTCCTGGTGGCTGATGATATGGGCTAAATTCTGCTCCATCATGGCTAGGCGGAGGGAAATGTCCGGATCAACCGAGGGTGCGGGGGTAGGTGGGATGGGGGATGGGATAGAAGAAGGAAGGTTAGAAGAAGTGGGGTCAGTAGGAGGTGGGTGAGGTGGAGAAGCGGGAGGGGGTGGGGAAGGAGGTGTGGGGTCAGCAGGTGGGGCAGGGTCAGCAGGCGGGGCAGGGTCAGCAGGTGGCAAGGCTCGAGCCTAAGCAAGGATGTAGGCACCCCCTGCTTCCGGACCAATCCCACACGAATGAGCATGAGGACTTACATCTGCTGGGTTGAACATATCAAGTCATGAGGTAATGAGGGGTCGAATACCCCCAAGTGGTGGGAAAGACGGGTGGTGTAAAACTCGCCGTTCAGGTTGCCCTGACGGCCGGTAAACATGGAGTGAAAATAAGATGCAGCAAAAAAGGGGAGGTCCAGGTAGGTGTGCCAGATGAAACAGGTAAGAAGCTCCAGGTCACGGCCGGTCATGACCCCCATATCCTCATGGTAGGGGAAGAGTATGGCGCTGAAGCACCAGTGGGTGAAGTGAAGGACGGGGTCGGCTATAATAGCGCTCTTCTAAGAAGTGGGGGAGTACCGGTGGTCAGGCCCAGCGATCTCCCACCACATGGCGATGAGGTCAGAGCACTCGATCCGGGTCAAGTCAGAAACGGTGGGTGGGGAGAAAGGATGGGGGTAGAAGCCGCACCCTCGGCCAAACTCTGTCATCGTCAGAGAAAAACGTCGGCCGCCTAGCTGGAATCGAACTACTGGCACCGCATCGCCAGGTGTCTCTCGGTACTCTGCTCCATTGAACTCAAAGGAGGCCAAAAACTCCAAAAATAAATCTCGGAACACAGGAGTGCTGACCTGGAAAATCTCGAGGAGTGCGGTGTGCCCGAGAAGTACCTCCAACTCCTCCCAAATACCGAGACGTTGTGGAATGCTGTTGTCAAGGTACCGGCCGTTCAATGGTATCGGCCGACGAGAAAATCGTCGGAGCCTGTCGTATGCGAGGTTGGTGACCGGGAATACTGTGTAGGGATAGGGAGAAACTGTAGGTCTCAGAACAGGTGCGGTGCAGTAGCAGCATCTGGCTCTGGAGGTGGATCCGCTGAAGAAAAAGGTGGCTCGGTGGAAGGGGTGCTTGAAGAGGGACCAGCTGCGGAGGATGATGGTACAGCGAAAGTGGAAGCTGGTGCAGCAGAAGGAGGCCCCGCCTCATCTGAGGGAGTAAGTGGCGGCAGAATGGCCAACGGAGGGAGCTTAAAGACCGGAGCATCGGGGTCTGGCTGAGTAGGTGGTCAGAGTCGGATCCGACAATAACTGGAGTCCTTTCCCTCAGTGGCAGAGGCTGTCCGCTTCCCGCGCGAATGATCATGATCTGCCATATCCTGAAATAAAAAAGAAAAATAAAAAAAATAAAAGAAAATAAAATAAATTAAAACAAATCAAATGTGAGAAAATTGGAAAGTAAAAGTACACGGCGTGTAGTCCAGAGTACACGGCGTGTAGTCAGAAATGGAGAGTATCACTTGTTCTCTGGAAAGACACGCAGAGGGTGGAAAGATGCAATGTAATAGGACACGGCGTGTACCGAACATACACGTCGTGTTCACATCAAAGTGCAGGTGGCGTGTAACAAATGACATGGCCATGTTTTTATCAGTTCAGAGAAAACAATACACGCCGTGTAGTTTCCAGACACGGCGTGGACTGCACACGAAGAACATGGTCATGCAGAGGGGGAGACACGGGCCGGCCACAGATATAAATGACACGGCGTGTACCGAACATACACGCTGTGTTCTGGAACATGGGGTGACAGGCCGTGTTATGCACCACACACGAAGGGGCCAACACAAAAAACAGACACGGCGTGTACTAGAAACACACACACCGTGTAAATGAAAATGGTGTGTGAGACCGTGTGAAAAGGTGTACTCATGCATGATGAAATGGACACGGTGTGTACCAAACATACAAACCGTGTAAATTCAAATTTCTGAAAATTCATTCTGAGGCCGTGTTCAGAAGTACACGGCGTGTGTTCTTCATTTCGTGGTCGTGTACTTCTTAAATCCGAACAGTCGGCCGATCTGAAAAACACCCTAAAAGAGTCTAAAAATTTGAAACAGAGGGTGTTGAATGGTGTACCCAGATCAAGGATCACAATGTGAGAGGAATAAGAACTTGAAACGCCCCAAATCGACGGATTTGTCAAAAGGGGGGTCGGAAGGCGTTCGGGAGAAGAAATGGGAAGAAGGGAGGAATCAGGCGGTCGTGCAACATGGCCTCAAGCCGGGTGTCCTGCGGCTTATATAGTCGAGGTACACGGCGTGTATGTAAAGTACACGCCGTGTATTTTTTTTTGAATTATAAAATTTAATTATTATAGAAAACTATATAATAATTATTATTAAAAATAGAAATATTGGAAAATTCTATTATACATAAGACTATACATGATGTATATCGGGAAATACACGCTGTGTATTTTAAAATAAGAAAAAGAGTAGTACAAACTTTGGTCCGGTGCTTGGGGCGGGATTCGAACCGGCGATCGGCTGATTCGAACGGACGCCCTCACCCACTGGAGTAAAGGTTGTTCTGTTGTTCATATTTATTTTATATATATATTTATTCTATACGGCCAATACACACGGAAATAAAGAAAAGAACGGTGTGTGGTTTTTATTTAGGAAAGTATGGGGGGAAGCGGGGAGATTAGCACGATTCGAAACCGGGTCTTGTGAACCTGGTGTCAAGACTTTGCCAATCTGCCAACTTCACCCGCATGTAATTTCTTATTTTTAAAATGTTTTTATTTATATTTGATTAATCATGGCACACACGGCGTATATCGTAGTACAAGTCATGTGGTTTTATTAAAAGAACAAATGATGGAAATGGGACGGTTGTCTGTATTCGAACCCGGGTCTTTTGAAACTGGATTACGATTTTAGCCAACTGGCCCATCCCCATCATGGGTTTTATTAAACACATTTATATACATATATAAAGTAAAAATACCACACACATCGTGTAATTAAAAGGAGGAACCCTGTACCGAAAGTAGGTCAGGAGGATTCGAACCGAGGATGGCTCGAATAAACTCCAGTGACTTTGCCATCGGCACCGGCATCATCCCTGGTTAGTTATTCGTTATTCTATAGATTTATACTATTAAGTTTACAAATTAAAAAGATAAGTAAATGCTGTGTATATAAGTGGGACACGACGTGTAACCTCTGGGTTGCCTCCCAGGAAGCGCCTTTGTTTTAGGTCATTGGCTCGACCTACTTACCTTGCTTACCTAAGGAATATGGTGGACAACGTTCCCACCATGTTATCTGTAGGATGGTAAGCTTTCAAGCACTGCCCGTTTACCTTGAATGGTTGACCATATTCTCCAGAAATTTCTACCGCTCCGTGATGGAATATGCGGATAACGTGGAACGGTCCTGACCAGCGTGACTTTAACTTCCCTGGAAATAAGCGAAGACGAGAATTAAAGAGAAGTACCTGATCACTGGGTTGGAAATATTTTCATGATATCATCCGGTCGTGAATGGATCTTGTCTTCTCCTTGTACAACTTGTCATTCTCGTATTCCTCTAATCGGATCTCATCTAGTTCCGGCAGTTGGAACTTCCGTTTCTCGTCAGCTGCCTTTAGATCAAAATTCAGGGCTTTGACAGCCCAGTAGGCTCTGTGTTCCAATTCTACTAGAAAATGGTAGGGCATGCCATAGACGAGGCGGAACGGGGACATTCCCAGTGGTGTTTTGAAAGTAGTCCGATATGACCACAAGGCATCATCTAACTTCTTGGACCAGTCCTTCCGTGAAGTGTTCACCATTTTTTCCAGGATCTGCTTGAGCTCTCTATTGGAGAGATCTACCTATCCACTAGACTGGGGATGATATGGTGTCTCCATCTGATGCTTTACTCCATACTTCGACAGTATTCCTATCATTAGTGTGTTGTCGAAGTGGGTCCCTCTATTGCTGATCAGTACCCGTGGAACTCCAAATCTGCTAAAGATATTTTTCTTTAAGAAATTTATGACTACCTTGGTTGTGTTGTGAGTTGTAGCAGTAGATTCCACCCATTTGGAGACGTAGTCGACGCAGACAAGGATGTAAGTGTTTCTAAAAGATGGGGGGAAAGGACCCATGAAATCTATGCCCCAGACGTCGAAAATCTAGACCTCCGAGATGGGGTGCTGAGGCATCTCGGCTCTACATCCCACATTACCTGTCCTCTGGAACCGATCACAATAGGAAACAAAGGCCCGGGCATCTCTATGCATGGTGGGCTAGAAAAATCCAGACTGCAGGATCTTAGCTATGGTACGGTCCGGGCCATGATGTCCTCCTACTGGTGAGGCGTGACAGAACTCCAAGACACCGTGAACTTCATTCTCTGGGATGCAACGACGGATCACTCCATCTGCACAGGATCGGAAAGTAGAGAATCCTCCCAGAAGTACCTTTTCACATCAGAGAAAAATATTTTTCTTTGCTAGAAGGAGAGGTCGGGATGAACGACACCTGTAACCAGAAAATTAGCGATATCAGCATACCATGGTCGAGGTGTGTCACAGATCGAAAAGAGGTGCTCATCAGGAAAATCCTCCCTGATCTCCCGATCTTCTTCCGTCTCCAAGTGAGGCAGCTCGAGGCGGGATAGATGGTCTGCAATGAAGTTCTCACTCCCTTTCTTATCCCGGATCTCAAGATCAAATTCTTGTAGGAGGAGTACCCAGCGGATCAATCGGGTCTTCGCATCTTTCTTATTGAGTAGGTACTTTAGTGCTGCATGGTCAGTATAAACAATAACTTCAGACAACACTAAGTAAGAATGAAACCTGTCAAATGCAAAAACCAATGCGATCATCTCCTTTTCTGTGGTGGTGTAGTTAATCTGTGCATCGTTGAGTGTCCTAGTGGCATAATAGATAGGTTGGAAAATCCGGTCAAGGCACTGGCCCAAGACTGATCCCACTGCATAGTCACTTGCATCGTACATCACCTCAAATTGTTCCTCCCAGTTGGGAGAAATCATAACTGGAGCTTCCACAAGGCGCTGCTTCAGATGCTCAAAAGATCTGACACAATTTTCATCGAACTCAAATATGGCATCCTTGGTTAGAATATTGGTGAGGGGTTGGGCTATTTTGTAGAAGTCGCGGACAAACCGCCTGTAAAATCCTGCATGCCCCAGGAAGCTGCGGATGGAATGGATGGAAGTCGGTATTGGTAGTCGTGAAATGACTTCAATCTTCGCCGGGTCAACCTCTATCCCTTTCGCTGAAATTATGTGGCCAAGGACTATGCCACTTTGTACCATAAAATGACAGTTTTCCCAGTTCAAAACTAGGTTAGTGTGCTCACATCTTTCCAAAACAAGATCTAGGTGTCGTAAACAAATGGTAAATGATTTTCCATAAACGGAAAAATAATCCATGAATACCTCCAGGATTTATTCCGCCATGTCGTGGAAGATGGCCAGCATACAGCGCTGGAAGGTGGGGGGCATTGCACATGCTGAAAGACATCCTTCGATAAGAAAATGTGTCGTAGGGGCAAGTGAAAGTGCTCTTTTCCTAATCCTCTGGAGCAATGGAGATTTGGTTGTAACCGGAAAAACTATCGAGGAAGCAATAGAAGTTGTGCCCTGCTAGCCTCTCTAGCATTTGATCCATGAATGGAAAGGGGAAGTGATCTTTTCTTGTTGCATCGTTCAACTTCCAGTAATCCACACAGACTCGCCAGCCCGTGATAGTGCGTGTTGGGATGAGCTTGTTCTTTTCATTTGAAATCACAGTGATACCCCCCTTTTTGGGTACCACTTGGAGAGGACTCACCCACGGACTATCCGAGATGGGATAGATGATGCCTGCATCCAATAATTTGATCACCTCCTTCTTTACAACTTCCTTCATGGGAGGATTCAAGCGTCGTTGTGGTTGCCAAGATTGCTTGGCACCCTCTTCAAGTAGCACCTTGTGAGTGCAAATGGTAGGGCCGATGCCCTTCAGATCAGCGACTGTCCACCCAATAGCATGTTTCCGCTGTTTGAGAACCTGCAGAAGTGAATCTTCCTGCTCCTGTGATAGTTCTGCATTAAGTATAACAGGAAAAGTTTGATTGGGTCCTAAATACCCATACTTGAGAGAAGATGGAAGAGGCTTCAGTTCGAGATCAGTTGCCTTTAAAATCGAAGGCACAAGTGGCTGCACCTTGTCCCGTTCCAAACTATCAGGAACAACTACATGCTACCAATAGTGGCTGCCCTGGACTTCCATGAATTGCAAATCTTCTAGCGCTTCTTCTAATAGAATATCTGGATCAGTTAAATTATTCGAAATAAAAGAACATACCAGTTCATCCCCTTTGTCTCTAAAATGATTATCCATGGTGGACACTGCATAACAGTCCTCATGCTCTGATAAGGAAGCACGTTTGATGGATTTGAGGACGTTATAGGAAACTCTTTCATCACCTGCCCGGAAAATCAACTCTCCTTGGTGCACATCGATCAGTACCTTCCCAGTTGCCAAGAAAGGCCTTCCAAGTATAAGAGGTGATTCCTGGTCATCCCCCATGTCGAGGATGATGAAATCAGTAGGGAGAATCAGCCTACCCACCTTGACCAGTACGTCCTCAAGTAGTCCCTCCAGGTGCTTGATGGATCGATCAGCAAGTTGAAGGGCAACGCGGGTAGGCTTGAGCTCGTGGAGTCCCAGCTTCTTGAAAACTCTGAGGGGCATAAGGTTCACACTGGCCCCTAAATTGCAGAGGGCCTTCCCAAATTCGCAGGATCCAATAGTACAAGGAATGGTGAAACTACCTGGATCTTGGAGTTTGGGAGGAATGGAATGTTGAACCACCGCAGAGCACTCCTTCGTTAATGCAATAACACCCAAATCCTCCATCTTCCTCTTATTCGAGAGGATTTCCTTCATGAATTTAGTGTATGTTGGCATTTGTGTTAGGGCTTCTGCAAATGGTATGTTGATATGTAGCTTCTTGAAAACATCCATAAATTTTCTAAATTGGTGGTCCAGCTTCCTCTGCTTCAATCTTTCCGGAAAGGGTAAGGCAGGCTTGAATGGTTGGATTACTTCCTTTTCTTTATTTTGTAAATCCTCCTTCTATGGGATATTGGATGAGGAGGGGTCGGTATTGGAACCTTTTTATTCAATAGTGGGTGTGGATGCACCTTTCTATGCTGATTGGTTCTGGTGGAGCTCTTTTCCACTCCAGAGCATGATAGCATTAGCCTCCTCCCTTGGATTATTTTTGGTGTTCCCCGGTAGTGTACCGGGCTGCCTCCCTGAGAGTTGATTTGCCAGCTGGCCAATCTAATTCTCTAGGCCTCTAATCGAGGTTTCCTGATTCTGGAACAGAGTCTCAGCAGTAGATATGAATTTAGTCATTAGATCCTCTAACCTTGAGGTGTTCTCCTGCTGAGGTGGTTGTTGAGCCGGTGGAGGAGGTGGCTGTCGTGGCTGCTGTGGATGAGGGTTTTGATACCCTTGTTGCTGATAAGGACCCTGATGGGGTTGTTTCGGCCTTTGGAATTGGTTCTGATATGGAGGTTGGTTGTAAGTGGGCGGTCGCTGGGGCGGAGGATTCTGTTGTTGGTGGCCCCAGCCTGTGTTCTGTTGATCTTTCCATGTCGGGTTCTGGTACTGCTGGTACTGGTTGGGCCCTCGATTTTGGCCAACATAACTCACCTCGTTCGTCGAGGGGACTCCAGCCGATCCCGGGCATTCTCCCATGATGTGGTTATCACCACAGTCGCCACATGCTGGAGGGTGTGCCGCATGAACTTGAGATGCTCCTTTGAGGTTCAATGCGTCTATTTTCTTGGAAACAGCGTCCAACTGAGTAGCTAACATAGTGGTAGCGTCAATTTTGTGCATACCTCACTTTTGAGTCCCCTGCTCGGAGTGCCACTAGAAGCTATTAGCTGATATGTCTTCCAATAGTTCGAATAGTTCTTCAGGGGACTTCTGTATCACTGTACCTCCAGCAGCAGCGTCCACCACGGACTTGGTATTCTTGGTAAGTCCTCCATAGAAGGTCTGGACTTGCATTCATAGTGGGAGTCCGTGATGGGGGAATTTTCGTAACATCTCCTTGAAGCATTCTCAGGACTCGTACAACGACTCAGATTCATGCTCCTGGAAGTTATGAATCTCATTTCGGAGTGTCACCGTCTTGGATGGTGGGAAGTATTTGGACAGGAACGCCTGGGGTAGCTCCTCCCAGGTGAGGATAGATCGTTGTGTCAACCCCTTGATCCAGTCCTTTGCCTTATCCCATAGAGAAAAGGGGAATAGGCGAAGACGGATGGCATCCTCAGACACGCCATGGTACCTAAATGTGTCGCAGATCTCCAGAAAATTGGAGAGATGGGCGTTCGGGTCCTCACTGGCTAGGCCTCCAAATTAGACGGTGTTCTGGATTAGCTGCATGATAGTAGGCTTGATCTCGAAGTGCTGGGCCTGGACCAGAGGACGAACGATGCCCGTATCAGCTCTATGAATCGATGGAAGTCCGACTACATAAGGGTACGTCTTGGAGGTTGTTGTTGATGGGGTGGAGCTTGCATAAACTGCTCCTAAGGGGAAAAGTATGGATATGGGAAGAGTTGTTGTGGCGGCCGTTGGTAATCCCTTGGGAGGAATTCCATGAAGGATCCAGGAGGTTGCTCAGGTAGACCAGCAGCGGGAGGCTGCAGATCCTAGTACTGATGCTCAGTTGCATCATCTACGACTGGTGCTCCCTCTTCCTTGTTCTCCATGGGTTGTGGTTGATGGTTGTGAGTTTCTGTCCATGTACGCCGACGATGAATCAAGTTCCATTCGATTTCCGGGTCAAGCAGAACTAATTCTGAAGACTCATCACTTCCGGATCGTGTAAAGCGTCGAAACATACACTTGAAACGCTGCACAACACAAAAATGAAAACCAAGCATAAAAGGGAAAAAAATAGAAATTTTGAAATGGGATTAGAAAATATATTTTTGATAATTTTTTATTTTTATTTTCACTTAAATCAATTATTAACACAATTTAAATCTTATCACTAAAAATAAACGGTGATTCCCCGGCAACGGTGCCAAAATTTGGTCTTCGATTGTCGTTGATTGAAGTTATATGTGTCCCAAATTAATTACCTGTTCTTAGAACTTTAGTATAGCATAATTTCGGGGTCGATCCACAGGGAACCATGGAGTGCATGAATTTAATTGAGTTAATACTTAATTAGGTGAAGTATGTGAAATTTAGAAACGATTGGGTTGATTTTTTTGGGTTTTGATTTAAACTAAACTGATTTACTTTGAATAATGGATACAGTTTGAAAGAAAACAACGGGTAAATTTAAAGAGTTCTTATAAATGGAAAGAAAAGACGTGTCGGGGCTATGGTGAATAAGGAGTTCTTATGCAGATTGTTTAAATGGTTGTGTTGTTCATAATAATTCAATCATTCAGGATTTCATTTTGTTACAAGATTTCCTTGGTCCGGTTCCTCTTGTTTGGAATTAGAGCAGTTGACTCCTTGGTCTGGTAGTCGATGTCCTTAATTCTTTATTACGTCCAGTCCATTACTTGAATCGGTAAAAACCTTCCAATGTTCATGGATGTTTTCACCATTACTTTTCTTTTGTATCGCTGATAATCCTTCCCTTGGTCCGGTTAAGAATTATCAGTTATATTTAGACAGTGGGTTAAGAAAAGTAAGATGAATTACAATGATTCAAACACAACTATATAAAACAATAAAAAAATTATGATCCCATCATCCACAGCCCCAACAGGAGGGTTTTAGTTATACATAGAATTTAAGAGAGAAACGACACACGTGATACCTGACGGATTCATCGTGTAGGCGTTGAGGTAGAGTATTGGAGGGTGGAATGGTGGAATAGAGGAATGACGGCACCTCGGTGGCTTTGGGAATGGTGGTAGCAGAGCTTCTCCCTCCTCCAATGGTTCTGAACTCCAAAATCCGTAGGCTAAGGCCTCATTTTAAAGAAAAATAAAGTACACGGCGTGTATAGAAAGTACACGCCGTGTACTTTTTGTCAATGCGCTTTGGCGCCAATTTCTCCGTTGGCAGGTGGCCTAACATGCCGTTCTTGAATTTGGCACACGGCGTCGCCTGCAAGTTGAGTGAACATGGTGTGTAGTGCCTCCGTCCCCTTCTAGAATAGCATACACGGCATGTAGCGCCGACCCACACGGCGTGCATCTCTGCCTGGAAGACATGGGCGTGTACTCCCTGCTTTGGTCTGTGTCCTTGTCTGTATGTACACGGCTTGTATAGAAAGTACACGCCGTGTAGTTTCAAAAATTTCAAAAACTTCCCTTGATCCGTGTATTAAGCCAGAAAGCTCCTGCAAGTAAACAGATTCACCAAAATCAAAGAATATGTTCATGAAACCACAGATATTTGCTGAAAACATGCTTTTATCTTCAATTATATATATGGAAATGTATACACAAATTGGGTGCATCAAATATGAATATCAATTTCACATAAAGACTTCCCAATTCATCAATATTGGTTGTATCTCAAATGGGTATAAAGTGATATGATTTTGTCAGTTGATTGATCATTACCCATGTCGCATTATTCTCTTAAGGGGTATGTGGAAACCCAACCACAAATTTCATAGATATCTTATCCCACTTCCAAGTAATCATGAGAAGGGCCTAAAGAAAACATGAAGGTTTCTGGTGCTTGGATTTGACCCAATGGAAAGTATAACAACAAGAAACAAAGTCAATGATATCTTGTTTCATACCTAGCCACTATAATTTTCAATACATATCATAGAACATATTCATGTTACTAGGGTGCACTTCCCATTGGAAATTATATTAATCCCCCATCATATATTTTCTCATTGTAAAAAGCATAAAATGATAGTTTTGGAAACATAGGACAACCTCAGAAGATAATGACCACTCACCAATGGTCTCTTCACCATAAAGGGAGTCCATAATGATATGGAATTCATCATCAAGTTGTTAATCCTGAAGAATCATCTCAAGAAGAGAGGAGATCAATAGAATGTTTTTCTGATCAATCTAGATCGCATACTCCCATACTCCCAAATGCAACTGATCAAATAGGGTCATCATAGTCCACTGTTCTGATGATTATTTCATGGTATAGATCGGAAGTTTCCTTCTTGAAGCATCAGAAATAACATTTTCTATACCAAGGGTGTAGGAAATATCAAAATATAAATATTTTAGGTACTCTGACCACCTTATATGTTGAAGGTTTAAATCATTTTTGAGAGAATATATAAGTAAATCTTTTTATTGACATATATTTAAATCCTTTCTATGAAAAGGTAATGTCACCAACTCTTAAGTTCATGCATCTAAACTATGATTTTGAGATCATGAGTAGTATAATTATTCTCATGTAGCCTAAGATGTTAAGAACTATAAGACACCATGTGGTCACCTTTCATGTGAATAAATACCAAACCTAAACTCGATGCATTACAAAAGACCATATAGACATGCCCGTCTTCTAGAAGATTCAACATTATCACAGAAGTAAAAATTCATTTAAAATCATAAAAATAATTGTGAAATTTCAAATCCTATAAGACCATCACCCATTTACAAGTGAGAGAAGTCATCAGAGAAGGAAACTTTGATAAATCTTTAATGAACTTGTGGAAATACCCCATGAAGCCTAAGAATCTCTAGATCTAAAAAAAATTGTGCATATATTTTCATGTTATGATAGACTTTACCTTATCAGGATCAACTAAAATACCATCTTACAAGACCACATGTCCCAAGAACGTCACTTTATAAACCCATAAATTACATTTTGATATCCTGGCATAAATCTAGTGACTTCTCAACAATTCAAAAACTAATATTAGATAATGTACATGATCCTCCTTGTTTTTAGATTACACCAAAATATCATCCATAAAACCCACCAAAAATGTATCATGTTACTCATGGAATATCCTATCCAATAGTTCTATAAAAACTATAGTATAATTTTTCAGTAAAAAATTCATAACAAGGTACTCAAAATTTCTATACCTGCTCTAGAAGGCAGTCTTATAAATGTAAAATTATTTCATTTGAAGTTGGTGATGACCATATTGATGATCAATCTTCAAAAACCACTTCTCCTATTTCAATTGATCAAACAAATAATCTATAGGAGGTAATCGATACATGTTCTTTATATTAACTTGATTTATTTTTTGGTAATCAACACAAAGGAAAAGTGTTCCATCATATTTCTTTTAAAAAATCACATGCACTGCCCAAGGAGACATACTCAAGAAAATAAAGATTTATTCAATAAAATCATCCAATTGAGTTTTCAAATATTTCAATTCATCTAGTTTCATATGGTAAAAAGTAATTGATATCATCTGGGTACTAGGTACTAAATCAATAGAGAGATCTACTTACCTTACTAATGGTAAACCAAAAAATCATATGGAAACATGTTGAGAAACTCGACAATAATAGGAGGTAGATCTCCACTCAAAGGATTCCACTCCAAGTCAAAATAAAACACAGATATCACAGTAACCAATTTCAAAAAAAAATGAGGTCTGAATCCACTCAACCTTAGGTATCATTCTCCCTAAAAAACATGGCACACCCCATCGGGTATGGTAAAGGAGACCGTCTAAGATAATAGTCAATTTGGAACTTATGAAAAATAATCCAATCCATCCTAAAAATTATGTTCAGAGGTTTCATGTCAAGAACCAAAAAATTCAAAGTGAGTTCAATCTTTGATAGAGAGAAATGAAATAGGGGCATCAGATACCCTACTCTCTCTTTATTCTGATGGGTGTGGTAATATCCATCACACAAAACACAAGTTTTTGTAGGGAGATTAATAAAATTCACAACATGAGTCAATATGAATGGTTGAGATCCACCAGTATCAAATAAATTAGTCATTAAAGATGAATTTATAGTTGTATTACCTCTCAATATCACTCGACCCACATCATCTTCCTCTAGATACTCTTCCATATGTGAAGGATCTTTGTTCCAATTGTCTATAGGTGGAACCCATTACTTCTAGAAGCATTTGATTTCAACATGGTACCTTTAGGTGATGATGATTTTGTGTGACTGTACATGTTATAAAAGACATAGAAGAACTTCTATAGGTGGCCTGAGTGACTGCACCTACCACTAATATTGGCTACCTCAGTGCAAAAATATTTTGAATTCCCAACCTTACAATACTAGATTTAATTCAACGGGACTCTTCCAGACACTGCAGGAGGTATTCATTGATTATTCTATATAAAACCACCACAAGACACATAATTATTTCTATTTAATTTAAAGGAACCAAATGAACTGTCACTCTGAGTAATAGGTACTCCCATTAACCCTAACTGCCCATCCAGTTCAATATCCACTATCAAATATCTATCCAGTACATCGAAATAAGTGGTGAGATTCAGAATAAAAACCTAAGATTGAATATCATATCAAATACCCATATTGATTCTTTGAGACTTTATCTTCTTATTCTTTACTACCTTAGGAGAAAACTAAACAAGTATAGAAAAATGGTTTTCATACTAAGTCACAATTTTTGACACCCTGTTGGAGGATGATAAACTCTATGAAATTATCTAAAACCATGGATTCTCGATAGAAATACTACATAAAAAGATCACTAAAATGTTTCCACACAAATTACTCATGTTTCTTCATTATAACCATCAATTCCCACCATCTCCTTCCAAAACCTTATAGTTTAAAGGTAGATCATTTCATTTTTAAAGAATCGAGAATTTCCAAGAACTCAAAAATCATTTCAATCCTTTTTAACCAATACTCTTCCTCTTGAGGATCATTTTAGACCTAAAAATATGGTGATTTTATCCAAATAAAATTTTTATAATGATCTCTAGTTTCATCCCATTAAGGTTCTACTACTAGAACCTACATGGAAATGAGTGCGAAAACTTTTCCTAGAATTTGGATAGCATGAAGCACTATCTCAAAAAGATTCTAGTTCATTGGAGGATTTTCTCACTATGGTTCACCAGTAGGTTCCTCCTATATCCTATTTAAACATCTACTTGGAGGCATGATACTACACAACATCAATAGACAATGTGAAAACATCAAAAGTATTTTGCGTATCATTAATTCAATCAAGAGATTCAAGTTTTTTTTATTTCAAAATAATCAGATCAAGTTTAGAAAAAGGACTAGAATCAGATCAAATTATCTATAAAATATACTTTTCCCAAACACCCATGGTTACTTAAGGATCGTTATGATGATATATAGCTGGGAACTCACTCGTAATTACCTCCTAAGTCCCAAAAATCATACCTCCTATCTACTAGGACAATCCCAAACTACAAACTAACATCAAGGAAAGATGAACAACCTTGATATGATACCATTTTTTCATTAAACAACCTGAATACCATGGTATACTGATACCATATCCATCCCTAACATAGCCCAAAGATCATTCCCAATCCCTACTGGTTAGTGACTAGCACCTTGAATCAACAAAAAATCAGAAGGAATGATTTTTTCACAAGTACAATGCAATAGCAGAAGATAAAACAATACATAGTCGGTATGCCAAGAACTCGTCAAGGATAAAGTAATACAAGAAGAAAGATAAAGATGCCAAAATAAAATATCACTAAAATACAACATAACATCCATCATGACAATATCTTACAATCCATATGAAAAATTGAACATATATCTACTTCTAACCACCATTACTCCAGATTATCATGGATAAAGCACACCCCCACCTCTAAGTGTCACCTTCCATTTCCATAGACCTACCATAACAAAATATATAAACTCCCAAATGTAAAGGTAGTGTGTGAGATAAACAGACTAGTAAGGTATCACCAAGTGTTCCGTAATTAATTCCATAAAAATTAAACTGTTTATGCTTTCAATTTAAATAAAATAAGGCATGAAAGATCATTTATATATTTTAAATCAAAAAATGTTTTCAAATAAAGTAGATAGAATATATATCAAAAATAATCTTTAATGAAAATTTTATATAAAACATTTATATAAAACAACTATCATAAATAAAATAATTCTATAGATAATGTCATTTATGATCAAGTCAAACAAAAAACACCATGGTTATAAACCCTAAGCTATGTTAGTTAGAAGATTTAGGATCCTTTCACTACTTAATCACCAATCATATCTCAAGTATGTTTACACACATCCCTAAGGCTCATAACAAGGTGACTAGTTAATCAACATCCTATTGGGTACAATCATGTCGAAGTAGGTTTAGTTAGAGTTTTCATCATCAATCCATTGTCATGAAGTAAGTTCAGTATCATGATTTTCCTAATCACCCACTAACTAATCATGATCATATGTGATTTAATCAATCAAAAATGGGAAAATAAATAATTTAAAATTCAATTTTTCATTCATAGTTCATGTGCACAAATTTAGGTTTCAAAATGCCAGTTCAATTTCAAAACCAAATCATATGTTTTCATTAATTTCATCCCTTTAAAATCATATTTCATTTAAAAAAATTATCAATTATCAAGATAAAATCATTTCATCAAATCATTTCTCATTTCAATCCATATTTTTTCTTAAAATATACCCAATAATTTCAATACCATTGAAATTGGGGTTTTCACAATTCTCATACCCTTTTTAAATTAAAAATCAAATCATCTCAAATAAAGGTTTTATAAATCAATTGAAAACTCATTTAAACTCAATAAAGAAATTTTGGGTTTAAATTTTAGGGTAAATCCTTATGAAACCACCTAACTTTAATCACATGATCAATCAAATCAACACCCATGATGGGAAATGCCAACAAAGATACGAGTGTGAATAGGATCAAAGATGAATCCCTAGAATCACAAACCATAAAAACATGATTTTACAAAACTAATATATAAAAATCAATAACCTTATGATTCACCACTCTCAAAATGGAGATAAATAAAGGGGATATAAAATTAAAATTAGAAGAGAATCCATATATCGGAGATGGATCGAGATCTTCCACAGGCACTTTGATTCACAATAGAGGGGGTTTGAGGAGCCATGGAAATATCTATAGATCATATAAAATCAAAGTAATTATATTAGGGTCAAATGTATAGTGATTAAAGGTTAAATTGAGGATTTTGGTATTTTAATTAAAAAAATTGGAGGATTAAAAACCCGTGCGTGCAGTTTCCTGGTTAGGATACATGGTTAGTAGTAACCATGTTACCTAACCATGCACCCTTACTAGGGTTCTCTAAAGGGTTCCTAGTTTGTCCACATGGTTAAAATAATTGTACACCAACTGTGAAAATACCTCTATCCAAGGGTGAATATTTTGGATGGGGTGGACACATGGTTTTAATTAACCATGCGCCAACCATGAATATCCAAAAAATCCTCCAAAAGTTTTTAAAAGTCACTAAAAACAACCTAAGGAAAGATAAAAACAAAAGGACATAAAAATATGGGTATAAAATTACTTGAAATCATGTAATAGTATATTACAATTATAGTTAATAACTATTCATATATGCATATATATCACTACTATATAAAGTTAAAACCATGAGAAACAATATTTGGACTCATTAATATCTCTTTAATTTCTATGAAAAATTATTCTTTGTAATTTAAAGATATTTAAAAGAAAAAAAATATCTAAGAATGGTGTTTGAAAATAAAATAACAAAATACATACTTATCTTGATTACAACAATTAAGTGGTGAAACTCTAAAATCTAATCATATAAAATATATTTTACATTTTACATTACTTACTTTTATTTGTTTTTTAGGAAGTACTAGATGTTAATAAAAATCAATTTGGATACCCTTGATGTTTATTTTTTAGATACAGAGCATGGATTTCCAACAAATTTATAACACATGATTTACCTTGTGAATTTTTAATGCACTATAATCAAAAAAAAATTGATAAACTTCAAATTATACGTTTTAGCTTTTTTTTAAAAGAATTTTGTTATTATAGGGTAATATATAAATATCGACTAAATCAGGGTATGAGTTCATTTAATAAACACAAAAAACCAATGTCTTTATTAAAATGTAAATATATTATGGTATATATAGTAATATTTAACTATCAAAATTTATTTCAAAACAATTTACTTATTTTGGTCAGTGTTTTTCTAGTATCCAAAACAAAATAATGACAATTATTATGGATATTATGTTTTTAAATTTATGAAGGATATTATATACCATCAATAAAATAGTATCCCTAAGTAGGTAATTTCTAATTTTATTTACAATTTCATTTAAAATAATTTTTAATCATTTGTTTGTTTATATTTTCTCATTACTACCAAGACTGCCAAAATGTTATATATCCAGAAGAAGAAGTAAGTTTTTTAAGAGATGGGTGGTCAGATTAAATGGAATCAGAATGTTTTCCAACATTAAGTTTAGTTGAATTTCTATTATTCTTTTTATCTAGTATAGAATATGACATTATAGATACATTTAGGATGTGAAGCATTAGTATCGTAATTCTTAGATGTTATTTTTCCTAAAATAAATCTCATGTATTATTAGAAATATGTTAGTTATATTTTTATTCTAATATTAGGTTTTCAATTATAATACAAACATTTTTTATATCTTATCCTAGCATAATTATAGTTTAATTTTAACCCCACCATTAATTTTCATCCCCTTTTGAGTGAGGATAAAAAGTTGATGATCCACCCACACCTATAGATCCTCCACCCAATGATAACAATATGAATATTTTAATTTAGGGTGTTTCATCTGGGAGCAGTATAAAAATAATCTCAATAAAAATATATTACTTTATGGGAAATAAATTTAGATACATTTAAATTAACTTATATCTATAGATGAAGTCGGCCTTCAATTTAAACTTTCAAATACAATTACTAAACCTACATCTCATGTGAGTCCTTCAATATTACTATTTTTACTATGATTTAAAAATTATTCTAAAGATTATATTCTCATTCCCCAATTTACCATGAATTTATTTTAAATTTTTCACTAATTTTCATCATTTAGGGGTTAGTATGAATTGGTAGAAAGTATAAAATTCTTTGGTTGTGAACTTTCAAATCAAGATGGAAATGGGTTAAGGGTCCTTCTACCCACAAATATGAAGACATGTTACTGAATATTAAGGATGGTAATTCCATGATCCTATTATCATCATTTTTTTGTGTCTTGAAATTTTTCAAGAGTTTTTAAAAATAGTTTGGTCCCTATTACAATCACTTCAACCTCTATAATGAAGAAGTAAGATAAATTCCTTTACTTTAATGTTTGATTCAACCAAATACATGACAATAAAATATATTATAAATAATAATATAAATTAATCACGCATATATTGATCCAATAATCAAATTAAAGGTAAGGAATTAACAGTGAAGTAATATAAACTAAAATTTTATTTTGAAAATGTTAAGTGGTCGGATGATCTCTATAAGGTAATTTGGTTTGATACAAGTATCGCATTGTTAAAACTAAGAAAAAGAGCTTATATTATTTTCAAAATTTAGGAAAATAATACATAATTTATTTTTCATGTATAGGAATCAACCAAATGTTAATCCAATATATGTTGTGGATGATGTGACTCCAAGTGTGTATTTTCAATATAAAAGTTTCATTTTAGTTTAAAACACACATCACATTGCAAAAACTAAATAAATGAGATTAGATTGTATTCAAAATTTATTAAAAAAATAATTAATTCATTTTTTACATATAGGAATTTATCATTCATTAATCTGACACAAAAATGTGGTCGGTATGACTAAAAGTGCATGTTTTCACATTAAAAGTTTTATTTTAGTTCAAAAAACATGTCACGTATAAAAAATTGAACAAGTGAACTTGGATTGTCTTGATAATTTATTAAAATGGTATATAATTCATTTTTTTTTATATAGGAATTTTCCTCACATCAATCTAACACATGATGTGACTTTTCTAACTCAAAGTGTGTGTTTTCACATTAAAAGTTTCACTTTAGATTAAAACACGTGTTACAAACCCAAAACTAATAAAATTATCTTAGATTATTTTTAATATTTAATAAAATTATCCTTAATTCATTTGAGACATATATTAATTAAACACATATCAATCCAACACATGATGTGGTCGGTATGACTCAAAGTATGTGTTTTCACATTAAAGGTGTCATTTTAGTTTACAACATGTATCACATATCCAAAACTAAGAAAATGATCTTGGATTATTTTAAAATTTTATGAAACAAATCCATAATTAATTTTTGATGTGTATAAATTAACCAAATTTAAATCTTACATGCAATGTGGTCATCATGACTCAAAGTAATTATTTTCAATATAAAAGTGTCATTTCAGTTTAAAACATGATTCACGTTATCAAAAATAAGAAAAAGATCTCATATTATTTTCAAAATTTAGGAATATGATACATAATTTATGTATTATTTGTAGGAATCAATTTCATGTCAATCTTACACATGATGTGGTTGGTATGACTCAAGGTGTGTTTTTTTACATTAAAAGTATCATTTTACTCTAAAACAGATTTCACCTAGCCAAAACCAAGTAAACTACCTCATATTATCTTGAAACATTAGGAAAAAACACATAATTAATTTTATATGTGTAGGAATTAGCCACACATAAATATAACACATGATGTGACCAGATTTAAGGGTAACTCAAAGATTTATTAAGTTACTGGAGGGTAACTTAAAGATTTCTTAACTTAGTGAAGGGTAAATTGAAATTTTCATAAGTTAATAAAGGGTAACTTGAATAATTATTAAGTTCATTAAGGTTAAATCAAAGATTTATTAATATACTAAAGGGTAACTTTATGTTTTCATAAGTTACCTAAGAGAAACTCAAAATTTTCTTAAGTTACTGAAGGGAAACTCAAAGATTTCTTTAGTAGCTAAAGGGTGAATCTAAGATTTATTAAGTTATTAAAGAATAAATTGAATATTTATTAAGTTAATTAAGGGTAAATTAAAATTTTATTAAGTTACTGAAGGTTAACTTGAAGATTTTTTAAGTTACTGAATGGTAACTTAAAGATTTATTAAGTTACTGAAGTGTAACTCAAAATTTTATTAAGTTACTGAAGATTAACTAAAATTATTCTCAAGTTTCTATAGGGTAACTTGAAATTTTATTAAGTTGTTTTAGGGTAATTTGGATTGTCTTGAAACTCTAGTACATCTATCTACAATTCATTTTTTGGCATGTAGGAATCGACCAAAAATTAATCCAACACACGATGTGGCCAGTATGACTCCAAGTGCATGTTTTCAATATAAAAGTTTCGTTTTAGTTAAAAATGCATGTCACAATGTCAAAACTATGAAAAATAGAATATTTTGTTTTCAAAATTTATTAAATTTATCCATAATTAATTTGTGACATGTAGATATCAACCGCATGTCAATCTAACACGTGATGTGGTCGGTATGACTCAAAGTGTCATTTTAGTTTAAAATGTACACCACATATCCAAAATTGAGAAAACAAGATCGTATTGTTTTAAAAAATGATCCTTAATTCATTTGAGACATATAAGAACTAACTACATATAAATATAACACACGATGTATTTAGTATGACTCAAACTGAATGTTATTCTAGTTTAAAATGCATGTCACAACCAAAATCTATAAAATGAGATTAGATTATTTTCGAACTTTAGTACAATGATCCGTAATTTATTTTTGGTGTATAGAAATATACCTTATCTCAATCTAATACATGATGTGGCCAGTATAACTCAATATAATTTTTTTCAATATAAATGTGTCATTTTAGTTTAAAACGTGCATCACATAGCTAAAACTTAAAAAATGATCTCAAATTATTTTCAAAATTTAGGAAAAATAACCATAATTCACATTTAATTTATAAGAATCTACTTCATGTCAATCGGATACACTGTGTGGATGGTATGACTCCAAGTGTATGTTTTCAATATAAAAGTGTCACTTTAGTTTAAAACATTTGTCACGTATCCAAAACTAATAAAACAATATCAAATTGTTTTCAAACTTTAAAAAAACTATCCATAATTCATTTATAATGTGTAAAAATTAACCACACCTCAATCCAACATAATATGTGGTCAGTATGACTCAACATATTTGTTATTAATATAAAAGTTTCATTTTATTTTAAAACATGCATCACATATCCAAAACTAAGAAAACAGGAATATATTGTTTTCAAACTTTAGGAAAATTATCCATAATTTATTTGTGATGTGTGGTAATCTAATTTATATAAATCTAACATATGATGTGGTCGATATGACTCAAAGTGCATGTTTTCAATATAAAAGTGACATTTTAGTTTAAAATTCATGTCACATGGCCAAAACTGAGAAAATGATCTCTAATTTTTTTTAAACTTTATAAAAATGATCCATAATTCATATTTAACATGTAGGAATTTACCACACATCAATCTAACACACGATGCGGTCAGTATGACTCAAAGTGCATGTTTTCAATATAAAAGAGTCATTTTAGTTTAAAATGTGTGACACATAACCAAAACAAAGAAAAAACATGTATTGTTTTAAAATTTTAGTAAAATAATCCATAATTCATTTTATATGTATAATAATTGACTACATATCAATCTGACACATGATGTGATCGGTATGACTCAAAGTGCGTGTTATTTTAGTTTAAACTACATGTCACATGGTAAAAAACAATCAAATAAGCTCAGGTTATTTTCAAACTTTAGTAAAATTACCTATAATTTATTTTTGAAATTTAGGCATTGACATAATATCAGTATGACACATGATGTTGTTGGTATGACTCAAAGTTCATGTTCTTAATATAAAAGTGTCATTTTAGTTTAAAATTCATGTCACATCGCTAAAACTAATAAAATTAGCCCAAATTACTTTCAAACATTATAAAAATGATCTATAATTAATTTTTGATATATAAGAATAAACTACACATAAATATGACACATTATGTGGACGATTTGACTCCAAGTGTGTGTTTTCATTATAAAAGTGTCATTTTTGTTTAAAATGCATTTCACATAGATAAAATTGAGAAAACGAGCTTAGATTCCTTCCAAAATTGATGAAAATGGTCTATAATTCATTTTTATGTGTATAAATTGACTTCATGTCAATCTAAAACACTATGTGGTCGGTATAACTCAAAGTACATTTTTTTAATATAAAAGTTTCATTTAGTTTAAAAAATGAATCATATATCCAAAACCAATAAAATAATATTATATTGTTTTCAAAAAATTTGGAAACAAAACATAATTCATTTTTAATGTGTAGGAATTGACCACGCATCAATTTGACACATGATGTGGTCGATATGACTCAAAGTTCATGTTTACAATATAAAAGTGTCATTTTAGTTTAAAATGTGTTTCATAAAGCCAAAAATGATCAAATTATATCAAATTATTTTTAGATATTATGAAAATGATCCATAATTCATTTTTTATGTGTATAAATCAACTGCATGTCAATTTGACACATGATGTGGTCGGTTTGACTCAATGTTTGTATTTTCAATATAAAAGTTTCATTTTAGTTTAAAATGTGTGTCATATATCCAAATATAATAAAATAAGATCATATTGTTTTCAAACATTATAAAAATGACCCAAAATTCCTTTGAGACATATAGGAATCGACTACATGTCAATCTAACACATGATGTGTTCAGTATGACTCAAAGTTCATGTTATTTTAGTTTAAAACATGTTTCATTTAGCCAAAACTAAGAAAACAAGTTCGGGTTGTTTTATAATTTAGAAAAATGATCCATAATTTATTTATGACATGTAATAATCTACCATACTTCAATATGACACACAATGTGGTTGGTATGACTCAAAATGTGTATTTTCGATATAGAACTATCATTTTAGTTTTAAATGTGTGGCATGTAACCAAAATTGTGAAAATGAGATCAAGTTTCTTTTAAACTTTAGGAAAAATATCCATAATTCATTTTAGATATTTATAAATTGACTACACATCAATTCAATACATTATGTGGTCGGTATGGCTCAAGTGTGTGTTTTTAATATAAAAGTGTCATTTTAGTTTAAAACACTTGTTTCATATCCAAAAATAAGAAAATGGGCTCATATTATTTTCAAACTTTAGTAAAATGATCCATAATTCATTTTTTACTTGTAATAACCAACCACACATCAATTTAACACATGATGTGCTCAGTAAGACTCAAAGTGTGTGTTTTCAATATAAAAGTGTCATTTTAGTTTAAAATGTATGTCACATATCCAAAACTAATAAAATGATATTGGATTGTTTTCAAACATTATGAAAAATATCCACAATTAATTTTTTATGTATAGGAATCAACCACACATCAATCTAACACATGATGTGGTCAATATGATGTAAAATGCATGTTTTCAATATAAAAGTTACATTTCAATTTAAAACACTTGTCACATGGCCAAATATAAGAAAAATAGCTCGTATTATTTTAAAACTTTATGAAAATTATCCATAATTTGTTTATGATGTGTAATAATTGAATGCATGTCAATCTAACACATGATGTGGTCATTATGACTCAAAGTTCATGTTTTTAATATAAAAGTGACATTTTGATTTAAAAGGTGTGTCGCACATCCAAATCCAAGAAAACAAGCTTGGACTATTTTCAAGCTTTATTAAAATGATCCAAAATTCATTTTATATGTATAGTAGTTGACTAAATTTCAATCTAACATGTGATATGGTCATTTATACTCAAAGTGCGTGTTATTTTAGTTTAAAACATACACCACATATCCAAAATGAGCACACAAGATTAGGTTGTTTTCAAACATTGGTACAATAATCCATATTTTATTTTTTATGTGTAGAAATCGACCATGCATAAATCCAACAAAATATATGGTCTATATGACTCAAAATTAATTTTTTTAGTATAAAAGTGTCCATTTATTTTAAAACACACAGTACATAGCCAAAACTGAGTAAATGAGCTTGGATTGTTTTCAAACTTCTGGAAAAATATCCACAATTCATTTATACCGTGAAAAAATAGGTCAAATGTAAATATCAAAAATTATATGTCCAGTTTGACTTGAAATGTGTTTTTTCAATATAAAAGTTTCATTTTAGTTTAAAATTCATATCACAAAGCTAAAATTGAGAAAACGAGCTCTGGTTGTTCTCAAATTTTAGGAAAAATATCCTTAATTCATTTGTGACATGTAAGAAATGACTGCATGTCAATATAAAAAACAATGTGGTAGTTATGACTCAATGTGCATGTTTTTAATATAAAAGTTTCATTTTAGTTTAAACCCCACATCACATAGCTAAAATTGAGCAAATGAACTCAGAGTTTTTTCAAACTTTAGGAAAACTATAACATCCCAGCCTGGGTTCCACTAAATCGGTTCCCTGAACCAGTTCACCACAAGACCTTAGGCACACCTCCTCATAATCTAGAGGCTACTGACTAGCAGTGAGGGTCTATTGAGTAAAGTGAGGATACTATACCCTCTTTACCAGAGTATACAACAATGGAAATCATAATAAATAATAATAATAATAATAAATATTAAACAATCATTATATATCACATAACCAAATCCTAAACTAGGAAAAATTCCCACAAACTAGATACAGTAAATATGCCATGTCATACTAGTGTCATATGTCAAAGGAAGACTCAAAATAAAGACACGCTTAAAATCCCCAACTCAGGTCCCGACATCAAGTTCGTTTCCCTCATATATGCTCCATCCCAACCCCACCTCACCCATATATCAATAGGATTTTTCCCTTATCCTAACCTACAGCCATGAAGTCTTCTTGGGTACCCAAGGAAAACCAAGTAGGGTGTGGGTAAAACTCATTAGGATACTTCCAATGGTGTCTAAAGAAATATTTATTCCAATAACAATAATAATGTATACATCAGTATAAAGGAACTAATAAACAAGGTAATAAATGAAACATGTTTCTCAAAAATATTTGTCAATCATAAGGTTAAACACTTCAATCAAAAAAAATTATTTATTGGTCATTTCAATTTATTTATAACCAAAGTGTGTTAAACTATTTACTAATTCCATATCAAAATTCTATTAGTGCTTGGATTTTCATGTCAGCATCTGACGCACGCCTGTCTTAGGGTGTGGCAAAAGCAATTTAATTTTCCTAGTGCAGCATAGAGGCTAACAAGGGTTGTCTTTCTTGAGGATATTTTCTAGTCATTCACTCACTTAATCTAATTTAACTAAACTATTTATTTTTTTTTGTTTTTATTTAATCTAGGAATGGAATGAAATTTAACTTAAATAAAAGATAAAACTAACATGCAATGACAAAATACAATTAATTGAGAAAGAACTTGGCATTTATGGGTTGGTTTGTGGGTTCCATCATTCTCCTTGTTGGTATTTAAATTAAGTTTGATAATTAAATTATTATATCTCATTCATGAATTAATATTATTTTATTTATTGATGTGAAATCTTGAATTCATTTAGCAATCTTAACTTCACATCCTTCTATAATCAAGGTTGATGGCACACCTCGATCGAGAGTGTGACATCTTCCAAGACATGGTTCCATCGTATTCCATTTCAACCACCGAATGGCTCAACTCTATCATATGAAGATCTTGTATCCAGTATAAGGGAAGGAAAAAGATTTAATAAAATAATATAAATGAGTTTGAGGTCAGTTTCATGGTGGACGATCGCCACACTCGTGCACATCACTCTTGCTCATCACAAACTTAATAAAACATAGGAATTTAAGCACAGAATAAATGAAATTTCCACATACCTCCCATGGGAAAAGTCTTGGGTTATCCCCTAATTTTTTAGGGTAATAGTTCATGGTGGATAATATGATAATAATAAGATAAGAAAAGAATAAGAAAAGATGAAGAAGAAAGCAAGGTGGATGGGTGGACACGGAAATAAATACAATGCATTAATTTATTAGAAATCTAAATTACAATTGAAAACTAAAACAAAAATAAATAAAATAAACAAATTAAAAAGAAATGGGGAAGATCTGTGGCTTTCCTCCCTCAGTGGAGATCTCCTCCTTGGTTCCTTGAAGCAATGGATGGAGAATGGGATGCTTTGAGAGGTGGTAGATCCTCTCCTTTTATAAGCAGATTATGTCCTCCTAAAGTTGATGAGTTTTTTGCCCCATTAATGGATGATTCAGTCCTTCCATCCTTCATAAAAGTTATTCAAAAATGGATTTTGCGTTCACCCTCTGATTTTATCTTTATTGGACGTGCAAATAGGGAGTTATGGATTTTTTATTGACAATGACTTTTTCTGTCCGAAATTTCTAGGATGCTTCCTCCAAAATAATTTCGCTCAATAGAAACCATAATGGATTAATAACTCCCTAAAATTTATTTTGTAGGTTCCCCTATGTGTTATAGTTCCATTCCAGGTATAATCACATAAATTGAAGGTGTTTAGGCTGATATAGACTTCTGTTACAGTGGTGGGGTCCACGCTATCCGCTCGAAAATTCTTCAACTTCATTGATTTTTTAAGGATTCTATATGTTCAAATCAGCCTTTCCATCTAAATAAAAAGTTTTATTACATAAATAAAGGATTTAAAAAATAATAATTACACAATTTAGATTCCAAGTGTAAATTTTATGACCAAAATCCCCCTATGAAAAAAATCTGTCAAAATTCCAGATTTAACCGCTTTTTGCATTTAATCTCAAATTACCACTAAAACCTAAAAACGTGAAAATTACCCATAAAATAACACTATGGTGGGATTATAAACAATTATTTACAGTATAAAATATATGAAAATGTGAGCTTCATCACTCCCCCGCACTTAAACATTTCGCTCTTGGGCAATCATCTTACATCCAAATCAAAATCCACACAACAATCAAAATGAGAAAATATCAATGATCTTATCAAAAATAGAATTCTATCATGTATCATCTATAAAAAACAATTCTATATTATTTTCATTTCAATAATTCAAATTTTTTCAACCTCATTAATCAATCCATGGCCCAATCACAACCAACCTCACATTGAATTTTATGTCACTCTTCACTCAAGAGAAATTAAATCTAGAGTTATGCTCATACTTGAAAATATCATGTATCACAATAGGTTTGTGAAAATTATCATTTATACACAGAAAAAAACATGAAAATTAATTCAATCGTGAGGGCTTTAATTAATGGTTCAAATTATTTTGTGGCTTAGGGTTGGTGGGAAAATTATTGAAAAAAAGTTTCAGGCTAGAAAGAGGAGGTTGGACTTTTAAGTACAATGCATGATTAATTCAAGTGAAAAAACAAGAAATTACTATCTCAATACCGCTTTAAAATGTAAAAAAACACCACCACCTTTTATGACATGGTACATGATTCAAGACTTGATTAAAAAGAATGATATCATCTATGTTCTCCGTCTTTTTTTAAATCTCCAGAAAGGCACAACTTTATTTTCTTTTTTTTCTTTTTTTTATCGAGGATGAGATGAAAATTGAATACAGTGAATAAATGAAAATTCATGCCCTATATTATTGAGAGGAACATGATTAATAAAGAATATACAATTATTAATTCAATATCATCTCCATTTTTTTCATTTTTTTTGAAGGATAAATGGATGAAACAAATAAAGAACAATGAAATGACAACGCATGCCCAATTATCTTATTATACACTACCCAAAGTATTGACACAAACCTCACACCACCCATAAATGATACAAATCCCAATGAACGCACATGAAAGGCCCTTCCCCCACACTCAAACTTGAAATATCCATGAAAAAATACTAAAATTGCATGTAGGTAAGGAAAAATCAGCTTGTAATGTGGCTTAAACCTATAAGGTAATTCATGGCATCTAAGGGCTTATGAAGGATAAATTTAAAGGTGGGTATCAATATAAAATGTGGCTAGCCAAAGATATGACTCAATTATTTCAAATATATTCCATGAAATCCAAATCTTCGAAAGAGAATATTCACAAATTCTGGTTCTCACAAAAAATTCAAGTTTCCCTTAAGAAAGTGTGGGTATTAGGAAGAATATGTAAAAGTGGTTTAGAATAACTCATAGGATTGGAAAAATATTTTGATTTAGTGTTTAATGGGCATGGATTTCAAAAATCAGTCAAACTCATAAAAATTCTTGAAAATCCATTTCAAGGAAAAATAATTCATATCAACAATCATTTAAAATCCATTATATCAAAAATCATTTGAACTCTTTAAAAAATAAATTAATGTGTGAAAATCAATAAGAATATTCACTAAAGATCAAAAATCCTAAAAATATGATAAACAAAAATGAAAAGCACACAAGAAGAACTAAGCAGGTTTACACTCCCCCACACTTAAATTTTACTACCCCTTATTTCAATTCAACAAAATATAAATACAAAGGTAGAAAATCCAAGGGAAGGAATGATAAAACCTGAAATTATTTTTGAAGTGGATGTATTGAGTTAAGATCCTAAAATATACCACTTTAAAACTACAATAAAGTAATGAAAATACATAAGAAAAATAAATATAAATAAATATAAAGGTAATAGAAAAGAGATAATTCTTGGTTTAGACCCCCAAGCGGGTGCTAGGTTTTTACTTCCTCGAGTCAGGTAGTTTTAGTGGATTATCCTTAATCAGAAGGTGGGTGTGGTTTCTTTGAGATAAACCACCACATGTGAGTTTTCCCGATGTCCGTGATTAAACACTGAAAGTAGAGAACCCCAAAGTATATAATAAAGTTCCCAAGCCCCAAGAAAGAATAAATATTAAATTTTAGGTTTGAAGTGGGAGGGAATAGAATATAGAGGTAATCCCTATTGACTTCTGTGGTGTCCTCCTCAATATGGTATGAAAAATGTCATTTATGAAGTAGTTGCACCACCACATGTTGGTTCAACTCTTTTTCTTCAATCATCGCTACTAGGGTAGTCTCATTTTTAACATCCACAGTATGCTCCATTTGTATTGTATCAGAAATTTCAAAGAAAGAAAATTCAGAAAACAATTTATCTTGAATAAGATTAAAACATATAGAATTAATAAAGAAATATTACCTTTTAAGTAATTCAGCTTGGTAATTAATCTCTTCAGGCAGGACCATTGGAAACTCAAGCTCAGTAGGTTCATATTCTTCATTATCTTCCAAATCAAGATATAGGTATAAAGTTTCTGATTTTTCATTATCAAGGATGGAAAGATCATGTTTCAAGTTATCTTTAACAAAGATATTCCAAGATTTTTCTAAAAAATGTTGATCTCCCATTAGTGCATCAGTTGGGATGTGTACTTCTAGGACCTCCTTAAGCAATTGTTGAGTGTGAGATGATGTTATTAGTTTTTTTAAAAGTTCTTTCTCACTCTCCTCGGGTTCTTTAACATAAAAAAATATTGGTGAAATCTTTTCCACCACTTGTTCTGGTTCAGGTTTTGGCTCAGGTTTTGGTTGCTCCTGGGATGTGCGTACATATTCAGAAATCCATTCTATTTATCTCTATAGGTTTTTAACTTTATCACTAATCCTATGAAACTAATCATCAAGTTCATTGTAAACATTTTCTTGCACTTGATATTGGTCAGTCCATGCATAATAATCACAATTTGAATACATCATGAACAAAGAATATTTTTTTTAAAAGTTTTTTTTGAAATTTGTGATTTTTTTGTTTTTTAAAATGAAATTTATCTAGAATTTGAAAATAGAAAAATATAAGTAAACTACTGATTGAATCCCCTACAATGGCGCCAGTTTTGATGCACGCCTGTCATAGGGTGTGGCAAAAGAAATTTAATTTTCCTAGTGCAACATAGAGGCTGACCAGGGTCATCTCTCTTGAGGATATTTTCCATTCATTCACTCACTTAATCTAATTTAACTAAACTAATTATTTTTTGTTGTTTTTATTTAATCTAGTAATGTAATTAAATTTAATTTAAATAAAAGATAAAACTAACATGCAATGACAAAATTCAATTAATTGAGAAAGAACTTGGCCTTTATGGGTTGGTTTGTGGGTTCCATCATTCTCCTTGTTGGTATTTAAATTAAGTTTTATAATTCAATTATGAGATCTCATTCATGAATTACTATTATTTTACTTATTGGTGTGAAATATAGAATGCATTTAGCAATCTTAACTTCACCTCCTCCTGTAATCAAGGTTGATGGCACACCTTGATTGAGAGTGTGACATCTTCCAAGACCTGGCTCCATCGTATACCATTTCAACCACTAAATGGATCAAATCCATCATATAAATATCTTGTATCTTTTAGAAGGGAGGGAAAATATTTAATAAAATAATATAAATGAGTGTTAGATCAGTGTCGTGGTGGACGGTCGCCACACCCGTGCACATCACTCTTGCTCATCACAAACTTAATAAAACATAGGAATTTAAGCACAGAATAAATAAAATTACCACATACCACCTCTAGGCCAAGTCTTAGGTTAACCCCTCATTTTTTATGGTAAGATGTCATGGTGGATGATATGATAAGAATAAAAGAATAAAATAATGAGAAAATATGAAGAAGAAAATAGGGTGGATGGGTGGACACATAAATTAAAACAATGCATTAATTTATTAGAGATCTAAATTACAATTGAAAACTAAAACAAAAATAAAGAAAATAAACAAATTAAAAATAATGGGGAAGAGTTGTGTCTGGCCTCCCTTAGTGGAGATCTCCTCCTTATTACCTTGAAGGAATGGATAGAGAATGGGATGCTTTGAGAGGTGGGAGCTCCCCTCCTTTTATAGGAAAATTCTATCTTCCAAACTTTGACAAGTTTTTGGCCCCATTAATGGTTGATTCAGTCCTTCCATCCTTCATAACAGTTATTCAACAATATCTTGTTCGTTCACCCTCCAAATTTCAGCTTTATTGGACACGCAAATAGGGATTTATGGATTTTTTATTGACAATGAATTTTTCTGTCCAAAATTTATAGGAAGCTTCCTCCAAAATTATGTCGTTCAATGGAAACCTTAATGGATTCATAACTCCCTAAAATTTATTTTTTAGGCACCCCTATGTGTCATAGTTCCATTCCATGTGGACACATGGAAATTTAAGGTGTTTGTGCTGATATAGAATTCTGTTACGGTGGTGGGTTCCACGCTGTCCTCCCAAAAAAGTATTCAACTTCATTGATTTTTTAAGGCTTCTATATGTTTGAATCAGCCTTTCCACCTAAAGTAAAAATTTTATTACATAAATCAATGATTTAAAAAATAACACAATTTGGAGTCCAAATGTAAATTTTATGACCAAAATACCCCTATTATAAAAATCTGTCAAAATTCCAGATTTAACTGCTTTTTTCATTTAAGCTCAAATTACCACTAAAACCTAGAAATGTGACAATTACCCATACAATAACACTATGGTTGGATTATAAACAATAATTGACAATATAAAATATATGAAAATTTGAGCTTCATTAGCATCCTAACCAAGAATAAATAGTTTCATGTCTATCATATCAACTCAAGGATTCTGAGCATCATGTCTAGCCATTCTATATCAAGGATAAAGAGTGGAATGTCCAACATCTTTACCCATGGGTTGGAATTTTTATGTTCATCATCTATAACTATTTAATCGTTTCAAAAATTCTACGGTACAACGTACTTGACCATTTCATCAATGTTCCACCCATTACAACATTAATTTATTCCCATGGTCTCATACACTTAACCACTTTGGCCCAATTACATACATTAAACATATACTCATTTATCTCAACACTTAAATTTTCTCAAAATCATTTAATAACATAAACATGCCCCTTTTCCATTTCACATTAAATATCGTTATCATATCATAACACATTCACATACCAAGTTAATCCATGTGGCCCTTTAAGTCATGCTAACATTCCAAACAATAATTAAATCTAGTTTAATCTCATAAAACATCTAATTAATCATTAAAAATAAAATTCACCATTTTCAAGGGTTCAACACACCCCTCGGGTAGTCATAGTCCTGGTCTCAAAATTTTCAATAAACCTAATGGGGTCTATGAAGGGTCTCACACATTAATTAAAAGCCCAATTTACTTTTCTTAGTTAAAGACACAAAATTGCATCAAGGAAATGCATTGGGTAAACCAAATACAAAAGGATAAAATCAAGTTTATGGGAGAAATATTGTAGACCACTTACCTCAAGCTCATAGACAAACACTTTCCTAGCCTTTCCCTTGATTTGAGATAAAACAACTGCTAACACTAAAGTTAATAATTTCCTAGAAAATTAATGTTTATGTTCTTCAGAAGAAGAGTAACAACCACATGAATCTTCTTTCATAAAATAAAATAAGTAGGAATCATAGTCTTATTTGGAAATATGAATCACACTAAACAGAACTTCAATCACCTGTGAAATGAAAGAGATTGATCTTTGGAAGAGATGGGAAATACTAGTTCTCATACAATATTTTTAGGGTCGAAATGAGGAATAAAATTGGGTTAGGTCATATGAGTATCAGGAGGGAAAAATTATCAAATCTCCACTTTTAAAGGGCCTCGCATTTTTGAAAACCATGAGCTAACTGTGCGGTCTCCTCTGTCCAAGGGAAGTATGGATCGCATGGTTTTCTAGGGAGCCCACATAGCTTGAAAACTTATAGAGAGGCCATTTTGTGGTTCTATCTAAGGCTACATGGTTTTCAAACTCCCCTTTCACATTTTATAAAAATTTTCACCTCCATTATCTAGGGCATTTGGTCTTGGCACATGATTAGTACTAACCATGTGCCAACCCTTAATTATGCACAGTTTGGATCTTTGTCCCTATCTTTTATGTATTGAATATTTAGGACACTCCTAGGACCTTCCCTATTCTTAGAGGGAATTCTGTAAACCATTTTAAAATGGAGTTGACCCAAAATTTAAAAAAAATTCATATCTCATCCAAGGGTTAGGATCATGAAACCTCTTGACCCTATAACAACTAATCCTCAAGATACACTTCCCAGCATCACTAAGCCCTCAAGGTAAATAGGTCAGGCCAATGGGGCCACATATCATATTCCCTCTCCCATGTTTCCTCTTGAACATTTCCTTGTTTTCACAACACTCAAACCAAAGGCATTATATTACCCTAAAATATTTTTTCACTATAGTTCATAATACAAATCGGATGCTCCTCAAAGGATATATCAGTCTCACACACAACATCATTAACATCAATCACATGATATGGGTTGGGGTGACACTACCTAATCTATGACATGTTAAAAAAGTTATTGATATGGCCTACCATAGATCACCTCATACGGTTCCACTATAAACTCAATGTTTTCACTGAGATTTTCTCACCCACTATAAACTCAAGTGGTCAACAACATTGATTAGAGTATGAATTATTTCTACATTGGGTCATAGTTTTTCACCTCTAAATCAACTAAAAATTATTTGATGTCTATTATATGAGACTCTGCCTCAACAACTCTAATTCTCCCACTTCCATCCAACACAAATGTGATTAACATGGCCAACCATAGAGCACCTCATACAATTCCATCAGAATAGTCTCTTAATAACTATTGTTATAAGTGAAATCAATAAGTTCTAGGTGCTTCTCCCATGTTCCACCAAAGTATAGGATTTACACTTTCAGAATTTCCTCTAACACTTGGACAGTATGTTTTTATTTCTAATCCATCTATGGGTAAAAATATGTACTCAAAACACTTGATTACTATGCTCCTTCTGCAAGACTTTCTAGAAGTTTCAAGTAAAATAAGGGTCTCTATCTGAAACAATATTGTGTCTCACCCCATGAAATAGTATTATCTCTTGAATATATAGTTATCCCAACTATTCAATGGTGAAATCCTCCCTGATCAGTAAGAAAGGTTCTAGCTTTGTCAAATGATCCAAAATCATTCAAATCACATCATTCTTGTAAGGATTCCTTGGTAATCCCACCATGAAATCCATGGTAACATCATCTACTTGAATTTAGAAATGGGTAAAGGCTATAAAATTCTAGAAGTTTGTTGATGCTTCATCATCACCTATTGATAGGTGTATCATTGCATCACAAAACCTATTATCTATTACTTCATTCCTGGACACCAATACAATCCATGAATATCATGGTACATTTTGGTCAAACTATGTTTCACTAACCACTTCAATTAATAGAACTTGTGCCTAAAATCCTACCATATACAAGTAGGCACAATAACAAATCCATGAACATGGATAATCTCATCATCATTGATGGTATAATCAGTAGGTATCTCCCCACCATCAAATCTATCACTCAACACCTGGAATTATAGATCCTCATATTCCTTTCCTTGATTTGGATCAAAAGGCAGGGCTTAATAGATGAAGATATGAGGGTAATCTTCTCTCACTCATCCTAAATACCTATATTCATATCATCAAACAAGTCCATCATCTTCCACTCAGAACAAGACTCATTGACTATCTGAATCTATATCTTATAGTTTAAGGCATCAATAACACTATTTCCCTTCCTCGGTGTATAATTTAACTCAAAATCAAATAATTTTATATACTTAACCCATCTCCATTGTTGAATATTTAAATAATTTTGGGAAAATATATATTTAAGGATCTTGTGATCAATATAAACTTTAAAAATCTCACCTAAAAGATAATTTCACTTACATTTTAAGGCATAAACCATTGTTGGTAGATCCAGATTATGTATAGGGTAGTTCTATTCAGGTGGCCTCAACTGCTATAACCATAATCTCTGACTCTATCACTGTCATCAACACTACCTCGAGCCATATTCTTGATGCATCACAATAAAAATTATACTCCATTCCTAGGTTAGGTATGATCAAAATCAGTGCAGTATCCAAATTCCAATTTAACTCCTAGAAGGAATTCTCACATGCCTTATAATACTCAAAATTTATACCTTCTTGGTTAGTCCTGAGAGTGATTCTTCTAAGTGTGAAAAATCATTGATGAACCTTAAGTAGTATCTAACCAAACCAAAAAAACATCAAATATAAAAATCAATTTTAGGACACTCCTAAGAAACAACTGCCCATACTTTCTGAGGTTCCAATAACACACCTTCCTTTGAGATGATGTAACCTAAGAAATATACCTTATTGATCTAGAAATAACATTTATATAGCTAAGAATAAATACAATGACCTCTTAGTGTACTCATTATGATGTCTAGATGTTTGGTATGATCTTCACAAGTATGGGAGTACTTTAAGATATCATCAATGAAGACAACCACAAATTGCTCCAAGTACTGGTGAAAGATTTAGTTCATAAAGGAATTAAACATAAAAGGATAATTTTTTATCCCAAATGGAATCACAATGAACTCAAAAAAAACAACATTATTTTGATAGTAGATCATGGTGCATCAGAAGGTCTCAGTATCAACTAATGATACCCAAACCTCAAATAAATTTTAGATAATATACAAAGAACCTTTATCTCGTCAAAAAAATAATCAATACATGGAAGAGGATATTGGTTCTTAATCTTCATCTAATTCAAATTCTGGAAATCAATAAATAATCATAAGGTTTTATCTTCCTTCTTAGATAACAAAACCAAAGATCTCCAAGGTGGTGCACTAGGATAAATAAACCCTTTATCCTTCAACTCTTTCAGTTGATCCTTTATCTCTTGAGGATCTATTAGTGTTATTCTATAAGAAAGAATAGAAATTTTCTTAGCTTTTTGCATCATCTCAATCGTGAAATCAACCTCTATCTTGGGTGGAAACATTAAAAACTCTTTTGGAAACACATCATGAAACTAATCCAATATAGGAGGTAAGACATCATGTTCCACTTCCTCGTTATCAAGAATTAGACTCGAAACCTAGGCTATAAGCTCACCTAACTACTAAGAAACTGGCCCTGCACATCCTACCTAGATATCCCATTCTCTATGATAAACACGAATGTCTCTTATAGGAGATGTGAATGTTACCCTTCAATGGTAAAAATCAATATGATATTGATTCCAAACCAACTATACAATTCCCAATATTAAGTAAAAACCTAAAATCTTATAAACAAACAAGTCCTAAAGGAAACGGTACCCACCAAACTCAAGAGAACACTCCTTACAATGATGGATACTATCAAATCATGCCCCTAGTAATGTGTTGATCGATATAAACCAACACAATAATTCCACCACTAAACCCATATTATTTACCAATTAAGAAGATATAAATTAATTTGAGGCTCCAGTTTCAAACAAGTCATTTTCAAGTGTAAAATATGTATAAGAATAATACCTTGTATAGTTGATGATCCCACCTCTCTACCACCAAGTGTAAGATGAACTTCATTAGGTTGCCCTGTCTCTCTACCATTTTCTCCTGTCTGAGTCCCATGCATTGTAATTATATGCTGATATTAACACTCTTGTCCTGAACCATTGCATCCTCCACCCTAAATGGTTCATCCCATAGAACTCCAACATCCATTATAATATGGGGAAACAGTTCCCCTAATGGATCTCTATATTATCATAGGTCCTCTTTCATCGAACATCAACTAAGGGTTCCTATATAACCTTTATAGGTGTCTCATCCTTCCACAAGCTCTTCACTCTACTAGTGGTCAAAGGAACTGACCTCTCATGTGACTAGGATTTCTGCACTGATATTAAATCACATGACCACTTCACTGAGAGGTCAATCCTCTCCCTTGGATTCTATACCCACCACCACGTTAGTGAAAAAACTTATAACATTGATTGATACTATCAAAGGATGCACCACTAAATTGTCTAATTGAAACTAATAATTCTCCACCAGAATCATCCTTCTGGCTCACCTTAGAAATGATATCCTAATTCACTACCTTATTTAACTTATTCAAATGGAAGGCATTCACTTGGAACTTGATCTCACATTGAATTCCATCTTGAAAATTTCTTGCCAATATAGTATAATCCTCTACCAATGCTGGAATAAAACACTAAAAATTAGTGACAAATAAAGTATAATCCATCACTGATATATTTTTCTAGGTCAAACGCATAAACTCTATAGCTCTCTCTAGCCTCAGATTCACTGGTTAGAAATTCTACAAGAACCATTCTTGGAAAACCTTTCACACCATACCCTCAAACTTCTCAGCCTATACTTGAATATCCCACTAGTGTTTCATTGGTACTCATAGTATGTAAGCTACTAACTTAACCCTCTTCTATAGAGGAGACTCTAATTGATCCAGAATCATCTAGATGGACTCAATATAGAACTTTTATTCTTCAGGTCCACCCTCTCTAGAGAATGTTGTATGGTGTTGCAGTTGGAACTCCCTAGTTAGATCAAACATACTCGGTGTATCCCACCTAAGGACTATTTCCATAAACTGTAAAAAATAAGAAAACTTCTCACAGAACTACCCTTACTCCCTATTACCCAAAACCAATGGGGACTCTTACCCACTTCTAGAGGTTCATTGTCAGTAATTCCCACCTTCTGCCCTACCAATAAGTGTCTTCATGGTGGCATATCTCTATAATTCCAAACACATTTTTAGGGAACATAACATATCATTTCCATAGTTACACAAAAGAGGGGTTACAACTAAACACAGAAAAGTTAATCTGTATATACTATCCATATGGTCATAAAAGTAACACTATTTCTACCCTTACCCATCCCAATCCAAGTTCATGGCTAAAGAAGGGTAATCCAACTTTTAAATTATAAAATTATCATTTGAAACCATTTTAACATCTTTAAAATTTTAAAACAGTTGAAACATCCCTTTAGGAACCATTTTAACCATTTTAATTTAGCATATTTCAGTTTAAAACAATTACTACCTATTTATTAGGCACAATTTCTTTAAAAACACATGAAAAATAGAAAAGCATTTCCATTTTCCACAACCCAACCATTCATACTCTTTCATGTGATCCTAACATGATGCATGTCACGTGAGTATTTGAGTGCCTAAAACAATGTATGTATAAAAAAACCTCGTGCCATGATTAGCCACTAGTAAAATCTCAAAATAAATAACAATTGCACAACAAGTGATTCACCCAAGGTGAAATAACATCCAACTGTGCAAAGGGAACATCAAAAATAGAAATCCCACCCTAGGGAATTAGGTTTTAAACCTCACTTGGGTTAGCTACTCTCATGCATGATCTCATTACGAAGTCCCAAAACATCCTAGTCTTCTATCTATCTTCCCAAAATAGTAAAGTAATAGATTAGTAAGTTGCTCCAATAACACTTTGTAACGTCCTGGATTGGGTACCACTAAACCAGTTCCCCAAGCCGATTCAACACAAGACCTTAGGTGTGCCTCTTATACACTAGAATCTTCCAACTAGCGGTGTGGTTTTGATGAGGAATTTGGGGTGAATATGACCTCTTTATCAGACTATCCAAAAACATAAATCATAATGAATGATAATAAAGAATAATAATAAACAATAATTAAGCATCAAATAGCACATAACCAAATCTTAAACTAGGAAAATACACACAAAACTAATACAGTAAATATTCCATATCATACTAGTGTCTTATGTAATTGGAGATTCAAAATAAAGATAGGATTAAAATCCCCAAAATGGTTCCTGACATCAAGTTTGATTCCCTCATCCATACTCTATCCAAATCTAAACTCATCCATCTAGTAATGTGGTTTTCCCTTATCCTGACCTACAACCTTAAAGTTTTCTTGAGTACACATGGTGGCCCGAGTAGGGTGTGAGTACAACTTAGTATGCTACCACCAATAGTGCCTAAACAAATATACAGTCCAATAATAATAAAAGTGTATGTGTTGGTATGAAGGAACTAATAAACAAGGTAATAAATGAAACATGTTTCTCAACAATAGTTATCAATCATAGGGTTAAACACTCCAATAAAAATTAAGTAATTTATTGATCAATTAATTTTATTTGGAACTAAAGAACATTGAACCATTCACTAATTACATATAAAAATGATCTTAGTGTTTGGATCGTCATGCCAGAACCCTAACCAAGATTAATAAGTGTCATGTATATCTTATAAAGTCATAGATGTTGTGTTTCATGTCTAGAAATACTATATCAAGGATAAGGAGAGGAATGTTCAACATCCTTACCCATGGGTTGGAACAATCATGTCCAAGAACCTCTCCAAAAATTCCTTTCATAACATACCATCCCCATGTCCAATCCATGCCTGAATGTCCCACCAATGCTTCACTAGACCTTAGAGAATATAAGAATCCAAATTTACCCTCCTCTCAATAGAAGTTTCTAAATGTTCAAGTATTGTCTCGATGGAATCAACCCAAAATTAAGCTCCCTCAGGTCCACCATATCTAGTAAAATTTGGAGGGTGTTGCAACTGAAACTACCTCGTCAGATTCGATATACTCTTCACAACCCACCCTAGGTCTCTTTCTATAAGCTGCATAAAGTGAGTGAATCTCTCTCGGAACTTCTCCCCAGCTTCCTCACTTGGCATTATCGGTGTCTCAGGTTCCACAAGTGGAGGATCATTCCTACCCATGTCCTCTGATCTTCCTCTCAAAAAGAATCGTTGTGGAGGAAAACTCTATACAATTCAAAACACACACCTTGGGAAACAGTTCACAAAATCAACATGTTTATATAAGAGGGAAACACAATAAGCCACAACAAGTATTTTCCCCAACCCTTTCCATGTGGTAAAAACCGTGCTGTTATCACTACCCTTAACCATCCTACACTTAGGTCTTAGTTAACAAGTGTAAACACATTCTCATTATTCAAGTTTCTCATCTAGATTCCCATTTATTCTCATATTGAACCATTTTATAATATTTCTCAATTTCATGGTAGGCACCATTTTTATTTCAGTTTCACAAGCAAGGGAAAATAGTTCAATTTCAAAAACTTACCCATACCCCATTTTCCCATGCGTGCAAAAAATGATGCATTTCACAATAACCCTGAGTTCATAGAATAATGCATGAAAATTAAACTCTCATGCTATACCGGGACATGATTCAAATCTCATAAAATCTCAACATCAATAATCACAACACGCAAAAATTGCATCACCCAAGGTGAAGTGATATTCAACTGTAACAGCAAACAACAATAACAACAATCTCACCCTAAGTACTTGGGTTCTCCCCCATACATGGGGTAGATACTCCCATGAATGAGATAAAAAAAATCCTGAATATTCCTAGTCTCCATCTACCTTTCCCAAATAGTAAGACAAAAGAAAAAGAAAAGAAAACCTCCTCTGATACCACTTTGTAACATCTCGACCCGGGTTCCACACAGGTTCCCCGAGCCGGTTTTCTACATGACATTAATTACACCTCACCGTATGCTAGAGTCTACCAACTAGTAGAGAGGGTTTGATATTAGTCATGGGGAGACTATACCCTCTTTTTCACAGTAAAACACAAGTATAAAATAAATTAAAAATAACTAAATATATAATCATAACCAAAAAAATTTCAATATCACATGATGGCCAAAACAGAATATAAAATATCAAACTAAACAATAAATGTTTCATAATAATGTATATGCCAAGTGTCGAAATGAAAACTCAAAAGTAAAGACACTAAAAACTCCCAAATTATCACTGAACCATGTACAGTTCTCGTATCCATGATCCATCCCAACTCATCCACCTAACAAGGGGCCTCTTCCCTTATCCTATCTTGCAACCATGAAATCTATTTGGGTACTTATTAGGTAGCCTGAGTAGGGTGTGAGTACAACTTGTTAGACCACCACCAACGGTATCTAAAACAATATCTAGTCAAATAATAGTGTGTGAATTTGTATAAATAATTAAGCACAATTCATAAATAAACAGTTATCACATTATGAACTATTCCTTGTTTAATTACAAAAATCCCCAGATTCCCATAGACACCTGTATCTCAATAACTTCTTTGGCCCATGTCAAATTATGAACTATTCCTAAGAAATATCATGTCTCAGAATGCCATTGTTACCTATCGTTAATTCAAAAAATTGAATGATCATGTTACCATTCATTAATTCATACCATTGAATGATCATGTTATTGTTAATTAATTAATACTTGAATGCCAATGTTACCATTAGTATTTAACACATTATAATGACCATGTTCCCATTCTTTATTTTTCAATTAAATTACCATGATATCATTCATAACTTCACAATCTAATGACCATGTTACCATTCATCAACACATAATTGATTCAACAATTAATTATCCACATAAATTTCATTACTAAGTTAACAATTATTTAAACACCACAATTCCATTAGTTAATTCAATAATTAACTAGTCTCGTCAATAGAATTAATTAATTCAAAATTTTATTAATCACATCAATTCCATTACTAATTAAACAATTAGTTAAACATAATAATTCCATTAGTTAATTCAATAATTAACTAATCACATCAATAACATTAATTAATTCAACAATTAATTAATCGCATCAATAATATTAATTAATTCGACAATTAACTAATCACATAAATAATATTGATTAATTATACAATTAATTAATCACATCAAATACATTAATTAATTATACAATGTATTAATCACTTCAATTCTATTAGTCAATTCAACAATTAACTAACCACACTAATTTCATTACTAATTAAATAATTAGTTTATTACATAAATCCCCTTAATTAATTACCCGATTAATTATGTATGTCCATCCCATTAATTAATTAATCAATTAATTAATTAATATCCAGAAACTCAAAATCCTATAATTAATTCCATAATTAATTACCTCAATCACAATCACAATACTTCATAATTAATTCAACAATTAATTATCTCAATTCTCAACATCTCAATATATCAATATCTCAAAATTATTTTTCTCAATTATCATAACTCAATATCTCATATTTAATTATACAATTAATTATATCAATTCTCAAATCTCAATATCTCATAATTAATTCTACAATTAATTATCTCAATCTTTAATTCCCAAAATCTCCAATTTCACATATCCTAGATTAATTAATTCAATCAAGAATACAATTGATAAACATATAATAGAAATTATAATATTATTTTCACTTAATTTAAATAAATACTTTTATATTTTAACTATAGAACACCTACCTCAAGTTTGATGAAGAATTCTCTCCAACTGAAATCCCTAAAATTTGAGTAGCACAACGACATAGAATGAAATCCAAATATAAAACCCTAAATCAAGGTCAAACAAATAAATATCTTTAAAATATATATATAGATACATAATCATAGATCTAGATCTAAATAAAATAGTAATAAAACCCCTTTCTTGAATGGGACAAGAAAGGAAGAGGAACGAGAAACCAATCGGGGTGATATCCTCCTACCAGGAGGGGTGTAGATCTTTGATCCAGGATTCAAATTGCCAAGAATGGAGTTTAGGAGAGATTTGAATTCATTAAAGAGGCTCTAAAATCATGAAAGAACATTAGAGGTCAAATGGGGTTTGATTTGGGTGAGTTTCAGGGGTTCAGGTAATTTTAAAACTAATTTTTGGGTGACTTAAAATGTCATGCACAGTTTTCCATAACCGTGCACCTAAACCATGTGCCTCTATTATAGGGGTTCATGGTTTCTCCTAATAGGGTGAATGGTTTTAAAAACCATTCCCCAACTGTATAATTCCCATTTGTCTAGGGTTTCACATTTTTCTGGGCTGAGGCGCATGGTTAGGTCTAACTGTGCGCCAACCATGCACTACCCTTATCCCTTCAATTTATCTCAATTTTCACCCAAACTCACCTAAAGGTAAAACCCAACCAAAGTATACTCAAAAAAATCAATAATAAATACCTAAATCAATCTCGATTCATATCTAGAAAATTTAAGGGTTTTACAGTACCACTATGGAAAAGCCAATTGATGTGCTACCAGACTAATCATCTCCACAATCTCAAATGACTTGAAACACATGGGTGTCAAATTAACCATCTTTTAAATCCAATGGTAACCCAATATCAATGACACCTAAAGTGTCACAACCCATTCCTAAGGGGCCCTGTCATGACTACCCCAATCCTGTCTCCCATAATCTAGGGGATGGAGACTACCACCAAGTAGGTATATCCCATAACTGGGAGGCATTTTTCTATGTACCAGTACACACGCACACGTCTCCAAGAAAAAGTGATGAAACTGAAAATACTAAGTAAAAAAACATGAATACCACTAATATACCAGCATAGAGTATGAATGTAGAAAACTGAAAGTAAATGGGGCCAAAATACAATCCCAACAAAAAGGAAAAGTAAAAAGGTAAAAGTCTTTGGAAATACTCTATATAAAACCCTACTTGAAGGGTAGGTAAAGAAAAAATATCTGAAACTGCATAAGCACACCTCATTTGTCGGGTCTCTATAAGCACCACCTGACCTCGATCTACCAAGAACTCCATCAAAGTGTCGACCGTCTACACAACACATGACACATTCAGGCAAATCCCATGTAGGGGTGAGTAAAACAATACTCAGTAGGTCAACCTGAAACATGATGTAAAGAACCACAAAGGAAACATCACTAAGAGGATACAGTCAGCTCAACACAGGTATATTTCTACAACACATATAACAAGAACATCCAAGTATACTCGTAAAGGATTACAAGACTCAAGGTCTCCTCCACTTCTAACCATATAGTTCCGCTCATAGCATGCTCGTTTTGGGAGATCTCACTCCTTGAGATATCTTATAGTAAGCATGTAGAACAGGTCTACCAAAAGTATCTGAGAGAACACCTGATCTCGATACGTCATGAATTTTTCTTAAGGCATCCGATCACTCTAAGAAACAGAGTCTCGATATGAAAACCAATCATTATCCATAGGATTCTGCTCTAGGCACTCTTATTCTGAAAGAACTCACTCCTCGAGCCTTGATATAATCAGAGACTCTTACAAAGAGGTCCTGCTAATTTGGGCCCCACCCAAAGATAATACATCGGTCAAGGTCATGATATATAGAGAGGGTATTCTTCTCAGAGAATACCAATAACCCAGTCTATATTAATCCATAGTGTAGGGGATTCTTCTCAGATAATACAGACAACCCTACCAATGTGGCTCGTAATGTAGGGGATTCTCCACTGAAAATATCGAGAACCCTATCGATACAGCCCATTGGATGGAGTATTAACACCCTACTCTCATAGGTCATGTCAATTCCCACAAAACTCCATTAGTGATGATAAAGGATCTATCTAGTCCTAATTAGGGATGCCATAACTCTATCTAAGACTCATCCTATAGAGGGGATTGTTGTCTAGTGATGTGGGTGCAATACCGCACTGAACCTTTAAGGAAAGAACCAAGGGAAACTCCACACCTACACTGGTCCATACTAAAAACCCACCAAGACATATCAAAAGGAATTCCTCGTCATAAGGGTCCCAATTCCATAGACGTCTCATCAAAGGGACCTTTTGTTTGAAAGTTACGAGCCTTTTTGTAAAAAGGGTATGGTTGGGTCCGGGTCCGACATGACCCGATCCGATTCATCCGACCTGGCCCAACCCAATTTGGTCAACCCACCCCAGTCAGTTTAAGCCGGTCCAAACCAGCCCGTTGGGCCACACGTCCTAGCCTAGACTGCATCGCATGGGCCAGCCCATCTCCACCAAACGTGGCCCACTGATTAGTCACTTAAAGTGGCTAATATTAATTGTTAATATCTTTATATTGATTGTTCCAAAGTCCATAAATAATGTTTTTAGTGCATTACATAAATAGAACTTCATTTCTCATCAAAAATGCAATTCATGTTTAAAATGCAAATTTGGGCCCAATCATTCATTTATTTGTGGACAACATTATATTCATTTTCTGAATTTGATATTTTGGGATATTATTTATCACTTTGTTTTGAACATTTTATCTTTTAGGTCCAATGGATTAATCCCAAATTAAGATGGAGAATTTTGCGCCTGAAGGAAGAAACTTGCTGGAAAAAGCATAATGGGCCTAAGGCCCATCAAACAAATGTGGGGCCCATAAACTAATCCCAATGAAGCTAAAATTTATACATTAGAAAGATAAAAATATTATGATCATTTTATTCAACTGTGTCCGGAGCTAATTCTGATGTTTTCATGATGATAAAGGGATCTGAAGTTGAGATTTAAATGGTGGACTCGACGTTAATGCACAGAAATCCGTCCCACCATTTCAACCATAACATCCAAACGGATGAGCCAAATTTACTGCAATTTTGAGAATGTCTAGAAGACACATGTAAGAAGATATTTCTCTTCTACAAGCCCTCCGGATTCGGCATTCTTCAATTTCTAATTCACACGTCAATATGGTGTATGAATCTGGACAGTTTTCCGGGTCAAATTCAAAACATCAATTTCCTTTTGATTATTCACCCTCCATTTGACTCTATTAATTGTTGGGGGTGAATTGATTGTTTGGGGTGGAACTAAGGCTCCTAATATGCCTATATAAGGATATGGTGGTGAAGGTAATTGTCATCTAACATTTTTCTTTGAATCCATGTTTTGCTTTCATCCATTGTATTTCTTTCAATTGTAATTTCCTGCTTTCAATTTGTAATTGCATCATCAAGTTTTCCCATGTAAGTTTTTCTTTCACGTTTATTATTTTAATAAAATTTCTTCTTCTTCTTCACTTTTTATTTTCCTTTTCTTCACACGTTGATACCGTTGAATCATGGTGTGAAATTATTCACACCAGCACTTGTGATTTCAATCACACAACGGCGGAGTGTTCGTTCTTTTAATAATTTTCTTCTTCTTCAATTCCACCCCCATAAGTCTACATCCCGCTTACATTGGTATAATAGCATCAATGGAGGGCTAACCTCTTAAGGGTTGATCCAAGGGAGTATCAAGGTCATGGATTGAATGTTATTTCATGTACTTAATATTTAAATCTATTTGTTATTTTAGGATTTCCATTTGATGAGTTACATTCTTTCTCATCTTTGCCAACTTTAATGATGACACATTTTGAGTGCTAGTACGATCTATTTCCTTTGAGTGGTCATTAAAGTGATCCTCAAAGTGAATTTGTGATTAGCCTTAGAATTGTGTAGGGATTAAATTGGTGAATGATTTGGAAGAATTATCTCATTGTTTGGATATGTCTTGAATTAATGACATGAAATTTTCTAAGAAAAGAAATTCATCCAATCCACCCAAAGAAAAACCCTAAGATCATCCCACCATAAATAATTGTTTATTTCACATCATTTTTTATTATATTTTATTTAAATTATATCTTTAGTTCCCCAATTAAAATCTACCTCAAAGTTGGCCACTTCATAGCCAATCCATCAACAAATCACAGTGTCTCAAGGTTTCTTCTTCGATCCCTGTGGATTCGATCCCTACTTGTACTTCAATGACCGCTTTTACCAGTAGGGTAAATTTGGGCGCAACCAAATTTTGGTGCCGTTGTCAGGGACCCTAGTAAGTTTTCTTAGACACACACCTTCTATTCTCACCTAACTTCTCTTTTCTCACCTCTATTTCTCTTTTCTTTTCCCCTTTCTGTTTTTCCAAAAAAACAAATCCAAATCCAAATTTCATTAAACTCCAATGGAGTATCATCAACAATTTCATTTCATAAAATCGGGCTGGAATCAAATATAAAATCAACATTGGGAATCCCCTCACATAGGAAATTACTTTGATCAACCTTTAAATGAATACCCCACACCCGATAACATGAACAATCAATGGGATGCTGATTTTTTAAAGGATCAATTTCCATACCTCTCAAGGATGATTGAAGAGATCAAAATTAATGATGATGATGATGTACAAATAACACTCAATCCTAATTCTGAAAAAATTCTTGAACATTTGTGTGAAAAAATGGTTAAAATGAATTCAAAAGTTTCATCACTGAGATTAGAAATACAAAACATTGAGACTTATGAAGAACCCATTCCCACTCAGGATGTCCTTTCCACATCACTTATAGAAGAATCTTGTTTCCCACATAACTCATGTGAATTTAGTAAAGAACCCACTTTAAAATCTTGGAATACAGAGTTAGATAATGAAGAGATTTGGTCAGGTAATTTTGAAATTCAAGATAAAGAACATGAAGGAATTGTTAATGAGTATTTAAATCAGGATGAAATTGATTTCATGAATTCACAAGAGGGAAATTATTCTTCAAGGATTGAATGTCCAGAATATTGCACCAAAAATGATTTTTTAGAATCACCAATCATTGAACCATTGGGAGAGTTAACAAATATTGAGTCTATACCCACTTCCGACATTCAAAAGGAAAATTTTTGGGAGGAATCAAAATTTCAAAAGGAACCAATTATTTCTAAATTTCATGGAGAAAAAATTGTTTTTGATTCAAATTTCCATTCTTCTTTTGTAAATTTTTATCAACCTGAACTCAAAATTTTTCTCCTTTATTCCCCACTCTTAAATGTGGATAACCAATATCATGAAATTTCAATTTATTATCCTCTTGAAACTAAAAAATTGGGAATGTTTATTGATATCTTAGGCAATACTAGATATTCAATTCAATCAACCATTTCTGATATTACATGGATTTTACCACTCATTATAAAACAAAGGATTTCACATGAAACATATTTCAAACAAATAATCAATCTCAATCTTGTTGAAGTGGAGAAAGATGGGTTAATTAAAATTTTGAAAGTTGGAATTGGATAATTTTGGGAGTTCAAGTTGAGCTAACGACGTTAAACAAAAGCTCTGCATGGGAGGCAACCCATGGTTTTCATGTTTTCTAATCATTTTGAATCATTTTCTTTTTCATATAATAAATTACCATAGACTGTTGACCCGTTCTTCTTTTATGAGTAAGGATGGGTATGAAAGGGGAGCGCCATATTCATCTGTGTCACGTGGCGTGATCTCTGAGTAATACCTTACCCAGAAATCTAAAAAGAAGACAATGTATCATTAGTTTATTTTGTTTTGTTTATTATTATGTTTATATAGGTTAAAAAAAATAAAAGGACATGTTGTAAGTCATATGGAGAATCCATTCACCACCATACAAGCTGTTGAGACTCAAATCCAGGAGTGAAGGGAGACTGTGGCACGCACTATCATCATCAACCACCAGGTGACTTCATTCCATGATTAGCATTTACTCTTTGAAATCCTCCACCCCCCTTCTAACTTTTCTTTTCTTTAAACACTGGGGACAGTGTCATTCTAAGTTGGGGGGAGATAAAAAATGATTTTTTTTTTATTTTGTGAATAAAAACATGCATCAAAAGAAAAATTCCATTAACCATAAACATTATAAACACACATTGCAAACTCTAAAATTGGATATCAAATAAATTTTGCATTCCTTGATTCTGATTTTAATACAAGTTTAAGTTCATGAGCATAGTTTTTGGAAAGTGCGGTTGTCCGATGTGATTTTTCAATGTTTACAATTTCATACTCTTAATAAAAATTCCACAATGCACGTTTACTAGATTGTGGGTGTAAATTTGAGTTCTTGGGTCCCTTTCATTATAGCATAGGGTTCTGGGGTCACTTTTAGTTTAATTTGAGTATCCAAAAAAAAACAAAAAAAAACAAAAAAAAACAAAAAAAAACAAAAAAAAACAAAAAAAATGACCACATAGAGCAATGTTTTGTCCAAATGCGTGGCGTCCGGCACTTGGGGATCGTGACTTCATAGTTGTCTTGCCCAGAGTTAGGCTTTATCTCTCTATTATAGAGCATGAAATTGACAATATGTGTGGCGTCCGGTACTTGGGGATCGTGACTCCATAGTTGTCTTTCCCAGAGTTAGTCTTTTCATATCTATTGTGGTTAAAAAAATAAAATCAAAAAAATCAAAAAAAACTGATACTCATCTTAAGGTTTAATGTGATTCCCACCTAGCGCTTCCATGTTTTCCCCTTGAACAATAAAATGGGCCCCATATCTTTTATGATGCACAACACTTTATCATGCTTAATTGGAATTGGATGAAATGTGGTGATGAATTTGAACAAAGGAATGGGCTTGGGCTTGGGATATGCTTATGGACCTAGCTTGTTTTAAATGATTTTCATGGGTTTTATAATTTTTTTTTTTTTGGTATGAGGTATTTGGGTGAGCAATTTGTATTTAAATGTTTTTGGAAAATGGGATTTGAATTTCATATTTGTAATATATTTTGCTCGGGACTAGCAAAACTCAAGTTGGGGGGTGTGATTAGTCACTTAAAGTGGCTAATATTAATTTTTAATATCTTTATATTGATTGTTCCAAATTCCATAAAAAATGTTTTTAGTTCATTACATAAATAGAACTTCATTTCTCATCAAAAATGCAATTCATGTTTAAAATGAAAATTTGGTCCCAATCATTCATTTATTTGTGGACAACATTATATTAATTTTCTGAATTTGAAATTTTGGGATATTATTTATCACTTTGTTTTGAACATTTTATCTTTTAGGTCCGATGGATGAATCCCAAAGTAAGATGGAGAATTTTGCACCTGAAGGAAGAAACTTGCTGGAAAAAGCATAATGGGCCTAAGACCCATCAAACAAATGTGGGGCCCAGAAACCAATCCCAATGAAGTTCAAATTTATAAATTAGAAAGATACAAATATTAGGATCATTTTATTAAACTGTGGCTGGAGCTAATTCTGATGTTTTCATGATGATAAATGGATCTGAAGTTGAGATTTAAATGGTGGACTCGACATTAATGCACAGAAATTCGTCCCACCATTTCGACCATAACATCCAAACGGATGAGCCAAATTTCCTGAAATTTTGAGATCGTCTAGAAGACACATTGAAGAAGATATTTCTATTCTACAACCCCTCCGGATTCAGCCTTATTCAATTTCTAATTCACACGTCAATATTGTGGACGAATCTGGACAGTTTTCCGGGTCAAATTCAAAACATCAATTTCCTTTTGATTATTCACCCTCCATTTGAATCTAGTAATTTTTGGGGGGTGAATTGATTTTTGGGGGTGGAACTAAGGCTCCTAATATGACTATATAAGGAGATTTTGGTGAAGGTAATTGTCATCTAACATTTTTCTTTGAATCCATGTTTTGCTTTCATCCATTGTATTTCTTTCAATTGTAATTTCCTGCTTTCAATTTGTAATTGCATCATCAAGTTTTCCCATGTAAGTTTTTCTTTCACATTTATTATTTTAATAAAATTTCTTCTTATTCTTCACTTTTTATTTTATTTTTCTTCACACGTTGATACCATTGAATCATGGTGTGAAATTATTCACACCAGCACTTGTGATTTCAATCACACAACGGCGGAGTGTTCGTTCTTTTAATAATTTTCTTATTCTTCAATTCCACCCCCATAAGTCTACATCCCGCTTCCATTGGTATAATAGAATAAATGGAGGGCTAACCTCTTAAGTTTTGATCCAATGGAGTAGCAAGGTCAGGGATTGAATGTTATTTCATGTACTTAATATTTAAATCTATTCGTTATTTTAGGATTTCCATTTGATGAGTTACATTCTTTCTCATCTTTTCCAACTTTAATTATGACACATTTTGAGTGCTAGTACGATCTATTTCCTTTGAGTGATCATTAAAGTTATCCTCAAAGTGAATTGGTGATTATCCTTGGAATTGTATAGGGATTAAATTGGTTAATGATTTGGAAGAATTATCTCATTGTTTGGATATGTCTTGAATTAATGACATGAAATTTTCTAAGAAAAGAAATTCATCCAATCCACCCCAAGAAAAACCCTAAGATCAACCCACCATCAATAATTGTTTATTTCACATAATTCCTTATTATATGTTATTTAAATTATATCTTTAGTTCCCCAATTAAAATCTACCTCAAAGTTGGCCACTTCATAGCCAATCTATCAACAAATCACAGTGTCTCAAGGTTTCTTCTTCGGTCCCTGTGGATTCGATCCCTACTTGTACTTCAATGACTGCTTTTACCAATAGGGTAAATTTGGGCGCAACCACCCACTGACCTCACCCCTACTAGGTTCACGCGGTCAACCGAATGTGTGGCTCCATCTCATCCGCCCACATCCAAATATCACGTTCCTCCACTAATGAGGCCTCCCGCCATGGCCTTCCACCTCTGCCTGCCACTGGCCATTGAGTCGGAAGCCTTGTCCAAAGCTGCCCATAGCCTTCTCATCGTGTTTCATCCTACCATTGTGGTCCCACATGGACCGCAATATACCGTCACTGGCGACCATCTTGCCGAGTCCACCTGGCCTGGTCATGCCATTGGGCCGGTGTTGCCTCCACTACTATCCACCTCGCCGGCGGACTTGCCTCGTCGCACCCCACCAGAATGGTTGCAGCATTTGACTCTGGCCTCTACCTCATGCTGTCATTGCCATGTGTTTTTGTGGCTTCAGTCTGGTCACCTTGGATCATAAAATGTGAAGAATGAAGAATGCGGAAAAAAGGGGTGAAATCAATGATTAATACCTAAAATGGGTGAATCTACGCCTGGTTCGTTTCAGTGTCAATCCTCCCATGTTATAATTGAAGAATGGAGGGTGAAAATAAATCAATTCTAAACATATATAAATCGTGAAACAAACCCCACAACATAATCAGATCAACCCGCATAACGCCTGATCCATGGATTAGCTTGTTCGTTGGCTAATAATACATGTTCATCGTGGGAATAAAGAATGGGGAAGGAATATCAAAAAAAACTCACACCCTACCTAGATTTTGGATCAATTGGTGAAGAACGTTCATCATCATCAGTGATCTATCCACGAGTGATCTCAATCTATCGTATCATCGTCGTTTTTCATTCTCCAACAAGAGGTTTTTTAAATGATTTTCTTCTCTAGAGCTTCCAGGGAATTTCTAAAAGATTTTCAATCTAATATTATATCATTTCCAAGATTTTAAATGAATAAAATGTGTTTCATCATTGTTGCATTGTTGTGTTGTAGTGGCGCCACATTGTTTTATTTATGAAAGAAAACTGTTTTCCCCTTCGTGGTATCGTAGAAAAGCTACGATGCTGTAAAAAGTCAAAATAAATAAAATAAACTTTTTATGTTCATTTTATTTTCCATTAAAATTTCTAAAAAATCTCTTTCACAGTCAACCCGCACTGGTCGATGTTAGGAATCACCTAAGGAAAGAACACCCTTATAAACTCAATGGCTGTCTTTGATTTCAAATCCAAGTTACCATTTATGAGTTATTAGGATTTTAAAAATAAAATAATTTTATTTAATTATTTTATTTATAGCTATTCCATTGTCAGGTTTTTCCACAGAAGACTTGCACTTATTAAATTTAAGTCACACCTTGGGTAAAGTCACTACTCTGAGATCAACAGTGCCATCAAATTTTTGATCAAGGCATCTGTTTAGAAGTTATTCCACTTTTTTAGGAAAATTGCTAGCGTGTACTATTATAAATATAAAATTTTTCACTGAACAAATCTGGGCACACCAGGTCTTGGAATTGAACACACTCATCACCTAGTCTCATAATTTTCTTAGAAAATTTATAAAAATAAAATCAGGAAAATTTGAGTCATTACATTCTCCCCACCTTAAGGCTTTACATCCCCAAAATCCAAACCAAAGGACACACAAACAGATGAGGGTATCGAGCATGAATCTAATCCTCTCACTCCCATGTGCTCTCCTGAAGATTCTCATGCTACAACTGGGCATGCAGTAAAGGAATCGACTAGCCACAAAGGATCCTCTCATGCCGATCCTTGATCTCCACTAACAGAATGAAAAATGAGCATCCCGATTAGAAACTATCGTTGATGGGATTCCATGGATTCAAACTATATCCTGCATGTAGAGGCATCCCAAGCTCTCTAGTGAACTCTGCTCCCAAAAATCTAATAAGTGGCTGACTTGGTGAGTCTTTCAATGATCACTGATATGGTATTGTGTCTCCTAAACATACATGGTAAACCCATCATGAAGTACACCGATATTCTTTTCCACTTTCTTCTTGGTACCCTAATAAGGAAAGTAAGAAACCCCTTTCAAGCACAGGGGGCTCGACATGGTGAGTTGATAAACCAATAAATTGAATCAAACAAGCACTCAGCTTTCATATCAATAATTAATCCCATATTTAACTCATTTTTTCATCCCTGGTGTCCGTCTTGACACCTGTATACATATCCCTATGTATCTCACCACTCTAGGTGTCCATTGTTGTCATGATAACCAGGAACACAGTGGCTAAAAGGGGGAATTTATGGAAATCACTCAAAACTCCACCTACAACGCCACTGGTACTACTGTGAATCCTCTAAAAATAACAATGTTCTCCCCACCTTTAAAATATCCATCATGGGTATTCCCTGTGGACATCTGATCATGTAAAGTCTCACTGTTGGTATCACTAAGTTGTGACTCTCTAACTTACTATAAGAGTGGAGGGGTAACAACCATCGACTAGAGGTAAGATACCTCAACTCTATCCACGAAGGATAATTGTAATGAGGCAAACTACTCTGATGCCTCATTTAGTAACTGCGAACTAGAACTCCTATTGAGAGCATCTTCCACCACATCCATCTTCCCAAGAGTATAGACTATCTCAAAGTCATAGTCTTGGAGGAACTCTAGCCATCACCTCTGCCTCAAGTTCAGTTCATTATGAGAGAAGATATACTTGAGACTCTTGTAGTCGGGGTATATGATAAACCTCTCTCTCATTAGGTAGTGTCACCACATCTTCAATGAGAAGACTACTATTTCTATCTCAAGATCGTGGGCCGCGTGGTTCTACTCATGTGGTCTCTACCGTCACGAACCAAAGGAAATCACTACTTTCCTATTCATCAGGACACAACCAAGTTTGGTCCCTGATGCATCGCATAACACTACGTACTCGACTCCCTCCTATGGAAATCTCAAGATCGGGGCACTCATTGAACTTTGTCTCAACTACTGAAAATATTTCTAGCACCTCTCTGTGAACACGAATGGCTTTCCCTTTTAAGTCAAGGCTGAAAGATTTGGTTCATGAGTCCCATGAACATTTCTAGGGTGTTCGTCACATCGAAGGTCATCACCAAGTACTCATAGTGACCATAGCGGCATCTAAAATCTGTCTTCGGTATATCCTCATCCCATACTCGCAACTAGTGATATCTTGATCGAAGTCCAACCTTCGAGAACCACGAAGCCCCATTCAACTAATCGAAGTGGTCATTGATCCTTTGGTAGTGGATACTCATTCTCTATGGTCACTTGGTTTAAGTGCAGTTAATCCACACATAACCTCAAACACTAGGTCTTGCTAAGACCTTCCTTTTCAATTCCTCCAACTACACCCTCAGCTTGCGAAGCTCTATAAAAGCCATCTGATATGATGATGCTGATATTGGTGCCATCCCGGGGTGTAAAACAATGCAGAAATTGATCTCTCAATGGAAAGGTAATCTTGGAAACATATTCTAGAAAGACTTACTCATACTCTTCCATTACTCATGGGAACTGAAAACTCACAACATCTACTACTTCGAGGGTAAGTCTAGTCGATTCATGAGTGATCGAATGCACCCTACTTTGCATGAGTCTATAATGTGCTACCTAGGTTTCCTTTTTCACCGACTAAGTAAAACCTCATTCAATTGTTACGGAAACACTGTTCCATTTTATTAAAATAGTAAATCTAATAATGGACTATCGGTAACCAATCCATACCAAGAATGACTTTGTAAGGCCTCAATGCTGCCACCAAGAGGTTCCAACCTAAACTCTTGCCTCAAGGGTCTGACCACACTATCGGCATAAGCATGATTATTGATTCACCTCCCACTTTTATCTCCATATGTAAGGGTTAAGACAATAGTTTAGCCGAAAACTCTAGGTCTTGAAAAAGTTTCATGTCAAGAAATAATGATTAGCACCTATGTATATTAATACGAAAGCTGAGAGTAGACACAAACTGTACCTCGAATCATTCCTGGAGCCCTTGGGTCATATGCCTCGATTGTGTGCAGTTTTACCCTCCCTTTTCCTCCAGATCCCTGATCCTGGTGTGGACTACATGGGGGTGGTGGTGGTAACATATTGAACTATATACCACCTCCTACTACTCTCCTATATCATCTTCCATGTATGGCACCTGTGGATCCATCTGTTCCTATAATTGTATCTTCCTTAGTGTTTCATCCACCGTTTCCCTGCCAGTAGTATGATGGGATGGAAAATCTCTAGTGAGATGTCCCTAGGCATCATATGAAAAGAATTGCCTCTCTCCAGGCCGACTGGACTCACCCTGTGAGCCCTGAGATGTTGATCCCCTATCTTGTGACCCCCTCTCAGAATGTCTCACACATCTAGTATTTGAGACTAATTTTGTCTTCCTTATCTCGAGGTTTTTTCCCCTGCGTTCCCACTTTTGACATTCACTAGTTGTATCCACTCAGCCAAGGGATTTTCAACCACAAAGGTTTGCTCTAGAACCCTATCATAAGTAGGAATGCACAGAATAATAACACTAGATTAGATGTCCCTAAACACACCTTTCTCAAAGTTTTGATCCCTAAAGCACTTTTTTTGTATCATATTCATCGAGTACCTATAAAGATCGGTACGCCTCAATAAATACTCAGATACCGACATGTATTCCTGCTTGAGTTGTAGAATCTCTTGGGAATGTATATCCCTTAGCTTCTAAGGTGATAACTCATTCTCTGAAAAAGGTTCTCAAACTCTATCCACAGAAGATTCACCTCATCATAAGATCGGGTAATCTAAACCCTACCATCACCCTATCGAGCCACATAGAAGGCTCACCGACAGGATCACCATCTAATCTTCTGGTGCCCTGACTGGATGGAAAACCTGGTCACCACCTCAAGCCAGCCCTCAGCCACCTAATATTTTGGCTCGCCTCGGAACCTGAGGGGTATCTATTTCTAAAACTCATGAATTGTGATCCACCTGTGTATCTCATATGTTGGTACTATGGGTACCATGTGCTACTCTACAGGTGGTGGTATAGCTGCTAGACCACTCAGAGATGCTTTCTCTAGTACAAATCTCTATACTGGTATCTCAGTACCCCACAGATCATCCTCATGATCATGTGGTGGAATCCTGTATGGATGTCTATGTGGAAGCATCTTTAAGTAAAATATGATGTACCATAGTTAATATAGTATACTTGGTGAGCTAACTCAAAAGGACATGGAAAACACAACCTATTTCTAAATGATGTATGTACCATCATTTTCCCATACAACTAGTGTTTTCATGTACCAAGTTGAAAATCATAATTCAGAGTCCTGGTGTATGGATATGTCGGTTGCTACACCAACACTAGATTCCCTAGACTAAAATCCAAACTCGAAACATTTAACACTGTTTCCCCAAACCAAAACACAAAGACTCTTAGTCCTTAAGGTAAAACTGGCCTCATTTGATGTCACTCTGTCACGACCCATCCTAAAGGGGCCTGTGTCATGAATACCCCAAGCCTTCCTCCCATAGGCCAAGTGATAGCAACTAGCACTTAGTAGGCATGTCCCAAAAATGGGAGGAATTTTTCTATATACCTATATACATGCACACGTATCCAAGTAAAAGTGTTGAAACTGAAAACACAAAGTAAAAAAATAGGCATGCCACTAAGATACCAACACAGAGTACGATAGTAGAAAATTGAAAGTAAACAGGTCCAGAATACAATAGCAACAAAAAGGAAAGGTAAAAGGTTACAAGTCCATGGAACTCCTATGCATAAAAACCTACCTAAAGGGTAGGTACAGAATAGCTGTCTGAAGCCGCAAAAGCACACCTCATCGGTCAGGTCTCTCTAAGCACCACCTGGCTCTGGTCCACCAAGGACTTCATCAAAGCATTGATCATCTGAATAAGACACTACAGGTATGGGAAAAGCTTGTGTAGGTGTGAGTAAATAATACTCAGTAGGTCACCCTAAAACACAAAGTAAAGGACCATAAAGGAAACATCACTAAGAGAATACATTCAGATCAACATAAGTATATGTCTACAAAACATATAACAAGAACATTCAAGTATAATCATAAAGGATTATAAGACTCAAGGTCTTCTATATTTCCAACCATATATTTATGCTCATAGCATGCTTGTTTTGGTAGATATCACTCCTCAAGCTATATGATAGTAATCATGTAAAACTGGTCTACCAAAAGTATCTGAGAGAACACCTGGTCTCGATACGTCATGAAGTTTTCCCGAGACATCCAATCTCTCTAAGACACAGAGTATTGATATCACAACCAATCATTAGCCATGTTATTCTTCTTGAGGCATGCTTATTCTAGGAGAACTCACTTCTAGAGCCTTGATATCATCAGAGACTCTTACAAAGAGGTCCCGCTAATTTGGGCCTCACCCAAAGAGAATACACTGGTCAAGGTCATGATATACAGAAAGGGGATTCTTCCTAGAGAATACTGAAAACCCAATCTATATTAATCTGAAACATAGAGTATTCTTCTCAGAGAATACCAAAAACCCTACCGATGTGTCTCGTAACATAGGGGATTCTCCACCGAGAATACCGAGAACCCTACCGATACGACCCACTAGATGTAGGATTAATGCCCAGTGCTCAGAGGTCATGTTAATTCCCAAAAAACTCCATCAAGGGTGATATAGTATCACTAAATTCCTAAGTAGGGATGCCACAACTCTATATGGGACTCGGCCTCTAGAGGGGATTGGTGTTCAGTGATGTGGATGCAATGTCGCACTCAACCCTCAAGGAAAGTACCAAGGGAAACACCGCACCTACACTGTTCCATACTAAAAACCCACCAATCTATATCAAAAGGAATTCTTTATTGCAAGGTTCCCAGCTTCGTAGGTGGATCATTAAATGGACCTTTCATTTGAAATTTATGGCCCTTCTTGTAAAAAGGACCCAGTGGGGTTCGGGTCTGACCCGACCCGGTCGGTTTGGGCTGGTACGAACCGGCCTGGTTGCTCTAGCCCACCTAGCATCATGCAGGCTAGTCCATCTCTATCAAAATTGGATTGATAACTGCACCCCTCCTGGGTCACGCGGTCAACCGACCCCATGGATCTGTGTTTCCCTCCTATGGACAGCTCTCACAGGCCTTTCGGTCAATGCGGTGAGCCGCATGACATGTTCGTTGAGCCGCATTCCTCCACCATTATGGCCTCCTGTCGTGGCCTTCCACATCTTCCCATTGATGGTCGTCGAGCTGACGGCCTTGTCTAACACCACCCAGGCCATCCCACCATGCATGGGTCATCTCACCACTGTAGTCATGCCTGGACCGCAGGATGTCGTCTTCATCGACCGTCGATCCATTGGCCATCTTGTTGGGTCTTCTTGGCCCGACCGTGCCACCGGACTTGTGCCTCCTCCATCATCGGCTACCCCACTGGTGGCCTTGCCTCATCATGCCCCACATGAATGGCCAGAGCCTCCACCTCCTACTACTACTGCCATGTGTTGTTGCAGCTTTGGGATCTTCACCTCGGATCTCAAAACATAAAGAATGAAGAACGTGGGAAAAGGGGGGAAAAGTAATGAAGACCCAAAATGGGTGGATATAGTCTTTGTTTGTGTTAGCCTCAATCCTCCCATTTTATAATTGAAGAATAGATGGTGAAAATAAATCAATTATAAACATGGATAAATCCTAAAACAAACCCCGCAACATAATCAGCCCAACCTACAAAACGCATGATCTGTGGATTAGCTTGTTCGTTGGATAATCCATGTTCTTCATGGGAATAAAGAATAGGGAAGGAATATCAAACAAAATTCACACCCTACCTAGATTTTGGATTGATTGGTGAAGAACGTTTGTCTTCATCGGCAATCTATCCACGAGTGATCTCAATCTTTCATCTCGGCGTCATTCTTTGTTCACCAATGGGAGGTTTTACCAATGCTTTTCTTCTCCAGAGCTTCTAGGTAATTTCTCCAGGATTTTAAATCTAATACCATATCCCTTCCAAGCTCTTAAATGAAGAAAATTTGTTTTAGTGTTGTCTTATCACTGTGTTGCAGTGTCACCACGCTGTTTCATTTATGAAAGAAAATGGGTTTCCTCGTCGTGGCATCACAGCATTGTTGCGAAGCTGCGAAACATCAAAAGAAATAAAATAAACTTTTTGAGTTCATTTTATTTTCCTTTAAAACTTCCAAAAATATATATTTAACGGTCGACCCACACCGGTCGATTTTAGACCTCGCATAAAGAAAACACCCCCTTACAAACTCAATGGTGGTCTCGGATTTCCAATCTGAGTTACCATTTATGAGTTATTAGAATTTTAAAAACAAAATAATTGTTATTTAATTATTTTATTATGGTTATTCCATTGTCGGTTTTTTTTCGTAGAATTCCCATTCTGAATAAAGTTAATCCACACCTTGGGTAAGCCACTTCTCTAAGCTCAATGGTGCCCTCGTATTTCTAATTTGGGCACCTGTTTAGAAGTTATTCCCCTTTTTTAGGAAAATCACTCGCATGTACTATTAAAGCACAACATTTTTTGTCAAACCATTATGGGAACACCGGGTCTCAAAATCATACATCGTATCAACACCTGGTCTCAAAATTTTCCCATAAATTTTATAAAAATAAAATCAGAAAAACCTGAGTCATTACATAGAGAAACACAAGGTCACCCATTATAAACTCAAGAGGTTGAAAACTTGGTCAGTGTATGACTTCTATCTACTCTGGGTCATATCCATATGCCTCTGAATCACTCTATATCTCATTAGGTGTAGGTTTTCATGCCTAGAACCCCATAATATCAAGCTTGGATAACTATTGGGGAGGAACTTCATGTCCAATTCCCAACTTCTAATCGGTCTAGAACGCCATGTCTAGCACCCAAAAAAACTCAGCCATTTAATCATTCATTAATTCACAAGAATGAGCCACATCATTCCATTACTAATCCAATGATTAGTTAAACATTTCAAAGGCCATTAGTTAACTTGACAATTAACTAAGCACATAACCCATTAATTAATTCATCAATTAATTAATTAATCAACACAAATATCATTCCATAATTAATTCTTCACAATTAATTATATATATCAAATATCAACTTCCCATAATTAATTATCACAATTAATTATCTTTGATCAACATAATGGCACATAATTAATTATCATAATTAATTATCTTTGGTTAACATCATGGAACATAATTAATTCTCACAATTAATTATCTTACATAATCAAACATCATTTCATAATTAATTCCCCCCAATTAATTATCTTAACACAACCAAATCAATATCTCAGTTACAATATCTCAACCCATAAAAAACTCCAAAATATCTATTTGGGCACCCCCCCCCCTTCATTTGTTTTGTGATTAAATTACCAATTAATCACCAAGGCAATCACAAATCAATCCCACATTCATAATTACTCCAATTTAAGAAATCAATTGTCAAGGGAAGCTATAAAATCATAAACTCACATACACATATAAAAATAATGACTATGGAAGTTTGATTTAGACCACTTAACTCAGTTTATTGATGGATATTAGCCCAACAGAAATCCCCAAAATCTGAATGGCATAATGTCGTCGATCAAGCTTCAGATCTAAATCCCTATACCAAAATTAAGATCAAAGGCATCAAGATCTTGAAAATATAGATCTAGATCCATAATAATATATATAAATCTCAACTCATAGGTTTAGATCCATGTAAAAAATGTATATATTCCATGAAAAAATCAATAAAAGATATAAGAATGAATGGGAGAAGCAACGGGATGAAATCCACTTACTAGGAAGAGAGAGGATCTTCAATCCGGGATTTCGATTTTGAAGAACGGTGTTCATATCACCTTGGAATCCCTTTGGAAGGATTTGGGAACACCTAGAATTTGTAAAGCCCGATCCAAGGTCAAAATATGAAAGTCTCGGGGGGTTTGGGTTGTTTTAAAAAGGATTTTTAGATATTAAATTTTGTGCACACGGTTTCCTAGGAAGAGGCACACAGTTAGGGAAAATCGTGGGCCAACTGTGTTGACCTCTCTATCACGGTTTGCATGGTTGGTATGGTTTGGATACACAATTTATCAAATCATGCACAAAACATGTGGACCTCTCTATTGGCATGGTTTATCCGCACAGTTTTTTCAAACCGTGTGCAAACCGTGCGCACCCCACTGTCCTTTAGTTTTCTTTAAAAATTCACCCAAACGCACCCCAAGACACTACTTTAAATCAAAGGTACTTAAAAGATTAAAAATTACCTGAATACGTGCCTGAGATGAATCTATAAAAGGCCAGGATCTTATAATCTCCCCACCTTATAACAGCTCATCCACGAGCTGCACTCTCGAACTTCTCTAAGATTTCGAGCCAAAAAAATTAGGCCATTAAGCCCTCATATTGGCTTCCCATTCCCAGTTTTCCTCTTGAACACTCCCATGTTTCCATAACACATGAACAGACGGTATGGTCTTTCCCTGTAATACTTTCTCACTGCGACCTAGCACACGTATCGGATGCTCCTAAAAGGATTCATCTATCTCGAGGTCAACCTCTTCCACATCAATCACATGATAAGGTTCAGGGTGATATCTCCATAGTTGTGACACATAGAAAACATCATTCATGGTGATAAATTTCTTTGGAAGGGAAAATTGGTATGTCATTGGCCCAATTCTCTCTAGCACCTCAAATGGTCCTACAAACTTGGGGGCCAACTTGCCCTACCTCTGAATCCTGTAGTGACCCAATCTAGGTGAAACCTAAAGGAATACACGGTCACCCTCTATAAACTCTAGGGGTCATATCCATATATAATCATACGACTTATTCCTACTCTAAGTTGTGGCCATATGTTTCTGAATCAATTGCACCTACTTTGATGTCTCCTAAATGAGACTCGGTCCCAACAGTTCTGACTCACTTGCCTCTAGACAACATAGTAGTGATCTACAAGGTCTACTATAAAGTGCCTCATATAGTGCCATCTGTATAGTTTCCTGATAAATATTGTTATAGGAGAACTCCACTAAACACAAGTGCTTCTCCCAAGAACCACCAAAGTCAAGCACACATGATCACAACATATCCTCTAACACTAGTATGGTAGGCTCTGACTTCCCATCTGTCTGTGGGTAGAAGGTCATACTTAACAAAAACTGAGTACCAAGTGCCTTATGTAAGCCCTGCCAGAAGCATGAAGTAAAGCGCGGATCTTTATCTGAAACTATAGTCCATGGTGCCCCATGCACACGAACTATCTCACACATATATAGTTCTCCCAATTGTTCTACTATAAAGGTTTCTCTAATAGTAAATAAGTGTTCTAACTTCATTATTTGATCCAAAACAACCCAAATAGAATCATTATTCATAAGAGTCTTTTGGAATTCCTACCAAAAAATCCCTAGTAACTTTATCCCACTTCCATTCTAGAATAGGTAACGGCTGCAATAGGCCTCCAGGTCATTGATGTTATGCATTCACCTGCTGATAGGTGAAACATCTTATTACAAACTCTGATATCTCCTTTTTCATACCTGGCCACCAAAACTGTCATCATAGGTCACGGTACATTTTTTTTCACCCCGGGATGTACCGCCCACTTTGAGGCATGAAATTCTCGCATGAGTACCTCTCACATACTCGTAGGCACAACAACTCAATTTCTCACATAGATAATCTCATCCTCATATATTATCCAGTTTGAAGGTGTCTCTCCACCTTCAAGGATTTCCCTTAAGGATAAACACTCCAAATCCTTATATTTTCTATCCTTAATCTGTCTCAAGAGTATAGACTTCACTACTATAGAAATCGGATTCATCCCCTCCTAACTCTCCCAAACTACCACAAGCATTTCCTCCAGTAAGGTTATTATCTTCCACTCTTCACTCGACTCATGTACCAACTGAGTATGAGTTTTCTTGCTCAAGGAATCATCCACACTATTCCCCTTCCTGGGTGTATATGCCAGTTCAAAATCAAAGGACTGTATATACTCTACCCAACTTCATTTCCGAATATTCAAGTCATGCTATGAAAAGATATACTTCAATAATTTGTGATCCGTAAAAAACTGTAAACGTTTCACCCAAAAGATAGTGCCACCAACACTTAAGAGCATAAACAGCTAATTCCAATTTGAGGTCATGCATGGGGTAATTTTGTTCATGTGGCCTCAGCTGCCAAGACCCATAAGAAACTACTTGATCCCCCTGCATCAACACAGCTAAGAGTCTAATCTAAGAAGCATTACAATACACTGTTTACTCCTCATCCGACTTAAGTAAGATCAAATTGGTGCCAATGTCAAGTGCTTCTTCAACTCCTGGAAAGCATTCTCGCATGCTTCTATCCAATAAAACTTTACCCCTTTCTTTTTCAAACCTGAAAGCGGTGCTTACAATCGATAAAAGTCCTAGATAAACCTCCTGTAATATCCAGCTAATCCCAAGAAGCTTCAGATATCAAAAACATTCTTGGGATTCTCCCAAGAAACCACTTCCTGCACTTTTTATGGGTCCACTGCCACACCTTCTTCCGAGATGATGCGCCCCAAAAAGTGTACCATGTCAACCAAAAACTAAAATTTAGATAGATTGGAATATAGATGATTCTCTCTCAGTATACCCAGGATGATGTCAAGATGTTGGACATGATTGTCATGAGTCTTAGAGTACACCAATATGTCATCCACAAACACTACCACAAATCGATCTAAGAATGGCTTAAAGATCATGTTCATCAAGGCCATAAACATTACTGGATCATTTTTCAACCCAAACAGAATTATGACAAACTCATAAAGGCCATACCTGCTCTTAAAACTAGTTCTTGGTATATCAGAAGCCTGAACTCTCACCTGATGATACCCTAATCTCAAATCGATCTTTGTAAAACACACAAGCCCCCTTCAGCTGGCAAAACATATCATCGATACGTGGAAGAGGATATCGGTTCTTCACGGTCATTTTATTCAAATTCTGGTAGTCAAAACACAAACATAAACTCCCATCATCCTTCTTTGCAAAAAAAATAGGTGATCCCCAAGGCAACATACTTGGACAGATAAACCCTTTATCCTCCAACTTCTCCAACTACGTTTTGATCTCTCGAAACTCAGTCAGTTCCATTCTGTAAGGTGGAATAGATACCAGCTCAGCCCCCAACATGAGATCAATAGTGAATTCCACATCTCTCTCAGGTGGAAACCCTGAAAAGTCTTCAGGAAAGACATCCTGAAATAGTTCTACTACTGGTGATAGTATGTCTTTCTTACCACTCTCATCATCCAACAAAAGACTAGAAACTTGGGCTATGAGATCTCCCAATTTATGAGTAATTGGCCCAGTTCATCTTGCATGGATATCCCATTCTCCGTGAAGGAAATACTAGTCACCCTTAGGAGATACAAAGGTCACCCTTCTACGGTAACAATCTATATGGGCTTGGTATGCGACTAGCCAGTCCATACCCACAATCAATTCGAATCCCATTATATCAAGGACATATATATCCCAAAGAAAATGATACTCTCTGATCTCTAGAAAACATCCCTTGTATAAACAGATGTCTCTAATCTATGTTCCCAATGGTGTATCGATATTTATCACCCCGCTTACGGATTCCACCTCTAGGCTCAAACCATTAACTAGATTTGCAGATATAAAGGAATGATAGGCACCAGTATCAAACAAGGTTGTAAATAAAGTAGAAGCAACTAGAATATTACCTCTCACAATCGATGGACCATCCTCTCTCTCCACAAGTGTAGGTTTCGTTGCATGTAATTGTCCTACCCCTCTTCCATGTGGTGTCGTCTGACTCCCTTGAGTAGCACCACTCTACTATTACAGGCACTCATACCCTAAAGCACCACTTCCACCACCTCTACCACCTATGCTAGTAGAACTCTAGTTGCCAGACCTATATGTTGTAGAAGACCCCCTCCCCACACTCTGACTCTGAGCAGCTAATCCCTTAGAACCAGTTTGTGTTGCTTCCTATAGAACTTCTATAGGTGGACTATCTTGCCACAAAATCAGAACTCCACTATGGTGGTCGAGGATAATGTGTATTATAGTGTCCCTTCCTACCGCACTAGTATCAAAGTACATGAGTAAGATCTGGTGAAAATATTCCTATTGACTACCCACATTACTTTCCACTATCCTGACTAAGGTTCTTGTAACAGCGCTTCCTAATCTCGAAATCCACACTCCTTGATTGTCCAATAATAGCTACCTATCCATTACTTGAAGCCTCCTTCAGGTTCCCCTCTAAAATTAGATCCTGATTAACCACTTCTGATAATTTCTTCAGCCTAAAGATATTCACCTGGGACTTAATTTCACACCTAAGTCCATCCTAAAATCATTTTGCTGAAGAAGCCTCATCTACCTCCAAAGCTGGAGCAAAACAATGTAAATCTATGAAATGTTTAGCGTAATCCATTACAGACATACTTCCTTAGGTCATATGCATAAACTCTGAATCCTTCTCTTGTCTTAGTGTCTATGGATAAAGGTTCTCTAAGAACTTCTCCATAAATTCTTTCTATAACATATCATCAGTTTTTCCAAATCGTACCTGAATATCCTACTAGCACTTCACTGAACCCTATAGAATATAAGCAAACAACTTGACCCTCCTATCATTCAGAGTCTCCAAATGGTCCGGTATTATCTCTATATATTAAATCCATAATTCATCTCCCTCAGGTCCACCCTCTCCATTAAAAGTAGGAGGGTGCTGCAACTGAAACTCCCTTGTCAACTCAGACATACTTTTCAGAACCTGCCCTGGGTCTCTCTCTATAAACGGCATGAAACAAGAAAAGTTTTCTCATAACTGTTCTCCTTCCTCCTTAGTTTTCACCAATGGTGCCTCAAGTTCCCTGTCTATAAGTTCGTTCTGGGCCATACCCCTCAGTCTCTCCCTCAATAAGCATTGTGGAGGCATATCTCTAAAAAATCCAAACACACGTATTAGGTCTCATAACACAACCTTATAAAATTTACATAAGGGAAGAAACTAACACAACAAGTTTCAACATTTCCTTTCTCCCTTTTCTCACAACATGGCCAACACCGAGGCCTTATTACTAACCTTAACCATCCCACTCCTAGGTCTTGGTTAACAAGGGTAAATACATTCTCATTAATTAATCCAACAATTAATTAATCAAATTATATCTAATTAATTAATTAAACAATTAATTAATTAATCATACTAATTTCATAAATCAAGGTTCTCATTATACACCCATTTACTTCCATTTTGCATCATTGTTTCAATATTACAACAAGGAAAAACAGTTCAAGTTCAGCAACTTACCCATAACCCATTTTCCCATGAGTTCCTAGAATGATGCATGTCACAATAACCCTGAGTGACTAGAATGATGCATGAAGACTCAAGTATCATACCTATTTAGGCCACGAATCAAAATTCAATAACTGTCAAAACAAATATCACATCACACCACAAGTGTGTCACCCAAGGAGAAATAATATCCAACTGTAACAACAAACATCAATCACTAAAATCCCACCCTGAGTAATCGGATTTTCTCCCATACATGGGTTTTCAACTCCCATGCATGAGCTCATTTCCAAGCCTTGACTCTTCCTAGTCTCTTGTCTACCTTTCCAAAAATAGTAAGACAAAAGAAGAAGAAAGAAAAGAAAACTCCTTTGATACCACTTTGTGACATCCCGAACTGGGTACCACTAAATAGTTCCCTGAGCTGGTTGGCCACATGCCCCCAAGAACACCTCCCCATACACCAGAGGGTTTCGAATAGTAGCGAGGGTCTAGTAAGCCAGTATTGAGGAGACTATACCCTCTTTTATCAGAATCAAAACACCAACGAAATCAAGCAAAAATAACGAAGTACGGAAGCGTATAAATAACCAAAATAATACCAGGTCATATGATAGTCAAAAAATATAAAATAAAATACTCAACTGAAAGGTAATACATGATATGAAAATGAAAGTTTCAAGTGTCTACAATGCAACTAAAATTAAAGACACGACGACTCCTAAGTGGGTCATGAACCACATCTAGTTCCCTCTCCCATGCTCCAATCCTAAATAGAAACCTATCCTAGGTCCTTTCCCTTATCCTATCCTGCAACCACAAAGTCTACTTGGGTTCTGATCAGGCATCCCGAATAGGGTGTGAGTATGACTTAGTAGGCCACCATCAACGGTGTATAAAACAAGTCCAGTCAAAAGATAGTGTATGCAGTTTTATGAATCAATAAATACAATGCATAATTAAATAGTTATCACATTGTCATTTAATCTTTAATAATAAAATTAGGCTCAGTTTCAATTCATGTTTATCATTCGAACCATCATTCATTATTATCATTCATTTGGGGTAGGTCTCCATGCCTAACACCCTAAATATCATTGAGTGTAGGTCATCATTCCTAGCACTCCAAATCTCATTAAGTGTAGTTCTCCATGCTTGTCACTATATATCTCATTCAGTGTAGGTCGTTATGCCTATCACCCCATAATCTCAAGCTTGGATAACCATTGGGGAGGAATTTCATGTCCAAGTCCCAACTTCTAATTGGTCTATAATTCCATGTCTAGCACCACAAAAATTGCATCCATTTAATCATTTATTAATTCATAGGAATTAGCCACATCATTCCATTACTAATCCAATTATTATTTAAACATTTCAAAGTCCATTAGTTAACTCAACAATTAATTAAGCACATAACCCATTAATTGATTCATCAATTCATTAAGCAGTCAACACAATTCTCATTCCATAATAATTTCTTCATAATTAATTATCCATATCAAATATCAACTTGTCATAATTAACTCTCATAATTAATTATATTTGATCAACATCATGAAACATAATTAATTCTCATAATTAATTGTATTTAGTCAACATCATGGCACATAATTAATTCTCACAATTAATTATATTACATAGTCAAACATCATTTCATAATTAATTCCCCTCAATTAATTATCTTAACACAACCAAATCAATATCTCAATTACAATATCTCAACCCATAAAAAATATCCAAAATATCTATTTGGGAAACCCCCCTTCCTTCCTTCTATGATTAAATTACCAATTAATCACCAAGGAAATCACAAGTTAATTCCACATTCCTAATTACTTCAATTTAGGAAATCAATTATCAAGGGAAGCTAGCAAATCATAAAATCACATACACATATCAAAATAATGACTATGGGAGTTTGATTTAGACCACCTACCTCGGTTTATTGATGGATTCTATCCCAACAGAAATCCCCAAAATCTGAGTGGCACAACGTTGTCAATCAAGCTTCAGATCTAAATCTTTAAACCAAAATTAAGATCAAAGGCATCAAGATTTGAAAATATGGATCTAGATCCACAATACTAGATCTAGATCTCAACTCATGGGTTTAGATCCATGGAAACAATGGTTATATTCCATGAAAATATCAAGAAAAGATAGAGGAATGAATGGGAGAAGCAACGGGATGAAATATACTTATTGGGAAGAGAGAGGATCTTCAATCCAGGCTTTCAATCTCGAATAAATATGTTAAGATCGCCTTGTAATCCCTCCGGAAGTATTTGGGAACACCTATAATTTTTCAATCCTGATACAAGGTATAAATATGGAAGTCTTGGGGGGTTCTTGTGGTTTTAAAAATTATTTTTGGATATTAAATTCCATGTGCACGGTTTTATAGGAAGAGGCGCACTATTAGGGAAAACCGTGCGCCAACCATGTGGACCTCTTTGTCCAGGTTTTCAAGATTGGCATGGTTTGGTCGCACGGTTTTTCAAAACATGCGCAAACCGTGTGGACCTCTCTGTTGGAACGGTTTAACTACACGGTTTTTTCAAACTGTGTGCAAACTATTCACACCCCATTGTCTTTTAGTTTTCTTTAAAAAATCACCCAAACGCACCTCAAGACACTACTCCAAATCAAAGGTACTTAAAAGATTCAAAAATTACCTGAAAACATGCCTAATATGGCTCCAAAAAAGGTCAGGATCTTACAAAGATGTATGCTCTCAGTATGTCTTCTAACACCTGGATAGTACGTTCTTACTACTCTTATGTCTGTGGGTGAAAAAATGTACTCATAAACACCTGAGTACCAAGAACCTTTTATAGGCATTTCCAGAATCATAAAGTAAAATGGGGGTCTTTATCTGAAAAAATATTTCTTGGAACCCCGTGCAACCACACTATCTCTCAAACATACAAGTCACCCAAATGATCATTGGTGAAAGTCTCCCTGGTCGGTAAGAAATGTTTTACCTTTGTCAATTGATCCACAATCACCCAAATCACATCATTATTCCATGGAGTCCTCAGTAAGACCACCACTAAATTTGTGGTAACATTATCCCACTTCTATTCTAGAATGGGAAAAGGATGTAAAATTACAGAAGGTTATTGACGCTCTGCCTTCTCCTCCTGATAGGTGTATCATCACATCACAAAACCCGATATCTCTTTCTCAATTCCAATACACCAATACTATCTATGAAGATCGTGGTAAATTTTATTCAAACTAAGGTGTACCACACACTTCAAAGCATGGAACTCACGCATAATCTCCTCTCCTATACAATTAGGCATGATAACCCAGCCATGAACATGGATAATCTCATCATCATCGATGGTCCAGCTGGGAGGTATCTCCCTACCATCAAAGTTGTCCCTCAATTCCAAGAATTACAGATCCTCGTATTGCCTTTACTTGATCCATATTAGAAGAGAGGGTTCAATAGATAAAGATTAGAGGATCATATTCTCTCACTCCTCCTGAACACCTATATGCATCTAAGTGAACAACATCATCATCTTATACTCAGAAATAGACTCATGGATTACCTAAGTCTATTTATTCTCACTCAAGGCATGAGAAACACTATATCCCTTCCTTAGAGTATAAGAAAACTCAAAATAAAATTATTTCATGTAATCAACCCATATCCATTGCTTAAGATTTAAATCACACTAGGAAAGGGTATATTTGAGGATCTTTTAATCAGTATAAACTATAAACCTCTCACCCAGAAGACAATATCACCAACATTTTAAGGAAAAAATCACTACAACTAGCTCGAGATCGTGTGCAGGGTAGTTCCATTCATGCGGCATCAAAAATTGTGACCCATACACCATTACTCAATCCCCAAACATCAACACTTCCCTAATTCTAATTTCTGATGCATTATAATATAAACTGTACTCCTTACCTGAGTCGGGTAAGTTCGGAATTGGTGCCCTGGTCAAATTCCTCTTTAACTCTTGTAAATCATTCTCACATGCCTTGAACTGCTCAAAATTTATACTGTTATTATTTATTCCTGATAAAAGAACATCCAAGTGTAAAAATTTCTTGATGAACCTTCATTGGTATTCATCCAAACCCAAAAATATTTAGATACAAAAATAATTGGTATGCGCCTAAGAAACAACCACCCATACTTTATCGAGGTCCACTTACACACCTTACTTCAAGATTATTAAACCCATTAAATATACCTTGTCAATCTAAAAATGACATTAAGATACCTTGTCATAGATTCAATTCTCTCTAAGTGTACTCGGGATGATGTCAAGATGTTTGGAATGATCATCATGAGTCTAAGAGTACACTAATATATCATAAATAAAGATGACCACAAACTAATATAAGTATGGGTGAAAGATTCAATTCATCAAGGACATAAACATAGAAAGATGATTCATTAACCCAAACACAACACAACAAAATCATACAAACCATACCTACTTCTGAAATCATTATGTGGTACATTAGAAGGTATCACCCTCAATTGATGATAACCTAACCTCAAATCGATTTTACAGAATATATATGAACCCTTTAACTTGTCAAAAATAACACTAATATATGGAAGGGGGTACCGGTTCTTAATCATCATCCATTTCAATTTTTGGTAATCTACACATAAGCACAAGGTTCCATCTGACTTTTTAGCAAACAAAACCAGAGATCCCCAAGGTGACGTACTCTAGAAAATGAACCTTTTATCCTACAACTCTTTTAGTTAAAACTTAAGCTCTTGAATCTATATTGGTGTAATTTTATATGGTGGAATAGAAACTGGATCAACTCTAAGCATCAACTCAATCATGAACTCAACCTCTATCTTGGGTGGCAGCCCTGAAAACTCCTCAAGAAACACATCTTGAAATCGATCCACTATAAGAGGGAATAAATCATGTTCCAATTCATAATTGTCAAGAATTAGACTTGAAACCTGGGCTATAATCTCACCCAACTGCTAAGTAACTATCTCTTCATGGCCTACTTGAATGTCCCATTCTCCAAGATGAACATAGATGCCACCCTCAGGAGATGTGAATGTTTCCATTTGATGGTAACAATCAATATGATCTAGATACAAAACCAACTAGTCCACTACCAATATCAAGTCATATTCTGAAATCCCATGAATGAACAAGTCCCAAAGGATACGGTACCCACCAAACCTTGAGGGAACACTCCTTACAATGATGGATACTCCCTGATTTCACCCCTAGTAGTGTGTCGGTCGATATAATTCCACATAAGTATTCCACCACCAGACCCAGACCATTTACCTATTGAGAAGATATAAAAGAATGTGGGGATATGGTATCAAAAAAGTAATTTACAATTATATAATCTATAAGAATCATACCTCAGACAGTTTATGGTCCATCCGTGCTACCATTGAGTGTAGGTTGAACTGCATGCAGTTGACCTATTCCTTTACCCTATGCTTCTTTTTAAGTACCATGTGATGAACTATTCTTTTAGTATAGATTCTATTGTCCTAAAGAACCTCATCCTCTACCCCAACTAGTTCATCCCATAGAACTCCAATTGCCAGTATGATATGGGGATGTAGATCCCCTATCAGTGCTCTATATCATCCTAGGTCCTCCCTCACCAGCCATCAGCCAAGGGTTCATATAGAACCTCTATAGGTGTCTCATCCTACCACAAGATCTGCACTCCACTAGAAATCGTTGACACTGACCTCACATGTGACCAGACTTTCCACAGAGATAGAAAATCACATGAACGCTTCCATGAGTGGATGATCATATCCCCTTACTGCTCTTCCTACCACCACCTTGGTGAAAACTCTTATAACATCACTTACTAATATCAAAGGACCCACCACTAGATTGTCCAACTAATATTATTTTTCGTCCACTGGAGGCCTCCTTTAGGTTACCCTCATAAATGAGATCCTAATTCACTACCTCAAAAAACTTCTTCAAATTGAATATATTCACCTAGGACTTGATCTCACATCGAAGTCCATCATGAAAACATTTTACAGTACCAATTCTGGAAAAAAAATGTAGCAAGTCGGTGAAGTGTCATCACTAGAATATTCCTCTAGGTCAAACGCATAAACTCTATATATCTCTCTTTCCTAAGAGTCTCTAGGTAGAAATTCTCTAAGAACATTTCTTGAAAAACCTTCCATGTCATAGCCTCCAACTGCTCATCCTAGACTTGAATATACCACCAACGCTTCACCAGTCCTCACAACTTATAAGTCGTTAACTTAACCATCTTCTCTGGAGGAGTCTCTAAGTGAACTAAAATCATCTAGATAAACTCAATACAGAACTCATATATCTTGGTACCACCCTCTCTAGCGAATGTTTTATGGTGCTATAGTTGGAACTCCTTAGTTAAATCAAACATACTTGGTGCATCCCACCCTGGGTCTATTTCCATAAATTGTATAAAACAAGTGAAATTGTCATGAAACTACCCTTCTACCCTATCCATAATTTAATTTTGACATGTAGGAATCGATTTCATGTCAATATGTCACATAATGTGGCTGATATGACTCAAAATGCATGTTTTCAATATAAAAGTGTCTTTTTATTTTAAAATGGATATCACATAACCAAAACTAATAAAATGAGCTTGAATTATTTTCAAACAATAATATAATAATCCATAATTCATTTGTGATGTGTATGAATTTTCTGCACATAAATCTGACACACTATGTGGCTAGTATGACTCAAAGTGCATGTTTTCAATATAAAAGTTTGTCTTTAGTTTAAAACGTGTGTCACATAGCCAAAACTAAGAAAAAAAGATCGAATTGTTTTCAAAATTTAGGAAAATAATCCATAATTCAATTACGAAGTGTAAAAATTTACTACATATCAATTTGACACATGATGTGGTTAGTATGAATCAAATTCCATTTTTTTAATATAAAATTGTCATTTTAGTTTAAAATGCATGTCGCGTAGCCAAAACTAAGAAAATGAGCTCATATTGTTTTCAAACATTATAAAAATGATCTATAATTCATTTTTGACAAGTAGGATTCTATCACATGTCAATCGGATACATGATGTGGTCAGTATGACTCAAAGTGTGTGTTTTCAATATAAAAGTGTTGTTTTAGTTTAAAACATGTGTCATGTAGCCAAAACTAGGAAAATGATCTCGGATTGTTTTCAAACTTTAGAAAAATGATCTATAATTCATTAAAAATATGTAGGAATTAACCATATGTCAATCTAACACATGATGTGGTTGGTATGCCTCAAAGTGCATGTTTTCAATATAAAAGAGTAATCTTAGATTAAAACGTGTGTCACGTAGCCAAAACCGAGAAAACAAGATTGAATTGTTTTCAAACTTTAAGAAATGATCCAATATTAATTTGAGACATATAATAATCGGCTACATGTCAATCTAACACATGATGTGGTCAGTATGACTCAAAGTGTGTGTTGTTTTAGTTTATAACACGAGTCATGTAGCCAAAACTAAGAAAACACGATTGGATTATTTTCAAACTTTAGGAAAATGATCTATAATTTATTTTTGACATATAGTAATAGACCTCATGTCAGTCTGACACATGATATGGCCGGTGTGACTCAAAGTTCATGTTTTCAATATAAAAGTGTCATTTTAGATTAAAGTGTGTGTCACATCTCCAAAACTAAAAAATGTGCATGGATTGTTTTCAAATTTTAGAAAAAAATTCCATAATTCATTTTTGATGTGTAAGAATAAACCACACATCAATCTGACACACGATATGTCCGTTATGAATCCAAGTGCATGCTTTCATTATAAAAGTGTCATTTTAGTTTAAAAAACAAACATCACATTTCCAATACTGGGAAAACGGTCTTGGATGGTTTTAAAACTTAAATAAAATTTTCCATAATTTATTTGTGATGTATATCAATTGACTTCATGTCAATATAACACACAATGTGGTCAGTATGACTCAAAGTGTGTGTTTTCAATATAAAGTATCATTTAGTTTAAAACATGTGTTGCATATCCAAAACTAAGAAAATAAACTCAAATTATTTTTAAAATTTAGAAAAAAGATCCATAATTCATTTTTGATGTGTAGGAATCGACCACACATCAATTTGACATGCGATGTGGTTGATGTGAGCCAAATTGCATGTTTTCAATATAAGTGTCATTTCAGTTTAAAATGTGTGTCACATATCCAAAACTAATCAAATGGTCTCTAATTGTTTTCAAAAAAATTGAAAATGATCCATAATTCATTTATGATGTGTAGGAATTGACTGCATGTTAATCTGACACATGATGTGGTCTGTATGACTCAAAGTGTGTGTTTTCAATATAAAAGTGTCATTTTAGTTTAAAACATGTGTCACGTATCTAGAATCAAGAAAAAAACTCGGATTTTTTTCAAACATTAGAAAAAAATCTACAATTCATTTGAGATGTATAGGAATCGACTACATGTCAAGCGTACACATGATGTGGTCGGTATAACTCAAAGTGCATGTTATTTTAATTAAAAATGTGTATCACATAGCCAAAATTAAGAAAATGAGCTCAGATTGTTTTCAAAATTTAGGGGAACAATCCATAATTTAATTGTGACATATGTGAATTGACCAAATACCAATCCAACACACTATGTGGTTAGTATGACTCAAAATGCATATTTTTAGAATAAAAGTGTCATTTTAGTTTAAAATACACGACACATAGTCAAAACTGAGAAAATGAGATCAGATTGTTTTCAAACTTTAGTAAAAAGATCCATCATTTAGTTGTGACATGTATAAATTGATTTCATGTTAATATGACATGTGATGTGGTCAGTATGACTTCGAGTGTGTGTTTTTAATATAAAAGTGTCATTTTACTTTAAAACACATGTCACGCAGACAAAACCAAGAAAATGATCTTAGATTTTTTTTCAAACTTTATGAAAATAAATCATAATTTATTTTTGACATGTAGGAATCGATGGCATGTCAATCTGATACATGATGTGGTCGATATGACTCAAAGTGCATGTTTTCAATATAAAAGTATCATTTTAGTTTAAAACGCGCATCACATAGCAAAAACTGAGCAAATGAGCTCAGATTTTTTTAAAACTTTAGGAAAATGATTCATAATTCATTCGTTATGTGTAGGAATTGACCACGCATCAATCCAACACACGATGTGGTCAGTATGACTCAAAGTGCACGTTTTCAATATAAAAGTGTCATTTCGGTTTAAAACGTGCATCACATAACCAAAATTGAGAAAATGATCTCATATTGTTTTCAAACTTTATGAAAACGATCCATAATTCATTTGTGATGTGTAGGAATCGACCGCACATTAATCTAACACATGATGTGGTCGGTATGACTGAAAGTGTGTGTTTTCAATATAAATGTGTCATGTTAGTTTAAAATGTGTGTCACATAGCCAAAACCGAGAAAACATGCTCATATTGTTTTCAAACATTAAGAAAATGATCCACAATTCACTTGAGACATAAAAATCGACTACACGTCGATCTGACTCGTGATGTGGTTAGTATTACTCAAAATGTGTGTTATTTTAGTTTAAAACGTGCATCGCATAGCCAAAACTAAGCAAACGAGCTCATATTTTTTTCAAACTTTAGAAAAATAATGCATAATTTATTTTTGACGTGTCTGAATTGAACACACATCAATCCATCACACGATGTGCTCAGTATGACTAAAAATGCATGTTTTTTATATAAAAGAGTCATTTTAGTTTAAAACAAACGACACATTGCCAAAACTGAGCAAATGAGCTCAGAGTGTTTTCAAATGTTAAGAAAAAGATCCATAATTCATTTGTGACATGCAGGACTCGATCGCTCATCAATTTGACACTAGATGTGATCGGTATGGATCTAAGTGCGTGTTTTCAATATAAAAGTGTCATTTTAGTTTAAAACGTGTGTCACATAGCCAAAACCAAGCAAGCGAACTCAAATTGTTTAGGAAAATGGTCCATAATTCATTTGTGATGTGTAGGAATTGATCGCATATCAATCTGACACATGATGTGGTCAATATGACTCAAAGAGCTTGTTTTTAATATAAAAGTGTCAGTTTAGTTTCAAACGCACGATGCATGGCCAAAACTGAGCAAATGAGTTCAAATTGTTTTCAAATGTTAGGGGAAAATCCATAACTCATTTGTGACATGCAGAAATTGATCACACATCAATCTAACACACGATGCGACTGGTATGGCTCCAAGTACGTATTTTCAATATAAAAGTGTCATTTTAGTTTAAAACGTGTGTCACATAGACAAAACCAAGCAAACAAACTCGGGTCATTTTCAAACATTAAAACAAGGATTCATGGTTCATTTGTGACGTATAGTAATCGATCACAAGTCAATATAACACATAATGTGGTCGGTATGACTCAAATTGCATGTTTTTAATATAAAAGTGTCATTTTAGTTTAAAACGTGTGTCACATTGTCAAAATCGAGTCAACAAGCTTTAATTCACTACCACAAAATGGGTTTTGTAGCACCACCCTTTAACAGTGCTAAAAAAACGCTCATAAAGGGGTAACTTTATCACCGCTAAAAAAGCGCTGATAAAGGTTCCCCTTTATCAGCGTTTTTTTAATGTTGTTAAAGAGACCTCCTTATTCAGCGCTTTTTTTAATAGCGCTGATAAAGAGAGATCTTTATCAGCGTTTTTTTACTAGCGTCGATAAAGAGTATATTTAAAAAAAATCATTAAAAATAATATATAAATATATAAATATATTGATATTGATATAAATATAATATATATTTTTAAAATATGTTTTAGATTAGTATAAATGTACATTTACACTTAATATATAAGATATTTAGGGAAAATAACTTATAAAATATTTAAAAATATATTAATAATTAATAATTTACTAATTATTATTGAGTAATAATCATTTAATAACAATTTTAAGACATTAAAAATTAATAAATTAATAAAATATCTAAAATAAGTTGAAAACGCCCCTCAAGTTTCAAACGGTCGTAACTTTTGATCTGGGTGTCTGTTTGAGCTTTATCACATATCAAATCAAAGTCTGCAACAAGCTCTACGCACTGGTGACATAGAAAAACCCTCTATCACGACTTTGAGGCCAAAAAGCCAAGAAGCCCTCCAAAACTGAGTTTTTAGTCGGGATATTCAAATTTTTTAACATTCGATGAAATTTCATCCTCATTTAAGGGGGTCTTTTTGCCCTTTTTCAGTGGGGGTTGAATTTATTCCCAGAGATTACATTCATATTGATATTATGACTTTGAAATTTTATTGTTTTTCACAATGTACTGTTATTTATAATTAAATATATAACAATATATATATGTATATTTATATTTTCACACATGAAATTTTAATTTTATAAAAAATAATTAAACATATTTACATATAAAATACATTTCTCAGTATATGAGCCTTATATAAATAAAAACTAATATCCATTTTATTTAAAATTCAAATATATGAATATTTATATGCCTATATAATGTGTGTGTGTTTGTATTAACAAACTGATATATATTTTATATATATTATAACATATGAATATACATATCAATATATAATATATGTAATATGTGTGTGTGTAATTATACTAACAAATACACATATATATAATATATATACATGTGTATGTATGTTGTATATATGTATATATGCATTTATTTATTTACACGCAAAAAAACATATTTTAAAAACATATTTAAAACTAATCTTATAAATATATATTAATATACAAATAAATGTACGAATGTAAAAATATAACTATATATATATATAAATAAATAGATATTAATATATATTAATATACGAATAAATATATATATATATATATATATATATATATATATATCTATATTAATATACGAATAAATATAACTATATATATATAAGTAGATATATCATTAAATGGAGAACAAAACAAGATAAGTGAGTGGTAAAGGTGCAGGCGCACAAGGGAGAAGTTTTGGATTCAAATCCAAGTAGAGGCAGAGGGTGCACAGGTCGGTGCAGGGAGCTAGCGCTGTTAAAGGATGAGGGGGTGCGCCTAGCGCTGTTAAAGGGGGTGGGGGGGGTCGCAACTTCATAGTGTTGTTGAAAGGAGCGGTTGAGCGCTGATAAAAGCTTTTTTTAGTGCTGATAAAACCCTGTTTTTTAGTAGTGGTTGTTTTTAAACTTTTGGACAATGATTCATAATTTATTTCTGATGTGTATGAATTGACTGCGCGTCAATTAGACATACGATGTGACGATATGATTCAAAATGTGTGTTTTCAATATAAAAGTGTCATTTTAGTTTAAAACACGTACTACATTGTCAAAACCGAGTAAACAAGCTTGGAATGTTTCCAAATTTTAGAACCACGATCCATAATTCATTTTTAGCGTGTAGGAAGCAATCACGCGTCAATCCAACACACAATGTGTCTGATATGACTCAAAATGCTTGTTTTCAATATAAAAACGTCATTTTAATTTAATGATATAATTATTTACAATTATTTAAGTAATTAAGATAATCAATAACTGATAATATCATTTACATATTCAGCAAATTAACAGTATAATCTATACAGATTATTAATTAATAATGTAATTAATAATTCATAATATAATTATTAATTAAAAGTATAATTAATAATTAATATAAACTTAACAATATAATCATTAATAATATAATTGATAATGTCATCATTATATTCAGTAATTAACAATATAATTTATCATATTTTGATTATATAACATTAAAATTAAAATTTTATTTTGTTATGCAATGTTACTCTAAAATAAACATTAATTTATTGCAGAGACAAACTTTTGTCATTGGAGAAAGCTTGTTATAAGAGTTTTGATTTTGTATATTGAGTTGATTTTTTTTTTGATTAATTGTAAACATCACATTAATGTAAATTTTTTGTATGTAAAATTTGAATTGAAATGACAGTGCAATGTAATATCTGTATTTGAATATGGTTTTATATAATATTTGTATTCCAATTTGATTATATGTTTCTAATACGATTCTGTTATAGGACTGTCGCATGGATGCACTTGTCATGACTTTTATCAACGCTAAAAAGAAATCAATGATAAAAAAACATCTTTATCAACGTTTTTGTTAGCGTTGATAAAGACTGAGCGTGTTTAACGACACGCCGTATGTCATTGATTTTTTTGCGGCGACAAATCTCACTTCTAGCGGTGATGTGTGTGGTTTAGGTAGTGGTGAACATAGTCAACCATGTTTATATGTTTTTAATATAGTTTTATCATAATAATGGAAAACAAAGGGTATGATGGGCAGGATTGACTTGATATGCGTGATACATGAGAGGAGTGACAGCTGGTTGTTATAAGTATTACTATGGGCAAGCACGATAATGGGGATGCGTATATTTGACAAAGGGTATGATGGGCAGCATTGACTTGATGTGCGAATGCCAAAGCATGGGGAGCATTTGTGCGCTTCAAGGCGGGCACCCAATGGTGGGTGCGGGGACCCGGCCGTCCCATCACACTCCCCCCAACACGCCCTCCTCCCAATATTTAATTAACTACAGTCACCATTGGAATCACAATACATTTTTATATAAAATGAAATAAAGATATTTAAAAAAATATTTAATAAATGAATAAATAAATATTTATTATTTAATGATTGATTGAATTAGTTATTACATATAATTTAATCGGTGATTAAATTCCATTTTTTGTTATGTGAAAATTTATTATTCAATTTTGAATTGATCATTATCATTTTGTTTCGGATTTGTGTCTACAGATAGATATTGGAAGAGTATATCATTCTTCACTTCAATCTTTCTTCTTTTATATTCTATAAAAATCTTTTATGGTGTTTTACAATCATTTTTTTCCTAGGGATACTATCACTCAAAATGTGTCATGAAGTGGATGCGGTGATTTTTGTTGAAGTGATGATTTTCTTGTGGTTAGCAATTCTATCATCTCTTTGCCTATCTTATGGATTTTGTACAATCTTGCACATTAAGGCGTGATTTTGTGGAAATTCTGCACAACTTATTGGGATTTGACATGGTGTTACTATAGATATGTCCTTTAATAGCGTGCAAAAATGGTTTTAATAGCGCTAAAAATGCGTTATTAATTGCAACGCTGATAACATGGGTCCCCTTTATCAGCGCTAAAAATAGCGCTGATAAAAACCTAACTAGCTGCAATGTGCTGTTAATATAATAGCACACCTTGCAAAAACCTGTAATTTCAAACAATGCTATATACGTTTAGTTGACATCATGAATACAAAAATGTCCGCACATGGTATATAAAAAACACTGTTATATACATTTCAAACTATGTTTTATATAATTACATTTACAATTATCCAACAAACATTTAAAAACATTAATATTTCATCTTTTGACGTTTGTCATCCCCTTTCAAAAATATCCCTCCATGGAATCGATTGCTGAACAAATCATCTCAACCCGAGCAAAAGATTATGCCTATATAAGAAAACAAATATTACATTAGTAATACTATAAAGAAATAAATTAAATATTAATATGAAATAATACATCAATAAAATGTCAATATTTAATAAAAAAGATGCATTTGGAGTGATACCGGTCATGTTATGCGTCGTACTGAGGTGGGGTTGATTCCAACGCATCACAAATTACTGATGGATCGATGTCCTAAAGTATCAAAATAATCCGAATGCGTTTGCTCAATTTTCAGTATGTCAGTTGTGTTTTTTACTAAAATGTCATTTTAAACTGAAAACACGCATTTTGAGTCATACCGGTCGCATCATGCGTTGGTTTCACATGACACTGCTTCATACACATCACAAATGACTTATGAATCGCTATCATAAATTATCAAGACAATCAGAGCGTGTTTGTTTGGTTTTCAGTGAGAGACAATTTTTGAACTAAAATGTCAATTTTAAACTGCTGACATACACTTTGAGTTATACCGGTCACACTATGAGTCGAATTGAGGTGTGGTTGATTCCTACACGTCACAAATGACTCATGGATCGTTGTCCTAAAGTATCAAAACAATCCAAATGTGTTTGCTCGGTTTTCAACATGTCGTTTGTTCTTTTTACTAAAATTAATGTCAAATTTAAATAAAAGACACTTGAAGTCATATTGGTCACACCATGCATCATATTGAGGTGCGATTGATTCTTAGACATCACAAATGACTTATATATCATTTTCATAAAGTATCAAAACAATTTGAATGTATTTTCTAAATTTTAAGTATGTCAGTTGTGTTTTTTTATTAAAATGTCATTTCAAGTTGTAAACACACATTTTGAGTTATATCGGTAGTATCATGCATCGGTGAAGCTACTTCATACACGTCACAAATGACTTATAAATCGTTGTCTTAAATTATCAAGACAATTGGAGTGCATTTTCTTGGTTTTCAGTAAGGGACACGTTTTTAAATAAAATGTCAATTTTAAACTGATAACGGACATTTTGAGTCATACCAGTCACACCGTGCATCAGATTGAGGTGTGTTTGACTCTTAGACGTCACAAATGACTCATGGATCATTTTCCTAAAGTATTAAAACAATGTGAATGCATTTTCTCGATTTTAAGTATGTCACTTGTTGTTTTTTTACTTAAATTAATATCAATTTTAATTAAAAAGACACACTTGAAGTCATACCGGTTACACCATGCGTCATATTGATGTGCGGTTGACTCCTACACGTCAAAAAATGACTCATGGATCGTTGTCCTAAACTATCAAAACAATCTGAATGCGTTTCATCAGTTTTCAATATGCCACTTGTTTTTTATTAAAATTAATGTCAATTTTAAATAAAAAGAGACACTTGGAGTCATACTGGTCACACCGTGCATCATATTGAGGTATGATTGATTCCTACACATCACAAATGACTTATACATTGTTGTCATAAAGTATCAAAACAATCCGAATGCATTTTCTCAGTTTTTAGTATGTCAGTTGTGTTTTTTTATTAAAATGTCATTTCAAACCAGAAATCCGTATTTTGAGTCATACCGATTTCATCATGCATCGGTTTGACATGAGACTACTTCATACACGTCACAAATGACTTATGAATCACTGTCTTAAATTATCAAGACAATTAGAGTGCGTTTTCCTGGTTTTCAGTAAGGGACACGTTTTTAACTAAAATATTAATTTTAAACTGATAACAGACACTTTGATTCATACTGGTTATACCATGCATCAAATTGAGGTATGGTTGATTCCTACATGTCACAAATGACTCATGGATCATTTTCCTAAAGTACGAAAACAATCCAAATATGTTTGCTCGGTTTTCAGTATGTTACTTGTTCTTTTTTACTTAAATTAATGTCAATTTTAAATAAAAAGACACATTTGGAGTCATACCGGTCACACCGTGCGTTGTATTAAGGCGTGGTTGACTCCTACATGTCACAAATGACTCATGAATCGTTTTCTTAAAATATAAAAACAATACAAATGTATTTTCTTGGTTTTTAGTATGTCACTCGTTCTCTTTACTAAAATTAATATTAATTTTAAATAAAAAGAGTCACTTTGAGTTATATTGGCCACACCGTGCATCATATTGAGGTACGATTGATTCCTACACATCACAAATGACTTATAGATCACCGTCCTAAAGTATCAAAATAATCCAAATGTGTTTGCTTGGTTTTTAGTATGTCAATTGTATTTTTTTACTAAAATGCCATTTCAAACTAGAAACATGCAATTTGAGTTACACCGGTCACATTGTGCATCGGTTTGAAATGAGACTCATTCATACACATCACAAATGACTTATGAATCACTGTCCAAAGTTATCAAGACAATTGGAGCACATTTTCTTAGTTTTCAGTGAGTGAAACTTTTTAAATTAAGTAGTCAAACATTTAATTTAGATTATGTTAATGTAGTAGAGAATAGATAATATTATGAGAAAAAACATAACATATTAAAAAAACACCTTCTCATTGAATTCTAAGTTGTAGCCTCGAAGCCCAATATCTCACGAGCATGAGCAACTTCAGACAAACCACCCCGACTTGAACAAAGGAATCCACCTGTATAAGAAAAAAATTCTTATGTAAGTAATATTAAAAAGAAGAAAATTAAACATAAATATGAAACAATCCACTACTTTTATGGAAGTCACATCTTCATGATATTTCTGTACATTCTTCCATCAGGTATGCTTCCCATTTGTTTCTAAGAAAATCTATATCATCTTGTGAATATCAGTCTTTTCAACATTCATAGTAGTACTGAAAAAATATAAATACACAAAGGATTAATAAATATTTTAAATAAAATAGTAATTATCTTTGAAAATACCTCTTTAGGGATGCTAGTTTGTTGATGGAATATGATCTCTCTCATAAATTTACAAAGATAATAACCATAATCTTTTATATTTGTTTGTTTCAGACACTGCAGAAACATTGAGAAGAATAAGTAATTTGTTTTGATATGTGTTTGGATAGTGAAATCTTATTATATGTACCCTAATACTTGTTTAGTATTAGAACTTATCACGGTTCTCATGCTTAGCCCCTGGACTCATTCATTTTTTTATGATATTGATGCACCACCCTATCATAAAATAATCCTCATTAAAACATAATCTAAATTATATAACTTGATGTTTAGTTCTAAAACATTGAATTTAGTACATTACAAATTGACAAATTCCATCATGTGTGGTCAATTTTTTGGATATCCATGCATTGAATCCATGAAATAAATCTTTGGAGTATCCAAATTGACCGCAATGAGCATCCAATGTTGCCTAAAAACACAAAAGTAACAAGTGATGAATGAAATGAAAATATATATTGATACGATTAAATTATAGAGTTTTACCCTTGCATCGTTGGTATTAAGAAGAGTTTACCATTTGAAAGTTTTCTTTCAAATGGTTTGACCAGGCTTGCCACTATTTTATCTTTTTTTTGGATTCTATTTTTGGTTGTTCTGTAGAGGAGATGTGAGGACTAACGATTCCATTTTTTTCATGGGGAAATCCCTTCAATTGTTTTTGATATATACGCTTGCCAAAAATATGAAATGTATTTAGTCATAATTAACATAATATATCAGCTTTTGGAAAATAAAATCGTAAAAACATACCTCATGTATACATTTACAACTGAGGTGCCTAACTAATCGTAGTTGAGGATTTCACTTAAAGTCTGAACACCAATGATGTCTTAAACATCCTCTCTGAATTTATTTTCATCAAAATAAACTATGCGACTACAAGCATTTTTTAACTTTGTATCCACACGAGCCTTCAATGATAGTAAATGTGAATATATAACGGGTGGGGTAAAGGTGCTTTTGGTAGATATTTTCGATCAGTTTGTTGATCCTTTAAATGTTTTTTAGTCGGTCTTTCGTTTCACCCTATTCCCTTTGTTTGTCTGTAATAACATTCATCGGTTCAGACTTTTTTTCATTAATTGTAAAAATTTTAACATAAAAAATAAATTAGAAATGACAACATCCTTCTCGACATGTTTTTTAAAAGACATGATGACCATGTGATGAATGTTCCAACAACTTGTTCGACTTTGTGAATATCTTACTCATCAATTGGAATAGGTAGCTTGGTGATCGACTCATGGGCTACACTAATCAACACTCTCACATGACCTATTAGAAGTGGTCTATTGTGTAGCATGTCATTTTGGATATTGAACACCATAGACATTGATACAAGGAAATGGGTGGGTGTTGATAGATATAAATCATAACCATTATCACCCTGTAGAATATCAGTATAGGAAAGGTATCGATGTCTGTCTGATTCACATTTCACTACTGGAAATCCTACCTATACCAACACCCCTATACCAAAGGCTCTTAAAAACCTTTGATATAGGCCATGAAATATAAGGCTATCCCAATGGTTTTGTAAAACCGTTGGGATAGATCCAACAAATTGGCCCTATCCCAATGGTTATGTGAAAACCATTGGGATAGACCATTTTGACAACACCTATCCCAACAGTTTTGTAAAATCGCTAGGATAGGGTAAGGCTATCCTACCAGTTTTCCAAAACCATTGGGATATACCATTTTGACAACACCTATCCCAAATATTTTGTAAAATAATTGGGATACATTAAGTCTATCCCAATGGTTTTCCAAAACCATTAGGATAAACCATTTTTACAAGGGTACATATCCCAATGGTTCTCAAAACCATTGGGATAGGTACCCTTATTTTTTATGAATTCTTTTGTCGAATATCATCAAATAAATCAATACATAAATTACTTATATATATATATATCCAAATATATTCACAAAGATAATTATAGGATAGTGGTAAGGTCTTTGATATATAATGCACATGTCATAGGTTCAAACATATATTGTGAATTTTATTTTAGATTACTTATCCCAATTCCAAATCAACCAACAACCCTCCAAACCGTTGGTATAGGCTATACCAATGGTTCCAAACCATTGGTATAGGATATTTATCCATTAGTGTTTCAAAGAAACAATTATTAGAACATTTATTACCATGACCAAAACAGATCTTTGAGGGGAATGACTCAACTCAAAGCTAGTGGGGGTTGGGGGGACCATTAGACAATGGTTGTTCTTGAGTTGTTTCTTCTCTTTGCTTCCCCCCATAAAAGTTTCTAGATTATTTCTCTACCATTGGAGTTATTCTTCAAGGGTAGCTAATATTTATCTCATCTATTTCATTTCTTCACCTTGATCATCCTCTTGTTTTTTTTCAAAATATGTTCGGGGTGTCACCTTAAAACCCGCACCTCTGATGTGACCATACCGTTCTAGCTGCTTCAAGGACACTGATAGTATGTGTTCATATGGTAAAAGTATTGCTGATTCTGGTGACTATGTTAGATAGAAAATATAATAAAATAAGTAATCATTGTTATGTAATAGTGATTTAAAGAAAAACAAATTTTTATTATGTCATACTTACACATGTTTCCCACACTTTTTGTGTATTTTCATTTATTAGTATCCCATATTTATTTACATGTGCCTCCTTCCATAACACATGACATGGGATGGAAGTGGATTTGGATTTGGATTCATCAATATGTATATAAACAGAGGAAAATAATTATTTTGTTCTTTCATGTCCCATAAAAATATTATGGTAGATTTAATATACGCAACATTTTTTTAAGTGAAGCGTACCCCATCCTTGATTTACGGTAGGGGTATATTGGTTTTACTACCAGTTCCTTATTTTCAACACTTAGTTATTGTTTCATAAATAAAAATTTGTCAATCAAAGCGGTGAATACATGTATCATCAAACAATGTATTACCAGACATAATTAACCTAAAAAGACACATCCGCACAATGACTAGTAAACACATCCCACACTTCTTAGGTTATCAGGTGTGCATAGATAAGCTGTGGGTGCAGTTTTATTTTTCCTATAGCATTTTTAAGATGATTTCTCATTAGAATTATGCGAAAGCTTCTGTGAAACCTTCTAGCAAGCATTAATACATATTTCTTGTGGGATTAATCTAATATAAATGTACTCTACAAGTGATGATGAAGAGTAATTCAATGTTTCATTGTTTTATTTTTTTAGTAAAACAAATAAATGATATCATAATGTTATCGTAATATCTTCCCACATTAGGGTATTAAGCCTGAGCACTACATGGTTCCACAAATCTACATCAATTGGCATATGTAGCCGAGTGATGATTCTAATGTAACTACTGAACATAACCTTGTTGGGGTTAACATGATGGCCCCATGCATTCATCTGACCTTGTATTTTATGCCTTTGATTTCCTCTTTAATGTTTTTTTCTAACACCATCAAACTAAGACACCCCTGTTTTTTCCTACATTACTGGTCCTTCATCGCCTACCATTTCCTCAGATTTGACATCGCCAATATGTTCTTCTAGAGAAGTAGCATCATCATGTGAATATGGTCATTGTAACTTTGCACTGGGAGTAACAACAGGTTGAAAAACCTGTTGTTCCTCAGGACTGGGAGCACCAACATGTGTAGAAGGTCATTGTTCCTTTTCACTGCAAGCAACAACAGGTTGAGAGACCTATTGTTCCTTGGGATTGGGATCACCAACACGTAAAAAAGTTATTATTTTCAGAAGTGGTTTAAAATTTAATTTAGAGTATATAAATGAAGTAGCGAACGGATAATAACATGAGGTAACCCAATGCATATTAAAAAAATAACCTAATTATTGAAATCTCTGTTTTTAAAGGCTAAAGGGATTTTAACCCTTTATAGACTATCTAAATCCCTTCATTGTGATCTCCTCTAATATACAAAACATCATCTATATTGGAACCGCTGTAAAATTATTGCGATGTCCCAATGAAAGCGTCATCCACAATTGAATTTTCATTTGACCCTTCAGTGGTTTTGGTTGATAAAAGAACAATTGACCACTTTCGATTTGCGAGATCTAGAACATAAAATACTTGTACTGCCTGTGAAGCCATTATAAATGGTTCATCTTTTTACCATTCTTTACTGAAATTAACTTTCAAAAATCCCAATTCATATATTTTAACAACACTCATGTTATTAACCCACTTTCATTGAAAAATCATCACTTAAAATGTTGTATAATCCAACTCCCACATTTTTTTGATGATTCCAAATTATGTCATTTCACGTAAATTGGATTTTTTCCTTAGTACCAAAAACATGCATCGCTTCATCCACAAGTGAAACTCCACTATTTTTCATGGTACTATCTCCATCATGTTCATTTATATATAATGTATAACCATTAATTACACGACCATTGTAAGATAATACATACACACTTGGTCCTCCATCTAGCCATCAAAGTCATTCTGAAATTGAATTTGTTCTTTCATATGAATCCTTAAAAATATGGCCTCGAAACCATTCTATAAACTACTGATTATGTGTATTTGATATCAATATTTCATCCCTTGATGGATTAAAATTCCTAATAATTTATTTGTGGGTTTTAACATATGAGGAAACCTGAAAAATGTTATGAAAAACATAAAGGAGGTCCTGCTGCCACTTCGGTGGTGGTGTGGTGGTGAAGGTGAGTTGCCAAAACAAGGTCATTCTTTGGGAGGTTCAGGGTTCGAATCCTGGGAGTCCACTTTCGGGGAAAGCCTCTCCCCCGGGATCAACCCACCTTGCCGGGTTGCCCGAATTCTTATGGGCGAGCAAAATGAGGCGTGACCCAATTACTGATGGATCGCTGTGACGAACCATCACTGCCTGGCCATTACCCTCGGGACACTCTGCCATATCGGCTGGCAATGGATCCTTCCCCGGCTGGGGAGCTGCCTCTGGGTGCTACCCCTTCGTGGGGGAGGGGGGTTTCTCTATGTGGAGGGTTCGAAAAGGCCACACTGGGGAATTCCCTTCTAAAGAAGAGAAGAGAGAGAGATAAAGGAGGTCCTTCTCCCAATCTATAATATTGACTATGACAATATTTCTTTAAGAATTTCCTTCACCCACAAGCCTCCCAATGTGATGATATTTCAGTAGACAAATTCTTTCCACACCGGAAAAGTATTTGGTACATAATTCAATGGATTCTTCAACAATACATCCCTCTATAATAAAAACCTCTGGATGACTTTGATTTTTGACATACCCTTTCAAAATCTTTATATACCATTCAATGGGGTACATCCATCTATAGTATACAAGACCACATAGTCAAATCTCTCTCACCAAGTAAACCATTAAATGAACCATCATATCAAAGAATGTTAGTGGGAAGAACATTTCTAATTCACATAATATGATGATGATTTATCTTTCCATAGCCAATAATTTCACCAGGTCTATAACATTTCTACATATAACTTTGAAGAAGAAACATAGCTTGGTTAATGTATGATGGACATTCTTGGAAAAAATGCAATGTAAAGATATAAGAGTTAGATCTTGCATCAAAATATGGAAGTCATGTGATTTCAGACCCTTTAACTTTAAATAATTCATTGACACTATGTTATTGATATTTGATGAATACCCCTCTGTAACCTTTACATAATTCAAGAAATTTCAAAACTGATATCTCTCCTACCTAGAAACTGTGTAAGAAATTGGAGGAAGAAAAGTTCATTTTTCCCCATTCACTGGTGCCAACTCTTCTCATATTCCCATGTCAACCATGTCTAACCTAGCCTTAATTCCATCCTTTTTTATAGGTTCATTTACCAACATGTTTATGACACTATCACATACCTTTTTTCAACATTCATAACATCAAGAAAATTTCTGACATACAAACAATTCCAATACGGTAATTCAAAAAAAAGATCTCTTTTTTCCAATCAGTTTTTATAAGGTTTTTTAAAAATAGTTTATCAAAAGAAGTGTCCATAAATTTTAATTTCTCAAATAGTTTATCACCCATTAGTGGAGACAATGATGTATGTGTTAGGGTTGATGTCTTGAGAACCAACTGTTTTGTACTTTGATTACATGAATGTACAATTATTATATATTGTTCATTGTTCTGCGTGACTATAATATAATAATGTACTGGAATATTTGTTGCATTGATAAGGTCACGGCAGATCCCCGCTATGATGAGAACCTTGAAATTCTATAAAAATATTATTAAATAAAGTTCTAAAGTTGGATGACATACTATGATAGGACACATAGTATACCAACTGTCATGTGCGAGTACTCATAATAAGGCAAGACTCTCTCTCATGGAGTTCACACTTGGTAATCTCCAAGATGGGAGATTATGAGAACAGACCCTCCAGTAGTAATTCTGCATGTTTTGGTGTCATCAGACATTTCTATCTATGAGCGTGTGTAATGGTTCTTAAACTGGAAGATTATCATTAACTCATGTCATGAATCATGAACTTAGATTTACTGACGAAAACCGTCACGAAGATAGTTGGCAGGAAGTAGGGTACGTTGGGTGTGTCATGAATGACATGTTGTTAATGGATAAGTTGAGGAAGGATTTGTACCTTCTATATTTATGGAAGTATATATCTCGGGCCCTTTGATTGAAATAAATCTGTCGCCTGAATTCCATGGCCATAGTGTAACGACGAGTTTATTTCTGGAAGTCAAATAATGACAGATCAAGCATATAGGTTTACGACACTACCATAAAACCTTCTTGATGAGATATTGAGACAAAGGGATTAAATTACACGGTAAGCATTCGTATGATGTGACACATCAATGCGACATCAACTTCTTTCTCTTGGGTGCCTTAACCCGTTGCTAGACAGCAATCTTGGACTTTAGGTAAGCCCGCCTAATGCCAATGAGAAAGAGTCCTAGAGGGTCACACACTAAGTGTATTCAAGTATCTCAAGTAGAATAAATATTATTCCCATATGTGGTTTGATAATTATTCAAGGAAGCCTAAACCGTTTTAATGTTGGAGGAAGAAAAAAATGAAAAAAATTACACGCCGTGTATTAATGATTACACGCTGTGTAGTTTTTATTTTGAAAACAAGTACATGATGTGTATTAATGATTACATTCCATGTAGTTTTCATTTTGAAAAGGAAATGAAAAACAAGTACATTCCGTGTATTAATGATTACACGCCGTGTAGTTTTTTATGAAAAACAAGTACACACCATGTATTAATGATTACATGCCGTGTAGTTTTTCCAGTCGGGATTTTGATGATATAATATTATTTTATTAAATGATATTTATTATAATCAGCATGGGCGCATGTCAAGGAATTAATTATTTGACATGGGGGTTTTCAATAAGAGTTAATGAAATAAATAAAATGCGCAACATGTATATTTATTGTCATAACTCTATAACCTCAAACCCAATTATAAATATCCTCACAACCCCAACACTTTTCCCAAAAGAATCATTGTGAACAACAATTCTGGAGAATTCTCTCAAGACCGAAAGAACTCCATCCTCCAAGAACGCTCTCAAGACTGAGAGAGATCCACCTCCATCGGATCAACACGATCTAAGGCGAACAACACAAGCAAAGGTTTCTCCATGCTAGCACCCGGAGAGTCCTTTGGCGACGTCTAGAGATACGTGGTGCATGTTTGGATCACCACTATAGGAAGTCTACACTTGTCTTCTGCGACACAACGACAAATAACATCGAAACATGATCAGAAATATCAATAAAGAAATAACGCAAAAAGTATTTCTTGTCAATTAATTAAATTAATTATAATCAACCTGTGATGATCTTTCCTTTGTGGTTCCAGGACTTTTCTTCTTCTTTATCTATTTCTGTGATTCCGATCCGTGGAGTCTGACATTTATAGTCGTATTGATCCCAGATTGATCATTGCTAATGAAAAAAAATCCAAGTGGGCACATCCAACCATGAGCTTCTACTGTGCCCGGGACCTTCAGTATGTTCTTCTAAACTTCCATCAAATGATGTTGTCCAAGATCAGTACTTATTCCATCGAGGTAGAAATCTATGATGTCCTAGAAAAATAATTTTTGATGAATGTTTCAACCTGATTGAATGTGTACCTTGTTCTAAAATAGGACACTCTTGAGTTCCTTTAATGATATATCCTAAAAAATTTCTATAAGTAGGAAAGTCATTTATCATCCCATACAACATGGATCTCAATGTGAAATCTTCATTTCTATAAGCATCATAAAACGTAACACCTGAATCCCATAATAATTTCAAATCCTTAACCAATGGATCCAAATAAACATCAATACCATTACCTGATTGTTTTGGTCCTAATATAAGCATAGATAACATGATGTATTTTTGTTTCATGCATAACCATGGTGGTAAGTTATAATTTACCAACATAACCATCCATGTACTGTGAGTATTTATTTGAAAAACAAAAGGATTCACTCCATATATATATAACCTAAGATGAAGATTTCTCAGCTCGTTTCCAAATTTAGGATAATCATGATCAATTCTCTTATATAGAAGAGAGTTTGCTGGGTGATGTAGTTTCTCATCTTTAATTCTTGTATCTACATGCCACGTCAATTTCCATGTAGTCTTCTCACTTTCATATAGGCACCTAAACCTTGGAATGATTGGAAAGTACCCTATAAATTTCATAAGACTAGATTAATTTTTCTTGTATTGAGAATCACAACACTTTGGCCATTCGATAATTTATTTTTTGGTCCTTGAAAAATAGTATACAATCATCCAGGTAGTCATGTATTCTTTCAGAGATCATACCCATCGAGTGTAGCATTCGTTTGTCGTTGTATGTTCAGATCAGGAGCTCATTATCGCCTGGGATCATGTCATTAAAGAGAGAAAGTAGTTTTGTAAAACTAGCTTCACTCTATCCATTTATTTCTTTCAAATTATACAGATTTAGTATGGCTGACAATGTTGTATATTTAGTACAACCAACATACAATGACATCTTTTCACAACACTTTAACTTCTCAAACAATTTTGGGAAATCACAAAGTTCATCTTCAATTGTCCTTGTCATTTCTTCAATATGATATTCATCATCATTCAAATATGTAATAACATCCTCGATACAATTATCTTCATTGTCCACACTTGTAATCATATCATATGATCCATAAAATGCAGTGCTATCCCATCCATAAGCCACATTCTCTTTTTTCCTTGTGTTTATTCTAATATTTATAAATTTGATCTATTCCAGGATAGATCATGTGTTCTTAAAACTCCTATAGAATAATTAGTTTTGAATAACAACAACATAAACACATAAAAATAATTTGAGAAGGGTTATATTCACGATCTTTTGCAAAATTGATGAACTCTTTCACTCCATATTCATACTCTTTTGTCATACGATTATCATCCATACATTATTTATTCATATCCATCCTATTTGATTTGGTAATATTAATATTTAACAAAATAAATACACAAAAGGGGCCTTTAAAATAAGGGGAACTCAACATTTGAATGATAGTTATTATTGCATTTTATTTCCTGAGACTCATCCCCTTAGAATCTAACACTGTACTAGAAAGAAGATGTAACTGTAGAGGGCTATCCTAATTTAAACTATAAAGGTGATGTTGGATGAAAAGTAGGTTTAAGAGTTGTAATGGGGTAAAACATTAATTCAACTTTTTCAGGAGTAAGGTCATGATGAATATCCTATGGGTTGTTAGAGTTAGTTACATTCCCTTTCCTTATTGTTATTGTCAATATACTTGTCTTCCCTATATAATGTAATGGTTTCCCTAGTTTTATAAAAATATAAAATTAAAAGATTATGGAAAAAATACACTTCAAATGTCCTTTAAAAACTATTTATAAAATCACACTTGAAATCCCATTAAAAAAACCAACCATTTACACAAATTCCTCTTTAAAATAACACAACATTTTTAAAATAAACCAATCAATTCTAAGAACTTTTTCGCAAAACCACAATTCCTTTTTTAAATCATTCAAGGAAAATTCATGTCCCAATAGTCTTAATCATTTAAAATGAGCTACAACCCTCTATATTTTACAAATTTTCGTTTAAAACTTTACACACCCCTTGTTAAAATGAAACCAACATTAAATACACTTTCAAAACATTCACATCCCTTTATGAAATTCAATCAGATGAATTAACAAACACTTGGAATGTAACCTAAGTCCATGCCAAGTGTTTAAATCATTTTAAATCTATTTAAAACCAAAAAAGAGTATATTGAACACATATATTTTTTTTAAAAACATTTTAAAACACTTCAATAATATTAAAAGAGTCACTTAGGCATTTTCATAAAGACATAAATCCCAAGAGAGGTACTTTATAAAAGATACATGAATCAATAATAACCAACATTTTATAAAATATAAAGCTATAAAAGGTTTATAAATGATCCAAAATATAAAGGTAAACCAAAAATAAAATTATTTTCAAGAGAGAAACATTATAGTAAATATCTTAAAATAAAACAAAATTAATATTGTTTATTTATTCCCTATGGTGACCTTTACCACCATTATCATTATATCTTTAACAAGTGACTATGGAACACCACTATAAAAGTTTAAACCTTTACTTTTACCTATATCATAGAAAAATAAGTCTATATACGTACCAATGTGTATATGTATAGTGTAAGAAAAGAGATTAATAGGGTATCATAAAAGATTTTATACCATTAATTTTTTAAGACAAACCAAAAAATTCTAATTTTATGGAAAATAATGAAAATAATTTTATTACATAGAGTTGAGTAAATAAAACTAACAAAACATATATTTTTATTTTAAAGAAAATATAATATATCAAGATACAACCATAAGATAAAATAATAATTAAATATCAAGCATCAATGTTTTGCGGTTTTCAGCCACAAAACACCTAACGGCTCCGTATCCGATGATGCGCAGACCTGATTTCCAAAGGCAGGCGTTCGCCGGATGGTCTGACTAGCGACGCTTAAGAACTCACATTGGTCGAGAGGATGGGAATTCGGGCTCTAAACACCCTTCTGGGGGGGAATTATTGCCTGTTCCGAGACTCTCTTATAGATTTAAGACGTTTTCATATGTTCGTGAATCTTTGGTTTATACCCAAACATAGTATCCACAGATTTAACCCTTGATTGGAAATGTTCAGCTGAATGCAGGGGTTCAAAATCATTTATGCCTGAGGTTTACCATCCCTCGTTGGACTAATGACCCCAAGGAGTCTGGACTCACTGAGATGGTGCTAGGGGAAGCTTGGTGAACCGATGTGAAGATAGTCGGATCAACCGGTTGTTGGGCTTGAACCTCAGGGAGGCTTCCTTCGTACCCTACCTAGGAGACAGGGATCAAAGTCCACATAGTTCAAATCGGGGTGTCAGAGAACCGACGTGAAGGTGGACCCGGGGGTCCAGTTGTGATCGGGCTTGAACCTCGGGGAGGCTTCCTACGTATCCCTATGGTAGGGAATCAAAGTCCTTGTTGTTCGTATTAGTGCGGGGCTTACACTCTAAGGCATCCCAAGATGTGGAATGGGGCTTACACTCTGAGCAGGCCCAAGATGTTGGTAAACCGATGTGGAAGGGGGTCAGAATGACCCGTTATTGGGCTTGAACCTCAGAGAGGATTCCTACGTACCTCTCCTGAGAGACAGAGATCAAAGTCCACGTAGTTCAGAACAGTGCGGGGCTTACGCTCTGAGGTATCCCAAGATGTGGATTGGGGCTTGCACTCTAAGGAGGCCCAAGATGTTGGTAAACTGATGTGAATGGGGGTCAGAATGAACCGTTATTGGGCTTGAACCTCAGAGAGGCTTCCTACGTACCCCACCTAGGAGACAGGGATCAAAGTCTACGTAGTTCAGATCGGTGCGGGGCTTATGCTCTGAGGCAGCCCAAGATATTAGATCGGGACTTACACTCTGAGGAGGCCCATAAGAGGATGTCATAGTCGATTCCTACTCTAAGCCCACATGAGTCATGCTCGGTGTGAGAAACAAGAGGCAGCAGGGACCAGACGATCATGTCGCGAAAGGTGCGTCCATGAGAAGTGGAGTGGGGCTTACGCATGAGGGTAACCCATAGTGTGGATTGGGGATTAAACTCTGAGGAGTCCCATAGTGATGGATTGGGGCTTAAACTCTGAGGAGGCCCATAGTGATGGATTGGTGCTTACACTCTAAGGAGGCCCAAGATGTTGGAGCACAGTGGGAGAGGGAAAGGGGGTGCTCCTGTGCCCATATCCTCTCTTGCAGTGAATGAGGGCTTCCTTCTGATGGGTATTTTACCATCCCCAGAAATCGCTTGACAAGTGGAGAGGCATAAAAGGGATTCCCAAGCTCAGACCCCACATTACTGTGGGAATGTGAACCCAGACATGCTTCAGGAATCTGCTCAAGGGTCGGGGAAACCCCTTCGCCTTTCTTTACCATGGGTATGTGAACTCAAATAGCACGCTGGTGCACCTGAGGGTTACGCCACATGGATCTGGTGGCTCTGGTGGAGGCCTAAGCTTAGGGCCGATGAGTAGGCCAATGAGGAGGTTGTGGAGGATCAGACTGGATTGGTAGGATCTTATGTGGCTCGGGGAATGGGAACTCTGAAGGGTTTGGTTCCCTTTGCATAGGGAGGTGCTACGCGACTGGAGGGGCCATCTACGAACTAGGGTGGTCCGCGGACTGAGAGTCCATCCGCGAACCAGGAGGGTTCGCAGACTGACTGACCATCCACGAACCAGGAGGGTCCGCGGACTGATTGGCATCCCGCGAACCAAGATGGTTCACGGCTTCGGGTTCGATCCGCGAACCAGGGTGGTCCGCATAGGATTCCATGCAGGCAGTGGTGACCAAGGGCGGTGCCAGCCAGAGGCTCGTCGGTCAGGGCTTCGCCTGCATAGGAGGGTGCTACGCGGCGCGACGAATCATAAAAGAGGCATAAACTCCCTGGTCTGCGGGGAGTGCATCTGTGGAGGGGTTATGGTTCACAGTCTTCTCTTTTTATGTTATTTTGAGTTTGTGGTTCACCAAATTATTATGTGTTTTCGGTTCCTTATTATTTTGTTCCCAGGTTCATACCTACTCTAGTTCATGAACTAGAACTTCGCTGTTTGTGAAATCCTAAGCCTTCCTTCAAAATCCTTCCACCCGAGCTTGATCACTCTTCTCTTCTTCTGCCTTCGAATCATCCGAATCTGAATCCAAAAATCCCTTCCCCCTCAGTCTCCTTTTATAGAGTGGGGAAAGATATATATCTGTGGTCACGCTACACCTTTTGTGGAGGCCCATGACCGAATACCTGATTCATGGATGACTTGGTCAATCCGCAGTTCGCGGTGTATTAAACACTCCTCTGCGAACCAAACTCGGGAAGTGCTTCGCGGCCGCGGAGGGTTCCGCCTCCATTTCACGAACGACAACATATGCAGCTTGAACCGGTCGATGCAGTATGCGGTTGGGGCGGTTTATGATGGCGAACCAAATTGGCACCCATCCTACCTCGCGACCGCAGAGGATCTCCGCCTCCATTTCGCGAACGACGATGGTTTGCAGAGGGGGTGCTTCACAGGGCCTGGCCACGTCGCATTTTCATGGGACCGGTCCACGAACCGGTCCTTCTTGTTTTCCTTCTCTCAATTTTCTCCATTCTTTTCTCCAATTATTTTGGGGGATTTGGGTAGAATCTCCTTTGCGGATTTTTTAGGACCCTACAAATGCCCCCCATCAGAATGGGGTCCAATTAGAACGAAGAGGAGGCCATTCCGATTCCAAGTGGTCCTGAAACTGAGATGGTTTGCGGTAGAGTAGTGGACCTAGTAGGGGACCACACCTATAAATACGGGGGGCCCTTCATTTGTCCTTTACTGAATTCTTTATGAAACCAGGACTCCCTCACCTCCGCGTGCTCGTTCCTTCGCGAAGTGCTTCGTTCGCGAATCGGCTGTGACTTTCACAAAACATTCCACCTTCGTGGTCACCTTCACCCACGAACCAATTCCCCAACCGCGAACCATTACTCTTAATTAATTAAAAAGTAAGTCATGACGGGTTGCAGAGGAACTTTCTTCACAGTTTTGGTGCTCCACGGTTTCGACGCTCCGCAGTTTCGATGCTCCGCGGTTTCGATGCTCCGCGGTTTCGATACTCTGCGGTTTCGATGCTTCGCGGTTTTGATGCTCCGCGGTTTCGATGCTCCGCGGTTTTGATTCTCTGCGGACTAAAATCTCTTGAACTTAAAAAGTTTCCAAGTCTTCCTAAGTTAATCACTTAAATTCAGGATTGAAATTCCGCAGAGCAACTTGGTTTGCGATTTCCTGGCCAACGCTCCGCGGGCCAGGGTTTTGCGGACTGATTTCACAAAGGGTTGGTTCGCGGGATGCTGTCATCGTGAACCATCCTTCGAGGCCTCCTTGCGGAATTTGCTTATGAAGTATCCTCAACTGATCTTCATCCATATATCTGGTATTTTTGTCCAAATTTTATTCCGGACTAACCGATTTTTGGCTTTCATTGTGTAGGGAGAAAATATGGTTCCCCCTCGTTCTGTACCGAGGCCTACTGCAGAGCTGCTCCCAATTGGTTCAGGGAGACATTTAGCTATGATTCGCAGAGTGGAGAGCATCCAAGAGGACCCTAGTGGGTCCATCATTCCTGACAATGATGCCTTGAAAGACTTGATCCCTCCTGAGCTCCTGGATTATCCACAATCAAATAGACTTCCACTTCATAGATTCGGTCTTCAAGATGATGTCCCTATTCTCCCCACTTTCTCAGGTCTTCCTTTTCCTTTCTTGGAAGTGTTGTCCAAGTGTATTCAGGAGAACCTTACCCAATCAGGGAAGATGGTTTTCGACTCTGACCAGAAAGACGCCTTCATTTTGAGGGGTTCTGTTTGGACCCAAGGTGATCAGCACGTCCAACACTTTTCTTAGGAAGTTGTCTTCAAGAGTTACCCTTCTATTATCAACCTTGCTCGAGTAGATCCTGATGCAGGATGGATTCCTAGGTGGGATCTTCGATCTGGCGGGATCTTCTCAAATGACTGGGCCTGGGATTTCTGGGTCCATCATCACTGTCGGGAGTTTCCTGAATTACTGGAAGAAGTCAATTTATACTCCGCAGTGTGGGCCTCCCAATTTTCCATTTACCCACCATCTTTGGTCCTGCCAGACCTACTCAGTCGCTGGTGTTCAAGCACTAATACTTTCCACCTTTCCCATGGTGAAGTTGGTATTAGTCTGTGGGATATCCATCAATTGGGAGGACTCCTGATTATCGGTGAAATGTATGATGAATTTTTGCCTTATCCTGACGCATGGGACAATGTCAAACAAGTGCCTTTATTGGCGAGGGATCTTCTGGTTATGGCGGAGCAATCACTGGGTCAGGCCTTACGTACCCGCTCTCTTATTCCCTATAGTACCTGGATAGGGTTATTTCTGAACACCCCTGGTCCTATGCCGAAGATCAAGCGCCCCAGGACTCATCCTTCTCAACAGTCATGAACCTCTTCAGGTTCTTACTGGGCGGTTTTGGAGGCGGGAGACTACCTTTCATGGGGTTACGAGGTGTGCCCCGGTGTGCCACCTATGCTTCAGTTGGAAGGTTTTTTTGATATGTTCTTGAGCGGGTGGCTATTCCCTTCTCGGGATATTAATCATGGCGTCAGGGCTTGCACCCTGATGATGGCAGTTGAGCTGGCAGAGGGCTGCCTGGTGAATTTGGGTGTGCCCACATTGGCTTGCATTTATGAACTGCTGGGTCGCATGTAGAAGGGTGGATCACCCTTCTGTTTGAGTGGGCCATTTAAATTTTTGTATGGATGGGTAGCAGATCATTGTCGCTTCTATGAGTATCTTCACAACACAGTCATCCCGCTTTCTACTTTTTGGCCTACCCTGCTCGATATAGCTGGAGTTCGTCTGAAATCCCTCAGCCCTGGTGAATTCCTCGAGCTTCTGAGCGACTTTTCCCAGTTTTCTTTCACTCCCTACCCCACCCCTTATGGAGTCTTAGTTGAAAACTTATAGGGGATCCTGTAGGAGCGCTCTTACATAATCTCTCTGTGGGACGGATTTCTGTCTGCGTGGATCGACGGGGTTTCTCTGTGCGATCTGTATGTCACGTATTGTTTTTCTCACCAGTTTGGGTGCATGCAAGTACAAGTTTCCCTTCCCCCTCCTCAGGCTCGAGGACTGCACCCGGCCACACTTCGTCAATGGTGGCTGATGCTGATGCGGGAGGGGTTTGACGCGAGCATTCCCCTTCCTGTCGTGGGGGAGGCTTCCGGCCTTTCCATGGAGTATGAAAAGGCATGGGAAAAATACTATCCCGATGGGATCCTAGGGACGACCATTCGGAAAGTTCCCAAATCAGGAGGTACTGTGGCTGTCACATCTATAGCACCTTCCCCATCAGCTCTAAGGTAGGATTGATTGGTGTCTCGTCGATCAAAGCGGCTCAAGGGATTTTCCTCTCCCAGTCCTGCGGTGGCCGAAGTTCAGATGGTTTCATCCTTCTTGGACATTGATGAGGACGACCCTGTGGTTCCGGGTCCCAATGAGACAATCCCAGAAGTTTTTCCAGTTGACACCGGGCTTAGAAACTTGATCCCCAAGCTTGAACCGGGGTTAGAGGCTCCTAACTTTCCAGCTTCAGAACCATATCCTAGCGAGCACATGCCTTCACTAGTTGCAATGCCATATTTTGTTATCGTGCTATCCGGCAAGGATACCAAAGATCCTCGTGTAATGGCGGACCATCGGGCGGTGTGTAGGTGGGCCTGGCCTCGAATTTGCGAGATCGTTGCTGAAACCCCTCTAGTTAAGATGGAAACTAAGACCGAAGCTCTTAGACATCTCTTCTTGGGTTTGGGGTCGGGCGGCTTTGACTATCGGAAGTTCCATTCTCTTGCTTTCCAAGTTGTCATGGCTTGTGAGGAAGATGCCACTAGTGACTACAAACTTGCTCACTTCGCTGCTGCTCATTGTGAGACTCGAGCCCTGGAGGAAACCATGATACAGCTCCATCAGATGATGGAAAAGGAGGCGACCTCTCGATATCAGGCGGCCGTTCTATCCTCCGAGTTGCATGAATGTGAAGAACGGGCAGCGATACTGAGGAATCGGTTGTCAGCTGTGAGCGGTCGTATTGAAGCCACTAGAAAAGGGATCAATGATCTCCAAACAACAGTGGAGCGTACTCATCCGGTGGCTGATGTTGAAGCCAGGGAGAAGGCCGTGTTGGAACGGTCTTGTAATGACCTTCATCGCATGGTCGCTGATCTGGTGGGGAGAGAGAGTCAGGCTCCTTTATGACTATCAGATCCACTCTTGTACCCTCTGTTTTACTTACCCCTCTCCCCCTTTTTTTGTGAGGGAGAGACCCCATCTTGTGGACGTCCTCCCTTTTTGTTCGAACAAAATACAGTCTCTGTCAATCACTTGTTGCTGTGAAATTTGATTGTTACTTAGAACAATTGTTGTGTAAATAACAATTAACTGAATCAAGATCAATCATAACTCATGAAAACAAGCTCTAACTTTTTCCTAGACCATGGGGTCCATCGAGCATAGTTTGACTATTGGTAATGGTTTGTATAAAATACCTAAATACTTTTTGTCTCTTCTTTTAATATCCTGATTTTGCCTGGGCTCTTTTAGTGCGAGCCCAGCGGGTATGGCCTGACTTTTTCTTAGGTCGCCCTTTTTGGGTTTTAGGCCTAACAGGCTTTGTGCCTCTTTTTGTGATCGGTTTAAAGTCCCACCGACAAGACTATCATTACTGATGTTTTAGGTCGAACAGCTTTGACCAAACATGGGGGGGTGAGGGCCCCAATGGGGTTCAGCTGATTGAAAGATGTCTCAACACTCTTCAGATGCACGTGGGGAGACATGTTTAAATTTTAATGGCATGCAGGGCATGCCTCAAGGCATGGGAGCCGCTTCAGCGTATAGAGGTAGGAAGAGCATTGCCTAAGGAAAACTTTCCTTTGGTAGATAGGCTAGGGGAGATCAATATACAGATCCACTGAGGGAATGGTATGCATAGTCGTGCAAAGGTGTCCTTAAGTCAATGAATCTCCATTTCTGATGGCCACAGGACTTCATGAAAGTCCGGCTTATGGAAACCACCATGGGTGGATTGGAAAATTATGAAAGCCACCAGGGGTGGCTCAGAAGGGGAGTGTGACATCTGAAAGGGTTTTGGGAACATCTGTACTAATCAGGAGTGTGGTCAGGAGACCACTTCCCTACATGTTTAGTTAGCATAAGGGATGGATGAGGCTTGGTGCAGTTTAAAGCCATGTAGCTGAGACATCATTTAAAATGGAACGACTTCTCCTGGTTCTCAGTAATCTTGTCAAAGACGTTCCACCATATTCAGGCAGGGTTGTGAAAGATATTGGTAAACTACAACTCATAGGGTTTCTGAATCCCAAGATAGACATGGGGGCTCAGGGGCCAAGATGCGTACAGAGGGAAGCATTTCCCAATGAAATCTTGCCTTTGGTAGACGAGCCAGGGGCTATCAATATGCAGAGCCACTGAGGGCATAGTATGCATAGTCATGCAAATGTGTCCTTAGGTCAATGATTGTATTCCCCCGATAGCCAAGCAACTTCAAAGAAGTTGAGATTTGGGACCACCAGGGGTGGATTATGAGAGTTCGGCTTTTCCGGAGTATAGAGTATGGTTTATGAAGAGAGGATGCCTAGATATGGGGGAAATATCTAGACTGAACTCCCCAAGTATGGGTGAAGCAATCCCTTCTCACGCGAGTGTGAGATGGTGGATCGTGCCGGTCTAACCCGCACACTGAAGGATAGAGAAAGGTCTCTGTTCCTTATTGAACCCGTATTGGGATTGACCGTGCATTTTAGAATCATGCGGTAAGGACGTTGAGCATTATTAAAGGATGCTGTGCAGTTTAACGTCATGCAGTGAGGATGAGGGGCATTTTTCTTTCCTTTTCCAATGCTGTGTAGTTTAACGTCGTGCAACAAGGACAATTGACTGTGCAATTTAACGTCGTGTGGTAAGGACGTAACTAAAAAGACCGCTCTTGATTAGGATGTAACTAGGCCTGAGTATCCTGGAATGTACAAGACGTGGAGGGGGGTTGATGGTGTAAATCATGGTTCCGAGGCTTCTTGGATCAGGAGAGATGATATGGGGGCTCTGAGGCCAGTAGGCGTACAGAGCTAGGAAGAGTGTTGCCCAAGGAAATATTGCCTTTGGTGGACGAGCTAGGGGATATCATTATGCAGAGCTGCTGAGGGAATGGTATGCATAGTGGTACAAAGGTGTCCCTAGGTCAATGACTTTCTACTTCCGATGGCCATGAATGGTTATGAAGATCCGCAATTATCCGGGCCACAAAGTCTGTCATCGGGAAAGGAAATGTCTGAACATGTTGGGCCTACTCGGACCTAGTTGCCGTTAAAGCTTAGAGAGCTCCCTGCGCTGATTTACTTTGTGCGCGGGGGTGTACCTTTACTCCGTACAGTTTAACGTCATGCGGTAAGGATGAGGTACTCCTAGTTTAGCATTCATAGAGCTCAGACCATTGAGTGACTATTACTGCGGTCACTCGAAGGATAACTGGGTCAACATGTTCTGATATACTTGGAACAAGGTGGGGGATGAAGGTTGTAAACTGAAACTTTGAGTTTTCCCAGATCAGGAGGTGTGGTGTGGGGGCTCTGAGTCCGGTAAGCGTACGAAGCTAGGAAGAGTACCGCCTGAGGAAATATTGCCTTTGATGGACAAGCTAGGGGATATCATTATACAGATCCGCTGAGGGAATGGTATGCATAGTCATACAAAGGTGTCCCCGGGTCGATAACATTCCACTTCCAATGGCCATGAATGATTATGAGAATCCACAAATACTTACAGTGTAGAGTTCGGCATGTGGGGATAATGGTGTCTGAGTATACAAGAAACATCTTCACTGCAATTGTCCGTTGAGTCAAAGTAGCCTAGTCCTGACTTGATGTTTGTTGATGCAGGTCGCTATGTGAACCATCGACGGACACATAGGCTAGCCAGATAGGGATACCCTGGAAATAGTTGGATGTGAAAAGGGGAATGAACTTGTAAACCACTTCACCATAAACTTCTGGATCAGGAGGTATGGTATGGGGGCTCTGAAACCGGTAAGCGTACGGAGCTAGGAAGAGTGTATCCTGTGGAAATCTTTCCTTTGGTAGATGAGCCATGGGCTATCATTATGCAGATCCACTAAGGGAATGGTATGCATAGTCATTCAAAGGTTTCCACGTGCTGATAATTTTCCACTTCCGATGGCCATGACTAGTTATGAAGATCCATAATTATCCAGGTCGTGGAGTCTGATGTATATAGAGGATGCATCCAAATGTGCAAGGAGTATCTCCATCTCGTATCTCCATTTGTCTTAGGTGGGTCATGATGAAGTCCGTGTAGTTTATCATCATGCGGTGAGGATGAAGTCCCTGCAGTTTATCATAATGTGGTGAGGAAGAAGTCCATGCAGTTTATTGTCATGCGGTAAGGATGAAGTATACACCCCGTGTAGGTCTGGTCCATACATGGGGGAAGGGGGGAATTCTTAACATTATTGTCCGTGCAGTTTAACTTCGTGCAGAGAGTACACAAAAATACACCCCGTGCAGGTCTATCCCATACACGGGGAAAAGGGAGCATTTTTAAATCTTGCTATCCGTGCAGTTTTACATCGTGCGGTAAGGAAGAGGAGTACATCCCGTGCTGGTCTGGTCCATACATGGGGGGAAAGGGCATTTTTATCTTTTATATTCAGGGGGCTGGGCCAGGATGGGGAACCCTGGCGTCACTACGTATCCTACGAGGGCAGGAATCAATCCACACGTAGTTATTTGGAAGAAGTACACCCCGTGCAGGGCTGGTTCATACATGAGGGAAGAGGACATTGTCTAACTTTTATTTTATTTCATTTGGAGGTGGCTGGGCCAAGATGGGGAATCCTGGCGTCACTACATATCCTGCAAGGGCAGGAATCAAGCCGTATGTAGTTCTCTGAAATTCGTGCAGTTTAACATCATGCGGTGAGGACGAGGTCCATACAGTTTAACGTCATGTTGTTAGGATGAGGGTTATTATTAGATTCCATGCAGTTTAACATCGTGTGGTAAGGACATATTCCGTGTAGTTTAACGTCGTGTGGTAAAGATGTCGGTGACCCGATGTGAAAGGAAAAGGGGGGTCTGTGCTGTTTAACGTCATGCAGTGAGGAAAACTTTCATGCAGTTTAACGTTGTGCGGTAAATACATACTCCACTTTCATTTTCTATGCAAAATACTTCTTTAGGAATATCTCATTTGTAGGAGCAGTTGTAAACTGTCCGTCCATAGAGATCAGGGTATATGCTCCGTTGGAGTAGACCTTGTGTACAATGTATGGTCCCTCCCATTTGGTCTCTAACTTTGGAGGCTTCTTGCTGGGTATCATTGGGGTCTGGAGGACCAATACCAATTATCCTTCCAAGAAAGACCGAAGATGAACCTTTTTGTTGAAGTCTCATGCAATCTGATTCTGGTAGACTTCTAGATGGTGCAAAGTGTGCAGCCGCTTCTTGTCTAGCTGTTCCAATTCACCTAGCCACTTTTATGACTGTTCATCATCGGATAATTGATCATAGGTGGCAACACGAAGTGAGGGAAGTTGGAGTTCAATGGTCAAGACCGCCTCTGTTCCGTACACCAACGAGTACGGGGTGGCCCGAGTAGTAGTGCAGATTGTGGTTCGATAAGCACACAATGCATGGAGGAGTTTATCCAGCCATGACTTCTTGTATTTTTATACCATTTTATGGAGAATATTGGACAGGGTCTTGTTGAAAGATTCTATCTGTCCGTTGGCCGCTGCATGGTAGCGGGATGAGTGGTTAGCCTTGATACCATACTCACGGTATAGTTTATCCAATTCAGCAGAGCAGAAGTTGGTGTCGTTGTCCGTCAGTATGGTATGAGGGACACCAAATCTGGTGATGATATTGATCTTCACAAATCTGATAATATTTCTTGCCCCAACTTCCTTGAGGGGTATGGATTCTGCCCATTTGGAAAATATGTTGGTCGCCGTGAGGATATACTTCAGCTGTTTGGCCATGGCGGGAGGATATGGTCCCACGATGTCCATCCCCCAGATGACAAACGACCAGGAGTACTTGGCTTGATGAAGTAACCCCAGGGGTTAGTGTATGAAGTTGGCATGAATTTGGCATGAGTGGAATTTTGCAGTAAAACGCTCGCAGTCTCATGCCACTATAGGCCAGTAGTACCCAAACCTTCGAACCTAATGGGAAATCTTGGTCCCTGGTTGATGTGCTCCACATGATCTTGCATGTACTTCATTCATTACGGTGGTGGTTTATTCTCCATCAATGCATCTGAGGAGCACTCCATCGAGGAATAGTTTGTATAGGACCTCTTACTGACCCGCACCGCCATAAAGGACAAAGTTGATTGCCCTCCTCCGTATTTGCTCTCGTTCAGCCCTATCTGATGGAAGTTCTCCCCGTTGAAGGTAGTTTGCAATGGGGGTCATCCAGCCGGTGGCAGGAGCGTATGGCTCAGGGATAAGACTGAATTAATGTATTTCTTCCATCTTGGCTTGGAAAAATGGTAATACCATTAGACGGTGAGCAATACTGATGACCATTTCATCCTGTTATGGGTCAGCTAGGGCTGTGGCCGCGTTGGCTAATGTGTCATCCTGAGCATTCTGAGACTGGGGAATATAGGTCAATGTTGGTTCTGTGTAGAATTCTGCAATTAACCCTTGTACATGGTCAAACAGGGGGATCATCTCCTCCTTTTTAATAGCATAGCCACCATTGACATGCTTGATGACTATTTCCAAGTCACCTTTTACCTTAAGGTGCTGTACTTATGCCTGGAGTGCGAGTTCTAGGCCTGCAATGAGGGCTTGATATTCCGCTTCATTGTTCATACATCCCTCTAATAGGAGGAAGGAATATGGAAAGACTGCCTTTTCTGGGGACACAAGTATTATCCCCAAACCCACTTTGTTGAATCTGGGATCCTCCATCCTCCTCTCGGTTGGGCTTCAGGATGCGCCGTCGAAGTACATTTCCCATGCTGTGAACTTCTCTCAAACCGAGAAGATGTCTTCATCAGGTAGCTCGATGTCCGGTGTAGTGGTCCCTATCAAAGGGTGTTCTGCCAGAAAGTCTGCTAATTCCTGGACCTTGATGGCTTTATGAGGCACAAACCGGATGTCAAACTATTGCAGGATGACTGCCCATCGGGATAGGCGTCCGGTTAGCATCGGGCGGCTGGGGATGTACTTGAGCGGGTTACTCCGCGAGATCAAATGGACTTCATGATGCTGTAGATAATGCCACAAATTTTTAACTATGAAGACCAAGGACAAACAGTTCTTCTCGATATTTGAGTATCGATTCTCAGCATCAATCATTGTTCGGCTGAGGTAATAGAGACTGTTTTCACTGCCCGCGTCATTCTTTTGTGTGAGTAAGGCTCCCAGTGATCACTCTAAGGCTGTCACGTACAATATGAGAGGTTTTCCTTCAACCGGGGGCATGATCACCATTGGTCTTAAGAGGTACTTCTTCAAGTTGTCGAATGCCTCTTGGCAGTCATCCGTCCATTGGTACGTGACCCCCTTCTTCATTAACCTGGTGAAGGGAAAAAATTTGCCTACCAGGTTGGCTATGAATCGCCAGATATAGGCTAGGTGTCCTTGGAATCCCCTCAACTCAGTGAGGTTGTGGGGAGGTGGCAATCCAAGGATAGCCTTTGTCTTCTCAGGGTCGACTTCGATGCCACGATGGCATACGACGAAGCCAAGGAATTTCCCTGAGGTAATCCCGAAGGCGCATTTCAAGGGGTTCATCTTTAAGCTATACTGTCGGAGTTTATTGAAGATGGTCTCAAGGTCTGACAGGTGATCCGAGCGCTTCCTGGACTTGACCACCAGGTCATCCACATAACATTCAATGGATTTCCCCAGGAATGGTTTAAAGATCCGATGCATGGCACGCTGATATGTGGCGCCAACATTCTTGAGACCAAAGGACATGACCCTATAACAAAATACCCCTTGAGGGGACCTGAAGGCAATATCTTCTTCATCTTCTCGGGCCATCCTGATTTGGTTATAGATGGAATAGCCATCCATGAAGGACAGAGCCTCATACCTGGTCGTTGCATCGATTAACAAATCGGTGATTGGAACCAGGAAGTCATCTTTCGGGCAATGCCGATTGAGATCTCTTAAATCGATGCAGATGTGGATTTGTACATTATTTTTCTTGAAAGGGATGATATTGGCCAACCAAATGGGGTACTGGACCTCTCGAGTGAATTCTGATTTAATGAGCTTATCGACTTCAGCCTCTATTTTGGCGGCATGTGAGGGATGCGTCCTTCTGGCGGCCTGTTTATAGCCCCGGTGGTCTTCTGGAAAACCCAAGAGATGCATCGCCACTTCAGGATCGAGTCTCGGCATTTCTGTGTAATTCCACACAAAAACATCTCGATTTTGCCTTAGGAAAGAGGTATATACCTCATGCTCCTCGGGGGACATGGCTGCACTAATGAGAGTAGGCCTCAGATCTTCCTCGGTACCCATGTTTATTTCCCTGAGCTCGTCCAATGTGGTGGAGATACCCTCCTCAAATGCGAGAGGTGTGTCCCTAAGATCTTCCCCTTCTTCTTCTTCCAAGTACTCATATCCTTGATCTGATGAGGAGAGATCTCCTGACACGGGCTCTTGGGAGTCTGAAGGCGAGGTGTCATGGGCGTCCTTACTCGAGTATTCATCCCCAGATCGAGGGTTGGTGGATGTTCTCGCATCGTCACACTCGGCTATTGTGGCTGAAGTCACGAGGACAGCTGAGTGCATGTTCATACTTGAACTCCTAATCTCAACATGGTTGATGGGAAGGACATAATCTCGGCCAAGCTACCTGAGGGGGTCATCAGGAACCATTTTCAGGCCATTTGGAGCGGGGATCCAGTCAACACCATCGACCAAAGGCTTCTTTTTCTTTTGTTCATAGAACCCGACATCAATGTAATGTGACTCAGAGATCTCGAAAGGGGCCTTGTCGGCGTGAAATGTTCCACTTTGTCCATTGATGCAGTACTTGATACACTAGTGATAGGATGAAGGAACATCCATGTGCTTATGGAGCCACGACCTTCTCAGCAGGGCATTGAATGCTGTGCTCTGCCAGACCACTGGGAATTCCGTGTAGGCTACCAGGTCACCAAAATGGGTCTTTAGCTTAATTTGTCCCATTGGTTTCTGCTCACTCTTGTCATAACCCAACAAAGTTATGGCCGAGGGAATTAGGTCATCCTCACTGTAGCCCAACTTACGGAGTGTCCGTAGGGGAGGGAGGATAACTCTAGAGCCATTGTCTATAAAGACTTTCCTACCATTCAATGTGCCAGACACATATAGTGGTTTGACGTGTCCTTGCACTACTGAAAAAATGACCTATACCCATGGTTCAAAACCGTGGGTATAGCCCCCAAAACCATGGGTATAGGCTATACCCACGGTTTTGGGAACCATGGGCTGGAACAACGTCGGGATAGGGGTCTTGACCTATACCCATGGTTTAGTGGAACCGTGGGTATAGGTGTTTCACACACCAACACCCTATGTACAATGTCGGGATAAGGGTCTTGACCTATACCCACGGTTTTGTGGAACCGTGGGTATAGGTGTGTCACACACCAACACCCTATGTACAGCGTGGCAGGGCACTTACCCCACAGTTTTCAAACCGTGGGAAATTTAAGTTTCAAAAATGGCGGAAAGAGGGTTTCGAACCCACGCCACACGTAGGGACTCAGCGCCGTAACCAACTGAGCTGGTCTTTTTATCGCTTATATATTCATCTATCTACAAATATATATTAATATTGCGTATTTAAATTAAAAAAATGCACCTGCAGGGTTTCGATCTCGGAACTCGCGCAAAGTATCGCGACTGCACGACCAACCTAGCTGCGATTTTCATCTGTTATATATTGATATATCTGCATATAAATATTAATATTGCGTATTTAAATTCAAAAAATGTGCCAGCGAGGTTTCAAACACAAGACTCGCGCTAAAACTTGTGGCCATGCAACCAACCGAGCAGGGCTTTTTATCTTCTTAATAGTCATATATCTTTGTATATATATTAATATTTAGTATTCAAATTCATAAAAAACGCCCGCGGTGTTTCGAAACTGGGACTAGTGATGATTCTCGCGCTCGAGCCCCCACCAACATACCAACTGACCCAGAATTTGTATCTATTATTTATACATATATCTGCAAATATATATTAATATGTGAAAAAAATGTCTACCTGCCAAATTTTTTCATTTCCCGCCTGATTTTTTCCCCGCCATAACGCGAGAAATCTATACCCACGGTTCTGGAGAACCGTGGGTATATGTCTTCAAAAAAACCACAATACCTACGGTTTTCAAGAAATGTCGGTATAGGTCTTCAAAAAATACCCTATACCCATGGTTTTCTACAAAACCGTGGGTATAGGTCTTAAAAGAAAACTATACCCACAGTTTTTGGCACAACTGTGGGTATAGGTGTCCTATACCCATGGTTTTGGAAAACCGTGGGTATAGGTTCACCTACCAGCCCTATACCCACGGTTTTTTGCAAAACCGTGGGTATAGAACTATTTTCCAGTAGTGTTGCATGATGGAATCTTCATCCTGATCAGTGAAGGAAACCACTGCATTGAATTCAGCCAGGCTAGTCTCCATCCGGTAAATTTCAGCAGCGGCTACCTCGGCTTGAAACTCCTGGGGGCTGAACAAAGCTTCTATAAGCGCCTCCCTGAGGTCTGCTGACAGACTCAGGGCATCCAGGATGGATAGATTGGCTGGTACCGATGCTAGCTGCTTAAGGATATTGTATTTCTGCTCCAAAGGCCGACACTTCTCCGTTGGCGGGAGAGTCTTAGCAGGTGCTTTAGAGGCTGGAGCATTTGACGACGAGGGACCGGCCGCGGGGTCGGATATCGATGTTGTTCCCGTGTTTTGGGGACTTGTCTCGGCTAGTCTGTTTGTGCGCACTAGGTGGCCAGACACTTGTTCCTCCTCTGGTGGGTATTGCAGAAGAACAGGGCCAGAGTGGCTGCTTGTGGAGGTAGAGGGGCATTCCTTATCCTGCTGAGTCCATTGAAGGGATCTCCCACGAGTTTCTGTGATATTAACGGTTTAGGCCGGGGTCCAACCGTAAGGCTAGTTTTGGCCGCGGCTACACCTCCCCTGGTATCCCCTACCTCTACGATTCCTCCTTCCGGCTCCTCGTGCAGGGAACTCGGGTTCGTAACCATACCCTTTGTCAGGGAATGATTCCATAATATGGATGACGTTAATAGAACCAAAGATTGGATCTTCATCCTCTGACATGTCAACCTAGTCGGTTGTCCCTTATGGTGCCGTTTGGTGGGTCGGTTCCTGTGGCACCAAGTTTGAGGGAAAAAAATCCAACAGGTTCGGGAATAAATTTGGCCCTGTCGCGGACTGATACTCTTGTGATTATTTCCTCCTTCTTCGATTACGCCTGGATGACCGGCTCGTGGAGGTTTGTGAGGCCGATGCCGTCGGCTGTACGGCGTCAGGGGCTATTGGTGGTAACACTGGATGCTATAGTTAAGCTCTGAGTATGCCCTGGGATCGGTTGATAGTCTTCCGAGTCATCCAGTTGTCAAATTTCTTCCCCTGCTTTCTGGTGACTTTCTACCACCCCTCCTCTTTGTCGGAGTCAGTGATAAAGATACATGCCACATGTGCTGGGGGTGGTCCCAGCTCGATCTATCCGGATTCTACCATCCTCTGCAGGAGGTCTTTGAAGATGAAGCATTCTCGGATACTATTCCCCAACATCCGATGGTAGGGGCAGTAATCTGGCCTTTCATCGCGACCGACCTCTTCAGGTTTCCTCAGCTCCAGAAGGTGGAGCAAGTTGCAATTCATGGCGGCAATGAAGTAGCCGCGAACTTGATCGTCTCGGAACAAGTATACTTTTTTTCTTCGTTCCTCAAACTGATTCTGCTTCGGTCCTCGCTAATCATTCCATTTAGGCAGAGGTGGCCACTGATATGCAGGAGGACCCTGATGATTTGGTGGAGGCCTGAGCGGTGGAGCGGGTACATGTGTCAGCTTGAGTGTGACAGTAGACGCTTCAGCTCTAGGGGCTCTTTTCGCAGGAGCCTGTGAGGCTATTTGGGACTTTGAATTAGTCTGCTGCAGGGAGTCCTCAATTCTCCGGGCAATGGCCGAGAGATGGAAGAAGCCAGTGGTGCACTCCACTAGTATGAGTGGTGTTCTCAACTCATCTCGAATATTATCGATGCATATGGCTAGCATCTCATCTTGAGGCATTGGCCTGTTCAGAGAATAGGTCAGAACTTTCCATCTGGCGATGAAATCTGAGACCCTCTCATTCTCCCTCTACTTACAGTTCATGAGATCGCTGAACGTTGTTTTAGGAAACATTGAGCTGAAGTGGAACAGGAACTGCTGCTGAAGGTCTTCCCAGCTCTTTATTGACTGGGTTGGCAGACTCGTGTACCAGACGAAGGCAGATCCTTGCAAGGTCCATTCGAATCATCTGAGTTTCACTACTTCCTGTTGTTCCGTAGTTCCCATCATAGGGTCGCAATAAGATGCATAGTGCATCAAATGCTGTTCTAGATCACCTGAACTGTTGAAGATAGGGAATAAAGGTTACCAAAAGTTGGGCGGAGGTGGTGTGTTAGTCACCCAATCTGGGTAGGGTTTCCGCTCTGGCTGTATCGGAGCGCGTCAACCTTCTATCGCTTCCAATCGAACTGTTAGTGCCTCGATGCTGTTGGTGGGACCCTGATTTACATCCTGTTGGGCCCGGTCCTGGGAAGGTGTAGCCCGAGGCATTGACTAAGGATCCGGATTAGCCGGCACTAGGTGTGCGTGTGCCGTTTGTGGCACCTTCGGAGGGTTCAGGTGTACTCACTCCGATTGCTTCCTGAGTGGAGGGAAGTATTGGTATTCATCTGAATCTATGTTTAGGTAGTTGGACGGGCTGGGTGACTCGTTGGATGGGAGCCCTGACCGTATTTTGTTTTCCAGGGAAAATCTTAGCCTTTGAGGTGCACTTGCTGGGAGTGCATGATGTGGCTCCTCCTGGGACGCAATTTCAATAAGGCGGTTCCTCTGGAGTAGCTCGACGTTAATCCCCCGCAATTCTTTCATCTCCTTTTCCTATTGAGTGAATCTATCTTCGAGCGTGAGTGGCTCATTTTTTTCAAGAGAAGGAGGCGGGTTAAGGGTAACCAGTCCTTTATTCTTATCCCTGTTGGAAGATCGCTGGGTAGGCGGAGGAGGGTTGGCTGGAAGGACGACCATATTCAGGGCATCCCTCTGGTTCCGGGTGTGCACACCTGGTGGTTCGTTGTGAGTCACAGCCTGACCGGAACTATCGTCTCCCTATCCATCCGGATTTGTAGTATCTCTGGTATCACCCATGGGCTTAACCTCTATGACGTTGATAGATACATATCTCGGGGCGGAGAATATGTCATCCTCCAAATGGGAAGAGGATCGCCCGCTTCTTCTGCTGTCCTTCCCTTTTGTGTTCTGGGATTGCCTTCGGACTTCTTAACGAAGGGTGACGCAGAGAGTTCTTTGATTTGACCTCACAATGCGCCTTCCTCTCGGAGGGGATGATGATTCAAATGACGGGATATGATGGGACCCTCCTCTTCTAACTGTCCTCCCTAGATGAGAGAAAACTGATTCTCGTGGGGGAGGTTGTTGTTGAGGGGGTAATAATGCCCCCAGCCCTGAGGGCTGGGGTTGGCTCCGTTCCTTGGACATTGAGTCTCTTCCCGGTTTTATTGGTCTTATGGGGGAATTTGTTGTTAAAAATGCCCCAGCCATGCAGGCTGGGGTTGACCCTGGATTGATGCAGTGGCTACGGCTATCGCTACCTGCCTGATCTTGCATGCCCCCATTCGGGGGTGAACTGGGTTTGGTGCCGAGTTCTTCTATGAATCAATCCCTTCTGGGGAGGCATGAAAAGATCGCTGATTATCCTCTCTTTGGAGAGAGTCTTTTTGTATGCTCTTGGTGGCCTGATTCAGGAGTTCTTGAATGGCTCGTTCCCGCTGGGCCTGCCGCTTCTAGGACTTACTCAAGACCTCACTCTGTTGGGTGTGTTGCCTTTCTTTAATAGGGAGACCACTTGATTTTCGTCTTGACGTGACGACGTGGCAAGACACCATACCGAATGAGTTCTTCTGGGTGGGGAGCGGAGTGAAATGCAAAGATCCATGTTCTCCCCATCCCCTGATATGAAATCCCGTCGGAGCATCACCGATGAGGCGGCATAGCTGGTGCAGCGCACGGAGGAAGTCTATCTCCATGTTTCCTTTACGCCTCTCGGGTCGCTGTTGCCGTGATGAAGGAAGATCTTCCAGGTCGATGTGACGCAGGAGGTCTCCTATCATCTTGACGTGGTCTGCATACCTGTTGTAGGGTAGGAAGCTTGATTTCATTTGGAAGAGGGTTGTCCATATATTATGGCAGATGTCGTGCATGCATTCTTCCAGCAACTCTCTGGGTATTTCGAACTGAGAGGTGGCCTTAGGACAAAACATAACTGGTATATCATCCCTGGTCAGTCATTTCCTCAGGTGCAGCATATCGGCATACTCCTCTGCTAGTGACTCCTCTACCCGGTTTTCCCAACTAAGACGCTCACTGCCAACGTGGTCAGAGGCAGTGAGACCGGTAGGTGCTGAATCATTATGTGGGCGATTCCAAGGTGGTTCAGAGGATGAACACGACCCTGGAATGTATCCTGATTGCTGAAGGATTTCGTCAGTGACTAACTGGGAATCTGACATGCTTGATCCCATCCTTCTGAGTGCCTCGGCATACGAGGGCTTTTCAGTACTTGATTCAGCAGGAGGAGGACCTTCCTATCAATATGATACGTCATCGCGGGGAGGAACTCTACAATGGTGGCCGTAATGGCAAGGACTACTGTTACTGCTTGATGCTTCACTGAATAGAGGAATTTTACAGTGCACACCCTAGGGAGGACCTCCAAGGTGTGTCACAGCAAGGGGATGACCTTCTGGCTGCGTAGCGTCATTACGGGGAGGACCTTCGCAACAACTGCCATCATGGTGAGGATGACCATCATGGCTTGACATTCGACATGCATCCTAGGGAGGACCTTCAGGACACACAGCAAAAAGGGGATGACCTTCTTGTTTCTTGGGGCCAATGTGGGGAGGGCCTTCACAATGGCAGCCGTGGTGGTGAGTATTACCATCACAACTATGTCAATGGTGAGGACTACCATTACTACTACCTCAGGGATAATATATATGGGATACATCCTAGGGAGGGCCTCCAGAATGTACCACAATGAGGGGAGGGACTTCTTGTTGCTTGACGTCTCTACAGGGAGGACCTTCATTATCAGGGTGGAGAGAACTACCACTGTGATCCGATACCTGGCTGCGCGGAGTTCCGTTGCAGCGTAACCCCTAGGGAGGACCTTCAAGGCATGCTACGACAAGGGGAGTACCTTCTTGTCGTGATGAAAAGTTACTATAGGGAGGGCCTCCGTAGTTGTGACTATGATAGCGAGGACTACTATCATAATCTGTGGTCCCACTGCAGGGAGAGTGATTGCAGTGTTTACCCTGGGGAGGACCTTTAGGGTGGACCGCAATAAGTGGTGGACCTTCTTGCTGCTCGATCTTCTGGTCACGTGGAGGGTTTCTGTGACTCTCATCAAAAGAGGATCTCTCGTGATCGATCGTTATATGCCCAGGGGGGAGGCCCTCATGGGTGCTCTGGGGAGGACCTTCAGAGCTACTGGTAGCAACATTGCAGGAAGAAACTTCACAACTGATACTACAACTCACATAATATGGTAACAGGTGGGCAGGGTTCTGAGCCTATGATGTATGCTTAGAGATGTTGGGAACCCCAGCTTCCAGCAGAGCGGAGTCATGAACCTGCTCTTTATTTTCCGGCTTCCTTCGGTGCGTTCGGTGCACTTTCTTGTGGGTAGCCGTGACCGTTTGCTGTTGACAACAACCTTCACCTTTGGGTCCCTGTCTAATTGGGTCCCGTGATGCTGTCGAGATACGCCGACGAACATCTTGACTTTTAGCAGGGGTATATTCCTGCTCTGGAGCATCCACCGTGATGGATAGGTGTCCCCTAGTTGGAACGAGTGAAGCTGCTCGATCCAGTTGACCTTGCATCGCAGAATATGGCTGGAAACCCTCCTGGGCTGAAGTAGGGATGCAGATCTACTCCGAGGTGGCTATCTCATCTCTTAGATGAGTTGCCTCAATTGGGGAGACGGGATCACGGGCCCGAGTCCTTGCTGTTTCCGCTGATGCAATTACATTCTGACAAGTATGCAAGATATGATCTGGGATCGATACCCGCTCCTCCATCATTGCCAGGATATGTAGAGATACATCTTTGGATGGAACGGGTATGAAGGCCCATTCCGGTATCAGAGTAGGAATATCCTTCTCTGGTCCTCCGGTGGTCAGTGGGTACTGACAATTATCCTATGTCGGGGCAGGTGAACGAGTCTTCCCCTATACTAGGATACGCCAATTTATCTCTCCATTTTCCTCCACATCGGGATGATGGACTTTACTTGCATTCATAGGGAGATGGCCCTGAATATATTGGTTTTCCACCGTATCGGGTTAGTGGACTTTATTGGTGGGGAGACGTTCCCACCTATGATTTTCCGCCACATCTGGGTGGCGGGCTTTGTTGATCGCCACCATATCAGGATGGCGGGCGTCAGAAGAAACTGCTAGGAGCTGGTCCAGCAGGTGCCGGGTCACCACCATATCAGGTTGGTGGGCTTCACGACCCTGGGTAGGGAGAGGTTCCTGCCTGGTAAGTTCCGTCCTGTGTGAGCGACGGTCTTGATGGAGCTCTGCAGGGATGCACACCGGCTTGTATGATGCCTCCATGTCTGGATGGCGGGCTCGGGAGGAGTGAATAGGTGTAGGTGCCTGTTTGTGGTACGTCTCCGTGGCTGGACAGCGGAGCTCCTCCTCAGGGACCAGGGTGATGACCGGTCCCTGATTGTACGTCTGCCACCCTCTTCGGGCGGTCCGAGGGGCTGGAGCTCGAGGAGCATGGGTCTGAACCCTCGGGGAGATATCCTCCTCAGTGCGAGGATGTGGGTCACGGTGTGACCACGATGACGTCTACCAGTGGGGGCCTTGGAGCGGAACCCCCGCTCAGTGGGGATGAAGTCCACAACGTCGACCTCATCCGCCTCCCTAAGATAAGGGAGGTACGCATTGTCCCGTTCCGGGGATAGACTCCCTAAACGGTTAGAGACAACAACATGGGCTGTCTGGATCTGCCTTTGCGGTCGCTTCTGGGCAGGCGATCGGTGAGTTCTGGCGGATTGGAGGGCATGTGTGGCCGCCTCTACCGTTGGGAGAGTACCGTTCACGTGGTACTCTCGGATCAATGCATCCGAGACCCAGCGTTGAAGATGCTGGGTGGGTGACGGGGTCCTCCATAGGTGAGGATGCCCGGTCATTGCGTAGCCTGAAGTGCGCACTTGCGAGTTCCTTCGGGACTCCATTGGATCGAAGGGAGCTCTGTGTAGTACCTGTAAAACATTTTAACAAATACAAACAACAAACCCGTCAAAGCATCATCTCATGATCCCATGTGTAATCAATGACCTCTCTTAGCCCTCCTTGTGAGAAAAAGGGGGCACAAGGTGGGATTAAGTTAAATCCATCATGCTTGGTTAAAGATTCATGTCGGGTTCACCATTTTGGTTATGCGGTTTTTGGCCTCGAAACACCCAACGGATCCATATCCGATGATGCACGGACCTGATTTCCAATGGAAGGCGTTCGCCAGATGGTCTGACCAGAGACGCTTAAGAACTCACATTGGTCAAGAGGATGGGAAGTCGGGCTCATCGCACCCTTTTGGGGGGAATTATTGCCTGTTCTAGGACTCTCTTATAGATTTAATATGTATTCATATGTTCGTGAATCTTTGGTTTATACCCAAACATAGTATCCACAGATTTAACCCTTGATTGGAAATGGTCAGCTGAACGCAGGGGTTTGGAATCATTTATGCCAGAGGTTTACCATCCCTCATTGGACTAAAGACCCCAAGGAGTCTGGAATCCCTGAGATGGTGCTAGGGGCAGCTCGATGAACTGATGTGAAGATAGTCGGATCAACCAGTTGTTGGGCTTGAACCTCAGGGAGGCTTCCTATGTACCCTGCCTAGGAGACAGGGAGAAAAGTCCACATAGTTCGAATTGGGGTGTCGGAGAACCGACGTGAAGGTGGACCTGGGGGTCCAGTTGTGATCGGGCTTGAACCTCGGGGAGGCTTCCTACGTATCCCTGTGGTAGGGAATCAAAGTCCTCGTAGTTCTTATTAGTTCGGGGCTTACGCTCTGAGGCAGCCCAAGATGTGGATTGGGGCTTACACTCTGAGCAGGCCCAAGATGTTGGTAGAACGACATGGAAGGGGGATAGAATGACCCGTTATTGGGCTTGAACCTCAGAGAGGCTTCCTACGTACCCCGCCTAGGAGACAGGGATCAAAGTCCACGTAGTTTGGATCAGTGCGGGGATTACGCTCTGAGGTAGCCCAAGATGTGGATTGGGGATTACACTCTGAGGAGGCCCAAGATGTTGGTTAACCGACGTGAAAGGGGGTCATAATGACCCATTATTGGGCTTGAACCTTGGAGAGGCTTCCTACATACCCTGCTTAGGAGACAGGGATCAAAGTCCATGTAGTTCGGATTGGTGCGGGGCTTACACTCTGAGGCAGCCCAAGATATTGGATCGGGACTTACACTCTGAGGAGGCCCATAAGAGGATTTCATTGTTGATGCCTACTCTAAGCGCACGTGAGTCATGCTCGGTGTGAGAAACAAGAGGCAGTAGGGACCAGACGATCACGTCGCGAAAGGTGCGTCCGTGAGAAGTGGAGTGGGGCTTACGCATGAGGGCAGCCCATAGTGTGGATTGGGGATTACACTCTGAGGAGGCCCATAGTGATGGATTGGGGCTTACACTATGAGGAGGCCCATAGTGATGGATTGGGGCTTACACTCTAAGGAGGCCCAAGATGTTGGAGGGCAGCGGGAGAGGGAAAGGGGGTGCTCCTGTGCCCATCTCCTCTCTTGAAGTTCATGAGGGCTTCCTTCTTATGGGTATTTCACCATCCCCGGGAAGCCCTTGACAAGTGGAGAGGCAGAAAAGGGATTCCCGAGCTCAGACCCCACTTTACTATGGGAATGTGAACCCAGGCATGCTTCAGGAATTTGCTCAAGGGTCGGGGCAACCCCTGCGCCTCTCTTTACCATGGGTATGTGAACTCAAATAGCACGCTGGTGTGCCTGAGGGTTATGCCACATAGATCCGGTGGCTCTAGTGGAGGCCTCGACTCAGGGCCGATGAGTAGGCCAATGAGGAGGTTGTGGAGGATCAGACCAGATCGGGAGGATCTTATGTGGATCGGGGAATGGGAACTTCGAAGGTTTTGGTGCCCTTTGCGTAGGGAGGTTCTACTCGGCTGGAGGGGCCATCCGCGAACTAGGGTGGTCCACAGACTGAGAGACCATCCGCAAACTAGGAGGGTTTGCGGACTGACTGGCCGTCCGCAAACCAGGAGGGTCCACGGACTGACTGGCCGTCCACGAACCAGGAGGGTCCGCGGACTGATTGGCATCCCTCGAACCAAGATGGTTTGCGGATCTAGGTTTGAAACGCGAACCAGGGTGGTCCGCGAAGGGTTCCATGCAGGCAGCGGCAACCAAGGGTGACACCGGCCGAAGGATCATCGGTCAGGGCTTCGCCCTTGTAGGAGGGTGCTACGCGGCGCGGCGGATCGGAAAAGAGGTATAAACTCCCTGGTCTGCAGGGAGTGCATCTGCGGAGGGTCTATGGTTCGCATTCTTCTCTTTTTATGTTATTTTGAGTTCGTAGTTCACCAAATTATTATGTGTTTTTGGTTCCTTATTAGTTCGTTCCTAGGTTCATACCTGCTCTGGTTCGCGAACTAGAACTTCACTGTTTGCGAAATCCTAAGCCGTCCTTCGAAATCCTTCCACCCGAGCTTGATCACTCTTCTCTTCTTCCGACTTCGAATCGTCCGAATCCGAATCCAAAAATCCCTTCCCCCTTGGTCTCCTTTTATAGAGTGGGGAAAGAGATGTATCTGCGGTCACGCGGCACCTTTTGCGGAGGCCCATGACCGAATACCCGATTCACGAATGACTTGGTCAATCCGTAGTTCGCGTGGTATTAAACACTCCTCCTCGAACCAAACTTGAGAAGTGTTTCACGACCGTGGAGGGTTCCGCCTCCATTTCACGAACGACAACAGATGCAACTTGAACCGGTCGACGTGGTCCGCGGTTGGGGCGGTTTATGATGGCGAACCGGATTGGCACCCATCCTTCCTCGCGACCACGGAGGATCTCCGCCTCCATTTCGCGAACGACGATGGTTCGCGAAGGGGGCGCTTCGCGGGGCCTGGCCACGTCACAATTTCATGGGACCGGTCCGCGGACCGGTCCTGCTTGTTTCCCTTATTTGAATTTTGTCCATTATTTTCCCCAATTATTTTGGGGGATTTGGGTAGAATCTCCTTTGCGGATTTTTCAAGACCCTACAATCAACCATTAAGGGTTACCTACCAAAGGCCTAAAGAGATAATATAAGTTGAAAAATTAAGGGAATCATCACACTAGAATATGATTGCAATTCAAATGCAACACAATCAACTCACCATTAATGGCCTCATCGAGAATGCGATTCCAATAGCGGGTGTGAGACCTAAGATAGGGGCACTATAAATGTATGACCATAGTATTATAAATAATGTCTCTAGAATTCCCACATCTCTACCTAAATATTCCCATGATGTTTTTCTAAAATCTCAACACTAATAATAGATGAATCACATTTATAAAACTATATTGTAAACATGGAATAACATCCATTGAAGTATCCACTTACACATAAATACCCATAATTAAACATGATAAAATTTCAAATATATATTAGAAAACCATACATGGAAAACACCTTGATTCATCCCAAATCAATCATCAAAATGTTAATCAAAATCCAAACAAAAATCCCACTTTCACTATACGTTCCAACTCAAAGTGTTTTATATTATTTATCCATTGAAAAAATTTATATTTTATCCAAACTACTCACCATAATCACTCTATTATAATACCAATCATTATAATTTTCACCTAAAATAATCCCTATAACATTTATAATATATAAAACCACCTTATATAAACATGTTCTGACATTTAGATTAATCCAAATTCAGAAATTTTAATTGTACCAAAGTCTTAAACAAATATACATATAAAATTATCAAAAGTTTCATAGAATATTCCAAAAAAAAACCAATCAAACACTTTACCAATAAAAAAAAAATTATCTCACACTAATGAATCAAATCAAACACATAATTCATACATCAAAAAAATTTCGAACACTAAAGCCCTATAATTAATCTCTCACTATCTAAGCATTCCAAATCAAATAAGAAAATACGTTAGATTTGGAGGTTTAGTGGCAGAAGTAGGGTCTGACAATGGTAGAGTTGGGGTCGGTGGTAGCGGCAGAAGTAACAGAGGCCGCATAGGGGTTCACGGTGGAGGTGGGGTTTGTAACGGAGGTGGGTTTGCAGCGGAGGAGGGTTCGCGGCGGAGGAGGGGTTCGTGGTAGAGGTGGAGTTCAATGATGGATGTGGGTTTATAGAAGAGGAGGGTTCGTGACAAATGAGGGGTTCATGGAGGAGGTGGGTTCGTGGAAGAGGAGGGGCTCATGGTGGAGGTGGGGTTTGACATGCGGCGGAGGTGGGGTTTGTGGCAGAGGTTGGGTTCGCGGTGGAGGAGGGATTCATAGCGGTAGAGGAGGGAATCACGACGACAGAGGAGGGGGAAAGGCATAGGAGGGGTCAATGATAGAGGAGGGGTTGACGACAGTAGAGGATGAGTCAGTGATGGTAGGGGTCGGCTTCCGTGAGAGCTTGAGGTGTGCGAGAGAAGAAGCCGACTGTTAGGGTTCATTTATAAAATCAGGTAAAACTTTTATCAGCACTAGTTAAAAAGCATTGATAAAGGTATGCTTTATCAGCGCTAAAATAGAAAGCGTTGATAAAATATACCTTTATCAGTGCTTTTTAGCGCTAATAAAGATAAGTCTTTATCAATGCTAAAAAAATGTTGATAAAATGCAACTTTATCATCACTACAATTTTAGCGTTGATAAAGTTATAATGTTAATAATTTATTTATATTATTATATATATTTATTTATAATTATAACTATAAATAAATAAATATAAATAAATATATTTGTATAATTATATATATTTATAAAATTATAAATATTATAACTAAATATATATTTATTTATAATTATAAAATTATAAAATTATAATAATTATATTTATTTATATTTATAACTATAAATTTATATATATATATTTAAATAATTATAAAATTATAATAACTGTATTTCTTATATTTATAATTTGATAAATATATATAATTAATATATTAATTATATATATTTATAAGATTATAAATATAAAAAATATATATTTATTTATAGTTATATATATATATTTATTTAAATAATTATAAAATTATAAGAACTGTATTTATTGTACTTATAATTTTATAAATATATATAATTAATATATTTATTGTAATTTTATAATTATTTAAATATATCTATATTTATTTAGAATCATAATTATAAATATTTGTATAAATTTATAAATATATTTATTTAATTATATATATTTTTAACATGATAATTATAATAAATATATTTATTATAATTTTATAATTATTTAATTATATATATATTTATATTTATAATTATAAGTATAAATAAATAAATATTTATTTATAATTAAAAAATTATAATAAATGAATATTTATTTATAATTATATTTATAAATAAATATATAAATATTTATTTAAATAATTATAACATTATAACAAATATATTTATTATATTCATAATTTTATTAATATATATAATTAATATATTTATTATAATTTTATAATTATTTATATATATTTGGATTTATTTATAATTATAATTATAAATATTTGTATTTATTTATAAATATTTTTATATATTTATAAATATATTTATTTAATTATATATATTTATAAAATTATAAGAATAATAACTATATTTTTTTATACTTTTATAATTATTTAAATAAATTTATATTTATTTATAATTATAACTATAAATAAATACATATTTATCTGTATTTAAAATTTATAATAAATATATATTTATTTATAATTCTAATTATATATATATATATTAAAATAATTATAAAATTATAACAAATATATTTATTATATTTATAATTTTATAATTTTATATAATTAATACATTTATTATAATTTTATATTTATTTAAATATATCTATATCTATTTAGAATTATAATTATAAATATTTTTATATATTTATAAATATATTTATTTAATTATATACTAAAAAAGGTTTAGGAGCCAGGTGAACCTGCTCCTACCAAAGTTTATTAATCAAAATAAAAGACAAGATATGAAAAAGAGGATGGATGAGGTCAAACAAAGGGCAAACCCTCATCCATAAGAAAACTAACAATAAAGAGGATCAGATTTATCCCCATCATTATGATCAAAGATATCATCACTAGATTCCCATCTTGACTACAAATTCTTTTGATTTAAGAGCATAGAGTATTTCTCCCTTAGCTTTTGCTACTCCAAACTGAGCTGGCTCACGGATCAGCTACACCCAAAAGCATCAGCACGACAAAATCCTCAACCACGAGATTTTGGATGACGTCCCATCTCCATGACTTGGCTTGTTACCAATTCCCATATGGTTCAACCTCTTCTACTTCTGACTGAATCACCTAAGGTGAATAAGTCCTAGGTTTCCTAGGATTGTCCATAGAGCCTTGAGACTGCCTCTTCTCTTGAGCTTCAATCGGAGCTACAGAGATATCTGTCTGCTTACCTTTGTTGGTTCTTATCATTTATTAATGCATGAAGCATTCATTAGCCATATGTTGCGTATAAATCTATCTAGTGTCTTGTTCATCCTCCACCATAGATGTTTGATCATCCAGAAGAATTCTATCTAAACTTTCTTCTTTAGAAACAATATCAGACCAACGCATCTTCTTAGAGAACTCAGTAGGAATTAATTTATTCCTCGCACCATCAATGGAAGCATTCCCTAACTCAGGAATACCAAAGGCTTAATAACCATTATACAACATTACTGATTCATCATTCATACCTTTATAGGTATCCATATTATTTAAAGAAGTTGGCCTAAGTTTTTAAGGGGACTGCCCTGCTGGTAACTCCTTTCCCTCACCAACCTTACCACATCTACCATCTCTTGCACAAGCCCTCCTATTGTAGTTGGATTATACATGTCCATGCACTGAACATAATGAAAAAATTACATATCTTCTACAATTCATAGATTCATGTCCAATAATATTTCATAAATGGTACACCTATATCAGTGTTTTTTTAGTACTGATAAATGGTAGATTTATCAACGCTTTTAGCTAGTGCTGATAAGGTTCCCCTTTTATTTGCACATTTTTCTTAGCACTGATAAAGTCTGGTGCTACCCTTATGATAATCTGTTGTAGTGAACAAACTCATGCTATAAGGTAGACCAGTAGCACCTTTAACCATCTAGTCAGTGCTATTTTTACTTATTTTCAATGTGGAATACCCTCTCTAGTGCTACAATTTCAATTAAAAGTTTTTTGTAGTTAATTATATATCATCCTTGAATTGGTATATGAAATATGGTGGTTGGAATATGGAATTCGAGGGTTATAGTTTAACCCACTTGATATTGGCTATTTCACTACTCGTGGAAGTATGTATGAATTTTAATATTTTTTTTTCATTGTTTCAAATAGTGATAATCTAGTTGATCATTAAGTGTGGATTTTAGCAACCTTTACAACTAGGTAATGATGATACAATGATTATTGAGTTTGTTTGATTCTTTTGTTATTATTTTTAATTTAAATATTTTATTTATATTTTTCTCATGGTTCATTTTGGTACACATGGAATAATGGTGACAAAAATAAATGTGGAATTATGGGGATGAGGAGTTAATGTGGTAACATGTGGGTGGTTTTTAACTTAGAAATGATGAATTTTTAATTTTTTTCTATGATTTTATTTTAACTTATCTTATGGAAACTGGTTAGGGAGTCACTATACCATGATTAGTATTGGGGTGAGAGGAATTATTTATAATTGATAGGTAAGTACAAAAGGCATAAATTGGACCCTAGTCATTTTTTTGATATTAACTTGTTATTGATGTTGATATTTTGTTTTAATATTTCTTAACATGATGATAGTAGGATTAAGAAGGTTTTGGTAATAGTGTTATTTCATTATTTTATTTTTTATATGTGGAATGACAATGTCATTGGTCATTATTAATAATTTTTACATAACTATATGATTAAAGAAAGATTGTATATCTTATTATAATATCTATTGATTAAGTTCCCTACACACTTGTTTTCATTTATATGTTTGTTTCATTTTGACACTATGGTGATTTTAGAAGATAAACCAACATAGCACTCTTTATTGAAGAATCTATAAGTATTTATAAATTTCCTAGTCCAGGTTATTATGGAAGGGATATTAATGTTGGTGTTCATGTAGATGTCATTAATTTTGAACCGAAGTGGGTTTAATTGGAGACATATTGAGAGATACATTGAGTGTTATTATAGTCTTACCAACTCTCTCACTAGTGCAGATATGAGATTTAACAGTGCTATAAACAGTCTTCATCAGTGCTAAAAAATCACTGATAAAGGGGGACCTTTATCAGATCTTTTTGTAGTGCTGATAAAGGGGACACTTTATCAGTGTGTTTTTAGTGATGATAAAGTGAAGTTTTATCAGCATTATTCCTAGCACTGATAAAATCTTTGATGTAGCAGTGTGATACTAAATTACATAACACTGCAACAAAAAATAAAAAATTTAATTTCAATTAAATTTACACCATAAATACAAGAAAAAAACACTATATTGAAAACCTTTATAACCCTAGTTTGTACAATTACATTGGTATGCACAATTTATCACAAACACCAACATATTCAAAAACATTGATGTTCCGTTGTCTTTGGCCCCCAAACTCCTTTAAAATGAGTCTAATCATACTATGAGTTTCTACACAAACCACCCCATCTAGAGAAAAATAGTTTACCTACATAAAAAAATTATTATTTTAGTAATACTATAAAGAAATAAATTAAAGATAAATATGAAATAATACATTAATAAAAGGTCACTTTTAAACTGAAAACATGCACTTTGAGTTATACCGAACACATCATGTGTTAGATTAATGCGTGGTTAATTTATATATGTCACAAATGATTTATGGATAATTATCCTAAATATTAAGACAATTTGAGCACATTTTCTTGGTTTTAAGTATGTGATGTGTGTTTTGAACTAAAATGTCAATTTAAAACTAAAGACATACACTTAGAGTCATACTGGGAACACTGTGTGTTAGATTAAAGTGTGGTTGATTCATACATATCATAAATGATTTATGGACCATTTTCCTAAAATATCAAGGTAATAAAAGCCCATTTTCTCAAGTTTTAGTATGTGACATGTGTTTTGAACTAAAATGTCAATTTTAAATAAAAAACACACTTTGAGTCATACTTGTCACAACGTATGCCAGATTGATGCGCAATTGATTATTACACATCAAAAATAACTTAAGAATCATTTTACTAAATTATCAAGAAATATGAGTGTGTTTGCAAGTATTTCAGTGCGTGAAACACGTTTTTAACTAAAATATCATTTTTAAACTGAAAACATGCACTTTAAGTCACAATGTGTGTCATATTGGCATGAAAATGATTCTTAAACATCAAAATGACTTATGGATCATTTTCCTAAAGTATCATGAATGTATGAGGGTGTTTTTAGTTTTCTATTAGTGACACATGTTTTTAACTAAAATATCATTTTTAATCTGAAAACACACATTTTGAGTCATACCGGTCACACCGTGTATCAGATTTAGGCACATTTAATTCCTATACATCACAAATGACTTATGGATCGTTCCCATAATGTATCAATACAATATAAATGTGTTTACTTATTTTTGAGTATGTCACATGTCTTTTTAACTAAAATGTCATTTTTAAATTGAAAACACACATTTTGAGTCACAACAGGCACACCGTGTATCAGATGGAGTTACAACAAATTCCTACATGTCAAAAATGACATATGGATCATTTTCCCAAAGCATCAAAATAATATGAATGTGTTTTATTCGTTTTGAGTATGTGACATGAGTTTTGAACTAAAATGTCAATTTTAAATAAAAGCACACACTTTGAGTCATACTGGTCACACTGTGCGTCATATTGATGTGTGGTTGATTTATAAAAATCACAAATGACTTAAGGATCATTTTCCTAAATTATCAAGACAATACAAGCATGTTGACTAGGTTTTTAGTGAGAGACACATTTTTTTAACTAAAATGATATTTTCAAACTGAAAACACACACTTTGAGCCTTTCCAGTCACACCGTGTGCTAGGATGATGCACAACTGACTCATACACATCACAAATAACTTATGGATCATTTTACTAAAGTTATGAGACAATCCAAGAATGTTTTATCAATTTTTAGTGAGTGACACACATTTTTAACTATTTTTTTAAACTAAAACCACACATTTCGAGTCATACTAATGAAAAAATATATCATATTGAGGTATAGATAATTCCTACACATAAAAAATAACTTATAGATAATTTTCCTAAAGTACCAAAAAAATATGATTACATTTTCTCAATTTTGAGTATGTGACATGTGTTTTGAACTAAAATGTTAATTTTAAATAAAAAGACACACCTTGAGCCATACCGGTCACACTGTACATCAGATTAATGTGTGATTAATTCCTACATATCAAAAACGACTAAAGGATTGTTTTACTAATGTATAAAGACAATATTAGTCTGTTTTCTATATTTTCAGTGAGTGACACACATTTTTAACTAAAATGACATTTTTAAACTGAAAACACACACTTTGAGTCATACCTGTCACAACGTGTGTCAAATTGATGTTTGGGTGATTCCTAATCATAAAAAATAACTCATGGTTTTTTTTCATAAAGTATTAATGCAATTTGAGTGAATTTTCTTAGTTTTTAGTGAGTGATACACATTTTTAACTAAAGTGTCAATTTTAAACTGAAACCACATATTTCAAGCCATACCAGTCACACCATGTATTAGATTGTGGTGTGACTGAATCACACACATCACAAATGAATTATGGATCATTTTCTTAATGTATCAAAATAATATGAATGTATTTTCTCAATTTTTTGTATGTCACATGTCTTTTAACTAAAATTTCATTTTTAAATAAAAACATACACTTCGAGTCATAGCAGTCACACCGTGTGTCAGATTGATGTGCAATTGTTTTCTAAAAATCAAAATTGGATTATGGATTATTTTCATAAATTTTAAAAATAATATGAATGTGTTTTCTTAGTTTTTAGTAAATCATGCGACTTTTTAACTAAAATTTCATTTTAAACTAAAAACACATAGTTTGAGTCATATCGATCATACCATGTGTCATATTGATTTGTGGATGATTCCTACACATTAAAAATGACTTATGAGTCATTTTATTAAATTATCAAGACAATTTGAGAATGTTTTATTAAGTTTCAATGAGTGGAATATGTTTTTAACAAAAATAATATTTTAAACTAAAAACAGTCATTTCAAGTCATACTAATCACACCATGTATCAGATTGTGGTACGACTAATTCTTACACATTATAAAGGACTCATGCATTTTTTTTCTAGTATTAAAAAATTTGATTATGTTTGCTTGGTTTTGAGTATGTAACATGTATTTTTAACTAAAATGTTAATAAAAACTAAAAACATGCACTTTGAATCATTTTTAAACTAAAAAAACACACCAATGAATATTAAATATAAAATAAAGAATAAATAGCTCTATGAAGAAAAAAGATAGTATCTGGGTGAATCATAGCTATAGAAAATTAACTAAATAAGTATTAAATAATAATGATTAGGAAATTAACTAAAAAATTTAGATAAAATGAAGATAAAACTAACTAAATAATTAGAAGTAAGTCACCTTTCCTAATATCTGTATACATTCTAACACCATATATTCTACCCATTAATTTCTAAACAAATCTATTTTCACTTTTTAATATGTGGAATATTTATATTACTAGTAGTACTAGAAAAATATAAATAAATAAATCACTAATAAATAATTTAAATGAAATTTTAATTATTATCAGAAATACCTCTTTATGTATGATACTTTATTTATGGGATACAATATCTTTCACAAATTTGTAAGCATAATAATCACAATCATTATCATCAGTTTGTTTCAAAAACTAAAAAAACATTGAGAAAAATAATTAATTTGTTTTGATATATGTTTTAATAGTGAAATATTATTATATATACCCTAATACTTATCCACTTGTAGAATTACATAGGATTCTTGTGCTTATAGACCATCCTCATTCCATGATTTTGATGATATTTAAAAACCTAACTATTATAAAAAAAATTTCATTAAAACATAATATAAAATGTAAAAATTTATGTTTATTTGTAAAAAGTTTCATGCAGTTTAATAAAAATTGATAAATTCCATCATGTGTGGTCGATTTTTTGGGTATCCATGCATTGAATCCAAAAAATAAATCTTTGGGGTGTCCAAATTGTTTTCATTGTGAAAACAATGCTCTATAAAAAAAGGAATAAGTAATGAAAGGAATGAAAATATATTTGATATGATTAAATTGTATATTTTTACTTCTAAATCAGGGGTATTAAGAAGAGTCTATCATCTTTAAGTTTGTTTTCAAACCTTGAGGCCAATTTTTCCACTATTACTAAATATTTATCCTCTTACAATGACCTTTTTTATGTAGAAGTTTGTGGAAATATTTGTGTCATGGTGGTGTAATTAATTAATGAAATTAATTTTTAGCCACTATATATTCCTAAATATTTTTAGGTTTAAATTTGGAAATTTTTAAGGGAATTGGTGTTATGCATAGTTTGCGCATGGTTAGGAGTAACTATGTGCCGACCATGCATGAGGGGTGTATCGTTGATAGTGACCATTATCACTATTTAAACATGGTTAGCTCAACCATGTGACTTTCCTAGGGGTAACCATGTGGATTCATCATTCTTTTACAATAGGGAAATCATAGTTGGTGTATGGTTTGGTAAACCATGTTCCATGTCTAATTTTTTTTAAAAAATATTTTTATTTTATTTATTTATTTTTTTCGTTTTCCTTCCTCTTTTATTTTTTTCTCCCCATCCCTATCATGTGGGTCACATGACCAAAACCCTCCCTTCATCCATGTTTCACTCCATAACCTCTTCCTATATCCCCTCTCTACATAATTTCTATATGATTTTATGGAGATTCTTGGTCGTTCCCTCGAGGTAAGGTCTCTGATTCCCTTCTCCTTCCATTTTTTATATTTTTCTCTACTCCCTCTCACCCCATTAGATCATCCAAACACCAGGTCAATGGTTAAATTTATACCTGGGAATTTTCTCTTTATTAGGTCATGTGATGGGTCTCCTAGGAAACCCTATTGAATGTTTCGATATCCACCTCTGAAGGTGAAGCATTTCAGACTATTTTGGATCACCTATCACCATTTAAGGCAAGTGTTTCTATTGAAACCCTTGTTTTACATTTTATAAATTTATTGGATGGTTTAAAATGATTTATTATGAATTTATAAACCCATTATATATCATAGTATTCTTTAAATAAATATGGATTTTTTTAGTGCTTGTCATGGACCTTGGTCTCATGCCAAATATTTGACAAATTTTCTGCATGAAACTTTTAAAATATTTCAATCATTTTAAAATATTTTCCCATGAATTTTAATGGGTGTGGAGAACACTATTGGTTTTTATTAGCTTTCAAAATGGGTAAAATACTTGGCATAGACCTTGGTTTCATTCCATGTGTTGGAATAAATTCCCATTTAGACGTTCTAAATGTATTTAAATCTTTTTTTAAAATTGTTGGTCGGAGTGGATACTCAAGAGGGGGGTGAATTGAGTTCCAATTAAAATTTCTGTTAAAAAATTCTAGGATTAAAATTCCACAAATTAAAATGGCCCAGTAAATTAAGGTATTAGATATATAAGTGACTTATTGTTCAATAGGTTTCTAAAAGGTTGATTACTCCTGAGTTGAATTAGTATGAGAACTAATTCCACTTTTGAAACAAGTTTACTAAACGAATCACATATATACACTAACCAGAACTAACTATCAGAGTGAATGTAAAAACAAATTTCTATCTTTTCTAATATAAGCACAACGGATAAATGTAAAACAGAGTAATGGAAAGATGAACACAACAATTTAAATAAGAGGTTCAATCTTAAGTCAAGACCTAGTCCTCTCCACTTGGTGATCACCTGCCACGAATCAATTTTATTAAAAAGCGATACACAACCTGTATCGGGATTTACAATAGTTTTCACAAGCTGTCTAGGTTTTGCAACCTCTACCACAGTTATAGGTGGGAAAAAATAAACTACCAAGCCACACTAGGCTTCTTACACAGTTATGCGTGGGAAACAGATGTAAAGAGAGTTTGGTATGGGGATTTTCAGTATCCCTCAGTTCAAGCACAAGAGTCAGTGTGTGTAACATAGATACACTACTCAAAAATGTAAAATACTTAAACACAGTAGAGATAAATATAGTAGGGATAAGTTTAGAATGCTCTGTTGTGTTGGCAGATCAGCTCTGGACTCGTTGGAATAAAGGAAATGAAGTTTTGGTCCTTCTCTGCAAGTTGCTTCCAAAACAGAGTGTCGTAACTTCCAGGTTCTGACTTCCAGATGTAGAGATGATCAGCTTCTCGGGTTTTTATCTCTTTGTAGCACACCACTAAATCTTGAAAAAGGTTCTTTCAATAGATCTTCGTGAAGCTCTCTGTTTTTCAGAATACATGCTCGAGTTGTTTTCTTCTTTATTGTATTTTTAGTGCTGTATGTGTCTATATTATGTATATTCAATATATTCTATGTCTTCTTTTGATGTTTTTCTTTACTCATATATATATACACTTTTCCAGTTCAGCTTTTTCTCATTTGGTTCAGCAGGGTCCTATAAGAGAAATGTTTCAACCACATGTAGTCTTCGTCGTACATCGTACTATTTCCTAATATGCCTGAAAATATTATAAAATAATTTTAGGTGCATTAATTTTCCCATACATGACTGTTATGATGGTATTAATAAAATTGGTAAAGAAAATAATAGAATATCATTAGACTGGTAGTAGATGCATGTCACACGGTAGACTTCAACGGTAGTCTCTTAAACTATGAACTTCATCGGTAGGCTATTCAACTGTGAGCTTCATCAGTAGGCTTGATCAGTGGTAGACTTCAACAGTAAGATTCTAACGGTAGCTTTGTAACATCAGACTGCTTTTAATGGTAGACTATTTCAGTAGGTAATTTCATTAACAGTGGAATATGTCCATCAGTAGACTTTGAACAACAATCGACTATCTCGACAGTAGGAGTTGTCTAGTGGTAGCCTTCTACTAACGGTAGACATGTCCAACTGTAGACTTGAATAGTGATGCTGTCAACATAAGACTTGAGAAAGAGTCTGACAGTGAACTTCTAATAGAAACCTTGTCATAGCAGTGACCTTGTGACGATGAATCTTTGTCTGTGAGCTTTGATAAGCAGATAAACGATAGAATTTTGACAGTAACCTTGTACCGGTAGCTTATATTAGTGACAATAGATCTTCAACAGTAACCTTCTCGGATCAGTGAACTAGAGTAACAGTGAGATATAACGGAGACCTTGAACATAAGGCTCTCACCAATAGCCTTTAACAATGAACTTATATTTAGGTAAATGTAAACTGTAAGCTGATGCAACAAAGTCATGAGACTAATAATATAAATTGTTCAGGATAAAAAATATAAATATAGATTAAAAAGGGTTAGAAAATGGCTTAATATATCATGATCAATATTTAAACATGATTTGGGATTATCAAAACAGGTGAGTCCAACAATCTCCCCCTTTTTGATAATCACAAATTATGCCAGTATGTATTAAAGATAGATATCATATATAATATAGTTACTAAACATAGATAAAAAATTTCTCAAGTAATCAGAGATTAATAAGAGTGTAAAACCCAAAAATATTGGTACATGGTATCAGAGAGAAAGGCAAAAAATATTCAACATAGGATCATATTAGCACATTTATCCCCAATCACATGATTAGTCTATAATTAGCATAGTATTTCTACCCCTTTGTGATTAGAAAAAAGAAACACAAATAGAGAAAACAGAGAAAGCTTGTATTAATGAAAGTACATTACATGACCCAAAAAGAATACACAGTCCCTATCAAAAGACATAAATAGATTCAATCCACATCATCCGTAGGTAAGTGGTCTTTCCCTTTGGAAGAAGAAGATGGAGGATGAGCTGGTGGATCAGAAGGTTTAGGAACGGCTGAAGGAATGACTGGAGGGGTAGCAACAGAAGCTCCTGTGGGTCTGTAGTGGGTAGCTTGCAGAGGGATCAGTGGAGTAAGGCTTCTGATAGCTTCAGCAGGATACATCATGGAAGAACCACTGGGTTGAGATGCAGGAAATGCAGGAGGTATGATTAAAGGGGTACAATCCACATGGAGAAAGGGTAGAATAAGGTTTATGAAATCCATAATAATGCTTCCTTCTCTTTCCATGGCAGATAAAAAATCATCTTTATTCTCCAAAAATTTATCCAAAGCAGGGGTCAATTCTCTCAGTTTTCTGACCTACTCCTTGAATGCCTGAGTCACTAGAGGCAGCTTCATATTCTCTATCAAAATATTGAAGTGGTTGGTCATTTGTTGCTTGGTATATATCTTCTCAAAGTAAGAGTTGACCTTATTCTTAATGGCTTCCTGAGTAGCAGTAGCTGCTCACAAGTGTTCATGAACATAACTGTTGACTTCCCTAGTGGTAGAAAGTTCCTGAGAATCAGAGGTGCAACTGGTACTGGCCTTAGCAAGCTCTTCTTGGATCACATTTCTGATCTGGTCAATGTTCACAGAGGTGATAGATGATGGAAGGGGTTTGACTGAGAAAGCTACTGTCTCTTTGAAAGACTGAGTCAAATTACCAATCACCTTTTAAACAAGTGCATCCTGACTATTCATGTATTCTTTGACTGATGTCTTAAAAGCCTCAAAAACTTCCACAAACTGCTTGAATACCTATTTGATATATCGAATCTCATCATTCACTTGGTTTTGAGAACTGCTCATGGTAGTCAATGAAGAAACCGATTGTCTCAGAGAAAACAAAGCTCCTGTCCAGCTTTCAATTTGAGTATGGCACACTTTAATCTCATTCAACATTTCTTTCACTGGACTAGACACAACACATCCTAGAGATAGCTCCAGGAATTTATCCACATTCCTCAGTTCTTCAACAAATCTATTCTTCAAATCTTCCGCTGATTCTCTCACGGCCTCTTTCATTTCAACTTTTAAGGACTCAAGGTCCTCCTTGGTTGCCAAATTGTCAGCCACAACCACTGGAATACTTTCAAGTAGGATAACAGAATCCCTCTGAGGCTGGTCTTCCTCATCAGAATCTCCATAATTGAGTCCAAGTACCATGTACCCTGGATATGATGACCAACACTCTATGTCATACAGCACAGAAACTGAACCAAGATGCTCCCAATCACTTAGAGCTCTCTCCTGAGTATTCTCCTCTACTTATTCTGCTCTAGGTAATTCCACAGCCTCCTCTGCAACTCTAGCAGATTAAACAACATTTTTCTCTATTGGTTCACCAGTGGGGTGAGTCACAGCCTCCACTGAGTCATCAATGACTTCCATATCAATGGAAGTAGATGCCACTCCTGCTTCCTGACCAGACACTGTCTTGTCTGTATTATCTATCAGAGGGCTCAAACTAAGCTCCTCTTCTTCAATGTCCTCATCATCAGCTTCAGCAACAACCTCTTTTCCTTCATCCTTACCACAAGCCTCCTCTGTCTCTTGAGCAGAATGATCTAACTCGGTAGCCTCATCCTCTTCAGAGGTGTCCTTGACAATATTCTGAGATTCTTCTTCTTCTTCAGTGGTCTTAGTATCACTGTCCTTCAGAACAGTCTCTCTTCTTGGAAGTTCTTTTGGAGGGCTAGCTGCTCTGAAATCTACTGTCCTTACATGACTATTAGGCAAATCAGGATCACTCCCATCATCAATGGGGGTGGTTTCCCTTTCAGGGTCCACAACACCTTCAACTTCCTCCTCCTCATCTGAATAAGCCGGTTCTGGCTCATCAGGCTTCAGACCTGGATCTATCTTGTCTTTTGGCCTAGATGGGTGTGTAGTAGGGTCAAAATTTTCATATAACTTTCCTTCATCATTCACCCATGCCTTATTCCAGGGATTCCATCTAATTTTCATGAATTTTAAAATAACCTTGGAGATAAAAACACTGTTCTTGGCCACTATCATCTCTTCTTGATTTCCAGCCACACCCTTTACCTTTAGCATTACTGAAATTAGCTTGGCATGTAATAGGGAATTGGAATTTGAGCTTGCCTTAGTAATATCCTCCAATTGTTCCATCAGTAACCTACATAGGTTAATTTTATTTCCATGATTCAGTAAGTACATCAGGAATATGTCTTGGTACTTCAGCACTACAAAATCTCCTCTCCTGGGACTAGTTACATGCTGAATGAATTTGAACAAAAGCCTATCTTCTCCATTCATCTCAGCTGCAATGATCTTCCTTGATTTTCCATTCCATGTCAGTTCTTCCAGAGCTTTTTCATACTCAAAAACATTACTGTCTGGAGGAGATACTCCAAAGTAGTAATCATATACTCCTTCACAAGGAACTCTCAAATAGGCAACCCACTCAGTAGACGAGAAGATGACTTCATTTCAATTGACTCTAGATATTAGCCTATGCATATCATCTTCCTCTTAGAACTTCAGATATTCATAGAATTATTTCACAAGATTCGGGTAGTACGGTCCATTGTTGTTGGAAAAACATTCAGTCCATCCTTGGGCATCTAGTGCTTTCAGCACTAATGACTTGCTCAACAACAGCCATTCTTCACTTAATTCTTTCTCAGCAAAGATTTCTCTCTTGGTCAAATGCGGGTTGATAGGTCCCGTAGGGGTATTACTAGTGCCACTGGATTCGGCTCGAGTTCTATTTGGCCTTGGCGCATATTCATTGACAGTCGGGGGTCTCTTGGTTCTGGCCATGGAGATTAAAGGAGGTTCGAGGGTTCAGATGAAGAGTTAGGGTTTAGAGATTTCGAGAGCAAGTTTCGAGATTGAGTGAGGAAGGTTGATTGAGATATGTTCATAGCCTTTAGTTTTATCATTTAGGGATTAAAACAAAACAGAAATAATAAATAGGAATAAAAACGGTTCGGATTCCCGCAAAAATAAAGACAAACAATGAGGTATCCAACAGTGAGATGTACTAGTGAGGTACACCAGTAAGGTACAACGGTGAGGTTTAACAGTTAGGTTTATCAGTGAGGTCCAACTATGAGGTCTAACAGTGAGGTCTAATGGTGAGGTCTCCTACGCTAAAGTTAATCATACCTAACTCATGTTTGATGTAATTTAACCTCTCAAAAATTCAAAGGATTTGTGAATATATCATCCAATTGATGTTCAGTGCCAATTAATTCAAGAGTGATATCACCCTTTTGATAATGATCCCTCAAAAATTGATATCTTACATCAATATGCTTTGTCCTAGCATGAGATACTGGATTTTTGGAAATGTTAATAGCACTTGTATTGTCACACTTTATAGAGACATGTTTGAATTGATATCCATAGTCCATTAAAGTGTGTTTCATCCATAGAATTTGAGCACAACAATTACAAGCAACTATGTACTCAGCTTCAGCAATGGATAATGTAACATAATTCTTCTTCTTACTACACCAAGATACTAGTGACTTGCCTAAAATGTGACATGTCCCAGAGGTGCTTTTTCAATCTAACTTGCAACCGGAAAAATCAACATCAGAATAACTCAACAAATCAAATGATTTTCCTTTTGGATAAAATAATCCTAAGTTGGGAGTATGTTTGAGATATTTAAAAATTATTTTTACATAAGTTAAATGAGACTCTTTTGAATTGGATTGAAAGAGAGCACACATGAATACACTAAACATGATGTCAGGTCTGCTAGCTGTAAGATATATTAGACTCCCTATCATACCTCTGTAGTTGGTTTGATCCGCTGGTTCTCTAGATTCATCAGTATCCAACTTACAAGTGGTACTCATAGGTGTGTAACTACCTTTACTACCATCCAAAGATTTTTTTAAAAGATCCTTAATATATTTACTTTGATTCAAAACAATTCCATTTTTATTTTGAAAGATCTAAAATCCAAGGAAAAATTTGAGTTCTCCCATTAAACTCATTTCAAACTCATTTTGCATCATTTTTGAAAAATCAATACATAATGAATTTTTAGAAGATCTAAAAATAATATCATCCACATAAATTTGTACTATTAAAACATCTTTAGAAATCCATTTAATGAAAAGAGTAGGATCAACTATCCCTTTGGTAAAACCTTTTGAAATAAGAAAATAGTTGACCCTATCATACCATGCTCTTGGAGCTTGTTTTAAGCCATATAAAGCTTTAGATAGTTTAAAAACATGATTGAAAAAATGGGGATTCGTAAAACCAGGAGGTTGTTCAACAAATACATCCTCAACTATATACCTATTTAGAAAAGATATTTTAACATCCATTTGATAAATTTTGAAATTCAGATGAGCTGCATATGCAAGTAGTATCCTAATATATTCTATTCTAGCTACAGGTGCAAAGTTTTCATTATAGTCCATTCCTTCCTCTTGACTATATCCTTGTGCAACTAGCCTAGATTTATTTCTAACTATATTCCCAAACTCATCAACTTTGTTACTAAACACCCATTTAGTGCCTATTGTCAATGTGTCCTTAGGTCTTTCCACTAATTCCCAAAATTTGTTTCTTTCGAACTGATTTAGTTCTTCTTACATAGACATTACCCAAAATTCATCATTGATAGCATTATTAATATTTTTGGGTTCAAGCTGTGAAATAAAATCTTGATGTTCAACCTGGTTTCTTAGAGAATCTCTAGTTTGTGTTCTGCTATTTAAATCGCCTACAACAGCATCTAGAGGATGATTCTTGAGAGTACTAATACCTCTAGGAAGGTTTGAACTAGATTCCTCATTGTTGTCTGTTGGTTCAGAATCAGCAGGTGCAGATTCTGGAAAATTTTCAGAACTGGATACTTTTACAGGGGATTCACTATCCTTATCATTAAAGTTCAAATTTGAAAAATCTTCCTCAAGATTTTCAAGAGAGGTTTTAGGATCATGTGGACCAGTCTCATCGAATTTGACATGAACTGATTCTTCCACACATTTGGTTTTCTTATTGAACACTCTATAGGCTTTACTTGAGATAGAGTAACCCAGGAAAATTCCTTCATCACTTTTGGGAGCAAATTTGGCAAGATTATCTTTAGTATTAAGAATAAATACTTTGCAACTAAAAACTCTAAAATAATTAACCTTAGGCTTCCTATTATTTCAAAGTTCATAAGGGGTCCTTTTTAGAACAGGTCTAATTAAAACTCTATTGATAATATAACAAGCTGTATTTATAGCTTCAGCCCAAAAATAAACAGGTAAGTCATACTCATTTAGCATAGTCCTATAAATTTCTTTAAGGGTCCTATTTATTCTTTCTACAACTCCATTTTGTTGACGTGTCCTAGGGGAAGAAAAGTTGTGACTATAGCCATTGTGTGAGCAATAAGATTCAAACTCATGATTCTCAAACTCACAGCCATGATCACTTCTCAAGGTCTTAATCTTAAGTCCACTAAGGTTTTCTACAGACTTGGAATATTTGACAAAATAAGAACAAGCTTCACTTTTGTGAGCTATAAAGTATACCCAAGTATACCTAGAAATTTCATCTACAAGAACATAAACATAGTTCTTCCCATTTAAGCCTAAAAATATTGATGGTCCAAACAGATCCATGTGAACCAACTCAAGTGGTTGAGAAGTTGAAACTTCTTTCTTTGGTTTGAAAGAAACTTTGTGTTGTTTTCCCTTTTGACAGGGATTGCACACTTTATCAATTGGGAATTCTAATTTAGGTAAGTCTATAACTAAAAATTTCTTAGATAGATTCCTAAGTGAGTGCACATTATAGTGTCCTAACCTTCTGTGCCACAACCAAGACTCTTTATGAAAAGCATTTAAGCAGGAAACATTTTGTTTGGCTAAGGAATTTAAATCAACAGCGTATACATTCCCATTTCTACATGCAGTGAAAACTAAATCATTTTTTGAATTAAAAACATTGCATGAATCATTTTCAAATTTAACATTAAAGACATCATAACATAACTGAGATATGATAAGTAAATTATACTTTAATCCATCAACAAAAAGTACTTTAGAGATTAATATTGTATCAGGGTTACCAATCTGGCCTAAGCCGACGATTTTTCCTTTTGCATTTCACCAAAGGTGACATGACCACCATCAACTTTAATTAGACTCTTGAAGCAAGAATAGAATCCTTTCATATGTCTTGAACATCCACTATCCAAGTACCATAGAGTATTATAGGAACTCTTTAAACAACTTCCCTACAAAATAGATTAAACATGGGGTAATTTTGGTACCCAGATCTTCTTGGATCCAGAAAGGTTAGCCAGTAAAACTTTAGGAACCCATATTTTATTTATAGGTTTTCTAAAATAAACGAACATATTTTGAGACATAAATAATTTGTTAGGTCCTTTAGAAAATTGTTTCTCAAAAGATGGTCCAGAACTAGCAGTGAACTGTCCAGATTTTCGAACAAATTTGGTTTTTCTAATTTGTCTCTGTCCAGGCTGATATCCTAGACCAGTTTTATATTTTGGATAAATATGTATTCCTAGAAACTGTGTCAAGGTATCCCTACTAGTAGTGAACTTCTCAATATCCTTTCTTAATTTTTCATTAGATAATTTTAACTCTGTATTTTCCTTTATCAGTGTAGAAAATTTCTCTTTTTCTATGTCCATATTTGACTTGTAATTTGCATTTAAAGCATGCTATCTTTTTAATGATTTATATTTGTCCTTGAGTTCATTAAAAGTGTCCTCAAGCATTTTGCAATATTCAAATAATTCTTCCTTAGTCATATCTTCATTATTATGAGAGTCACTTTCATTCCCAGAATAATAAGTATTATGCATAAGGGAATTAATTGTTACCTCAGATGTCCCTGTCATAAAACATAGATTGGAATGTTTGTTCTGTTCTGAGTCTAAAGCATCAGATTCACTTGAACTATCTTCTGAAACACTCTAGGTTTCTTTCATAGACTTTTTATAACTTTTTCCCCTTATAATTATATTTCTTTTTGAATTTTAACTTCAGACAGTCAGCCTTGATGTGTCCTTTCCTCTTGCATTCATAGAAGACTATATCATCTTCCTTATCAAATTTCTTCCAATCCTTCTTCCACTTACCTTGTTGATCATACTTACCCTTGTAGTTTGGTTTTATGAAAAACTTCTTCCTATATAACTTCTTAAATCTTCTGGCTATTTGAGAAATTTCTTCATCACTGTCTGAATCTGAATCTTCACTGGTTGAACTTTCAGTAGGTATATGTATTTTCTCCTTGTCTTCGATCTTTGAAGTAGTAGAATTGAATGCCACAGATTTTCTCTTGGGTTCATCATCTTCTTCATTGTTCACCTTCAGTTATTCTTCATACATCATTAGTTTACTAATAAACTCCTTAACATGTAGCTTGCTGATGTCACATGACTCTCGGATAGACACATAAGTGCCTCTCCATCTGTCTGGAAAACATCTCAATATTCTCATGATCTGCTCCTTCTTTGGAACAACTTTTCCCAGTGAACTCATGGAGTTGACAATCTCATTAAACCTGAGGTACATGTCCGAAATGGGTTCATCAGGTCTCATATTAAAATTATCATATTTAATAGTATAAGTATTTAATCTCATTTCCTTCACGTTGGTTGTTCCTTCATGAGAAACAACCAAGGTGTCCCAGATTTCATGAGCTGTTTTACATGAAGAAATTTGGTTAAATTTCTCATCTCTTAAAGAATAGTAAAGGTCATTCATAGCTTTACAGTTATTGTTATAGTCAGACTTTGTAGAATCATCCCAGGTAGATCTAGCAGTTTTGGGGATCTCATGTTCTGATTCTATAGCAGACCAAATATCAAAACCAATATTTTCCAAATGAATTTTCATTTTAATTTTCCATTGAGCATAATTCACACCATTAAAGAAAGGTGTCCTGTTAGTAGCAAAACCTTCTAGTCTATTGTCCATAACTAGATTTTAGAAAATATATTAAAGAGATAAAATTTAGAACTAACAAAAATTTAAGATCTTTAAGATAAAACTAAAATCACAGTTTGAAAAACAGAGGGTTTGAAAACTTTTTATAAATAAGAATGTTTCCTCTGATACCAAATGTTGGTCAGAGTGGATTATCAAGAGGGGGGTGAATTGAGTTCCAATTAAAATTTCTGTTAAAAACTTCTAGGATTAAAATCCCACAAATTAAAATGGCCCAGTCAATTAAGGCAGTAGAGATATAAGTGACTTATTGTTCAACAGGTTTCTTAAAGGTTGATTACTCCTCAGTTGAATCAGTATGAGAAATAATTCCACTTTTGAAACAAGTTTACTAAACAAATCACATATACACACTAACCAGAACTAACTATCAGAGTAAATGTAAAAACATATTTCTGTCTTTGCTAATATAAGCACATCGGATAAATGTAAAACAGAGTAATGGAATGATGAACACAACAATTTAAACATGAGGTTCAGTATTAAGTCAAGACATAGTCCTCTACACTTGGCGATCACCTACCACCAAGCAATTTTATTAAAAAGTGATACACAACCTGTATCAGGCTTTACAACAGTTTTCACAAGATTTCCAGGTTTTTCAACCTCTACCATAGTTATACGTGGGAAAAAATAAACTTCCAAGCCACACTAGGCTTCTTCCACAGTTATGCGTGGGAAACAGATGTAAAGAGAGTTTGGTATGGGGATTTTTAGTATCCCTTAGTTCAAGCACAAGAGTCAGTGTGTGTAACACTGATACACTGATCACAAATGTAAAATACTTAAACAAAGTAGAGCTAAAGATAGTAGGGATAAGTTTAGAATGCTCTGTTGTGTTGGCAGATCAGCTCTGGACTCGTTGGAATGAAGGAAATGAAGTTTTGGTCCTTCTCTGCAAGTTACTTCCAAAACAGAGTGTCGCAACTTCCAGGTTCTGACTTCCATATATAGAGATGGTTAGCTTCTTGGGTTTTTAGCTCTTTATAGCACACCACTATAGCTTGAAAAAGGTTCTTTCAATAGATCTTCGTGAAACTCTCTGTTCTTAAGAATACATGCTCGAGTGTTCTTCTTCTTTCTTGTATTTTTTGTGCTGTATGTGTCTATCTTATGTATACTCAATATATTATATGTCTTATTTTGATGTCTGTCTCTACTCATATATATATTCACTTTTCCAGTTCAGTGTTTTCTCATTTGGTTCAGCAGGGTCCGACAAGAGAAATGTTTCAACCACGTGTAGTCTTCCTCGTACATCGTACTGTTTCCTAATATGCCTGTAAATATCATAAAATAATTTTAGGTGCATTAATTTTCCCAAAAACGACCATTATGATGGTATTAATAAAATTGGTAGAGGAAAGAATAGAATATAATTATACTGGTAGCAGATGCATGTCACACTGTAGACTTTAATAGTAGTCTATTCAACTGTGAACTTCATCGGCAAACTATTCAACTGTGAGCTTCATTAGTAGGCTTGATCAGCGGTAGACTTCAATAGTAAGCTTCTAATGGTAGCTTTGTAACATCAGACTACTTCAATAGTGACCTTTCTAATGGTAGACTATTTCAGCAGGTAATTTCATTAATAGTGGAATATGTCCATCAGTAGACTTTGAACAACAGTCGACTATGTCGACAGTAGGAGCTATCTAGCGGTAGACTTCTACTAATGGTAGAAATGTCCAACTGTAGACTTGAACAATGATGCTCTTAACAGAAGACTTGAGAAAGAGTTTGACAATGAACTTCTAACAGAAACCTTGTCATAGCAGTGACCTTGTGACAGTTACTCTTTGTATCTGGGCTTTGATAATCAGATCAACGGTAAACTTGTGACAGTAACCTTGTACCAGTAGCTTATATTAGTGACAGTAGATCTTCAATAGTAACCTTCTAGGATCAGTGACCTAGAGTAACAATGGGCTATAACGATGACCTTGAACAGAAGGATCTTACCAGTAGCCTTTAACAGTGAACTTATATTTAGGTAAATGTAAACTGTAGGCTGATGCAATAAAGTCATGAGACTAATAATATAAATTGTTCAGGATAAAAAATATAAATACAGATTAAAAAGGGTTAGAAAATGGATTAATATATCATGATAAATATTTAAACATGATTTGGGATTATCAAAATAGGTGAGTCCAATAAACATGTATTTGAATCTATCTCTCATTATAAATGGATATGATTAATTTTAAAGTATTGTTTTATAAAAATTCTGTGTGTGTATGTGTGGAGGGGGGGGGGGGGTCCACTTTTTTAAATTAAATGAGAATATCTTGAGTTATGTGGGTCATATTCGGTGTTGATTGTGATTTCACTTAGGTTTATATTTGGATTCCAAATGGGTTTTCAAAGATATTTTAAAATTTATATACTCTAAGTAATAAGTGAATGGTCTGGTTGGAACTTGTGAAATGATGTGTGAATGAATTTTTGATTGTTCCCTTCTTGAGCCCCTCTTATTTGTTGATGTTGTTATGTTTATCCATGTGATGGGTGTTGTGATGTGATTCATGATGTTTTTATGGGTTAGGGATTATTCTAAGGGAAGTATGTGAGGTTGGAAAGATGTGATTGTTGTGTTAGCCATTGGGGATTTTTTATTGTCATGTGATATAATTTGTTTGTTCATGGCCAACATTATTTGGTTATTCTATGAAGAACCTAGGGTTACAAAGTGGGAAGTGGTGAGACGGTTCCAGGCTAGTTAATATTTATACATTGGTTAGTCCTCCCTAATTATATGCAACACCTAACTAGTGGGATGATCACCAAAGATACTGGTTATAGTGATTTATTTGATGAAAATGTGACCATTAAACTTCCAAAATTAGGTCCAATTTTCATGTATTGCATTTATCCATTAGTCCCTATAAGTTTTCCTCATGATAAATATGGAATGTTATGCATTATTTATTATATATTGTGCATGTAAGTTTCTTAACTACTTTTTTATTCATGTGTTTACATGGTGGATCTTTTTTGATTGAGCTTTGACATTTTATGACTTGCATTTTATTTTTATTATTGTTTCTTAGGACTTATATGAAATCATCATGTGTGTGTTCAGATTACTTTTAAGAGATTTATTTTTGAAATTGTTTGAAAGTGAGATTTGAAAAGGAAATATTTTTGGGTACTTCTTTAAGAGTTGTAAAGAAATGGTATTTTCCTTAGAATGGTTTATAGAAATGAGACTTTCATGGTACGTTTTAGGAAAAGGGGAAAAGTGTTTTAGATTGGTTTTATCATTTTAAAAGTTTAATTAAAACTATTTAACTAACCTTGTTTTTTTTTAAAAAGGATATTTGTTTGAAAGTGTACTTATTATTTGGTTTTACAAAGACTTTGAAAACCTATTTTATATTTTATGTTCAAAATAAAATTTTATAAACCTTTTTACCAATGGATTTCCATAAATTCAGCAGGTAGTGGTGGCCTACTGAGTGATTTTGTGATCATGCCTATATTATCAATTTCAGTTGTAGGTTTAGCCTATCCTTTATACTTTCTCATGGGGTATTTTGGTTCTTGATTATTGGATGGTGACTCGTATAGTCACAAGGAGATAGGTATGTTTTAGTTTAGTTTTTATTTCAATTTATTTTATTGCAATTACCAATTAGGATTTTATTGATTTCTACAGACGGAGGGTGACTATAGTTGCCGGTGGGAGAAGTAGATTCATAAGAGGTGGGAATATTTTCCTTACAGGAGAGGGTGTTTAGAGGGTGAGGGGGGTTTTTGGTGCTTGCCGCTATTTTTCTATTTTCCTAGTTCTAATATTAGGTTTTTGTTTTGTTTATCTTCTCTAGTATGAACATCCGACATACATACGATCATGTTTGAATTTTATTTACTTTATTGAGGCTATAATTTACTCTGATTATTAGAAGAAACCATTACCAAGTGTGTTCCTGTGATTCCCAGACACTAGTTTCCATCCCATGAGGATTGGGAATTCCCTTCAGGCCAGTTGTGGGCCAGTTCAAGCATCCTTCGGAGGGATGACCCAGAACAGTTTATTACAAATGACATCATAGCTTTGGGTTCTTATTTTCTATAATAGCCTAATACTTTTAAATGCCTTTTTTATTTAGTGTGTTTTGGTATGAATAAGTTATAACTTTTTAGGACATAAGAGGTACGTGTGGGGAGAGTGTCGTAATCTCTTTCTCACCCTAGGCCTCGAGTTTACATGGACTGTTGGGGTTTTCCCTTTGATTATGGTTTTTTGTTTCATGGATTTTTTGGATTATGGTTTGATGCCGATGGAAATAGTGTTTGAACATCAATGACATAGCCCAAGTTTCCTTGGGGATCATATGTATTTTTTGTGATGGTGATGAAAAAGGAAGTCAAGAAGGGAGGTTGGTTCGTAGGGCCTATAAAATCATACAACAAAAAAATGATTGATTCTGAACACTCTTTAAAAACCAATGCAATATTGGCATGTGGCTTTCAGCCATATATCTAAGTTAGGAAAAATTACACATCCTAATTAATTTTTTTATTTATAATAATTGACCATTGGATCACTTGGTGTGTGTAAGGTCACCAGGATAGAGGTCATGGTTGGTCTTAAGATATTCTGGAATCTTTTGATGGAGTTTTTTTATTGAGGCTTGTGTAATGCCTTTTTTATGTAGTTTATGCTTGTGACATGAAATTCATTTTATGTTCATGAAAAATGGATTTCACAAGAAAACTTTTACTATTTTAAAGAAAGTATTAGGGATAGTTTGTAAAATTATGTTGGTTTTATAAAATGTTTCAAAATGGTTGATTTGATTTGGAATTTGGAATTTTTTTACCTGTGTTTGATTCCATTAAATCAAGTGAACATTGTTTTAAGGATGGGTTACATATTTTTAGGGAAACCAATGATTTTAAAATTAGGTTTTTACCCTTATTAAGTGTTTTTAAAATGGGGTAAAGGATTTGAGAACTATTTTAAAAAGGAAAGTGTTTGATTTATTCTGAAACCTGAAGTGGCGTTTTGTATTTAAAATAAGTGGTGGTTGTCTTGTAATCAGTTTGGAAATGTTTTAAAATTTATCAAGTAAAATAAGGGATTAAGGTTTGAATTTTTAAGATGGTTTATGTTTGTTTTTGAATGAAAGAATGCCCAATATTAGCAGTTCCTTGGTTTTTAAAACATAATTTTGGAAAAATCTTGGCGTGTTTTTTAAAGCTTTTGTTTTTGCCCCATTATTTTTTGGGACCACTTAGTGTGATTTTGGGGATATGACTACGTGAGAATATATATATCATATTGCTTGATGTGTCTCCACTCTCTCCTAGAAAAGGTCTAGCATGAATGTAGAGAGTTCACCTTAGGGGTTATTCCTCCCTATGTTTAATAGTGCCCAAACTCCTAATGGATTAGCATGTGTTTCTTCCTTATGAGAGTTGTTTTCTTTGGGTTTATCTGAGGTAGTTCCTCCTAGTGTCTCTTTAGAGATTATTAGGTCTAGTGATTTAAAACCATGAATTTTGGTTAATGGATGGACTAGTAAGGGATAGTTTTATTTTGGGATCCCTAGCGTGATCACTCTCTTGGGATGTATTATTGGTTCTTTTTGGAAGAATTTGTGGTTTGATGGGTGAGTTTATATTGTTTAATGTATCTTATGGGTGCTAGTTTGTGTATATTTTAGATTAAGAATCATTTTGGGAATTTGTTTAATAGATTTTAGAGCAGATTTTTCTTGATGAGGCTTTGGATCAGTGTTTCTTGGTTTCTTTGTTGATTGCCCATTGTAGTAAGTGTTTCTTTCTGGGATTGTTTATGCCCCGTTACTTGATATTTTTTATGGATGCCCTTATATGGAGTATACTATGAGATAATTCCTTTTGGGGAATTTTTGATCTTGTCCCTCGGATAGGGGAAGAACCTAGGGTGCATGTACGGATACCCAGGGTGTAGTTTTTGTTCCAATTGGAATATAGATACCACCAGGTTGTTATTTCCATTAAAGTTACCATTGGACAATATTTTAAGGAACTGGATCTAAAAACCCATGTATTCTAGGTGTGAACCTTAGGTTAGAGTCCAATCATTTCTTAATGATGCATGTATTATGTTCTTGCAGTCCTTGGTTTTTGGACACCTTGAGTTTCAGAGAAACCCTTTTGTTTATCCCATGGTATGTTTATCAGAGTAGTCATATCCTTGTGGTTTTGGATTAGTTGGTCTCATTCAATAAAGTTTTGTGATTCCCTTTGGATATTTCTAGAATCTAGTTTCTTAGTGACAATCTCTTATTTTATGGTAAGAGTTTTTTTATCATTCCATTATTTTAGTTCATTCCTAATTGGTGGGGAGACCAATTTTTAGTCTCCATTTCTTTAGAGCCTTCATTTTATCAAATTATTATCAAGGTTTTTTTAATGATTCTATTTTTATTAGAGAGTTATCATGAAATTCATTCTTGTTTGACCTATAATCTAGACTTGATACTTTTTGATGGAAAAAATTTGTATGGTGGGGAGTCTATGACACTCACTATGTCATAATGGTGTTAATTAATTAAATTTATTTTATACCATTATGGATTCATAGATAATTTTAGGTGGGAATTTTAATATTTTTAAGGGATGTGGTGATGTCCATGGTTTTTTAAAGATTAGGAGTAACTGTCCATCGACCGCGCATGAGGTGTTTTTCCTTGGTAGTTCCCATTCACATGGTTTGGAATGGTTAGTTTAACCATGCAACTTGCCGAGGGTTAACTGTGTGGGTGCCTCATATTTTTCCAGTAGGGAAACCATAGTTGAGTCATGTTTGTCACATAATTTAGTAAACCATGTGCCTAAATAGTTCTCTATGTCGATATACTTAAAAAAATTATTTTATTTTTATTTATTTATTTTCTATTTTTTCCATCCTTCCTCCTCCAGGTATCACGCAACCAGCTCCTCACTCCTTCCATTCCGCATGCCAACCCCTATTTCGAGCTCCCATATTCATATAGTTTATCCATGATTTGTTGTATATTCTTGGTCAATACCTCGAGGTATGGTCTCTAATTCCCTTCTCTTTCCATTTTCATACATTTTCTCTTCTCCCCATTTTCCTATTCACTTAGATGAACCCTAGGTAAAGGGTTAACCCAACTATTGGATATTTACTCTTTGTTAGGGAATGAGATGGGTCACCCAGACCACCCTATTATGTGTTTTAGTATCCATCACTTAATACAATTCATTTTGTCTCACCTACTATCATTTGAGGTAGGTGTTTTTATGGAACCCCTTATTTTACATTTTATAAATTTATTTTCTAGTTTAAAATGATTTCTTATGAATTTATAAACATATTATATGACTTAGTATTCTTGAAATAACTATGCATTGTTTTTTATAACTTTTCATAGGCCTTGTCTGCATGAAAATTATTTTCTAAATTTCCCACGTGGAACTTTTAAAATATTTCAATAATTTTAAAAAAAATTTCCCATAGATTTGAATGGGTGTGGAAAACCATATTAGTTTTTATTAGATTTGAAAATGGTTTAAATACTTGGAATGGACCTTAGCATCATGCCAAGTGTTGTATTAAATGTATGTTTGTCTTTTATAAAGGTATTTAAATATTTTTTTAAAATGTATTTGAAGTAGGTTCTATTTTTAAAAAGGGTATTCTTAATTTTAAAGTATTGTTTATAAAAAGTGGGGTGTTTCCCCTTTTTAAAATGAAATGGTAATTTATTAAGTTTCATGGGTCATGTTTGGTGTTGATTGTGATTTCCATTGGTTTTATGATAGGCTTAAAAATGTATTTTTAAAGGGATTCCAAAATTTATATACACTAAGTAATAAGTGAAAAGACCAGTTGACACTTGTGAAGTGATGCGTGATTGGTTTTTTTATTGTTACCCTATCGAGACCCTTTTATTTATAGATGATGTTATTTTTATCCATGTGATGGATATTATGATATTATTAATGTTGTGATTATGATTTGGGTATTATTCTAAGGGAAGTATATAATGTGGGAAAAATGCGACTCTGGTGCTAGAACATGGGGCTTTATTATTGTCATGTGATGAAATTTATTTGTTCATGGCCCAAATTCTTTAGTTATTCCATGAGGAAACTAGGGTTAATAAGTGGGATGTAGTGATATAGTTCTAGGATAGTTGAGATTTTTGCAATGACTAGTCCCCCTAGATGTACGTAACACCTAGCTAGTGGGAAGGTCTATTAAGAGACTAGTTAGAGTGATTTGGATGATGGACATGTGACTATTATCCTATTGATAATAGGTCCACTTTTCATGTATTTTACTTTCCCATTAGTCCATGTCATATTGCCTCATGATAGTAATGGTATATTATTCATTATTTATTGTATATTGATCACATGAGTTCCTTAATTTATATGTTATACATGTGTTAAAATGTTGGATATTTTATGTTTGAGCTTTAACATTGTATGATTTTCCTTGTGTTGTTATTTTCATGCCATATGACTTGCATGACATCATCATTTGTGTGTTTAGATTAATTTAAAAATAATTCTTTTCGAAATGTTTTGAAAGTAATATTTTAAAAATATTTTTTTGGGTATTTATTTAATATCTATAAAGAAGTCGGCTTTTAATTAGAATGGTTATGGAAATGATATTTTCATGGTATAATTTGGAAAAGGGGAAAATTTTTTCAACTTTATTTCCTCATTTTAAAAGTTTAATTTTAAACTTTTAACTATCTTTGTTTCTTTATAAAAAGGACAGTTAATTTAAAGTGTGTTGGTGATTTGGTTTTACAAAGCTTGAGAAAACCTATTATATACTTTATGTTCAAAATATCATTTTATAAACTATTTTAATAAGGTATTTCCATAGATTTTGTGGGTAGTGGTGGCCTACTAAGTTATTTTTTTTCTCATTTATATTATCATTTTTAGTTTCAGGTTCAACCGATCCTTTATCCTATCCCATACAACATTATAGTTATTGATTATTGGGTGCTAAATCATATATTAATAAGGACAAAGTTATTTTTATTATTTATTTTTTATTTTAGTTTTTTTATCACAATGGCCAATTAGGATTTTATTACTTTATACAAATGAAGGGTAACTATACTTGATGGTGGGTGAAGAAAATCCATTGGTGGTGGGGATGTTTGACTTTCAGGGGAGGGTATTCAGAGGGTGAGGGTGGTTTTTGGTGCTTCATGTTGTTTCACTATTTTCCTATCTTTGATATTAGGTTGTTTTTTTTATTTTATCTAGCATAGACACCCGAAATATGAATGGGTCATGCCATAATTTTATTTAATTTCCTGTTGTTGTATTTTACTCTGATTATTGGGTAAAACCATTCCCAAGTGTGTTCATGTGATTCCCAACCACTAGTTTTTAGCCCATAGGGATTAATAATTCCTTTTGGGATAGTGGAAATCCGGTTCGGGTGTCTGTTGGAGGGAAGAACCAGACCACTTTGTTACAAAGTGATGTAGGGACTAATGAGTCCAAATTTTTGTTCGTAGGGGTTTCCCTTTAAATAATAGTGATATATACTCTTGAAAAAAAATATGAATAATATTTTACTATAATTAATATATAAGATTAACTATTGGAAAAACAAATTATGAAAACAAACCTCATTCATACATTTATAACTAAGAATATAATCCATCCATTCTTGAAGATTTCATCTACATTCTCAAGACTAGGAAAGTTTGTAATGGCCTCTATGTACATTTTTTTTCAAAATCAATGATGGTTTTATCACCATATTTGAATGTTGTATTCACATGAACTTGTAATATTAGTGAATTTATAAGTTTAAAGAGCCGGGTAAAGGTAATTTCTAAAGGTATTTTCGATGGATTGGTTGATCCTATAGATTGTTTTGATTTTATTTTCTATTTCTCATTTCTTTTCTCCATTTATAATAACATTCCTTGATTCATGAATTTTTTTAATTAATTATTAATGATTTTTCATAAAAAATAAATTAGAAAGGAATACCTCTTTATTGTCATGTATTCTTACAAGATCAAATTTCCATGTTATAAAATTTCAAATAGTAAATCCAACCATGTGAATATCCAAACCATCATGGGGAACAAATAGCCTAGTGCTCAACTCATGAGCTATGTGAATAATCACTCTCACATGACCTTTTGAAATTTGTTTTTTGTGTAGAATATTTTCTTGGATATTGTAAACTATACCCCTCACAACAAGGTGATTGATGGGTGCTGATAAATATAAATCACAATCATTTTAACCCTATAGAACACTAACACAGTAAAGGTATTAATGTCTTCTTGATTCACATTTCATGAAAATATGTATGAAAACATTGATTAACTTTGGTAAGACAAATATTTTAGTGGAATGTCTCAATTAAAATCTAATTGGGGGAGAGGTGTATCTTATAACACCTTGATATTTTAAAATAAGGACATTACATTCAATAACATGCATGATAGGAAACACCGAGCTTAAATGAAGCACAAAATATTATTATTTAAATATGACTATTATAACATAGCCATTGAATTGGTGGGTATGAATAGGATTAAACACATTATGGAATATATACAAAGGACCTAATAAATACAAAGTTATTGATTAATTCTTAGAAAATAAGCACTCATTTTTTAGAAAAGATTTTTTATTCTTCAAAAATATTATTAAAAAATGGCACATATTGCATTTTTTTGGGTAAATATTATAATTAATTTCTAAAAAAATTCGAAATTTTATTTGATAAAATAATAATTTTTTTGAAATTAACATATCAAAATTATATTATGATGAAATATTTATATTTTTAAAAAAAGTTTGGTTTTTCAATAGTAAACAATACTAATTTTTATTTGAAAAATATATTTCATTTTAAAGTATTTACAAAGTAAAACTCTATTTTGGATTAGCTTTAAAATTAAATTATTTATTATTGATTAAAAATAATCCAATTATTGTATTTGGAATGAATTTTATACTTCAATTTAGTATAAATACATTTTTTGTACTTAAAATGGATTTTTCTAAAAAACTATTTTTCATCACATTTTGCGGGTTTGATTTTAAATTAAATTCTACCAATTATGTGTTTTGAATTCGTAAAAATTAATTCCATATTTGGAATAATGAGTTCCAAATTTTTTAAATGTGTCCCTTTTTATTTTTAGTCATTATGAATATTAATCATAGAAAATTTTGTTACCATGGTAAAGGTAAAATGGGTTAAATAAGGGAAAAAATAATGTTATAAAGACTATAAAGTAGCTATAAAACTTAAATTAATTTTATTTTATGAGTATATTTCACCCATAATCTTAAAAATTCTAATATATGACCTTTTTTTCCATATGACTGTGTTTTTTTCCTTTATAATATTTTATGTAAGAAAAAGTCAAAAATGTCATTATCTTTGTTTTATTATCTTTAAATTTTGGAAATAAGGATAAAAGAAAGGAATATTTGGTTCTAAATATTCATTTGAAATATATATGATCTATCTTTATCATGTTAACTTATTTATAAATTTTAATTATGATATAATTACATTAAATTCCTACATAATTTCGTTACAGTATTTATTCAATTAGTAGAAAAATAAAATAAATTATTTTAAAAATAATATGATTTGAATGAATCATTGTGTTCCAAGATTTTTTAGATAAAAATAAAATATTAGATAAGTGTGGATAACTTATATTATAATTCCATTATTTTCCCATAGTTTTATAATTCAAATTAGATGAATAGTTCTAAGATTGACATTAATGTTATTTTATAATAAATAATATTTTATTAATTGATTAAAAAATCCAAAAAATACTATGTTCAACCATGTGACTGTGATATGGTTTAAAATATAGAAAATGTTCTATTTATGGTCTAATTTTTCTCTTATAGTAACTATATTGAGCCCTAAAGAGTAAAAACCTCGTTATCATGGTAATTATTGAAAAGGGTTAACACAGGTTAAAACAAAAAGTTAAGGGTGAAAAAATCACCTAAACCGGTCCAATTTTTATTGGATGAGAGGATTTAAAATCATTATAATATTATATTAAAATCAAATTAATATATATACATTTTAATATGAAAATTAATTTATAGTAATTTAATAATTTAAAAAATTCCATTAATACCCATCCCCTCTTATAAAAGGGAACCTCATCTACTCTTTTTTCACACTTAAAAAATCATTTAGTTTGTCCAAGAACTAACCAAATAACTTACTATCCTCCATTATCACACTATATGGATATTATTTTGTTCATAATACCAAACTTATAGGGATTAAGGTGTAATTAAAAATAGGTTGTCTATAACATACCAACTCGGGTCAACCAAACTAGTTAACCAAGTATGCCCATCACAGGGTGGGGTAAAAAAAGATAAGAAAAATAGTCTCATAGATAAAAAAACAAGAAAAACAAATAGAGTACAAACCAGAAAGAACAAGAGATATAGTTGAGCCAAATAGGCTAAACCATAAATAAAAAAAGATAAGTCTAGATAACAAGTCGCTGTGTAAACAAATGTCACCTACAAACTATCCAACAAAAAAAAACAACAATGTAAAGAGAAGACTGAATGATATAGAACAATATTTACTTTAAATAACTCCCACAAAATAAGGTCTATATCTACCCACAAGGAGAATTTGGCTGTGAGAAACAGATCCCAGTAGGATACCACCAAATGATATATACAAGTTCTAATAAAAAGAATGCACAAGTTCAAGCTTTAAAATAAAAAAGTTTTACAAGAATTTTTGTAAATAAATAATTTGAAATACTTTTTCAAATAATCCTTGAATTTTCATAAATTTCATTCCAAATTTTCCAAATTCATAAACAATAAGGTATAGATACTAAAATATTAATATACATGTGATCCAACATCCATGAAATAAGCTACCATGTAATAGACAACCCGAAACAACAATGCACCTACCGGATGGGCTCTAACCTATGAGAAAATACATACTAGACACTCACAAGAATAATAAGGCATAAGGTTATATCTAACTAAAATCAAGGTCTACCATAGACCATAGAAATACAAGAGGTTACCTCCTAGTGGTGTCACACACACTATGGTTACCAGTGTCTCTATATTAATGTACCCAAGGTTCTTACTGTGGAATGTTTGTTAATTTATATTTTAAAAACCATGATCAATTTTTCATAAAAAATTTCCAAATTCAAGACAATCTACTTTAGGGTTTGAAAATCCATTTCCCATTTTAAATCAAGGTAATTCCATTTTCATGGAAAACCCCCTTTAAAACATGAACCCATACCCTTTTAAATTTATAACACAAGAAATTCCATTTAAAATATAAAGGAATCAATAAGATCTATAATCAATTCAAGAAATTATAAAAAATTAACAGATACACCTACCTCAAGAGAATAAAAAACCTAATATCCTTTGATAATAGGGATTGGAAACCATAAGTTTTGCCTTTGAAATATAAGGCACGACCAATGACTGAAAAACGATTGATACAAAACACTATCCAATTGGAAAAAATTATAAAAAATGAATCTGTAACCATAAAAAAGAGAGAAACATAGAGGAAGGCTTACCCATAGAGATGAGTCACCTGACCCTATTGATAAATTCTTGAATGAATCAATTTGGGTATAAGGAAGACACCCAAAATAACCCAGGGTAAGAGCTCTAGCTGAGAGGAGAAGGATGAAAAAACCAATAAACCTGCAAAAACTGACACAATAGCCTAAAAACTATAAATCAGAGAATTAAATGGAATGTAATAATTTAAAAATCATGAATCCATTTCATTTTAAGTTACACATAAATTTTTTTTCCTTTTTAATTAAAAACTGCATTTTCACATTACATGACATGTACCCTTTTCACGATATGTAAATTCTCACACTGTGAATTCAACTCACAGGATGATTACAACTGATATTACTTGTTGTTAAACCCCATTACACATTATGTAACTACCCATAAAACATTAGAAAAACTAATGGAAAATCTGTAAATAAAAAAAAATCCATGGCTTCACCATTGTAGGTATCCTCCCAATTCAGGGCTGAAATGATCACCCAACAAAAAAGGATACCCAAAAGAAAAGATCAAAACATACATAACAGAAAGGTAATTGGGCATTAAAATATCCCCAAAATAATAGATTTCTATCTCCAGAAAGAGATAAAGATCTTGGATCTACAAAAATAGTAGGCCACTGCTGCCTCATCAACGACTCACGCTCCCACATCTCATGAAGATCCTATCAGCACTACCAAAGTACCTAGACTAGGGGAATTATTTTACCATGCAGTACCTTATCCTGGAGATCCATAATCTTAATTGGTTTCTCAACCAAATTGGTATCAGGATCAAGAAAAACATCCTCCCATCCAATCAAGTGTGAAGGATCTGATATATACCTCCTCAACTAGGAAACATAAAACATGTCATGTATATAAGTCAATCCAGACAATAATAATAATCAATAGGCCACCTTCTCCAGTCACTCAACGATCTAAAAGGTCCCTACAAACCTTAGTTCCAACTTACCATACTTACTCAATCGATGATGTCCCAAGTGAGGTGAAACTCTGAGAAAGACCATATCACCAACCTTAAATTCCAGTGATCGATTCCATCGGTCTGTATAAGATTTCTGATGACTCTGTGTCATGATCAAATGCCTTTGGATTAGCTGCACCACCTCTGTCTTCTCCTAAACAATAGTTGGCCCAACCAAGGACCTCTCTCCCAACTCTACCTAGCATAAGGGAGATTGACATGGATACCCATACAAAGCCTCAAAGGGCACTCTCCTAATCGAAGTCTAGTAAATATTGTTATAGTAAAACTCAACCAAAGGTATATTTATATCCTAATATCCACTGAAATCAAGAACATAATCCCAAATCATATCCTTAAGAACTTATATAGCCCTATATATCTGTCCATCATTCTATGGATGATAATCCATGATCAATTTCAACTCAGAACCCAATGCCTCCTGCAAAAATTTCTGAAACCTGGATATGAATCTTGAGTCCCAGTTAGTAACAATTTATGCGGTGTAATGACCTGAACTATTAAAAATAAAATTCATATTTTAATTTATTTAAATGTATTATTAAGTAATATGGTTATAGAAAACACATGAACTTATTTGATTTATTATATCCAATTAGATTTAAAATACTTTTAAGAATCATTACCATTGATAATATAGCTATTGAAAAATGATCACATGATTAGTATAAATACATGGTTTTAACAAATCCAATTGATGTAGAGAAAGGAAGTGATGGCATCAACCACTAGGTTTATACCCTATGAAGCCCATTTATTGGAGATTCTGAAGGAGATATCATTTTTGGGATTTTCCCTTGACCAATCCCAAGCTAAGATCCAACAACTTAAGCATGAGAAAAATCGTTTATGGGAGAAGTTCAAGCTCATCAAGATCACAACCCAAACTATGTTCGCCGAACCGACCCATGAAAGTCCCACCATCACACACCTTACTCTTAGGGTGTTTGATAGTGTATTAAAGGGATATATATCAAGAACCTAGAAATATGAGTATGTAAATTATTTTTTATAGAATAATGAATATATTTTAATCCTATTATGGTTACTTTATAAATGATTTTTATTTTGATTCAATAAAACACAAATAGTATTTTTTGGGTAATATTCAACTTCAATTAAGGAATTTATTTTGATGAATTAATGGATTTTATAAATAATTTTTTTAATAAAATATTATTATTAAATAATGTTTATTAAATATAAATTATTGTATAATTTTTATGAAGTTAAATGTAATTTTTATAAGGGTTCAAAAACTGTTGTTGTCAAAAACATATCATTTTCAATAAATATTAGTTATTATTTTTAAATTTAAAATTAAAATATTTAGAAAATTATTTATATAAAATTAATATTATTTTTGGAATCAAAATTTCAAAATTATCCAATAGTGAATTTTTCATAATTTACAAAGATAGTCAAATTTTCGAGTAAAAATTAAATATCATATAAATATAATTTATATTTTATGACATCATAATGACCCAAAATAGATGTCATAAGTACTATAAATGGGATCCAAAACCAAATAAATTTTTTTCCTATAAAATACTACGATTTAAATTTCATTTGATTTGTTTTTTAAATCCATATGAAACTTCCAAAACCTATAATATATTTTAAGGTTTTAAAATCATTTCTTTAGGAGTGTGACTCACCTCCACTTAATAAAGGGAATTATTTGAGTAATTTATCCCCTTGACCTTATAAAATAATAAAAAACAACCCCATTTAGTATATAACATGATAAAAACCATGGTATGGTTTGTGGTTTTGGATATTTTATTATGTAGAGTCCAAAAAATAAATAATAAATAAATTCCCCTCTTTTCCTATATAAACCCACCCAATCTATCATTTCTCTTAACTAAAACTCCTTTTATTAAGAACATAATCTTCCCTACACTCTATATAGTCCTCCCAAGGTGCCCCAAGCTCTTAAGAAGCCTATCCCAAGCTTTTGAATTCACACACTCAAGTAAGGGACCTTCCTCTCCTTTTAATTCAGGAGCATTCTCTGAAATTAGTTATTTTAACTTATATTGGTTATATTTTAATTAATTTATAATCATTAACTTAATGTAAAATTTATGTTATTTTAATGATTTATCATTTATACTCCCTCATTTGGACCCTTACCAAATCTGTTACTATGCCAAAATTCTATAAGGGATCCTCAGATTCTCTTCTTTATTCAAGTTTCTTTATGAACTTTTGAATTATATATTCATTTACTAAAGTTGGGAATTATATTTACATATCACCCTTACTTCCTATTTGATTTAAAAATTATGATATACCCCTCTCTATCTCATCAACCATTTTTATTAATTTTTATGTAATGCCATTTTGCTGCTGAAATTTCATCGTGATTTTCCATGCCAAAACAATTGTATAGTGAATACCATACCCATTTTTCTATCAAGGGTATTCAACTTTATGCACATATACTTATTGATTATGGAATTACATGTATTTATTACACATTCATTGATTTTGTAATAAATTATTATGATGAATGAATACATGTTGTATGATCTATTTAGAACACTTAAGCATGAAAATGAAATGAATATGATGGGTGCACCCAAATAATGCTCTAATTCATTTGGTAATGTTTAGTATCATGATAAATTACATTGGGAGAGGGAGTTAAACTGATTAATTTATGGGACTTTTTTCTCCATTATGTCTTGGAAGGTTTATCCTTGACATATGTTTATGATTCAGTGTTTTAAGTTATTGCCACATTTTCCATGTTGCATTTATGACTATCATACTATATCATGTCTCACTGTTCATGTTTACTATTCCTACTGTTATTATGACCCATTTATATGTCTATTGTGTAACATGTATTATTCTCTTCATGTTATGACATTTTTATTCCCTTACTAGGATTTATAGTTCACCCATTTCTTATGTTTTTCCCTGAGTTATCCCATGCAGTTCTAAAATCCATAGAATTTTAGAAACATATTAAGGAAGTTTTTAATAATGTTGTTGTATCCCACGTTCAAGATGTTATTATATGTACCTAATTTATAAATAAACTATAATTATCAATATTTAGATTTTTATTAAGTGTAATTTTATGTAATAAATCAATTATTATTGTGAAATAAAGAGTAGGGTTGTTATAGTTGGTATCAAAGGAAACATTTAGTTATTTTTGGGATTAGGAGCAGAAAACTCTAAAAAAAGTATTAGGTATAAGACTAAGTAAAAGAAAACATTCCTAAATATTGGTTAGTACAAAGTTAGTGTTTTATCAAGAAAATACATCCCTATATGAACACTATAAGTGGATTTGGTTTTGTAACATATTTACCTAGGAGTAAAAACTCAGACAAGGTGTGTTGGGCCTGACTCGAGGTAACATGGTACACGAAAACGGGACTTACTACACACATAGTTTAAAACTCTCAGGGGATATGATTTGGTAAATTAAAAATAATTTTGTCAACCGTTATTAAGGTAAAAAAAACCCCATAAGAATATATGTTAGGAAATAGATCATGGATATAATAGATTTAAGCATATAGATTCATAAGTTAAGGAAATAAATTTAATTTGTAAGTTTTACATTTAATGTCATTGGATTACCCTTTATATGTTTAATAGTTTAAAAATAATCATCCCTAATTTTATATTTATTCTATCTAATGGTCTAAAATAGGATGAATTGGTTAAACAATTAATACAATGAGAAATGTGATGATTTTCCCAATGAGATGCCCAACCTGATGGGAGTAAGAATCACAAACTTTATGAAGATACTATCTAAACTGAATTAGGTTCTGAAAATAAATCTGGATTAAGAGGAGCTCCCAAATATCCCCAAGAGAGAACAAGCTACAATTGAGATATTTATGTGACAAATGCCTCCTAATTTCAATGGATCATCTGATCCCTTAATCGCAGAATAATGGATCAAATCCACTGAAGATTTTCTCCATCCTTTAATTTTCTAAGACAGAGAAAGTTATATTGGATGTTTATCATATGGAGGGATAAAATCTGATCAATGGTGGTCCTTGACCAAGAATATGAAGCCTAAAGAATATATCTAAGCGATGGAGTCATTGGTATTTCAAAAAATGTTTTTCGATAAATATTTTCTTTGCACTCTCCAACTTAAAATGGAAAGGGATTTACTTTAACTCAAGAAAAAAGATAATGAATCTATTGTAAAGTATGAGGAAAACTTTATAATACTTTCATGATATAACCATGTATTTGTTGTTACCCCCGAATGCAAGGTTGAACACTTCATTGGTGGGATAAAACCTAGTCTATGAAAAGCACTAGCGATCTGTTACTTTGATAACTATGAGGAAATTTTTGGATGTTTCCTTAAAGTCTAAATAGATATAGAAGAATATCAAGGGAATTATAAGGATAAGAAGAGTAAAGTTGAATTTAATTATAGAATTCTTATGGAGAAACCGAATGGTGCCAAGAAATTCCAACATCCACCATTTCAATGGCGTGATAATAAGAACCCCATAATTTACCTAAGGGGAATGAATAAATGATTTAGGTGTGGAAAGGAAGGACACTTTGCAAGAATTTATTGATAGGATAAAACTGCTAATACGATGGAGGAAATGAATGCTCAAGTCAACCCTTAGTTCATTTTTCATTGATTCAATTGTAAGGAACCATGAAACTTTGTAAACTAATGCCTTAAGACAAGGGTTTCTAGAGACAACTAACAACCTCTAAGGTAGTAAGGGTGAGATTTTTCCATCACAACCACTGAGGTGGATCCTGATAACAAAGTGGTGATAGGTACGCTAGTTATTCATTCAATAATAGTGAATGTACATTTTGATTCTAGTTATATGCATTCCTTCGTATCACAAAAGTTTAGTAGAAATATTCAAACACCACCACAAATCATGGAAGTAGATTTGTTGGTGAAAGCAAAAAATGGGGAAATTATTGAATTTCAATCATATAACTTCTCCCCTATCAATTTTTGTGGGTTGAACTTCCCAGTGAACCTTGTTATACTACCTTTGGTGGAATTTGATTCAATTATGGGCATGTATTAAATTCTCCTATATAGAGATAACATAAATTTCCATGAGATGGAAATCACTCTTATTATTGTGAATTGACCCCTGATTCTGTACAAGTGAAATGTGGAGGATGAAACTTCTTTATCACGACCATCTCAATAATGGATATTATTTCCCTATGAGAAAGAGTATCTAGCTCAAATGATTGATTCTAAGTAAAGAACTATACTTGAAGACATGCTAATTGTGAAGGAATATTCTGAAGTGTTTCCCAATGAATTGTATGGTCTTACTCCTAGATGAGAGGTTTAATTTTCAATCAACCTTATACAAGGGACGTTTCTATTATCCAAGATTCCGTATATAATGGTTTTTGTGGAAACTGAGGAGCTAAAGAAACAACTATAGGAGAATCTGGATAAAGGTTTCATATTCCCAAGTGATTCATAATGAGGTGCACCAGTCCTCTTCGTCAAGAATAAGGATGGGTCAACGCACCTTTGAATTGATTATCATGACCTCAACAAGATCATGATAAAGAACAAGTATCCTTTTCCTCAGATTGATGAATTATTTTATTATCTATGTGAAGAAAAATAATTCTCCATGGTGGATCTTCGGTCAGGATATTATCAATTAAGGGTGAAGAAGGAAGATATCCCCAAGACCACTTTTTATACAAGGTATAGGCACTATGAGTTCATAATGATTCCATTTAGACTCACTAATGCTCTAGAAATATTCATGGACTTGATGAATAGAGTCTTTAGAGATTACCTTGACAAATTTGTGGTAGTATTTATAGATTATATTCTAATATACTCTAAAATAAAATAGTATGAGGAGAATCTGAGAACTTTGCTAAAGACCTTATAGAAGGAGAAGATTTATGTCAAGTACAACAAATGTGAGTCCTAGTGGAAGTAAGTTTATTTATTGGGGAATATAATCACAATAAATGATATATATATGGACCATTCAAAGTTGGAACTAATTTAAGGATGGTTAAGTCCAACATCTATGAAAGATATCCATAGTTTCCTTGGCTTAGTTGGGTATTATCACCAATTTGTGAGAATTTTCTCATGATTGTAAAACACACTTACCAAGCTAACTCAGAAGAGAGTCAAGTTTTCTTAAAATTATGAATGTGAAGAGAGATTCATGTAGTTAAAAATTAGGCTCATCACTATGCCTGTTCTCACACTACCCATAAGTGGAGAACTCTTTATAGTATTTAGTGATGCTTTGAATAAGGTATTGGGCTATGTGTGAAGAATGAAAAATTCATAGCCTATTATTCAAGGTAGTTGAAAGTTTATGAGAAAAACTATCCCATGAATGATATGGAGTTGGAAGTTGTGATATTTTTATTGAAAATCTAGCAGCATTATCTCTATAAAAAGAATTGTAAGATATATATAGATCTAAAAAGCCTCAAGTATATATTCACATAGAAAGAGATGAATATGATCCAATAAAGATGGTTAGATCTGATCATGGACTCTGACTACCCAATCCAATACCATCTTGGTAAAGAAAATAAAGTGGTAGATGATCTAAGTAGAAATGATCCTGCATCTTTACCAATGATGATAATTGATAAGGATACAATATTCTTAGAACTTTAAAGGATGGACATGGGATTCATAAATTAAGGAACACCATCAATCCTTTCACAAATTATTACCCAACTATATCTTTTGGAAAGGTTGAATGATTTTAAAAGAAATGATGTGGAAATTTAAAAGAAGGTGGAATCCATGAGAAAGGTGAAGTCCTTAGAGATTAAAATTTATGAAGAAGGAATTGTGATATTTGGGTCAAGAATATGTGTTCCACCAAATTCTGAGTTAAGGAAGGAACTGTTGGATGTTAAACATAGTTCAGCTTTCTCTATTCACCGAGTAAGCACATAGATATATCAATATCTCTATGAGAACTTTTAGTAGGAATATATAAAGAATAACATCACTGAATATATATCAAAGTGCCTGGTATGACAACAAGTGAAGGATGAAAGGAAGAAGTCTAAGGTGATGATGAAACCATTACCCATACCAATATGGAAATGGGATAACATCACCATGAAATTTTTCACCATACTTCTAAATAAATCCAAGGGAAACAGTTCTAGGCGTGTTGTTGTGGATCTTCTTACAAAGACAACTCACTTTATCACAATTTTAGGGGTATTATCATTGGATCAACTTGAATTGATATATATTAGAGAATTGGTAAGGCCACTTGGAGTAAAACTATTGATTGTATCTGATTGAGATATGATATTCACCTCTAAGTGTTGGAAAAGTCTCCAACATACTATAAAAACTAAGCTGAACTTCAGTACGACCTATCATCCTCAAACTGATGGCCAGTTTGAACAGGCTATTCAGACATTATAAAACATGTTTTGAGCATGTTCTATAGACTTGAAAAGAGGATGGGACCAATATCTTCCTTGGGTCGAGTTCTTATACAACAGTAGTTTCCACTCAAGCATACAAATGTTTCCCTATAAATCCATTTATGGGAAGAGGTGAAAACACCTTCATGTTGGGATGAAGTTGGGGAATAAAAACTTCTAGATCCCAAAATGGTCAAGTAAATGGTGGAAAAGGTTTAGACCATTCAATAACACATCAAGGATGATCAGATTCAATAGAAGAGCTATACTAACAATCATCGAAGATACCTAGAGTTTTATGTTGGAAACATGGTATTCCTATAAATATCTCCATGAAATAAAGTTATGAGATTTGGGATTAAGGAAATGATTATTCTAAGATACATTATCCCCTTTGATATCCTTGATCACATCGGAATGGTGGCCTTTCAACTAGAACTCCCACCAAACCTATCTCAAGTATAGAGTGTATTACATATATCCATATTGAGGAAGTAAATTCCATACCTCTTACATGTACTCAATCCATAGGTTGTACTATTGGAGAATGAAATTTCTTATGAGTATCATTCGATGAAGATCTTAGATTGTAGATAAAAATTTCTATGAAATAAGACAATGTACCTTGTCAAAGTGATATAGAGAAACCAAAAGTTTAAAGAAGAAACATGGTAACCAGAGGAGGTGATGAAGAAGAGTTACCCTCATCTGTTTTAGTGTGGGAAATGAAAATTTTGAGGGTGAAATTTCTTAAGGGGGAAGATTTTAATAACCCAAATTGTTAAAAATAAAACCCCCTTTCAATTTATTTAAATGTATTATTAAGTAATATGGTTATAGAAAACACGTGAAATTATTTGTTTTATTATATCCAATTGGATTTAAAATACCATTAATAATTATTACCATTGATAATATATCTGTTGAATAGTGATCACATGATTATCATAAATATAGGGTTTTAACAAATCCAATTGACACAAAAAAAGGAAGTGATGGCCTCAACTAGTAGGGTCGTACCATATGAATCCCATTTATCAGAGCTTTTGAGGGAGATAAAATTTCTGGGCTTTGCCCTTAACTAATCCCAAGATGAGATCCAACAACTTAAGCATGATTGAAACCATTTATGGGAGAATTTCAAACTCATTGAGACCATAACCTAAATTATGTTTACCGAACCTCCTCATGAAAGTACCACCATCACGCACCTTAATCTTAGGGTGTTTGTTGGTGTATTAAAGGGATATTTATCAAGACCATAAAAATATGAGTATATAAACTATTTTTTATACAATAATGAATATATTTTCATCCTATTATGGTTACTTTATAAATTATTTTTATTTTGATTCAATAAAACACAAATAGTATTTTTGGGTAATATTCAAATTCAATTAAAGATTTTAGTTTTATGAATTAATGGATTTTGGAAATAAATAATATTTTAATAAAATATTATTATTAAATATTTTTTATAAAATATAAGTGATCATTTAATTTTTATGAAGTCAAATATAATTTTTATAAGGGTTCAAAAACTGTTGTTGTCAAAAACCCGTCATTTTCAATAAATGTTGATTATTATTTTAAAAGTGAAAATTCACATATTTAAAAACTTCTTTATATAAAGTGGATATTATTTTTGGAATCATAATATCAAAATTATCCAATGGTGATTTTTTCATAATTTTATGAGACAATCATTTTTTTGTGTAAAAATTAATTATCATACAAATATATTTTGTGTTTTATTACCTCATAATGACCCAAAAAGTGATGTAATAATTAATATAAATACTATCCAAGACCATATAAATGTTTTTAATTTAAAATAATGTGATTTTATGTTTATTTTATTTATTTTTTAAATCCATTATGTATCTTCCAAAACCTATAATATATTTTAAGGTTTTAAAATAATTTCATTAGGAGTGTGACTCACCTCCACATAAGAAAGAGAATTATTTTAATAATTTTGGCCCTTGAACATATAAAATAATAAAAACCACTCCCATTTTTTAGAAACTATGGGAAAAAAATTAGATGTTTTGTGTTTTTGGATATTTTATTATGTAGAGTCCAAAACCTAAATAATAAAGAAATGCCCTCTTTTCCTATATAAACCCACCCAAAAATCCATTTCACTTCACCCAAACTTATTATATCATGAACATACTATTAAATAAACTCTCTAGAGTACTCACAAGTCAACCTAATCTCTCAAGAATCCCATCCCAAGATTTTGAAGTCACACACTCAAGTAAGAGACCTTCCTCTCCTTCTTTCAATTCAAGCACCTTCTTTGAAATTAGTTCTTTTAATTTCAATTAGATATATTGTAATTCATTTATAATCATTCCTTTAATATCAAATTTATGTTATTTTAATGAATTATCATTTATCCTCCATCATTTGGATCGTTATCAAAGCCGTTACTATGTTGAAATTCTATAAGGGATCCCCACCTTCTCTTCTTTATTCAAGTTTCTTTATAAACTTATGAATTCTATTTTCATTTAATAAAGTTGGGAAATATATTTACATGTATCTATTAATTTAAATTTTATGTAAAAATAATTATATACCCATCTCTCTCTCATTAAAAATTTTTATGGATTTTTAAGTAACATTGTTATACTACTGAAATTTTATCATGATTTTCCATGCCAAAACAATTGTGTAGTGAATTCCATACCCATTTTTATATCAAGGGTATTTGACTTTATGAACATATACTTATTTATTAAGGAATTAAATGTATTTATTTAATATTTCTTGATCATGTAATAAATTATGATGATGAATGAATCCATGTTGTATGATCTGTGTGAAACACTTAAGCATGAGAATAAAATGAATATGATGGCTGCACCCATATAGTGCTCTAATGAATTGGGTAATTTTTAGTATCATGATACGTCACAATGGGATATGGAGTGAACCTAATTCCTTTATGAGACTTTTTCCACCATGACGTCTTGGAGGGTTTATCCTTGACATATGTTTATGATTCAGTGTTGTAAGTTTTTTCCACATTTTCCAGGTCACCTTTATGATTATCATGCTATATCATGTCTCATTATTAATGTTTATGATTACTACTCTTGTTATGCCTATTGTTTAACATGTATTATTTTATTCATGTTATTACATGTTTATTCCCTTACTGATATTTATATCTCACCCCTTTATTATGTTTGACCACAGGTTATCCTGTTCATTTTTAAAATCCATGGAATTTTAGAAGCATGTTAAGGAAGTTTTTAATAATGTTGTTGTATCCCATGTTGTTATTCCATGTACCAAATTCCCAAATACACTAGACTTATTGATCTTTTTGGTTTCATTAAGTTTAATTTTATTTAACAAATCAAGTATTAATGTGAAATAAAGAGTAATATTGTTAAATGAGGGAACCCCATAAAGCTTCACAATCTCCTAGACATATAAGTCCCTAAACTGTTCCATTTTCATTATTTACTTTATTGGAAAGAAATTCACTAAATAAGTGATTTTGTTAACAATCACCCAAATCACATTCTTCTGTTAGTTCATAATATACAAAGTAAAAGAAGGGGGGGGGGGGGGGGGGCGTTGAATTGTGTCTTTTCAAAAATCTTACACAATTCTGGATTTTAACACCCACTGTGATTTATACGGATATGCAATGTTTTTCTTATGTATGAAAATATAAATCATATAAAAATAAATAAATAACACATATTTTTATAGTGGTTCAGGGAATAAAGATCCCCCAGTCCACTACACTAAATACTCTCTGTGGTATTTGTGAATTTCACTAGTATGGTCCTCTTATCATAAGACCAAAATTCCACAACTGAGTACAGGTAGTTGAAACCTTTACAATAAGACTAAAAAATACTTCTAGTTCTATAACAGAGAAATGGTTATCCACAACTTAGATCAAGAATCTGATACTCCACCATAACTGAGTACGAGTAGTATAAACTCCATTAAATCAAAAGAGTTTGATTTGTTGATTCGGGTTGATCTTCATAGTTGCAGCAGTAAGCAACTGACAATTGATGTATCTTCTTATTCAAAAAATAATATATCCAAGAATGAAATAGTCTAAAGTGATCTTGATTTCACAAATATCTTAAATTAAAAATCAGAAACAAAACAGAGCAGCATAAATCTTATAGAAGAATGTGATAGGACATGTATATCTACAAAGTGTAGCCCTATATCAGAGAGTACACATATTTTCACTAGAGTGTGATTGTATATGAAAATATGTCCCTTATAAAAAAATATCCCATATGAAAAATCAACACACCAATAGAATATATAAATCAAATATACTGTTTCAGAATTCTATATCCACAAAATATGCCTGATAAATCATAGATATTAAATTCAAATAAAATAGGGGATTTTAACTTCCCTTAAGAATAGGAGTGAAAATCACCGTTGAATATGTTTCTTTGAATCAAATATAATGGTCTTTAAATTGGTAAAAAATAAGCATTGAAATAGTCTATAATACCATCAAGACCATGACAAAAACCATGCAAAATATCGTGGATTTAAATCTCTAACGTTGAAAAGAAAAATGTAGGGTTCCTTCAAAAAATAAAAAAATACCAAACATAGGGTTTAACTATGTAGCATTCATCTCCTGAGTGTAAGGTTGAAAACACAAGGTTGATCATAAATATAAGGTTTATGATCCATGCATTTCTCTCTAAAATGTAAGGTACATTACTTACATATGGTTCTTTAACCATACTTTCTTCTCTTAAAAAATGTAAGGTTCCTTTCAAATTTAAGGTTCTTTAACCATACATTTCTAATAATGTAGGGTTTATTAACCATACATACTATTATGAATGTAGGTTTGAGATACCATACTTTCTCTATATAGTGTAAGGTTGAATACAAACATAAGGATCATGATTCATACGTGCTGTACAAAATGTAGGGTTATTCCTTATGTTATTCTTATCTACGTAGGGCATGAATAGTGTTTCTAGAATTCTTAAAACGTGTCCCGAACACTTAATAAATATTCCTTGTGAATCAAAAACTTGAAAATAATTTCAGAATAAATATTATAAAGAATATTAATTCCCTGAAACACAATTAAAATAAAATCATTAGTAAAAAAACAAGAGTATTTGTGAGCATCAAAATAATAATAAATTATAAAGTATTGTTGAGAAAATACATGTCCAACTATCTATCCCTTTTTAATGATAAAAAACCCATAAAATTATTAACACAATATAGAATTTTGTAAACATACTTAAATAAAGTATTTATAAATTTCTATTTCACAGTATTATTTTGATAAAATGAAATTTCATGTTCATCCAATTTTCTACCCCTTTATGTGATATAAAAAATAAACTATAGAAAAAATATTAAAACACGTTTAATTTTGCACAGAAAAGTAAATGAATGTTATAATGGACTGTTTGGATAAACAAGATATTGGATTTTGGTGAGTGAGATTATCATAAAATAAATACCAAATTAATCACAAGAAAATAACGATATTTAATTAATAAAAAAATATACAAATATAGTAGATAGTTTGGCTATGGGAAAAAGGTTATTCAATCGATCTGGTAGAAGGTAAAAGGGTTTTTTTCAGGATCTGTTTCTGGTACAAGTTTTATAAGGGCCTGAATAGATTTAAAAACCTATTTGACTTCTTCCATCTTCACCTATAACATTTTGGAAATATTATCTCCCAAATTACTTATCAAAACTCTATAATCCTGACTCATATGTAGATTTTTAAATAAATTGAATTTTAAGAAGTCATACAGACTCTCTTCTTTTTGCATAAATTGAACTAATTGATCACTTAACCTATTGAGAAGAAGGATGATACTGGGTTCACTTGAGGTTAGATTCTGAATAAGAAATATTTGGTTGTCTAAAAATACTGATAAAGGGGAACTGTTATGCAACCTGTCATTCATATCGGCCTTGATAGATGCAATTCCTTGAAATCTTCTAATCAGATTTGGTGAGGTTGATGGTGCATAAGTAGAAGCACTAACTTGAATAATACTCCCCTTGATAGACTCAACCTGGATTCCCAAATACCATTTTAGGTTTGAAAAATCTATTTTGGAAATAGATTTAGACTTTATCTTTCTAATTTCATAAAAAATTCCCCTTTTAAAAGCATCAAAATCTTTCTTTGACATATAATGTTCTTTAATTTCTTGAAGTTGAGTCTGAAAAAAATGAAACTCTATCCTTGGGGATAATGAATTTTTTAAATCATCAAACAACTTTATTGAGGCTTAAAACTTCTATTTTAGAATAAAATTCTTCTATTGATACTTATTGAACTTAATCACAAGATTCTCAATCTGATTTTTCAAAGAATCAGAGGTCCCTTCATCTAGATTCTTGGACTTATCAACAACCACAATGGCTAAGATATTATTAGAAGACTTATCAATAGAATCCTCACTAAAATAGGATATATTATAAATAACTTATATCTATTCTCCGTATAATGATTTATGTCGATCCAAATACTGATCAATGGATGATATAGGCTTATGCTCAATAAAATCGGTGACCTCAGTTGCTAATCCTTTCATCTGTTATTCTTCTTGGGAATCCTCTTACCGATATTCTTCTTCTCAAACTATTTCATCTCGAATATGATCAACTGGTTGAGTAACATCCTGAATCTCTCGAAACTGACCTTTATCTTGTTGATCCTCTTCATGTACCAGTTCTTCCACATGAACCGAATGGGTAGATTTTTCTAATCCTAACACTGACTCCTCAAGTGGTGGTGCTTCTCTATTTATTGGTTTAATAACAAGCTCCCCTAAAACTTCTTCTTCTTATTATTATTATTCTTGGTTTACTGCACCATCAAATATCAATTTTATCTTAGTAGACTTAGAGACACTAACATTTCTGTATTATCTAATTCCTTCATTTCTTGTAGCACTTTACTCCCACAGAGCAAAAGATCCTGATTTATGTTGGTCATCTGCACCTACTAGCATAATATTTACTTTCATAGTACTCCAATAAAAAACCAAACTTCCTTAGAGTACTATAATTTAGAACATTATTATGATGACACTTAAATATTAAATCAAACAAACTAATCAAGTTATTCCTGAATAGAATTAAGGAAAGTATCTTTCCATAGGGATAAAAAGACATTCGAGCTTCTGCTTGGAAATAATAATTCAGGCATCTCAACATGTATCTAGGAAAATTTATCTTTATGTCACGGATGAAAAAAATGTGATGTACATATCAGGGTAAAATTTTTTATCTATTTTGGCTACTCTTGGGTAAATTGTAGTTTGAATAAACTTAACCAAAACTTTTTGATCTGACTCAAGATCCTTAACAAACATTTTTCTAATGTTTTTTGATCCAAACAGAAAATACATAATGTTTATAGACTTATGATAATTATTTCCAATAGATCGAAGGTCAAAATGAAATACACCTTCACAAGAGAATTTCAGAATCTGATCTATTTCAACTGAAGAAATTGAAAATTAATTATATTCTATTTTCTTAGATACAATATCTTTTATTTCACCAAAACCGAACTGTATACTACAGTATAAATGATTCAGTTATACCTCATAAACAAACTCTATATTTACCTAATTGAATAAAAATTCCAAACCTTGAAATTCTAATTCTTTCTTAATTAGAAGGTTCATCTCATACAACCACTCAAATTCTATAACATTTAATTAAAGAATATTTTTTGATGGAACTCGTTGACGCTTTGGTTCACTGGGTTTTCCTTCACTAGTTTTCTTGGTCTTTTACATTTATGAAAATCTAAAGTTCTAAAGTTTTTGGATTCTAGGGTTTCAAAGGTAGATGAATGTTTAGGTAGTAGAAATGGTTTAATAAACAAAGGGGTAAGGTAATTTGAAGGGTTTTTGAAAGATAATGATACGACCTAGTTTCCCATGCTGGTTATGTAGGACAATCATTAAAAAATTTCTTGAAAACATGTGATTCTTAAAAGCTAGAAAATATTTATTCAAGAAAAATATTAATTTTGACAGCAAAAAAATAAAAAAAATAAAAAAATAAAAACAAATTATTGAAATAAAAAACAATGAAATTGAAATAATTTATGAAATATTTAATTAAAGTTAAATAAAACTAAATTACCCTTAATAAAATCAAAATTAGCAGTGAGAAGTGGCTTAGTAAAAATATTAGCTAATTGATATTCATTATTAATAAATTCTAAAGATATATCCTTTTTAAGAAAACGATCTCTTAGAAAATGATGCCTTATATCAATATGCTTAGTCCTAGAATGACTTATAGGATTTTTTTGAAATATTTATAGCACTATTATTATCACATAAAATAGTTATACTATTAAAATTTAATACAAAGTCTAGTAGAGTGTTTTTCATCCACAAGACTTGTGCACAACAAATTCTAGAAGATATATATTCTACCTTAGCTATTGATAGAAAAAATGAGTGTTATTTATTAATAGACCATGATACTAAAGATTTTCCTAAAAAGTGATAGGTTCCTAAGGTACTCTTTCTATGTAACCTACAACCTCTAAAATCAACATCTAAATATAAAATTAAACTAAAATCAAAAGTTTTGGGGTAAATAAGATATTGAAATATAGTTCCTTTTTAAATATCTAAAAATTATTTTAACAGCTGTAAGATGGGATTCTTTTGGATTTTATTGAAATATAGCATATAAAAATAGAAAAAACATCATGTCTATTCTACTAGCAGTAAGATATAACAAAATTAGAATCATACCTCTATATAATTTTGTTTTACTGGTTTTTCATTTTTATCCAAGTAAAGTTTTATATTAGTACACATGGGGGTTGTATATGTCTTGCTGTTTTCAAGTCCAAATTTTTTCAATAAATCAATAATATATTTACTTTTATTTAAAACATTTTCTAAATATTTTTGATGAAATTTAAATCCTAAAAAGAAATTAAGTTCTCCCATCGTACTCATTTAAAATTCTTTTTACATTAATTTTGAAAAATCATTACAAATATTTCTCATCAACATAAATTTGAACTAATAAAATATTAGAACAAACTATTTTCTTAAAAAGTGTTTTGTCTTCCAAACCAACAGTAAATCCATTTTTTAAAGGAAAAGAACTTAATCTTTCATACCAAGATCTAGGTGTTTTCTTAAGGCCATAGAGAGCTTTAGTAAGTTTAAAAACAGAATTTGGTTTAAGGGGATTTTCAAAACCAGGAAGTTGTTCAACATAAAATTTCTCCATTAAATAACCATTTAAAAAGGAAGATTTATCATTCATCTGATATAATTTAAAATTAATATGAGATGGATAAGATAAAAGGATTCTTATAGCTTCTAATCTAGCTATAGGTGCAAAAGGTTTCATCATAAACTATTCTTTCTTATTGATTATAAACTTTGGATACTAATCTGGATTTATTTCTAGTAATGATCCCTTGATCATACTGTTTGTTTATAAAGACCCACTTGGTTCCTATAACTAGATAATTAGTTGGTCTCTTTAATAGTTCCCAAAATTCATTCCTCTTAAATTGATTTATCTCTTCTTGCATAGATAACATCCAACTATCATCATTTAAGGCTTCCTCTATAGTCTTAGGTTCTAATTGGGATATAGAAGGCAGATAATTATTCTAGGTTTCCTACATTTCTTCTGGTTCTAATTCCAGTGTCTAGGAATCCTATTATAGTTTCTAAATGATGGTTCTTTAGTGTTCTAAACTATCCAGGAAGAAAAATTTCAGGTTCTTCAGTATCATATTATTATTAATTGGATTTAACTTTATTAATATCATTTTCAAAATCATTTATAGGGGTTTTACGTCTCATGTTGTCAAACAAATCAGTAACTTCATCAATTTGATATTTTCCTTTAATGAAAGGGTTAGTTTCATCAAACTTCACATGAACTGATTATTCAATAATCTTTAACTTTTAATTAAACAATATATAGGATTTGTAAGTATAATAATATCTTAAAAATATTCCTTAATAAGATTTTGGATAAAACTTACCAATATTATCCTTAGTGTTCAAGATATACACCTTGAATCCAAAAACTTTAAAGTAATTTACTTTTGGTTTTCTATTATTCCGTAGTTTATAGGGTATATTTTTAAAAATAGTTCAAATTAAAACTTTATTCATGATATAAAAGGATTTTATTACAGATTCTTCCCAAAAATAGGAAGGAAGACAATATTCATTTAGTATAGTCCTTTCCATTTCTTGAATAGTTCTATTTCTTCTTTAAAAAATTCCATTTTTGAGGTGTTCTTGGTGCAAAAAAGGTGTGTTTAATACCTATATTTGATAAAAAATAATTGAATTATTGATTCTAAAATTATCCATCATGATCACTTCTTAATTAAATTATTTTAAAACCTTTCTCATTTTGAACAATTTTACAAAAACCTTCAAAGATAGTGAAAACATCACTTTTGAGTTTTAGAAAATAAACCCAGGTAAATCTAGAATAATCATCAACTAAAACATATAAATATAATTTTCCAGCCAAAATTTCTACTCTATATGGTACAAAAATATCCATATGGATAATTTCTAAAGGCTTAGATGTAGCAATTTTGTTAATCGATTTGAAAGAAGATTTGTGCTGCTTACTAATTTGGCATGCATTACAAAATCTGTCATTATCAAATTTAATATAGGAAAAATAAGAAACTAACTATTTCTTAGATAATTTATTTAAAACATATATATTATAATAACCAAGTCTCCTATTCCATATCCATGACTCATTTGTCTTAGTATTTAAACAATTCACCTTTTGTTTATGCAAGTAATTTTAAGTCTAGAGTATAAACATTGTCAGTTCTAGATGCTCTAAATTTAAGAAATTTATCTTTGAAATCTGAGCAACAATTGCTTGAAAATTAAACATAATAACCATTATCACAAATCTGAGAAATACTTATTAGATTATTCTTTAGTCATTGTATATACAGTACTTTGTTGATTAAGATGGACTTCAGATCTCTAACAGTTCCAAATCCAATTATTTTTTCCATTGGAACTGTCATCAAAAGTGAAAAGATCTCTATATATTTGAGTCAGCATATGAAAGTTTGATGGATCTCCACTCATATATCTTGAACATTTACTATACATATACCATATGAATTTTCTTTTTCTATGACCTATTTCCTACAAAAGTATTTTAAAAAAATGTTTTTTGGTACCCATATCTTCTTGGGTCTAGAAGTGTTAGCTAGCAATGATTTGGGAACCCATATCTTATTTACTTTTCCATAACTCATATCACTTTCTTTAGATTTTTTTTAAAAATAAAGGCACTTTTAATACTAATAATTTTATATTTTTTCAAATATAAATTATTAATGAAATGAACTTTTGTTCTACATTGATAACCGGTAGTATTTTTAGAATTGGACAAAAAATATTTTTTATATAATTTTGATTTCTCACCCTTACTTACTATTCCAAATCATCCCCTTTTAATGACATTATTTATAAGAATCTAATTTAAAATATTTTATCCTTTACTAAAAACAAGAGCAACTTTCTTATAGGATTCTAATTTATCCTGCATTCTTTAATACCTTTTTTGTGATCAACATAGCTTGAGGTAGATGAGTTTAATTTTGTAATCAATACTTGATGTTGTTTTAGTAGGGTATATATTTCACCTAAAACAATATTATGAATATTTTTCAGAGTTTTATGTTTCTTTAATAAGGAATCATATTTTTCATCTAACATAGAACAATAGGCTTCCAATTTATCATTTGAGCAACTACTAGTATAAGAATCAGAAGAGTAATAAGTTTTCACCTTTTCTTCTTCTTCCTTAGCCATAAATCACATTTTGGATTTTAGATTTGATTTCTCTTTTTTTGAATTAGATTTTGAAGAGCTGATGTAATCCATGTAGATTTCATTGCTCTTTTTTATTTTGTGATCATAATCATCATTTTTTGGATATCTCTTTTCTAGACTTTTTCTTTTATATTTCAATTGAGAAAAATCAGGTCTGATATAACCCAATTTATTGTATTCAATGAATAAAACTTATCTTATTTTTTTCATACTTTCTAAAGGATTTTATGAATCATATTTTCTTTTTGTAGAATTTTCTGAACTTTCTAACTAGCTGAGCCAGTTCCATTTTCAAATCTAAGAAATCTAATTTTTTTTATCTTATTTGATGAAAGGATATCAGAAAACCCTGAGGGGGGGGAGGTGAATCAGGGTTTCAAAATTTTCTTTTAAACTAAATTATATTGTTCCCATATTGGTAAGAACTTGTTAAACCTTTCTGTTGAGAAAGTGCAGAAAATAAACAATCATATGCAAAGAAAAGACACCAAAATTTTATTTGGTTCACCACAAAGGGCTACATCCAAGGAGCATATGCCAATAGGTTTTTAGTCATACAAAAATCTAATAATATTCACTAGTTGTGAAGTACAAAAGTTTATCACAATCACTCTATGTCAGGAACACTACCTTTAAAAGATTTTAGGGATAACACCCTGTGTCCCTCAGATCACTTTCATTGACTCCCCATTGCTCACTGCATTGGGAAGAATCTGAACTCAGTTTATCGACTTGAAATTCACTTCAATGGATTGACATTAAAACATTAATCCTCAAATGTAGATTAATGATTTGTTTAAGTTCTATTTTTACCCACAATTGAAGTCCACTTTTCCACGTATTGATAGTTCGTGAACTTCCCCACGAATTGACCTTCTTCCTTCGTGTACTGCACTACACCACATACTGCATGTGAACCGCGTACCAAATTAGTATCCTACCTTCACGAACAACCTATATGATCCACCTTCTTGTGATGACTCCATAAACTAGCTTACACGAATATCCCCTGGTCCACGTACTTCCTCCACTCTGTGAACCGTCTCCGCTCCATAGACTATCTACACTCCCTCTCTGTGTACTGCAAGAAATCTGCAGATGGAGTTCTTCTTCTTCTTCTGCATACTGGATATCCTATACGAACATGTATTATTGCAAACTATCTTTCTTCCTTCATGTAATATCTTTCGTGAACTGTTCTTGACTTCACCAAAATCCTTTTAGTTTTTTAATTAAAGTCTTTGTGGGATTTTCTTCTCACAAAATACTTCCATATTTCACTAAATTACTCTTAGATATTTAATCTCAGAGCCACAACCTAATTAACAGATTAGTGATCCTTATATAGGAAAATAGATATGCATAATCCTCTAAATAGAGATGTACCAAATCTTCATTGAAACACCACCTTCAACGTGTACCACACATCTCCTATGAACCATTCCTCCTACGCGGCCAGCATACTGTTCTCTCTTCATGGTTCACAGTTCACCATTCCACATAACAAAATTCATGATCTACAAACTGTTCCCAGAACATGGTTTGTGGTCTATGATTCCTTTTTTTAAACTATTCCTTTTCCAAAAAAAATCTCCTGATTTTGAGTCCCAAAAAATTTCAAACACTAGGAAACATCACCACCTTCAATACCGATTTTATCATCAATCATAAGATCACTTTCCTTAAAAAATCCTTGATCAAACCAATGTGTATTGATAACAAACACAAAACACACTTAATTTACATAAAAAAACATCCTTGGTTCCAATAATATCCCCGTTTGGGTTGGTTGGAAATCTGCAGATAAATTCAATGAAGCACCTAACACAATCAATACCTGATATGGGAAAAGAAAATCATTCAAGAATCTAAGTTTATGTGATCAAGGATCGGTGTAGAAAACAAGAAGATATTGAATTGTGTTCTCATGTCTTGGAATGATTAAAGATGTCCAAGCTCAATTCTAACTATTTCCTCATAACACCAAATTGTTTTCTCTATTATCATTCTCTCCCTTTTGTAACATTTTTTAATTTCTCTATTCTCCATCTTCTTATAAATAACTAGAAAAACATTTCATTATCATTGAATTTATCTATTCTCCCCCTTTGGAAATAAACCCAAAGAATCAAATTTTAACTTATAGAATTTGAATAACACTCCCCCTAGATTGTATCTCCCCCACAAACCTATAATACTTTAGCAAAAAAATTAAAACAGTTAACAAAACTGGGGAGAGGGGATGTTCATATCTTCCTCATGTACAGGGAGGTGGATGAATACTGAGGTTCAACCAATTCTTCTCAAACACATGAGATGAAAATGGCTTGGTCAGTATGTGAAAGTTGCTGTCATGGGCACCCTCAAATGATTAATGGTTTTTGGGGTACTTGGGTGCAACAGAGTGGCTGACCAAGGTCGTCTCTCAAAGGAAGAAGAAAATTAAAAAAACTTCTTAAAGGTATTATAAAAATAAAATAAAATAGAATAAAAATACTAATTAAAAGTATGGGGGTTTTTTTTATCATTTATAAAACTATAAGAAGTTTTTTGGAAGAAAATTGAATGCCTTTTGTTTTTAATTTTGAAATGAAGTTTGATTAAAAATAAGTAACAAGAAGATGTTTTTTAGAAAATATTTTAAATGGAGTAATCGATCTAACTATAACTATTCATTTAATTATTAATAATTATCATTTAAATTAATATCCACTTAATTATGATCCCCTAATTTGTTAACCCTCAAACCCTATGAGAGTTAACTTAACCATAAAGATGGAATAAGTTAAACTCGAGGCTAGCTTCAGAACATGCAATCATAGCACCCTGCTTTGATTGATGTTATAAATCTAGATTATGGTCAGTGGTAATTTAATTAAAATACCCATTATATAAAATTATGATGAATTGTGTTTAGGTATTATATTTTAACTCTACAAATTTATCCCATGTGGTCTTATATTACCGATTAAGATCGCGCTCTCACAATTCACACAATAATCGACCTCACATGTATTTGTGTTAATTGTTAAATTGATTGATTAGTTTATTATAATTTAAAAACTCATTTCAAGGATCATATTAAGTTAATTAAAGTATCCCAATGATTCAAAATAATTAAATGAAGAGGTTAGAATATAGATCGATCACTAAGAAAACTACTCTTCCATGGGCGGTGTGGTCATCGTGGAGACGCTTTGCATGAGAAAAGGATTGAAAGGGTAAAATCCAATATCATCTCCACTCTTGAATTCCAGACCAAAGAAGAATATTAAGAGGAAGATAAATGAACAAAACAGAGGAAAATAGAAGAAATTAAAGAATAACTAAGGAGTTTATTACACAAATGAAAGTATTACAACACAAAGAAGAAGAAGAAGGATTTGATGAGGGGATCCTAGCTTCAAGAGATACCTCTCTTACAATGGTTGGATAATTTGAGTGAAACCATATCTCCCACGAATTAAATCTCCTAATTCAAGTCCCGAACCCTCCAAATGAGAAAAATACTAATTTATAGTGTGGAGGGGAGGCTAGGTTTAAAGAGGTTTTAAGTGTGAATCAGGAATCTCAACCAAATATTTTAATCCAACTTTCATCGCCCATTTGACCTCCAAAATGCTTGAACCATCTGTTCTTACAAAATAATGATTTTTGAAAAATTGGGTTGGGGAGATCCTCTCAAAATTTGGGCCCATTAAAAGCTCTTATGAAGAAGTTATGGCCCAAATACAAAACTGATGTCCAATCTAGCGGGTTCAGCCTACCTTTGCCTTCATGGTCCATTTAGTCCAACCAAATTAAAGATTTAGCTCCAATGTCCTGAATAAAATTTGTATCCCATTATGTTAATAACACAATTAAAAAATTTCAAATTCAAATAATAAATTGAAAAATATTTATCTTTGAAATGATACAATTCACTATAAAGTGTAAAATTGGAATTTCCATCAAATTTTCAAATGAATGATCTAATCCCAAATATTTTATAAATAAATATATTTAACACAATATGAGTAAATTTTATCATTTATTATCAATATAATATTTAATAAAAATGTGTTTTATCTACTCCACCACACATACCCTTTTTCAAACTTGGGAAAAAGATCATATCATGTATTCGAAAAAATTGTGACAAGATATGCATATTCAAATTTCTCAATCCACAGTGCAAATATAGGAAAAGTAAGAATATCATAAAGTGTCAATATCAATAAATTTTAAATTCATTGGCTCATAAATTATGTCAAAACAAATTCCAATGAGATTCACAATACTAATCATAGCGAAACAAGTCATGGTCTACCATGCCACTAATTCTCCACGTGTGTGTGTGCCAACCATTACAAGCTTGTCTCTCCACCCTTTATATAGTATATTCATGTCAATAAAATCTTTTTTTCTTACTTTATTCTATTACATCAAACCTTTTCAACATCCTTTACAATCAAATTCCAAAACCCACTCATTTAAGCATTACTGGAAGTCAAACATGAGCTCCCGACCTAAATATCCCCACATGTTGTACATTTCTTCACCCCCCTCTTTATTGAATTTTTTTTGGATTTTTGGATTTTGTTTTGTTGTTTTAGAGGGTGTAAAATAGTTAGATATTAGGTGTACACACATAGGTCAATCTGGTACAGTGATGGAAATGATCGGAATAGAAACAAACATATGGAAAGACCATGTTATAAGTTGTAAAGAATCACTTACCCTGAATATACATTCAATTGGGTAATAGAAACTCAAAAGTCATGATTGTGTGAAAAATTGTGGAGAGAAATCAATGACATAATTTAAAATAAACAAATATCATGAACAATGATGTCAAAATCTAAAAGATTTTATAATGACACAACCATTCGTATCACCTATGACTTAAATTTTTATAAAAGTAAACCCTTGATGATGAAATCTTACTCATTCTTATATTTCTACCAATGAATTTTGAAAACATGTATTTTCATATGTTCCACATGATAATGTTACATGATATATTTGTTTTTTATTGATTTTTTTTGTTTTTTAGAAAAAAATTAACCAAAAAATTAATAGAAAATACACATAAAACACACAAATGAAAATCCTAAATATCTACCCCAAAATGTTGTCCCCTCCCCCACACTTAAAATATTGTATTGTCCTCAATGTGAACCTGTGAGATGATATATGCACATGAAATGTATAATTTTAAATAATACAAATAATATAAAAGTGAAAGGGTTAGGAAGAGCCTGATATGCTCAAGTGATGATGGGGTCATGCAGTGTGATGAAATCCACTACATCAGTTGGAAGTACCTTAATGTATTTCTTCAAGCATTGACCATTGACTGTGAAGATCCTTCCCATGTCCTCTTGTGTGATCTCCATAGGCATCAACTTCAGTCATGAAATATAGAGAAAGACTTTCTCTCCAACTTTAAATTCTCTTTTCTGGATCATTTTTTCATGAGCTGTTTTTGATCTTTCCTTGTAGAGCCTTGAGTTCTCATATGAATACAATTGAATCTCCTCAAGCTCTTGAATTTGTAGCTTCCTTTTTATTCCAGCTTGGTCCAAATCCATGTTTCATTTATTTATAGCATAATAATCCCAATGCTCAACTTCCACGGGGAGATGAAACAATTTCCCAAAAACAATCCGAAATGGGGACATACCAATGGGTGTCTTGTATGCTATCCTATAAGCCCACAATGCATCATACAAGCACTTTCTCCAATCCTTCCTATTTGGATGCACAGTTTTCTCCAATTTTTTTGAACTAACTATTTGAAACCTTATCCTAGCCATTTGTTTGGGGGTGGTATGGTGTTGATGTTTCGTGTGTCACCCCATACTTCTGAAGGCGGGAAGCAAAATTCCGATTATAGAAGTGTGTCCCTTGGTCACTGATGATGGCCTTTGGTACTCCAAACCTACAAAAAATATGTGTCTTGACAAATTACACCACAACATGAGAATCATCAGTCCTGGTGGCCTTATCCTCCACCCATTTACTCACATAATCAACAGGAACCAAAATATACAAAAACCCAAATACACTAGGAAAAAGACCCATAAAATCAATGCCCCATACATCAAAAATCTCACAGAATAGTATGGGTTTTTGGGGAATCTCACGTTTCCTAGAAATGTTCCCAATGTGTTGGAAATGAGAGCATGACTTACAAAACACATGGGAATCATGGAATAATCTAGGAAAATATAATCCAGAGTCTAATAATTTCCTAGCTGTCCGTTGGGGTCCAAAGTGTCCACCACAAGCAAGTGTTTGACAGAATTACAGAACAGACTCAAACTCATGATCCCAAACACACAACCTAATAACTTTCTCACTACACATGCACTAGATTTAGGGGTCATACCACACATAAAACATAGACTCACTCTTTAATTTTTGGATTTGATGTTTCTTTAAATTTGTAGGGATTTCAGAGGCAACAAGGTAGTTAACTAAATCGGCATACCAAGGATGCGTACCTAAGATGGAATAAATATTATCATCGGGGAAAGTGTCCCGAAGTGGTACCTGGTCCAAGGTTTCATTCTCTAGTGTGTGAGTAAGCCTACTCATGTGGTCTGCCATTAATTTTTCTAACCCCTTATTGGCCTTTATATCAATATAAAATTCCTGAAGAAGAAGCATCCATCAGATTAGCTTAGGATTTGCATCAAACTTCTTCAATAGGTACCTCCGAGCTGCATGGTTAGAAAAAACAACTACTTTATAGGCCAATAAATATGAACGGAATTTATATAAAGAAAATATGATGAAAAAAACTTTTTTTCTGTGGTTATGTAGTTTGATTAGGATGAATTCAGTGTCCTTGATGCATATGCAATCACATGTGAATGTCCCTCAACCCTCTAATATAAGACAGCTTTGATTGCAAAGTTGGAGGTGTCATATATAAGTTCAAAAGGAAGATCCCATCGTAGGGGATGTATGATCGATGGATTGGTTATACACTTATGTATCTCATCAAAGGAAGTCTTGAAAGAATCATCAAACACAAAATTAGAATCTTTTTAAAGTAATTGTGACATAGGAAGAGAAATATTACTAAAATATTTGATGAAGCGCTGATAAAATCCTTCATGCCATAGGAAATATCTAACATCATGCACACATGAAGGATAGGGTAAGGATGAAATGATATTTACCTTAGATCTATCAACCTATATCCCATGTTTTGACATTACATGCCCTAAGACAATGCCATTCTCTACCTTGAAATGAAACTTTTCAAAGTTTAAGACTATATTCTTCTTAATACAAAGATTCAAAACCTTTCCCAAACTAGAGATATAATCATCAAATGAAGACCCATACACTGTAAAATCATTCATGAATACCTCCATGTAAATCTCGATAAAATCAGAAAAAATACTCACCATGCATCTCTAGAAGGTACCTAGGGCATTGCAAAGTCCAAATGGCATCCTTCGGTAGGAAAACGTACCAAATGGACAAGTGAATGTTGTCTTCTCTTGATCCTCCAGAGCAATAGGAACCTTGAAATATCCAGAAAATCCATCCAAGAATCAATAGTGTGTTTTCCTAGCTAGTATCTCAAGTATCTGATCAATAAATGGGAGGGAGAAATGGTCTTTGCGAGTGGAAAAATTTAGTTTCCTATAATCAATACACAAACGCCAACTGTTTTGCACCCTCATTGGAATTAACTCCTCTTTATCATTTTTAACAATAGTAACACCGCTTTTCATAGGCACAACCTGAATTGGACTTACCCACTAAGAATCTGAAATGGGAAATAATATAACTGCCTCGATTAATTTCTCAACTTCTTTTTTAACAACATACCTAAGGGTTGGATTGAGTCTCCTTTGTGGTTGCCTCACTGGTTTAGCCCCATCCTCCAAAAGAATCATATGCATGCAAATGGAGGGGCTAATACCTGATATGTCACCCAAGGTCCACCCAATTTCCTTGATTTTCTCCCTTGAAATATTCAAAATCTTTTCTTCATGTTCAAAATCAAGATTATTATCAATTATAATAGGTAATCTCTCACCACTCAACAAGTACGAGTATTTGAGATTAGGTGGAAATGGATTGAGTTCCAATGAAGGGGGTGGGTGATGTATAGATGGAGAAATTGATGGAACTAAAATATGTGCACAATGAACATCAGTATCAAAATATGTATCATAAAAATCAGAGAATAAAGCATCAAATCCATTAGTATACTCAACATCCATGTCATAATCAGAGTTCGTATGATCAAAATTAGAATATGAATCCATTTCAAAATCAAATATAAGAGAGTCTTGTGCATTAAAAATAGGTGTGGAAGTAATCTTAGACATCAAACTATAACTAATAATCATAATCTCCCTAAGCATAGGACAATAAAATTCCATGGGGTTTTTATTTTTTGGTTCAAAATGGGAGATAAAAAATGCAGAATGGTCCTTTTAGGGGTACTTCATGGAGTCCATAACATTAAATTTCACAACTTCATCTCCAAAATCCATGGAAAGTGTACCCTTATTGAAATTTATGATAGTTTTTTAAGTTTTGAGGAAGCTTAAACCTAAGATAATGGGAGCATGAGAACTTACATGATCATCCTCCATGTTAAGCACATAGAAATATATCGGGAAGATCACGTCTCTTACCCGGAAAAGTACTTCTTCAAGGACTCCCACTGGATATGCTATATCTCTATTCTCCAACTGCACCACTACTCTCATAGACTTCAACTCACTAACCTATAAATAAGAGAATATAGAGTGAGGCGTCACATTTATGGAAGCTCCCAAATCACAAAGAGCATCAGAAAAGTGCAACTCCCCTATGGTGCATGGGATAGTGAATGTCCCTGGATCCTTTCACTTTGTTGGCATTGCTAGAGTTGGTGAAATGTGCACAGACACATTATTTCCAAGATTGATCCTTTAATTTACATTGATCCTTCTTCAACTGGTAAAAGGTTCTTTTAAGAATTTTTCATACCTTGATATTTTCTTGATGGCTTCATGTAGAGGTATATTGATTTCCACACACTTGAATGTGTCCAAAACTTCTTTTTGAATCACCTCTTCAGCCATGTTCTTGGTTTGTAAAAATCTTTTTGGAAATGGAAGGGGTTTAGGATGAACATCATCAATCTTTTTCTTACCTTTCTCTTTCCCCTTGGATTTCTCATTAGTTGGTGTGGAATGGGGCTTTTCTGGAGTTGTGGTGAATCCCGGTGGAATGGTAGGTATATATGTATCATTCATTTTCTTTTAAATTCTCAATGCGATGGCATTGACATTACCCTTGGGATTTGGAGTAGGTTGGGAAGGTAGATTTCCAGAATTCTTACTTACCAATTCATGGAGGGAAGTGGCAATCTGGCTCATTTGAGTCTTAAACTCCCTCAACTCTGAACCTTGACTCTTCAACTCATTCTATGGATTAAGAACAATTTTCTTCAAAAGGTCATTAATGCTAGAATCTACCTTGGGTGGGGGATTCCCTTGTTATTGGATTGTTAATGCTTGGGCTCCAAATATCCTTTGGGGTTGTTGGAAATCCTATTGGTAAGGTGGAGGCTGCTAGAAGTTTTGTTGAAAAGGGGGCCTTTATTATTTTCCAGAGCCATACCACATGTCTGATTTATCCTTACACCCTTGGTAGTATGCTGGTGCAAAGGAATCAAAATTATTTTAGGGATATGTTTGTTTTTTTTGATATGGTCTCCCTGGGAATACTGCAGCATAATCCTTCATCTCTTGTAGTTGCGGGAAACATCCAGTTGGGTGACTAGCCTCAGTGAAAATGCCACAAGGCCTTGAAGGAGTGGGTTGGGATTTCTTTTGAGCCAAATAAATATTCATCAACATAGTTGTCAATTCTTTCAACTTGGTATCAATCAAATGAATTTCAAGAGAAGAAGGATTTACCTGATGTACTCCTCGAACATGTGGTGTACCTCGATCACAAAATTGTTGATAGTTTTGTGCCATCTCATTGATCAATTCACATGCAGCTATTGGTGTCTTGTCCACCAATGATCCTATAGCCACGACATCCACCATGCTTCTCTCCATAGGTGTGAGTCCTTTATAGAAGTACTGAATTAGTTGTTGCTCAATGGTTTGCTGATGTGGGTATCTTGCACAAAACCTCTTGAATCGCTCCTAGTACTCATACATTGACTACCCTTGTGTTTGATTGATCCTCAAGATCTCCTTACGAATGGAAGTGTTCCTTGATGCTAGAAAAAATCTCTACAATAAAAGACATTTCAAATTGTTCCAACATGTTACATATTTAGGTTGTAAATAATACATCCAATCCTTTGCAGCTTCATCAAGTGAGAATAGGAATTATCTTAATTTTATTTGATCTTCAGTTATATTTCTTGGTTTTAGGGTTGAGGAAACCACATTAAATTCTTTATAGTGTTTATTGGGATCCTAACCATATAATCCATGAAACTTTGGAAGAATATGAATTAACCCAAATTTCAATTAAAAGTCCGATTCAAGATTTGGATATGCAATAAAATTTGGTTGATAGGTAATGTCTGGTGCAACCAAATATCGAATAATTATATTAAGTTCATTTCCATTATTTTCAGCCATTGGTTATTGTTTTATGGTTGAATTTTAATTTCTTCCAGTTTCAATGTTCTGAGAGTGGAGTAATTCTCCAATTGGTTGAATGTTAAAACTTCCCGTAGACTGAGAATGTCTGATTCAAGTCCTAAGGCTGCGTTCAATCTCAGGGTCAAGATCTAAGAGATATTTTGGATTAGTTCGTGTCATAAATCAATGAAATATAAAAAATAAATGAAGAAAAGTGGACCATAATAAAAATAAAAAAAGCTTAAGTTGGTCCAATAAAAATAAAAGAAGAGAGTAAGAGAAGAGAAAAAAAACTTGAGAAAGGGGAAAGAAGAAAGAAAGAGTAGAATAAAAGAATTAAAGGAAAAATAAAATAAATACCTCTAATTGGTTGAATAAATTACTTGCCTCCCTAGAAATGACACAAATTTAAAAGGTTCTATCGTGGGTGACCTCAAATGATTAATTATTTTTGGGGTACTTGGGTGCAGTAGAGTGGCTGACCAAGGTCATCTCTCAAAGGAAGAAGTAAATTAAAACAACTTCTTAAAGGTATTATAAAAATAAAATAAAATAGAATAAAAACACAACTTTAAAGGATGGGTTTTTTTTATCGTTTATAAAACTAGAAGAAGTTTTATGGAATAAAATTTATTTTTTTGTTTTTAATTTTGAAATGAAGTTCGATTAAAAAGACAAAACAAGAAGATGTTTTTTTAGAAAATATTTTAAAATGCATAATAGATCTAACTATACATATTTATTTACTTCTTAATCATTATCATTTAAATTAATATCCACTTAATTATGATCCCCTAATTTGTTAACCCTCGAACCCTATGAGAGTTAACTTAACCACAAAGATGAAATGAGTTAAACCCGAGGCTAGCTTCAGAACATGCAATCATAGCACCCTGCTTTGATTGATGTTCTAAATCTAGATTATGGTCAGTGGTAAATTTGGGAACATATACATTCTATAAAATTAGTATGAATTGTGTTTAGGGATTATATTTTAACTCTACAAATTTATTCTGTGTGGTCTTGTATTACCAATTAAGACCGTGTTCTCACAATTCACACAATAATTGACCTCGCGGGTTTTTGTGTTAATTGTTAAATTGCTTGCTTAGTTTCTTCTAATTTAAAAACTAAATTCATGGATAATATTAAGTGAATTACAGTATATCAATGATTCAAAATAATTAAATGAAGAGGGTAGAATATAGATTGATCACTAAGAAAACTACTGTTCCATGGGTGGTGTGTTCATCATAGAGACGTTTTGCATGAGCAAAGGATTGAAAGGGTAGAACCTAATCTCATATCCACTCTTGAATTCAAGACCAAAGAGGAAGATAAATGAACAAAGCAAAGTAAAATAGAATAAATTAAATAATAACTAAGGAATTTATTACACAAACAAAAGTATTACAACACGAAGAAGAAGAAGAAGGCTTCAATGAGGGGATCCTCGCTTCAAAAGATACCCCTATTACAATGGTTAGATAATTTGAGTCAAACCAAATATACTCTGCCTTAAATCTCCTAACTCACGTCCCAACCCCTCAAAAGGAGAAAAAAACTAATTTATAGAGTGTAGGGGAGGCTAGGTTTAAAGAGGTTTCAAGTGTGAATGAGGAATCTCGGCCAAATATTTTAAGCCAAGTTGAACCGCCCATTTGAACTCAAAAATGCATGAACAAGATATTTTTTCAGAATAATGATTTGTTCACAATTGGGTTGGAGAGATCCTCTCAAAATATGGGCCCAATCAAATCTTAGATAAAGAAGTTATGGCCCAAATACAGAACTGATGTCCAATCTGGCAGATTTATCCCACCTTTGCCTTCATGGTCCATTTAGTCCAACCAAATGAAAGATTTAGCTCCAATGTCCTGAACAAAAGTTTTATCCCATTAAGTTAGAAACACATTTAAAAATTTTAAATTCAAATAATAAATGTACAAATACGAATCTATGAAATGCTACAGTGCACTATAAAGGGTAAAACTGGAATTTCCATCAAATTTTCAAAAGAATGATCTAATCCCAAATATTTTATAAATAAACATATTTAACACAATATGAGGGAATTTTATAATTTATTATTAATAAAATATTAAATAAAAATGTGTTTTATAAATAGGTCAACCACTTGATCATCAGTTCCAACATGTTCTATTTTAATCATTCCTTGTTCCACTTTTTCCTTTATGAAGTGATATTTAATTTCAATGTGTTTTATACGAGAATGCTGAACATGATTATTTGTAAGATAAATTGTACTCTTGTTACACAGTGAATCACCATTGGCTATTTTACCTCATCACCAATATCAATTAGTTGTTGCTTCATCCAAATAAGTTGAGTAAAAGCCTTTGTAGAGGAGATATATACAGCTTCAACAGTATTGAGATAACTACATTCCTATTTCTTACTCATCCAACCCACAAATTTCTTACCAATGAATAATACTCCACCACTTGTGGATTTTCTATCCACCACATCTCCATTCTAGTCTGCATCATAAAATGTTGAAAGTTCATTATCTTTTCCTATAGAAAGGTATAATCCATAATTGTGAGTACCTTGAATGTACCTCATGATTCGTTTCACTTCTTCCATATGTTCTTCCTTCGGATTACTTTGAAAGCGAGCTGCTAAGCATGTTGCGAATACAATATTTGGATGTGTCACATTTAAGTAAAACACACTTCCAATGATTCTCCTATACATTGTGGGATCTACAGATGTCCCATCTTCATGCTTTCCCAGTTTTTTCCCAACTACAATCAAAGTCGACATTGGTTTGGAATCATATATATTGAATTTCTTTAGAAACTCTCTTGCATAATTTTATTGAGAAATGAAAGTGCATTCTTTCATATGAATCAGTTGAAGCCCTAAGAAGTATGTGAGTTCAGTAATCATAGACATTTCAAATTCTGATTTCATGTGATTGGGAAATTCATCCACTGATCCCTATCTACTTTCTCCAAATATAATATCATCTATATACATCAGATCCATGAACCGATCTTTCTGAGAATTATTTACCTAAATATTGTGATCCAATCCCCCTATTTTAAATTTTACCTTCTTTAGATAAGAATCCAGCTGAGATTAACATGCCCATGGTGCTTATTTTAGAATATATATAGCATTCTTTAATCTGAAAAACTTCATTTCATCATTACCAAGAATAAATCACACTAGTTTTTCAATATAGACTTATTATTTAATAACAAAAATTAATAAAGCTGTCTTGACATCCATTTGATACAATTTGTATCCTATTTGAATTTACATGGAAAGAAATAGTCTGATTGACTTCAGTCTAGCTACCAAAGCAAATGTTTCTTCAACATCAACACCTTCAATCCATGAATAGCCTTTAAGAATATTCATGCCTTATTTTTTATCAAATTTCTATGCTTTTAAAAATTAATTTTTAAAATCCACTTCATAAAAATTACATTGTGGGTTTCAATTCTCTTAACCAGATCCCATGTTTGGTTCTTATCGATCTGATCCAATTCTTCATTCATGGATTTAACCCATGATTCGTCCTTTGAAACTTCTTCAAATGAGGATGGTTCCACAACAAAAATTAATGCAGATTGTGCATTATTTCTTATTCTCCTTGTCTCCATGGGTGTATTATAATCCCTAATGATGTTGGATCGATCAATTTATACTCTTTGATTTCTGTTTTGGGGTTAATAAGAATTTTCTTTAGTCATGGTTTCCTCTTCTAATTATTCTTCAGAGTCAACATCATGATGTGATTCCTAAGTGTTTTTCATGCCTTCTTCTACTTATGTGTTTCAATCCATTCCATTAAAACATTCTCCCTCATCATCAACCACATCAAGAGATGAATTTTTCGAGACATTTTTGGTTTTATCTTCAATGATCTTCACATCACTACTTTCCAAAATTTTCCAAGAGATTTATTGAAGAATTTTTAGACTTTAATATTACTTTAATATCTAAGTATTATTACTTCATCTATAGCATTACCATAATTTCCTTGATTTCCTTATTTGTTTCAGATAAATCATTTACTTCAAAAAACATGAAAATAATTCAAATAGGTCTTCCTTCCATGCCATAACTCATAGGATGTTTTGGTTTCCCCCATATAAAGCCCTGTTCGGTTTTGAAAATAAACTATAGCTTGAATAACCTCTTTAGAGTAATGGCAAGAGATACAACTCTCAATCAGCATAGTTCTGGCCATACTATTCACTTGTCGATTCTGGCACTCAACAACTCCATTTTTCCATGGGGTTCTCATAGCAGCCACCTGATGCTGTATTACATGTTTCTCTAGGTAATTTTTAAATTCAATGGATGTTTACTCCCCTCCATTATCAGACCATAGAACTTTGATTGTCTGTCCATTATCATTCTTAACAATTCGGTGACAAGTTTTTAGGTAATCAATCACTTGTTGTTTCTTGCGTATAACCATAACATAATCTATTATATAATAATCATCAATGAAAAGGAAGAAGTACCTTTCTCAATATGTTCCAGTAACATTTATTAGACCACATACATATGTATGAATGATATCAAGAAGATTTGATGATCTTTCCTTCTTTAGATGATATGAAATGCACACCAACTTTCCTCGCATGAAAGCATCATAAGTCTTATCCTATTCATGCTTCAGATTTGGGATATCCATGAAAATGTTCAATTTAGATATATTTTCCATATCTCATTGTTTGATGTAACCCAACCTCTGATTCCACAATTTTTTCTCTTCTTCAAATTTTATGAAATAAATTTTCTATTTACTATCAACCTGATTTAAGTTTCCATATACTCTACTTATCTTTATGAGAAAATCCTACATTATTTCTTTTATAGTTCACCCCTTTTGATTGAATGTCAACATAAGTCACGAGTTATAGAGTTGGCTCACACTCAGGAGATTGTGATGAAAATCGTCCACATAAAGAATTTTGGTCTTATTCAACTCACCATTGTCCAGTTTATTACATCCACAACCTTTTATCTTCAAAGCACCATCATTAAAAAATATCACTTTTCCATCGACCTTTTTCTTGATATTTTTTAATAGGAATATATTTCCTATCATATGGGATGAGAATCCACTATCAAGAATCCAAGTTTTTCTATTCTTGGTAGCTTTGAGAGATACTTCTACAAGGTTTTATTTTTCAAGTTTCTTATTTTCCTTCCATAAAATATTAGATTGAGTGAATGAAAAAATATGGCTTTAAAATATATCTTCTATTTGAGTAGGTTCTTAATAGGCATATTCTTCTTCTAGTAGAGAAAAAATATTTGTAAGAGAAAACCATCTGGTTGGAGATTATTGACTTGTCTATGTGTTCTATATGAATTGTTGCTGCCATTACTCTACAGGAAATCAACAAATTTATAGACAAAGTTGGAACATTGAAAGAAATATCCATAGAAAATATTTCTTCTATAAGAAATAGGATATGAATTCATTATCATTTCTTTAATTCCAAGATATTCCATATTAAAGTATCTCCATTCCTATTAACAGTATGACATGGTGTGTCCCAAATAGGTACAAAATTGAAATTTCAAAAGTGGTAATGTATTTTCACTTATATTCATTCTCATTTAAATTTCCTTAGGAGGGTAGTTTGACTTACTATCATCTTAGGATCCCTGATAATAGTTTTTAGTTATACTTTTAGTTTTAATTGATGGTTTATTCTTCATCACTTTCAGTGACTTTTCAAACTATCCAAATTTTAGTTTGTCTTTATTTTGACTCATTTTATTTCCAACATTCTATGTTTCAACATCACAATCGATTCCACTATTATCCATGCACACAAGTATTTCGTCATTCAAAATATTTTCAACTCCATCAAAACCACGCCTATCTCTCTCCAGCAACTCAGTATATAAGAATTTTTAGAACTATATTTTCTTCTTTGTTTCTTTTGAGATTGATTCACTTTTTAGTTTACTCCTCAGAGTAACAATTTCTTCCTCTATACCTTCAAAAGTATTGGAATTATCTTTCATTTTGGAGGTAAATTCATTGATGAACTTTCCCTATTCTTCAATTTTGAGTTTTAGTTCCACTAGATTTTTTGTGCTCTTGACTATACTTTCACAAATTCTTCCAGTCATTCAATTTCAGCTTCAAGATGGTCAAAATATTCTAACGATTCTTCCATAATTTTTCCCCACTTATTGCATCTCTTACATTGATTCTTAAGCTTACCAAAAGCATCCGTAAGTTGAAACTTGGTGTTGAAATTAGTGGTCAACTGATTATCTACAACATTATATTTTGATGGTTCTATTTTTTTCAATTGTAGCCTTCATGGAAGCATGGTTTCCAAACCTAAATTCTGCTTCTTCCTCCTCAAAGAATACATTTTCATCATCTTCTTCTTCACAAACAAAACGTTTTCATTGTAATTTCTTTCCAGATTTGAAGTCTGTAATTTTGAAAAACCTTTTCTGAGTATTCTGAATGTCTCCAATTTTGATTTCTTCATCATCAAACTTTCTTGGCCACTGAGAGGAAATGTACCCAACTCTTCCATAATAGAAACAAACTAGAGGTAACTTGCCTTTAAATTTCCTTATTCCCTGCTTTAATTTCTTGGAAATGAGAGAAAGAATTTATTTTCAATCATTATCTTCATCAACACCATCTCCTAAAATTTCCAGTTTGTCCATAGATTTGAATTCCATTTCCTTGCTTACACAAGTTTTTGCATCTTCAGGTTTTACTCTCATTTCATAAGCCTCCAGACTACTCAGCATATCATCCAAAGATAGTTTAGATAAATCCATTTTCTCAAGTGCTGACACCTTTTCATTGTAAATAGGTGGAATTATTCTCAATATTTTCTTTAAATATCAATGTATTTGATTTATCCACCAAGTCCTCATATTTATCCAACAACTTTAGTAATTCGATTAAAAAATGCATCTGCATTTTCATTTAGATGCATTTTCTGATCCTCAAACCTGTTGTGAAAAACATGGAGTTTTTCCTTCTTAACTTTGTGGTATCCTTCATATATGTTTTCTAATTTTTCCCACATAAAATTTTCTGACTTAAAAATCATCAATTTTAGATATATCTAATTAGAAAGAGCTAAAATGAGGGAATTTTGTGCTTTGGCATCTGCATCAAAAATTTTCCTATCTCTATCAGTCATAGACATCCCAGTTGGATTAGTGATCTGTATTCCTTGTGTAGTCGCAAACATAACTTCCATTCCAAGATATCTTAGATGAGATCTCATCCTATTCTTCTAAATCTAAAAGTTCCTTCCATCAAATAGGGGTACTCCCCTAACATTTATTGTATTCTCTATTGTATAAATGAAGGGAATATTTAACACTAGCAACCTTTATGCTATGATACCACTTGAAGGACCCCAAAACACCCTGATAGGGGAGGGGTAAATTAGGGTGTCAAATTTTCTTTTTAACTGAAGGATTTGGTTCCCACATTTGTAGGAACTTGTTAAACTTGTCTGATGAGAAAGTATAGAAAACAAAAAATCACATACAAAGAAAAGACACAACAATTTTACTTGATTCACCATGAATGGATATGTCTAAGAAACATACACTAATAGGTTGTCGATCGTACCAAATTCCACCAATATTCACTAGTTGTGGAGTACAAAAGTTTATCACAATCACTTTGTGCTAGGAACATTGCCTTTATAAGATTTTATGGATAGCACACTATATCTCTCAGATCACTTCTATTGAATCCCCCTTCACTACTGGAAATTAAAGCTATATCCACAAACCTATAGCCATGGTTTTATTGGTCTATAGATATAGCTTTCTAATTTCCATAGTTTAATTAAACCACCTTGGGGATACCACGTCCTTTAAAATTTTCCACCATTCTATATCAGGCTCGTCCTACCCCAATCTGCTACTCACATCATAGTTCTCCCCCTTGATGAATTATCCTCCCCAACCTCTCCTCACCGTGGTTCCCTCCTCCCCAATGACTTATCCTTCATGAACACTCCTCACCGCGACACCCTCTTCCCTGATGAAATCTCTCACCACGATGCCCTCCTCCCTGATGAACTCTCTCACAACGACACCCTCCTCCCTGGAGACCTCTCTCACAACGACGCCCACCTCCCCGATGGCTTCTATCACTGCTGTGCCATCCTCCTTAATGTTTCCAATCAACACAACCCTCTACAATATTTTATACCATATTATTTCATCAATGATCTGATTTTAATGTTGTATAGTGATTTGAATTTCTTGTGATGGTTATTTAGATCTCCCTTCCTCTTGAATATAGGTAATATGGGGTTCATAAAATCCATCTATGAAGGATTTAGATATACCCAATCAAGGTCAGTATTCCTCTTGGGATGAATTTATTGTCACCTCTCATACAATGATTCATTCCAAGAAGAAAATGAATTGATTAAGTTAGGGATTATTAATAGAATATTCTCCTTGGAATAAAATCATGTGGAGTCATATGGTAGATCAAAATATGGATTTCATAATGTTTTTTATATTGTTATCCATCATAATAATTATTGGGTTATCTCACATGAAATATTAGTTGCTTCAAAAACAACGGAAGGTATTAATGATAGTCATGATCCTTAAGGGTTAGATAATCTAATTTTATGTGACATGGGTTAGGCAAATGAGTGGAATATAATATTAATGCTTTATAATTTCCCTATTGTTAGGTGAATTCACTTGATGGTATATATAGTCCATCTCCATGATGTATCACTTAATTGGAAAACCACATCTATGTCCCTTAATATTGATTCTCTTAAAATTATCTATTTCAATTTCATATTCATTGCATCTATTCTCAGTGGAAAGAGAGTGAAATGTAGTGGGTAGGATATATCTACAAAATTTTCATTTTATTTAGTTGAGGCCTTCCATGTCAAGAAATATTTAAATATTTTGAGGATCTCTAAGATATTTAATCTACCTCTTAAATCACTTGAACATTCATTCATCATGTACTTTAGTGAGAATCATATTTTGGTTGGATATAATATCATTATGATTATAATTTTTTGTTTCATGATATATGTTATCTACATGGATAATTATAATAAAATTCACTTATGTAATGTTAATAATTGTGATAAAATCCTCTTTAGTGTTGTAGGGGGATTCATTTCCATAAAACAATTTTTAAGTGGAAAAAACAACTATCATTGATATTTTTATTCTTGGTAGTCCATTTTAGATTATGATCACTATGAGGTTATTATCTCTATATCTCTTAAATAATCCATCAAAATAAGTTTTTGATAGGTAAATGTGACTAAATTTTCAATGGATTGCATTAAACTATATCCCAATGGGGGAGGATGATCATAAGGTGGATGGATCCAAAATAATTCTTCCTATGAAGTCCCTCCTAACCAAGAGATGGACAAATAACTTTAAGGGGAAGGGTGTAATAATTATCCTATCTATATGGTATGAGGTTACTATACCACCATTATGACTATCTTTGAGGGTCAAATGGTTGTAATAATATCCCTATAATTATGGGGTGGGTTTTCTACTATAATACTACAGAGGTAGTTTCTTCCACAGTATTTATTTCTTTTTTGGATTCAACTAGGGAATGAGTTTGGTGTAATACCTTTTTTTGCATGAAAAGTTCACATGAGTAGTGGATTCCTTATAGTGGCATGTTTTGTTTTCCCTAAATTGGAGGCATGTTTAAACTTATTGGAATCTTAATTCATGAGTATATTAATAGATTTTCCTATAAAGAATTTTATTTCTATGATTTAGGAATTCAGTTATTTTTTCACATAGACCAACTTGAATATATGGAGCTAGGCCCTTAGACCTATTAGGGGGGAGTAGTGTGCAGGAAGAGGGTCATGGGGTACAGGGGGAGGGGTGCTATCCAGGAGGGGGGTGTCTGGGGTGGGGGTTGGGGGGACAGTGTGCATGGGGTGTGGGGGTGAAAGGGGAGGGGAGAGGGGGTGTGGGGGTGCGGGGGGGGGGGGGGGGTCCAGGGGGGTTGTGTGCAGGGAGGGAGGCAGGGGGTGCAGGGGAAGGGGGGTGTCTAGGAGGGGGGTGTGAGGTGGGGGGTAGTGAGTAGGGAGAAGGGGGTGTGTGGGAGCAGGGGGAGGGGGGCGAGGGGTGCAGGGGGAGGGGATTGTCCGGGGTGGGGGTTGGGGGGAAGCATGTAAGGGGTGTGGGGGTGCAGGGGGAGGGGGGCAGGGGGTGTAGGGGGGGTGTGCATGGGGGATGAATTAGTCTGTGATTTTAACTCCAAGTTAGTAACTTATCCCCTAGACTCTCATTTCCCAAACTAATTTTGACCACATAGTTTGTAGGTTCATAATTTATCTCTTATATTAATTATGTTTTGATTATTACTTCTATTTTATATAGCTTTTAAAAATATTAAATCAAACCCATACTAAAAAATTATATCATGAAGAATTTGATTAAATGCAGTACACCAGAACCTAGTATTTTACTTGGTTAACATGTAATGGGATAATCTAAGGATTATGAAATTGGAAGTGTAGTGATACATTAGAATTAACTAAACTAATTTTTTAGTGGTGGGTTTTAGCTAGTATATTCATAGACCCAGTTTCCCACCTTACTCTGTATAAGTAAAATTTACTACCTACCTAGGGTTACACTTTTAATTACTTTATTTTAATTACTACTCTAAAAAGGAAAAAATCATGGAATAAAATACAAAAAAATCAATATCACAATGTCTATAATCGCATTAAGTGTATTTGGAACTCCATAATCTCTATGATTCTCTTTCAAAAACTAGTTGTGAATATCTTGATGACTGTAGTATAATCTCTCCACGAGTCATCATGAAACCCCACATTATTCTTTGAAGATATCATTAAGTTTTCTATTTAATCCTTTTTCTTCTTCCTATTTTGTTTATAGAGTTCCAATCTATCTAATATAAAATAAATAAATAGTGTTATCTATATATTTTTCCTTATTTACTTCCACAAAGTCACATAATCCATTAATTTTAGAGATAAATATCTATATAATTCTTGATGTAGAGAGATATCATATCTTTATAAAAAGAGATATTCATCATGCTTCCCTAAATAGTAATCTTTAAATTATAATGAGTTTTAGGAGGAAATACATCCAATAAAATCTTTAAAATTTTATTCCAAAAAAGTTACACAATATCTAGTTGATATCGTATATTTATCTATTTAGAATATTTGGGAATGAACCCTCTTTAATCATAGCACGATCTTTTCCATCATATTTTGTTGACCCATTAATATTATTTCATGATTAATAATGAAAATCAAACATTTTTACGGGGGAACACTTTACCTAAAATATAAAACAGAATTTACCTTATGTATTACCTAGTGAGGTATTATTTTCATTATATACTACACTTTAAGGCTTCTAAACATTCTCAAATTCTATGATGAAAAGTCCACTTTCATATTGGTTGAGTTAGTTTTATGAATTATCTAATGAGATATATATTTATCAACTGTTTTCTCATGAGATTAATTTTATACATTGGATTGAATACGTTTTAATAACACATATTAAATTTTACTTTCACATGTCCACCCGTGTTACCTTTATGTATCACAGTGAAGTCAAAACAAATTCAATTTTTTGTATTCTTAGCACTAAATTAATCTTAAATATCAGCATGGATGACTTTATATACTATAGTAAATAGTCTTTCCTTTATGACATATCCAATATACTTGACTGATTATTTATATATATGGTTCCTAATTATCCTTTTGTATCATAATTTGTAGTATAAGACATTTTGAAATTTTTTTCATGTTGTAAAATAAATATTATGTATGATCTTGGTTTACTCTTATCTATGTATGGTTTGTTCTAAGATTTTTTATATTTATGAATTTATTAGATCTCAATAATTTATATACAAGGTGTGTTCTCCCTATGAAATTATTCTAATCATCTCATGTGATCTCTTACATATAGTTTTGACATAAAATATATGTCAGTTAATGAAAATTTACAAATTCAACGAATTTTTAAAATTTTCAAACCCAATTATTCTCAACAAAAAACTTCTATATAAATTTTCCCACATATATCTCAACCTTAAAACTATATTTTTTACTTTTTCAAATAAAATTGATAAGAAACTAAAAAAACAATAGCTTTTTTGTGATGGACCCAAACCTTTTCCCAACTTTAATCATATAAATCATATATCGTTTACAACTTTTGGAGAATCTTATACTCCCTTAACATGATAAATTATAAAAAATCTAATTTTCTATCGGTTTTTTAAATTTCAATTCCAAGAGAAATTCCATTTTTAAACACCTCTATCTATTTTATTAAATAACATACAACTCCATTAACTATTGAAACATATTTGGAACGTCTTTAAAACTTGATTATTAACCATATTTAACACATATTCTTGGATATATTTTAGAAAATCACTTCAAAAAATCTGTAATTTATGATCCAAGAGTGACTCATGGAACTCTATATTTAGATTAAATTCCAGAATAACCACACCTCTAATTTCACATGGGTTGTTAACAATAGATTCATCCCCATATGTGCTGAAAAAAATCCAACATAAACACCAATATTTAATTTTATTTTAATAGATCCATGTCATGATTACCATGATTAATGTATTATTAAGTTCTTATGTTGTAAATTTAGATGGTTCAAATATAATAAATTTTAATTTTTGGTACCATTAGGGGAATCATGTTTTTATTTTCATTTAAATATTTGAATTTGATGAATGAGGATAGAATTTAAAGTGTGTTTTGGGTTTGGATTGAGTTTTTAGGGAAATGATCATAGTGGGGTTCAAGTTTGTTTAATTTAAGAACCACCAAATTAGATTAACTTCTGGATGCCACTAGATTTTGTATAGATACTATATAATGTTTTTTGGGCTATACAGTGGCTCACTAGACTAAAAGTAGAGGTTTAATTTATGCTATTGTGGTTCTGTTCAGTTCCAATTAGTTCTTTTAAAAAAGATGAAAAATTATATTTAACCTAAATTAAAAAACAACTAAAGGGGACCCAAGATTATCAATATCTCATACTCAGTCTTTCCCTTAAGGGAGCTACTTAGGTATACCTCTTTATCCTACCTCTTAGACAAGGACCAAGGGTTCTTTGAGGGACTTTTCATCCTTGGATTAAAGATTGGATCCCCCATTTATATATTATTCCCTATTATTTTATTATTATATAATATTCATTACTAGAATTTAGGATTTTTATATGAATTCTATTTTATAATGATAATGTTCATTTGAGATATTAGGGCTTCCTCTTTTGTTGATGAATGTGAATCAAGTGGGAGCTTTGTCTCTATTCTTCACTATATTTATAAAAGGTGATTAGGGTATGATTCATCCTAGGGATTTTAATATTTATGAAAAAATATGGGGTTGATGTATTTGAGTTGTTTTGGGATTTATATTCTTATAAATGTTTTATTTTATAAGTTGATAATTATGATTTTTCATAGATTTTAGTTGGTTTATGTTTATATTAGTGATATAAATAGGTTCATTTCATTATCAAAAATAGGTTGGGTAGTACCTAGGCTATTCATTATGGTCATGATAATCGACAATGATCTATTTTCTTAAGTGTAAGTGTTATTTAAACATTAAATTATTCTACATCTATTAAATAAATATGAATAAATATTTTCCCCAAATGTAATTAATAAAACCACTCTTATATTTTGGGAATATTGATGAAATAATTTCTATTGGTAATTTTAGTATAAAATTGTTATTTTTTCAATATAGTCTCATGTGATCGTATTTATGGGTTATTTATTCCCTATGGATATTTTATGGACCTTTCTATCCCTCTTTTTTATAGTTTGTTCATTATTAGAATTCCTTATTTATTGAGATTTACCATGAAATGTGTATTTTGTGGTCCACGTTTAGAATTACTCCATGTGACCCCATTGAGAAATAATTTCATTCAATCTATGATGATGCTAATTGGGTGGATATGGTATTATGTGTCACTTTATAATTCTTAAAGGACATGTGATGATGCTAATGATTTCAAATTCCATAACTTCATTCTAATTCATGAATTTCATAGAATCTGTAGTGTATCATAAAAAACCTAGTTCCATTGATTTCCTATTCCCTGATTTCTATAAATCAGTTAATTCACATGAATATCATATTATTGATGTTTCATTGAAATCCTATGATAAATTCTTTTTGGGTTCAAAATAATCAATTACAATACAATATAAACTTTATCATTATTTTCTTGTTTGTTACATGTAATGTAAAAAAATTAATTGTGAACCCATCAATTTTCTGGGCTTATTACTCTAACAATTTTCACCAAGGATCTTCAGGTTAGCCACTGTAAATGTCTAGGGGGGATACTTCAGGGGGGGGGGGCAGGGGTGGGGTGTGCAGGGGGTAGGGTGGGGGGGGGGTGTGAAAGGGGGTAGGGGGTGTCCAGTGGGTGTCTAGGGGGAGAGGGGGTGTTGGGGGGGGGGGTGTCCAGGGGGTGTTGAGTTGGCCTGGTCTTGCATAGAGTGAAAATGTTATTGTTTCTACATTTTAATTACTATCTTGTGATTTGTGATAGGCAATGTTCTACTACCGAGAAACAACTTGAATTTGAACTCCGACACGGTGGAGGTGTCACAGGAAAACTTTTTCTCCCTACTTCCAGAATGCTTAATTAATTCAAACAGTAATGCCAATGTAATTTCCCTATTTTTGGCTTCTTGATGGATTTTCCTTTTCGATAATTTGTTGATTTTGATTACTTGTATTGGTATGAAGTATATAGATACATGATATGTAGAGAACTAGCAAAAAAAACATAGCCTATGCTTATGAATTTGAGCATATATATAAGGATCCTCTTGTGCGTGGATTGACTCCATTGAGGTAGAGTCCCTCTCCTAGCCTCTTTAATTCAAGAATTTTTTAAATTGCATTTATCTACCTTCTTAATTATTCTTTTTTATATTAAATTGAAATTATTGATTAATTTTTAGTTAAAATAATTGTTTTATTTGATAAACAAGTCATGGTTTTGTAATAAAACCCCTCCAATAGAGGTTCACTATCAGCGAAAACTCATAGTGGTAGTTTATGCTTATATATATTGTTTGTCATTATTGAATTTATGTTTTCCATTTTAATCCTTACCCCTTATTCTCTCATTTGAGACACCACGAGCATCTCTAAAGATTTTTTTGCCTCAAAGGGAGAGGGGGGGTAGGGGGCAGGGGGGTGTGCAGGTGGGGTAGGGGTGTGTTGGGGGGTTTGTCCAGGGAGGGGGGGGGGGTATGTCCAGGAGGGGGGGGGGTTGTCCAGGAGGGGGGGGGGTATGCCGAGGAGGGGGGGGGTCTGTCTGGGGGGGGGGTGTCTAGGGAGTCTAGGGAGGGGGGAGGGGGATACAAGGGTGGGGGTGGCTAATTCAGGGGGGTGGGATACTGGAGGGTTGGGGGGGGGGGGCAAGGGGGCTGTCCAGGGGGTGTTCAAGGGGGGGGGGGGTGAAAGGGGAATATCTAGGGGGTGAAAGGGGGTTGTCATGGGGGTGTAGGGGGGCTGTCTAGGGGGGGGGGGCATGGGCTGTCCAGGGGGGTGCAAGGGGGTTGTCCAGGGGGGCATGGGGGTGCAAGGGGTCTGTCCAGGGGGGTGTGCAGGGGGGTAGGGGGTGTGAAGTTGTGGTTTCTTTTTTTGGAATTCATTTTCTTTCAAATTTAAACTCTCCAACTTGTTAAGACTACACACCTAATGAAGGATTAATCCACTGTAGGATAATATTTAAGCTTCCTTCATGAGCTTGTATGTTTAGATTTGATCATGTATACTTAAAGTATCTTAGAAAATAATTGAAGATGTCTATATACCATGATCAATTAATTTTGATTACATGTAATGACCAATTAACTTAGTAAAAATATTCTTGGGATACGATTCCTTCTATCTGAAGTAATGACCACAATAAAATTCATGCATGAGGTGCACATAATGTTATTAAATATTTTATTCAATATAGGACTTTCAAAATATCGAATCTCTTCTTAAAGAATCACCAAATCTATTTAATTAGGTACACTTCATGCACGGGATTCATGGAATCCAAAACATTAACATAATTGTTTATATGTTATATTACTTTATGTGTTATTTAATAACTTGTTTTTGGTATGTTAATTATGCTTTCATGAATTTATGGGTAGCATGAAACCTTTGTCTTTCTCTCTTATATGTTGTATTATAAAAAGTTCATGATCTAAGAAAGGTTATGTGATCTATTCACTATCTTTGAGTGACCCATGTCTGTCTCCCCAAATGTTTTTTCATAAGGAAAAATATTATTTGTTAGATATCAAGAATTGTCTATGGGTAGTTATCTCAATATCTTCACAAGAATTGGATTTATTGTGTGTATGATTTCTCATGATAGGTTGTGTTTGTGAATATCTATCCCTCTATTTCTTTTAAATACCTGGTGTCTTGTAGGTTCTCCTCAAACACTTTTCAAACCTTTGTGTCTTTTAGGTTTCACATTTGTGAGACCAGATGTATCGTGGAATTATCTCAAACTACTTCATGTTCGCAATAAAAGAATGTTGTTCGGGTGTCCAGGTGGTGTCCGGGGGGGGGGGGGAGGGTGTCCAGTGGGAGGGGGTGTCCAGGGGGTATGAGGGGGGGGGGGGGGTCTAGGTGGGGGGAGAAGTGTCCTGGGGGGGAGGGAGTGTCTGGGGGGTGTCCAGGGGGTGTGTAGGGGGAGAGGGGTGTCTAGTGGGGGGGGGGGTGTCCAGGGGGTGTCGAGTTGGCCTGGTCGTGCGTATTGTGAAAATGTTACTATTTCTACATTTTAATTACTTTATTTGATTTGTGATAGACAATGTTCTACTACTTAGAAAAAATTTGAATTTGAACTCTGACACGGTGGAGGTGTCACTAGAAAAATTTCTCTCCCTGGTTGCAGAATGCTTAATCAATTCAAACGGTAATGTCTAAGTAATTTCCCTATTTTTGGATTCTTGATGGATTTTCTTTTTAGATCATTTGTTGATTTTGATTACTTGTATTGGTTTGTAGGATAGGGATGCATGCTATGCAGAGAACCAGCAACAAAAAATAACCCATGACTATGCATGCAAGCATATATATATATATATATATATATATAAGGATCCTCTTGTGCGTGGCTTGACTCCTTCGAGGTAGAGTCCCTCTCCTAGCCTATTTAATTCAAGAATTTTTTATATTTCATTTAGCTACCTTCTTAATTATTCTTGTTTATATTAAATTGAAATTATTGATCAAGTGTTATTTAAAATAATTGTTTTGTTTGATAAAAAAGTCATGGTTTTTTAATAAAACCCCTCCAATGGAGGTGCGTTGTCTGCAAAAACTCACAGTTGTAGTTTGTGCTTATATAGCTTGTTTGAAATTATTGCATTTACGTTTTCCATTTTAATACTTACCCCTTATTTTCTCATTTGAGACATCACGAGCATCTCTAACGATTTTTTTAACTCACAGGGGGGTGTGTAGGGGGTAGGGGGTGTGCAAGGTGGGGTGGGGGGTGTACTGGGGGGTCTGTCTAGTGGGGGGGGGGTCTATCCAGAAGGGGGGGGGGGTGCAGGGGGGTGTGCAAGGTGGGGTGGGGGTGTGCTGGGGGTCTGTTTAGGAGGGGGGATCAGGGAGGGGGGGAACTATAGGGGTGGGGGGGGGGGGATTTGGCTATCCAGGGGGTGGGGGGGCTATCCAGGGGGTGAAAGGGCTGTTTAGGGGGGCATGGGGGTGCGAGGGGGGGGGGGGGGTGAAAGGGGGATCTCTAGGGGGTGAAAGGGGGCTGTCCAGGGGGGAATGGGGGTGAAAGGAGGTTGTCCAGGGGGAATGGGGGTGCAGGGGGTGCAATGGGTCTGTCCGAGGGGAAGGGGGCACATGGGTGGGTGGGTGGGGTGGGGGGGTTCAAGGGGTTATATGGGGCTGTCTTGGGGGTGCAAGGGGGCTGTCTAGGAGCGGCATGGGGGTGCAAGGGGGATGTTTAGGGGGGGGGGGTGCAAGGGATGTCTGGGGGGGGGTGCAAGGGGGATGTCTAGGGGGTATGGGGGTGCACAAGGGTGTTCAAGGGGGTGCAAGGGGGTTATCCAGGAGTGTGCAAGGGGGCTGTCCAGGGGGGTGCAAGGAGGCTGTCCAGGGGGGCATGGGGGTGTAGGGGGTGTTAAAGGGGGGATGTGGGGGTGTTTTTTATTAAATGTAAAGTCCTATAGCCACAGTTTTAAATTGTGGATGTAGGCCTATTTCCATGGTTTGAAATCATGTCTAAATTTATATATCCATGGTTTTGAACCATGGCTATAGGCCCTGTGTGGATTAATGTTCTACGATGGTTTAAAACTTTGGATATAGGTATTTAGTGATAGTTTTAAACTATTACTATAGGTATTTCCCTATAGACACGCCAATACCAGCCATAGTCCATTGAACCGTGGATATAACCTATAGACATGGTTTGAAACTGTGGCTATAGCCAAAAATTTCCAATAGTGCTTACTCACTACATTAGGAATAATTTGAACTCAGTTTATCGACTTGAAGGAAGCTTCAATGGATTTTAATTAAAACATTCATCCTAAATGGTAGATGAATGCTCTGTTGAAGTTCCATTTTTACCCACAGATGAAGTTAACTTTTCCGCATACTGATAGTTCGCAAGCTGCCCCTCTGCAAACTGACCTTCTTCCTCCACATACTGTGCTACACCGTGTACTGTGTGTGCACTGTGTACCATCATAGTATCCTTCCTTCGTGAACCAAATCTATGATCTAACTTCTCATTCTGCATTCATAAACCACCTTTCGTGAATATACCCTACTCCACATACTGCGTCCACTCCACAAACCATCTCCACTCTGCGGACTATCTCCAATTCCTCTCCATATATTGTAAGAAATCCATGGACTAAGTTCTTATTCTTCCACATACTATATCTCCTACATGGATATATCTTCCTACAAACTGGCCTTCTTCCTCTGTGTACTGTCTTCCGTGAACTGTTCTAGACTTTACTAAAATGCTTTTAGATTTTTAATTAAAATCTTTGTGGGGTTTTCTTCTAGTGAACTACTTCCAAATTTCACCAAATTCCTCTCGGATATTTAATCTCAGATCCACAACCTAATAAAGGGATTAGGGGTCCTTATATAGGAAACTAAATATATATAATCTGAAACCAAGATTTACCAAATCTTTATTAAAGCACCGCCTTCACCACATACCACACATCTCCCGCAAACCATTCCTCCTACATGATCTAAATATCGTTCCCACTTCGTGGTTCGTGGTTCACCATTCTGCATACCAAAATTCTGTTAAACACAAGAAAACTACCAATAAACCATGAAAAAACTACAAAACCATCAAACCAAAAACAATAATCCAAAATAATTATTTTAAAAAATAGGAATTTAAATCAATTATGAATCATGACACAAAGGGAGAAAACTTTTTAAAGGAACAATTCCATATAAATAAACTCCATACTTAGTTTATTCAAATAACCTTACACACACCATGTCATCAGACATTGTAGATACATTAATTCAAATAAACTTACCATAAAATTTATTCAAATGAACCTAAATAATAGGTATTGGACTTAGTAAATATTTTTTTTGAACACCCATGGAAACTCAGATTTAGTAATAGGAGTGAGCTAGCTAGGACCATTTTCAAAACATACTATCCAAATTCTAACAATCCTACTTCTGTATACCTAGTACACAGAACCAACTTAGGCAGTGTTGACACACTTCAGTCTGAGTAAACCCTTTGATAACAAACTGTACCAGTACAACCTGGGTCAACTATACTAGTTACTCAAGTCAACCCACCACAGGGTGGGGTAAATTGAAGATAACAAAACTATTCTTTTATATAAGGAAACAATACAAACCACTAAAGTACAAATTAGAAACAAAAGAAGATACAAATGATTTAAACAAGATAAACCAGAAAAAATAATACAATTCTAGACAACAAGTTTTTGTGTGACCAAACACCACCTCCAAAATATCCCAAAATGAAAAAATAATGTAAATAGAATCCAGTATTCTTCATAATTCTCTTATCATTACCTGAATCCTACAAAACCATGGTCTACATATTCCCATATCTAGAAGTAGGGTGTGAGAAAAATATCCCAGTAGGATACCACCAAAATATATATACAAGTTCTAATAACAAGAATGCACAATTTAAATATTTAAAACAAAATAGTTTTATAATAATTTTTATAAATAAAAAATTTGAAATAATTTTTGAAATAATCCTTTAATTTTCACAAATTGACTTCCAGATTTTTCAAATAAAAAAAAACCAGTTATAAATACCAAAATATAAATATACATGTGAGTAAACATCCATGAAATAAACTATCATGTAATAAAAAAATAGAGACAACAATTCACCTACCATATAGACTCTAGCCTATGGGATAATACATACCAAAAACTCACAATACTAATAAGGAATAAGGTTGGATCAAACTAACACAAAGGATTTCTATAGACCATCGATATACAAGAGGTTACCTCCTAGTGGTCCCCATACACTAAGGGTACCAGTGTATCTATCTCGACGTAACCAAGGTTCTCACTGTGCAATGTTTATCAATTTCTATTTTAGAAACCATGATCAAATTTTTACAAAAAATTTCTAAATCCAATAAAATCTACTTTAGGGTTTAAAAATCTATTTTCAATTTTAAATCAAATCAATTCCGTTTTCGAGGTAAAAAATCCTTTAAAACTTGAACCCATGACATTTTTAATTTCTAACACATGCAATTCCATTTAAAATCTCAAGGAATCAATAAAAACTATAATAAGTTAAAGAAATTAGAAAAAATGAATAGATACAACTACCTTAAGAGTGTATAAAACCTAACCCCCTTTAACAATGGGGATTGAAAACTATAAGATCAACCTCTGAAAGACAAGGAATAACCAAAGAATGAAAATGTATTGAGAGAAAACACCATCCAATTTCCAATCACTACAAAAAATAGTTCTATAAATATAAAAGAGTGAGAAACCAAGATTAATGATTACCTGGAGAGATGAAGCACATAACTGTACTTATCAATCACTAAATGAATTGATCTAGATGGAAGGAAGACACCCAAAATAACCTAGGGAAAGAACTCTGGTTGAGAGGAGAAGGTTGAAAAAACCAATGAGCCCTCAAACAACCCCATAATAGCCTAAAAAATATAACTTGATTAATTACATGATGTTTAATCATTTACACGTCATGAATCCATTTCATTTTAAGTTACACAAAAAATGTGTATCCTTTTTAATAAAAAAAGTGTATTTTCACATTACATGATGTGTACCCCTTGCACGATGTGTAAATTCTCATACTGTAAATTCAACTCTTGGGATGAGTTCAGATGACATTACACATCATTAGAACCCATTACACATCATGTAACTGCCCAGTGAATAGTAGAAAAACTGAGGGAAAAGTTAAAAATATAACAAATCCTCAACTTCACCATTACAAGTATCCTCCCAATTCAGGGCCTAAAATACTCACCCAATGAAAAAGGGAAACCCAAAAGTAAAGATCAGATCATACCAGATAAAAATGTACTAGGGAATTACATTTTCTAAAGAAGAGTATGGTAAATAATGCATGTGATGAGTTAAACTCGAGGTAAGGGACTTTATTTTAAAAATTACCTTTTAATGTTTCCCTTAAAACAATTTTTCTTCTATGTACATGTTATTCTAAATGTTTTAAGAAAATTTTTATTTATTCATGAAGGGGTTTTAATGGTAATTTTTGACCATATTTAACTTTATTTACAATTTTTCAAAAATGAAAATTTTTAATGTTTTCCATAAGGGACACTTTAATTTAGAAAATCCTCATTTTAATTGTTTTAGAGATTTATTTTCTAAATATTTATTTTCCATGTACATATTCTTAAAATTACTTTATATATGTATTTATATGGAAATTAATGAATTATAATGGACATTTTATGTCATTTTTTAGTTTCATTCAAAGGTTTTTAGAAAGAATATTTTTTATGTATTTTATATGGAAAAATTTGAATTTCTTGACAAATGAAAAATATAATGTTCTATTTTAATGTATATGATGCTGAAAATATGTTGGGTTATTCCATACATTATGCTAATATACGTAGGGTATGAACAATATTTCTATAATGCTTAAAAACACATTCAGAACACTTTAATAAACATTCCTTTTGAATTAAAATATTGAAAGTAATTTTAGAATAAATATTATAAATAATATTAATTACTTGAAATAAAATTAAAATAAAATCATTAGTAAAACAAACAAGGGTATTTATGAGCATCAAAATAATAATAAATTATTGAGTATTGTTGAGACAATACATTCCCAACACCTTCTCCCTAGGAATCCATGTTAAACCAATGGATAAATCCATGGAAATATTATCCCACTTATATAATGGAATGGGTAAAATCTTTTACAAACCTGCCAGTATCTAGTGTTCCAGCTTAACTCTTTGACAAGGGATACACCTTGATACAAAAATTAGAACTGTCCACCTCTTTCCCAACCATCAATACTGATGACTCAAATCATGGTACATATTTTTCTCCCCAGGGTGAATGGAACAACATGAATTATTTCCACTGTCTAGAAACTCTTTTCTCAATGCAAATGAAACAACCAACCTGATACAGAAGCCCAAATCTCCACTATGAAATTGAGACTAATTGCACAAGTTCTCCCCACTATTTAGGATCTCACCTAAGATTCATCTATCTATGTATGTTGTCTACTTGATACAAAATATCTTATCAAAGGATGAGTCAACCAATATTAAATCCAAGAACACCTATCCACAAACCTTCTATATTTCCAAGATCATCTCAACAAACAATCTAATTAGAGAACATTGTTAAACTTACTCCTTCATGTCTTGTGTCAGTAATTTTTTAGTCAATACATCATCTAACACATTCCCTTTATCGAGGGTATATAAGATATCAAAATAAAAAGTCTAAAGATGCTCAACCCAGCGTCTCCTTCACAATTTCAGATCTCTCTGAGTGAGAATATAGTTCAAGATTATATGATCTGAATACACCATAAACTGATATCTAAAGATATAGCGATGTTATATTTTGAGCACATACATAATAACTACCAACTCAAGATCATGGGTTGATTAGTTCTTCTCATGGGGGAATAACTGGAATGAGCCATAAGCCACAACCAATTTCCCCTACATTTAGACACATGCCAAACCTTTACCAAAATAATCATAGAAAACATAATAACCCGAACCTAGTTATGGAAGAATAAAAAATGGTGCTGAAGTTAACCTCATATTTATCTCCTCAAAATATCTCTGACATTTTTCTTTCCATTCAAACTTTACACTCTTATGGGTTAAAGCTATCATTGAAGATGCAATCTTAGATAGTTATTGAACAAACTGGCTATAGTAACCTACCAAACCCAAGAATCTTCAGATCTAAAATATGTTTCTAGGATGCTCCCAATAAATAACTTCCCGTACCTTTTTAGGATCAAATGAGATGCCCCTCTCTGATATCACATGCCCTAAAATATCACTTCTCATCTCCAAAACTCATACTTGGAAATATTACCATACAGAATATGATCCATTAAGGTTTGAAGAATGATATTCAAATAGTATATATACTCCTCATCTTTCTTGGAGTACACCAATATATCATACCTGAACAAAAAAAAAAGAGTCCAAGAACTGATGAAATATTCGGTTAATCAAATCTATAAATACAATAGGAGTTTTAGTGAGATTGAATGGAATAACCAAAAACTTGAAATGCCCATATCGACTCTGAAACATTATCTTGGGTATATCCTCTTCTCAGAATCTCAACTGGTCATATCCCTATTGAACATAAATATTAGAAAACCAACAATCCCCTATAACTTGATCAAATAGATCATCAATTGTGGGTAAAGGAATACTGTTCTTAACAGTCACCCGATTCAACTTTTGATAGACAATAAAAAGTATTTGACTTCCATATTCCTTAGAAAAGAGTACATGAAAATACCACTATGACACACTAGGATGAATAAATCCTTTCACTTATAATTCCTAAATCTAGAATTTAATTTCCCGCAATTCAAAAAGTTACTTTCGATAGGATTTCATAGAAATGTGCAACGTTCTAGGTAACTAGTCAATAGTAAACCTGACCTCTCTCTATAGTGACAAACTAGAAAAATCACATGGAATAAAACCAGGGTATGCAAACAAAAGAACATGTAGTTTAATTTCCTTGTCAAGATAGTTGTATCACTAAGAGGGGGGGGGGTGAATCAGTGATACATTTTCCTTTTATGTTTCCTTCCTTATGAAACAACCTTCATATTGTATTAAGGATTTCTTTCCCTACTAAAAACAATTTAACACACATCCATAGGAAAAAAAGAATTTACAAGGTTCACCAATCAATAGGAGTAGATAAATTCTTTATATGGTTTGTAAATGATCCAATACCACACAATATACTGGAAAAAAAATCCTTTTGTGTGGAATAAAATAAGCAGCATATGCCCTTACACTCGTGTATCACTATGATCAATAAAATAGTGCATGCACTTCAAGTAGCATGAAATGATATAAGAAAGTTTTTGTAACAAACATGTCATGGTTATTATTGATCAAATTTCACAAATATGGTCTTTCAAAACAATTCTACACTTTCTTACCTAGAAGTTGGTAAGAACTTTTTTGGACTTTGTAATAAAACTCAGTCCAATTTCCCAGTTCAATTTTCCCAGTCCAATTTCTCAATATGGAAAATATATAGATCTGTTAGAATACTGCTGAAAAAATTCTAGACCACTTCTTCTTTAATATGTAAATCCCAATATTATTTTCCTAGTCTGATGATCTAGCCCAATATAGTAACTAGTTTAATACAATGATATATTGAATACAATGATCAGCTGGATTCAATCTTGTCTCTTCTCCTTTCTTCTTCTGTCTAGTACAAATTCTTCAAGAAAACCCAATTTGGAAACCTCTTTTTCTCTCTAGAATACTTTAGTGATCCACCTTCTCTATTATTTTTGTGAATATTATATCATTCAAAAAGTACAAAGTACTTTACCTTTTATAGGAGAGACAAATATGGATTGGGTGGGATTGTTGAAAAGTTTCCTGCTCAACCAAATTTACCCGAATCATAAACTCTCATGGAATTTAGTGTGCGTCTTTACTTCATCAACACTTATTAACTCTTCTTAAAACTTCTCAAACCTTCTCAAATGTTCTAACAACTTCAACTCATTTATGACTTCTTTAATAAACCTCATTAAAATTCTAATTTTCCAATATGATTTATTCATTAGAGTGATCCATAAAAACTAATAAAAACAAAAACAAGCATCTTCTTTGAGTTTGAAGCTACCCCTTGTATACACTTTTATATATCCTTCAATCTTCTTCAAGTAAAACTCCAATCTGATTCCAATTCAAATATTCCTCATTTTGATGAAGACAAGTGTAAAATAATAGTTTCTTTAATAAGTTTCTCTACACCAAATATAAGAAGGAAGGCATATGTCTTCTCATTATGATTCTTGGAACAAACTCTAATTTATTCATTATGATGGAAACATAATATTTATCAAATTATTCAATCAATATTCCTATCCCCCCTTCAACAACACTTCCAAACAAGATTCTTATTTCTTATTCTATTAAAACAAATAATCCTGAATCTGATTAAGTTATTGGTGTTAGGTTAGACTTGTTGATAAATATCAGGTTTATTCTGACAATTAGAGTCAACTTCAATTACTTTTATTCTCTGATTAATATACCAAGGAATTTTTTCCATCTTTAGAAACTTCATTCTCAGAAGATTTAAATATTTTGATTTTTTATCTGACTGAAAACCAATACCTTTGTTATGATCATCCTACTTAGACTTTAAACAGATATGTATTCGGTAATCTCATTATGATGATCTCAAGAGATTAATTATTTGGCTTCACCAACTTTGTTATTTCAAAAACTTTAAAAAGGTATCATAACATTCTTTATGACTTTATATACATTGAAGATCAGCTTTAGAATCTTATGAATTTTTAAGGAAAGTATTGTAACTTCCTAGCAGCTTCTTTCCAATTCAAACCTAAATATGATTATCTTAAATACAATTAGCCTGAATATGATTAGTGGTACCATTTCTCCCAATCTAATGCTTAATACAAAAATGAACACATGTTCTACCACTATCATTCATCAATATTTCATCAAAAGTTACTCAGACAACTTATGACTTTTGAAAATTACAAAACAGAAAATCATCATCATTTTTTATCGAAGTTAGATAGACTCAAATTCAGCACCTTATTATGATCTCTTCTTTCATTCTGTACATGAGGTGAGTCCGATGAACCTTTTCATCCAGTAAAGATATTCCCAATCCGATGGAATTTCTTAAGAATTGTGAGTTTGATTTTTACCAAATACAAAGTGAGGCGATTTCTTTTCTTCTTGAAATTCTTAAAAACAAAAGACAATACCTGAATATGGTAATCATCCAAATCACCACGGTCCTAAAAATACCCCCTTTATATTGTTTTGTCAACTAAGGTTTATAAATTACTGGATGCTGTATCTTCACGCTATGTATTAATTATCTACAATTCTAAGCCTACATGATCTAACTCATTATAGGAAACAAGAATTATTGAAATCAAAACCATGCTATCCAAAAGTAGTGTTTATGAAGTCCTCCTTAACTTTATTCCTTAGCTTGTATATCTTATTTCTTTAACATCTGTGGAATACAAAAAAATTGATGCTTATAAACACTCCAATAAACAGATAGAATAGTTCACACACTTACATTGTTTAATTCATAGCTTACCCACAAATATCCCTTTATACAAGATTTATTTAGGGATAGATTTATGAAACAATTATCCCCCTTGAAAAAAATATCCAAATATAATATGAGAGAGGGGAAAAAACACATACCTCAACCTTGATGAGAAAGAGGTTGGAAAACCATGTTCAACCTCAATTTAGAAAAAGCTTCATTTTGTAAAGGTTTTGTGAAAATGTTGGAAAATTGTTTCGATGTAGGAACATACTCTATCTTCAATTAATTATTCTATACATTCTATTTGATGAAATGATATTTGATATAAATATGTTTTGAAAAATAATGTTATAAAAAATTCCTGATGAAGTTGATTTCGATTTGATTATTACAACCCAAGAGTAAGGGTAACTTCAATTCAATATGTAAATCTTCTAACTGATTCTTCATCCACATAAGTTGGGTAGCTAATTGAATAGAATAAATATACTCATATTTATCCATACTAAGAGTTACTGAATTATTTTTCTTTCTATACCAACTAACAAAAAATTTACCTTGAAAGAAAACTCCACTAGATGTGGATCTTTTATCATCATCATTTCCTAACCAAACAACATCTGAATACCCAAAAAAATAAATAATTTTTGAGTTATCATACCTGATTATGAAATTTATTGTGCCTTTTTTGTATCTAAGAATTCTTTTTCCAGTAATTAAATTTGATTGTTTAGGAGAACTCTAAAATATTACACATAAGGAAACAATATAAATAATTTTTGGTCTTGAGACAGTCAAATACAATAAAATTCCAATCCAATTTTAGAACTCTTTATGATAAACTTCTTTACCTTCTCCATTTTTATACCACTTTACTCCCACTGAAATTAGTTTTGAAACAAGTTTTTAGTTTTCCATGATGAACTTCTTAAGAACTTCATTAACATACTTTTCTTGAGAAATAAAAATGTGATTCATCTTTTAAAAAATTTTTAACCCCAGAAAGTATTTCATTTCTCCTAGCATGGACATCTCAAACAACTTTTTCATTTCTTCAAATAATAATTCATAAGATCTTTCATCATTCCGAGAAAAGATAATGTCATCAACATAAAAAATTATGATGAGGGAAAAATCCTGTCTTTATTTGATGTAAATACTGTTATCAACTCTTCCTTTATTAAAACCCATCTTCCTTAAGAAAGTATGTTATTTGGAATACAATTCCCTCAAAGCCTGTTTCACCCCATACAAGGATTTCTTCAATCTGTATACTTAAGTTTTATCTTTACCAACAATGAATCCATATGGTTGTTCAATGTAAACTTCCTAACCAAGATCCCCATTCAGAAATGAGGACTTTACAACCATTTTATTTTTTTGTAACTTATTTGTGTAGTAATAGAAGGAAAAATTACAATTGTTTATAACCTTTCCACTGGAGCAAAATTTTAATCAAAATCAACACCTTCAATTTGGGAGTAACCTTTTCATACCAATATTTCATTGTTTCTTATCACTTAACCTTATTCATTCAACTTGTTATGGACAACCTAATTTGTACCAATAATATATTTTTTTATCTGGATTAGGTACAATTTCCCATGTATTATTATTTTCTATCTGATCGAGATCTTCATTCATAGCCTGAACTCATTTTGGATACTCAAAATATTCTTTTACATCATTCATATCAACTTTTTTTTGAACTAAAAAAAGATCAATTACTAATCAATCACACCATAACTATAGATTCACTCAAGGAAAGATTCCACCCAAAAATGGTTACCCTATGATTTCCCAAAACAATATAAATGATGAGCCTCCCAATTTACCCCTCTCTTTATGAAAGAAAATTTCAATCAGCAAAGAAATTGGTCAAGGACCAGATATTTCTCAAAATAAAGACAAACATCTAGGAACCCTTCTCATTATTTGATAAAGCATTAATCATTTCCAAGTAGTTAGATTCAACCAAAACTTTGATCCAAACTTTTTAGTTTTTGATAAGAATCCCATGGAGAATGGAAGATTCCTATACTACTACAGGGCTCGAGGAGGCATCAACAACCCTGGAATACGCTTCCATGACTTGGCCGTCAATTTCATGGGTGATGAATCCATTTCCAACCCTAGAAAGAGAAGATAGAACCACATCCATATTAATTTTGAAAAAAACCTCTGGAGAGGGAAACCAACAGGGAGGTGCCAACCGATTACCACCCATAGAGGGAACAACACCATTTGTTGTCCAACAATTAATCCATTCCAAAGACCTATCAACCCAAATATGGTCTTGGGTCACCTTAATATGAAAAATTATTTCATTTATTTGAGTCCACAATAGCCAATCAATTGTAAAAATTACCCCCATTACCCTTGGTTCCAACGAAGTTACCCATTTAATGAAGTTTAGAACCTACCCAACAGATGGATCAAAGAACTTTTTAAATTCTAGCTCCCATTCCTTCCACACCCCTTCCACCCGATGACAGAAAAGAATTGCATGAAAAAGAGATTTCGCCTCTTAGAGACATAGAGGAAAACTGTCATCATCTACCAGATGACATCTCACTAAAAAGTAACGGGTAGGAAAAAAACCAAAGGATACCTGGAAACAAAAGTATTTCACCTTGGGAGGGGAGAGAGAGAGACTAGAGACTCATCCAACGATTGTCAGGGGTGACCTGGGCTAAGTCATGAACCCAAATTTTGTATCCTGATTGGACTGAGAACTTCTCGGATGCTTCCCCAGTCCAGAAAATATGATCCTTCCCCATACCTGGTGTGAGAGGAATGCTTAGAATAATAGTGCTATAAACATCATTAAACCAGTTGAAAATTTCCCCTATCCCTACCATCAAGAGATTCATTGATCAGGTCTTTCACCCTATAATTTTCAAAACCTAGGGTAGAATTCAAGGAAACTTTAAGGTTGATTCCATTTATCAACCCCAGATCATTCCAAACACTCACATAATAACATCATAAATTCTCTGCATGCATCCTAAATCAAGCAGATATTTTGCGCCCCAAATGCTTCTCGATAAAAAACTCGACCTCTACCCCAGTAGGGCTTACAAAAAAACAGGGCGGGGGAAATATTTTTCCCAAAACACTTTTTGAGAATAGGGTGTTTGGGTTTTTGAGAAGGTGTCATCCTAGTTTTTACAAAAGTGCCTTACTAAACCATTTGAGATTCCTAAACTTGATAACTCCACAAAATTTTGAAACACACAGTTTTTCCCAGAACATCCAATGGGTGTTATGTTTTCCCTCATGTGAGCCCCACCAGAAGTTGGCTAACTAGGAATGGATCTAATAAAAAATATTTTCTGGAAACTTGAAAAGAGACATAACATAAAAGGGGATTTCTTTGGCCACATATTTAATGAGAACTTCCTTTCCCTCCTTAGATATCTTCCTACTTGACCATAAGAAAATACAATTGTCCACTCTCCCCATAATCGATGTGAGCACTTGTTTCTTTGATAATCCGATAAGGTTCGGGAGGCCAAGATATTTAGGATGTTTTTCCACCGGCAAAAATCCGCACACCCACTACAGTTCATCCCTTTTTCATGTAAAATTCCTTTACTGAAGAATAATTATAATTTCAAAGGATTAATACGTTATACAGAATCCCTTTCATACATATTAATTATTTTTAGCAATTTACCACATTCGTTTGGAGTAGCATGAGAAAATAGGAGACTATCATCTACAAAGAATATGTGGGTTATAGGTGGGAGTTTCTATATACCTTTTCACCATGGATCATCACTTACCCCTCAAATTTCAAGAGAAGATGAGAAAAAACATTAGACACTAAAATGAAGAGATAAGGTGAGAGAGGGTCCCCTTGATGCATACCTCTTGAGGTTTTAAATCTTTCCAAGTGGGCCCCATTAATATTAATTCTAAAAGTGAAAGTCATTACACAGTTCATGATATTAGAGATCCATTTTGTTATAAATCCAAATTTGGAGAGAACTAGATCAAGAAAAGGCCATTCAATCTTGTCATAAGCTTTTTTCATATCTAATTTCATTTCCATGAAACCTACTTTGGATGATGAGTGAGTTTTCATAGAGTGAAAAAGTTCAAAAACAATATCCGCATTATCGACAATGGTTCTATTTGGAACGAAAGCATGATAGTTTTCAGTAACACGCCACGTGAGACAATCCCGGAGTCTAGCCACCAAGATCTTGGAAAATATTTTGTAAACAACATCGGATAAACTAATTGGTCATAATTCTGTGATATTCTAAGGGAAATGGATTTTAGGGATGAGGTTAATAAGAGTTTCATTCGGGTGGTCAAGAGAGGATCTTCCATCCCACAAATCCTTCATCATGCACTAGTAGAAAAATCATTTTTAACGTCATCAATTTGATGTCAGTTTCTTATAAACCGACATAATTTTTTTTTTTCAGAGACTTTTTGGCGTCATTTTTTTAAAAACCGATTACAAAAACTAAAAAAAATAGTTTTGGTGTTGGTTTTTAAAAAAATAAATGTGAAAAAATAAAAAAAAAATTGTTTTGGTGTCGGTTTTTTTAAAAACCGACGTGAAAAAATAAAAAAAAGTTTTGATGTTGGTTTTTATGAAAACTGATGCCAAAAATGTTTTAAAAAAATTACAGTGTTTTAGATATTTCCTTAAGATTTTATTTGAATATCAGTGAAGCAAAAAAAGAGTTACATATTAAAAGTTATGGATGTTTGGAGTTGATCTTCTCTAAAAGAATTCTTAATGATGTCTAACTTTCAAAGGCCATAACATTTAATCCGTAACTCCGTTTTTGCTCTACGACCAATCAAATCGACGCTTAAGGAATTATATAAAACATGGTAAATTTTGTTTTTAAATTTTGGCATCGGTTTTCATAAAAACCAATGCCAAATGTTTGTTTTTGTTTTTCACATCAGTCTTTAAAAAACAAACACCAAAAAAAATTTGTTTTTTACTTTTCACGTCGGTTTTCATAAAAACCGACACCGAAACATTTTTTTTGTTTTTCACGTCATTTTTTTTAAAAACCGACCCAAAACATATATATATATTTTTAACTTTTTAGCATTGGTTTTCATAAAAAACCGATGCAAAAAAGTCCAACATATATCCTCTTTTTCATCAGTTTCAAACAAAACCGACGCCAAATAGTATTCACCAATATGAGTGATCAGAATTTCAATTTTTCTCACAATGCACATTTAACTTTTTAAAATCCTACCTACATTTTCATACAACTCAATAGAAAATATTTTCATTTACTATATATAAATTTAGTTCTCCTTCGTTCATCATTTTCAACCTCTTCAATTCAATCAAGTTTTCAACGCGACATCAATCGTTAATTTGAATACAATACCTATTCTATTCATTTATTTTCTTTATTATTAATGTCCTTAATTTATAAACAACTCGATTAAATTTCATATAATGTTGATTTAATTTTATTATTGAGTAAAAAATATAAAACATTCAGATGAGATTTACCAACCATGGTGTAAATTTAATTATTGATCATCGTTTTCATTATCGAATGAGTTCTACACTAAATATAAGAGATATGATGATACACAACATATCATTTCAATGAAGGCTCCAAAAACCATTGAAATATTTTTGAAGTATTATGAATATTTTATATCGTTTGGTGTATGTGATTTTAATTCATGTTTATCTTGTTTTCTTTCAAACGAGTTGTATCAATCGAAACTTTAACTAGTTCAACTTCCGACAACCATAACTTTTGATATGTAACTCCGTTTTAGCTCCACGACCAGTTAAATAGAAGATTAGAAAATACCCTAAAACATCTAAGAAAAACAATTTACCTTTTGGTGTCGGGTTTTGTAAAAACCTTTGCCAAAAATAATTTTTTTCCATTTATGGAGTTGGTTTTTTTCAAGAACCGATGATGAAACTATTTTTTTCAACTTTTTGGCGTCGGTTTTTAAGGAAACTGATGGTAAAAATGATGAATAGGAGTTTATTTGGCCTCGTTTTATTAAAAACATAATGCTATAAAACAAATGAAATTCTTTTTTGGTGTCAGTTTACAAAAAACGACGTAAAAAGATATATTTTTTACGTCGGCGACTTCAACGTTGGTTAAAAACCAACGTAAAAAATAAAAATAAATCGACGTTAAAGACCTTTTTATTACTAGTGAGGGATATCAGATCTGGTACAAAACATATACCAAAAATGTTTAAATAATAGTGGATGAAACCCATTAGGCCCTGGGGCCTTGATGAAGTGAATAAGGTGAAGAGCCTCAAACACTTAATTATTAGAGATATACCTCTCCAACTTATGGTTCATATCCTCTGTGACAATTTATGTGATACAGATAATTAAGATCGAAGGAGTGTCAATACTTACCACTTTATAGAGATTACTGAAAAATACAAGATAATGGTTTGGATATTATTGATGTCATAAACAACCCTACCAGAGTGATCTTCGAGTTGAGAGATGTGGTTATTCCTTTTCCTAGAAGAGGCTCTTTGATGAAAAAGTGGGTATTCTGGTCACCCTCCTTCAAATGGGATTCTCTTTCCCATAGAAACCAAAATCTATCATTCTCCATCAAAGATGTGTTAAGTTTATTTTCTGTAAATGATATATTCATGAGCATAGAGTTTCAAAAAGTTAAATAATGTAGTTTCTTCAAGAAATTTTCGGAAACATTAATATGTCTGTCAATATCCCCAAATCTAACTGAACTCCACTTCTATAAACAAGAGCCAGTAATCAGGATATTGAATATTATGGGCCGGTTCAGTCCCTTCCAATCTGACTGAACCACCTTCTCACAATTACGGTCTTGGATCCATATACTTTCAAATCGAGAAGTCTGCAAAGGTATCCTAACTCCCCCACAAGAGGTCATTGACAAAATGATCAGACAGTGGTCAGAAGAGACTAGAGGAAGGTGAACCACTAAGAAAGTATAGAAGAGGGATTTCTATTCATCACTTCCCATAAATCTATCCATCCTTTCAGCAATACAATTATCCATTGATATCCCTCTATACCAAGTGATCAAAGTTCCTGAGAACCCAAGGTTGTGAAGGAAATTCTTCCTAAGAGAATTCCTAAATTATACCATAGCATCACCACTCCGCTAATGCCCGACTTCTTTTTAATGATGAAGTAAGATCTTGTAAAAATCTCTACCAACTAGTAGTGGGATCAAGAGATAGGATCTCACTCAATGAAAGAAGTCCCAAGATTTTTGTTTATCTTGGTGCCCATACCACCCATATAATCTCACAAAAGACTATGATGGATATCATGGGGTAGCAACAATCACAACAATGTGATTACCTAAGAAATCAGTCACCTAAACACCAAGGTCTTCTTTCCACAAGAGGCACTGACCACTAGAGTGTCCCTGTATTCTAACAAGAAATACATTATTGAAGCCGTTCTTAAAACCAAGTAAACCAGAATCCTTGTAATCAAAACATAGATTCAATTACAAAAACTATGCCAGGGTTGTATTTTGAACCCGAGGGATGGAGAGACCAAACCATTTGGGGGTTTATAAGTCCCCGAAAGTTCCAGCATAAGATTTTCATTTCTCATGGTGGGGATAAGCCACACCCGCCTCTACCTCCATAACTTTTAGAAAATATCCATCACCTACCTCTTTCCACCTATTTAGGAGGATCTCATGCATTTTACCTACCTCCCAGCTTCATTTGTCGTCACCTAGATTTGTACTACTTGGTACACCATCTCGATATCCTCTAGTAACCCTTTTCCACATCCGAGGTTTTTGAATACCTAATGATGTTAATCCAACCGTGTCTTCTCTATCCTAGGAAGTGAACCCTAGTGCTTCACCATATGTATGAGGAATTGGGTCAAGGGGTTTCTCTCTAGATTTATCCCATCCAACACCTGGTTCTGGTGGTTCTTTGCATTTTTTTGATGACTCAATATGTGGGGGAGAGGAATCCTTCACATAAGCAGGGACCCAGGTTGAGTAAATGGTTTGGTCCTTCACCTTACCTATATGATTTTACCTTAAGAAGTGTATGAGGATCTATAATCGTGCTGAATTCCATGATTCTAAAGATATATTTCAAATTTTTTTTTCTTATACTCACCACCATTATTAGTTCTCAAATTCTTTACTAAAGACTTACATTCCTTCTCAGCTTTACTTCTAAAACTTTTAAGTTTTTTGAAGAATTTGACTATTGTTTCATATATATTACACAAGTAATTAAATTAAATTCATCAATTAATGTTATCAAGTACTTATATTAATTTTTTGATTGTTTTCTCATTGACCCGCAAATATCTGAATGGATAAGTTCTAGGGGTTGTTTTGAACAAATCTAAAATTTCTTATGTACTAAGTTTTTAATTTTTTCCTTTTAAAAAATAGTGCAACACCAATATATTCTTCTTGGAAAATCAAGAATATCTAAGACACTATCTTACTTTGATAACTTTATTATGTTTCTTTGACACATATTTCCCAATTTGTTTTTTCCATAATTTATTATCTTCTACCATACCCAAGTAATAAGAATTTTTTATTTCACCAACTTGAACTAAATTTCCTTTTGTATGTTGGCCTCATGTAAATATCTTTCCATCTTCCTCACTTTTTACAAAAAATCTATTTTTTTTTAAAAATGACTTTCTTTACCTCGTCAAAAAGTTTTGAAACACTTAGGAAGTTATGTTTTATTCCATCAACATATAAATCATTTTGGATTTCAAATTTTGTTTCCCAATGATGGATGATACAACACTTTTTATTCTCAGGGATTCATCATTGTCAAATGTCATTGTTCCTTCTTTAAATTCTTTCACATTCTTCAAAAACATTAAATCTCCTATCATATGAGAAAACACCCATTATTAATAATCCAAGGCTGTTATCCTTTTATATATTTTATGGTGGTTTCTACAACAATATATTTTTCTTTCTCCATCTATGGCTTCTGAGAATTTTTAACAAACTTTTGTTGTACTGGTAACAAAATAAGACATAATTTTTTTTTGAGATGTACAGATTGTTCACACCTTTAACAAATAGTTTCTAGGGGTTGGAACCTATTTTCAACTTTTAATCCAACCTTTTAAGGTTTCTTTAAAACAGCCTTCTCAGACTTATTCCTTTGAATATATTGACTCCCCCTCAAACCTTTTATTCTGTAATTTGTGGAATAGTAATAATATTGTTGGTTAAACCAAAACATATTGTTGTATTCCCAAATCCACCAAAATACCAGCATGATCCATAGAAATAATATTTTCCTCTAAAAATTTCATACTGACCGGAGTTATGAACATGTTCCTTAGAAACCTTCTTATCTTTTTTGTCTGAACTTTGTTGACCACCGGACTTTTTGTTATCAATCAAAACATTATTTTTCATAATAGTTTTCTTTTCAACCTTATCAGAACTAGAAGTAATAGAAACAATTCCATATTTAGAATGTTTAGAAATACTTATAGACTTAGGTTTTTTAGAAACTTCTGAATTCCACACTTTGCTAATTTTGTCCATGTACATAATTTTTGAAGCTTTCTTATTTTCAAAATCATATCCATATTTATTCTCAACATTTGAAGGAAAATTTTGTTGATCCTTATTAGGTTACTTATTGTAAGAACTTTCACCAACCTCAGAGATAGAGTTTTTGAAACTTTAATCTTTTTGTTCATCTTTAGAAAGTTTTTTTGAAAAAGTTACAACTCTTCTTATTTTTTCCTTCATCTTAACTTATAGATGTTCATTAAGATTATTTTCTTACTCAAGATATTTTTTCAAATCATAAATATATTCTATAAGATTGTTATCAAGAATTCATTATTGTTTGTTTATTGAGGAAATTTCATTTTCCAGCTTCCCGACTTCTTTCTATTGCCTTCCAATATTTCTTAGGAATTATATAAATTCTTCTTTCATATGATATTATAATCAAGTTTATTCTTCTTTAGAATTACTACTTCTAAACTCTTAATTATTCAATATTGAAATAAAAGTATTATCACCAACATACTTATTCTATTTTTTTGTATTCACCATCACTAACTTCTTCCTTTTTATCTTTAGATAAGAAAATTCTTATTTTGGATTTGAATAATTTTTTATCTTTTCCTATGGAAAAATATTTATCCTTATAACCTTGCCTCTTCCATTAACTTTTTGTACTTATTTCTTTTTTGTCACCACCCTCTTATTTTTTTCACCAAGGAAAATTATCCACAAAGTTCCCTATGGATCCTCATTCAAATCATTTCAAGGAAAGTTTACCTTTATATTTACGTGTACCTTTTGTCACATTTTAGGAAACAAGGATAAAATATCACAAATATTTTTACATAACTCATTTTCAGAATCATAATCCCCAACTTATTATTCAATAACAATATTTTTTGACTTATCCTTCTTGGTAGTATTGTAAGACATTTATTTATCTATTTTTATTTTTATTTTTATAGATTTCTCCCTTCACATTTAATAAGTGATGGGAGTGCTATATAAATCATCCAAAGATAATGTTTCAGAATCTCTATCCATAAATGAAGAAACTTTAGCATCAAACTTATTGGGAAGGATTATTAAATTTTTTTCAACAACTGTAGAATCCTCTAATTTTTCCCCAAGAAATCTAATAGTGCCAAAATTTCATTTACCCTAGTAAAGAATTCACCAAATGATTCATACTCATGCATTTTTAAATATTCGTGCCTCAGCCTCCAAATTTTTTATTTTTCTTTCTTCACTTTTGTATTGAATTTGTATATGTTTTTAAACTTGCCCCATATACCTTTGGCTGTGGAAACAACCTTTAAACTTAGAAATTCCCTTTCAGAGTGTTATTATAGTAATTTATTCTTAGCCCTTCCATCATTATTGAGATTATTATTATCAATAGGTGTAAGAGGAAAATGTTCATCAATAGGAGGAAATAAATATGTCATGGATTCAAGAACATTATACCTGATAGACATAAAATAAGGAAACATTATATATTTCTAGATATGATAATTCTTACCATAAAAAACCAGGATACCTTTACTATTTACAAAATTTATATTTTCCATCAACTTCTCTTAAAAACTTTAGGAAAGAATAAATGCAGGGAACCTTCCCTATAATACCAATTGTAATTCCCCAATCAAGATAGTTTTATCCCTGAGAGGGGGAGGGGGTGAATCGGTGATATCTTTTTATTTTATGTTTCCTTCCTTTTGAGGCAACCTTTTCCTCATGTTAAGGATTTATTTCCCTGTTGAAAACAATTTAAACACACATCTATAGAAACATAAGAATTTAAAAGGTTTACCACTCAATAAGAGTAGATACATACTTATTATGGTTTGGAAATGATCCAATTCCACACAACCTAATAGAAAACAATCATTTTGTATGGAATACGATGAGTAGGATTTTCCCTTAAACTTGTGTAGCACTAAGATCAATATAATAGTGAATTTTATTCAAGTAAAACAAAATTTTATAAGATTTTTTTTATAAAAAACATGTTACGGTTCTTCTTTATCAACTTTAAAAAATATGGTATTTCCAAAAAATAGTTTACTTTCTTACCCAAAAGTTGGTAATAAATTTTATGGACTTTGTTATAATACTCAGTCTAATTTCCCAATATAATTTTCCTAGTCCGATTGATCAATATGGAAAATACATAGCTCTATTAGTATACCGATGAAATAATTCTGGAAAACTAGTTCTTTAATATAGAAATCCTAATATTATTTTCCTTATCTAATGATCCAACCCAATATGGTAACCACCCGAACAGAATGATAAGATGAATATGATGATTATCTTAATGAAATATTGTATTTTCTCCTTTCTGTTTCTATTCAGTATGAATTTTTCAAGAAAACCCAATCCAAAAACCTATTATTCTATCTATAATTATTAATTGCTCTACCTTATCTCTTCCTTTTATGAATAGTACATAAGTCAAAAAGTAAAAAGTACATTACTTTTTATAGGCGTGCCAAATATGGTTTGGGTGGTATTCTGGAAAGGTTTCCTGCTCAAATAAATTTACCTGAATCATAAACTCTCCTTGAATTTTGGGTGCATATTGACCTTTTTAGTGCTTATAAACTCTTCTTAAAACATATAAAATATTCTAACAACTTTAGATTACTTCTGAATTCTTTAATAATACATTTTCCAAATCTGATTCTCCAATATTATTTTCCAAATATAATTTATTTATAATGATGCTCCATACCAACTGATGAAAAAAACAAGCATCTTCTTAATGATCCGATCTCCCACTTTTCTACACTTTTATATATACTTAAAAATTATTCAATTAAAATTCTATTCTGATTAAGATTATAATATTCCTCATTATGATGAATAAAAGTGTTAAAAAATAGTTTCTTTAATACATTGATATACACCAAATGTAAGAAGGAAGACATATTTATTCTCATTATCATCATCATGTAGATTTTTATTCAAAGGAAAAAAATAGTACACATAAGGACTGTAAATACAGGTCAGGGGAAACAAAACTACATGGGTCTTAAATGATGAAGACCAAGGGAATACCCTCTAATGATGTTAATCCCCATCAACTTCAAACTGATAATCCCGAATTTGATTAAGTTATCAGTGTTAGGTTACACCTGTTGATCGGTATTGGCTTCATTATGACAACCGAAGTGAATTTAGATTCCATTTCCTTCTTTTATTATGATACTAAGGAATTTTCTTCAGCTTCAGTAAATTCATTCTCTAAAGATTTAAATCTTTTGTCTTTTGATTTTACTAAAAACTAGTACCTTCATTACAATCATCCTCTTTATCCTTTAAAAAAAATATGTATTCGGTAATCTCATTAATATGATCTCAGCACCAAACATATTCAAGTTCATCAACTTTTCTATTTCATAAACTTTCAGAAAGTATCATGAATTTATTCATGACTTTGAATATGTTTAAGATCAGATTTAGCATCATCTGACTTACTAAGTAAATTATTGTAACTTCCCAATAGTTTCATTCAAATCTGAACCTCAATATGATTGTCTTAAATATTATCGTCCTAAATATGATTAATAGTACTTTTTATCCCAATCCAATGCTTAATAATATTGTCTGGAACTATTATCCCCCTATCATTCATCAAGTTTTACTCAAAAGTCACTCAAACAAATTATGACATTTGTGAATTAAAAAATTGAAAAGCATCATCAGTTTTTTTTATCAAAGTTAGGAAGAATATGATTTAGAAACTCATTATTATCTATTCTTTCATTCTGGACCAGAGGTGAGTCTGATGAAACTTTTAATCCAACAAACATATTCCCAATTCGATGGACTTGGTTAAGCATTGTGAGTCTGATTTTCACCAAATAGAGAGTGAGGTGATTTATTTTCTTCTTAAACTTTGTTGATAACAAAAGACAATACCTGAATACACTAATAACTCTTATCAGCTTAGTCCTAATAGGTAGATGACTGCCCGAGCATTAGTTAACTACATCAAGAAACATTTATAACAACTGGAATGAGATTAACCCAGTATAAGGAATAATCATCCCTACCCTTCCCAATCTAGAGTCTCACTCGACCTGGAAAACAAGAGTGACCCATCGATAGATAAGAAATTTAACCAATGGTGATAATATTCTTCTAGGAATTTATGAAAATCATACAATCCATGATAATAATCAATTCAAAGATATCAAGATCAAGCACCAAGAATTCTGAAACCACCTCAAAGTCACATATCACTGCCCAACATACGGGACATTTGAAACCCTGTTCGAACCTCTTTCTCAAAGGTGTGGAAAGATCCAAAAAGATGGTCTAAGATATGAACACAAAACCAACACATGAACCAAATTTGAAGATATAAAATAATGAGTGGATTCTTTATAAAAAATATAGCACCATAAAAGATGATATAAACACCATTCCTCTAATAGTATCTATCCCTACTTCAAATTCCTCTAGTAGACACCCAGCTACATAAATATTTCTAGACTTAACCACATGGTTACCCCATTTAGCCTTAGAATGAGATGCACCACTCTTGGAAGCATCAACATAAATATGAAAACTTTTGGTGAATGTTGATCCCAACTTGCTTCCATGGGACATCATATCACAGAAACACTTCAAATGGATAGATTTCCCACCAAGATAAAAAGTTATAGGAGCCTCTATAAACTGAGTCCTAGTATAAAGACACCTCCCAAACTCATAGTAAATAACCTATTACTACTCTGTAAAATACCCTAAAACTGGTCATATAGAAAATTGGCCACTTTTGTGCTTTATTTTCTGACTAGAAGAATCACCCTAGCTAACTGCTGCACCCACTAATGCTCTTCCCAAGTGTTTCCTTCTAGCTATGTCTACCTAAGCCAAAACTACTTTATCCACTAACTATAAAAATATTGAAAGGAACAAAAGAACTATCATTTATTGAACATCGACCCTCAAGTCCATCTCAAACCTTTGAGACTTTAGGTAATCATTGGTGTTAAGTTTTGGTTCCATATGGACCAACATAGAAAAGTGAGTGGAGTACTCTAGAACAATACACCCCCACACTCCAACATCAGAAACTCCTGGGTATTTTACACATGTAAATTATCTGGATAAAACTTCCAATTAAATATATTCTTAAAAGAGACCCAAGTAAGACCTTAGTTCAACTTATCTTCCACTATCAAGTCTCACTATCTTCTTCCCGATCCTTCAAGAATATATGTAGAAAATCCCGCATGATAGTACTCAAGAGCCTTCAATTTTTTTAATATCCTATTAATCCTTTCAATCCAATATTATGACTCTTTAGGTACTTTTTATCCATATATTATAGGTATATGCTGCTAGGTAAACTCTAAACCATGAGCCACTGACCGTCATGGGTTTACTACACCCACTATCCCCAGAGCCTGAATGGTATGGATCACTAATTCATCCAAAGAAGGGTCCACTGGAGGATACTCTTGCAGAACCTACCTCATGGATTCCCCTATTGTATTTGGAAGATCTCTTATTGGAGGAATTTTCTATTAAATACAAGAAAACTACCAATCATCCATGGAAAAATTACAAAACCATTGAACCAAAAACAATAATCCAAAATAATTATTTAAAAAAATAGGAATTTAAATCAATTATGAATTATGACACAAAGGTTAAAACCTTTTTAAAGGAACACTTCCATATAAATAAACTCTATACATAGTTTATTCAAATGAACTTACACACACCAAGTCCTTAGACACTGTATATACGTTATTTTAAATAAACTTACCATACAATTTATTCAAATGAATGAAAATAATAGGTATTGGAATTAGTAAATATTTTTTTGAACACCCATGGAAACTAAGATTTAGTATTAGGAGTGAGCTAGCTAAGACCCTTTTACACACCTAATATCCGAATTCTAACAATCCTACTCCTGTATAACTAGTACACAGAACCAACTCAGGTAGTGCTCACACACTTCAAACCGAGTATACCCTTTGATACCAAATTGTAACAGTCCAACCTGGGTCAACCAGACCGGTTACCCAAGTCATCCCACCACAGGGTGGGGTAAAATGAAGATAAAAAACTATTCTTGTATACAAGCAAACAATAAAAAAAAAATAAAGTACAAATCAGAAACAACAGGAGATAAAAATTATCCAAACAAGCTAAACCAGGAAAAAAGAATACAAGTCTAGACAACAAGTTTCTGTGTGACCAAACGTCACCTCCAAAATATCCCAAAATGAAACAATAATGTAAAGGTAATCCTGTATTCTTCATAATTCTCTTACCTTTACCTGAATCCTACAAACCATGGTCTACATATGCCCATATCTATAAGTAGAGTGTGAGAAAAATATCCCAGTAGGATACCACCAAAATATATTATCAAGTTCTAATAACAGGAATGCACAAGAAAAAGATTTAAAACAAAATAGTTTTATAAGCATTTTTATAAATAAAAAATATTTTTTTTGAAATAATACTTGAATTTTCACAAATTGACAGCCAATTTTTTCAAATGCATAAACAACTAAGTATAAAAACCAAAATATAAATATACATGTGAGTTAACATGCATGAAATAAACTATCATGTAATAAAAAACATAGACAACAATTCACCAACCATATGGGATCTAGCCTGTGGGATAATACATACCAGACACTCACAAGCCTAACAAAGAATAAGATTGGATAAAACTAACATGGAGGATTTCCATATACCATCGATATACAGGAGGTTACCTCTTAGTGTTTCCCCACACACTAAGGCTACCCGTGTCTCTATCTCGATGTGACCAAGGTTATCACTGTGCAATGTTTGTCAATTTATGTTTTAGAAACCATGATCAAATTTTTATAAAAAATTTCTAAGTCCAAGATAATATACTTTAGGGTTTGAAAATCCATTTTCTGTTTTAAATCAAATCAATTCCTTTTTCAAGGTAAAAAAACCTTTAAAACATGAACCCATGCCATTTTCAATTTCTAAGACGTGAAATACCATTTCAAATCTCAAGGAATCAATACAAAATATAATAAGTTAAAGAAATTAGAAAAAATGAACAGATACAACTACCTTAATAGTTTATAAAACATAACCACCTTTGACAATGGGGATTGAAAACTATAAGATCAACCTTTGAAAGACAAGGAATGACCAAATAATGAAAAGGTTTTGATATAAAAAACCTTCCTATTACCAATCCCTATAAAAATAGTTCCATAACTATAAAAGTGTGAAAAAACTAGATTAATGATTACTTGGAGAGATGAATCACCTAACTCTATTGATCAATTGTTGAAAAAATTGATCTAGATGGAAGGAAGACACCCAAAATCACCTAGGGTAAGAGCTTTGGCTGAGAGGAGAAGCTTGAAAAAACCAATGAGCCCTCAAACAACCCCATAATATCCTAAAAATAAAACATGATTAATTACTTGATGTTTAATCATTTACTTGTCATGAATCCATTTCATTTTAAGTTACACAAAAAATGTGTCTCCTTTTTAATAAAAAATTGGATTTTTACATTACACGATGTGTACCCCTTACACGATGTGTAAATTATCACACTATAAATTCAACTCATGGGATGAGTTTGGATGACATTACACATCATTAAACCCCATTATACATCATGTAACTGCCTAGTGAATAGTATAAAAATTGAGGGAAAATTTAGAAATATAACAAAATTTTGACTTTACTATTACAAGTATCCTCCCAATTTAGGGCCTAAAATACTCACCCAATAAACAAATAAAAACTGAAATTAAAGATCAGATCAAACGAGACAAAAAGGTACTAGGGAATTAAATTTTAGAAAGAAAAGGATGGTAAATAGTGCATGTGATGAGTCAAACTCAAGGTAAGGAACATTCTTTTAAAAATTATCTTTTAATGTTTCCCTTACAACTATTTTTCTTCTATGTCCATGTTATTCTAAATGTTTTAGGAAAATTATTATTTATTCATGAAGGGGTTTTGATGGTAATTTTTGACCATATTTAACTTTATTTACAATTTTTTAAAAATGAATATTTTTAATGTTTTCCATAAGGGGAACTTTAATTTAGAAAATCCTTATTTTAAATGTTTTAGAGATTTATTTTCTAAATATTTATTTTCCATGTAAATATTCTAAAAATTACTTTATAGTTATATAGACATAAATTAATTATAAAGGAAATTTCATGTCATTTTTTAGTTTCATTCAAAGGTTTTTAGAATGAATATTTTTTATGTGTTTTATATGGAACAATTTGACTTTCTTGACAAATGAAAAATATAATGTTCTATTTTAATGTATATGATGTTGAAAAAAGTTTCCACCATTTTAACCATTACTTGATATTTTCTTTTATTTTTTTACATGTTTTCTTCAATTTAAAATTCTCATTACCTTGTTTTGAGTAATTATGTTTTTATAAAATGAGTTTTTATAAGGAAAGGTTATATTGATATCAAAAAGTGTTTTGCATACTGGTTTAAAAGAGTTTTTAAAGTGTTTAATAATGAAAAGTTGAGAGATTAAAATGTTTTAATCATGATATGGTTGTTGGAAATTGTTCATGATAATATTTAAGTCCAATATTGCTAAAAAATATTGGTTATCCTGATATAGATTATATGATCGGTGGACCTAGATAACACTCTAATACATTGGTTAATGATTAATTTCTCTGAAGAATTATGTTAGGATTTGACTGTATGAATATTCCAATTATAAGGGTTCTGTAAAGTTTATTTAAATATGATTTCCCAAGAAAACTCTATGAATTTTAAATTCCTTATAATGAGTTTTTATAAAAATAGTTTGATTTAAAAAGAAATCTAATAAAAATTTGTTTAAAGGAACGATTATTCCATTTTATGGTTAAAAAAGACGTTTTTAAGAAATTTGTTTTTCTAGGTTCTTATGTTTTATAAGAAACCCTCTTGATTATGATATTTTAATTATATTTTCTTATAAAGTATCTTATAAAAATCATTGGTTATAAAATCTATTTTTATTTGTAAGAAAATGATTATAGGAGCTCAAGGTTTATTATATTAAAATAAAAATTTATTTTTTCATCTCATGTTTTTAAAATAGACTAATGGGATTATGTTTTTCTTTTTATATCCCTTACTAAGATATTTTTTTTTTCTCATCCCACAATTTTTTTTAAAAGGATTGAAGGATGGGAAAGGAAAAATAAGAATTCAAGTTGAAATCCTTTAAGAATTGTCATGAAAAGAAAAAATGTTTCATATTAAAAGTTTTATATGAGGGAAAAATTGGATACTGATTAAAAGTGTCCACTTTGTAATTTATGGGTTTGTTATGTGAGAGCTATGAACTAATTATCTAAACATATAAAACTAAAATGTATTTGGGAATTAAATAAAGTAATTTATTGTATAAAGACACTAAAATATGTATTTTTAATGGTTGGTTCCTTATAGTTGGTATCAGAACATATTTTAATCAAATTTGGATATTAAGATGTTTTCATGAGTGGTTATCATTAGAGATATATACAACATCATGGGCTTATTAGTTTAAATTTTATCATAAGTTTAAAGTCTTAAACACCCATTTTGTGGTTTTAGGTGATGGTATTTTAAGGTAATTAATGATATTTTTGATACATTTTATTGGGTTGAGGTATATGTAACCTTAAGGTATAACATGAAGGATTATTTAAAAAGAATGTTGTTACATTTTTGGGATGTAATAAAAAAGTTATGAAATAACATTTGAGGTTAAAATATTATTTAATTTTGAATTTATTAAGGTTATTTTTGAGTATTTTAAGATTAAAATATTATATAATATCTATGGGTTTTTTATTTACAAGGATCATTTCATTTTAACAAGAAATAATTTATTCCATTTTCTAATGATGTTATTTTCTAAGACTAAATTTATTTTATCAAGATGAAAGGAAAAGGATATCATACAACTTTATTATAACTTATATAGGATTTAGTCATCACTTTCATGAAAAAATATTTCTCAAATGATTTTTAATGATTTTTGAACATCCAAATCACTCATAATAAACTATTTTATCTATATAATTCCTTTTCATTTCTCCAAAATTTCTATGGATCATGGTATTTTTTTAAATTTCAAAATCTGAACTCATCCATCTCATTAGGTAAGAGAAATAGCACCAAGGACTTGAATATATCATTTCTTGAGATATATACTTCATGCTAAAAGATAATGGGGATATCAACATCATAAAAAAATACCCCAATTATTGGATTTAGTGCAAAAATAATTTTATTATGTTCTAAGTATGAAACATGATTGAGTTGATATTAAAAAATCATTGGGACATATTCAATATAATTTATTTGTAGGAATAAAGTATTATGGAATAAGACAAAAAATCCTGGTTAAAGGTTTACGAAGGAAGTTGAACGAAGGATGTGATTATCAATGATATTTTGATATATTATAAATATTATCAAAATCATAAAAAACTTAATAATTATTCTTTAGTATATTTTTTGTTTTTTTATAAAAATATGTTAGGTAGAATTGATACCTTTGAAAAGTGGTGTAGTGAAAAAGAGATTTTTTGGAGATAGTCATTTAAGGACATATGATAAAGGTATAAATAAACCTTTATGATAAAATGTACTTGATGTTAAGGAAATTATAGTCAATTAATATTTTTTGATTTTGTGGAAAAATTATCTATATAGAAAACCATAGAGGTTAAAAATTTATTTTATGACTAATGATATTTTTCGGATATTCATAATATTTTTGAAAACTTTATTGGAATTATATTAATATTGTTTTAGTAATAGGAAAACCCATAGGTTGGGTAAAAACCCATAACATCTAGAAAGGATGCAGGGCTTGAACCCGAAACTGAATGGAGAGAAGGGTTCATTTACAACCACTGACCTAAATGATGTCCTAGTTAGTTTGAAATTATGAAAAAAAATTTAAAAATAAATATTGAGTCAATTTTGGGAACATATGTTTTATCATATGAATAACCATGAGATTGAAAAGTGATTTGGTGATTAAGTGATTTCAAAATAAGTTCACTATTTTTTGAACCATATATTTTTAAGGTAAATAGAAGTATTTTTGGATAATATGGGGTTTTATTTGAGTAAAAAAGACTAAATTATCTATTTAAATAATTCTTTATATAAATAATTAGCATATCTTGGAGATTATATAACTATATAATATACATTTTTTCCATGAGACTTAAAGAGTGATTAATGTTATTTAGAGATAAATATTAAATTTATCTTGGAAGAATATGTGATCAAATAATTATAATATTGTTTTAATATTAGTTAGTAATTATTTGATAAAATTTAAAGATAGTAATTTATGAAATCATCTATGTTGAACCTTTAGTTACATTTTTGATGTTTGGAGACAAATGTATTATTTATTCATATGAAAGTTTATTCATTTTGGAAATTATATTAATTTGTGCTAACCATTTTGATTTTGTTTAATTTCCAAAGATAAGATAAATATCTTTTTATCATTTTTTGTAAGTATATGATCCAATGGAAATTTAATTTTTGTGATTTAGGCATAAAAAATTAATCTCAAATACCCTTTGTTTAGATAAAAGGATGAGATTATGGTGGATATTTATTAAAGGATGAAATTATACTTGTCAAGTAATAATATTTCCTTTTGTTTCTAGTATAAATGGTAATTAAATTCCTCAAAACTAGGAAAAGAATCTTGAAACTAAAATTTTATCCTATTACCTTCATTTCTGATGAATCAATTGTATTTTCAAAACCTCTTTGGTTTATAGTTTTGTAGTCGTTAACTTTATCATGACCATTCATTTTCATGTGATCAATGATCTATGTCACTCTCTATAATTATTTAGACATTATTATTTTCTTCTATGTAAATATTTTTACTTACCACTAATGTTTTATTATTTGGAAGCCTAGTTATTCTATCTGACCTTTGTATTTCCCTTTACTTCTTTTTAAGAGGAAGTTTTATTAACCATTTTTATGATATGGGATTTCAATAAAAGGTATTTTTAGATGGAATACATTTGATTACTACGATAGAGTTCAAATTATGAGGAGAAATTTTTTTTAGGGGGGGAACGTAACACCCCAGATTTTAAAACAATTACATTATGTTTGATAACATATAAAACATGCAACAAAAAGCTTAAATAAACCACAAAATATTATTATTTAAATATAACTGTTATAACCTAGATGTTGAATTGACAAGTGTGAATAAGATTTAACAAATTATAAAATATATATAAAGTTAATAAAAAATAAAAATTCATTAATTAATGCTTATGAAATAAGAAATCATGTTTTAGAAATGGTATTTTATTCTTTAAAAGTACATTTTCATCAAAAATGGTATTTATTAATTTTTATTGGTGAATATTTTAATTAATTTATAAAATTTTATAAATTATTTTGATACAAAGGACATAATTTTTTAAATAACCAAATCAAAATTATCTTATGGAGAAATTTTGTGTGATTTTTTATGAAAAGTTTGATATTTCAATAGTGAAAAATATATATTTTTATTGAAAAATGTATTTTATTTTAATGTTTTTATAAAGTAAAATTTTATTCTGGATTATTTTTAAAATTTAATCAGTTCAATTTTATTAAAAATAATCCAATTATAGTTTTTATAATTAATTTTATATTTTAATTTAGTATAAAAGTATTTTTGTACTTAAAAAGGCATTTTTCTAAAAAACTATTTTCATCACATTTTACAGGTTTAATATTAAATTATATTATTCTAATTATATTTTTTTAATAATGAAAACTGTATTCAATATTTTGAATTATTTGGTATAAATTTGGTAAATATTCACTTTTATTTTTAGTAATTATTAATAATAATCGTAGTAAAAAAATTACCACAGCAAAGGTAAAATGAGATAATTAAGACTAAAAATAATGTGATAAAGATGATAAAGTGACTCTAAAACCTAACTAAATTTTATTTAATGAGTATATTTCATTAATATTCATCCAATATTTGACTATGTGACATTTGTTTCCATATGTACATGATTTTTACCTTTATAATATTTTATGTAAACAAAAGTAAAAAATGCCATTCTCTTTGTTTTATCATCTTTAAATTTTGAAAATAAGGATAAATAGAAGTTATATTTTGTTATAAATATTAATTTGAAATATAAATTAATTTTATTTATCATGGTAATTTATTTTTAATTTTTAGTGATGAAATAATTACCTTAAATATCTACAGAACGTCGATATATTATTTATTCGATTAATAGAAAAATAAAATAAATGATTTTAAAAATAACATGATTTGAATAAACTATTATGTTAAAAGATATTTTTAGATAAATATGAAATATTATAGACATTTTAATGCCTTATATTCTAATTCTATTGTTGTCTTGTAGTTTTAAAAGTCAAATTAAATGAATATTTCTAAAATTGACATTAATTTTATTTTATAATAAATAATATTTCATTGAATGATTAAAAACTAAAAAAAATACTATTTTAAACCAAGAAATAGGGCTATTATTGAAAATATTAACCATGTTCCATTTATGATTAAAGTTTTCTTTTATAGTAACTATATTAACCCCTAAAGAGTAAAAAATTTGTAATCACAAAAATTGTCAAAAAGGGTTAACATGAGTAAAAAAAGATAAGGGTGAAAACATCATCTAAACTTGTCCATTTTTTATTGTATGAGAGTATTTATAATAATATTCATCTTATATTTTAATATTTAAATTTTTATCCATTTTAATATAAAAATTAGTTTATATTAATTTAATATTTTATGAAATTATAAGAATGTTCCTATACTCTCTTATAAAACGGAACCTCATCACCTCTTTTATTTTACAATTAAAAAACCATTTAGTTTGTCCAATACCTATCCAAATCCATTCCCATCCCCCCTTCACACATTATATAGGTATCAATTTGGTAATAATACTAACCTTAGAGTTCTTAAGATGTAATGAAAATGAGGATGTTCTATAAATAGGATGATAAAGAACGTATGAGTTGATTCAAACCTGAGGTAATTGAATTTATTTTAAAAATTATATTTTAAAGTTTCCCTTTGAAATATTTTTATTCAATGTCCAAATTCTTCTAAATATCAGAAAAAAATTATTATTTATACTTAAAGTTATTCTAAAGGTCATTTTTGACCATATTTAACTGTCATTACAATGTTTCAAAAGGAATATTTTTAAGGTTTTTCATAGGGGAAACTTTAATTTAGAAAAACCTTATTTTAAATATTTGTTTTATAATTATTTATCTTCTATTTTTAAATTCTTAAAATTATTTTATGGATGTATTTATATGGACATAAATGGATTATAAAGGAAATTTTATATCACGTTTTACTTTTATTCAAAGGTTTTCAAAAGAAATATTTTTTATGTATTTTAGATGTAATTATTTGAATATATTTATAGAATATAAAAAAGAATATTCTATTTTAACATTTAAAATGTTAATGACTTATCATATCATTGCCACCATTATTTTATATTGGATTCCTTTATAAGTTTCCATTTTTTCTTTAAAGAAAAACCCTTCTTCCCTTTTATCGGGTATTTATGTTTTGGAAAATTGGTTTTTAAAAGGAGAGGGTATTTTTTATCCAAAAGGGTTTTTCTTATATGTTTAAAAGATTTTTTCAAGGGTTTTATGATGAAAATATGCAAGATTAAATTTTTTTATTGATGATATGTTCCTTGGATATTATTTATGATAATGGGTGATCATGGTATAACTCATTAATATGGGTGATCCCAACATAGTTTATACGATAGGTGTGCCTAAATATCACTCCAATGCATTGAGTACTGATTATGTTCTCCAAATAATTTTTTGGAAGTTGACCATATGGTTATTCTAATTGTAAGGGTTCTTTAAGGCTTTATAAATATAATGTCCTAGGGAACCTATATGAATTTTATATGCTTAGTAATGATTTTTTGCAAATCATCTGATTTGAAAGGATAGAATAATAAATTTTTTATAGGAATAATTATACCATTTTAGGGTAAAAAAGTATAAATTTAAGAAAATGTTTTTCATGGGTTCTCATGTTTTCTATAAAACACTCATAATTATGATTTTTTCACTATGTTATATTATAAATTATCTTATGAAAAATGTGGGTGGAAAAGTTGTATTCATGTGCAAGAAAATGATTATTTGAGCTCAAAGTTTACAATATTAAAAGAAAAATTCTTTTTTGATCTCATGGTTTTAAAACAAACTAATAGGTTTTTTATCTTTATTTTTATATCCCTTACTGAGATTTTTGTGCTCACCCCATGTTTAAAAATAATAATAGGGTTTAAGGATGAGTAAGAAAAAATAATAAGTCAATTTTAAATTCATGAATATTAGTCATGAAAATAAAACATGTTTCATTTTAAAAGTTTTATATCATGCTAAAAATGAATATTGAGCATAGGTGTTCACTTTTTAATTTATGGGTTTGTGATGTAAAATTTATAACCCAATTATCTAAAACCCTAAACCTAAATTATCTTTGGGAATGTATTAATATAAATTATTTTCTAAAGAAACTATAATATGTTTTGTTAAAGGATGAGTCCTTATAGATCTTCATGTAGTGTTTTTTTGTGTTTTTTCTTCTCACTAGCCAATCATTTTTTTTCATTTTAAAAGCCGGTTTAAAGGGGACCGGTACCCCAACATACAACCATAACTACAAACAAGAAGGATGAACCTAAAATGACATATAACATCACAACATTACACATCATAATGCCTTTCCATAATATTCTCTAAAAATCGAGACTACTAATTAAGTTTTTATTATAGGTAGTTATTCATGTATTCATCTCCTCTATTTTATTATCTTTATCCCCTTTTTAATTTCCTTTATCAAAATATTCCCAGGGCGATACTCTAAAACCAACACCTTTGACTTGGCCATGTTGTTTTGGAAACTTGAAGGCTACTAAAAGTAGTTATTAATTAGGTATAAATAATGATTATTCTTGCGTATAAACCAGATAAAAAATATAGTAAAATAAGTATTTTTTTAAATTTAATATCGATTTAAAGTAGTTTTTTTATTATGTCATAGTTATACATCATTTCCATAATTTTTATGTGTTTTTATATATTAGTATCCCATCTTTATTTACATTAGCCTTGTTCCATATCACATAAAGTGGTATATAAGTAGATTTGGATTTTTTTTCCTTAATTTTTATATAAACAGATGAACATAATTATGCTATTGTTTCTTGACAGATAAAAGTATTACTATAGATTTAAAATTCATATCATTTTTTTTTCAATTTAATTGTACCCATCCTTGATTTATTCTAGGGGTATGTTGGTTTTGATGCACACTATTTATTTTTAGCACTTAATTAATATTTCCTAAATTAAATATTCCTAGTCAAAGTGATTAATACACATATTTTCAAGAAATGTATTATCAATCACAATGTATCTGAAACCATTCCTCCTCATGATGAAAAATAAAATCATTCCACATTTCTTAGTTTATCATGTGTTCCAACATCTGAGATGGGAGTGTGTTTAATTTCCCTTCTGCATCCCTAAGATGATACTTTGTAAGAATTTTGTGAAATCCTCTATAAGAATTTCTAGTAACTATTTATAAAAATTTTATTTAGAATTCATCTAGTATAAATTCACTTTTCAAAGGATAATGAAGAGTAAATTAACGTTTCATTATTTTATTTTTTAGTAAAATAAAGAAATTATATCATAATTTTACCCTATTCTATCCCCAAATTAGTGCTTTAATAATTATCACAACATTATGCCATGTATCTACATAATTATTCACATAAATGCAAGTGGCGACCCTAATAAAATGAATGAAAATAGACTTTTGGGGAAACACGATAGTTGTATATATTCCATCCAACCTCAAATTTTATGCCTCTGCTTCTCACCATAATATTTTTATTGACACCACCATGCTACGTTGATCCTATTTATTCTAGGGAAAAAGGTTTTCATCTTCTACCATTTTCTATGATTCAACATTTTCAATATATTTATCCTAGGTATTTTTAGCATTGATATATGGAAAAAATTATTAAAACTCTTCATTTAGAGTATTTGTATGTTGAGAAACTTGTTGTTCCTCAAGAATAGTTGAACCGACATGTGAAGAAGCCATTATTTGAAGAAGTGGTTGAAAACTTAATTTATATTATTTATATGATGTAGTGAATATATAATAATATGCGATAACACAATGTATGTTTGAAAAACATATAACCTTGTTATTGAACTCTATTTTTTCCCTTAAAGGTTAAAGGGTTTTACCCCTCTATCAATTATTAAAATTCACTCATTATGGTATCCTATGATATACAATACCCAGTCTACATTATGACCACCATTAAATTATTATGACATCCCAATGAGGATTACATCCTCAGTTGAGTTGACATCTGACCCTTTAGTGGTTTTGGTCAATAGCAGAAAGATTGACCACTTTCTGTTTATAGGATATGGGATATAAAGTACTTATACTATTTTTGATTCCATTATAAATGTTTTTTCCATATACCATTCCATACTAAAATACACTTTCATGAATCCCAATTCATTGAATTTAACTACACTCATGTTATTAAACCATTTTAATTAAAAAATCAACACTTGTAATATTGTACAATCCAACTCCCATATTTTTTTGATGATGAAAAAGTATGACATATTCAAATAAATTGGTTTTTTCATTGGTATCAGATACATGCATTACTTTATCCACCAGTGTTCGCCACTATTTTTCATGGTACTACCTTCACCATGTTTCTTTGTACAAAATGTATAACCATTAATTACATAATCATTATATGATACTATATTCACACTTGGTCTTTTGGGTGCCCATAAAATTTGTTCTAAAATTGAAATTGGATTTTAAATTGAATTAGAAAAAATATAGTCTTGAAACCATCCTAGAAAATATCAATAATATGTATTTTATATCCAAATTTCATCCCTTAGTGTATTCAAATTCCTAAGAATAACTTTTTGGGTTTCAAATTATAAGATAACCAATAAAATATTATGTAAAATGTAAAGTTAGCCTTATAATGCTCTATAATAGTAATTGTTACAACATATATTTTGGAGATTCCTTCACCAGAATGTTGGTTGGTGTGTTTTATTAGAACAATTATTTCCACATCAGATAGGTAGTAAGTACAAAATTTAATGTCTTCATCAATAATATATCACTCCAAAATGCAACATTCTGTCTAAATTTTATTTTTGACACACCCTTTAAAAATATTCATATATTTTTCAATTGGGGTACATCCATCTATTATATATAGGATCACATAGTCAGATATCACTAACCAAGTGAACATAATGTGAACATTAATTTTAAATAATGATGGTGGTAAGTATTGGGCATATGAATGTTTATTAACAAATTTCATTTTATTTCTCAATTATTTTGATGCTCAAAAACACCATCATATAATTTAATAATAAATTTACTTTAAGTAAAATTTAGGATTATGTTTATTAGAATATTTATATTATTTTATCTGGTATTTAGGAATTAATTTATTTGAGGATTTTTTTATATATTTTGGATGTTTTAATATTGTCTAGAATCATTGTTCATATCCCTATGTTTAAGGAGTACATTTGGTTTGGGAACCTAACTTTTGATAAGGAATTATAATTTTTTATGCCTTATGTTTGGATTTTACATTAGGATTGGGAACCTAAATTTTGTGAAGAACCCTACATTTGAGCATCTAATGCATGGTTAATTATTCCAACATTTGGAATCAATATCATGTTGTGTACCATATTTTAAAGATTTCATACATAGAGTAATTCCAATGTTGAAGTAGTCATATTTGGAATTTGAATTATAGATATTTTTTTAAGATTTTAGAAATTATTTTTATAGATTAAACATCTCATTAAAATTTATTCAAAGTATTATTAATAGGATCTTAAACAATAGATTAAATAATTTCAATTTCTAAGGGAATTTATGATTTTTAGTAGGCATTTATGTTCAAATTTAAAAAAATATATTTGATTTGAATATCATGTTTTATATAGTGATATTTCAAAATATTCTTAACCAAAATAAAATTGTATTTCTTATTTATTATCAATGAATTTTATCTTCAACCATGGTGTATATATAAGCTACATAAATAGAGAATGGATTCATATCTTATATGAAAATAAAATATATTAGAACAAATCTCTATTTCTATGAAGTCCTGAAAGTTGAATCTATATATTCCTTCACCACGATTTTCTGAGATTATTATTTCTATTTCTACTCCTTTTTCTCTATTTTAATTAATATTATATAGTTATTTATATCCTTCTTCATGGATTCACTTTGGAGACATACATGTTCCAATTTTTTATTGTGTATCCATCCAGAAGCTGGGAATTTAATGTATTATTATTGTTCTCTATCAATTATTTTCAACAGAAACTTGGAGTATTTTCAATAGTATTTTGCAGAAAATTTTATCTAAAATTAATTTTAATATATCCTCATTTATTAGTTATATAGTTAATTGTGTGTTGAATTTTTTATTCAATAATCAACCAATATTTTTTTATGGAGTGTAATATTCTCACCGTAAGCTATGACTATCATAGTTCCATATAAAAGAACTATAAGGCCTTATAAAATCCTTTTTATAAGGTGTTATCTTCCTCCAACTATTTTTATAGGTCCCCAAAAAAAGGATATATTTAGTGAAATTAACCAAACTCATAGAGAGAGAATTGGAAGAGTAGACTAAGGGATATTAGGGCCTCAAACTACTATAAAAATTGCTATGTTTTTTTCTTTACTCTTTCATTGATTAATCTTATTGAATAAAATTTAACTACATCACATTCCAAATCACAATGGGGTATTAATTTTAAATTATCCACGTTTTTTTAAAAGGATACAATTCTCCCCTATTATGTCTTTATGTTTATCCTAACAAAAAATTGGAATCAGTGGAGTTCTATTTGAAGAATACTATTAATATATTGCAAGCCTGAGTTTAAGATCTATATGAATAAAAGATGAATATGGTTGAACTCAAATAAGGATCATCAATGATCAAAGTTTCATATTTTAATAGAGAAAACTATGGTAATTAGAAAGTCTGTATGACTTTTTGCTTGAAGAAACTTGGGTTAAAAGTTTATATGAAAGTTGTTAAGATATAAAAAATTCCCAAAGAAGATTAAAAAAATGGGATACTACCAAATAAGCTTAATATTATCTATATTCAAAGGATATGAATGTTGTCATATACAGACTCATTTCTTATGAGTTTGATCATGTTTATTGATGTTCCACTACCTTTGAAATGTGAAATACTATAGCTATTGCTTATAAAGGGACTGAAAATTTCAAGAAACTGAGGTATAATATTACTATACTCAATTTTGTTAATTTTTGGATGTGTGAAGGATAAATTATTACACAAATTAAAGGAATATTTATTGAAATAGTAATTAGTGATGCTACCTTAGGAACACCAATACCAGAACCATATGAGGAATAAAAATTTCTTAGAGTTTTACCCTTAAGATTGAATGGAATATCTACTAATATATGATAATATACACCTATTAACATTTTAACAATGATGGAATTGATTAGTAAATTAATGAATTATAAGTCTAAAATTCTAGATGGAGAATAATATCATAGAATTATCAAGAAGGAGAAAACTAATCTCAAAGTTATTGATCCAAAAATGGAAAATAATTTAAAAGATGATATTATATTCCCTAATAACTGAAAAACCATACAACCATGGCTTTGGAAATCAAATAATACCCTAGTGAGAGTATAATTCTCTACTTTTATACTAGCTCACTCTTGAATGATTTCAAGATCATTCTAAGGGGATATTACCGAGGTCTCTACTACTTTATTAACCCTTTATTGTTTTTATTGATTTTTAAATTAATAAAAATGTGAATTATGATGATTTTACGAGATAGATTTAGTTGTTAAATATTTGAAGAGGAACTAGCTCACTTATCTAGAAGATTCAGTAAGCTATATATGAAGAAAAGAGGCTTGAATAAGTCTTATAATGAATCTAAAAATAATGTTCATAGACCCAAAGAAGTATTGTGCTATGAATTCAAACAAATGGGGTATATCATAATCGACTACCTACAGTTGAATTAGGAGAAATGAAGAATGGATAAGAAAGTTAAGAAGTACCAAATGAAAGATGATTATTAATTCAAAGACATGAATGATATAAATTCTATACAGAGTGTTTCTAAATACTCAAACCACTCTATAGGTTCTTATATAGAAAAGGAGTAATCAAATCTAAAATAAAATATGTACTTTATGGGAAAAGAAGATATAGTATAGTTACACTACCCTTCTCCTTATAATTATAAAAGTTGTCCAGGTGATAAATTAGTTGAATAATATTTTAAGATTAAGTAAAATATATTCCATGTTAACAAACATAAATTATGAATAAAATTTATAGTTTAATTTTTTGTGAAAAAGAGTACATGTTAAAAAAATACCTTGATTTAAAATAAAAATTAAGAGAATCTTCTTTAAGCTACACGATACAAGAAACTAAAATTAAAGAATTGTAGTAGAAGTGGAATCCTTAAAAAGTGTTTTAATCATTTTTACTAAGGGATAATAATAATTAAATTATATCTTTGAAAAAATCAGGAAAAAATATGGAATTAGAAGTAATGGTGAAAAACCTAAGTTATATTGAAACTATTTTGTTCCTAGCTCGAAGAACCACATTATGTTTATGGTTACTTGTTTTTTATAAGGAATTAATGGAAATTATGATAACAATTGTTTTTTAAGTGATCCTCATATTACTGGTGCAAATAAAGATCTTATTAATATAAATTTGTATGAAGTTAATTCTGTAAACAGTGGAAAAAATTAGATAGATCTATTTTCCCAAATATTTTTTGACTGCCACTGTATGATCCAAGAGAATTTAGGTAATAAAAAGAGTTTTTATTTGATATTTTTGTAGGTGAAAATCTATAGGAAATTAAGTTTAATATGATAAATGTAAAGTGAATCCTCAAGACACACAAGTGGGAAATTTTCAAATTTTAATTTACTATCAAAAGTAGATGGAGGGTTAGTTACCTTTGGGGATAATGATAGTGGAAAAATAATTAGTTTTGGATCAGTGGGAGATCTATAAATAATACTAATAAATAAATTTATATATTTTCAAGGGATGAAGAAAAAATTGATAAACACTTCTCAAATCTATGAAATTGGATTTCCAGTTGATTTTCTAATAATTCTTGCTATATTTTTAAAATTAAACTGCTTAAGTTTAGAGAACCTATAACTAAAAATGATTATTCTTTGGAACTTAGTTCCTTATGTGAATAGAAAGTGAATTTTTTAACTATTTAAATAAATTAATCCTAGATATGCCATATGAGACTTGTAAATTGAAATTTATTTTCCCTATCTATGTTATCTAAGAAGCATTTAGTTTCTAATATTCCTAGTCTTAAGTTTTATTTGAAATGACTTTGTGGTGAATTTAAAATTATCAAGAAAGATATGTTATATTTTAAATTAATTTAGAATATTATTACTTATAAATATTTATAAATTATCTACATGAATTTTTTGACCATCAAGAGTAGCAATCTTGAATGGAAAATTATTTGTTTTTATTTTAGTTAATGTTTTTATAGATTTTCCTAGGTTATTTCTTAAAACTTAAAAGATAATCTATTTTGTTATTTTTTGAAAAAAAATTCAATATGTAAAATATTTCAAAGTAATTTCATTGATAAGTGATCGGGGAGGAGATTTTGAGAATCAAGAGTTTAATATTTTTTTCTCAAATTTTTTTACTAAACATACCATATTTTCTTGAAGAACCCCTTAATAGAAAGGAATTATAGAAAGAATAAATAGGACTATTCATGTGATGAAAAGAAGTATGTTAACTGAATACAATGTTCCTAACTATTTTTGGTAAGAATATATTTGTACAACTATTCATATCATGAATAGATTTTGAATTATACTATTTCTCAAAATGAAACCCTATGAGTTATGGAATAATAGATAACCTAAAGTTGGATACTTTAAAAAGTTTTTGGATGCATGGTGTACATCTTGAGAAATAAAAAAACCTTGGTATGTTCAATCCAAATGCCGATGAAGGAATATTTCTTGGATATTATACTACTTTTAATGCTTTAAGATTGATTAATAAAATTTCAAGGATAGGTAAAGAATCTATATGTGTAAAGTTTGATGGAATTTATCCATTTGATTACAAAAAAATCAAGTAGATTAATTCACCGATTATTTGAATAACATGAAAATTTAGTCTTCTACATATGAATTTGAAAACAAATTAGAATATTACTAGAATAAATTCAGTTCATAAGAACATAAAACTATGGAACCTGAAAGAATCATACCTATATAGTCTAGAACTTTAAAGAACCATCCTTTAGAGACTATTTTAAGAGTCTTAGATGATGAAGTGAGGAATAGATGGATTATAGGAAACCTAGATAAGTTTTATACCTTTCTACACTTGTTTGAACCTAATAATATAGAATAATCCTTAGAAGATAAAAGTTAGATGATAACTATATTGGAAGAACTAAACTAGTTTAAGAGAAATAATGTTTCTGAATTAGTTGAAAGGATCTCAAACCATCTTGTGATAGGGAGTAAGTCTAGGATGTTCAAGTTATAAATAAGAAATATGATTAAGTTATAATTACTAGGAATAAGTCTATGATGGTTTTAAGGGTTACAATTAGGGGGAATGAATTTATTTTAAGGAAACAATTTCCTTGGTTTCTAGGATAGAATCCATGAGGATCCCGTTGGCCTATTCATATCATATGAATTTTAAATTATACTAGATGGATAGAAAATATTCATTTTTAAATTATTATTTAGTGGAGTAATTTTATGTTGTAAAACCTCTAGGTTTTGAAAACCCTCATCTACCAAATTAACTTTTAAAGTTACTAATGCTCTTTATGCCCTTAAATATGCACTAATGGATTTATATGAAAGAATGAGTTCTTTTATTTTGAAAAAATATTTTTTAGTAGGGTTGATATTTCCTAATTTTTTAAGAAAAATTATTTTTTTGATATTTTATTAATTCAAATTTATGTATATGATGTCATTTTTGGGTCAACAAATCAGAATATTTGTAATAATTTTTCAAAACATACACAAAAGTAATTTTAAATAAGTATGGTGGGATAATTGAATTTCTTTCCTGGTTTTAAAATTTATCAATTTTTTTTGGAAATTTGTTTAATCAAAGAAAATATATTATTGATTTATTGAAAAAGTTTGTACTTGAAAATAACAAGGCTTATGAAACTCCCATCTGTATAAATTTAAAACTTAACTTGGATGAGCTAAAAAACTAGTGGAAAACAATTTATATAGAGGTATGATTGGTAGTTTTCTATATCTAACTATTAGTAGATCGTACATCAAGTTTTCTATTTTCCTTTCTGCATGATTTTAGTCAAATCCAAAGGAATCCCACATCACTACTATTAATGTTTTTTAGATATATAAAAAAATGTTTTTCTATATTTAATTTATCAAAAAACTTATAGTTCTGATTTAATTTCATATTCAGATGCTAATTTTAGAGAGTCTAGGCTATATAGACAAAGAACCTCAAGTACTTGTCACTTTTAATAGAAGTCCATAGTTGCCTGGTCTAGTAAAAATCATCATTCAATTTCATTTTCAATAGATGAGATTTCATATATATCTAATGGCAGTTTCTATGTATAGATGTTGTGGATAAAACACACACTTCTAGATTTTGGGCTTAAATTTAATCATATTCCTATTTTATTTAATAATACTAGTACTATTACTATTTTGAAAAATCTTGTGAGTCACTTTAGGAATAAGCATATTGATCTCAAACATCATTTTTAAGAGATAATGTATATAAAGGGGATATATCTTTAGAATTTGTGAATATTGAGTATCAATATGATAATATTTTCACTAAACCACTTCCCACTGCAGGTTTTTATTTTATTAAGGGTTGTTATGATTATTTTATTTCAAATAAATCATTTAATATTCTCTTAAACCTTTATTAAGTTTTTTAATTTACTTTTTAAAGTTTATTATTGTATTATTTTTTTAATTATTTAGTTTATGAATTTGTTAGTTTTAAATTTTTACTTGCATATTTTATTTGCATGAAATTAAATTTTCATTTTTAAAAATTTAAAATGAATACACAAAAAATTTGGTCCAAGAAACTAAAACATCACTTGAAACCATCAGAGTAAAACCATTCTCTATCCTACCTTCGATCTTGAACCCTTTCAAACTTCTAATCTCTAGATATCTCAAGAAACCTAATTTTTTAACCCTCAAAACTCCTGATTATTGTTGTGGAAAATTTAAAAAGAACAAATGAAATTGGTCTAAGGAGCTCGAAGTGGCAGAGGATTTCTAGTTCTAAAAGAAAAGTGCTGTAAGGGAAAGTGGTATACATAAAATTGATCTTCCTGATGAATCTGATGTTAAAATAGGAACTATTCTTTCAAGGACTAGAGTATACGTTTTACAGAGGAAATAAAAAATATATATATAAAAATGAGGTAAATTTTTTTACAAGCATGAACGGTTTAGTTTTGGAGATACATAAGATGCCATCTCCTAAAATGTAAAAAAAAATATTTTTTATTTCTATAATCGATATAGCTCAGATATTCAAATGACCCCATGAAGGAGTGTTTCACTTAAGTTCAAGATCTACTGGAGACAAAATTCAAAAGTCAAAGTAATTTATGTCTATTCTATTTGGAACCTCACACATCAAAAAGATATTTGTGAATTGTTTATAGATAGACCAAAAATTCATGGTCAAATTCATTCAAACTGATGTGGTATCAATGCTGACTAAGTTATAGGAAATAATCTTCCTAGATATATATGTAATATTTTTTATGTTGAGTGACATCAAATCAATTTTCGGTAGGTATATGCTATGGTTTATACATCACTATTTCTGGAAGGATGAAAGAATTTCTTTTTACCCCTTTGTAAGGTTGGTTTCTCTTGTACTATAAAAAAGAGGAATGATTGGTGACATTTTTTTTGTCATAGACTGACTGTACTAAGATTCAAGAGGGGGTGAATTGAGTTATTGAAATTTTATTGACTTCTCATACCACCCTATTTAAAGATATGATTATGTATGATCTTTTATTAACTTAAAAATGGAGGAGAAATAATTACAGAAATAAAAATATTGAGCATGATATATTTATAGTGGTTCAGAGAAAAAATATCCCTTATTCCACTCCACCAATACTCTACTCCATGAGTTGGGTGCTTTTCACTATACCAATCCTTTTTCTGGGGTATTCCCAGTTGAGTGAAAGTAGATGTTACTTGTTACAAAGGTCTTAGAGCTTCTAACCAGGATTTTACTTTACAATAATTATCCATGAACTTAGAACAATCAATTAAAATTATTTAAGATAGAAATAAATATGAATATAATAAGTTTAGAAAATAGTGTTGAAAGTAGTAACTGATAGAAGATGAAGAAACTTACAAGGAAGATGAATAAACATCTTGATAAGATAAGAATATTCCAATTGCTTCTATAGAATTTATTTTCTTAAAGAATATGATCTTTTAATCACAACTCTTGAAGATATTCAAGTGTGGTATTTTTTTACCATTATATGAATCACGTATCATCTCTTTCTTATGAATACTTATCTTATGTTTTTCTATTTTTTAATTCAAAATTAACCAAAATCAATTATAACAATGGTCAAGTCGATAATAATTTTTAAAATTTGATGAGATTGGTGATTAATAGTTCATTTCCATCTTTTACAAATATAGAATGAACTTCTATGGTAGAGATGCAATAAATCTTCTTTATCTGATATTTCCATTCATAAAAAAAGGTTCTATATCCAAATAAATCTTTCTTTATTTGGACAAATCCTTTTTTATGTAGATAAGATCATAATTTGACTTATCGATAGGTCATACCAATTGTAAGATTATAATTATTATGGTCATTAATATAGCTTGATCTTCATAAGACAATATTCTATTATAGTTGCACTCATAAGATAATTTTCAGAGCAACTTTGTAAGATAAACCACTTTTGATTTTTGAATTCTATGTTGCATAAGATAAGTAATCTAGATTTATTGTTTTTAAATAATAACCCCATTTCATAAGATAGCATCTTACTATCATATGAAAAATGACTTCTATAGATTTATTTGACTTCTCTAAGATGATTCTTTAAAAAATACACTATCCTTAAGATAAAAGTATTCACTGAATTTCCATATAATTTTGACTTATAATATTGACTTCTCCCTAAGATAATTTTCCTTATGTATTAATATAATTTATGATTATACCTTGAGTAAGATAAAATATTTTATCATAGAATCAATATTTTTGTGCAAGTACACAATTTTTTTTATATTGATTATTTTGCGCGTAATATAAAATTTCAGCATAAGATAAATTTCTATAACAAAAAACTAAACTCTATCATTGGTAAAATGAATTTATTTTCACTCTCATAATATAAATTAATTTTTAGTTTATTCATTAATAAACATATAATCCTTATGAATATATTTACATAAAATTATTAAACACTTAATATAAATAATTTAATAGATAAAAATGGTTTTTTGATTCATAAAAACATACAAACAACTGCGATATATTGAAACAATATAATTCTATCCAATAATAACCCCTTTTTATGATAAAGAAACATAATCAAATAATAAACAATGATAATATTTTATTTGGGAATTATTGCAAAAATATACTTTGTTAAATATTATGTTCCTTTCATCAAAAAACTAAGTTTAAGTTTAAGTTTAATTATCCCTTTTATGAGAAGTATCATTAAATTGAATTTCCATGAACAAAGTTTAGGCTTAATTCCCCCGTTTGTATGATATAGAAAATAATAAGGTAATTGGAACACATTTATTATGACACATAGACAGGTGTAAATAGTTAGAATACAAATATGAATATAATCTAGCATTGAACTGCATGAAAAACAACATAGGAAATAATAAATGGATAAAAATAGAAATATTTAGGGAAGGAAAAACATGTAAAAATGATAACCAAAACATAGAATAATTAAATAAAATTGTTTAAAAAATATAACATGCTTGTAAAAAATCATTTAATGTTTGGAAAAAATCATATAATATGAGTTAAACATCACAATGAAGAAAAACAATAAGTCCTATAACATACAATGATGTTTGAGAGGTGGTTTCTTGAAAGATTGGGGTTGGCCTGTAGGCAAGGAAGATGTAGATAGATGGGAATCATCACTGTCAACAATAATAGCTCCCAAGGTGACAAAAATCCTCTAAGGTTAACTTAATCTCCAGGAGTGATCCTTACTAAACTAGATTGGATGTCGATAGATGATTACTAGGCTCTAGTCATGTCGAAGTGATTTTAAGGAGTGAAAGATACCTTAGTGTAAATTCTCGAAGAAGACAACAAAACTTCAATAGAAAACCTAATATTTTATCTTGAATAAATATTTATTAGATCAAATATCTCCTTAAACCATTGGGATGTGGTGGTATGTTGATCAAATATATTAGGACCCATGGTATGTCTACCTCATAGATGATATAGTGCATCCAAGAACTATTCAATCATTTTAACCATGTTATTTTTGTATTATTCAAGAAAGGTTGTGAATCCATTTCATCTTTTTTGAGAAAAGTTTCCAAATTTTTTATGAAAATCTCCATTATGTTTACAACCAAGAAAAAACTTCTCTAAAACTTGAAACTGATCATTGGAAAATCTTACTGAACTGATAAAAGGTATAGAAATCGTCAGTGAAACTACAATTTATTTACCCATAGTGGTAACATGATGTTCCTTTAGCTTGAAAAATGATCTTATTATTCAAAATAAGAATCAGATCTCATGTTTCTTACAATGAGATGATTCAAATTTCTTAACTTGTCTTCAAACATAGAAAAGTAATTCACTCATGATCCATCCATTTTTCTTAACCTAGTGATAATGAAATTGTCGTATTTTAGATGTTATATTGAGTTTTTAGGAATAGATGAGACTCTCTCCGTAATTAGTGATCTAATTCCCTTTTGGGAATAGTGTATACTAGTTATTATACATCTCAGAATTATTTTAATACCCCTAACTTTAAAAATTAAGCTATGTTGAAGGTCTTACAAAACATCTTTTGAAATAAGTTCACACTTCCTAGAGGTGATCCTAATAGTTAATGTTTTTTGAAGGACTATCTCAAGTGGGAGGTGAATTGAGTACCTAAAAAAAATTTATATTCAAAATGGATTAAAAAGATTCCGCCAATTCATTTAAAAATATCCTAGTGAACCAAAATAGAATATCATTATAAGAACCAATTTTTTCAAAATATTTCTTAAAGATTGAGTAGTTATTAGGTAAGTAATATACAATATTACTTAGTCCTTTGAAATCAATTTACTCAACTAAAAACTTATAAAAACACAAATTAAGGTTAACTATCAAAGTATATATTTTTTTATAGATTAAAATAATTTTCAGTTTTAAAGAATAAATTCAAAGTAAAAAAATAAAACACACAATGGAATTTTGAATATAAGAGGTTTAGTCTCAAGATAAGACTTAGTCCTCTCAACTTGGTGATCACCTACCACCAAGTAGTTTATATAAAATAAATTGTTTGATCCACAACCTAGATAGGGTTTTCAATATTTTAAAACTATCCAGGTCACACATGACCTCTTCTATAGTTATACGTGGGAGTATAAAAGAAATAGGTCATACAGGGACCTCTACCACAGTTTTTGTGGGAAGACAAATAAAAGAGGTTTGAGAAGATATCATTTATTTTATAGTTCATAGTAGGAGACAATGTTAATGTGACATAATAGAGTATGCACACACACTACTCAAAATGTAAAATAATGTAAACAAAATAGAGCAACTATGAGTGTAAAGGAATAAAAATGCTCAGTCTGTATGCAGTGCAGCTCATGAATCCTTGAAAGTATTTGGAAATTCATCTTGAGTCAAGTTATATTGAAAAATTGAGTAGACCAGAGTGTCATAGACTCTTTTTCTTGACTGCAGGAAGGCTCTTGATGTAATTATGTAGTTCAAATTCCCAGTCGAGTGTAAGCTCTTCGTGTTCTTGTAATCAAGTTCAGCTCTATGAGTGTGTTTAGTAAGCATGAGATCTCTGATTTATATTAGTTTACTTCACATCATCGTGTATTAGAGAGTTTTATTTATTTCTTAACAGTAGAAGTAGGAAGAATATACACATGCATATGGATATCCATCTTCCTCATACAACATGTATGACTCCCTCTTTAATGAATCATGTTGATCGTTTAAGATACAATCATTAAAAATATTCTTTGAATTAAATTCCATAATATAGAAGTTAGAATAATTTAATTCAAAATGAGTACGTAAAATAATGGTGGTGTCTTAGTCTGGTGGTGTCTTAGAGTCTGTTGGAGTATTAGGTCTGATGGTATGTCTTTGTAATGGTGTCTCTATATAGTGGTGTATCATTTTGATGGTGTCTCAAAGTCTGGCGATGTCTCCTTATAACTGTGACACAAAGATAGAAGTGACTTAGCTTAAGCTGAGTCATCCTTCTATAGTGAATCCTCTGATAGAAGGTCAGACCAATGGTGTCTCATACTTTACCAAAAATGCACTCTGGCGGTGTCTCATAGGAAATACTAAGACATTTCTGGTTTCTATATTGATAATGATAATAAAGAGGTCAACAATATTGTAACATCCCAAGTAAGTAATGAATAATAGATATTTTTATCTATGTCTATTAATGATTAAGATAGTGTTATAGAGGCTTAAAATGAAAGTAAATACAATCTTATGCATGGAATACACTAATATTCTAAAAAGATTGTTTTACTGCCTTTTGATGGAAAACCATTTTTGAATCTATCTTTTGACAATTTTATAAAATATTTTTGTCAAAATAAACTTATTCTTTATGATTGAGACATCAAAATTTACCTTGTGTGAATTTTTGGTATTTTTCTGACAATGTTCATTTTTTAATGAATAGTGAAAAATACTGCATTTTACATCAAAACTGCTTTTTAATCTAATTTATTTATATGATTAGATTATGTTTTGTATTGGTTTTGAAGTAAAATTAGAATATATTTTTACCATTTTATCCAATGGTGGTCATTGGAATCAATTTCACTTTTAAATTAGACTTAAACTGGTGTCAATCTTTTGATACTTATTGTTTCATAAAAACACGCTATTTGCTCTGGCAGCGGGAATTAATTATTAAATTAATTAATGTGACTTATATGATTTGAATTTTTTAAAATAGAATTCATTTTTGAATTCGGAATATCAAATATATCTTAGGGTGAATTTTTGGTAATTTTCTGAAAAACTTCAATTTTTGATGAATAGTGAAACCACTAAGTGGTAATCAAGCAAACTGATTTTTCAGTTAAATGAAAGTTTACCACTAATGTGTATTGAATTTTAAAAATCCGACATACATGGTTGTCATTAATAAGTAAAATTTGGTTCAATGAGATTAAAATAATTTTTTGGTGAATAGTAACTTATTAAGTTTTTAATCGCGATTAGTGGTAATTAGGGTAGTTTAAGGTATAAATAATGCTTTAATAATATAAAATGACCTAGAAACATGTCCCAAACTTATTGGTTGTGTCATGGCCGACCAAGAAAAGCCATGGGTCAACTTGGGGACCCCATGGATCCACTTTTGTTGGGAAATGACATAAATTACTTTTTATTTAATGTTAAAGTGAAAATGACACAAACATAATATGTTTTGCGAAAACAATTTTTAAGTGGGGTTATACAAGTCCAAATTTTGATTATAAATAGTCATTGGAAAGATAAAAAGATTTCCCATATCATAGTATTTTGTTTATAATTTTTAGACACTAAATAAATTTAATTATTTATGACATAATAATGATGCAGCGATGACATCATTATTTGACGATTTAAATAAAATAGAAAGATAATGTAAAATCTATGAACTACACATGTCCAAAACCAATTGGATGAGTGGATTTCGAAACCTTATCACCTTATCCACGAATTCTATCAATGTGGGACCTTTTAAAACCGAAAAACATTTTCAGATAAAGTAATGTTTCTTTACTTTCCAAAAGTGCCCCTCCTCTCCTCTTATAAAAGGCCCCCACCTCTACCTCATTTCACACACTCTTCAAGCCTTTGGCTCGGCCAAACCCTGCCCATTTTCTCTCTCCACATCCCTCTACTCATCCTAGAGGATTCCCTTTGGGCAGAATCCTTTCAAAGGAAGCCTTTAGGCTCAACTCAAAAGGAGTTACACCTTTTAAGGTAATTCATTCTCTCATGTTCATTTGTTTTATTTTGCTTCTCCAACCCCCTAAACGCTTTTTATTTACTTCTTTTGTAACAACACCAGTATCTTCAATATTCTAGGATGTTTTTATAAGATTTATTTGATCTACACTCTCACACAACTACATCAAATGGTTAAAGAACATACGGTTTCCGTGGATGGCGAAATTCTGCCTCCCGAAACGATGATTGTTCAACACTCATTTAACACCTTCAAAGGTGGACATTATGATGTCACTATTTTTATATATGATATATAATATGTTTATGTTTTCCTTAAGATTCTGTTTTTTTTCATTTTGGGCATACCTTTATGGTTTCCATTATGGGTAAAACACGATATCTTCATTTTAGGAAGTGCGGACTACCGCCCCCTAAAAGTGATTTGATTCGTTAATACCATATGTGGGATGTGTAAAGGATAAAGTTAATGATATTATATATGTTGTTATACTGGAATTATAATATACTTTTATATCATTATGATTCCATTCCAGAAAATATGAAATAGAAATGGAAGTAGCGTTCATGCGTACGTACGGCTTACCGTCTCCATGAACGGTGCATTTCATTTCTTACCTCTAAATGTGATGTAATATTATAAATGAATGTATGTACTGGATATATATGACATATATGATATCTACATCATGAATACCATTCTGGATATAGTGAACCTTTGACCAAATTAACAACATGTAAGTATAAGAAGTCAATTTTTGACTTAAGAACCAAATACCGACAAAATGAACATTATTAACTTAATTGATTACATGATGTTCATAACATGGTATAAAAGGAATAATGAACTTGAAAAAGATTCATAAGCAAGTAGAGATTAACTCAAGTTTATTATTCAGGAGTTTAAAGAACGGTCGGTCAAGTCGGATACGAGGTATGGGACTTCGTCTCAATCTCCTTTCGTTGAGGCATATTTTATTTTATACACAACTTTCTTTTATATGGTGTATAAACCCCTTTGACTTTTACGTTTATTAAAAAGGAATCTTTTTTATATGAAGCGTTTACTAAACAAAAAAAGGGAATGTTTTTGTCGTACGTATGCGGCGACAACGACTTCTCCGCTGTCGTAACCGTTATTTGAGTTTCGGCTTCCTCTACAAGCCATACCTTTTTTTTAAAAGAAAAATAAATACCATGTTTTATTTTGGTATTGAAAATGGTTTTCACAATGTGTTTGTGTTGTATTGATATCTTGTGATTGAAATGTGGAAATGTTATATTTCCTTTATGCATGTTTTATGTGATATGATTATGTTATGGTTCTTGGGCATTATTATGAAGACGGGTGGTTCCGTGATAAACTAAGGGCGGGTGAGCCCGTTATAGCTCTCCAATGCATTGGGTAATGCGAAGGAGTGAAACGTTAAGGTTTCTCCGAAGAGATTTTAGGGAATATACTGTGATGGGTATTCCAAATGTAACCAAGAGGGTTACTCCCTACGTAAGAATGTTATGAATGCCTCAAGTTACCTTTATGTCTTATGATTTCTATTATTTATTCATGATTTTATGAGGTATGTTAAAGTGCCTATGTTTTATGGGTAAAGTATGATTTCATTCTTATGTATATATGAACTCATGTTTCCTTTCCATGTTTTTTTATAACCCATACTGAGTTTTTATGCTCATCCCAAGTTTTTGAAATGTTTTTCACAGGTCAAGGGAAAGGTACATGATAAGATGATAGAGTCAAGGATGTGTCAAGAAATAATCCATGTTTTATTTTAAATGTGTTTCCATTGATGGGAATGAAGAATACTATCTTTATGTAACCACTTTGTTTATATGTGGAATGTAATGCAAGTTTTATGATCTAATTCTCTAAAAATCTAAACCCGAAAAGATCCTCAATGTGAAATCTTGTAATAACTCAAGATTAAGTAAGGTTTAAGGCTGGGGCCTTATAGTTGGTATCAAAGGACGGTTTAGACAACTTTAGGAGTTAGAAAAGTGTTAAATTATAATATGATTGAAATGATATAGCATTTAAAGATTACCATGTTGCTTCATCTAAGACATGTTTGTTCAGAATGGTTTTCCGCAGAGGAAACAGGGAAGCAGTGCTAGGAAGGCATACAGAAGGAAATAACCTTCCGAATCAGCATCCAGAAATGGTCGGAATTGGAACTGAACAGTTTGTTGCAGTAATGGCGCAGTTGACTCAAGCGATAAATGGTGGTGGTATCCATGCACGAGATCAGCCAGATCAACCGCAGAGGAACATGTCAGTGGTGGAACATTTCATGAGGCAACATCCCCCATCATTCAGAGGATCATCTGACCCTGTGCAAGCTGAAGGGTGGATTAAAGCACTGGAGAAGATTTTTGATGTCATGGGATGTTCAGACAATCAAAAGGTTAGTCTTGCTATTTATCGTTTGGAGGGTGAATCAGATCAGTGGTGGTCTATGGTTAAAAATATCAGGGACGCCGATGAGATTGATGCTCTTGACTGGGATGAATTCAAAGGTATGTTTCTTGAGAAGTATTTTCCTAAGGCTGTTCGACTTAGGATGGAAAAGCAATTCTTGGAATTGAGGCAAGAGGAAGACTCAGTGGCTGCCTATGAAGAAAGGTTCACTCGATTGGCAAGGTATGCTCCAAATTTTATCCGGGACCTTGATAGTAAAATCAATCGTTTTTACTCAGGATTAAAGACAAAGTATCGAAGGGCATTAGCTTCTCGTGAGTTTAAAAGTTATGAAAAGCTTGTTCGATGTGCTGAGAAGGTGGAAATGGAGTTTGCCGATGACCAAGTTTTCTATAACAACCAGCAAAAGAAGAGACCGAGGTGGCAGGATAAAGGTAAGAATTCTTCAAAAAAGTCTGATGGTAAGAAAACTAAGTTTCCAGTTTGTGATAAATGTGGAAAAAGGCATGCTGGGGAATGTCTTCTGAATTCTGGGAAGTGCTACCGATGTGGTAAGATGGGACATAAGGCTCGTGATTGCACTGAAAAGGATCAAGGTGAAGGTAAGAACAAATTTGATTTACAATTAGTGAAATGTTTTAAGTGCAATGAGATGGGTCACTATGCAAATGAGTGTCCGACAAAGAGCTTGAGTGATGGGAAGCAGTTAGACTACAAGCAGAAAGGGGTGGTAAAATCATTTGCAACAACTTCAGCAGATGTTGGGCCATCGAATGAAGTGGTATCAGCTCCAGGGAGCTCAGTATTTTTCGAAGATTGACTTGAGGTCGGGGTCCCATCAGTTGAAAGTAAAAGAAGCAGACGTTCCGAAGACTGCGTTCCGTACTAGATATGGCCATTATGAATTTTTAGTTATGCCTTTTGGGTTAACCAATGCACCTGCTGTATTCATGGACCTTATGAATAAAATTTTCCATGAGTTCTTGAATAAGTTTGTGTTTGTGTTTTGAGGTTTGTGAAGAGGTTGTGTGTGCCTTGTGATTCACAGTTGAAGAGAGAGTTGTTATGTGAAGCTCATAGTTCTCCGTTTTCAGTTCATCCGGGCAGTACTAAGATGTATAGAGATCTGCGGGAGTATTACTGGTGGGATGGAATGAAAAGAGATATTGCTGATTTTACTGTGAAGTGTTTGACTTGTCAGCAGGTTAAAGCAGAGCGGCAGTTACCGAAAGGGATGCTTCAGCATTTACCAGTGCCAGAGTGGAAATGGGAGAATATATCCATGGACTTTGTTGTTGGATTACCGAAGACATCTCGAGGTAATAATGAAATCTGGGTTATTGTTGATCGCTTGACCAAATCTGCTCATTTCCTTGCTATACGAGATACTTTCTCTCTTGATCAACTTTCCCGTTTGTATCTTAAAGAGATAGTCAGGTTACATGGAGTTCCTCTCTCCATTGTATCAGATCGTGATCCCAGGTTTACTTCTAACTTTTGGAAAGGCCTTCAGAAGTCGTTGGGTACTGAATTAAATATTAGTACAGCTTTTCATCCTCAATCAGATGGGCAGTCAGAACGAACAATTCAGACATTGGAGGATATGCTACGAGCTTGTTCTATGGATTATCAGGGAAGTTGGGACCAACATCTTTCTTTGGTTGAGTTTTCATATAATAACAGTTTTCATTCCAGTATACAGATGGCGCCATTTCAGGCATTATATGGGAAGCGGTGTCGAACTCCAGCTTTCTGGGATGAAGTGGGTGAAAGAAAGTTGATGGGACCAGAATTGGTAGAAGAGATGGCAGAAAACGTTCAGCTGATTCAGAAGCACATGAGAACAGCTCAGAGCAGGCAGAAGAGTTATGCGGATAACCGGAGGAAGGATCTATCTTTCGAGGTAGGTGATCATGTTTTTCTCAAGGTTTCTCCTTGGAAAAGTGTGATGAGATTTGGTAAGAAAGGAAAGTTGAGTCCAAGGTTCATTGGACCATACGAAATTCTGGAAAGAGTTGGATCAGTTTCATACCGAGTGTCTTTACCTCCGAGTTTATCTCAGGTACACAATGTTTTTCACGTTTCGATGTTGAGAAAGTATATGCCAGATCCATCTCATGTTTTGAGTCCAGAGGTAGTTCAGCTGGAAGAGAACCTATCTTATGAGGAACAACTGGTCCAGATTCTTGACCACAGGGAGCAAGTGTTACGGAATAAGGTGATTAAGCAGGTAAAGGTTTTGTGGAAAAACCACATGATTGAAGAGGCAACATGGGAATCTGAAAATGCAATGAGGGATAAGTACCCCCATTTATTCGATAAGTAAATAAATTGCGAGGACGCAATTTTCTAAAGGGGGGAAGGATGTAACATCCCAAGTAAGTAATGAATAATAGATATTTTTATCTATGTATATTAATGATTAAGATAGTGTTATAGAGGCTTAAAATGAAAGTAAATACAATCTTATGCATGGAATACACTAATATTCTAAAAAGATTGTTTTACTGCCTTTTGATGGAAAACCATTTTTGAATCTATCTTTTGACAATTTTATAAAATATGTTTGTCAAAATAAACTTATTCTTTATGATTGAGACATCAAAATTTACCTTGTGTGAATTTTTGGTATTTTTCTGACAATGTTCATTTTTTAATGAATAGTGAAAAATACTGCATTTTACATCAAAACTGCTTTTTAATCTAATTTATTTAAATGATTAGATTATGTTTTGTATTGGTTTTGAAGTAAAATTAGAATATATTTTTACCATTTTATCCAATGGTGGTCATTGGAATCAATTTCACTTTGAAATTAGACTTAAACTGGTGTCAATCTTTTGATACTTATTGTTTCATAAAAACACGCTATTTGCTCTGGCAGCGGGAATTAATTATTAAATTAATTAATGTGACTTATATGATTTGAATTTTGTAAAATAGACTTCATTTTTGAATTCGGAATATCAAATATAGCTTAGGGTGAATTTTTGGTAATTTTCTGAAAAACTTCAATTTTTGATGAATAGTGAAACCAATAAGTGGTAATCAAGCAAACTGATTTTTCAGTTAAATGAAAGTTTACCACTAATGTGTATTGAATTTTGAAAATCCGACATATATGGTTGTCATTAAGAAGTAAAATGTGGTTCAATGAGATTAAAATAATTTTTTGGTGAATAGTAACTTATTAAGTTTTTAATCGCGATTAGTGGTAATTAGGGTAGTTTAAGGTATAAATAATGCTTTAATAATATAAAATGACCTAGACACATGTCCCAACCTTATTGGTTGTGTCATGGCCGACCAAGACAAGCCATGGGTCAACTTGGGGACCCCATGGATCCACTTTTGTTGGGAAATGACATAAATTACTTTTTATTTAATGTTAAAGTGAAAATGACACAAACATAATATGTTTTGCGAAAACAATTTTTAAGTGGGGTTATACAAGTCAAAATTTTGATTATAAATATTCATTGGAAAGCTAAAAAGATTTCATATATCATAGTATTTTGTTTATAATTTTTATACACTAAATAAATTTAATTATTTATCACATAATAATGATGCAGCGATGACATCATTATTTGACGATTTAAATAAAATAGAAAGATAATGTAAAATCTATGAACTACACATGTCCAAAACCAATTGGATGAGTGGATTTCGAAACCTTATCACCTTATCCACGAATTCTATCAATGTGGGACCTTTTAAAACCGAAACACATTTTCAAATAATGTAATGTTTCTTTACTTTCCAAAAGTGCCCCTCCTCTCCTCTTATAAAAGGCCCCCACCTCTACCTCATTTCACACACTCTTCAAGCCTTTGGCTCGGCCAACCCCTGCCCATTTGCTCTCTCCACATACCTATCCTCATCCTAGAGGATTCCCTTTGGGCAGAATCCTTTCAAAGGAAGCCTTTAGGCTCAACTCAAAAGGAGTTACACTTTTTAAGGTAATTCATTCTCTCATGTTCATTTGTTTTATTTTGCTTCTCCAACCCCCTAAACTCTTTTTATTTACTTCTTTTGTAACAACAACAGTATCTTAAATATACTAGGATGTTGTTATAAGATTTATTTGGTCTACACTCTCACACAACTACATCAAATGGTTAAAGAACATACGGTTTCCGTGGATGGTGAAATTCTGCCTCCCGAAACGATGATTGTTCAACACTCATTTAACACCTTCAAAGGTGGCCATTATGATGTCACTATTTTTATATATGATATATAATATGTTTATGTTTTCCTTAAGCTTCTGTTTTTTTCATTTTGGTCATACCTTTATGGTTTCCATTATGGGTAAAACACGATATCTTCATTTTAGGAAGTGCGGACTACCGCCCCCTAAAAGTGATTTGATTCGTTAATACCATATGTGGGATGTGTAAAGGATAAAGTTAATGATATTATATATGTTGTTATACTGGAATTATAATATACTTTTATATCATTATTATTCCATTCCAGAAAATATGAAATAGAAATGGAAGTAGCGTTCATGCGTACGTACGGCTTACCGTCTCCATGAACGGTGCATTTCATTTCTTACCTCTAAATGTGATGTAATATTATAAATGAATGTATGTACTGGATATATATGACATATATGATATCTACATCATGAATACCATTCTGGATATAGTGAACCTTTGACCAAATTAACAACATGTAAGTATAAGAAGTCAATTTTTGACTTAAGAACCAAATACCGACAAAATGAACATTATTAACTTAATTGATTACATGATATTCATAACATGGTATAAAAGGAATAATGAACTTGAAAAAGATTCATAAGAAAGTAGAGATTAACTCAAGTTTATTATTCAGGAGTTTAAAGAACGGTCGGTCAAGTCGGATACGAGGTATGGGACTTCGTCTCAATCTCCTTTCGTTGAGGCATATTTTATTTTATACACAACTTTCTTTTATACGGTGTATAAAACCCTTTGACTTTTAAGTTTATTCAAAAGGAATCTTTTTTATACGAAGCGTTTACTAAACGACAAAATGGAATGTTTTTGTCGTACGTATGCGACGACAACGACTTCTCCGCCGTCGTAACCGTTATTTGATTTTCGGCTTCCTCTACAAGTCATACCTTTTTTTTAAAAGAAAAATAAATACCATGTTTTATTTTGGTATTGAAAATGGTTTTCACAATGTGTTTGTGTTGTATTGATATCTTGTGATTGAAATGTGGAAATGTTATATTTCCTTTATGCATGTTTTATGTGATATGATTATGTTATGGTTCTTGGGCATTATTATGAAGACGGGTTGTTCCGTGATAAACTAAGGGCGGGTGAGCCCGTTATAGCTCTCCAATGCATTGGGTAACGCGAAGGAGTGAAACGTTAAGGTTTCTGCGAAGAGATTTTAGGGAATATACTGTGATGGGTATTCCAAATGTAACCAAGAGGGTTACTCCCTACGTAAGAATGTTATGAATGCCTCAAGTTACCTTTATGTCTTATGATTTCTATGATTTATTCATGATTTTATGAGGTATGTTAAAGTGCCTATGTTTTATGGGTAAAGTATGATTTCATTCTTATGTATATATGAACTCATGTTTCCTTTCCATGTTTTTTTATAACCCATACTGAGTTTTTATGCTCATCCCAAGTTTTTGAAATGTTTTTCACAGGTCAAGGGAAAGGTACATGATAAGATGATAGAGTCAAGGATGTGTCAAGAAATAATCCATGTTTTATTTTAAATGTGTTTCCATTGATGGGAATGAAGAATACTATATTTATGTAACCACTTTGTTTATATGTGGAATGTAATGCAAGTTTTATGATCTAATTCTCTAAAACTCTAAACCCGAAAAGATCCTCAATGTGAAATCTTGTAATAACTCAAGATTAAGTAAGGTTTAAGGCTGGGGCCTTATAAATATCCCCCTTTTTGATGAACACAAATCATTGTATCAAAGTTAATACAAGAAAAATAAATAAAGGTATCAAAGGTCGTATAAATTTTGATATCAAAGGTAAAATTAAAAAAACAAGACAAATCTTCCATATGGTATCAAAGATAAATAAGGAAAGTATATTCTCCAAAATAAATATTTCATAAGGATTATCCCCCTTTTGGGATTATAAAAAAGACATACATTAGTAGAATAAAAACAGTAAATACAATGATAAAATATGAATTATAGAGAAATATTCCTGAATAAAGTTAAGAAAAGATAATTAAGAAAGTGTCAACCAAGAAGTTATTACAAAACAATAGGCCCATTAAATCATAATATCTAAGACAACATCATGATCAAGGTTTGATTGAAGGATCTATAAGTGATTTTACATTGTCTCTAGCTATATCCTGGTTTGAGGAAGCAGGTTCAGTTCATGGTATAGTTGAGAGAAAAATAGTTGGAATTCTATTAATGGATTGAGGAGGCTGATGCTCTCTGATGATAATTGGACTGAGCTATCTCATAGATTGTGCAGAATGAAGAGGGAATGGTTGAAACTGGGAAGGAAGAGGTGTAGTCAGATCTCTTGTAAATTCTGGCCTGAAATATTCTCTTGCTATAATAAGGATGGATTCTTGATCCATGCACATGAAGAAACAAATTTATCAGGTTTATTAAATCCATAATGATTTGGCCACTTATTTCCATTGAAAAAAAGAAGTATCTCTTTTCCTCCATAAATATATTTAACACTGGAGTTATCTCCTTTAACATCCTGACTTTCTATTTTAAAGCTTAAGTAGGAGGGGGAATCCTCATATTTTCAGCTAAAAATTTGAAGTTATCATCCATTTAATTCTTACTATAGATCCTTGAGAGACAATATTTTATGGATTTAGTTATTTTTTCTTTGTTAAAATTCATATACTTTTCATATGATCTGATCATAATATGATCACACTCTATACTATAATCAAACTTCCTCATAATATCCAACAATGTGATAGGTTCTCTACTAGAATGACCACTTGAAGCAGCATCAACCTTTTCTATGAAAATTGTTTGTATTTGATCAATATCAACTATAGGAAGTTTTGTGGTGGTATAAATGTTTGAGGACCCGTTGTTAATACTTTTTAGAAGTCCTTCCATGGAGGAATTAAAAATTTACTTAAAGTCTATAAGCAACGACTTTATAGATTTCAATTCACTACTAATCCTCATATGCTTAATCTCAATCTCTAGGATATGATGCATCATTTTAGGTTGGATATGTCGGATCACCAACTCAAAAAAATACCAGGCATAATTTTCACTAAGCTTGGTTAGGAGTGGATCTTGATGCTTCAAAAAATTATCAAAATCTAAAAGTAACTTTTTACCAAAAGAATCCAATTCACTCATTATGATCAATTCAGCTAGCATAGTAGGGATATGATAAATAGGTTCAGATTCATGTGATCTAACATAAACAATTTTTTTTAACAATCCTTCAACATCAACCTAAGAAAATTGTGATACTTTAGGATCCTTTTCTTTTCAAACCTCAAGTCCACCATACTTTTGGGGATATTTACTAAATCTATCCCATTATTCTATCATAGTATTAACCCAAATTTCAGAAACCACATTAATATTAGGTATAGATGAATGAGTTATAATAATATTAGGTACAACCGCAATCGTCTCAACACTTCTCTGACCATCTGGACTCTCTCAAGATATAATAATCAAAATGGAAGTATGGTTCTAATTTGATTTATAAACATCTAAGATCTATGCAATAATAACTTGATCACCAATGGCAGGTGTTTCCACCATCTGAATTTATTCTTTATGAACATAAATAGTGGATTCACCTTCCACAAGCCTATCAATAAGAGGTTCATCAAGATGTTAATTTTCATATTCTTCCTCAACAGGTTATTTAATTATCTATTCATTTAAAAGATACTCAAAAACATCAATCAAATACATATGATCAACTATAGAATTATTATAAATAGTCTGATCATCACCAATAAAATTGTCTTCAAATCCATCAATAGCTAGATTTTTTTTGAAAAAATTCTACAAATGGGGATTTATCCCCCTCAACAAGTGTATCCTTCTATTTGAGATCTAGCTTTACTTATATAGTAAAATCTGATTTATCTATAGATTCACTAGGTGAAACAATAAGTTCTACTTGTATATCCACTTCTTTCCTTTTAATTTGTCCAAGTGAACCATCAGGTTCAGAATCATCATTATCAATATCACTTCCATTTCCATTTCCATTTTCATCTTCTTATTACTTATACTCATCACCACCCTCTTCATCATTAGAAGTTGAGATGATTTTAAATTGTTCTTCCCTAGAGACCCCTATTTCTTCTTCATCACTCTTCATAAACTTTTCTTATTTTTGAAGCCTCTTAGGTGGTATAGGAGCTCCATAAGTAATTTTAGGTGATTAAGTTGAAAAATCTGGGTCACTAACTTCATCAATATAAGGTTACTTTTCCACTTATTCTTCTAAAAAAAATTATTCTACATCATCTGAGTACTGAAAAACCTCATCTTTCTCCAATACAGGTTAAACTACATCCCTTGGTCTTGTGGGATGATCCAATGAGTTAAACTCAACATACAATTTGTCATTATTAGATACCCATTGCTTCTTCTAGGGGTACGAGCTGATCTTTATCCTTATAAAATTATCTCTTGAAATTAAAAAACCATTACAATCAACAAATATTTCCTCATCATAAAAACTTGGACTTTAGCCTTTCAGATTTCAGAATTAAATTTTGGGTAAATCAAAAAATTTGATCTAGAGGTTGGCCTTATCATCTCACACATATGAACTATGAAATATCTATATAAATTTATCCTATGTACACATTTTATAAGAAAAATTAGATATACATCTTGGTATATTAAGGTGGAAAAGTCACCTTTCCTTGGACAAAGTATATGTTGAATAAATTTGAACAACAATCTGCACTCTCCATCAAGTTCTGAAGCTACTGTCCTTCTAGATATCCCATCAACATTGATCTATTAAAGATATTTTTCATAAATAAAGTCACTTTCCTTAGGAATAGATCCTTATTTTTCATCATAAACACCTTCATGAGGAACTCCCAAGCATTTGGGCCACTGTTTTGAGGAAAATATTATTCTAGGACCACTAACTCTCATTCTCATCCAATATTCTTCCTCATCATTAAAACTAAACTGAAAATTCTAATAAAATTGATGCACTAACCTTGGGTAGAAAGGTCTCTCATTTGAGGATAACCAGTTTGTCCATTGGTTCTGTATTACTTTCAGCACAAGAGACTTACTTGTAAATAACCACTTTGCTTTGACTTCCTATTCATGTACAACAATCCTCTTTGAAAGTTTTGGGTTCAGTAGTGAAAACAGAGTAAGAACACTCAGTTCTAATTTTATATTCTTAGATAATCAGGACTTAGATGGAGAAGACATTGAAAAATGCTTCATTATTGTCACGTAAATCTGTTCAGTAATCTCAGTCAAAGGTGAAGGTAAAATAGTTAGAGGTTTGAAGGTTTGTAGATGAAGGGTTGAACTAGGTTCGAGAGAAAGTAAGGCATGAGAATATAGGTGTGTTGGAATTAGACAAACGTCTATATCACATCATTTGGGATTTAGGTATTTTTGAGAAATTGAAATCGAAATGATATTGAAAAATAAAAATTAATTATTAGCGAAACTAATTGAAATGGGTTACCAAAATAAGCTGTAAAAATAAAAGTCATAGGTTCAAAAAAATTAAGATTGAAAAAAATGCAAAGGCATAAAACCATTAGTGATATAGATCAATAGTGTGAGTTTCAAAATGTAGAGTCAATCAAAATGGTGAGATAAACATAACAGTGAGTCAAACATGATGGTGAGACAACAAAAATGGTGAGGCAACTACAACAGTGAGTCATACCCAATAGGGTGTTATACCCAATGGTGTGTCATACCCAACAATGTGTCATAATCAAAAATCAAAATTAATCATACCTAGATCATGTTTGATATAATTAATTTTCTCATAATTTAAGGTATTAATAAAAATATCATCTAACTAATGTTCTGTATTAATAAATTTAAGAGTTATATCGCCCTTTTGAAAATAATATCTCAAAAAGTGATGTATTATATCAATGTGATTTTTTCTAGAATGAGACATTGGATTCTTAGAAATATTTATAGCCCTTATATTATCATATTTTTTTGGGGACATGTCAGAATTGATATCCACAGTTCAGTAAAGTGTCTTTCATCCAAAAAATTTGTGCACAATAACTACCTATAACTATGTATTCATCTTTAGAAGTATACAATGAAACAAAATTTTTCTTCTTACTACACCATTAAAATAGAGACTTTCCAAAAAAGTTATATGTTACAAAGATACTTTTTCTGTCTAACTTACATCCACCAAAAATAGCATCAGAATAACTAACATGATCAAATTATTTTCCTCTAGGGTAAAAAAAATCCTAAATTGGATGTATACTTGAGGTATTTGGAAATTATTTTGACAAAATTTAAGTGTGACTATTTTTTATTTTCTTGAAAATGAGCACACATGAGAACACTAAACATTACATTAGGTCATTTAGTAGTCAAGTAGAGAATACTTCTAATCATACCTCTATATCTAGTTTGATCCACTAGTTTCTCAAATTCATCAAGATCCAACTTACAGGTGGTACTCATTAGAGTATCACTACTTTTAATACTATCCAAGTTAAAATGATTTATAAAATATTTTTTATATTTACTTCTATTTAAAATAATTCCTTATTTATTTTAAAATATTTGAAATCCAAGAAAGAATTTAAGTTCAACCATTAAAATCATTTCAAACTAATATTTCATTATTTTTAAAAAATCAATACATACAGATTTTCTTGAAGATCCAAAAATAATATCATCATCATAGATTTGTAATACAAAAAAATATTTTGAAATTCATTTTATAAAAAGGGTAGGATCATCTATACCATTTGAAATTCCTTTTGAAATAAGAAAATTGATGATCCTATCATACCAAGCTCTAGAATCCTACCCCATATAAAGATTTAGTTAATTTAAAAACTTGATTTGGAAAATGGGAATTTTGAAAACTATGGGGTTGTTCAACAAAAACATCCTCAACTATAAAACCATTTATAAATTCACTCTTGAAATCCATTTGATAAGGTTTTAAATATTTATGTGATGCATAGGAAAGCCATATTATTATATATTCAAGTTTGGAAACAGGTGAAAAGGTTTTATCATATTCTATTCATTATTATTGACTATAACCTTATGAAAAAGTATATACTTGTTTATAACTATTGTGTTTGACTCATCTTCCTTATTTATAAAAACACATTAAGTGCCTATAGTTAAGGTGTCCTTGGGGATATCTACAAGTTCCCACACATTGTTTTTTTTAAATTGATTCAATTCTTCTTGCATTTCCATCACCCAAAATTCATCCTTAATAGATTCATTGATGTTATTAGGTTCTAGACAAGACAATAATTCTTGATTTTAAACATAATTTCTAAGATAATATTTTTTCTGTGTACCATTATATAGGTTTAATACAACAAAAACCAAGGCGTGGTACTTAAGAGTTCTAATAACTTTAGAAAAATTAGGTCTAGTTACCTTAGGGTTTTCTATAGGTTTGGGTTCAGGAGGTTATGGAGGTTCTTAAAGAGTTGATGACTTTTTTTGGCTATTTGATAGCAGAATCAAAAGGTTTATAATTAAAGTTAAAAGTTGATAAATCAACCTCAAGGTTTTATAGAAAGGTCTTAGGATCATGTGGATATGTTTAATCAAATTTTACATGGATATATTCATCCATAGTATTAAAATTTTAATTGGAAAATATATAGGTTTTGATATAGGTTTAGTAACTAAGGAAAATTCATTCAACACTTTTGGAGTTAAATTTTTCCAAATTATCCTTAGTATTAAGAATAATGGTTTTTTAGCCAAAAACTATAATGTAATTAACCTTAGGATTCTTATTAGTCTAGAGTTCATAAGGAGTATTCTTCAAGATTGATCAAATTAAATATCTATTTATGATTTAGTAGGATGTGTTTACAGCCTCTTCCCAAAAATAGATAGGTAAGTCATAGTCATTTAACATGGCCCAAACTATCTCTTGTGAAGTTCTATTTATTCTTTTACTGACTCCATTCTACTAAGGGATCCTCATAGAAGAAAATTTAGGACTATATCCATTTTGTGAGAAAAAATATTCAAAGTCTTGATTCTCAAAATCATGGAAATGGTCACTTCTTAAGTTCTAAATTCTAATTCCACTTTGGTTCTCTACAGATCTATCATAGTTAGTGAAATAAGAAAAAGCTTCACTTTTGTGATCTTGAAAGAATACAAAAGTATACCTATATAAATAATCTACTAGAATATAGATATAGTTATTCCCATTAAGACTAGATACACTATATAGTCCAAAAAAATCCAAGTGAACCAACTCAAGAGGTTGAGAAGTTAAAACTTCTTTCTCTAATTTAAAAGAAACTTTGCATTGCTTCCCTTTTTGATAGAGATTACATAATTTATCATTTGGGAACTCACTCTTAAGTGGATCCCTGATTAACCCTTTATTAGTAATATTACTAAGTGAGTGAATGTTTCAATGTCCTAGTATCCTATTCCAAATCCAAGATTCTTTTTAAAAGACACTTAAACAGGAAACATTTTGAGAAACTAAAGAGTTTAAATCAACAGTATAAACATTATCATTTCTTAAAGTGGTAAGAATGAAATCATAAACATTTCATGCTTAATTTTCAAATTTAACATGAAATACATCATCATATAACTATGAGATTATGAGAAGATTATATTTTAAACCACCAATAAATAATACCTTAGAAATTTAAAATAAATTTTTGTTATTAATTTGGAAAAGGATAACGATTTTTCCTTTTTCATTATCTCCAAAGGTGGAATGACCACCATCAAACTTAACAAGGGTATTGAAGCATGAATAATATCCTATCATATTCATTGAAAATACACTATCCAAGTACAATAGACTCTTTGAGGTCTTCTAACTGTTTTCCTAAAAAACAAAATTTATGAATGAAATGAATTTGGTACCCAGATCTATTTAGGTTCAGAAATGTTAGTAACCAAATATTTAGAGACCCACAATTACTTGGTGGATTTACTATTAATAGATTGATGAATTTTTTAAATAAAAATTTTAGTGGTTAAATTACAAAAATAACTGGCAGAAGAACTTTCTAGTTTTTCTTTAGGTACAATATTGTTCTTTGTTACTCTCCTCTATATAGGTTGATATCTAATTCAAGTTACATACTTAGGTGAAAATTGATTACCTAAAATCTGAGTAATATTTTCTCTAACATTTTTAAAATTTACAAGGTCTTTTTTTAAATACCCATTTGAAAGTTTACGTTCTATATTTTCTCTCAACAGTTGATAATTTTTCTCCTTTTCAATAAACAAATTATGTTTAATGTTTTCAGATAATGCATGTTTTCTTTTCAGAGATTTATATTTATATCTTAGTTCATTAAAAGTGTCTTATATAAATTTAAAATATTCAAAAATTTCATCCTAAGACATATCATCTTCATTATTTTAATTTTCATAATTATCAAAAATATCATTATTATTCATAGGTGATTCAGTAGAGACAGTAGGTAAAATAGACCCAACAAGTACATTAGAAATGTTGGGCATACTGCACATGTTTTATCTATCTAATTTTTCCTCATGTGATGTATCTGAATCACTAGATCTATCTTCAAAATAAATCTATGTATCTTTAATTGATTTCTTATACCTTCATTCCTTTTCATCATATTTTTTTACTTTAACTTTGTACAATCAGCTTTGAGATATACTTTCCTTTTACGCTCATAATAGGTGATATCTTTTGAATCATCATCTCTCTTATAATATTTCTTCCAATTTCCTTTAGTATCATATTTCCATTTATAATTTTCCTTTCTGAAAAAATTATTTTTTTTGTAAAATTTATTGAATCTTCTAGCTAGGTGATATATCTCCTCACTACTATCTAATGGAGGTTCACTATCACTTGAACTTACACCTTGTAATTTCTTTTTTTTTCTTTCTCTTTTTTAGATAGAGTAGTATTAAATAAAATTTTTTTCCAATTAGGTTCTTCATCAACTTCTCATTTTAATTTTATCTCTTATTCATACATCATTAGTTTACCAATAAGCTCCTTGAAACGTAGATTACTGATATCATAGGTTTCTCTAATGAAGAAATATATGCCTCTCCATCTTTTAGGTAGAAATCTTAACAACCACATGATATGGTCCTTGTCAGATTCATGATTCCCAGGAGAGATTATTGTATTCACAATCTCATTGAACATGATATATATTTCTGAAATAAGTTTATAAGGTCTCATCTTAAAGTTATCTTATTTAATAGTATAAGTATTTAATCTCATCACCTCGACATTAGAAGTTCCCTCATGAGAAACAAAGAATCCAAAATATTATAAGTAGTTTTGTATGCATAAATTCTATTAAACTCTTCATCTCCTAAGGCATAGTTTAGTGAATTAATTACTTCATAATTATTATTGTAAGACAACTTAGTAGAATCATCCCAATTACTTCTATCTTCATTAGTCAGTTCATATTTATCTTTAATTACAGTCTAGATTTCAAATCCCATACCCTATATATGCATTTTCATTTTAATATTCCATTTACCATAACCTTTACCACTGAAAAAGGGATGTATGTTCATAGTATAATCTTCTTGTATGTAATCCATTTAAATAACTAAATTTATATATGATAGAAATTTAGGATCTTAAAATCTTAACTAAAATCCCAGTTAAAAAGATTTGAAAACTGTAATACCAAAGAAAAAAAATTCTTTGATACCAAATATTGGTCATAGTGAGTATCTTAAGAGGGGGGGGGGGTGAATTGAGTACCAAATAAATTTTTTTCAAAATAGATTAAAAATATTGCCCCAATTAATTTAAAAATAAATCATTTTACCAAAATATAAGATCTTTATAAGATCCAATTTTTTCAAAATATTTAGTAAAGATTTATTAGTTCTTGTGTAAGTAATATACAATATTACTTAGTACTTTGAAATCAATTTACTCAATTAAAAACTTATAAAAAGCACTAATTATGGTTAACTATCAAAGTATATATTTTTATATAGATTATGATATTTTTTAGTTTTAAATAATAAATTGAAATTAAAAAATAATATATAATGGAATATTTAATACCGAAGGTTCAGTATGAATCTGAGATTGAGTCCTCTCCACTTGGTGATCACCCGCCACTAAGGATTTTATATAAAATAAACAGTTTGATCCACAACATGGATCGAGTTTTACAACTGTTTACAACTATTTAGGTTACACACAACCTCTTCCATATTTATATATGGGAGTATAAAATAAAGAGGTTATATAGGGACCTATACCATAGTTTTCATGGGAAAATAGATAAAAGTGGTTTGAGAAGATATCAAGTATCTTCTAGTTTACAACAAGAGAAAATGTTCATGTGATAGAAAAATGTATGTGAACACACTGCTTGAAATGTAAAATATTGTAAATAGAAAAGAGAAACCAAGAGTGTAAAGGAATATAAGTTCTCAGTCAACATGTAGTGCATCTCATGTCTCCTTGAAAGTATTTTGAAATGCAGCTCGAGTAGGGTTCTCTTGAAAAATTATGTAGAACAGAGTGTCGTAGACTCTTTTTATTAACTGTAGGAATGATCATGATGTAATGATATAGTCCAAATTCCTAGTCAATTATAATATACTTGTGTTACTATAATTAGGTTCAACTTTATGAGTGTGTTTATTAAGTGTGATCTCTCCACTTTCTATCAATCTACTTCACATCACTACACATGAGGGAGTCTGATTCATTTCTTAACAACAGTAGCATGAAGAATTTCTACATGCATCAGGATATCATTCTTCCTCATATAGAATTTCTAAAACCCTCTTCAATGAATTCTATGAATCATTTAAGAAAAAATAATTAAAAATATGTTTGGAATTAAATTTCATAATATAGCAGTTAGAATAATTTAATTCAAAATGAGTAAGTAAAATAATTGTAGTGTCTTAGAATAGTGGTGTCTCAGAGCCTAGTGGTGTCTTAGGTCTAGTGGTATGTCTTTGTAATAGTTTATCTTTGTATCAGTGTCTCATTTTGATGGTATCTCAGAGCCTGGAGATGTATCCTTATAATAGTGACACAAATCTGGCGGTGACTTAGCTGATGGTGAGTCATCCTTCTGGTGGTGACTCCTCTAATAGTAGGGCAGACCAATGATGTCTCATACTTTACCAAAAATAAACTTTAGCAGTGTCTCATAGGCAACATTGAAACATTTTAGGACTTTTCCATTTTTCTATATTGATGGTGAGAACTTATCTGGAGGTGAGTCAGTCTTGGTGATGAGATAGCTTGATAGTGTTTTAACCTCAATGTTGACTCATACTTTGAAAAATTACCTCAATTGTATCAAATTATTAGATACTTAAAAAAATAAACTCATTAATATCATAAAAATTGTGATTTTGTGATCATTAAAACAAGTAGGTCAATAGTCAACATATATATTTATTGAGAGATACCTTCCAATTTTTTTCTATGGTGGCTTAATCTAGAGATCCTTGGTTCAAGTAATTTCTAGTATATTTCTTGCAAAATTTCTTCATAACTAATTGAATCATCACTTTTAATCCATCAAAGTCATTTTTTGATATAATATATAGATGTGTAGTTGGTATACACTTGATATACTCAAACATTCTCAACACTGATAGTATCTAGTTCCTCATTTGAAATAGCATGTTCAAGAAGAGTCCTCACTTCTACATGGGACACAATAAACTCATTTTTCAACAAATTAAATTCATACATCAGATCATAGTAACTTTCACGGGCTCTCTCATCAGCTGCATTAATCTTAGAAATAGGTATGTCAGAGCTAGAATAATGTTTATGAGCCAAAAATTATATTTCTTTATGAACTTATACACTTTTATCTTCATCCAATGAAGGATTCACATCAATTTTTTTTGATCAACTTGAGGTAATTATTTGATGTGAGACAGTTCACCAAGTTTCATCCTTAGTTTTCTCTTAACTATAAGTAGATTCACTTCAACATATTTTTCTTCTTCTTCATCACCATAAAAAATAACATTATTACTGATAAATAAAACAACTACCCTTTTGTGTTCTCCAACTTATCTCAGTTGGTGGGGACACTTCAAATAGAGGAATAACTATAGATAAAATGAAGATAGTATATACTTTCCCAATTATCCCAATATTTCTAAGGGTTACAACCATGATTTCTCGAGACATAATAACTGGTACGATAGATGGTTGAATAGTTGCAAGAGTAGGGGTGTCTACAATCACTTGACACAGTTCTAAAAGAACTTTTGGAACATTTTCCTCCTCATTTTGAATCTTTAATGATAGAAAAAATTTAGACTCTATAGTGTCTATCAGCAAGAGTTTTGGTGAATAATGGGTCTTTCACAACCACACTTACAACAGGTTTGTTTGAAGGTGAAAGAATACCAGTAGTAAATTTTTCAGATGCCTCAGCAATAATCACAACATGAGATGCCTCCCCCTAAACTTTAGTAGGGTATAATTTCATCCTATATTATGTAACAACTGGTATTAAATTTATTACTAAATAACTCTAGTAAATTATAGTAAATTTTAATACACCATTACTCATGTTTTTCAACATGTGACAACGAGTAGTAATAGTCTCATCTAAGAGGCAGATACTTTGACAAAAATCATCATTAATATTTTCCAAAATATATATAAATTAATTTTTTTTATGGATGTGGAACATGTACTTAATTACATATCATGCTAGGTTTATAGAATTATATATCAAGAATAGATATAACAATGTAACAAATTGAAGAAATATTTTCTCTAACTCACCATTATGTTAGGAAATTGAAGATTAGATAAACTTCATGAGAACTTTCCTTTCCAGTTCCAAGTTATTTACTAATTTTGTTTCCACATATGATATTTTAAATAGAGACTTAATTATTTTTGGAGGGATAACTTCATAAATGGTATATATAGAGGAGTTTAAATAAAAATAACCATAATGAAGAAATATAAACACATCATCCATTATTATTTAGGATATCAATAAATCCCTATAATTTACAATAATAGTAAAAAGATCCTAAAAATTCCCAAATAAAAACATTGCGGCCTCATAAAATTCATGAAATTCCTTCTTAAAGAATAAATCAATTATTTTATCATCAAAATGTATCCTCATTATTGGAGGTTAATAAGTTTCTTAAGCAACATATCAGACCTATCAAGACAACTAAAATCAATGGATTTTCTACTTAGCACCTTTCTTTCCGATCATGAGAACTTATAGATACTAACAACAAAACTATATAATCTCTTATATTTTCAAATTATTAAAGAAGGTTTTAAGGTTTTAATGTTTTAGTTTAAATAGGGTTATAAATAAATGATATGATATATTTTTGGTTTACAAAGGGTTTACACATAGGGAAAATTTTCTTTATTTCATTTTGGGATAATTAAAGAGTTACACAGAGTGATGTGAAAATTTATTATGACAATTACCGGATTTGTGTCGCACTATGATATCATTTAATGATAAAAATGGATCTAATTATATGATTTAATAAATCAAATAATAATTTACTAAATATAGACTCATGATCACTGAACTATAAAGTAAATAAAATATAATTAACTAAAATTAAAAAATCATAATTCATATTTGATAAAATAAAATATGTTAGCAGGAAGATGGTTTTTGAAAATGTATTCTAATTCATTATCCATTCCAAAAAATGCTAAAGATATATCATATTATTGTGCATGATCTATTAAGAAATAGTTACTTAGATCAATGTGCTTTATTCTAGAATTGTTTATTGTATTTTTTGAAATTTTGACAGAACTTGTGTTATTAAATTTGATTGTAACACAATTAAAATTGAATCTAAAATCCATTAGGGTTTTCTTTATGCACAACATCTATTCACAACAACTTTTAGCTGCAATATATTCATCTTTAGTAGTTGAGAATGCAACACTGTGTTGTTTCTTTCTTGACCAAGATACTAAGGATTTATAAAAAATTATAGGCTCCACTGCTACTTTTCTTATCTATTATACACCCACAAAATTTATAATATGAGTATGATGTTAAATTAAAATCAATAGTTTTTGGAAAGAGTAAATAAAGAGAAAAAATTCCTTTTAAATACCTTAAAATTATTTTAGTAGTAATTAAATAATATTATTTTGGGTTGGATTGCAATATAAAACAAATACATACTAAAAACATAATGTCTAGCCTTTTTTTTAAAAGGTAAAGTAAAATCACAATTTTTTCTCTATATAACTAAATGTCAACTAGTTTTCTAACCTCATCCAAGTGAAGTTTAATATTATAACTCATAGGAGTTTTATAAGTTGTAATGTTTTCAAGGACAAATTTTTTAAGTGGAATAAGTATGTATTTGATTTAATTTAAAAAATTTCCAAAATATTTTTGATAAATTTGAAAACCAATAAAAAAGTTTAACTCACCCATCATGATCATCTCAATTTTTTTTCTTCATATTTGAATATTCATTGTGTAATGTCAGATTTTTTACCCAAAAATAACATTATCAACATATATTTGTACAAGAAAAATTAACTTATAATGAAATTTTCTTTAAATGGGTGGGGTCTTCCAGTCCCACATTAAAACTATTTGATGAAAGAAATGAACTTAATCTTTTATAATAGGTTCTAAGTGATTGTTTGAGGCCTTAAAGAGCTTTGGTACGTTAATTGTTCTTTTGAAAATGAGGGTGTTCAAAAACAAGAGGATATTAAACATAAAATTCCTCCATTAAAAATACATTTTAAAAGGAATATTTAACATCTATATGATATAAATTGAAATTAAAATGAGATGTGTATGGTAGTATAATTTGAATGGATTCTAACCTTACTACCAGGTCAAAGGTATCTTCATAATCTTTTCATTATTCCAGATCATAAACCTTTCCAACTAATCTATCCTTGTTTATAATGATTACACCTTGATCATCTAGTTTTCTACTAAATAACCATTTAGTTCCAATAACAGGATAGTCATAGGCTATATTGACTAATTCCCATACCTTGTTCCTCTTGAATTGGTTTGACTCTTCTTACATAGCTAAAACCTAACTCACATCAACTAAAGTATATTATAAAGTTTTAAGTTATAATTGAGATGAAAAGGTATAAAATTATATATGGTGTCATATATTTATTAATGTTAAAAACGTACATCTATATCTCTTTTAACAGTCTATAGAGGATGGTATTAAAGGTTTATAAGATTTCTAGGAAACATATTTTCTGGTTCTTTAGTATTATTCCATTATGGTTCAAATTTATCTTGATCATGTTGTATATCATCCTCCTTTTTTGTTATCAAAAATTGGTTCAAGTTAAAGTTTTACCATATAATCACTCAATCCATCAATAAGAGTTTTCTTATTATCAGATGGATCAATTTCATCAAAATTGACATGTGTAGATTCTTCAACTACCTTTGAATTATTATTGAAATTACTGCGATATTTGTAAGTAGTAGAGTAGCCTAGGAATATCCCTTCACCAACCTTTGGATTGAACTTACCAAGATTATCCTTAGTGTTCAAGATATAAACCTTGCATCCAAACACTTTGAAGTATCCTACCTTTGGTTTCTATTATTCCATAACATATAGGGTGTTTTCTTTAAGATATTACTTATTAGAACTATGATAATGAAATAACATGATATATTTATAGATTCATCCAAAAAATGTGTGTTCAAGTTATATTCACATAACCTTTTTCTAAAAAGTTCTTATATGTTCCTATTCCTCCTTTCAACTACACCATTCGATTGTGGTGTCCTGGGGGTAGAAAAAGTATGTTTAATACCATGCTTTGAGAAAAGTAAATTAAATTAAAAATTATCAAAATTTCCTCCATGTTCACTTCTTAAAGTCACAATTTTAGCATCATTATTTTTTTTTTCAAGTTCTACAAAATTAATAAACATAGAACATAATTTACTTTTAAGTATCAAGAAATAAAACCAGGAGAATATTGAAAAATCATAAAAAAAACCTAAAAAAAGGATATTTAGTTGATCTTTTTATTCTAGAAGACTAAATTGATTTATAAAGATAATTTCAAAGGGTATTTATGTGGAATATCTTTAATTGATTTAAAATATATTAAGTGTTGTTTCCCCAATTAACATTCATCACACAGTCTCTTTTTATCTAATTTAACATGAGGAAAATATGAAATAAAATTTCTCTTGATAGATTTATTAAGGAGTGGACATTGAAATTTCTAAGTATTATATGATAAATCTTGGATTATTTAATTTCATAATTAATAAAATTTAATTTATTTCTACAAAAATAATTTAGATCTAAAGTATAGACATTTTTCAATTCTGGGTATCTTAAACTTAAAAGATTTATTTTTAAAAACTATGCAGGCATTATTAGAAAAATCAATAGAATAACCTTGATCACAATGTTTACAAATACTTATTAGGTTTTTCTTTAAAACTTCTATATAAAGAATTTTTTTGATGAGGATTGATTGTATATTTGAAACTGATCAAATTCCTACTATCTGTCCTTTAGAATTTTCTCTAAATGTAACCTAGCATCCAAAAATTAGATAATGAGTGGAATTTGGAGAAATACCCACTCAAATACCTTGAAAATCCACTTTCTATAAAATATTTTGTATATATATTCATTTAGATTGTTCCCTTCATTTAAAAATCAAACAACATGATTTTTTGGTACCTAAACACTTTTGGGTCCATCAATGTTTTCTATAGAATATTTTTGAACCCAAATCTATTTTCATTTTCTGAAACTAAAACTGGAATTGGATAATTTTACAAAAATAATATATTAATTTATTTTAGACAATTTAAAATTTTTATATAGCATTAATTTTAAAAGCAACCATTTATTCCACAATGAAAGTAGGTAATACTAGACATATTTTTAGTTTTAGAGCTTGGTATAAAGTAGTTTTTATAAATCTTGGGTCTTTAAACCTTGATTCTTATACCATATTTCACTATTTTGGGTGAGTTTTTACCAAGGATTTTATTTAGGTAATCCCTCGCCATAATTAAATCACTTAAAAACATATTTAGGATCTTGAACTTATTTTTGTAAGCTCTAAATTTTGTTATCATGTTCAATACATGATTTAGTATAATTTTCTAGCATAGTTTTAAAATATAAAATTTGTTTATTTAAGTACTATTTTTCATTAAAAATATCATTGTAAGAACTTTTGAAGGCTCAATTTTTTTATTGAGGATTTCATAATTAGTTTCTAGAACTGTACAATATTATTTAATTTTTCACAAGTGTAGTTTTCATTTTAAAAATTAGATTCATGTTCATAAGAAAAATAATAATTCACCTCATCTGAATATTCCATAAAGAACATATAGTTCTTTTGATAATATAATTCATCTTTTGAATCTGAATATGTATTATCATTTTTTGGATCAGGCAGTGGAAGTTTCATGCTCTTGAGTACTTAATTGGGATGATGATGGTTGTTCTTGGTGTTTGTTTTATCTGTGAATTGAATTTTCTATTGGCCCTAGTGGTCCACAGATCAAGTGTGTTTTCAACTCACTGTCTATAAGAAGTTGTTTCGGATGAGGTTCAGGGCAATGAATCCTCGCTGTTTCTTGGCTATTCGGAATTTTATGTTTGAGAGGGTATGTCTTCGGCCATCGGTACCAGGCCCATGCACTTTTTCATGGTACAACTAGCAGTTTAGCTCTAAGACAGTGTAATTTGGACTTAATGTTTTTTATTTCTGGATGGTGATTCTTTCTTGTAGTGAGGGGTGTTTGTGGCCTAGAGTCCTTGGTTTGTTGGGGATATTTTTATTGTTTAAGTAAATAATGTCATGATGGGTTCCTCCTTATCCCTTAAAAGGGGATTATTCTCAATAAAAATTAATTTTTAGTCAGTCAGTAGAGTCTTCAAAAGTACTTCACGTGTCTTTCATGGACTTCTTGATTTTATTCTTATATCGAACCTTCCTAAAATAATTCTTTTTGAACTTTTTGTTTTCTTGCTATCAATGAAAATATGGCTTGATGTTGCTAAGTTTCTTACAATCATTACATCTAAAATATTTAGAAATTTCCTCATTATTCTTGTACTTATTGAAAGGTTTTATGAAACATCTTCTATTGTTATAGTACTATTTTAACTATATTTCAAACTATTCAAGTTTATCATTTGATCCTAAATTACACGAGTTATATTATTATCTAGATGATTCATATATTTCTATACCCTTTTTCTTATTATCATCATTAGAAATATAAAAATTCAAAGAAATAGTTTCATTCTTAAAACAATTATGCTCTATGGATTCAGCTTCCATCTCTACTATATAAATCATAAGAGTTCCAATAAAATACTTTATTTTAATTTTTATGACTTTATTTATTTCCTAATTACATCTATGTTTCCACTCCATTTAGGTGGTAGAATTATGTTTATTTTCAAAGATTGATCTATTTTAGGAATAGGTTCTCCTAAAGCAGCATCATTATTTACAATCTTATTAAGTCTTAAATTTAGTTGGGTGATGATTTCTACTTACATAATTATGAATGAATCATGATTTATATTGAATTTATTATATTAAAGATATATCACATTGTTTTTTCCTTCACAAGATACTAATATAGTAGTCCATATTTCATGAGTTTTTTGACATTGTGAGACTCAATTGAACTCATAAGGACCTCATCCACAAATGATATTATTAATTCCATTGGAATTTAAATAATCACTACCTTCAATATCAACATTCCATGCATCGGGTTTTTTATTTTTAATTTACTAAGTATTCATAGATTTTAAATGAACCTTTTGGCCATGGTTCTTCAAATAAATTATAATCCTTGCCTTCCAAAAAACCACATTTCTCTCTATTAAAGTAGAGAGTTGTTACCATTGAAATACCTTATATATTTTAAGTCACATCATCCATTTTCATAGTGATTTTTAGACTTCAATATTTGAAATATGAGAACTCAAAATTCACAAGATTTGATACCAATTGTTGGTCATAGACTTACTACACTAAGACTCTAGAGGGGGGGGGGGTGAATTGAGTTCATTAAATTTTATTGACTTAGAAAACCACCCTCTTTAAAGATATAATTACTTATGATATTTTAATAACTTAAAAAAGTAGTATAAATAAATGTAGAAAGAAAAAGATATAGCATAAGATATTTATAATGGTCAGGGAATAGATACTCCCTAGTCTTCTCCACCAACAATATACTCCATGAGTTTAGTGATTTTCACTATACCATCCTTTTTCTAGTGACTACCTAGTGGAGTGAAATCAGTTGTTACTTATTACAAATGTATAAGAGCTTTTAACTAGGATCTTCCTTTATAATACTTATCCATGTACTTATCATACTTCATTACAATTAGGGGTGATAGAAACAAATATAAATAGATAAATTTTTTAAAATAGTGTAGCATATAGTTGTAAGAACTAGCTGATAGAAGATAAAGAAACATACAGAGAACATGAGAATATTATAAGTACAACTGTAGATTTTTTTTGTAGAAGATGATCATTTATGCACAAAAACTATAGAAAAGATTTAAGTGTTATATTTTTTTTATCATTGTACGAACCACATATCATATGTTTTTTATATACACACCCCTTGTATTGTTCTTCTTTTTAATTCAAACTTAATAACACTCGATTATCATAATGGTTGAGTGAATAATCATTTTGAAAAGCTAAAGAGATAGGTTCTTAATGGTCTGTGTACTTATTTTAAAAATATGGAATGAACCACTATGGAAGATATGTTATAAATATTTTTTATCATATCTTCACATTCTTGAAAAAAAGGCACTCTATCCAGATAGATATTTCCTTATTTGGACAACTATTATTCTGATGAAAAAAAAGAGTATAAGTTAACTTATCAAGATGCCATACCAATGGTAAGATTATAATAATAATGAGCTATAAGATATCATAATCTTCATAAGATAATCATCTGGAATAGCTCTACTCATAAGATAATTTTCAAATTAGATTTGTAAGATATAAAATTTAGATTTTTTACTTTTTCATTACATAAGATAAATAATCTGGATTTATTTTTTATTTAGAATAACTCCATTTCATAAGATAACATCTTACTGTTTTAAGACAAATGGATTCTATTTCATTCTTTGACTTCTATAATATGACTCTTTAATGATGATCCGCTTCAATAAGATAAAATAATTCACTAAATTTCCATTTGAATTTATCTTTTTATCTTGAATTCTCTCTATGATAATTTTCCTTACATAGTAAATTAATTTTTAATGTTAAGCTTCCATTGGGTGAAATCCTTTAGCACAGACTTAAGATTTCAGTGTAAATACAAAATTTCCTTTTTAGAATGATTATGTTACATGTATGATAAACTTTCAGTGTAAGATAAATTTTATTAACAAACAAACAAATTGCATCATTTATAAAATTAATTTATTTACACTAATGTAAGATAAATTATTTTTGAATTTATTCATAAAAAATATTATAATCCATATGAATATCTAGATATAAAATTTTTAAACACTTATGATATACTTTTTAGTAGATAAACATGAATTGTTTGAATCATAAAATCATATAACAATTGAGACATATTGGAACATTATAAGTCTATCCAACAACATTAACACTGGACTGATATGTCATTATATTAACATTATATCTTCTAGAATTATTATCAAAATTTTCTTTTTCTAGAGTATAAATAAGGTTAAGTTTGTTCCCATTGGTGTTGAGGAGGAACATAAGTCTGCAACTCATTATTAGGGGAAGAAAAAAAGTTTGAATTCAGTTGGTTTTTCAAGTGTTAGTATAGAATAAGTTTCCAAATCTTTATTTTAAGAAGATGGAATACCTCATTTGGATAGAGAGCTGGAAATCTAATCTATTGATTCTACAAACATTCCAATTAGTACATGAAGAATAAAATATTGAATGAGAATATACCTACCATGTTAGGAGGAATTATTTAGTTCCCAAGAACCTTTTAGGATACTTCTAATGAAATAAACATCATGGTTGTGCTAGTCCAAAGTCCTAGAAAAAGAGAGGATACTATTGAGTAAACTATAAATGATGTAGTTAAGGAAGTTTATCAACATGTTTCTAGTGAGGAATGGGATGATGACACAAAGGTTGTTATTTTTTGTAGAGAACAAGAAGAGAAAGTTGCTCATAAAGAAGAACAGTTGGTAGAGGAAACTCACTCAGAAGAACATGTGAGTATGTCTGAAATTAATGCAACAACTGAGCTGATTGGGGATCAATTAGTTTCTAATGTTGAAAAGTCCATGGAAAGGATAATTGAATAGGTTTGTGTAATGTATTATCCTAGATTCTACTCAACCAGTGACACGATCTAGTTCACCACATGACCTCAACACTCCTCCTCACATGAAATAGGCTACCATCAATTTAAAAGGGGTTTAAGGTGATAATGTAAATATACTATACCCCCATATTATAATTCACAATGATAAATAAATAAATATACATCAAATACATTAGAGTATGTGAAAAAAATAAAAATACTGAAAGAGAAACAAGATGTAATAAGATGAAATACTATAAATTCCAAAAAAGACATTCCATGAAAACAACACTGACCTCCCACTAGGTTGATCACATATAAAATATAAAAAAATAAAAAAAATAAATACATATAGAACTACTACCAACATCAATCCATGCTACATACCCAGTATCCATGTTCAACCTAAAAGTAGACATAAGGCCTGAATGTACATTAAGGTTCACATACAGGGTGTGATAAATAAATATTAGTATTCAACCCTAATTATAAACCTATAATATACTATCAAAAGTGCATAATCATGAAATACGATCATCAAAGCCAAAAAATAACTGAAATAAATACAAATAAAACCAGCATCAATCTAAAAGTCCACAAATTTGACTGAACATATATGTTTCATCTAGTGATGAGGTGTCTTTAAGAGCACCTCAATGATCATGCATCCCAAATAACTTGCTGGTTCCACATCCATGGTAGTCGTAACAAATCATCTTAGCCCTAGAGACCTTTCCCATAATAATAATACCATCCAGGTTTCTAATATAATGAATGACATACCATTTAATTATAAATCCATTCATTATCTCATTCATAGTACTTATATACATCGATACCCAGTACTCATATCATTATAGAGTATAACCAGTACCCAGAGTGTTTGTCATAAATATATCCTATGTATCAAAAATGGAAATTCCCATAGCATCAATCTAGAATATAACTATACATCAACACTATTCGTGCCTAGAGTATTAGTTTAACACCATCCTAATTATGAGGAGAACAAATCCTGCATCCTATTCCATATGGTATGCCATTATTTCCCATTGTAGAATCCTCAGTATATCATTTGAACCACATATGTGGATCACTATGTCAAATATTATTAATTATATCATTGGAACACCATGTACACCAATATCATCATATCTATAAAATTCCATGTCCTCCAATATTATCATATATATGAAATTACATCTCCATTAATATCATCATATCTGTGGAATTTCATGTCCACTAATATCATTATATTCATGGAACACCATGTCCTCCTTTCTAAACCTCAGACGTGGAGTGCTATGCTAGAAATCCGAAACAATACATGTAAAGCATCTTGTCAAAAATCTGTCAACCTCAGATGTAGAGAATCATGAATTTCATATAGAACCATACATGTGGAGAATCATGTAAAAATATCTCAAAATTGGAAACCCATATCATATCATGATTTCCCCATGGGTACAAACCAAGTCTCAACCATAACAAGCAAGGGAAAACTTATCAAGGGCTATATGAACGCACATGCTCATTAAACAAATCTCAGTCTTATTAGATTTTACATCATTATGGGTCTCAAGGGAACACTTAAAACCATTAATACCCAAACATACACACCCACTCATAGTTTTTATATCAATCAATCACTCACTTTTCCCTTTGAGTCAACACATAAACTGAGGCATCCCTTTTGGGATACTTGGTTACAATTAATCTCTCAGGAAAACTCCCATCTCTTGGGGGTCACACATCCCATAAACCAATCTCTCACATATCATAGATTCACAATCCTAAAGGTGGTAAACCTCACAAGAGTTATGACCCAAATCCCATTCCCTTTCCAATCCACTTTAGGTTGGCTTGCACAACAAACCTAACCATTACCATGAGTCACAACCCATCCCCACTAGCCCTAGATAATCCCAATTTAACACATATCTAAGACTATAGTGAACCCCTACCATGTATTCCAACCATTCCCATGACCCTCACTTGAGTCTCATCCCATGTATCACTCACATGAGATAGATGAATTAAATTATTAGAGGAAAGCCTCTCAATCAGAACTTACTCACCCCAAACCACTTCTTAGAAGTCCTCAAAATGACCCATGGTTTAAACCCTCATGTTCTACCTGAAAAACACTCAAAAGTTACGCTTATTATATATAATTATGACTTAAGGGTACAAGATCACACAAAACCCTCAAAATGGTAACAAAGGGGTAGTACACAATATGTACCTTGAGTACACAATGTGTACTCCAAAACCTCCTTCCTGGACATGTAATACTACATGACCTGGCACACATGGAGTATGTACATGTACTAATACATAGCTAAGGCATACATGGGGTCTTTCAATGTATGTCCTCATGACCATATCTCATTTATATGGGGTGTATTCCCATGTACATGGCCATGTCCCTCTACACAATGTGTATTCCATGTACCCAACATGTAGTTCCATAAACTTCATCTGCCCATGTATTTGTATACATGGACAAGTACCACTACATGATGTGTACTCAAGAAACATGAAATATATTTTTGAAACTTCATCTTCCCAAAACAAAAATAACACACAACATGTGTTCTCCAACCCACACAGAGTGTGATCAGGATTTCCAAATGGAAAACCCTTTCAAACCTCCTAAAGACCCTATTTTCCCAGATTAAGAATAGATTGATCCCCAGGGGGTCCATATCAGTCATAAAATGGATTATAAACTTATAAATAACACATATTCGAGGATATATGATTAAAACTCAAAACATCATTCTATCTCATGGAAAAAACACTGAGACTTCGTGTCCAAATCTGTGCTTAGAAGCCACTGCACCTCAACATAGTGTCAATCACAACCATTGATGATGCACGATGACCCCTTCTTCCAACTTCCCTATTGGTTCATCCTTAACATGAGGAAGAATCTATCCCCCCATTCATACCATGTTTAAAAATCCAAAATAGGGGGCGGGGGGAGTGTTTTAATTAATTTATTTAATTATTTAATTAAAGTAAATTCCCACTTAAAATGCACTTCCTGAGTCCCAAAACCCAAAGCAGGTTTACACCTTGAAAAATAAAACCCCGTATTATAGACTCAACCATGGTGTCAAAATATTAATCTGATGCTTCATTGAAAATATATCACCACCCAAACCTATATGCGTAATTTAATATTTAATTATTTAAATATTAAATATTACTCTAAAATTTGAATGAATCAAAAATCCACTAAACACTTATACTATGGTAAACACTATATTCTAGACAAATGAAGTGGTAAAAAAATTATAAGAGATCATATGATAGGGTAAAATGACCATTTTACACTTCAAAATACTTCAAAACCAAAAATTTAAATTTTTTCTCAAATCCTAAACTTAAAAAAACACAGGTCTTTACAACCTCCCCAACATAAAATTTATCATCCTATAGAAACCTATGTGGTCTTACAACCATATATATCGACCCACATTGGTCATCAATTCATTCCCAACTCATTGTGTTCTACTCCTGGATGATTGCTGAGTTCCTCTACATAACTCTAAAGATAAGGCATACAACCTATAAAAGGTTAAGCCACTGCTTTCCACCGTCAAAAACATCCAAGACAATGTCTAACCACACCAATCAATCCCAATATGTCATAATTTAATCCAATACATCGTCATTATTATGTTGATCCCCAATATAGAACTCACCTTAAAGTGCACAATTCTGATCCATGACACTTTCCACCATCAAGGTCGCCTATTAAAAAACATCCCTAGTGGTCTACCAATCCAATTGATACTACCCTACTCACACAAGTGTCAAATTACCAATAATGATTTGATACTACCCAACTTAGGATTATCCTTACTATCACCTTGAAAATGGAAACAAACTCCACATCCCATGCTCTAATCCCTGTTGAACTTTAGAAAAGGACATGGTCATCTCAATCTCACCTGAGCGATAAAATAAAACAAAAACTATAACTAGTTCCTAACTTTTGAGAATGGGTTACATGATATTCATCAAAATATTGTGATAAGGACCATATTCATATATAGATGATGGTGCAACTCGAAATATACAACTCCGCTGACACCACTCCACAAGCATCACCTCTAAGGAGTCCCTTAATAAAACTAGGAAGAAATTTAGGTAGCTCAAAATATATCTAATGATATCTCAGCATACTCAAGAAGATTTCATGATATGGGGAATGGTCATCTATAAAATAAGTGTATTCTAGGATTTTATTGATAAATAACATCATAAACCGATCCATTTCTGATGTCACCTCTAAGTGAAGGTACATGTAAAACTCATTCAATAGACTTGGGCCTCCCTATCCACAAGTGTCCCATCACACCAACATCAATTATCAACCTACTGATGGATGCATTCTTAAATAAAACACCTCAATCATATTCTCCCATAATATTTGATCCACAATCCAAATGAAAAAACGCTCATGTATTTATGATCCCGTTGATGATTAATCGTTACACACTCTTATATAACCCAAAAAAACCTATTTAAAGCTTTATAAAGTCACATCTCAAGAAAAATAGGCTCAAAATCCCTATCATCTATCTATATAGGCCATGCATGAAAATCTCACCTAATAAATAATACTTTGGTTATTTACAAAACCAACTTCAACTCACTAATCCCAAACCACTTGTACAATCACTAAATTCATGAGAATCATTCAAAAGTTTCCATAAGTTCATTTATTATCACACTACATTCTTAAAGATGCATCCAAATCTAACCAGGATAGGAATGTAATTGGTCCTACCCTCATAAAACCACATGTTCTACTAATATGAAGCAATAACACACAAGAACTCCTTAAAATTTGTCCAATAATCCTAAACCCCATACCAGGTGGCACCCATAATTCAACATTTTCAAAAATAAAGTGTATCCATATATGCCTAACATTACCAAAGGTACACATAACTCAGTAGTGACTCCCTTTCAAGTCACCCTCAAAGGTCAAACAACCCTAACTACCTAAAATGGAGTCACATAAAATAAGGATACCAGGTTCTCCCAACTAACCCTACTAGAAAAATACCACAAAAAGGAACTAGGTCCAACCACCTAGGTCTATGTAAACTCACAGAAGGACAAAAATCACGGGGCATCAAACATGCTCTCGTCTCAACATCACATGAAATCAACATGTCAACAAAATTCACCTCTGGGGTTTCAAATATAAGGATAACCAACTACCTGAAACCATGGAACCCATCCTCTCCAAGTATCTACACATCAAACTTCTCCCTAGAGGACCATTCTATAAAACCAACCTAAAAAAACCACCTAAACAAGTCCAAAAAAATAAATATATTTAAATCTTACCCACCAAGTTCACTTCCCTGATATCCATGAGGATCTCTTTAGTGTCCTTATCATTGAGTGTCTCAACATAGATCTATATAAAATTCTATTAGATAGAGATCCATGTATAATTTATAATAGTTAACTAGAATGAAACCATGTTATTAAATAAGAAAATATTTTATGATAAGCTTCTGACACTTTAAACAATTGTTCCTCAGTCTTCAACAATGTTTCACACTAGCGGGCTTATATAATGCGAATCCTACATGTATACAATAATGAATGAGATGCCTCTTTTCTCTACATTCTAAGAGTCAAAACCGAATCATAGGCCTATTGAAAATGGCCCAAGTTCCATAAATCCATCATAAGTCATTAAATCCAAACCACATTTGCATATCTTAAAGTAAAAAATCAAAAGAAACTATGTCATCCTAAATCAAAATAGCAACCCCAGCCCCTAGAAACTTGAAATTACCTCTCGAATAGGTGTTCTTGACTCACCGGTATGATATAAATCACAAGATAGAATGAATTAATATATCACTAATTTACTAAATACAAAATAGTAACACAAAAGGAAAGTAACTCCTATGATACCACTTTGTCACATCCTGTCCAGGATACCACTAAACCAATTCCCTGAGATGGTTTGCTACATGAACTTAAGAGTACTTTCTTGTATACAAAAGGATTCTAACTAGAAGTAGGGGTATAATTGTTTCTATGAGGATAATATTATCCCACATCAGAGTGCACAACCATAAATAAATGACCAAGAATCATACACATCAGAGTATTCAAAAATAATAAATATGCTAAAATGAAAACATGTTATAATAAGATGAAATGCTGTAAAGGTCCAAATAGCTAGGACACATATAAAACACTGATTTCCAGTTGGTCCAATCACATATACAAAATAAAATACTCAAAAAAATAAATACATTAGGAACTACTACTAACTCCAAGTGATGAAAAATACCTAGTCTCTAGAACCCTAATGAGCTACACTAGCTTAATCATCATATTTCACACAAGCATCTTCACTTAATCATGAAAGACTAGGACTTATCCCTATTTGTTGTACATTCATTATTAGCTTAAAATAATACATAATGCCTTCACACACACCAAGTTTCATGCACACAGGGTGAGAAATAAATCTCAAAAGACCACCCCCAATGGTGAACCTATAGTCTACTATTATAAGTTCATACTCATGTCATATACATATCCTAGTTTATGCTCAACTAAAATAAAGACAAATAAATCCCCCATAGATCTATAAGTCCACGATTTTGATCAAATAAACATCCTTAAATCAATTCCATGGTGTCTTTAACCATGTATTGATGATCGTTCATTCCATGTAACATGTAGACTCCATAACCATGGCATCCATAACGATTCCTCTCAACCCCAAGGACCTTTCCCACGACTATCCTACCATATGGGTTCATAATCTAAGGAATCATCTACTATGTAATCATGAATCAATTATTTATCTCATTCTTGGTACCTATAAACATAAATACTTTATACTAGTACCATGCAAGAGTATAACCAGTACCCAGAGCGTCAATCCAAAATATGTCCCATGTATCAAAAATAGAAATTCATAGAGCACTAATCCCACATCTAACTATACATCAACACTGGTGGTTCCTAGAGTGTTAGTCTAGTGCCAAACCAAAGACTATAAGAATCATTATTGCATCCTATTCTATATGTTATTCTATTTCTACCCATGCACAGAGGCTCAATCATGAATCTGAACCACATTTATGGATTTCTATGTCCACTATTCTCATCTATATCTATGGAAAACTATGTGCACCAATATTATCACATAAATATAATTTAATGTCTACCAATATCATCATATATGGGGAAATCCATTTCCAACATTCTAGTCAAATTTATGGAACTCCATATCCACCAAACCCTTTATATATATGAAGCATCGTGTCCACCTTTCAAAACCTCAGATATTGAGAATCATTTCAGACATCCAGAACCATACATGTGGGGCATCATGTATAACTCTATAAACCTCAAATGTGAAGAATCATCTTTATCATCTAAAACCATACATGTGGAGACTAATGTCTAAATCTCTCAATAATGGAAACATATATCATATCGTAATATCCTTATGGGTGTAAACCAAGCCTCACACCTAATAAAAAAGGGAAAATATATGAAGGGATAGTTGAACACTCATACTTGTCATCAATATCTTAAACCCATCGGTTCATACATCATTCCAAATCTCAAGAGAACATTGAAAACCATTACCAATCAAAAATAAACACCCAATAAAAGTAAGTCTATGAAAAGGTCACCCACTTGGACATCTGAGTCGATATGTAAACTAATACGTCCATTTTAGGATCCTTGGTTAAAATTAATCTCTTAGGCTAATGCCTGTACCTTGGGGGCACACATCCCATAACCCAGTCTCTCACATCTCATAGATTCACAAGCCTAAAGGGGGTAAAACTCATAAGGGAGATAACCTCAAACATATTACCTTTACAAGACACCTCAAGTTGTCCTGCATAACCAACCTACCTATTGTTATGTTGGAATGAATATGAAAAATATATAAGAGTGAGGGGGTGAATTGTGTCCTTTTAAAAAACATAAAAATTTCAAAACATACATCTTTAATTAAAGTGATTATTTTCTTATTTCAAATACGAGTAATGAAGAGGAATATAAATAAAGTAAATAACAAGACAAAGAAATTTATAGTTGTCCATGGCACATAAATCCCCTAGTCCACTCCACCAATTATCTCTCCATGATCTTTGTGATTTTCACTAGTATGAGCTTTTTTCTGGGAACTCTACAACTGAGTGAAGGAATTTAAAACCTTACCTAAAGGATTTTATAGGACCTTATGGTTATTTTATATGTAAATAACATATCTATAGTTTAGTACAAGAATATAATTCTCCACTAAAGAATGTGTATGAGTATTTAGTACTTTAAAGAAAATAGAAAGATATGTAGAAGTTAAATAATAGTTCAACTCACAACTACAATAACAACCGACAGATGTAAATGGTATCTATTAAAGCACATAAATACAAACAATTAATTATTAAATTATGTGTAGGATTATTCTAATTTAGAAAAAATCAAATAAAATAGTCAAATTCATATAGGACACTTCTTATTTTCACTAAATTATAATAATGATGTATGGATAAGACATTTCCCTCTTCTTCAAAATGATGAATGACAAAATTAACATTTAGAAACTCTTTATTCTCACAATATTTTATACTTTCTTCTAATCTGAACTAATTATCTTACCAAATAATTATTTATATATATAGAAAATTATATTCTAGTAGATATAGTGGTTCATCCTTCTTGTGATTTTTAAAATTAAAACAAGTCAAGAGTTCCCAAAAGTTTATCCATGAAAATAACATCACCATTTATTTATTCTTTGATATGTAGAATAAATATTTAATAAATTCATTCAAAATAATTTAAATAATTATTAATATGATATCTCCACAATATTTGTAGTGTTAAATACTTCCTTATTTTACATAAAAATGAAGATAGTAGTAGAAACAAAACAAAAAAATAAAAATATATCAAAAAATGTATGTATCCAAAGTATATATCTTTAGAGAACTAGAGACATCATCACACTTCTTAAGTTTCAACTTATGGTGTTTAATAAGAAGCTTGATTTTATTTAGCAGATTCATAAATATTTTCTGATAAAATGTAGTCATTTAAACACACAACATGTTTGAAATTTGAATTTACGTAACTGAGAAAATTGTAACTTCTCTTAGAAATAAGAAAAATTTAATCTGTTGAATAAGGGCCTTTGAATTAATCTTTTAAAATAATTTAATAGATATTTTATCCAATGAAACCATTTCAGAAATCACAAAAAATAATATATAATTCAAATATCATTGAAAACTGAGTCAAACACAGGATTTCACTTCATAGGAATAATTTTCAAAAGTATGGTTGAGAATGTATGGTTGATTTCACACATTAGGTTGATGAAGCATTTGTTAAATTTTAAAAATGTCAATTTTTTACAAAATTATAGTCCTAGATCATTACTTTTACTTTAGATGTAGGGTTCAAAAGTTGCGATCTTTAAGAAAAGTTAGGTTCCCAAACCTAACATTCTACTTAAAATGTAGGGTTACAAACAGTGATTCTAGAATACTTCAAAATTTCTAGAATACTTAAGAAAAAAACTTTAACCAAATTTAAAACTAAATTGATTATAGAATAAAATAATTATTTTAATAAACCATCTTGAAATACACTTAAATCAACTTCATTAGTTAAACAAATGTGTATTTTTTGAAAATTAAAATCAATAAAAATTTAAAGAATATTTTTGGATCAATATATTCCAAAAAATATGCCCCATTTTAATGAACACAAAATCCATAGACCAAAACCCAGAGATTTTTTTTTTGAAATATAAACAAAAAAATATCATATTTAATGATTAATTAAATAAATAGATTTCTATCCAACAAAATAATAATTGAAATGTCATGCTTATCCAGATTTCTCCTAAAAAATGGATAATATTTTAACAAAGGGAATGTTTATCCAGATTTCCCCTTCTTATGATAACAGAAGGAAAATATGAAAATGGATTAAAATAAATTCAATATAGAAAAAAACTCTTAGTGAAAATTATGTTTCTTTAATAAAAAATGTATTCTAAATAATGAATAGTTTATATACAAAATAGTGAGAAATGTTAAATAGAAAATAAATTTAAAAAAACATAGGAAGTTATATTAAAAATCCAAGATTACGAATATATTTTGGGATCAAAGGTTTAGATAGATTAAGGTATAGGATGAGAAATAGGTTTAGGCCTAGGATTTTATGAGGATATATATTCAAAGACCAAGGAATCACAAACTATCTCATACACTACTTTAACTCTTATAAAAACATTTCAAAATTCTGATTTATTGGTCTAACCCATCCCATCAAAAAAGCTCTATAGTTTTTGAATATCCTCAACACCTCTTATAAATCAATTTTTAGATCACTATGAATAGTATTAGAGGACTGAAGAAGCTGAGCTATTATACCACCTAGTTAACTAACTAAATATTGAACAACAAGTTTTTTCTGATTCTCCACTAAAATGAGAAGAGATGCATTTTACCATTATGGACTATAGAATATTTCAATTATTATACCTAAAACATCTGAAATAAATCTATTATTATTTGAATATTCTTAGTTCTTTGTCCTTGTGGAGTAGAATATTTTTCCTAACAAGAAACTAATTTTTCAAAACGTAACTAGATAGTTAATAATTATTTTAATTCACCAAAATCTAATTTAGAAATAGCTTTTCTTCTGATATTCACCACTTGATAAAATATTTCAATTTTAAATGAATCAAAATATCTTCTTTATATTGATTTTTTTGTAGATTTTGATATTGTGCTTGAAGTTATTGGAATTCGTTTTTTGAAATAGAATAATTTTTCAGCTCCTCAAAATATTTTCAAGCATTTTTTAGATATTTATGAATCCGTATTAATTCCAATTTTAAATGATTAAACTAAAAATGAATTTTATTAGAAATTAAATGATAATGATATCTACAAAATAGATCAACAACATCTGATAGATTTTTCTAGGACCTTACATAAGTAATTCCATCATCAACCATTAAAAGGATTTAACTTCTAGTTCTTCACAGCCAATAATTTATGTATCTTTTTTAAAAGACCAATCTAAGGATTCATCAACTAAATAAAATAATTATTCCTTGAAAATATCAATAGAATAAAAAGAAATATCTTAATTATATATTCATTTTTGCTTTTTTACTGTTTACTTTCTCAGAAAAATAATTATTAAAAAAATGTTTCATACCTTGAAATCTTAGCATTTGATGAAAACATTTTTCAAAACATGAGTGATTTTGTCTCTTCATTACACTAAATATGGTTTCATTTGTGGTGTTTGAATTTGCAATAAAAGGGAAATAGGACAAAATTATTGAGAGAGTCTAAGAGATTGAAAGGTTACTAGTTTGAGAGAAGAAGAAGGAAGGGTTTTACTCTAATGGTTCTCAGGAGATGTTTCAGTTTCTTAGGCCAAAATTGTATTGTGATCATTTTGGATTTTAAAATTTAAGATTAAATTAAAAAAGATCACCTTGGTAAAAATTTTAAATTCTTAATGAATTTAAATGATCAAATGAAAATAAACATTGAAAAACAAATTCTAAAATAGAATAAGTTAAAAGAATATAGAGATAAATCAAAAAAAATTTCACGTTTTACATAACATTGAATAATCCCAACTTCTGTTATATATATGTATTCAAAATACATGAAGAATTATAAAATCTCCCCTAATTAATTTTTATTTCATAAATTTTTATGTATGGAGCTATGAAAACTTGTAAAATATTATTCAATTAATAACAAAATATTTGAAATGAATTAATATATATATATATAATAAATTAATTCATGCCTCAATAATAGGATTTTTAAACAGATGATAAAATTCTAAAATAAATTCTCCTATAAAAAAGAATATATATTTAATATGTTCTATTAAATAAAATAAAATATTTTCAAATAAATTTAAAACCATTACACATATCAGGAATGACCAAAATAATTTAATCTAATAAATTTTCTTTATCACATAACATAATAGATTAATTTAACATATGAAATTAAACTACATGCTTAAAATAAAAATAATGTTTAAATAACACATTCCAATATAAACGTTTAAAGAGTATGCATGTTTTTAACTAAATAATTCAAGGAATTAATTTATCTCCTAAAATAATATAGTGAAAAAACAATTTAATAGTTAAATCATAAGAATAATAAAATTTATAGGAATAAAATATGTAAAGTTTAAAATTTAGTCTACAAATATATAAAATAGTCAGTGTTTTAAAATTAAAATGTAAATGAAATACTTCCTTGATTTTAATATTTCTATCTCTAAGGATCTTTCCTTTCAGATAATGAACTACTCTAGAGCTTGTCAATATTAGTAAAATAATTATGATTTTCATGAAAATAAATATTCATATATTTCTCAACCATCCATTTATTGATATAAAAATAAATTTTGGTGCCACATATCTTAAAAATACCAAATAAAAGTGCCTTTTGGTACCCATATGCGTTTAGGTATAACGAGTTTAACAATTAAAGACTTAAGTAAACAAATCTATTTTGTTTTGAGAAAAAAATTCAAATTTATATTCAGATAAGGATATTGAATAATGAACATTATCAACACCATATAATTGAGGATTTATAATATAATTATCATTAATATAATGATTGTTAATACCATAGTAAAAACATTTAGCAGTAGACGTGATTTTTCTATTAGAACTAAGAAAAACATAATTCCAATATAATTTGATCTTTTATACATTACTACTAATACCAATCTTGCATTTATTAATTTTTATTTTTAACAATAATTTTATTTAGATAATTATCTCCCTTGATAAGCATACTAGAATCTTATTTTAAAGAATCATCTTCACCAAATAATTCCTTAATTTCATTTTCATGAAAAGAACAATAATTTTTGAAAGGATTAATTATTAAATATGAAATACGATTCGATGAACTCTCCTTTTTAATAAAAATAACATCACATGATTTTATAAGTTTTATATACTCTTTCTTTAATGATTTAAATTTATCTTGAATCATAAAAAATATTTATTAAGTTCACTATAAGAAAGAATTTTAGATTTTTAAATTTGAGATTAGGATGATTGTACCTCTTTAGCACAAGCCATAAGGCATAGATTTATCTTTTTATTTTTATTCTCAGTATTAGAGTTTCTATTAGATTCATTTATTGAATCTTTATAAGCACTCTACATAGTCGTAATGTATTTTTATCCATTTATTTTACAATCATCTTTCCTTTGAGCTAAAATAATAGTAATGTTAGGTCTTAAGAAACCTTTATTTTCATATTCATGACATTTGAATTTTTTCTCCTTATTATTATTTAGATTATCCTTTATCTTTTTGTAAATTTGGATGATTTTTTTGAAAGATCAGATATCTCATTTGTTAAACCCAAATTACTGGAATCAGAAAATTCATCCATCAAAACATTGAGTGCAACATTTTATTTTTTAATAGAAATATGATTTTCAGCTTTTACTTTCATCTTAACATCAAACATCATTAAAGTTATAATAAATTCTTTAATTATTAAATCTTTTACCTGTGTAGATTGATGAATAGAAGTAGATATTCTATTACACTTAGAAGGTAAAAATATAAATACATTTAATTACTAATATATTTCTAGAATTTGATCTCCTAAGGAAGAAACACCATTGACTATTTCAGTTAGCCTTCCATTCAGTTGAATGATTTTTTCATTTTGCTACATCTTGAAATTATTGAATTTAAATTTATAAGTATTTTACCTTAGTTTTAAAAAATTATCTGTGCCTTCATAAGAAACTACAATAGTTTCCCATATTTCATAAACTTTAACACACTGAGAAACTCGATTAAAATTTTTAGTTCCCAATCCACAAATAATACTATTTATAGATTTTTAATTTATATAATATTTTTTCAATTGTGTAGCACTCCACTTCTTCAATTCTTCTTTAGGAATTTTATTAGTCTTGAAAAATATTAACGAAAATTTTATTCCAATATTCTTTAAATAAATAATCATGAATTATTTTTAACAACTATAAGTATCACTATTAAAATAAGAATCATAGACCATAAACATACCTTCTCTAAGACCATCCATTGAAAATTTTCTTCATCCCTATTTTTAACTCAATATTGTTAGAGATAAAAGAAATATATTCACTATATCCCAAACTTTGATACCAATTTTTGTGTTGGAATGAAGATAATTAAGACATAAGATGGGGGGGGGGTAAATTATTCCTTTTAAAAACATGGAAAATTTCAAATTCCCATATTAAATTAAAGTGATTCTTTCCTTCTCACAAATATGAGTAATATAGTGGAAAATAAATATATAAAATAACAATATATGATTATATATAGTGTTTACGACAACAAATTCCCCAGTCTACTCGAAAAATACTCTCTCTATGATCTTAGTGATTTTTATTAGCATTTCCTTTTTTCGAGGGCCTCTATAATTGAGTACATGTAGTTGATACCTTACAACAAGACTTTAATAGGTTCTTATAGTTCTTTTAATAGGAACTAAAATATACATATCCTAGTATGATAAGTCATAACTCCACCAAATACTGATTAAGAGTAGTCGACACTTCAGAGAAAATTGATAACATGTAGAATTTGAATATTGGTTCAACACATAATTATAGCACTAACTGATAGATATAGACGATCCTCAATAAAGTACACAACAATAACCGGTTAATTATTTAATGATGCACATGATTTTTCTTATACATATATCATCAAATAAAATATAAAAATTCATGTTGGATCCTTATTCTTGACACTATGGGAGACTAATGATGTGTATAGAATTTATTTATCTCTTATTAAAAATAATTAATGAAAGAATGGAAATTTTTTAGTGCATTATTCTTATAAGATATTATATGTTCTTATCTTATAAACTTATTAACCCACCAAATAATTATTTATATATAGTGAAAAAATATTCCATTAGTTATAGTATTACCTCATACTTTGGATGTTTAAGACTAAAACAAGTCAAGAGTTTGCAAACATTTATGCATGAAAATCACATCATCGTTGCTTTATTCTTTCATCTATTGAATAAATACTTAATAAATGAATTAAAAATATTTTGATTAATTATTTCAATAATATCTCTAGAATATTAGCATCATTGAGTAATTTTTACTTTGATATAAAAGATAGAGATAATAACAACAACACGATGAAAAAATAACAATAGATCAAAACATGTATGTCTCTAAAGTGTATCTATTCAGAAAACAATTGAAGACATCACAATTTAGAAGATTCAACGTATGGTATTTAACAAGAATATTTATTTTCTTTTGTTCAAAGATATTCAATAATATTTTCTGATAAAACACGATCATTTAAAGCACATAATATGTTTGAAATTTTAATTTAAATCCCCAGGGAAAATTGTAACTTCCCTTAGAAATAAGAATGATTTAATCCATTTAATAAGGGCCTTTGAATCCATCTTTAAAATTATTTTGAAGAGATATTTTCTCAGATGAAGCAATTAAAAAATCATGGAAAATAATCCATAATTCAAATCTCATAGACAAGTGAGTTAAATATAGGGTTTCAATGCATAAAAATTAAATTAAAAAGTATGGTTAACAAATTTTTGTTAATTTCAACTATTTTATTGATGAATCATACATTATGTAAGAAAAATATAGTGTTCTTCAAAAAACTAGGGATCATAATCCTTACTTTTAATTTAGATGTAGGGTTCAAAATGGGTTTAAACCTCACCTAATCTAAAAATATGACCCCAAAATCAGCCATAAAGTCAGAATATAAATTAAACACTCTATTCAATATATATTACCACTCGAACTCGCATGAATAATTTAATATTAAATTAATTAAATTTTATATATTCTTCCAAAATTCGAGCAGCTCAAAATTCCACTAAATTTCTATCCTAGGGTAAACAATCTATTCTAGGACTAATAGAGTGGTAAAAAAAATTATATGAGATCATCTAGTAGGTAAAATATCTATTTGAATCTTTATAATACTCCAAAACCAAAAATTAAAAATAATTATCAATTTGAAAAACCAAAAAAACACGGGTCTTTAAAATTGATGAGGAAACTAAATTTATTGTTTTGGTTTCTAAGGAATAATTATAAGTTTAATCACTTTAAATGGTAAAAGTTGTTCAACCTTCTATTAGGCCTGAAAAAAATTTAGCAGATGTTAATGGTAAGCTGAACTTTGAGGATAATTCCCACTCATTTTATCTAGGTATGATTTCAATATTTAATAAATTAAAGGATGAAGTAGTTAAGTTATAAGGAGAAACTAAGAGTTATATAAAATATCTTGATTAGTTTAGAAATAGTAATGTTTCCAGATCAGATTTTGAATTAATTCGGGATCAGTATCATTGCTTGAAAAAATTATCAATATATAGAAGAGATTTTGATTCTTTTTAGAGAGATACAGATGATCAGTTTGGTTATATCATAATTTAAAGTGTTTCTAAATCATATTTTTGATACTTGAAAAAGTTTTTGTCAACTTAGTTTAAATATGTAAGAATAATTTTCAGTTAAGAAATATCTTTTATATATAGAGGATAAAGGCTTGAAGATGTGTTGAGATAGTTAGAGCTTATTTATACTGGTATATTTACTATGGATAAAAGAATTAATATGAATTAGTGTGATAGTGTGACCCTATACATATTGTTTGAAAATTAAAAACTATTTATTAAGAAGGTGAACTTTGCAGAGCTCGGTGTTTGGTTTTTGATTAACCAGCTGGGTGATTTTATGTGAAACTATATTCGGTCTTCTAAGAATATTCATAATTTTCTAAAAGTGAATCTGGTTGAGGCACTAAGGATGTTCCAAGATTCAGTACTATTAATGAAGGAATGGGTAGGCCCAATGAATAAAAATTTTAATCTATTTATGAAGGAGTTAAAGGAATTCCATTGGACAGTTCCAGATTCCCAGGACACAAAATCTTCTTCTTATAAGCCTGAATCCTATCCGCACCCCACTCCATAGTCTATAGAAACTCTTGAATCAAAATTTATTATAATATGGTATAATTAATATAAATAATTTTTTTCCTTATGTTATGCTATCTATTCTATTTTTATATATTTACTATTTATTACTATTTTATGTTTCTAATCCTATTCATTTTTAGGACATATATTTTTTTATTTAACATGACTTTTACTAAAAGTTTTGTACTATATTAAATGTGTTTTAATCTGTTTATATTATTTATTTTTTATTTAAAAAAAGGTTTAGAAATTTTGATAAATATAACATTTTAATATTATATTTAATGAATCCATGTTTAATTGATAACTATTTAAAAATAAAGTATATATATATATATATATATATTTCTATGGGTTATGTGATCATTAAAAAGAGGGATATTGTTGGTAATATGAATGCTGATTAAATTTTTTTATTTTCTTTCTCAATGATTTTGATGCTCATAAACCCCCTCATTTGTTTTACTAATAAAGTTACTTTAAGTGGATTTCAGGATTGTGATTACTGAAACATTTATCTTATTTTCACTAGAATTATAGAGGTAATTTGGCTATTTTTTTTTCTTCTAAGTATTCTAGATTTTTTAAAAAATTATGGAATCACAGTTCATATCCCTATGTTTAAGAAGAATGTTAGGTTTTGGAATCTAAAATTTAATAAGGAATTCAAATTTGTATGCCTTTTGTTTAGATTTAATGTTAAGATTGGTAACCTTGTGTACCATACATTTGAAGACTACATACGCAGAGAAATACCTACATTGAAGTAGTTTTTTGCGGAATTTTAATTCTAGATATTTTTGAGACATCAATAATGATTTCACTGGGTTAATTATATCATTTAATATTGTTAAAAAATTTATTCAAAGCCTCTTAAATAAAGGATTAAATAATTCCCATTTCTATGTGAAGTTATGATTTTTAATTGGCATTTAAATTAAAATTTTAAACATGTTGTATGATTTAAATATCATGATTTATCTGGAGATATTTCCATATATACTTGACCACAATATAATTAGATTTCTTATTTATTCTCAATGAATTTTATCTTCAACTATACTTTTTATAGAAGTCACATAGAGAAGGCATGAATTCATACCTGATCTTGTAATTAAATATGTTAAAAGATCTCCCTATTTCTCTAAATTCATGAAAACTGTATATCTTTATTATTTAATTAGGAAAATATGAGATTATTATTACTACTGATACTACTATTTATATCTATTGATGAATATTTTTTAGATATTTTAATCCTTCTTCAATACTACACTTTGGTTATACACATGTTCCAATCTACCACTATGTATTTATCTTAATATTTTGAAGTAAATTTATTGCTGGTGTGATCTTTGGATTATTTTCCAAAGAACCTCAGTGTTTCTTACAGTTCATTGTGTGATAATATTTTTATAATATTCCTTTGATGATATCTTGATTTTTTAGTTGTAGATTCAATTGTGTGATGAATATGTTATTAAAAAATCAACCAATTTTTCTGTTAGAGTGTCAAATTTTCACCATAAGCTAGGGTTATTGTGGTTACCTATAAAATAACTATAATGCCTTATAAAATCCTTGTTATAATGAGTCAAATTATTGCACCTATTTATAGAGGTCCTTGGTAAAATGACATATTTAGTGAAAATCACCAAGCTCACTGATTGCGGATTAATAGAGTGGACAAGGGGGTCTTTGTGCCTAGAACCACTAAAAATATTGATATGTTATTTTCTTATTTTTTCTTCTTCTTAATATTCTTAAATAAAAATAAACTGAAACGCATCCTATATAAAAAAGGGGGATTAATTTTAAATTATCCAAGTGTTTTGAAAAGGAAACAATTCACCCCCTTTTATATCTTTGTGTTTATTCTGAACAAGATGAATAACATATCCAATTCACTTAATATGATAACTATTTCCTTTTCAATATTTGAAAGATTCTCCAGGTCTATAACTTTACTACATATATCTTTGAAAAATAAACAAAACTTGGTAAATGTTTTATGGTAATTCTTTGTAAAAATGAAACATAATACTATAAGAATTAGATCATACATTAAAACTTGACAATCATGTGATTTCAAGACCTTTAAAATTAATTTAGTCATTAACATGAAATTATTGATATTATATGAATACCCCTCTGGAATCTTTACATCATTCAGGAAGTTTTAAAACTAAAATAACATTTTCCTAGAAAGTGAGTAACCAGATGGAGGAAAAAAAGTTCATATTTCACCCTTAATTGGTTCCAACTCTTCCCATATCCCCATATCAATCATAACCAACCCATTCTTAATTACATCATTTGTTTTTATGAGTTTATTTAGTAACATGTAAATGAAACTATAATATATATTTTACCTACATACACGACATCAAGAAAATGTCTGACATACAAACAATTATAGCACAATAATTCAAAAAAAAAAACTGATCTCATCTCCCAACTGATTTTTCTAACTTTTTTCAAAGAAGTTTTAACTAAAGTGGCGGCCATATAATTTACTTTCTCAAATAGTTGTTCACTTAATATTAGAGACCATGTTGTACCTTAATCTAAATTTCCATAAAATGATGTCATATAAGATTGGTATTTATAACATCATGGTATAAATTTGAGATGTTCTAGGAACACAACCTTTGATAAATGTTTCAACCTAACTAAGTGTATACCTTGTTCACAAATGGGACACCCTTATAATCCTATAATTCTATATCCGTGAAAATTTACCTAAGAAGGAAAGTAATTTATCATCATGTACAATATGGATCTCAATATGAAATATTAATTTCTACAATCACCATACAAAATAACACCTAAATATCACATAATTTCAAATCTTTGATCAATAATTCAAAATAAACATCAATATAATTACCCGATTGTTTTGGTCCTAATATAAGCAGATATAACACAATGTATCTTCACTTCATGCATAACCATAGTGTAAAGTTATAATTTACCAACATAAATGACCATGTAATGTGAGTAATACTTTTTAAACCAAAAGAATTAACTATATCTATAGATAGATAAAGTTGAATGTTTCTCAAATCATTTTAAAATATAGTATAATCATGATAAATTTTCATCCACAGAGGTGAGTATGCTTGGTGAAAAATTTTCCCATATTGATTTCTTGTATTTTCATGCGACGTAAACTACCTTACAGTCTCATCAATTCAATATAGGCACCTAAAAATTGAAATAATTGGAAAGTAAAATAAAAATTTCAAAGTAATTGATCTATATTTATTGTATTGAGAAATACCTTAATTTGGGCACCATAATTTGGGAATTGTTTTAGTGATTCATAGTACTTGTGAAATATTATACTATCATTCTGATAATAATGCATTATTTCAGAGATCATACCCATTTATAATAACATTCATTTAATTTAATATTTTTTACAATAAATCTCATTATCTTCCAATATAATAACATTCAAGATAGTTATTAGTTCAGTAAAGTTGGTGTCACCCCATCCATTTCCATATTTTACATTATATCACTTTAGTATGGATGAAAATGTTGTATATTTAGGACAATTGGTATACAATGGAGTCTTTGAAAAACTATTTAACTTCTTTAATAATTATGGATAATAAACAAGTTTTTCTTCAACTGCCATTATAATTTCATCATTACAATCTTTATCATTGTTCACACTTGTAATCATATCCTTGATATTGTCTTAATCATTTTTCACACTCATAATCAAATTAAATTATCCATAAAATGTAGTGTTATCCTAGTAACAAGCTACATTCATTTCTTCCTACTAGTATATTCTAACATTTATAACTTTGATATATTCCATGATAGATCAAGTGTTCTTAAAACTCCCCAATACTAATTATTCTTTAATAATAGCAGTGTAAACACATAAAAAAGATTTTTGAAGGGTCATATGCCTGATATTTTGAAAACTTGATGAACTTTTTCACCCCATCCTCACACTTTTTTTCCATACAATTAGAATTAATCCATTTTAAATTTACATCTATCCTATTTGATTAAGTAATATTCCTATTTAATAAAATAAATAAATACACAAAAAGTATGATCTTAAAAACCTCAAAGGCTATTCTTTATATATACACACATTTAGTCATCATATTTGATATAAATTTTCATTATGTAAAAACCATTTGAGAACATATAAAGAACAATAATTGTATTAATTTAAAGTATTATAACACTTAATTTTTTATTAGAAGAAGTTACATATCATAAATTGTTAATTTTTTTGAAATAGATTCATCAAAGGAGAGAATTCACTACCTATCACTATCATTGTTCAAAAGAAACGAATGAATTTCTATAACTAGATAAGTATTAGGTTATATATAATAATATTTCACTATCAAAATATATATATAAAAAACTCCTTTTTGACAGTATATCTGCAATATTAGAGAAAACATAATCAAATCAATTATGATTGTTCCAAATTTAAATTTATGAAAATATAATATTCATATTATTTATTTGGTAATAATAAAAATAACAATTTTAATATGCCATAATATTTTATAAATAGTTAATACTACTCGTATATTGAGAAAATATTAATTATTTAACCAAAATAACTGAAATTTTCAAGTTTCAAAACCATAAAGAGAATGCATTTTATCATCAAAATAATTTTAATAAGTAATGTTATTAAAAAAATAAACAACCCTAGTTAACAATATTTGGTTAATTATATTAATTATAATGTTAATTTTTAATTGATTTTAATTCCAAATATTCCCACATATTTTCTTTAGTTTATCACATTATTTGGTGTCATAAAATATTTTAGAGTTAAAATTTCAATGTATTAATTTATTGATTTATATTATTTTATTAATTTGAGAATTAATTTTGGTATAATCCAACTCTTTAAAATGACATTTTCAATGATTTTATTGTGTAAAGTGTGCCTATATATGATTTATTGGTAATTTATTAGGTTATGAATGAATAAAATGAGAAATATGCACTCATGCATGATTAAAGTTAGTTCGGATGACACAAATAAGATTAAACACACTCCCAACAATTATGTGAGATTCACCCATTATTAGCTTATTTCAAGCACCACCTAATTCTAATGATCTCAAATCATGTTTATTATGTTACTAATGAGTAAATATTTCATATTATTCAATTATTTTATGGCTCAAATAATCAAATTAAGATAAGTATTGAACCTACCTTCATCATATATAGTTAGTTTAAATGATCTACCACTAGTTGAAATGATTTTCCATCATAATATACTGCATGAAGCTACCATCAGTTCAAGATGTTATCGCTATTTCAAATTCATTGACTACCATGATCTTTTATCTGGTTATAAAATGATCAAGTAGAGCTACTCCCACTACCACCACTAAACACATCTAACTTCATGAGCTACCACTTCCACTAGATAATCTACCATTAAACGGTTCTACCTCTAAGAAATACAAACATAAAGTAAATCTATTATTACTTCAACAAGAACATCTTCCATCGAGTGCTTCTATTGTTAGAATCTAAAGATACTACAAGAGTAACTTCCAAAGATACCGCTAGAGTTAGCACCATTTTTTCTACCATAAATATAACACTCCAAAATTTTACAGCACTTATCTTATTAAATAAATTAAATTTCTTTGATAGCTTATGTTGCACGCAACACCGAGCTTAAATGAACTATTATATACTATTAATATTACTATTAAAAATAATATTATAACCTACCTTCTAAATTGGTGGGAATGAATAGTATTAACCAAATTATGAAATTTTTATATTATATATTTAATAAAATATTTTTAAATTCATCCAAATTATTTTATAGGTATAAGATAAGAATGAATCCAGTTTTACACGTTAAAAGACTATATTTTTCTAAAGGTAGTTTTACCGCCTTTTAATGGAGAACCTATTTTAAATCCAATTTTGTAACTTTTATATATTTTATTTGATAGAATAAACTTTTTATTTTAAATTGGGATTTAAAAATTTACTTTGGTTGAATTTTTTGTATTTTTTTGAGAAGTTTAATTTTTAATGAATTGTGAAAAATACTGCATTTTAGTTTAAAAACACATTTTCAACTAATTTATTTATAGAGTTAAATTAAATTTTTTATTAGTTTTAATGTATAACTAGATCATTTTCTTATCATTTAATCCAATTGAGGTCATTGGTATCAATTTTATATGTAATTTAGATATAAAAATGTTTCAATCTTTTGTATGTTTAAACATTAATAACCCATTTTCTCACCCATCAATGAGATTAATTTTAAATTAATTAATACTAATTATGTTTTTTTAATTTAAAAAAAAATGAATTCATATTTGGAATTAGTGGGCAAAAATTATGTAAATAGGTTTGTTATTTTATTTTTCAGCGTATGAATAGTAGCTTTAGTAATATTTTTTATTACGACGGTTAAGGGTAAATTGAGTAATTAAAGGTAAATATATATATTATAAATATTATAAAATTACGCTAAAAATTGTCTTAATTTTATTGGATGTTATATTTTGGACCCAAATCATCCTTATACTGATTTTATGGCCTTTTGGATCCACTTGGATGACTTTATTCCTTTTATAGCATTTCATTCTAAGGGAAGTCCAATATGTCACACTCTTGTTTTAATAAGTATTACATTTTTATGTGGTTATTTTGGGCATAAATTAGACTATAAATATTCATTTTAAATAAAAAATGTTTATCTTAATTATGGTAATTTATTTATAATTTTTAGGAAATAAATAATTAAATTAAATAATGACACAATGATGATCCAATAATTATTTAATAAATAGAATAATCAAATAAATGATATAAATAATATTAAAATAAATAAAATTTATAAAATTAATGTCATCCAAAAATTTTATAGATTAATTTTACATATTATGAATTATTTAAAAGAGTTAGTTCGAAGATATCACGTTGTTATGATATTTTTAAAAAGACAAGTAATGATTAGTGTCAAAACTGACACTAATGATATTTTAAAATAGATAATATTTTATTAAAAGATATAAAATTTATAAAAATATAAAATTATTTGAAATGATTTGAATGAAGTCAAATATGCAATAAATGGTCCATTTGTGGCTCGTTTTTCATTTTAGTATAACTATATTAACCCTTAAAGAGTAAAAAGCCATGTTGTCATGGTAAGAGTTAAATGGTTTAACTTAGGGTTAACTCTAGAATACAAGGGTAATAATGTGAACTAAACTTGTCTAAATTATTTTTTGAGAGTATTTATACCCATAATCATATTATATTCAAAATTACTTACTTAGGATCTAATTATAAAAGGGAACCCCCTCCCTTACTTCCTCACACCTCTCAATCCACTTTACCTCGACCAATCTCTTCTAAAAAATGCTCCCAAATTCCATATATTAATCCTATAAGCCTCCCTTTGGTTATAAATCCATCAAAGGAAGCCATTTGGTTCAAATAAAAAGGAGTTACTCAAATAAGATGTAACATCTTTCCTCAATCTCTCTAGTTTTATTTCCATTCTTCACCCCCTCAACTCTATTTATTCCATGATTATATGACAACACTAGTATCCTTAATATACTAAGATGTTTTCATGCTAAGGGTTAGACCTACACATAAACAAACTTTTATCTAATGGGTAATGAACTTATTTTTTATGTGTACGGTGAACTACCACCTCACGAAACAATAATTGTTCATTTTTCCTTTCCACCTTTCGTGGTTGAAAACTATGATGGTCACAATATTTATATATGTTATATATGAAATTTATTATGTATTTATGATTCTTTATTTATTTTTTAATTCATACCCTTATTCTTTCCATTTTTTATTAATATGATAACATCGTTTGTGGAAGTGTGGACTACTGCCTCCTCAAATCGACGGGATTCGTTCACGCTATACCTGGAATGGATAAAGGATGGTTTTAATAATAATATGTAACATATATGAAATAAAAATGATACTGGAATTAGAATATACACATATATAATTTTATTTTCATTCATTTAATGTGACAAATAAATGAAAGTAGCGTTCATGCGTATGTACGACCTACTGTCTCCATGAAAAGAACATTTATTTTATTTTCTCTAAATTTTATGTATTATTATAAATACATATATACTAAATATATATAATATTTAAATTGTAGTTTAAATTCTATATATGATGAAACCATGATCTCATTAAGGGTAATAATTAATAAAAAGTCAAAATTTACTCAAGAAACAAAAAAATTAACACCTAAAATAGTAAAAATAATGAAAGATTACTGAAAAGAGGTAACATAATATTATAAAAGGGTCATATATAATATAATAAATATTAATATGGATATGTAATAAGTTATTAAAATTCTTAAAATGATTACTCAGAAGTATAAATGATGTTCACCCTAAAGGAAACACAAGGTAAGGGTTAACTTTGCAATCTCATTATTATCCAGGGTTGTTTATACGTAAGTATTTACTGAGATATTTTTATCATCCATGTACATGTTTCATAAAAATTTATTTCAAAATATTATTACTATTCCTATAAAATTTTTAAATTCATTTTTACCCATGTTTTTATTTTTATAAAATGGTTTGAAAGGAATCTTCTTTTTGTTTTTCAAATGAGGTACTTTATGACTTTTTCGACAAAATATAAAAAATGTACTTTTTTAACTTATACGACATGAGAGAAACTTCATATACAAGATTAAAAGATTATTTTAACTAAAAATGTGCTCTTTTAAAATTAAATTTCCCTTTTAAAATAATTTCAATATAAAAGGCGTATTTCATTCCAGAATTGTTTAATGATTCTATTATATTGTTTTCATCTATGTCAACATCCCATGTTGAATTTTATGGTTAATTGAGGTTTATTTGTTATGATACAATCTAATATATTTTATTGAATAGTTTATGATATTTTTGAATATGTATGTGCTATTTTGATACCATTCATGGTTTATGGTTAATGTATTAACCTTTCATATGCTAGTTTTAATATGAATACTTATGTTGGTTATGTTTGAACCTTTTCATATGAGGAATGAACTAGACTTAGTAAGTGATGTGTGATACCCATTATAGACCCTTGATTCATTGGTAGGTCTCATGAGACAAACTAGATATGGAATTTTCCAAGACCATTCACATTTCTTTTCATATATGTATTTGGCCAAGGCCTAAACCAAATATTTTCAGATGTCTTGGTAAAGGCCTCGACAGTATGTTTTAGATGTACACCATTATGAAATCCATCATTATGAGATTAGTTATTGATATTCCATGTGATTATTTGAATAATGAAATATCCATGATTAATTTTCTTAGCTCATGTGATTTTTTAAATGGATTGTGTTTCAGTTATTTACCTTACCATATTGTTTATGTCATAGTTACTCATAGCTTACACTATACGCTTACCCTTACTGAGCATTTGAGATCACACCTTTATTATGTTTTATTTTTCCCAAGATTTAAAGATGTATTTTTATTTTGATATAAATTGTTACACTAAGGGGATTAATTTCATGCTCAAAGAATATTCATCGTGTATTTTTTGTTTTTAATTATAATATGAATTTCAAGTATGTAATCTGGTTTCCAAAACTGCTAAACTGATCAGTATTTTAGGATTTGAATCATGTATCTATGATAATGTAATAAAATAATTCACTGACTCTAAGATTATGGGGTTAGATCATTACAGTTGGTATTAGATTAATTTTAGAAATAACCTTGGAAACTAGATTTAGAAAACATATATTAGGAAACATAACCCTAAAATAGACTTTGAGGATAATTATAGATGAAAATACCAAAGAAACCATGTTTATGATTATAAGATTACATATGCATAAAATTTTAAATTCATGTTATGTGTTATTTGTTCAAAAATTATGTATTGTTATTCATAACCTAATTTAATGCAAGACATTTTTTAGAAATGGAACATAATAGAAGGAATGGAAACCATATAAACTCACATAATCTATATAGGGATTTCCCTCCTATGCAAGATAATTATTTTAGAACTGGAGCTATAAATGTTGTTTAATGTCTTATAAGCATACTGGGATAGTTGAATTAGGTTATAAAAAGTAACCTTACCCATTTATAGCATCCTAATTAGCAATGCGAGGAGAAATGTTAGACCGCTTCATGAGACAACAACATCCAACATTCAATAGGACTACAAATCCATTTTTAGCTGAACAATGGATAAGTTCCTTAGAGAAGATATTTCTTTCTTTGGGAAGTGACAAAAGGGAAAATGTTTTCATGAAAGTTTATCATCTTTTAGGAGATGCTGATAAATAATGGTAATTGATCCAAAATAGTAAGGATGATGAGGAAATAGAATACATGGAATGGAAGGATTTCAAGGAACTTTTTTGGGAAAAATATTTAGCTCACAAATAGTGAGAGGATATGGAGAGACAATTCTTGAACATGAGGAAAACAGATGATGAGAATGTTGTTAAGTATGAAGAAAACTTTACAAGGTTATCAAGGCATGCTATGGACTATATACGTAACCTAAGGAAGTAAGATAGATTGTTTATTTGATGGGTTAAATCCATTCCTCCAAAATACATTATTCTCCCAAACTTTATCGTCATATGAAAATATTGTCTTGTGTATTATCAAGATAGATAAATAAATCTCTAAGTATTATTAATTTAAGGTAAAACAAGAAAATATGTGAATGGTAGAGAAAGGGATTGATAAAGGAAAAAGGGAAAGAAGGATTTTTACACATGTGATAATTGTGGAAAGAAACCATCTGGTTCCTTCTTAAAAGGAAAAAGAGTTTGCTTAATGTTTGGTGAGAAAGGCCATCATGCTCATGATTTCAAGGTAAGTAAAGAAGCTACCAATGATTATGTTAAAATTTTAAAGAGATGAGAAATTATTCAAATGATTGTCCTAATCATCAAGGAAATATATCTTAGAAAAAAAAGTTAATAAGGTAAAGATTATGTTTTTATTAAATTTGAAGTGGAATAATTAATGTATTTTTGTTTTTGGATTCAAGAATTGTGTTATGATATTCTAGTTATAGGAATCATGAGATATATAAAGATTTTACTACAATACCTATTCTTTAAGGATTTGGAAGAATGAAATTTTTTATTAAGGTTTTAATGTGATAAAGTTATTAATATATTTGGTATGTGATAATAATAGAAACATTATATTTTTTGAGGAAAATATGATGTTAACATTTCTTTTTAAAATTTTGATAACTTTTTGGACTATTAATTTGCATAGAATTATTTTGGATAGGTCTAAAGGTTATAATGGATTAAGTTGAAAATTGGATATTATTATTTGAGGTTAAAAAATTTATTTAATGTTGAATATATTATGGTTATATATACAATGATATAATAATATATTTTTAGAAAAAGGACAACTAATAGGTCATGTGATAAACCATTGCATCCAACCAGGCCATAGGACTTGAACCCACAACTGAAGGGCGAAAAAGGTGAATCACCTACCACTGATCTGCATGATGTTCTAGTTAATATAACATAGTTTTATTTATTTAAAAGGTATAACATATTACGTATAAATTAATTGTGGTAAAAATTTATTAAAGGATGAAACTCTACTTATCAAGTAAGTCTGTTTCATTATGGTCTTAGTATATGTAGTAAATGAATTATTCAACTATAAGGAAAGGATCTTGAAACCAAAAATATCATAGTACCTTGTTTTTTCATAAATGAAATGGCCCCTTAGATCATCAAATTTTTATATCTTTTTAATTATTTACTTTATCCTAACCATGTTCTCTATGACCCTCTATCAGAACTTGATAGAAAGATTTATCTACCATATCTATGTTTTCCTACAAGTAACACTAATATGTTTGATCTCTAGTGACCTTTATACTTCCCTTTATTTATATTAAAGTGGAGGTATCGTCAATTCTTTTTTGATGTGGTATTTCAAAAAATAGTTTTTGAAAATTCAAACCCCTAGTTTTCAATCCCAAGTTTAAATTGAGAGGATTCTATTTATTAGAGTATGGGAGAATATAGAACCCCAATATTTTACAGTACATATATTTTTAAATAAATTAAATTTCTTCAACAGATTATGTTTCATCCAACACTATGCTTAAATGAAACACAATATACTATTAATATTATTTTTTAAAATGAAATTATAACCTATCCATTAAATTAGAGGGAGTGAATAGTATTGAAAAAATAATAAAATTTATATATTATATATTTATTCAAATGCTTTGTAATTAATCCAAATGATTTTATAGGCATAAGATAAGAATGAATCTAATTTGACACATTAAGATACTATATTTTTCTAAAGGCATTTTACAAACTTTTAATGAAGAATCTATTTTAATATTATTATTTTTTATTGTTATCATTTTTTCATTGAATTTAGATATAAAAACGTTTCAATATTTTGCATGTTTAGAATTTAATAACCTATTTTCTCACCCCATCAAAGAGATTAATTTTAAATTAATTATTGTAACTTCTGTGTTTTGAATTTTTAAAAATGGATTTTATATTTGGAATTATTGGGTTCAAATTATGTAAATAGGTTTCTTTTATTTTTGGGTATATGAATAGTAAATTTTGTAATATTTTTTATTACCATGGTTAAGGGTAAATTAAGAAATTAGAGGTAAAAATTATATTATACACATTATAAAATTACCCTAACACTTTTATTAATTTTATTTGATGAGATATTTTTGACTAAAAACATCCTTAGGCCAATTTTATGGCCTTTTGGAGCCACTTAGATGACTTTATTCCTTTTGTAGTATTTTATTTGGAGGATAACTCAACTATAAATAGTAAATTGAAAGATAAAATATTTATATTAATCATGGTAATTTATGCATAATTTTTTGGAAATAAATAATTAAATTAAATGGTGACACAATGATGATGTTGTAATTGTTTAATTAATGGAAGAATAAAAAATGATATTAAAAATATTAAAATAAATATAATTTAAAAAAATTAATGTCATAATTTTTTTTATAGATTAATTTTACATATTAAGTTTGAGTTAGAAGAGTTTTTTTAATATATCATGTTTTTATGATATTTTTAAAAAATCAAGTAATGAATAGTGTCGAAATTGACACTAATGATATTCTAAAATAAATAATATTTTATTAAATGATATAAAATTTATAAAAATATAAAATTAGGAAAACAGATTTTTATGAAGTTAAATATGTCATAAATGGCCCATTTATGGCTTGTTCTTCATTTTAGAGTAACTATATTAACCCTTAAAGAGTAATAATCCAAGTTGTTGCGATAATAGATAAAAGGTTTAACTAAGGGCTAAGGCCAAAAGATAAGGGTAATAATTTGACCTAAAGTTTTCTAAAAATTATTTGATGAGATTATTTAGACCTATTATCATCATATATTTTAAATAAATATCTTTTGTACCATTTGGAAAATAAAATGAATTTATATTAATTTCATATTTTGAGGTTTCAAAATGCGATTCTTACATCAATTATAAAAGGGAACCTACTCCCTCACTTCCTCAAACCTCTAAAGACACTTTGGGTAGACCAAGATCTGACCAAACAAGATCCAAACTACCCTTTCTTCATCCTAAAATCCCCCCTTGGGAGGAAATCAATCCAAGTAATCCCTTTCGTGCAAACAAATAGGAGTTTCCCAATTGAGACGTAACATCTTTCCTCAAGATCTTTAATATTATTTCCATTATTTACCCCATAAAATATCTTTATTCCAAGATTATATAACAACACCTGTATTATAAATATACTAAGAAATTTTTATTCTAAGGTTTCTACCTAAACTTACTCACACTTCCATATAATGGGAAACAAATATACTATTTATGTATATGATGAACTACCACCTCAAGAAATAATGATTGTTAATTTTTCATTTACCAACTTTCATGGCTGGGAATTATTATGGGAAATATTTTTATATATGTTATATATGATATTTATTATATCTTTATTCTTCTGTAATTCTTTTATAACACATACCCATATGCTTTCCATTTTTTTATAAATATGATAACCTCATTTATATAAGTGTGTATTACCATCTCCTTAAATTGACATGATTCATTTATACTATACAGGGAATGTATAATTGATAGTTTAAATATTCATATATAAAATATATGACATAAATATGATAATTTAATTATAATATAAATATATATAATTTTATTTTCATTCTTTTACCAAGGAAGGTCTAGGATCCAGGCCATCCTGTCTCTAGAAATTTAATAAAGGAAAAGTAAATAAGATTACTAGATAAGGTTTTATAAGGGAAATTACACATCTAGAAGTGAGCCAACCCAAAAATGTCATAAATAACTACAGTGATATAGTGGTCATGCATTCTGAAAATCCACATTGAGATTGCTTCTAGGACCACCCTCTTTGATAAGACTCCTTCCACCTGGTTGGCCTCTCTATATGCATGTTTGATATGTAGGTTAAGTTGAGTGGAAAAACTAATACATTCAACCCAATAGGGTAGGCGATTCCCTGGGATTTTCCTCATTTGTGTCTTCACAACAATGAAAACATTTTAAAAGTTCTATTCTATTCAAATGGCATGCCATTTAGGATGAATAACATACTTGACTATGTATATGATTGCCCACAACTCAGATTCATAGGAAGTCTTGATTCCAATATAATGATGAAAAAATCCTTTAATAAATCCATGATGTGTTTGAGAAGTACCTCCACATCATGAAGGTCCCAAAATTCATGATACTACACCACCAATGTTCACATTGATCCATGATTCAATAAGGGGTATCCATGGAACAAATTTGAGAAAAAGAGGTGTCTTTGACCAGCCTACATCTCCCAAATGCCTGAGGATATTAAGATCTTTATGCATCACACCAACCTAATTTTTCTCAGCAGCATGGACCTATTGGTGCATCAATAGTAAGGAAACATGAGTGGAAGTCATATTCTCCTCAAACAGATTCAGATTTCATGCCCTCCACATGACAACAAAAATAGCTACAATGACCGTTAGAAGCAGGTGATACACTTGCTCACTCTGCCCAGGGCTATAAATAATATATAGAAGCCCTTCCAGAGATCACCCATCATGGAGGTTCAACCCATATATGAGTCCCACATACTCCCATAGGGACCTCAGGAAAGGGAATTTAAAGAAAAGGTGATGAATGTACTCACTAAAACTAATGCATAAAAAGCAAGCAGTAGCAATACACTTCCTAAATCTTCTCATCTGGTCACAAGTGGGAATTTTACCCTTCCAAAATTTCCATAAAAGAATGAAGTGTGATGGATGGATGAAGCTTACTCTGAATGTTTCAAGATATTCAGGTAACCTAGTGGAGAATTCAGTCTTGATATTATAATAATACTTGGAAGTAAAGTGGCCATTGACACCCGACTTCCACACTAGTGTGTCAACATCCATGAAGAAAGCATTTTGAAATTCTAGAAAAATTGGCATAGGAAAAAATATGAGTGTTAAATATTGTTCCAGGAACTCTCAGATAGTCATCTATATTTGATTAGAGGGGACAACCATTCTGTCCCGAATGAGTTGGTCAAGCCAGTATATATTCCAGAAGTTGAGATCCGAGTTCCTGATAACAAGCCATTTTATGTTTTGTATGATGTCTTTAAATGAGGATCTAATTGAGGGTCAGACTGAGGATCTGAGATAATTTGGGTAGCCATTCAGTAACTTCCCCCTCAACCTGCAAATTAAGAACTCACAAGTGGGGTCATTGGTAGTAAGCATATTCCATGTGAATTTTCCCATCAAATTATCATTGAAAATTATTAGGTCCTTGATGTTGAGTCCCCCAATATCAAAAATATTTACACACTCTTTAAAATAAATAACAACAAGCATTATTTTATTGAAGGACCCATTCCATTTGAAGTTCCAGATCATGCATTTCAACTCCTTGATGAGGCATCTTGGCCACCTATATATAGAGAAGGAGTAAACAAACTTTGATATAATAACTGAATTCACGAGGCATAGCCTCCCATCCTGGGACATAGGCTTCCCTTTCTAGGTGGTCAATTGATTGATGATGCCTGTGCTAATTCCTCTAAGAAATTGAATTTTCACCTTCCCCAAAAGACTGGCACACCAAGATAAGTGAAAGGGAGGGATCCCCTCTACACACCAAGCCTCCTTGCCACTCCATTTTTCTTCCCCACATAGGGAAAATCTCCAAAAACAAGAAATGATTTTTCCTAGAATATTTCTTTCACTAAAACCTCTTCATAATGATGAAAAATAGATTGAATGTTGGAGATGGTTATCTTTTTTCCCCTCCAAAAAATAAGGAAGTTATCTACATAAAGAAAGTGCAAGGGGATAAATAAATTTCTTGTTGGAAAAGACCTACTTGATCAAGGTAATTGGTACACCTACTCTGATACTTTTTATTAATAGAAAATAGAATCCTATAGAGAGGGTCACCTTGTCTTACTCTCCTGGTGCATGGAAAATATCTTTTTAGGGTCCAATTGATAAGAATGGACAACCTTGAAAATGAGAGAATACATTTAATTTTCTAAAAAAATCAAAATTATTAAGGATATTAAATAGGAAATTCCATTTAAGAGCATCAAAATCTTTAGAAATGTTGATCTTGAAGGAAAAGTTCCCCTATTTTGTTTCTTCTATAGAACATTGACACTCTCCAAGGCCGTGAAAAGACAATTCTGTATGTATCTTCTAGGAAAAAATCTGTATTGGTTTGGAGTAATAAATACTTGAACAATTTCTCCCAATCTAGATAGAAGAATCCTGCTCATGATCTTAAGAATGGTATTATTGAGGGCCACTGGACGAATGTCTTAAATGTTTAAGGAATTTTCCTTCTTGAAGATCAGATCAATGAAGTTTGGTTGATTTTGTATGGTATAAAATCATGAAAAATAAGTCCCTCAACTAATTAACCAAATATTCCTAGTTAATATCCCAATAGGACCTAAATTATTTTTTTGGTGAAACCATCAGGTCCAGCAGTACTCTCCATGTTTAGAGAGAAAATAATTTTTCTAATTTCCTCTCTCTCTGGTTCCCTGACAAGTTCATGATTCTATTGATCATCAATACAGGGGGGAATGTTCCGAACCATCTTCGGTGTGTTATCCAAGCCATCATAATCATAGATATCACTAAAATATTCAACAATTTATTGAGAAAATCATTTTCCAAGGTATAAAAGTGTCCATTTATGCTAATGGCATGATTTATTGTCTTAACTCTTTTATCTGTATGGATTATATGGAAGAATTTTGAGTTTCTGTCACCTTACATCAATCATTTAATATTTAGGAAGCCACTTTCCAACCTCTTTTTGATAGTTAGAAGATCCTCAAGCTTTGTGTGGGAAAAAATTTATTCCCTAATAGGATTTCCTAGATTATGATCCCAATTTTGAATTCTTGTAAGGTGTTGTTCAACATGCTGGATATCAAGCTCTAGCTTAGACATTGAGTTTTTATCCATTCCCTTAAGAGCCTCTTTGTATGATTTATTTTCTCCATGAGACTATAAAGAGGGTTTCCAACTGGCATGAGTTTCTAGGCCTCTATTATGGTTTCCTTAATACTAGGGATGGTAATCCACCCATTATTGAAATGAAGAAGAAGAGGGTTTGACCTTTCCATGGTGAAGATATCCACCCCAATAGGGTTGTGATCAAAGTGATATTTGGAAAGGGGATTCCCTAAAATCCCAATGGTGATACTTCTATCATAAATTTGAACAAAAAATCTATCAATCTTTCTCATTTACCTTCTATTCCAAGTGAACCTTCTCCATGTGAAGTCCACTCCAGCAATTGGGACCTTAGTGAAGTTTCACTGATTGATACATTTAAAAAATTCACTAGTTTCTTTCCTATTAAAACTATCTCGTGTTTTCTCATCAGGTGAGAGGAAAGTGTTAAAATTACCCATCACCACCCATTTTTAAGTCACGTTCCCAGATATGTCTCCCAATTCTCCCCAGATATCTCTTCTTTTGATGTATTATGTCGAGGTAGACACAAAGGTGACATGTATAATGTGTCCTGACACACAAAAGTTGGTAGTAATACTATGATTTCTACGATTACATGTGACCAGTTGAGTTCTCTCATGTTTGAGCATCCATTCCACTTCTATGAAGATTTTTAGAAACAAACTAATAGCCCAAGGAGGACCACTTAAAATATTTCTAATCGTCGAAGATCAAATTTGGTTTAGCAATACCAATGAGTATCAATTCATTGGCCATAAAAAGTGCCTCAAGAATTTTTCCACTAGGAGGTTCACTATCCCTTGGCAATTCCATTGAAAAACATTCATTGTTTGGGGTCCCTTACCCTAGTCATAGGTCCTTTATTTTGTTCCATCATGCCATGAACTTTTTCTTTTTTTCTTTTTTCCTCTCCTTTTCCCACATTGTGGGAAGGCATTTATTTATGGGGTCTCAATACTCCCAAACTCCCCTATATTACCCCTCTTATTCTTCTTAAGGGACTACAAAGCCTCAACCTCATCAGCCAAAAATTCCCCACATAGTGGAGTAAACATATTCTTATATTTTGTGGGTTCAGGTGCTTGCATTACAAGTGTCAATCTCATGGTAGCTTTATCACTAGGGACCTGTGAGAAGGGTTCTTCTATGTTGCATTAAGTTCCACTTCTCCCCCAGTAGGTGTTTACATGCCTAGTAATTTCTACACATCTTTAGTCCCATCACCATTGTCCAAGTGTAGTGGGGGATGCTCATGTGTGAGGATAGCCTGTTGATGCGTTGCAGATTCTGCCTGCACTACACCCAGTAGTCCCTTACTGAGGGGTTACTCAGTTGGTACTAAAGGAGATGGAGAGGCCACCTGATCGCTGGGTAAAGAATAGTCACCAAGGGTCATAATAATAGTCTTATTAAGAGCCCCATCATAGGTTGAATCCTCCAATGCGGTGCTTTTAGTGGTGAAGTTAATGGGTGTGGAGGATGAAGTCCCAGAGTCCTCTGTTGGGGATGCATGAGCAAGGTCATCTGGAACAACCCCTTAATTTGGTGTCACCAGAGTATCAATATAATGATTATCCAAAAGGGAGGTCACCACCTTGTCAATAACTTGGGTTGGATCCTACAACTCCTTACCATGTTCCTAAATGTCCACAAGAGTGATAATAGTGTCATCAACCTATTTGGGCTATGCATCCTGAAAGGTCTGAATGCCATCAACAGTATGCAATTCAGCTCCTTTCTTTTTATCCATGGGGATTTCATTGATCATAATCACATTGGAGGGACCAATAATGGTATTCATATTAAGACTAGGAGGTATAATTTTCTCCTCGACCTTTCTTTTTTGGAAGTTAGAAACATCATGCCCTTTAATATTATAAAAAGATAATTCCTTTTCCCTGTTACACTCAGAGATTAGATGACCAAAGAACTTACAATTTGTGCAGAACATTTGTTTTTTTATATTGAATCATCAACTTGTAACTATAATCTATTATGGTTATAATAACTTCTTCCATAATCATTATTGACATATCAACTTCAACCATAATCTTTTCATAGTGCCCAAACCTTGGGTTTTCAGTCTACCGATCCATCTGAATTGGATTCCCCATGATAGAGGAAATGTCCCATAGGATGCGTGGGTGCCAATAAAGCTAGTTTAGTTTGAAAATATGGATCCAGACGTGTGTGTGAGTGTTCTTTACCGAGTTCCGATCGAAATTCCTATCCCATTATTGGATTCTTAAAAATACAAGCTACAAGGACATCAAACAAAATCTCCAATATCTTCATTTGTGGTCATCAGAAGGAAAGACCACAAGGTAATATATGCATCCCATTGCGGTTATCTTCGAGTCACCAAAAACCAAAAGTTCAAAAATAATCCATGAGAGATCTATGAATTTCCAAGGGCACTCGCCTTTTTGAACTTGAACTTTCACAATAATAGAGTATCTGCACAGATTGACTCTTTCCTCAACAGACTTCTGGTTTGCTGAGACGTGAGCTATTCTTCCCTTATAAATAATACTTCAAGGGAGTGGAGGATAAAAAGAAAACAAGGGATTGGAAGCCAAATTGACTACCTCCATGAAATTTTTCTTCACACCAGAAACATTGTCTTGGGCCCAACCCTCCACATGGAGCTTTTTGTAAGCATGGTGAAACAACTCCTTATGACCAACATGGTTCTCCAGTGACAAATCCTTTGGAATTTAAGCTAGAATCATCTTCTCAAGACCATAGAGATTTACAATATTAGGTCATTATCAACTACCAACTTGATATAACTTCATTTCCACAATCTAGTTTCATTATTTTAATATGATAAAGAAATGAAAGTAGCATTTATGCGTACGTACAACCTACTGTCTCCATGAAGGGAGTATTTCATTTCTTATATCTATATTTTATGGATTATTCTAAATTCATATATACTGAATATATATAATATTTAAATCATGGTTTACATTCTATATATGATGAAACCATGATCTAATTAATGGGAACAACAAATAAAAAGTCAAAACTTACTCAAGAAACAAGGAAATTAACACTTGAAATAGTGAAAATAATGAAATATTATTAACAAAATGGTAACATGATATTATATGAGGATCATATATGATATCATAAATATTAATAAAATTCTAGAATAATTTATTAACATTATTAAAACCATTATATAGTAATTCAAAGGACATTCACCCCAAAGGAAATACAAGGTAAGGGTTAACTTCACAATCTCATAATTATCCAGGATTGTTAATACGTAAGTATTTAATGGGACATATTTATCATCCATGTATATATTTCTTAAAAATGAATTTAAAAATATTTTTAATATTATTATAAAATAATTTAAAGTCACTTTTACCCATTTTTGACTTTTTATAAAACATTTTGAAAGGAATATTTTTGTAATTTTTTAAACGATGTCCTTTATGAGCTTTTCAAAAAAATATGAAAGGATTGTTATTTTTTTCAACTTATATGGCATGAGTGGAACTTACTTTACAACCTTAAAATATTATTTTCTCAAAAAAAATTCTATTTTAAAATTTACAACCCCAAATAATTTCTATATAAAAGGTTTATTTATCTCAAGAAATGTTTAATGATTTTATTATATTGTTTTCATCTATGTCAACATACTTTGTTGGATTTTATGAAATATTGAGGTTTGTTTGTTATGATACAATCTACCATATTGTATTGAAGGGTTTATGATATGTTTCACTGTATATGTTCTATTTTTATACCAATCATGATTTATGGTTAATGTATTAACATTTCATATACTATTTTTAATATGAATGTTTATGTTGGTTATGTTTCACCCTTTCCATATGTGGAATGCATTGGAATTAGTATGTGATAGGAGGGGCCCACTATATCCCCTCAATGAATCAGTAGGTATCATGAGACAAACTAGATATGGAATTGGGTGAGACCTTGCCCATTTATTTTTAGATATGGATTTGGATGAGGCCTAAAACATTTATTTTCATATGTCTTGGATGAGCCCTCAATGACATGTTTTAGATGTCCAAAATTATGAAATCCATCATTATGAGATTAGTTTTTGATATTACATGTGATTATTTTAATAGTAAAATATCCACCTCTAGTTTTCCTATGTGATTATTAAAATGGCTTGTGTTTTAGTTATTTAACTTCCATATTGTTTATACCATATTTTATCATATCTTCCGCTGTACGCTTACCCCTACTAAGCATTTAAGATCACCTATTTCTTAAGTTTTATTTTTCCACAGGATACAAAGAAGCATTTTAATTTTGATATAAAGGGTTACACTAAGGGGATTAATGGAATGTTTGAATAATATTATTTGTGTATTTTATGTTTTAAATTGTAATGTGAATTTCAAGTATGTAATCTGGTTTCCAAAACTGCTAAACTGATTGGTCCTTTGGGATTCAAATCTTGTATCTATGCCAATGTATTACCAAAATGCACCAAATCTGGGCTTCTAGGGTCAAGGAATTATAGTAACTACTCATAATTAAATTCAAAAAATATTATATTATGGCTAGATTAATGAAGTTAATGTAGTTAGAGGTATGTGGAATTAATAATGATTATTCTTAAACAAATCCATGGATGTTTTAAGGTATGATTCAGGATTTCTAGATCTATATCTCAGTATGAGGGTTCTATTTATTCTATTATTATCTTGTAATGGATAATTGGATGATTTGGAATGTTATATATTCAAAAAATCTCTCATATGTACAGATTCATGTTTGTATGTGACGGAATAGAGTGACATAGACTCACATATGTTTTTTCATACAAAAGACACTATATATACATTTGTGTGGGAGAAAACTAATAAATATAATTACTGAGAAAAAAGAGTTTTCCATACTTCAACAATAATAGATTTTTCTTCACTTTCTATGTAATCTTGGTTGAAGCATATTAAAGAAAGTTTCAGAGACTCTTGGACAGCTGAATATTTTTAGATTAAGCTGCACCATAACCCCGCATCTATATTTCCTTTCTCTTTCCATTTTAGCATATTTTACATGATGTGTTTTTTACCATGTTTTTCTTTAAACACAGTCTCTTGTACTGAACTGGAGAGTTCTAGACAATATCTTAGAAATATTTTCATTTTTATTCCCACACACAACTATAAAACAGGTCATGTGTGATCTTTATATCTTTTATAATATAAAGAACTGTAGAAATGGATTGTGTATAACCTAGAATGTATTAGTACAATTATTTGTAAGATCTGATCTAGGTTTTGGATCAGTTTGTTGTATAAAAAACATCTTGATAGTGCATTATTTACAAGTGGTGAGGATTAAGTATCAGCTTTAGATTGATCCCCTTGTTTAAATTATACTATTCCCAATTTACTATGCTTTATTTATTTTATTTTTTCACCATGTTTAAAATAAACTATCTTTTATTTTCTAAATTATTAAATAAAACTTTACTATAATATTTAACTTAAATTAGTGCTTTATATACAGTTCTTGATATGAGGAAAATAGTTTCAAAAGTTAAAGTATTTTCAAAAATATTTTAACTATGTTGTGATCAAGACTTTGAGAATCATTTATGAAGATAAAATTATTTAATTATACTATTTTTGAATTGGGATTTTTTTGTCAAATTGGAGGATTTATGTTTTAAAATTGTTTTATAAAAAAAATTAATTGGTAAATAAATTCATCCCCTCTTGAGTTTTCTATTCTTACCAACATTTTCTATTAGAGGATCCTCAAAATTATTTTTGCTGCAATATTGTTTTTACTAAAAATCTTAAATTTATATCTTCATGGATTATAATAAACAAGAAGGAACTACCACTGATAAACCTCATTATTTTAATGGAACTAACTATGATAAATGGGTGATTGAAATTAAAATTCATATAGAAATAATTGGGTTTGATATTTGAACTATAATTGGGGATAAATATGAGATACCTAAAGCTTATATAAAATATAAGAGTGTTTCCAGTAAGGATTACTATGATTATAATTATAAGGAAATGCATTAATTTTATTTTAATTTTGTAGAAGATGATTTTAACAGAATATCTTCTTGTTCAACTGCTTTTGAAATATGGGACACTCTTTCTATTTATCATAATGGAACTTCAAATGTTAAATAAATTCATTTTAATACTTATACTATTAAATATGATACCATTAATATGAAGATTTATGAATCCATTTTATTATGTATCTTAGGTTTAATGAAATTGTGAACACCATGTGTGCACTTGGAATGAATATTACTAACAAGGATCAAGTAATGTGACTACTAATATGTCAACCTGATAGGTGAAGAGGAACTTCAGTTTCCATCAGAGAATCCTATTACATTAGTAAGTTTCTAGTAAAGTAACTCATTGGAAAAATCTTTATGTAGGAGGAGGAACTAAAAGTGAATAAATAATAGGAAAATTAACATAAAAATAAGTTTATATCCTTCAAGACTTATGAATCCAAACAAAAATAAAAGATCAAGGCCAAAAGTTCAAGTGATGATAAATCACCATTAGACAGTGATAAACAAATGGCTCACCTAACCAGATGATTAAATAAATTGTAAAGGAATATAAATTATTTAAAAGATCAAATTATAGAGGTAAGTATGATAATAAGTGAAATTTGAGAAAATAATGGAAAAAGGATGATTCAAATAATGAAGTGACTTACTATGAATGTAAAAGAAAAGGACACATTAAGAAGACTATCACAAGATAAAATATAAGAAAATCATGAGGAAAAATGTAAAAGGTATAAAAAGGCTATGAAGGCCACATGAAGTTCCTTATAGGACATTTCAAGTGGTTCTGATTCTAAAAAAGAAGATAAAAATTATAGAGATAACATTTGTTTCATGAAAAACACATCTTAGGTATAAAATATTTTTTCTGCATCTTTTGAACATATTTCAATTTTTTGTAAAAATAAAAATAGAGATAAAAATATGTCTAGTGAAGATCTATTAAGATATTATAATAGTCTATAATATACATTAAATGAATTGAATGATAAATAATTTTTTTTAAATAAGTTGCATGTTTTTTTGCTAACTTTAAAATTGATGTCACTATATAAAGAGATAAGAATGGATAAATGTTAATGGGAAAAAATAAGCTTAAAATATCAAATGTGAATGTTAAGAAGGATCTAAAGAGATTAAATAATGATAGTGAAACCATGACTCGAATACTTAGAAAGAAAATCATACATAAATATACCAAAAGAACCAATCATCAACCTAGATAGAGAAGGATTTATCAAAATAAATTTGTCCAAGGTTTTAGTTCTACCAAATTTGTAAACACATATTACTCCTATATACCTAATAAAGTTTTTATTTATGAACTTCTAGGGGTATAATTTTAGGAAACTAGAAAAACAATTTTATATTCTTAAAGCACTTATTACTAACATTTGCGAACCCAAGAAAATATGGGTACCAAAATCATTTCTTATTTAAATTTTTTTGTAGAGAACTTTCTTGAAGTGTACCATTAATAAACAATGTTTTCTAGATAGGGGATGCTATATAATTATGATTGGAGGACAACTTTATCTTCAATAACCTTATCAAAGTTAATGGTGGACATGTAAATTTTGATGAAAATGCCAAAGGGGAAGTTATTATACTTGATCAAATTGGTTACTATAGTACTTTTTCAATTTCTAAAGTGTTATTGGAAAATGGAATATAGTATAATCTAATTATCATATAATAGTTAAATGATGATGGTTTCTATGTTAAATTTTAAAATAATTCCTAAAATATTTATTATTCTAAAAATTCATTAATTTTTAATACTTTGTGAAATGAAAATGTATATGTAGTTGATTTAAATTCTTTATTTTCTCAAAAACAAATTCTACTTAAGTTCCTTTCACAAAGAGTATTAGATTTGGTAAATGAGACCAGGACAATTAATTATAATCTCACTTATAAATTTTAATAAGAAATTATTAGTCAAGTATCTACCTAAACTAGAATTTTCAATAGACAAAGTTTGTAATCTCTATCAGAATGGTAAGCAACCCAAAAATCTATTTCACACCAAAGAAATAAGTTTCCACTTTTCAACCCTTGTAGTTGGTTTATATGGAATCTTTTAGAACCTATAGAGTTTTTAGATTAAATGGGAAACACTATGATTATGTTCCAATATATGAATTTTCTAGATACACTTGGGTATTCTTTATAGATCACAAAAGTGAAGCTTGTTCCTATTTTTCGAAATATATAGAATTAGAAGAGAATCTTATTGGAATTACATTTAAATACTTGAGAAGTGAGCATGGTAATTAGTTTAAAAACAATTATTTGAGTTTTTTTGATCACAATATAGATATAATCACAACTTTTCAAATCCTAGGACCCACAATATAATGGTGTAGTAGAAAGAATAAATAAAACTATTCAATAGATTTCATGGACCATTCTTAATGAGTATGAAGTTTCTATTTATTTTCATGAAGATTATGTAAATAAAACTTTATATATTATTAGTAGAGTTCAAATTATAGCACTTTTAAATAAAACCACATATGAGTTATGAAATGGAAGAAATCCAAAAGTTAATTACTTTAGAGTTTTTGTGTGTAAAGTCTTTATACTCAATAAAAAATAGAATTTAGATAAGTTTGCATCCAAAAGTGATGAATGAATTTTTCTTGGATATTCAATATCTAGTAATTCATACAAGGTATTCCACAAAAGGAACAAGATTTTGTAAGAATATGTACATGTAATATTTAATGAGATAGATCCACATGAATCTAAGAAACCTTTAAGAAATATTGAGTATAAAATTTATAATCTACATAACAATGATAAAAATAGTGATAATTATGTAAAACCTATAGAAAAATATCCCAATTATGAGAAATTTATTAAACCTAAACCTAGAGAAGAAAATGAAGTGTCAAATACTTCTATCCCCAGAGTAATTAAGACCCATAAATATCATTCCCTAGATGTTGTTATAGGAGACCTAAATAAAGGAACACAAACTATAGATTATCTAAGAGATCAAGTTGAAAATAAATATATATTGCCACATATTGAACCTAAGAACATCATAGAAGAATTTAATAATGAATTACGGGTAATGGTAATGTAAGAAGATCTAAATCAATCTAAAATAAATAGATTCTAGGAACTAGTAGAAAGAACCAAGGATTACCTAAATATTGGTACTAAATGGGTGTTTGGAAACAAGGTAGATGAGTCATACACTATAATTATAAATACCAATAGATTGGTAGTATAAAGGTATAGTTAAGAAGAAGTTATTTAATATGAAGAAACCTTTTGAACAACAGCTAAAATTGAATATATCAGAATGTTACTTTCCTATGTAGCACATTCAGATTTCAAATTATATCAAATGGATATCAATCGTGCATTATTAGGTTATATTATTGTGACTTTTTTTGCTGAAAAGCCCCTAATATTTTAAAAACCACATTTTCCAAATAATGTATTCAAATTAACAAAAGTTTTATATGGTTTAAAATAGGATCATAGAGCTAGGTATGATAGGAACTACTCATTATTGATTTATAAAGGTTGTTCAAAAGGAATATCTAACCATACATTAATCATTAAGATTATTTCAAAATATTTTTTAGTCGCACAAATCTATGTTGATGATATTATTTTTGAATCATCAATAAATTATTTTTGTTCAAAATTTTCAAAAAATATGAAAAATGGATTTGAAATAAGCTTTATGGGTGAGTTAAAATTCTTCCTTGGGTTTCAAAATTTTCAGAATAAGAAAAGAATTATTATAAACCAAATCAAGTACACCAAATATCTTTTAAAATGTTTTATCTTGGATAGTATAAAATGAAGTTATACTCAAATGAGTCCTACCTATAAATTAGATCTTAAAGAAACTAGAAAACCGCTTGATCAAACCAATTATAGAGGTATGATTGTGAGTCAAGTTTACTTAACTACTATTTGGATGAATATTATGTTGAATGTGTATATGTTTCCCCATTTTTAATAAAACCCAAAATAATCACATTTACTTGATGTGAAATGAATTTTCAAATACCTTAAAATGAAAATAAATTTCGAACTATTTTATTCTAGATGATAGAAATTTGATCTTGTTTATTATATAGATGTAGATTTTAGTGGTTATAACTTATATAAAAAAGAACCCCTAGAATATGTTACCTTTATGGAAAGTACCTAGTTTCATGTTTTAGTAAGAAATAGAACTCGGTTTCATTATCTACTTCTGAAGATGAGTACATAGCTATATAAAGTTGTTGTGTGTAGATTATGTGGATTATTCACACCACTGATGAAATCATACTGCAATCAAGCCGCCCTACCAAGGCCATCCAAAGCTGCACCGCCGAAGGGCCTGTGCAAACCGACCCTCAGAAGTTCTCCCCGCACCCGCCGCCAACACCTACCAAAGCACCGTAACCAAAAAACCCCACACCGCACCCATCATCCACGACCACATCATCATGACTATGATCACTGATTTCCATCACAGAAGACCGACACCGCCGAGGCTGGCAGCCGCCGCCTCCCTCACTATCCTCAACACCACATGGACCAATTCCTACCAATACGCCTCACCGTCGAAAAACCTATATGAACCTCGCACTGAACTACGATGCCAAAAACAGATCTTTAAATAGATCTGTAAATAGATCTGGTTGGAAGTGACCACTACTACCCGAGTCTCCACTCAAATCCACCGATGAAGGATCCACCCCATCATCCACCATCAACATTGAGTAGCTAGCGTCCACCGTTTGAAAAGTCACCGAGGACCACCAAGACAAGCTGCCACACCGTAGGAAGTCGCAACCAAGGAGAAAAAGGTGAGGGGCTAAAACCCTAGCGGAGAGATCTTGGCCAAAAATGAGATCCCCTTATGTCAAAGTGATCTTCATTTTTTTAATTTAAAATCCCTACATGATAAAAATTACCTATTTAAGAGTAAGAGTAATTTCTCTCTCACAATGGACTTTTGAAAACTTTTTTCCTTCTATATTATCCCGATCCTCGAACAAGTGTTATGATGTGTGAGTGAAGTGTCATGTTGGATCACCTGATGACCCACATCCTTTAAATATGTTTAGAGGAGAGTTGAGTTAGCCTATAGAACTAAAGAGTCCCAAATTTCTATCTCCCCAATTCGTAGCTGAGAAGGAAACAAATGTCATGCAGTTAATATCAAGAAATTCACTTGTGTGGGATGTGACTTAGGGCGAAGGATGAGATGAATGGTTTTTGAGGAATGATAAACCATTCCACCCTATTTTAAATTAGGATTTCTATTTTTTTGTGATGAATATCAGTTCGAATACAATAAGGAATTTATCAAAATGATAGTGGATGGAAAATAGATCATATTATATTCAAGGTCGCAGTCTAAGTGTTTAAAAGTTCCACATAAAGGTATTCATGAGGACTACCAAGGATATTTTCCCATAAATAGTGATAAATTCATGATAGAGGATGATCTTATTAAGATCAGCAGGAATTAAACTATTTGAATACCTGCTACGACGGAGTTAGATGGGTAATTATGTTTTTCTATTCATGTTTATTCAGAATATGTTGTGTCCTAGGAAGGGGGACTTCAACATTTATGAGGCATCAGGACATATTCTTTTTGTTTCTTATGAAAAGAGTAGACGAAATTAATTTTTTTAAATATTTGATAATTCATATGATAGAACCATGCAAGACTTATTCAAGGTCAAAATATATTTCCTACCCTATGATTATTTCATCTATATTGGACGATAAAGAAGTTGTTCTTGAAGGAGAGTAAAAGGTATAAAAATGTGATGGTTTTTTTCTTAGCTAAGTCACTTTCATGTGGATTAGAGTCAATTGGAATCCATGGATGAAAAGTTGGGTTGTAGATAATGATAAGTTTTATATAAAGTTCAATCCATTTGAGTACCCTTCTTGACCATGAGAATTGGTTGAACCTAGATTGGATCCGAATGAAGTTTTATTATATTATTCTAATAAAGAGGGTGAGAATATTGTTTCTACTAAAGTGGAAGAAGGTGAAACTATAGAGGTGTCTGTACCTATTTTATTGCAATAGGGGAGCGATCATTATTTTATTAAAAGTTCTAATTTGGCCTATAGATCTCCTAGAAGTACAATATCCCTTCCTTCAAAAGAAATATTGATATAAAAAGAAGATAAAAATACGATATATCGAAGTAAGAAATAGTTCTCAATTTGAGAGATCTTATTCAGAGAGTCTAGAGGATGTGGTTGTGTTATATGATGATTCAAAGTGCGACGTTGATGATAGAGATGAGGATGAGAAGTATAATCCCTTTTAGAATATCATCGAGTCTAGTAGATCTACTAGTGGAGAGTGTAAAGGAACTTCCCAACATTCTTCAACAAGTTAGGAACATAGTGATAGAGATGAACCAGTTGCTTTTGAAGGTCAGGGTTCTAGAAGCCATGTTGATCTGGTTGATTTAGATAGAGTTGAGGGTGATTCACTATGTAAGGAGGAGCAGTCCCCAAGATCTTCCATTCTTGTTCTATCATAGAGTGATTCCAGTAATGATGAAAATGACGTTGATGATAGGGGAATTCCACCTATGCATGGTGGAATTTCCATCTTATTTTTTTAGAAATATCCTAAGGGATATTTGGTTGATTCGATTGATGAGGAACATATTTTAAAAGAATTTCCTTCTGGCGGTTATGATGTAGAAAAATGATCATGAGGCTACTTTAGTACATAGTCAAGAGAGTACTTCTCCTCCCACTCCTCCCTCTCATCCACAAACTAGTTATCTGACTCGATATGATCTAGATGAATTTAAGGAAAATTTGTTATAAGATCTTAGTTAAGTGATATGATCCTCTTCCTCTCAAGAAAATAAGCTTGGAGAAGTTGATAATTACATGATAGACTCTTTGGTTGTGGCTTACCTCTAACCCAAACTTCCCTCCAAAATAGAAAATATGAAAATAGAGAATACGATACTAGTAGAATAGGTGGATTCCATTCGATCATCAAGAGAGGAAATGAGAGAAATTTCACAATAGAGAGAGCTATCTCTTTTGGAAAGGATAAAGTCTTTATTTACTGTTGAAGCTTCTTCTTCTAGAGCTCTACCTCCCTATGCACTTTATTCTGTTGAAGCTGACTTGATCAAATTCATTATAAGAGAAGAGTTTCATGATGTATTGGGTGATATTTCTTATTATTATTAGGATGAGATTTTATATATTAAATCATATAGTGATCACATTTATAAGTTAGTTTATAATACTTAAATGAGGCTAGAAGTGATAACAAAACAATCACCTAGGACATTAAGTACAACCTATCTAGGATCTATACCAAGAATGAACATAATTATCACTATAATTTATTGGATTAGAATATGAGAATGCCTCATATGAAACAAGGATTCAAGGAGAAAGTGATCTGATTGAATACTTTGTCTCCTTTGCTCAAGATGTTCATGGAAGAGAAGGTATAATTTTTTAGATCTATGAAGCATGGTGGTCGGGTGATTACTCAATTTGTTGAGTTGATGAAAACATTTTCCTATACCACCAGGACTGTGGTCATTTCACCTTCATCCACTCTTATGAATGTCTCCCTTTCTGCACCCTTAGAACACCCTTACAGACCACTTTTGTAGTAGTTTGTCCTTTTTGGACATACACTTATAGAAGCTGCAAGGAATCTTAGTCCAGTTGTATTTAGGCCTCCTGCACCTCCTCCCATCTCCATTTATATTCCTCCAACTATTGGAAAAGGGAAGGACCCGGTGAATCCTAGCACTAATCAGGATCTAAATTCATCTTAAGACTCTGATTAGGATTTTATAGGGAATTACTTTTTCAAAATACTTTTCTGATGTAATTTTTTAATTTTTTAATTAAATAGAAATATTATTTTTTTATTCATTAATATGGAATTTTTTTACTTTAATTGTTTGTTATATCTTTTTTATAATCCCAAATATGGGAGAATGTGTGTATGAGATCTATATTACTTGTATGAATTACATAAGAACTTTGATTGTTAAGAAGACTGTAATTGAGACTATACTTATTGTATTCATTTTATTCATTTCTTAAACTATTTTTGTATGATTATGAATGATATGATTTGTGTTCATCAAGGGGGAAATTGTTGGCTTAGTCCAAGAATCTCTTTATTTTAATGATCTCAAATCATTTTTGTTATGTTACTAATGAGTTTAATGTTTTCTATTAGTCAATTATTCTTGGGTAAAATAATAAAATTCATCCAAGTCTTGAACCAATTGTCATCATCTACCATTAGTTGAAATGCGCTACCACTAGTTGAAAAGAGATACCATCACAAGCTATTGATCTAATCCATTTTCAGTTCAAGATTCTACCACTAGTTAAAATTGTACGACTTCCAAGATCTGTCGTAAGGTTGTACTACCATCAGAAGGAGCTACACCCACCACCAATCACATATACCATCAGGAGATACCGCTACTGCCATAACATATACCATCTAATGGTGCTACCTCAAAGAGTTGAAACCATCAAGTAAAGTTTTTTTATTTCACCAAGCACATATACTGTCGAGATATGCAACCGTCTGAATCCATAGATACCACTAGAGCTACAACTAGATCCACCTCCAGTGATACTATCCATTTTTCTATCATTTCTATTCATAATTAATTAAAAATTAATTCTAAATTGAATAGATTAAGGAATTAAATGTATTTATAGGCATGCACATTTAAGAATGATTATTCATAAACAAATCCACATAAGTTTTAATGGATGAGTCATACTTTCCATATCTATCTCTCAACACAAGGATTCTATTTATTCTATTATTATCCCACAATAGAGAACGAGACCAATATGAATGCTATATTTTTAGAAGATCCCACTAATGCGCAAATCCATGTATTAATGTGAAGGAATACATATACATAGTATCACATACATTGTGACACACAATAGAAACTAGATAAACACGTGTGTGGGAGAACACTAATCAACAAACTGGCAGGAAACAAAAAGTTTTCTAGACGTCAATGACACTCTATTTTTCTTCACCTTTTGTGAAATCTTGGTTGAGGAAAATTGAAGATAATTTAACGGAAATTGGAAAACTGAATCTATTCAAATTGAGATTCATCACAACTACTCACATCTCTTTAATTCATATTTCAATTTTATAATATTTTATAAAATGTGTTTTGTTTACCCTATTTATCTGTAAACACAGTCTCCTACACTGAACCAGAGAGTGTAAGTGATTCTCTTAGAAATATTTTCATTTGTGTCCCCAAGTACAATTGTAGAAGATTTCATGTGTGACCTAAATCACTTTTATCTCATGAGGAACTATGGAAGAGGATTGTGTATATCTTGAAATGTCTTAGTAAAATTATTTATAAAAACCTATCTAGATTGTGGATCTATTTATTATATAATAAACTACTTGGTAGAAGGTGAATCAAAAGTGGAGGGGATTAAGTATCGGCTTGATATTGAACACCTTATTTAAATTTCACTATTTCCTATTTACTGTGCTTTATTTGTTTTGTTTTCATTGTGTTTAAAATAAACCAGTTTCTATTTTCTAAATTATTAAACAAAATTTTACTCTGATAGTTGTCTTAAACTAGTGATGTATATACAAGGTTTGAATTGGGTAAATTAGTTTAAAAAGTTAAAGTATTTTCAAAAGTATTTTAACTGAGATGTGATTAAGATTTTGAGAAGATTTTATAAAGATCAAATTATATAATTCAACTATTTTTGTTAACTGGGTGTTTTTATCAAATTGGGAGATTTATTTTTTTAAAATTATCTGAACAGAAATTTTTAATTGGAAACCGAATTCACCCCTCTCTTGAGTTTTCCACTCTCACCAACACCCATGACATTTAATCACCTTTCTAAGGATTTTGAATGATAAATATACACTAACTACTACAAAACTGACGTTTAATAATGATGACCATTATCACCACTAAAAAATCACTAATAAAAGATACCCTTTATCAGTGCTTTATTTTTAGCACTGATAAAGGTCTAGAATAAAATGAAATAATTCAAAAAATAAAAAAATAAAAAAATTAACAGTTTTATTAATTAAATAATTGTTGATAAAAATGAATAAATTGAATATACATATGTATAAATTATAAGAACTAAAAAATAAAATATATTAAATTTGTAGCTATGTAAAATGAATAAAATGAAATAAACAAATAAAAATTAAAAAGAGTAAATTAATAAAAATATTAAACATTTTATTAATTAAATAATTATTGATAAAAATGAATAAATTTAATATACATATATATATATATATTATAAATATTAATAAATATTATATATCAAATATACATATATAAAATGAATAAATTTAATAATTAAACAAAAAAATTAAAAATGAATAAATTGTAATGATTAAACAAAAAAAATAAAAAATGAATAAATTAAAAAATTATTTAAAAAATTATTAATGAAACAATTATTATTAAAAATGAATAAGAATAATATATATATATATATATATATATATATATATTATAAATAGTAATAAATGATATATATTAAATATAAATATATAGAAAATGAATAAAATGTAACAATTAAAAACATATTAATATTTTATTTGTTTTTAATATTGTTTGATTTTTCAATTTAACTTATATCAAATATGTGTTACATTGATTTCACATACATATATGCAATTAATGCATTTTCATATAAAAATACACATAGAAAAATATTTACGTAATTAATAAAATCTTATATTGAAACATACAACTAATATTTATGTAATTTATTCAAAATTTAGTATATTTTAGAATTTTATTATAACATGATAAATTTAATTATTCAATTTCACTCGTTTTTAAAATGCATGTATTTATGATTATATATTCATTAATAATGTTAAAAATATATTTGTAAATAAAAAAAAATATATATATATATATATATATTTATAAATGTATATTTACTATATTTACAAATTTATATATTTTTAATTATTAAAAATAAATAAATATTATTTTTTTAAAATTATTTATATAATTATATATATATATATTCAAATAATTATAAAATTATAATAAATTTATGTAAATAATGAATATACAATATTTATATTTAATACACACACACACACACACACATATATATATATAAGTTGAGGTCGAAGCCTCAGTTTATTCGGGGGAAGGGGATACATTGCAAATAAAAGTAGACAACATACAATGCAAGGATGTACTCCGTGATACTCGAACTGAAGACCTCACTGAGTCCCACATGGGAAGCTACACTCTTATTTGCACCCTAGGGGATATATATATATATATATATATATAAATATATAAGTATATAAATATATAAATATTTTAAAAAAAGTATTATTCATATATTTATAAATAAATAATTTTATATTTAAGTAATATTAAAATTATTATAAATATATTTAAATATATTTATATTTATATTTATATATATTTATTAAACACATATATAATTATATAAATATATGTAACGATATTTAGCACTGATAAAAAGACTCTTTATCAGAGCTTTTCTAAAATCACTGATAAAAGTGTCTCCGATCTATTTAAAAGAACCATAACTACGACTCATTCAGTCACGATTCTCAATCTCTCATGGAACTCCCCTACTGCTAACATTACCCATCTAAGTTATCTCAGACGAATTAAGGCTAGAATCTAAGGTATTTTATTTTCTCCTTTTCCTCTATTGTTGTTTGATTTTTTGGGTTCCACATTTTTTATTTTTGAGTTGTTATTAACCATGAAGAACCCTACATATAATCTCTCTCTATCTATCAGTTATTAATACCTACACATCACCATCTATACTCTGTAAACTCATTCCAGCTTCATATGAGACCACTACAAATTACATCTTTATCCGCTGTTGAAACTGATGGTGATTCTCTTGATATTTTCATTATATTATTTCTTGTTACATTTTAAATTCTGTGGATTTGAATTTTTTGAATCTTGTTTCCACTATATGGAATGAACATGAAGATGAAAGAAAGTTTAATACAATAAGAATAATTATGAATATATGTGTATCAATTGAGAAAATTAACTTAATAAAACTTCATATAATGATATGTGAGGATTTTATTTTAATTGATATTGGATGATTAGTGTATCATAGGTGATGTAGTATAATGAATAAATGAAATTTGTTCCCATTTCATAAAATGACGGAAATTTATGGTGGTTCCTGTATATTTTCTTTCATTTGATTATTTTTTGTTGGTCATACACAATTTGAATATAAATATGAATCTAATTTCACATGCTAAATATATTACCGAAAAATGAGATGATGATATACCACATTCTAGAATTAGTAAAGGTGTTAAGTTAAACCTTTGTGAAATATTAGAAACTTTAGTGCTTCTTAACACTATTATATTATATTTATGGTTGTAGTAATTTTAACGACAAATTAATTGATAAATTCAAGCTGGTAAAATAGAAAAGTGTTTGCTGGGATTACATTATTGTTGGTGGTATATTGTGATGGAAAGTGAATTATATTTTTGATGGAGGTCAAACAATATTTGAAATGTGAGAAATAATGATGAGTTGTTTAATATTGTTCTTTGATTTTGATTATGGATTAATAATTCACAGTCATTAATAATTCTACAAAGTACTACGGGTGTCACAAATCTGGTTGTGTAAATAAGGATTAATTTTTGTAAGACAGATATATAATACAACACACTTCATGCATAAAAGCCCACATTTTCATGCATCTTTCAGGAAAATTATTACTATCTTGAATAGAGATATAATACTTCAATAATCCAATGCAACTAATCTTCACTGCCTTTATTTAATCTACCCTTAGATGCTTGATTTCCTTCCATCTATTTATGATGGATTGGACTCCCTCTTTCAAACTATCCTTCCTCTGATCGTTGTGGTTCCAAATTTCCTTGATTACATAACTCCCACTTAGATTTTATTTATTAATATCCATCAAATTTACTATAATAGATTTAAATACCGTATCTCCCAACCCTTTCTTCAACTCTTTCATCCTTTCATCCTCCTCATTTACTACTTCATGAGAACACCAAAAATGAAACCTAAAAATTAATCAAAACATAATGAATGATTTTTTGGTTTCTTAATCTTCATTTTATTATGCAACTCACTTGATTACTTTTTAAAACATTTCATCAAAAATTAATTTTAATTTGGGTGCAGTCACATTTGATCTTATAAAAACTCTGCAATTAGGCATACTTGGATGAGAATACTACTATGAAGGGTAACCACTTGAAAATAAACATGTTTCACATTTTTTGAGAAAAAACACACCAAATGTACCTTTTGATTATATTTCTCTTAAACCTTGATAAATTTAAAAGGGTTATAATATAATTCTCGAAGGAATTCCTCCAACAATGAGAAGATATCTTTAAACCTGCTTTCAGCTTCATATTCAAGATAATTTCTCTTGGAAGCTTGGAGAAATGACAAGTGGTCAAGATCTCCCATCTACCTCACACCAATACCACCAAAATTTGGTATCTACTCTTAAGACCTGCACAACATAAATCCACCACAAGTGACCTTAAATCACTTTTTCAATAATAAATATAAAAAATGTATAAATAAGTACTTATCATAGGTGTTATAAGCAGGGATCAGTAAGTGATTCCAAATGGAGCCTAACTTCTTTAATCAGTTTTGAATATATGTTTCCAAATAGAGCCAAAGAAACTTCAAACAAATTATAAAACATAGTAGATAAAAGGGTAATATAAAACAAAAAAAGGAATAAAACATGTTTGAACCATTTTAGCAGTCTTTGAATTATATCAATAGAGTTTTTTTAATAAAAAATATATCATTTTTCCTTTTTAGAATGTTTTAAGAAATTTTTCACTAAAATTTTCATCTTTAGATAAAAATAAAGTAAAATACATTTTCATCAGCATTCATTTTCTCCAAATACACCGATTATAGTGAATAGGGTTTCTGGAAAGGCTAATAGAAGATAGAATTTATGCTTTGTTTGAAGAGAAAAACAGTGGTTTAGAAAAATGAATAGATTAGGGAATAACCGATTTTATAGATTAATGGAATTATAATTTATTTCAATTTGGATTTTAATGTTCATTACTTCATTTTTGAAATGTAATATATTATAATCCATAATTCAAATTGCATTTAGGTTATTTTTTAATATGAGTGGGTTTAGTGTATACATGGGATAAACATATTTAAAAAAAATATTAAGTGCTATGTTTTATGTGAGGGCTAGGTATAGTATGTTATAATGTGAGTTACTATAGAAATGTTAGGGATTCTTCGAGGGAGAGGGTGAGGGTGATGTGAAATTTTTGTTGTTGTTTGTTCTTCTTTATGGTGTTTTAGGAGTTAGGTTTAACTAATGTATCATGGAACCTATTATGTGGTCCTTTCCTAGGGGAACCAATTATGTTAATAATTTCACATATTTCAAATGCACTTACTAAGAAAAATGGATATGTTATACCCATTTGTGATGGTTAATCCTGAGGAATGGTATTGGATTCTAGGGGTTTAAGGTCGAATCTGATGGTACCTATGATTTGGTTAATTCCTGAGGGAGATAAATAATTTTTTCTCCTCCTATGATTCAAATGTTAACCACTTATTTGTGAAATTATTTAAATGTTAGGGAATAGACATGGTATATACTTATGGTATGATTAGTATAATTAATTGGTGTGAAATGAAGTCAGTACATTTGATTATCATGGTGTCCTAGTTAGTACACAATTACTTGACTTACATGTGTATTTTGAGTGTTAATAATTTGAACATATAGTCAAATATATGCATTGTATATTTTAGGGGACCTGTTAGTATATAATTTTTTATTTTTATACTCACACCCAAAAAAATGAACCTCAGTGGATATATATATCTTATATTTGAGATACAGGTGAGGGAAAAGGACTAGTAACATAGATTAGAGTCAGTGCAGCTCAGTGGGGATGAGTTGATGTTCTCATGGTAGCATCATGGACATTTTAGCATTTTGAGATGAAAATTTAAATCTTAAATTAAGATTTGGTAATTTAAAAAGTTTTAGGGAGACAAAAATAATCTACACCAGCTTCATCTCTTGAACAGTTATTATTTTATATTTTTTTCTTGAGGCTCATCCCTAATCTATTCTATATTGTTTGAACTACTCTAAGAAATAGTCATCTAAAATGATCACCAGTACTCGGTATGTGACAGATTTTGGTTGTAGTATTTATAGAAACATAGGTGGATGTCTAAAAGAGAAGAGGGATGAATATAAAGCAACAAAATGAAATAATAATTAATTGAGAGATGAAGCTGATGAAGATGAAAGTTATATATAACTTTCTCCTTTGGATGAATACATAGGATAACACCTACCATAGTGGGGAATTTATTTTCTTAAATTCAATTATCCATTTCCTTTAAAATGGATTTACTCTAATCATTTGACAAAAGTGTTTGAAGATAGAGTTAAAGAGCTCATCAATTTTTCAATAGAGAATGCATGTGGCCCTTCTCAAATCCTTTCTCTGGGTTTAAGTTATTGTTATTAAATAAAAATTAAATGTTTGACTAATCATGCAAAAAATGTATTCTACACAGGATGATGTGATGAATCCAAAGGAATAATAGACTATTGATTATGAAGCCACAAAATTATTAGGGGATCAAAAAAATGTTGATGAAAAAAACAACAAAGACACAACATCACAGTGTTGAATAAAATTATCAAGTCAAGAAGTTAGGATATAAAATTTGAGGTTGTTTGGAATCAACACAACCAAACTATTGACCCCAACAAGTCAATGTTCCTTATTTATCTCGAGGGCATAATGAGGTTTAATTTTCCTATTGATATTGATTCATGGAACCAAATCCATCCTATAATAAAGGAAATCCTTTTGAAAGATATAACAATAATGTTATTCTATACTTCCTCTATTTTACTGAAAAATTATATAATGAAACATTGATTTAATTCTCACCATTCCTTGTAATTTTTGTTTATTTTTGAATATTTTAGTAAGAAATTTGTCTTAATGGACATTGGAAAATCTCATAGAGGCTTCTGAACTCTTATTATAAATTTTCTTATTAGGGATGCTGAGGGGCCCACCAATTAGTTATGAACACACTATAAAGCATGAAACGTGAATTGATTTCCTTAATAATTGAAATAAGAAATCATTTTAGGTGCATTTGATTTGATATTATTTTTTTTACATTATTTATTTTATCTAAATTGAATAAAAAAAGTTAATTTATGAAACAAAAAAAAAAGAGTTTTGAAAATAAAGAATATGAATAAAAACCAATGTACCCCTATCACAAAGTAAAGATTGGGTATGCTTCATTATATAAGAAATTGGTATGTATTTTAAATCAAAAATAAATGTTTAATTATGTTTTATAAAAAAACATATGTTCCTCTGTTTATATGTAGGTTTATGAATCAAAATATGAATCCACTTTCATCCTGCTTCATGTGCTATAGAAAGAGGCTTGTGTAAATAAGAAGGTTAAACTAGTTGATAAAAAGAAAAAACAATATGGGAAACAAGTGTTAGTATGACATAATTGTAATTTATTATGATTTATAACAATATTATATAAAACTATCTATTTAAGTTATTATTTTTTTATATGTTTTAGACACAATAATTTAGAACAACCACACCATAAGAAAAATATACTTTTAGTAGATTTTAAGCGGCCAGAACAATATGAACACATTAGAGGATTTGGCTTTGGAGTCTGTACTTGAACATATTTTGAGAATATAAAACCACATGAAGATAAATATAATATGGTGAGATGATTTGAAAAACAAATAGACTCAATGAAAGATATTATTGTTCAACTTGGTTTGGAAAACTAAAGTATGAGAAAGGATTAAAGAGAACCAGAGGTGGAAACAATATCTATGTATAAACCAAATGATCCCACTATCTTTGAGTCTATTCGTCCCCCCAACCACATACCTTACCCAAAGGTAATTAATTTTTTCATAAGTCTTTATCTTAAATGTGAATACAACAACTTTAGATAACTTTATATTACTAAATTTTTATAGGGTGTAGTTTTAGGTGATTTGTATTTGTTAACACCCACACACCACATTATTATAGTGGGTAAAATGTATAATCTCCTAGGATACAAGATATGTAAGAACCCGGAGCTTCAGTTTCTGGTATGGATCTCTTTTACGGGCTTTTTAAGGAAAAATAAAGAATATGGAAATTTTCAGAGTACACGCCGTGTACTTTATGAGTACACGCTGTGTACTCCTCGGCCACTCGAAGCCGTGTGTTGGCCGAGACAGGGCCATACACACAGTGTGTAGGGGTGACGTAGAGGCCGATTTTGTTTGAGTACGAAAAAACCCACTACACACCGTGTACTTTAAGAGTACACGCCGTGTACTTTTTTTATTTCATTAATCGACCCGGGGTCGCTCCTAATGACGAAAAACATCTTCTTATCCGCCTTATTCCATCTAGAACATCTGAGGAGGCCATTTCTTCTTCAATCCACCGATCCGTCACTGGTTGTCCGAATCAAACTCCGTCAGTTACAGAAGAATCAAAGCGGTGAGTTCTTGGTTCTTCTTAAGCCTCATTTCCAGATCCCTCCTATCGTGTAAGTTATCTGAGGTTGAACATTTTATACTTTTTTAAAGATCTACTCAGTTCTAGGCCGATTAATGGGCCGAGTTTCTAGTATATCAATCTTCAAGGATCTAGGTAGGTGGTTTGTTGACCTACATTGAAGTTTTTTGAGTTTTGGTTGCAAAAGTGCCAGATACCCATGTATCGGGAATCCCGAGTTTAGGATTTTGACCCTATTGTTATCTGCCCTAGATTTCTTGTTAGCTTATGACGAATTACTACTAATTTATGCTTGGTTGCATGTTTGAGGATCACCCCACGGGTGTTTCTCCCCTTTTTTGGCTGTTTATCGCTGTCTGGCACCATTTCCTATGAGGAAACCCTATTGAAATTGTTAGTTTACCTGTTATTACTGATTGCATGTATTGCCTGCTTTTTAAATGCTCTTGATGTATGGTAGCTATTATCCAAGTAGTTGTTCAAATTCTTAGGGCTACTATCAGTCGATTACGCACGACTGGACTGCTCAGGGCTGTGGGAACCTAGTGCGGGAGATTAAAGAGGGAATAAATGATTAAGTGGTTCCCTAGAGGGTCTGTTGGTTTTAGTTTCATATGCAGGACCTACAGGAATAGGACTTTGTGCTTCCAAAGAGTGTTCTTAGTTTACCCATGCATCGGGACCACATGAGGAATTATACATAAGTGCTTCCTCAAAGAGTCTGTAGCTATCATTGCAAGACCATAGGGGAATTAATGTATAAGCTTCCCAGAGTGTCTGTGCCTTGTTTGTTTACTGGACTATAGGGGTCTGCTAGTTTAATCCACCCAGAGAGTCCGTGTGAATTTGTATGGTTGGTTGTGAAGAGTCCACCAAGCCAAAGAACAAGCTTGGGTTTCGTACTGCTTGTGTTTAGGAAGTCTTTTTAGATACCTGCTGTGTTAATTGCTTATCATGGACTAGAAAACTTTGCTGGTTTTCCCTAGTTGTGTAATTAAATGAATGTGAATGATAATTGGTAGAATTATTTACTGCATTATTTAACATTACTTTTTCTATATCACTCACAGACAGTAGGGCACAAATCTTATGGTGGTCGCCTACTGGGATTAGTCTCACACCCTGTTTGGGTCCTGCTTTTCAGCCCAAAAAGATTATATGGTTGCAGGTATAGGTAGGGATTGTGGCCCTTCTACCTCAGGTACTTGATTGTTGGTTGGAGATGGAGAGCATGAGACCAGGCTTTGGTTCTCAATGATGCTGGAGTTTCTGTATACATTTAGTATTTTGGTGTCTGTTGTATTTCAACACATTGTTTTGTTTACTGCTTTCCATAGATACATGTACCATACTTCATCATTATTATTATATCAGACATTTCTTTTACTTTCAGTTCAATTGTTGCATGCTATTTACTGCTTCCGCTATTGTTTATTCTTATTCTCCCACTGCATACTTTACCAAATGAGGGAATAGTTTCCCCATTGACTCACCAAGGCCCTTGCTGCTATTTGGCAGCCTCTGGCATTTGGGTAAACATGCTTGAGGTCATGTGGAAAACCGGGTACGGGGCACCAGTTGTGTGGCTCTGGATTCGGGTCGTTACAAATTGGTATCAGAGGAGTTTTCTTCCTTTCTATTGCCTTACTGTTTTGTGACCATAGATAGGGATAGAAAGAAATGGTTAGTTATTACTTAACTGTTCCTGGGAGTAATTAACCCATGTACAAGGAAAAGCTACACTACCTCGTGATTGCAATTTTCAGTTTTTGAAAATGTTACAGTTTATTATATTTCACCATTGGGTAATGCACTTTTTTTTACTGTTACAGTTTATATGATTATGGTTCTATTTGGTTGCAACCCAATGAGATGAGGGTGTGCCATCTCATGCATCATATAGGCACTGGGTAGGAAATCACTTGTCATGCATTCTACCATGCCATCTAGGGTGCATTAGAATTGCATGCTGTTGTGATAGATGTCGTGATAGATTATGCATGACGTTGTGGTAGTTGCTGTGATAGAAACACTTGTTACGCTGATAGAGTATTACTTCTTTTATAGCCTATTTAGCATGGGCGCCAAGCTCTTGTCTTGGAGGTGTTATTGGCCCTTGAGGATCGGAATTTGGCGGATCTTTGTTGTTATAATGTTTACTTGTTGTATGCATTGTTATGATTCCAAGATTTGATTTGCAGGGAGTATAGGCCCCCACGGATTGGAATTTGGCACATAGTAGGTTGTTTTCAGTGTTTCTGGCATTCAGAGAAGTTTCAGAGCTACTGCCTGGAAAAAACCTAGAATACACGATGTTTACTTTATTCATACACGCCGTGTAGTTTTTAAACCGTGTTACTATCTGTGTAAACAAAAACATGGGGTGTCGGAGAATCATCGGGGACACGCCGTGTACTATAAGTACACACCATGTAGTAGTCAACCATGTACCCGGCCGTGTCACTAACAACATGGGTCGGGGAAACTTGTGTAGTACACACCATGTGTTATAAGAACACACCGTGTAGGTTTCTTCTGGGTACCCGACCGTGTCACGAACAACACGGGTCGGTGTTATCCATCCTTATACACACCGTGTTTGTTTGGAACGTGCCATGTAGGGGTCAGCTGTGTAGTCGTCCATGTAACCTGCTACAAAGGTCTCCGAAGCCTGGCTTGTACACACAGTGTCCTTAGTGCACATGCCGTGTGGTTTAGAATTAGGAGGACTGTTTAGGTTAGCCGTGAAAAGAGACTCGGGCAGGGGAGTGGAGTCCAAGTACACGCCGTGTTTTGGAACAACACGCCGTGTAGTCTGGAGTTTTACATGACCAATGGTGACAGAATTGTATGCCATGTAAATGGATTTAAAAACCACACCGTGTAGTTTAAATACACGTCATGTAGTTCAGTTTTTCTAATTTATGTGTTTCTATCTCCTGTTCCCATTTTGTAATCTTGTGTTTTCTGTTCTTGTTGATCCTAAATCTGGAGTGTGCTTTTGACCTTTTAGGGTTATGGAACCAAGACGTCCTCCCGTTGCACGCCAGGAACCAGGCAGTGACCGTACGCCTGATACGGCAGACCAGGGACTACCTGTAGTTCCACCGATTGTTTCGGACATGGCACCCGCAGTGATTCCAGACACTGGTGCCGACGCTCAGTTCAGAGAGGGTTTCATGAGGTTCATGAAAACCTTTTACGGAGCTCATCATACTGCCCCGTCTATGGAAGAGCTAACGTGAGTCTTCCATCAACAACATCCTCCCATTTTCACAGGGGATAGAGGACCTCAGGTTGCAGAGTCATGGCTAGAAACCATGCTTTCCATCTTCGAGCATCTAGAGACACCCCCAGACAGAAGGGTGAAGCTCACGACCTACATGCTGTGAGATTCTGCCAAGAGATGGTGGGATGTAGTCTCACAGGTAGGGCACCAGCGGACTATGGATTAGGACGAATTCCAGCGTACGTTCTACGACTACTTCTATCTAGCGACGCTGAGGGCCAACAGGGCCAGGGATCTCATGATCCTGCATTACGGTACTCTTTCAGTTATGGAGTATTCCTGCCGCTTCAATGAGTTACAGCGTTTCCCTCCTGTTCTGGGAATTGAAGAGCTTTTTTTGGTGAGGAAGTTTGAGGAAGGCCTCAAACCAGAGATCAGATCATAGGTGAACGTTTTCCAGTTGACTTCTATTACTCTGTTAGTCAACCAGGTGCTGATCACTGAAATAAATCTGAGGGAGACTGGAGCTATTGACCAGGGCGGTTCAATATCCAAGGCTGAGTCATTTCATACTGACAGCAGGAAGTGCCACCGAGAGTCTACTCGAGGCGACTCGAAGAAGCGAGGTATATCTTATGGTAGACGAGATCTTCCTTCTGGAAACCAGGTGGTGTGCTATCAGTGCAGAAAGAGCGAGCATAAGAAGCCTCAGTGCCTGATGGATCTAGTGGACTGCCGATCTAACGGCAAGATGGGTCACCTACATCGTTTTTGTAGGGTGCTTCTTCCAGAGGCTAGTGAAGGAGGATCTGTTTCTACCCCTCATTCAGGAGCAGGATTACCAGTTCCGCAGCAGACTGGGGGGTGGATTTCTTCAGGTCGTTCAGGCCAGGGTAGAGGCCGCAGATGTGGTGGTCAAGCTCAAGGGGGATCAACTCAGGGATATCAGGCTACTACACAGGGCCTCGGTACTGGCCAGACATTTGCAGTAGAGAAGATTCATCGGGAGCAGGTTCCTAGAACTTCCACAGTTCGAGGTACGATCCTAGTTGCCTCAGTTTTATCTTCTGCACTTTTCGATATCGGAGCTTCTCATAACTTTATTTCTGTGCACACTGTGGAGAGCCTTAGACTCACTGTCCTTACTTGTGAGGATACCTTGGCACTAGACACTCCTTTAGGACATAGAACTTCTAATGTGCGTCAGTTCAAGGAGTCCCCCTTGAGGTTGGTGGGTGTCACTTCGTGTGGGATCTTTATTTACTTGAGATGATATGTTATGATTTCATTCTCGGAATGGACTGGCTAGTTCCTTTTCAGGCATTTGTCGACTGTTATCGCCGTAGGGTGAGTTTCACATCACCAGAGGGCGAGTCTTTTCTTCACAAGGGAGAATGGGATGTCCATGAAAGCAAAGCTAGACCAGAGCATCATGGGTTGGGCAGAGTTACGACCCAGATTGGTAGTTTATATCTGGATGATTAGGGGACCTCTAAGATGGATTTTCCTCCAGTGGTTGATCGCTTTCCAGATGTCTTTCCATAAGACTTTTCGGGTTTTCCTCTGAAGTGTGAGGTAGACTTCTCGATTGAGCTTGTTCTAGGATCCACACTGATATCGATACCTCCTTATAGGATGGCTACGCCTGAGTTGCAAGAGCTCAAGAAGAAGTTGGAAGAGTTGCAGGCTAAGGGTTTCATCTGACCCAGTACTTCCCCTTGGGGTTCACCTGTGTTATTTGTGAAGAAGGCGGATGGTACCTTATGGCTTTGCGTGGATTATCGGAAGTTTAACCAGTTGAAGGTAAAGAACCGATATCCCTTGCCGAGGATTGATGATCTTTTTGATCAACTTCGAGGAGCCAGGGTGTTCTTGAAGATCGACTTGAGATCCGGCTATCATCAGTTGCGGGTCAGACCATCTGACATACCTCTCACAACTTTCTGATGTAGGTATGGTCTGTACGAGTATACTATTATGCCGTTTGGCCTTACGAACACGCCATCAGTTTTGATGGCACTGATGAACCAAGTGTTCCATCCTTACTTGGATTCTTTCATCGTGGTCTTTGTGGACGGTATCTTGGTGTACTCTCACACTCGACACGACCATGCAACCCATCTTGTGATCATTTTGAGTACACTGAGGGAGCATCATCTCTATGCTAAACTATCAAATTGCCACTCTTGGATGGATGAGATTCACTTCCTGGGTCATGTCATCTCAGAGAGAGGAGTATCAGTAGACCCAGAGTAGGTGAGAGCAGTAGTTACCTAGGAGCAGCCGAAGAACATCTTCAAGGTAAGTAGTTTCTTGGGACCGGCTGGTTACTACAGGTGGTTTATACAGGAATTCTCACGCTTAGCAGCGCCGTTCACGAGCTTGACGAAGAAGGGTGTGAAGTACGTTTGGTCAGAAGCTTGTGACTCAGCCTTCCAGGAGCTGAAGGGGAGATTGAATTCAGCACTGATACTAGTTCTGCTAGAGCCGGGCAAGAGTTATACAGTTTTCTATGATGCATCTGTCATCAGTCTTGGAGAAATGCTTACGCAGGAAGATTGCGTTGTCATGTACAGATCTCGGCAGTTGAGGCAACTGAGAAGAACTATCCGACGCACGACTTGGAATTGGTTGCTGTTGTTCATGATTTTCATTATTGGAGGCACTATATCATGGGAGAGAATTTCATGGTATATACTGACCACAAGAGCCTCAAGTATATCTTCACGCAGCGTGACTTGAATCTGAGATAGTGGAGGTGGGTTGAGTTCCTACAATATTTCGACTTCGAACTTGCTTATACGCCTAGGAGAGGCAATGCTATGACAGACACACTGAGCAGGGGGACTCAGTTGCAGGCAGTTCAGGAGGCCAGTAGTGAGTGGAAGCTCATGACTCTGTTCTCTGAGATGCATTTAGAGGTGCACAACATACAAGGTTAGACGGTTCTTTCTTCTGTAGCTGTTACCTCTACCATTTTTGATCGAGTTCGAATGAAGTAGCTATCAGACCCTGAAGGCCTAGTCCTACAGGAGGGTGTGTCAGATGGAGAACCTACTCCGGGGTGGACAGTGGGCGATGACGAGGCGTTACATTTTCATGGTCGCGTATGGGTTTCAATGGACATACGTGAGGAGCTGATGCGAGAATTTCATGCTTCATCTTGGGCAGTTCATCTTGGTGTCACCAAAATGTATCGAGACTTGCACCGTTAGTATTGGTGGCCTGTTATGAAGAAGGATGTGGCTGGTTTTGTTATGCGTTGTTCCACCTGTCAGCAGGTGAAGGCAGAGCATCAGCGACCAGTAGGTCTTTTGCAGTAGTTACCCATTTCTGAGTGGAAATGGAATGATGTCGCGATGAACTTCATGACAGGTTTATTGAGATCGGATTGAGGAAATGACGTGGTTTGGGTTGTGGTGGACTGAATCACGAACGTTTCACACTTCTTTCCGATCAAGGAGACCTTCAGTGTTGATGAGCTGGGACGGTTTTACATCCGAGAGATTGTACATCTTCATGGAGTTCCACACTCCATTGTTTCAGACAGGGATGCGCGTTTTACTTCACACTTCTGGTAGGGGCTACAGAGGGAGTTGGGTACACAGGTACTTTTGAGTACAGCATACCATCCCCAGACTGATGGACAGTCCGAGCGTACAATCCAGGTGCTTGAGGATATGCTCCGAGCTTGCATTCTAGACTTTGGAGGTTCTTGGGAGAAGCATATTCCTCTGGTGGAGTTCGCCTACAAAAACAGTTTTCAGGCAACTATTCAAATGGAACCTTACGAGGCTTTGTACGGTAGGCCATGCCGATCACCTTTATGCTGGATAGAGGCAGGAGAGACAGCTTTGCTAGGACCTCATCTTGTTCAGGAGACCTCAGAACAGATATAGTTGATTCAGAAGAGGATGACGATAGCACAGTCTCCACAAAAGTCTTATACGGATCAGCGGAGACGACCTCTGGAGTTCGAGGTCGGGGATCAGGTTTTCCTGCGTGTCGCACCAAGGTTGGGACACAAGAGAATTCAGAGACAGGTTAAGATTTTACCGAGATACGTCGGGCCATTTTAGGTTCTGGAGAGATTCGGTCTGGTTGCTTACAGGTTGCAGTTACCTCAGAGATACCAGGCTATGCACGATGTCTTTCATGTTTCTCAGCTTCGATGGTATTTCTTAGACCCGTCTCATGTTTTTCAACCCGAGGAGGATGAGTTGGAGCAGGATGCATCTTTCGAGGAGCATCCTATCAGGATTGTTGATCGTAGTGAAAAAGTACTCCATGGATGGTCTGTTCCTATGGTACGGGTGCTATGGAATCACGATCGTATACAGGACAAGACTTGGGAAAGGGAGGCAGATATGCGATCACAGTGGCCAGAGTTGTTTGAGGGTTCTTCTTCTACACCTTTCTTGGGAAATTTAGGGACAAATTTCTTTAAGGGGGGATGTTTGTAAGAACTCGGAGCTTCGGTTTCAGGTACAAATCTCTTTTATGGGTTTTTTATGGAAAAATAATGAATCTGGAAATTTTCGGAGTACACGATGTGTACTTTATGAGTACACACCATGTACTCCTCGGCCACTCGAAGCTATGTGTTGGCTGAGACCGGGCCATACACACGGTGTGTAGGGGTGATGTGGAGGCCGAATTTGGTGAAGTACGGAAAAACCCACTACATGCCATGTACTTTAAGAGTACACGCCGTGTACTTTTTTTATTTCATTAATCGACCCGGGGTTGTGGCTAATGAAGAAAAGCATCTTCTTCTCTGCCTTATTCTATCCAGAACGACCAAGGAGGCCATTTCTTATTCAAGCCACCGATCCGTCACTAGTTTTCCGAATCAAACTCCTTCAGTTGCAGAAGAATCGTAGCGGTGAGTTCTTGGTTCTTCTTTATCCTCATTTCAAGATCCCTCCCCTCATGTAAGTTATCTTAGGTTGAACGTTTTAGAAGTTTTTGCAGATATACTCCGTTCTAGGACGATTCATTGGCCGAGGTTCTAGTATATCGAACTCCGAGGATCGAGGTAGGTGGTTTTTTGCCCTACGTTGATGTTCTTTGAGTTTTGGTTGCAAAAGTGTCGGATACCCATGTATTGACTATCCCGGGTTTAGGATTTTGATCTTATTATTATATTCCCTAGATTTCTTGTTAGCTTATGATGAATTTCTTCTAATTTATGCATGGTTTCATGTTTGAGGATCACCCCATGGGTGTTTCTCCCCTTTTTGGCTATTTATCATCGCCTGACACCGTTGCCTGTGAGGAAACCCTATTTCAATTGTTAGTTTACTTGTTATTACTGATTGCATTTGTTTCCTGCTTTTTAAATGATCTTGATGTATAGTAGCTATTATCCAAGTAGTTGTTTAACTTATTAGGGCTGCTATCAGTCGATTACACACGACTGGACTGCTCAGGGATGTGGGAACCTGGTGCAGGAGATCAAAGAGGGAATAGACAATTAAGTGATTCCCTAGAGGGTCTGTTGGTTTTAGTCTTATACGCAGGACCTGCGGGAATAGGAATTTGTGCTTCCCAAGAGTGCTCTTATTTTACCCACACATCGAGACCACATGAGGAATTAGACATAAGTTCTTCCTCAAAGAGTCTGTAGATATCGTTGCAAGACCATAGGGGAATTGACGTAAGAGCTTACCAGAGTGTCTATGCCTTGTTTGTTTACTGGACTATAGGGTTCTGATAGTTTAAGCCACCCAGAGAGTCAGTGTGAATTTTGATGGTTGGTTGTGACGAGTCCACCAAGCCAAAGAACAAGCTTGGGTTTTGTACTGCTTGTGTTTAGGTAGTCTTTTTAGATACATGTTGTGTTACTTGCTTATCATGGACTAGAAAACTTTGCTAGTTTTCCCTGGTTGTGTAATTAAATGAATGTGAATGATAATTGGTAGAATTGTTTACTGCATTATTTACCCTTACTTTTTCTATATCACTCACAGACAGTAGGGAAAAAATCTTATGGTGGTCGCCTACTGGGATTAGTCTCACACCCTATTTGGGTCCTGCTTTTTAGCCCAAACAGATTATATGGTTGTAGGTATAGGTAGGGATTGTGGCCCTTCTACCTCAGGTACTTGATTGCTGGTTGGTGATGGAGAGCATGGGACCTGGCTTTGGTCCGCGATGCTGCTGGTGTTGCTGTTTACATTTAGTATTTTGGTTTCAGTTGTATTTTAGCACGTTGTTTTGTTTACTGCTTTACATAGATACATGCACCGTACTGCATCATTATTATTATATCAGACATTTCTTTTACTTTCAGTTCAGTTGTTGCATGCTATTTACTACTTCTACTATTGTTTATTCTTATTCTCCCGCTGCATACTTTACCAAATGATGGCATTGTTTCCCCACTGACTCACCAAGGCTCTCGCTGCTAGTCAGCAGCCTCTGGCATTTGGGGAAACACGCTTGAGGTCATGTGGTGAACCAGGTATGGGGCACCAGTTGTGTGGCTCCGGATTTGGGTCGTTACAAGCTACACCATAAATACCTCCCAAAAGATCACATGAGAGGTGGGATTGAAGTAACTAATAAGTTTATTGTTGAGTTTTTTGTTCCACTTTATGATCCAAATATTACAAGGGTCAATGATTCTCTTGGATCTTTCATAACATGGACATATAATCATATAAAGATACATAAGGTATTCATTTAACAATTTTTTTTTTCATTTGAACAACCTATAACTATTTATGATAAAAGTTTTGAAGTGAGGTATGATATTACATATGGATAAAGATGTGGGGAAATGGATGATCAGATCAGGAAAATATAGTTAATTGACTAAGAAATCAAAATGACATTCCAAGAGTAACTTCTCCCCATTAGTTCTAGAGAAACATTTATTATCATTAAAACTCCATACAGAGACCAAATTTAAAGATGAAAATCTTTATTACATTCCATATTAAAAATAAATATATGGAGCTTCCATGACACATGCAATTTCTCTCTAGAAAACAAATGATATTCTCAAGAATGAATGGCTAAGCACCTTAGCTGTGACTACATACATAAGGTACATTTTCATAATACGTCTGCCCAAATAGTGAGCTAATATGTTTATTAAAGTTAATAAGTATTCATATTTTCTATATGAATTTATATTAATACTATATAAATGGAAAATCATGGGAAGCATTATTTGGAAACATCAATCCCAATATCATTTCTTCAACAAAACATACTTTAGATAATGAAGAAATTGAGAAGAAAAGAGATGAGTTACTCAATGTTTTTGATCAAAAAACAACATACGATGAACTATTTTTGATATATAAAATTCAGAGGTAAAACTCTATACTATAATCATATAAATTATATTTATAATTTTTGAATTACTTATTTGTTTTTATTTTTTAGGAGGCACTGGATGCTAATCGCAGTCAATCTGGATACCCCAAATATTTATTTTTTTGAATCCAATGCATGTACATATAACCAATAGAAAACACATGATGTTTATTGTGAAATTTTAATACATTAAAATCAATATTTTATAGATAAACGTAGAATTATATGTTTTAGTCCATGCTTTAACAAGAATTTTTTTATGATATGGAAGTCACTAAATATAGGCCAAATCATTGCATGAAGTCTGTGTCTAAAGAGATAAAGCTTGTGAATCACTAAAAATATAAACAAATTAGGGTATATATAGAAATATTTAACTATCAAAACATTTAGAAACAATTTAATTATTTTGGTTAATGTTTCTGCAGTGTCTGAAGTAAGATAAGGAAATCGATTTTGGATATTATGTTTGAAAATTTATGAGAGATCATAAAGTATAAAAAGACCAGAATCCCCCAATAGGTAATTTAAAAAGTTAATTAAAGTTTCATTAAATATATTTTATAATCATTATATATATATATATATTTTAGTAATATCAAAATTTCTAACAACATTCGTACTAAAAAGAAGAAATAAATTTGTTTAAAGATGAGTGGGAAGCGTACATGTTATCAGAATGTATGACGATGAAAAATTTAGGTGAGTACCTTTTATATTTGTGATTTAGTATGATTTATAACCTTAGAAATAAATTTGGGGTGTGAAACATTAGTGCGATAATGATTATATATTATTTTAAATCTATTTCTTAATGAGAAGTATAATGGAGTAAATCAATTTGTTTATAAGAATTGACCTACAGAAAAATAATTTTTTTTCAATGAAGGAGGGGGAGGAATAGGAGGAGGAAAATGAAAATGTAGAGGTAGAGTCCGAGTTAGATACCATAGTGGAGGAGGAGGAGGCATAGGTAAAGACTAAGGTAGAGGAGATGATGAAGTGCTGTCTTGCAAATAATAAACTTATTGGGCAATGGGGTAGAATGATGATCATACCATGATTATGTTTGAGAAAAATTATTGAAAAGTGTGTACAATACTTGTCACTTAAGAAAAGAACCATTGTGTAAGTCTTTCAGGTGGCATATTGAAAAAATATTTTTCACCACTTGTTTAAGTGATTTTATACAGAAATTTAAGTAGAGGAATTTTTTTTATGAAACAAGATAAATACCACTTATTTTTTAAAAATGATTATCATAGGTAACAGTTTCTATTAGTACATTCCAAGTACTATAAAATATTAATGAAATAATAAAGAAAACCCTCATCAAGAACAAATTGAATAACAACAAAAAAACAAATAAAGTTTCTTTCCCATGAATTCTCTACACTATAAATAAAGGGTCTTAGTAGTGGATCCAATAGTCACTTGAGAGTCATAAGACACCAATCTAATATTCAAAACATGTATATAATCTAACTTAAATGTTTGAATAAATATGCGTGTAACCAACCACCAAAGCCAACAGGTGTACTAGGGACTGTTGGAGGACAACCAGCATCGAGAGAGCAAGTTCATCGAGGAGTGTTAGTGTGAAAGGAAAAAATGCCACCAAATGAAAATAAACCACCTTATGAAGAAATCTCTGAAAATGAAAAACCAGATTCAAATGAAATCATGAAGCACATAAAATTAAAATGAACACAACTTTGAAAAAAAGTTAATAGCTTGATCCAAAAATTCTAAATAAATAAATAAAAACAAAATTTCATTGAAGGAGTCATGAATTTTAAGAAAATAACAATACAATGGTTTCACTTCGGTGAGTGGTGGAATTATTTGGGTTATTTTATCATCAATTATATGCATGATATAATATCACAAATACTTGTAAATCAATGCAAGTGATATTTATTATGCCTGTGAACATTCATTATGTAAAATGATTGATGTTCACAAGCTCATTAAAAAAACTCATCATCATTCTCAATAAAAAATACATGATAATAGGGATTTTACCATTTTTATGAACAAATAATTATGATGTTATGTTAGAGTTTATCATCACCCAGAAAACACATTAAGTTTTTTTTTGAAATTGAAATTAATTTTAGTAAAAAAGATAAATGACATACTCAAAATTAAGAAAATAGATTCAAATTATTTTTGTACTTTAGGAAAATTATCCAAAAGTCATTTTTGACGTGTTGGAATCTGTTTCACCTCAATATGATACATGATGTGTCTGGTATGACTCAAAGTATTTGTTATCAGTTTAAAATTGACATTTTAATACAAAAATGTGTCACTCCCTATAAACTATGAAAAAAATTCTCGGATTGTATTAGTATTTTACAAAAAAGATTTATAATTCATTTGTGATGTGTAGGAATCAGTCTCACATCAAACAGACACATGATGTGACCAGTATGAATCAAAGCATGTTTCCATTTTAAAATGACATTTTAGTAAAAAGCATAAGTGGTTTACTAAAAACCAAGGGAAAAAAATATATTGTTTTGATACTTTTTTACAAAAGTACATAAGTCATTTGGGAAATGTAAAAATTATCCTCATCTCAATCCAATGCACAGTGTGACCGCTATGACTCCAAATGCGACTTTTTATTCAAAATTGACATTAATTTTAGTTAAAAAATAAATTGACATAATCAAAACTAAGAAATTGCATTTGAATTATTTTGGTACTTTAGTAAAATGATCCATATGTCATTTATGATCTGTAGTAATTTTCCTCACCTCAATCCGAGAAACGATGTGCTCGGTATGACTCAAAGTGTCCATTATGAGTTTAAAATTGACATTTTAATACAAAAAGTGTCCCTCACTAAAAACCAATAAAAACACTCAGATTTTCTTGATAATTTATTAAAGAGATTCATAATTTTTTTGTGATGTGAAGGAATTGGTCTCACATTAAACCCACACACGATGCAACCTTTATGGCTCAAAGTGCATGTTTCCAGTTTAAAATGACATTTTAGTAAAAAACAAAAGTGACATGCTCAAAACTGAGGAAAAATATTTTAATTTTTTTTTCAGACATTTGAATAATTATCCATAATTTATTTAGAAAGTGTATGAATTATCATCACATCAATCTGACGTATGGTGTGGTTGGCATGACTCAAAGTTTGTCTTTTTATTCAAAATTGTCATTAATTTTAGTAAAAAAGACAACTAAAATACTTAAAACTAAGAAAATGCATTCAAATTGTTTTGGTACTTTATGAAAACGATCCATAAGTCATTTTTTATATATAGGAATAATCCACACCTCAATCTAATACATTATGTGCCCAGTATAACTCAAAGTTTCTATTTTTAGTTTAAAATTGATATTTTAATACAAAAAAGTGTCACCCATTGAGAATGGAGAAAACATGATCAGATTTTCTTAATTATTTATGAAATAAATTCATAATTCATTTGTGATGTGTTGGAATTATTCTCATATAAAACCCACAGATGATGCGACTGATATGGATCAAAGTGCATGTTTCCGGTTTAAAATGACATTTTATTAAAAAAAAGTGGCATACTCAAAACCAAAGAAACACATTCATATTGTTTTAATACTTTAGAAAAATGTTTCATAAGTCATTTGGAAAGTATAGGAATCATCAGCACCTTAATCCAACACACGATGTGACCAATATGACTCCAAGTGTGTCTTTTCAAAATATAGGTTTTATTTTAGTTTAAAACGCGCATCACAACACCAAAACTGAGAAAATGGGCCAAGATTGTTTTCTCATTATTTTATCTATTATTACTTAATTAATTTACTTTTAATTTTTATCTTACACTTATTTAGTTAATTTTCATGCAGATAATGCCTAAAGATGAACAATAAATGGCATGTGATTTGAAAAAATCAACGACAACGCAATCCGATACACAATGTTCCTAGTATAACTCAAAGTTTAGATAAAAATAAATACTTTCAATTTAATTTATTTCTTTATATTATTACTAACATAATAACTTTTTTCTTATATTGGTATTTTATTTTGCTCGATCAGGGGTGACTTGTTCTTTTATATAGGTGCATTCATTTTCTCTATAATAGTTTTTTTCTTATATTTGTGTTTGGAATTTTATTTCATTTAAAATTGATATTTGTATCTAATTTTGATAATTTATGGTTCTATTTCTGGTGTTGTAGTGTGCTTTTACAGTACACTATAGTATTCCCAATTTCTGGTGCTGTAGTGTGCTATAGTGTGCTTTTACAGTACACGATGTAACTGTCTGGATAATGCTCATTCTCCTACCGCTGCCACTGCCTCGGTGGCCCCTCCACCGTCTTCCGATCATCTGTATGGGGAGTTAGATAGTCATGAGCTTTGTGTCCCTATCCCCCACAGGAAAAACAGATCACGCCTCTCTGGTGGCTCCCTCGACCTCTCGATCCTCACACCTCTGAACCTACATCCCCGGGTCACCCTCTGAAAGGTCTATCCCACTTGGGCTTCTATGTAGTATGTCTACTGCTAGCTACAAATGACTATGCTACTTTTCATTCAGTAGGGGTTCTCACTATCGGTGCCTTCTCAGAAAGGAATATCTCCATCAACAAAGCTTGCTCTAGCACACCAACCTGCGTCAAGATGCTAAGAGAAACTATCGTAGCTCTGATCTCTCACTGGATCCCCTGCTCAAATGTTTAGGACCTAAAGTAAGGGTCTCGTACAATGTCGGTGGAGTATCAGGAGTGGTCAGTAAAACTCGTTGAGTACTGAGCCACAATTCGGTTTCCCTACTGCAGATGCAGCAGCTCCAGAATATGCACAAAGAATAGTCTCTCTAGCATGAACTCCTCCCTAAAAGGCTCTAAAAGTCTAGAAAGTTGGGGGTTGTATCCTCATGAACCCAGAGCATTAAGCACAACCATCATCCCTCCAATCCCTAAAGAATGCTAGCATCCAAGATCTCCATCTTCTCGACGAGTTTCGCTATTAAGAGAAAGACCCATGAAACCGCCTCAAGCTAGTATTCTAATGCTTGGGGGTCCATCTCGCCTTGAAACCTTAGTGGCCTCTATCTATGGAACTCATGCCACGTGCCCAGATGGCGTGCATGATCCATTGGTAGCATCTGCTGCTCAACGGGTGGTGGTGCTGCTGGTACACCACTTGAATGTGCCATCACTGTGAGTGGTCCTTATACTGATGCCTCATCGCTCGGTGGGCTGCTGTCATGATATCTAACCAGAATCCTGGATGACTGTCTTCATGGAGTCATACTATAAGAAACATATGCATTGCAGTCAATAAGTTATACCAGGTGATCTGACTCAAGAAATATCAAGAAAACTTATCAAAACCCTATCAACCGGTGTTTTCTTGTACCAATTCGGAAAACAGAATTTAGGGTCTTGGTGTGTGGATACATCAGCCGCCACACCAACACTAGACTACCACAATTGAAAACTAAACTCAAGACACATTGCACCATTGCCTCATTAAAATTATACTCTTAGTTCTTCTGGTAGAACCGACCACCCTTTGATACCACTTTGTCACAACCCCTCCCACGGGGCCCGGATAGGACTCCACTAATCCCTCCTTCCATAGGCTAGGGGTGGGTGAATATCACCTGAAGGACTTTTCCAAATAGGGAAGGCATTTACTTAGATATCTGTACACACTCAAAAGGGTAAACTGGAGTAAATAATAAAGAAAAGTATGCTATAACCATGAGATTAAAGTACAACCATAAGTAAAACTGTAAACTGAAAACAGTGGGTCAGAATACAATCTATAGAAACTAAAAAGAAAGTAAAAAATCTATCCAATCTACCCTATAGATCTACCTAGAGGGTAGTAGCTGTAAGTCTAAAGTCGAAGAAGAGGATCTCGATTTCTCATGTTGTACCAAGCTCCCCCAAATCCTGAACCTCCAAAGTCTGCCTAAGTGCATCAGTAGTCTGCACCAGACATGCACATGCGGGTGGATCCCATGCAGGGGTGAGTATAACAATACCCATTAGGGACATCGAGACCCCTGAAGGTCTCTCAATAATCCACAAAGGAAAAAATCAAATGAAATACCATAAAGGTAATATCATAAGCATGATCTAAATAATGAAGCACAAAAAAAAGAGACAACTCACTCTAACGATATAACTTCAAGGTTACTAGGATAGAGATGAATAGTCATAAAGCTGAATCATACTATCCATAGTAACTATACTTCTAACCCATGTAGGTCATTGTATGCTGACCCGTATTGGTCACTGGATGGTGACCCGTATTGGTTGCTGGTGCTAACCCATATTGGTCGCTGGTACTAACCCACATTGGTCACTGGTGCTGACCCATATTGTTCACTGGTGCTGACCAGTATTGGTCGATGGTATAGAGGTAGGGATGATTAGTCATACAATTAGAAAATCCCACTCCAGAGTCTCTAATGCTGAACTGTATTGGTCCCTCTTCTTCTTCATGTCCTAACCAACCATTGGATTCCCACTCATAGCCCGTTTGATTCTGGGAGAACCGATCCTCAAGCCATTGGATGTATTTCAACTAGTAATAAGCCCCATGAAGAAGTAACCCAATGATCTGTCATGTCATAAGGGTACCAATGCAACAGACGGTGATTCAACCAAACGCCATGTCTATAAGTTATTGGAATTTTAGTGCCTAGACTTTGGTTGGATTCAGAGTCGATCCAACCCGGCTGTACTCACACTTTATCCAAAACCAAATTGGAGTATTTCAAAAGAACTATCTTGATCCAAGGATCCCGTCACCTTAGACGGTTCATCAAATGGATGTCTGGTTCGAAAGTTATGGCCCTTCAAGCATTTTTGGGCCCGAGAGGGGTCCAGGTCTGGTCTGACTTGGCCCGACCTGGTCTGGGCTAACCTGACCCAGTTCTGGTCGACCCGACCTGGTCAGGGTCTGACCTAGACTGGCTTGAACTAGCTTGGGATGTCCCGGTAGGGCAGAGCCATGGCGATATCAGCCCATTGGGCCGAGGACCGGCCCGACCTGCCAGTTGGGTGCGGCCCGACCTACTAGCACGCCCCGCGTGGGGTGCATGATCTGCTTCACCTGAACGGCTCAATGGAGCCATTTTGTTTCCATTAAAGGTGGTGCCATGTTGCACCACCTTATCACCCGCGGGACCCATAGAAGGCGGGTCCCTGCCAGCTCGCCGTGGCTTCGAGCCACGACTCCCCTTCATCTTGGCACACGACGGTGTGCCGCCTCCACCTCCATAGCCAGTCGGCTGTTTGGATCATGCAGAACTGAATGGCACCGCACTCCTCCGCGGCCGACAAGTGCCGACCGCTGTCTCCACCACCGATGCCAGTCGTCTATGCCACCACACTGGTGCCACATTGGCAGAACTTCCACGGGGCTCTAATGATGCTCTGGAGTTCCGTTTCCATTTTTGTCTATGCCTAGGGGCCTGCCGAACTGCTGTCGTCACAACATGACTCTCTGTCTCACGTTGCTGTCGAATTGGGAAAACCATCCTCAAAGAACACAAAACAAACAAACAAGTAATGTATGGTCCGGTCCTTGTTCGTTGGTCCGCACCCTCCACGTTAGTTTTATAATGAGAGGGAGGTAAATATTCATCACATTTTAATAATGTTGAACCCCATTGAAATCCCCCGCAACAACCTCCCGCAAATACCAGAACGAGGAATAGAATCGAGGTAAATTATTGAATTAAAAGACAACCCCTACCTCGTGAATCATTGCGGACATCATGGATGGTACTACTTCCACATTCGAGGGTATTGTAGATAAAGGAGAAGGTTCACGGGAGTTGGTGTTCATCATCCATCGACCTTCAGATCGATCCTACAGTGGGCGTCGTCAATCCTCCATTCTCGATAGGTGGAAGGCGTGGAGTCACTTCATCATGGGTTCCTCCCTTAATGAAGTCGTGCCAACACCCCACCCCAATATCCATTTAAATAGGAGGGGGAAAGGAAAGAAACCCCTTGAGGAATTAATGTGGTTTATTAATTGACATAATTAATGTGCCTCATTAATTGACGTAATGAAAGTGCCTCACTAATTTCCATAATTAAAGTTCCTCATTAATTACACAATGGGTGGTTACACAACCAAAGTGTAACCATGCAATTAACACCCCATAATTAAAGGTCTGACCACCTCCGTGGTCCCCACCACCACTACTCAATAGGTGGTAAGAAAAAGAAAATGAAATAAAATAACAATTACATGTTATTTTACTTTTCTTTAAAAAGTCTGAAATTTAACCTTTTCTCCCGACCTTCTGTGGTTGAAGTGAAGCTTCCTTTAAGAGAATCCTGATGATGTAGATTCAACGGTTCTCTCATATTTTTAATCCGATAATCGATTCAAAAGATAGAAAATGAAGCCCAAATGTTTACTCAAAGTACCCAAAAAAAGTTATGAAATTCATTCTGAGCACACCAGGCCTCAGAATCACGCACCATCAATTTTCATATACTTGTAAAAATCCCAAATAATTAAAAAAATTTACATTGAATTTTCCAGGTCTGTAAACTTTACAAGATTTTAGGGATATTACACTACATACCTCAGATCACTTCCATCGACTCCCCCTTTCTCACTATGTTTGGAATGATCTGAACTCATTTTATCAACTTGAAGGTCACTTCAATGGGTTGGCATTAAATAATTCATACTCAACTATAGATAGATGCTATGTTGAAGTCATGTTTTACCCTATGGATGTAATCTAATTTTTTGAGTACTGTTCATTCATGAACTTGTCCTACATGAACTGGCCTTCATTCTCTGCATACCACACTACACTGCGTACCACGAGTGCTTCATTCATGAACCGTGTTGCTCCACTTACCACCTCTACAAACTGCCACCACATACCACTTTCGCATACCACTTCTTCATAGTTGATCAACTCCTATTCCGCTAATCATCTTCCATGAACCATATTTCACAAACCATTTTCCTAAGTGGGATATAGTGCCCCACAAAACCCCTTCTGTGTACTGTCTCTATAGACCACTTCTTATTTCATGGAATCCTCCTTGTGAACATATTCTCCTCTATGGGTTTTCTACCTCAAACCAGTTCTGGACTTCACTAAATTCCTCCTAGATTTTTAATCTCAATGTTATGCTATAATGAATGGATTAGTTCTTATTATATAGTCAAATAGATCCACATAAATTTTTAAATTGATATTTACCAAATCTTCACTACATACCGTGCTCTCATGAACTGTTCTTCCCAACATAGTATATGCATTTCCTTTTTTCCTTTGAGACAACCAAAATCACCATCTCGTTTTTGTGAATGACATGCCATCCCATGAACCATTTTCCTTCCGCAAACTACAGGCCTTCTTGTGAACCACCTTCACTCCGGAAACTATTCCTCCTACATGGTCTGTATACCATTTTCCTTCTATGAACCGTTCCCGTATTCCTCCTTTGGAATTCGTGAATTATGATTCATGGTTTATATACTTCTCCACCTTAAAAACCTTCTTCATCCTATACTATAAGATAACTTGACTTGAAAACCCCTTGATCAACCCGAAGTGGAAAGAAAACAAACAAACCATACTCCACTTTTAGCAAAGAATAGCCTTGGTTCCAAAAATATCCCCTTTGGGTTTGTGGGAAATATGTAGATAGATTCAATGAAGTACCTACAATAATCAAAACCTGATATGCTAGAAAACACTTAGCCAACAACACTTTAAGTCTATGTATGAAATTCCCATTCTAAAAAACAAGAGGGTAATAATGAAGTGGATTATAATTCATTGGAATGCTTTAAATATGCCCAAGGTCTGATAGTTTTCTCATAACTCCAAATTGTTCTTTTTTTCATTCTCATTGTCCCCCATTGTAACTCATTGAATTTCTCTTATAACAAGAATACAATTCATAAAAAAATTCATTATCCTTATACTCCTTTATCCATTCTCTATTGTCTATAATATTGAATTTATCCACTCTCCCCCATTGGGAATAAACCTAAAGACCAGTATTTGAACATGGTAGAGATCAAAATACTCCTAGATCATATCTCCCCCATAAACCTACATCACATTCAGAAACATATTAAAATAGTTAATACAAATGGGGAGATGGGACCAACCAGAACCTCCTCATGCACTAGGAGGTGGTTGAACACTGAGGTTCAATCGATGTTTCTCAAACACATGTGCTGAAAATGGCTTGGTTAGTATGTAAACCACTTGATCATTCTTCAAACATGATCCATTTTAATCATTATTTATTCCACCTTTTCCTTAATGAAGTGATATCTTATTTCAATGTGTTTCATATGATAATTCTAAACGTTATTCTTAGTTAGATTAATTGCACTCTTGTTATCACAGTGAATCATCATTGGTTGTTTCACCTCATCACCAATATTAGTCAGTTGTTACTTCATCCAAAGTACTTGAGTGCAAGACTTTGTAGTGGAGATATACTCAACTTCAACAATACTGAGAGAAGTGATTTCCTATTTCTTACCCAACCACTCCACACATTTCTTTCCAATGAATAATTCTCCACCACTTGTGGATTTTATATCCACCACATCTCTAGCCTAGTCAGCATCATAAAATGCTGATAGTTCATTATATTTTTCTATAGAAAAATATAATCCATACTTGTGAGTACCTTGAATATACCTCATGATTTGTTTAACTACTTCCATATTTTCAACCTTTAGATTGTTTTGAAAGCAGGAAACTAATTATGTTGTAATGAAAATATCTAATCATGTTACAATTAATTAAAATATGTTTCCAATTATTCTTCTGTACATGATGGGATCTATAAAAGTCCCATCCTCATGCTTTCCAAGTTTAGTTCCAACCGTAATCCAGGTCTTCATTGGTTTTGGATTCATGCATATTGAATTTCTTCAGCAACTCTCTTGAATACTTTTCCCGAGAAATGAAAGTATAATCTTTACTATGAATCACTTGTTTCCTCAATAAGTATATAAGTTCACCAATCATAGACAATTCAAATTATTATTTCATGTGATTGGAAAATTCATCCACTAATCCCTTCTTGTTTCCAAAAAATATAATATCATCTATGTACACTCTTACAATGAACCAATATTTATAAGAATTATTCACATAGGGATTATGATCCAATACTCCTCTTTTAAATTCAAGCTTCCTTAGATAATAATTCAGTCAAGAGTACCATGCCCATGGTGCCTATTTAAGACTATATAGAGCCTTATTTAATCTTTAAACCTTCATTTCATCATCACCAAGAAGAAATACAAATAGTTGTTCAATATATAATTCTTATTAAAGAACACCATTTAAGAAAGTTGTCTTGAAATCCATTTGATACAATTTTTATCCTCTTTGAATTCCAATGGGAATAAATAGTCTGATTGACTCTAGTTTGGCCACCAGATAAAATGTTTCATCAATATCGACATCTTCGATCTGTGAATAGAATTTAACCAACATATGTTCTTTATTTCTGATCACATTTCCATGCTCATCAAATTTATTTTTTAAAGTACACTTCATACAAATAAAATTGTGGTTTTTGGATCTCTTAACTAGATCCAATGTTTCATTCTTATTGATCTGATCTAACTCTTCATTCATGGATTTAACCCATGATTCATCCTTTGTAGTCTCTTTAAATGAGGATGGTTCTACAAATAATTGGAATGCATATTGTGCATTACTCATCATTATCATTTTCTGTGTGGGAGCTCTTAAATCCCTAAGGATGTTGGATTGATCAATTTATTCTATTTGATTTCTTCTATGGGGTTCAGATGATTTTTCTTAAACAATGGTTTCATCTTCTAATTCAACATCATGATGTGATTTATGAGTATTTTTCATACCTTCCTCTACTTTTGTATTGGGATCCATACCATGTCCATATTCTTCCTCATCTTCTATTACATCATTAAATGAATTCCTTGAGGCATTTTTGGGTTTATATTAAATGATCTTCACATCACTAATTTCCAAAAAATTTCCAAGAAATTTATTAAAACATTTTTAGGATTTTCTATTTATTGAATATATAAGGAATATTCTTTCATTGTAGAATCACCATAATTTCATTGATTTCATTCTTTGTTTTGGATAAATAATTTACTTCCAAAAACATAGAAATACTTCAAAGAGTACTTCCTTCCATGCCATAACTCATAGGGTGTATTGTTTTCCACCATATAATGTCCTATTTAGTTTTGAATATAAATTGTATCTTGAAAAACCTCTTTCCAGTAATGGTGAGAGATACGACTCTCAATCAGCAGAGTTTTGGACATATTGTTTACCTATCAATTATTATGATCAACAGCTACATTTTAATATAGGGTTCTCATAGAATACCCCTCATGTAGTATTCCATGCTTCTCTAGGTAATTTTCAAATTCTATAGATATGTATTCCCTTCCATTGTCAGATTGCAGAGCATTGATTGTCCATACAATATCATTCTCGGCTATTTAGTGATAAGTTTTCATGCAATCAAGAACATGTCATTTCTTATGTATAACCATCACACAATCCATTATACTACAATCCTCAATGAAAAGGATGAATTATATTTCTCTATATGTTCATACAATATTTATTGAACCATAAACTTATGTATAAATGAGATCAAGAATATTTGATTCTCTTTTCTTCTTTGGATGGTATGAACTGCCCACTAAATTTCCTCACATTAAAGCATCATAAGGATTATCCCATTCACACTTCATATTTGGGATATACACAACAATATTCAGTTTATATATATTTTCCATATCTTTTTGATTGATGTGACCCAACCTTTGGGTCCACAAGTTGTTCTCTTCTTCAACTGTCATGTAATAAATGTTCTCTTTACTATTAACTTGATATAAGTTTTCATTTTTATACATACCTTTATGAGATAATTCACTATTATTCCTTTTATAGTTAAACCCTTTTTATTGAATGTCACTATAAGTCCCGAGTCATAGATTTTACTCACACTTAAGATATTGTGAGACAACCCATCCATATAAGGAACTTCAATCTTCTTCAGCACACCATTGTCCAGTTCAATACTTACACTGCCTTTTATCTTCAAAGAACCTTCATTACTAAATCTCACTATTCCATAGACCTTTTTCTTGACATTAGTTAATAGGTATGCATTTCCCTTTATATGGTATAGTCATCAACTATCAAGAATCGAAGTGCTGTTATTCTTGGTAGCTTTGAGACCTACTTCTATAAGGTATAGTTTTTCAATTTTCTTCTTTTCCTTCCATGAAATATTAGTTCTAGTGAAGGATAAAGATAGATTTTCAAATATCCTTTCCATGTGCATAGTTTCATCATACACACACTATTCTTCTAGAGGATATAACCTATTTATAAGAACAACATCATCGGGTTGATGAGTATTGATTTCTCTATGAGTTCTGTACAAATTTTTCTTCCATTCCACTTCCCACAATCAATAGATTTATGGAAAAAGTTAGAAAAATGAAAACAATATCCACAGAAAATATTTATTTTATAAAAATTAGGATATGAATTCATTATCCTTTTTTGACTTATTAGCTCTTTCCCATTCAAATAGATCCTTAACTCTTTACAATATAACATGGTATAGCCTGGATAGCCATAGAATTTTCATTTCATAAGTGGAAATGTATTTTCACTTCCATCCCTCATCATCTAAACTTCCTTAGGAGGATATTTTAACTATCTATAAAATTGGAAAAATCGAGGATAGTTTTCAATCCTCCTTTAAGTTGGTTTTGAAACGTTATTTTTTTGGAATTGAGGTGTCTTTATGATATGTCCGACTTTTAGCTTGCCATTATTTTGGCCAATTTTACTTCCATCATTCGATGTTCCAAAATCACAACCAATTACCATGTTTCCCATGTATGAGGGTTTTTGATCATTCATAACCTTTTCAACTCCATCATAACCATGCTCAGCTCTCTCTAGCAACTCAACATCTAAGAATTTTCCAAACTAAATTTTCTTCTTTGTTTCGTTTAGACTTGATTCACTTTTAAGTTTACTCTTAATATTAACAACTTATTCTTCATGTACCTCAATAGTTTTGGACTTCTCCTCCAGTCTAGATTTAAATAAATTAATGATCTTTTACTGTTCTTAAATTATGAGATTTAGTTCAACTATATATTCTGAACTTTTAAAATATTTTGAAAGTTCCTTTACTACTTTGTCAAGTCAATCAATTTCATCTTCTAGTATATCAACATATTCTGACGAGTCTTCCGCAATTTATTTCTACCTTTTGAATCTCTTATACTGATTCTCAAAATTATCAAAAGCATCATTAAATTTCAACTTGATATTGAAATTAATGGTCAACGGATTATCTCTTGCTTTATCTACAGATGGTTCTGATTTTTCAATGGTAGCCATCATTGATGCATGAGTTCTATATTTTAATTCTGGTTCTTCTTCCTCAAACAATTCACTATCACCATCATCTTCTTCATGGAAAAAAATATTTCTCTATAGTTTCTTACTGGAATTGAAGTCTCCCTTTTTGAAAAACCTTTTCCAAAATTCTGCATGTCTCTAGATTTACTTTCTTCATCATTGAATATTCTTGTGCATTAAGAGGAAATGCTCCCAAATCTTCCACAGTGAAAAAAGCCAGAGGTAACTTGCATTCAAATTTCACTTTTCCATTCTTGAATTTATTCGTAATGAGAGAAATAATTTATTTTTCCTTATTATCTTCATCAATACTATCTCTATAAATTTCAAGTTTTTTCATGGATTTGAATTCCATTTGCTTTCTTAATCGATACATTTCATATTCTGTTTTTACTCTCATCTCATATGCCACCAGGCTACTCAACAGATCATCCATTAAAATTTTGGAAAGATCCCTTTCTTTAAGGACTGAAAAATTTACATTTTAAAGAGATGAAATTATTCTCAAGAATTTCTCCACAATGTCAATATATTTTATTTCTTCACCAAGTCCCCATATTGTTCCAAAAAATTCAGAAATTCAATTGAAAAGGGTATATGAATTTTCATTAGGATGCATCTTCATATCATCAAAGATATTGTGAAAAACTTATACTTTCATATCCTTCACTTTACTGTCACCTTCATAAATATTCTCTAGTTTTTTCCACATAAAGTTTGCTGACGTATAACTCATAACATTTAGATATATCCGATCAAAAAGAGCTGTAGTGAAGGCATTTTGTGGTTTGAAATATGCATCAAGTATTTTCCTATATATATCAGTCATTGACAACCTAGTTGGATCAATGTCCCGTATTCCTTATGTAGTGGAAAAAAATAATTCCATTCCAATAGATCTAAGATAATATATCATACCATTTTTCCAAATATGGAAGTTGATTCCATCAAATAGGAGTACACCCCTGACATTTACTGAGTTTTCCATGGAAGCAAAGATGGACAGATTTAACACCATCAACCTTTACCCTCTAATACCAATTAAAGGATCCTAAAACACCCTGAGAGGGGAGGTGTGAATCAGGGTGTCAAATTTTTATTTTAAAGTGTTGGACCTTGTTCCCATGTTGGTCGGAACTTGTTAAATTAGTCTGTTGGTAATGTGCAGTAATTTAAACATTCACATGCAGAAGGACTACGCAACAATTTTACTTGGTTTACTACTAAGGGCTAGTCCAAAGAGAATATGCCGATAGGTTTTTGGTCGTACCAAAGTCCACTAATATTCACTAGTTTTGGATTACAAAAGATTATCATAAAAACTATACAACAAACGCACTTCCTTTAAAAGGTTTTTGGTATAGTACACTATGTCCCTTAGGTCACTTCCATTGACTCACCCTTTCTCACTATGTTGGGAAGAATCTGAATGCTGTTTATCGACTTGTAGGCCGCTTCAATGGGTTGGATTTAAATCATGCATCCGCTAATATAGATAGATACTGTTGGAACCAGGTTCTTCAAAGCATGATTTGGTGTATGGTTTGTGTTTGTTTTCAATCCTCAGTGGATGTTCAGAGTGTGTACCAACAAAGCGATCATACCATTCAAGCAGAAAACAGTAGTGAAGGTGGCGATGTTTCCCAGTGTTTGCCAAATTTTTGGGCCTAAAAATCGGCCAATAAAGTAAAGTGTTTTTGGAAAAGGTACTTGCGTGCCGTGCTCTTGGAGGATAAAAGACTTGCGTGCCATATGTTTTTGAGGATCAGAACATCAAAATTTGGCTAAGGAAAGAAGGTCGCGCAAGTGTTGGTTGGGTCGCGCAAGTGAGTTGCGCGACAGAGTTTATTGAAGACAAGACTTGCGCGCCGTCAAGGGACTTGCGCGCCACCGCGCAGGGGGTCCAGTTTGCCTATAAATACTGGACCACCCCTCCTCATTTCTCACGAAGTTCAAGGCCGAGAGATTGTTAGAGCTCTCGTCGCGCAGGTGGTTGAGTCGCGCAGGTGGTAGTTTTGTCGCGCAAGTAGAGCTTGCGCGCCGGTTTTTGGCTGTGCGCCCAAGGTGGTTTGGAAGAGAAAGGAAGTGGACTGCGCAAGTTTGCTGTTGGGGAAGGAAGAGTCGCGCATGTGTTTTGATGACACTTGCGCGCCAGTTTGGACTTGTGCGCCGTAGTGGGACTTGTGCGACTGTCTTGGAGAAGCGCGCCTGGTTTTTCTGAAGCCCACCGGCGTGTTTGGAGCTGCATGAAAGCCGAAAGACTACTCGGTACATTCGAGGAAAAGTGATATTCTTCTTCTGGTGAGAACCGGACTTCAATAGAGCATCTACATACAAAAAAGTATGCACTCTTATACAAATGAAGAAGAGACCTTCACGTCTATAAACTGAGTGGGACTTCACCAACGGCAGTGAGCCAGGGGGAGTCAACGGGAGTGACCCGAGGGGAGCAGTGGGCTATCCCTGAAACTTTGTAAAGGCAGTGAGCCTGGGACAGAGTAACTGTACCCGAACTTTTGTAATCTACTGCTAGTGAAGCATAGTGGATTTTGGTACGACCGACAACCTGTCGGCGTATGCTCCTTGGACGTAGCCCTTAGTGGTGAACCAAGTAAAAAGGACTGTGTCTTCTCTGTGCGTGTGAATGTTTGCTTTCTGATCATAATCATCATACAGGTTCAACAAGTTCCTTCCAACGTGGGAACAAGATCCATCACATTAAAATAAAAAGTGGTCACCCTGATTCACCCCTCCCCTCTCAGGGTGTCCCGGGGTCCTTCAAGTGGTATCAGAGGGTAAAGGTTGTTGGTGTTGAATCTAACCTTCTTCGTCATGGAAAACGCGGTCAATGTCATGGGAGTCCCTCACTTCGATGGAAGCAATTTCCAGATCTGGAAGAACAGAATGATATCTCATCTAAGATCTCTTGGAATGGAAGTTCTTTTTTCTACTGTGCAAGGAATACAAGTCACTGATCCAACAGGTATGGCTATGACTGAAATAGACAGGAAACTTCTTGATGCAGATGCTAAAGCACAGAATGCTCTCACTGCAGCCCTTTCCGATCAGATCTACCTGAAGGTGATGAATTGCACCTCAGAAAAATCTATGTGGGATAAACTTGAGAATATCTATGAAGGTGATAGAAAAGTTAAGGAGGCGAAACTACAAGTGCTACACAATCGGTTTTATGATCTGAAGATGCATCCAGACGAGAATGCAGACTCTTTCTTCAATCGAATTACTGAAGTGGTTGGAGAAATTCGGGGTATAGGCGAAGAAATCAAAGACATTGATATTGTAAAGAAAATATTAAGAAGACTTCCACCTCTGTATAATGCGAAGGTGTCAGCTCTTGAGTAAAGAGATCTTTCCAAACTTTCTCTAGATGACTTACTGAGCAGTTTGGTAGCATATGAAATGAGAGTCAAACCAGAAGATGCTACGACTCAGGTGAGCAAGGAAATGGAATTCAAGGCCATGGATAAATTGAAAATCTCAAAGGATAGTAGTGGTGATGATGACGAAGAGAAAGAAATTCTTTCTCTCATTGCAAAGAAGTTCCAGAAGGGGAAAGGGAAATTCAAAGGGAAGTTACCTCTCACATGTTTCCGTTGTGGAAAAGTTGGGCATATTGCCTCTCAGTGCTTGAAGAATATCAATGATGATGACAGTGAAGATGAAAACTTCAAGAAGCCTCAAAGAAGGTTCTTAAAAAAGGGAGACTTCAAATCTGGTAAGAAAATGCAAAGGAAGAGTTTTGTCTGTGAAGAGGAAGAAGATGGCAATGAATTCTGTGATGAAGAAGAACCAGAATTCAAAACTGGGAACCATGCTTCTATGATGGCCACTGTTGAAAAGTCAGAAGATACTGATGGAGAAAAACAACTGAGAACTTGTGTAGATCCTGAGGTGCAACTTAAGGATGCAGTTAGTAAGCTTAAGATTAAATGTAAGAGCTGCAATAAGTGGAAATCAATTGTAGAAGAATCAACTGAATATGTTGATCAACTTGAAGCTGAAATTGAACGACTGGAAGAATTTGTGAAGGTACAGTCTAAAATAATTGAAAGCAATGATGATGCAATTGATCTGAAGCTGAGAATTGAAGAGCAGGGAAAGGTCATCAGTGACCTCACATCCAGACTGGATGAAAAATCCAAGACTACTAAGGGTCTTGAGGAGGAAGTAGTTACTCTAAGGAGTAAACTGGAGACAGAATCAGTTCCAAAAGAATCGAGGAAGAAAATACAGTTCGGAAGATTCTCAGATGCAGAATTACTTGCAAGAGCCAAGTGTGATTCAGATAGGGTCGGAAAAGTCTTGAGTGATCAAAGACCTGCTTGCATGGGAAAGAGTGGAATTGGCTGTGAGGCTGAGTCATCAACTGCTGGAAGTGAAAAGATCCAAAAGAAAGACAAGATGAAAGTTGAACATGATGAAATGTTACCTAGAGTGCTGAAAAAGGAACCCTCAATCCAAACTAAAAGGAGACCTGAAAATTATCCTCAAACATTCAAAAATGACAGAAAGTCTTACTATACTCCCAAGGAAGAAGGTATAAGGAGAAATTCAAGTGAGAAGACATTTCCTCTCATGAAGTGTTAGTTCTGTGGCTATCTGGGCCATACCATGTCTTATTGTGAAGAGGCAAGAGGCTATCTGAATGGAGAGGATATAGATGATCAACAAAGGAGAACAATCTCATATCCTAATTCTCGTAGAAGAAATAATTTCTATGGATATTGTTTTCGTTGTTCTAACTTTGGTCATAAGGCCGTTAATTGCAGGCAGAGAAGAGACATAGACACCTCATACCGAAGTTCAAGACAAGTCAAGTCTCGTTAGCAAGACAGTGTTTCTCTTTTAAAAAGATTCTCACCTCTCATAGAAGACTTTGACTATGAAGAACCTGGGTATGCGGAAGAGATAGTTGAAAGGCCATCAGTCCTATATACTCAATCTAATGTCTCATGGAAGGAAAGGAAGAAGATTGAGAAATCGAACCTTGCAGAGGTAGCCCTCAAAGCTACAAAGAACAACAGTACCTGGATTCTGGATAGCGGTTGTTCATCTCATATGACGGGTAATGACGGCCTACTAACGAATATCGTAAAGAATGTTGATGGTACAGTAAGATTTGGTAATGATGGGGCTCTGAAAATCAAAGGGAGTGGAAGTACCTAATTAGCTAATGGAGAACTAAAGAAGACTGAAGTCCTTTACATAGATGGCCTACGCCATAATCTCCTTAGCGTGAGTCAACTCTGTGACTCAGGACTTATAGTTACTTTTAATCAGAAAGGCTACACCATCAAGGGAAAAACCGGCAATTCACTTATGAAAGGATGCAGAACAGAAGGCAACTTGTATCAGGTTGATAGTGAAGAAAATGTATGTTACATGACTGTTGAAGAAGAAAACAATTTGTGGCATCGGAGATTGGGACACATCAATCAACAAGACATGGAGAAAATATCAAAATTGAGAATTGTCATGGATATCCCCAACCTGAAGCGTGAGCGTGAAAAATCCTATGATTCTTGTATTCGTGGGAAGCTGGTCTGCAGTTCATATCGGCCAAAGAAGAAAAAGGCATCTCACCTTCTTGATCTGATTCATACAGATGTTTGTGGTCCAATAAATGTTGCCGGAACTCATGGAGAAAGGTACTTTGTACTTTTCATAGATGATTACAGTCTAATGGCATGCGTGATGGTCATTCACCGGAAACGACAAGTCCTTGACTGCATGAAAACATATCGGCGAATCGCCGAGAATGATACAGGACGAACAATCAAAGTGTTGAGATCTGACAATGGAGAAGAATACACGTCCATTGAATTTGAAAATTATATGGAGAAGCATGGGATACAACATGAGGTAGCTGCTGTGAGAACTCCACAACAAAATGGAGTTGTTGAACGAAGGAATCGACAGGTGAACAACATGGCATGAACTATGCTGATTGAGAGTCGTATTCCATGACATTACTGGAAAGAGGCTGTTCAAGCTGCAGTGTACATTCAGAATCGAACAGGACTTTATATGGGTGAGACAAAGACACCATATGAATTGTGGCACGGACGGAAGCCTTCTCTAAAATACTTTCGTGTCTTTGGAATTAAGTGCTTCATCAGGAACAAAGAAGGAAATCAGGGGAAATATGGAGACAACGCAGATGAAGGAATCTTCCTCGGTTACTCAATGAACAACAAAGCCTACAATTGTTTCAACAAGCATTTGGGAAATATTGTGGAAAGCAATGATGTTAAGATAATTGAAGAGAAAACCACAAATGCTTCACGGACGTCATATGCTGATGTGATAGAAAGTCATGAAGAATGTGAACGTGAAGAAAATACAAATGCAGAAATAGAGGAAGCCGTTCAAAAAACTCATCAATCACATAATGATGTTGACTCAGAATAAGAATCTGAAGAAGAAACTATGGCTGAAGAGAATACTACTGAACCTCGCAGGAGAAATCGAAGAGCTGAGATTGATCCATCCAACATAATTGGGGATAGGAGTGCACCCACTCAAACCAGAAGGATGAGGAATACCACACAATCTGCATTTCTATCAGTTGTAGAGCCATCCTCATTCGAAGAAGCTGCAAAAGATAAATCTTGGGTGAAATCCATGAATGATGAATTAGATCAGATTGACAAGAATCAGACATGGGATCTTGTCCAAAGACCCGAAGGTCACAATGTGATTGGTACCAAATGGATCTTCAAAAATAAGTTTGATGAGCATGGAAGTGTTATCAGAAACAAGGCACGACTGGTATGTAAAGGATACTCCCAGATTGAAGGTATTGATGTTGAAGAAACCTTTTCTCCAGTTGCTAGACTGGAATCAATCAGGCTTTTCCTTGCCATGGCACTCCAAAGAGAATATAAATTATATCAAATGGATGTTAAGACAGCATTCTTGAATGGTGTACTCGAAGAAGAAGTCTACATTGAACAACCTGTGGGGTTTGTCTTGGGTACCGATGAAACAAAGGTCTGCAAACTAAAGAAAGCTATATATGGTTTGAAGCAGGCACCACGGGCTTGGTACTCACGGCTAGATTCATATCTAAAGAAGTTGGAATTCAAAAGAGGCGGAGTTGATCACAATCTCTATGTGAAGAATTCTCCAAAAGATCAATTCATGGTTCTTGTCTACGTTGATGATATCATATTTGGTGGCAGCAGGCAGAAATCAGTGGATGAATTTGCCAACCACATGAAATCAGAATTTGAAATGTCTATGATTGGGGAGCTCACATATTTCTTGGGGCTGCAAGTGATTCAAAAGAAGGAATACACATTCATTTCTCAGGAAAAATATGCAAGAGAGCTGCTGAAGAAGTTCAATATGAAAGACTCCAAACCAATGTCAACTCCGATTGCAGTTGGAACTAAACTTGGAAAGCATGAGGATGGGAACTCTGTTGATCCAACCATGTATAGGAGGATCATTGGAAGACTACTGTACCTGACGGCGACAAGGCCAGATATTGTCTTTGCAACATGCCTTGCGGCCCGCTTTCAGAGTAATCCAAAAGGGGAACATATGGCAGCAGTAAAAAGAATCATGAGATACATTCACGGTACACATAACTTTGGGTTATTTTTTGCTGCAGGAAGGGATAGTGAATTATCCACATTTTCAGATGCTGACTGGGCTGGTGATGTGATAGACAGAAAGTCCACTAGTGGTGGAGCTTTCTATATTGGGCAGAAGTGTGTTGGCTGGTTGAGCAAGAAACAAGAAAGTACTTCTCTTAGTACTGCTGAAGCTGAATATATCTCTGCCACAAAAGCATGCACTCAACTTCTTTGGATGAAGCAGCAGCTAACAGATATTGGTGATAAGGTGCAGCAACCAATGGTGATTTATTGTGATAACAAAAGTTCAATTGATCTTACAAAGAATCCAGTTTAGCATTCTCGTACAAAACATATTGAAATACGGTATCATTTTATCAAAGAAAAGGTTGAACAAGGCGTGATTAAAATGGATCATGTTGGAACTAATGAGCAAGTGGCTGATATCCTAACCAAGCCATTGTCCGTGACTGTGTTCGAGAAGCATCGGTTGAACCTCGGTGTTCGACCACCTCCTACTGCATAAGGAGGCTCCGGAAATCCCCTCTCCCCGTTTGTTTTAACTGTTTTTATCTGCTTATGGCTGTGATGCAGGTTTATGGGGGAGATACTATCCAGGGGGAGTATGGCTTGAGCTGCACGTTGAACAAACTTTTCGGTCTTTGGTTTTATTGTCAATGGGGGAGAAAGGAATAAATTCAAGGCAAGAAATTCTTCTGTGATGAGAAGTGTAAGATTGTGATGAGAAGTTTAATAAGGATAACATCGGGCGTCATGGAGAATTTCAAAACACTAAGACCCAATTCAAGCTTTCTCTCTTGTTTTCTACACCGAGCATTGCTCACGTAGACTTAGAGTGTTGGCTGAGTTGATTCTTGCGTTTTGGATTTGCTCATGGTTGGAGATCTATTGAATTTATTCTGATTGCCAACAAACCCAAAGGGGGAGATTGTTGGAACCAGGTTCTTCAAATCATGATTTGGTGTATGGTTTGTGTTTGTTGTCAATCCTCAGTGGAAGTTCAGGGTGCGTACCAACAAAGCGATCATACCGTTCAAGCAGAAAACAGTAGTGAAGGTGGCGTTGTTTCCCAGTGTTTGCCAAATTTTTGGGCCTAAAAATCGGCCAATAAAGTAAAGTGTTTTTGGCAATGGTACTTGCGCGCCGTGCTCTTGGAGGATAAAAGACTTGCGCGCCATATGTTTTTGAGGATTAGAACATCAAAATTTGGCTAAGGAAAGAAGGTCGCGCAAGTGTTGGTTGGGTCGCGCAAGTGAGTTGCACGACAGAGTTTATTGAAGACAAGACTTGCGCGCCGTCAAGGGACTTGCGCGCCGCCACGCAGGGGGTCCAGTTTGCTTATAAATACTGGACCACCCCTCCTCATTTCTCACGAAGTTCAAGGCCGAGATATTGTTCGAGCTCTCGTCGCGCAGGTGGTTGAGTCGTGCAGGTGGTAGTTTTGTCGCGCAAGTAGAGCTTGCGCGCCGGTTTTTGGCTGTGCGCCCAAGGTGGTTTGGAAGAGAAAGGAAGTGGACCGCGCAAGTTTGCTATTGGGGAAGGAAGAGTCGCGCATGTGTGTTGATGACACTTGCGCGCCAGTTTGGACTTGCGCACCGTAGTGGGACTTGCGCGACTGTCTTGGAGAAGCGCGCCTGGTTTTGCTGAAGCCCACCGGCGTGTTTGGAGTTGCACGAAAGCCGAGAGACTACTCGGTACATTCGAGGAAAAGTGATATTCTTCTTCTGGTGAGAATCAGACTTCAATAGAGCATCTACATACAACAAAGGATGCACTCTTCTAAAAATGAAGAAGAGACCTTCACGTCTATAAACTGAGTGGGACTTCACCAACGACAGTGAGCCAGGGGGAGTCAACGGGAGTGACCCGAGGGGAGCAGTGGGCTATCCCTGAAGCTTTGTAAAGGCTGTGAGCCTGGGACATAGTAACTGTACCCGAACTTTTGTAATCTACTGCTAGTGAAGCATAGTGGATTTTGGTACAACCGATAACCTGTCGGTGTATGCTCCTTGGACGTAGCCCTTAGTGGTGAACCAAGTAAAAAGGGATGTGTCTTCTCTATGCGTGTGAATGTTTGCTTTCTGATCATAATCATCATACAGGTTCAACAAGTTCCTTCCAACGTGGGAACAAGATCCATCACATTAAAAGAAAAAGTGGTCAGCCTGATTCACCCCTCCCCTCTCAGGGTGTCCCGGGGTCCTTCAGATACTATGTTGAAGTCTTGTTTCCCCCTATGGATGTAATCTACTTTTCTAAGTATTGTTCGTTCATGAACCTATCCTCTGAAAAATGGAATTCTTTCTCTACGTACCACACTGCACTACGTATCGTGAGGGCTTTCTTTGTGAGCTACACTAATCCATGTACCTCCTCTATGTTCTGACTCTAGAAATCGCCTCTACGTACCACTTTCACATACTGCCTTCTTCTCTGCTGACCAACTACTTTTCTATTAATCATCTTCCTCAAACCATCTTCTACGAAATGTTTTCCTTTGTGAGCTCCAGTGCCCTGCAAAACCCCTTCCATGTACTGTCTCTACAAACCACTTATTCTTTCACGAAATCTTCCTTATGAACCTATTCTACTTTTTAGGGGTAATCTGCCCACAAACCACTTCTAGACTTCACTGAATTAATCCAAATTTGTAATCTCAGTGTTACACTATAATTAAGGGATTATGGATCCTTATATAAGAAAATAGATATGAATAATCCGCTAAATAGAGATTTACCAAATCATCGCCATGTACTGTGCTCCAGCAAACCGTTTGGCCCTATGCGGGTCTACATACTATCTTTTCCTTTGAGGTTGCCAAAAATCACAATCTTGTTTTCATGAACAACATGCCATCCCATGAAAAATTTTACTTCCATGAACTGGAGGCCTTTCCAAGAACCTCTCTTCGCTCTAAGAACCGTTCCTCCTATGCGGTTTGCATACAGTTCTCCTTATGCAAACCATTCCCACATACCTTATTTATAATCCACGAACTGTGCTTCTTAGTCCTCTTACTTTCCACTCCCACACAAAAAATATCCCTTTTTCAAAATGAAACTCTTGATTTTGAGGCCAAAAAATTTGGCAAACATTGGGAAACTGCACCACCATAAACACCTACTTCGGCCTGTACTACAAGATCACTTGAATTTCAAAACCATTGATCAAACCAATGTGGATTGACAAAAAACACAAACCATACTCCATTTATAGAAAATTACTACCTTAGTTCCATAATTAAAAACTTTACAGTCATCTAAGAAATCAATAACGGTCTGATAGCAGTTCCCCCAAAGGCTGCAATTCCCCTTAAATGGTAGTGACATCCAACAATAGTAGATGTCATATCCCCTATAGATATCCTTAAAAAACTACACATTTCCTTCAATGATGGAAACCACAGTTAGCAACGATCCTCTTCAATGATGACTTCCACACGATGTGGTGATTCCCTTCAATGGTGATACCCATCGGCGAAGTTCATTCTTAGCTATAACCATATAATATTGTGTGTTCCATCCTCTGTAATTAGGATCATGAACAAAATAATACTAAATAAAAATACATAAATCAGTCGTGAAGAAACCCATGGAGACTCAAGAAAGGATGATGTGGGGGGAGCGACAATGGTCATGAAGTATATGATAGTCATAGTGAAGAAGACGAGTGATGCGAAGGTGAGGTAGGGGCCAAATAGGTTGCAAGAGATGGAGGACTCGGTGAACACCGTCTTGCTCGCATACATGACCTCGGTGCTGAAAATTTCTATGGAAATGAGGCCACAATTGTTGGGATCACAGGTAGGGGTAGCTCGTTAAAGCCGATGGAGCAGCTAATTTCCCTCAACCCACTTGTTTCCATAGCCCATGGGCTTGCGGGGCTTGCCCTAGGGCCGAACCTACACGCACACATGTATAAACATACATATGTACACATACACTCACACACCCAAACACATATCTATAAACATACACAGACATACACATACACATACACATACACATACACATACACATACACATACACATACACATACACATACACATACACATACACATACACATACACATACACATACACATACACATACACATACACATACACATACACATACACATACACATACACATACACATACACATACACATACACATACACATACACATACACATACACATACACATACACATACACATACACATACACATACACATACACATACACATACACATACACATACACATACACATACACATACACATACACATACACATACACATACACATACACATACACATACACATACACATACACATACACATACACATACACATACACATACACATACACATACACATACACATACACATACACATACACATACACATACACATACACATACACATACACATACACATACACATACACATACACATACACATACACATACACATACACATACACATACACATACACATACACTTACACTTAAACATACAAATCCCTATGCACATACACATACACATACACTTAAACATACAAATCCATATACATACATGCATATTAATACACATACATATACACGTATGCACATTTATACACACAGACATATATATAATTATATACATGTGTTTATACATACACATACTATATAAATATACACATTCTAGATAAAACATATATACATATACATACACATATACACATGTTATGTACATATATATTCATACATAGACATACACATACACATACACATGATTATACATCCACACACACACACATATGAATATGCACACACACACACATGCATACATACACATACACAAACAAACATAAACATACACATACAAAAAACACACACACGCACAAAACAATACATGAATACACATACAACACGTACCTACATGCACATATACACATACATCCACCTACATACACATGCACACATATACATACAAATACATGTTTGTATATTTCAAATTATTCAATATAAATACAAATATAAATATAAATATATAAATTAAAATATGAATAACATATTTAAATAAATATATTCATTTATATATTTAAATATTTTTTTAAATAAAATATTAATATTTCATAATTATATTAATTATATATACATTTTTTAATTAATGTATATAAATATAATATTAAATGTTTTTCTTGATCAATATAAATTTGACAATTTTTTTATATAAAATTATAAAAATAAGATTGATAATTTTTTCTAATAAAAGTTATATAAAACATATTTATATATTATATTTAGATATATATACCTATTTTAATATAAATTCTATATAAATATATGAACATGTATATATAAATTAAATTATTCATTATGCCCTTTATCAGTTTTTTTTATGATGCTAAAGGTGGATATTTAATTAATGCTAAGAAAAGTGCTAATAAATTGGCACCTTTATCAGTTCTAAAAAAAGTGATGAAAAAGGGAACCCTCTTAACAACGCATTTTTAGCAATGATAAAAGTTAACTTTAGTATTGATTCTCGATAGTGTTAATAAATTACCCCTACTTTATTAGTTAATTTTTTTTAGTGGTGATAAAAGTGATCCATGAATATTTTTCGATTTGTAGTAGTGTCTATAGTTCAAAAACATTTGATATATATATATAAAATTCATGAAATTTTTGTATATATAATGTCTTTGATTTTGAATTGTGAATGACTTAGTTGATCCTCATAATTTTCATCAAATTTATTTTCTATTAGATTTGTTGGTGTCTATAATTATTGAATTATGATATTTGGTGGTTTAACTGGGTTCCATGATGAGTTTGAATGAAAATAAAAATTAATTGGATTCTCATAAATAAGATCCCGTAGAAGAAAATATACAAAAAATATCACAATTAGTGTCTCATTTTGAAAATATATTAGGGTAGTATTTCTCAGAGAATATTGTTTTATTTAGTGGGGATTCTAGTTATATATGAGATCTGGGTCCATCATAGTCCAGATTTGTTTTCAAATAGTGTAACCTTCCCCTTTAAATTTAATGTAGCATATAAATTAAGAAATTTTGGAGTGAAAGAAGAAGTGACCATGAAGAAAGTGGCTGTTTAGAATTCCATGTATCATTGTTGATCCCCATTCACTACTCTTTTTATAAAAATATGACATTCTTTATAAAAAAAATTCATATGATTTTGTTTGTATATATAAAACATGTAAGATAAATTTTGAATAGATTAATTTTTTTTATTATTGGTATGTGCTCATGTGGCGGCTAATGATGATTGACCACATGAGGACCCTCACCAATATGGCCATCATAATAATAAATTAACTTTTATTCCATTTTTAAGGATACAACCCATCATAAGTAGTGGGATAATCAAAATACTCTTTGAACTCTCAATCCAAGGTCCTGAGATTGGTGGGGCCACTGTTTTTCCTGATGCTACTACTTTTGATGGTGTTCATGAGTAATAATGATATGTATACTGTGATGATGGTTTTCACCACAATGATACGTCGAAGGTGACTATGTGGTAATTATATTGGTGATGAAAATGTAAAAAAGGGTATAGAGATTGATTTCCATCGTAAAACACATTGTTTATGGTGGTGAGGTGACATGGGGGATAAACCAATGTATAGGTGAGGAAAAAAGGAAGTTGTGTAAGGTGACATGTGGTTAACATGATTATTTGTGTTGGCATGAAATAAATCTTTGTGGGCTACACCCTACCACAAAAATGGTTGAAACCCAATAAAATAGAGAAATTATGTTTTTTTATTCATTATGAAAGTAATTATTATTTTAATATTTTAATAGATTTATATATAACATATGGTGGGTAAAATCACTGAATATTAGTCACCTTGTTTAGGACTAAGTGATATCCTAATTTTGGGAATATTTTTCATGTTGAATTATAATGTTAAAATATATTGTTTCTACTTAATTTTATTTTTATATAATGATTTAGGGTAAAATTAATATTGATTAATTATTGAGAGAATATTATACGATTTTAATGACATAAAGTCAAAAATAATTATTTGTTAAACTGAAAACACATAGTGGAAGGTTATAGTATTTGAAGTTTTACATTCCATGAAATAATGATGACGTGAAGTTAGAGTAGTTTATGATATATAAAACACAATTTAAAAGAAAATAAAACCATAACATGTAACTTGAAAACACATCATGGTCAATACGAGGAAATTAAGACTTCAAATTCTAATTAGATAATGATAAAGTCCACATGCCTCAAATATATCATGGTTGCTATCGATATAAAAGTGATGATATGTGTTAAACATGATTTTTTGAGAATAAACATTCCATGTTATAGACTGGAATTGTATTAAAAAAGGATATATTTATAGAATTTATAGATAACCAATGAAGTTATTTGAAAACGATAAGATACACTAAAAAAAGTACCCATATCATATATTTTATAATTTAATAGGATTTATTTAAATAATTTATTTTATGATTATAAGGAAATTTTTTATCACTTTTTACTTCTATAGGATACTTTTATTAATTAAAAAAATATAGGATTATTTGGATTGGTGTTTTCCAAGAGTGATGTTTTCCAAATTTCTTTAGTGATTGTTATTTTCATTTATTTATTTCATACCTTATATTACTTTTGTGATGGGTTATACATCAATTATTTATAATTGGTTAATAATGCATGTCTAGTTATATTAAGGTATTGAAAATTTAAACTAGGTGGATAAATATATAATTTGTAACGCCCTGACCCCAGTTACCCAGAGTCGGTGCATTATTGCGTAACAATGGCATGATCACAAAAGATCAAGTCTCGAAAGACCGATTAGTTTAGTAGCCTTGGAAACACTAGATACATTCATAAGTCTTACATTACATCATAAATTAAAACAAAACTACAACAAAATATTTTCTTCATATTCCCTCATACTATCCCTACAGGTCATTCATAATATAATTCTTCACATCCTGGAAAAATTAAAACATTGGAAGGGGTGAACTCAGATGCTCAGTAAGGATAACAATATAGCGGAATCTTTCATAAATAAACATAAACATTTAAGGCAATGTATAACTAAAACAAAAGAATTTTAAACTTGAACTTCAGCATAATATGGAAACAATAAAAATGAAATAATTCCATTTACTTATTCACATGGATATTCTACTAGTCTAATAACTACATGCAATATCAATAACCACTTTCGTAAGGATGGAATGCATAATGACAGAATATCATAACCACGTAGCCAAGGCCTTGTGCCAAGAATAAAAATAAGATTTTGTCAAGGACTTGTGCCAAGACACTGGTTTATCTCATGAGACCTGCCAATTCATCGAGGAGCTATAGCGGGCTCCACCTGTCACTTATTAAGTCCAATGCATTCCTCATATGAACAGGTTTAAACATATCATAAACCATAACATAATCGTATCACATAAAACATGTATAAAGGAAACATAACATTTCCACATTTCCATAACAAGATATCAATACAACACATTGATATAATAAAAACACTTTCAAAACCATTTTGAATAACAAAATTAAAGAAAATTAATTTTTGGTATTTATTTTTCATTTAAAAAAAACTTATGGCTTGTAGAGAAGCCGGAACTCAAATAATGGTCATGGCGGCAGAGAAGTCATTGTCACTGCATACGTACGACAAAAAAAACATTCCCTTTTGTAATTTAGTAAAACTCTTTGTATAAAAATATTCCTTTTGAATAAAAGTAAAAGTCAAAGGGGTTTATACACCGTATAAAGGAAAGTTGTGTATAAAACAAAATATACCTCAATGAAAGGAGATTGAGATGAAGTCCCTTACAAAGATCATTTTTTTAAATAAAATAGATCTGTTTTGTGTATTCACTATAAGTACACATAAATAAAGTAAAAATAAAATATAGGACATAATAATATCATGACATAATTTGAAAGTAGGAGATTAACCCAAAGAACGGAAATTGGGTTAAGAAGTTCCCTTGCCTTGTGTCCGACTTGACTCGATCGTTATTTAAACTCCTGAATAATAAACTAGAGTTAATTTATATTTTCTTAAGAACATTTTTCTTGTTCATTATTCCTTTTATATTACTTATTACCATGTTATGAACATTATGTAATTATTTAAGTTAATAATGGTCATTTGGTCGATCTTTGGTACTTGAGTCAAAAATAATCTTCTTATAATTACAAGTTGTTCATGTGGTGAAATATACATTATATCCAAAATTATATTAATGATGTAGATATTATATATATCATATATATCCAGTATATACATGTATTTATAATATTACATAACATTTAGAGGTAAGAAATGCAATGCACCGTTCATGGAGATGGTAAGCCGTACGTACGCATGAACGCTACTTTCATTTGTATTTCGTACTTAATGGAATGAAATAATAATGATATAAATGTGTATTATAATTCCAGTATAATATCATATATAATATCATTTAATCCATCCTTTATACGTCCCACATATGGCGTTAACGATTCAAATCACTTTTAAGGGGTGGTAGTCCGCACTTCCTAAAATGAAATTATCGCGTTTACCCATAATGGAAATCATAAATGTATGCCATAAATGAGAAATAAAAAAGAATAAGTAAAACATAAAAATAATATATATATCATATATGAAAATAGTGTCATCATAATGGCCCCCATGAGAGGTGTTAAAAGAAGATTGAACAATCATTGTTTCCTGAGGCAGTAATTCGCCACCCACAGAAACAGTATGTTCTTTAACCATTATACGAAGGTGTGTGTGTAAGTGTAAATAAAATAATTGTTATAAAAACATACTAGTATATTTTATATACAGGTTTTGTTACAAAATAAAGGAATAAAAAGAGTTTAAGGGGTTGGAAAATCAAAATAAAATAAAAGAACAGAAGAGAAGACATTACCTTAAAATCAGGTAACTCTTTTTGATTTGAGCCAAAGGATTCCTTGGGAAGACTTCTGCCCAAAGTGAGGCATCTAGGAGTAATATAGTGAAGTTGAGAGAGTATTTGGGCAGAGGTTGACCGATCCAAATGGATTTTTTGGTGTAAATAAGGTGGTAGAGGTGGGGGTCTTTTATAAGAGGAGAGGAGGGACACTCTTGGAAAGTCCTGAAATGTTACATTATTATGAAGTGATTTTCGGATTTTAAATGTCCCAAAATGATATATTTCTAGGATAAGGTGATAAGGGTTATAAATATAATCATCCAATATGTTTTTGACAAGTTTAAGTCTTAAGGTTTACATTATCTTTTCATTTTATTTAAATCGTTAATTAATGAGGTAATCACTGTATCATCATTGTGTCATAAAAAATTTAATTTAATTAGTGTCTAAAAATTATAAAAAAACTACCATGATGTAGGAAATCGTTTTAGATTTCCAATTAATATTTATAGTAAAAAGGTTAACTTATATAACCCCATGTAATAATTGTTTTAGTAAACCAACACATGTTGATGACAATTTTATTTTTACTTTAAATAAAAAGTTATTAATGTCATTTTCTTACCCAAGTGGCTCCATGGGGTCCCCAAGTTGACCCATGGATTGTATTGGTCGGCCATGACTCATCCAATAAGTGTAGGACAAGTGTCAATATATTTTTATATTTTTATAATATCATTTTTACCTTAAATTTCACTAATTACCTTTAATCGCGATTAATATAACTTAAAAGTTACTATTAACCAAATATTATTTTAATCCTATTGAACCAAATTTTACTTCCTAATGAAAATTATGTGTGTAAGATTTTGGAAATTCAAACCACAGAGGTGGTAAAATTTCATTTAAATGAAAAATCAGTTTTTAAACTACCACTTAGTGGTTTCACTATTCATCAAAAATCGAAGTTTTTCAGAACAATACCACAAATTCACCCTAAGATATAATTGAAATTTTGAATTCGAAAATGGTGTATATTTTACAAAATTCCTAACATATAGGTTGTATTAATTAATTTTATAATTAATTCCCGTTGTCAAAACAAATAGCGTGTTTTTAAGAAACAATATCAATCAAAAGATTGACAATTGGTTATGTCCAATTTCATGTTGAAATTAATTATAATGACCATCATTGGATAAAATGGTAAAAATATATTCTAATTATACTTTAAAACCACTCAATAGTATAATTTATCACTATAAATTATTTTTATTAAAAAGTTGTTTTTAAGTATTTTTCACTATTCATAAAAAATTGGAAGTTCTCAGAAAATTTCAAAAAATTCAACTTAGGATAATTTCGATATTACGAATTCAAAAATGAAGTCCATTTTGAAATATAAAATTTATATAATTTCAAAAAGTGGGTATTACAATTCATAACGACTACATTGATTGGTCGCGGTGTGTTAGAACTCGAGGTTGCGTACAACACACGCTGCTCTATTATTCAAAGAGAAGCGTACCATGGAAGCTTGGGGTGTTACATAATTATATGATAGAATAAACTTATTAATGATTGAATATTGTTAGTGTCATATTTAGATTCACTATTATTATGAAATATTTATCAATTCATTAACAAAATATTCAGTAATGTTAGAAAATATGTATGTTAAAGAGAGATTTGGAAATGAAATTAGTTTTGGTAAAAATTGATCTAATAGACACAAAATACATTTATAACCTTATAACTAGATATATCATTATAAATAAAAAGTGAGTGGGAATTTTATATTTTGAAAACATTTTGTTTTAAATAAATCCTATATTATATTTTTTCACTGAAATTTAATAATTTTTATATCTATTTTTTAATATTTAATCTCAATTTTAGTTTATTTAAAACTGATGAATTTTACATTTTTGGGTCATGATTCTTCAAAGGTTTATCCTTTGAATTATTATTTACTTTTTTTTTAATTTATGTTGTTAGAAAGAGTAATTTTACCACATGAAATTTTATTATATGTGAGAATTAATTATGTATCTTGGGTGGAATATTTTAGGAACCATTTCCATAGAACAATAAAAATAAAAAGAAATATAAATTCATTACTTAAATAAATCTATTTTTTTCATTTCTTTTTCAATTTTTTATTTTTATTATTTTTATAATCAATGTTTTCTATTTTTATCTTTTTAGATCGAAAATATAGTAGTAAAATTCCAATAAATATATAATAGTTTTTTGAATTCAATGAAAATTTCAACTAAAAACCTAATATTGATCGGTATCTCCTGATTCATCAATTATTATCAATGGCAGAGAAAAATTATCATTTTTTATCTACTGAAATTTAACCTTTTATTAGCAAACACTTTTAAGGAAAAGTGAGAAACCATATAAATTCAACCAAAAGGAAAGACCTCAAAATAAATCACAAAATCATTGAAACATAACTTAATCCTATCAGAGAGATCCTCCCTAAATAATTTCCAGAAGAGAGTGTGCACCTGTGTATCAGGATCGTCATTGATAATGACCTCAAAGAGATTGGCCATCTTCTCCCACATTTGAATGTACTCTTCCTTACTTATCTTCCCTTCATTGAAACCCCAAATCAAAATAAGGTCTTGTTTGTCGATCCAAGAAGCATGATCACCATTAGTAACCACGCAAAGCACCCTTCCCATCATCTGGTCAGCCTCTTCTTGTATAGCACTGATTGTGAGAATCTCCTCCACCATTTCTTCCTCCGAGTGCATAAGCAGTCCTAGGGATTTCCCATTACTGACCTCCTCCACCCCAGTTTTTTCCGCACTGGTCTCACTAAAATTAGGATTCAATTCTTTGTGGTTTCCCTGGGTATTAACACTAGAAGCAGGCATGCACTCCAACTCCTTGGATTTAATTTTTTTACCTAACCTGGTCTCCATTGGTTTTGGCAGGAACGAGTAATCCTCGCGCCCTTTTCTTTTCTTCCCTTTGGTCAAGATGCAACTTCCCGAGTCCTAGTTAAATTTTTTTCCCTTATTCTTTCTTACATTGTACATGCCTTTACTATGCTTCCCTCCCGCATTTTCCTCAGAAAAATAGCAAGGGTATTCCTCATCAGACTCTGTCCCACATATTGTCTGATCATACATGTCATTCTCCTGGTCTTGAGCCAACCATTAAATTACCAGGCCATCAAATCGGTTACAGATTTGGATGGCCTCACGAGTCTTCCGTTTTCCTACGATCCAGTGACCCACCAGCTCAGTTAGAGTAGCCTACTTTGAGTCATTCTGAGTTATTTCACAGCCAATTGGAGTGCCTTTTTTGAGGAGTTAAGAACTTTTTCACAACTAATTTCCTCTGCTGCCTCCAAAGGCATTCCTTGATGTCTAGGAGCTGCCTCCGGATGAGGTGGAGCCGCTCTGTTGGTCAAGAATTCATCACCACGAGTCCCCTCAGCCTTCCCTATATCCAGTGACTCCTACTCAGTCTGCTTTCAATCAACCAAATCTCTCTCTAGGCAGGGTGCATCACCTCCCACCTGAGACTTTGTCACATCGTTACCCCTCACAGAAACTCTCTAGAAGTTGGTTTTGTGCCTGCAACTGGACTCCAGGTGCCCCAATCACCTACATATCTTGTAATGATCCACCCATGATTCAAAGAGCACCGGTTGTTTGCACCGAAATTCTTCACCAACCATAACCCACACCCACTCCACCGGTGTCTTGGAAACATCGACCTCCACAAATATGCATGGTTTAACTAGATGGATGACAGAGAGTGTTCTTTCATTAGAACACAAGAATATTCCTACCATATTACCTAACATTCGAAGTATAGAAGGGTTTTGTAATGACAATGGGAGTTCGGGAAAACTGACCCAAATTGCGACTGTAGAGGGATCCCTTTTTAATGAATAAAAATATAACTAGTATGATAATGGAGGAAGGTCCATAGATTAGGTATTATCATGAGAAAAAATAAATACCTATTATGGACTATGTAATTTTATCTATTAAATAAGCTACTCCATGAAAAGTGTGTCTAATAATATATTCCAAAAACTTCAATCTTATACCATGTTTTCACTAGTTAATTCATAATTTTGTGTAATTTGGTGGTGTGTAATATGAAAAACTCCATGACTATATATCAAATGTTTTTATTATTTTAGACACTTTAAAGTCTAAGAGTGTCACAAAAGCTGAAATATGTCCAAGATACATTAATTTCTCACTTAATGACAATGCTAAATATTGGTCAAAATGAATACTGATTGGATCAATTACTATATGGGATAAGTTTTTCCAAAATATCATAAATAAGTATTTTATTCCTTTTAAAACATTAAAACTTTAGAATGAGATTCAATATTTTTCTTACTAACATGAAAGTATAATTTTATGTATTGATAAAGGTTTAAATAAATTCTTAGAATATTCCATCATCCTGGAGTATTTATTCAGATGAAATTTCAAATATTTTACTTTGATTAATAAAAAATGATATATATTTCATTGATATTATTCTCAGTGGAGGTTTGATAAAAAATGTATAAGGAATTTAACAACAAATACTTGATGAAATTTTGTGAATAAAATTTCAATGGACCAATGTAGGAGGCCCAATTGAAATAGTAAAGTATGATTTTAAGAGTATATAAAATACTTTAGGGGGGGATTGTATTTTATGAAAAAACATACAATTTCATTAAACTCCCTTTTTAGTAAACTGGAAAAATTTTCTTTCAGATGTAAAAAGTGGTTATTGAACTGACTTTATTTTGATACTTACTATATTTAGAGTAATAATAAAATATTATAACTAAGTGAAATTTCTTTATAATTCCACATAGGAAAATAAAAAAATGCAAAAACAAGAGAAGTAAACTTTATAAATCTAAAAAAACATACCAAACCTTTATAAAACAATAATCCACACTTTTATGTTTAGTGTAAAGGACGTATATAACCTAGAATTTTGGTGTCCATGGTTTAAACTAACCATAAAATGATATCATTAATTATTAATAAATTTCTAGATCACAAATATCAAAATAACTCTATATTCCTATCCCAATAATCCCATGATCACATAGATTGGATCAGCAGTCTTCCTGTATATAGAATCCCTCGATCAAACCCAATCATAAACAATGATTACAAATTAATTTTTTTATACATTTAAAATAATTTCATGGACGTATTAAAATAAATAAATCTATAAATATTACAAAGTTAAAACTAGTAACAATATGTTACAAATCAACAAATAAAATTTCAGAAAAAATTTAGTTTCAAAAGCATCAACTCCATACTCTATAATTTCACCATTATTTATAGGCAAAGCTCCACAATTAATATTCTATTATTCTTGGAGGTGGATGAAATTGATTCATAAGGAATCTTCCTTCACATGGAATATTTTGTACAAATTTTTTTCGATGGTATTTGTAACATCCCAGGTAAATAAAGAATAATACATTTTCGTACTTATTAATATTTACGAATTAAATATTAATTTTACTTTAAAGGTGTTTCTATGTTTGATAGCGTACCCGATAGGCAACAAAGAGTTTCTTTGAAATCTTACGTTGCACACTAGTAAAAAAATAATATTATTTTAAATGGCAGTTAACACGTAGCCATTGTATTGGTGAGAATGAATAGAAATAACTAAAATATGATTATATATGTTTTTTAAATGTTTTTACATTTAACCAATAAATGATAAAGGATTAAAATACGAAAAGAATTCAATTTTAGTCATATATACTCTAATTTTCACTAAAGGTCCACTTATCGCCTTTTGATGGAGAACCAATATTAAATTTAGTTTTGGTCACTCTTATACATTGTATTTGACCAAATAAAATTCTTCTTTAGAATCGGGACATCAAAATTTACTTTGTGTAAAATTTTGGTATTTTTCTGATAAAGTTCATTTTTTAATGAATAGCCAAAAATGTTGTATTTTAATTCAATACCTATTTTTAATATAATTTATTAATATGATTAGATTATCTTTTTAACTGGTTTTAAAGTGAAATTAGAATATATTTTTACCATTTAATCCAATAGTGGTTGTTGGAATTAATTTCACTTTGAAATTGGACTTAAACTAGTGCCAATCTTTTGATATATATTGTTTCATAAAATCATGCTATTTATTCTGACAGCGGGAATTAATTAATAAATTAATTAATGTAACTTATATGTTTTGAATTTTGTAAAATAGACATCATTTTTGAATTCGGAATATCAAATATAGCTTAGGATGAAGTTTTGGTATTTTTCTGAAAAACTTCAATTTTTGATAAATTATGAAACCACTATGTGGTACTTAAAAAAACTGATTTTTCGTTTAAATGAAATTTTAACACCTCTGTGTTTTGAATTTCAAAAATCCAACATTCATGGTTGTCATTAGGAAGTAAAATTTGGTTCAATGGGATTAAAATAATTTTTTGGTGAATAGTAAATTTTAAGTTTTTAATCGCGATTAGAGGTAATTAGTGTAATTTAAGGTAAAAATAATGTTTTAATAATATGAAATGACCTTGACACATATCCTACCATTACTGGATGTGTCATGGCCGACCAAGAAAATCCATGGGTCAACTTGGGGACTCCATGGAGCCACTTTGGTAAGAAAATGACATTAATAACTTTTTATTTAATGTTAAAATAAAAATGTCACAAACTTGTGTTGTTTTACTAAAAACTTTTTAAATGGGGTTATACAAGTCATAATTTTGACTATAAATATTAATTAGAAATATAAAGAGATTTCCTACATCATGATATTTTGTTTATAATTTTTAGACATTAAATAAATTAAATTATTTATGACACCATGATGATGTAGCGATTACCTCATTATTTAACGATTTAAATAAAATGAAACGATAATGTAAAATCTAAGACCTAAACTTGTCAAAAACCTATTGGATGGGTTGATTTATAACTCTTATCACTATATACTATAAATATATGATTTTGGGACCTTTAAAATCCGAAAATCATTTTATAATAAAGTAACCTTTTATAACTTTCCAAGAGTGCCCCTCCTCTCCTCTTATAAAAGGCCCCCACATCTACCACCTTACCCACACCTCTCAAGCCTTTGGCTCAGCCAACCCCTTCCCATTTTGTCTCTTAAAGTCCCTATATTAATCCTAGAAGCCTCACTTTGGGAAGAAGTCTTTCCAAGGAAGCCTTTGAACTCAAATCAAAAAGAGTTTCACATTTTAAAGGTAGCGTCTTCTCTTATGTTCTTACTTTTTATTTTGCTTCTCCAACCCCCTAATATCCTTTTATTCCTTCATTTTTGTAACAAAAACAGTATCTTAAATATACTAGGATGTTTGTATGAGAATTATTAGATCTACACTTACACACACCTTCCTCTAATGGTTAAAGAGCATACTGTTTCCGTGGATGGGGAATTTCTGCCTCACGAAACGATGATTGTTAAATATTCTTATAAAACCTTTAAAGGTGGCCATTAAGATGACACTATATTTATATATGATATATAATATGTTTATGTTTTACTTAATCTTATGTATTTTTCATTTATGGCATACCTTTATGGCTTCCATTATGGGTATACGCGATATCTTCATTTTCGGAAGTGCGGACTACCGCCCCCTTAAAGTGATTTGATTCGTTAATGTCATATGTGAGACGTATAAAGGATAGAGTTAATGATATTATATATGAAATTATAATGTAATTATAATATACCTTTATTTCATTATGATTCCATTCCATAAAATACAAAATAGAAATGAAAGTAGCGTTCATGCGTACGTACGGCTTACCGTCTCCATGAACGGTGCATTTCATTTCTTACCTCTAAATGTTATGTAATATTATAAATGCATGTATATACTGGATATATATGATATATATGATATCTAAATAATTAATATAACTCTGGATATAATGGATACATGAACAACTTGTAATTATAAAGAGTTTATTTTTGACTCAAGTACCAATGATCGTTAAAACGACCGTTATTAACTTAAATAATTACATAGTGTTCATGAAATGGTAATAAGTGATATAAAAGGAATAATGAACTTGAAAAAGTTTATTAATCAAGTATAAAAATTAACTCAAGTTTATTATTCAGGAGATTAAAGAGCAATCGAGTCACGTCGAACACGAGGTAAGGGACTTTGTCTCAATCTCCATTCATTGAGGCATATTTTGTTTTATACACAACTTTATTTTATACGGTGTATAAACCCCTTTGACTTCTACGATTATTCAAAAGGAATATTTTTTTTATATGAAGCGTTTTACTAAACGATAAAAGGAATGTTTTTTTGTCGTACGTATTCGGTAACAACGACTTCTCCGCCGCTGTGACCATTATTTGAGTTTCGGCTTCCTTTACAAGCCATAACCTAACTTTTTTTTTTAAATAAAAAATAAATACCATGTATTACTTTTCTTTTATTTTGGTATTGAAAATGGTTTTCATAATGTTTTTATTATATCAATGTGTTGTATTGATATTTTGTGATTGAAATGTTGAAATGTTATGTTTCCTTTATGCATGTTTTACATGATACGATTATGTTATGGTTCTTGGGCATTGTTATGGAGACGGGTGGTTCCGTGATAAACTAAGGGCGGGTGAGGCCGATATAGCTCTCCAAAGAATTGGGTAACGTGAAGGAATTAAACGTTAAGGTTTCTTCGAAAAGATTTAGGGAATATATTGTGATGGGTATTCCAAACATAACCATGAGGGTTACTCCCTACGTAAGAATGTTATGAATGCCTCAAGTTACCTTTATGTCTTATGATTTCTATGATTTATTCATGATTTGATGTGGTATGTTAAAATGATTATGATTTATGAGTAAAGTATGATTTCATACATGGACTAATGTTTTCATTTCGTACTTTTATATCCCTTACTGATCTTTTTATGCTCATCCCAAGTTTTTGAAATGTTTTTCACAGGACTTAATGTGGAATAGGGTCAAGGATGGGATCAAGGAAAAGTCATGCTATCTAAAACATGGAACTAGACATGTTTCTTTTTAAGAGTTTTTATTTTATGGAAACTTAGTAGAAGTGTCTACTTTGTAATCTTTTGAGATGTAATAGTTATGTCCTAATTCTATAAAACTCTAAACCTAAAAAGATCCTCAATGTGAATTATTCATTTAATTCAATATTAAGTAAGGTTTAAGGACGAGGCCTTATAGTTGGTATCAGAGGTCGGTTTAGATAACTTTAGGAGTTACAATTCTATTAAATGATTATCCAAAAATATTTTTTTATGGTCAAATTGAAATGATATAGAATTTACAGATTACCATGTTGCTTCGCCTAATATATTTCTGTGATAAGAATGGTTTTCCATAGAGGAAACAAAGAAGCTTTTCTAGGAAGAAATACAGAGTGTAATGACCTTTTGAATCAGAAACCAGAGATGGTCAGAATCAGAATTGATCAGTTTACTGCACTGATGGCTCAGTTGAATTAGGTGATAAATGGTGGTTTTATTTATTGATGATATTTTTGGTGTTTTCTAAAAGTAAAGAGAACCATGAAAGTCATTTAAGGGTTATTTTTCAAACCTTAAAAGAAAATAAATTGTATGGGAAATTCAGAAAGTGTGAGTTTTGGTTGCAACAAATTTCTTTCCTTGGTCATATTGTTTCTAAAGATGGAATAACTGTAGATCCTGCAAGAACAAGAGTTGTTGAAGAATGGCCAATACCCACAAATGTAACTGAGATCCATAGTTTTCTTGGTTTGGCTGGTTACTATCGAAGATTTGTTGAAATTTTTTCACAGTTATCTAGTCCAATGAATAAGCTAATTGGGAAGGGTGTTAAGTTTATATGGACAAAAGAATGTGATGATTGTTTTCAGGAGTTGAAAAGAAGATTGGTGAATGCTCCAGTTTTAGAACTTCCTTCCTGTAATGGCAAGGTGGTTATATACAGTGATTCTTCGTTGAAGGGACTTGGTTGTGTCCTTATGAAGAAGGATCAGGTAATTGCATATGCTTCACGTCAGTTGAAAACTCATGAGGTAAATTACCCTACACATGACTTCGAATTAGCTGATGTTGTGTTTTCTCTAAAAATTTGGAGGCATCATTTGTATGGAGTAAAGTGTGAAATATATACCGATCACAAAAGTTTAAATTATATATTCACTCAGAAAGAATTGAACATTTGAAAGAGGAGATGGCTAGAATTAATCAAGGATTATGATTGCACAATTCATTACCATCCGGGAAAAGCAAATAAAGTGGCTGATGCTTTGAGTTGAAAAAGTAATGCTACATTAACAATGTTGCGTTTGGAACTTGATCCTTTGGTTAAAGATTTGATAAAATTTGGGATAAAATTTCTTGGTGTAGGATGTCCTTCTGTTTTGTTTCAGGTATCAGTGAAATCTTCTATATCAGACAGAATCAAGAAAGAACAGAAGCAAGACAGTGAGTTGTAGAAAAAGGTAGAGCTGGTTCAGAAGGGTAAGTTGCCTGAATTTAATATTGATAATGATTGTGTTTTGAGGTTTGGGAAGAGATTATGTGTTCCTGGTGATTCACGGTTGAAGAATGAGTTGTTATGTGAGGCTCATAGTTCCTCGTTTTCAGTTCATCCTGGTAGTACTAAGATGTACCGATATCTGTGGGAGTATTACTGGTGGGATGGAATGAAAAGAGATATTGCTGATTTTACTATGAAGTGTTTGACTTGTCAGCAGGTTAAAGCAGAGCGGAAGTTACCGAAAGGGATGCTTCAGCCTTTACCAGTGCCAGAGTGGAAATGGGAAAATATATCCATGGACTTTGTTGTGGGATTACGAAATACATCTCGAGGTAATAATGCAATCTAGGTTATTGTTGATCGCTTGACTAAATCTGCTCATTTCCTTCCTATTTGAGATACTTTCTCTCTAGATCAACTTTCTCAATTGTATTTTAAAGAGATAGTCAGGTTTCATGGAGTCCCCCTATCCATTGTATCTGATCGTGATCCCAAGTTCACTTTTAACTTTTGGAAAGGCCTTCATAAGTTGTTGGGTACTAAATTAAATTTTAGTACAGATTTTCATCCTCAATCAGATGGGCAGTCAGAATGAAAAATTCAGACTTTGGAGGATATGCTACGTACTTGTTCTATGGATTATCAGGGAAGTTGGGACCAACATCTTTCCTTGGTTGAATTTTCCAATAATAATAGTTTTCATTCCAGTATACAGATGGCACCATTTGAGGCATTATATGGGAAGTAGTGTCGAACTCCAGCTTTTTGGGATGAAGTGGGTGAAAGGAAGCTAATGAGACCAGAATTGGTAGAAGATATGGCAGAAAAAGTTCAGTTGATTCAGAGACACATGAGAACAGCTCAGAGCATGCAGAAGAGTTATGCAGATAACTGAAGGAAGGATCTATCTTTCGAGGTAGGTGGTCATGTTTTTCTCAAAGTTTCACCGTGGAAAAGTGTGATGTGATTTGGTAAGAAAGGAAAGATGAGTCCAAGGTTCATTAGACCATATGAAATTCTGGAAAAAGTTGGATTAGTTGCTTACCGAGTGGCTTTACCTCCGAGTTTATCTCAGGTACACAATGTTTTTCATGTTTCGATGTTGAGAAAGTATATGCCAAATCCATCTCATGTTTTGAGCCCAGAGGTAGTTCAGTTGGAAGAGAATCTCTCTTATGAAGAACAAACAGTCCAGATTCTTGACTATAGAGAGCAAGTGTTATGGAATAAGGTAATTCACCAGGTAAAGGTTTTGTGTAAAAACCATATGGTTGAAGAGGCAATGTGGGAATCTAAAAATGCTATGAGGGATAAATACCCCCCACTTATTTTGATAAGTGAATAAAATCGCGAGGATGCAATTCCCAAAAGGGGGGAAGGATGTAACATCCCAGGTAAATAAAGAATAATACATTTTCATACTTATTAATATTTACGAATTAAATATTAATTTTACTTTAAAGGGGTTTCTATGTTCGATAGCGTACCCGATACGCAACAAAGAGTTTCTTTGAAATCTTACATTGCACACTAGTAATAAAATAATATTATTTTAAATGGTAGTTAACACGTAGCCGTTGTATTGGTGGGAATGAATATATATGACTAAAATATGATTATATATGTTTGTTAAATGTTTTTACATTTATCCATTAAAGGATAAAGTCTTAAAATAAGAAAAGAATTAAATGTTAGGCATATATACTCTAATTTTCACTAAAGGTCCACTTATCACATTTTGATGGCGAACCATCACTATATATAGTTTCGGTCACTCTTATACATTCTATTGGAACAAATAAAATTCTTCTTTAGAATCAGGACATCAAAATTTACTTTGTGTAAATTTTTGGTATTTTTCCGATAAAGTTCATTTTTTAATGAATAGTGAAAAATGTTGTATTTTAATTCATAACCTCTTTTTAATATAATTTATTAATATGATTAGATTATCTTTTGAATTGGTTTTAAAGTTAAATTAGAATATATTTTTACCTTTTAATCCAATAGTGGTCATTCAAATTAATTTCACTTTGAAATTGGACTTAAACTACTGTCAATCTTTTGATATATATTGTTTTATAAAAACACGCTATTTGTTCTGACAGCAGGAATTAATTATTAAATTAATTAATGTAACTTATATGTTTTTAAATTTGTAAAATAGACATCATTTTTTGTTTCGGAATATCAAATATAGCTTAGGGTGAAGTTTTGGTATTTTTCTGAAATACTTCATTTTTTGATGAATAGTGAAACCACTAAGTGGTGCTTAAAAAACTGATTTTTCGTTTAAATGAAATTTTACCACCTCTGTGTTTTGAATTTCAAAAATATGATATTCATGGTTGTCATTAGGAAGTAAAATGTGGTTCAATGGGATTAAAATAATTTTTTGGTGAATAGTAACTTTTAAGTTTTTAATCGCGATTAGAGGTAATTAGTGTAATTTAAGGTAAAAATAATGTTTTAATAATATGAAATGACCTTGACACATGTCCTACCCTTATTGGATGTGTCATGACCGACCAAGACAGTACATGGGTCAACTTAGGGACTCCATGGAGCCACTTTGGTAGGAAAATAACATTAATAACTTTTTATTTAATGTCAAAATAAAAATATCAAAAACATGTGTTGTTTTACTAAAACAATTGTTAAATGTTGTTATACAAGTCATTATTTTGACTATAAATATTCATCAGAAATATAAAAATATTTCCTAAATCATGATATTTTTTTTTATAATTTTTAGACATTAAATAAATTAAATTATTTATGACACCATGATGATGCAGCGATTACGTCATTATTTAACAATTTAAATAAAATGAAACGACAATGTAAAATCTAAGACCTACACTTGTCAAAAACCTATTGTATGGGTGGATTTCTAACTCTTATCACCTTATCCTATAAATGTATAATTTTTGGATCTTTAAAATCTGAAATCATTTTATAATAAAGTAACCTTTTATAACTTTGCAAGAGTGCCCCTCCTCTCCTCTTATAAAAGGCCCCCACCTCTACCATCGTACCCACACCTCTCAAGACTTTGGCTGGACCAACCCCTGCCCATTTTCTCTCTAAAAATACCTCTATTAATCATAGAAGCCTCACTTTGGGTATAAGTCTTTCCAAGGAAGCCTTTGAGCTCAAATCAAAAAGAGTTACCCGTTTTAAAGGTAGTGTCTTCTCTTGTGTTCTTATGTTTTATTTTGATTCTCCAACCCCCTACACTCTTTTTATTCCTTTATTTTGTAAAAAACAGTATATTCAATATACTAGGATGTTTTTATGATAATTCTTAGAGCTACCCTTACACACACATTCATATAATGGTTAAAGAGCATACTGTTTCCGTGGATGACGAATTTCTACATCACGAAACGATGATTGTTCAATATTCTTATAACACCTTCAAAGGTGGACATTAAGATGGAAATATATTTATATATGATATATAATATGTTTATTTTTTCCTTAAGCTTCTATATTTTTAATTTATGGCATACCTTTATAGCTTCCATTATGGGTACACACGATATCTTCATTTTAGGAAATGCGGACTACCACCCCCTCAAAGTGATTTGATTCGTTAATTCCATATGTGGGACATATAAAGGATGGAGTTAATGATATTATATAATAAATTATACTTGAATTATAATATTCCTTTATGTCATTATGATTCCATTCCATAAAATACGAAATAAAAATTAAAGTAGTGTTCATGCGTACGTACGGCTTACCGTCTCCATCAACGGTACATTTCATTTCTTAACTCTAAATGTTATGTAATATTATAAATGCATGTATATACTAGATATATATGATATACATGATATCTACATAATGAATATAACTCTGGATATAATGGATACATGAACAACTTGTAATTATAAAGAGTTTATTTTTGACTCAAGTACCAATGATCGTTAAAACGACCGTTATTAACTTAAATAATTACATAGTGTTCATGACATGGTAATAAGTGATATAAAAGGAATAATGAACTTGAAAAAGGTTCTTAAGCAAGTAGAAATTAACTCAAGTTTATTATTCAGGAGATTAAAGAGCAATCGAGTCACGTCGAACACGAGGTAAGGGACTTCGTCTCAATCTCCATTCATTGAGGCATATTTTGTTTTATACACAACTTTATTTTATACGGTGTATAAACCCCTTTGACTTTTACACTTATTCAAAATGAATCTTTTTTTATATGAAGCATTTTACTAAATGAAAAAATAAATGTTTTTTTTCATATGTATGTGGCGACATCGACTTCTCCGCCACCGTGACCATTCTTTGAGTTTCGTCTTCCTCTACAAGCCATAACCTAACTTTTTTTAAAATGAAAAATAAATACCATGTATTAATTTTCTTTTATTTTGGTATTGAAAATGGTTTTCATAATGTTTTTATTATATAAATGTGTTGTATTGATATCTTGTGATTGAAATGTGGAAATGTTATGTTTCCTTTATGCATGTTTTACGTGATATGATTATTTTATGGTTCTTGGGTATTGTTATGAAGATGGGTGGTTCCGTGATAAACTAAGGGAGGGTGAGCCCGATATAGCTCTCCAATGCATTGGGTAATACGAAGGAGTTAAAACTTAAGGTTTATCTGAAGAGATTTAGGGAATATACTGTGATGGGTATTCCAAACGTAACCATGAGGGTTACTCCCTACGTAAGAATGTTATAAATGCCTCAAGTTACCTTTATGTCTTATTATTTCTATGATTTATTCATGATTTGATGAGGTATGTTAAAATGATTATGTTTTATGAGTAAAGTATGATTTCATACATGGACTAATGTTTTCATTTTGTACTTTTATATCCCTTACTGAGCTTTTTATGCTTATCCCATGTTTTTGAAATGTTTTTCACAGGACTTAATATGGAATAGGGTCAAGGATGGGATCATGGGAAATTCATGCTATCTAAAACATGGAACTAGACATGTTTCTTTTTAAGAGTTTTTATTTTATGTAAAATTAGTAGAAGTGTCTACTTTGCAATCTTTTGAGATATAATAGTTATGTCCTAATTCTCTAAAACTCTAAACCTGAAAAGATCCTCAATGTGAATTATTCATTTAATTAAATATTAAGTAAGGTTTAAGGTTGGGGCCTTATAGTATTTTTTCTAGAATCATCACAATGCTATAAAATTTTGGATCCGGTAGAATAAACTTGTTTTTTTCTGATAGGATTAACTTTAATCATCTAGTGGAATGAAAATTATCATCCTATAGTTTTTATAATGTTTCATCGAAAGAGAATGTCTATCTCCATCATTAAATGTCTATCTATTTAATAAAGTATAACTTTGTTCAGTGAGAATTAGTTATATCTTATATGTTAGAAATTATAAAAAACTTCATTTGATGAAATATGAAATTTTCCTTCTAATATAAAAATCACATGTTTTTTCAATTATAAAGTTACATTTTATTATAAAGATCACCTGATAAAAAATATCATCTAATTAATAAATATAGTCTGATTAATAAATTTCGACTGATTAATAAGTTTTCTATGTCCCGTAAACATATATGTTTTCCACAAAAACATTATAAAAACTTAAAAAGTATAAATTTAGTAAAATGTGGTACTTAAGAACATGTGTTATGGTTTTGAAAACAAATATTTGAAAGTTTTTAAGGTAGAAGTTTCAACTCAATAATATCCCCCATTTTGAAAAGAAAAAAACAAAATCCTTAAAGTGAAAACTAATCTTTAAAATACTTTTAAATAATTACATTCTCTTTTAATTACACATTTATTAATTTCATTATTCTTTTATTTTTATTAAAAAAATTCTTTTTTATTATTTATTTTCTTCCCTATCTTTATTTATAAACATTTTTTAACAATATTTTTTTTAAAATATTTATTATAATGTTTTCTAAACTTTCTTAAGATAATTTTTGTCTCAAAATCTATTTTCTCCCTCTTTATTATTTTCAAAAATAAATGTGGAAGGTGGAAATAGAACATTCGACTTGACAAGTAATTCTTCAATTAGAAGAGAATACTATTATAAATACTCAAGATGAAAGGATTTTCAAAACAATTGGATTCATTGTTAGATATTTGAAATTTTGGAGAACTTCCTAAACCAAAACCCATTTCATGTGAAATGTGTAGAGGATCATATCTTATTTTGTATTTCCATAGTGTATGTAAGGATTAATAACCCATGGAATCTAAATTTATAGGACCCAACTGACTATAAAATTAATTTCATAACATATATTGTTAATAATATATTCCAAATAATTAAAATCACTGGTGTAAGAAACAAGTAAGGGGTTAAAACTTTAATAAAAATAAAGATTAACATGAGTTTCCTCAATTTGTGTAGGGTCCTCGTCCCTTCAATTAACAATACCATCACTAGACACCCCAAGTTAATCAAATTAAACCTTAACTCCAATAAGAAAATTTTAAAGGAAAACATATTTAGAATATATGATCATGAAATACATTAAGAAGAATGAGAATTGGTTTACCCATGTTGAGTAAAATATGAAAAATAATGATATAATATTTAATAAACATCAAGACATTCAAGAGAATATAAAAAATTATATGGGATAAATTTTGATGAACATTTTAATGATACCACCTTGAAAAATATTAAAAAACACTTAATTATTGAAGGAAGTGGCTAATTTAGTGACGTTTTAAAAGTAAAAAAGAATTAAAGATAATGAACCTGATCAAAATGATCAACCTAAAGACGACACTAAAAATAAAGATAAAGGGTAAAAATAAAAGTGAATTAAAAAAAAATTAAATTAAAAATATAATTCATAGGAAAAAGAAATTGATTAAAAAATATCCCTATAAACAAAGTTTTCAATATTAGAGAAGATACAATAAGTTAAGGTGGTAATACATTACAAGAAGTTCATGGTAACTTTTAAATAGTTAATCAGTAAAATCATATTCATCGTGGTATTTATAAAATGTTGGCCTATACCAAATTTCTTAATATGATCTTGAAAAATAATAACAACATAGTTTTATTTGTGAGATATCACTGAATAAATAATTCATAATGGATATGAAAAAAATATACATCTAAAACATTATGATCCCAAAATATTCTATATTTTGTGTGAAATTATATTTTACATCATTGAGAAATCCCTCTATGATTTGAGATTGATTGTTAAATTTATTTCTCTATGGTTTTTCAAGATTCTAAATATAGATAAATTAAAGAATTTAAGAGTTATACTTTAACCAAATAATTGGTTTATGAAATACCTGATTGAAATTCATGAGGATGTTTTCATATAAATGGAAAAAAATATTTGTCCCATCAACATTCTCATTTTGGAGGTAATAGAAGAGAGTGAAATATTGATGATGCATAGAAGTCCATTTATCACTATAGGGAATGTTCTAATTGATGTAAACTAAGGGATATTAATCTTCTAATTGAGAAAAGAACAATTTATAATTGAATTAATAATTCCAACAAGGAATAATAATGAATTTCATTATACTAATTCCATTATTTTTATATATGAAGGCATTGAAACCATAGATATACAAAATAAAAGAATTATAAAATCAGGGAAATTATTGATGATAAGGTTGATAAAGATTTGGGAGATAAGGATTAAGAGAATTAAAATAAGGTAAATATCAATAAATATAACACATTAACATGGATTTAATTTCATACATGATTTGTTCAATCATAAATACACCAAATATAGAGTTAAAATATTTTCAGAGCTACCCGAGGTATTCATTCTTTGTATAAGGCAAGGAATTATTTTCCATCATCAATATAATAGAAACCAAATAACAAAAAAAACCTCCTTAATGTATATATAATAATTAAAAGGGTTATTTTATAGTCTATAGTTTATATTAAGGGTATTTGAACTTCCATTTACACTCAAAATTATACATTGAATAAGGGATAAAGTGGAGTTAGTTGCGATATTTCATGTTGATACATCCCATGAAGGAGGATATAAATAAGTAATTATTAAATCTATTACATGTGTGTATAATCTATACCATAATAAAATGTTTGTGGGTCATCTCAATCCTTGTTTTTATAATTAACATAGGAATGATGGTGATGAACAAAGATTACTTTCTAACTTCCAATCAAACTATAACTATCTAAGATAGTAATATCTTTATTTTACATCAATATCATAAGTTAAACATTACATCTCATAATAATATAACATAGCTCAAAGAACCTGTTGGATTAGTGTTTTTGAGGATCAATTACATAGACAACTTATTTTACTAAACTATTGAATTGAAAAAATTAATCAAAATTTGTATGATCATGAGAGGTGGAGGGGTGAATTAGAAACCTTACCATTTTTATATTTTATTATTCAGAAACAACTTTATATTTTCTTAAATGAGAGTTCTATGTACTAGAAAACCACAAAAATCATACCCATAGGAATAAAAATATTTACAAGGTTCTCTACTCAATAAAACTATATTGTATATGACATGGTTTTAAAATAATCCAAGACTACACAACCATTATAAAAAAATCCTTTGGTGGTTTATATCAAACATGTAATATCCATACTTAATAACATTATAGTGCTTTGATAGTGCAGGTGATCCTCACACTGATAATAAGCTATAATAATTTTTTTCAATAACAATATAATCCTTCACCAATAGGATTAAATACATTTTTACTACCCATATTGAAATTTATTCACTCTTATATTATCAAAAATTTGTTTTACATCTCTTTAATTTCTTGAATAGTATTGAGAAAGAACATCTATATTAGCTTCTTCATCCAAGCCTTTCAACCTAGTACATATTTCAGGTATCCTTGGTCTGATATCCTTGGTCTGAAAACCTATTTATAAGATTTTTTTCACCCTATTCCTAAAATACCAACCATTAGGTATAATTTTACCAATATACATCTATTTTATACCACTCTAAATTTTATGCTATTATATACATTGATCTGATAAAACAATCTCTCATGATCTTTAGTTTACACCTCACTTATTCAATAATTTCCACAATAGAAATGACCTCATCAACCTGTCCACTCCGTACCATCTCTTATTTATTTAGGAAATGTCTCTCCAAAAACATAGGGATAAGAACATACTTTAAATTTAAGGTTCCTACTAAAGCTTTGAATATCATGCTCAAATCATTATATGTTTTATCACCTGTAAAATTCCTAAAAGATAAGAGTTGAAAACCCTTTGTAGGAATATTTTCTTAAAACTAAACTTCAATGATCTCTTCAAACATCCTAAAATATTTTCTTAAATTGTGATCTTCCATTAGTGATTATTGAAGTATGTAATGTTTAGATCCAAATCATCACAATGTATGACTTTACAAAAATATTATAAATGTCCATAGAAATTTTTCCGGTATATCTGTACTAGAACTTCTCTATATGGAATTTCTCTATCCATTAGAAGTTTGTAGGACTATTCTTCATCTAATATATAATTTTCTGATTAAATCATAGTCATTTGTTTGGTAATATCCATCCGATGATCTCACAACCATTATTCACTACTAAACTTCAAACTATTTCCTTCTTCAAATTTTCTTTCATATGAATATTCTATAATAATATATTTGTCTAATGATATTCATTTTTTTACTTTATTCAATGACATTTTAGGAAACCTCTATTAAATAATTCAAAATCCTTTGTCTAATAAACTTGATTAGAAACATCTATCCAATACCTATGATCTAAAACCTTTCTCTAATTCATCTTCACATAATCTTTACCTAATAGAATTTTTGTAGAAAAATATTTTCTAATCAGATTGATATCCTAAACTTAGTTCAATATATTTGTTTGTAAACCATTATTCAAAAATATTATCTCCACTAAGTCACACCAAATTTTTAATTTGAATATATTTATCAATTATCATTAATAAATTCATGTGAAAATTATTTTTAGTACTTTTAAGATTAATAATAAATCACATGATTTAAATTTATAGAACATATATGTGTGATAGAATAATGAAAAAAATTAGATAGACATTTTTCCATCCTCAGTTTAATCACATTACTTTATTCATATTCTTCTAATTAGCTTGATCTATTGGACCCCATCCATTCAACATTTTTTAGAGTGATCAACATTGGTGAGTGATTTATATTTAATTAAAAATACAGTACTTAAGAATCCTTCTTTCTTTATAAAAACATTCTTCTTAAAACATCACCTCAAAGATTCTTAGGAACAACAGGATCATTTCTCCATAATTAAGGTACACTATACCCCCTTATAGACTTCTCATAATTCATCCTCATATTTATAAGCTAGGTAATATAAACATAATAATGGATGATATTAAATTCTTAATGAGGAAAAAACTCGTCAATATGTCATCAAGGGTTATGTAACACCACAAACTGAATCACCGGGTCCTAATCGGAGTGTCACATGAACTTATGCATTCCTCCCCATATGCAAGATCTTTCCAACTAGCAGTGATGTACTAAATCATAACATTGGGAGTCTATACTATCAGTATGGATATCCAACCAATACACACCACAAGGAAGTGATAAATAAATAATACGATCATACAATGGGAGTAAATAACATTAACCATGTTGTATTAATATTTCATAAAAGAAAACCATCATTCATCCAAATATAAGTTAAATACATATGAAAATAAAAATAGAAGAAAACAAGTGGCACTATAATAAGAAACCTGAAGTCCATAGTAACTCTATACATTTGTCTTTCTCCTCCAACTCATCTATTTGATATATGGACCTTTCTATTTACTAGATCCCTAGACATAGAGTTTTAAACACCCTAAAATTCCCATTTAGAGTGTGATTATAAACCCTATAGGATACCACCAATGCACCCTTAAAATTAGTGAAATATTTATATAAAAGTATAAGAAATGATAAGAAAATGAATGTACAAGTAAAAAAAAAACACATTGAGTTATTTAATACTAACCAGGATGATAAGAACCCCAACCCCGCCTGTTTCAGCAATATAATAAAATAGTAGTTATGTATGGTTTCCATGAATCTCATAATTAGCCACAAATCCAAACTAAGTCTAGGACCATTCCATAAGGAAATCATGACTCTTTCTTGGAAACAAGGATATCATACCCACCACCAGTATTATATCAAGCCTCAAGTCCATCACATCCTATCATTAATCATTCCTATTCCCACAATAATCATCACATGTCAGGACACACATTTCCCCCCTCTATGGGAATAAATAAGCCATGAAGGGTTCAACCATCACCTTGATGCCAGAAAGTATCTCTCTAAGGGATATATATATATACACACACGAATTCACAAGATATAAAAAGGTAAGTACTAAACTATAGACACACCAAAGAATGGCATATCAACAGAGATTTCATGGTCCACACACACACACACTAGCATATCAGGTAAATAGAGGCCTCACAGACCACACACACACACACGAAAGTATATCATTTCATATAATATTATAAAATCTCTATAACATGGTAAAGAACTTCATACTGTAATTTTATCAGGGACCAACATCATGGTTATTCACCCAAATCAATATTTCACACCTAAAATCCCTAATGATATCCAATATAATGAGTGGATCTAGAAAAATTGGGAAATGGTCAATACAAAATTATATTTCCACCTTATTTTCTTGAAATATTAAAATCTATAAGTATGATATACCTAGAGATGATGGAATTTCTTTATGAAGGGAAGGAATTCTTCCATAAGAGACACTAGAGTCCCTAGGTTTGAGAACCTTAGATGTAGGAGGAAGAATGCGGGGATGCAAGATGTTTCCAATTCAAAATAATAAATTTTGGATTATTTATTTTCATGTGCACGGTTTGTTTACATGGTTTTCCATACTTTTCACCAACCATGAGAGGCTCACTATCATGACCCATCCCCCAGGGCCCGTGCCATGACTACCCTAAGCCCGCCTTCCATAGGCCAGGGGCTGGTGACTAGCACCGAAGGCGTATTCCCTAAAACTAGGAAGACATTTCCTTTATAAACTCTACGCACACGTAACGAAGAACACAACAAGATAGGAACACAATTAAACTGAACTGTAAACTGAGTGAGTGCAGTAGAGAAAGGGGACAGAATTCAATCCCAACTGGAAATTATAAGTACAACTGTGATACAATACAACTGAAGAAAAGGGAAAGAGAGCTACTAGATCTTCCTCTAAGATTCCTACCTGAAGGGTAGGTACAGATCACCTCCTCAGCACTCCACATCCACCCATATCCTCAGCGTACCGACATGCTGTATGGTCCACCTACGGACACCGTCCAATCCTAGTACTCTCAGCCTCTGTCAGCACTGTCTGTCATCTGTATCCAACATAACAAGGTGTTGGTATAGACCATGCAAGGGTGAGTATAAAAATAATCAGTAAAGACCCAGAGACCCTCAATGTCTCACAAAAACCACCAACGATAAACCACAAAGTATGAAATCAACAGATAACCCTACGTAGGTATATGCCCATACATATACCTATGTTATCAAGTAATCCATTTCAATCATGAAGAAAACACAGAGGTACTGACTCTGCTCACACCAGGTTTTATTCTAGGGGATAGTAACAAGTAACATCCCCGATCACATTGTCGAACACTTCAGCTACTATAGAACACTTTCTCTATTGAGTATAGTGGGCCTGCCGTGTCACACAGAGGTGATTCCCACCAATCTTGGACTTCTGAGGTACTCCTATTGAGTACCGTGGGTCTGCCGCATCACACATAGGTGCTCCCCACCATGGGTTTGTCATGTCACACAGAGGTTCTCCCCCTCATGACTTTCTGGGGCACTCACACTATCGAGTACCGTGGATCTGCCACATCACACAGAGGCGCTCCCCACTAGGCTCGTCGAGTCACTCCGAGTCGAAATGGTCAGCTATCCTCAAGTCTCAGCCAACTACTAGGTTCCCGCACTGTGCTTGCTCATCTCCGGGAGGATCCACTCCACAAGATACTGGTCAATAATCCAACTACCATGAATTCCCATGAAGAAGCATCTCAAAGGTCTGTGAAATCATAGGGGTCTCAACGCAATAGACGGTGTGTCAATCGGACGCTCGATCTGTGGGTTATTAGAATTTTAGTCATGGGGGACCAGTTGGATTCTTGCTCGATCCAACCTGCCCATTCCCCATCTTAATCCAGAACTTCAGTGGGGTATACTCAAAGGGACTGTCTTGCTCCATGATTTCTAGCTCTGCTGACGGTTCGTCAAACAGACATCCAGTGCCAAAGTTAAGGCCAAAAGGATGTAATTGGGTCGTAGTGGGCCCGGGTCCGATCCAACCCAGTCGGACGGACCTAGCCTGACCTAGCCTATGGGCCGACACGGTTCAGGTTTACCTGGACTAATCCGCTGGGTCCGGCCTGACCTGTTGGGTCCAGCCCGACCTGTTGGGTGTCCCGACAGGCCGCGAGGGCTGCGGGTGACCGTGAGGCTTCGTAGGGTGCCGCGAGGTCGCATGGCCACAGGACGGCTCGGCTGGGGATGACGGTTTGGCCGCAGGGTGGCGTTCCGACCTCGCGGGGTGACGGTCCAGCTGTGGTATGGAGGTCCAACCACAGGGCAACACCTCGGCCACGGGGTGGTGCAGAGCCGTGGATGGGGGTGGTTGCCGCAGTCGGTGCGGGGGCCACGGGGTGGTGGCGGCGGCCGCGGGGCGGCGTCATTTCACCTTCACCTTCATTGCGGACAAAGGTAGTGCCGACCACTGTTCTTTTTCCCCAACCATGGATGGTTTCCATCCTCCTCTATCGCTAAGAACACTACAAGATTTGCAGAAGGGTCGGCCCATGTTGGTTTGGCCCGTACCCTCCGCGTTAGGGTGGTAGCATATGGCAAATTAAGAACATGAACATGAACTTCGAAATCCAATCCTCCCGCAATGATTTCTCCCAAACCGCAAAAGAAATAGAAGGGGTGTACATGGGAAGTGATAAAAAAATAGAAAAAACCCCAACTTCATTCGCTTGATGACGTCGATGAGGTCGCAAGGAAGAAGATGATTTTTTGGGAAAAGATGGACGTCGGTGTCATCAACATTTTCTTCGATTTTCAGTTCGTGTGTCATTAGAGATCCATCAACGGAGTTTGGAGAAGAAATCATTGATGTAGAGGCATTCTTCATTGGCATTCTTCATTGGAGATCTTTTCTCCTAAAGATCCTCCTCTCCCAATTCCACCAAAAAGAAATGGTAGCCCCAAAATAATAGATTATGTGATCTATTTTGTTTGTTCGAATATAATTCAAATTGGGTTAATTAATCTCATATGTTGGCCCAATTAAGGTGGTGTGTTGCCTTAATTATTGTGGAGGAGGGTTGGAGCAATTAATATTGGAGTAGTTGAAGGTGTTCTCCCACATTTAATGAGGGAGTTAAGAGGTTTAGGCCTCTGGTGGTCCCCACCACCATAACCTCTCATGGGAGGTTAGGCTCGGGTGGTCCCTACCATCATAACCTCTCATGGGAGTATAATGTCTGGTGGTCCCCACTTCTCAAATTCCACATGGAGGTTTTAACAAATAAAATAAAAATAAAAGCTACACAACTTTATTTTTATTTTATTCATTCACAAAAAAACCAAAAAACTAACTTCCACCCTCGACCAACCGCCGTCAAGGTGAAAGTCACTTTAAGCGAATACCGGCACTACGAGTTCAAAAATGCCCTCAGATTTAAATTCCAAGCACCGGTTCAAAATTTAGAAAAACCCACTCGCACCTTTACTGAACGTACCTGAACAAAAGTTCATAAATTTATTCTGGTCACTCCGGGCCTCAGAATCATGTGCCGTCAATTTTCACAGACTTGTAAAATTCCCAAGTATTTTAAAATACATTTACATGAAAATTCTGGGTCTTTAAATTCTCCCCACCTCAGGGATCTACGCCCCCGTAAGAACAACTCAAACTAGGTAAACAAGTGGGGGTCCTAAGCAGGCATATGATCCTGCCACTACCATGTGCTCTTCTGAAGGTTTTCATGCTACCAGCGAACACACACCAGAGGAATCGATGGTCCACGAAGGACCCGCTCTTGTTGATCCTCAATCTCTACTGGAACCTCCATAAAAGTCTCCCCATTGTCGACGTCTAGCTCACCATGGTCGATGATGTGAGAAGGGTTGTGCACGTATCTCCTCAGTTAGGATATGTGGAAGATGTTGTGCACCCGGTGCAACTGAGGTGGAAGAGATAAGTGGTAAGACACCTCGCCAGATCGACTGTAGACCTGAAAAGGTTTGATGAACCTCGGAGATAACTTGTCACCTTGTCCAAATCTCTGAAAACCTCATCGAGGTGAGACCCGTAGAAAGACGTGGTCTCCATACAAGAACTCTATAGGTATCCGTCTCCTATCGACATACGACTTATAACTGCTATGTGTAGTATTCATCCACTCCTGGATGATCTGCACCTTCTCTGTGGTAGCCCGTACCATCTCTGGTCCGACTCGTGCGGACTCCCCTCGGTTAGTCCAGCACAAAGGTGATCTACAAGGTCGCCCGTACAATGCCTCTAAAGGTGCCATCCCAATGGTGGAGTGATATCCGTTCTTGTATGCAAAATCCACCAAAGGTAAGTGATCCTACCAACTGTGATCGAAGTCGAGGACACAAGAATGCATCATGTCCTCGAGGGTCTGAATGGTTCGCTCAGTCTTTCCATCCATCTGAGGTTGGAAGTCAGTGCTCAAACAAAGATGCATCCCTAAAGCCTCCTAAAACCCCTTTCATAGTCGGGAAGTAAAACATGCATCACAATCAGACACAATCATCTAGGGTAATCTATGTAGCCGTACAATCTACTTCACATAGAGGCATCCCAAGCTCTCTACTGAACCCTACTCTTTGATCAGTAAGAAGTGGGCTGACTTAGTGAGTCGGTCGACAATCACCCAAATCGAGTCATGACCTCTGGATGTACATGGAAGTACCATCACTAAGTCTATGGATATTCCATCCCACTTCCGCTCTAGGACATCTAAAGGATGAACCAATCCTTTTGGTACATGATGCTCCGCCTTCACTTGATGGTAAGTGAGGCATCAAGATCTAGACTCTGCTACTGATTTCTTCATTCCCAGACACCAGTGCTGTCGTCGGAGATCCTGGTACATCTTCACCACTCCTGGATGTACTGCTAGAGGGGATGTGTGGAACTCCCTCAACACTTCCTCCTGAAGTGACACTGGTACCATGGTGCGTCCTCTGAAGAGGATGACATGCTCCCCACCTTCATAAAATAAATCTGGTTCTTGTCCTATGAATATCTGAGCACGTCGAGCCTCGCAGTCAGCGTCCCCATGCTGCGCCTCCCTGACTCGCTGAAAAAGTGGGGGAGTGACTGTAAGAGACTGAAGGAAAGTTGCTCCATATCGATCCACAAAGTATATCTGCAAAGCTTCCAGCTGCTCTGTCACCTTGCCTAGTAGTTGTATACCCATCCTCCTACTAAGTTCATCTGTTACAACATTCCCCTTCACAGGAGTATAGACTATATCAAGGTCATAGTCTGGGAGGAACTCAAGCCAACATCATTGTCTCAGGTTCAGGTCCTTTTGAGAGAAGATATACCTGAGACTCTTCTAATCAGAGTACACTGTAAAGCACTCTCCCATTAGATAGTGTCGACACATTATCAAGGAAAAGACCACTGCTGTTAACTCCAGGTCCTGGGTAGCATAGTTCTGCTCATGTTGTCTCAGATTTCGAGAACCATATACGATCACTACTTGCTCCTACATCAGGACACATCTGAGTCCGGTCCCTGATGCGTCGTAGTAGGCTATGTACCCTACGCCCTCCTTTGAAAGCCTCAGGATGGGTGAAATAGTCAGCCTCTGCCTCAGCTCCTGAAAACTCTACTGGCATCTCTACGAACACACGAAGGGTTTCCCCTTCTTCGTCATGGATGGTAGTGGTGCTGCAACTCTGGAGAAATCTAGCACAAACCTCCGATAATATTCGACCAAACCCAGAAAACTCCGTACCTCCATCACACTCCTGGGTGGATCCCAAGTAATTACCACCTCAATATTCACTAGATCCACTGCAAATCTAGCCTCCTATATGAAATGTCATAGAAAGTGAACCTCTCAGAACCAAAATTGGAACTTCAAGAGCTTACCATAAGGATGGTGCTCTCGGAGTGTGTCTAGTACTACCGGAAAATGATAGACATGCTCCTCCTCAGTTATCGAGTAGATCAGAATGTCGTTGATGAAGAATACTACAAAGCGATCAAGGTATGGCAGAAAGATATTTTTCATGAGTCCTATGAACACTTTTGGAGAGTTGGTCACGCTGAATGGCATAACCAAGAACTCGTAATGGTCCGTACCGACACCTGAAGGACGACTTCTGCACATCCTCATCTCGCACTCTAAGCTGGTGATAGCCAGACCTGAGGTCTATCTTCGAGAACCACCGTTATCCCATCAGATGATCAAAGAAATCTTCAATCCTTAGGAGTGGGTACTTGTTCTTCACGGTCACCTGGTTCAGGTGCCGATTGTCAACACAAAGTCTCAATCTCCCAGTCGCTTTTTTGGTGAACAGAATCCGGGCTACCCAAGGTGAAACACTGGGCCGGATGAACCCCTTTCCCTGTAAGTCCTCTAGCTGTACCCGCAGCTCACAAAGCTCCACGGGAGCCATCCGATATGCTGGTGTAAATATTGGTTCCATCTCGGGGTACATATCAATGTCAAAGTTCACCTCTCTATGAGGAGGTAGACCCAAAACATCATTAGGTAAGACATCCGTGTACTAGTCCACCACTACAAGTTAGCTTGATCTCTCCACATCAACAGCTCTAAGGGTAAGGCTAGACAACTGATGTGTGATCGACTGCACTCTCCTCCAGGTAAGTCCATCCTACACGACAAAGGCTCCCTTCTCATCAGTGAAGGTAAAACCGGTCCCATCGGTGCGGACACACTGCACTTTGCGCCTAATACAGTCTATCTAAACACGAACTTTAGATAACCAGTCCATACCAAAGATGATGTCGTAAGGACTCGAAACTTCTACTGGGAGATCCCAGCCGAAGCTATCATCTCCTAGAGTAAGCTTACACTACCAGAACCAGTGCGTAATCGTCGAATCTGCTCCTGCAGGAGTCTCTAGCCATAAGGATCAAGCTAATAGCTTTATTGGAATCTCTGATCTCCGAATGAGGGTAGTTGCAATAAAAGAATTACTGGAACCTATGTATATAAGTACTGTAACTAAAGTTGAGTAGACACAGATTGTACCATGTATCATCTCTGGAGAGCTGTGATTATACGCTTCAGCTGCCTGGAGCTGAGATCCCTCCTATCCACCTGCTCCCTATGGTTGGGGTGGACCTCCTGGTGCTGGTGGCGGTAACATCTCGAAATGTCACCCACCACCAGCTGCACGACTAACTCCTCTTCCACGTCCACTTGCTCCCAGCAGACCTCCTCAGTCGAACCTCTGTCTCTGCCTGGGAAGTCCCTCAAACATCTGCTGATCATACTTATGACGGTTCAGACAGTCACGAGCCATGTGACCCTGCCCACCGCATGAGTAACACTGCCTGCTCCTTACCTGACTGGTTCCGCCTCAGGTGCCCTGCACAACCGATCCTGAGTAATTCAGTCGTCCACCTATAGGTTTGGTCCTCTTGGGCCTCTGTGACATCTGTTTTCTGCCAGCTTCAAAATAATCTGCAACGTGATGATTGGAAGTGGGTCTTGCCACTGGTGACTGATCGACAAGGAAACTCTCCACAAAGAGGGCTCTCTCTAACACCCCCTTTTGCGTCGGGATGCTGTGTGAGATCATCAAATCCATAATCTCCCACCTGAGCCCCATCTCAAAGGTCTAGGCCCTGAAGAAAGAGTCCCACACCATATCAGTGGAGTAGCGTGAGAGGTTAGTGAACCTCACTGAGTACTGAGACACAATCATACTGCCCTGCTGTAGATGAAGTAGCACTTATATGCGCACCATGAAAAGAGTCGCTGGAACAAACTATGCTCGAAACAGGATGTCAAAGTCTGCCCAAAGAAGTTTCACATCATCGTGAACTTGGAGCATCAAGATCCACCATCTGACTGCTGCTGCCTGTAGAAGGCTAGCGGGAAGGATCACCATGAGATTGTCTGGTGTCCCTATGAGTTGGAAGACTCTCACTATAACCTCCAGCCAATCCTCATCCATCTGTGGGTCTGTCTCTCCCCTGAACTTGGGTGGCCTCTAGAGATGGAACTCATGGAACGTGTTCAAGTGCCATGAACTATCTACTACAGGGGATGGTGGCATCAGTGGCCCAACAGGTAATGGTACCACTGGTTCCTCAGTTGGTGCCTCTACTGGAAGAGGGCCCTGCACTGAGGCCTCATCGCTCGGTGGGCTATCAGTTCATACAACTCTCACAACCCTAGCCAGATGTCTGCGTGGAGGCATCATGAAAAGAAATAGGTGCACCAGGGTCAATAAGTTATACCTGGTGAGCTGAATCAAATAGTACACAAAGAAGCCTCTTTAAAACACACATGCAATCAGTGTTTTCGTGCACTGAGTCAGAAATCAGAAGTCAGGGTCCTGGTGTATGGATACGTCCGTCATCTCACTAACACTGGATTCCATGAACTGAAAACCACACTCATTTACCTTAACACCATTGCTTCATAGAAAAGATAATAGTCCTAGTTATTTGGTAGAACCGACTCCTCTGATACCAATTTGTCATGACCCATCCCCCAAGGCCCATGCTGTAACTACCCCAAGCCCGCCTACAATAGATCAGGGGATGAAGACTAGCACCGATGGTGTATTCACTAAAACTGGGAAGGCATTTCCTTTATAACATGTAAGCACACATAACCAAGCACACAAAAATATAGAAACACAAGTAAACAGAAATGTAAACTTAGTGAGTGAAGTAGAAAAACGGGACAAAATATAAGACCAAATGGAAAGTATAAATACAACTGTGATACTATACAACTAAAGAAAAGGCAAACATAGCTACTGGATCATCATTCGAGATTCCTACATGAAGGGTAGGAACAAATCACCTCCTTAGCACTCCACGTCCACCCGTATCCTCTATAGACTGACACGCCGTATGGTCCACCAACGGACACCATCCAGTCCTGGTACTCTCATCCTATGTCAGCGATATCCATCATCTACATCCAACACAACAAGGTGCGGGAATAGCCTATGAAAGGGTGAGTATAACGATACTCAGTAAGAACCTCGAGACCCTCAAGGTCTCACAAAAACCACCACAGATAAACCACAAAGTATATAATAAATAGATAACCCTACTTAGGTATATGCCCATACATATACCAAAGTTATCAAGTAATCCATCTCAATCATGAGGAAACCACAGAGGTACTGACTCAACTCACACTAGGTTTTATTCTAGGGGTTGTAACAAGAAACATCCCCTATCACATCATCGAAAAATTTAAGTACTAGAGAAACCTTTCATTATCTAGTACTGTGGGACTTCTGCGTTACACAGAGGCAATCCCCCTCGTGACTTGTTGAGGTACTCCTCCTGTCGAGTACCATGGGTCTGCTACGTCACATAGAGGCGCTCCTCCTCATATCCTACTGAGGTACTACTCCTTTCGAGTACCGTGGGTCTGCCACATCACACAAAGGCACTCCCCACTATGGGTTTGTCGTGTCACATAGAGGCGCTCCCCACTGGGCCCTTCAAGTCACTCCGAGTTGAAATGGTCTGTAGTAATCAAGGCTCAGCCAACTACTAGATTCCCACTCTATGCTCGCTCACCTCCAAGAGGATCCGCTCCACAATCTATTGGTCGATACTACAATTTCCACAAAGTCCCATGAAGAAGTATCTCAAAGGTCCACCACGTCATAGGGGTCTCAAAACAATAGACAACATGTCAATCGGACACCCGATCTGTGAGTTATTAGCCTTTTAGTCCCAGGGGCCCAGTTGGATTCGTGCTTGATACAACCTGACTATTCCCCATCTTAATCCAAAACTCTTGTGGGGTATATTCAAAGGGGATGTCTCACTCCAAGATTTCTATCATCGCTGATGGTTCGTCAAACAGATGTTTGGTGCCAAAGTTATGGCCAAAAGGATGTAATTGGGTCATAGTGGGTCCGAGTCTGATCCGACTAGGTTGGACCGACCCGGCCCGACCTGGCCTGGGCCGAACCGGTTCATGTCGACCCGGTCTAACCCGTTGGGTCCGACCTGACCTGTTGGGTTCAGTCTGGTCCACTGGGTGTCCCGCCCTACTGGGTCCGGCCTGGTAGGCCGTGAGGGCTGTGGGTGGCCGCGAGGCCACGGAGGGTACCGCGTGGGCGCGAGGCCATGGGGCGGCTCGATCGGGGATGAAGGTCCGGCCGCGGGGCGGCGGTCCGACCGTGTGGGGTGGAGGTCCGACCAAGGGACAGCTGTCCGACCACTGGGTAGCGGTCCTAACGCGGGGCGGTGCCTCGGTCGCAGGGCGGTGTGGAGCCATGGATGGAGGTTGTGGCCGTGGTCGGCGTGGAGGCCATGGGGTGGCGGCAGTGGTCGTTGGGTGGTGCAGTTGCGACATCGCCTTTGTCACGGTCAGTGGTGGTTCCAGTCATCGTTCTCTTGCCCCAACCATGGATGGTTGCTGTCCTAATCCATCGTGAAGAACACCCCAATATTTTCAGAAGGGTCGGGCCAGGTTGGTTTGGCCCATACCCTCCGCGTTCGGGTGGCAACACATGGCTCATCGAGAACATGAACATGAATTTTCAGATCCTATCCTCCCACAACGATTGTTCCCAACCCGCAAAAGAAATAGAAGGTGCGTGCATGGGAATTCATAAAGAAATAGAAATAAACCCCTACTTCATTTTCTTGGTGACGTCGACAAGGTCTCAAGTAAGAAGACTAATTGTTGAGAAAAGATAGATGTCAGTGTCGTTGGAGTTTTCCTCGATTGTCAGTTTGTGCGTCATTAGAGATCCTTCGACGGAGTTTGGGGAGGAAATCGTTGAAGGAGAGGCATTCTTCGTTGGGTAGATTTTCTCCTAAATCTCCTCCTCTCCCAATTCCACCAAAAAGAAATGGTATCCCAAAAATAATAGATTATGTGATCTATTATGTTTTTTGGAATATAATTCAAATTAGGTTAATTAATCTCATAGGTTGGAAAAATTAAAGTGGTGCGTTGGCTTAATTATTGTGGAGGAGGGTTGTCACAATTAATATTGGAGGAGTTGAAGATGCTCTCCCACATTTAATGATGGAGTTTAGAGGTTTAGGCCTTGGGTGGTCCCCCCCACCATAACCTCTCATGGGAGGTTAGGATCGGGTGGTCCCCACTACCATAACCTCTCATAAGAGGTTAAGTTCTAGTGGTCCTCACTTCTCCACTTGAACATGGAGGTTTTAACAATTAAAATAAAAATAAAAGCTACACAACTTTATTTTTATTTTATTCCTTCACAAAAAACCAAAAAACTAACTTCCGCCCTTGACCAACTGCTGTTGAGGAGAAAGTCTCTTTAAGCGAACACAGGCGCTGCGAGTTCAATGGTGCCTTAAAATTTCAATTTTGAGTACTGGTTCAAAAGTTAGAAAAACTCGCTCATACGTTTACTGAACGTACCCGAACAAATGTTTAGAAATTCATTCCGGAACTCTGAGCCTCAGAATCACGTGCCGTCAATTTTTATAAACTCGTAAAATTCCCATATATTTTAAAAAAATTACATGAAAATTCCGGGTCTTTACACTCACAACCTATCATGGGAACCTACATGGATTAGTAAACCATGCACATACCATTCTTTTTCTTCAATTATGAGTTACATATTTTCTTGGGGAACGTCACATGGATATCTCTAATAATTCTCTAACCTTGTTCTACCTACTTACCCTCTCTAACAAGCTATATGGTTAGATTTGAATAATTGCATTGTTTCCCTTAACCATGATCAAACTGTTCTCCCCCATAAGGATTTTAAATCCCTCCAAAACCACCCAGAAGATACTCAAGACTCCACTAAAACAAAATATAACTAAAAAAACATAAATTAAAGGCTAAAAAATGAAATAATGTACCTAGAATGTTTGTGGATATTATAATTTCCCCCATACAAGGACTTATCTTCTTCAAGAAATGTATCCAGAGGTCCTGATCAAACAACTTAGGAAATTGGGCCCACACATCTATTTCTAATTCCCAGATTATTTGTTCTTGAATAGGTCTATACTTCCATAATACTCAAATGCGATTCACCATCTCCCCTTATAGTACATTTCAATTGAATCAACAATCCACACTAGACATTCATAAAATAAAGAATCTTTCTATAAGTCAATTTCCTCACTCGATTTCATATAGTTAGATCAAATTGAAAATCCACCATCCAAATATATTCCACTATCTTGAATGGACCCATAAACTATGGTGATAATTTCATATACCTTTGAAATTGACGGTACACCAATATAGGTGATACTTTCAAGAAAAAATGGTCATTCTTATTGAACTCTAAAGTTCAACACCATTGGTCTACATAAGATCAATGTTTACTATATGATATAACTAACCGCCTCTTGATTAACTTCACCATCTTAGAGGTTTCCAATATTAACTCAGCGTGATCAACCAATTCTCATACCCGAGTTACCTTTCATAGATGTACATAAAACCTTATTCTTGAGTGATAGGTGATACCTGAACTCATATCACTTTACTAATTTGGTTAACAACGCACATTGATTTCTCATCAAATGAAAAAAATACCTCCAACTCTAAATTTATACTAACGATCCATTAATACGTCCTTATAATTCCTAAGCGTCATGGTACTAACTTATCATTCTTTAAAAAGTGTTTATGTATCAAATGATACTTATTCATGATTTTTCACATGATGCATTCAACGAACCACATCAAAAAACACACTAGGACCCATCATCAAGCTTTCCTAACAACCCAAGCCTCACTATATATGTCAAAGTCACTAGTTCAATCTTAATAGAATTTTACTGATACCCCCACATGGGTATCTAAGATCTACCGATGTAAGTAAGATGTTTACATGTATTCACAAACCCAACTACCACTACTCAGGGGTTTGGTTCATAAAAATTTCATTCTTGATGTGCAATAATAAACTCCCTCTCCATCAAAACACAAGTACGAACATAAACCCACTATTAGATGAACACTGACAATTATGAGTACACTAGTCTTTCAAACATGAATACATAAAAAAACCAAATATAACCACTTAAGGACCATACACACTCACTATGAAATTACTCTCGCACTCAACCTATCACAACCCCACTTAGGCTCATTAGAAACCAATAATATTACAGGATTATCTCACATCATAGCCGAGAATTTTTCAACTTTCCAATCATGACACACAATGGATTCCCAAACTCCGATTTCACCACCACACTGCCCGAACCTTGACGGGTTAAAGTTTTCTCCTCAGATGAACCGATAAACCCTCACATTTAATAGGGGTCTCACCTTTCATATCAGTCATACCCAAAAATACAAGTCTTTTTGGTCAAGCCTCACCAACTTACACCATGGTGGAATTTCAATAGATTATACAATTGATCCTCCACCCATTATCTTCTATAATCAATTATCACCTACACCAATTATTTATACCATTTAAAATGATATTTATTTATAATTAACAATTCACCCATTGGTGTTTGAATCAATTTTAATACTAGCCCCCTAGAAAAACTTGACATTACACAACTCGATGATGATATTTTCTCCTTAGAATTCCACCAAAATTTCATAAAAAAACATTGTAAATACTACTAGAATTGTGAATCTCAACCCAAGGTGTTAATTTCAGGTCTCAAAATGCTAATAGCTTAATATAGATTAATTATCCTAATAGATCTTTGGTCTTAATCACTAAAAAACACAAATATCACTAAAAACTTATAAAATTTCTATACATAGGTCAAATTGAACACCAAAACATTTTCTAAGTGCTAAAATGCATTTATAAAGTACATGAAATGATTAAAGCATGCTCATTATATAGGGACACAAAAAAAGCCTCATTATAATTCAAGCCAACCTCACATGAGAAATATTATTTATCCCATCATCAATGATGATGATTTGTTCTAGAGGGCTCACTTTCCATTTCTAAACCAACACCCCAAAAATTGTTCCTCTACCAAGCCAAACTACTCGACCATGGTTTATTAGAAACAATTCCTGAAAAAAATAATTGTTTTCCCACACTTTATCATGAATATGGAACAAGATCTATTGAAACCACATAAAATTATTTAACTCTCCTATCCACAAAGACACCATGATGAAATCCATAGGTTTTCAACATTTTCACTCCAAGGGTGGTTTATGAAGGTATTTCCTATCATATAAATGTCTAACCTTACTTAGAAATCTATAAGCAATTCTAACTGGAATTTCCCACCAATGTTAATTAGTTCACTTTAATTCCATTATCCAATTCCCTTTCCCAAAAACCAATTTTCCTAAAACTCTATATCCCCAAGCTTTGAAGGTATCTCAACAAGTTATTGCATCATTAAACCTCTTATCATGTACTCAAACAATCATGTATTTCATGTTTTCAGATACTCCAAGGAAAAACAATATGGTCTTATCTCACTCTAAGAACTAATTATAGTTTCCAAGACAAAAATACAAGCTAAAAAATTTCATCTTACCTTATAATATCCTTATTAAGAATCTACCCAAGATCCCCCTTCACAACATAAACCCTTGGTTCACCCCATGAACCACTACATGAAGTAACACCTCAAATACTAGGTATTTTGATTCTTTGAAACTCACCTATAAACCATTTCCATGTCCTTGATAATTTCTATAGGGTCACACTTTATAACAAATACATTACCTAAAAAAGAAATATGCTTGTTCCTATACTAATAAAGAATCATCATTTAGAGTCGATATGAACTAGGTCACATACCAATTCTCACCTATCCTTTGAAAATCTATAATAACCCGACCTAGATCACTGTCAGAATAGTAACTAGACTAGTTCCCCATAGACCCTCAAGCATGCCTCATTATATGCCATAAGGTGTCGAATAGTGGTGAGGGACTAAGAGGCTACCTTGGGGATACTATTACCTAATTATTATAGTGAAAAAAAGTAAATAAGATCATTTAGATAAAAAATATAGTTATATATATATATATATCACAATCAGGGAAATTTATAACCATTAAATAAAATATCAGATGAAAAAATAAATTAATGTGTCATACATACTAGATTACATGTGGGAAGATCATACACCATCAATACAAAATAAGTAAATACAAACCATGGATAATGAACTAACCAAAAATGATCCCGAATCCTACCTGGTCCCATCATCTAAATAAAACCTATCCATCTAAACAACATGAAGTAGCTATAAGTACCTTCCTTAAAAACTTTCCCAGTGAAAAATAATAGTTTCTACTTAAGTACCCTAGTTCCATGGTGGATTGAGAAGGCTGTGAGTATAAATCAGTAGTCCACCACCAATGGTATCCCTAAAATAAATAGTCTGATAAGAAGTGTATACATAGTTTATATAAATAAAAAATTTAAATAACTTAATAGTTTTAAAAGAATTTATATAACATAAAATATTAAGAACCACTACCTTGAGTTCACAATGACAGAAGTGGTTGACTATTCTTTTGTTGATCTCTTGGTATTTAACCCCGATAAAGCATAACTACTTTGGATTATTCTAAGGTGTATCTAAGAATACATTGATGGATTCTCCAACCATAAATATATATATGGAATCTTGGAGGTAATCTTAGAATTACCGAGTATCATGAAGTGTTATATAGAATCTGAGTGCTCATCCCATCATTTCCCCCATAATCAGCCATCACATCATATCCAAATTCTAATCCTAGTATTCACATAGAATATGATTTTTCATTGTAAAATTACTTATCATAAAGTATAACATGGTTTTAGGCTCTCCTACTATCCTCCTTGATTCATCATTAATCACACTGAATCTAGGTTCTCATCTTAACATTCCCATCCAACAAGTATCTTATGAAATCTGCAATCTCATCACAAAATTTCCAAATAGCACATGTCATATGAAATCTAAGGATCTCATCCTTGAATTCAAAAGCATTAGTCATAATTTTAAACATTTTATCAATTAACTATTTATTTAATTCAATTTCACTATGTGTAAGGCCACCACTAACCATAGTCATAATTTCACATATTAAGATCCATTTTCTATTTAAAAAACATGACTAATTATTTTAAAAAACCAACCATTTTATAAAGAACATTTCCCAACCATATGTTCCCTTAGGATTTATAAATCATAGGTTTCCAATTCACATTATTCAAGTTATTTACCAAAATCATTTTCCATCACGTATTTAAGCAGTTTAATTTCATTTTATATGAAACTATCTTAAAATTTTCAATATCAATTCAATATCATTAATGGTTGTGAAATCCCATTTCACAAACCTTAATTCACAAGGGAAGCCTATTTGTTAAGGATTTAAACATAAATATAAAAATTAACATACTCAAACCATCAATTGAAATCAAATATTCCCATAAACCATTTAAAATATAACCTAGGAAATTAAATACATAAATTGATTTCAAGGTTATCCAAACCCAGATAAGAAATCCACTTGAAACTACCATTACATAGGTCCAAGTCATATTAAATGGGTCATTTAACTAAGTTAACTCATGCTAAAACATTTTAAATTATATTGGATCAAACTTGATGAATCATATATGATAGAACCATGTAAAAACTTAGTAAATATGGAAATAATATGGTATAAAATAAAGGGACCACATACCTTATCCTCACAGGATTCTAAATCTCCTGTATAATCTTTCAATTCAAGATAAAATGAAATATATAAAGAAACCAAACAAAAGTCTAGGTAACAAGGAATAACCCACAGGAGCGATGAGAAATCAAAGGCTAGTGAAAGAAACATGGAAATGGAGATAGAGTAATCTAAGACTTACCCAATGCTTTTGATTGACTATAATGGAAGAAAAATCAGACAAGAAACAAAGGAGTTCCACTAAGATGGGTAAGAGAAGGGAAGGGCATGTGATTGAAGTTTTTTTGGCCATGAAAGACCCTAAAATATGGTAAAATGGATAGGGTTTAAATAAATAAAATTATAATTATATCAGTTTTTAAAGAAAAATATAGTTTATTCACATGGTTTTACAAACCATGTGCCAACCATGCTATCATAACTATCCAAGACCAACCACATCAAATGGTTATGGTGATAGTTTCATGGACCTTGTGACTTTCGTGTGACATGACTCTGCAATTATACAGAAATTTTCATGGTTTCTAGGGAACGATTACATAGTTTTAAATACACAATCCTAAGGATTTTATCCCTTATGGTTGGTGTGCATGGTTATCAATGACCATACACTAACCATATGCCCATGATAGACCTCGTATAACCTAAAATTACAAGATTTAACTCCTAGGACACACCTAAGAAATTTGAACACCCAATAGTACTTCAATTTAAGTCAAAAAAGGTATTTTTAGGGGTTTCAAACCTTCTAATTCAATTTTGATGGAAGATTCAAAATATATCCTATCCACTATTTTAAAAGTTTAGAATTCCTCATGAACTAAAATTCTTAAATAGTTTTGAGGCCTTAAAAACTCACCTCCATAACACTTATCATCCCTAATAATTCATAGTGGTTAACCAACCACATCTCCCAAACTATATTAGTCACCAATTTAAATATAAATGTCCTTGAACCACTTCCAAATTACCAAAGAATACCCAAGGTGAATCTTCTAATTCAAAGATCTTTGAATGCCAGAACCTGATCCAAAACTAATTGTCATAACTATTACACCAGGATATCACTTAACCCAGAACATATATCTTGAACCCCCTATGGTGCCGTCATTCAAACACCAACCTGCCTATAAGGATCCCTAATATAAAATTCATCTCACAAAAATAAACATCCAACTCTCTAGTTACTTCACTACTAAAAATCCTATTGATACAATTCCCCAATATTCCAATGGCATGCCTGATTCAGTTTCTAATCTACAACACCTAAAAATCCATGAGATCTCTTTTTAAACATGAAAAACCATCCTGACAAATGAATTCTTTCTAGCATGGATACATAATCATAATATAATCATGAGTTAGGGAAAAAACTAGATTTTCCTCAAAATCCTGGTTTAATTCCCACAACACATCCACTATATCCAAAACAATACACCCAGATGTGGTTTGTGACTTACCACATTCATCTCAATGCATGAACTCAAATCTTCTCATCCTCAACTAAGTTGCAAAAAAATGCCCATATCTAACTGTTGATATGTTGAAAATTTAATATATTATGCATGGAAGCATCTTGTGATTACCCAAACAAACTCAATAGAGTGAATACCTGACTCTTTATGAGATTCGTTAGTTATATCCTCAACAATCCAAAATCATCATTGTTCCCCACCACACACATTTGTGCACATATAATTAAATAAACCTTGAATCACTTTATAACTATATAGATCCCAAAGCCAATTCCTAGTCTTAATCCACCACTACATCTGATTTCTAATTTGGAATTTATTGAGGATTCCATGTGTGAATCTTCTTAACTGCACACTAATATCCAAATGACACTACGACCTCTCCATGGTCATCTCTTCATACCCATGACTGATACATTAATCTAAACTATAGAATCATCATTACCATCAGTTCACTGAGAAACTCCCTATTACAATAATCCATGTTCTATATATTTTCAAAAACCAAGTGTTAGATGTGGCTGTCTGACTCTCACCTAAGTGACAAAATAAAATACAATTATTTCCCATTACAGTATTCCAAGAACGACACCCAGGATATTTTTTGACATCCATACCATAAATAGGACCACACCCTTCAATAGATGGTGGTGAAATTAACCCTATAAAACTTACCTTACACCACTCCTCAGGCATAAAATCCATGGTTCCTACTAAAAAAACAGGTTCCAATATTTTTATCCACACTCAATGCATCCATTTATTTCTGACGCCTCGATCCTGGTCAAACCTGGGTGTTTGTACCACCATAATTTGACCCATCCATGATGCGACCTCTCACTATATTAACGTCTCAAAACTCATTTCAGGTACCTAATATTCCATGAAAATAGGGGTATCAACCACTCTTAGTCACCTCACACCAAGAGAGACTTGTAAACCAAAAATTTCCATAGCTCTATAACCCTCCACTAAGAATCTGTGATCTGCTTCATCATGGCACTAAAAATACTACGCTGGTCAAGATCATGAAGAATCAAACAATTAGAAAAATAACCATTGGTGATCTATTTACCGAATCAAAATCAAAAAATCCCTATGTGTATCTCACACACATTAACTTACCTCACTGAAAAGAAATAAGTGTTTTATACCAAATCACATGATCACATAACCCAGGTGATATCACACACCTCTTATATGTGCCTTCCACCTTAGCCTTATAAAAATACAAGGTTGTATGCTCCATTGTGGCCATTCAAAAAACCCAACTCAATATCCCATGATCTATTAATTTATATAATTAGGCTATAACACCTACTTAAACATCTGACCATGCCTCTTACCACATCAACCACATCAGGCTTGAGGTATACTTTATTCTTTCACCCATCTAGATTTCCATTTCTAATGATTCAAGTCTATCCACTTGACCACTCATCATCCAGAGTATTGTTTCATGATTGGAATAATCCAACAATCCTTTATTATCTATAAACCCATCCACCTGGGGTAACAAAAATTAATGGGTTAAGAAAATGTCATAAATGCAGGGCTAGGAATTTGAATGAACTTGACCCTCTAAAACTAGATTTAAAATCAAAACATTAGAAATCCAAGAACTTTAATTAGAATAAACCAAGTTGTTGGAGTTGGTGTCCTAGAACCAACTAGTTTGTACTTTATTCATTAATAAAAGCCTTATCACATCTTGTTTGTTCTTCTGTGTGACAATTCATGTGATAATGTCCTAAGGACAACTATTTCATTAAAGGGTCATAGCGGATCCCTGCTATGATGAGAACCCGGAAGTACCGTAACACTGTTCTTGAATATATGTTCTATGGCTGGATGATGTTATTTGAGGGACACAAATAATACAGCCATTAGGGGTGAGGACTCATAAAACTTTGAGCCACCTTCTCATGGTGTGCGCACTTGGTAATATCTAGGAGGATATTATGAGAATGAGACTCGCCAGTAGGAAATCCACATTTCATAGTGTCATTGGATGTTCCTATCTATGGACGTGTGTATTGGTCCTTAGAATTTAATATTATTATTAATGGGTATTACAACTCGCTCACTTAGATGTATTGACGAAAACTATGATGACACACAGTTCGCAGTGAGGTGGGATACGGTGGGTGTGTCACGAGTAATACTGCACTAATAGATAATGCGAGAAAGTATTTGTACCTTCTGTTCCATAACAGAAGTAGATATCTCAGGCCCTTTTATGGAATTGATATAGCCTAAATAAATCCATGGCCATGGTAAGGTATGAGTGAGTTCAATTCTGGGAAGTCAAAAAAAGAATAATCAAGCACATCGGTTGATGACACTGGCATGAAACCGGATTGATTAAAGATATCAAGACAAAGGTATTATATTACACGGTAAACATTTGTAGGAGGTGACACGTCATTACAGAGTTAACTTCTTTTTCTATGGGTTCCTTGGCATGTTGCTAGACACCAACCTTTGACTTTAGGCTGGCTCCGCCTAATTCTACTGATAAAGAGGCCTAGAGGGTCACATACTAAGTGTGCCCATGTATCTCAGTTAAATATTAATTTAAAAAGTTAAATAAATATTATTCCCGACTGTGGTTTAATAATTATTTAAGGATGCCAGATCACATTTATTTAGACACTAGTTATTTGAGAAAATATATTGTGGGTGAAATAATATATTTATTAGCGAGTAATGCAATTAAATTTATTTAAGAAATAAATAACCATTACTCAAGTTCTAATAAATATGGTGGAGAAAAATGGAAAATAAAAGTACGTGCCATGTATATTAAATATACACGCCATGTAGTTTTATGGAAAACAAGTACACGCCGTGTATTAATTATTACACGCCGTGTAGTTTTCCAGTCGGTATTTTGAGGATATAATATTGTTTTATTAAATGATATTAATTATAATTAGTGTGGGAGCATGTCAAGGAATTAATAATTTGACATGGGTTTTCAATAAGAGTTAATGAAATAAATAAAATGCGTAACGTGTTTATTTATTGTCATAACTCTATTAACCTCAAACCCGATTATAAATATCCTCACAACCCAAACAATTTTATTGAGACATTCTGTTGTGCACAACGGATTTGGAAATACTCTCAAGCCAAGAGAGAATTCCCTTTCCACCAAGAACACCCTCAAGTTATGAGAGCGAGATCCTCCACCGGATCAAGGTGGTTGAAGGCGGACATCATAAGCGAAGGCTCTTCTGCGCTAGTACTCGGAGATCCCTTCAGCAACCTCCAGAGATACATGGCACACGTGTGGATCACCGCTAGAGGAATCCTACACTTGGATTCTATGACGTAATGATGGACCACAGGATCGTGACCAGAGACATCAACAAAGAAAGAATTCCACCAAGGTAATTCTTGTGAATTAATTAAATTAATTATAACCAACATATTATGATCCTATCTATATGGTTCCGGGATTCCCTCTTAAGTTTTTTGTTCTTCGTTCTATTCCAAAGATTCAGCATTTTAAATCGTGACGGATATCGAATTGAACGTTGCTTAATGTTAAAATTAAAGGTGAGAAAACCCACCAACGCACTTCCCCTATGCCTGAAACCTACAAGTGGTATCAGAGCAGGGTCATATCGTTGATTATAATTATTTAGTTTTTCTTTGATAATTTACGCATTTAATTATTTAGTTATTTCAATTCAAGTTTAATCATTCTGGAAATCTGAATATCGATATCCGTTCCCCCTCCCTTGTTTCTCGTTCACCTCACAGAAAAGAGTTTTTCTTTTAATTTTGATTAAAATAAAATAGAGGAACTCATCCAGAGGAGCCAAATGTTTCTATCCATACAACACCAGAATACATGGCATGTATTCGGAAGTACACTCCATGTAGTCTAGGTTCAATGCATTTACTGATCTTCCAAATCAGGCCGTGTATTGGACTTTTTATAAGAATTTAAGACGTCGTGTGTTGAACAGAAACAGGTGGCACACGATTTACGGATTATACACCGTGTGGTCCAATGAACACGGTGTGTAGTACCTTCGGGTTAGGGTTGGGCCGTGTACCCCATACACGGCTTTCTCGACTGGAAACCATGTAATGCGGAAACAACACGACGTGTGTCCCACTGTACACGCCGTGTACTCCAAAAATTTCCAAAGTACATTAACACGCCATGTCCCCGGGCGTGTACTTAGGATGGATGGTGCAGAAAAAGTACACGTCGTGTAGTCAGAACTGCACACCGTGTACCCACCTAAATTACACAGATTTATTAAAATTTATTATTATATTATACATACCCTTGAGACGTGTACCATGGTGCAGTCGTAAATTTGAGGCACAACACATGATAGGTGTTTTATATATATGTGTTTAATTTAACATCTGCGTAATAAATGGGAATTCACTGGGTTGCCTCCAAGTTACAAGTTACGTACAAGGATAATTTTAAATGAAATTATTTGTTTAAAATTATGATGGATGAGAATCTCAAGTAAATTCAGAAAAAGGATTTAAGATAAAAGGATTGATTAATTAAAGATAATTAATTGATTCGAGCATGATTTATCTTAAACAAGAACGATTAAATAATTGAATGCTAGTTTTATTTATGTGTAAATATCGTTGCATGTATGGATGATCATGAGCTAGACTGAGATCTTTGTATGTGAATGATTTCTTTTAATTAATTTATTTAAATTAAATTTGTTGTCCTGCATGCCATCTCCTCATTAATATGTAGGGATTGCACGCCCAAGGATTCTTTTATGTAAAAACCCCTTTTACCCCTCACCTGCATGTGAGATAAATGCATATGTAATGGATGGAGCACCCAAGAAAGTGGAGGCAGCTCAAGTCAGGAGCCAAGGTGAAACCAATCCAATGAGATACAAAGGTGGACATCTGGAAAGCTGTAAACACGAACCCGAAAGGTTTAAGGTGTTTCTCCCCTAGGTCTTGGGTTAGTTTATCGACCTCCAAATAAACTAACTAATAGAAAAGCTCATGATCATACCATTTATTTTATTTCTGTTAGTTTCATGGTTTATTTATTATGGGTGTGTTGTCACGATCACATAGTTAATGAATTAAACGAGCATGCAAGATGGAAGTAAAATAAAACTGGCTTATACGTGAATATTATCTTTGACATGGTTAATCACTTAAGTAAATCCCACTTAATATTAACAGGCATGAAACAAAATATAATAAAATGGAAATTTACGTATAAGGATGAAATACCTCAAAATAAATATTAAGTCGGTATAGCCTTCCATGATGTTGGTTAGAATCGAACCATAATGCAAAGTGCTTGACGAACCCTAGTTGGGGTGCTTTCAATTATTGGGGAATTCTAATTCAAGGTTTTGGGTTGACTTGACTTAGTTCTCATCAAGGGTTGATTTCCACAACATGACTTAGTGTGACCAAGAGGCAAAGGTTGGGGAAATCCAAAATAAAAAGATTTCAGGATTGGGGAGTCCACTCAGTGGATCAAGGAGCTGCGAGTTAATGCAGTTGGCATTTGGAATGCCTATCAAAAACCCTTAAAGTTGCTTGACCAACCCTAGTTGGGGTAATGCAAAGGGCAATATGGATCCTTTCCACTAGAATATTCAGGCAATAGAATATTCTGAAATCAATGGTGAGGGCTATTGGATTTTGATAAAATAGTGGGAGACTAATAAGTATTAATTTATTTATTTGTCTCAGTTTTGTAATAAAGTACTAAACCTTTTCTCATCTTAATTTGTAGAAACGACAAGAAAATGACTTCAAACATATCATTGCGAACCATACTCGAGAAGGAAAACCTTCTCACTGGCACCAATTTCCATGAGTGACAGAGGTGTTTATGTGTCATCCTTCGCCACGAAAGGAAATTGTATGTGCTAGAAGAGCCTATTCCAGTTGTGCCTGGGAAAGAGGCCAGTGATGAGGAATTATCTCCCTATATGAATCACATGGACGATTCCACAGATGTCCAGTGTTTCATGCTATCAGCCATGTCCAATGAACTCTTGAAGCAACATGAAAACATGGATGCGTATAGCATGATGTCTCACCTTAAGGATCTCTACCAAGAGAAGGCGAGACAGGAGAGGTATGAGATGTCCAATGCTTTGTTTGCAACTAATCTTGGCGAGTCTGTGCCAGCTGGGCCTCATGTAGTCAAGCCTATTTGCTACATTGAACTTCTGGACATCTTAGGGATTAAATTCCCGGATTAGTTGCATACAGTTTTCATCCTATCATCACTGCCCAAGACCTTCTCTAGCTTTATTGTCAACTATAATATGAGCGGAAATGAGAAGAGTCTCTTAGAGCTTCTGACCTTGATTCACCAGGTAGATAAGGACATGGGGCATGACAAACCCACAGTCCTTAAGGTGAACAAGAAAAGGAAGGACAAGGAAAAGGGGCCAAAGACTTATAAACGGTCTGAAGCCCCCGAGCACCGTCCCTCCAAGAAGGGTAAGATCCAGAGGTAGGGTAAGAAATGGGAGGCAGTGTGTTTTTCATGTGGCAAGTAGGGCCACCGGAAGAGGAACTGCACCCAGAATAGTGGGGATGCTAAAAGTGCATTTGTTATTGAGTGTAATCTTTCTATTTCTAGACATTGGGTATTAGATACAGCTTGTGGGGCTCACATCTGTATTCAAATATAGGAACAAAGTAGATTTAAAAATATTTCTAGAGGAGAGGTGGATCTTTGAGATTCCAATGGCGCAAGGCTGGATGCGTTGGCTATTGGAGACTATCACCTCTCTTTGCCAACTGGCATGATTTTGGTTTTACAAAACTGTTATTTTGTTCCTAGTGTTACCAAGGACATAATTTCTATATCTTGTTTGGATATGGATGGATTTGTTTTCAAGTTTTTAAATAAGGGTTTTCTCTTTTATAAGAACAACGTATGTTATTGTATGGAACATTTGAATAATGGTTTGTATGTATTAAATTACGAAAAACAAGTTTTGGAAATCGATAATGAAACAAACTCACATGACTCATACATCACCAAGTTGTGGCATCACCACCTTGGTCATGTAAAGGAGAAGCACTTGAAAACTCTCTGTCAAGATGGCTATTTAGACTCAACTGAGCTAAAACCACTTGATAGATGTCACGCTTGTTTACAAGGTAAAATGACCAAGCTTCCTTTTGGTGGACAGGGTAAAAGGGCCACAGAGCTTCTAGGATTGGTACACACGGATGTATGTGGACCATTTCCATTAGAAGCTATAGGTGTATATTCTTACTTCATTACTTTTACTGATGATTTGAGTAGATACAGATTTGTCTTCTTAATGAGGTATAAGTCAGAAGCCCTAGAGAAATTTAAGGAATTCAAGATTGAAGTAGAGAATAAGCTTGGTAAGAAGATAAAGAAGCTTCGATCGGATCGAGGTGGAGAATATCTGAACCAAGAGTTCATCGTTCTTCTACAGGAGTCTAGGATCCTATGTCAGCTCACTCCTCCTTATACACCACAGTGGAATGGTGTTAGTGAAAGGAGGAACCACAACTTGTTGGACATAGTGAGGTCGATGATGATTCATGAGAATCTTCCATTATCATTTTGGGGATATGAATTACAAACTGCATCATACATAATAAACTGAGTACCAACTAAGGAAGAAAATGGAATTCCCTCTGAGTTATGGAGTGGAAAGAAACCCATTTTGTCGCATACACGTGTATGGGGATGCAAGGTATTTGTTAAGGCCTTCTCAAGAAACAACTAGCACCCCGGGGCACAAAGTATATCTTTATAGGATATCCCAAGGAAACAAAATGATATTACTTATATAACCCTCAAGACAAGAAAGTGACTGTTTCCAGACAAGCCTTCTTTCTTGAGAGGGAGCACATCCTCAAGAAGGATAGTGGGATCAAGATTGAATTCGATGAAGTTGATGCTCAAGATACACAAGGGTTGGAATAGGAACAAGTTCCATAAGACCCTGTGGAAGAGGTTCCAGAAACACAAGTACTGCGTAGGAGCTCAAGAGAGGTAAGGGAACCCGAGAGATTTGGTTTCCTAGTCACCAAGGATGGTGAATCATTATTATTGGAAAACGATGAACCTCTCTCCTACAAGGAAGCAGTATAAAGCTCAGAAGCTGTAAGATGGCTAGAAGCTATGAATTCTGAGATAGATTCCATGTATCAGAACCTAGTTTGGGTTCTGGTCGATGAGCCAGTTGATGTAAATCCTATTGGATGAAAATGGGTATTCAAGATAATGCTGGACATGGAAGGTCAAGTTAGCACCTATACAGTAAGGCTAGTGGCTAAATGATTCAGACATCCTCAAGGAATTGACTATGATGAAACCCTCACGCCAGTTTCCATGTTTAAATCCATAAGAATCATACTTTCCATAGCATCTTACCATGACTATGAGATTTGGCAGATGGATGTCAAAAGATCATTACTCAACGGGAACGTTCAGGTGAAGCAGCCTACATTCTTGGGATCAATATCATTCGTGATAGATCAAAGAGTCTGCTTGGACTAAGTCAGGGTACATACATTGACCAGATACTAAAGAGATTTAGTATGGAACAATCCAAGAGAGGATTGGTTCCAATGTCACATAGCTTAAATATTTATAAGAAAATGTGTCCTTAGACACAACAAGAGAAAGATAGGATGAGAAAGATCCCATACGCCTCGACTATAGGATCCATCATGTATTCCATGTTATGTACCAGGCTTGATGTTGCCTATGCACCGAGCATGGTAGATAGATATCAAGAAGATCTAGGAGAACAACATTGGACTACTGTTAAGACTATCGTTAAGTATCTGAGAAGAACTAAGGATATGTTCCTAGTGTATGGAGGAGATGAGGATCTTGTCATCAAAGGGTATGCAGATGCTGGTTTTCAAATAGATTAGAATGATCTGAAGTCCCAATATGGATATGTTTTCTATCTCAATGGAGGAGCTATTAGCTGTAAGAGTTCAAAGAAGCCAGTTATCGCCGATTCTATAGTGGAGTCTGAATATATTGCGGCTTCTGATGTAGCCATGGAAGCCGTCTAGATTCGGAACATTGTCCAAGAGCTTGATTTGGTGCTTAAAAGTAAAGATCCCATTACACTGTATTGTGATAATACTATAGTGGTGGCTCTTGCAAAAGAACCAAGGTCACATCAACGGACAAAGCACATACTCCAGAAGTATCACCTCTTGAGGGATTTCTATCAAAGGGTGAAGTTGCAGTGAGCAGAGTGTCAATGGAAGAGAACGTAGTGGACCCCATGAATAAAGGTCTATCTCAGCAGAAGCATGAATATCATGTGAGAGATATCAGGTTAAAGGTTGTTAGCAGTTGGCTCTAGTCCAAGTGGGAGTCTGTTGGAGTTGGTGGCCTAGAACCAACTAATTTTTACATTATTCATTAATAAAAGCCTTATCACATCTTGTTTGTTCTTCTCCGTGACTATGCATGTGATAATGTCCTAAGAACAGTTGTTTCATTAAAGGTTCATAGCAGATCCCTACTATGATGAGAACTAGGAAGTGCCATAACATTGTTCTTGAATATAAGTTCTATGGCTGGATGATGTTATTTGAGGGATACAAATAATACAGGCCAATAGGGGTGAGGACTCATAAAACATTGAGGCACATTCTCATGTTGTGCACCCTTGGTAATATCTAGGAGGATATTATGAGAAGGAGACCCTCCAGTAAGAAATACACATTTCATAGTGTCATTGGATGTTCCTATCTACGGATGTGTGCATTGGTCCTTATACTTTAATATTATTATTAATGGGTATTACAACTCGCGCACTTAAATGTATTGACGAAAACTCTGACGACACACTGTTCGCAGCGAGGTAGGATACGTTGGGTGCGTCACGAGTAATACTGCATTAACAGAGAATGTGAGAAAGGATTTTTCCCTTCTGTTCCATAACGGAAGTAGATATATCATGACCTTTGATGGAATTGATATAGCCTAAATAAATCCATGGCCATGGTAAGGTATGCGCGAGTTCAATTCCGGGAAGTCAAATAAAGAATAATCGAGCACATGGGTTGATGGCACTAGCATGCAACACGCTTGATTAAAGATACAGAGACAAAGGGATTATATTACACAGTAAGCATTCGTAGGAGGTGACACATCATTTCTGTGTTAACTTCTTTCTCTATGGGTGCCTTGGCCTGTTGCTAGACGCAAACCATGGACTTTAGGAAGGCTCCACCTAATGCCATTGAGAAAGAGGCCTAGAGGGTCACACACTAAGTGTGTCCATGTATCTTAGTTAAATATTAATTTAACAAGTCAAATAAATATTATTCCTGACTGTGGTTTAATAATTATTTAAGGATGCCTGATCGCATTTAATTCGACACTAGTTATTCGAGAGAATATATTGTGGGTGAAATAATATATTTATTAGCGATTAATGCAGTTACATTTATTTAAGAAGTAAATAGCCATTACTCATGGTCTAATAAATATGGTGGAGAAAAATGGAAAATAAAAGTACACGCTGTGTATATTAAATATACACGCCGTGTAGTTTTATGGAAAACAAGTACACGCCGTGTATTAATTATTACACGTCGTGTAGTTTTTCAGTCTGGATTTTGAGGATATAATATTTTTTTATTAAATGATATTAATTATAATCAGTGTGGGCACATGTCAAGGAATTAATAATTCAACATGGGGTTTCAATAAGAGTTAATGGAATAAATAAAACTTTTAATGCGTTTATTTATTGTCATAACTCTATTGACCTCAAACCCGATTATAAATATCCTCACAACCCCAACACTTTTCCTGAGCCATTTTGTTGTGCACAACAGATTTGGAAATACTCTCAATCCAAGAGAGAATTCCCTTTCCACCAAGAACACCCTCAAGTTATGAGAGCGAGATCCTCCACCGGATCAAGGCGGTTGAAGGTGGACATCGCAAGCGAAGGATCTTCCACGCTAGCACCCAGTGATCCCTTCGGTGAAGTCCAGGGATACATGGCACACATGTGGATCACTGATAGATGAATCCTACACTTGGATTCTATGACGCAATGACGGATCATAGGAACGTGACCGGAGACATCAACGAAGAAAGAATTCCACCAAGGTAATTCTTGTGAATTAATTAAATTAATTATAACCAACATATGCTGATCTTATCTATATGGTTCCGGGATTCCCTATTAAGTTTTTTGTTCTATTATAGCTTTTCAAAATATAGATAGTATCATCATATGTTGGTGGGTTTTCCCAACTTGAAGGTTCTGGGCATAGTGGAAGCGCGTTGGTGGGTTTTCCCAACTTTAATTTTAACGTTAAGCAACGTTCAATCTGAGATCCATCACGATTTAAAACGCTGAATCTTCAGAATAGAACGAAGAATGGAAAACTTAAGAGGGAATCCTGGAACCATATAGATAGGATCATCATATGTTGGTTATAATTAATTTAATTAATTCACAAGAATTACCTTGATGGAATTCTATCATCGTTGATGTCTCCGGTCACGATACTGTGATCCGTCATTGCGTCATAGAATCCAAGTGTAGGATTCCTCTAGCGGTGATCCACACATGTGCCACGCATCTCTGGACATCATCAAAGGGATCTCCGGGTGCTAGCGCGGAGGAGCCTTCGCTTGCGATGTCCGCCTTCAACTGCCTTGATCCAGTGGAGGATCTTGCTCTCGTAACTTGACGGCGTTCTTGGTGGAAAGGGAATTATATCATGGCTTGAGAGTATTTCCAAATCCGTTGTGCATAAAAAAATGGCTCAGTAAAAGTGTTGGGTTTGTGAGGATATTTATAATCATGTTTGAGGTTAATAGAGTTATGACAATAAATAAACGCATTACGTGTTTTATTTATTTCATTAATTATTATTGAAACCCCATGTTGAATTATTAATTCCTTGACATGTGCCCACACTGATTATAATTAATATCATTTAATAAAAGAATATTATATCCTCAAAATCCCGATTGGAAGACTACATGTAATGTAATAATTAATACATGGCGTGTATATTTAATATACACGGCGTGTACTTTTATTTTCCATTTTTCTCCACCATATTTTTTAGACCTTGAGTAATGGCTATTTATTTCTTAAATAAATGTAACTGCATTACTCGCTAATAAATATATTATTTTTCCCACAATATATTCTCTCGAATAACTAGTGTCAAAATAAATGTGATCAGGCATCCTTAAATAATTATTAAACCACAATCGGGAATAATACTTATTTAACTTGTTAAATTAATATTTAACTGAGATACATGGACACACTTAGTGTGTGCCCCTCTAGGACTCTTTCTCAGTGGAATTAGGTGGATCCTACCTAAAGTCCAAGGTTAGCATCTAGAAACACACCAAGGCACCCATAGAGAAAGAAGTTAACGCCGCAATGACGTGTCACCTCCTACGAATGCTTACCATGTAATATAATCTCTTTGTCTCGATATCTCCAATCAAGCGGGTTCCATGCTAGTGCTATCAACCCATGTGCTCAATTATTATTTCTTTGAATTTATGGAATTGAACTCACCCATACCTTACCATGTCCATGGATTTATTTAGGCTATATCAATTCCATCAATGGGCCTGAGATGTCTACTTCCGTTATGGAACAGAAGGGACAAATCCTTTATCGCATTATCTATTATTTCAGTATTAATCGTGACGTGCCCAACATATCCTACCTCACTATGAACAGTGTTTCATCACAGTTTTCTTCAATACATCTAAGTGAGGGAGTTGTAATACCCATTAATAATAATCTTAAAGTCTAAGGACCAATACACTCATCCGCATATAGGAACATCCAATGACACTATGAAATGTGGATTTCCTACTGTCAGGTCTCGTTCTCATAATATCCTCCTGGATATTACCAAGGGCGCACACTATGAGAAGGTGCCTCAAAGTTTTATGAGTCCTCACCCATAATGGCCTGTATTATTTGTGTCCCTCAAATAACACCATCTGGCCATAGAACATATATTCAAGAATAGTGTTATGGCACTTCCGGGTTCTCATCATAGCAGGGATCTGCTATGAACCTTTAATGCAACAGCTGTCCTTAGGAAATTATCACATGCATTGTCACGCAGAAGAACTAACAAGATGTGATAAGGCTTTTATTAATGAATAAAGTACAAAGTAGTTGGCTTTAGGACACCAAATCCAACATTTCTAATGATTCAAGTCTATCCACTTGACCACTCATCATCCAGAGTATGGTTTCATGATTGGAATAATACAAAAATCCTTTATTATCTATAAAACCATCCACTTGGGGTAAAAAAAATTAATGGTTTAAGAAAATAGCGTAAATGCAGGGCTAGTAATTTGAATGAACTTGACCCTCTAAAATTAGATTTTAAATCAAAACATAAGAAATCGAAGAACTTTAATTAGAATAAACCAAGTATTAGGTAAGCCTTACCTAAACCTTTATCCCACCACCCATGCATCAATTTTTCACACCAAAGTGTATAATCATGATTCATGCTCTTAAAACACTCGTAACACAAGTCTAACCCCTCTTATAGTCACCCTTTATTTAAAACTCACTAACTTAAGAACAAAAATTGATTCATCAACTAAAAAACCACTATAATCTCACACCATCCACTTCTCATGTGTGGCACTCCAAACCCCATCCAAAAACACATAGTTTTTAACACGCCAAGGATGTCTACTTTCCCTTGGTCTCATAAACCCAAAAATACATTTCTTAAAATATTAAGGTCACAACCTAAAGTTATAAATGTTCAGAACACCCATATCCAAGGGTATCACCACCCGATCTATCTCTCTCTAGCCCAACTACCCATAGAGAGGGTCAAGGAATAAAATCATGGGATGCTCATCACCATGATCCCTAATGGTCTCAACATTTCTTATTGTAGTTTATTTAAATGATCCACAATTTAAAACCCAAGGATTCACATTTTTAAAACTTTTCATCACACATAATTTTAAATTTCCCAAACATAATTAGTTTTTAAATTTCATGGCTTTGTTAGATATAATTAAATTCACAATTTAAAATGGAAAAAACCTTATAAGTTTCTTACATGGAATTTATTTACAAAAAACCATCTCTTTATACCTAATTTATACATGTACATTAACAAAAAATCACCCGAGGGGTTGTTCAAGTAGAATGAAACCATAAATTTATATGAAAACCACATAAATAGCTCCAAAAACATTATATACCAACCGATATAAATTATTTAAAATCTTAGGTAGTTATAAATAACTAATATAATTATGATATAGATAATAAATTAAATACAAGAACATGTGAATCCCAAGAAGATGTCAATCATAGGTAACATACAAATAACATATAAATCCCATATGACTAGCATGATCTATGAATGTAAACACACTATTTCCATAATAACCAAGATAAATATCCCATAAATCAAAAAAATCACATCTATGTGCACCACTCAAGGTGGAAATAAATCAATTATAAAATCATAAATCAAGGATAATTATTCCCACTAATGGAAACTTGGGATTCCCCCTTCACATGGGTTATAGGAACCCATGCCTGAGCTCATTACCAAGATCTTACAATGACATAGTGTTCTATGTACTTTTTTAAAAAATATTAATAAAAAATAAAATAAACATATAATGCCAAACTGTAACACCCCGACCCAGCTCACTCTAAGAATGGTAATCAGTTAGGTTCGTCAAAATCCCTCAGGTGTGCCTCCCAGTATGCTATAGGTTTCCAACTAGTGGATAGGTCTTAAGAGGTCACCATGGGGAGAATATGTCATTATTGTTAGAGTGTACAAAACAAATTAAATAAGATTAATCCGATAAAAAATTAAGATACATATAAAAATCAGTGTAAGTACCAACGAATATATACAATATTAGATGAAATAATAAATTAATGAGCCATACATACTAGATCCCCTATGGGCAGATTATAAAAAATAATTATACCAGAAGTAAAGGAAAACTATGGCTCAAAAGCTATCCTAAAAATGTCCCAATTCTTACCCAGTCCTATCATCTAACTCCAACGTAGGTATCCAACAACTTTAAAAAATCACCAGTACCTACCTGAAACCTATACCTATGAAAAATAATAGTGTCTTCATGGGTACCCAAGTTTCATGGTAGGTAGAGAAGGACATGGGTATAAATCAATAGACCACCACCAATGATATCCCTAAAATAAATAGTCCCCTAATGCTTTGAATTTGTAAGTGCTATAAATAAATAATTTAAATAACTTAATAGTTTTAAAATAGTTTATATAAAAATAAATAACAATTGCCGATGCCCTGGGTTCACGATGACACTTAAGGAAAAATATACCAATGTGGATCTCTAGGTTTGTGACCATGATCGATCATACCAACTTCAACTAGTTTTGGGGTTTCACTATGCACATATCAATGACAATGAAAACCAAAAATATACATATATAATCTAGAAGGTCAACCTTACATTACCCTATAACATGAAGTTTCAGACGGAATTCGAACACTTATCCCAATATTTTCCACGTCATCAATCATCCCATGAAATCCATACACTCATCATGACATTCATATGGAATAAAAACTCTCATAAAAAGTTTCCCCATCATTAGGTATCACAAGGTTCTAATACTCATCATGGCCTCCTTGAGTCGTCAATAATCACATGAAATCTGGGTACTCATCTTTGTATTCCCATCCATTTATCATCAAATGAAAACCATATAATCATCTTTACATTCCAAATTATCAAATTTCATATGGAATCTAATAAAATATTTATGAAATTCTCAAGAATTAGGAATCATTTTAAATATTTTATCAAATAACCATTCATTTCATTTAATTATCATTAGGCCCAAGGCTACAACTAACCATAGTCATCATTTTACATACTATGTTCAATTTTTGATTTCAAAATCCTGATTTATTATTTTAAAAAACCAACCATTTTATAAAACATGATCTTTAACTATAATTTTCTTTAGGCCTTATAAATCATAGGGAACTAATCTAAACTAATAAGGTGAATTACCAAAATCACTTCTCATTATGTAATTAAGTAGTTTAATCCATAAAATAATTTAATTAAAATGAAACAATCCTTTCATTTCATTCTATAAGAAACTACATTATACCTTTTAATATCAGATAAATATCATTAATGATTGTGAAATACCATTTCAGAATCATGAATCTAAAATGGAAACATACTTGTTAAATATTTAAACATAAATTGTTGGATTAAAAATATCAAAATATAAATTTAAATAAATCCTCCTTCTAACCATTTAAAACATAACTTGGGAATTTAAATACATAGTTCCATTTCAATTTTATTCTTACTCACTAATAATTCCATGTGAAACTACTATTAACTAGGTCTAAGTAATGTAAAATGAGTCTTTTAACTAAGGTAACTCAAACTAAAACAATTTAAATTATATTAGATCAAGAACATATAATCCATCATGATTTCACCATGCACATACTCAACATACTTGGAAAGAATATGGGATAAAATATAAGTACCACACGCAATATCCTCATAGGAGTCTACATGTCTGATATCAGCCCTCAGTTTGAGCTAAAATAGAATTTATGAAGAAATAAGAAAAAATAGTTGATAATAGGGAATAACTCATATGAATGATGAGAACTCAAGGTCAAGAAAAAGAAATAAGGAAAGGGTGCATGAGGAATCTTAGACTTACCGCTGGCCTTTGATTAACTCAAATAGAAGAATAATCTTCCAAGAAAATTATTTCCACCATAATGGAAGTGGGAAGGGATGGGAATATAAAAGAGGGAGTACTGGCCAAGAAGGATCCCAAAATAAAGTAAAAAGGGATGGGGTTATAGGGGAAAATGTAATTTTATCACTTTTTAAAGATATTATTGGTTGGACACATGATTTTATAAACCATGCACCAAATATGACATCCTCACTATCCGAGACTATCCCCCTCAAATAGTTATGCTTTATAGTTTCACTAACCATGTGCTCACCGTGAAACATGCCTATGCAATTCTATATACATTTTCACAACTATTAAGGAATTTTCACATAGTTTTACAATCCATTAACATAGGAATTTAAAGCTATATTTTTGGGGTTCAGGGTTAGAACATACCATATGCCATAAGTTATAAATCTAAAAGCACAAATTTCCAAGAATTAACAACAGATACACTCATGAGACTATCAAACCCCAAATAACACTCTATTCCAAGATGAACAAGGATATTTTATGGGGTTCCATCACATGGAATTCTATTCTGATGCTCAGTTAAAAATATTGGCTTACTAACATTTAAAATATTATAAAATCATCTTGAATTCCATCATGAAAAAATACACAATTCCTTATGACATCCCACTCACTTACTAGTTCTGTAAAGGAGAACGAACCACCCACATTCCATACAATGCCTTTAGAACTTTATCATTCCAATAACCAACACATAACCAATAATATCCAAGAACAACTATAATTATTACACAACTACTAGCCCAATTATCATACCCAAACTCACATATCAATTGTCCAGGGATATATCACACACCAACCAATATAACCCATGTGTCTCCACCTAAACAAAACTTCCCAATATCTCAACCAATGAACCTGGTTCATATACCACTCAAGGTCCACAAAACCACCTAATTACCATAATTCCAAATTACTCACTTTAGAGAGACACACACATCCTTCACACAAAAATATCATAAGTAAACCATCCCCCTTTCAAGGGTCCCCTATTAACTAAATAGCTGAGACAATTTTTATAGACACTTTAGATATCTTCTCCTAAAGGAAGTTGCTCATCTAACTATAAAATCTTTACATTTCCACTTAGTCCAAGCATAAAAAATAAAAACATTACCTTCGAACACAAATAAAATCATTTAGAATAATCAAGAGGCATTCAAGAGGTTATCAAATTCTCATCATAAAAATACTATTTAAAAGTTTTAGAAGGGACTATCAAAATACTGAATCATTAAGACAAAACATTAATGTTATTTAAAAATTCCATTTAGAAAACCTATTTAATTAAAATATTTAAGAAACCAATTCCAAAACTATTTAGAAACTATCTGAATAAAAATACTCATTTTCTAAACAACTTTGAGAAAAAACAATATTTTTTCTAATTTGAAACAATTTCATAAAAACTAATACTCAATTGAGTCCATGGACCAATCAGATTGAAATAACTTTTCAAAATTCAAATTCTATTAAATCATCCAGTCAAAAACATTTTAGAAATACAAGGTATCCAAAAATTCCATTTCACAAAAACACATATTTAATAATCCCTTTTGAGACTAAAATACCTTCAAAATTGTTTGAATCCTTTATACTGAGAAAATTTACATTATTTTTAAATTTAGAAATATAAAAAAAAAATTAAAAACCATAAAAAATTTACATAAAGTAAACCAACTTCCTACAAAAATATAAATTCCAAATCATCAACACCTACATGTTAGTCATAGTCATGAATACCAAAATTAAACACACATATAGATAATTAATTCAATTTCACTGATAATGTATCTAAAAATACACATAACATTTCATTACTATAATTTAATAAGTTTAGAACTATATCATTCATAATAAATAGGTGCATTACATGTGAATATATTTTCCTATCTATGATGCATGAACTCATACACTTTTTCCCATCAGGCTAAGATAAAATCTTATAAACTGTAACACCAAAACCATGTGTATCACTCAATGTGAAAATTGATCAATGGAAATAGTGAAACCCAAAAATTCAATCCCACCCTGGAATCATGGTGTTCCCTCAAACATTGGTTTTCTACTCCCAAATATGAGTTTCATACCAAGTCCCGAAAATGTCGTATCTCCTATCTACTAATCCCAAATTTCCAGTAAAAAGTAAATAAGATTTGAAACCATTTTGTAACAACCCAAATTGAATTATATGGTCAAAGATTGAGTGTTACATAACATTATGTTCACCTCACCATACACATGAGGATATCGATTGTGGAAAGGGCCTAAATCTTAAAATTGGGAGATTATTCCCTTGGTATAGATATATAACAAAAACATTCCATGAGGAAGTGGTAAGAAAATAAAAGAACCATACAATATAAGTGAATGACATAAACCATCTTGTATCAATATTTCATACAAGGAATCCATCAATAATCATATAGTTATTCAACTACTAATGAAAATAAAGATGAAATATAATAAGAGTCACCATGACAAGAAACCATAATTCCATTGTAACTCCATCTATCTACCATACTCCTTCAACTTATCCACTTGACACATGACTGTTTCCGTTTAACGGATCCCTAAAAAATGTCATTACACAAATTGAGATACCCATGTATGGTGTGAGTATAATCTAACAGGACACCACCAAGACATCCTTAACATAAGTGAAACATTTATATAAAATTATGTGTAATGATAAAAAATAAATAAACACGAAAAAAATTACACATTGATTCATCATGTGCTAACTAGGACACCAAAACCCCCAACCCGACTTGATACAACTCCATTCCATAAGAGTAGTTATGTATAGTTCCCATACATCTCAAAATAGGCCATAAGGCTAACATAAGTCTTGAAAAATCCCATAAGTCCATCATGACTCGAGTTGGGCACAAGGCCATATTTCCTACCACCAATATTATATCAGGACTCAAGGACATCATGTCCTACCATTAATCATTAAAGATACTTATATAATCATAATGTGTTAGATATCACATGACCCCCCTTTGAGAGATTAAACAAACCATGAAGGGTCAACCTGTCACATTAATTCTAGATAATAGAAGGCTACAGGACATAAAAATATGTATATAAATAATCTATAGAAAGGTAAGCCTTAAAATATAAACACAAATAAGAATCAAATATCTAGAGGGGTATCATGATCCACACACACAAACATAAACATATCATGTCAAAAGTGGTCTCACGGGCCATCGACACACATGCACAAGCATATCATACCATACAATTTTATACAATTTTTGTAAGATGGTAAATAAGTTAATACCTTAAGTGTATTGAAGGTTCACCACACAAATAAATATCTCACACTTATGATCCCTAATGAGATCAAACATAGTGAGAATATCTATATGAATCTAGAAGTGATCAAGAAAAAATAATATTTCCACCTTCGTTTTATTTGAATCTTAAAATTCCTAGTTCTGATGTCCCTAGATCCAATTGAATTGCTCTCTAGAGGGAAATAATTTTCCAAAATGATCCATTGGAGTTCATAGACTAAATATCCATAGGTGTTGAAGGAATATTGATGAATTTTAGGAAGTATCCAGGTCAAATTAAGAATTTTTAGATTGTTTGATTATGTGTGCGTGGGTTGGTCGCTCAATTTACCAAACCATGTACCCACCGTGCGAGGCTCACTACCTCTCATGGGAACCCACATGGTTTTGACATATGTTTTAATAAACCATGTTCCAAACATTATTTTTCTTTTGTTTTTAGTTACATGTTTTTTTGGTAATTTAATCATGTTTAGTTATAATAACGCGTCAACCATGCGCTACATACTTCCCTTATCCATCAAGAACCATAGTTACCTGATAAGAACCACATGGTTTCCCTTAACTGTGCTCAAAATTTTCTCCCCTTAATGTCTTCTAAAAAAAAAAAATCCACACAAAATATATCCAAGACTCTACCCAAAAAATCGTAACTCAAAACACTTAATATAAAGCTTAAAAATAAGGAATACCAAAATTGGAAAGTTTGAGGCTGTTACAAGTTACATCATAAGAATATGGGAAAACATGGATATGATATAAATGTATTATTTATAATAACATTAAACGAAATTAATTTTACATAATTAATGATAATTTAATATATTATATCAAATGAAAAAATTATAACTTCTCATAAGATTGAGAGATAAGAAAGAAAACATGACACAATAGAATGACATCATAAATGAAAAGCCCCGACCCCAGTTAACCAGATTCGGTGCATTATTACATAACATTGGCATGATCACAAAAGATCAAGTATCAGAAGATCGATTAGTTTAGTAGCCTTGGAAACACTAGATACATTCATAAAGTTTGCATTACATCATAAAGTAAAAAATACAACGACATCTTGTCTCCACACTCATATCCCCTTATACTATCCTTGCATGTCATTCATAAAATAAATCTTCACATCCTGGGAAAAATAAAACATAGAAAGGGGTGAGCTTAGATGCTCAGTAAGGATAACAATATAGTGGAAACTTTCATAAATAAACATAAACATTTAAGGCAATGTATAACTAAAACAAAATCATTTTAAACTTGAAATTAAGCATAATATGGCAGAAATAAAATGAAATAATTCCATTTACTTATTCACATGGATATTCTACTAGTCGTATAATCACATGAAATATCAATAACCACTTTCATAATGATGGAATGCATAATTCCGGAATATCATAACCACATAGTAAAGGCCTTGTTCCAAGACTAAAAATAATATTTTTTCAAGGCCTTGTGACAAGACACTAGTTTGTCTCATGAGACCTACCGATGCATCAAGGAGCTATAGCAGGCTCCACCCGTCACTTATTAAGTCCAATACATTCCTCATATGAAAAATTTTAAACATAACATAAGCATTCGTATTAAAACTAACATATAAAATGTCAATACTTTCTCCATAAACCATGAATGGTATAAAAATAACACATACACAGTCAAACATATCTCAAAACCTTCAATAAAACATGTAAGTTTTGTATCATAATAAATAAACATTAAATAATCTTAAAATCCATAAAAGGATGTGGACATAGATGAAATCAAAACTATTTGAGAGAAATATCTCTTTTTTGAAATCATTTAAAAGTCATATAATTATAAAATAAATAATTTACTTTGAAAATATTCTTATAAGATTGTAAGGGAAGCTTCTATGATTTTACAATGGTGGAAAATATCCGGACCCTCCGTATATGTTAAAAAAAGACATTCTTACCTTAATTCTGCCGAAAAGGTTAAAAAGGTCCTTGTTTGGAAAATGACAGAAAGATTCCTTTATAAACTTATTATAAATATTCAAAAAAGGTATAAATGAATTTAACCCATAGTCTGTAAAATAGTATGAATGATTTGAAATACATTTTTAAGAAACATGGATGTGGATGATAAAGAGGTCCCAGTAGATAATTACGTATAAACAACCTCAGATAATGAAGAGATTGTAAAATAAACCCTTACCTTGTATTTTTCCTTGATTGAGGGTAGTTTAACCACCTGTATAATGGTGAAATAAGTGTTAAAAAATTATAAAATAATCATATACATTAATATGATATTATATATGATCTTTTAACATTGATTTGTTAATAATATCATAGTATTATCATCGTTTCGGGTGTTAACAAATTCGTTTTCCTTTATATTATTTATTATGTGAGACATATTTTTTATGGGTGGGATGTATATTATTCATATCCAGAATGATATCATTTCTCTAAAATTATTTTTAATCATAAAATGAAATTTAGTCTTGAATGGATACGATGGGGAATGAATTTGATAGCGTTCGTGGAGACGGTAATCCATACGTACGCACGAGCAACAATATCATTCTTTTGTTATTAAAATAATATATAATTGGATGGTATATAATATATACAGAATAATTATCATGTTATATTTATTATTTACATGAATTACACATAATTACTATACCCATCCGAATAATAATATATTTAATTACAATTACACCAAGATGTGGAGACGGTATGCTGTACATACACACGTATGGTGACATGTCATTCAAAGGATGGATATAATAATGAATATGTTTGTACCATATTTATAATATCATCACATGATATAAAAGACACTGGAGTTATTATTTTAGAATGGAAATAACAAATAAAGAAGAAGTTGAAGAAGAAAGGAACTTGAAAGAGGGTGGTGAGAACTTTACCTCTTCTTCGAGTTCTTTCTTTTGATTTGATTAAAAGGGCTCCTTAGGTTGGCTTTCTGATAAAACTAAGGCCTCTAGGTTAAAGTGAGGAAATTTTAGAGAATATTTGGGCAGGGGTTTTCCAATCTAAAGTGCTTTGAAGGTGGGAATTAGAGATAAGGGGGAGTTCCCTTTTATAAGAGGGGTGAGGGGCACCTTTGGAAAAGCTAGATATATTATTTTATAATAAATTCATATTCAGTTTATAATGGCTCCAAAGTGGATTATTTAATGGTTAAGGTGAGGATGGGTATAAATACTTTCAACCAATATATTTTAGATAGGTTTGGGTCACTATATTAACCTTATTATCTATATTTAACTCTTAGTTAAATAGTTTGACATTTACCATGTCTCTTTGTATTTTTATATTATATTGTTAATAAACTTACTATATACCTCTAATAGACCCAAAATTTGTCCATTAATGATAAAAATATCATTATATAAGTCCTTTTGCTGAAACTTATATTTTTAGGAATATAATATAAATTAATAATATAATATTTGTTTCTAAAACTCATTTATGTGAATTTTGACAATATTTAATAATTGATTTCTGTTAAAGTCTTAACAAATTTATTAATTCTAAAAAAATTCATTTAAGCAATCCTTAGATTCCATATTAACCAATAAAATTATATTAATTCATAAAAAGTATCAAATTACATTTATGTTTATATTTATAATATCAATTATTTTAATATTTCATTAATTAGGTAATTAGTACATCACCATTGTGTCATATATAAATTAAATTATTTAATGTATAAAAATTATAAATAAAATAAAATTATGTAGGAAATATTTTTATAATTATAATAAATATTTATATTTGAAAATATAACATATATAACCCTATGTAAAAATTATTTTGATAAAAGATATATGCTTATGTAATTTTTGTATTTACTTTAAATTAATTAATATAAAGTGTCATTATCACTTACAAGTGGATCCATGAGGTCCCAAAATCAAACCAAATATGCCCATGGTAGGAACTGTATCAAACAATAGGATTATTATACATTTTAGGGTAATTTATTATTATTATAATATTATTTCATTACCCTTATTTGTCGGATTTACTCTTTAACCATGGTAAATAAAATATTTACCTAAGTAATTATTCAAAATGTATAAAAGTAAAAGTTACCTATTTACAAAATTTGGATCTCTTGATTCTAAATATGGAATCCATTTTTCTAAATTCAAAACACAAAATTGGAAGAATTTAATTTAAAATTAATTCCTGCTGTCAAAACAAAAAGCGCATTTTTAAGAAATAATAACTATCAATAGATTGACACTTGCTTATGTCTGGTTTAAATGTGAAATTATTTCCAATGACCAAAATTGTATTAAGTGGTAAAAACATATTATAAATATACTTTAAAATAACTAAAATTCATAATTTATAACTATTAAATATTTTGATTAAAAAAGTTGTTTTTAATTAAAATTTAGTAATTTTAACTATTTTTCAAAAATTGAATGTTTTCAGAAAAATACCAAAAAATCACCCTAAGATAATTTCAATATTTTGAATCAAAAAATGAAGTCCATTTTTAAAGATAAAATGTATAAAATTTCAAAAAGTGGATATTACTATTCATAACGGCTAGTTTGATTGGCTGTGGTGTGTGTTAGAACTCGAAGTTGCGTATAACACACGCTACTGTATTATTCAAAGTGAAGCGTACCATGGAAGCTTGGGGTATTACATCCTCCCCTCCTTCAAATAATTTCGTCCTCAAAATTTCAAGAATATTATTGCATAAAAAGACTCGGGTGGTTCTTCATCATAAGTTCCTCGGGTTCCCACGTTGCCTCTTCCATCTTATGGTTTCTCCATAGAACTTTTACCAGACAAGTCGTCCGGTTTCTCAGCACTTGTTCTCTGGTATCAAGAATCCTAATGGGCTCTTTGCAATAAGACAGATCAGGTTCCAGTTCTAATTCATCATAGGTGAGTGCATGCATGGGGTCAGGAATGTATTTTCTCAACATTGATACGTAGAACACGTCATGAACTTTAGAGAGATTTGGCGGCATTACCAAACGGTAAGCTACATACCCCATTCATTCTAGAATTTGGAGAGGTCCGATGTACCTGGGAATCAATTTAACTTTCTTACCGAAATGTATAACTCCCTTCCATGGAGATACCTTCAAGAAAACATGATCTCCTACTTGAAATTTCAAATCCTTCCTTCGATTATCAACATAACTCTTCTGCCTACTTTGAGATGCTTTGATGTTGTTTGGGATTACCTTCACCTTTTCCATTGTTTTCTCCACCAGTTCTAGGCCTATGAGTTTCCTTTCACCAACATCATCCTAATAGGTTGGCGTGTGAAATCTCTTTCCGTACAACGCTTCATATGGTTACATCCGAATACTTGAATGGAAGATATTGTTATAGGAAAATTCCACCAGAGGTAAATATTGATCCCACATACATTGAAAGTCAAGTGAGCAGGATCTGAACATGTCTTCAAAGGTTTGAATAGTTCATTTTGATTTTCCATCTGTTTGAAGGTAGTAGGCAGTGCTCAAATGAAGTTCAGTATCCAAGGCCTTCTGAAGACTCTTCCAGAATCTTAAAGTAAAACGAGGATCAAGATCAGAAACAATTGATAGGGGTACTCCATGAAGTCTGACAACTTCATTAATATATAGTCTTTCTAGACGTTAAAGTTGTAAATCCTCTCTTATAGCGAGAAAATGTGCTAATTTGGTAAGTCAATTGACAATAACCCATATTTCATCATTCCTTATAGGAGTCTTTGGTAACCCTATGACAAAGTCCATCGTAATATTATCCAATTTCCACTCTGGTATGGGAAGAAGTTGCAATAATCCTCCAGGTTGTTGCCTTCCAGCTTTCACTTGTTGAAAAGCCATATATCTTGACAAAAAATTAGCAATCTCCCTCTTCATGTTTTCCCACAAAAAATTTTCCTTCAAGTATCTATACATTTTGGTGCTCCCATGGTGTATAGAGAAATTGGAACTATGAGCATCATCTAACAATTCACTTTTTAGATTAGGTATATCAGGAACACAAAGTCTCTTCCCAAATTTCAAAATTCCTTCTTCATAAACAAAGACTCTCAATCTCCCATCATTCACAACTTTAATATTCTTTTGAAACTCTTCATCATCGGTCTGAGAACTCTTTATCTTTTCTAGTAAGGATGGTTTTGCAACCATTTTAAAAAGTATCGATGTTTCACCTTCCATGGTAATTCCCATATCAATCTTTACTAGATCAATGAAAATATGATCCCTTCCAATTCTCATCATGTTCAAAACTCCATGATCTTTTCTGCTCAAAGCATCTTCCACCTTATTTTCCTTCCCCAGAGGGTAGTGTATCGTGAAATCACAATCCTTGAGTTGTTCAAGCCATCGACTTTGCCTCATGTTGAGTTCTTTCTGTGAGAAAATGTACTTCAAACACTTGTGATCTGTATAAATCTCACATTTTTCACCATAGATGTAACGACCTGAAATTTTGAATAAATCTTGTTTCCTAATTTCATGTGTTATTTTATTTTATTTTTATACTCAACAAAAATGTTTTATTTGATAAACATGATTATAATTAAAATGAGACCAGTGGGTTTTGACTGTTATATGACCATCGGTCAATATGACCGTTGTGAACAAAATGTTTTGATTATTGTCTCTAAATATAAGTAATCTTGGTTAACTATTATAGAAAGAAGATTCGATGGCCTCACCTAGTAGTCTTGGACCGATCGAAGCCCATCTAACAGAGCTTGGGAAGGAGGTAGCACCATTGGGCTTTGCTCTGGACCAAACCCAAGCCAAACTTCATCATGTGAAGCTAGAACGGAATTGCCTTCGCGAGAAGTTCAAACTGATAGAAATTACTACTCGGGCAATGTTGACCGAGCCGCCCCAAGATTCTATCACCCTAGCACACCTTACTCTTAGGTCCTATGCTGGTATTATAAGGGGATATGTAATGAGACCGTAACTGCCTTGTGTAATCCTTGTTTTAAATGAAAATTGGGATTTCTTCTTATGATGAAGTTTATGAATTTTTAAATGACCAAATAAAAATAGTATGCATATTTTTGATGAATTTTCAAAAGGATATTTTAAAAAAATTGTTTATGTAAACCTTAAATAAGTTAAAATGTGTAATGATTTTCAAAAATGGTCTTCTACAATTATGTCCAGTACGAAATTTAGAGTCTAATAAGATCAACTTGATTTTTGATGAATAGTAAATTATGAATAGTGATTTTACGCTTAGGATTAGTAATGTGACCAAATGAATTAGTAATCTCACTTAAAGAAAGTTTTAAAATAAACTAGGCACCTTGATTAAGTAATTTGATTCAATAAAATGGTTAAATAATGGTTTCATAAATTATTATTCAAGTATTAATTTTTTTCGGGTGAATAGTGTTTTTTAATTAAAAATTAAATTAAAAATATTTAGAAAATTATTTTTATAAAATGGACTTTATTTTTGAACTCAGAGCATCGATATTATGTTAAGGTAATTTTGGGGGTTTTTTCTGAAAAAAATGAATTTTCGGTGAATTGTGTATTTATTTAAAAATAAATTTAAAAATATTTAGAAAATTATTTTTATAAAATGGATTTCATTTTTGAAATCATATCATTGATATTTGGTTAATGTGAAATTTTGGGATTTTTCTGAGAAAGTTGAATTTTCAGTGAATAGTAAAAATACAGTTTTAGGGTTTCGGTATGTTTAATGACATCATAACTGTTTCATGATGATGTCATGAGATATTTTATAGGTTTTCCGGCAAAAGGTGATGAATTATTGTTTTGGGGGCCCCATGTGGCCTAACTCCATGGTAAATGCCAAGGGAGAGCACATGGGTTTGAGAAAAGCACATGTGAGGTGTCCCTTGGCCATTAATGCCTTGTCCCCTCACTTTCCCTATAAATACCAAGCCCTACACTCATACATTCGACTCCCCACTCTTCCCCAACTAAGTTCTGGTCTCATTACCTCCCAAGGAGTCCTCCCAAGGTGCCCCAAGCCCTCAAGGTCCCAACCTTTGAGGTTTAAGAGTTAAATTTTAAGGTAAGGGATCTGACCTCTCTCTTTCTTTTCAAGAAATATCTTTTGTGTCATTTCTTTTATGCTCCATGTTCTTATGTTAAAGGATTTTCTTTTATACTCCTCTTACTGCCCTTTTTATGTTCATATGATTAGAGACCCCCTCTTGCTCTCATCATTTTATTTTAAGAAAGTTTAAGTGGCGCCGTTAGGCTGCCAGATTTTTTTAAGGGATTCTTTCACCCTTCTCGTTTTCAAGATTTATTTTCATGTCAATTATTTCAAGTTCCTTTTTATATTGTTGGGGTATGATCTCTAAATCTATCATACTGAAATTTTATGTTCATTTGATGAGATACCCTATTTTATCTCTTCAATTCAGTATTTTGAAGTTTTAAGTGGCGCCGTTAGGCTGCCCAATTTTTAAGGGATTCTTTCACCCTTCTCATTTTCAAGATCTATTTTCTTGTCAAGTATTTCATTTTCTTTTCTATTATGTGTGGGTATGATATCTAAATATATCATACTTATCTTTTATGTTCATATGATGAGAGACCCTATTTGATCTCATCAATTCATTTTGTTGATGTTTAAGTGACGCCGTTAGGCTGCTGAATTTTTAAGGGATTCCTTCACCCTTCTCTTTTTTCAAGTTATATTTTATAGTCAAGTCTCTCAAGTTCCTTTTCATTATTTTGGGGTATGATCTCTATATCTATCATACTGATCATTTATGTTCATATGATTAGAGACCCTATTTGATCTCGTCAATCCATTTTTGGAAGTTTTAAGTGACGCTGTTAGGCTGCCGAATTTTCATAAGAGAAATCTTATTTTGTCTTCCTTTCATGTTATTCATTTCATATGGTATATTTTCAAATTTCATTAACATGTTCTTAAATCCCCTATATTCTATCCCCCTACTGTTTTATGGGTCATTTATGAATGTTTGAACCATGTCCCCTCTCTTTTCAATGTTTCTTAAAACCCCGAAACATAGCCGTCATGCTGCAGACTTTTCATCTCAGAATGCCTCTCTCTTTTCTCAAAATTATTTTATGTTATAAAGTTAATAATCAAAGATCTTATTTATACAGGGGTATTCACATATATACCAAAATGTTCTATTTTAAATTTTGGGATTTACATACATGAAACCCGCTCTCCCCTCTGTGGGTTTAAAGTGACGTAAAGATCATGTCTTTAAAGAAGTTTTTAAAATGTTATGATTATGAAATGAAACCCATTTATTTTATGCTATATGGGTTATTTATGAAATTTTTGATGATGATATGTGTGGATCACATGATAATAAAGGCAAATTTAAGGGTGCGCCCTGATAGCGCTCCAATGCATTGGGTAATGATGTAACCACTAGAGATTACAATTTTCACGATACCTTGGTGAATAACCTTGGTAATTTTCAAATGACACCTTGGGGATGGACCTTGGTGATATGTTCATGATTGTCTATGTTAAATGATGTAGCCACATCTTCAAGTTATGAAAAATATTATTTTTATTATGAAATGCCTCATGATTTCTTTCTCATGCCTTAAAGTTCTTTTCATGTCCTTATTGAAGTATCTCAAGTTCACATGTAAAATGTTTCTAGTGTTTCCCTTACTGGGCCTTCTGCTCACCCTTTCTTTTGATGTATGTCCCCAGGTTATGAGATGCAGTAATGAACCTAGGATGAACATAAGGATAAGCCTTCCAAGTGTTTAAGAAGAGTGTTTTTTGTTCTTTTCATGTATTATGTTCCTTGTTTCCAAGACACTAAATCTTAAAGATCCTCAGTTCCGTATAATGAAATGAAAGTTATGTTATAAAAAGATGGGATGATATAATAGAGATAATGTCTCCATATCTTCAAAGAAACAATTACAGTAGCTAACTCAAGATCATGAGTAGGATAGTTTTTCTCATGAATTTTCAGTTTTCGTGATGCATAGGAAATAACCCTATCACTTTGGATAACGACACAACCAAGTCATTTCTTTGAAGCATCACTATAAATAACAAACCCATCATTCTACGATGGTAAAGTCAATATAAGAGAATTGACTAATCTTCTCTTATGTTATTTAAAACATTCTTCACACTCTTTTTTTCCAAACAAATTTAACCCCTTTACGTGTGAGCTTCATTAATGGGTTATCCAATCGGAAAAGTGTTGGACAAAACATCGATAATAACCTGCTAAGCCAATAAAACTGCATACCTCAGTTATACTCGTCAGTGCTGACCATTCTTGGATTGGTCTTGTCTTATAAGGATCAAAAAAGATTCCATCCTTAGAGACAATATGGCCAAGAAAAGAAATCTCTTGAATCCATAATTCACATTTGCTAAACTTCCCATATAATTCATGTCTTCTAAGAGTCTTCAGGACAATGCGCAAGTGATTTTCATGACCCTCATAGCTTTCAGAGCACACCAAGATATCATCAACAAATACCACCACAAAATAATCTAGGTATTCCTTGAAAACTCTATTCATTATATCCATGAATATATAGGGTGCGTTAGTCAATACAAAAGGTATTACTATAAACTCATAATGCCCGTACCTGGTTCGAAATGCTGATTTCGGAATGTCTTCCTTCTTCACACACAACTGATGGTATCCAGATCAAAGGTCAATCTTTGAAAATTATTGAGCTCCATGCAGTTGGTCGAATAAATCATCAATGCGAGTTAGGGGATACTTGTTCTTTATTGTTATAACATTGATTTCTCCGTAGTCGATACATAACCTCATCGATCCATCTTTCTTCTTAAAAAAAAGTACATGGGATCCCCATGGAGAAACACTAGGGAAAATAAATCCCTTATTACTCAATTCATCTAGTTGTTTCTTTAGTTCAACTAATTCTACAGGGGCCATTCTATAATGGTTCTTCAATATGGGCCTTGATCCAGGAATTAGATTAATAGAAAACTCAATTTGTCATTCTAGAGGATTTCCAGGTAAATCTTCTGGAAACACATCAACATATATTCTCATAATATTTACATCCTCTATTAGAACATTCATTTCCTTACCCATAGTTATTTCATTCTCTTCCTACCCAATAATTGAATTTAGTTGAGATACTAGGGGTGGATCTAGGTAAGAATCAGGTGGTGACGTTTCTGATCTAAAGATAAGGTGTTATTTATCATCATCATCAAAAATCGTAACCTCATTCTTATTACAGTAAATATTCGCATCATGGTTCAAAATCCAATTCATACTGAGGATTATATCAAATTCAATCATGGGTATGATGATGAGATCAGCAGATAAAGAACATTTATGTGTTCTAAGGGGAACAGATCCACAGAACCTTATAGCAATGATACTTCCCTTAGGAGTTTTAACTGATAACTCCCTTGTTAAATCAAATTTTAAGTATCTAATTTTCTTAGCAAACTGAGAAGATATGAAATAATGCGATGATCCAAAATCAAATAAAGCATTGGATAAACTCAAGGAAACCATTAAATTACCTGCCACCATGTCTTTCAGAGCTTCAACCTCACCTGTAGTGATAACATAAGCTTGGCCTTGATCCCATGGCCTTTTTTGAGGTAAGTTCCCCTGACACTTAGGACATTCATTTGCATAACGTCCCATCTCCCTGCAGTTGTAGCATTGAACATTGATAGCTTCCTTCTTCCCCTTTCAATCACGAGCTTGGTGGCCTTTTTCACCACACTTGAAACAGACTCCCATTCCCTTCCATAAATTACCAGGGTGTTTCTTCCCACATTTACTAAAGTATGGATATTAAACTTTTCCCTTATTCCCCTTATTTTCATTTCCAAAGTTATCAGCATATCTCTTCTTCTCTTTCTTTGCTTTAAAGTCGTAAGACTTTGAGAATTATTTTTCTGTCTTGATAGCACATTAGACAATAACTTCATATGATGAGAAGGATTGTGACACTAATGCTAGATGAATAAATGGTTTTAAACCATCAAACAAACGATCCATCTTACTTATTGGGTTCCGTATATAATATCCAGCATACCTTGCTAACCTTGTAAAGTTAGCCTCATTATTTGCGACATTCTCATCATCCTTTTGCCTCCGACTCAGAAATTGACTTTCCATATCTACTCGATGGTCATGAGGAAAGTATTTTTCTAAGAAAATCTTTTTGAACTCCCTCTATTCCATATTTTATACTTCATCATCTTCCTTTGTGTTTTGAATCAAAGACCACCATTGATCAACATCTCCAGTGAGGCGGTAAACTGCCATGATAACTTTTTCCATTTCACTACTCCCCAAGGCATGGAATATTTTCTATAAAGAATTTATCTATTTCTCAGCTACTAAGGTATTTTTACTCCCATTTAATGTTGGTGGTTTTTTCCTCATGAAGCGATCTAACATTGACCCTCTACGTTGTGGATCAGGGTGCTCCATACGAGTAAGGTTATTATTCATAACCTGAGTGAGTTTTCCCAGTATGGTGATTAGCTGATCAGCACCAGTTGCATCACCATCTCCACTATAATTATCTTGAGAAGGAGGGAAATCCCTACATAGAGTTCATTCCTTAATACGGTTTCCATTCCTTCCACTAGGCACCATTTCTAAAAAATGTCATAAACTAGATCAGTTTATGATTCAAAATACATAATTCCATACTTGTAAGACACATAAAAAAAATTGAACAGTTTATGGATATAATCCATAATCATATAAATGTTTTATTTGAGGAATTATATAATCATAAACCCTTCATAATGGTTTGTAATGAAAATGAGAATTATCCTAAGCATATTCCCCGGGAGTGTCGTAACCAAGAGTGCAGCAATGCCCGTTGTCGTGCACCAGTTCCCATTCGAGTCTCTCTCAAAGCAGTGATTTTGGGTCTAACCCCTAGGTACATTTTCACCAGAGCTGCCTCTACCTGATCGTATCCAGACATGGATGTATTTTTTGGAAAACTCACAAAATATCTACAATACCAAAATTCTTGGAAGTTCTTCTATAATAATCCTCAATGTCTATCTTAGGGCTACATGCTCAAAAAAGAGTTTACCTAAATATAGTTTCCAAGGTTTGTACTAAACTTTCTATGATACTAAGTGTAATTCCCCGACCCCAGTTACCCAGAGTCAGTGCATTTTTACATAACATTTTCATGATCACAAAAGATCAAGTCTCGGAAGATCGATTAGTTTAGTAGCCTTGGAAACACTAGATACATTCATAAAGTTTACGTTACATCATAAAGTGAAAACTACAACGACATCTTTTCTCCACACTCTTTTCCCCTTATACTATCCCTACAGGTCATTCATAAAATACTTCTTCACATACTGGAAAAAATAAAACATAAAAATGGGTGAGCTCAGATGCTCAGTAAGGATAACAGTATAGCAGAAACTTTCATAAATAAGCATAAAAATTTAAGGCAATGTATAACTAAAACAAAAGCCTTTTAAACTTGAAATTCAGCATAATATGGCACAAATAAAATGAAATAATTCCATTTACTTATTCACATGGATATTCTATCCATCCTATGAATGGCATGTCACCATATGTGTGTACGTATGGATTACCGTCTCCACGTCGTGGTGTAATTGTCATTCAATAAATTATTATTTGGACGGGTATAATAATTATGTGTAATTCATGTAAGTAATAAATATAACATGATAATTATTCTGTCTATATGATATAACATCCTTTTATATATTATTTTAACATCAAAAGAATGATATTGTCACTCGTGCGTACATACGGACTACCGTCTCCACGAACGCGATGAGATTCATTATCCATCATATCCATTCAAGTATAGTTCTAATTTTATGATTAAAAATAATGTTTAAGTACTTGATTTAATTCTGTATATGAATAATATACAATCTATCCATAACAAACACGTCTTACGTAACAAAGAATATAAAGGAAAACGAGTAAGTTAACACCCGAAATGACGATAATACTAAGATATTATTTACAAATCAATGTTAAAAGATCATATATGATATCATATTAATATAAATGATTCTTGTATAATTCAATAACAATTATTTTACCATTATACAGGAGGTTAACCTACCGTCGACCAGGGAAAAAGTACAAAGTAAGGTGTTTCTTATATCACTCGTAATTTCATGAGAATTCCATTGTTCACCACTTATTTATTGCATGTGGTGTATGTGTACTGCCCATGATTGTATTCATTGGGTAATATATTTTAATTTAGGGGTATTTACATCATCATTGTATGATCCGTCTTTCATGGGTGCATGTTTCATAAGTTACCTAATCGATAAGGGAATTTGAAATTTCAATTTCCATTTATTCGGCTTTACGCAAACTTCATTGATTATTTTACTCTGAGATTATGTGTGGAATCACTATTTATTTGCTTATGTCATAATTTCCACTCCCCTTTTCTGTGGATATACTTTTGATAGACATAATCACTCCATTTATAATTTCTCAAGTCATCGATATGAATTTGATAAGAGTAATTTTAACTCATTCTCCATTTGTTGAGTTAAACATCCAATTCATTGGTGTTGTTTTTACAAGATTATGTGTGAATGTCCTTTGATTTTTTTACACTGAATATCCAATCATATTTTGTGTATTTATATTTTTCAAACATAACTATGTCATTGATTTATCCTTAACCTAAAGATACAGCCTTTATGAGAGATTTCATCTCAATTTACATTACATTGAGACTTCTTTGTAGTTATACACCAAATCACTTTTTTGTGGTGTATATAATGTACTTTGACATAGTATATCATGAATACATTTATTCTCATGATATTACAAAGTTTTTATTTCCTCAATTATTTGTATTCAAGTTTCTCTCTTTTGGTTAGAAACTCTAACTAAAATACCATTTTAAATGTTTTAAAGATTTATTCTTCTAAATCTTGCTCATTAATGTCCACATTTTAAAAAATAGTTTTAAGGATTTATTTATATGGACATTAAAGTTTTAAAATTAAACTCCTTTTAAAAGTTTCAAAGTGGTATGGGACACTTTGATTCAAAAATCTATTTTTAAACAGCTTCTTGACAAATAGTGTGACTTTTAAATGTTTTCAAGAAAAGGGGGATATTTCTCTCAAATAGTTTTGATGGTTATTTTCATCTACGTCAATATCATTCATTATTATCGTTTGAGGTTAATATGATACAATACAATATTCCATATTGTATCGAATGAGTTATGTTTGACTATGCATGTGCTATTTTTATACCATTCATGGTTTGTGGTTAACGTATTGACATTTCGTATGCTAGTTTTAACACGAATGTTTATGTTATGTTTAAACATGTTCATATGAGGAATGCATTGGACTTAGTAAGTGACGGGTGGATCCTGCTATAGCTCCTCGATGCATCGATAGGTCTCATGAGACAAACTAGTATCTTGGCACAAGGCCTTGACAAAATCTTATTTGAAGTCTTGGCACGAGGCCTTGGATATGTGGTTATGATAGTTTGGTATTATAAATTCCATCATTATGAAAGTGGTTATTGATATTTCATGTGATTATTCGTTTAATAGAATATCCATGTGAATAAGTAAATGGAATTATTTTATTATATTTTTTCCATACTATGTTGAAGTTCAAGTTTAAAAGGCTTTTATTTTAGTTATACATTTCCTTAAATGTTTATTCTTATTTATGAAAGTTTTCTCTATATTGTTAACCTTACTAGGCATTTGAGCTCACCCCTTTTCTATGTTTTATTTTTCCCAGGATGTGAAGAAGTAATTTATGAATGACATACAAGGATAGTATGAGGGGATAAGAGTGTGGGCTATGGATACTATATTGTTGTAGTTTTCATTTTATGATGTAATGGAAACTTTATTAATGTATCTAGTTCTTCCAAGGCTACTAAACGAATCGGTCTTTCAAGATTTGATATTTCTTGTGATCATGCCAATGTTATGTAATAATGCACCGAATCTGGGTAACTGGGGTCGGGGCGTTACAGTTGGTATCAAAGGAAGTTTAGTACAAACCTTGGAAGCTTGATTTAGATGAAATCTGATTAGGGCACGTAGAACTAAGATGAACTTTGAGGATTAGTATAGAATAACTTACTAGAATTTTGGTATTATAGAGATTTTGTGAGTTCTCTGAGCAATACATCCCTGTCTGGATATGAGCAGGTAGGGGCGGCTCTGGCACAGATGTACCTAGGGGTAAAACCTGAAAACACCGCTTTGAGCTAGACTCGAATAGGAACTGGTGCACGATAATGGGCCTTGCTGCACTCTTGGTTACGACACTCCTTGGGGATATTCTTAGGATAATTTACATTTTCTTTACAAACCGATTTGAAGTATTATATATATATAAGATGAGAGTAAATGACCTTGGTTAATCCTAATGTCTTTCAAATTGAGAATATGGTGACATGTTAATCTCTAAATGATTTTATGACTACTGTTACTCACACAATGCTTTCTGGTTTTAGTCAATGGCTGGATTCCAAGGAAGTCATAGTGACTTTGATAATGATGTACAAGGTGGGAACGGTGGTGGAAATGAGCAAAAAATGGAATGTTGATAGGCGTAAAAGATATCATCTTTATGCCAAATCAATTTTCCAAAAATATGATCAACAATATATATATTAACCAATTCTCGGACTCAACAAAGAAGAGAAAGGTGATGAATGATAAGAGCTCCAGTAGTGGAGACCATGGAGAAAGAAATCCTCAATTTCCATCATGCAGGAAATGTGGAAGGAGACACCCAGGAAAGTGTCTCAATGGGACAAAGAAATGCTTTATGTGTGGGAAGGAAGGACATAATGTGAATAATTGCTGAAGAAAAATGAAGAGTTCTATGGAAGAAGGTAAAAATGTTCCCAAGAATCCATTTATAGTCATTTTCCATAAATGTAGGGGACCTGGCCATTACCCGAGTGAATGCCCTATTCTATAGGATATTTTATTGGACAAAGAAGAAGCTATGTGGAAATAAATGGTTGGAGAAATGTTTAAAAAGTATTACTGCACCTTGTTGATGGGTTTACTTTGGTATAATTCTCTCTTGTATTTTTAACCCTACAGTTTTCCATGTGAGAATGATATTTGAGGAATAATTATCTTTTCTCTTATGGATATAGTTATAAATAACTATTTGGTTTTATATGATCGTTGAGTTTGAGGCAATTATAAGTTATTATAATTTGGGATGAAAATAAAGGGTATGAGATAAGATTTGTGGTTAAATTATGTTATGGTTATTTTGAGGAATTTATCTCATTTTGGTTATGTTATAAAATATAGTTTTTGAAAAAGGACGACATGCAGACCGTGTGACAACCCGTCGCGTCGGAAAAATCTGTGGGAATCGAACCCACAACCAAAGTGCGATTAGGATTTATCACCTACCACTGGACTACATGAAGTCCCTGGTTAGTGTGACTATTATTTTTAATTAAATGATTTTATTGATCAATAAAAATTTGATTTGGGATCTTATTTCTTATCAAATGAATACCCTTAGTTTAGGAAATTGATTTGGTGATTAAGTGATAACTGTTATTTTGGAAGTTGTGCGGTTTGTTGTGAACACTATATGCCCAAGGAAAATAGAATAGTATGGGATTTCATTTGAGGGGTAATGGTGGATTTTTATCTATGTTTTTATTGTGGATTTATAGTGATTTGGGTTATTTATGGAAATGATTAGGTTAATTACTTTTAAGTATGTGACTTTAAGAGTAATTAATGTCATTTGGAGATACAATTTAACATGGAATACTACATTCTTATAAGTTTTGGGTTTCAATATTATTTTGGATTATATTGAAGGATTTTAAGGACAATTGATTATTGAATGGTATTTATTTAACTTTGGGGTATTGATGGTTTAATTTTAGAAATTAAGATTAGTGTTTTTTTCTCTCTAATGGAATATCCATTTTGGGGATCATCAGATATTATAATAACAATTTTGGTTTTGATTAATCTCTAAAGACATGGTAAATATATAGTTTATCCTACGTGGATCATGTATTTCTATAGATGTTTATTCTAGCTCTTCTATTGTGACCAAGTCTTCTTGAATACTCATTGTTCAAAAAAATGAGTTAGTGGTAAACATTTATTAAAGAATGAAAATCTACTTAAAAAGTAAGTATATCACTTTATGTTCTTTTTAAATATCATAAATGAATTCCTCATCCTTATGTAATGTATCTTAAAACAAAAAATGTTGTCCGTTTAGTTTTAATACTAAGAGACTAATGATTGTTTGTCCTAACATAAGTTTGTGATTTTCTTATTGTTAACTTTCTCCTGATCATGTTTTCTATCCCTCTCCATCAGAACTTAACACTTAGTTTATCGTCCATATCCGTGTTTTCCTACATGTAATCCTAGTATGGGTTATCTTGGGTGACCTGTATACCTCTCTTCCTTTCTTTTCAAGTGATAGTTTTATTGACTCTTTTTCCGATGTGGGACTTTCCATTATATTCTAAAGCCCAATTTTAAAAAAAATTGCAAGGACGCAATTTATTGAAGGAGGGGAGAATGTTACACCCCAAGCTTCCACAGTACGTTTCCCTTCGAATAATGCAATGGCGTGCATTGTACGCAACTTCGAGATTCTAACACACCACAACCAATAAAACTAGCCGTTATGAAAAGTAATACCTACTTTTTGAAATTTTATAATTTCTATATCTCAAAATGGACTTCATTTTTGGATTCGGAAAATTGAAATTAGCCTTGGGTGAAATTTTGATACTTTTCGGATAACTTTCATATTTTGATGAATAATGAAAATTATTAAATTTTAATAAAAACAACTTTTTTAATCAAAATAATTAATATTGGTAAATTATGAATTTGAGTGGCTTTAAAGTATATTTATAATATATTTTTACCATTTAATTCAATGTTTGTCATTGGACATAATTTCACAATTATACCAGACAGAAACAAGTGTCAATCTTTTGATAGTTATTATCTCTTAAAAACACGCTTTTTGTTTTAACAACGGGAATTAATTTTAAATTAATTTCTGCCACTTCAGTGTTTTGAATTTGGAAAAATGGATTCCATATTTAGAATCAATATTTCCAAATTGTGTAAATAGGTAACTTTTATTTTTAAACATTTTGAGTAATTACTTCGGTAAATATTTTATTTACCATGGTTAAAGGGTAAATTTGGTAAATAAGGGTTAAGAAATAATATTATAATAACACTAAATTACCCTAAAACGTGTCCTAACCTTATTGGTGGATACAAGTCCGACCATGAGAATATTTGGGTTGATTTTTGGGACCCCATTGAGTTACTTGTAAGTGATTATGACACTTTATATTAATTAAGTTAAAATAAACACAAAAATGACATAAGCATATATCTTTTAGAAACACATTTTTTACATAGGGTTATATATGTTGTATTTTAGATTATAAATATTAATTAGAAAAATAAAACGATTTCCTACATAATGATATTTTATTTATAATTTTTAGACAATAAATAATTTAATTTATTTATGACACAATGATGATGCAGTAATTACTATAATTGCGAAAAATTAAATTAATTGATATCATAAATACCCAAATAAATATAATTTGAGAGTTTTTATGAATTAAACTAATTTTATAGGTTAATATGACATGTTATTAATGATTTAAGTAACTCTTTTAGAAGTAATTATTTTGTTATAAGTTTTACAAAAATCAATTATTGAATAGTGTCAAAATTTACATAAAAGAGTTTTTAAAACAAATATTATTTTATTAATTGATATTAAATTCATAAAAATCTATATTTCGTCCAAGAGACTTATATAATGATAGGTGTTTTATTAATGGACTAATTGGGGGTCTCTTGGATGTATATAGTAAGTTTATTAACCATATAATATAAAAATACAAAGAGACATTGTAAAAGTGAAACTAATTAACTAAGAGTTAATACTTAAAGATAAGGTTAATATAGTAACCCAAACCTCTCTAAATCCTATTGGTTGAGTGGTTTTCGACCTATACCTACCTTAAACTTTAAATAAATTACCTTGGAGCCATTATAAACCAAATATAAATTTATTATAAAATAATATTTCTAGCTTTTCCAAAGGTGCCCCTCACCCCTCTTATAAAAGGGCACTCCCCCTTCTCATTAATCCACACCTTCAAATCCTTTTGGTTCGGCAAAACCCTGCCAAAATACTCTCTCAACTTCTCTCACTTCTTCCTAGAGGCCTTCCTTTAGTCAGAAAGCCATCCTAAGGAGCCCTTTTGATCAAATCAAAAGGAAGAACCCAAAAAGAGGTAATAATTTCACCACCCTTTTTCAAGTTCATTTCTTCTTCCACTTATTCTTTCTTTGTAATTTCTATTCTAAAATAATAACTTCAGTATCTTCTATATACTGTGATGTTATTAGAAATATGGTACTATAACACCATAGGTAAATAAAGAATATTACATTTTCATATTTATCCATATTTTTGAATAAAATATTTATATTACTTTAAAGGGAATGCTATGCTCGAGGGCGTACCCAATACGCAACAACGAGTTTCTTAGAAATCTTACGTTACACTCTAATAATAAAATAATGTTATTTTAAAAGGTAGTTAACGCCTATCCGTTATAATGGTGGGAATGAAGGGAACTAACTACAAAATGATTATATATTTTTGTCAAATATTTTTACTTTTATCCAATAAATGTTAGAGGCTAAAAATGAAAATGAATCCAATCTTAAGCATAAATCTTCTAATATTCTTCAAAACGTCGATTAACCGCCTTTTGATGGAGAACCCTTTTTAAATATACTTTTGAAAATTTTATATGTTGTGTTTGACAAAATAAAATCCTTCTTTAGAATCTGGACATCAAAATTTACTTTGTGTAAAATTTTGTTATTTTTCTGATAAAGATCATTTTTATTGAAAATGTTGCATTTTAATTCTAAACCACATTTTAATCTGATTTATGTATATGGATTGATTAGATTTTTAATTTAGATTAATGTGTATTTAAAATATATTTTTACCATTTAATATAATGGTGGTCATTGGAATTAATTTCACTTTGAAATTGGACTTAAACTAGTGTCAATCTTTTAATAGATATTGTTTCTTAAAAACAAGCTATTTGTTTTGACAGTGGGAATTAATTATTAAATTAATTAATTCAACATATATGTTTTGAATTTTGTAAAATATACATCATTATTGAATTAGGAATATAAAATATAGCTTAGGGTGAAGTTTTGGTATTTTTCTGAAAAACTTCAATTTTTGATGAATCGTGAAACCACTAAGTGGTAGTTTAAAAACTGATTTTTTGTTTAAATGAAACTTTTCCACTTCTGTGATTTGAATTTCAAAAATCCGACATACATTGCTGTCATTAAGATGTAAAATGTGGTTCAATGAGATTAAAATAATTTTTTGGTGAATAGTAACTTTTAAGTTTTTAATCGCGATTAGAGGCAATTAGTGTAATTTAAGGTAAAAATAATGTTTTAATAATATGAAATGTCCTAGACACATGTACTACCCTTATTGGATGTTTCATGGCCGACCAAGAAAACCCATGGGTCGATTTTTGGGACCCCATGGAGCCACTTCGGTAAGATAAAGACATTAATGCCTTTTATTTAAAGTAAAAGTAAAAATGACACAAACATGAGTTGTTTTAATAAAACAATTTTTAAAAGGGTTTATACAAGTCATATGTTTTAATATAAATATTCATTAGAAATATAAAAATATTTCATACATCATAGTATTTTATTTATAATTTTTAGATATTAAATAAATTAAATTATTTATTACACCATGATGATGCAACGATTACCTCATTATTTAACGATTTAAATAAAATGAAAAAATAATTTAAAATATAAGACCTACACTTGTCAAAAACCTATTTGATGGGTTGATTTCTAACCCTTATCACCTGATACTCGCAATTTATAATTGTGGGACCTTTTAAATCCAAAAATCATTTTATAATGAAGTATCCTTTTGTAACTTTCCAAGAGTGCCCCTCCTATCCTCTTATAAAAGGCCCCCACCTCTACCACCATACCCACACATCTCAAGCCTTTTTCTTGGACAAAACCTACTCATTTTGTCTCTCCACATCCCTCTATTACTCCCAGAAGCCTCACATTGGGCAGAAGTCTTCCCAAGGAAGCCTTTGAGCTCAAATCAAAGAGAGATACCCGATTTTAAGGTAATGTCTTCACTTGTGTTATTTTGTTTTAGTTTACTTCTACAAACCCCTAAACTCTTTTTATTCTTTCCTTTGTAAAAAAAACGGTATATTAAATATACTAGGATGTTGTTATAAGAAGGATTCGAGCAACACTTACACAAAACTTCATCTAATGGTAAAAGAGCATACTGTTTCCATGGATGGCGAATTTCTGCCTCACGAAACGATGATTGTTCAATATTCTTCTAACACCTTAAAAGGTGGCCATTAAGATGACACTATATTTATATATGATATATAATATGTTTATGTTTTACTTAAGCTTCTGTATTTTTTATTTTTGGCATACCTTTATGGTTTCCATTACGGGTAAATGCGATATCTTCATTTTAGGAAGTGCGGACTACCGCCCCCTCAAAGTGATTTGATTCGTTAACACCATATGTGGTATTTATAAAGGATAAATTTAATGATATTATATATGATACCATACTGTAATTATATTAATATTATGTATAATTATGTTTTAGTTCCATTAAATAAGAAATAGAAATGGAAGTAGCGTTCATGCGTACGTACGACTTACCGTCTCCATGAAAGGTGCATTTCATTTCTTACCTATGAATGTTATGTAATATTATAAATGCATGTATATAATGGATATATATGATATATAATATATCTACATAATTAATATTATTATGGATATAATATATATTTTACCACACGAACAAATTGTAATTATAAAGAGTTTATTTTTGACTCAAGTAGCAACGATCTACAAAACGACCATTATTAACTTAACAAATTACTTAGTGTTCATAGCATGGTAGTAAGATATATAAAAGGAATAATTAACTTGTAAAATGTTCTTAAGAAAGTATAAATTAACTCAAGTTTATAATTCAGGAGGTTAAAGAACGATCGAGTCAAGTCAGACTCGAGGTAAGGGATCCGACCTCTCTCTTTCTTTTCAAGTACCCTCTTTTATGTCATTTCATTTATGCTCCATGTTCTTATGGTGGAGGATGTTCTTTAATATTCACCATACTGTAATTTTTATTTTCATATGATGAGTTACCCCCTATTACCCTCATCAATTCATTTTAATAATTTTTATGTTGCACCGTTAGGCTGCTGAATTTTCGTAAGGGATCCTACCCATCTCTTTCTTTTTAAGTACACTCTTTTCTGTCATTCCTTATAAGCTCATCATTCTTATGATTGGGATGTTATTTTATATCACTCTTACTCTAATTTTTATGTTCATATGATGAGAGACCCTATTTTCTCTCATCAATCCATTTTGGAAGATTTAATTGGCGCCGTTAGGCTGCCGGAATTTCGTAAGGGGCTTTTTATCTCTCTTTGTGTTTTCGTGAGATTCCCGCTACATTTGCCAATATTTCCTTTTGAGTGGTGTATGTACTGTCCATTATTCTAATCTTTGTGTAACATAATTTCGTTTATGAATATTTACATCAATGTTGTATAGTCCTTATTTCATGGGGAGTACGTTTCGAAAGTTACCCAAATCGGTAAGGGAACTTCTTAACACAATTTATATTCTTTGGGTTAATCTCCTATTTTCAAATTATGTCGTTATATTATTATTTCCTATCTTGTATTTATACTTTATTTATGTGTACATAGAGTGAATACACATAATAGATCTATTTTATTTAAAAATGTTCTTTGTTTGGGACTTCGTCTCAATCTCCTTTCATTGAGGCATATTTTGTTTTATACATAACATTCTTTTATACGGTGTATAAAGACCTTTGAATTTTACGTTTATCCAAAAGGAATCTTTTTATACGAAGCGTTTTTCTAGACGACAAAGGGGAATGTTTTTGTCGTACGTATGCGGTGATAATGACTTCTTCACCACCATGACCATTATTTGAGTTTCGGCTTCCTCTACAAGCCATACTTTTTTTTAAAATGAAAAATAAATACCATGTTTTACTTTTCTTTTATTTTGGTATTGAAAATTGTTTTCATAATATTTTTATTATATAAATGTGTTGTATTGATATCTTGTGATTGAAAAGTGGAAATGTTATGTTTCCTTTATGCATGTTTTATGTGATACAATTATTTTATGGTTCTTGGGCATTATTATGAAGACGGGTGTTTCTGTGATAAACTAAGGGCAGGTGATCCCGATATAGCTCTCCAATGCATTGGGTAATGCAAAGGAGTTAAACGTTAAGGTTTATCCAAAGAGATTTAGGAAATATATTGTGTTGGGTATTCCAAACGTAACCAAGAGGGTTACTCCCTACGTAAGAATGTTATGAATTCCTCAAGTTACCTTTATATCTTATGATTTATATGATTTATTCATGATTTTATGAGGTATGTTAAAGTGCTTATGTTTTATGGTTAAAGTATGATTTCATTCTTATGTATATATGTACTCATGTTTCCTTTCCACACTTTTTATAACCCTTAATAAGCTTTTTATGCTCATCCCAAGTTTTTGAAATGTTTTCACAGGTCAAGGGATTGGTACATGATATGATGATAGTATCAAGGAAGTATCAAGAAAGAATCCATGTTTTAATTTAAATATGTTTCAGTTGATGGGAAAATTAATACTATCTTTTATGTAACCACTTTGTTTAAATGTGGAATGTAATGCAAGTTTTATGATCTAATTCTCTAAAACTATAAACCTGAAAATATCCTCAATGTGTAATCTTGTAATAACTCAAGATTAAGTAAGGTTTAAGGATGGGTCCTTATAGTTGTTATCATAGGTCAGTTTAGATAACTTTATAGGTTAGAGTGTTGTTTAAGAAAAAGTGATAAGTTGTGTATAACCACAATGGTTATTATATTAGATGGAGTCATCATTTTTTTGAAAGTTAGAATGAGTTTGAGATAACTTGGATAAGTATATCTTGGTGTTTATCTTCATCTTCTTTTATTTGATGATTTTACTGATATACTCACACTAACCATTTTGGTTTTAGTAAATGGATGGATCTAGCAGGCACCAATGTAACAATGGATTTGAAGAAAACTGTGATGGTTTTATGAAAGAACAAATGAATGACATGGGATCTGCAATGATAACTCTTTTGGTTATCCTCAACCAACTATCTCGAGTCATGATTGACCACCTGAACCTTAGTGATTTTTCTAAGGCATCATATATGCGAGAAACAAATCCCTACGGAAGTTCAGGTAATAATCATAAAGGTAAGTATGTTCAAAAACCTATGTGTCAAATATGTGGAAAGAAACACATAGGAAAATGTTTCAAAGGTACAGAAAGATGCTATAGGTGTGGAAATGAAGGTCATAAAGCAAGAACCTGCCATGGAAAAAGGATGCATCTAGTTGACTCAAGAAAGGGAAAGAAGTTCTTTCTGAAGGATCAATTTAATGTTTTAAATGTGGTGTGCATGGTCATTATGCAAACACATGTCCTACAAAAAAATTTCGGGAATGGGGTCACCAAGATCGTACAAATATTCATTAACCAATACCTAAATCCATTCCTATTGAGGATAAAGAAACTGAAAATGAAGAATGAATGGTATGGCTTATTTCTTAACATATGCTTTCCAATTATTGGAATCTTAGGATATGATTCATGATTTTGTATGTAGGAAAGAAGTAATTCAGAATAAGTTGAAAAGGAATGGATAATGGATCATGAATAATGTTGAATGAGTAAGAAGTCATCATATAAGGGATTCAAGAGTTATGGTAGATTTTAGGATGGTAAAATTCTTAGATGTATTAAGTCTTTTTTGATGATGGGGTTACATTAGAAGACTTTTTATAGTAACCCTGATGTTTGATATAAGAAAATTTTATTCAAGGAATAATTATCCTTTCTTTTGTGGATGTAGTTATAAAGAATCATTTGGGTTTATATGATTCTTGAATTTGAGGCAATTACTGGTTAATACATTTTGGGTTTCAATCTTAGTTTGTTTTACTTTGTATAATTTTATGGATAGATGTTTATTGAATAGTCTTTATTGAACTTTGGGTTTTTTTGACAACTTTTGGAGATTAAGAATAGATTTTTTTATAAAGGATTATCATTTTTGCGTATTATCTGATCTCATACTAGCCTTTTTGGTTTTAGTTTTGGTTAAGGTCTAAAGACATGGGAGGTATATAGTTCTCTTTTGTGGATTAGGTGATTCTATAGAAGTTGATTATAGCTCTCTTAATGTGAACAAGTCATCCTAAATACTCATCTTTTGAAGAAAATATGAGTTTGTGTAAGAAATCTAGTAAAAGTTGAAAGTCAACATGACAATTAAGTATGCTTCCTAATGTTTTAGTTAATCTCATAAATAAATTCCTCAATGAAAAGTAACTTAAAACAAAAATGTTGTCTGTTAATTTTTCCTACTGGGGAATCAAATACCATTTAACAAATCACAATTTTGTGATTTTCTTGTTGTTAACATTCTCCTAGACATGTTTAATATCACTCTCCATCAGAACATGACCCTTTGTTTACTCCTCCATATCCATATTTTCATACTTGGAATCCTAGTATGGGTTAACTCGGGTGACATTTGTACATCTCTCCCATTCTTTTAAAGTGATAGTTTTACTGACTCTTGGTCCGATGTGGGATTTTCAATGAAGCTTCCAAGCCCAACTTTAAAATTGAGAGGACACAATTCCCAAAAGGGGGGAGGATGTAACACCCCAGGTAAATAAAGAATATGACATTTTCATATTTATCCATATTTTTGAATAAAATATTAACATTACTTTAAAGGGAATGCAATGCTCGAGGGCGTACCCAATACGCAACAACGAGTTTCTTAGAAATCTTACGTTACACTCTAATAATAAAATAATATTATTTTAAAAGGTATTTAACGCCTAGCCATTATAATGGCGGGAATGAACAGATCTAACTACAAAATGATTATATATGTTTGTCAAATATCTTTACTTTTATCCAATAAATGTTAGAGGATGAATATGAAAATGAAGCCAATTTTAACCATAAATCTTATAATATTATTTAAAAGGTCGATTAACCGCCTTTTGATGGAGAACCCTTTTTAAATATAATTTTGACAATTTTATATGTTGTGTTTGACAAAATAAAATCCTTCTTTAGAATCTGGACATCAAAATTTACTTTGTGTAAAATTTTGTTATTTTTTCGATAAAGATCATTTTTATTGAAAATGTTTCATTTTAATTCTAAACCTCCATTTAATTTGATTTATTTATATGGATAGATTATATTTTTAATTTATATTAAATTTTATTTAGAATATATTTTTACCATTTAATATAATGGTGGTCATTGGAATTAATTGCACTTTGAAATTGGACTTAAACTAGTGTCAATCTTTTAATAGATATTGTTTCTTAAAAACACGCTATTTTTTTGACAACGAGAATTAATTATTAAATTAATTAATGCAACATATATGTTTTGAATTTTGTAAAATAGACGTCATTATTGAATTAGGAATATCAAATATAGCTTAGGGTGAATTTTTGGTATTTTCCTGAAAACCTTCAATTTTTGATGAATAGTGAAACCAATAAGTGGTAGTTTAAAAACTGATTTTTCGTTTAAATGAAACTTTGACACTTCTGTGATTTGAATTTCAAAAATCTGACATACATGGTTGTCATTAGGATGTAAAATTTGGTTCAATGGGATTAAAATAATTTTTTGGTGAATAGTAACTTTTAAGTTTTTAATCGCGATTAGAGGCAATTAGTGTAATTTAAAGTAAAAATAATGTTTTAATAATATGAAATGACCTAGACACATGTACTACCCTTATTGGATGTGTCATGGCTGACCAATAAAACCCATGGGTCGATTTCTGGGATCCCATGGAGCCACTTGGGTTAGATAAAGACATTAATTCCTTTTATTTAAAGTAAAAGTAAAAATGACACAAACATGAGTTGTTTTAATAAAACAATTTTTAAATTGGGTTATACAAGTCATATTTTTTACTATAAATATTCATTAGAAAGCTAAAATTATTTCAAACATCATAGTAATTTTTTTATAATTTTTAGATATTAAATGTATTAAATTATTTATGACACTATGATGATGTAACGATTACCTCATTATTTAACGATTTAAATAAAATGAAAATATAATGTAAAATATAAGACCTACACTTGTTAAAAACCTATTTTATGGGTTGAATTATAACCCTTATCATCTTATACTCTAAATTTATAATTTTGGGAACTTTTAAATCCGAAAATCATTTTATAATAAAGTATCCTTTTGTAACTTTCCAAGAGTTCCCCTCCTCTCCTCTTATAAAGGGTCCTAACCTCTACCACCTTACCCACACCTCTCAAGCCTTTTTCTTGGCCAAACCCTGATCCTTTTGTCTCTCCACATCCCTCTCTTACTCTTAGAAGCCTCACTTTGGGCAGAAGTCTTCCCAAGGAAGCCTTTGAACTCAAATCAAAGAGAGATACCCGATTTTAAGGTAATGTCTTCACTTGTGTTCTTTTGTTTTATTTTACTTCTACAAACCCCTAAAATATTTTTATTCTTTTCTTTTGTAACAATAAATGTATCTTTAATATACTAGTATGTTGTTATAATAAGGATTAGAGCTTCACTTACACAGAACTTCATCTAATGGTAAAAGAGAATACTGTTTCCGTGGATGGCGAATTTCTGCCTCACGAAATGATGATTGTTCAATATTCTTCTCACACCTTAAAAGGTGAACATTAAGATGAAACTATATTTATATATGATATATAATATGATTAGGTTTTACTTAATCTTCTGTATTTTTTATTTGTGGAATACCTTTATGGTTTCCATTATGGGTAAATGTGATATCTTCATTTTAGGAAGTGCGGACTACCACCCCCTCAAAGTGATTTGATTTGTTAACACCATATGTGGTACGTATAAAGGATAAATTTAATGATATTATATATGATACCATACTTTAATTATATTACTATTATGTATAATTATGTTTTAGTTCCATTAAATAAGAAATAGAAATGGAAGTAGCGTTCATGCGTACGTACGGCTTACCGTCTCCATGAACGGTGCATTTCATTTCTTACCTCTGAATGTTATGTAATATTATAAATGCATGTATATAATGGATATATATGATATATATGATATCTAAATAATTAATATAATTCTATATATAATATATATTTTACCACATGAACAAATTGTAATTATAAAGAGTTTATTTTTGAATCAAGTAGCAATGATCTACAAAACGACCATTATTAACTTAAAAAATTGCATAGTGTTCATAGCATGGTAGTAAGAGATATAAAAGGAATAATGAACTTGTAAAAGGTTCTTAAGAAAGTATAAATTAACTCAAGTTTATTATTCAGGAGGTTAAAGAATGACCGAGTCAAGTCAGACTCGAGGTAAGGGATCCGACCTCTCTCTTTCTTTTCAAGTACCCTCTTTTATGTCATTTCATTTATGATCCATGTTATTATGTTGGAGGATGTTATTTAATATTCAACATACTGTAATTTTTATTTTCATATGATGATTTACCCCCTCTTACCCTCATCAATTAATGTTAATAATTTTTATGTGGCGCCATTAGGCTGCTGAATTTTCGTAAGGGATCCTACCCCTCTCTTTCTTTTTAAGTACACTCTTTTATGTCATTCCTTCTAAGCTCATATTTATTATGATTGGGATGTTATTTTATATTACTCTTACTATACTTTTTATGTTCATATGATGAGATACCCTATTTTCTCTCATCAATCCATTTTGGAAGATTTAATTGGCGCCGTTAGGCTGCCGAAATTTCGTAAGGGGCTTTTTATCTCACTTTGTGTTTTCGTGAGATTCCTGCTACATTTTCCAATATTTCCTTTTGAGTGGTGTATGTACTGTACGTTATTCTACTATTTGTGTAACATAATTTCTTTTATGAGTATTTACATCAATTTTCTATAGTCCTTCTTTCATGGGGAGTACGTTTCGAAAGTTACCCAAATCGATAAGGGAACTTCTTAACCCAATTTATATTCTTTGGGTTAATCTCCTATTTTCAAATTATGTCATGATATTATTATGTCCTATCTTGTATTTATACTTTCTTTATGTGTATATATTGTGAATACACATAATAGATCTATTTTATTTAAAAATGTTCTTTGTATGGGACTTCGTCTCAATCTCCTTTCATTGAGGCATATTTTGTTTTATACACAACATTCTTTTATTCAGTGTATAAAACCCTTTGAATTTTACATTTATCCAAAAGGAATATTTTTATACGAAGTGTTTTACTAAACTACAAAAGGGAATGTTTTTGTCGTACGTATGCGGCGACAATGACTTCTTCGCCGCCATGACTATTATTTGAGTTTCGGCTTCCTCTACAAGCCATACTTTTTTTAAAAATGAAAAATAAATACCATGTTTTACTTTTCTTTTATTTTGGTATTGAAAATTGTTTTCATAATGTTTTTATTATATAAATGTGTTGTATTGATATCTTGTGATTGAAATGTGGAAATGTTATGTTTCCTTTTTGCATGTTTTATGTGATACGATTATTTTATGGTTCTTGGGAATTTTTATGAAGACGGGTGGTTCCGTGATAAACTAAGGGCAGATGAGACTGATATAGCTCTCCAATGAATTGGGTAACGCAAAGGAGTTAAATGTTAAGGTTTCTCCAAAGATATTTAATGAATATACTGTGATGGGTATTCCAAATGTAGCCAAGTGGGTTACTCTCTACGTAAGACTCTTATGAATGACTCAAGTTACCTTTATATCTTATGCTTTCTAGGATTTATTCATGATTTTATGAGGTATGTTAAAGTGCATATGTTTTATGGGTAAAGTATGATTTCATTCTTATGTATATATGTACTAATGTTTCCTTTCCATACTTTTTATAACCCTTACTATTCTTTTTATGCTCTTCCCAAGTTTTTGAAATGTTTTCACAGGTTAAGGGATTGGTACATGATATGATGATAGTATCAAGGAAGTGTCAAGAAAGAATCCATGTTTTAATTTAAATATGTTTCTGTTGATGGGAAAATGAATACTATCTTTTATGTAACCACTTTGTTTAAATGTGGAATGTAATGGAAGTTTTATGATCTAATTATCTAAAACTCTAAACCAGAAAAGATCCTCAATGTTTAATCTTGTAATAACTCAAGATTAAGTAAGGTTTAAGGCTGGGGCCTTATAGTTGGCATCAGAGGTCAGTTTAAATAACTTTATAGGTTAGAGTGTTGTTTAAGAAAAAGTGACAAGTTGTGTATAACCACAATGGTTATTATATTAGATGGAGTCATCTCTTTTTTTAAAGTTAGAATGAGTTTGAGATAACTTGGATAAGTATATCTTGGTGTTTATCTTCATCTTTTTTTATTTGATGATTTTACTGATATACTCACACTGACCATTTTGGTTTTAGTAAATGGATGGATCTAGCAGGCACCAAAGTAACAATGGATTTGGAGAAAACTGTGATGGTTTTATGAAAGAACAACTGAATGATATGGGATCTGCAATGATAACTCTTTTGGTTATCCTCAACCAACTATCTCGAGTCATTATTGAACACCTAAACCTTAGTGATTTTAATAAGGCATCGTATATGCGAGAAACAAATCCTTACGGAAGTTCAGGTAATAATCATAAAGGTATGTATGTTCAAAAACCTATGTGTCAAATATGTGGAAAGAAACAAATAGGAAAATGTTTCAAAGGGACAAAAAGATGCTATAGGTGTGGAAATTAAGGTCATAAAGCAAGAACCTTCCATAGAAAAAGGAAGAATCTAGTTGACTCAAGAAAGGGAAAGAAGTTCTTTATGAAGGATCAATTCAATGTTTTAAATGTGGTGTGCATGGTCATTATGCAAACACATGTCCTACAAAGAAGTTTCAGGAATTGGGTCACCAAGATCATACAAATATTCATTTACCAATACCTAAAGCCATTCCAATTGAGGATAAAGAAACTGACAATGAAGAATGAATGGTATGGATTATTTCTTAACATATGCTTTCCTATTATTGGAATCTTAGGATATGATTCATGATTTTTTTTGTAGGGAAGAAGTAATTCAGAATAAGTTGAAAAGGAATGGATAATGGATCATGAAGAATGTTGAATGAGTAAGAAGTCATCATATAAGGGATTCAAGAGTTATGGTAGATTTTAGGATGGTAAAATTCTTAGATGTATTAAGTCTTTTTTGATGATGGGGTTACATTAGAAGACTTTTTATAGTAACCCTGAAGTTTGATATAAGAAAATTTTATTCAAGGAATAATTATCCTTTCTTTTGTGGATGTAGTTATAAAGAACCATTTGGGTTTATATGATTCTTGAATTTGAGGCAATTACTGGTTAATACATTTTGGGTTTCAATCATAGTCTGTTTTACTTTGTATAATTTTATGGATATATGTTTATTGAATGGTCTTGGTTGAACTTTGGGTTTTTTTTGAAAAATTTTGGAGATTAAGAATATATTTTTTTTATAAAGGATTATCCTTTTTGGGTATTATCTAATCTCATACTAGCCTTTTTGGTATTAGTTTTGGTTATGATCTAAAGACATGGGAAGTATATAGTTCTATTTTTCCGATTAGGTGATTCTCTAGAAGTTGATTATAGCTCTCTAAATGTGAACAAGTCATCCTAAATACTAATCTTTTGGAGAAAATATGAGTTCCTGTAAGAAATCTAGTAAAAGTTGAAAGTCAACATGACAATTAAGTATGCTTCCTAATGTTTTAGTTAATCTCATAAATAAATTTCTCAATGAAAAGTAACTTAAAACAAAAATGTTGTCTGTTAATTTTTCCTACTGGTGAATCAAATACCATTTAACCAATCGCAAGTTTGTGATTTTCTTGTTGTTAACTTTCTCCTAGACACGTTTAATATCACTCTCCATCAGAACAAGACCCTTTGTTTTATCCTAAATATCCATATTTTAATACTTGGAATCCTAGTATGGGTTAACTCGGGTGACATTTTTACTTCTCTCCCATTCTTTTAAAGTGATAGTTTTACTGACTCTTGTTCCGATGTGGGATTTTCAATGAATCTTCTAAGACCAACTTTAAAATTGAGAGGATGCAATTCCCAAAAGGGGGGAAGGATGTAACACCCCAGGTAAATAAAGAATATGGCATTTTCATATTTATCCATATTTTTGAATAAAATATTAATATTACTTTAAAGGTAATTCTATGCTCAAGGGCGTACCCAATACGCAACAACGAGTTTCTTAGAAATCTTACGTTACACTCTAATAATAAAATAATATTATTTTAAAAGGTAGTTAACGCCTAGCCATTAAAATGGTGGTAATGAACGACACTAACTACAAAATGATTATATATGTTTGTCAAATATTTTTACTTTTATCCAATAAATGTTAGAGGCTAAAAATGCAAATGAATCCAATTTTAAGCATAAATCTTCTAATATTCTTTAAAAGGTCGATTAACCGCCTTTTGATGGAGAACCCTTTTTAAATATAATTTTGATAATTTTATATGTTGTTTTTGACAAAATAAAATCCTTCTTTAGAATCTGGACACCAAAATTTACTTTGTGTAAAATTTTGTTATTTTTCCGATAAAGATCATTTTTATTGAAAATGTTGCATTGTAATTCTAAACCTCATTTTAATCTGATTTATTTATATGGATAGATTATATTTTTAATTTAGATTAAAGTGTATTTAGAATATATTTTTACCATTTAATATAATGGTGGTCATTGGAATTAATTTCACTTTGAAATTAGACTTAAAATAGTGTCAATCTTTTAATAGATATTGTTTCTTAAAAACACGCTATTAGTTTTGACAGTGAGAATTAATTATTAAATTAATTAATGCAACATATATGTTTTGAATTTTGTAAAATAGACATCATTATTGAATTAGGAATATCAAATATATCTTAGGGTGAATTTTTGGTATTTTTCTGAAAAAACTTCAATTTTTGATGAATAGTGAAACCACAAAGTGGTAGTTTAAAAACTGATTTTTCATTTAAATGAAACTTTTCCACTTCTGTGATTTGAATTTCAAAAATCCGACATACATGGTTTTCATTAGGATGTAAAATTTGGTTCAATGGGATTAAAATAATGTTTTGGTGAATAGTAACTTTTATGTTTTTAATCGCGATTAGAGGTAATTAGTGTAATTTGAGGTAAAAATAATGTTTTAATAATAAGAAATGACCTAGACACATGTACTACCCTTATTGGATGTGTCATGGCCGACCAAGAAAACCCATGGGTCGATTTTGGGGACCCCATGGAGCCACTTGGGTAAGATAAAGACATTAATTCCTTTTATTTAAAGTAAAAGTAAAAATGACACAAACATGAGTTGTTTTAATATAACAATTTTTAAATGGGGTTATACAAGTCATATTTTTTACTATAAATATTTATTAGAAAGATAAAAAGATTTCCTACATCATAGTAGTTTTTATATAATTTTTAGATATTAAATAAATTAAATTATTTATGACACCATGATGATGCAGCAATTACCTCATTATTTAACGATTTAAATAAAATGAAAATATAATGTAAAATATAAGACCTACACTTGTCAAAAACCTTTTTTATGGGTGGATTTAGAACCATTATAACCTTATCCTTGAAATTTATAATTGTGGGACCTTTTAAATCTGAAAATCATTTTATAATAAAATATCCTTTTGTAACTTTCCAAGAGTGCCCCTCCTCTCCTCTTATAAAAGGCCCCCACCTCTACCACCTTACCCACACCTCTCAAGACTTTTTATTGGCCAACCCCTGATCATTTTGTCTCTCCAAATCCCTATCTTACTCATAGAAGCCTCACTTTTGGCAGAAGTCTTCCTAAGGAATCCTTTGAGCTCAAATCAAAGAGAGATACCCGATTTAAGGTAATGTCTTCACCCTTGTTCTTTTGTTTTATTTTACTTCTCCAAATCCCTAAACTCTTTTTATTCTTTTCTTTTGTAAAAAAACTGATATCTTCAATATACTAGGATGTTTTTATAAGAAGGATTCGAGCTACACTTACACAGACCTCCATCTAATGGTTAAAGAGCATACTATTTTCGTGGATGGTGAGTTTCTGCTTCACGAAACGATGATTTTTCAATATTCTTATAAAACCTTAAAATGTGGCCATTAAGATGAAACTATAATTATATATGATATATAATATGTTTATGTTTTACTTAAGCTTCTGTATTTTTTAGTTGTGTCATTCCTTTATGGTTTCTATTACGGGTAAATGCGATATCTTCATTTTAGGAAGTGCGGACTACCGCCCCCTCAAAGTGATTTGATTCGTTAACACCATATGTGGTATGTATAAAGGATAAATTTAATGATATTATATATGATACCATACTGTAATTATATTACTATTATGTATAATTATGTTTTACTTCCATTAAATAAGAAATAGAAATGGAAGTAGCATTCATGCGTACGTACGGCTTACCGTCTCCATGAACGGTGCATTTCATTTCTTACCTCTGAATGTTATGTAATATTATAAATTCATGTATATAATGGATATATATGATATATATGATATCTACATATTGAATATAATTCTGGATATAATATATATTTTACCACATGAACAACTTGTAATTATAAAGAGTTTATTTTTGACTCAAGTAGCAATGATCTACAAAACGACCATTATTAACTTAAAAAATTACATAGTGTTCACAGCATGGTAGTAAGAGATATAAAAGGAATAATGAACTTGTAAAAGGTTATTAAGCAAGTATAAATTAACTCAAGTTTATTATTTAGGAGGTTAAAGAACGATCGAGTCAAGTCGGACCCGAGGTAAGGGATTCGACCTCCCTCTTTCTTTTCAAGTAACCTCTTTTATGTCATTTCATTTATGCTCCATTTTATTATATTGGAGGATGTTATTTAATATTCACCATACTTTAATTTGTATTTTCATATGAGGAGTTACCCTCTCTTACCCTCATCAATTCATTTTAATAATTTTTATGTGGCGCCGTTAAGCTGCCGAATTTTCGTAAGGGATCCTACCCCTCTCTTTCTTTTTAAGTACACTCTTTTATGTCATTCCTTTTAAGCTCATATTTCTTATTATTGAGATGTTCTTTTATATTAATCTTACTGTAATTCTTATGTTCATATGATGAGAGACCCTATTTTCTCTCATTAATCCATTTTGGAAGATTTAATTGGCGCCGTTAGGCTGCCGAAATTTCGTAAGGGGCTTTTTATCTCACTTTGTGTTTTCGTGAGATTCCTTCTACATTTTCCAATATTTCCTTTTATGTGGTGTATGTAATGTCCATTATTCTAATATTTGTGTAACATAATTTTGTTTATGAGTATTTACATCAATGTTGTATAGTCCTTCTTTCATGGGGATTACGTTTCGAAAGTTACCAAAATCGGTAAGGGAACTTCTTAACCCAATTTCTATACTTTGGGTTAATATCCTATTTTCAAATTATGTCATGATATTATTATCTCCTATCTTGTATTTATAATTTCTTTATGTGTACATATAGTGAATACACATAATAGATCTATTTTATTTAAAAATGTTCTTTGTATAGGACTTCGTCTCAATCTCCCTTCATTGAGGTATATTTTGTTTTATACACAACCTTCTTTTATATGGTGTATAAACCCCTTTGACTTTTACGTTTATCCAAAAGGAATATTTTTATACGAAGCATTTTACTAAATGAAAAAGGGAATGTTTTTGTCCTACGTATGCGGCGACAACTACTTCTTCACCACTGTGACCATTATTTTAGTTTTGGCTTCCTCTACAAGCCATACTTTATTTTAAAATGAAAAATAAATAACATGTTTTAATTTTCTTTTATTTTGGCATTGAAAATGGTTTTCATAATGTCTTTATTATATCAATATGTTGTATTGATATCTCGTGATTGGAATGTGGAACTTTTATGTTTCCTTTATGCATGTTTTATGTGATACGATTATGTTATGGTTCTTGGGCATTGTTATGAAGACGGGTGGTTCCGTGATAAAGTAAGGGCGGGTGAGCCCGGTATAGCTCTCCAATGCATTGGGTAAGGCGAAGGAGTTAAACTTTAAGGTTTCTCTGAAGAGATTTAGGGAATATACTATGATGGGTATTCCAAATGTAACCAAGAGGGAACCTCCCTATGTAATAATTTTATGAATGCCTCAAGTTAACTTTATGTCTTATGATTTCTATGATTTATTCATGATTTTATGAGGTATGTTAAAGTTCTTATGTTTTATGGGTAAAGTATGATTTCATTCTTATGTATATATGTACTAATGTTTCCTTTCCATACTTTTTATAACCCTTACTGAGCTTTTTATGCTCATCCCAAGTTTTTGAAATGTTTTCACAGGTCAAGGGATAGGTACATGATATGATGATAGTGTCAAGTAAGTTTCAAGAAAGAATCCATGTTTTATTTTAAATATGTTTTTGTTGATGGGAAAATGAATACTGTCTTTTATGTAACCACTTTTTTTAAATGTGGAATGTAATGCAAGTTTTATGATCTAATTCTCTAAAACTCTAAACCTAAAAAGATCCTCAATGTGTAATCTTGTAATAAATCAAGATTAAGTAAGGTTTAAGGCTGGGGCCTTATTGGTACAACCATATTAAGTATTCTATCCATCCTTTGAATGGCATGTCACCATACGTGCGTACGTATGACTTATCGTTTCCACGTCGTGGTGTAATTGTCATTCAATAAATTATTATTTGGATGGGTATAATAATGATGTTTAAATCATGTAAATAATAAATATAACATGATAATTATTCTTTCTATATGATATACCATCCTTTTATATATTATTTTAACATCAAAAGAATGATTTGTCGCTCGTGCGTAGGTACGGACTACCATCTCCACGAACGCGAGGAGATTCATTATCTATCGTATTCATTCAAGTATAATTCTTATTTGATGATTAAAAATAATTTTTAAGGACTTGATGTAATTCTAGATATGAATAAGATACAATCTATCCATAAAAAACATGGCTTACGTAACAAAGAATATAAAGGAAAATGATTAAGTTAACACCCGAAATGACGATACTACTAAGATATTATTAACAAATAAATGTTAAAAGATCATAAATGATATCATATTAATGTAAATGATTCTTGTATAATTCAATAAAAATTATCTCACCATTATACAGGAGGTTAACCTACCGTCGACAAAGGAAAAAGAACAAAGTAAGGGGTTTCTTATCTCACTCTTAATTTTGTGAGAATTCCATTGTTCACCACTTATTTATTGCATGTGGTGTATGTGTATTGACCATGATTGTATTCATTGTGTAATATAGTTTAATTTATGGGTATTTACATCATCATTTTATGATCCTTATTTCATGGGTGTATGTTTCATAAGTTACCTAATCAATTAGGGAATTTGAAATTTCAATTTCCATTTATTCGGCTTTACGCAAACTTCATTGATTATTTTACTCCGAGATTATGTGTGGAATCACTATTCATTTTCTTATGTCATAATTTCCACTCCGATTTTCTGTGGATATACTTTTGATACACATAATCAATCCATTGATAATTTCTCAAGTCATCAATTATAATTTGATAAGAGTAATTTTAACTCATTCTTCTTTTGTTGAGTTAAACATCCAATTCATTGGTGTTGTTTTTACAAGATTATGTGTGAATGTGCTTTGATTGTTTTAAACTGAATATCCAATCATATTTAGTGTATTTATATTTGTCACACATAACTATGTCATTGATTTATCCTTAACCTAAGGATACGACCTTTATGAGAGATTTCATCTCAATTTACATTCTATTGAGACTTCTTTATTGTTACACACCAAATCACTTTTATGTGGTCTATATAATGTTCTTTGACATAGTATATCATGAATCCCTTTATTATCATGATATTACAAAGTTTTTATTACCTAAAATATTTTTATTCAAGTGTCTCTCTTTTGGTTAGAAACTCTAACTAAAATACCATTTTTAAATGTTTTAAAGACTTATTCTTCTAAATCATTCTCATTAATGTCCACGTTTTAAAAAATGGTTTTAAGGATTTATTTATATAGACATTAAAGTTTTAAAATTAAAACTCCTTTTAAAAGTTTTAAAGTGGTATGGGACACTTTGATTCAAAAATCTATTTTTAAACGGCTTCTTGAAAAATAGTGTGACTTTTAAATGTTTTCAAGAAAAGGGGGATATTTTTCTCAAATAGTTTTGATGGTTATTTTCATCTATATCAATATCATTATTTATTATAGATTGAGGTTAAAATGATACAATAAAATCTTCCATATTGTATCGAATGAGTTATGTTTGACTGTGGATGTGCTATTTTTATACCATTCATGGTTTTTGGTTAAAGTATTGACATTTCGTATGCTAGTTTTAATACGAATGTTTATGTTACGTTTAAACATGTTTATATGAGGAATGCATTGGACTTAGTAAGTGATGGGCGAAGCCTGCTATAGCTCATCGATGCATCGGTAGGTCTCATGAGACAAACTAGTGTCTTGGCACAAGGCCTTGACAAAATCTTATTTGTAGTCTTGGAACGAGGCCTTGGATATGTGGTTATGATAGTCTGGCATTATGCATTCTATCATTATGAAAGTTTTTATTGATATTGCATGTGATTATTCGTTTAGTAGAATATCAATGTGAATAAGTAAATGGAATTATTTCATTTTATTGTTTCCATACTATGTTGAAGTTCAAGTTTAAAAGGCTTTTGTTTTAGTTATACATTGCCTTAAATGTTTTTTTATTTATGAAAGTTTCCACTATATTGTTATCCTTACTGGGCATTTGAGCTCACCCCTTTTCTATGTTTTATTTTTCCCAGGATGTGAAGAAGTAATTTATGAATGACCTGCAGGGATAGTATAAAAGGATAAGAGTGTGGGATATGGAGACTATATTGTAGTAGTTTTCATTTTATGATGTAATGTAAACTTCATTAATGTATCTAGTTATTCCAAGGCTACTAAACGAATCATTCTTTCGATATATGATCTTTCTTGTGATCATGCCAATGTTATGTAATAATGCATTGACTCTGGGTAACTGGGGCCGGGTTGTTACAATGTGAGCCATATTTGTTATGGGTGGGATGTATATTATTCTTATCCAGAATGATATCATGTCTCTAAAATTATTTTTAATCTAAAATTAAATTTAGTCTTGAATGGATACGATGGGGAATTAATCTCATCGCGTTCGTGGAGATGGTAATCCGTACGTACGCATGAGAGACACTATCATTATTTTGTTATTAAAATAATATATAATTGGATGGTTTATCATATATACAGAATCATTATCATGTTATATTTATTATTTACATGAATTACACATCATTATTATACCCATCCGAATAATAATGTATTGAATAACAATTACACCACGACGTGGAGACGGTTGGCCGTACATACGCACGTATGGTGACATGTCATTCCAAGGATAGATAGAATACTGAATATGGTTATACCATATTTATAAAAAAATCATAGTATATAAAAGATACTGGAGTTATTATTTTATAATGGAAATAAAAAATAAAGAAGAAGTTGAAGAAGAAAGGAACTTGAAAGAGGGTGGTGAAAACATTACCTCTTCTTCGAGTTCTTTTTTTTTGATTTAATCAAAAGGGCTCCTTAAGTTGGATTTCTGATCAAACTAAGGACTCTAGGTTGAAGTGATGGAAGTTGAGAGAATATTTGGGCAGGGGTTGGCCGATCCAAAAGGCTTTGAAGTTTTTAATTAGAGAGTAGGGGGAGTTCCCTTTTATAAGAGAGGGGAGGGGCACCTTTGGAAAAGATGGAAATATTATTTTATAATAAATTCATATTTAGTTTCTAATGGCTAAAAAGTGGATTATTTAATGGTTAAGGTGGGTATGAGTATAAATCCTTCCAAACAATAGATTTTAGATAGGTTTGGGTCACTATATTAACCTTATCATTTATATATAACTCTTAGTTAAATAGTTTGACATTTACCATGTCTCTTTGTATGTTTATATTATATAGTTAATAAACTTACTATATACCTTCAAGAGACCCCAAAGTGGTCCATTAATGATACACCTATCATTATATAAGTACTTTGGACAAACCTTAGATTTTTAGGAATAGAATATCAATTAATAATATAATATTTGTTTTAAAAACTCATTTATGTCAATTTTGACAATATTTAATAATTGATTTTTATTAAAGTCTTAACAACTTTATTAATTCGAAAAAAATTCATTTAAGAAATCCTAACATGTCATATTAACCATTAAAATTCTTGGAATTCATAAAAAGTCTCAAATTACATTTATATTTATATTTATAATATCAATTATTTTAATATTTCATTAATTAGGTAATTAATGCATCACTATTGTGTCATAAATAAATTAAATTATTTAATGTATAAAAATTATAAATAAAATACCATTATGTAGTAATTTTTTTAGATTTATAATTAATTTTTATAGTCGAAAATATAACATATATAACCCTATGTAAAAGTTCTTTTTCTAAAAGATATATGCTTATGTCATTTTTGTATTTACTTTAACTTAATTAATATAAAGTGTCATTATCACATACAAGTTGATCCATGGGGTCCCAAAATAGACCCAAATATGACCATGGTCAGATATGTATCAACCAATTGGGTTAGGACGCGTTTTAGGATAATTTATTATTATTATAATATTATTTCATTACCCTTATTTACCAGATTTACTCTTTAACCATGGTAAATAAAATATTTACCGAAGTAATTATTCAAAATGTCTAAAAATAAAAGTTACCTATTTACACAATTTGGACCTCCTGATTCTAAATATGGAATCCATTGTTCTAAATTCAAAACATAGAAGTAGAAGAAATTAATTTAAAATTAATTCCCGCTGTCAAAACAAAAAGCATGTTTTTAAGAAATAATAACTTTCAAAAGATTGACACTTTTTTATGTCCGATTTAAATGTGAAATTACGTCCAATGACCAAAATTGTATTAAGTGGTAAAAAAATATTCTAAAAATTATTTAAAATCACTCAAATTCATAATTTGTCACTATTAAATATTTCTATTAAAAAATATGTTTTTAATTAAAATTTTGTAATTTTCACTATTCATCAAAAATTGAAAGTTTTCAGCAAAATACCGAAAAATAAACATAATATAATTTAGATATTCTGAATCCAAAAATGTAGTCCATTTTGAAAGATAAAATGTATAAAATTTCAAAAAGTGGGTATTACTATTCATAATGGCTAGTTTGATTGGTTGTGGTGTGTGTTAGAACTCGAAGTTGCGTATAACACACACTACTGTATTATTCAAAGAGAAGAATACCATGGAAGATTTGGGTATTACAATAAATTAATATAATCATACATATGTGGTAGTAGTATAAAATATGATATCATGAGCATAATTCAATGATCACCACCAATAAAACAAAACAATGTGTTCTTATGCTAACAAAAAATACACAATACATGAGGATTATTTCGAAGACAACATAACAAACTATGCTTCATCTAACAAACCATGCACCATACATGGTATCAAATTAGATAAAAACAATACCTAATGCATTGGAGAACTATTACAACACAACCTTCATATTGATAACTTGTACATGCATATGTGTTTCCTAAGAGGAAAATAACCCATATGTAAGGAATGGGCATGATAAAACCCATGATAAAGAAGTGGGTTTCATAATATTATATCAAATTATAACTAGAGGATATATAATAATGATTCCAAAGAGATAAAGGAATTCAATCCTTTTCAATGATCATGTTTTAATAATTAAGAATAGATCTTAAAAAATGAATTCCAATGATAAAAATTTAATGAGAATGATCAAGGAAAAGTATTAATAAAAATGAACCACATAGGTGATGCTATTAGTGGTTAAATGTTTTTGATAGGGGTTGTACTTTACTTGAAATAGTAAATAAAGAAGTTCCTTTATATTAGGTTTACTAGAAGGAGATAATCACAAAGGGTACTTAAAAAATGTATTATCCTAAAAAATAAATGTATAGTAGATTAGGTACATATTTATTGAACATATATTAATAATTTTGATGAATTACATGAGAATAATATAGAGGAAAATGGTAGAAAAAAATGGGTCTTTATAACCCAAAATTAATGAGTGTGGTTTATAAAATATTCTTTTATGTTTTAAAAACCATTTTTTGAAATCAAAAATTTTAAAATTTTTAATAAAACATAATTTTTAGAATAGGAGAAGAGAAATATGAAGGTCACATGAGATAAAAAGTAAATATGTTTCTAAATATAAAGGATAAAGTTGGTGGTAATAGAAAAACATGGACAAATAGAGGAAATTGTTATTAAAGAGGATGATAATTTTTCTAAAAAATGATATAATTTTTGAGAAGGGAATTAACTAAGGTAAAATCATTAAAAAATGAAATTATACCTAGAGTATAAGAGAAATAAACTTGAAATAAAATCTTAGGATGGAATCCAAAAATTTTGGAATAAAGAAATTCTAGAAGAATAATTTTAACTCTACAAAGGAAGTTTAATTAACAAAGGCCCTTACATATTTCTATCTTTAAAATTGAAAAACTAGAAATTTAGAACATGATATGGATTTATAAGTCCCATATATTTCATTAATTTTATTAAAACAATAAATCCATGTCCAATAAATACACAAAAAAAAGAAACAAGTGGTGAATACGATTCAGATCTCAATGAAAGAAAATTGAGATCTAAAAAACCCCTACGCAAGGTCCAAATTCCTTTTTCACATGTTCCTCACAACTTGGAAAATTAAATAAAGATTATTACTGTTTTTTTCATCTATATTTTATTTTTTAGGGTTTATTTATTACTATTTATTTTCATTTATTAAATTATATTAGCCTATATTGGTTGCTTGTGGTGGCTCATCCAATTTCTCTGTAACTCTCTTAGTATGTTGAAAATTTTAAAAGGATTTGTGAAATATATTCATAATATATAGAATTATATACATTTATATCCTGTATTATTCCATTATAAAAAAAGTATATATAGTTTCATAGGTTTCCAAAATGAACTATGTGAATCTGTTGAGGAGTTTGTCAGACGTACATGAATAATTCTATCATTTTATATATAATGAGATGGATGTATAAAAACAAAATAATTATCATTTTAAATTAATAAAAATGTTATAAATATTATATTTGTTCATCAAATATCTCTTTTCAATCAACCATGTAAAGAGTTTAGGAAAAACAGAACCTGTCGTTCATGGCAGCGGTAGTCTGCACAAATGCATGACCTTGTCTTCATTCATCAAATGGTTTTATAGGGATATATAAGAGTTAAATTAGTATAATAAAATTAAACATATTAATAGTAATTATTTTATCATACTTTCCTGGATATATACTATTTAACTGGTTAGAGGAAGATTAATAAGAAAAGACTGAGTAATAATTACTCATGCAAAGAGTTTGGACTTTCTGTTGAAATTATTATTGTAAATAAATGGATAATAATAAATTCTAGAGAATAGGGGATTATAGATGCACAATATACCTCTAGAAGTGGTAAAATGGTTAAAATTTCTTGAATAAATTTAAATATAGTATGGTCTTTAAGGGGTGGTTGCGGGCTTCTTTTATAAGTGAAACAATGGTATTTTATAAATACCCATTACATATAAATGATTACATGAAACTATTTAAGGGTAAATATCTCCTAAAGTTGTCCACAATATAGTGGAAAGGGGTTTAGGTTGATCAAAACACAACTATTAATTTTTATAAATGTTTTAAGGCATTCACTATTAGATTTTTATACTTTTCTATTTTGGTTTTTACCTTGGTTACTAGTTTTTAAATAAGTAATTTAGGTTTCACTAAAACTATAAGATACTAATTAATACCAAATTTGGGTGTGATGAACCTAAATTTGAACTAAATTTAATCAAATTCAATTTCTAAATATTATAAAATAAACTTTTAAATGAAAACATATAATATATATAAGTAATGTTTTTGTAGAAAAATAATGTTTTGACCATTAAGTGTTCTTAATATTGTATATAATTAATAAATAATTAAATGAGTGATAATATATTTGTATATATATATATGTAAAAATCATATCATATTTAATATTTAAAATATAAAAATTTAATTTATAAGATAAAAATTAAAAAACATTTATAAAAATAGTTATTTAACCATTTTCATCTTCATTAACTTTAATCTTTACAATCAAAATTTTTTTCCAAAAAAAATTAAACTTATTACATAATATTAAAATATTGTTATTAAATTTTAAATCCATTTTTTTTATATTTAATGTCAACATGCTGTGAAAACTAATTTTTAACAAAGTAAATAACAGTTTTCAGAGTAAAATATTACTTAAGATTCAAAATGGTAAACATGAGTTTTATAAAGACAAAATTATATTTTTAAATGATTTAATTTACCTTTAAATATATATTTTATATAATTTGTTTTTTTAAATATATTTCATTAATTTATTAAGATATTGTTATAAATTGATGGTATACGAAAAATTAGTATTTTTTTCTATTCACCTAAAAATAAACTATTTCAGAAAAAATTTTAAAAAAACTTAATATAATATTTATTTGATAAATTTAAAAAATAAGATCATTTTTTAAAATTAAAATTTTACTTTTTATTATTTTAACTTTAAAATGGAAATATAAAATATAATGGAAACTATTTTTAATAAGAAAATGAAATTTTAGATATTGACTGTTCTTGTTCTTATTTTCTATTAATTAATTATTAAATTAGGGTAATCTAGTATCCATAATATATTTTATCCATGATATATTGTGTTTCTTAATATAAATCTCATAAAATAAAATTTTAGAAAAATACATAAAAGGATTTCGGTAATTATATTAATTGATTAGTAAATAAACAATCTTTTTCTTTAAAAGTGAAAATAAAAAGTATTTAAAAAAATATATCAAATAACATACTAAATTAATAAGTAAATGTTTATATAATTCTAATTTTTAGTAGAATATATCCTTAATATATCTTCATAAGATCTAAGAATAATCTAATCTTTGGTGGTAGTTGTGATTGGTAATTTTGCTAGCATAGACCATATGATAGTTTCCACGAGCATGGAATTATGTCACATATAATTTCACTTATACTGTAATTGTTGGTGTTATTATTTTTCTTGGTCTTGGAAAACCATATTTAATCTAAATCCATTTCCAGATCATAAAAATGGGCTTCATAAGGCATATTTTCACTGCCTGATTCCATTTATTTATTTTTTATTCATAGATCGTTTAATATGGTTACTTCCTTTTATACCCTCTGTTTTAACCTGACCCCAGAATCCCAAAGCCAGTGCATTATTTTATAAATTGGAATTATTAAAAGGAATAATATTACTAAGGAAAAATTGTTTTAGTGGAATTGAAGAAACTAAATATATACATGGAACCCATTTAGCATTGGGAAAATAAAACAAAATATAATACATTATATAATCTAATAAACTGCATCCTTGAAAACTCAATAAATGATATCTTTTTCATAACTTGGGGAAGGAAAAAAATTGAAGGAGGTGAGCTGAAATAATTATTAAGGGTTAAATATAGTGTAATCATGAAACAATAATAATTGAATTATAACCAATTAAACATAATCAAAATGGCATGGTAAATAATTAGAAAAAACACACAATCAATAAACTGAGAATGAAAGTGCATCCATAGATTTTGTCATACTGAAAACCTAATGAAATATAATAACTGAATAATTAATAAAGAGAGATACTATTATTTAGAAGTCATGTATTTGGAACATGAACAATCATACCATCGATACGATTTAAGTATGTGGATATAAACCCGTTTGATCATGTTTTGGAAACAAACTTGAAGGGTTTGTCACCAACTATTTTGTCTCAAGAGACTTGTCGATGCATAGAGGGGATATAGAGGGCTCTACCCATCACTGAAAATCAAAATAATTTTATATAAATATTTAATTCTATAACAATATGCCTTATCAATTTCCATATTGACTAGTGGGCATAGATTCATCAATATTTCCACAGTTAAAACTACATTCAAAATAAACACCATATGTAAAAGGGTATACTGATAAGACAATGATCATATCCATTTATACAAGAATATGAATATTTAATGGGAATGCAATTTCAAATGAAACGTTATCTCAAAGGGGAGGTAGATACATAATATAAGAGTGATTAGGTGCACAATACCAAGTTAGTCTCAATGAAATATAAGTTGAGAAAAAATCTATTAACATATTGTAATCAATCGAATTATATGAAGAAATTTAACAATCATAAAATGAATAATTTAATACAATGAATATAAATATAATCATGATATTATATATCAAAATTTACTATTTACACACCATATACAAGAAATAAGTGGTGAACAATGGAAATATCACAGAAATAAAAGTGAAATAAGAAACCACTTACCTTATACCTGAATGTGTTATTCACTTGATCATAATGACAAGGATAATAAACTTATATCCATTAATTAATTATTTAATTAACTTTTACAAAATTATTTTATTCATTATAGTTTTATTTAGTTTATTCATTATATTCTTGATAAGTTATAAGATTGAATTCTGTCGTTCAAGAGTGTTTGTTTACTTGATTTCTTGATCTGTTCGCTTGATTATATGAAATGAAGTTCATGTAAAATGTGTATAATTATATAGAATTGGAATTAAATGTTATTAATGATAATAATGAATTTTAAATGTTTATTCATATCATTTGGTTATATGGTATGTGGATAAATTATTAGATAACATTTTAATGATAACCGTTTAACTTAATTTTAGCGGTTTTTCGATCATAATGAACAAGTTTTGATCTATTATTCAATATAATGTATATGAAATGGTTCCAAAACTATATATAATTGATAATAAATATTTTATAATATGTTTCAACCATAAAAATAGTTTCATGACCAGATTTTAAGGAGAAATTGAAGATCGAATGTTCGTCGTCCAAGAAGGTTGTAAATCAACACCTCCCGGACGATGTTTTCGTTATTAAAATAAGAGAGAGAGAGAGTAAGGAGATTGATGATGTATCTTCAATTTACATGATATAATTCAAATATATATATTATAATGGATTTATATTTATCATTTTGATAGAGGAGGTGATGATAGAATAGTAAACTAATAAGGAACTTGAAAGGAAAATAAAAGGAAAAGGAAGAGGATTTTACCTCTTGGATACTCCTCATTGAGAATCTCTGTAAGGGGATTGATTTTAGTCTTTTGGAAATTCCAAGAGCTCCTGGATGTGATAATGGACTAGGGAATATTACTTGGGAAGAAATTTTAGAGGATTAAAAAATTATAGGAGTGAGTAGATGTGGGAGTGATGGGTGGTTTTTATAATGAAGGAGAGGAGGATTTTCCATTATTTTGATCATTATTTTATTTTTTTGGATGAAGACTATTAATAGTCTTGATTAATATGATAAAAATAGTAATAAGTTTATTTTATTTCTAAACAATGGCCATTTACATCATCCATGACTCAAAAATGATGAAAAAATTCATTTATTTAGCATATTTCGTAAATTATCGAATTTCATTATTCACAAAAAAATCAATTATTTTAGAAAAATAAAAAAAACTCACCATAACTATTTTTCTATGTATATAATCCAAAAATTAACTCTATTTTCGGAAAATATTTTTCTATATATGATAAATTTAATTTTTAATTAAAATCCCTATTTGCTCAAAAATAAAATTTTCAAATTATAACTAATTTTATAATACCCTGAAAAATTAAATAGGTCTCATAAAATTATCCTAAAATCAGATGAAAAAAATATTTATTTAGGAATACATTTTATGGAAATTAATTTTATTTTAAATAAATTTATTAATTTAAAATTGGAATTAAATATTTATTAGTCACAAAAATTCCAACATTTAATTATTATTTTTTAAAACATTCACTCTCATTTATAAGGTGCCTAAATTTTATTTATACTTTGAAGGGTGAGGTCACTATTCATAATGGTCTTAATACGATTTACATGGGTAACATTACTATTCATAAGGGTACATTACTATTCATAAGGGTCAAGTTACTATTCCCTAAAAATTAGGTCGATCCTATTAGACTCTAAAAAACTCACTGATCAAAACAGTGCATATTTGTTTTTCAAATTCAAATAAAAAAGAGAAAAAATTATGTTTAACATCATGGTTATAACTATAATAAATATTTGTTTAATAGAGACTCAGTGTTGTGTGTATTTAATCTATCTAATGCATTGGAATTATTTATGAAGAAATATACCATAAAATCTTGGGGTTTCCTATTAACATCGAATATATTTGTAACATAATTTAGTATTTATCAAAATAATTATAATATTAAATATATATTATTCTTTAAAATATTTAATTAAATAATATATTGTTAAAAATGAATGAAATACATATATTTATATTAAAATATTCTTTTATACAATATAATTCTGTAAAATAGTTTTTATTTTTTTAGAACATTAACTAATTTAACAAATATAAATTCTAATTATTTATAAGTATTATTATTTATTAAAACACTTAATTTTAAATTATTATTTTTCATAACTTAATGTATAAAATTCTAAAAAAAATTACTGGGGTGTTACACACCCTCTAACTTAATTCTTATATTATAATTGTGAAATTTAAATTTTTTTTAAAGTGTTACTGTTTGGTTTTAATTCAGTTTTTCATGTGAAATATGCTACCAAACACATTAGGTTTTAAGGGAAGAAATATAGAGAAATATTAGGGTGTTACATTATCCCCCCAAAAATAAATTGAAACATTAAAATTTGAGTTGTAAATTTACAATGGAAATCAATAAGGGTATTTAAAAAGAATACAAAACCTGAGATATAATTTCTTGAAAATATCATCCTTATAAAATCATAAAAATATCCTTTTCCCAGATTATTCTTTACCATAATATTGATTTTTCTTTAACCACTTGATCCAATAGTCTATAATTATTCTAAATATGGACCCACATTATCTAATTTCAATATAATGTATGTTTATAGTAATACTTACACTTATATAGTATCATAGGTTAATATAAAATGTCATATGATTATTCCAATTTTTTTTCCTCTCTTTGTAGAGAACCAATTCATTTCCAAAATCTAATTAAATTTATCTCAAGGATAATACGATTTTCACAAAATTCTTTCCTATAAAATTAAACTTGTTACACAATGATCATACCACTTGAATTTTTTTATCAATAATTAAACATATAATAATGAATTAGCTGATTTTATTACCTTAACAAATAATCTAGGTTGAAAAAAGTGGTTTAAATAAGACACAAATACCACACTCGCATTTCTTGAGTGGATGATCAGTGTTCCTAACTATACATCATTTTTATAAGTCACTTCAGTAGTTTTTTTATAGGATTTTCCTTGTTCCATTGTCCATGGAATTTTGGATTCTTATCATTCTTTTTATCCATTGTATTTGTGCATTGTCTTGGTTATTTCTATGTTTCTCCACATTTAGGACATTGAAATATTAGTGGAACCTTTGGGTGAACCTTTTTATTTCATTTCTACCTGTCTAATTATATATTCATTTTTACTCAATAATTAGTTTCTATATTCCCTATTTTACCATATATAAACATATTATAGTTTCTTTTAGAAATTCCATTGGGTGTCTCTTCCCACATTTTCGAAACAATGAAAATTGAATATTATTTCCTTTACCATATTCATCACCTAAAGTTCCTTGAGAATTCATCATTATATTCTTTGGTTTGTTTAGGAATTTAATTATGTTGAAATTTTTTATCATAATTCATGAAAAATTGTTCCATATAATCAAAATATTTCTCACTCAAATTCTTATCTCCTTAGGTTTCCTATTGGGAAAATATTCTATTTGTATAAGGTAACCATCAATAACTTGGTTCCTTTATGATTTAACCATTACTAAAACCAAAACAGGTTAATATGGGTGATGATTATTTACCATAATAATATAATTATCACAAATTATCTCATAAAAAACTCAACATTTAAATGTATTACTCTTTGAATCCATCACATTAGCTTTTAGTTCATCCTAAATAAATATTAATTAAATCTAAGTTTATTATGGTTGGGTTCCCTCATACTCCTTGAACTAACTCCTCAATATAATAAAATCCTCTATAATGGATCATAAAGAGAATGTGATTGACCAAAGTATATACCAAGGTATTTTAAAACAAAGTGTGCAATCTTAGGACCAGTCATCATGCACCGAGTGAATACTGAGATAAATCTCAACTGAAATTTTTCAGGGTGATCACACCAAGGTACATATATGCCACAACCACACCCACTCTCCGATATCAAGATTGTGAGTAAATTTCTAGGATAACACATACTCTATAATTTATATAAAAACTTTGGGATGTTATTACATACCAAGACCTATCCCTTAGACCTATCCCTAGGGTTTTAAGTAATGTTATCTAATCCTAATATCTAAAAATAACTAGATTAATCCTAAAAAATAGCTGAACATACCTTTGATACCAACTATAATAACCCAAGATACACATATATTTATTTTTAATCATTACCATAAGTTAAAAATTTCATCTTACAAAAATCTCACACAACACAATGAAGCTTTTGATATAGTGTCTTTGAGGACCAATTATATTGGAAACTTATTTTATAATAATTTTGAATGTTTTTCCATAATTAGGCCACACTAGACCCAATTTTATACTTCTGATATGTTATAATTATCTTTATTTCCAGGGGAATGGAAACATAAGAAGGGGTGAGCTAAACACTCACTAAGATAAAAAATCATCAATATATCATCAATAATAAGAGCATAAACATACGAGAAAACATGATAAGGGGAAAAATTTATTATTAAAAGGAACATAGAATAGTACAAGTTTTATATAAGACATGATATCAGAATATGTAATCTAAAATAAAAAAATATTCATCATTTTATAATAGGGTGTGATAATCATGGAAATATTGAATAAGTGAATAATATCATAAGTTCATTGGATAAAACATATGTGGAAAAAATAAAATATGTCCACATGAGAATAAATTAAGTCTTACTACCAAGAAAACACAACATAATGTATGTTGGATAACTACACATGCACCACACATGAGCCGCACCACCAACACAACATAAGATAATGTTCTTAGGATAATCTCACATGTACTATACATGGTATTTAATGAGATGAAAACAATACCAACTGTATTAAATATATATCAGGGTGAACCCTTTATATTCATAATATGTACATGAATATGTGTTCCATAAGAATAAATAAAACCACACAAAAGTCACAATTAGGATAAAACCCATGAGAAATAAGTGGGTTTCATGATCTTGACTCAAAGCATAACAAAAGGCTATATCATAAGGATTCTCAAGAGATGAAGTAATTAAATAATTTTTTATGATAATATTTTAGTAAATAAATATAGGTTCTAAAAATTGAAATATAATGTATAAATATTCAAGAGTATGATCAAAGAGATGTTAGAATAAAAATAAACTTCATAGGTGATGCTTTTCAAAATGAGAAAGGCACATTTTAAAGAAGAAAATAATTTATTATTTCCATTTATAATAGAATTGAACCATGAGGGTTTTCCATAAAATAATTATTCTTTTAACAAATTATTCATGGTTAAAAAAATTTGATAGGGTTTGTACACGACATGAAATAGGAAATAGAGAAGTTCCCTTAAACCAGGTTTACGGAAAAGATAGAATTGTGAAAATAACTTAAAATATGCATTATCCCCAAATAATAACGGCATATTAAACTAGGTATATATGTATGGATCATATATACAAAATTTGGATGAATTACATGATAATAATGTAGTTGAAAATGGAATAATAGAAAGACCTCATAGCCTGAAAGTAATAATGGTGGTTTCGACAACGACTTTTTATGTTTTAAAATACATTTGATGAAATAAAACATCATAAAAAGTTTAATAAAACACAATTTTTAAAAGTTAATAATAGAAATATAAATTTCACATGAGATAAAACATAATTATTCTTCCAAATATAAAATAGTACATTTTCATGAATAGAAAAATGTGGATTAGGAGGGGAAACCGTCGTTAAAGAGAATGAGAATTATTCACAATAATGATATACTATTTGAGAAGGAAATTAATTAAGGTAAAATCATTGAATTAAATAAAAATTATAACCATAGGGTGAGATAAATAAACCTAAAATAACTTATTATTTTGGAAGAAATAAATCTTGGAAGAAATATGTTCAAACAGTAGAATTTTAACTTAAAAAATGTAGTAGAGTTAACAAAGATCCTTAAACCATAATTATATTTAAAATAGAAAAAACATAAATGTAGAACATCTGAAAGATTTATAAATAACTTATATTTTATAAATTTTATGAAAAAAATAAACCCATTTCCAATTCATACCCATATAAATAAATAAATTCTAAATATGATTCGTATCTTAATGAAATGAATCTGAGACAAAACCCTTACCTTAGGTCATGATTCATTTTGTGTGGTGAAGTAATGTGCTAGATAATGAAATTAAGTTTATTAAAAACTTTATTAATAATTATTTTCATCTATATTTCATTTTATAAGGTCTACTTATAATCATTTATTTTTCATTTATTAAATAGTTTCAGCTTAAGTCTGTTACTTGAGGTGGTTTGATCAATTTATCTTAACTCTTTTGGTATGTTGAAAATTATCAATGGTGTTTTAAAATATAATATTAATTATATGAAATTTTTATATGATTATTACCACTATTATTCCATTAACACATAATATATACATTTCTATAGGCCTCTAAAATGTCTCAAATTAATAAATGTTCCTTGATATGTTCATTTAATACGATTAAATTTAATATTATAGTTTATTATAAATATTAATTATAGATTGTAAAATATTATCGTTAAATACTATTAATAGTGTAATAAATATGATTTTTATATATTTTATACTTTTTCAAATTCATTCCTTTTGGGTAGGAATGGAAAATTACTTTTGTTGTTTCGTGGATGTGGTAGTCCGCATGTATATAGATAATGCTATCATTTTTTTGTAGAATGAATGGGGTAAGAAATAAGATAATTATTATTTAAAAATATTAATAATGTTATAATTATTATGTTTTATCATTCAATAAATATTTTAAAACATCCACATAAATAGTTTATGAAAAATAAAACTAGTCATTCACAGAGGTTGTAATTCTTACTAATGGATGACGACATGTTCATTATTCAAATAGTTTTGTAGAGAGGTAGAAGAGTGAAGTTAAATTTATATAAAACCATTGATCATATTAATGTTACTTATTTTATCACAATTTCATGTATAGGTAATATTATAGTGGGTATATAAATATTAATAAGAAAAGGATAAGGAGTAAGAATTACTCATGCGGAGAGCTTAAGCTTTCTCCTAAAAGTCTTTATGGTAATGAGTGGAATAAGCTAAATTATAGAGTACAAGGGTTTATATATGGGAAATATAATTATATTAGATTTAATTTTGGTATATTTTTATGAATAAATATAAATATAGAGTTGTCTTTATGGGTTGGTGATATGCCATTTTTATAAGAGGAGGAAACTTACATTTTTGTAAATACCCATTACATCTCAACGATTACATGAAACTATTAAATAATTTGTGAATACATAAATGGTTAATTATTTATTTGAGAGGGTATTGGGTATATAAATTATTAACCATATATTTTCACACATTTTTTAAATATTTTTTGTGTTATTTGAAATTTTATTTTTACACTTTACCATTAAGGTTCTTACCTTGGTAACTAGTTGTTAACTAATTAAATAATGTTTTACTAAAAATATAAGATATTTTTTTTACCAAATTTTAGTTTTATGAAAATAAATTTACTCTCTATATAATTAAATTAATTTTCAAAATATTCTAATATTAACTTTTAAACTAAAATAAATAATATATAGAAAAACTCCTTTTGTAGAAAAATGATGTTTTGATCAGTAAAGGTTGTTAATGTTATCTAAAATTAACTTCAAATTACATGAGTTATAATGTATAAATATATATATATATATATTTAAAAATATTATAATATTCAATATATAAAACATATAAATATAATTTATTAGATAAAAATTACACATCATTAATTAGACAATTATATGAAAGTAACCCTTTCACCATTATCTTGGTCATTAACTTTAATCTTAAAAATAAAAAAAATTCCCTAAAAAATAAATTAACCTTATTATATAATATTAATATATTGATCTAAAATATAGAATCCATTTTTATTTTTAATTTCTATAATTTATGAAAAAATATTTTCTATAAAGGTGAATAAAAAAATTTTTAGTGTAAAATGTTGCTTGAGTTTCCATAACAATAAACTTGTGTTTTATAAATAAAATATAGTGTTTTAAAATGAATTATTTAATTATAAATATTTATCTTTTGTATAAAAAAAATTTCAAACAAATTTAATTCATTATCGTATTTTGATAATGTCGTAAATTGATGGTATTAGCAAAATTTGTATTTTTTAGCGATCACAAAAAAAGTATTTCAGAAAAATACATAAATTTAATTTTAAGATAATATTTATATTATAAATATAAATATTAAGTTTATTTATTAAAATTAAAATTCTATAGTTTATTAATTTAATTAAATGGAAATATAAATTATAATGGAAACAATTTTTAATAGGAAAATGACATTTTATATATTAACTATTTTTATTCTTATTTCATAAAAATTTACAATTAAATTAGAGTTAATATAGTATCCAAAATATATTTTATCAAAGATATATTTATTTTCTTAAAATAAAGAACATAAAAAATAAAATTTTAGAAAAAATACATAAAATTATCTTGTTAAATTTATTTATGGTTTAGTAAATCAAATTTAATTTTCTTTAAAAGTTAAAATATAAAATGTTCAAAATACATGTTATAAATAACCTAATACATTAAGAATGAAGTGTTTACATAATACTAATTTCTACTTACATACCCACTTATGATATATGCGTAGGTTCTAAGCATAAGGTAAGATCTATTTAGTGTAAGAGGTAGTGATTCAACTAGGTTGGATGAAATTCCTTAAGAATTTATAATATATTCACTTTAAATAAATTATTAAAGATTTATAGCATTCCTAACAATTAAAACTAAGCTTTAATGAATTGATGTGTATTATAACATATTTTTATTTAAATGTGACCTATTTATTGAATTGGTGGGTATGAGTAAGATTAACAAAATTAGGAAATAGATATAAGGTATCAGTCAATAAAAATTTATTAATTAATTCTTAGGAAAATAAACACTCAATCTTTAGTAAAATCATTTTAGGTTTAAAAATAAATTTTCCTCCAAAATAAATTTTAATACATTTTATGAGTGTATATTATAATTATTTTGTTCCAATTTTTTAAATTATATTTTTTAAAGAATAAATAAATTTTCAAATCATGATATCAAATTTAACTTTGGGTGAATTTTTCGATTTTTTTTAAATGATTGATTTTCAGTGAATAGTTAAAATATTGATTTCCAAGTACTCTAATTTCATTTCATCAAATCATGTTTTTTAAAATATAATTATATTATTTATTTATTATCAAAGTGTAATATGATACATTTTATTTATAATAAAAATATTTATTATATTTGAATCAACAATTTACATGATTTTGAAATAATTTAATTTTTATAATTAAAAACACATTTTTCTGAAAACTGTTTTCATGAAATTTTAAAGATTTATTTTAAAATTAATTTATTACACTTATATAAATTGGATATAAAAAATGAATTCCATATTTATAATAAATAGGTTCAAATTCATTAAAATAGACCCCTTTAGTTTTTGTAATTTTTAATAGTAAACTTGGTAAATATTTGTCACCTCGGTAAGGGTAAAACAAGTAAATTAGAGTAAAATTTTAGCATTTAGATTTATAATTTCTCTTAAAAACACATTTACACTATTATATGAGTGTATTTATTACATTTACAAACATTTTTAGAAATTATGGAAACTTTGTGCCATGTTTCTGTTATTTTGAACTTCATAATATCTACATAAAAGATAAAGTAAAAAATGTCACTCTCTTAACATTAATATCTTTAATAAATTTTTATAAGGATAAATGGTGTTTAAGTTCAGTTATAAATATGTATTTTAAATATCAATTAATTTTTTATCATATAGATATATTTTTAATTTTTAGTGATTGAATAAATAACTAAAATGATTTTGCAGCACAAACACATTATTTATTAAATTGTTAGAAAAATAAAATAAATGATTTTAGAAATAATAAAAGTAATAATGTTTGGGTGAACTATTTATAATTTTTTTTATATAAATATAAAATATTAGGTCTATTTTAAAATTTTATATTCAAATTCTATTTCTTTCATGTTGTTTTAAATTTCAAATTATGTGAATAGTTATTAAAATGAAATTAATAGTAATTTATTTTAAATATATATTGTTAAATTATATAAAAATAATAAAAATATATAAATAGTACAAGTAGGATGATAAATGGTTTAAAATTTCATACCTTGTACATTGATGATCCAATTTTTACCTTATAAGTAAAATAACAGCTCTTTAGTATTGAGAAATTCATTACCATAGTTAAGGTTAAATTTTTTTAATCAAGGGTTTAAACAAAAATATAACATGTAAAATGATATATAATCCTAAAAAAATTTGATTTTATGATTATATTGATACCATATATTCCTTATCTTTAAATTCATTAAATTTTGGAACCATTTTACATGAGTAAGACACATATTAAAAAATTATTTCAGGTATTTCCAAAAGTGACATTAATGATATTTTATAATAAAAACTTTTATTAAAAGATTTAAAACTATTATAAGATTTATCTTCATACTATTTAATTTAATATGGTTTAAAATATAACCATTGTCTATTTATGAGTCATTTTTCCCTTTATAATAACTTTATTATCCCATAAATAGTGAAAAATAATGATATCACAACAATTGTCAAAAGGGATAATGATGGGTTAAATCTAAGATAAAAAGATTAAATAATCACTTAAATTTGAATAAATTTTAATTTAATTATATTATTTATAATTATAATGAACCTATATTTTTATTATTTAAATTTTAGTCACTTTATTAACAAAATTAATTTATATTAATTTAATACTTTAGTAATTCCAAGATTTCCCCTACCCTCATTAACAAAAGGGCACGTTTTACAATCTCTTCCTCACAAATTTTGAGAATTATATCTCAGAAATTACCATCTATAATACCTTTAATGTTTCCTTCAATACATTCTATAGACTCTGGTGTTTCCAAAATACCATCCCTTTAAGGATTAATGTGTAAGATAAAAGAGGTTTCTCAACAAAGAGGTATAACTCTAACCCCTGCATTTTCAATTATATTTCTTCTTATACCACCAAAAAACCCATGGTATAAATTATAAAATAATTAATTAGGTGTTTTAAATATAATTAATTCTAATTATGACTATGTAATAATAATTATCGACCTTATTTTCATCTTATGTAAAGAGAAAACATCGCTCATGTGTGTGTATGACATACCATCTCTACGTAGTGGTGTAATTCATTTATCACCACTAATTTAATTTATTGTTATAATAATAGATTTAATAAATATATATTTTATTTATTATATATTTATGTTTATTTAATATTGAATTTTTATTTACCTTTCTTTTGTTCTATCCATTGAAAAATGGAAAGAGTGTTTATGCCTACATACTCCATATTATCTCCATAAATAGTGTAACTCATTATTCTATATTTATATTTTATAGATTAATATATATATATTATATTAATATCAAAGTTAATATTTTATACATTATGGAACCATAATATAGATACACAAATTGAAACTACCGAATAGAAACATACATGAAACATTAAGCATTTATCTAATGAAACAATTATTTTTATTGAATAATTTTTAATAAATGGATGATAATATGTTTTAATTAGATCTTATATGGTATTATATGGATGATTATAATTATTTAATATATATATAATAAATATATATTTATTATACAATAGGTTTTAACACTTACAAAGAAAGTCAGACCTGAGGTAAGGGGTTTATTAACTTAATTTACATTTGTTGGGGTTATAATTCTACTTCATTGACTATATTATGACATTATTATGTGTAAAATGAATATTTTTATTATGCTGTATTTAAAATTTTTTATTTTTATTTAAATATTTTTTCACATAGTCACTTCAATAATTAATTCTCACTTCAATGATACGAACTTTGTAAGGAATTTCATATCAATTTTCACTCTACCAAGACATATTTGGTATTGGGAACCTATTTATTTTTATTTCATTTATATAATACCCCTTTTATGCATTTAAAATTAATTTCTATTTATTATGTATGATTAATGTTTCAATTCTTGTTTACCATTTCAAGGAGTTACAATTTTAAATTTTTCAATGAGGTGAGTTTTTTTTTTGAATTTCATTTTTTGGGATTCCTATTATTTTAATTAATGAAATATTATCATATATTCATAACAAACTACATATATTTTCTTATATTCTTTATATTTAAGTAGTTTTCATATTTTATTCTAACCTTTCCTCTCATTTTCACTTTAATAAAGAAATTAAATGCGTAAAATAAAAGTTGATATTATTTCTCTTTTTGATTGGGTATATTTTTTCCACGTACATATTTTGATTTTTTACAAAAGTAGTTCGTATTTAATCAAATAAAATTTTAATTTATCCTTGCTATTTTAAAAGTTTTTAATTTAATATTTTATTTTCCCAAAATTTTCATTATGAACTTTCATTACAAAAAATAAAAGCAACATTTTTTTAATATATACGGCATTAACCAATTTTCATATTGACATAACCATTTTGTAATAATTATCTTCTTCTATAATATTTCCATTATTTTACCAAGAAATCCCATTATGAATATTTATATTAAATTTCTTTTTCAAAATTTATTTTATTCTTTAAAAGGCTTGATTTTACTACAAAATATACTTTTATGATGAATTGATGGTCATATTTTGTTTCTTAATAATTTTGTTTCAATTATATGATTATTTATTAAATAATATGACATTTCTGTATAAAACCATTTACCTTAAAAGTTATTTGACCTACTATGATAATATTGATATTTTTCATTCTTTACTCAGTATAGAATTTTTTTGATAAGGAATATTGCCTTTCCCGAAGGCCTTCATTTTTATTGATTTTTTTATAACCCCCCTTTCAAGGGATGAGGGGAACCCTTACAAGGCCCATAGGCTCAGAGATTACAAGGCCCATAGGATTAGGAGATTACAGGACCCGGAGGTCTTAGGTAATTCAACCAGACTATCTACAAAAAATTATATATCCCAGCATTATATATCCCTTAGACGTATTGATGGGTCTCATAGGAGGAAAACGTTATCTGAACATATTAAAAAGTATTTTTTGTTGTATAAAAATCAATCAATTAAAATGTATTAGTATAATTACTTGATGGTATATATATCATGATGTCTAATATAATGACATAAAATATTAATAATTTTCTTCATTGAGAATTCATTTATTATTATCCTTGATATTATTACATTGATGTTATCCGTGGATGGTTTTTTGTGTTCAAGCAATTGATTAAATCAAATGCCTTTTCAGTTGCTTACCTTTCTATATTGATTATTCCTTATTTACTCATAATATATTAGACTACACGTAACCCTAATCAAGCTTATACTCTCACACTTTATTTGTTCTCAATTTCCTTGGATTTTAGAAAGTTTACTATGATTGATATGAAAGGATATTATAGAGAGAATAATTCTATTTTTAAATAAAATACTTTTTTGTATTTAATGTTTTCAAATGAATGTGAAATTAAAGTATGTATATTGTTTACCAAGGATACTAAACTATTTAGTCCATTGGGATCTGATCAACTATATCTAGTGCTGATGTAATAAAGCAACCATATTCTCTAGGGTACTAGGGTTTGGGTATATATAGTTGGTATCAATGTTTAATAAAAAACTTGGAAAATAGATTTCAGAAAATATAGATTAGGGAACATAATACTATGAAAGAATTGTAGGAAAAGTTAAAGTATATAATAATATCATAAATATTTAGTAAGGTGTAGTTTATTTGGTTTTCCTAGAAATACATCTCTATATGGATACTACAAGTGGATGTGGACGTAACACAAATTTTTCAAGTGGTAATAACCTGAAGAAGAGGTGTTTGAGTATATCTCAACCATAATTGTAGTGAACAGTGCATGTTTCCTTACTGAACACATGGTTTGACACTCCCTGAGGATATTCTTGGGTTAATTCACAATTTCTTTATGAACCATTATGATGCATAAGAGAATAAAACCTATAGAAACTTGTAGTATTCCATGGTGATATAAGATATAACTAATTTTTATTAGGTTGATTATTTGAGGGTGATCAAATTTTTAATGTAAAATATACCCCTTTTTAGGATTTATGTGATGAGAGTTTCAAATGATTAAGGTTTTTTGGGAGACATTTATGGGAATACAACCCTTTAGTATAGTATATGATATAGTGAAAAGGGTATTTTAGGAATAATTATTTTATATTTTTTGGATATAACTTTAATTTTATTGATAAAATTTATGGATAATATGATTTTTAATATTGAGGAAATTATTGATAATTAGGATAAAAGAGTTAGTAAATTTTGGTAATACATCATATAGGTAACTATGGGATTGAAAAGTGATTTAGTAACTAAGTGACTATGTTTAATTACACTATATTGAGAATATTATATGATTAAGTTAAAAATAAATTTAGGAATAAAGTTTGTGTTTATTTATTGAATCATATATGATTTTATTGTGTCATTATGATGATTTATCATTTTTATGGAAATTATTTACATATTTCGGGGGAGTAAATGTTTATGGTATATACATTTTTGGTGTATGATCATATGAGCAATTGATATTATTTTGAATAATAGTTTGATTGTTCTTGAATATATATATATATATATATATGATAAAATATTTTTGGTTTTTTCGGTTTTGAATTTCATCAGAAATATTTTGTATGAGTTATAAGGTTAGCTATTTATAGAATCAATATAGTTGAAATTTGGGGGTTACTGTTGACGTTTGAGGGATTAATGTATCCATATTGGATAACTTATGCTAAATGTTTTGGTTTTGGTAAACATTTAGTGAAATATGGAATAAATGTTCATTATTTTATGGATATTTTAATCATTTAAATGTTAATTTTATTGCTTCCAAGAATGAAAAATTCATCTTGAATATATATTTTATAGAGTAAGATATGGAGTGGAAATTCATCAATGAACAAATGACATATGAAACCTTTATTATTAAATAGAAAAAATTAGGTAAATATATTTTATCATGTTCTATATCTTGATAGAGAAATAATTCACAAAATTCAATAAATTTATATTTAAATTAAAATGTTATCCTTTTACGTTTGTTTCTAAGGAATCAATTATCTTTTCACCCCTCAGCAATTTATGGTTTTTTGTCATTGAATTATTCATGAACATGTTATATATCACTATCAATTATTCATTGGATGTTATTATTCTCATACATGTCTATATTTTAACATCCTAAAAATGTTGTCCTTTTATGGGAACATAAATATGTGATATTCAGGTAACCTTTATGTTTCCCACTTTCCCTTTTGAAAAGAAGTTTTATTATCCCTATGTATGATGTGGGTTAAAAAAAGGTTAAACATTTGATGAAAGAGATAAAATTGTTTGGGAGAAATTTATTTAATGTGGGTAGAATTTTACATCCATATATTTTATAATTTATGCACTTTAAATAAATTTTAAATATTTGATATCTTTCTTGATGCGCAACACTGATCTTTAAGAGAATTTTGGTTTATTATAAAAATATTATTATTTAAATGTAACATAGCCATTGAATTAGTGATTATTATTGGGATTAACCATAATATGAAATATATATAAATGATGTACTCAATAAAAATGTATTTATTAATTATTAGGAAAAGAATCACTCATTTTTTATTAAAATCATTTAATCTTTAAAAATATGTTTTAGTAAAAAATGATTTTTTATTTCTTTTTTATGATACAATATTATAATTATTTTAGAAATATTTTAAAAATTTTATTTTATAAGAATATATAATTCTTCAAATCCTCAAATCAAAATTAACTTAGGGTGAATGTTTTGGTATTTTTCTAAAATGATTGTTTTTTAGTGAATATTGAAAAATACTGATTTTCTAAATATTCTCATTTCTTTTCATAAAATCAAGAAATTTAAAATTATAATTTTATTTTTTATTTTGTCTTAAAGTATAATATTATACATTTAATTTATAATAATATAATTACTTCCATTTTAATAAATAACTTTTATGATTTTGATGTAAGTTATTTTTTATGTGTGAAAACAATTTTTTCTAAACATTATTTTCTATTTAAGTTTAATAATTTATGTTAAAAATGTTTTCTCCCACTTCTATAAATTTAATATTGAAAATTTTATTCAATATTTAGAATCATGAGGTTCAAATTTGGTTAAGAGGACCCTTTATTTTTTAGTCATTATGTTTATTAACCTTCATAAATATTTGTGACCTTGATAAGGGTAAATCGGGTAAAATAGGGATACAAATTTGGGATAAGGCTTTAAAATTATTTAAAACATTCCTTTATCATATCTTAGGAGTGTATTCATTCCTTTATTTTTTTAAATTATGGAAATATTGATCCTTATTTCTTATATTTCCACCTCTATAATTATTAATTAAAAGATAATATAAAAAATGTCACTCTCTTGAATTTAACACTTATAATAATTTTTCATAAGGATAAAGAGAGGAAAAGTTTAGTTAAAAATATTTATTTTCAATATAAATTAATTTTTTATTATAATATTTTAATTTTAATTTGTAGTGATTAAATTATTACCTTAAATTCTTCCTTAACACCAACACAATATTTATTCAATTAATAGAAAAATAAAATAAATATTTTTAAAAGTAATAAAAGTTATATAATTAGTAGAAATTATTGTGTTAAATTTTTTTTTTGGATAAATATACCATTTTAAAAGTGTTTTAAAAGTTTATATTTGAATTCCATTGCATTAATGTTGTTTTTAAAGTCAAATTTTGTGAATAGTTCTTAAAATGACCTTAATAGTATTTTATGGTAAATATATTTTATTTAATTATTTAATAATCATAAAACTTCAATGAAGGAAGTTAGGATGATAAATTGTCTAAAATGTCTTGACTTAAAAATTTATGTACCCTTTTTCACTTTATAAGTAAAATTATAACCCTTTAGTATTGAAATAGTCATTACCACAATTATGGTTAAAAAATGCTAACCCGAGGTGTTAAACCAAATGGTCAGGTTTATATAAAAATCTTATTTTATTATTATTTTAAAATCCTATATCTTATGTTTTAATCCATGTCATTTTAGAACCATTATAAATGAGTAAGACACAAAATATATTATAATATTTCATATATTTCAAAAATGAAGTCAAAAATATTTTAAAAAATAAATATTTTATTAAATTATTAAAAATTAATTAAAATATAAAATTCAACCAATTTAATTTATTGTTGTTTATAATTTAAAACATGGTCCATTTATATACCATTTTTCCTTTTATAGTAAAATTATTAACCCATAATCTGAAAAAAAACACTAATATCATGGTGATTTTCAAATGGGTTGACATTGGGTTAAAAGTAAGAGATAAGGGTTAAAATACCGCTTAAAATTGTTTAAATTTTATTCGATGAGATAATGGTACTTATACTCATCCTATATTAAAAATATTTTAATTTTAAAAAACTTATTAAAAATAATAATTTATATCGATGTAATATTTTTTTGTAATTCCAAGAGTGCCCTCCCCTAACATATCAAAGAGAACCACTTATCCTCTAATCCTGACACCATTTGTGCATTATAGATTGGAAAGTTACTTCCATAATACTATATCGGATTCCTTGAACCCATCTTGGAGCCTTCTTTATTTCCAATAGACTATTGTTTTAAGGATTAAGTTGTAATCCAAAAGAGGTATCTCAACAAATAGGATTAACTCTTAACTAAGAATTTTCAGTTTTATTTCCTATTATACCTCCTATAAATCAACGGTATTAATTATAAAATAATTAATTTAGTATCTAAAATATACTGAATTTATATTATGATGATGGAATTGTAAGAACCTAGTTTTTCACTCATTTATAAATCCATTAAATTTTAATATAAATCTTTACTTTTGACCTAATATGGATGCCTAATGGGTTAGAAAAGGTATTTGCTAGGTCTGGGGATTTTTTAGAGCCCAAAACACATCTTTTTGGGGAAAATTGGATAAGTCGCACATTTGGTGGAAAATTTCCCTAACAGTGTAGTTGGTCAAATTATAGAAAGAACAACTTCACACGGTGTGCGCATGGCCGTGCAACCTAAACACGCAAAATGACCTTCTACCAAGGTAATCATGCATTGTTTTTTCAGGATTTGTCATACCATGCAAAAAAACCATGCACATGCCATTTTTTGGGTAAAATTTTTAATTTCTCTTAATGGTATAATTTGATCCATCCTTGTTCCCAAATCCATATTTTAGTGGGATTAAACTAAATTGTGCTCATTTTAGAGAACTTTGAATATCTAAGGTAGGAATCAAGAGATATACTTCATCCGGGATCTGATCAAGCTTCCATTCATCATGTTGCATGTGCAACAGTAAGTACTTGAGTCTTCTTAAGCCGTTGTACTTCTCTCTTTCTCTCAACTGAGTAATCAGGGTATGATAATTTTTCTCCTTTTCTTATATCTACTCCAACTTGATCCAAATAAAGTGATAATACTGGAGGAAGAGATTCATAAAATCTAATGGTAGCTGGTCTATAACTCGTCCCTCAAGTTCGTTGAGTTTGGAATTATCGTGTGGGGACCACCGTTTTCATTGGATGCCATTTATAGAATTTATATTCCATGTTTATAATCATTATAAACATAAGATTATGATATTTCCAAATATGTGATTATTTATTAGTAGTTAGACCCACAACTCTTTCTTTTCTCTGTTGAAGGTTATTCCATAATTGTTGTTTTGTGTTTTGGCACATTTGCGCCATTGTTCGGGTATGCCTTGGCTTGAAAACTGTAAGGGTAAGATTTTATATATTAAATGGTTGATTTATATTGTGAATTTCGTAATGGAAAGTACCATGTAAGTTTACCACTTGACCCACCTATGGTAAGTGATTCAATTTGACAATGAAATGCCAAATGTGAATTGGAAAGTTTACTAAGAATATGACTTGGTTTTAAATGTAAATGAGAAGTAGGTTGTGTATTCATATCACCCCTTATTAATGGAAGGCATCACAATGAAACTTGAATATGTAATTTGGTTTAAATGTACTAAATGAATGGTTTCATGCTACTTGGCATTGTCACACTAATGAAAGGAAAGGCTTGAACCAAATTGACTTGTTGATTAATTATGACATGATTAAAAGGTTGCATGATACTTGACCATATCAAACTAATGAATGTAATGGATTGGACCAACTATTTCATGCTAATTTACCTTATCACACCAATCAATGTAAATTCTTAAACCAAAATAAATATTACATGACTTTATAATCAAATAGAAATGGCCTGACTTGAGCTTGCCTTGGATTTTTATCAGAGAATGTCATGAGCACTTTGGAACCCATTCTGATTTAAGGATATGGATTTCTTAGGTGGATACCCACATAGTTGAAAATCCTTGTATATTATTGGATTCTCTATATGAAACCATAGGATCCCTTAAATATCATTTCAGGATTCCTTAGATACACTCCTTTGATCAAACATTGACAAGCAAGTTCCATGTTTATAGCCCATAGGGCCTTGTCTTTACTTAGCCCTATTTTAACTTGGACGATCACCTTGGACTCGACATGTGCCTCATTGTGAAAAGACTTGGACTATGATCCTTGGATTACACTTTTACTTCATGCCAAGCTACATTAATTACTAATTTGGCGACCCTTTAGGGATACGTCTCCTTGGTTATTACTTTGGGATTTCACAATGATATATCATTATAGGTTGCCTTGTTAAAGCATGAAACCTTTACAATTACTAACATGTGAAATATTTATAAACTTGTAATAATAAAATAAATAATTGTTGACTTGTTCAGATGCTAATTGATGATTGAAGTAGGTACTTGTGTATGTAGTTACATTTTACTACTTTACTTTATATATGCCTTCCTAAACACTATAACATTTCCATTACACGAGCCAAATTTTATAGACACCAGTGGTGGTGTCCCACTAAGATTTGTATCACACCCTCTTCAGGAACTTTTTGGTACCATGATTAGATTATATGGTGGAAGGTGTTGACAAAGGGAAGGGTATAGTTTCAATCACTTGATTACTTGCTATTTAGTATGGAGCTTGATAGTAGATGAATAGCCCAAAACATGGTATACTTGGGATAATATTTTATTTCCTTTATACTTTTTGGAACATGTTATTACTATTGTTTGTATAAATGTTTTCCAATTTTCTAATACAAAATATATCTTCATCTATTATTGAATGTTATTCCATTTATTTTAATTATTATTACTAATGTATCTTTTTTTCAATTGTGTCTTCTGTTTACTAATATTTCTTCTGATATTTACCTATGCTTATATTAACCTACTACACTAAACTTTGGTAATGAGAGAATAGTCTCACCACAGAAATACCCTACTCACTCACTTCAAGTTGGAAGTGTCTAGCGTTCAGGGAGATGCGCTTGAGGCCATTTGGCCCACAGGGATTGTGGCACCCGTTAAGTAGAATCTGGTTCTGGGAAGTCACAATATGGTAGAATATGAGTTTTACTTCTTTATTTACTATTCATAGACAAAAGATTAGAGATTAGTAATACTTGGGACTTGGTCATAAGTTGTGCTTGGGCATCGAGAAACCATGTTCAGGGTAAAAACCAACTTTCCTAAAATTAAAATTGTTGTTCTGCTTTTTCCTATTATAGTTGATATTATTTCACGATTGGGTAACACAAATGTTGTGTAGAGTTTTGGATTATTAATATAATTGAAAATTTTCTTTAATCATTGGACCGATGATGTGAGGGAAATGAGCATTGTTACATGCATCATTATAGGAACCTATGGTTCACATGTTATGCATATTTCGATGCCATCACTACTAGAAAAGTCACCATTAGCGACCACCAAAAGAGGTCGCTAATGGTATTTAGAGACTGTGCAACATCCGCATTTAGCAGTCGCATATGTCTCATCGGAAAATACCTATTCCATTGGCCTCTAGTGGACAGTGAAGGTACCGTCCAAAAAACCCCACAAAATCAGGGTTTTTGGTGTCTTTATTCACACAGTGGTTTGGGGTGGTGCTCGATCTTGGAGTCATCGGCCATGGCAGACTGATGGTGGTCGGAACTGGGTTCAAGTGGCAGGGGCCCTCAGGGTGGCATGGGGATTGGTTATGAGAGGTTTTTGAGGGTGTGGAGTTGTCACCGAGGGAACAATGACGAACATTGGGGGGGCGATGTTGACGACGACGTACGGGTGTGGATGGCGATGTGCAACAAGAAGTATGTACGTAGGGTTTGCAGAGGGAAAGGCAGAATGCGGTATGGAGAATAGTTGTAGGTGGCAGCGACACGTGATAAGAAGAAAAGGTGGCGCGGCAGCAAAAATCCCTTTGAAATATTGTCCTATACCGACCGCTAAAAGCGGTCGCACATTTCCACAATTTTAAAAGAGAATATTTCTTGTAGTTCATATAGATCCATTTCACTACTTTTAATTTCTTAATATTCTTGTGATTAGTGAGTGATACTGTGATAGTTAGATTATGTTTATATTCATATATTTTACAATTGAGTGATTTCCTATCTCAATTCGTGAGGTCTATGAGACCTAATGGGTTGGGATGAGTAATTTACTGACCTTAGCCATTATTCTATGAATAAATGGGTGTCATTTCTAGTAATAGGTGTTTGAGAACTGATTAATCAGAAATGGATATCCATTATAAAGTGAATTATAAAACCTAATATGAAATTGTAGTATATCCTTATCTTTCCTTGTCATGTTTATGAAATGTAAATAAGTGAAACCGATAATTAAATACAAAATAAAATGAAACTTATACTTTAGAACTTACCAATACCTAGCCATCTAAGTAGGTAGTTGGGGTAGTATGGCTTGGTTAGTGAGCTTTATTATGTTCGGATATCTCTAGTGATAATATATTTATTCTTAATCTTGTTTTGAGGTGTGTTATTGGCCATTGTTGACAAATGCTGCCCTGACGTCCTCATATCGTATGCCAGGAGGGTAGAAAAGATCACACTCCAAACATTGTGGGCCCTGATCCGCCACTCTTACCTCTAGGAGTTCCACTCGAGGCATTTCCTTCTATACCTGATATCAGCACTGATACCCAAGTTTGTAATAGTTTCCTATGTTTGATGTAGTACATGCATGGTGCTCCATGTCTTACACCAACGATGGACGATCTAACTCGGGAGTTCTTGCAACATCCTCCTAAGTTTTCATGAGATTGTATCCCACATGCTATTGAGACTTGTTTAGAAGACACTCAATATATCTTTGAGAATATCTAAATGCCTCTATAGTGTAGGGCCAATATTGCCACATACATGCTTTAGGATTCGTCCAAGAAATAGTGGGATGTGATTACCAAGGCCAGTGGTTATCAAGGTATGTTATGGATTGATTTCTAGATATCCTTATATGATAGGTTATTTCCTCAAATGCTGAGATCTAATAGAGCCAAGGAGTTCAAACATCTCAAGGAAAGTTCTATGTTAGTCATTGAGTATTCAACACATTTTTTAGAGTTGCAGTGCTTTTCACCGTTTTTAGCTGGTGATGAGCATTCGTGTGCTAGAAATTTCAAGGATGGGATCTAGTATTCCATTCGTACACAGGTGAATGTATTTCACTAGCCTTACTTTTATTCATTAGAAAACTAGGTTCTTATCATTCAATGAAACCCGAAGGATGAAAATAGTACTGGTTATAGAGGATCAGTGCCGTGACATGCCAATATTTCTTTCGATGGTAGGAAACTTTCCCTTGAGGTTTCTCATCAGGGTAGTGACAACTAGAGTGATTTTTTTGATAGATCTAAAGTGTTTCATTAGTGTGGATGATAGGGGAATTCTATGCCTCAATGTGATAAAGACCCACTGTAGTTTGGGGAATGTGGCCATATAGGGCATATTCCACATTTTAGTAGGACCTTTCCACCAGCTTTGAATGGGAAAGTATTCACACCAGCGCTATCTTCAGGAGTATGTTCTTTTACACCACATTAGGTAGGGAGTTGGAATCCCACCAGTAGGACTAGATAAGGATTATGTTGTGGCCTTGGTATCTTGACCCATGATCACCAACAGCACCAATAGAGCAGTTATGATCATGGTAGTCCAAATATTGAATATGTCTATGGATCAAGCCGATTGAATGCACTACAACCAATACCCGAGGATTAGGTTGTAGGACCATCTATAGTACGAGGTACTATTATCATGGAATCTACTATAGTATATGGTTTATTTGATATAGGTTCTTCAAACTATTTTATCTCTATATCTATCTTGGAAAGTATCAGAGTAGAAATACAGTATTACTATGGTGTAATGAACCTTGATATGACATTAGGGGTACGAACAGGGGGCATACACTAATGTAGGGACTGTCCCCTTGAGTTAGACAGTTACCCTTTCTTATAAAACCTATTTGTTATCATGATGACAGGCTTCAATGTCATTATTGGGATGGACTAGTTGGCTCACTATCATGCTTTTTTAGACTGCTATCACCGCATGGTATTGTTTATGTCACTATAGGGTAGTATTTATCTTCATAATGGGGAGTGAGATGTATAAGATGGTAGAGAAGGACTTTATAATCATGGGATAAGTGGAGTGACCACCCAGATTGAAGATATCCTCATGGAGGATCAGGGTTTTCACAAAAATTAATTTCCTCCAGTAGTGGATCATTTTGGTGATGTATTTATTGATGATTTTTCTGGATTACCTTACGAGAGAGAGGTAGAGTTTACAATCGAGCTTGTTCTAGGAGAATCTGTAGTGTCCATTCCTCTATAATGAATGTCACTAATAGAGATTCAAGATCTCAAGTGGAAGTTAGAGGATTTAGAGGCCACAGGATTTATAGGGCCCAATACAACCTATTGGGGTTTGCCCGTGATTTTTTCCAAGAAGGAAGATGGAACATTACATCTATGTATATATTATATATGGTTGAACCAGCTTTTGGTCAAGAACATATATCCATTTCCTTGAATAGATGATCACTTCAACTAGATCCATAGAGTAGAGGTCTTCTCCAAGATTGACCTGAGATCAGATTATCATCAGGTATAAGTCAGGCCCTCAGAAATACCTTGTACAATTTTCCATTGTAGGTAACCTCTGTATTAGTACCTTGTTATGCCATTTGGTCTTAGGAATGTGGCTACTATTTTTCATGGCTATGATGAATATGGGTTTTCCCATTATTTGGATTCTTTTGTTGTGGTCTTTTTGGATGAAATCTTAGTGTATTGTCACACTCATAGAGACCATGAAAAAAATATTGAGATAGTTTTGAGTACACTGAGAGATCATCAGATTTACACCAATCTTGCTAAGTGACACTTCATGATCAAAAACGTTAACTTCTAGGGTCATATGATATCAGAATCAGGAGTATTTGTTGACCCTAAAAATGTCAGTGTTATGGTTTCTTAGGAGAATCCCAAGAACTTGTCTGATATACGATGTTTCTTGGTGATGGATGGATATTATAGTCATTTCATATAAGACTTACCACATATTTCTTCACCTCTTATTGGTATTAAAAATATGGGTGTCAAGTTCATATTTTTAGAAGAGTGTGAGAAGCCTTTTTAGGAGATGAAAGTGAGTCTTTTATCATCATTAATTTTTACTCTTTTGAATCCAGGAATATGTTATAATGTCTTCAGTGATGCATCAGGAATTGGCCTAAAAGTATTGTTGATGAAAGAGGAAAAAGTCACCATGTAAGGATCTCAGTAGTTGAGGCATCATGAGAGGAAATACCTGACACACGACCTTGATCTAGCAGCAGTTGTCCATGCCTTATGTTACTAGAGACACTATCTTTTGGGCGAGCACTTTGTGGTGTACACGGACCACAAAAGTCTAAAATATATCTTTTTTCATCATGAAATGAACCTTATGAAATCAATATAGGTCAAATATCTAAAATACTTTGATTATGATATTTCCTATATGCCTAGGATGGGAAAAGTGGATGCACTAAGTCAAAAAAGGCAGGAACATGCCATACAAGAAGCCGATGATGAATGGATGTTAATGAACCATTTTTTTAATCTTCACCTATAGTTTCATGACAGTCATGAGAAGTATTACCCTACATCCTTGACAGTTACCTATTCCCTCCTTGAGAAGGTTAAGATTATATAATTTTCCAATCCTAATGTCTTGGTACTCCATGAGAGTATATCAGGAGGTAACCTGTCTCCGGATTGGTCTGTGGAGAGAGATGATGTCCTGTGTCTATGTGGATGTATCTGGGTTCCTATAGATATGAGAGATGAGTTGATAATAGAGTCTCACACTTCTTATTGTGATGTTCATCCAGGAATCTCAAATATGTATTGACATATCAGATGCCAGAATCTGTGGTCTAGAATGAAACATCAGATAACATGCTTTATCACTAGGTATTCCACCTATTAGTAGGTGAAGGTAGAGCACCATATACCTGTAGGATTTTTACAACCACTTCTAGTCCCAGAATAGAAATGGAAATATGTTTCCTTGGATTTTGTAGTTGGATTACCTAGGTCACTGAGGGGTAGTGATGCTATATGGGTAGTCATTGACCAACTAAATAAATTAGCCCATTTTATTCTGATCTGAGAGATTTTATCAGTTGATGAGTTGGAAAGATTGTATGTTCATGATATCATATAACTCCACAGTATACCTTGTACAATCGTTTTAGACCCGGATTATCATTTAATTCCACAATTATGGAAGGGATTGCAGAAGGGTATGAGAATAAAAGTTTTTATAAGAACTTCTTTTCACCCTCTTACCGATGGATAATCAGAACAGACCATACAGGTTCTAGAGGATATTCTATGAGCATGTATCCTTGATTTTAGAAGTTCCTACGAAAGGAATATCTCTCTTGTTGAGTTTTCCTATAATAACTGCTTTCAGAAAATAATTCAAATAGATCTGTTTGAGGCCTTATATGGTAGGCCATCATTTTCTGTCTTGTGATAGCTAGAGGTAGGTGAGATAGCCCTACTAGGTCCTCATCATATTCCAGATACTTTAGAGTAGGTTAAACCAATTAGAAAGCATATGAATGCTGCTCAGTCTATAAAAAAATATTATGTCCATCACCCTTGAAGACCTCTTGAGTTTAAGGATGGGGATCGTGTTTTTCTTTGGGTATTGACTAGGCTAGGGTGTATATAGTTATAAAATAAAGAAATGATATCTATTCATTATATAGGGTAGTTCATGATTCTAGAGTGAGTTGGGTTGGTAGTCTAACGGTTTATATTTCCTCATAGGCACCATGCCATGAACGACATCTTTCATTTTTCAAAGCTTTTACAGTGTCATGCTGATCCATCTCATACTTTTGATCTAACGGAATTTGACTTATATGCTGATGCTACCTTTGAGGAGTATTCAGTATGCATCATTGACTAGAGCATCAAGGCTCTCAAAGGACGGTCTGTCCCTTTAGTACAGGTTCTATGGAAGTATGGAAAAGTATAGGATAAGACTTGGGAGAGGGAAGACAATGTATGTACCCAATTTCCTGGGTTAGTTTTAGAGATTGTTTCTCCACCCTTGTAAGGTAAACTCAGGGGGAGAGTTATTTTAAGGCGAGAAGATTGTAAGAATCTGGTTTTTCACTTTGATATGGATCCTTTAAATTTCTTTCTAAATATTTAATTTTAACCTAATATGGGTGCCTATTGAGTTAGAAAAGTTCTCAGATGTGTCTGGGGTTTGTTCGGAGACTAGAACACGCCTTTTTGGGGAAACTTGACAAGTTGGTTGGTTGGGACATTATTTGACTAACCGTATGGATGGTCAATTTCTAGACAGAACCACTTCACATGGTTTTCACATGGCTTCTCGTTATAACCGCACAATGTGACATTCTTCCCAGGTATCTGTGTGGACAAACTGTACATAGAACATTTTTCTGGGTAAAAAATCTAAATTGACTTATTTATCAAAATAGATCCCTCCTTCTTCCCAAATCCATATTTCAGCAGGATCAACCTAAGTTACTCTCATTTTGGATCCCTTTGAAGATCTAAGGTAGTAATAAAGAGATCTCCTTCATCCTGGATCTGATCGAGCTTCTGTTCATCACATTGGATGTGCAATGGTAAGTACTTGATTCCTTTTGAGCCGTTATTGTTCTCTCTTACTCTCGACTGAGTTATTAGGGTATGAGAATTTTCTGTCTTTTTTTATATCTACTATTATCGGAGCCAAATCAAGGGCCAATACTAGATAAGGAGATTCGTACAAGCCTAAGGTGTTTTGTCATAACTCATCCCTCATGTTCGTTGACTTTTGGAATTATCATGTGGGGTCCACCAATTTCATCGGGTTCCATTTATGGAATTTATATTTAATGTTTATATAATCATTATATCCATATTTATATTCTATTTCCAAATATGTGATTAGTTGTTAGTGATTAAACCCACAGATCCGTCCTTGCCATGTCGAAGGTTATTCCATAATTGTTGTTTAATGTTTTGGCACATTTGTTCCATCGTTCGCGTGTGCCCTTTCTTGACCACTCTAAGGGTAATATTTTCTATATTAAATGGATTGATTTATATTGTGAATTACATAATGAAAATTAGTATGTATGCATACCACTTCACCCACCTAAGGTAAGTGCTTTAATTTAAAAATGAAATGTGAAATGTGAATTAGAAAGTATACTAAAAATATGGCTTGGCCTTAAAGGTAAATAAATTGTAGGTTTCCTATCGGTAGAAACCCTTAACACATTAATTGAAGGTATCAGAATGAACCTCGAATATGGAATATGATTTAAATGGATTAAATGAATGGTTTCATGCTACTTGGCCTTGTAAAACTAATTAAAGTCCAGGCTTCAACCAAAAAGACTTATTGATTAATTATGACTTGATTGAAAGGTTGCATGCTACTTGACCTTATCACATTAATGGAAAGAAAGTATTTAACCAATGGTTTCATGCTACTTGAACTTATCACACTAATCAAAGGAAAGTCTTGAACCAAAAGAAATATTACATGACTACATAATCAAATAGAAATGGCCTGACTCGATCTCGCCCTGGATTCTGATTGGAGAATACCATGAGCACTCTGGAACCCCATTCTGATTCAAGTACATGGATTTCTTAGGTTGAGACCCACCGAGATCCTGATCATTATCGTTCTTGGATGCCTGGTTTGACACTGTTGGATCCATTCAATATCATTACAGGATTCCTTGGATAGACTCCATGGACCAATCATTAACAAGTAGGTTCCATGGTAATAACCCATAGGGACCTATCTTTTCTTAGAAACATTTTACCTTGGATGATCACCTTGAACTAGGTAGGCACCTAATTGTGGAATTCCTTGGACAATACTACTTGGATTACACTCATACCCCATGCCAGGCAGTAGTCATTACTAATTTGGAAACCCTTGAGGTCTATTTCACCATGGATGTTATCTTGGGACTTCACTATGAAATATAATTATAGGTTTCCTTGTTACAACTTGGAACCTTTTCAATTTTTAACATGTGACTTATTTATAAACTAGTAATAATCAAATAATGAATTATTGACATGTTAAGATGCCAGCCGATTGATGAAGTAGGTACTAGGGTATTTAGTTACATTGTACTGCTTTAATTTATATATTCCTACCTAAAAACTATTAAATTTTACAGGATGGAAGTTATAGAAACCATTGGTGGTGTCCCACTAATATTTATCTCAAACACTCATCAGAAACTATATGGTACCCAGAGTTGATTACATGGTTGTAGGCATTGATTAAGGGAAGCATATGACTTCAAACACTTGATTACTTGTTGTTTAGTATGGATCATAATAGTACATGGCTGAGCTAGAGCTCGGGATGCTTGGGATAATATTTGATCTATTTTATGCTTTGTGGAACATGTTATGCTTGCTGCTTGTATCCATGTTTTCCAGTTTTCTAGTACTTGACATATCATCATCTATTGTTGAATGTTATTCCATTTGTCCAGTTATTATTATTATTATTATTGTCTCTATTTTCTGTTGTACCATTTTTTAATTATATTTATTTCTGTATTCATCCATTCTTACATTCACCCGCTACGCTACACTTTGGTAATGAGGGCATAATATCGCCAAGAACATACCCTTGGCCCTCACTGCTAGTCAGCAGCCTCTAGTGTTATGGGATATGTACTTGAGGCCATGTGGACCATCAAGATCTAGGAACCTATTAAGTGGTATCTAGGTCCCAGATTTCATAGGAATAACCATTATCCACATTCTTTCCATCATCTGGAATGTGAAAATATCGTTTGTGCGTATGTATGACTTACCGTCTCCACATAGTGCTGAAATTCATTTTTCATCACCACATTACTAAAATTGTTATAGTTGTTAATTGAATTAATATATATGTTATTTATTATATTGTTATTATTATAATTTAAATCTAAATTATTATTTATGATTTCTTTCATTATATCTATTGAATAATGGAAATATAATTCATGTGTATGTACGACCTACCATCTCTATGAATGGTGTGATTCATTTTTCTATATCTAAATTTAATAGATGAAAATAAATATATATATATAATGAATATATATTATATTTATATAATTATTAATATTATATATATAGAGTAAGAATAATGTATATACAAGTACTAAAACCGCCGAACTGAAACATACATGAAAAAAGAGGTAGTTATCTTCCAAAACAATGATGTTTTAAAAAATAATTGTTAATAAATGGGTGATAAGAAGTTATCAGAAAATAATATATGATATTATATATATTATTATGGTTTTATAATAGATAAATATTAAATATATATTTATTTTATACGATGTTTAAACACGTATGAAGAAATTCAAACCCGAGGTAAGGGGTTTCTTCGCTCAATTTTCATTCATTATGTTATACCTCAACTTCATTGATTGTGTTATTCCATTACTATGTGTGAATTTAACATTGATTGTATTATTTTATATTTTAACATTTTTTTTTGTGAATTTATATTTGTTACACATACTCACTTCGTTGATTAATTCTCACATTAATGATATGATCTTTGTAAAGGATTTCATCTCAATTTCCACTCTATTGAGACATATTTGGTATTTTGAACATATTTATTTTTATGTGGTGTATATAAAAAACATTTATGAATTTAAATAAATGTATATTTATTCATTATTATTAATATTTCTATTATTTTTACTCTTTTAAGGGGTTATAATTTAAAAGTTATCAAAGTGGTAAGGATTTATTTTATAATATCATTTTTTGAGATTGATCTTACTTTAATTGAAGGAATATTATAATATACCATTCATAAATTACATATATTTTATTATCCTATATATATTTATTTAGTTTTCATATATTATTCCAAATTTTCTTCTCTTTTGAACTTTAACCAAGAAAATATCTATTTAAAATAAAATCCAATGTTACTACTCTTTTTGATTGGATATATTTTTTTTTCTATGTCCATATTTCAAAAAAGTATTTTACAAATTATGTTATATTTAATTAATAGAAATTTTAATTTATCCTTGAATTTTGAAATGTTTTAATGGTATATTTCTAATGTTTTCTAAAAGGGATGGATTCATCTTTATTTAAAAAAATTCAAAATTTTTTTTTTAACACATACAAAGTTAACAAATTTCCCATCACCATGTCCATTTTACACTATTTATATTCTTCTAAATCATTTCAAGGATTTTATAAATAAAAATATGTATTTATATTTACTTTAAAATTTTCAATTATCATTTATTTTCTTCTTTTAAAAATTTATTTTACTACAAAATAAACTTTTCTAATGAATTTGTGGTCAAATTTTATTTCTTACTAATTTTTGGTCATTTCTGTAGAAACATTCATTTTATTATGATCATTGGACAATAAATTTATATTAAATATCCATATTATATGTATCATGGTTATAATTATTTCCAAAAACATATACCATTTATTTTTATGGTGTTTTACTTTGAATGTTATTCGATTAACTAGGGAAATATTGATATTCTATATTCTTTACTCAATATTGAAATTTATTGATAAGTCATATTATTTATGAATTAAATTGATCATTAAATATATGAGGAACTAATTAGACATATAGAGAAGGGTGTTAGCAAAAATATATAACCCCTTGATGCATCGATAAGTCTCATGAGATAAACCAATTGTAAAAATTTATCAAATATTTTTTTATTGTATACCTACCCATCGATTAAACTATCTTGGAATAGGGCCTTGATGGTATATATATCACGATGTTTGAGATGATGATATACAATATTAATAATTTACTCAATTTATAACTCAATTATTATTATCAATGTGATTACAAGATTGATATTATCCATGGATGCATTTTTTTATGTTATTGATTAAAAATAATGCATTTTTATTTATTTACCCTACCTATAGTGATTATTCTCTATTTTTTCATGATAAATTCCATTGAACATAACTCTTACTAACCATATGATCTCATACATTATTTTATTTCCATACCTTGGATGTTAGTAAGTGTGCTATGATTGATATTCAAGGATATTCTAGAGATATTAATTATTTCAAAAATAAAATACTTTTTCCATAATTTTTGTATTAAAATGAATGTGAGATTCAAGTATGTATATATTTTACCAAGACTAATAAACTATTCGGTCCTTTGATATGTGATCACTTGTATAAAATGGTAATATAATAAAGTAACCTCCGACTCTAGGATACTAGGGTTAGTTTATATCATAAGAATGAAGATACAGTTTTAGGACATTTTGAAGACACATTCCATATACTCAACTAAGAGAAGTTTCATTTTTTTTGAAATAATACCTCATTATAGGAAAACAATCTATAAATAAAGAATTTAATTAAATAATATATGAATCAAAGTTATCCATGAGATTTTAAAACCTTTATCAATATGTTATAAAATAAAATTTCAAGGAAATTCTAATTTCTATAAAATATTTATCAAATATGTTTCATAAATTTCTCAACCAGTCTCCCATATATTGGAAAAATAATTTTCATTACCATTTAATGAGAAATTTAATGAGAAATTTTATACCTTGAGGATAAATTTGTTGATAGAACCTATCATGATATAGCTTAATTGGGAAGACACATTTGAACACATGTATGATGAAAATGAATCAAATATGTGAGAATCCATAAACATGTGAGTTAAAGAAATATTCATGAACCTTAACTATATTAGCTGACTAAGAATTGTTTTTTATTATTATAATATGATAAAATAACCATCAAAGAACAAAACATTACATCTTGGGGGGGGGGGGGTCTAAAATGGTGCAACCCGAGGACATCCTCATGGACAACGATCTTACATTCAAGCAGAAGAGAACCCAAACAGTTGAAAATGATGAGGGAATCCTCATCAATTACCACCTGAGAAAGGGAATTTACTAAAAATGTGGATTCCCTCCATGTATGGTGGATATTTCTCCCTTGAATCCATTTAAAAATTTCTAATGAGATAAATTATCTCCCATAAAGGGGAAAGTTTCCTTTGCAGATTACGCACTAGCACTTTGGATTTTGACTCAATCTCGATTATCTGTAGACCAAAACTTTTGAAAAACATGATACTTGAGTGCATCACTCTCACCTCCATTCTCATGGAACTCAAAATACCATATACATCACTAAATGTAATGAGAATAAAACTGTTGTTGTCTCAGAGAAGACCACCCCACCTCGTTTTCCCATTCATGTATAAGCCATTGACGTTGAGTTTAGTTCAATTTCAGGGCGGTATCTATCTAACCCAACTATATAAAAGGATTTTATAGATGTAGTTTATGATTTTAATGATTTTATACCCTATATTATGATTTCAAAATTAGTTAAATACAAGGAACACATGGGCATAAAATATTTTCTCAATATAAAGGATACCAAAATGTGATTGATCCCATTGATTATATTATTCAAGGATCTCAATAAATAGATACAGGAAAAGAAGGGCTAAGAAAACCATTTGGACAATTATCTACCAATATTCTAACAACTTCATATAAATCATGAGACATTAGTTGAAATAAAATAAATTTTTTCATAAGAATAGATTTTTTATTTGGATTTATTATCCTAGCCATGTTTCCTGGATATAAATAATTAATTTTTCATTAAGTTGATTTAATCAAACTCTAATTAATAACACATGAAGGTTTTTATAAGTTGAATATTATTTATTAGATATTCCTATATTATTAAAAAAGTATGAAGATGTTCTGATTGAGTGTTGTTTATATAAATATAATCTAAATATTGTTCTTGAATTTTTTTTCACTACTTGGTAGAAATCATGGCTTAGATCAAAGAGTGGCTAAAATTATATAATTTTGATTCTTATATCCAACAGTTATTCTTGATTATAGAGCCTTTGTTGTATCTTGTTATCATAACCAATGAATTAGTCATATAAAGAAGAGGAATGAGATACTATAATAGTTTATATCAAGGTACTTGATGTATGGGGAATAATATTTATGGGACCATTACTCAATTATTTTACTCTAACATACATCATGGTGCATGTTGATTACATGATAAAGTGGTTAGAACCTAGATTAATGTCCATAATGCAAGGAAAGTAATTAAATATATTTTTCAAAAGAACTATATTTTTTATTATAAAATTGCTATGATAATAATTCTTGATCATGATATTTTCCTAAAAAATAATTCCTTTAGAGGATTGAATAATAAATATAGAGTACACTATGATAGGAGCACTCAATATCATCAAAAAATGATTAAAAAAGTGGTTCTTTATAACTGTGAAACTTAATTAGGAAATAAGTGAAAGATAAAAATATTGATTGAAGAAATTAAATAATTATTTTTTAGAAGATTATATATCCTAAAATACACCACTTGGGATAACACCCTTTTGGTTAGTATATGTGAAACCACGTCACCTTCAAATTGAGTTTGTATAAAAATAATATTTAGCGGTTAAGGCAGTGAATGAAGAATAAGAAGATTTTAGGAAGAGAAGGATACTATATCATAATGATATTTAAGGAATCCATAGGGATGTTTTTATAATGCGAAAATTTATATGGATAAGGAGAAGATGTTCCCTGACGAAACAATTTGAAAGAGAGAGCTTCAATCAGGAGGTAATTTATTACTTTTATCTCAAATTTTTTACTTTTATTTAGGAATATTATGTCCCATTTATTGTGTCCCATTATTTGGATAATGGTATACCCTAAAGAAGTTATATAAATTAAAAAGGATAATTCATCATCATTCAAGGTGAATGGAAATCAACTAAAGTACTATGTAGTTTTTTATCAAATATGTTGAGTCCATTTATTGAGCTTTTACTAAAATAACCAAGACTTTTTGTTGTAGAATGGGTATTTATATGATAAAAATTCCATCACATATTATGTTTATTTCATGTGTTTAGAACTTTTTGAGGTTTTTAGAGTGTTGGCGTAGGCCATAAAACAAGTTTGAGGATGTTGGATTAGGCTCAGGGATAAAATTATATAGAAGTTAGAGAACCACACAACAGTGCTGGGGATTGTGGTATAATGAGTAGCTATGTTAGATTAAATATTTTGGTGTGGATTGTTGGATATTCCTCATCCAAGGGGAACTATGGTGTAATAATTTCTACATAAAGATAGATATTAGGCAGATTCAAGGACCATTTCACTTCCATGGGAATTATGGTGAGCCAAGTGTCATGTACAAAAAAATATTCATTGAAAGGTAATAAGTTAAATGGTTGTACAAAGACCACATCACAACAGTGGTGGTTATGATGTGTTGAGGGTTGTTGTGATATTATATGAAACTTTAAGGGAATGCGTGATTCTATTTTCATACCCGAGTAGAGGTGTTAGGGATCTAGGGGAGGTTTTTTATGCAATGAACCATAGGTCCACTTCATGAGGGGGGTTTGGGAAAGGAATTTGTGTCATGAGAATTTGGTACATGTTTTGCAGGAAATATTAGTCTATTTTTAAAAATTAATATTTGGGTCTAATTAATATTTTAATATGAAAGGATCCCACATTTAAAGCCATTCGACCCTGGGATATACCCTTTTCTCTCTCATTATTTTCCTCTTCTATATGTGGCATATCTAATATTTATCATCTTTTCTTCAATTTAAATGTCACAGTGAGTATCTCTGGTTATGGTTAGGTATATATGGGTGTTTATTTTTGGTCTATGTCATTATTTATTTATTTATTGTTCGTTTTGTACTAAATTAGAGTTTTTTTAGAATATCCATTTTTTATCAGAGGTATGTTGTCTCCTATTTCATGATGATTAGAGCCCTACTAAATCATAGTAGGTGGTACCAAGATTCTTCTTATGTTATATGTGTGTTTATGAATTGTGTGATTTATAGGAATGGGTAGGGTTATGTGAGTGACTGAGAATAAAACCAATTCTAGTTTCCACAGTTCATGAGATATAAAAAACATAGGTTTTTGATAGTATTATTTTTAAACATCTACATCGTGTTTTTAATATTTTAAATGATGATTTAAACCAACCCCTAGGGTTGTCTCCTGACATGGTTTCCCGTATGAAGTTTGTATGTTATGATTCTTTTGTTATTATTTTATTTATTTTATTTGGGGAAATTATTTTTGGAAATAAAAATATTTTATTTTCTAAAAAATAATAATAGAATTTAAAATCATAATGGGAAAGTACATATGAGAGAAGAAACAAAATAATAGAGTTAACCCAATAAAATCAGTGGCTTATTCTAAAAATTCTCATGGATTATCCTCTCTTCATAATTTAAAAATATTTTCACACTAATGAATTGAAATCATGATTTGGGATAAAAACATGAATCTATTGCAATTAAAAAAGTTAAAATCAACAATTAAAATCTCACTTGATGAATTAATTTTAGTAGGAGTCAATCAATATACTTAAAAATCATCAAGAACAATGATAAAGATAATTACTCATTTCACTCACAAGCCTCGATCGAGGATTAAAAATTTAAACAAATATAATCATCATCAAAATTCTACTTAAACTTAGTTAAAATGCCTTATTATATGGTTAGATCACATTTATTATAGGTATATTGGTCATGTAATATAATAATTATTATTAATAGGAAGATAGACTAAATGAATAAAAATCAGAATCAAAAATAATTTTTTATTCATTCAGATAAAATTAAAATGAAATTGAAGAAGTAAAAATTAGAAAGAACTCGCCATGAGAATCTACCAGTTTGGACATAAAATAAACTTTTCCAACTATAAACCATGTTTACGTGGAATCCTTAAACTCCATATTCATCAATGTATCAATGGGAATCTCCCACTCAAACTCTCAAGAAAATACTCTAGAATTTTGTTCCCATTTCTCTACTCTTGATACTTGTTGTGTCTTCTTTTTTGTTCTCCCTATCTTTTTCTCTCCCCAAAAGATATTTATTTCAAAATCCTTGACTCTATCATAATAATAACACTCAATAATTCTTGTTACAATCATCATGTTCAAACTTATCTGATGAGTTTTCACATGGAACTCCTTGTATTTTTTTACCCCTTCCACATAAATCTAGAACAGCCTTAAAAAAGAATATGATAGGTCCATGTGCTTCTTATTCACATATAGAATTGATGAATTAGGATATGTTTCTAGTTCATCTTAATATTATTGGAAATTTACAATAGACACTAGAAGATCACCATAATATCAACTTTACCAACTAAAATTTTCCTTGATTTCACTTTTTAATTGAGAAATTATTACTCAAACCAATTCACTATATCTTGAAAAATATTTCTGTATTAGTCTTTACACTAATTTACCATTCAATTTACTAATAATTATTTAAACTATTCATAATAATAATAAAAATTGACTACCTTCACAAAGGTCAATTATGGTTTCATATTTACACTAATCTAGAATTCTATCCACAATAGTTCTGTAAAATAATTAGTTGGATTACACTAATTCATCACCCTAAATATACTGATTGATCATTGGTGAAACTCAAAAGTAAATATTGGAACCTATAAACTAGGCATCACAAGGGATATAGATAACCAAATACCAATTAGGATGTCGATTCCCTATGAACATGAAAATCTGAGCATAATATCCTCATTATTCTATCCAATGCACAATATTCTCATTATATTCAAAAGGTATTAATTCTAGGATTCCAACATCGAATAAGTAAAATACTAAACACATATGATGTGTTTAAACTTTTTCTTACAACTAGTGTATTGGAATAATCCTAGGCCTTAACTAAATTCACTCCATCAAATGAACATGAAAATATCTACACAAAATATCAATAAATCAACACTGGATTTACAACTCATAAACAATTATTAAATAGTCTCTGAACATCACATTTTCACACAGTCCTGTAAATGAACCCAGTCATATTCCTTAAGTTTAACTCACCTAATTTTTTTTGGGAATTTTTGCATCAGCCGGTGTTCGAAAAAACCTTAATCTTTAGTTCATATTGGGTTATAAAGCTTCTTCAGTAAGCTTAGGATTCTCATTAAACTATAGGCTCAGGAATCAACTTGTGTGGATAAAATGTGTGTTTTTTTCATGGATTCAGTGTCATCATATTTATTAGGATATCTAATCTTTGAATTCAATTTCATATTCAATTGAGTCTAGGTTGGGTATATTCATCAGCAAATAAAAATTCTTCCTTCATTATTTGTGCTTGAAAGTTTCATCCCCCTAGCATAACACTTGTGCATCACAGATTCATCAACCCAACATGGTCACCTGAGTGACCATGGATATTTCATAGTATTTTTAAATGATTTGGTTACCCCTCTTGGTTTGTCGAAAAAGGTTACCTCATAGTCACTATACTAAGCGCATCACCACTTCATGGTAGGTTGTAAAGTTTCTACAGCTTGAGGTGATTTGTTTGGTAACTTTGAAACTCCTTGGCCATGGTAGGTTAATTTACTCAACACACAACCACTTAAGTGATCTTGGGAGTCATGCGATAACTTAAATATTAAACGTGTGGTAAGTTGGAGTGACTATACCAGAAAATATACTATAAAAAACAGTAAATTAAATTCAAAATACAAAAAAACATAAAAAAATAATAATCAAATTAAAATTGGAAAATAATAAAATAACAATTAATTATTAATAAAAAATTAATAAGTAAAAAATTATGTTAAAATATTTGAAATTATTATATAAAAAAATAACTAAAATAAATAAAAAAATGAATAAAAACAAAGAACGACATAAATAAATACAAATATAAAAACGAGGACTAAAAATATGGCAATTAATAATTACTCGTTAAACTATATATTAATCAAAAAACTAAAATTGAACAATTTATTATAAATTTTATCATAATATTGATGGATTAGTTACTTTGATATCATTTTTTAATTATTAAATAAAAACATAATTTAAATAAAAAAATCATTTTTAAATACAATAAATAATGTGATAGAAGACATGAAATAAATGCCACATCAAATTTCCCCACACTAATACTTTTCATGTCCTAAAGAAATCACTCAAACAAACTCATCGAAAGTAAAATAATGTAAAAATCAAAAAATTCTATTACCACTTAGATTAAATCTTAAGAATGATTACCCGCATGGATTCTCTTGAGTATAAAAAATTGAGTTCCCTATTAAAAAATTGGTCTTAATGCAAGAGTGGATACTATTTTACAAAGATGATTGACTTTTTAATTTTTTACATGAATTAAACCAATATAAATATATATTCTACTATTAATTCCAAATAAATATTTTCCTATCAGTGAAGATACAAACATAAATTAGTAGCTCAACATTATTATACACTATATTGGATGAGTGAGAATCCAATAAATATGAAGGAAACATAAATGAATCTTCCAAAAGTTGAAAGATTAAATTAATAATGAAAAAAATAGAATTTCATCTAGGATTATAATTTTCATTTTATATACCATTAAAATGAATATCTTACAAAATATAAATTGATGATATTTTTTTTAACTTAAGGATTATTGTAGAAAATTCTCTTGAAGGTGATAAAAACAAATAATTCCAAGATTTTAAAAAATGTTTACTTAATCAAACCCATGAAGTATTAAATTTGATATATTAAAAATATCAAAAAAAAACTTCAAATCTTAAGAAGAAATTTGAGCTACTGAAAATTCTTAAGTGACCCATGAAGAAAACAAATTCAAAAAAATTAATGTGGTTTTATGGGTTCACATTGTTTATTTCATCATATAAAGTCCCCCTCCCCCACACTAAAACTCAGAGTTATCCCAAATGATGAAACTTAAAGTGGAAATAAGTTAATATATTTTATTCAAAATGATTTAGAAATACAACACAGATAAATACAATTTGAGGTGAATCATGGAAGCTTATAAAATAAATTTTTCACACAAATATCACATTTTTTTTACAAAAGGTACCTATTGGCTACTAATTTAAACAATTAATCAAATAAAAAGATGTTTAATAATATTTCATGCCACATAACACATAGAAAGATTTATCTAATACATTGACTAATAATGTTTACAAGTATCATATTATACATTTTAATTCAAAAACAAACACTCTTTAGAAATAAACAATCAACCAACAACAACGTAGTATAACTAAGTTAAGTAATGAAAAATGAATAAGTTAAAATAATCAATCCCTTGAATTATTAAGTTTAATATTTAATTTTAAGTGAATCATGTGTAACCTCCCTTGATTTTTTTAATAACTCTCTACTTTGATGTCAAAGCTATTACAAGAAGAAAAAATAATATTGAAGCTCCAAAAGTTAAAGCTTAAGAAATAAAATAAACATAGCTAGAGATGAAGGAGATTTTATCAAATACGATCCATTAGAAATTTCTTTGATCATTGATGTGTAGTTGAAACCTATACTATTTCATACCATATATCCTAACAACCGAACTCATGACCAAAACACATTATAAATCCATGTGATGCATCTCTCTATCAATGAATCATAAATTTTTCCAACTTTAGAAGGATAATGTAGTAGAGAATAAACCCTAGTGAATTATTCAAGGTGAATAGAGAAATCAGTTGGATCACTTTATTCTACATAAACAAAAAAATAAAATAAAATAAAAAAATTAACACTATAAAATGTCATTAACTTCTCCCTTATTTATTCTAAACAAAAACAAATAGTAATTAAAGATAAAACCAGGAAAAATCTGTGGTATTCATCTTTAAACAAAATTTTCTCATCCCCAGGAGGTTACTTGATCTAATATTGAGAAATATTATTCCTATGTTCATTTATAGTGAATATAAAATCCATTACACAATCCTTAATGTTTATTGCAAAAAAAGTGAAACATGAGTTACAATAAAAGGACCATTCCAATTGGACTAAAATTTATCTTGGAGGATCTTAAGATTGAATTGTTACAAAAAAACGTTATATATAATCTAAAACTATTTATTCAAGATCAAATTTTCATGAACAACCTTTATTTTCACTTTAAAAATCCTTACATTCTTATAGGAATTGTTCTTTACTTCTTCAAACTTTTGAAAACAAAGAATCCTATATCTTCCAACTTCAAATAGATTAAAATTGTATTAGATTAAATCCTAAAAATATTTATTCTCTAATTCCATGGGAAAATGAAATTCTCTCCAAAAAAATATCATGATGGGTGACATACCTATTGGATTATTTTAGGATTTTACATACACCCAAAAAGTTTCCTTAATCTTTAAGCTCCAATCATTCATGTCCGAGTTAACCATTTTTTCAATAATATGTTTAATCTATCTATTAGATACTTCATCCAAACCACTCATTTGAGGATTATAGGGTATATACACTTTATGAGTAACCCCATATATTTTTATTAAATCTTCCAAATGTGTTATTATATAAAAGAGTTTCTTTATCTTTAACAATGAATCTTGGAGTCCAAAATCTACAAAACATTTACTCTAGAAAAACTAGGAACCACTCTAGAATTATTAGTTCTAGCAGGTATAACTTCAATCCACAAATAAACATTGTCTACAAAAGACAATATATAGGAAAATCCAATGTAATTAAGAATATGGTCTATACAATCTTTTCCCCAAACATCAAAGTCATCACAAAAAACAGAAGTTGTTGTGGAATCTTGTATATTTGATAAATGTTTGAAAAAAACATGATAATATTTAAATATTTCAAGACTAAATATTCCTTAATCCAACACCTTCTTAAAATTTATTTTCGGGCCCAAGTTACCTCTATAATTCAAGGTTGGGAAGGAATTTACCATTAAATAAATATCAGAATTTTGGATACATCATCTTACAATATGATCACTTTATATATCCTATAATTAAATATTATCCTATAAATATTTCCTTTAATCACTAATCAATTTTTAATCCTTCTATTTAGAAAATAGGAAATGATTAATTTTTGTATCTTAGTAATTTACTATTTTTAGATTCATGGTCTCTTGTCTATAGATAAAGAGTATAATTTCTCCTTAGGGATAAAATATATAATGGGATCAAAATAAGATTTATCTTGAAAAAATTAATTAGGTATCCTACTAAAATTATATAATATAATATTTTCAATTTATTTCTTATCTTATATTTTCTATGGAAAATTATTGAAGTATTAATATCCATCTAACCAGCCTTGGTTTTGAATCTTGCTTCTTCATGAGATACCAAATAGTATAATGACTAATGATAATCACAACTGTAGACCCCCAATGAAATATTAAAAATTTATTAAGGGAAACAAATTTGGATAATAATAAATTATCTTTTGTGGATTAGTTATACTAGGTAAAATATAGAGTCCTATAAGCAGAATTAATGAAATGTGTTTTCATTTCTACTGACAATACAAGAACAACCCCTAAAGTGACTTTTGAAGCATCAATCATCATCTCAAAAGAAAACTCAAAATTAGGTTGTTGTATTATTAGTGGGTACATGATCTTATTTTTGAGTCTTTAAATTCCTCCTCACACTTCTTATGAAATAAAAAAATATTTTTTTGTGGAATTATTTTCAATGGAAAATAAATTCAGGTGAATTATTTTATAAACATCATATAAAATCCATAATTTCCAAGAAAAGATCTAATATCCCTTATAGTCTTAGGAAATGAAAATTAAGAGAAAATGTCAACCCTGGTATTTCCCACATGAATTCCATTCATAGAAACTTAATTACCAAGAATAATTCTACGCTTAACAATAAAATGGACTTTATTAAATTTCAGAACAAGGATCTTTTCCATACACACCCTAAGCACAACCCCTAAAATTATCAGATAAATCTCAATAGATGCACCATAGACTATATATTCCTTTATAAACTTCTACATATATTCCTTAATAAATTTACAAAAAATACTAAACATCTATATTTAGAAGTTTTTAGGGGAATTACATAGTCCAAATGGAATTTTCATATAAAAAAGGTACCAAGAGGGCAAGTAAAAGTCATTTATCTTAGTCATATAAAGCTATATGAATATAGAAATATCTAGAAAAAATATCCAAGAAAATATAATGGGATTGAACAGATAACCACTCTAGGATTTGATCAAGAAAAAGTTAGGGGGATGTAGTCCTTTATAATCACTAAATTCAGAATCCTATAATCAATTCATACCCTCAACTTATTTTTAAACTTAGTAGGCAATAATTCTAAAAATTCATTATTGAAAACTATGATCCATCCCTTTTAAAGTATAACTAGAAATGTACTTACACATAAAATATAAGAAATTGGGTAAATTAAACCGAAGACCAATAAGGTAGTCACCTCTTTTAACCAATTTAAGAAGGGTATGATTCACTTTAATCTAGAATTATCTAACAGTTTTTGAATTACCTTTTAGATGAATACTATGAATACGAACTAAAGGAATAATTCCTAGTAAATAATCTAAATACCAACCTTTTTCATTCATATTCTCTCTAAGGACCACTAATATTTGGTTGTATTTTTCATTGGACAACCCACTTACAATTATAATAGGAAATTATTGTTTGTCTTCCAAGTATGAATATTTAAAAGTTAAAGTGTAAATGAGATATACTATTTAGAAAAAATAGGTTCTATGGGTTATTTAATTTTATTTTTCAACCACTAAATCATCGCCAAGAATAGTATAATTAAAAAATCTTAGACTAGATGTAAAATTATTTTCAGGTTGTGAATATATTTCGTCCTCACAATAAATTCCAAATTCAAGTTCAATAAATGAGGTTAGACTAAAATGAAAATGTAAGCATATTTTAATTTAAAAACACTACATTTACCAAAATAAATATTAGAGAAAAATAATTTTCCATGGTTCTATCATATTGAGATGAATTTAAATCAATTTCAGGTTCAATTCACATAATAAATCATAATTTTCAACAAAATTATATGTTCTAAGAAACATTGAAAAATAATTATTCATTTCAATATCATTCCCATCAACTAGCTTAGTATTTACACCATTTTCGTGTTAAAAAATTTCAAAACAACATCTTTTTTCTTAAAAAAAATACTTGATTTCAAAATTTATACAAAATTTTTCGGTTTTTTAGTTTCAACATTTATATTATATGGAAAGGTTAATCTCTTAAATAATTTAGTAGTTGGTTAATTTAAATAAAATTATGAAATAAATCTATAGAAAACCTATTAATCTTATTAATTTTTTGTGTATAATGATCTACCATAGGGTGTTTCATTGATTCAAAGTTATCAAAATTAACCATATTACAACCAAAATATGAGGATAAATTCCCTTTATTAAAATGTATTATAGCCTTAATTATTTTCAAAAATATTATTCCTAATATTAAAGGTATATGTGAACAAAAAATACCATCCTAAAAATTCAAAACATAAAAATTAACTAGAAAATAAAGATCCTTAACCCTACCAACACATCTTCAATGACTTCAACTATCATAGATAAACTCCAATTAGCTATTTAGATAAAAATACCAGAATATTTAGGCTCTTTAACCTGTATAGTTTAAAATAATGAATAAGGAATAAAATTTATATAGGATCCTAAATATAAGAACTAATATTTAAATTTATGACTCCAAATTAAGAAATTAATAGTAATTGTACCTAGATCCTTGTATTAAATAAGGAGGAGATGCTGGATCATAGAGTAAACATTCCACCCAAGATTGAATTTCGAACCTCCCTTGAACTTATTTTATGAGTGGACATTTCCTTAAGAAATTTATAATATTGAGGGATTTGTTTCACAATATATAATAAAGGGATACTATCTTTTAATTTTTTAAATGTTTCATAAAATTATTTTTCTATTTCAGTTTTAACATTGTTTTTAACATGTAAACTTCACATTGGGTAGGGAAGTGGACCTATTTTCTCTTTAGGTCGTATTCAACTTTTTTTCCCATTTTTAGTGACCATTATATTTATAAAATCCCTATAAATTCTTTCAATATAGAATTATTACTTTTTATTATTTTCTTCTTCTATTGTTTTTTGGATAGCATGTTCAAAAATAAGTTCATTGGGTTTTAAAATAGGTTTAAATGGTGGGTTTTTCAATACTTTAGGTGATTTTCCTTTTTCTTAAATTGTAGGACAATTATTATTTATGTTGTTTTTCATTGATTTTATCTTGGGGATTTTTAATTTCATTTCCACTTCCCAAAATTAGTTCAATTAAATTATTTCTTCCTCTCGTGTTCACTTCAAATTGTGATGGAAAACTACCACTTCATTTATTTTTCAAAATACTAATTTCAACTTCTATTTGACCCATTTTATTTAATATGTTTTTAATTTAAATTTATATCATTCTGATATTACTTGTTGATTTTAACCATTTATTCAAGATGTGAATCATTTCATTGATTATTTTAGTACTTTTGATTATTTTTTGTTTTAATTATTTTTTGAAATTCCAACTATCTTGGTTTCGAAATTGGTTCTGATTGAAACGGGGATTTTGATTTTTGTTTTGGGATTGTAAATTCATATTTGATTGATTATTAGGCATAAAAATAGTATTCTATTAGTAATTCCTATCTTTGTTGAAATCTTCATTTGATTGTAAAGGAATACGTTGACTATTATGGTTGGGAAATTGACAATTAGGGCTCTTCTAGAAGGGATTTCAAAGAAATATTTCATTACAAGATTCATTTCCTTCTTTCAATTCAAGACATTGATCATTAAAATGGTCATGAAGAAAAAAATGTTATAGTGTATCTAGATGGGAAATTATGGTTCAAGTTTTTTTATGAGGAGATAGAGTTATATAACATCTACCTCATCAAGCTAGTAAGATCACTCAACTGTCATTCTATTAAGCTATTATCCAAATTGGAAGTAGATAATTTTCTAGATGGGTTAAAAAGGATTAAGCCTTCAGTACCAAATTATTATAGATTTTCTCCATGTTTGAAATAAAATTTCTAGCATATATGGGAGTATTTTATTCTAACGATACTCAAACAACAAAATCTGTCATACTTCTATCTATTAAGAATAATCCCTTGTTGAAATATTGAATTAATAGAAAATAAGATATCTAGTGATGTGGAAAGCTCAAACAGAGTTTTTTAAATATCCCCCAATACTCATAGATTCCCCATTACCAATGCCTAATTAAAAACATGTCTTTCTGAAGGGAGGTAGTCCTAGAGTATGGAGAAATGTTTTCAAAGAAGATATTTTGACCTGGTGAAAAATCCCTATTGAGGTGGATTGAGAGTAGTAGAACCTCTACTTAGCCACCCAATGAAGATAAAAAGGCAAGGTCCTCATTTTAACCCAATCCCTAGTCACTCATTGTGGTTTCATGGTGATTCAGACATTGTGAATTGTTTGTATGTGTTTGTGGGTATCCCCACCTGGTGAAGCATGAAATTTTGGTAGGGGTGAATCATTCTAGATCATAACTAAGAACCTAGGTGTATCTCATGTTATACAATATAATTTTTTACTTATCATAATAAAGAGGAATGTGGTCCTTTAAAATTATTTATTTGTTCATATTTTGTAACTTTTGATGGTTTTATGTTTTCAGGGAAACTATTTTTGGTGATTTTAGTGTTGAAGTTTTAGCTGTCTATAAATTTTTTGATTCCAAAACATTTTTATAATATAAAATTTTTATTTATAGATTTTATTTTTATTATCTCACATTGAACATAATTTTTATTATTTTATTGTTGATAATTTTTAAATGTTTTTATTATATTTTTATTAATCGAGTTTTTAAAAACTTCTTGGTAGCCTCCTCGATAATGATGCCAGTAGAAACCTCTAATTTTTTATACTGTATTTTTTTAAACATGTAGGTTTTTAATATTCTAAATATATGAGTAAAGTGGTACCCAGGGTTGTCTCCCAATTATGTTTCCACCCTTAATTATGCGTGTCACAATGTTTTTGTGATTATTTTATAAGTTTTATCAGAGGTAATTATTCATTGAAAGAAAACTAGTCTATTTTCTAAAAAAAGAAAGTAATTGAAAATGGAAATGAAAAAGGCCATATAAGATCAGAAACAAAACAATGGAGTTAACAAAATGAATTTAGTTGCCAATTCTATCAATACTCAGGGATTATCCTCTCTTAATCATTTAAAATGGTTTTTACAGTAATAATTCCATCACAAAACGATTTCTGATAAAAATGCATCTCTTCTTATTCTAAAAGGTGAAATAAACAACTAGGGTCTCAACATATGACTTTATTTCATTATGTTTCACTCAATATTTAAAATTTCATCATGTAAAATGATAAAGATAATTAATAACTATACTCACAATCCTCGATCAAGGATTGATAATATTATATAGATAGAATAATTATCAAAATCCAACTCATATTGAATTTACATGCATCATTCTTTGTCTAGACTACTCCGATTGAAGGTATATTGGTCATAGAATAGAAGAATGATTATTATATAGATGATAGATGGAGAAAAACTTAAAACCCAGTTTAATTTTAATGTTCTTTCATTCAAGGGAAATTTATAGTGAAATTTATGAAGTAAAATTGAGAAATAATTCACCATGAGAATACACTAGTTTTTTCTATAAAAGAAACTTAACTGAACATTACCTAGGTGTAGGAGGAATATTTACAATTCAAATTATTTAATATTGTAGCTAAAATCTCCACCTCGAGCTCTCAAGAAAATCTTCTGGAATCATTCTCTCATTTCTCCACTCTCAATGTCTATTGTTTCTTCTATTTTTTCTTGCACTCTTTTTTATCCCCAAGAAATACACATATAAAATCCTTGACTCTTCACATTAATCTATATCAACATTTTTGATCAAAATCATCTTGTTCTAACACATATCTGGAGTTTCCACATGATATTTCTTCACTTTTTTTCATACATTTTATATGACTCTAGATAAACCTTGAAAGAAAACAAAAAATACACATATGATTCTTTTTCAAATTCAGTAATAGTGAATCTAGATATGTTCCTGGTTTGGTTCACTATTAATGAATGTTTCCACAGCCTCTAGAAGCTTCCTAGAATGTCAACTTTATCCAACGTGAAATTCCCTTAATTTCACATTAAAATTGAGAAATTACTACTCATTACACTTCCTTACACCTTGAAAAAGATTCGTTCAATAGTCTTTATACCACTTTACCTGTCAAATTACCAATTATTTATAAAAATCAATACAAGAATACTAATCCTAACCCACCTTCACAAATATTAATCATAGTTTCATCTTTTAACTAATATTAAATGGTCTCCACTTGAATATTAACCTGAAACTTATTTTTTTTTAATTAAGAAAACAATTTTGTGGGAAAAGTGAGAAACCGAAATGTTCAGCAAACAACAAAAACACCCAAGCAGAAATCCAGAAACAGACCCGACCAAGCAAATATAACACTGCTAACCCCAATGCAGGACCACTCGGAGATCCCATGCAAGCATAGTCCCTCCCAAAGGCAAAGCCCTCCCTCAAATTCTACCAAGTCCCAAATGGCCTGCAAAGTGGACAGAGGTGTGCTCCAGCCCATCGGAACCAGTCTGGCCCTCATACTTTCCCACACACATCAACGGAGATTTCAGAATCATTGACAAACAATTTGATTCTGCCAGAGCCCATATCCCTAAAAATCATCCACGACAAGAAGGATACCTGATAGTGTGGTTCCTCCCTTATCATATCTTCAAGTGCAGAAGTCATCTTGTTCCATACCTGGATATACTCTTCAAGTTTGATCAACCCCTTGTTGAAGCCGCCAACCAGAATCATATCTTGTTTGTCAACCCATTTATATTGCTCCTCGTTGAGATTCACGTCAAAGGTCCGACCCATAATCCTAGCTTCATCCTCCTCCAAGGCATTGAGAAATAGAACCTACTCTTCCATCTCCTCGTCCGAGGACAATATCAAGTCCAAGGATGGGTCAGACTTATCAGATGAAATTGAATGACATCCAACCCTGCTTCCCATCTCCTCGGCCACTGCCCTTTTAGCTGACCGAGTCCTCATAGGAGGTGGCAGGGAGGAGTATTTCTTCTTACCCGTCCTCCTCTTGTCACTCCTATTGCTCTTCAGACCTTTTTCTCCTTTAGAGTAGACTTTACTGACCTCCAGGGGTTCTTCATGGGGCTCCTCTTGGTGCTCTACCATAGTAAGACTGGAAAATATGTTGCTCAGATTGACCGGAGTTCGAGTTGGAGAAACTGATCCCCCTGCCTGAATGCCCGAGTCTGGTCCCCCTATTTCCTCAACACTGGTTAGGAGTGGAATTTCCAAGACCTCCTCCTACATAACACCAGGTTTGTCCTCCCCCATCCCCTCCTGAGAAGCCTGCTCTGCCCTGCCAGCATTGAGCAGACCTTCCTCCGACCGCTTGTTCCCCGCACCAGCCTCCATGGAGCAGCTGGCCAACCATCCTTCTCTGTTATCCACACTATTCAACAAATTGATTTCCGTGTTCAGAGTTGGGCTCACCGACTCACCAGGTTTGTGTGCTGTCTCGAGACCCCTTCCTATAAACTGGAAAGCAGTATCAAGGTTCACCACCTTGGAGTGTCCGGTTTCCATCCTGCACATCCCAGAATTATCCGAAGGTAAATCTATAGCATCCTCAGGTAGAGGAGCCTTCCTTTTGGCCTTATCCAATCCAACCTCCTCCTTGTACACCCCCAACCCCATTAAGACATTGACCTCACTTGACTTAAGAGGGTCCAAGTCAGCATGAGGCTAGCCTGTAAGTGTGGCCTGAGCACTGCTATGTCCAGCATTAGTGGTGATCACACCACCCCTCAGAGGTGCAACGGTGGACACATCTACAGTAAGGCAACCCATTCTCACCATACTACAATCCCCTGCCTCTTGTACAGGAAGAACCTCCTCGGTCAGCCGCTGTGGGTGAGGGTCTTGGGTTCTGTTCTCGACACCTATGACCTGCTGCTCTGAGATCAAAACCCTGCATTCCATTGGTTCCTTTCCCTTTCCATTTCCCACTAATGACTTCGCATCTTGCCCACCTTTGTTCCAAACACCCCTGGTATGGGAGCTAACTCTCCTACCCTCCATCGAAGACGATCCCTGCATGGTCACTTGAGTGACCGTGGATATTTCACAATAACTCCAAATGATTTGAGTATGTTAGGTACTCATGTGGGTAAGGTTACTTAAGTAGTTAAGGTTATTCATATGGTAAATTAAAATAAGAATCATTAAAACTTTGTTTTCCTAACTTTTATTCAGTACCCCAGGTGGTTGGTTGAAAAATGTGGACTCATGGTTAGTATACTAATCGTAATACCTCTTCACATTAGGTTACAAAGTTGTTGTAGGTTGAGGTGCTTCATGTGATAACTTTGAACACCATTTTCATGTTAGGTTAAGTTCCATAAAACATGGTCACTTAAGGGACAATGGCCTTTATGGGGTTACTTAATATTGAACACATGGTAAGTATGAGTGAATTCTCCTGAAAAAGTATATAACAACCCTGATCATTATTACACAATTAGACATTATTTATTACATAAACTTCCAATTAGTACAACCTAGAAGATTTATAGGTTTAGTGTATTTGGGGATTAGGTACATTAAATTACAACATAAGATATAAAATACAACATCTTTACTAAAAACTACTTTTACATGACCACAAAATTTCTTCGTACTTAGCATTTCATGGGATAATCTATGGACATACATAAGAAAAGGGTGAGCTATAAAGCCCAGTAAGGGAGTAAAAATGGTATAACATGAAGAATAAAATAAATGTTAGGAAATGGAAATATCAATGGAGCAAAAGGGAAACATGAACATAAAGGCAAGTTATAACATGATTATCATAACATGGAAATGTGGCAACAAGTTAACACACTACAACAGTAACATAAAAGAATTAGGTAAACCCCTTTTCCAACAATGTGGAAAATGCCCTAAAAGGAATAAGTCAAACTCATATCCCAATAAGATTCATCATGATATTAAACATTACCCAATTCATTGGAGTTCCATCAGGGTGCACCCTTCATTTTAATTTCAATCTCTTGCTTAAGTGTGCCACACAGTTCATATAAGATGGATTCATTCAACATCATCATTTTTTCCATGATAAAAGAATGTGAAATAAATACATGTAAGTACCACTCAATAAGTTTATGTAAATAAATGTGAATACCCTTTATAGAGAAATAATTATGGTATTCACTACAAGATTATTTTGGCTTGGAAAATCACGGTGCAATTTCAGTAGTATAACGACTTTATATAGAGATTCATAAATTGGGATGATGAGAGATAAAGGGGTATGTCATAATTTATAAATGAATTATAAAGTATTTTAATCATGAAACATAATATCAAAATATATGAAATTTAATTTAGATGCATAATATAGAATAAATTCTTGAATGAAAATAATATGAGGGAAACCCCTTATGGAATTTCGACAAGGTAATAGATGCACACAGAACGAATTAATGAGAGATAAAGGGGTATCTCATCATTAAAAAAAATGGAGGGAAGTATGGGGAAGGTTAAAAATCATAACTCAACATTTATAATTGAAAATAAAAGGGTATAATGACATAAAGAAACTTGGAAACAAATGAGAAAGGAAGGAATCTCTTACTTGGATGTGTGATCCCAATGGATTGTGAGAGGCTTGAGAGGGGATTCTTGGGAGATTGGGGAACCTTGTGGGGATTATAGAGAGTATGGGGAATATTTTGGTCGATCTCCAAATGGTTTGAGTGAAGATTAATGATAGATTTGGTGGGTTTATATAGGAAATGAGAGAAAAGTCTTTATTATTTAGGTTTTGGACAGTACACATTAAAATATTCAAAAACCAGAAACCATAACATGGTTTATTCCTATGGTTTCTACCAAAGGGGAGTGTTATAAAATATTTTATAAGGCCAAGGGCCAAAAATAGTTAAATATTAGGCTTTCTTATGTGGAGGTGAATCACACTCAATGAAATCATTTTAAAATGTAAAAATATGTAATAAGTCATGGAGGGTTCTCTAAGGCATTATAAAATTAATCAAACAAATATAAAATCACATTATTTTAAATTTAAAACATATATTGGCCTAATATCTATTTTATAGTATTTTATTACATCATCATTGGGTCATTATGATGTCATAAAACTCATTATATATATATATATAATATATTTTATTTTTAACCAAAAATTCGATTGTCTTAGAAAATTATGAAAAATTCACCATTGGATAATTTCCACATCATGATTCCAAAAATAATATTAATGTTTGCTAAATAATATTCTAAATATGTGAATTTTTACTTTTAAAATAAAAACCAACATTTATTAAAAATTCACGGGGTTTGAAAATACAAATTTTCAAACATTATTATAAATTATATTTGAATCATAAAAATTATATACTCCTTTACTATTCGTAAAATTAATTTCATAATAATATTTTATTAAAATATTAATTATTTTAAAAATTCATTAATTCCTTAGAATAAATTATTTGAAAATAAACTTTCAGTTTATCGTATAAAAAATATAACTCTTATCAAACTGATTACCTAATCATTTACAGATAAGGAACCAATATGATCATCATTTATAATATCTTTTTTTAAATATTATTAATAAAAACATTTGTTTATTATAATATTGAATATATTTCTCAAAATTAAAATTTTTACCCGAAAACTCAATTGATCAAATTTATTAATCTTCTAGGAAGGACTTTTCTCATAAATAAATTTAGGGAATACGATTTTTATTTATAAAAAGGGATTACACAATATATTACTAATACCGTATTACATAACTCCTTGTTAAACCCTTATAATACCTAAGGGTAAGGTGTTAAATATTGACAGACTCTTGGGGAGACTCAGATAACATCACCCTCGTGGTAATTTATATTAACATGAACATCTCCTGTAGGATATTCCGTTCAATCTTAACGTGTTGAAGCTCTACTTAGGATTGGTCAAGAGTGAATCCCGTTAAAACTACCTCTATTCCATGCTTCGAAAAATGATCTTTGAATGGCTTGAGTTTACTGGATGAGGCTATCCTCTCCTTTGTCTGTGTTTAAAGTATTTTTTAAAAACCTTATATTTATATCAGTTGTGTGATAACTATTCAATGATTATATTATCAACAGTAACGATACTTAACGGTAATTTAAACACAAAAAATAAAAAAAAAGTGTTCATGATTTTTCTATATCCCTAAAACATTAAAATAAAGAGAATTTTATTCATAAAATTTCGGGTCATTACAACATTCCGCCCTTAAAAAAAATATCCCTCAAAATTTACTTTCCCACACTAAAATAGATGAGGGTAACTCTACCTCATCACTTCCTCTCATTCCCATATTTCTTCTTAAATTTTGTGGTTTATCTACAACAATTTGACAAGAGGAATTGTCTTATTTTTTAGAACTTTTTCCCTAAGATATAGGATCTTCACCTATTTTTGTACATAAGAAATGTCATTTTCCAATGGTACCACCTCTGGATTTAGTACATGAGATGGGTCAGGTATGTACTTCCTCAAAAGTGATACATGGAATGCATCATGTACTTGAGATAGGTTCGGTGGGAGTACTAGTCGATATGCAACTGCTCTGATGAGATCAAGGATCTCAAAAAGGCCGATTTACCATGGAATAAGCTTTCCCTTCTTCTGAAATCTCATCACTATATTACATGGAGATATGTAGAGGAAAACCATATCTCCAACAACAAACTCTGGGTCTCATCGACAGTTGTTAACATAACTCTTTTGTTGACTCTGAGAAGACTTGATGTGATACTGGATGGTCTTAAACTTATCCACCATTTCTTTAACCATTTCTGGACCTAGAAGTTTTCACTCCTCAACTTCATCCCAACATGCTGGTGTTCTTCACCTCTTTCCACAAAGGACCTTATAAGGAGCCATTTGGATGCTCGAGTGGAAACTGTTGTTGTATGAGAACTCAAATCGAGGAAGATATTGATCCAATCCTCCTTTTAATTCCATTGAGAATGATCTCAACATATACTGAAGTGATTTTATAGTCCTTTTAGACTGCCCATCAGTATGAGGATGATAAGCCATACTAAATTTCAGCTCAGTAATTAGATCATGTTGGAGATTCTTCAAAAAATTATCAATGAATCTTGGATCTTGATCAGATACAATCGATAGTGGTACACCATGAATCCTTACCACTTCATTGATGTATATCTATGCCAGTTGATCAAATGAGAAATCCTCTCAAAATTTAATGAAGCGTGCAGTCTTTGTAAGACGCTCCACAACAACCTAGATAGAATTGTTTCCTTTGGATATCTTTGAAAGTCCGGTGACAAAGTCCATAGTGATGTTCTCCCATTTTCATTTTATTATGGGCAATGGTTGCATCATCTCTTTAGACTTCTACCTCTCATCCTTCACTTACTGACATACGATGCACTTTGACATAAATTTGAGATATCCTTCTTCATGTTATCCCACCAATAATGCTATCAGAGATCTCGATACATCTTTTTGTTTCTTGGGGGATAGATAAATTTGAACTATGTGAATCATCCAAAAGTTATTTCTTTAACTCCAAATTTTATGGAAAACATATTCTTGACCCAAATCACACAATTCCTTCTTCATTAACATTGAACTATAAGGATTTCCATTTTTTAATAGTTTATAATTACTTCTAAATTCCCACATCATCTTTTTGAGCATCCTTTAACCCTTCCAAGAGAGACAGTTGAGCAATAATTTGTGAAAGGATTGATGATTTTCCCTTATTTATGATTCTCATGTCCATATTCATCAAATATAAGAATATTAAATCCTTTTCAATTATCATAAATGAAATAATATATGGGTCATTTCTACTTAGATAATCCTTTACCTTGTTATCTTTTCCAGATTGGTAATGAATTGGGTAGTCATAATCTGATAATATCTCTAACCATCTTCATTGGTTCATGTTCATCTCTTTCTGCGTGAATATATATTTGAGACTTTTTTTTGATTCGTATATATTTCACATGTTTCCCCAAAGAGATAATGCCGCCATATTTTCAACACAAATATCATAGTCTCAAACTCCATATCATGAGTGAGATATTTTTTCTCATGAATTTTCAACTGACTTGATTAATAGGTAAAGTATTTTTCATTCTACATCAACAAATAGCCCATGAACTACTTTGAAGCATCACTAAATATTACGAAAATCTCCCAACTTGTGGGTAGTGTGATAATAGGGGTAGTGATAAGCCTATTCTTAAACTGCACAAATCTTTTTTCACATTCATCACTCCTAGAAAAATTGACTCCCTTTCGAGTTATCTTGGTAAGATGGTTTGAAAATCAGGAGAAATTTCTCAAAAATTGGAGATAATATCCAGCTAACCCCTGGAAGCTACAAATATCCATTTCATATGTTAGCCTCATCCATCCCTTAATTTATTTTTTTGGAAGGATTCATAGATATCCCATTACTTGTGATGATATTCCCTAAGAATGAGACTTCCTTAAACTGGACCTCACACTTGATATAATTTTCATAGAGCTTCTCCTTTCACAAGGTCTCTAGTACAGTTCGTAGATGAACCTCATGATCATCCTTGGTTTTCGAGTATATTAGAATATAATCAATAAAAACTACCACAAATTTGTCATGGTAATATCTAAAGACTATATTAATCTAGTCCATGAAGATTTATGGAGCATTAGTGTGTCTTAAATTCATTTCTATGAATTCATAGTGCCCATACCTTATACGAAAAGCAGTATTAGGGATATCCTTTTTATTCACACTTATATGGTAATATGATGACCGTAGATCCACCGTGGATAAATATTGTGCTCCATGTAGCTGATCTAACAAGTCATCAATTCATGGAAAAGGATACTTGTTCTTTATAGTGATTTTTTAGCTCATGATTTACAATTCAAAGGCTCATTAACTCATCCTTCTTCTTGATAAAGAGGACTGGTGCACCCTATGGTGAAGCACTTGGGTGTATAAACCCCTTGTCTAGATTCTCTTTTAGTTGTTTAATTAGATCCTCAAGATTCAAAAAAACCATTCAATACAGGTTCTTAGATATTGGAAATTTCCCACATATAAGATCAATTGAGAATTCAACATCTCTTCCATGAGGAAAACTAGGCAATTCCTTAGCAAACACATCATTAAATTCCCTTACAATAGGCATGACATTGAGGTTGGTTCCTTCCTTGGAATCAATCATCTATGAAATATAAAAATTCTCATAGGGAATTAATATCCATTATTTAGATGATGGTTCTAAATAAGATTCATCCTCCTCCTTACACTTGTACAAAATCAGTGGTTGATTTTCCATATGAAGCGTGATTTCCATCTCATGACAATTTATGTTGTCTCTATATAGGGAAATCCAATCCATGCCAAGAATTGAATCAAATTCCACAAGAGGGAGTATGAAGATGGTTTTTGGGAAGTTCAATCCAAAAATTGTGTTATGGGAGGAGTCATATTCATGGGATGAAATAATTGCCCCATTTCCATTCTCACTGACATGTCTACTTCCATGATTTGTGGTGGTGTTTGGATTGTTCTATTAAACTTTCAGGATATAAAAGAATGCATATAACTAGAATGAAAAATCATGCTCACTATTCTTGAATGAATAACTATCATACCTCTCACCACTTCATTATCAATATTATTTTTGGTGGTAGTAATTGAAAAATATCTCCCTTTACGCCTTGGAGGTTGTTGGTTGCCTCCAATTACCGTTAGCTTAGAGAACTAGCTCGCAAAGTGACCTAGTTCCTTGAAGTTCTAACAATGAACAATGTGATGAGGGTTGACTGGATCATTCATTTCCTCTTTCACATTATTAGGAATCTACCATAGGCAATTGTTATCCATGTTCCCTTGCCTTCCACACCTAAAGAATTTCTTCATACCCTTCAAGAAATTTCCAAGGTGCTTCTTCCCACACCTTTGGAAAGTGGGATGCTATAATTTCTTAGTACCATTGGTTTTTTCCATCAGATCACTAAAATTAAAGTCCAATTTCCAATTATTTTCTCCATGATACCCCTAGGATTCACCTATCTCTATCTTGACTTTGAGGGCACATTGGAAAATCTTCTCATAGCTTTCAAAGTTGTGGATCTCCAGGGATTTCCATTGGCTAGGTTTTAGACCACCAAATAAATGGTAAACCTTTCATTCAGGGGTAATGAGAAAGATAAAGGAATATAGTGAAATCCTTATATAGTTTTCCTTATATTCTCTTAGGAATTATTCATCTTTTTTTTGAGAGTAATGAAGTTCCTTTTTCATCTTGAGTCAAAGGGTTCAGGAAAAATATTTATCTAATTTTTCCCCAGAAATCCTTCCATTCCAACACCTCGATATCTTCCTTAGGATTCATATTTCTGATCAATGTCTACCATTGACCAGATTTACCATCCATATTATAAATATCCAAAATAAACTTATCTTGTTCAAAACATTTACAGATGAAGAATATCTTCTCAATGGAGTTTATCCATTGTTCAGCGATTTAGGGATCAGATGATCCCTTGAATGTAGGAGGGGGTTGTCTCATGAAACTCTCAGTTAAGACTTGTTATTTATTCAGGGGGTTGGATGTTCCTCTTGACCCATGGTTCTATTCTAAACTTGAGTTAATTTGAGAGAGTATCATGAAAATGTTTGTAATTCCCACTCCCATCAGATTGAGAATCTCACTAGAACAGTCATCACATTGATCTTCACATCAGTAATTAGCCCGAGCATTCCTATTACCGACAATTGTCTAGAATAAAATGAAAATTAGGGGTAAGTATTTTAAACTATTAAAAACATAAATGGGAACCCAATTACAAAAAGGGATAACTTATAAATTACATTTACCTTCTTAATTTATGAATTTCTAGGTTTGAATCTCAGTTATCCATGATCTATTTCCTAACATATATTCTTATTGGATTTTATTTCTCCCTCAATAATGGTTCATACTAAGCTTATGAATTTATCAAATCATATCCCCCAGGAGTGTCGAACCAAGAGTACAATAAAGACTATTGTCGTGCACCAGTTCCTATTTGAGTGTAGATTAATTTAGTTTTTTTGGGTTTTACCGCTAGATACATCTATGCGAGATCCACCTCTACTTGTTAATATCAAAACATCGATGTATTTTATTGATAAACTACTTACTCTATACTCACCAAAATTTAGGGATTATTTTCTTATACCATGTCTTATCCCTAAGGCTTTCACTAGAGTTTTATAACCCTAATCCCAAAAATAACTAAACCTATCCTCTAATACCAACTATAACAACTGTACTCTTTATTACAAAGTTATACATGATTTATTACATTACATTTCACTTAGTAAAACCTATAAGGTTGATATTTTTAGTGTATTTGGGTCTTAGGAACATTACATGACAACTTAAGACATAAAATACAACATATTTATTAAAAAATTCTTTTACATGACCACAACATTCCTTTATACTTAGTATTTCATGGGATAACATGAGGATATACATAAGAAAAGGGTGATCTATAAATCCCAATAATGGAGTAAAGAAAGAATAAAATTAATAGTAAAATACATGTTTGGTAATAGGAATATCAATGGTGCACAAGAGAAACATTAACATAAAGGCATGGTTTGACATGATTATCATAACATGGAAATGTGGAAACAACATAACACACTGCATCATTAACATAAATGAATCAGGTAAACACCTTTCCCAATGTGGTGAAAAAATGTCCCTAAAAGAATCAGGAAAACCCTTGTCATAACATGAGGTATACTGATATAAACATTACCCAATGTTTTGGAGCACTATCAGGGTGCACCCTTCATATTCATTTCAATCTCATTCTTTAGTGTGCCACATAGATCATATAACATGGATTAAATCAACATCATAGTTCATTCCATGATAAAAGAATTTGTAATACATAAATTTATGTACCACGCAATAAGTATATGCTCATAAAGGTGAATATGCTTTATTGAGAAATGGGTATGGTATTCACTACATGATAATTTTGGCTTTGAAAATTGCGGTGCAATTTCAGCTGTATAACAACTTTATATGGAGATTCATAAATTAGGTTGATGAGAGAGAAAGGGGTATCTCATCATTTATGCATGAAATAGAATATAAGGGAATCATGTAACACTATATCCCAACATATGAAATGGAATTTATATCCATAATACAAAATAAATGCTTTAATGGAAATAAAAAGAGAGAAACCCCATAGGGAATTTTGGCATGGAAATAGGTGTACAAGGAGGGAATTGATGAGAGATAAAGGGGTCCTGAATCATTCAAACATAATGGGAGAAGTATGGGGTAGGTATGAAATCATAACCCAAAATTGTTAGTTGAAAATTAAGGGGTATTACAGTATAAAGAAACTTGGACAAAAATGATAAAGGAAGGAATCCCTTACTTGGATGTGTGATCCCAAAGGATTGGAAGAGGCTTTAGAGAGGATTATTGGGAGATTGGGGTGACTTGGGGGGATTTTAGAGAGTATGTTTCATAGTTTAGTCTAGATCCAATTGTTTGAGTGAAGTGTAATGAGAGATTTTTTGGGTTTATATAAGAAATAAATTGGAATTCTTTATTATTTAGGTTTTGGACACTACTCATTAAAGTATTCAAAATCACAAACCATCACATGGGTTTTAGACATGGATTATTCAAAAGGACAGTGGTATAAAAAATTCTATAAGGCCAAGGTATGAACATATTGATATGTTAGTCTAGCTTTTGTGAAGGTGAGTCACACTCTTAAAGAAACCATTTTAGAATGTTAAAATATTTTATAGGTCTTGGAGGGTCCACTAAAGAATTATAAAATTAATAACACTAAAATAAAATCACATTATTTTAATTTTAAAACATATATTTTCCAAATATTCCTTTTATAGTGTTTTATTACATCACTATTTGGTCATTATGATGTCATAAAAACATTATTTATTTATACGGTATTTATTTTTTACCCAAAAATTCAATTGTCTCAAAAAATTATGAAAAATTAACCATTGTATAATTTCGACATCCTGATTCCAAAAATAATATTAATTTTTTCTAAATATTTTTCTAAATATTTGAATTTTTACTTTTAAAATAAAAACCAATATTTATTGAAAATTTACTGGTTTTAACAAAAAATGTTTTCAAACCTTAATAAAAATTACAATTGAATTCTAAAAAATTATATACTAATTTATTATTAATTAAATTAATTTTATAATAATATTTTATTAAAATATTAAATATTTCAAAAATCCATTAATTCCTTAAAATAAATTCTTTAAAAATACACTTTCTGTTTTATCATATAAAAAATATAAATCTTATCAAACTGATTACCTAATCATTTAGATATAAATAACTGATATAATAATAATTTAGAAGAATAATTTTTATAATATTATTAATAAAAAACATCAGTATAATATAATAATGTACGTATTTCTCAAAATTACCATTTTTACTTGAAAAATAAATTTATTAAATTTATCAATCTTTTAAGAAGGAATATTATCATAAATGAACTGATGGAATAAGAATTTTATTAATAAAAAATATTACACAATAAGTAACAAATAAATTATTACATAACCCCTTATAACACCTACATAATACATAAGGGTAATGTTTACGATGGTGACAAACTCTTGGGGTGGCTCAGATAACATTGTCTGGGTGGTAATCTCTATTAACTTGAACTTCTCCTATAAGTGATTCCATTCATGCTTAACAGGTTCAAGATCAGATTGGGATTGGTAAAGAGAGAATCCTAGTGACACTACCTCTTTGCCAAGATCTAAAAAATGAGCATCGAATGGACCGATTCTGCTAGATAAGGCTATCCACTCCTTTGTGTGTTTTTAAAGTATTTTTTAAAACCTTATATTTATATCAGTTGTGTGATCACTATTTAATGGCTATATTATCAATGGTAAGGATACTTAACGGTAATTTAAACCCAGATAATAATTATTAAAAAAGAAAGCATGAATTTTCTATATCCATAAGACATTGATAAAAGGGAATTTTATTCATAAATGTTAAGGTCATTACAAAGAAAATAAAGAAAAAAATTAAATTAAATTCAAATTATAAAAAAATGATTAAGTTAAAAATGGAAAATATATAAATAAATAATTAACATTTTCAACAAAAAATAAAAAACAAATAAATTAATTACAAAATTATATTAAAACAATTTAAAGTATTATATTGATAAATAATTAAAAAAAGAATTACATAAAGAAATTGAAACATAAAAAATAATATAAAAAATTCATATAAAATAATTGCTCATTAAACTATAAATTAAGAAAAAAAATCAAATGAACCAATTAAATATATAATTTATCATAATTTTAAAATTTTAATTAATTTAGGAATATTTAAAAATTATTAAATAAAAATATATGTATAAAATCAAATCATAATTAAATACAATAAATAATCTTTGAAAATACTTGAAATAAATGCCTTATTATAGATTCTTAAGGGAACACACATCTTGAAAATGGTAGGTTTCAACTCATGTGGATTTTCACTATTCATTGCACTACTTTAGTGCTTTATGGTTATATTGTCTCAGTTACAAAGTAATGATCATTGGTATGTGAGGGTTGATATTATTTCATGGGATCATGATTGGTGTAACCCATGTGGATATGGGTGATTCTCATAAATAGGTATGGGAAAACATTCTTCTCTAGTGTGATACAGATGGTGTTGACTATTTTCATGAGTAGTGGTAGAGGTTCACCAAGTTTTAGCCATAGGTTATTGGTGACTTATTCCCACATTGGTTATGAGATTGTTGAGGGATGTGTGAATATAGTAAAAGTACCATGAGGTGGTTTTCACTATGTGTTATTAGTGGTATACATAATTTATTGAGATGATTGGGGTGGTAATATTGACCATCATTTTAGAGGGGGGATACACTTTAGGTGGCAATGAGATATGGTTGTTTTTTGAAAAAACTGAATGAGATAGGGTACTCACCATTTTATGGGATATTTTGGGGATAATGGGTAAGATTTGTAAAGGATTAATGTTCTTTTTTAGCTTATTATTCTTCAAGATGTTAAGCTAGCTATTGAAGATGGGAAATGGTGGACCGTGGAATGTGGTTTTTTATATATGGATTTTCCATCATGGAATCATGATTGGATCAAAATGGATATTATAGTTATGGATGAGCCTAATTTATCATGTGGGTAAATCTAGTTGGGAGGCTTTGGTACTTCCATTATGAGGAACAATGGGTTCACCATCCCACTTTAACATTGTTCAAATCCAATAATGGGTTCACCCTTGGATTAGTGAGAATGATGTGAAGTGGATGTTTTTCGTATTTCATTGGTTTCTAATTATTTGACATTACATACACTCATATATGTATGAATATTATATAGGGACACCATTGGTGATGGCCTTATCAGTTTACACGTAATCCAAAAACATGCCCTGTTGGATGCATGTAGTCTTTATTTATCATGACACATGAAAGGGTAAGAGATTGATTCCTGGAGAAGAGTAGCTGGAGGTGAATTGGATGCATGTGATAGATGTTTATGGTTGAATCTTGACCTTAGGGATCCTTGATTCCGAGTTGGGAATTGTGTTTTGTTTTTTTCATTTATACCTATTGTGTGTGATCAACCTATAAGAAATCATGTTATATCTTCTATGAATGGAAATGAATTATAGTTATACATTTTTTCTACGCTTTTCATATGTTTTGGTTATTCTTGTTGTTATTTGATATTTATTTTTATTTATTTTCACATCCTCCATTTCTATGTGGTCATTATTATTTTATTCAGAGGGTATAGTCTCCCCACTATCCTTCATTAGACTCTCTTTGGTATTAGTCATCCTTTAGTGCGTGGAGATGTGTTATTGGGGTATAGCATGTCTTTGGATTGGGTTCCATTTGGGGGATCTAGGTTTGGGATAATATAAAGTTGTATTAGATATTGTTGAGACAAATAGTCTTGAGTGGGTCTTGTTATTATTTGGGTTGTGGTGGAATAGAGGTTTACAGATGTGAAAAAACTCATAATAGATGTCGTACTATGTGATAAACATTAAAAGTAGAGGTTAAAGTCCAATTTAATAATGGAATTATGTTTTTTTCCTTTTTATTACAGTTATTTTTTCTTTAATTGTGTATAGTATGATGTATGCTATTTTCATATTACTGAATTTCAACCATAGACCAATGGCCCCATGTGGTAAGAAGAAGTACTCACACATCATTTTAGGTATTTAGGTATTACATGACATGCTTGTTTTTTCTTTTGGTTTATATATTGGTTTTAGTTTTATAATAGGAAAGGGTTTGGTTAGTTAATGTTCCAATAATATCCAACATTATATTATCCCATATAGTTACATAGTGGAATTATATTTAGCTAAAATGATTTATGATACCCCCTTGTTGTCTATATATGAATTCTATATATGTGTTTGGTACCTAACCTTGAAACTAGTAGGTAGGACTGCAATGTTTGGTGATATGGGGGTTGGCCACGAGTAGGGTTTTGTATGGGTGTGAGTGATACATTACCTATCAATAGTTTCCTTATTTGTGATACAAGTCTGTTGTATGTGTATTGATCCTAGTAATTGGTTTTCTTTAAGATAATATATTAACATCATTCATTGGACTCTTATGAGGGTAGATATATAGTTCTATTGAGGTATGCATTGGATGAGGCCCCTAGGAGAATAAGTGAGCATAATTTATAATCACAGATTATAAGGTAGGAAAACCATCAATAATGGAAAGAGGAGTTGGTCTAAGATCTAAAAGTGATTGTGACACCATAAAGATCTTAAGTATCAAGAAATTAGGATTTGGGTTAGAAACAAATGATTGAGATGACTTTCTTATAGCATGTTATGGAGATTTTTTTGGCCAATGTCCTAATTTTAGTCTATTGGTTATGGTTTTTCATGAAGCATACTGGTGAAAAATGTTCATGTTTAGAAAAGGGAATGATGAGATACTAGTTGAGGTGTGAGAGTCATATGTAATGCGAGGCATTAGGTATGATGCCGAATGATGAAAGTTTATAACTAGTAGCATTCTGTTGATAGAAAGTTTATGTTGGACTATGGGAAATATTCAGTGTGGTATTATTAGTATATTGGGTAGTTCGATTGGTATGTGACTAGATAGGTGATTTATATGATGGAGAGTTCCATAGAAGGAATCAATATATTGAGTTGGTCATCTAGGGTGACTTGGAAAGGGAAATATGAGTTCATCATCATCTTAGTGATTTTGAAATGTGGTGAGTGGGATGATCATGTTTTAGTAAGGGTTGGTTGGAGCGTGTCTTGAGATATATTGGGTATGAGAAATCATATAATAGGTAGGTTATAATGACCTGAGTATTCAAGTGTGATAATTTAAGTCAAATATCTGGTGACCTGTGTTTGTTTAGATATTGTTAATGTGTAACAGGTATTGTAATGGATTAGGAACCATGTTTTGGGATTTTTTCAGGGCTTTGTGATAATATTTTTTAGGAGGAAGAATACCATGTTGTAGCATAGTTTATTTTCATGAGGTAATCAGATATAAAATATTAAATAGCTTACTACAGGTTAATGGTTGTTCTGCAACTAAGAAGCACCATGATGGTGAGTACTATTTAAGAATAGATTTTGGTAATTTTCAATGACCACGCCATAGACAAGGGTGTCGCGATATAGTGAGTATCTCATGAAAATAAAAATTCCTATAATAAGATTAAATTCTTGAGTTATTTGTAGATCACACTAAAATAAGGGGTTTTTCACTATGATGAGGGTTGTGGTGAGATGCAATTGATGAGCGCCAAACTTTCCCATTTTTTAAATTGTTTTTCAATGTAATAAACATCACAATTAAGTTAAAACAAGGATAATTTTGTGAATTTTATTAATTTATTAAAACTAAATCTTATTATATTAAATGGATAAAATCATTCTTTTAATTGAATTCTTCATTATTTGTTTTTAATAAAAAGACATAAATTGATTTCTAGTTTTGGAATTTCATTTCTTAAATACATTTAATTTTTATTTTATTATTTTAATCATTTTAAAGTAAAAATGTAGATGGACTTTATTGAAATTGTAATTTTTCATCTTTTAATTCACCCTCACATTAGGGGTGTATACTACATGTAGATAAAATATGCTACATAATGGTAAAGGAAAGCTATTAAAAATTCATAAGATGTGGTCGATCAAGCTTCTTAATTCCATAAGGGAGGTTGAGATATTGCATTCCACATGGTCGATTAATCTACCACACATAAAGTTCCTTAATTAGACACACAAAAGGTCACCTATGTGGTAGGATGAGATACCACACATCTTTGATATTATGTAATGATATTCCTCACCTTGTGTAAATATACTCATGTGATCACAAGAATTGTATAAGGGTCATCCAACTAGAGAGAATATATGTGAATTTCCTTACATACATCAACTGACCATGATCCCTAACTACACATGGAATAATAAACCACATGAAGGTGTCAATATACTATAAAAAATTGACTACACATTGAAGGATAGACCATGAAATTAAATCTACCACATGTGAGTGTTGCGTAGGGGTACCTACAAATCCACTCTATCATGTAAATTCCTATTAAGAGTTTAATAAGGGTTAGAAATTTGCACATAATTCTATTTAAGGGTTATAAAATAACTTCATACACTATATAAGGGTAGAAACCCACTCACATAATGGTAGATCAGGAGAGATGAAGGCTATGTAAGGGTTGGAGCGATGTCTCTTATGGGTAGAGAAATACGGGGTAAAGGTCACTAACATATGGAAAAGGCTACATAATTGTCATGCAGGCCGACATGAGGGTGCAGATGAATTTATTGGACTAATGTAATGTTTATCTCATAGACATTGAGACATTAAAGGTTATAAAGAGCATCCCATTATTTGTGTGAGGATACCCGTGAGGATTAAATAAGAATTATAAAAATCAAAGTAGCTCAAAATAAAATCCAATCATTTACATCTCATTCGTTTTTCCCTATTAGAAATAACTCTTAAGAAATCCACATGAAGACAATATAGAAATTGAAGGACACATTCATAGTGGGGGGAATGGAGAAGTATGAATATTTGAGATTCCCAATCATGACCCTCGAGCTGTGTGTGTGGTGAAAATCAATGAAGAATAAATTTGATACTGAAATTGAATAATTTTTCAAGGTAAAAATTAGGAATCTATATGAATAATATGGAAGTTGAGGATACTTCATTAAAGGTCATAAAAATAATTATAAATAGATAATTCTTAACTCAAGAGAAAGGGTCTTGAACCATGATTGAATGAAGTTATTGTTTCATGATTTTCTTTAATTTTACTATAATGAATCATTTGATGTCACACTAATCCATTAGTGGTTGAGTAAAAAAGATTACCCGTTTCCCCAATTATTTATGAATTATGATCAATAATTATTTATATCTTTGGTTAATCTATTTGGATTTATTTGAACATTTAGGCATTATTAGACTTCCTTTCATTCTATGCATTTCAAACTCTTCTTCCCACCTTCACTAAATTACATATATATTCCACTTAGGTACTCCCCATTTCTTGTGATCAAGGGAGGTGGGTTGATCTAAGTGTTATTAGATATTTACAGTCACTAGGCTAAATGAGATAAGAGATTGTAGTATTTTTCACCCTAGTGATTAATCTCAAAGAACTAATTGAGGGAGATTAATGAGATTTCATATAATAAAATCAAGAATATGAGAGTTAAAATAGAATAAGTATTAAATAGGAATATTTATGGGGGTATCCAAGGGTTTTCCATTAGCATTAATTTTTTAAAACCAATCCTATTTAATTAATATTTTCACAAACCGAACCCATTCAATAAGAGAATAATACACTGAAAACACTCTCTTATGTGAATATGACCTAAGTCACACTATTTATATATTAAAATTAGGTTCAAAATATTGTATTTTGAGGGTTTTACAACAATACTAAAATTAATTCAGTTCAATTTCTAGAGATTCCAATGTTGGGTTCCTTTCACGAACTAGGCTGAGATGCCATCAGACCCGACACCCGACCCGGTCCGCGACATGGCCCGAAGGGTGTTACCGATCCCCCAAGGCTAGAAACTAGGGTCAGGAATCCAAAAAAATACAATTGGGAATCATTTTATCCCAAATAAAAACCAGAATCAAATAAATAAACTAAAAAACCGAGCATGCCTCAATAACTAACAACTGTTTGTAAATAAATGCACAAGATGATCCGGATACAGATACAACTATACATTAAAGGATAACATAACTAAATAAAAATAATAAAACCATACTACACCAAAATTATATCCACGTGACCTCTTGGTCATCTCCAACCACAAGACTAACTTCTCCAAAAAAGAGCATGCGAACCGGGAACTTGAACTTAGAAAACAACTCAAGTGTACCAACATCGAAGGATACAAGTAGGGTGTGATCTAAACAACTCATTTGGAAACCACCAAAGAATCCATGGGTTTTAATTATTGAAAACATTCCATTAACACTAGTTTGTAAGTACAATTACAAAAATAATGTTTTCAAATTTTAATAAACAATCACACTTCCCCCTTTTAAAATATAACAAAACAAATTTTTATTTTCAATGAAACAATCATTTTAGAAATCTAATACCAAAACCTAAACCTAACTTGGTGTTACCAAGAAAGGATGAATGTAAATTGATAAATATTATAATAAAAAAAGTGAAATGGGATGTAAACAAGACAATATAGATTGTAACCATGGGCTTTTCCTAGAAATCCCTACAACAATCCCTAGACATACTCAGTTCGGAACCGCCTACCAGTATATGGTGAAACTCCATAGTCAAAAACTAACCGGCTTCCCTAAACTAGCCTCACTAGTGGAAAAACCCACCTGGAATTTGCAACATCCAAGGGGTACTGACCCACCTAATTGGGGTTGATCAACAATCATCACTCAACCCTCTAAAAGACACCAAAAAACCCATGGTAAAGTACAATGTGTAAGTAGGTGACCCTCGCACTCATGAATCATCTTACCTACCATCACCACACTTTCCGACCCCAAACATTGACACCCCTATACAATAACACACATAGGATAACCCCCAATAAGAGTGCACACTACATATGCATCACATCATCAAAAGTTCCAAGAAATTCCTAACATCACATAAGCATATGGAATATTTCTTAAAAGCATTAAAACGTCAATGAAGAATTCAAATTTTCAAAACTACATTGATTTAACAAAAACATTGAGATACCAAACGATCCTTACATCATTTCCATTTCAAATACATTAATGAAACATTTCAAAAACAATTTCTATAATTCCATTAAATACCATTTTCAAGTGTATAATGCCAAATGAACCTTTAATATTTCCAAATCAAATTACATTTTACAAAACCATTTACCATACTTGAGTAAAACATGAATCATTATGAAACGTTCTAAACAAGAATTTATACCACCTAGAAAACAACTAACTTTGATTTCCCCAATTAGAAATACATTCAAACATAATTTGAAACCACTTTGATATCAATTGAAAAACCAAGAGGACATTTATAAAACATCGAGAGTTTGAAGAGAGAAGAGAAAGAGGATGGATATGTTTTTTGAAATATGAGTATTCAAGTTGAACAAGTTAATATGAGACCATTATCATTTGTGTTCCCATATATGTGTGTATCGAGAGCACACTTGGATGTTCCCACATCCAATGGTTCCTCACAAGCATCCGTATAGTTACCCAAAACAATATTCAATGGAACACCACATGTTTTACAAAAAACACATAAAAAAACTATAACATTCACCCCATACCACATATAAAACTGATTCAAAAACTAACCAAATTAATAAAAATATTTCAAAGGAAAACACCTCTCAAATCATCCAATTTAATTTTAAAAGTTCAATTGACATTTTATCAAAGACATGAGGCGAATATATACATAAGAATATTCAACAAATCACTTTGAAATCTAGTTTTAACAAATTATACCAATATTAAAGCACCATAATAAATTAATTGAGTGCATCATAAGGATGAGAATCATGTTTAAAAATTAATTGAGTCCAACGAAGCATAAATTGAATGAATTGTAATTTAAAATAATATAAACACATACCTCAAAGGAGTGTTAATGGAATAAAACTAAAAGGGAATAAATAACCGAGCCCCATGGACAATCCTCACAGCCTATATCCAAATAAAATCAAGTTACACACAAACCCTTACCCCTAGGGTTATCCAAGAGAGAAAACACCATAAGGAAACCCCACTAACTTCTAAGATAAGGGGGGAATGAGGGGAAAAATTAACTAAAAATCAAGGTAAATTACCTTAGAAACCTTCAAGGAACTTCAATGTTTGATGCAGAGAAATAGAGAAGGGATTGGGAGGAACCCTAGCGCATCTAGGCCACGAAAAGGAGGAGAAACCCAATTTAGTGTAAAAAACATGGAGGAAACTTTTTGGAATTTTATTATTTTAAGAATATTGGATGTTTGCATGGTTTGGCCAAACAATTTTCCAAATAGGGCACCCCTAAAAATCTATAAGGAACACCCCATATTTATTGGATGCATGGTTTACTAACCATGAAGCAACCGCGCCAAATTCCTCTGCCCAAAAGTGACTCCAAGACACATAGTTTTTTGGGAAAGGTGCATTATTTTTACTAACTTTGCATAAACTATGCTTATTCCAAAAACTCACTTTCAACTTCCAAAAAAAATTAAATTGGGGATTAACCTATAAATCATCCAAAAAGATATAATATCAAGAAAATAATAAAATAATTAAGTATCTATAGTTGGGGTGTGACAATTCTCTCTACCAATGACACTTTATTCCCCTAGAAATTCATCCTACCAAACAATGATAAAAACTCGAGTCCATGCCCAAAAAAAAACTGAGGAAAACCAAGAACCTTAGGGTGACCTCTTACTCCACAAGTCACACCCGAATGATCAAGATTAAACAATAACAAATGAATGAGGGGAGAACACAAGAGGGTTCTCCCCACCACATGAACTCAACTAACATGGAAACTTCAAAACCTAACCAACAACACCAAAAATTAAATAGGAACTCACTACATAGAATCCCAACAAATAGTGGCCCCAAAAACCAAATCAACCTCACCACACATACCAAACAACACCCTTTCCACAACTAGGAACTGGGGAACTCCCAACACAAATCTCACCCAAACTCTATAGCACAAACGAAACAACACCATGACCATAATTAAAAATTTCCCTGCACAAGATGAACCCAAAACACTAGGGAAAACTTAGGAAAAGAAACTCAAACCATAAATCAAAACAAAAACACTTCTCATCGATTTCACACAACTTGAGCACTTCCGTACATGCCCAGCTAAAACCGAGACTAACCCACATAAGGTATAAACACACCCAAATAAGAACAAACGATTCAAAGATCCACAATTAGATTAATATAAAAACTCAAGTTATAAAATAATGAGTTCATAACATTATTATAATGAAAATATAAACTTACAATAGTAGGAAGACAATAACAGGAAAACCTCAAACATTTATATCGCAACATGGGAGAAAAGAAATGTGCTAAGGGGGTTTGTTTCACACCCCGAAAAATTACTTACTGTACGTAAGATTATCTCCAAGTACTATGGATAGAGCCTTGGTAAATGAAGCATCTACAATCTCACATTTAGATACAATCATTCTCTGATAAAGACCTCTTATTTAGTAAACATTTCTTATAAAACTTCAGCAGATGACCCAAGTGGCCAAAATGATTGCATGTCTTCAAAGGGTTGGGACAAGATGTCTTCATTTACCTAGACCGACCTCACTTATGGAACATAAGAGAAGGGCCTAATGAACTGGAGTCCAGAAACAACAAATGATACTTCTTTGTGGAATGTTACTCCAATATACACTCCTCGACAGATGGAGAATATTCATGAGCAACAAGAGACACCAGATTTACTTGTCCCTATACCCTAGAAAACAACTCAGTTAGGAATTATTTCTTCCACCAGATTCTCAAAATAAAGGTCCTTAGAAAAGAGTACATGCTCTTTGATGTCTGGATGAAGATTCATGATGAAAATAAAATTCTTCAATAGATTCTGTGACTCTACATATGGTGAAAATGAAACCAGCTCCTTGAAGTGGTCAACATAGGCCTTCACTATCAACTGGCCTTGCTGAATACTCATGAGTTATTCCATTATCTTTATCTTAACCTCCTTAGGTATAAACCATAAGATGAAGACATATATAAAAACTCCTCACATCATCCCAATTTACATCGATGGTGGGGAAACCATCTCTCATTCATTCAATGCTGGACCTTCAAACAAACCTAGGAAAACAGAAACTATAAAAACTTTGAGAGTTCCCAATAACATGAAGACAAATATACATTCTCAAACCACTATTATACCTATAATGGACCTCGATCACCATGACAGATAGAAAAAACTCAAAAATAACCAAAAACTGGGTATGACTCTTCAAAAACTTTGGGGACATTTTTCGGTGGAAAATTCAAAATAACACAAATAAGACCAATTCAAAACCAACATTCATCCAAGACATAATAAAAAAGAACACCCTGTGCAAAAACAAAGGTTCACAAACTAATCACACACATGAAAAACCAGAACCCTCTTTTCAAAATTCACTATTTTAATTTAAATTTAAAAACCAACTTCTTCCAAGGACACTTTCACAAAACAAGACCCCCATTATAAAACAAAAACCAATTTCCAGAATTGTTTTCCTCTTTCAAAATCAATTTTGAAAAAATAGTCCAAGAGTTTGATCTCAAATACACACCTATGAAATCATATGATCCGTTTCATATGTGTTCTTCTATTTTCGACTATACACACCAACATAAACTTTCCATGCATACCCACACACATGGAAACTTTCCTATGGAGTACCAAGGGCTATGATTACCATTTCATCTTCAAACCCAAGAATTAAGAAAAAAAATTAATCCAAAAAACCATATTTTTAAAACCAATTTACCAACTTTAAACCCATTTGAACAAAATCATTTCCTTTTCAAAACCCATTTATATTTCTAAAAACTTCTCACATCAACCAGAACCTAAATGAAACTAAACTTACACCAAACTCTAGGAAGAAGGATCTAGTGTCTATTCCTAAATTGGTGACTTGGTAGTGGGCCATGACCTAAGTAAGAAATAACACTAAGAGGACCTTAAACTATGCACATAGAATTCAAATGGGTCACTATTCCATGTGAGGTCACAACATGACACCGACTCACCTCCATTGTCATTCCACAATCCAAAACAAAGATGAAGGACTCAAATCTCAGACTACCCCTAGTAACTCAATGATCAAAATGGGGAATAGTAAACGATGCTATTCCTTCACCTACCTATCAAGTCACAAAAACTCTAATCTCAAAATACCTAGCACCCTAAATAACAAAACTCTATCTCTAATACCATTTTTTTAACGAACAAGAATGGGATTCCATCTGACTCGGTCTGTGGCTTGGCCCGAAGGGTATTCTAGATCCCCATGGGATGGTAACTTGTCTCGGGAATCAAATGAAATAAAAGTGGAAGCAATTTCATCCCAAAGAATAACCATAATAAAATAAAATAAACTAAACAACTGAGAACACAATAATAACCAACAAATGATCATAAATAAATGCATATGATAATCCGGATGCAGATACAACTAAGAAATAGAGAAAAATAGAACTAAATATTAAAATAAAATTGTAATGCCCCAAAAATATCTCCATGTGACCTATTGGTCACCACTAACCAAAATAATAACTTATCCAACAATGAGCACGTGAACCCGGAACCTGAACTCGAAAAATATCTCAGGTGTACCAACATCGAATGGTACAATTATGGTGTGAGCTAAACAACTCAGAAGGAAACCAACAAAGAATCTATATTGTTTGTTTTTCCCAAAAAACAGTCCATTGACATCATTTTGAAAATACAGTTACACAAATAGAGTTTTCACATTTTAATAAACTATCAGTTTCCCCCATTTTAAAATATAACACAACACCCTTTTTATTTTCAATGAGCACTCATTTTAGAATCCAAATCCCAAAATTGATATCCCACTAGGTGTTAACAAGAAATACTGAATGTAAATAGATTAAAAGTATAATCAACCAAGGAAAATTGAAAGTAAATAATCAAATAAACATGAAAACCATGGGATTTTCCGAAACATCCCTGGATAAATCCATGAATGTACTCGGTTTGTAACCAACTGTCAGTGTATTGTGAAACTCCATAGTCAATAACTAAATGGCTACCTTAAATTAACGTTAGTAGTGGCACAACCCACATGGCCTTTACCACATCAAAAGGGTACCAAACTGTCTAATCAAGTTTGACTAGCAACCATCACTCGACCCTATAAAAGATGCACATGAACCAAGGGTAAAGTACACTATGTAAGTAGGAGGCCCTCACACGTGTGACTCATCTTACCTGTCATCGCCACAATTGCCAACACCAAACACAAACACCACCTATATGATAACCCATATAGAATAATCCCTAGTAGGAGTTCCCACTATATATGCCTCACATCCTCAGAGGTTACAATAGGAGGTCACATCACAAAAGTTAATGAAAACTTTCTTAAACACTTTATGATGTCGATCGAGCATTCACATTTGTAAAAAATCATTCATTTCCAAAATACCTTAAGATACCAAACATGCCTTATATCATTTATATTTCAAATACATTCATGAAAAATTTAAAAACCATTTCTATAATACCATTAAATACCATTTTCAAGTGTATAATGCCAAACTGGCCTTTAATATTTCCAAATCAAATAACATTTTACAAAACCATTTCCCATACTTGAGTAAAACATGAAACCTTATGAAACATGCCAAATGGGAATTTATACCTCCTAGAAATAGACTAACTTTTATGTACCCAAAATTAAATAGTTTCAAACATAATTGAAAACCACTTTCATATCACTTGAAAAACCCATATGCCAATTGAAAAACTTCAAGAGTATAAAGAGAGGAGAGAAAGAGTTGGGATTGGTGTTTTGAAATCTGATTTTTCAAGTTGAAAAGATAATATGAGACCATTATCATTTGTGTTTCCATCCATGTGTGAATCCTGAGCACACATGGATGTGCCCATAACCAAGGGTTCACACCAAGAATCCATAGAGTTAGCCAAATCCATTTTCAAAGGTACAATGCTTGTTTTTCAAAACAACACGTCAAAAAAAACTATAAAAATCACCCTATTACACATGTAAAACAAAATCAAATAATTAAGCAAATTAATAAAAAATTTCCAATGGAAAACACTGCTCAAATTAAAAAATTTAATTTTAAAAGTTCAGTTGACATTTTGTCAAACACATTTGGTGCATATATAAATTGGCATATTCAAAGAATCAAATCAAAATATTTTTTTTACAAATTCTACCAACATGAAATCTCCATAATAAATTAAAAAAGTGCATCATAATAATGAAAATCATATTTAAAAATTTATTGAGGCAAGCCAAGCATAAATGGAATGATTTGGAAAGGAAAATAATGGAAGCACCTTCCTCAATGGAGTGAAGATGGAATAAAACATCAAGGGAAGAGATAACTGTGCCCCACAAACAATTCACACACCCTAGATTCAAATGAAATTTAGTTACACACAAAACATAACCCCTAGGGTTCAACCAAGATATAAAAACCCATAAGTAAACACCAATAACCTAAGAGATAAGGGAGAAGGAAGGGGAAAATCAACTAAAAACCATGGTAAATCACCTTACAAATCCCAAATGACCTTCAATGGAGAAGTAGAGAAAGGGAGAGGGAATTGGGAGGACCCCGTAGTGGTTCTAGGTTGGTAAATGGAGAATAAACCTGATTTAGAGTTCATAACATAGAGAAGAAATTTTGGAATTTAATAAATCTGGGTAGTTCACATAGTTTTCTAAATCATGCACCAATCATGCATCCATCATTATCCATAATAGACACCCCACATGACTTGGACACATATTTTTAAAACCGTGCACACCCTATGCAAAACACCACTTCCCAAAAGTGACTCCAAGATGCAAAATTACTTGGGAAAGCTGCATGGTTTCCACTAACCGTGTGTAAGCCATGAACATTCCAAAAACTCTCCTACAGCTTCCAAAATTCAAAAATTTAAACTGGGGATTAACCTGAACCTCGACCAAAAATATATAAGATCAATAAAAGAATACAATAATGATGTATCTATGGTTAGGGTGTCACAATTCCTATTTTTTTAAAATTTATTTCAACGCATATATTGATCTATTTCTTCTCACTGTAAAAGTTTTGATCCTAATATTTAATAATTTTTTTTGGGAAGAAATAGATTTTGAAAAACCACTGAATAAGTGGAGAGTAAGTTTATCATATTTCCATTTACCTAATGTCCTTATCATCTTGTTATTTCACTATATTTACCAAATGTATTGAAAATAAGGAAGATAGTATTGATCAATTAAATAAGATATTGAGAGAATTACATGCATCAAACATTAACATTAATAATTAGACTAAAAAAATACAATAACAAAAAATTCTTAAATAGTAGAACTAGAATGTTCTAATTCGTTCCAATGTTTCATGTATGAGAAAGAGAAGATCTTGGATAAAAATTAATAGAATTCAGTGATGTCTTTAGTGAATTAAAACATAGAAAAGTTTTAATGGAACATGTTAGATGAAAGGTGTTCTTATTCACCCTTAAAGGTTTTACCAATGTGTGGATCTACAAAATAAAACACAGAAATATCCCCACCTAGGATTAACTATAGAAGGCTTTATTTTATATATACTTCTCCTCATCAAGGAGTTTCCAATAGAGGAATGATATATATATAATCAAACAAGCATGTGGAGAAATGCTTTATGAGTTTTTGGTGAGATTCAATTTCTTAAGAAAATCCATCACACATCAGATATATAATGAACATAATTTCTAAGTATTCCATAACTAAGGATTGGTAGACAATTAAAAGAACCTTTTGGATGATTTCTCTAGAGGAAAACTTGTTTAAAATTCCCCAACTAGTGTTCGATAACAAAAAAAAGGATCTCCTAAAATTATTATCTATTTAAATAAGATCTATAAATATGGAAGTATATGAGGTAAATATTTCTAACTATAATTTATTTGAAAAAAACATAAGACCTACCCTTTTTATGATATAGCTAGTTTTACACAAGATCTGGGACACCAAACTTTCTATACCCCCTTGAGTCTACCAAATTTTCCACTCTAAGGATAATTACACTAATATCTACCCCAATGTTAAAGGAAATAAAAGATATGATTCCATGAACCAGAGAAATTACAAACACAAGAAACCTAAAATCAAGGGTTAAAATAGTATTCAAATACATAGTTCAGACCTATGAACTAACAACCATAATATCCCCTATCCAATATAAGTTTTAACTAACATTCCAGAAACCACACTTTTAGAGAATCAATTATCTCCCTTACACAATTTATTGATAAGGGAAGAATCGGGAAACCACCTTGAATGAGATATTGAAATAGCTTGTGCAGTATCTCACTAATAAGTAGACTACCCTCAACAATCATATATCAACACTTACGGAGATGTTAGTATAGTAAAAATATATTATGAATACTATTAATAATTTTTAAAATCATGTTTAAGGTAAATTTCCTACTTAGTCAATTCTTAATGCCTTAGAGAATTTTAGTTCCATTTCATTAAAGAGTGGTAAGAAACTTGTAAACCTTGAAGAATAACTATCTCAAGATGAATCTGGAAGTTTCTAGCACATATATCTTTCCCTAAAAAATATAGTGATGAGGAAGTATATTTGGATACACCCACTATGAAAAAACATAAGGGAAAATCCAAGATAAAAAACCTACATTATCTCCAGCCTCCATTACCAACAATGATTAAACAACTAAATAAATCAAATGGATAAAAATTATAATAAGATATCTTGGGCATATTCAAAAGTGTAGTGAACAATATTCAATCATTGGAAGCCATGTGAAAACCCCATGGTTTGTCTGGTTTATCAAGGAAAGTTTAATTGGGAATTGAATTTCACAAACAAATGAAAATGTAAATTTATGCAGAACTATATAATTTATTTTTAATCCATAACTACCAAGGAAATTACAAGATCTATATACATTCACTATGATGTACACTATAATGAAACTCACTTTTTCAAATGTATAATTTTATTTGGGAGCATAAATTAATGTAATTCCTTATCAATTTTATTCTTTCTTGTATATAGGAGAGCTCAAAAAACCATATTTATCATACAACTTGCTAAAAAAACTGCTTACCCAATTGGAGTTCTTAAGGATGTTTTGTAAAGAGTTAAATAATTTTTTTCTTTTTATTTTTTGAATTCTAAAAAAGGAAGAAGAAATAGGTAAATCTCATTTACCTATCAATTTATGTAGTTCATTTCTTAAAAGAACTAATATAATAATAAATTTCAATGATGTAACTATTTCAATGAATTTTGGTGAGCATATAATGAAAGTAAAACATTTTAGATTAAATGAAATATCATCATTATTATAAATATAGGTTTATATTAATGTATTTTAATTTTACCAATTGTTCTAAGTAGAAGATTTAAATATATAATGAGATAATTATATTTGGATAAGCTTTAGGAACACCTGATTTCTCTAATGATTTTTTATTATAAAATTAATTTAGAATGTGTTTTATATGAGGAAAAGTTTTAAAGAGTTGATTATTTTTATTTTTATGAATTACTCAAAATAGTCACTAACTCTTATACTTTATATGTGCATGCTGGAGTTATGGATAATTTCGAGTTATAAATATCATAAGAAAACCACTTGAACTAAAACTAAAGCTACTACCATCTAACTTAAAATATGATTTCTTGAAGTAAAATGAGAATCTTTTAGTAATAATTTCAATCAATTTAAATCCCAATCATGAGAATAAACTTTTGAAAAACTTGAATCAATATTCCTGTGCCAAAGGATGGTCTAAGTATACATTCTAGGGATTAAATCTACCTTTTATATGCATATGAATTTGTTATAATATGAATAAAAACCTACAATACAAACCCAAAATAGGATTGACTATACCCCCAGGGAAGTATTTAGAAAACAATTTTAAAGGATATTAGGAGAGGGAATAATTTACCCCATATCAGACACCAAATGAGAGACTCCCATTCAAATTATCACAAGGAAAACTATATATAGAATTTTAATAAACAAGAAAAATCTATTGATACCAAAAAAGATTCATAATATTTAGTTATATTTCATTTAATACCAAAAGCTAAATCACATGACCCAAAGGGATTTATTTCCCATACCCTCTTTAGATATTTTTTTATTGAGACTAGTGGGAAAGGGTCACTACTATGAATATAATGGGGTTTATAGGTATGTTCTAGTTTTAATAGTTATTAAAGACTAGGAAAATATCACATTAATAAGTACCTTTGGTATTTTTACTTATTAGATGATTTCATTTGGGCTTTTCAATGCCTTGGGTACCTTTATATGATGCATGGTAAGAATATTTCCATATCAGATTGAGAGCTTCATGGAGGCATTCCTTAAAGATTTTATTGGTATGAAATAAGTTTATATATATATATTGAATGTATAAAAAAAATTTAAAAATTAATTTTAAAAAATATGGTTTTTAACATGACAAAATTCCATTTCATGGTAGATAAAGGAATGTTTTAGTTCAAATAATTTCTAAATATGTTTCAAATTTGGATGAGTCCATAATTGATAATTTTACAACACTTCCTTACCCATCTATTGTGAGACAAATAATATCTCTATTTGGGAATGTTGAATTTTTCAAAAGGTTTATTAGGGACATCAACAAGATTGGTTTTCCCCTAACGAACCTACTTAAGAAGGATATTGAATTAATTTTAATGATTCATGTTGGATAAAATTTGATAATCTCAAAGTGACCCTGATCATATCCCCATAATATTTACAACTAACTAGAATGATCCATTTATGATATTGTGTGATGCTTTATAAAAGGATATTAGTTTTGAAATTTCCATAAATATTGATATACAGCCACAATTGATATCATTCACTTTGTAGATCTTGGTCACTTCCCAAATAAATTACACCACAATGGGAAAATAGTTTTTATCAATTTTGGTTCCATTATAATTTTTTCTCTTACCGTTTAATAAGTAAAGTTATTATTTATTTTGATCATGTAGTACTCAAGTATCTAATCAATAGGGATGATTTAAATCCTATTATAGTGAGATAATGATATATATTATAGGAATTGAACTATGAGTTCAAGGAAAAGAAGGTTTGTGAAAATATAGTGGCAGACCACATAAGTAATTTACCTCACACTATTGAGGTAGAACCACAAACTAAAATAAACCTAGATAAATCCTTACTTATTAGAAACAATATAAAGTCACCCAAGTACCTTGGTATACTATTTATTTAATTATCTAGTCACATAATTGGTACATCCTTTCTTTACTAAGAATAACACCTTTAAATTAAAATTTGATTCAATGTTTTATTCTTTGTAATATCTGAGTTTATAGATTACTTTTAATGAACAAGTAATTAATAAGTTTATACATGAAGTATACATTAAATAAATGGTTTCATTTTACTATAAACTAGAACGTGGATTCCATTTTTTACATCAAATAATACCCTTAAAATTGTTGGAAACTGTTTTATTTTGGCCCTTAAATATTAAATAATGAAACAAATTCTATAAGGCATGTCCAAACTATCAAATTATATGTTGAGTTTATAAAAGACATGAAATTCACCAACAAACATTAATTTTTAAGTAAATATATGATGTATAAGGACTGGAATTCATGGGATTATTTCATATCTCCTATGGATTTTCCTTTATTTTATTAACAACAAACTTTTTTATAGGTGAAAAAAAGAAAAATACATCCAAACAAACGTTTTCAAAGTTGTAATTAAGTTTCTAAAATCAATTTTTTTTAGATTTTTAGTTCCTGAAGATATAATCAATGACCAAGGAAAATATTTCTAAACAAGAACATGGAAGACGTAATCAAAGTGTATATAGTGTACTACAACACATAAAATCTCTATAACCCATAAATAAATGTGAAGATTGAGGTCTCCAATAGAGAAATCAATAGTATTATAGAGAACAAAGTGAACCCTAGTATGAGGTGCTGGAGTAATAGATCTGGGGTTGCATTATAGTTATATTGAGCTAGATAAAAAAATTTTAGGCATTCCCTTTATATAATTGTCCATATAAAACATTTTAAAGTTTTGGTTGAGATGATACATAAATCCTACATGGATGTGAAAATCTTGAACATAGAGTTTGGAAAGTTTGGATAGTAAAGGGATTTAAAGTTTATGGAACTAGAGGAGATGATAAGGCAAGAATAGTAGACAATTATGCTACACAAGGAGAAGGATAGATCTATCAATGAAAGATTCCTCCTAAGAATAGAGTTTTGAATCAGTGATAAAGTGTTGATGTTATTTTAAATAATGAATCTCATGCCTGTTAAGATTCATTCCAAGTGAACTAGAACTTATGTAGTAACAAACACATTTACATTTTGGGTTTCTAAGATCAAGGGATCCAAATCAAAACACCCATTTAAGGTTAATGGACAATATGCGAAGCATTATTATGATTACATTTGGAAAGACCAATGGAAGAGTCAGAACTCCACCCTCATTCCATTGAATAGAAAATTTATAGGTTCTATTTCCCTAATATTTTATTGGATAATCAATCATTAAAACTTATTTTCCTTGATAAATTAATGATGACATTAAATATAATTATATCTATCATATGTGTGGGTGAGAGGGAAAAGCAACTTATGATGTAAATTCATTTTCTTCTTTTAATTTTCTTTTTGTATGTGATTATAACTTAAAATAAATCAAGGAATGTCTAAATATTTTTTGGGTATCTATCCATAATTCTTGTATGATTTTTTAGATTTTTATAGTGTCTTTAGATAAAAAAACTTGAGAAAAATATTTTATTTCTTATGAAAAATACCATGCTATATTGAATAAAATTCATCAGTTCTGAAATTGTGAGAGTTTCATGATTTATAACTAAATTTAGTTGTTATTTTTAGGGATAATTGGTCTTAGAACTATGAAAAAGAGTGTGAGGGAGAGTATATTTATAGAATAAAAATTATAACATTAGAATACTAGAATTTTAAACTTAATTCATGGTAACTTTTCCTTAATGAAAAATAACACCTCATTGATCCAATTACAAAGAGATTTATTTAATTCCTTTGAGACCAGAGTAAAAAGAGGATTTAGGATCCAAAAATGTTGCTTGGAGACATTTTTTAATAGATGCGTGAGTAAATATAATCTATCTTTTTATCTGATAAGTTGTTTTCATATACATGGTTGGAAAACAACTTCAACAAGTTCTTAATTATCAAAAATGAATTCATTTTGGTGAGGGTAACTTTGAAATCAAATGAATAATAGGGAATTAGCTTATTAAAATTTAGTTTGAGTTATTCTAATGAAGTAAAAATGTGATCTTTGATTTAAAGAACATGAGAAAGAGGTATATAATAATGTTTTAATTGTTAAAATTCTAATTCCACCAAAATATATTTATTTCACACTTGGAACTCTAACTTGAACTTAATTTATGTGAGGTAATGGGTTTAATTCATTTAGGTGTGATGATGAATCAAAAAATTGATGAATCTGTGATTTTCTTCCCCTATAGTTTGTGCATTGAAGTCTTGGAAGAGATATCTTTTTTTAATAAATAGATTTATTTGTATTTCCTAGGAGTTTAATAGTGTAAGCATGGATTAGTGATGAGAGAAACAATTTCCCAAATTTTAAATTAGTTTTAAATATAATTAACCCCAAAATTAAATTAAAACTCATGTAAGAGATTTTTTTCTTTGTTAAAATTAGAACATAATTTATTAAATGAATAGAATCATGGTTTTTATTTATATTAATCATTATTTGGATTTTAATGACAATCCATACACTCATGTTGAGTTTTTAAATTTCATTATTTGAAAAATGTTTTTGTATTGTATTGTTTTAATCCTTTCTAGAGTTGAAATGTATAATTATTTTAATGAAAAAGTGACTTTTTTTGTTTCAAGTTACTCTCATATGAGAGGTGTTAGCTGTGTGAAGATAAAACATGCTATATAAGGGTGAAGGTGAGAAGTGAAAAGGTTATAGGCTATAGTCAATCAGTCTATCACACACCACACAGAAGGGTGAGCTTCCACATGCTACATGGTGGATCGAGATACCAAAAGTAAAGGTCTAGAAACTACCTCATAAAATGTTACTAACATTGTTATATTAGATTCCACAAATATCTACTTCTATATAAGGGTACTCCTCACCCTATATAAAGGTATCCTCATGATCAAAAGCATTTAGTAAGGGTCATCTAACCCGGTTGAAGCTACATAAGAGTATGAACCACTTTATCTGGCCATAAGAACCAATCAAATTAGGCATAACCTGCCACATGAGACTTCAAACCACAGTAAGAAATAGACTTCACATTCAAGGAGGGAATATGAAATCAAAGCTACCACAGGTTAGTGTTACATAAGGGTACAAATGTATACCCTTTACTAGGTAATGGATAATCATGCACTATATAATGGTTAGTGACACACTTCTCATGCTATGTAAGGGTTAAACAAGTGCTCCATACAATATTTCAGGGTAGAAACCCACTCACATAAGCACAGATCGCAGGAGATGAAGGATGCATAATGGTTGAAGTGAAGTCACATAAGGGTTGATACATGTCATTTAAATGTCATTGACACATTCCAAAGGCTATATAAACATCATAAAGGCTTACAAAAGGGTGTTACAACATTTATATGACCCAAGTGAAAGTAATATCATGGAACTTGAGTTTTGTAAGGGTTTAAGGAGAATCCCACAATATTAATTAAGGTACCCATGGAGAATAAATATAAATTTTCAAAATCTATGCTGATCAAATTAAAATTTAAATCATTTCCATATCTTTGGTTTAACTAAACTAGGAAGATCAATCTCAAGTGATCCACAAAGCAATCATCTAGTAAGTGAATAAGACACCGATCATGGGTGGAATAAATATATTATAATATTTGAGATGCCAAATTGTGACCATCAAACTGTATATGTGTCGTTAATTGAAAAATAAACATTTTTTCACTAAAATTGAACAATTTATTAAGGGAAAGGAAGGAATACCTACAAATCACATGGAAGGATAAGATAATGTAAGAAAGGCACCATGTATATCTATAAATAAGAAACTTTTTTACTTTAGTGAATTTTCTGGAACCATGAATACTTGACCGAAAAGAGCTACAATTTTAGGATTTTTTTAATTATTCGATAATAAATCCCGTGATAGTACACTACACCACTAGTGGAAGATCTATGGAGACTCCCATTTCCCCCCACCTTTTAATGAATTATGATCATTGATACTTTATCTAATATTTTAATCTATTTGGATTTGTTTGAATATTTATTATTTTGTGACTTCCTTTTATTCTATACATTTCAAATTATTCTTCCCTCCTTAATATGATTACACACACATTCCACTTATTACCTCTCTTATAATTTTTATTATGGTCAATGGATTTATCTGAGGGTGATTGAATATTTCCAATCACTAGGCTAAGTGATATTAGATATTGAGGTGATTATTTCCTCCCTCTAATTAATCCAAAACAACTAGGTGATGGGGATTAGTGAGATTTCAACTGATCTAAGAGTGAATGGGGTAGTTAAAATTGAATAATTTTTTAATTGTAAAGGTTTTGGGATATCCAAGGTTATGAAATCTTCTTTAAAACTTAATTTTAAAACAATTACATTCAATCATTGTTTTCATAATCTGTACCCACTAAATAAGATAATTACACACCCAAAACACTCTCCTCTATATCGAAAATATGAATCCCATTATTTATACATTAAAATCGAGGTAAAAATATTGTTTTTGGAGGGCCCTATAACATGAATCTCACCAACCTTTCACTATAAATGGTAGGGGTCATTCAATATTGTGTCTTGGGTATAGGATTCAAGGCAACGAGGGAGGTTTTACAGGCCATTAACCAAAGGGCCATGCTACAAGGGTGGTTTGTGTAGGGGTACTACTCTATGAGTAATAGGTCCATTCCATGAGGGAAATCTTAGAAATTTTATAATTTTTTGAATTATTTTATTTAATTAATATTTTAATATGAAAAAAGATCTCATTTGAGGTCATTCAACTTGAAGAGATTTTGTATTTCTCTCTCATTATTTTATTCTTACCCAAGTGATATCTTCACTAATTGTTTTTATTTATTCTAGTGGTATTTTGTAGGGAGTTTAGATTTGTAAGGATAGTTTTACTTTGGAGTCTATCTATATTATCTATCATTTTTTCATTGTTTTTATTAGTTTTACATTAAATTTTGGGTATTTCTAGATTATAAGATTACTTTTGATGAGGGGAAAGTCCACCCTAGTTTCTTGATGAGTGGAGTCCTACTAACTACAAATGGTAGGTAGTAATATTATTCATTTTTATACATGTTTTTATGATTTATTTTATTTATAGGTATGGGTAGGGTCATGTGAGAAACAGAACATTGAATAACTTAGAAATTTACTTGTTCATGAGAGGAACATTTTTCCAGTCTAATGATAAAAATGAGGGGTTTGAAAAAATATGCCTTGGAATAAATAGTTTTCTAGAATTATGGATTGATGGTAATAATTCCAGATTTTATAAGGTGATGAATTATAGGATATGATGGTTGATGTGGTTCTGTGAATACATGGTGGGTGTAACCCATGTAGCTACAGGTGATGTGGATAATTAGTGATTGGGTGGTGTGGTCTGCTGGTGTGATAAATATGGGTTCTACCATTGACATGGATAGAGAATGAGGATTTATGAGATATGTACTTAGGTTTTCATTTATTATAGCTCACAAAGAGGCTGATGCTATGGGTTCATGTTCACTCAGGATGAGTCCCATGAGGTTGTTTTGACCATTAGTTTTTGGTGGCATATTCTATAGATTTATTGACTTAGGGTTGGTGGTGTTGACCATCATTTCCAAGGGGGGACACACTATTAGTGGACATATATTATTGGCGATGACTGATATCACTATTTGGGTGTGGGTTCTCATAATATATTCAAGATATTTAAGGACATAAGGTTTAGACCAGGTAAATAATAGATGATCATTGTTCATTAGGTTTCATTGGGATATTCATATGTTGATTGAAAGTATGTTGTGATTTACTATGGAATTCGAGTTATCATATCTGGAAATAAAATCATGGCACTATGAGTGGGTCATGATGGTCATTCTATTTATGGGTTTCCGTGCAACTCTATGAGGGTAGAATTAATTTACAGGCCAAGGTAATTTTAATATGATAAACCATGGGTGCATCATCGCACTCTAAAATGTACTGAAGCTATAAAAGTAATCACCCTTGGATGGTTAATTATGGTGTGGATTGGGTTGGGTAGATTTAATTGTCTATTATTTATAGAAATATTTTATTTAATCTTATGTTTACGGGTATTATCTTGGGACATAATTAGTAGTGGCCACTTGAGTTCTTATTCAAACACTACATGGGACATTCAGGAAAAATGTATACTTTTTATCTAATGTTATGGGAGAAGGAATGAGCTCAACATCAAGATCTCAGTAGATGTAGGTGTAGTGGATTCATGGTTTGGATTTAAATGGTTGTAACAAGACCATATAGATCCTATAACAATATTTGGGGATTTTCTTTCACTTTTTTTGGACCTATTGTGTGTGATCTGCCTACGGGTGATTCTATTATGCTTTTTATGACTTGTATAACACTTTAGTTATTCTTTTTTGCTTCATAATATGGTATTTTGTGGTTTCTTTTTATTGTTTATGATATTTCTTTTTATTTATCACCATATCTCTTATTTTTGTATGGTTATTATTATTTATATTTTGAGGGTATAATGTCCTCACTATCTTCTGTAGGCCCTCAATTCTAGTAAGAAACCTCTAGCTATATGGGATGTGTTCCTAAGGTTTAGTGGATATCTCTATTGGTATCCATTTGGGAAATATAATAAAAGGATGAAACATATTTAGATATATATATTATAAATAATACACTTACAAAAAATTACTCTACTTGAGTCTCTAAGTTTCTTTCATTTAACAATTAAAAAAATGCATTTTTGGACTTCTTTGGCGTTATTATACTAGAGTTACATTGTACAGACCCAAAGCCTGACGTACATGGACATTACAATACTTTTTTCAGAATTCTTAATACATAACAAAAACAGATACCAAAGGACCGTAATAGTTTAGTGTCTTTGGAAACTCGGAATATAAACATCTAATCCTATTGAAAGATCTTCAACACCTCCCATATCAATCTTCCCCTTTTGTTTTCTTACCTAAAACAATTCTTTATATCCTGGGGAAAAGAAAACATATAAAGGGTGAGATCAAATTCTCAGTAAGGGTAAGCATAGATAAAATAAAACAAATCATATACATTTGAGCTTAAAAACATGAACATAATGTTTAAACATTAAAAGCTTGAGCAATGACATAAAACATGGAAGTACGTAAGGAATAGATCATAAAGAAACATTAAGCATGATAAAATAGCAAGGGAATAAAATATTTTAATTATGGAAACCATTCATCACTTGTTATGATTTCCATAGTAGCAAGGGCATTGCTGCCAAGACCATCTTAGTGGACATAGTCCCTTTCTGAATTGAGTTCACTCCTCGTTTCATTCCTGTAACACTGAACCGGATTAACTTATCGTTCCAGCCATGTATATCTCATGAGATATAAATCCTCACCCAATTCATTGGAGGGAGATATATATCCCACCCATCTCATAATTAAATCATTCTTACATGTGCCATAAAATAAACTTAAAACATTCATCATAACCCAAAGAATAAAATGGGTTTCATAAACATCATCCCATCATAAAATAATCCATATAAAACAAATGGATATAATTTCATCAAAAGATAAGTAAAACCATGTAAATCATAGGGACATTATACTTGAAACATACACATATGAAATAATGTCATCTTAGATGGAAAATGGTTTTGATAAAACACTTGAAATGAATTCTTGAGGAAAATATCCTTTCTTCTTCAAAATAATTTTCTTTTCACAAAATGCCATGGAATATTAAATGAAAAGGATTTTTTTGAAAATAATCATGCAATATTGTATAGTAATCTCCATGAAAATGAGGCGTTATGAAACCGTAAAAATCCCTTCACGCTGTATAAGTTAAAAATAACACTCTCCTCGTACTTTTGTCGAAAAAGTCAAAAAGTACCCTGTATGGTAAAAAAAAGAAATATTCCTTACATACCATGTAGTAAAAGTCAAAAATGGGTTAAAATGACTTTAAAAATACATAAAAACATTTTTAGAAAACATGGGCTTGGATGATAACAATAACCCCAATAAATACTTACGAATAAACAATGTCTGATAAAAACAAGATTGGAAAAGTTATCCCTTACCTTAGGTCTGATATGCTTTGTACGTATCCGAACCTCCTGTATAATGATTTAAATAATGTAATTTAATTATTACAGAATAATATTCATTGTTATGATATCTTATATGGTTTACTTATGACTTTATATTACCCGTTATTTTGTAAATTTCATGTCAAAGCAGCGTTTTGGGTAAAACATTTTATTTATCGTATGTGTTTGGCATTGTTTTTCTTGATATTATTACTACTAATATCATTATTTAATTACCTACAGAATGTAAGTCATGATATATATATATATCATATATTAATTATACATAAATATATATAATATATAGATAAATGAAATGAAATACACCGTTCATGGAGACAGTAGGTCGTACGTATGCATGAACGCTGTTTTCGTTTCTTTATTGAATTTAATGGAATTAAGTAGATGACATACATATATATATATACATAAATCCAGAATCATTATTATGTCATATATTTCATTATTACGTATTATATATATACTTTATAATCATTAATGAATTGTTAACATGGATAATGAATCTCATCGCGTCGTGGAGACGGTAGTCCGTACGTACGCACGAGCGATGATATCATTCCCATGATCGTGGAATTGTATTTAAGTGTATGTATAATATTTCAGAATAAATATCACTTTAAAATAATCACATATAGTCATTATTTACCCCATTATACCCATCCAAGTAAGGTGGTGGTGGAAAATAGATTACCCCACGGCGTGGAGAGGGTATTCCGTATGTACGCACGCGCGGTGATTTTATTTTCCGTAGGATGGATAGATGGTGAAATAGGGTTGTTTCATAATTATAATTAAATATCAGTATATGAGTGATACTTATTTTATTACTTCATAATAAAACAACTAAATAAAAAGAAGTAGAAGAAGAAATAAAGTTGAATGAATCGGTAACGGACATTACCTCTTCTTTGAAGCACCTCTTTGAGACCTCCTCTTAGGGAACTAAACTTGGTCTTTGAAGAATACCAGGACCTCAAGGATGTTTCTAGGGAAGTTTAGAAGAGAATTTGGTAGGGGTTGGCCGAGTTTGAAGGCTCAAAGTTGTGTGAGGAAGAGAGGGAGGAGGTGTCCTTTTATAAGGGAGGAGAGGGGAACCTTTGGAAAAACTCAAAATATTATTTTATTATAAAGTCATATTCAGTTTTTAATAGCTGCAAATTGATTTATTTCAAAGCTAAGGTGGGGATGGGTCTACATCCTCTCATAAAATATAATTTGGACAAATTTAGGTTACTATTTTAACCTTATCAGTTAGATTTAACTTTAAGTTAAATAATTTTTCTTTTACCGTGTCTTCTTGTTTTCTTACACTATAAGGTTAATAAAGTTACTATAACAAGTCAAACGAACCCCAAGTTGTTTATTATTAATATATATAACCTTTTCTAAGTCATTTGGATGAACATTAGATTTTTATGAATAAAATAACAATTAATAATATAATATTTGTTTTAATAACTATTTTATGTCAATTTTGACACTATTTGGTAATTGATTTTTCTAAAATTCCTAACTGAATTATTAGTTAGAAAAAGTACACTAAATGAATACTAACATGTCATAGTAACCTAGAAAATTAGTGGAATTCAGAAAAAGTCTCATATTACATTTATTTGGGTATTTATTACATCAATTATGTCAATATTTCATTAATAAGATAATTACTGCATCATCATTGTGTCATAAATGAATTAACTTATTTAATGTCTAAAAATTATAAATAAAACACAATTATGTAGGAAATATTTTTAGCTTTCTAATGAATCTTTATAGTCCAATTTATCTTATGTATAACCCTATATAAAAAATGTTTTAGTTATTAAACATTGATTTTAACTATTCTTTAAATAAAATAATATTAAAAGTCCTAATCTAATCCAAGTGGACCTAAAGGGTAATATTTTATCCCTAATGTTGTTTTTGGTCGAATAACACTTATCCAATATAATTAGGACATGTGTTAGGGTAATAATAATATCATTTTTACCCTTAATTACTCTATTTACTTTTAACCGTGGTAAATAAAAGTAAAAGGTTACTATTCACCAAAAATTATTTTCATCTCATTGAACCACATTTTACTTACTGAAATCAATCGTGTCTCTCGGATTTTTGAAATTCCACTCATAGAAGCGGTAAAATTATGTTGTATGTAAATTTGCAAATTCTCCTAGGAGGTGGGTAAAAGACGGTGAGACGTTCAATAAAATTTTATATATCTAAAATTATTATAAAATGACTCCAATGAATTAAATTTGACTTATATAGGTATTATGTATCAATTTTGACCTAAAATAAATTTAAATAAAATAAATAATTATTTAAATAAAAAGTCGGTTTTTAAATAGAATCCCAGTGTTTTCAATATTCATCAAAAATTGAAAGTTTTCAGAAAAATACCAAAATTTCACCAAAAGCTAATTTCGATATTCCAAATCCAAAAATGAAGTCCATTTTGAAAAATAAAATTTATAAAATTTCAAAAAGTGGTTATTACTATTCATAACAGCTAGTTTTAGTAATATTTTCATAGCATATCGTTGTTTAGTAAAACCCGGTATTGCGTACAACACACGCTATCGAGGAAGGCCATGATTGCGTGTAATGAAAGCAATGTCAGGGTTACATAAGCTGAAAGCTAATACGGTGTTGCGTATAGCGTAATATAATCTTGGTGTAGCGTACAACAGAAGATATCAATGAAATTAAAAAGAATATTTTTCATAAAATCTCATGGTGTTACATTCTACCCCCCTTAAAATGAATTTCTCCCTCAAAATTCATTAGGGTTATAAATTTTTTACTAGTTGAATGTTTCGTTCGTAAAAACCCACATCGTAAAAGGAATACTAAAACTTAATTTTAAAAAGTGAAGTATGAAACATAACTGTTACCCAGATTAACTCATCACTGGGTTTCCACGTAGGAGAAGATAGGTGAAAATATGGATATGGAAGAGAAATCTAACCATCATGTTCCGATGGAGAGTGGTAGAGAACAGGGCTATGAAAAATCCAACAATCACAAAGCCATTTATTTGTGATGATATAAGGTACCATCTGATTCATCGGATATAAGAGCCCTATGACAACATTTTTGGTTTTCAGGATCATTTCTCTAATGTTGAATAATTTTAGAATCAAAAGAAATACTTACTTGATTTTGGTACAATCTCACCGTTGTTCATGCCTTGAACAATTTCCACTTCATCTCTTAATGAAATGAAGTTGAATTTGTCATTCATGAAGTGTTAGCAGATTATGTGATAGAATGATGAGTCATTCCATCTATTTCAAACAAAAGGTTAGAAAAAGTTATAAAAAATACATAAGTCCATCTATATTGAAATTAATCATATATGGTTCCTAAAATGGACTTATAATTCATGTATCATACTGCTTAATATAATAAAACTGGTTTCTACTAAACAGGGACTTTCTATAGGCCATTGGTAGGCGATAAAGGCCTGTCGCACTTCGGTTGTGGGTTCGATTCCCACAGCATTCTCCGATGCGATGGGCTGTTGCCTGTCCTGCAGGTTGTCCTTTTTCTAAAACTGCATTACTATAACATCCCTTCAATAATATCAAAAAAAGCTCTATCCTTAAACAATACTAACTTATGTCCAGCACAATTCATTTCAATCTTTAGGCTTATCTAAAATACTTCAGTTCAAGCTCATAGTATAAAGAAAACAATTACTAGAAAGGTTTTCTACCAAGAATGTGAATACAAGCATTTATCCCACATATATCATAAGATATATATTGTTGGTTTCATTCCAAACACATGAATACCTTAGTCATATATTCTCTTGAAACATAAGTTACTATAGAACCTTAGTGAAAATATGAATACTATCAAAAGGTAACTCTTTCCACATACCAAAATCCCAAAAAAAATTATGTAAACAAACCACAATATCACTTAGTCCTTATATCAATCATGATCTCATGAATACAATCAAACATCTCATTATCTTCTTATCCCTTCATTATGCACATATCAGCTACTTTCCAAAAATATCTGTATAACCTTTCATGGTTACCGGTACCTTTCAACATATACATTCAAATACTTTAGGAAAAACAATAGTGTAACAATCCTTATATGATTCTTTATTCCATAGTACCATACATTATTCTTTATAAACATACAATCATTACACTAACTTCTTAAACCACTGAATGAGCTTTATCATTTCGTTCATCTCATATTTAATTTGTAGTCTCTTCATCATCATCCACATAAATACTACCCATATGACCATTTTGATTCTCTTCATGAGATTTTCCCTTAGGGCATTGGTTTTCATAATTCCCATACATTCCACATTTAAAACATCCAATCATTGTTGATGTCGTAGCAATTCCATTATCCTTGTCCATGGTGTTAACTGAACATTTTCCTTTGCAATTACTAGCTTTGTGTCCTTCTTTTCTACACCCAAAGCATCTTCCAGTTCCTTTGAAACATTATCCTTGATGCCTCTTCCCACATGACTTACATGAGGGAAATTGAACTTTCTTTCCTTTATGATCGTCATGAAACTCCATCTTTCTCTTATTAGCTGAGTCAGGAAACTTACCAAATCTTAGATTATTGATCATATTATGAGATTGCTGATTAGGCATAATAACGATGTTTCATCTTCCAAATCCCATTTCATTTTCTTGATCATGAATAATATCATTCCATTTTCCATCATATTCTCCATTATCATGAATATTGTTGTTTCCATCCATTTTCTAAAACCCAAAAATAATAGTGTGAGAGGAAAAAACCATGATAGGTAAAACAAAATAATAAAGGGGGTGTAACTTCAATATCTAACATCTTACTTTTAATTATAAGATCGTTGCCATAATTCTAGGACTATAACCTATACTTATACTTAACCTTAGGGATATCCCTAGACATACTTAGAAATATCTCTAGGGATCTAACTAAAGTTTTCGCATCCTAGTTTCCAAAGGTTTACTAAACCTTTCCTCTGATACCAACTGTAGAGACCCAAAGCCTGACGTACATGGACATTACAATACTTTTCCAGAATGCTTAATACATAACAAAAACAGACACCAAAGGACCGTAATATTTTAGTGTCTTTGTACTTAGAATATAAACATCTAATCCTGTTGAAAGATCTTCAACATCTCCCATATCGATCTTCCCCCTTTTTTCCTTACCTAAAACCTCTCTTTATATCCTGGGGAAAAGAAAACATATAAAGGGTGAGCTCAAATGCTCATTAAGGGTAAGAATGGATAAAATAAAACAAATCATATACATTTGAGCTTAAAAACATGAACATAATGTTTAAACATCAAAAGCTTGAGGAATGACATAAAACATGGAAGTAAGTAAGGCATAGACCATAAAGAAACATTAATCATGATAAAATAGCATGGGAATAAAACATGTAATTGTGGAAACCATTCAACACTTGTTATGATTTCCATAGTAGCCAAGGCATTGCTGCCAAGACCATCTTAGTGGACAAAGTCCCTTTCTGAATCAAGTTCACTCCTCATTTCAGTCCTATAAGACTAAACTGGATTAACTTACCGTTCTAGCCATGTTTATCTCATGAGATATAAATTTTTACCCAATGCATTGGAGGGAGATATAGGTCCCACCCATCTCATAATAAAATCATTCTTACTTGTGCCACAAAATAAACTTACAAACTTCATCATAACCCAAAGAATAAAATGGGTTTCATAAACATCATCCCATCATAACATAATCCATATAAAACAAATGGATATAATTTCATCATAAGAGAAGTAAAACCAAGTAAATCATAGAGACATTATACTTGAAACATACACATAGGAAATAATGTCATCTTAGATGGAAAATGATTTTGATAAAACACTTGAAATGAATTCTTGAGGAAAATATCCTTTCTTATTCAAAATCATTTTCTTTTCACAAAATTCTGTGCAATTTTAAAATAAAAGGGGTGTGTTGAAAATAATCATGCAATCTTGTATAGGAAGATTCAAGAAAATGAGGCATTATGAAACTGTAAAAATCCGTTCACACCGTATAATTTAAAAATAACATTCTCCCCGTACTTTTGTCGGAAAAGTCAAAAAGTACCTCGTATGGTAAACAAAAGAACGATTCCTTACATACCATGTAGTAAAAATCAAAAATGGGTAAAAAGGACTTTAAAAATATATAAAAACATTTTTAGAAAACATGGTCTTGTATGATAACAATAACCCCAGTAAATAATTATGAATAAACAATCTCGGATAAAAACGAGATTGGAAAAGTTATCCCTTACCTTAGGTCCGATATGCTTCGTACGTATCCGAAACTCATATATAATGATTTAAATAATGTATTTGAATTATTTAAGAATCATATTCATTATTATGATATCATATATGGTCCACTTATGACTTTATATTACCTGTTATTTTTTAAATTTCATGCCAAAGCAGCGTTTTGGTTAAAACGTTTTATTTATCGTACGTGTTTGGAATTATTGTTATTGATATTATTACTACTTATATCACGATTTAATTACTTCAAAAATGTAAATCATGATATACATATATCATATATTCAGTATACATAAATATATATAATATATAGATAAATGAAATGAAATACACCGTTCATGGAGATGGTAGGCCGTACGTACGCATGAACGCTGTTTTCGTTTCCTTATTGAATTGAATGGAATTAAGTAGATGACATACACATATATATATAAATAATTCCAGTATCATTATTATGTCATATATTTCATGATTACTTATTATATATATACTTTATAATCATTAATGAATTGTTAACATGGATAATGAATCTCAACGCGTCGTGGAGACGGTAGTCCGTATGTACGCACGAGCGATGATATCATTCCCATGATCGTGGAATTGTATTGAAGTGTATGTATAATATTTCAGAATAAATATAAATTTACAATAATCATATATAGTCATTATTTACACCATTTTACCCATCCAAGTAAGGTGGTGGTGGAAAACAGATTACACCATGGCGTGGAGACGGTATTTCGTACGTACGCACGCACGAGTATTTCGTTTTCCGTAGGATAGATAGATGGTGAAATAGGGTTGTTTAATTCTGATAATAACATATAAGTATATGAGTGTTACTGATGTTATTAATTCATAATTAAACAAATAAATAATAAGAAGTAGAAGAATAAATAAAGTTGATTGAATCGGTAACGGACATTACCTCTTCTTTGAAGCACCTCTTTGAGACCTCCTCTTAGGGCACTAAATTTGGTCTTTTAAGAAGACCAAGACCTATAGTATGTTTCTAGGTAGGTGGAGAAAAGAATTTTTCAGGGGTTGTCCGAGCTTGAAAGCTCAATGTGGTGTGAGGAAGAGAGGGAGGAGGTGTCCTTTTATAAGGGAGGAGAGGGGCACCTTTGGAAAAACTCAAAATATTATTTTATTATAAAGTCATATTCGTTTTTAATAGATCAAAATTGATTTATTTAGAATCTAAGGTGGGGATGGCTAGAAATAATCTCATCCAATTGAATTTGGACAAGTTTAGGTTACTATTTTAACCTTATCATTTTGATTTAACTTTAAGTTAAATAATGTTTCTTTTACCGTGTCTTCTTGTTTTCTTACACTATAAGGTTAATAAATATACTATAACAAGCCAAACGAACCCCAAGTTGTTTATTATTAATATATATAACCTTATCTAAGTCATTTGGACGAACCATATATTTTTAGGAATAAAATAACAATTAATAATATAATATTTGTTTTAAAAACTATTTTATGTCAATTTTGACAATATTTGGTAATTGATTTTTTTTAAAATCCTAACTGAATGATTAGTTAGAAAAAAGTTAACTAAATGAATACTAACATGTCATAGTAACCTAGAAAAGTATTTTAATTCAGAAAAAGACTCATATTACATTTATGTGGGTATTTATAACATCAATTGTGTCAATATTTCATTAATAAGATAATTACTGCATCATCATTGTGTCATAAATAAATTACATTATTTAATGTCTAAAAATTATAAATAAAACCCAATTATGTAGGAAATATTATTATCTTTCTAATGAATATTTATAGTCGAATTAATATTATGTATAACCCTATATTAAAAATGTTTTAGTTATTAAACTTTGATTTTAACTATTTTAACTATTCTTTAAATAAAATAATATTAAATGTCATAATCTAATCCAAGTGGACCTAAAGGGTAATATTTTATCCCTAATGTTGTTTTTGGTCGAATTAAACTTATCAAATAGAATTAGGACATGTGTTAGGGTAATAATAATATCATTTTTACCCTTAATTACTCTATTTACTTTTAACCGTGGTAAATAAAAGAAAAAAGTTACTATTCACCAAAAATTATTTTCATCTCATTGAACCACATTTTACTTATTGAAATCAACCGAGTCTCTCGAATTTTTGAAATTCCACTCACAGAATCAGTAAAATTATATTTTATGTAAATTTACAAATTCTCCTAGGAGGTGGGTAAAAGGCGGTGAAAAGTTCAATAAAATTTTGTATATCTAAAATTATTATAAAATGACTCCAATGAATTAGATTTAACTTATATAGGTATTATGTATCAATTTTGACCTAAAATAAATTTAAATAAAATAAGTAATTATTTAAATAAAAAGTCAATTTTTAAATAGTAACCCAGTGTTTTCACTATTCATCAAAAATTGAATGTTTTCAGAAAAATACCAAAATTTCACCCTAGTCTAATTTCGATACTCAGGATCCAAAAATGAAGTCTATTTTGAAAAATAAAATTTATAAAATTTCAAAAAGTGTTTATTACTATTCATAATGGCTCGTTTTAGTAATATTTTAATAGCATATCGTTGTTTAGTAAAACCCGACATTGCGTACAACAAACTCTATCGAGGATGGTTGCGATTGCGTGTAATGCAAGCCAAGTCAGGGTTGTGTAAGCTGCAAGCTAATATGGTGTTGCGTATAGCACAAGATAATCTTGGTGTAGCATACAACAAAAGACATCAATGAAATTAAAAATAATATTTTTCATAAAATCTCGAGGTGTTACATACATCCTGAAATAACATTTTAGGGTTATTTTACTTATTTAATGATTTTATTTTGATATTATTGTTTCTGGGTTTTTTAATGTTTTAAAACATTTTTGGGGCACTGCAGGTCTTTCTATATCAGACCACGTCATAGCCCATGGGCTATGCCCTGGTGATTGTCTAGGTAAAGTTCGACCACACCGTAGCTTGAAATCTATACAATATGTATACAGGTTGTGTAGCCCCCTGACCCAAGATACCTAGAGTCGGTTCATTATTACATATCATCGGCATGATACAAGTAATCATGTCTTGAAAGACTGATCATTTTAGTAGCCTTGGATGTACTAGATACATTCATAAGTTTTGCATTACATCATGAAATAAAAACATCCACAACATTTTTCCCCATTGACCACACTTATATCCTTAGCCTATCCCTGCAGGCCAGCTATAAAATCTTTCTTCACATCCTAGAAAAAATAAAACATAGAAAGGGGTGATCTTAGATGCTAATTAAGGATACCAATATAGAGGAAACTTTCAAAAATAAGCGTGAACATTTAAGGCAATGTATAAGACTAAAACAAAATCCTTTTAAACATATGTTGGGCGGAGAGTGATGGCAGGTGGGGGGTGAATTGCCTTTTAAAAAATAATTAACAATTTAAAAACAAAGTTAAAAGTGCAGCGGAAATAAAAGAGGCAAGACACAATACTTGATAACGGAGTTCGGCTTAAACCAAAGCCTACGTCTCCGCTCCCAACTCAACCGTTGAGAGATTTACTACCGCTTGATTTTTAATGGTTTTAGCAAGAAACCCAGTAGAATTTAAGGTAGTCTAGAACCTATTACAGCTTGCTTTTAATGGTTGAGCAAGAACCCACTTGCTTTTAATGGTTGAGCATGAACCCACTAGCCTTCTTATAGGTGAAGGCTAGCTCACCTATGACTCAAGCCTTTTAAAGGGAAGGCTTGACTAACCTCTTCACACCTTGAAGGTGGTGTGAAAACCCAAACAAAGAGAGGATGAGAGAAAGAGGGGTTTGTAGGCACAAACCCAAATTGATGCTCAAAAAGATAAAACAATAAAAACCGTAATATAGAGAAGTCTTGGGCGCCAATGGATTGATTGGAGTTGATGAAGAGCGCTCCCAAGCTTCTATGGTGATGCTCCTTGGATGTGGAAATGGGTTGGAGCAATTGAGGTTCCTTGAAGGAATCCACCGGAGGTTTTCAAAATGATGTATAATGTGTCCCGTGGGCTTCTATGCATTTCCGGGGCTTCCTAGTCCTTTATTTATATAGGGGGAACCCTCAAATGGCCTTTTGGGGTCCTCGGAGCCGTTGGAGAGGCCTTCGGAGCCGTTGGGAGTCAAGTGGACAAGTCTGGTCAAAGCCCAACGGCTAGTTTGACTGGCTCCACCGGCTGACCGGTGCTTGGCCACCGGTTGACCGGTGCTTGGAAAAAGGAGAGGCCTCCTGCCCAGGCACCACCGGCTGGCCGGTGAGGAGGCCACCGGTTGGCCGGTGCTGAGACAGTAGGTGTACCTTCTGTCTGGGTTCCACCGGCTGGCCGGTGATGGGACACCGGTTGCCCGGTGGTCTGGACAGAGGGAATGCCTTCTGTCAAGACTCCACCGGCTGGCCGGTGGTCATCCACCGGTTGGCCGGTGGACTGAAATCAGTCCACTTTTGCTTTCAGCTTTCTTGGCCCAATTCCTTGGCAACCTGAAATCATGCCTATCATCCAAAAACACTTAAAACAAGATTAGACAAATAAGAGAGTTATTGTGATCATGAAAATTAAACCACGAGGGGTACGAGAGGTATAACAATCTCCCACTATTTTGATGATCACAATCACCAAAACAAGCAATGTAAAAGACTGAAATGAAAGGCATGCTTTAAAGGATAAATTGAAAAGTAAAGCAAAGCATGAGAGAAAGATTTCTCCCCCAATCAACCAATAATTTCTCCCCCTTTGTGATTATCAAAATAGCACGGGGCATAAAACTTGATTGAGGGAAAGGTTGAAAAACAAGATAGAGTTTTTAAACCAATTGAAATTTTTTAGATTTGAATTGAAAGTTTCGAATTGAAAGATTTGAAATGAAAGTTTTGAATTGAAAGTTTTGAAAATAAAGCAAAAAGGCTTAAACGATCCTAACTCCCCCTAAATAAAAACAACAAATCACCGGGGAGAGGATTTTAGAACCGAGACAAATTTTGGTCCGGTGAGACTCACTAAAAGGGATTTTTCAATCCACACTTGTCTAGTGGCGGGTCTTCTCCTATGAAATTCATCATTAAAGGAAATGGTTTTGGGCCTTCCATACTGGGCATTTTTGCAATTGCACTCATAAATTAAGTGCCCAGGTTTTTTACAATAGTTGCAAAATTTATATTGGGAGCTCCCCTTACAAAAATAGTTGGAGCATGGGAAGAGGAAGCTTGCTTGGAATAGCCAAGCCCTTGGGTGGTTCTAGATATGCATTGGGAACCAAGGAGCTTCGAAAGGTTATGTTCACCTTCGGTGAACTTAGCTAGGGATTCCCTTAAATCCTTGATTGTTGATTCCATAGAATCAACATCGGGAAGGTTTTGGATCTTGAGGGACAACTCCTCCTTTTCTTTGAGAAGTTGTTCCTTTTCGGAAGAATGTTTTTTGGAATTCTTTTATAAAGCAACAAATTTGGAAGAAAGTTCATGAAAACCTTCCTCCAATTGATCTCTAGCATGTTGGAGATCCTCATAAGATAAATGATTGAAAAAATTTGAAGAACTAGAGGATGAGGAGTCGGAAGAGGATACCTCATGAAATGCCATTAGGCATTTTTACCGTTGTCACTTGAGGAGGAGGAGGAGGAGGATGTGGAGCTATCACTCCATGTGGCCTTGATTGCCATCTTCTTTTCCTTTTGCTTGGCCTTTTTCTTGTTGAGTGGACAATCGGGATTGTAATGGCCTTTCTTGCCACACCCATAACATGTTACCTCGGGCTCGGATTTTTCGTTGGGTTGAGCCTTGCGGGATTTCTTCTTCTTGTGCTTCTTCATGAATTTGTGCATTTTGCGGGCAAGATTCTCCATTTCTGAATCGCCGCTTGAAGAGGAAGAAGATGAGGAGGAGGATCTTTCTTCTTTTTGAACTTTGAAGGCGATGTTCTTTGGAACTTTGATCAGTTTTCCTTCCTTTTCAGCTTGCCTCCTCATGGTGATCTCGTAGGTCATGAGGGATCCGATGAGCTCTTCGACCGACATTTCTTTTAAATTCTTCGCTTCTTGAATTGCCGTCACCTTTGGTGCCCATGAGCTTGGTAGGATCCAAAGTATCTTCTTGACCATCATTTCTGCAGAAACATCATCTCCAAGAGATTTTCTTTCATTGCAAACGTCAGTAAAACGAGTAAACATATCAGAAATTGATTCGTGTGGGTGCATGGTGAAGCTTTCAAAATATTGGCGATACATGTCCAATCGAGTATCCTTAACTTTGTTGGTCCCCTCATGGGTAACCTCCAATAGTTTCCAGATTTTATGAGATGAGGTGCATGTGGAAACTCGATTGAATTCATTACGATCAAGGCCGCAATGAAGAGCGTTCATGGCTTTGCCATCAAGCTCGAAATTTTTAATATCGGCTTGAGTCCATTTGGATTCATCGGGAGAAGAAAGAGAATAACCATGCATGACAATTCTATAAATAGGATAACCTATACTTCTAAGAAAAGTGGTCATGCGGGTTTTCCAATAAGTATAGTCGGTTCCATCAAAAAATGGAGCACGACCCAAAGAATATCCTTCGGGGGCGAAAGAAGTTGAAGCCATCACAAAGGATCTTGAATTTGAAACCGGTGAAGGTATTACTCAAATTTTTCCTCTGATACCAATTGTTGGGCGGAGAGTGATGGAAAGAGGGGGGTGAATTTCTTTTTAAAAAAGAATTAACATTTTAAAAACAAAGTTAAAAGTGCAGCGGAAATAAAAGAGGCAAGACACAAAACTTGATAACGGAGTTTGGATTAAACCAAAGCCTACGTCTCCGCTCCCAACTCAACCGTTGAGAGATTTACTACCGCTTGCTTTTTAATGGTTTTAGCAAGAAACCCACTAGACTTTAAGGTAGTCTAGAACCTATTACAGCTTGCTTTTAATGGTTGAGCAAGAACCCACTAGCCTTCTTACAGGTGAAGGCTAGCTCACCTATGACTCAAGCCTTTTAAAGGGAAGGCTTGACTAACCTCTTCACACCTTGAAGGTGGTGTGAAAACACAAACAAAGAGAGGATGAGAGAAAGAGGGGTTTGTAGGCACAAACCCAAATTGATGCTCAAAAAGATAAAACAATAAAAACCGTAATGTAGAGAAGTCTTGGGCGCCAATGGATTGATTGGAGTTGATGAAGAGCGCTCCCAAGCTTCTATGGTGATGCTCCTTGGATGTGGAAATGGGTTGGAGCAATTGAGGTTCCTTGAAGGAATCCGCCGGAGGTTTTCCAAATGATGTATAATGTGTCCCGTGGGGTTCTATGCGTTTCCGAGGCTTCCTAGTCCTTTATTTATAGAGGGGGAACCCTCAAATGGCCTTTGGGGGTCTTCGGAGCCGTTGGAGAGGCCTTCGGAGCCATTGGGAGTCAAGTGGACAAGTCTGGTCAAAGCCCAACGGCTAGTTTGACTGGCTCCACCGGCTGACCGGTGCTTGGCCACCGGTTGGCCGGTGCTTGGAAAAAGGAGAGGCCTCCTGCCCAGGCACCACCGACTGGCCGTTGAGGAGGCCACCGGTTGGCCGGTGCTGAGACAGTAGGTGTCCCTTCTGTCTAGGTTCCACCGGCTGGCCGGTGATGGGACACCGGTTGGCCGGTGGTCTGGACAGAGGGAATGCCTTCTGTCAAGACTCCACCGGCTGGCCGGTGGTCATCCACCGGTTGGCCGGTGGACTGAAATCAGTCCACTTTTGCTTTCAGCTTTCTTGTCCCAATTCCTTGGCAACCTGAAATCATGCCTATCATCCAAAAACACTTAAAACAAGATTAGATAAATAAGAGAGTGATTGTGATCATGAAAATTAAACCACGAGGGGTACGAGAGGTACAACAACATAAACTTCAGCATAATATGAAAAAGATAAAATCAAGTAATTCCATTTAATTATTCATATGGATATCCTACTAGTTGAATAAACACATGAAATATCAATAGCCACTTTCATAATGATGGAATGCATAATGCCAGACTTCATAACCACATAGTCAAGGCCTTGTGAAAAGACTAAAAATAACATTTTGTCAAGTCCTTGTGCTAATACACTAGTTTGTCTCATGAGACCTACCGATCCATTGAGGAGCTATAGCGGGCTCCACTCATCACTTACTAAGTCCAACACATTCCTCATATGAAAATTTTTAAATGTAACATAAACATTCATATTAAAACTAGCATATGAAATGTCAATACTTTTTCCATAAATCAAGACTGGTGTTAAAATAACACATCCACAATCAACCATATCGCAAAACCTTAAATAAAATATCGAAATTTTGTATCATAATAAATCAACTTCAAACAAGTTTAAAATCCATCAAAGGATGTTGACATAGATGAAATGAAAACTATTTGAAATAAATACCACTTTCAATTTTGAAATCATTTAAAAGTCACATAATTATAAAAGAAAACATTTATTTTAAAAATATTCTTATAATCTTGTATGGGAAGCTCCAAAGATGATATAACGGCAGAAAATACCCACACCTACCATATAAGTTAAAAAAAGTCATTTTTACCATAATTTTGTCCAAAAGGTCATAAAGTACCTTGTTTGGAAAATGACGAAAATATTCCTTTCAAACCATTTTATAAAAAGTAAAAAATGGTATAGATGACTTTAACCCATTGTCTAGTAAATAGTAAATATGTTTTGAAATACATTTTTAAGAAACATGGATGTGGATGTTAAAGAGGTCCTAGTAGATACTTATATAAAAACAACATCAGATGATAAAGAGATTGTGAAATTAATCCTAATCTTGTACTTTTCCTTAGTCGATGGTATGTTAACCTCTTGTATAATAGTTAAAAATTGTAATTATATTATATAAGAATAATATATATAAATATGATATCATATATGATCTTATAATATTGCTTTGTTAATAATATTTTAGTAGTATCATCATTTTGGGTGTTAACCGATCCATTTTCCTTTATATTCTCGGTTACGTAAGCCCTGTTTGTTATGGATAGGATGTATTTTACTCATATATGGAATTATATCAAGTTCTTAGATATTATTTTTAATCATAAAATGAAAATTTTTATTGAATGATTATGATGGGGAATGAATCTCATCGCGTTCATGGAGACAGTAATCCGTACGTATGGACGAGCATCAATATCATTATATTGATCGTGAAATTGTATGTAATTGGATGGTATATCATAAACACAGAATCATTAATGTGTTATATTTATTATCTACATTAGTTATACTCATTATTATACCCATCCAAATAATGAAGTGTTTGAATAACAAACTACACCACGTCGTGGAGATGGTAAGCCGTACATACACACATATGGTGACATTGTCATTCATATGATGGATAGAATAATGAATATGGTTGTACCATTTTTTTTAATAAAATCAAATTATATAGAAGATTATATATTTATTATTTTATAATGGAAATAACAAAAGAATGTGGATGTGGAAGAAGAAAAGAACTTGAAAGAGGTGATGAAATATTTACCTCTTCTTCACGTTCTTCTTTTTGATTTGATCAAAAGGTCTCCTTAGGTTGGATTTATGACCAAAGGAATGACTCCAGGATGAATTTAGAAAAGTTGGGATGATATTTGGGTAGGGTTTGGCCAATCTAAATGGATTTGGATGTGTGAAATTAAGATAAGGGGATGTACCCTTTTATAAGAGAGGTGAGGGTCACTTTAGGAAAATTTTAAAATATTATTTCATAATAAAATCCTTTTCTATTTCTAGTGGCTCTAAAATAATTTATTTTTACGATAAGGTGGGGATGGGTAGAAAAAATCTCAACCAATAGGTCTTGGACAGGTTTAATTCACCATATTAACCTTATGTTTTAGATTTAACTCTTAGTTAAATAGTTTGACATTTACCATGACTCTTTGTATTTTTATATTATATGGTTAGTAAACATACTATAAAATGACAAGAGAACCCCATGTGGTTCATTATTAATATAGATAACCTTATCTAAGTTCTTTGGGCTAACCTTATATTTTTAGGAATATGATATTAATTAATAATATAGCATTTATTTTAAAAACTCAATTATGTCAATTTTACACTATTTAGTATTTGATTTTTATGAAAGCCATTAAAACCTTATCACTTTGAATAATTTTTTTTAATCAACCCTAAAAGGTCATATTATTATATAAAATTAGTTTAATACATCATAAGTCTCAATTTACATTTATTTGGATATTTATAATATTTTTTTTTTAATATTTCATTATTAAGGTAATTACTACATCATCATTGTGTCATAAATAAATTAAATTATTTAACGTCTAAAAATTATAAATAAAATATCATTATTTATGAAATATTTTTATATTTCTAATGAATATTTATAGTCGAATTTATATTTTTTGTAACCCTATATTAAAAATGGTTTAATTATTAAACTTTTATTTTAACTCTTTTAACTCTTCTTTAAATAAAATAATAATAAATTTCCTAATCTAATCCAAGTAGAGAAAAAGGATCATATTTTATTCCTAACGTTTTTTGGGTCTAACTACCCTTATCCAATAGAATTAGGACAAGTGTTAGGGTAATTGTAATATCATTTTTACCCTTAATTCCTCAAATTACTTTTAATCGTGGTAAATAAACATCAAAAGTTACTATTCACCAAAAATAATTTTCATATTATTAAAGAAAATTTAACTTACTGATGTCAAAAATTTCTCTCATATTTTTGAAATTCAACTCACAAAAGCGGTAAAATTATGTTTTATGAAAATTTGTAAATGATCCTAAAAGGTGGGTAAAAGATGGTAAAAAGTTCAATAAAATTTTATATATCTAAGCTTATGATAAAATGACTCCAATTAATTAAATTGAACATATATAAGTATTATGTATCTATTTTGACCTGAAATAAATTAATATAATATAACTAATTATTTAAATACAAATTCAATTTTAAACAATAACACAATGTTTTTCACTATTCATCAAAAATTGAATGTTTTTAGAAAAATACCAAAAATTGACCCTGAGCTAATTTCAATATTGAAAATTCAAAAATGAAGTCCATTTTGAAAAATAAAATTTATAAAATTTCAAATAGTGGGTATTACTATTCACAAAGGTTAGTTTGATTGGTCGTGTTGTGTTAAAACTCCAAGTTACGTATTATACAAGCTACCTCTTTATTCAAATAGAAATGTACCATGGAAGCTTGGGGTGTTACATTCTCCCTATCTTAAAATAATTTATTTGCCAAAATTTCAAGAATATCACTGCATAAAATGATTCGGGTGGCTCTTTATCATAAGTTCTCCGGGTTCCCATGTTGCCTCTTCCATCTTATGGTTTCTCCATAGAACTTTTTCTAGACGAGTCGTCTGGTTTCTCAACACTTGTTCTCTGGTATCCAGAATCTAGACAAGCTCTTCACAATATGATAGATCAGGTTCAAGTTCAATTTCTTCATAGGTGAGTAAATGCATTGGGCCAGGACTGTATTTTCTCAATAGTGATACGTGAAACACATCATGATCTTTTGAGAGACTTGGAGGCATTTCCAAACGGTAAGCTACAACCCCAATTCGTTCTAGAATTTTGAAAGGACTGATGTAACAAGGACTCAATTTACCCTTATTACCGAATCGTATAACACCTTTCCCTGGAGATACTTTAAGAAAACATGATCTTGTACTTGAAATTCCAAATCCATTCTATGATTATCAGTATATCATTTTTTCCTACTTTGAGCTGCTTTGATGTGATTTTGGATAATTGTTTCTGATGCTTTCGTCGGGGTGCGCATGTTCATCTTGTTCGAGGATGAAGGTCATGGTTTTCACCCCCCACATTCTCGCTTTCCAAAGGCGGGCAACATCTGTCGCTTGTTCAGGGACATTTTCTCCTTGATCAAACTAGGATAATGAGTTGTCGATTATTCCTTCTATGGATTCCTCCTCAGAACTCGTCACCTAGTCCGGGTCTCCCTTATAGATCTAAGACGTTGTTCGTGAAACTCTTCCTAGTTCCATATCTTCATGGACACTAGTTAATTACACTACTTCTGTCAGTACATTCCAAAGGGTTCGATTAAGGAAGCATCCGTTAGTCAGTGGATTAGTCATGTTGGACATCATTGGCATGTCTGGAAGCTGGGACACTAGCGCATCTGGGTTTCTTCCCCTTATTATAGGGATTATCGAGGGCGCGGAAGCCTGAGGCATCCCATGTAGAATGCAGGAATTTTATGCCATGGGCATGTATCTGAGGTTTTCCTCAGCTTCTTATTTTTAACATAGGGTATGTTGTAGGTTTAACATCTAACAGAGATAGACCAGACTGATCAGAACACTGATTAGAGTGAATCAGATGGGTGCAACCTCAGGGGGGAACACCGATGTTGGTTCCAATGTGTGGTTAGCCTCCCGATTTTAGTTAAGGGGGATGTGGAATGAGGTGGCATGATCCCACCAGGATGTGCCGACCCGGGTAAGAATCAGGATGGATGAAAGAAGGTTTAATGAAGTAGATAGAGTCATCTCATGGACGACGGTGATCTTGGGCATGAGTCTCGAAAAGGACTCCTACGTATCCCTATGGTAGGGAATAAAAGTCCTTATGTTCATTTGACAACGAGTTACCGCCAATTGGGGATTTCAACGGATTACTACTGGATGGGATCGCAAAGGCTTACATCTAGTTGGGGTTGACAACGGCTTACCGTTGAATGGGGTCACAACGACTTACCTCTGAATGAGGTCACAACAGCTTACCGATGGAAGGGTATGTCAACATCTTACTGCTGAATGGGGTAGAAAACGGATTACCGCTGAATGGGAATGTCAATAACTTACCGCTGAATGTGGTCATAACGTCTTACCACTGAATGGGGTCACAACGGCTTATCACCAGATGGTAATGTCAACGACTTACCACTGAATGGGGTTACAACGACTTACCATTAGATGGATATGTCAATGGATTACCGGTGAATAGGATTGAAAAAGCCTTACAATTTAATGGGAATGTCAATGGCTTACCGCTGAATAGGGTTGACAACAACTTACTGTTGAATGGGAATGTCAACGGCTTACCGCTGAATGGGGTCACAATGGCTTACCGCTGGATGGGGAGGGACTGTTTAGTGTCATTCAGGACAAAGGTGGTGTGACGTGAAGGGGGGTCGGAACCAATGGATAGTGAGATTGAACCTCAGAGAGGCTTCCTACATACCTTGACTTTGTAAGGATCAAAGACCTAGTAGTTTAGATGGGTTTGGAGAACCGACGTGAAGGGGGTCGGAACGACTGAGCGTTGGTGGGCTTGAACCTCAGGGAGGATTCCTACTTACCATGCCTTGGCAAGTATCAAAGACCTCGTAATTGGGGATGGTGTTGGTGAACCGACGTGAAGATGGTCTGGACCAATGGGTGGTGGGATTGAACCTCAGGGAGGCTTCCTACGTACCATTCCTTGGCAAGGATCGAAGACCTCATAGTTCTGGTTGGGGTTGGTAAACTGACATGAAGATGTTCGGGACCAATGGATGATGGGATTGATCCTCAAGGAGGCTTCCTACATACCTTTCCTTGACAAGGATCAAAGACCTCACAGTTCAGAACATGGGGCCATTTGGGGCTTATTCTCTAAGGTAGCCTAAGGTTTTGGCGAACCGATGTGAGGTTGGTCAGGACCAATGGGTGGTGGGCTTGAACCTCAGGGAGGTTTCCTACATACCTTACCTTGTCACGGATCAAAGACCTCGTAGTTCAGGTGGGGGTTGGCGAACCAACATGAAGGGGGTTGGAACGACCATTGGATGGTGGGATTGAACCTTAGGGAGGTTTCCTACGTACCTTGCCTTGGTAAGGATCAAAGTCCTCATAGTTCAGGTATGGGTGTGGGGCTTACACTCTAGGCTGCCTAAGGAGGATTTCATGGTCAGTGCTTGATCTAAGCCCACGCGAGTCATGCTCAGTGTGAGAAACAAGAGACTATAAATACCTGATGATCACATCACGAAAGGTGCATCCATGGGAAGTGGAGTGGGGATTACACATATTTAGCAGCCCAAAGAGGAAACAGTGGCTTAAGAATAGTCTGCATCCCATAGATGAAAAAGGGGCTTACTCTTGGTTAGCAGCCCGCAGTGACGAAGATTGGTACTTACTCTAGGATGGAGTCCCAAATGGTGACAAAGCCCAGTGGGAGAGGGACTTGAAACCCAGGAAGAGAGGAGGATCATGGGTGCAACCTCCTTGAAGAAAATGTAGGGGCTTACACCTGGGTGGTTTTCCTTTCCCCATGGATAGACGCCGCTCTGATAAAGAGGATCTAATTTTTTGTGGGGAATGATCTCACACCCGTGGAGACCAGTGGGCATGCATAATTTCCATGGTGGGGGAACCCCGCATCTGATGCACGGGGCATGGTCACAGTTTAACTTCATGTGTTGAAGACGATGGGGCTTGGAAGTTTAACGTCTTGTAGCTCGGATGAGGTGGGTTCACTATGCACCCAAAGGACTTACATAACTGGCACCATCTACACCTTGGTGAAGCGAACAGACCGGCAATGCCGTGGCGAGGGGGTGTCATGAGGTGATCCCATTGGGGGTCCACATTAGCGTGGATATGCGACGAAGCAATAGTCATTAGCATGCCTATGCGAAGAAGCATGAGGCGAAGCAACGCATTGTGGAACACTGCCCAAGGGACTTTGAAATTACTTCGTATGAGCATAAAGGGTCATATGAGGAAAGGGTGCGTGACGAAAATGTTTTGGGTGTGGGAGGCACCTGAAAATGATGTGAAGAATAGAGACATTGAACACGTGCGCACATGGAGGGAGGTTTGTGCGCAAAAGGAATAGCTGTGCTGAAAATACTGGGTGAGCATGCAATTGGGGCACCTATGTGAAAAAAGACTGGGTCGACATGCAATTGAGCTACCTACATGAAAAAGCTGGTCCAACTGACAATTGAGCTGGTTGGGTGAAAAAGGTCAAGCCATCGCACAATTGAGCCGCTTGCGTGAAAAAGGGGAGATGAGGTTTTGCACTCAAATAGAAGATATCGTGTGAAATTGGGACATATTGTGTGCATTTGGAAAGGATTTCTCGCAGGGGGTGGGACTCAAAGGGATTTGAATGAGGGTTAATCCCAAGTGGTCTCGTGCGAAGGTGGACCCCTGGATGACCTGTAGTGAAAGATCCCGCACCTAAAAGCTATATTTTTCGAAAAGGAGATGTGGATTTCCCATAGAGGAGAAGGTTCACATTCTTTATCCACTGAAAGTTGAAGGGGAGACCTTCTATTTATAGGCTCTAAGGGTCGTCCGATCCACGCGGAAACAGGTTTGGGCCAAAGTTTGCGCGCTGGTGTCAGCAGCACAAAAAATCTTCCACACAGGGGCGGCACGTGAAAATTCCACGCCCGTGGTCGGCGACACGGAATTTTGTATGCTGGGGGAGATGTTTCCATTCGGCGCTGGAGTTTATGCACTGGGGTAACAATTTCTGCGTGGCGCGGGAGTTTTTTCACAAGTACTGAAAATGTCCTCCGATCCAGCAATTTTCCATGTGAGAGAGATTTTTTTCACGCCCACCTGATATTTTTTTACATGACCTTTTATCCCCCACATAATGGATCTCCGGGTCAAAATATGTCCTCACTTGGTCATGCCAAAACCTCCTTCAGCCCTTGAGCATTTTTTGGCGTTGGCAAATGCACCCTTCAGAATTGGATCAATGAGGGGATGAAAAGGTCAGATTCTGAGGGAAACTCCAAAATTCATAACTTCCTAGAGTCTGCACATGAAAAACCCCTAGGTGAGTAGAAAACTGGAAAGTCACGCGCAAATTTCTATCAGCGTGCGCACGAAATCCCTGATTTGTGCCCATAATACTATCACAGGTCTCTCAGTCCATACAACTTTTTCTTGTGCGATAAGTCCTGATCTCTTGCGTGTGAAAAAAATTCCCTATATTGCATGAAAAACTGCTTTGTTTTCCTATAATTCCCCAAGTTTATCCAGTGTTTTGCGCGCAGACCTGAAGCTTTTTTGATCCACAACCTCTGTTTTTCACGCCTACTCCTGATTTTTCACGCGGAATCTTGATTTTTCGCGTGGACTCTTGATTTTTCACACTGCCTCCTAGATTTTCGCACTAACTCCTCATTTTTTGCATAGACTCCTTGAGACCTCACCGGAAGAAGATGGATGCCAATCAGGAGGACACAGAGAGAGAATCTATGTTCGCCGCTCGAAGGGCTGAGATGACTGCCAACCATAAGGTTTATGGCACCCAAAAGATCGTATCCAACAACCATAATCTCTTCAACCTGTTGACCTTAGCCCATAAGGAGTATGCACTGTCTGACAATTTGCTGATATGGGACTTCGGTATTTGGGAAAATTTACCTATGCCCCGATTTGAAGTTGACACACCGCGGTCATGGGTGACCCGCGAGGATGTCCTACGTTTATATAATATCACTAACAATGGCCATCCTACCAGAGAAACCAGGCATATGGATGTTAGGTCATGAATCATAGGACCAGAACCATTTTAGGAAGTGACCTGGTCGCATAAGACTCTTTGCCCCATTATGCAAGTACTTTTCGACAGAATGTCACTGACAAAACTAAAGGCTGGCTGCATGATTGGGATCTTTGGTCTGGGGGAAAGTTCACCAGTGAATGGGCTTAGATGTATTGGGTATGCCAGTCATGTGACTAGTTTGGTGCTGAACTACGGCACATTGGGTTGTTCAAGGTGATGTGGACGTCACAGTTCCATTTCTACCATCAATAAGATCTTGGTCCTGAGCTGTTTACGCGATGGTCCCCCAATACCAATACCTTCCATCTTCACCATAGGGAAGTTGGTATCTGACTTTGGGACATTCATTGCATTGGGGGTATCCCTTTGGATGGGAACAAGTAACTTCCATCTAATAGATGAAGCTGGACCCAAAAACTAGATTTTTGGGTGGTCCTACGTATCCCAGGAGGATGGGAATCAAGCCACACGTAGTTCTTGATGGTGCCTTTTAACATCTTGGGGGACAACATACAATTTAAGGTCATGTGGGATATGAAGTAGGGGGATAACTCCTAGAAAGGGGCGTACGTGCTACTGCTGATGCAAACCCAATGTGAATAAGTACATAATCCCATACCATGCCACACAGTCCCGTGGCAGTTAAAGCCCCAAAGATAGAACCAAAGAGATAAATTAGTGGAACTCAAGCTGGACCCAAATAAAAGATGTCTAGGAATTCCTATATGTCCCATGGGAATGGAAATCAAGCAGTACGTAGTTCTAAAAAAGATCTTAGTTTATGGGTTTAGAGCTTAGACCATAGAGGAATGAAATCCTTCCAAGTAAGTGCGGACCTCAACCCGATCCCTAAGCCCTCGTGAGTCAAACATGGTGTGGGAAACAAGGGCGGAAGAGGTTTTTCAAATACCTGGAATGCATGCCAAAGGAAAGTTGGTGCAGAGCTCCAAATGATGCCTTTACCTTGGATTTTTTCCTCCTAACGTGCAAATGTGCACTGAGGGATAGTTCTAGGAGTGTAAAAATTACATTTGGAAATGATGGGGAGAAAAATAATGTGAATCATGTAACCAACATTCAAGGTTATATGGGGATGTCATGACGATGGAGGATAACTATTGAAAATGTTTGAAACACAACATCCATATTGTGTTGCCTAAAATGGGGACAACAAGTGATCTTTGACCACTGACCATATTCATAATGTAGATCTTGTATCTATTTGTTGTCTAATACCCCCATGGATGTTGGCCCGTAATGGTAGAAGAGCCCTTATGCATAGCATTCCTACCATTTGGGGGTACTTTGGGTGTTAAAGATTATGGAAGCCTAGATGAAGGGGCACATGAAGCCTGAAAAATGGGAAAAAGCATGTCCACGTATAGTCTAACACTCCAGGTTCTAGACCATAGTACTCATGGGACAATTGGTGAATCACCATAGAGGGTTGAGGGGCTCAACATGAGAGTGGTCGATTTGAAGAGATGAGCATAGAAATATGGGATAGAGAACTTCTCAGGAGAAAGAGACACATGGCGTGGTTGTTACAGACCCGACATGATTGAGGACAGTAGCCCATACCACACCACATACCCCTCTCCCTGGGAAAGTGCAGGACAATGGGCCAAGTTGAAAGGGAGATTTCAGGCCAAGGGAGCAAGGTGAAAGGGAGATTTCAGGCCAAGGGAGCAAGGTGAAAGGGAGATCTCTAAGAGATGAAGCTGGACCCAAAGACTAGACATTTAGGTGGTCCTACGTATCTTTTGAGGATGGGAATCAAGCCACATGTTGTTCTAGAAGAGGGTAACATGTAGTTTACCGTCACACATTAAGGATGCAAATGGGTAATATACCCCAAACAAGGGAGGCGTACGACACAATGAGTAACCCAATGCGAATGAGTACATAATCCCATACTACACCATACAATCCTAACTGAAGACTTAGGTAGGGGCCCGAAAAGGCCAAGGGGCCTGAGGCTGGGCCTCAGACGGAAAGTCTCAGCTAGTTTTCAGTTTAACTTCTTGCAATGGGGACGAAGGTTGGGGTCAGGTATCTTGTCCAGGGATGTGTACGGCATGGTGAGAAACCCGACGTGAGTGAGGAAGTAATCCTGCACCACACCGTACAACCCTAATTAAGAACTTGGGCCAGGGGCCCGAAAAGGACAAGGGATCTAAGGCTGGGCCTCAGACAGAAAGTCCCAGCCAGTTTGTAGTTTAACATCTTACAGTGAGGACAAAAGGGATATTAGTTTAGTGTCATATAGCTCGGAACATATATTCATAGTTTAATGTCATATATGTGGGAGAGATATGGTAAATCATCATTCTTATGGAAGACCACAAAGCAACAACAATTATTGAGTGCAACAGTTGAACAGGTTTGCAACATAGTATCCACCCTTGTGTGACCAGAATTTGGGGCAAACAATTGAGTGTCAACTGCTGACCATATTCGCAAAACTGGACTTATATCAACTTTTTGGTCGCAATCCTCGAGGGTGTTAGCTCATAATAGTTGGTGAGTCCTTGGACCAAGCATCAATTCCATTTGGGGGCTGTCATGAATATAGAAGGTGAAGGAAGCCCAAATGATGGGAATCAGAAAGCATGGATAGGCCTATACTCACGGGATGGGCCATAAATGAAGTAATGGACACCTCAGGGGGATATGTGTGGTGTGGCGAAATAGCCTGACGTAAATGAGTATGGGATTCCATAGCGTACCAAAAAATCCTAAATGAGAACTTGGGCCAGGGGGCCAAAGGGGTCAAGGTACCTGAGACTGGGTTCCCTGAACAACTATAGCCATATGGTCTCTCATGCGGGAATCGCCTCATCATAGCTCCTAAGCCCATGAGAGTAATTCTCGATGTGGGAAACAAGGATAAGGATTAAGCTATCCCAATCTCATAAGGACCAGGAAGCTGACATCAACCGAGGGAGACCATGGCTTGAAGATACAGTAGGGCAGAATGAGCCACTACACTCAATAGTTGGGACATATGAGAGTGTAGATAACGACAATAGATATCTGTTGACCATGTTCGAAACACAATGTCCGTATCATGTGTCCTGGAATGGGAACAACAAACATGGATCACCTACTGACCATATTTTCCACATGGGGGCTCATTTCAATTTGTTGTTCTAAATCCTCGAGGATGTTGGCCCGTAATGGTAGAAGGGCCCTTGGGCTGAGCATCCCTGCCACTTGGGGTCCCTTTTAGACATGAAAGATGATGGATTCCCAAACAAGGAGAGTGAGTGAAGCATAAGTATGCATGTGCATTTCAACATTAAGCAGGATGATGAAATAGGTGGAGGTCTCTGGGGAGTGGAACACATGGTGGGGCTATGATGAACTCGAGGTGAATTGCGGAAAATGCCTGCACCACACCATATGTCTTGACCCGAGGGGAGATTAAATAGTTTGGGCTAGGCCAACAGACAAACTTTTTGGGTGTTCCTACGTATCCCATGGGGATGGTAATCAATCCGTACATAGTTCTTGAAGAGCCATACAGTTTAATGTCTTGCAAGACGTTGAAAAATTTAACGTCATGTGGGATGATGCAGTTTAGGGTCATGTAGGACTCAACAGTTTATGGTCATTCAGGACCAGGTAGTTTAACGTCATGCATGACTATCACGCAGTTTAGGGTCTTGCAGAACCGTCATGTAGTTTAGAGTCGTACGGGCCATCCAGTTTAAGTTCATGCAGGACCATACAGTTTATGGTCTTGTGGGACCCTCCAAATAAAGAAAAGTATTTCTTGAGGAACTTGGCATTGGTGGGAGGAGTTATATGCTCACCATCTATGGTCCCTGATGAGTATGAACCATTGGGGTAAAACTTGTGAACTACGAAAGGTCCTTCCCATTTGGGCTCCAACTTGGGTGGTTTCCTGCCAGGTATCATTGGTGTCCTGAGGGCCAAAACCAAATCACCTTGCATAAAAGATCGGGGTGGAACCTTTTTGTTGAAGTCTCTAGATATATTATTATGATGCCCTTCTTTATTGTGCAGGGAACAAAGCCTATTTTCCTCAAGTGCTTCTAACTCATCCAAGAAAATTTCTGTTACTTTATTTGGCGCCTGCTAATCATAGACCATCATTCTTAATGAAGGAAACTGAATCTCAATAGGCAAGATGGCTTCTGTTCCATATACTAGGGAATATGGGGTCACATGTGTGGAATTACGAGTCATCATCCGATAAGCCCAGAGGGCGTTGGGGAGTTTTTCCAGCCAACTCTTCTTGTTATGACCAACCATTTTTTGAAAAATGTTAGAGAGGGTTTTTTTTGAATGCCTTGATTTTCCCATTTTCTTGCGCATCGTAGTGGGAGGTATGGTTAGAACAGATGTTGTATTTTGCGTACAAATTCTTCAACTCAGCTGCATGGAAGTTGGTGTTGTTATCGATGAGGACGACATGAGGGACTCGAAATAGGTATATGATATTGGAGCTCATGAAGTCAATGATGGAATAGTCTTTGACCACCTAGAGTGGAACTACATCCTACCACTTAGAGAAGAAATCTATAGCCATTAGGATAAACCTATACTAGCGAGCTTTCACCAGTGGATATGGTCCCACAACATCGATCCCCCACACCGCAAATGGCCGAGAGTACTTGGTGGAGTGGAGAGGCTCTGGCGGAAAATGCATGAAGTTGGCATTAACTTGACATGCATGACACCTTTTGGTGAACTCGATGCAGTTGTGGATCATGGAGGGCCATAAGTACCCGAGTCTCCGGAACTGGTGAGATAGCTTTGGCCCAGTCTGGTGGGTTCCGTAGGAACTGACATGAACCTCTTGAATGACCTAAGAAATCTCGACTCTTTGGATGCAACGAAAGAGAAAACCATTGAATCCACTCTTTTAGATGATCTTCTAAAGATTAGGACCACTCTTGAGGGTAAACTATAGCATGTGGTGTCAGATTCACTCGCCCTCGGCCCGATCAGCTGGGAGGTAACCATTTTGGAGATACTCGACAAAGGGGGCTCTCTAGTCGGGAGTCACTTCAACCACTACATCGGGGGGTCCTGATGTGGAGGATCCGGTGGTAAGATGGCTCACCTACAGTCCATCGTCATCATCTGGGGTGACAAGAGTAATGAATCTCCAATGCACCACGTGGATAATCAGATCATCCTTCTCGGGCTCTGTAAGTGATGCAGCCAGGCCGGCCAGGTTGTTAGCTCGACTGATCTGAGATATACGGACATGGGTGTCTTTTGACTGAGATGGGCACTGGTCCATTAGATGGAGATTGTGCTCCAAATATGGTACAAGCTCTGGCCTTCTAACAATATAGTCACCATTTATCTGCTTGATGATTAGTCCGTAATCCCCTTTCACATGAAAATGGGGCACGTCAATCTCAAGGGCTAGTTCAAGGCCAGGTATGAGAGACTGATACTATGCCTCATTATTAGTGCAGCCTTTTGACAACAGGAATGAGTACGGTAGAATGGATTATTCTGGGGTAATGAAGATGATACCCAAGCCTACCTTGTTGAGCCTGGGATCATTGAGCCTCCTGCTGGAGGAGCTTTGGGAAGCACCATAAAAGTGCATCTACCAGCACGATATGGATTGGTCTACTGATAGGATCGCGTCATTGGGGAAATAAAGTTCCAATGACGGGTCAACATGAGCTGGATGGGTAGCAAGGAAGTCTTCCAATGCTTGCCCATTAATAGCCTTCTAAGGGACAAACCTGATATCGAACTGCTGAAGAATCACTACCCACTGAGCTAGAAGACCTCTCAACAAGGGGAAGTTCAGAATATACATCAGTGGGTCATCCCAAGACACCAATTGTACCTCTTGGTGTTGAAATTAATGTTTCAATTTCTGTACTACGATTACCAGTGCAAGGTATATATTTTCGATGGGGGAATATCTGGTCTCTGTATCGTGGATCATGCGGTTGAGTTAGAAAAGGCTCGTATCTATCCCCTCGTTGTTCTTCTGGGTGAGAATCATTCCAAGAGATCATTCTAGGATGGTCACATAAAGAACCAATGTCTTTCTAGAGATAGGTGACATCAAGAACAGAGGCTGGAGCTGATACGGCTTGATTTCCTCAAACACGGTCTGGCACTCTTCATCCCATTCGTAAGTGGTTCCTTTCTTCACAATCTAAGAAAAGGGATTACAATTACCAGCCTAATTCGCAATGAATTGGTGTACATAGGCCATGTGTCCTTGAAAACAACAAAACACCCGAATTTTGTTCGGGGGAGACATCTAGCTGATGGCCTTGATCTTATCAGGGTCAATCTTGATACCCTGGTATCTGAAAACAAAGCCGAGGAACATCCCAGAGGTGACCCCGAAGGCACATTTCAATGGGTTCATATTTAGGTGGCGAGAACGGAGGAAACCAAACACTTTCTCAAGTTCCTTGAGATGGTCATGGTGCTGGCAAGATTTGACCACCAGATCATCCACATAACATTCCAACATTGTCCCAAGGATTGGCTTGAATATGAGATGCATGGGCCGCTGATAGGTAGCACCTTCATTCTTTAAGTCTAAGGGCATGACCTGGTTACAAAACGTACCTTGTGGTGCCCTGAAATCTGTGGAATGCTCGTCCTCGGGGGCCATTCAAATGTGGTTGTACCCGATGTAACCATCCATTAAGGATAGGGCTTGTAACCCAGCTGTAGAATCAATCAGAAACTCCATCACAAGAAGGGGAAAATCATACTTTGGACATTGACAGTTGAGATCCCAGAATTTGATGTAGACTCTGATATGTCTGTTCTTCTTCCTGACTGGCAAATGTTGGCTATCCATTTTGGGTACTAGACCTCCTTGATGAAATTTTCCCTTATGATCTTATCAAATTATGCCTCTACCATGGCACTGTGAGAAAGGTGTATCTTTTTGGGAGGTTGCTTGAACCCACAATGATTTTTAGGGATATTGAGGCTGTGGAAGACTACCTGAGGATCTAGTCCTGGAACCTTGTCATGGCTCCAGGGGAATACATCACGATGTGGTTTCAGAAAGTCTATGTACCACTGCTACTCCTCAAGGGACATGGAAACACTGATCAATGTGGGTCTTAGGTCTACCACACTACCAATGTTAACCTATATCAGCTCATCGACCAGGGTGGAGATGTGCTCCTCAATGGTGGGGGGAGTATCCTCTGAATACTCTTCTTCACTTGCGAAGGAGGGATCCCTAGTGGGAGGAGATTTATCTGAGTTGACAGACCCTGAGTAGAGGCTAGTAAAAACCTAAGTGGTAGTGTTCACTGCATTAGAAGATTTCGGTGCTGCCAATATGATAGGAATGAAGGCTGGCGACCCAATCCCATCTAGTCTTTGACCCAAGGGTCCAAAATTGATGATATCAAAGCAATAATGGTGCATCGTTTTGAGCTGGTTGATTCTAGCTTGGAAAAAAAGGAAAGTATGATGTATTTCTGTTTCCATAGGGCGGACATCTCGACACCTTATGAGAGTAGGGGGCTCATAGATCACTGATGAATGATTCATATAAGAATAAAAAGTGATATACTGATGTCACATAGACCTGAGAATATGATTCCCCTTGTATCAGTGACAACAAAACATTTCCCCATATCGGGGTTCATAGTCTCCAATCAATCGATCAAGAAGACGTAGGGGTCATCCAGACCTACAGAGTGGTTGATTGGAACTGCAGCAAGATCCACCTCTTTATTCTAAATTTGCTTGTCCCTGATCTTATAATAGTTAGCATCTAGGTAGTGGGATTAAAATGAGTCAAAAGGAGGCATTTCACCTTGGAGCATGCCCACTTGACGATTGAGAGAGTACCTGAGGCACTGGTGAGATGGTGAGGGAACCACAACATGCAAGTGGAGCCATGGTATTCCTTTAAATGCATTGTACACAGTGTCTTGGGAGACAACCATAAACACGGTGCTGGAAAATAGGCCCCCGAACTGGGTCTTTAAACGGATCTTGCCGACTGGGGTCTGCTCTGTCCTATCATATCCCTGGATTTTTAGGTTGGAGTGAGTCAAGTCATATCCCGACAATCCCAGTTTTCAGAATGTTTATGTCAGGATAAGGTTAATGCTGGAGCCTGTTTCAATAAGACATTGGTGATCCGCCATGCCATTTAATTTCTTAGTGATGTAAAATAGATGAATGTGACCCTATATGGGAGATCCTTCATATTCTCCAAATAAGGAAATTATTACTTGACATTCATCATTCTATATCACCTCCGCATGAAAGGATTCTGCGTCTGCTACTTTCATCTCAAACTGGAGGGGGCTTCTTAAAGCCTCCTCGATGGCCTCATGCATATCTTATGACATGATAAGGGCCTTAAGGATGGAAAGCCTTGCTATAATTCTCACAATATGCTTAAGAACATCTTACTTCCATGCCGGGCGTGAACTTCTGCTCGCAAGAGGTACAATGGTCTCTACTGGCTGGACTAGTGGCTGACCGGTGTTGGGAATGTCCTACTGCTCACTATTCAATGAATGTGTAGTACCTTCCGTACTGGGGCTAGATAATTGGAACCATTCTGGGGTGGATCATTGCTGATCACAGCGAGGCCTAGGTGTCTCTTCTCTGTATAGTAGCACAATCAGAGGAGGAGGTGGGAATTATGACACCAGATGAGGAGACTACGCATGTCGAGTTTTGCGCTAGCCCTATTGTATGGTCTCAGTGGTGTGCACAACCTGGATTTAAGTACCAAATGATGTGCCTCGATGACCCAGATGGCCACGGCTTCACCAACGTTGGTGTCAATTGGGGACATTGGGGAGATCCTCCTGGTGCTCCCCGTCGTCGGGAGTCATGTAGGGGTTTAACAACTCCATGGTGATAACCGAAGTGTACCCTTGACTATCACTCAAAGAGTAATCCACTATTGGGCAGATTCTGGGAGGAATCCCCCTTTATGGGGACTTGAAGTCATCGAGTGTACGGGACGACGATGGCATTGGCGGGGTGCATGACCTTCCATTGCCTCGTCGGTGTTTTCTCTTCTAGGAAGGTTGTGACGACGATGCATAAGTAATAGACATGACTTATAAAGGATCTATCCAATTTAATCATGCATGAATTATACCAAGGGAATGAGCGACCGTTTTGTGAGCAATCCAGTCGTCATACTTTTGGGACCCCTGGTTAGAAACCTGCTGCCACTCGCCCTCGCTATCACTGCTACTGTCTGGCTTTATGACGTCATATGCCACTTGAGCTAGGACCGAGCCCAACCTGACTATGTTATTATCGACCTGGTCTTGAATCCAGTCTTTGAACACATATCATTTCTTGAGAGGTTCCCTAGTATCTGGTGATAGGGGTAGTAATTGGGTCCATTAGTGAGGTTTTCCTCTTCTGTCCTTCTACACTCAAGAAAACCCACAATCCCCTGTTCCAAGGCACTTCAGAAATAGCTGAGAACCTGATTCTCATTGAATGATTATGTCCGGTTTCTTATGTCATGAAAAGGGGGCCTTGGAGCTTGGCCCTGATGAGGAGTTTGAGGAGCATGTAGAGGAGGTGGAGACTGATTATCCAACATGGGTGGTGGTTGCGCGTTGAGCGGGGGCACCTTCTAATATTGAGGTAGCCGCTGCTGGGCTGGAGGCTGTGCTTGTGATGGCAGGCCTCTGTGAGGTTGCAGAGGTGACTCCACTGGTAATAATTACAGCTGTCTAGGGGACTCTATTCGGGCCACCATGGCGGGATCGGTTCTCGCATCCCTCCTTGAGGGAATCATAGGAGGCAATGGACATGCCCGGATGGCCTGTTGCAGGGCTTCCTCCATGGTATGGGCCTTATCATAGAAGTCCAGAAATCCTCCAGGGTAGTTTTGGGTGATCAGAGAGGGAACCAGTTCCATCTTGACATTCCCTACGCACATTTTTAGTAATTTCTCTTGAGTCAGTGGCATGTCAAGGGAATACATGAGTCCTTTCCACCAGGTGAAAAAGTCTGCGATGTACTCATTAGGCCTCCGCTTGCACTTAAAGTGGTCTGTGATACTCGTCTTCCACATGGTGGAGCTGAACTGGTAGAGGAATTGCCTACGGAGGTCCTCCCAGCTGGTTACTGTTCCGATGGGGAGCTGGTTGTACTAGAAAACGTAGGCCCCTCCAATGTCTACAGAAAACATCAGAGTTTGGCGTCCTCCTACTCACTGGAGTCCCTAACATGGGCCCAAACCTTGAGGTGAAGAGGACCAAATGATGCGATAAATCCCCTATCCCGTTAAAATGGGAAAATGTGGGATTCCCGAAACTCGGAGGTTCTGATATATCATCCACCCAAGCTGGATATGACTTTCCATCAGGTAGGAGTTCCACCTATCATGTTTCCAACACCTCAATGCTGGAAATGAGTGCCACCAGAGGATCATCTAGGAGGGGGTCCCTTTATTGATGGGGATACCTAACCACAAGTGCGTTGGGGTATTCTTTAACATGATAAGGCGGCTCAGCGGCTCGTGGAGCGGCTGGTGGAGCGATATGCATGGCTGCTGGGGGAACCAGAGCTAGAGTCCTTGGATTGCTATTCTGTTCTGGAGGGTTTGGTGAGACATACTAGGCCCTCTTTCCATATGTTCCGGCCTCTACCCTCTCTGTGGGGGTAGGATAGTCAGGGTTACCTAGAGGAAGCTCGTCGAGGGGAAGTTGTTCCTACACCTACTGCCCTATCCTAGGATTTCCATAGTATGGTCGTCACTCTATAGGGCATTCAACTAGGAGGTCATAAACTAACTTCTTTTTTCAGAAATTTGTTGGTAAAACAGAGCCTTCTTATGGTCCTCCTCCATCTTCTGCACTGCGGTAGATGGGTCAGAGTGTTTGGCACCCCGAGGTGCTCTTTACCCTTACCGAGATTTCAACTGAGAACTAATGCCTCGATGGGCACATGGAGGCCTAGTAGATTATTCTACTAGTGAGTAACTCTTCCTTATGGATATAGTAGTGGTGGAACGCCCTGGGGGGTATGTCCCCATCAAGAAGATCCAACTCGTTCACCTCATCCAATATATCAGCCATGTTGATCGTGACCCTTCATGGCGGCATGTTCTTAATATCGGCTAGCAAGTCGGACTACTGTCAGATAGGACTGAATAATAGTGCGGCATGCTAACTCCGGTAATGGATTTTCACACATGGGAAAGACTCTTTGATAATCTTGCAGTGTACCTTGAAACACTGAACGCATTGTTGTTGGAGGGACTTAAACGACCTGGTGACTCGTGGCGCTGGGCCGCAGGGAGTGCTGCCAAATCAACTAGACGACATTGCCCACCAATTTCTTCAAAATGAACTTGGATCCTGGGATAAAACACTCACTGATGACAAAGGAGAAAGTGTGTCGCCCAAAGGGTTTGAAGGAAACACTCAACTTCATCTGGGTTGAGGGATTCTGGTGGGCACAGATTCAGCACCGCCATGGGCCAAAACACCTTAGGGAAGTGGTCCATTACAAGGATATTCTATAAGACACTTGTCTTGAATTCAGGGTACGGCCCTTCATTATCCCACTTGTCAACCGAAGGCGGCTACGGACCCAGTAACAGTACCGAAGTAGACCACTGGGATAGTAGGTTGGCCGGTGGAGAGTATGTCGAGTGAGATGAAAACCCACCATGTCTTGGGCTATCATCCGACAAGTGTGGTGAACTGGACACCACATCACCACAGGATGGGATGATAACCACAGTTCTTAGTGCAGGGGCTTGGGATACTAGTGATAGTTCATGCTACCACTCGCCCTCCATTGGTCCCCAGAATAGCTCTTAGTGATCTCTAGTCGAGTTAGAGAGTACTTCTGGTGACGACGGTGGTGATTGCACGACCTTAACCTATAGGGTATCCAAATTTTCATCTTCCTGGATATACCTACGGAGGGAGGTGGGAATCTAATGGAACTCACATTATAGGAGTACTAGGATGATGCGCCTCGTTCCTACCCCATACCTTGACCCGGATGAGTGAGGGGAGGGTTCATGCACTAATTCGTACTCTACTTTGGAGTCTGAGAAGCAGACTAGTTTGATCTATGTCTGGACCTTCCTAGAATTCATCTTATGGAGGAAACGACCCACCTTCCTACCCCTGGATGGCTCTTTGGGATAGGGTAGATTTTTGGCAGGAGGACGTCCTTCAGCCGGACTGGTATTGGGTCGGAGAGGGTCTCCTCTTGAGTAAGCCGGGGTGCGAGGAGCACCGGGAAAAATATCAAAGGGAACACGAGGATGACATCCATGGGTAGTGTTGGAGTGGGTAAAACCTTTTCTAGAGATGGTAGGATCATTTGGAGGACCTCTATGCTTATTTCCCCTGGCAACATCAATATGAGGAGGGTCCTCATACTGGTCGAGATGAACATAGGTATGACCTCAATGTTGGGCGCTGGTGAAGTGAAGTCGTCCCTCACCCCTCTGATTTCTAGGGCAAGGAGGACCTTCACTAACTGATAAGAGGACACGAGGAGGGTCCCCATGTTAGAGAGTGACCAGATGTGCAACGTCCCAATACCAACAGTATGTGGTGGGAGGAATGACTCCATATCTGTAGTAGTGGTCATGAGAGAGACATCCGTAATGAACATCACCACCATGGGGAGGATCCTCGTTTGGATTGAAGGTGGCATGGGGAAGACCTCCATGCCGATCCTAGAAGCGAGGAAGGACCACATTCTCCATGGTAGAGGTATGTGGAGGACCACTGTACTGGGTGTAATCACTATGGGTTAGTCCACGGCGACCACTGCCTATGCCGGCGACCAAGAGGGTCGACCCAGCCTGCCCGTGGGGCGATTGGGGCCTCGATCCAGGTCGGGCGTATGAACGTTATTGTTCAGTGTACACAGGGGGTTAGTGATATGCATCTGTGGTGGCTCGGGCCACAATATCCACTGACATTGATGCCCCTTGGTAGACATCCCCTCCGGTTTTTGCCCGATGCTGGCTTCAGGTTAGACATACCAGATCCAGTGGAGCAGGTACATGGCTTACCTACTCCTCATCTAGTAAGTCAGGGTGGCAGCCCTGATGCGGCCTAGTGGGAGCCCTTGCTGGGAGTCCTTGGAATGGAACTCTGACCGGGCTAGCATGGACATCCCTTAGCTCATCGATGTAGGGTAGGGATTCGGTGAGGCATTCCGGGGACAAGCACCTAAAATGGTTATATATTGGAGTGGGGAGAAATGGATCCGTACGCATCCCTCGGGGGTGGAGTTGACGATGAGGTGAAGATGCCTCTAAATCTAGGTGGGCCATATCCCGAGTCGGGATAATACCCTCCTCCTTGTACCAACATACAAGGTCATTTATCACGCTCTGTTGAACAACCTCAGATGGGGAGATAGGGCGTGGGCTCCCAACGGTCGTGGCCATTGAGACTATCTTGGAAGAGGTGGATCCATGTGGGACTACCGTTCTGGTACTTCCCCTGCCCCTGTGTTGGTGGGTAGGTGGTGATCGAGCCCTGGGTGAAGCATCTTGGTTCCTGAGAGCAGGGAGATCAACTCATTAGTGCTGAAAGAAAAGGGGAATTAACGACCAGTGCCCCAGTGCCATTCCATATTCTAAGACTGGTGAGAGGGATCCACACTAACAATGTCACATATTGGGATGGCCAACGCTCTACTACCCCAACTTCTAGTGAGTTTCACGTCAGGCCCGCTATTTCCTTGGCTGGACCTGACGCTGGATATCTGGATCCGGTGACATGCTAATCCACTGATGTCTCAAACACTACTAATCTCCATACTGAGGAGAGGATATTCATGTCAGGTTCACCATTTCTGTTTCCGATACTTTTGACAGGGTGCATGGATCTGTCTTGTTCGAGGACCAAAGGAATGGTTTTGTTGCCCAGCATTCACACTTTCCAAAGGCGGGTGACATCTGTCTCTTGTTCAGGGACATTTGATCCTTGATCAAAACGGGATGATGGGATGCCAGTTCTTCCTTCTGTGGATTCCTAATCAGAAATCTTCACCTATTCCGGGTCTCCCTTATAGATTTAAGACATTGTTCGTGAAACTCTTTTTAGTTCCATATCTTCATGGACACTAGTTAATTACACTTTTTCTGTCAGGACATTGCAAAGGGTCCAGTCAGGGTAGCAACCTTCGGTCAGGGGAGTAGTCACGTTGGACATTACTGGTGTGTCTAGACACTGGGACACTAGCGTGTCTGGGTCTCTTCCTATTATTATAGGGTTTCTTGAGGGCACATAATCCTATGGAATCCCATGTCGAATGCATGAAATTTTATTCCATAAGCATGTATTTGAGGTTTTCCACAACTTCCTATGTTTAACACAGGGTATGTCGCAGGTTTTACGTCTAGAAAAGATAGATCAGACTGATCAGAACACTAATTAGAGTGGATTAGATGGGTGCAACCTCTGGAGGGAACACCAATGTTGGGTCAAATGTGTGGTAATCCTTTCGATTGCTGTTAAAGGGGATGGGTTATGAGGTGGCGTGATCCCATCGAGATCTGGCGGCCTGGGTAAGAATAAATATGGATTATGGAAAGTTTAATGAAGTAGATGGAGTCAACTCTAGGATGACGGTGATGTTGTTCTTGAGTATTTAAAAGGCTTCCTACGTATCCTTGTGGTAGGGAATCAAAGTCCTCATAGTTCATTTGACGACGGCTTACCGCCGATTGGGGATTTCAATGGCTTACCACTGGATGGGGTTGCAATGCCTTACCTCTAGATGGGGTTGACAACAACTTACTGCTGAATGGGGTCACAATGGCTTACCGCTATATGGGGTTACAACAGCTTACCGTTGGATGGGGATGTCAACGACTTACTACTGAATGGGGTTGACAGCACCTTACAACTAAATGGGAATGTCAACGACTTACTCCTGAATAGGGTCACAACTACTTACCACTAAATGGGGTCACAACGACTTATCGCCGGATAGGGATATTAATGGCTTACCTCTAAATGGGGTCACAACGGATTGCCACTGGATGGGGAGGTCAACAGCTTACCACTGAATAGGATTGATAATGGATTACCGTTGATTGGAAATGTCAATGTATTAATGATAAAAAGGTTTGACAATGTCTTACCCTTGAATGAGAATGTCAACAGATTACCGCTGAACGGGGTCACAACGGCTTACCATTGGATGGGGAGGGACAATTTAGTGTTATCCAAGACAAAGGTGGTTTGATGTGAAGGAGAGTCGGAACCAATGGATGGTGGGCTTGAACCTCAGGGATGCTTACTACATACATTGCCTTGGCAAGGATCAAAGACCTCATAGTTCATGTGAAGTTGGTGAACTGACGTTAATGGGGTCGGAACGACCTAGTGTTGGTGGGATTGAACCTTAGGGAGGCTTCCTATATACCATACCTTGGAATGGATCAAAGACCTCATAGTTCAGGATGGTGTTAGAGAACGGATGTGAAGATGGTTGGGACCAGTGGATGGCTGGATTGAACCTCAGGGAGGCTTCCTATATACCTTTCCTTTGCAAGGATTAAAGACCTCATAGTTCAGGTTGGGGTTGGTAAACCGATGTGAAGATGGTCGGGACGAATGGATGATGGGCTTGAACCTCATTGAGGCTTCCTATGTACCTTTCTTTGGAAAGGATCAAAGACCTTGTAGTTCCGAACAGGGGGGAATTTGGGGCTTACGCTCTGAGGTAGCTGATGGTGTTGGTGAACCGAGGTGAGGTCGGTCGGGACCCATGGGTGGTGGGCTTGAACCTCAGGGAGGCTTCCTACGTACCTTGCCTTGGTAAGGATCAAAGACCTTGTAGTTCATGTGGGGGTTGGAGAATAGATGTGAAGGGGGTTGGAACGACCACTAGATGATGAGATTGAACCTTAGGGAGGTTTCCAATGTACCTTGCCTTGGAAAGGATGAAAGACCTCGTATTTCTGGTATGGGTATAGGGGTTACACTCTAGGCTGCCCAAGGAGAATGTCATGGTTGGTGCTTGCTCTAAGTGCACATGAGTCATGCTCGGTGTGAGAAACAAGAGACAACAAATACTTGACGACCACGTCGCGAAAGGTGCGTCTGTGGGAAGTGGAGTAGGGATTCCACATAGTTAGCGGTCGAAAGAGGAAACAGGGGCTTATGCGTGGTCCACACCCTAGAGAGAAAATAGGGGCTTAAGTGTGGTTAGCAGCCCAAGGTGATGGAGAATGGAACTCACTCATGGATGGAGGACCGAATGGTGAGAAAGCCCAGCAGGAGAGGGACTTGGAACCTAGGAAGAGAGGAAGAGAAGGGGTGCTACCTCCTATAAGAAAAGCTTGGGGCTTACACCAGGGTGGTTTCCCTTGCCGCACAGACAGACATCGCTCCGATAAGGAGGATCTCATTCTATGTGGGGAATGATCTCACTCCCGTGGAGACTAGTGGGATTGAAGAATTTACAAGGTGGGGAACCCCATGTTTGACGCATGAGGTGTGGTCACAGTTTAATGTCATGTGTTGAGGATGATGGTGCTTGACAGTTTAACGTCCTATAGCTCGGATGAGGTGAGTTCACTCCGCACCCCTAGGACTTACATAACCAGTACCCTCTACACCTTGGTGAAGCAAAGGGACTGGTAACACTATGGCAAGGGGGTGTCGTGAGGTGATCCCATTAGGGGTCCACGTTAGCATGTCTATGCGAAAAAGCAATAGCCTTTAGTGTGCCTATATGAAGAAGAATGAGGCAAAGCAACACAATGTGAAAAACCACCCAAGGGACTTTGAAATTACTTCATACGAGCCTAGAGGATCGTATGAGAAATGGGTTTGTGACAAAAATGATTTTGGAGTGGGAGGCACTCGAAAATGTTGTCCGGAAGAGAGACATTGAACAAGTTCACAAAAAGAGGGAGTTTTTCACAAAAAAGGAACAGTTTCACAGAAAAGAATGGGTCGGCGCGCAATTGAGGTACATGCATGTAAAAATACCAGGTCAGGGAACAATTGAGATGCCTACTCGAAAAAGGCTCGGCCGACAAGTAATTGAGCCGCCTGTGTGAAAATGGCCAAGCTGACGCACAATTGAGCCACTTGCGTGAAAAAGGGGAGCCGAGGTTTTTCAACCAAATAGAAGAGATTGTGCACAATTGGGACCGATTGCACACAATTGGAAGGGATTGCGCGCAGGGGGTGGGACTCGAAGGGATTTGGATGAGGGTTATGCCAGAGTGGTCTCGTGCGAAGGTGGACCCTTGGATGGCCTATCACGATAAATACCGTACCATAAAGCCACATTTTGCATGCAAGAGAGGTGGATTTCGCACAGAGTAGACAGTTCAGATTCTTCATCTGCTGGAAGTTTAAGGGGCTCCCTTCTCTTTATAGGCACTCAAAATATCCCAATCCATGCGTAAATAAGTCTTCACGAAAGTTGCACGCCGGTGTCGGCAGTGCGAAAAATATTTTGTACGGGGGCGGTGCATGCAAAATTCCACCCCCACAGTCGGTGGCTTGGGAGTTTGCGCACTGGGGTTAAGGTTTCTGCACGATGTGAGATTTTTTTACACCGGGGAGGTAGTTTCCACGCAGCGCAGGAGAATTTGCGCTTGTGTGAATAACGACCTCAGATCCCGCAGTATTCCACGAGGGAGATATTTTTTTCGCATCCACCTATGGTTATTTCGTGTGGCCCTTATTTCACCCCCAGAATGGATTTTCGGGTTAAAATATGTCCTCGCTTTGTCGTGCCAAAAACTCCTTCATCCTTTGAGCGTTTTTCAGCATCTATAAAAAGTTTTACCTTTTCCATTTTTCCCTCAACAAGTTCTAGGACTACGAGTTTTCTTTTACTAACATCATCCCAATATGTTGGTGTGAAAAATCTATTTCCATATAACACTTTATATGGTGCTATACAAATACTTGAATGGAATCTGTTGTTATAGGAAAATTCTACCAGAGGTAAATATTGATATCACATAACTTGAATGTCAGGTGAGAAAGATCTCAACATGTCTTCTATGGTTTGAATAGTCTGTTATGATTGTCCATCGATTTGAGGGTGGTAGGCAATGATCAAATGAAGTTCAGTATCCAAGGACTTCTAAATAATTTTCCAAAATCTTAATGTAAAACAAGGATCACAATCAAAAAACATATATAGGGGTACACCATGGATTATTAAAACTTCATTAATATGTAGTCTTGCTAGATGTTCAAGTGGTAAATCATATCTTATAACAAGAAAATGTGCTGACTTAGTAAGATGATCAACAATGACCCATATTGAATCATTACTTCTAGGAGTATTTGGTTTCCCCATGAAAATTCCAACTAAATATTATCCAATTTCTACTCAAGTATGGGAAGAGGTTTCATGTCTCCTCTATGTTGTTTCTTTCTAGATTTCACTTGTTGAAAAACCATACATCTTGACACAAAATCAGCAATCTCCCTCTTCATGTTGTCCCACCGAAAATGTTCTTTCAAATATCTATACATATTGGTGCTCCTAGGGTGTATAGGTAAATTGGAGCTTTGAGCATCATCCAAAAATTCCCTTCTTAGATCAGGAATATTAGGAACACAAAGTCTCTTCCCAAATTTCAAAATTCCACCTTCATATATGCAGTCACTCAATCTCCCATCATTCAGAGCATTAATCTTCTTTTAAAACTCCTCATCACTAGTATGAGAAATTTTTATCCTTTCCATAAAAGTTGGTTTGGATACCATTGGAAAAAGTATTGACATTTCACCTTCCATGGTTATTCCCATATCCAAATTTACTAGATCCATGAAAATAGGATATCTTTCAAATCTCATCTTGTTAAAAACTCCATGATACTTTCTACTCAAAGCATCTGCCACCTTATTTGGATTCCCCAGGTGGTAGTGTAAAGTGAAATCATAATCCATGAGTAGTTCAAGCCTTCTACTTTGCCTCAGGTTGAGTTCTTTCTGTGAGTAAATATACTTAAAACTCTTGTGATCAGTATAAATCTCACATTTGTTACTATAGATACAGTGTCTTCATATCCTTAGAGAAAAGATTACAACTGCTAATTCAAGATCATGAGTGGGATAGGTTTTCTCATGAATTTTTAGCTGTCGTTATGCATAGAAAATAACTCTATCATTATTCCTAAGGACAAAACCAAGTCCTTTCATTGATGCATCACTATAAATAACAAACCCATCATTTTCTGATGGTAGAGTCAGGAAAGGAGTATTCACTAATCTTCTCTTCAGTTCTTCAAAATATTTTTCACACTTTATTATCTAAACAAATTTAACCCCTTTACGTGTGAGCTTGGTTAATGGGTTAGCCAAACGGGAAAAATTCTTGACAAAATGTCGATAATAACCTACAAAACCAATAAAAATGTGTACCTCCGTTATACTCGTCAGTTCTAGCTATTCTTGGATTGCCTTGGTCTTTGAAGGATCAACCGAGATTCCATGCTTAGAGATAATATGGCCAATAAAGGAAATCTATTGAAGCCATAATTCACACTTACTAAACTTCCCATATAATTCATTTCTTCTGAAGGTTTTCAGAATAGTGCACAAGTGATTTTCATGATATTTGTAGATTTTTGAGTATACTAAGATATCATCAATAAATAACACTAAAAAGTCATCAACATATTCATTGAAAACTCTTTTCATTAGATCCTTGAATATAGAGGGTGTATTAGTCAATCCAAAAGACATTACTATAAACTTTTAATGCCCGTACCAGGTTTGAAATGCTATTTTTGGAATGTCTTCTTTCTTCACACACAACTGGTGATATCGTGATCGAACATAAATCTTTGAAATATATTGAGTTCCATGAAGTTGGTCGAATAAATCATCAATGAGAGGTAGAGGTTACTTGTTATTTATTGTTATAGCATTGATCTCATGGTAGTCATCGCACAAACTCATAGACCCGTCTTTCTTCTTAACAAAAAGGACAGGGGCTCCCCATGGAGAAACACTAGGAAAAATAAATCCCTTATTACTCAATTTCTCTAGTTGTCTATCTAGTTCCACTAATTACAAAGTGGAAATTCTATAAGGGGTCTTAGATATGTTCATTGAACCGGGAATTAAATCAATAGAAAACTCAATTTTCCATTCGGGAGGATGTCCAGGTAAATCCTCTGGAAACACATCAACATATCCTTACACAATTGGCACATCCTCTATTCGAACATTATTTTCCTCACATATAATTATTTCATTCTCTTCCTCCCTAATAATTGAATTTAGTTGAGCTACTGGGGATGGCTCTATATAAGAATCAGGTGGTAACGTTTCTTCTATAAAGATAAGGTACTCCTTATCATCATCGAAAATTATAACCTCCTTATTCTTAAAATAAATTTTCACATCATGGTCTGAAATCCAATCCATTCTGAGTATTACATCAAATTAAATCATGGGTATTACAATGAGATATGTAGATAAAGAACATTTATATTCCCTAATGGGAACTAATTCGCAAAACTTTGTTACGATGACACTTACCTTATAAGTTTTTACTGACAACTCCATTGTTAAGTGAATTTAAAAATATGTAATTTTCTTAGAAAACTAGGAAGATATGAAACAATGTGATTATCTAGAATCAAATAAAGAATTGGATAAATTTTCTGAAACTATTAAATTACCTGCCACCACATATTTCGGAGCTTCAAACTCAGCAGTAGTGATCACATAAGCTTGGCACCTCTCCGTTGGACTTTTCTAAGGTAAGTTTCCTTGGTAGATATGTCATTCATTTGAATAATGTACCTTTTCTCTACAATTGTAGCATTCAACACTGACAGACTCTTTCTTTCCCTTGCAATCACGAGCTTGGTGGCCTTTTTCACCACATTTGTAACAAACTCCCATTCCCTTCAGGCAAGTACCGAGGTGTTTATTACCACATTTACCGCATAATAGATATTTAAATTTTCCCTTCTTCCCCTTATTTCCACTTCTAGAATGATCAGCAGGTCTCTTCTTATATTTCTTTACTTTAATGGCATAAGATATAGAGAATTACATTTCTGTCTTAATAGCGCATAAGAAAATATCTTCGTACGATGAGAAGTATTGTGAGACTAATGCTCAATAGAGAAATGGTTTTAACCCATAAAAGAATCAATCAATATTGCTCGTTGGGTTATGTATATAATCTGCTGCATGCCTTTCTAACCTTGTAAAGTTAGCGTCATTCTTTGTGACATTCTCATTCTCCTTTTGCATCAGACTCAGAAATTTTCTTTCCATATATACTCGATGGTCATGAGGAAAGTATTTTTCAAAACAAAATCTCTTTAAAATCCCTATATTCCATGTTCTATACTTCTTCATATTCCTTTGTGTTTTGGATTAATGAACACCATTGATCTGAATCTCCCATGAGCTGATAAACCGCCATGAAAACTTTTTCCCTTTTTCTACTCCCCAAAGCATGAAATATTTTCAATGAGGAATTTATCCATTTATCATCTACTAATGGATTTTTACGCCCATTGAATATTGGTGGTTGTTTCCTCATGAAGCGGTCTAACGTTGATCCTATACATTGTGGATCAGGGTACACCATACAGTTATGGTTATTATTCATAACCTGAGTGAGTTGTCCCAGTATGGTGATAAGTTGATCAGAACCAGTTGCATCACCGGATCCACTATAATTATCTTGAGTAGGAGGGAAACCCCTACATGGATTACGTGCGTTGATATGATTTCCATTACTTCCACTAGGCTCCATTTCTAAACAATGTCATACACTAGATTATTGTATGAATCACAATAAATAATTCAAAACTTGAAAAACACTTAACATAAATTGAAAAATTTATGCATATAAATCATAATCATAAAAAAATGATTTCTTTAGGAGGGTATATACTCATAAATCCTTCATAATGGTTTGTAATGAAAATGTGAATTATCCTAAGCATATCCCTCAGGAGTGTCGTATCCAAGAGTGCAGTAAGGCCCGTTGTCGTGTACCTGGATACCCTGGGTCAATCCCAAAACTCATTGTAGACGTTTTCAATCCTAGGTACATCTATGGAAGAGCTGCCTCTACCTGCTCGTATCCAGACAAGGATTTATTTCTAGGAAAATACACTAAATCTCTACATTACAAAGATTCTAGGAAGTTATTTTATACCAATCCTCAAAGTCTATCTTAGGGTAATGTGATCTAATTAGAGTTTATCTAAATCTAGTTTCCAAGGATCATACTAAAATTCCTATAATACCAATTGTAATGACTCGACCCCAGTTACCCAGATTCGGTGCATTATTAAATAACATTGTCATGATATAAATAATCTTGTCCTGAAATATTGAGCAGTTTAGTAGCCTTGGAAGTACTAGATACATTCATCAGTTTTACATTACATCGTGAAATAAAAACATCAAAATAATATTTTCCCCATTGACCACACATATATGCTTAGACTATCCCGTTAGGTCAACCATAACATATTTCTTCACATCCTAGGAAAAATAAAACATAGAAAGGGGTGAGATAAGATGCTCAGTAAGGATAACAATATTGCAGAAACTTTCATAAATTGGCATAAAAATTTAAGGAAATGTATAAGACTAAAACAAAAGCATTTTAAACATAACATTCAGTATAATATGGAAAAGATAAAAATAAACAATTCAATTTGCTTATTGACATGGATATTATACTAGTTGAATCATCACATGAAATATCAATATACACTTTCATAATGATGGAATTAATAATGCCAAACTTCATAACCACATTGTCAAGGCCTTATGCCAAGACTACAGATAATATTTTCTCAAGGCCTTGTGCCAAGACACTAGTTTGTCTCATGATACCTACAAATGCTTCGAGGAGCTATAGTGGGCTCCACCCATCACTTACTATGTCCAATGCAGTCCTCATATGAAAAGGTTTAAACATAAAATAATCATTTGTATTAAAACTATCATACGAAATGTCAATAATTTATCCATAAACCATGAATGTTGTTAAAATAAAACATCTACAGTCAAACATATAAAAAAACATTCATTAAAATATGGAATATTTGTATCATAATAAATCAACTTTAAAAAAATTTAAAATCCATCCAAAAATGTTGACATAGATGAAATGAAAACTATTTTAAATAAATACATCTTTCTATATTAAAATCATTTAAAAGTCACATAATTTTAAAAGAAAAAATTTATTTTTAAAATATTCTTATAATCTTGTATGGGAAAATTTGACGATAATATAATGGCGAAAAATAGCCACACCCGATGTATAAGTTAAAAAAAGACATTCTTACCTTAATTTTGTCAAAAATGTCATAAAGTACCATGTTTGGAAAACGACAGAAAGATTTATTTCATGAAATTTTATAAAAATTAAAAAAAGGTTATAAATGACTTTAACCCATAGTCTAATAAATAGTAAAAATGTTTTGAAATACATTTTTAAGAAACATGGTTTTGTATGATAAAGAGGTCCATGTAGATGCTTGCGTAAAAACAACCTCAGATAATAAAGAGATTGTGAAATTAACCCTTTAATTATAATTTTCCTTAGTAGATGGTATGTTAACCTTACTTATAATAGTTAAAAAAATGTTATTAAATTAAACAAGAATATTATACATAAATATAATATCATATAAGATCATATAATATTTCTCTGTCAATAATATTTCAGTAGTATCACAGTTTTGAGTGTTAACTGATCCATTTTTCTTTATATGCTCGGTTATGTAAGACATGTTTTGTTATGGATAAGATGTATTTTATTGATATCTAGAATTATATTAAGTTCTTAAATATTATTTTTAATCATAAAATGATAATTATTCTTAAATGATTATGATGGGGAATGAATCTCATCGCGTGCGTGGTGACGGTAATCCGTACGTACACATGAGCAACAATATCATTATATTGATGTTGAAATTGTATGTAATTGGATAGTATATCATATATAAATAATAATTAACATGTTATATTTATTATTTACATTAGTTATAATTATTATTATACCCATCCAAATAATGAATTGTTTGAATAACAAACTACACCACGACGTGGAGACGATAAGCCATACGTACGAACATATGGTGAATTTGTTATTCATATGATAGATAGAATAATTAATATGGTTGTACCATTTTTATAATAACATTACGGTATATATAAGATACTGGAGTTACTATTTAAAATGGAAACAACAATGAAATAGGAAGTGGAAGAAGAAAAGAACTTGGAAGAGGTGATAAAATATTTACCTCTTCTTTGGGTTCTTCCTTTTTATTTGATCAAAAGGGCTCCTTAGGTTGGATTTATGACCAAAGTAATGCCAATAAGATGAAGGTAGGAAATTTGGAAGGATATTTGGGCAGGTTTTGGCCGAGACAAATGGATTTGGAGGTGTGAAATTAAGATAAGGGGAAGTACCCTTTTATAAGAGAGGTTAGGGTCACTTTAGGAAAAGCTTGCAATATTATTTTATAATAAAATAATTTTCGGTTTATAATGACTAAAAAATTATTTATTTCTAGGATAAGGTGTGGAGGGGTCGAAAAACTCTCAACCAATAGGGTTTGGACAGGTTTAGGTCACCATATTAACCTTAACTTTTAGATTTAACTCTTAGTTAAATAGTTTGACATTTACAATGTCTCTCTATATTTCTATGTTATATGGTTAATAAACTTTCTATAACAAGCCATGAGAACCCCATGTGGTTAAATATTAATATATATAACCTTATATAAGTCCTTTTTATAAACCTTATATTTTTTGAAATATTATATCAATTAAAAATATAGTATTTTGTTTTAAAATCTCAATTATGTAAATTTTGACACTATTTAGTATTTGATTTTTTTGAAATCCATAAAAACTTTATCACTTCTAATAAACTTTATTTAACCAACTCTAAAATGTCATATTAACCTATAAAATTAGTGTAATTAATCATAAGTCACAATTTACTTTTATTTGGATATTTATAATATCAATTATTTTAATATTTCATTATTAAGGTAATTACTGCATCATCACTGTATAATTAATAAATTAAATTATTTAATGTCTCAAAATTATAAATAAATTATAATTATGTATAAAATATTTTTATCTTTCTAATGAATATTTATAGTCAAATATATATTGTGTGTAACCTTATATTAAAAATAGTTTAGTTATTAAACTTTGAATTTAACTCTTTTAACTCTTCTCTAGATAAAATAAAAATAAATGTCCTAATATAATCCAAGTTGACCAAAAGGATCATATTTTATTACTAAGGTTGTTTTTGGTCGAAATAAACTTATCCAATATAATTATGACATGTTTTAGGGTAATTATAATATCATTTTTACCCTTAATTACTCAATTAACTTTTAACCGTGGTAAATAAAAGTCAAAAGTTACTATTCACCAAAAATTATTTTCAACTTATTGAACCAAATTTTACATGATGATTTCAACAATGACTCTCAGATTTTTTAAATTTAACTCATTGAAGTGCTAAAATTATGTTTTATGTAAATTTTTAAATTCTTCTAGAAGGTGGGTAAAAGACGATAAAAAGTTCAAATTTTTTATATATATCTATAATTATTATAAAATAAATCATATGAATTACATTGAAAATATGTAAGTATTATGTATCTATTTCTACCTGAAACAAATTAAAATAATATAACTAATTATTTAAATAAAAATTGAGTTTTAAACAATAACGCGGTGTTTTTAGCTATTCATAAAAAATTGAAAGTTTTCAGAAAAATATAAAAAATTCACCCTATGCTAATTTTGATATTCCAAATTAAAAAATGAAGTCCATTTTGAACAATAAGAATTATAAAATTTTAAAAAGTGGGTATTACTATTCATAATGGATAGTTTGATTGGTCGTGGTGTGTTAAAACTCCAAGTTGCATACAATGCAAGCTACTGCATTATTGAAAGGGAAACATACTATGGAAGCATGGGGTATTATAGGTTGTGTAATGGTATATAGTTGTGAAACCATTGAACAGAGGTATAAATTTCCATAAAAAAGTATCTAAGGTGTGGATAAATAATTTTTATGGGTTTTAGCATTACGTATTAGTAGAACATACCATAAAAAAGGGATTTTCCACTGAGAGGGGAGTTTTTTAGGGGTATTGTGCTTACAAAGTATCATGTAATTCCATATCAAAGGGCTCTAGGGAATGAAAGGGGTGGGAGCGGTTACTGAGGGTTACCATTACATAGACCCTTTTTGGACATGACGTATGGTCTCCACTATACCGTGGGGTTTGGTTTGGAGTGATCCTTACAACATAGGTTAAGGGGCTATGATAGGGCATCATAGAGATCAGGGGGCAGAGGGTAGGGAGCTTAGATATTTTTTCATAGGGGTTAAAATGATACATCTGAAGGACCATGCTGCAAGGGTCCCTGATATGGGGTAACCACACCGTATCCAGTAGAGTTGTGACATGATAAATGTTTGATAGTTTTTTTTACATTATTTAACCTATTAAAATTTAATAATTTTATTCTTTCCTTGTTTGTTGGCTTCGACCCCCCTGGCTTGCACTCCTTCCCATTTCTCCTCCTCCTTAGTGATTACACAATTTTATTCAAGTTTGAGCCCAATTATTATTGGTATAATCATTGAGGAATCCTACTTTTATTGTTTTCCTCCTATTAATTTATTTGAGACAAATATTATCTTGATGAACAAGGGTTTATAATAAAGAAAATACTAAATAGAAGTTTGTATTTTTTGGAATTGTATTTCTTCTTTGAGGGTCTTCATTTCCTTATAAGGTTGGATAAACACTTTTCTATTGGAATTAAAAATATTGAGGTAAATTTCTCCATGTACTAAAATTTAATTTAAGACCCATTAATTTATTATGTTTCAAAATTTTGGTTTGTGGGTGTATAAGGACAATAATAAACCCAGTTGTGGATTTTTTAATGAGAAAAGTAGGATTTCACATGATTTCCATTGAGTGCAAATATTTTTAAATTTTTTAAATGATTAGTTAAAATACGTTTTGTTTGATCATTCACATAAGATGTTTTATTAAATGACTAAATTACCTTTATTAAAGGGAATTTGATATCATAAGTGGGGTTTTAGACATTCAATTGGTTCTTAAAGGTTTTCATGGACTTCTGAGGTGTGTTTGGTTCTTTAAAAAAGGGATCTTAAGAAAATGTTTTTAAAAATTTTATATGACATCGTTGGAAATTTTATAGAGGTGTTATGAGGCATAGTTGGTACTTTTTGTAATTCCCCGTCCCCAGTTTCCTAGAGTAGGTGATTTATTACATAACATTGGCATGATCAAAAGAGATCATTTATTGAAAGATCAATTAGTTTAGTAGCCTTATAACAACTAGAGACATACATAAGTTTTACATTATATCAAAAAACAAAAACAACAATCTGTCCCCTTTCAACACACTCATATCCCTTAACCTATCCCTCCAGGTCAAGTATAATATACTTCTTCATATCCTGGGAAAATGAAAACATAAAAAAGTGGTGAGCTCAAATTCGCAGTAAGGATAACAATATAGTGTAAACTGTCATAAATAAGCATAAACATTTAAGGAAATGTATAAGACTCAAACTCAAGACTTTTAAACTTAAAATTCAGTATAATATGGAAAAGATAAATCAATTAGTTACATTTAGTTATTCACATGGGTATTCTAATAGTCTAATAAAGACATGTAATATCAATAGATAATTTCATAATGATGGAATGCATAATTCCAGACATTATAACCACATAGTCAAGGCCTCATGCAAACCCTACAAATAAGCTTTTTTCAAACCCTTGTGCCAAGAAACTTGTTTTTCTCATGACACCTACCGATGCATCAAGGGTATATACTGGGCCCCGACCATCACTTACTAAGTCCAATTCATTTCTCATTTGAAAAGGTGAAGCATAATCTAAACATTCATTTTAAAACTAGAAAGTAGAATGTTAATATTTTAACAACAAACCATGAATGGTTTAAAAATAGCACATCCATTTTCCAACATAGATAATTTATTAAAATATGGAATATTTTATTATAAAAAATAAACAAAAATAAATAATAATTATGGATATTAACATAGATAAAAATAATCAGTAAAACTATTTGAGAGAAATATCCCTTTTTTCTTGAAAACATTTTAAAGTCTCACTATTTATCAAGAAGCCGTTTAAAAATGTTTTTTGAACCATATTTTCCCATATGACTTTGAAACATTTAAATTGAATTTTAATTTTAAAGCATTCATGTCTATATAAATAAATATTTAAAAACATTTTTAAAACATGGACATTAATGAGAATAATTTAGAAGAATGAATCTTTAAAACATTTAAAATGATATTTTAGTTAGAGTTACTAACCAAATGAGAGATGCTTGGATAAAAATAATTGAGGTGATAAAAACATTATAATATCATGAGAATAAATTGATTCATGATATACTATTTAAAAGTACAATATATACACCATATAAAAGTGAATTGGCACATAACAACAAAGAAGTCTCAATAGAATGTAAATTGAAATGAAATCCCATATAAAGATTTTTTACTCAGGTTAAGGATAAATAAATTAAATAATCATGTGTGAAAAATATAAATATTCTCAGTATGATTGGATATTCAGTTTTAATCAATTAGAGTTCATTCACACTTATTCTTGTAAAAACAACACCTATGACTTGGATGTTTAACTCAATGAATGGAATTTGAGTTAAGATTACTCTTATCCAGTTCATATCGATGAATTGAGAATTTATCAGTGGAGTGATTATGTGTATCAAATGTATATAAACACAAAGGGGAGTGGAAATTAGTACATACATAAATAAATAAATAGTGATTCCCACATAATCTTAGAGTAGAATATTCAATGAAGATTGCGTAAAAGCCAATGGGTGGAAATCGAAATTAGAAATTCCCTTACCGATCTGGTAACATATGAAACATACACCCCATGAAATAAGGATAATAAAATTAAGTTATAAATACCCATAAATTTAATTATATTACACATATATTACAATCATGGGCAGTACATACACCACACAAAAGGAAATAGTGGCAAATATAGCATGAATCTCATGAGAATAAAAACTGAGACAAAAACCCCTTACCTTGAACTTTTCATTAGTCAAGGGTAATTTAACCAACTATATAATAGTTAAATCATTGTTATTAAATTATAAAATAACCAAATACCAAAATATGATATCATATATGATCTTTTAATATTTCTTTGTTAATAATAATTCAGTAGTATCATTGTTTCTGGTGTTAATTGATTCATCTTCCTTTATATGTTTTGTTAGGTAAGTCATGTTTTTTATGGGTAAGATGTATTATATTCATATAAAGAATTATATAAAGTTATTAAACATTATATTTAATAATAAAATGAAAATTATTCTTGAATGGTTATGATGGGGAATTAATCTCATCACGTTCATGGAAACGGTAATCCGTGCATATGCACGAGCGACAATATCATTCCATTGATTGGGAAATAGTATGTAATTGGATGGTATATCATATATAAATAATCATTAACATGTTATATTTATTATTTTCATCAATTATACTCATTATTATACCAATCTAAATAATGAAGTGTTGAATAAAAAACTACACCACAACGTGGAGATGGTAAGTCGTACGTACACACATATGGTGACTTTGTCATTAATAGGATGGATCGAATAATGAATATGGTTTTACCATATTTATAATAACATAAAATTAATTATAAGTTAATTGAGTTATTATTTTGGTATGTAAACAACAAATAAATAGGAAGTGGGAGAAGAAAAAAAACTTTGAAAGAGGTGATGAAATCATTACCTTTTCTTCATGTTCTACCTTATTATTTGACCAGAAAGGCTCTTTAGGTTGAATTTACGATCAAATTAATGCCTATATAATATTTTGAGGGTAGTTGGTAGGATATTTGATCATTTTTTGACCAAGACAAATGGATTTTGAAGTGTGAATGTAAGATAAGGGCAAGTACCCTTTTAAAAAGGAGGTGGGGGTTACTTTTGGAAAAGCTTGAAATACTATTTTATTACAAATTTATTTTCGGTTTATAATGGATAAAAACAGTTTTATTTTGAGGATAATGTGGGTATGAGTATAAATACACTCAACAAATAGGTTTTATACTAGTTTAGGTCACCATAGTAACCTTATCTATTAGATTCAACTCTTAGTTAAATAGTTTAACTTTTACCATGTATTACTCTATTATTATAATACATGGTTAATTAACATACTATAAAATTAAAAGTGAATAGAAAGTGGTTCATTAATGACATATATATCATTTTATATGTCCTTTGGCCAAACCTTATATTTTTAGGATTATTATATAATTTAGTAAAACAGTATTGGTTTTAAAAACACATTTATGTCAATTTTGACAATATTTAGTATTTGGATTTTTTGAAATTCAAAATAACTATATTAATTTGAAACAAATACATTTAATAAACTTTAACATGTCACAATAAACTAGAAAATTCTTGTAATATATAAAAAGCCTCACTTTACATTTATTTTAATATTTATTATACCAATTATTTTAATCCTTCATTAATAAGGTAATTACTACATCATCATTGTGTCATAAATAAATTTAATTATATAATGTTTTAAAATTATAATTAAAATAACATGATGTATTAAACCATTTTATCTTTATAAGGAATATTTATAGTCAAATATATATTATGTATAACCCTATATTAAAAATGGTTTTGTAATTAAACTTTGGATTTTACACTTTTAACTTTTTTTCAAATAAAAAAATAATAAATATCCTAATCTAATAAAATTGGATAAAAGGATCATATTTTATTCCTAAGGTTGATTTTTGTCGAAATAAACTTATCCAATACAATTAGGACATGTGTTAGGGTAATTATAATATCATTTTTACCTTTAATTACCTTATTTACTTTTAACCATGGTAAATAAAATTCCCAAGTTACAATTTATCAAAAATTATGTTCATCCTATTGAAACATATTTTATTACATAATTAAAACATGTCTCTATGATTTCATAAATTCAATTCCCAGAAGCAGTAAAATTACGTTTTATGCATATTTTCAAATGTGCTTAGAAGGTGGGTAGAAGACGTTAAAAAGTTCAATAAAATTTTATATATCTAATCTTATTATAAAATTACTTCAATTAATTAAATAGAACTAATATAGGTATTATTTACCTATTTTACTTTAAAATAAATTTAAATAAAAAATAACTATTTATATAAAAAGTTGGTTTTTAAGTACTGTGCAAAATGTTTCACTATTCATAAAAAATTGAATGTTTTCAGAAAAATACAAAAAATTCAGTATAAGATAATTTTGATATTATGAATTAAAAAATGATGTCCATTTTACCAAATTAAAAACATATAAGTTTTAGTTATTAATTTAAAATTAATTCATGTTGTCAGAACGAGAAAGCATGGTTTTGAGAAGTAAAAAGTACCAAAAGATTGATATGTGTTTATGTCCAATTTAAATTTAAAATTATTTCCAATGACCAAAATTGTATTAAATGATAAAAATATAATGTAATTATATTTTAAAACCATTAAACTTTATAGTTTTACACTATAAGTTATTTTTATTAAAAATGTTTCTTTTTCAATTAAAATTTAGTATTTTTTCACTATTGATTAAAATATAAAAATTATCAGAAAAACACCAAAAATTTATCCAAACTAAATTTTTATATCCCTATTCTAAATAATAATTTAATTTTATAAAATTTAATATATAAAGTTTTAAAATATTTGAGTTAAAAGGGTTCTCCATTAAAATGTGGGAAAACTGCATTTTTTGAAAAATTCTTCTTTTATATGAAAATTCAATTTGTGCTCTTATTATGTTTAATAAAAAAAAGATAAATTTTAAAATTATATTGAATATATATAAAATTCAAAATGTGGTTATTACTATTCATAACCACTTTTTATACATCTAGTTTGATAAGTTGTGGTGTGCTTGAACTCGGTGTTGCGTACTTCGCACACTATTGTATTATTCAAAGAGAAACATATCATGGATGATTGGGGTGTTACATTCTTCCCTCCTTAAATAAATCACATCCTAAAAATTTGAAATTTTTATTTGGAAATAAATGGTTAAAAAATAGAAGATACTTTTGTGGAAAACCCACATCAGAAATAGGGTTAATAAAATTTAGTCTTAATAAGAGGGAAAGGGGAATGAAAAGGTCACCACAAAATTAGGATTTTGAATAGGTGAACATTGGGGGAAATTATAATTGGAGAAGAATTTAAATATTTATATGGAGTTATTGAGGTCATCAATCAAAAACAAGTGAACTTAAAATTTAGGGTCTCAATGCCATAAATCTATAATGATTTAAAATATCGTCAGTTCAAAAAAACATAAGGTATTAGGATAACACATTTTTGGTTTTATGATCCTTTCCATAAAGTTTAATAATTATTTTATTCCTTGAATAAGAAAAAATAATACTTTACAAGTAGATTTTCTTCCTTTAACTAATTTCTTCGACAAACTCATCTTTCACTCCAAATGATTAGTATTATAGATGACTTAGTCACACCTAAAGCACAAGAATCAACTTCTAGAGAATCACATAATCCAAAAAAGATGAACTATATAATTCCCTTGTATTTAGACATTAACCAAAATCAAAATTGTTAGTAAAATATCATATGATTCCCAAAAAGTTTAATCCTTTATAGAAATAAATACTACTCTTAATCACCAAAATTAAACAAACAATACCCAAAGTTCATCAAAGACCATTCAAAAAAAAAAATTTCCCTTAAAATTATTCAAAATAATCCAAACTATGATTGAATCCAAAAATTTATAAGGAGTTGATCATATAGTCTTCCATGATAAATCTTAAACTTTATCTCGAAATAACATCTAATACTCTTAAAGTCACATAATTTAAATGAATTAACCTAATACCATATTATCTATGATAGGTTAATCATTTTTAATAAATAACCCAAATATCTATTAAGTCAACAAAAAAACATACATTCTTCCAAAATAAAAATCCACCATTACCCCTCAAATGAAATCCCATAGTATTTTATTTTCCATAGGAATATAGTGTTCCCAAAAGAGAGAGCGTCTTCCAAAATAACATTTATCACTTAATCACCGAATCATTTTCCTATACCAAGGATAAATAATAAGATTCCAAAAATCTACATATTCTTGATCCATAAAACCATTTAACTAAAAATAATTAGTCATAATAACTAGGGACTTCATTTAGTCCAATTGTAGGCAATAAATCCCAGCCGCACTTTGATTGTGGGTTTGATTCTCTCAGCTTTGTCCAACGTGACAGGTTGTCACACGGTATGCATGTTTTCCTGTTTAAAAAACTATATAATTTCATAAAATTACAAATAATGGGATAAATTCCTAAAAAATAACCATAATATATTTTATCCACTAATGTTATCCCATACCTTTCATTTTCTTACCAAAAAGTAATAACTTGTAATTGAATCAAATTGAAGGATCATATAAACCCAAATGGTTCTTTATAACTATATCCACAAAAGAAAATGAAATTATTCCTCAAATAGAATTTTCACTTTACAAACTATAAGGTTACACATACAATATAATAGTCTTCCAAAGTAATCCCATCAACATAGAGAATTTATTATTTTAAATAGTTCCCCATCCATTTATTTCCACATAGGTTCTTTCTTGACCTAGAGGTTATCTTATAGAATAGTAAATTGAATTGGGTAATGCCCAAATCCCCTATATTTACGTAAAATGACTGTAAATAGATTCTTAGGATCATTTTTATTTTCTTCCCTTATAATCATCATTTTCCCTCGAAAATTCCTTACTTGATGTCCTTATTTCCCACACATAAAGCATTTATTTGTTCCATTGATACACTTTTTTGCGTGTATCCTTCCACATTTCCTTCGTGATGGAAAATGAGATTTCTTTTCTCTATGTTGTCCACAGCTGATGATCTTATCATTCTCCACATTTCTTTTCATTTTTTATTTCAGGATCTAGATAATGTATTTTTTGTTGATCATATTTTTGGAAAATTGGTTCGGCATGAACATGATATCTTTTAAACCTATCAAAATTCCATTTTGTTTCTCATTTCCACCACCATGCCCACCGTTATAACCATGTACATCATGTTCAATTTTACTATGACTTCCTTGGAATCCATCTATTGACTAAAACTAGAAAGAATATTTTCAGAAAAAAATAGTCATAAAATCATTAAGAGAATATCGCGACACCTTATTTTAAATCTAAAACACCATAAGATTAATCAAGGATATTTATTCTGATATTATATTAAAATCCTTCAAATTGGATTGTAAAGAAAATGTGAATTATCGTAATCATTTCCCCTAGGAGTTTCATAAACAAGATTGCAGCAAGGCCTATTGTCGTGTACCAGGATACCCCGGGTCAAGACCAAAACTCCTTGTCAGAGTTTTCACTCCTAAGTACATCTATTTCAGATCCGCCTCTACCTGATCGTATCCAGACATGGATGCATTTCGTGGAAAATACATAATATCTCTATATTACCAAAATTCTAGTAATTTCTTCTATACTAATCCTTAAATTCTATTTTAGGGAAATGTTCTCCAATCATAGTTTTTCTAAATCTAGTTTCCAAGGATTGTACTAAACATCCTATGATACCAACTGTACCTCCTCAACACTAGTTACCCATAGTCAGTGCATCATTACATAACACTGGAATGATCAGAAGAGATTAAGTCTCTAAAGAATGATTAGTTTAGTATCCTTGTAAGTACTAGAAAGATACATAATTTTTACATTACATCGTAATAAAACAACAAAAATGTGTCCCATTTGAACACACTCATATCCCTTAACATAAACATAGTGGTCAAGCATAATGTAATTTTCCATATCCTAGGGAAAAGAAAACATATGTAAGGTGTGAGATTAGATTCTCGGTAAGGATAAAAATATAGCTAAAACAATCATAAATAAGAATAAGCATTTAAGGAAATGTATAAGACTAAAACAAAAGCCTTTTAAAATTAATCTTCAGCATAATATGGAAAAGATAAATCAAATAGTTCCATTTACCTATTCACATGGATATTCTACTAGTTTAATAATCACATGTAATATCAATAGCTAATTTCATAATGATGTAATGCATAATTCTAGACATCATAATAACATAGTCAAGGCCTCGTGCCAAGACTAAAAATAAGATTTTGTGAAGGCCTTGTGCCAAGAAAATAGTTTGTATTATGAGACCTACCAATGCATTGAGGGGCTATTGAGGTCCCAAACATCACTTACTGAGTCCAATTCATTTCTCATATAAAAAAGGTAAAACATAATCTGAACATTCGTATTAAAACCAGCATATGAAACGTCAATATTTTAACCACAAACCATGAATGGTATAAAAATAGAACATCCACAGTAAAACATAGATCATTAAATACAATATAGAATATTTTATTATAATAAATCAACACAAATCAATAATAATGTAGGATATTGACATAGATGAAAATAATTAGTAAAACTATTTGAGAGAAATATCACTTTTTTCTTGAAAACATTTAAAAGTCTCACTATTTACCAAGAATCCATTTAAAAGAGTTTTTTGAATAAAAGTTTACCATACCACTTTGAAACTTTTAGAATTAATTTAATCTTAAACCATTCCTGTCTATATAAATAAATCTTTAAAACTATTTTTAAAACATGTACATTAATGATATATATTTAGAAGAACAAATCTTTAAAACATTTAAAATGATTTTTTAGTTAGAGTTCCCAAACAAATGAGAGACACTTGGAATCAAATAATTATGGTAATAAAAACCTTATAATATCATGAGAATAAAAATATTAATGATATACTTGGTCAATGTATAGTATATACACCATATAAAAGTTAATTTGAATATAACAACAAAGAAGTATCAATGGAATGTAAATTGAGATGAAATCCCTTATAAAGACAGTATCCTTAGGTTAAGGATAAATAAAATACATAATGATGTGTGAAAAATATAAATACACTTGGTATGATTGGATATTCATTGTAAATCAATCAGAGTACATCCACATATATTCTTATAAAAACAACACTAATGAGTTGGATGTTTAACTCAATGAATTAAAGTTGAGTTAAGATTACACTTATTAAGTTCATATCGATGACTTTAGAATTTATAAATTGAGTTATTATGTGTATAAAAATTATGTACACACAAAGGGGAGTGGAAATTACTACATAAATACATAAATATTTATTTCACACATAATCTTGGAGTGAAATAATCAATGAAGTTTGCGAAAAACCCAATGAGTGGAAATCGAAATTAGAAATTCCCTTACTGATTTGGTAACTTACGAAACATACACCCCATGAAAGAAAGATCTTACAATGAAGTTTTAAATACCCTTAAATTAAATTATATTACACAAATAGTACAATAATGGGTAGTACATACACCACACAAAAGGAAATAGTTGCAAATATAGCATGAATCTCACGGGAATAAAAAGTGAGATGAAATCCCCTTACCTTGTAATTTTCATTAGTCGAGGGTATGATAAAATATTTTATAATAGTTAACTAATTTTTATTAAATTATAAACGGAAAAAAACCTTAAATATGATATCATATATGATCTTATAATATTTCTTTGTTAATAATATTTCAGTAGTATCATTGTTTCAGGTGTTAACTGATTCACTTTCCTTTATATGTTTTGTTACACAAGTCATGTTTATTACGGATATGATGTGTTTGATTGATATCGTTAATTATATTAAGTTATTAAACATTATATTTAATCGTAAAATGAAAATTATTCCTGAATGGTTACGATGGGGAATGAAGCTCAGCGCATTCCTGGAGACGATAATCTACACATACGCACGAGTGACAATATCATTCTATTGATGGTGAAATCATATTTAATTGGATGGAATATCATATATAAATAATAATTAATATTTTATATTTATTATTTACATCAATTATACTCATTATTATACCTATCCAAATAATGAAGTGTTGAATAACAAACTACACCATGATGTGGAGACGGTAAGCCGTACGTATGCACGTATAGTGACTTTGTAATTGATATGACAGATATAATAATGAATATGGTTTTACCATATTTATAATAACATCATAGTATTTAGAAGGTAATCGAGTTATTATTTTGGTATGGAAACAAAAAATAAAGTGTAAGTGGAAGAAGAATAGAACTTTGAAAGAGGTGATGAATTCATTACCTCTTCTTCGGGTGATTCCTATTGATTTGATTAATTGGATCGTTATGTTCGATTTATGATCACATTAAGGCCTATAGGTTGAATTTAGGGTATTTGGGAGGATATTTGAGCATGGGTTAGCCAGGACAAATGGTTTTGGAGGTGTGAAATTAAGATAAGGGGAAGTAACGTTTTATAAGAGGGGTGAGGGTTACTTTAGGAAAAGCCTGAAATATTATTTTATTATAAAATCATTTTTGGTTTATAATTGTTCTAAATGGATTTAGTTCTTGTATAATATGGGGATGGGTCGAAATATACCCAAAAAATAGGTTTTATACAAGTTTAGGTCCCCATATTAACCTTATCTTTTAGATTTAACTCATAGTTAAATAGTTTAACTTTTACGATGTATTCTTGTATTATTAAAATACATGGTTAATAAAAATACTAAAAAATTCTAAGAGAACCTAATGTGGATCAATAATAAAATATATATCATTATATAAGTCCTTTGTATAATCCATAGATTTTTAATACTATTATATAATTTAATAAAATAGTACTAGTTTAGAAACTCATTTATGTCAATTTTGACACTATTTAGTGTTTGGTTTTTATGAAAGTCATGATTACATTATTATTTTGAAAAAATACATTTAATCAACCCTAACATGTTATACACAACTAGAAAATTCGTTTAATGTATCCAAAGTCTCAATTTACCTTTATTTTAATATTTATAATATATATTATTTTAATCATTCATTAATATGGTAATTACTACATCATCATTGTGTCATAAATAAATTTAACTGTTTAATTTAAAAATGTTATAAATAAAATACCATGATGTATTAAATATTTTTAGATTTCTAATGAATATTTATTGTCAAATTTATCTTTTGTAAAACACTTTATTAAAAATTCTTTAGCTATTAAACTTTGAATTTTAAACTTTTAACTCTTTTTTAAATAAAATAATAATAAATGTCCTAATCTTTTCCAAGTGGATCAATAAGTATAATATTTTTTCCCAAGGTTTATTTGGGAAGAAATACACTTATCAAATAGAATTAGAACATGTTTTCGGGTAATTATAATATCATTTTTACCTTTAATTACCCTATCTACTTTTAACTGTGGTAAATAAAATTCACAAGTTACTATTTACCAATAATTATTTTAATCATATTAAACCAAATTTTAACTACTGATGTCAAAAATTTTTCTCATAATTTTGAAATTCACTTCACTGAAATGGTAAAATTATGTTTTATGCAAATTTGCAAATATACCTAGAATGTGGGTAAAATACGTTGAAAAAGTTCAATAAAATTTTATATATCTAATCTTATTATAAATTGAATACAATGAATTAAATTTGACTAGTATATAAATTAAGTGTATATTTTTACTTGAAAATAAATTTAAATAAAAAATAATTATTTATATAAAAAGTCAGTTTTTATATACAATGCAGAATTCTTCAATATTCATAAAAAATTGATTGTTTTCAAAAAAATACCAAAAATTCAGCCTAAGATAATTTTTATATTTCGAATTCAAAAATTATTTTTATTTTAACAAATTGAAAATATATAAGTTTCATTAATTAATTTAAAATTAACTCTCATTCTCAAAACCAGAAAGTGGGTTTTTGAGAAGTAAAAATTATGAAAATATTGATATGTGTTTATGTCCAATTTAAATGTCAAATTATTTCCAATGACTAACATTGTATTAAATGATAAAAATATAATTTAATTATATTTCAAAACCATTCAAATTTATAGTTTTATACTATACGTTATTTTGATAAAAATAATTGTTTTCAATTAAAATTTAGTATTTTTCACTATTCATCAAATTATAAAAGTTATCAGGAAAACATAAAAAATCTACCAAAACTAAATTTTTTATGTTTCTATTATAAAGAAGAATTTTATTTAATCAAATTTAATATATAAAGGTGTCAAATATTGGATTTAAAAAGGTTTCCTCTTTAAAAGGTTAAAAAACTGCATTCTTTGAAAAATACTTATTTTATCTGAAAATTGAATTTTTCATTATATTAATTCTATGAAAAAAAGATGAATGTTAAAATTATATAAGATATATATAAAATTCAAAATGTGATTATTACTATTCATAACTTCTTTTTAAACAAGTGGTTTGATAGGTTGTGGTGCTCTTGAACTCGGTGTTGCGTACTTCTCACGCTACCGTATTATTGAAAGAGAAACATACCATGGATGCTTGGGTTGTTACCAATTTCAAGAAGGGTTTTTTAGGATTACCCCCATTTTAATATGCCTCTATACTGTTTTATTTTAAAATGGATAAGTGTGTCCCTAGTATAGGGAACAATTATTATGTTGATGATTTTTTGAGTGAGGGGTTATTCAATAAAGGGGTTATTGGGGGTGAATATTTCTTATGATTTTTGTTTTTGTATTTCAGAATCTATATATTTTTATGTTGTTATTTTCATTACCGATTATCTAAACACTGTTTCATACATCATCATAACCAAGGGTAAAGAGTGTAATTTCAAAGACCACATGTTGTACTATTATATAATCATTATTTGAATGATGTCCCTTAGTTTTTGTTTATTTTACATTGGGAGTTTCCCCCTCAATTATGGAATATATATAAATTAAAAGGGTTATGTAGGTTATATTTCATAAAAAATGATGATATAATAGATCATGTTTAGTATGTTATAGACTTTCACCACACCACCAAGGTATTCCAATGATACAGAGTACATAACATTATTTTCTAGAACATGTCTCCATTATTTTTTGTGATAATGTGTTGTTATTTATGTTTACATTTTTTTTACTATGATATGTTTCTCATATTAATTATTTTTATTATTATAATTATTATCACTTCTTCTGTTACCATCTTATTATAAATAAATAATATTTTCCTTTTTAAATAACGGATTAAAATTTTAAAATGTTTTTATAACTCATTTTACTAACTAATATACATGGGTATTTTTAGGGAATTTTTTTTTGGATTTTTTAAACCACATGTTTTAAATGGAACTATTTTAAAGGAATAAGGTAAATGAATTGCAATTGGTTTTAAAACTAAAATAGAAAAACCTATGTTTATAAATTGTTCTTTCAAACTACCAAGAAATTGAACTTTTGTTTAAAGGTAATACATAGGGCATGGTTTTCTTCGAATAAATACTATGATTTAAACTGATTCCTATTTATATATTTTTATTTCAAGTTTAGGGTTAGGTACTGAATTGATCAAATTTGAGGAATGGTGGTATGGATTCTGAATGGTGACTTCCAGAGTCACACAAAGATTATTATGAGTTGTTTTCTTCTTATATTATTATCATATCAACCAAAATGGTCACTCTTGTAAAGGCCTTTTACACTATAAGGTGGGACTTTATGTTTTCAATTCTTAAGATGCATGGCTACTTAGAGAAGTTCATTATTTTGGTTCATGACATTTTGAAAAGTGCTCGACTATCCATCCTTATTAATGGCTCCCCAAGGGGCTTCTTTCGATGCACAAGAGGGGTCAGGCAAGGGGATCCTTTATCTGGGCTTTTGTTTTCTATGGCAGAGGACTACCTGAGTATTTGTCTTCATGACCTTGTCAACACTGGTATTTATCAAAGAATTAGGGAAAGTAGGAATCTATATGCCCCATCTCATTTGTTCTATGCTAATGATATACTTCTGTTTTGTAAGGCTAAAAGCAAGACAATTTTGTGCATCAAAAGTATCTTCTCACAATATGAAGAGGTTTAAGGTCAGGTGATCAGCTCGAATAAATCCTTTGTTGTCTTTGGGGAAGGCATTAAAATTTCGAAACAAAATAGGGTTTCTCGAAGGCTCAGTGTCAGAAGAGGCACACTGCCCTTTAATTATCTTGGGGTTCCCTTATTTTGTTGAAGGGTGAAACGTTCCCATTTAGAGGACATTGCGTTAAAAATTAAAAATCAATTAGCAAGTTGGAAAGGTAAGACAGTGTCTCAGGCTGGTAGAGTCTGCCTTGTCAATTCTGTTATCACATCTATGTTTGTCTACTCTTTTTCTGTGTATAGATGGACGACTCTGATTCTTAAGGAATTGACTAGAAAGATTCAGAATTTCATTTGGACTGGATCTATTCATCAGAGGAAGCTTGTTACTATTGCATGGAAGGAGTGTATAAAGACACTAAAAATGGGAGGGATGGGGATCATGGATGCTAGAATATTCAATAACGTGCTTCTTCAGAATTTCACTTGGAGGCTTCTCTCTAAACCTGGTTTTTCTCTTGATTTTATGGTTGGCAGGTTTGTGGACAAACTGCAAAACAGTAGGTGCAGATTTCTTAAATCTTCTGTTTGGACTTCAATTAAGAGTGATTTTTCATCTATTATGTCTCATTTAACTTGGTTGGTCTCTTATGACTCTCAGCTGAACTGCTGGAACACACCATGGATGTCCTCTCCTTTGAAAGATCATGTTAATATTCCCCCCTCCCTCGGAAATCTATCCATTTCTGATCTGCAGGAAAACCTGATTTCTCATGAGCTTATTCCAAACAATCTACGAATGGAAATTGTCAATTATGTCTATGTTGATAGTGATACTTTGATCTGGAAACCTACCCTTTGTGGTGAATTTTCCAGCAGGGATTATTACAGTATGCAGTGTGACACTCTCTCTGCAATTCCTTCTTGGCTGGCAGGTTTTCATCAACCATACATCTCTCCCAGTGATGCTATGTTGATATGGAGGATCTGGAAGAACAAAATGCCAATTCAGTGTGTGCTGCAACGTGCTGGACTCAACCTGGCCTCAGTATGTTACCTCTGTTTCAGTGGTGATGAGCCTCTTCCACACCTGTTCCTGCACTGCACTTTTTCTGCACGTTTATGGAATTATGTGGCGTCAATTTTTCACTTCTGTCTTGATTGCCTTTCTCTTGAATTGGTGCTGATCTAGCCCTTGAGAATTGAGTTCATTGATCAAATGCATTCCTTTTTTACTGCTGCTATCACTTCAGTTTTTTCCTACGTATGGAAAGCTCGAAATTCTGTTGTCTTTAACAATGGAAAGCCATCATTCCGGGATGGTGTTCGGCATATACACCGAAGTATTGCAGTTTCTTCCAAGATCCAAACTGGGTCTATGCATAATAACATTTCTGACTTTGTCATCTTGAGATCCCTTGGTGTTAGTGGCAGGGAACGAAAGCCTAGAATGATCAAATATATTAGGTGGATTCCACCAATTCCAGAGTGGCTGAAAGTGAATGTTGATGGGGCGGCTGATGGTGCACCGGGTCCTGCTGGATGTGGTGGAGTGTTCAGAACTCATTGAGGCTTTGTGAAAGGTTGGGTTTTCCATTATATTGGTTATGTTCATGCTATTGAAGCTGAGCTATGGGAGATCATCAAATCTATCAGTTATGCAGTTCGTTATGGTTGGCATAGATTTTGGTTGGAGTCAGATTCGTCTCTTGGTGTGCAGATATTGAAGGATAGGTCTCGAAATGTTCCTTGGAAGATGATGCCTGACAGGATCTCCTACCTTAGGCTTGCCGACAACTTACGCCTTGATGTCTTGCATGTATATCGTGAAGCCAACCAGGTCGCTGATGCTATGTCTAAAAGGGCCATTGTGGAGGTCAGTTCCAGCTGGTCGTTTGTATTGCCTTTCTATTGTGAATATTTGAGTAGAAATGATAGGAATGGGGTTCTGTACTCAAGGCTTTGCAAAGCCTCTTGTTCCTGAGATGTTTTGTATTGTTTACTTCTTTTTTATTAATTTTAATGGGAGCAGGTTTCTGCCTGTTTCTTGAACCTTCTGGCTACAAGTGAGCATGGTTAATTAATATAGAAATAAGATTCGATGGCCTCATCCAGTAGTCTTGGGCCAATCGGGCCCATATAACGGAACATGGGAAGGAGGTAGCACCACTGGGCTTTGCTCTGGACCAAACCCAAGCCGAAATTCATCGTGTGAAGCTAGAATAGAATTGCCTTCGTGAGAAGTTCACACTGAAAGAAATTACTACTCGTGTAATGTTGGCCGAGCCACCCCTAGATTCTCTCACATTAGCACACCTTACCATTAAGTCCTATGATGGTGGTATAAGGGGCTATGTAAGGAGACCATAACCGCCTTGTGTAATCCTTTGTTTTAAATAAAAATTTTGATTTCTCCTAGTGATGAAGTTTGTGAATTTTCAAATGTCCGAATAAATATAGTATGCATATTTTTGATGAATTGTAGAAAAAGGATATTTTAAAAATGTTTATGAATTCCTTAAATAATTAAAAATGTGTAATGATTTTCAAAAAATGGTCTTCTATAATAATGTTCAGCATGAAATTTAGAGTCTAATAAGATCAACTTAATTTTTTATGAATAGTAAATTATGAATAGTGATTTTATGCTTAAGATTAGTAATGTGACCAAATGGATTAGTAATCTCACTTTAAGAAATTGTTAATATAATCTAGGCACCTTGATTAAGAAATGTGATTCAATAAAATAGGTAAATAACTGTTTCAGAAATTATTATTCAAGTATTAGTTTTTTGGTGAAAAGTTTCTTTAATTAGAATTTAAATTAAAAATATAAAGAAAATTATTTTTTCAAAATGGATTTCATTTTTGAACTCAGAGTATCGATATTATGTTAAGGTAATTTTTGGGGATTTCTCTGAAAAAAATGATTTTTTGGTGAATAGTGTATTTATTTAAAAATTAAATTAAACATATTTATAAAATTATTTTTATAAAATGGAGTTCATTTTTGAAATTAGATATCGATATTTGGTTAAGGTGAAATTTTGGTATTTTTCTGAGAAAGTTGAATTTTCGATGAATAGTGAAAATACAGTTTTTAAGTTACGAGCGTTTAATGACATCATTAAATGATGTATTAAGTATGTAATCAATATGGTAGACTTATGAATAGTAATATAAGGTAAGAGGTGTCCCAAGTGGCCAATACCATGGGGATATACCATAGAAAAGCCCATGGTTTTGCCAATACCACCAATGACGTGTCCCTTGGCCATTAATGCCTTGTCCCCTCCCTTTCCCTATAAATACCAAGCCATCCTCTCATCCATTAGATTCAAAAATAATCCTCAAAGAAGTTCTGGTCTCCTTACCTCCCAAGGAGTCCTACCAAGGTTCCCCCAAGCCCTCAAGGTCCCTACCTTTGAGTTTTAAGAGTTACATTTAAGGTAAGGGATCTGACCTCTCTCTTTCTTTTCAAGTAATTACTTATATGTCATTTCTTTTATGCTCCATGTTCTTATAATGAGTATGTTATTTTATATTCATCTTAATTTCCTTTTCATTTTCATATGATGAGAGACCCCCTCCTTCCCTAATCAATTCATTTTAAGAATGTTTAAGTGGCGCCGTTAGGCTGCCGAATCTTTAAGGGATTCTTTCACCCTTCTCATTTTTCAAAGTTACACTTTCAAGTCAAGTATTTCAAGTTACTTTTTATTATGTTGGGGTATGATCTCTATATCTATCATACTGAATTTTAATGTTCATATGATGAGATAACCTATTTGATCTCTTCAATTCAATTTGTGTTGAAGTTTAAGTGACGTCGTTACGCTGCTGAATTTTCATAAGAAAAATCTAATTTTCGTCTTCCTTCCATGTTTTTCATTTCAAATGGTATGTCATTAAAATTTCATTACCATGTCCATAAATCCTTCATATTCGGTCCCTCTACTATTTTATGGGTCATTTTTGAATGTTAGACCCATGTCCCCTCTCTTTTCAATGTTTTCTAAAACCCTGAAACATAGCCGTTATGCTGTAGAATTTCTGTCTCAAAATGTCTCTCTCTTTTTCTAAAGTTCTTTTATTTTATTAAGTGAATACTCAAAGAACTCTCTTCTATAGGGGTATTTACATATATACCACGTTTTTCTATTTTAAATTCTAGGATTTACATACATGAGACCCGCTTTCCCTTTCCGTGGGATTAAAGTGACATAAAGATCATGTCTTTAAAGAAATTTTAAAACGTTATGATTATGAAATAAAACCCATTTCTTTTATGATATATGGGTTGTTTATGAAATAATTGATGATGATATATGTGGATCACATGAAAATAAAGATATGTCAAGGGTGTGCCCTGATAGAGCTCCAATGCATTGGGTAAAGAATTAATCTCCAGAGATGACTATTTTTAACGACGCCTTGGTGAATAACCTTGGTAAATTTTAATGACACATTGGGGATAGACCTTGGTGAAATAGAAATTATTGTCAATATTAAATTTTGTAGCCACATCTTCAAGTTATGAAATATGTTATTTTTATTAAGATATGACTCATGATTTCTTTCTCATGCCTTAAAGTTCTTTTTCATGACATTGTTGATGTATCTCAAGTTCACATGTTAAATGTTTCCCCTTGTTTCCCTTACTGGGCTTTCTGCTCACCCTTTATTTTAATGTATGTCTCCAGGTTTTGAGATGTAGTAATGAACCTAGGATGAACATAAAGAGAATCTTTTCAAGTTTTAAGAAGGATTTTTTATGTTTTCATGTTTTAAGTTCCTAGTTTCCAAGACACTAAACCATAAATATCCTCGGTTTTGTAAAATGTAATGAAAAGTTATGTTATAAAAAGGCAGGATTCCATAGTTGGTATCAAAGGATGGTTTAGTTATTTGTGGAAATTAGGATATGAAAAATCTAGGAAGAACCCTATAGAAAATTTTAAATATAGGAAATCTTCCTGGTATTTTGGTGATTATTGAGTAAGGGATTTCCAAGCAAATACATCCCTGTCTGGATACGAGCAGGTAGAGGTGGCTCTGGCACAAATGTACATAGGGGTAAAACCCGAAAACACCGCTTTGAGCGATACTCGAACGGGAACTGGTACACGACAATGGGCCTTGCTTCACTCTTGGTTATGACACTCCCGGGGGATATTCTTTGGTAAATTCATAAGGTGGGACTTTATTTTTTCAATTCTTAAGATGCATGGATTCTCATATATGATCTTATAATATTTCTTTGTTAATAATATTTCAGTAGTATCATTATTTCAGGTGTTAACTGATTCACTTTCCTTTATATGTTTTGTTATGCAAGTCATGTTTATTATGGATATGATGTGTTTGATTCATATCGTTAATTATATTAAGTTATTAAACATTATATTTAATCATAAAATGAAAATTATTCTTGAATGGTTACGATGGGGAATGAAGCTCAGCGCGTTCCTGGAGACGGTAATCTATACATACGCACGAGTGACAATATCATTCTATTGATGGTGAAATCGTATTTAATTGGATGTAATATCATATATAAATAATAATAATTATTTTATATTTATTATTTACATCAATTATACTCATTATTATACCTATCCAAATAATGAAGTGTTGAATAACAAACTACACCATGATGTGGAGACGGTAAGCCGTACGTATGCACGTATAATGACTTTGCCATTAATTTGATAGATATAATAATAAATATGGTTTTACCATATTTATAATAACATCATAGTATTTAGAAGGTAATGGAGTTATTATTTTGGTATGGAAACAAAAAATAAAGTGGAAGTGGAAGAAGAATAGAACTTTGAAAGAGGTGATGAATTCATTACCTCTTCTTCAGGTGATTCCTTTTGATTTGATTAATTGGATCCTTATGTTCGATTTATGATCACATTAAGGCATATAGGTTGAATTGAGGGTATTTGGGAGGATATTTGAGCATGGGTTAGCCAGGCAAAATGGCTTTGGAGGTGTGAAATTAAGATAAGGGGAAGTAACGTTTTATAAGAGAGGTGAGGGTTACTTTAGGAAAAGCCTGAAAAATTATTCTATTATAAAATCATTTTTGGTTTATAATTGGTCTAAATGGATTTATTTCTTGTATAATATGGGGATTAGTCGAAATATTCCCAACAGATAGGTTTTATACAAGTTTAGGTCCCCATATTAACCTTATCTTTTAGATTTAACTCATAGTTAAATAGTTTAACTTTTACCATGTATTATTGTATTATTAAAATACATGGTTAATAAAAATACTATAAAATTCCAAGAGAACCTAAAGTGGTTAAATAATAAAATATATATCATTATATAAGTCCTTTGTATAAACCATAGATTTTTAATACTATTATATAATATAATAAAATAGTACTAGTTTAGAAACTCATTTATGTCAATTTTGACATTATTTAGTATTTGGTTTTTGTGAAAGTCATGATAACATTATTATTTTGAAAAAATACATTTAATCAACCCTAACATGTTATACACAACTAGAAAATTCATTTAATGTATCCAAAGTCTCAATTTACATTTATTTTAATATTTATAATATCAATTATTTTAATCATTCATTAATATGGTAATTACTACATCATCATTGTGTCATAAATAAATTTTACTGTTTAATTTAAAAAAGTTAAAAATAAAATACCATGATGTAATAAATATTTTTATATTTCTAATGAATATTTATTGTCAAATTTATCTTATGTAAAACACTTTATTAAAAATGGTTTAGCTATTAAACTTTGAATTTTAAACTTTTAACTCTTTTTTAAATAAAATAATAATAAATGTTCTAATCTTATCCAAGTGGATCAATAAGTATAATATTTTTTTCCTAAGGTTTATTTGGGAAGAAATACACTTATCAAATAGAATTAGAACATGTTTTCGGGTAATTATAATATCATTTTTACCTTTAATTACCTTATCTACTTTTAACTGTGGTAAATAAAATTCACATGTTACTATTTACAAATAATTATTTTCATCATATTAAAACAAATTTTAACTAATGATGTCAAAAATTTCTCTCATAATTTTGAAATTCACTTCACTGAAATGGTAAAATTATGTTTTATGCAAATTTGTAAATGTACCTAGAATGTGGGTAAAATACGTTGAAAAAGTTCAATAAAATTTTATATATCTAATCTTATTATAAATTGACTACAATGAATTAAATTTGACTAATATAGAAATTAAGTGTATATTTTTAATTGAAAATAAATTTAAATAAAAAACAATTATTTATATAAAAAGTCAGTTTTTATATACAATGCAGAATTCTTCAATATTCATAAAAACTTGATTGTTTTCAAAAAAATTCCAAAAATTCAGCCTAAGATAATTTTTATATTTCGTATTCAAAAATTATTTTTGTTTTACCACATTGAAAATATATAAGTTTCATTAATTAATTTAAAATTAACTCTCATTCTCAAAACCAGAAAGTGGGTTTTTGAGAAGTAAAAAGTATGAAAATATTGATATGTGTTTATGTCCAATTTAAATGTCAAATTATTTCCAATGACTAACATTTTATTAAATGATAAAAATATAATTTAATTATATTTCAAAACCATTCAAATTTATAGTTTTACACTATACGTTATTTTGATAAAAATAATTGTTTTCAATTAAAATTTAGTATTTTTCACTATTCATCAAATTATAAAAGTTATCAGGAAAACATAAAAAATCTACCAAAACTAATTTTTTTATGTTTATATTATAAATAATAATTTTATTTAATCAAATTTAATATATAAAGGTGTCAATTATTGGATTTAAAAAGGGTTCCCCATTAAAAGGTTAAAAAACTGCATTCTTTGAAAAATACTTATTTTATCTGAAAATTGAATTTGTCATTATATTAAGTCTATGAAAAAAAGATGAATGTTAAAATTATATAAGATATATATAAAATTCAAAATGTGATTATTACTATTCATAACTTCTTTTTAAACAAGTAGTTTGATAGGTCGTGGTGCTCTTGAACTCGGTGTTGCGTACTTCTCACCCTATCGTATTATTGAAAGAGAAACATACCATGGATGCTTGGGGTGTTACCAATTTCAAGAAGGGTTTTTTTAGGATTACCCCCATTGTAATATGCCTTTATAATGTTTTATTTTAAAATGGAGAAGCGTGTCCCTAGTATAGGGAACAATTATTATGTTGATGATTTTTTGAGTGAGGGGTTATTCAATAAAGGGGTTATTGGGGGTGAATATTTCTTATGATTTTTGTTTTTGTATTTCAAAATCTATATATTTTTATGTTGTTATTTTCATTACTGATTTTATAAACACTGTTTCATACATCATCGTAACCAAGGGTAAAGAGTGTAATTTCAAAGACCACATGTTGTACTATTATATAATCATTCTTTGAATGATGGCCCTTAGTTTTCGTTTATCCTACTTTGGGATTTTCCCTCTCAATTATGGAATATATATAAATTAAAAGGGTTATGTAGGTTATATTTCATAAAAAATGATGATATGATAGATCATGTTTAGTATGTTATAGACTTTCACCTCACCACCAAGGTATTCCAATGATCCAGAGTACATAACATTATTTTCTAGAACATGTCTCCATTATTTTTTGCGATAATGTGTTGTTATTTATGTTCACATTTTTTTACTATGATATGTTTCTCATATTAATTATTTTTATTATTATAATTATTATCACTTCTTCTATTACCATCTTATTATAAATAAATAATATTTTCCTTTTTAAATAATGGATAAAAATTTTAAAATGTTTTTATAACTCATTTTACTAAATAATATACATGGGTATTTTTAAGGAATTTTTTTTTGGATTTTTTAAACCACATGTTTTAAATGGAACTTTTTTAAAGGAATAAGGTAAATGAATTGTAATTGGTTTTAAAACTAAAATAGAAAAACCTATGTTTATAAATTGTACTTTCAAACTACCAAGAAATTGAACTTTTGTTTAAAGGTAATACATGGGGCATGGTTATATTCGAATAAATAATATGATTTGAACTGATTCCTATTTATATATTTTTATTTCATGTTTAGGGTTAGGTACTGAATTGATCAAATTGGAGGAATGGTGGTATGGATTCTGAATGGTGACTTCCAGAGTCACACAAAGATTGTTATGAGTTGTTTTCTTATTATATTATTATCATATCAACCAAAATGGTCACTCTTGTATCTGTTTATGTTTAGAAATATTTTTTTTTTATTTAATATAAAATTTTATTTATTTTATATTATTCATTTGGTTGTTCTTATTTATAAAAATTATTTTTCATTTGTTGTATTGACCTCCAATGTATAGATTTGTTATGATGAAATTTAGATAAAGATTCCACTGTGTATTATCTTTGTTTATTTTAGAAAAATAATTCTCAAAATTACTATATATGATTTCCTAGATCTTTTCACTATCCCATGGTGATGAGTAACTCCTCTATGCTATACCTTGGGTCTGTATGGGTTCCCAATTCAGGGGTGTCCCGATTTGGTTCATAACAAAATTGTATTAGAGCCTAGGTTCTTAATAGGTCATAGTTTTCATAAAGCCCTTTTTTATTTTGTATGTTACACTATATTTAATATATGGTTTTGTATAATTAAGAGGTAAGGGTAAAGAGATACTCTTGAGGACTTTTTTTATATCCTCAAGTTACCAAGGGTTGCTGGGTTATGAACCTCAACTATTCAGTCTTATTCATTTATTTCTTGTATGATTTTATTTATATTGATGGATTTGAAAATTATATTAATGAAATATAGATTATTTCAAGAATTATTATGTTTTGGGGAATCAAATTAGGAGTTGAACCGGTACTTCATAATGAGCTCATAGGGTCTATAAAATCATTTGGAGTCTGAGTATATGGTAAGATATAAATATTAATGGACACTTCATGGATGAATCATGGTTTGCTAAGACATGTAGTTGAGTCATGCATGACCATTAGTTCAACTCATGTAATGGAGAATGTTGTGTGGTGTATTGAGATATATTCATTATGTTATCTGAGATTTTGAGTAATGTTTCATAATTGTAAAAGGTAATGGTTAGTTTTGAAACTTACAAAGAAATTTTCAAATGAATTGTAGTGGACTTAGTATTTAAAAAATGTAAATGTTGTTTTAACGAAGCAATGAATTGGGATTTTAGAAACATGAAGGTTCTTCATGATGGAAACAAGGTTTTATAAGTAAAATTGAGAATTTTTAGATATATAAAGAGGTTTTATATGGTGAATTAAAATAAAATCAATGTTTTATAATAAATAATTGATTCTAATGATTTTTTTTGAAAAAAATTAAAATTATTTTAAGTGTTGTTTTATAAAGTAAAAAACCAAGATGTGGGATTTTGAAAATTGTTTCAAACAAAAGTATATAACATTATTTAAGTTCTTTTTCTTCAATTATTTTGAGTGATATTTGAGATTCCCCTTAGAATCGATGTAGACACCTAGGGGGGATCAGGGGATGATTATATTTTACCAATTATCAAAACCGTTAATGAAATTTAACCCCCATTGGTAAATAAACGTACATTATCATTTAGTTAAATCAGATATATTAATGTTTTACCTTACAAAAATCAACTGAATATATGCAAACAAAGAAATAAAGAGTCTTAAAATATTATTACAAGGTTTAGTATAAAGACCCACTTCATTACTTGATTTGTTAATAACCCTAATCATGGATTCTATAGTAAAATATAATAAAAAATCTATACATGGAGTTAGTTAGGTATCATCATAAAACCAAGGTAAACCATATTAAAAAGGTGAAGGTTTTAAATATTATTCATGAAAACCATTTTTCTCATTTCATAACTTCTTTTTCATACTTTTTACCAAATAATTTATATTCAGATAATTCTATGCCTCTTGAAGTATATCACAGGTCAATCCAAGGATGTATCTATTCTCACATATGACAATATACTTCCTCAAAACAATGTCTTTGAATTCCAACTAATCTTTAGTAACAAAACGTGAAACTCAATCACCACTTATAATATAGTTTCAAAGGTCCTATTTAGAGCTTGTTCACAGGATGTCTCACTCCAAATATGAAAGGATAAATCCAAATGATCATAAAATTTATTATAGAATGATCAATCCTTAGTTGGTTCTTTATAATGATTTGGATCACATTGGATGATCTCAAAATTCTATCTAACCCATTATTATTTCGATAGATTTGATACCTAGGGATATTATTCTATAAATAGTATAATACCTCTATTTTTTATTGGGAGTTTATGTGGTTGTTTCATAGAACCCTAACTCTTTTTTCTCCAATATCTTCCTAAAAAAAACATAGTCAAATAAATTTTTTATTCTAGTTTACTTTCTTTCTTGATTTCCAAAATTTTTCATGTTCATGAGTGGTTATGTTAAATGTATTATATCATTTTTAATATCTATAAATGAAATACCTTGAAATTGTTTTAATTCCAACTAAAAATTATCATTACAAAATACCATCTTTGTTATTATGATATTTCTTTCACTTTAGTTTTAAACTAAATATACATTCATAAATTCCCTCATTTATTTTAGCTTATTTTTAATTTGAAACTTGACTGTGAAGATTGATATTGCAAAGGCCTTTGACACTATAAGGTGGGACTTTATTTTTTCAATTCTTAAGATGCATGGCTTCTCAGAGAAGTTCATTATTTTGGTTCATGCCATTTTGATAAGTGCTCGACTATCCATCCTTATTAATGGCTCCCCAAGGGGCTTCTTTCGATGCACAAGAGGGGTTATGCAAGGGGATCCTTTATTTGGGCTTTTGTTTTCTATGGCAGAGGACTACTTGAGTATTTGTCTTCATGACCTTGTCAACACTGGTATTTATCAAAGAATTATGGACAGTAGGAATCTATATGCCCCATCTCATTTATTCTATGCTGATGATATACTTCTGTTTTGTAAGGCTGATAGCAAGACAATTTTGTGCATCAAAAGTATCTTCTCACATTATGAAGAGGTTTCAGGTCAGGTGATCAGCTGGAATAAATCCTTTGTTGTCTTTGGGGAAGGCATTAGAATTTCGAAACAAAATAGTGTTTCTCGTAGGATCGGTGTCAGAAGAGGCACACTGCCCTTTAATTATCTTGGGGTTCCCTTATTTTGGGGATGGGTGAAACGTTCCCATTTAGAGGACATTGAGTTAAAAATTACAAATCAATTAGAAAGTTGGAAAGGGAAGAAAATGTATCAGGCTGGTAGAGTCTGCCTTGTCAATTCTATTATCACATCTATGTTTGTCTACTCTTTTTCTGTGTATAGATGGCCGGCTCTTCTTATTAAGGAATTGACTAGAAAGATTCGGAATTTCATTTGGACTGGATCTATTCATCAGAGGAAGCTTGTTACTGTTGCATGGAAGGAGTGTATAAAGCCACTCAAAATGGGAGGGATGGGGATCAAGGATGCTAGAATATTCAATAACGTGCTTCTTCAGAATTTCACTTGGAGGCTTCTCTCTAAGCCTGTTTTTTCTCTTGATTTTCTGGTTGGCAGGTTTGTGGGAAAACTGCAAAACAGTAGGTGCAGATTTCTTAAATCTTCTGTTTGGCCTTCAATTAAGAGTGCTTTTTCCTCTATTATGTCTCAGCCAACTTGGTTGGTCTCTTCTGACTCTCAGCTAAACTGCTGGAACACACCATGGTTGTCCTCTCCTTTGAAAGATCATGTGAATTTTCCCCCTCCCTCAGAAATCTATCCATTTCTGATCTGCAGGAAAACCTGATTGCTCATTAGCTTATTCCAAACAATCTACTAATGGAAATTATCAATTATGTCTATGTTGATAGTGATACTTTGATCTGGAAACCAGCCCTTTGTGGTGAATTTTCCAGCAGGGATTATTACAGTATGCAGTGCGGTACTCTCTCTAGAATTCCTTCTTGGCTGGCAGGTTTTCATCAACCATACATCTCTCCCAGTGATGATATGTTGATATGGAGGATCTGGAAGAACAGAATGCCAATTCAGTGTGTGCTTAAGCGTGCTGGACTCAGCCTGGCCTCGGTATGTTACCTCTGTTTTAGTGGTGATGAGTCCCTTCGGCACCTGTTCCTGCACTGCACTTTTTCTGCACGTTTATGGAATTATATGGCATCAATTTTTCAATGCTGTCTTGATTACCTTTCTCTTGAATCAGTGTTGAGCTCGCCCTTGATAATTGAGTTCAGTGATCAACTTCATTCCTTGTTTACTGCTACTATCACTTCAGTTTTTTCCTACATATGGAAAGCTCGGAATTCTATTATTTTTAACAATGGAAATCCATCATTTCGGGATGGTGTTTTGCATATACACCGAAGTATTGCTGTTGCTTCCAGGATCCAAACTAGGTCTTTGCATAATAACATTTCTAAATTTGTCATCTTGAGATCCCTTGGTGTTAGTGGCAGGGAACGAAAGCCTAGAATGATCAAATATATTAGGTGGATTACACCAATTCCAGAGTGGCTGAAAGTGAATGTTGATGGGGCGGCTGATGGTGCGCCGGGTCCTGCTGGATGTGGTGGAGTGTTCAGAACTCATCGAGGCTTTGTGAAAGGTTTTTTTCCATTATATTGGTTATGCACATGCTATTGATGTTGAGCTATGGGCGATCATCAAAGCTATCAGGTATGCAGTTCGTTATGGTTGGCATAGACTATGGTTGGAGTCGGATTCGTCTCTTGTTGTGCAGATATTGAAGGATGGGTCTCGAAATGTTCCTTGGAGGATGATGCCTGACTGGATCTCCTGCCTGAGGCTTGCCGACAGCTTAAGCCTTGATGTCTCGCATGGATATCGTGAAGCCAACCAGGTCGCTGATGCTCTGTCTAAAAGGGCCATTGTGGAGGTCAGTTCCAGCTGGTCGTTTGTATTGCCTTTCTATTGTGAAGATTTGAGTAGAAATGATAGGAATGGGGTTCTGTACTCAAGGCTTTGCAAAGCCTCTTGTTCCTAAGCTATTTTGTATTGTTTACTTCTTTTTTTATTAAGTTTAATGGGAGCAGGTTTCTGCCTGTTTCCTGAACCTTTTGGCTACACGTGAGCATGGTTAATTAATATAGAAAGAAGATTCGATGGCCTCATTGTAGAGACCCGAAGCTTGACGTACATGGACATTACATTACATTTGCGGAATACTTAGTACATAACAAAAACACACACACAAGGATCGTAATAGTTTAGTGTCTTTGGAAACTCGGAACTTAATCTTCTAATCGTGGGGAAAGATCTTCAACATCTCCCATAAAGATCTTCTTTTTTTTATACCTAAAACCTTTCTTTATCTCATGGGGAAAAGAAAACATAAAAGGGTGATCTCAAATGCTCAGTAAGGGTAAACAAAAGAAATATCAATCACATCATATACATAAGAACATAGATTTTGGAAATCTTAACCTGCAAAAGAGCTCATAATATCATATCATGGGGTAAATCATAGAAGTGAAATGTAATCCCAATAATCATAACTTAAAACATGAAACTTTGTGGCATACACACATAATCATAGAAAATCATTTCTTGTTAGTCAAGACTCATTGCCAAGACTATCTTAGTGGACAAAGTCCCTTTCTGAATCGAGTAACCCTCGTTTCAGTCCTGTTTCACTGAACCGGTATAACCTACCATTCCAGCCATGTCTATCTCATGAGATATAAAATCTTTACCCAATGCATTGGAGGGAGATATATGTCCCACCCATCTCATAATGATACCATTCTTATGTGTGCCACAAAATCATAAATCATACATCATTGCATAACCCATGTAATAAAAATGGGATTCTTAAACAACATGACATCATAAAACCATTCATATAAGATAAAGGAATTCATAAAAATAATTCCATCACAACATAGTCAAATCAATGTAAAAATATGGATAGAAACAGAACCCTTTATTATCTTAGATGGAAAGTAATTTTGATAAAACACTTGAATTGAATTCTTGAGGAAAATATCCTTTCTTCTTCAAAATCAATATATTTTCACAAAACATCATGCAATTTGAAAAGAAATATATTTTATTGAAAATAGTCATGAAATCTTTTGGAGGAATCTTCATTAAAACAAGGCTTTATAAAACCGTAAAAATCCGTTCGTGCCGTTTAAGTTAAAAAAAACATTCTTCTTACTTTTGTCGGAAAAGTCAAAAAGTACCTCGTATGAAAAATGACAAAAGATTCCTTTCATATCTTTTACTAAAAACTCACTGAAGGGTAAAAATGGATTTAAACAATTGTAGGTGGATGGAAATAATATTACATATTGATGAAACATGGATGTGGATGATAAAATACACCCCAGTAAATACTTACGAATAAACAATCTCGGATAAAAATGAGATTGTGATATTTTCCCTTACCTTAGGTCCGACTTGCGTTGTACGTATCTGAAACTCCTGTATAATGATTTAAATCATGTTATTGACTTATTACAGAATCATACTCATTGTTATGATATCATATATGGTTCACTTATGACATTATATTACCCGTTCTTTTGTAAATTCCATGTTAAAGAAGCGTTTTGGGTAAAATCATTTCATCTATCGTAGGTGTTTTGACTTGTTGTTCTTGACATCATTATTACTTATATCATGATTTACTTACTTCCAGAATATAAAATATGATTTATATATCATATATATTCAGTATATATATATATATAATAGGTAGATAAATAAAATGAAAAACACCGTTCATGGAGACGGTAGTCCATACGTACGCATGAACGCTGTTTTCCTTATTGTCTTGAAATGGAAGTAAGTAGATGACATACATATGTATATATATAAATAAATCCAGTATCTTTATAATGTCATATATTTCATTATTATTTCTTATATATACATTATAATCATTCTTAAATGGTTAACATGGAGAATGAATCTCATCGCGTCGTGGAGACGGTAGTCCGTACGTACGCACGAGCGATGATATCATTTCTATAAATATTGAATTGAATTGGAGTGTATTATACAATATATCAGAATCAATATGATGTTTTAATAACTTTGTATAGTTATTCTTTACACCATTATACCCATCCATGTAAGGTGGTGGTGGAAAATAGATTACACCACGGCGTGGAGACGGTATTCCGTACGTACGCACGCGCGGTGATTTCTTTTTCCATAGGATGGTTAGATGGTGAAATAGGGTTGTTTCATACTTATAATAACATATCAGTATATGAGTGATACTGATGTTATTACTTCATAATGAAACAACCTAAGAAGAATAAGTGGAAGAAGAAATAAAGATGAAAGAATTGGTAACGGTAATTACCTCTTCTTTGAAGTGCCTCTTTGAGACCTCCTCTTAGGGCACTAAAATTGGTCTTTGAGGAAGACCAGAACCTCTAGGATGTTGCTAGGGAAGTGTAGAAGAGATTTTGGCAGGGTTTGGCCGAGATTGAGTGCTCAAATTGGTGTGAGGAGGAGAGGGAGGAGGTGCCCTTTTATAAGGGAGGAGAGGGGCACCTTTGGAATTCTTAAAAATATTAATTTATAATAAATCTAACCCCACTTAAAAACTTCCAAAAATGACTCATATTCGAAGATTAGATGATATAGGTTTTTAATCTCATCAACCAATAAAATTTAGACATGTTTGGATCTTATTTGAAACCTTATCATTTTGATTTATCCTTATTTAATCTATTTAAGTTTATTTGTGGTAATAAAATTCTAAATTTTAAATTATAACAAATAATTACTTATATGTTGTGAATTTTCCATAATTGTTTACTTTATAACATTATAGAACATATAGATATAAATTTATAATTTTTAAATATTTTTGTGATTTTTAAACAATTTTATAATATGTTATTTTTGTAAAATAACAATAGTGTCAATTTTGACACTATTCATTTATTTGAATTTACATAAACTATATACAGAAGATATGTTCGAAATAAAAGCTTTAATATATTAATAAAAGGTCATATGTATCTATAAAATTAGTGCATCACATTAAATAGTTCATATAATATTTATTTTATTATTTTTAAAACCATTTATTTGGTTTATCTCTTAATAAAATAAATACGACAACATTTTTGTATAATTATTTAATATACTTATTTGTTGCATAAAAATTAAAAATAAAATCCTATTATGAAGATAAATATATTACCTTTCACAATAATACTTTTACTCGAATTTATCATCTTAAAATCATAATATTTAAATTTTTATATTTATTAAATTATGAAGGTGACAACTTTGGCATCATTTAAAATAAAATAATATAAGTGTCATAATCGCTTTTATAAGGCTCCAAATGGTCAAATATTCGACCATTGTATGCTTATGGTTTACATTTACATGGCCAATAATTTTTGGTTAGGTATTTGTGCATTTTAGGGTCACTATTAGTTTAATAAAGACAATATTCTTGATTTTTCACTAGATAAACAATTTCTGCATCACTATTGTTTTATAATTAATGATAATTATTTAATCCCTAAAAATTATAAATAAATTTATATGATGTAGATAATTTCATTATCTTTCTGGAGACTATTCATGTTCGATGTTTCATGAAGTTTATCACTAAATTAAAATTAATATACTTATAAGATTTAAGAAAGTGACATGTTGTCACTTTCATTGGTTTTAATAATAATTAAGTTATTTTCATGGAAAAATGTCCATTAAATGATTCTAATCCGACCCTTAGGTGATATGGGTCGACTTTTAGTCATCCAATAGGATTTTGACATTTGTTAGGGTAATTTTAAAATATTATATTTACCCTTAATTACCCGATTTACCTTTAACTATGGTAAATAAAATTTACCGTAGTTACTATTCATAATTCCCAAAAATAAAAAGTAGCTTATTAACATAATTTGGACCCACTGATTCCAAATATGGAATCCATTTTTTAAAATTCAAAACACTGAAGTTGCTGAAATTAAATTAAAATTAATCCCGTTGTCGAATAAAAACGGGTTTTTGTTTAAAACATTGCAAAAGATTGAATTGATTTAACCTACGAATTCAAGGTAAAATCAATGCTAATGACATACATTATATTAAATGGTAAAAATATATTCTATTTATACTTTAAAACCATTCAATATTATAATTTATCCACATAAGATATTACGATAAAAAAAGTTGTTTTTAATTAAAATATAGCGTGTTTTTACTATTCATTAAAATATGAAAGTTATCGGAAAAATATCAAAACTTTATCTAATGTAAATTTTTATATCCTGATTCAAACGAAGAATATTATTTTGTCAAATTGAACATATAAACATGTCAAAAACTATATTTAAAGTGGGTGCGCCATCAAAAGGCGGTAAAACTGCATTTTTTGAAAAATACTTATTTTACCCGAAAAATTTATTTTGTTCTTATACCATGTTCTAGAAATGTGTAAGATGAATAATAATTTTATAAAATTCGAAATTTAGTTAATACTATTCATAAAGGCTAATATTATAATAATATAGCATTGTTTGTTAAAACCTGGTATTGCGTACAACACACGCTATCGAGGAAGGTCGCGATTGCGTGTAATGCAAGCCAAGTCAGGGTTGCGTGTTGTGAAAGAATCCTTCATTGTTTCGTATAACAGAATCCAACCATATTTCATTTATAAATTTAATATATATATATATATACTCAATGTTGCGTAGAATAACTATTATCAAAATTGTGTGTAACACGGTCCAAGAATAGTGTTGCGTATACTGCAAGCTAATACGGTGTTGCGTATAGCACAGGGTAATCTTGGTGTAGAATACAACATAAGACATTAATGAAATTAAAATAATATTTTTTTATAAAATCTTGGGGTGTTACACTCATCCAGTAGTCTTGGGCCAATCGAGGCCCATATAACAGAACATGGGTAGGAGATAGCACCACTGGGCTTTTCTCTGGACCAAACCCAAGCCGAACTTCATCATGTGAAGCTAGAAAGGAATCGCCTTCATGAGAAGTTCACACTGAAAGAAATTACTATTCATGCAATGTTGGTCGAGCCGCCCCAAGATTCTCTCACCTTAGCACACCTTACCCTTAAGTCATATGATGGTGGTATAAGGGGCTATGTAAGGAGACTATAACCGCCTTGTGTAATCCTTTGTTTTAAATAAAAATTTTGATTTATCATAGTGATGATGTTTGTGAATTTTCAAATGTCCGAATAAATATAGTATGCATATTTTTGATGAATTTTAGAAAAAGGATATTTTAAAAATGTTTATGAAAACCTTAAATAATTAAAAATGTGTAATGATTTTCAAAAAATGGTCTTCTACAATTATGATCAGTATGAAATTTAGAGTCTAATAAGATCAACTTAATTTTTTATGAATAGTAAATTATGAATAGTGATTTTATGCTTAAGATTAGTAATGTGACCAAATGGATTAGTAATCTCACTTAAAGAAAGTGTTAATATAATCTAGGCACCTTGATTAAGTAATGCGATTCAATAAAATAGGTAAATAACTGTTTCAAAAATTATTAGTCAAGTATTAGTTTTTTGGTGAATAGTTTCTTTAATTAAAAATTAAATTAAAAATATTTTCAAAATTATTTTTTCAAAATGGATTTCATTTTTGAACTTAGAGAATCGATACTATGTTAAGGTAATTTTTGGGGATTTCTCTGAAAAAAATGAATTTTCAGTGAATAGTGTATTTATTTAAAAATTAAATTAAACATATTTATAAAATTATTTTTATAAAATGGAGTTCACTTTTGAAATTAGATATCGATATTTGGTTAAGGTGAAATTTTGGTATTTTTCTGAGAAAGTTGAATTTTCGATGAATAGTGAAAATACAGTTTTTAAGTTACGAGCGTTTAATGACATCATTAAATGATGTATTAAGTATGTAATCAATATGGTAGACTTCTGAATAGTAAGATAAGGTATGAGGTGTCCCAAGTGGCCAATACCATGGGGATATACCATGGGAAAGCCCATGGTTTTTCCAATACCACCAATGACGTGTCCCTTGGCCATTAAGGCCTTGTCCCCTCACTTTCCCTATAAATACCAAGCCATCCTCTCATCCATTAGACTCAAAAATCATCCTCAAAGAATTTCGGGTCTCCTTAACTCCCAAATATTCCTACCAAGGTGCCCCCAATCCCTCAAGGTCTCTACCTTTGAGTTTTAAGAGTTTCGTTTAAGGTAAGGGATCTAACCTCTCTCTTTGTTTTCAAGTAATTTCTTTTATGTCATTTCTTTTATGCTCCATGTTATTATATTGGGTATGTTATTTTATATTCATCTTACTTTCCTTTTCATGTTCATATGATGAGAGACCCCCTCCTTCCCTAATCAATTCATTTTAAGAATGTTTAAGTGGCGGCGTTAGGCTGCCGAATTTTTAAGGGATTCTTTCACCCTTCTCATTTTTCAAAGTTATACTTTCATGTCAAGTCTTTCAAGTTACTTTTTATTATGTTGGGGTATGATCTCTATATCTATAATACTTAATTTTAATGTTCATATGATGGGATACCCTATATTATCTCGTCAATTCAAATTGTGTTGAAGTTAAAGTGACGTCGTTACGCTGCTGATTTTTCATAAGAGAAATCTAATTTTTGTCTTCCTTCCATGTTTTTTATTTCAAATGGTATGTCATTAAAATTTCATTACCATGTCCATAAATCCTTCATATTCAGTCCCTCTACTATTTTATGTGTAATTTTTGAATGTTATACCCATGTCCTCTCTCTTTTCAATGTTTTCCAAAACCCTGAAACATAGCCATTATGCTGTAGAATTTCTGTCTCAAAATGTCTCTCTATTTTTCTAAAGTTCTTTAATTTTATTTAGTGAATACTCAAAGAACTTTCTTCTATATGGTTATTAAAATATATACCACGTTTTTCTATTTTAAATTCTGGGATTTACATACATGAGACCCGTATTCCCTTTCCATGGGATTAAAGTGACATAAAGATCATGTCTTTAAAGAAATTTTAAAACGTTATGATTATGAAATAAAACCCATTTATTTTATGATATATAGGTTGTTTATGAAATAATTGATGATGATATATGTGGATCTAATGATAATAAAGACATGTCAAGGGTGTGCCCTGATAGAGCTCCAATGCATTGGGAAAAGAATTAATCTCCAGAGATGACTATTTTTAACGACGCCTTGGTGAATAACCTTGGTAATTTTTAATGACACATTGGGGATGGACCTTGGTGAAACAGAAATGATTGTCAATATTAAATGTTGTAGCCACATCTTCAAGTTATGAAATATGTTATTTTTATTAAGATATGACTCATGATTTCTTTCTCATGCCTTAAAGTTCTTTTTCATGACATTGTTGATGTATCTCAAGTTCACATGTTAAATGTTTCCCCTTGTTTCTCTTACTGGGCCTTCTACTCACCCTTTATTTTGATTTATGTCCCCAGGTTTTGAGATGCAGTAATGAACCAAGGATGATCATAAGGAGAATCTTTTCAAGTTTTTAAGAAGGATGTTTTATGTTTTCATTTTTTAAGTTCCTAGTTTCCAAGACACTAAACCTTAACGATCCTCGGTTTTGTAAAATGTAATGAAAAGTTATGTTATAAAAAGGCAGGATTCCATAGTTAGTATCAAAGGATGGTTTAGTTATTTGTGGAAATTAGGATATGAAAAATCTTGGAATAACCCTATATAAAATTTTAAATATTGAAAATCTTCCTGGTATTTTGGTGAGTATTGAGTAAGGGATTTCCAAGCAAATACATCCCTGTCTGGATACGAGCAGGTAGAGGTGGCTCTGGCACAAATGTACATAAGGGTAAAACCCGAAAACACCACTTTGAGCAATACTCGAACGGGAACTGGTACACGATAATGGGCCTTGCTTCACTCTTGGTTATGACACTCCCAGGGGATATGATTTGGTAAATTCATACGCTTAGTATGAACCATTTTTAAAGGAACAAAGATAAAATAAAATAAATATTCACATAAGAATATATGATCATGGATAAGCAAGATTAGAACCTAGGGGATCACAGGTTAGGTTATACTTTCCTTCTACAAGTTTATCCTTCTATGCTTAAAGTTTCCTTTTAATGATTATTGGCTAAGTATTTAAGACCCACTAATTATACGTTCTTTTCTTAGTTAATGGTAGGAAATGGAAGAGCATGTCCCAACAACCAATGTGATAAGAAATGTGAAGATTGCTCTATTAATGTGACAGAGGTGACGAAAGATCAGGTTGAACATATTGTGATTATGCCATACCAGCTATCAAAAATCACAATTAATAATTCGTACCTATTTGAATGCCCAAATTCATCAAGGAAGAAGAAGAAAAAGTCTCAAGGATGTTCATCTAATAAAGTTGATAAGGGAAAGAAGACCGAATTTCTTTTTTGCAAAAAGTGCGGGAAGAGGAACCAAGGAGAATGTCACAACGGAACTGGGAGATGTTTTAAGTGTGGGAAGATAGGGCATAAAGTAGCCAATTGCTTTAAAAAAATGGATAATGTGATGAATGGAGATAAGGTTCAATCTAATGTACCTTATACATTTTGATATCATAAATGTAGAGAAGTTAGACATTATCCAAGGCAATGCTCTCTTGGAATGGGTGAGAAGCATGATGAGCATCAACAATCTTCAAGGACAAGGGAACAATGAAAGTCCTATGCTGAGATGGATCATGATGACTGAAGTACATGTAACTTCTTTTCAATAATTGTCTATGTCATGTTGTATTTTAGTTCGTGCTCTATGAGCATAACTTTTATGTTTTCAAAGATCATCGAGTCACTACCTAAGATGATTTTATATCATTAAGGAAAACATCTATTGTTATGTACCACATGTTGATGTAGTGAAGCTGTTCTTCTTAAAAAAAGGTGATTAGGGGAATAAAAGATGATTATTATTTTGGAATACGTTCACTATTTTGGGAACCTTATATGATCAAGGTAAATAGATTACTATGGTATTTTCTTTTAGGAGTAAAGGTTGAATTATATTTTTAAGAATGGATGAATTTAAGGTGGACTTAAAGTAATTTAGGTTACATATGGAAATGATTAACCTATCTTGGGGAAAATGTGATTAGGTTAGTTACTTTTGTTTTAAGATGATAAGAGTGGTTGATGTTGTTTGTAGATGAACGATAAAGTCTATCTTGGAAGACTATGTTATGAGATCATTCTTATAATTGGGTTTCAATCTTATTTTGGTTTATTTTGAGGAATTTTAAGGACAGTTATTTATGGAATGGTCTATGATGAACTGTGGGTTGTACCATTGAACTTTTAAGATTTAAAATTAGTTTCCCTTCCTATGGGATTCTTTATTTTTGAAGATTTGTTTTATCTTACTCTTTCTGTTTTTGGGATAATGTTTAAAGATAGAAGAAATTGATAGTTAATCTTTTGTGGATTACGTGACTCTCAAGAAGATGATTCTTGTGTTTTGATGAGACCAAGTGTTTTTGAGTGCTCATCGTTTGGAGAAAAGATTAGTTTTGGTAGACACTTATTAAATGATGAAACTCTACTTGAAGGTAGGTATATTTCCTTATGTTTTTGTTCTATGTAGTAAATAAATTCCTCAAAATTATGAAAAGGAACGTAAAACAAAAACGTTGTTGGTTTACATTTCCTACTAGGTAATAAAAGGCCATTTACACACATCATAAGTTTGTGATTTTCTTGTGGTTAACTTTCTTTTAATCATGTTTTCTATCACTATCTGTCAGAACTTGACCCTTTGTTTTCTCCTCCATGTCCATGTGTACCTACATGGAATCCTAGTGTGGGTTAACTCGGGTGACCTTTATACTTCCCTTTCTTTCTTTTAAAGTAATAGTTATACTGACTCCTTTTCTGATGTGGGACTTTCAATAAATTTCAAAACCCTATTTTAAAAATTGCGAGGATGCAATTTCATAAGGGGGGAAGACTATAATGACCTGAAATTTTGAATAAATCTTGTTTCTTAATTTTGTGTGTTATTTTATTTTTATACTCAAAAAAACTATTTCATTTGATAACATGAGTATAATTAAAATGAGACCATTGGATTTTGACTGTTATATGACTATTTGTCAATATGACCGCTAGAAACTAAACGTTTCGATTATTGTCTCTAAATACAAGTGAGCTTGGTTAATTAATATAGAAAGAAGATTTGATGGCCTCATCCAGTAGTCTCGGGCCAATCGAAGCCCATCAAACAGAACTTGGGAAGGAGGTAGCCCCATTGGGCTTTTCTCTGGACTAAACCCAAGCCGAACTTCATCGTGTGAAGCTAGAATAGAATGTCCTTCGCGAGAAGTTCCAAGTGATAGAAATTACTACTCGTGCAATGTTGGCTGAGCCGCCCCAAGATTCTCTCACCTCAGCACACCTTACCCTTAGGTCCTATGCTGGTGTTATAAGGGGCTATGTAAGGAGACCGTAACCGCCTTATGTAATCCTTTGTTTTAAATAAAAAATGTGATTTCTCCTTGTGATGAAGTTTGTGAATTTTTAAATGTCTGGATAAATATAGTATGCATATTTTTGATGAATTTTATAAAAATGATATTTTAAAAATGTTTATGAAAACCATAAATAATTAAAAATATGTAATGATTTTCAAAAAATTGTCTTCTACAATTATGTTCAGTACGAAATTTAGAGTCTAATAAGGTCAACTTAATTTTTGATGAATAGTAAATTATGAATAGTGATTTTATGACTAGGATTAGTAATGTGACCAAATGGATTAGTAATATCACTTAAAGAAAGTATTAATATAATCTAGGCCCCTTGATTAAGTAATTCGATTCAATAAAATAGGTAAATAACTGTTTCAGAAATTATTAGTCAAGTATTAGTTTTTTTGGTGAATAATGTTTTTTAATTAAAAATTAAATTAAAAATATTTATAAAATTATTTTTATAAAACGGATTTCATTTTTGAACTCAGAGCATCGATATTATGTTAAGGTAATTTTGGGGGATTTTTCTGAAAAAAATGAATTTTCGGTGAATAGTGTATTTATTTAAAAATTAAATTAAAAATATTTAGAAAATTATTTTTATAAAATGGGGTTAATTTTTGAAATTTGAGCATCGATATTTGGTTAAGGTGAAATTTTGGTATTTTTCTGAGAAAGATGAATTTTCGATGAATAGTGAAAATACAATTTTTAAGTTACAGGTGTTTAATGACATCATTAAATGATGTATTAAGTATGTAATCAATATGGTCGACTTATGAATAGTACGATAAGGTATGAGGTGTCCCAAGTGGCCAATACCATGAGCAAATACCATGGGAAAGCCCATGATTTTGCCAATACCACCAATGAGGTGTCCCTTGGCCGTTAATGCCTTGTCCCCTCACTTTCCCTATAAATACCAAGTCATCATCTCATCAATTCGACTCCAAAATCATCCTCAACGAATTTATGGTCTCCTTAACTCCCAAGGAGTCATACCAAGGTTCCCCCAAGCCCTCAAGGTCCCAACCATTGAGTTTTAAGAGTTACGTTTAAGGTAAGGGATCCGACCTCTCTCTTTCTTTTCAAGTAATCTCTTTTATGTCATTTATTTTATGCTTCGTGTTTTTATGTTGGAGGATGTTATTTTATATTCATCTTACTTCCCTTTTCATTTTATTATTATGAGAGACCCCCTCTTTCCCTCATCAATTCATTTTAAGAATGTTTAAGTGGCGTCGTTAGGCTGCCGAATATTTAAGGGATTCTTTCACCTTTCTCATTTTCCAAAGTTCTACTTTCATGTCAAGTATTTGAAGTTCATTTTTATTTCATTGTGGTATGATCTCTATATCAATCATACTGAAATTTTATGTTCATATGATTAGAGACCCTATTAGATCTCGTCAATTCATTTTGTGTTGAAGTTTAAGTGACGCCGTTATGCTGCTGAATTTTCATAAGAGAAATCTAATTGTTTTCTTCCTTCCATGTTTTTATTTTCAAATGGTATGTCATTAAAATTTCATTACCATGTTTATATATCCTTCATATTCGTTTCATATACTGTTTTATGGGTCATTTATGAATGTTTGACCCATGTCCCCTCTCTTTTCAATGTTTTCTAAAACCCCAAAACATAGCCGTTATGCTGCAGAATTTCCGTCTCAAAATCTCTCTCTCTTTTTCTAAAGTTCTTTTATTTTATTTAGTGAATACTCAAAGCACTCTCTTCTATATGGGTATTCACATATATACCAAGTTGTTCTATTTTAAATTCTGGTATTTACAAACATGAGACCCACTTTCCCTTTCTGTGGGTTTAAAGTGACATAAAGATCATGTCTTTAAAGCAATTTTAAAACGTTATGATTATGAAATGAAACCCATTTCTTTTATGCTATATGGGGTTTTTATTAAATGATTGATGATGATATATGTGGATCACATGATAATAATTACATGTCAAGGGTGCACCCTGATAGCGCTCCAATGCGTTGGGTAAAGACTTAATATCTAGAGATGACTATTTTTAACAACGCCTTGGTGAATAACCTTGGTAATTTTTAATGACAACTTGGGGATGGACCTTGGTGAAACAGAAATGATTGTCAATTTTAAATGTTGTACCCACATCTTCAAGTTATGAAATATGTTATTTTTATTATGATATTCCTCATGATTTCTTTCTCATGCTTTAAAGTTCTTTTTCATGACATTGTTGACATATCTCAAGTTCACATGTTAAATGTTTCCCCTTGTTTCCCTTACTGGGCCTTCTACTCACCCTTTCTTTTGATGTATGTCCCTAGGTTATGAGATGCAGTAATGAACCTAGGATGAAAATAAGGAGAATCCTTTCAAGTGTTTAAGAATAATGTTTTATGTTTTCATGTTTTAAGTTCCTGGTTTCCAAGACACTAAACCTTAATGATGCTCAGTTTTGTAAAATGTAATGAAAAGTTATGTTATAAAAAGGCGGGATGCCATATAGACTCTCATATAAAGATCAAGATTCGATGGAACAATATCATCATTATCCTTGAAAACCCAATAACTTCATTTTTCACAACCTTGAACAATTTACCTTCATATAAACTCACTTATTAATTCTCGAAATAGGGTATAATTATGGACATCCATAGCTTTATGTTGTTTTGGAAACATAATAAAATCTTTAACAACAACCACTATTTATGAAACAAATTGGGTGCTTTGTTAAATGGTTTATTTATAAGGGTTTTAATGGTTTCACAACAATTCACCTCAATTTCAACATTTTCAAACAACTTTCGAACGTTTTTTCCCATGGGATCAGAAACAACCAACGGTCCCCTTATTCAGAGTGTTTTATAGACCCAATTTCGAAAGGTAGGTAGTTTCTGTTGAATGGTCCAACATTCCTTAGGGACTCACATTGGTTGAGAGGATGGGAGGTCGAGCTCATCACACAATTTAAGGGGAATTATTTATTACTCTAGGAATCTCTTAAAAGTTTGATACATATTCAAGAATCCTTCATTAATTCCCAAATATAACATGGGGTTCCCTTGTATAAACAATCAATTATTGATGTGCATGGAACTTAGAATCATATCTATGTATTTGTGGTTCTTCATTGATGGATATATCTATAATTATATGAGGTTCTCCATCAATGATACCCTTTCATGAATGTATTTGAGATTCTTTGTCCATTTATCATCACGATGTTGATTTCAAGCCACACGATAGGGTACTATAGAATTTAACATCATCGAGGAGACCAGAGTTGTTTAAAATTCAGGATTGGGTCCATGATGTGGGATTCCTAAATATCCTTATGAAAGGAATAAAAACCCATATATTTTAGTGCCACATAAGGTAATGCATCACACCTTTTAACGTCAAGTGATCAGTACCAAACCTTACAATTTAATGTAATGAGGCAAGGATGTCTAGGAGAATGGTAACTAGTCAATGAATTGTGTGGGACTTACACAAAAGTGGTATAAAGGATCTAGAATATATTTGGGATCCCAGTTTGGATGTTACCCCACTTGGAATGTAGCCTAGAGAGAGTTGGGGTTGATTTTTGGCTTGTTGGGTTTGGACTTTAGAATGGATTCCTATATATCCCATTTGGATGGGAATCAAATCACACATAGTTGGTATTGGGTTGAGGACCCATGACTATAGGGGACATATGAAGGTTTATATCAAATGGGATGTAACCCTTTGATATTAATTCATGTATTTGAGTACCCGAGCCTATGTAGGACCTCTGAAGGTTTGTATCATATGAGATATAGACCTTTGATATGGATACATGTCTCTAAGGACCCACACTTATGGGGTACCTTTAAATGTTTCTATCATAGGGGATATAAACCTTTGAGATTTATACATGGCTTTGAGGAGCCACACCTATGGAGTCCCTCTAAGGGAAGGGTAGAGGAAGATCCGTAAAAGGATTCTCTGTTAAGAAATGTATTATGTCATGAAATTGTCTTGATCTTAGCTAACCTCTAATCCCACATGAGACATGTTCAGATTTTAGAAATAAGAGACCCCTCCAAATCCCTTTTTCTTCATTTTCAAAAAAAAAACCACTGCAAGGGTTAGCGGGATCCTTACATTTCAGAAGGAAAGATCACAAAGCTACTCGATAGACCACAAAATTCAAATTCAAATTTCAAAACAACATTATCACCTATCTCGGTCCACGTGATAACTCATGTAAAGCACCTACCTCGAGTCGCACACCTATCGCAACAAAGGCACTTTCCATTCGCCTCCCCATCATCTCAACATCAGCGAGACCCACCAGAATCCCCATCGCCTTAATCGTCATCTTCATCGCTGTCATACAGATATCACCAACATCACAACACAATGCCATCCTCTTGACACTGCTGACCACCACTGCAAACCATAACAAGCATCACCAGAAACCAGATGACATCCTCATCAACACCGTCACCCCTTCACCACCATGCACCACAAGAAACCAATACTACAGAGGCCATCAAAGGAATAATGAGCTCACTACAACGAAGACCATAAGAAAACACTATTTCATTGAGAGAGGCACCAACGACCACCTCTATAACCAATCATAGATGAAACCAAGCAGAACTACTGATCGGAACACCCTCAAAAAAGCTTCACACAGATTGACTACCGACAAGAAGAAAACAAACCAAAACCAGAGGCTTGAAGAAGAAAAATGAAAAAACCAAACTGTCGATGAAGGTTGCATGCCAAGAACACTGGACACTGAACCACACCTCCCAAAACCCCACTTAAACCACTGGTCTCGATATGACCAAGAGGGGAGCATTAGAGCATAAGGTCAAGGTAGTGGTAAGAACGTCCAAGGGCTCTAGACGAAGGACACAAAGATGAAGCAGAAAATCATCAAAGTAGAGCAATCCGAACCAGGCAGTTCCATGAGACCCGTCGAGAACCGAGACACAATACTCAAAACCTCATTGAACCACCGCTCCATAACCGACCTGGAGAGCTGCAGTGGAACATTAGGTCAGAGCTGTAGAAAGAGAGACTAAAAGCTTCAGATCGAACAACCCTCGTCGGGAACCCAAGACCTCCAAGAAGGGTAAGACGTCAACACAGAAGAAATACAAAGTGCCTTCAGTAGAGAAAAGACGAGGGACATGACCGAAGAGGAAGAAGAAAAGCACATGGGGATAGTCACATCTGACTACCCCTTTAGCTAGAGACAATGAGAAAGGACATGGGTCTACTCCTAGAGAGATACCCTATCTCCCAGTTCTAGATAAGAAATGAGGATAAGAAACTAACCCTAAAATTGAAAATAAAGTGTGATCCTACCCATTACATTCTAAAATGGGATGTACCTAGTTTTATAGATGTTGAGTTAATGAAACGTACCTAGAAATCATTTTTTATATTTTGAATTCCCTGTAAATATACCATATTTAGGGTCCTCATTACATAAAGGATTCACAACTAAAAACACCCTTAGGATCCTACCCAACTGGTAGGATAATTTCAAGAAACTTATAACCAAAGGAATTTATAACTAAATGAGAGACATGCTGGTGTGTCTCTATCCATGTTTTTTTAATTTTAGTGGATTTAGTGGTGGCTTTTTTTGTGTCCCTCAGATGGGAGTCCCATAAAAGGACATACCCTACCATTGGTGGAATGAAAGAGGTCCCATAGGAGGCTCAAATAGAAGAATTCTAGTTGAGATAGAGGGGTCTCGTGCAGGGTAAGGTCTTAGGGGATCAGAACTGCTTCGTACAAGGCATTACTACATGATATAGTGATTACTTCTAGATAAAAGATAACCTAGAAAACTACACTTATCCGAGGCCTTGCTCTTCACACATGGCATCCCTACATGAAATTATTTTTTTGAAGTGTGAAAACATTTTATTTCTTTAGTTATAATTTCATCAATGTTTTTATCTTTAAAACTTATTATTTTAGCATTAACAATGGCCCTAAGGATTTGATCCAATCAGAAGAAGAGGGTGTGATCCTAAGGTATAAGATAATTTTTTTGATGAATCTTTAATTCATTGATGAACATAATGATTTTTATATTGTAAAATCTATAAGTGATAGGTAAATTTTTATAGAGAATCCACAATGGTAGATCATACAGGCTGATCACGTAGGGGTCCCGTGCATACCTCCCACATAGAGTAGTTTCCTATTCCTCATATTTTCAAATGAAATCAAATATATTTAATTTTATGTATTAAAAAAATCTCAAATTTTGTATCCTTTTCATAGAAAACATTTCTATGTCACTTCATGACTATGAAATTTAACTCCATACTACTCCCATTATTGAGGGATTAATAGCGGAGGAGTCCAAATTCAGAAATCCATAAAGGCCCTACATCTCATTTGCTAGGAAAACACAGGCGGATGTTTCTTGATAGGAGGATCTACCCAAATCCTTGAGACTGGGGATGTTAGAGAGGCATCAATTTCATCCATTTATCCACCCATGTGTGAGGGTGCTTAACTTCTCTGGTTGTTTCACTGCATTTTCTATCTATTAAATTATTGTTTTTAACGAGGGGTTCCCTCTATAATCTAGTTCCATCGACTTCAATGGATGAGACTATGGTGGGGGATTCTATGCCAATTCATCCAAAACTATTAGGTGATGCTAACACTACATTTTTAGGGATTGGAACAGGGTGTGATATTGAGTTCATAGAGTTTGGAGTACATATCTCCTTTTAAATTAGTTATGAGTCAAACATAGAGACACATTACTCCCTATACACCACATGTCATATCATTTTTATAGATATTTAAAATATAGTTTTGGAGACACATTTTTAGGTCCTTCCATCAAAAAATTTCTGAATTACATGATTATTTTCCTTTTGAGGGTATCACTGGTTTTATTATTACATGATTTACCATGTAGTGAAGTCAATCATTAAAAACTGGTAAGAGGATAAAATATAATAGTAGTTTGGGGCCTAGTTGGTAGGCTAGTTTAAATATCTCAGGACTTTTTTATCCCCAATTGATGTAACTCATACCAAGGAGGTGGAAGATAATTGGTTCCATCTAGATAAGAAATCTCCCTAATTTTTTTTCTTCAAGAATAAGTAGGTTCCATAATGTAAGAGATTGTTTAAATCCACTATTCTTTAAAGAGGGTTTAAAAACAATTTAGGATTCTATGAATTTGAAAAAGGAAAAAATACCTCATGATAAAGAGTCTATATCCACACAAATGGATGTGTTTCATAAATATGTAGATAATGATCAAGACACATTTCAACATCTCAAGGCCTATATCGAGGAACATCTATAAAGGTTTATGGAGACACTCTAGCTTGTGAAAGTTCATATTCATTTAAAAACATAAGTGATACAGATTTATTTGTTTCTTAATCATTAGTTTCTATGTTCCCACTCTAATCATAATCTTAATAAAACACTAAAAATGGAACATTTGATAGGATTACATTGTGTTAAATTGATACAATTATAAAGAAAAGAATGCGAGAACTCTAATTTTTTCCCTAAGTATTTTTCATGACCTACTGAGTGTGGTTTGAATATTTAAAGGGACACATTATTTTCCCTAAACACTTTGTGTCATTCATGATATCACCCTATTTTCATCATAAGTAAAAATAAAGATAACTTAGCGAGCGAGACTCAGAATTTTTTTGGCCACACATTATAAGTTTTCAACCTAATAAGTTCGGTAACTTTTTCCTCTATTTATTTTTTTTCTTAAACCATGTGGAGTATAGGTATAGTGATCTTAGAATCAAATTTTATACAAGGTTATCTTCTGTGGATTTTCAACCTAGAGATTACTATATCTCTTTTGGGGGAAGTTTATAGTCTTGAAATCAAGACTAACACGACTAGTGTTTTAGGTCAAACAACTTTGACATTGAGTTATGGAATAATGAAACAAGATTGGATTACTGAACAAGAATGTTATGAAATTAATAAAATACCCAAAGGTGGATTTTGAGTGATGATTTTGTGATTTAGGGATCTAAAACCTAACGTGAGACAAAAATACAAGGAAATTCCGTAGACAATATTAAAAAGGAGGTTTCCATTATGGTGTTATCATTTAGGATTACAGTGATAGAAGAGGTCTATTTTGAGGATAGAGGGGCTATGGTTAGCAGACCCTTTTGGTGGGCGATTAATGTAAAGACAAATTGGTAGTGTTACTACATATTCATAGAAAGGTGTATTCAGAAATCTACCATTTCATTATAGATGGATGGATAGTTTGTGACTATCCATATTTCTTAAAACCATAAAGGGTGTTCTATCAAGGGAATGTTCCTAAGAATAAAGAGAGCATCTATATTGGCACTATCCAAGAATGGGAAACTGGTCATACATGATTTTGTCTTGTGTAAAAGGGGGGTATAATCTATTATATGATCAATATCTGGGGAAATGCCCCTCCCTGTTAAGGGTTGAATAATCATGTAGTTTAATTTCACGAGAACATGACATAGAGAAAGTAGTTTAACATCTTATGACAAGGATGTTGAGGGATAGGGTTTAAGGTTGTTTAGATTTGATATATATATTAAGAATTTTCCATTTTATTGTAATCTATCCAAGTGTGTTCCATTATATTTATACATATAGGGGAAAGTTTTGTAAGCTAAATTTTAGGGGTTTCTGGATTTTTAGAGTGAAAAGGGAGGAAAAAATTTCTTGGAGTTAGAATAGTTCTCTCCTTAGTATGACTGTTCCTCTGGTTTGAAATACCTTTTAGATGATGAATTATGAAATACCAAATAGGGTGTTTTACTACATAGTTAAACCATATAATCCTATAATTGATAAGTACTTTTTGTGGGAGACTTTTGCAAAGCCAACTAGAGTGTATTAATGTATTGCCAGACAAAGGCATCCTCAAGAATCTAGAATTCCACTACCGATGGCCGAAGAAATTTTATGAAGTTTAGAATTACCCAAAAATAGAGTTTATTTTATATAAAGATAGTTCATGAATATGGAATGGTCATTTCATATCAAAATTTTCAAGAATGGGGAGAAATTAATTCCCCACACAGGTCTGACCCATATGCAAAAAATGGATATTTATTTTACATTTGGGACAAAGGCATAGAATTGGGGTTCACTACATATAATATCTATGTGAGAATAAAGCCACACATAGTTCTTAAATTTACCCCCACTTCTTGAATTATTTTTTTGAGAACATGCTTTTTTTATCTCAAATACGGGGTCACGAACCGAGAAAGAACCAATGATGGAGCCTTCCTTTATAGATCCTACTCAAACATAGGAGAGTGAAAACATTTCCTATTTTGTGATTGAACTCGTATATAGGACAAAAGTGTCACTCCATATCTCATCAAAGAAATAATCAAACAATTTTTATTTATTTAATTTATGTTATAAAAGGGATTTCAACCACACATTTTAATATCATATTCTAAAAAATTATAGTGTGCCTTTTAAGGTCATGTGATTGTGACCATAATAACCCTGTCATGAATTGATATGATTTGATCATGTGGGAAATCATTTAAAAAAGTCCTAATCCCATGTCAGTTATGATTGGTGCAAGAAACCTGGAATTGTAAAGTTTTATTCCACCACAGAAATGTGGTAAAAATGAAGGATAAGGGAATTTCAGTTTTGTATTGGCTATACTAGGATGTAGGATCTAGAAATCATTGAATATCTCATTGGAATGAGAATCAATCCATTCATATTTTGTGAAAATAAGAAGTTTTATTGTCATGTGGTGAGAAAAATAACCATGTAGTTTAATTCCATGTGCTAATGATAAGGGTTTCCCAACGTGGAAAATAAGTATAGAGGCCTTATGAATGCTTTACGGTCATTCATAAAATCATCTCATGAGAGGAATCCCATATTTTTTATATGAGGCTTCCTGAGCAATTTTCCATGGGAATCCTATTCTTATTATAATTGGTAAGACAAAATTTTAACTACATGTAATGAGGAAATTTGTGTACAGTTTAATGCCATGTGACTAGGATAACTTTGTGACTTGTAGTTTTAGGTTATTCAAATTGGGCAATCTATCAAGGAAATTATGAGTGATATGAGGCTTATCAGACTAATGATATCGTGATATACATCACATGTGAAGAAGGAAATCAAAACCATGGTCTTGGGGGTTCTCAGATCAGGAAGAGTGAGATGGTAGAAAACACAAGTAATAACCACTAACCAGGATTGAAAAGTGGTTTTCATCATGATGTTATTAAAGATTACAGAGGTAGAAGAGGTCTCTCATGGGGCCAAATGTACCACTTTTTTATAGGATCGTTTGGATGAAACTTGTTCAATGACTATTGGTGTTTATTAATGCATAGTCAAACAAATAAATACTTTGGATGATATTCCCTTATAATGGATGACTTAGTAAATATCAATTGTGGTGTATTACTCTATAGTCAGACAAAGGTGTCTTTAGTAATATGACATTCTATTACTGATGGTTGAGGTTAGTTTATAGAGTATCAAAATTTCCTGAGAAAAGGTGGATAATGTGTGTAAAGAATATTTACAAGCACAAATAAAGAATTTAGATCGGCATTGGCCATGTATTGTGGATTCCCAAACTTAGATTTTTGTTTATATGTGGGAGATGGATATTTTTGTTTCTCAGATAGCCACCTGAATGAGGGAACCTGAGTTAAGGTATACTATATGGACTTGGTTTGTATGAAGGTGGGAGGAAATTTCTCCATGGTTATGGTTGGTCTTAATAAATAGGATCCAAGCATTGATACATATCTCATGAGAATGAGAATAATTCCACACTTAATTCTTATAAGGCTCCCTATGAAGATCGTACCCATACATGGGGAGGGGGAATTTTAATGTGGTGGATAGACCCAGGATTGGATATTCCAGAGTTACTACATATCTTGTAATGGAAATAATCATTCCAAATGTAGTAATTAGAACTAAGGTGCGTTGGGAGACTAACACTAAATATTATGGTCTACTCAAGGAAAAATTGGAATGTTATGTAGTTTCAATTCATGCAACAAGGATATGAACTATGAAGTATTATGTCAAGATGTTTTCCAATAGTTTATCATCTTGTGACATTGATGTTAGGCCAAGTATTTTAAAGTCATACAACTTGGATTATGAAATCTTTTTGTTTTAGGCTATACAACTAGGACCATGTGATGTGAATTTTAAGTTCATGCCTACATGACCATGATACTGTTCAATTTAACATCATACGATGAGGACATAAGCATAATGTAGTTTTTCATCCACTAACATGTACAATGATATCTTTATCACATGAAGTATTTCTTGAGAAATACTTCTTTGGTAGGGGACATAGTGAGCTCTCTATCAATTGAGATCAGGGAATAATCTCTATCAGAGTGGAACTTGTGTATGGAATAAGTTCCCTCCCACTTTGGATCAAGCTATGGAGGTTTCTTCCCTATAATCTTCAGGGTCCTGAGGGCCATCAAAAATTCTACTTAGAGGAACAAGTGGAGGAAGAATTTCTTGTTAAAATCTCATGGTATCTGATTTTGATGGACCTCCACGGGACAAGAGGTATGTAATATTTTACTGTTATTTTTCTATAATTCATCCAATCATTTTTGGGATTTCTCATATGTAGATAGATTATCATAGATATCATTTTGGAGTGAGGGTAATTGAACATAAATGGGTAGGAAAACTTCTATCTCATATAAAATTTTATACAGGTTTGCCCATATGGTGTTACATGTTTTGGTTTAATAATCCCATAAGGAGTGAATGAGTTGTGAGGTGAAGAATTTTTATCATTTTCCACCATCTTCGGGAGTATGTCTGATAAGGTCTTGTTGAAGTCCTCTATCTATCTACTTTCCACTTCATGATAGTGGGATAAATGGTTGGATTTGATATTATACTCTTGATATAGATTCTCCAACTCTATAGAATACAAATTATTTCCATTGTTCGTTCATATTGTATGATGGACACCGAATTTTGTAATTATGTTTTATTTTACAAAGCTGAAAATTATTTTAGTCCTAAAATATTTTTGGGGGTATTTTCTCAGCCCATTCGGAGAAGAATTCAACAATAGTTAATATGTTTTTAAAATTGTTGTATGTTTCTGGAGGATATGGTCTAACAATATACATTCCATATAGGATGAATGTTTAGGATTATTTGGATGTGAGTTGAAACTTTGGGGGTTGATAGATAATGTTTGTGTGCTCAATATAGTAATGAAACATCTTGGTGAAATTTTTGTAATCTATCATAAATGAAGTCCAGAAATATCTGAGCATTTTTATTTTCTTGGAAATCATGCATATTGACTGGTGGGAACCACATGATCCCATATGTACTTTTTTCCGGACAAAAAACAATCTATTCTGTATTGATTTATCTAATATGGATTCCATTAAAGCCGCATTTATAGAGTACTTTCTAGTGATTCAAACCATCGAAAATTTCAATTTTGTCCAATCATCATCATATTTTCTCATTTATTTATCTGTTCAATGTGATCATTCCATTTTGGAGGTAGTCCAAAATGGGTATCATCAAAATAGTGGTAGGTCCGTCTAGTTTAGGGATGTATTTTTCCTCATTTATTTATTCTATGATGAGAAAAAAGGTGATTCTTTGTGGCTATTCCTAATGATGATGATTGTTTCATACCTATTCAGATCTACTAAATCAGTGGCTAGATTCTCCAATGAATTTTATTGGAAATTTTTTGACCGTGGGATGTGAGCCAATGTCAACTTTAGAAGAATTTTTCCATTATCCCCAGGACGTAGTCAAGAAAGGGGATTAGCTCCTCATTTCTTATATCATAATACCTATTGATATAATTGATTTCCAATTATGAATCACCTTTCTATTTTAAGTGGACCAATGAAATTCGAAGTGAAATTTCTTGCCTCGCAATAAGGGATTCATATTATTCTGTATTGTTCATAAGACCTTATGGAAATAGGAAGGTGTAAGTAAATACTACCTTTCCAGGAGAGATGAGTATGATTACCATAACAACTTTGTTGAGCTTGGGGTCTTCAATTTTTTTTTCCAAGTGGACTTTTGGATGTACAGTCCAAAAACATTTCCCATGCCTAGGAAATGTCTTGAATATAAGATATATCTGCATCCAAAAACTCAGTATCTAATGAAATGGTTTCTATAGATGGATATTCTATAAGATAATATGATAAAACCTAGAAATTTACTTCTTTCTGAGGCACAAAATTAATGTCAAAATGCTGCAGGATAACTAAACGACATTCCAAAAATCTAGTCAATATAGGAAGGCTAGGATATATTGGAGTTGGTTTTTATAAGAGACTAAATGAAAGTCATGGTGTTGTAGGTAGTGAATCGGTTTCTAAATTAAAAATATTAAAACCATATAACTATTCCCAATATATGAGTAATGATTCTCAGTGTTGATCATGGTTTTACTGAGATAATTGAGGTCGTTTTCATTCCCAAATTCATTCTGTTGAACAAAGAAAGCACCCATTGATCATTTTAGTTCTATCCCATACAAAATTACAATTTTACCCTCAATAGGTGGCATCAAGACTGGTGGAATCAAAATATATTTCTTGAGACTCTTGAATGATTATTGACAGTCATCATCCCATTGATATGCAACCCCCTATTCATCAACCTGGTGAAGGGAAAACAATTTTCTATGAGGTTTTCTATAAAGTGAATTATGTATGTGAAGCTTCCCTATAAACCCCTCAAATCCTTGAGGTTCTGAGGTGGTCACATCTTGATGGTAAGATTTTTCTTCTTAGGGTCGACTTTGATACCATGATAGTGTACAATAATGTTAAGAAAATTCCATGAGGTAACCCTGAAAGAACAGTTCAAGTGGTTTATATTTCGGTTATGCTTCCATATATTGCTGAAGAAGGTCTCAATATCATCTAATCGTTTTGAGAAATATTGATAATTAACTACTAGGTTGTCGATGTTGTATTTGAAAAACCTCCCAAATAAGGGTTTAAAGTTGCGATGCATGGCATGTTGGTATGTTTTACCAGCACTATTTAAGCCAAAGGGTATTAACTGATATAAAAATACACTATAAATGGTCTTGATTTTAGTGTATTCATCATTTACATAATCCATTATGATTTTATTATACCATGAGTAGCCATACATAACAAAGCTTGATTGATATCTGACTGTTGCATCAATCAGTAGCTCTATGATTGAGATTGGGAAATCATATTTCAGAAAATTTTGATTAAGATATATGATGTTAATGAAAACCCTAATTTTCCCATTATTCTTCTTTATAGGGACAATGTTGTCTATCCATTTTGGATACCAGAAATACTGAATGAAATTGGATCTGATTAGATTTTGAACATGAGCCTTAATTTTAGCGACATGAGTTGGGTGTGTCCCTCAAGATTACTTTTTATATCCTCAATGGTTTTCTAGAACGACCATGTTCTAATTTTCCACCTCAGGATCAACGAATAGAATATTTATGTCATTCTAGGTGAACACATCCAATTGTTTTTTCCGAAAGGAGGTGTTTACCTCTTGTTCTTATAATAAATGGACACATTGATCAAAGTGGTTCATAGATCTTTTTATATATCTAGATTTATTTCTATGATTTTATCAATGGTCATAGAAACAATTTCATTTAATGAAGGAGAAATATCACTAAGGTTCAACTCCTCCTCCTCTTCCACTTTCTTATTTTCCTTACCCTAAGGGGAATTCGGTAATAGAGGAATCCCTTTAAAGTTAAGAGAGGGTTTGACATTTTTGAAATCCATCAGATGAAATGACTTCTTATGTCCTGGTAGATGGTGTGGGGTCTCTCTGAGGTTTTGGAGGCTATGGAGTAAGTTATAAAGAAGAAGTGTCTTCATAATCTTTTGAATAAGCTGATGAGGCCGTGATCTATTGGTGCTCTGTGGAAAGAACAATGAAATTTTCATCCTAGATTTAACTATTGTCTTAAGACTCAATGAATATTTTAGCCCCACCAGACCCAGTTTTTATAACTAATATCATGGATTTTGTCGAATATGTGCCTAAATATGGGGGAATTCCTTTAATATGACGGATGTGAATCACATATTCTTCCCTGATATATTTTAAGGTATTGTTTGGGTTCATTTGTATACCACTATAGACAATGAATCTATAAACACCATCAGTCATGGGATATTTCCCTTCCCTCTGGTAGAATTATGTATCAATGTATTAAGTCTCACAGGGTGTGAATGAGGATTCATTTCCATAAAATGTACCAATTTTAACATTAATTCTGCATTTGAGGCATTTATGGTATGAAGAGGGGACTTCCATATGCTGATGCAACCAAGGCCTTCCCAACAAGATGTTTAAATCTACGTCTTACCGAATAACTAGAAATTATAAGTCTGATCTGTGGTAACCAAACTAAGAACTAAACATGATTCTTATGAAGGGTTTTTTGATCTTTTCATAACCTAGTAGAATTATAGATGAATGGGGAATGTGGGTTTCATTATATCCTAGTTAGTGAAGAATTTAGACTAGAATGAGGTTTACCCGTGAACCATTTTCAATGAAATATCAATAGATGTCATTGTTGTTTCAACTGCTAGATACATACAAAGGTCTTATGTAACCTTTTATAATGGAATATTTTTCATGATCCATAAAAGAGATGATGATGTGGAATTCTAATGGGTTTATCATTGCATGATAAAATTCATCAGTAGTGATTTTAGCTTCAAATTATTAAGGTCCTGAAAAATACTCTATAAGTACTCTATAGAGGTCTTTTGAAAGGATTAGAGATTATATGATTTAAAACATTGTTGGAATCATGGAAAACTACTTTATAATTTTATACTTCTGGCCTAAAGGTATATGATTTTTGACGTGAGGCTATTCTCTAGTTGGTGCTTTAGTAACTGATGTACTTGATATAAGAAGATCAGCCCTAAGAACATGAATTTAAAGTGCTTTCGTCCTTAGTGGGTTAGGTCGACTAGATCAGCCTGCAATGAGGGCAATTTGGTGACAATATCCCATAAATTCGATCTTCTTGGATGATTGACTCTGGTAAATCCAAGGAATTTGTGGGGTAACATTCTTACTCTTGTTGGGCCTGTTGGAGTCCTCTCCCATGAGTTTTAGCCACATAGACGGCTCAAGCCGGGATATAGATGGAGTATTGATTTCTATTGTGACTGTGTCATCCCCGATATCCCCATCTATTAATATCCCTTCCCCAAATTCCCTATATAGGTACAAATGACTTCGGTTTATGGTCATATTCATCATTAGAGAATGAATCCATGAATTGAATGATATTAATGGACATGAAGATCAATTCTTCTTCGGATGGGGATTCTGTCTCATAGGTTAACTATTGTTTTACCTTTTGGTGGATTGGTATCATTGGTTATGTGACAAATGTAATGTATTTTGATAATGTCAAATCCAAAATTTTCTTCAGTACAAGTTCATCTTCATATGTTCTTTTCCTACCCTTCTATCCATGTCATCTATTGGATGATTGGATTTTTGCTGACTGCTACACCAATGGAGTCAACTATATCATAAATGAAGAAGATGAGGGAATAATTAGCTATTTCAAATATAGTAAGAGGAAATAAAGAGTCTAATTTGTTTTATTTCTTACCATATAATCATTTTACTTCAATGTACCTTTGTTAGTGACTTCTTTATATTCACCATCTTCCCTTGTATTAGTGGTTGAAACACATGAAACCTGTGATAGTGGATTGCCTAACTTTAACTGTCCATAGTCTATCATTTTTTGCAGGATGTATTTGAGAAAAAATTATTTCTAGATAGTGTGTCCTAATTATCGATGGAAGGGGTAATAGTTTTAGATATCTTCAATACCATCTTATTTTGTCCTCGTGGGCTTTGAAAACATGAGCATGTTGTTTTCTAAAGATGTGATTATGTAGACATGGAATTGGTCATCTCAGAATGAATAAAACTATTTATTTATATCCTCAAAATGGAATCACCTGCACTCCTCTCATTCATTCTAATGAGGTGGGAATTTCTTATAATGCTCAAGAGGGGGTTCCATGTGATATGGTTTCAGTTTTGGAGTTGGATATGGTGTAAGGACTTTCTCAGGTGTGAATGTCCTAGCCTCTCATTTCCCTATTATCTTCCCTTGATTCGATGTAATTAATTGATAATTGGCCTTGGTCTTCAAGACATAATCTTCCATTTTTTGAGAAACTACGGTGAGACCCCAAAACCCTCCTATGTATTTCATAGGCATGAGTGGTGTGTGCTACTCGTCATATACATTATCTATAAAGATGGACAAAAAATCCTCCCAGGGAAGATGCATGTTTATGTAGTAAGTCAAACTATTGCATCAAGAAATGAAATATGATACCCTCTCATTCTCTATATATTTTAATATTTGGAGGTAAATGATTTTTCTTATTCTGTGTCATTTATTTGAACTTATATATAAAGTACCAAGGAAGATATTCCCATCCCATTATTAATTGAGCTGGAAAACTACGGTACAATATAAAGGGTATCCCTTATAGGGTTTGTACGAATCATTTGAGTTTTACTACTTATTTTTGTGAAGGGGTATCTATCATGAGATCATAGTGGGACATGAAATGCACCAAATTATTCTCCATATCCCTTGAAACAACAAAAATTGAAAATATAGTATTCCCATAATTTGGCAGGGGATGGATCAGATCCACTAGTTCTGGGTAAGGCCTATCTTCTAGCTGAATTGGTGTATGCCATCTGTTTATAGATTCTAATATATATATCAATAAATAAATGATATTTAGGGTCACTTGAGGTATGTTTGGTTGAATAAAGTCTTGAGCATGGACAACAACAATTAGAGACAGTTGTGACAGCTCTATTGGTACCCACGATAGGTAACCTAAAGGGTCTAGTCCATAAGGATTTGTCCAACCCATACTTGGTAATGTATCCAAAACATGGAACTCCTGATATCTCACTACCATAGGGTCCAAATATATTTTTCATTTATCCCTCACATTGTGATGATTTTATTGTTCGACTTCAGTTTCCAGGGTGAACCATCTTTATTGATGTACACCAATTGGGAGTGTGAATTGAAGATATTCTTATAGAAAATATTCATTAGGAACATTCCATTAGAATAGATATATGTTGAGTCTTCTAAACAATATCATATCTTCCTCCCTATGAGTTAATATTTCCTTCAATGTGTGGAGTTAAACCACTTTGGTGGGATGGTGAGGAATATCCTTACTTTTATCCTTTTATTTTGTGGATGCTCACTAAGAAGGTAGTAATGTTGTGGTCAAGGGAATCCCCTAAATTAGAGAAATAATATGGTTTTGGATACACACACCTCCTTAAATTATTTCAATGTGGACCAAGTTATGGACTTAAATGTCCACTTCTATCTCCTCTGTATTAGCCTCATGTTCTGTAGCATCTTCATGGTTGGTGTTAACAATGTTCAACTATTCATAACATATTACGTTAATTTCATTTGTCTCATTGAGATATTGTTTTTTGTTTTTCCGACCTCGAGGCCCCATCCACTCTTTTGTTGGTCCACCTAGAATCATTTGATGAATGTTCATCTAAAGAGAATGTATGGAAAATTTTGTTTTATGTATTCTAAGACTGGAAATCAGATCACGTGATGAGATGAATTGGGAGGATTAATTTTGAGATATTCTCCCAAGTAGGGAAACGACCAACTTCCCTTGAGGATGAGGTTGTTATGGTAAAGAATCCCCAAGACTTGTGGGATGGTCTTGTTCTTGATCCCTTTCCAAAACCTTTTGTTCCAGGTTTACTGACCTCAATTGTTGTGTTAAAACATCCCACAGCCCTACAGGCTGAGGTTTCTCCTGGATTTTTATGGATTCTACTTCTATGACTGCTTTATTGATTTTATAGATCTATGTTCGAACATGGGATGTATACATGGTAAAGACCTAAATTAATCTACCTTCAGCCAAAGTCATTTATGAAATTTGGGACATTTGTGCTATTTTATGATTAAATTCACTTAAATGGAAGTCTTTCATGATATTTTCATAATCCTAATAAAAAATAATTTCAATCTCTACCTCTCTTTTTTTATCGAAATTTTTGAGAGTCCCCCAGGGATGGTATTTGTTGAGAGTACCATCTTTCACCAACAAAGTCCATTTTTCAAATCCATCTTGAGACTATGACATTTCATGATGTCTCTTTTGGCATGATTTGCTGATTGGGGAGTGAGATGACATGAAACACTCAGTGTTTTCTCCATTTTTAGATATTAACTCCAGATGGGGTATTAATAATTAGATGATAAATATTATTTAATAAATCGTGACATGTGTATTGAAGAGCTCCTTACAAGTTTCCCACTTTCGGGTGCTATGTAGCTAGGTGAGCCACCAAGTCAATTTGGCAGTGTATCCCCTAAATTACCTTGATGTGTATTGGATATTATTCATAAGGAAACACTTTTAATTTTATTTAACGAAGAGAGTTCCATATATTGAGGTAGATATCATGGACCAAATCCTCTGATAATCCCTCTAGAATACTTTATTAGGGAGTGTCTAAAATATATAACATGACTATTAAGTAATCTTTGGAAAACTATCTCCTCATGTTCAGCATGTCTTTTCATCTTTTTCTAGAGGCTCCTAAACTCATTCTGACCAAAGTAGTTTCTCCCCATCTAATTTATTATAAAAACCATGATTTGTAGGAACTTACACTATCGTATTAGATTTAGAGAAATCCAAGGTTGGTTGAGAGAATAACCGTTTCCATGGGATGTATTCCATATAAGAAATGATGTTAATTTTCAATGAAGTGGCATCAGTTAGGACTGACCTCATTTTCCCAAGTGTGTCACGGTAATAAGGATTTATCATCATTAAAACAGCAATTGTAGGACCTCCTTGATGAAGTGAAATTATATTATAGGGATGGCTACTATCATAAATTAATATCCAACTACAAGTAGAATATCTATATATTATACCATGAGGAGTACCTTTAGGGTGGATGATAATAAGGAGATAAAATCCTTTCTATTTGATTTTCTAATCATGTGGAAGTATACTATGGCCCTCATCAAGAGATGGGATCTTGAGATTCATTAGATTCTGGAGATGAAGCAAGCCTTCATGGTATGATTTTCTAGGATGACCTCAGAAACTGCTTCTACTACCTTAATTTGGTAATGGAAGATTAGAATCCTAATATTCCATAAATAAAAATATGAGGGCATAAATAAATCCAACATTAAGTAGAATATGATCATAAACCAGCACTTCATTTTCTAGAATCCAATGGTGAGTATTATTTTTGGATTCATTCTTATGGGTGACTGGTGTCACTTTTAGGGGGTAGTGGTTTTCATATATGGATGCTTGTTTTATAGGATCCCTTGTCACTGGTAGAATTTTCGAACAGGTTTCTTGAATTTTGGTAGGGTTTCTGCCTAACTTTTTGTGAAAATTTGAATAGGCCAATTACCTTTGGTTAGGATTAGAGTGTGGTCTCAATACATTATTCCATATATCATGGAGGAATAAGGCCAATGACCCTTATTTATGGGATAATTGGTGTGTTCCCACTCTGAAATATCCCTCATTTTTTTGGTTGATGAGTAACACAACTTGTAGGGATAGAATTGTGTGCCCAACCCTCTTCCATGACCGCTTTAATTATTATATATTGGTGGGTTTTTAGGAAGTGAGATGGACTTTTCATCTACCATTTCACCATTTTTAGTATGAGTTTGGTGAATTCTGAGTCCAAAATGATGATATATTCCCATTCCATGTGTGGTGTAGGGGTGTGTACCTACTGTTGTTCTCCATTTCTTGTCAGTATGTACTAAAAGTACTCAGGTGAAAGTGTAGAGATATGGGTCTACTTCATTCTTATTATAGGGAATTACCATATGATTTCTCCAACTACTACTAGGTTAGGACGGAAAACATGATATATGTGGGAAGGTGTGTTCACCAGATCATGATTTGCTGTCGAATTTGTCTGGTGGACTAGATTGATGTGGGTAGGTTCTTGTGACTTCTCATGTATTGTATCCGTTTTTTATTGGAGGTATTCTTTGGATATTTTTCCACTATTATAGTATAATTGGATAGTATGGGTAAGAGTTAGTTCTTGTGGATTGGTTTTTTCTGAATTTGACTTGTAGGCATCTAAGGGAACAGAGGTGCAACCCTACTCCCAATTTTCTGGATATTTTACTTGGTGGGTCGTCTTGTGTGCTCAGGTATGAGTGACCTCAGCTAAACTCTTGAGGTAGACACTCCCATCATGGTGAGGGTTTTTCACCGTGTGGCATTTGTGGTGATGAATTCTTGCATGATCCCTTCTGAGGGACCCCAGTTTTTTATTCATGAACCGTCAGTGGCCTCTTTATCTTACTCCCTAATATGAGGGAGGATTTTATTATTACATTCCAGGTATTGTCTCCCTAAATAGTATTAGATGAATATTAGTGTTGTTTTCTTATGGGCTTCCAACTATTATTGAGTGTATGGATGGTGGGGATTTATAATCTGGAGGGCCTATCGAGCATCTTACAGTGTTGTAATGGTACTATTTTGGAGGTACTCTCAAACAAATTCATTTGAGATCCAAAATTGATGTTACTATGTTGTCACCTATGTCCTCTATTTGGCGGATGACCTAGTTATTGTGGTAGCCGATGCAAATTTATGCTGCAACTATTATGGTGCTATTTGGATTAAAGGGAGATCATGTTCAAAGAGCCTAAAATATATGTGAAAAAAATAAAGAAAAACCCATCAAAGAAACATTTCGGCAAATGATATCATGCATAATATATTATTATGTTTGGCCCTATTTCATTATTCATACCAATGGGTTCTGACATGTTGTTGACATGATAATCTTATTTAAGGATTCATGTTGGGTTCACTAGTTTTTTTGATGAAAATGTATGGATGTTTTGTTCAATGGTTTGATTATGGTGATTTTAATGGTTACAAAATCATTCATGTCAGGTTCACCATATTTAAACGGCTTCTAACGAGTTTTGTCTATAGGGCCCAAAATGCCTAATGGTTCCCTTATTAAAATTATTTTAAAAAAATACTTTACAAAAGTATGTGGTCATAGTGGAATGGTCCAAAAATGCTTGGGAAATCACATTGGCTGAGAGGATGGGAGGTCGAGCTCATCACACCCTTTTGAGGGGAATTACTACATACATCAGGACTCTCTTAAAAATTTTATACATATTGAAAATTCTATCATTAATTCCCATGTTTAATTTGGGTTTCTATTGGGTTAACAATAAATTGTTAACATTTATGGAATTTAGAATCATATGTAGGTATATGAGGTACTTAATTGATGGAGATATATGCATGTATCTAAGGTTTTCCATCAATGGTTCCCTTTTATGAATGGATTAGAGATTATTTGGTCATTTATCATCATGATGCTAGTTTTGTCCCATGTGGTGGGGCACTCTGGAATTTAATGTCATGTGACGAGCCCCAAATCTTATAGTTTGACATCATAGAGAAAGGATGTATAGGTAAAAGGTTCATAAGAAATGGCTATTGTGGGATGTATTCTGAAGTAGACTAGGGTACTTGGAATAGATGTAGGATCCCTTGCTGGATATGAAAACCCTGAGAATGTGGCTCAGAGAGAGTTCATGTTGATTTTAGGGTGATGGGTTTGGACGTTAGAGAGGTTTCCTATGTATCAAATTTGAACGAGAATCAAATCCCACATAGTTCATATTAGGTTGATGACCTATGCCTATGGAGGGACTCTGATGCTTTATATCATAGGGAATATATCTCTTTGTGATGGATAAATGGTTTTGAGGACCCACACATATGGAGGACCTCTGAAGATTTATCTCATAAGGGATATGTCCATTTGATATGGATACATAACTTTTTGACCTTCATCTGTGGAGGACCTATGAAGGTTTTTATCATAGTGGACATGTCCCTTTTATATGGATATATTGATTTGAGGACCCATACCTATGGAGGCCCTTTGATGGAATGTGTGGGGAAGATCCAAAAAATGATTTTATACCAAGACATGCATCTGATCATGTGGATTTAATGATTTTAACTAACTTCTATGCCCACATGTGTTATGATTGTAAGTGAGTAAGAAGAGGAAGAGAAAGACCTAGAATACCTGAAAATCCTTCTTCTGATGGTGGAAGAGAGAAATGATCTGGGAGAAGAAGAAGGGGATTTGATGTGACCATCACCTCTCCAGGTTTTGTAACCAGTATAATCACATCTGAATACCCCTTTGGATATGAACCTTAACAAAGGCCATGGGATTACTATAGGTGGATTACCTATTTCCTAGTTCCAGATAATAGAGTAGTATAATCCACCAAACCTTAATGAGAAAATAAAGTGTTATCCTCCCCATTACTATCTAAAAATGGATGCCCCTTGTCTTAGAGAGGACGAGTTAAAGAAAAAGCACTAGACCTTATGTCTGATATTGGGAAGTCCTTGGAACTACCCCCAGGGTCTAAGACCGTATTATTTAAGGGATTCATAACTCCAAACACCCTGAGAACCATACTAGTTTGGTCAAACAAGTGTGGGACACATTTGACCGAAGGAAATAATATGTGAATGTGAGATGTGATGGTGTGTCTCTCGGCATGGTTATGCAAGTATGGAGGCTTTGATGGAGGCTTCCATTTGGTCTCTCTCTTATGGGAGTCCCAATTAAGGAAGTACCCAACCCTATATTCTATGGACCTATATTCTTATACTATTACATACAAATAAAATGGTAGTTTCCCTCATTTGGGTGGATAACAAAGAATCCATCACCAAATTCATCACCTTGGAAATCATTATTCTGGAAATATTTAACATAAGTTGAAAAAATAAAACCAAATACCTTTGGGCATAATAATATCCTCTTTAATATTTTTTTATTCAAAATGAACAATATTAATCAATATAATTATTCTCTACCTAATTTAAAATAAATAGAAATATTGGGAAAATGTCCCCCTATTGAAAGGATACGACACACATTGAAGGTGATTATTCCACTTTTCTTATTATCACACACTTCCAAGGGAGCGGTGAAACCACAAATTTTTATTAGAAAGGTTACATAAGCCAACCAATTATAAGTCTACTTGGTATTTCCCCACGTAAAAAAAATTAGGGTATGTTTGGAAAAAAGATAACAATTTAATCCCTAAAATCTAGTTCGAACTTCTATCTTTCAATATTTAGGAAGAAACCCATACAAATTTTTAGTAAATATTAAGAAATTATTCTCACTTGAACAAATATATCAAAATATTTCAAGTGGTGGGTATTTCTCCTAATGTTATAAAATTACTCCCATTTGATAAATACAAAAATTCCCACCAATAAAAAGAAAGGAGATTGATTATTACACATGAATCAAATATATATTCTAGGGTATTCTAGATTCCTAGATTTAAGTAGAATATTATAAATATTTGGAATCTTTCCCCCTTTTCAAGATCGGTCTCATGGGATACTTTCCAGTCATTATCACCACTAATTACCATCATTAGAAGAAAAATATAGATGACTTGGTAATAAGGTGGATCATATTTAGCTTCTTAGTTAGACAAATATAGCTAATACTTGTTTGTCAACCCATTCAACTTCTTCCAAGCATATATATTTTTTAAAATACTTCATGCTTACTTCTGACTTGGTTTTCTAGGATTAATCAACTTCTCAAAACATGAATTTATTTCCATGTTTTTCTTTATTCTTAGCTAGAATATACTTATTTACCTCTATAGTAAGATCTATTTGATTCTTTTATATTTTCTCTAATCTCCAATACTCTTCCAACTGTAACTACTATATGATTAATATATCATTTACCTCAAAACCCTCATATCATTATGTGTGGATTCTGTTATAATTATATCCCTTGTAGTATAAGATACAAATAGTAAATTTCCCATGATTTTCCTTTTTCTTGGAATGAAAATTATACATCTTACAGCCAGGTGTCCTACCTGGTCACACACTCCACACAAATTTTTTTAATCAATTAAGCTACCCCTTTTGAACAACCTCTCAACCACTTTATTATCTGAATCAACTACTATTATAATCCATCCACTTTTATATTGTATATAATCTCTTCTATATTCTACATTCCTCTCTCTAGATTTGATATTAATGAAAATATCGAATTATTCCATGTAATAACCTCTTTTTAAACATTATAAGCACTTATTGATGATGGGTTATTCATCTTGGTCAGCTTTCTTCATTATTTTATTGGGAGGATTTCTTTCATCTCTCTATTTAACAGATTCGTCTCCAATTGCAAGAATATTTTCCTTATTTACCTACTTCTAATTTAGTTGGGGTTATCTCTTTTTATCATTATATATAGGATACCATGAAGTATCATTCCAAAATTTATCATAATAATGACCACCAATGATACATAGATCACAATTTTTTATCATTTAATCAAATCAGTTCCTTATAATCAAATTATTTTTTATGTAGAGTCTGATCCAATTCATTAGGTTTCTTTAAATCTATAGTGTTTATTCCAATATATTAATCCCTTATAGAGATTGTGAACATTGAAATGTTATGATATTAATCAATGGATTCATATTTAAACCTCAAGTACCCCTATATCTACCAATTATTACTGTTCTTTTATATTTGGGTATAATCAATCCATATTGAATTTCTTGATGATTTGGAAAATTTAAACAACTATTTTGGAATTCATTTGAGAAGATTATTTTTTTGAGTATACTAATCTCCACTATTGAATTATTAGTGGGTTTTTGGTCATTTTTACTTTTCTACTTTTGTACGGTATTTTAAAGTTATTGAAAACCATATTTTCATGTAAGAACATTACAAAGGGAAATACTTGGAGGAAATGAGAAGTGAATAATTACAAGGGTCATACACTTCACCAAAGGAATATCACTTAGGTCCAAAATCAGTATTGTCACTCAGGTCACACCATTGTGATAGTGGAAGTGCACATTATAACAACTAAAGCTTAACATACATTAAAGATAAATTACTTTTATAGAATAATTAATACATTATAAAAAAATTACCAAATACCATATTAGTCTAGTGAATTTCAAAACATGTTAACATATACACTAGTACATAAGTGAGAGAGATTATATCACACTAAGTTATCCTTAACTATTACCTTTCTTATACAAATAAAACATAATACATATCTTCATAACCTCGGTGAAAGGAAACCTAAAAATGGGTAAGATCAGATTTTAAATAAGGGTATAAAAGAGAGATATGTAAACAAAATTATGTGCATAAGATTATGCGTATATGATCATGAAAATTGAAGATCACACCATGCATATCAAATATTATAAAGAGGATCATGGTATAAACATTGGCAGTTCATAAGACATGAATCATAATTAAATAACTAACATGATCCACGAAATCATGACATAAGAATAAAACTTGGAGATATGGAAAAAAATAAGCACATAATAATGATTTACATGGTAGTCAAGGCATCACTTCCAAGGCCATCTTGGTAGTTTGAGTTCACTTCCCATACTATCTTGGAAGTCATGGTTCACTCCCATTACCATCCAAGTAAAAAAATTTATATATCATGAGACATAAATCATTACCCAATTAATTATAGGGAGACATAGGCCCCACTAAAATAATAATGAAATTATACATATCTATGCTACAAGATAATAAATCATTTATCATATCATAACCCATGGAATGAAATGTGTTTCATTAACATTTAGAAGTCATAACATAACACCTAAAAAAGAAATAGATTTCATAAATATTACTCCATCATAAAAAATAAACCATTCATAGAAGGAATAATAATGGAAAAATTGAATCATATCACTATTAAAACAAAATAATCATCAAAAAAATATTATATTATATGGAAAATAACATTGAGAGGACTCTTGAAAACAATTCTTGAGGAAAATATCCCTTCTCATTTGAAAAAAGTTTCTTTACTTGAAATGAAAAAAATTTTAAAAAATAATATTTGAAAATAACTTTGCAATATTTTAAGGTAATACTTAAGTCAATAAGGAATCATGAAATCAAAAAAATTCATTCATGCTGTCTAAGTTAAAAACCATTATTCTCTTACTTTTTCCAGAAATGTTAAAAAGTACCTCATTAGGAAAACAAAAAAAAATTTCCTTTAATTTTTTTTATAAAATTTCATACATGGGTAAAAATGAATTTAATAAACTATATAAAAGTAGTAAAATTATTTTGGAATCCATTTTTAATAAACATGGACATGGAAGATAATCAAACTTGATAATACTGAGATTGTGGAAATAACCCTTACACTTTTCAATCAATAGAATCATATGCCACATGAAATAAAGAAAATTATATGGATATAAAAGTAATATAATATTATCGGAAAGACTCATTAAAGACATTATTGGGTAGTATATACACCATGTACAAGAAACAAGTATTGTGTGAAGTATGTGTCTCACCGAAGTAAAGGTGAGAAACAATCTATTACCTTAGGTCTGATTCACTCCACACATGTCTAAAAACAATTTATACTGGTTAAAAATAAATTATTAACTTATAAAATAATCATTATTATATTTATGGTATCATATAGGATTAATTAATGACATTATATTACCTATTTATTAATAATTATATATTAAAGCAATGTCTTGGGTAATAACCGCTTTGTTTATCATACATGGTTTGACTTGTTATTCTTGATACTATTACTAAGATAATTATTTAATTGTTTCCATAATGTAAAAAATGATTTTTATATAATATATATTTGTATTTATTGTATAAATATATATAATATATATATATATTAAATGAAATACACCATTCGTTGAGATGGTAAGCTGTACATACACATGAACATTGTTTCTGTTTTCTTATCATACCAAATGGTAGAAGATAAATGAAATATATGTATATATATTATTTAATTATAATTATTATATCATATATTTAATATTTATTCATTATATAGATTTTTATAATTATTCTTGAAATGGTCAGCATGAAAGATGGATCTAATCACATCATGGAGATGATAGGTCGTACGTACGCACGAGCGACAATATCATTATCTTAATGGTTAAAGGATGAGTACTAACATGGTATATTAATTATATATAGTAAATATAACGTCATATTTATTATTTATATACATTTTATCTATCATTATACCTATCCAAATTATGTAGTGATGAAAAATAGATTACACCACATTGTGGAGAGGGTAAGCCGTATGTATGGAGCCCTGGTATTGTTTTTTCATAGGATGAATAAAAGGTGGAATATGTTTATTCCATAATAATAATATTTTATAAGAATATATTTTATTCTTTTTTGTTAATTTATAATTGAAACAACATATTAAGATGAAGTAGAAGAAGAAATAATTTTTAAAGAGTCGGTAAGGATATTACCTCATCTTCGACGATATCCCTATAGATCTTCTATTCGGAACACTAGAGTTGGAATTTTGAGATAAAAAAACCTATAAAATGTTACTAGTGATTTTTAGAAGGAAAATGTGAAGTTTTTGGACGAGCCTTCCCTTGAAAATTGATGTGAATAAGTTAGGGAGGAGGTTCCCTTTTATAATTGAAGTAAGGGTAACTTTATAAAACATTTAAAATATTAAATTAATATAAATTGATTTTCAATTAAAAATTATTCCAATGTGAGTTTTCTCTAAGATAAGATTGTTATGTGTTGAAATAATCTCAGCCAATTTTTTAGATACGTTTAGTTCATAATATTAACCTTATGTTTTGGCTTTAACCCTTAGTTAAACCCTTTAACTTTTAACATGACAACCAGGATTTTCACAGTTTAGGGTTAATATAGTTATTATAAAATGACAAAAGAACCCCAAATGGATAGTGGATGATATTTAAAACCTTATTATAGTAATTTGGAAAAATTATAGGTTTTTATGAATTTTATATCACTTAATAAAATATTATTTATTTTAAAATATCATTTATGTCAATTTGGATATTATTCATTATATTTCTTTTAACAAATTTAATATTAACGTGAATGTTTTTAAAAAATACATATAATATCTCAATAACATGTAAAATATATCTACAAAACTAGTGTATGTATTAAAATATGTTAAATTATATTTTTTAATATTTTTAATATCATTTACTTGATACATCCATTAATTAATGAATTACTACATCATCATTATAGAAGACATTAATTAAATTATTTCTCCTTAAAAAATTTAAAATAAATAATAATTATGAATATAAATTTATTCAATTTAAATTTAATATTTATAGTTTTATTTATCTTCTTTAAATCCCTATATTAAAAATGATTTACATATTTAAATTATTATTATGACATTTTTAACTTATGTTTAATTAAAATATAATTAACGTCATATTCTTACCCAAGTTGGTTAAAAAGGAAATTATTTTTTAATAAGGTTTATTTGTTTCCAAAATCACTCATCAAATTATATTGGGAAGTGTTATGTAATTTTATAATTTTATAATAGTATGTTTACCTTTAATTATCAAATTTACCCTTAACTGTGGTGAATAAAAATTTACTAAAGGTACCATTCAAAATATCCAAAATATTAAGTTGGTAATATTAGAATATAAATATCATACGAATTATGACGATGTATGTATTTTTCTCAAAATTAAAATCCCAGAAATGAGAAAATTATGTTTAATGCTAATCCCGCATACATAGCAAGAAGGTGGGTATAAAGAACATTTTAATACTCAATATTTTTTTATAATTTCAATATAAGAATGACTCTAATGACCTAAATTGTATTAATATATGTATAATTTATATATTTTGTCCTTAAAAGTTATATTAAAATATAATAATTATATAAACGAAATGGAACTTTTTAACAATAATGTATTATTTTCACTATTCATCAAAAATGTAGTTTTTACAAACAATACTTAAAAATCACCCTAAGTTATTTTTGATATTAATATTTCAAAAACTATGTTTATTTTATCAAATTAAACTTCTAAGAGTGTATAAAAGTAATATAAGAACATAAAAAGTAGTTCCTTTAAGAAAATTGTATTTCTAAACATATATAGACTTTAATAAAAATTATAAATTTCCTTATAAATATGTTTTATTTATTTAAAAACATTTAAAAATTAGTTATTACTATTCATAATACAATGTAAAATGGCTAGGTTATAAAAATATAATTTAGAGAATTGTTATAATAAATTTTTGTTTTGTTTAAACTCAATGTGGCATATAACACAAGCCAAATATGTGATTTTTGTAGTGCGAGCATAACTTGGTGTAGAAGGAAACAAAATACATGAATAAAATAAAATTATTAAAAAAATATCTCATAAAAATATCAGGTCATTACATTCTACCCCCCATAATATGAATTACTGCCTCAAAATTCATCTGGGTTATTAAAGGATTAATATTAGAAAGTTTCTTTCATAGAAAACCACATCATGAAAATGAATACTAGAACTTCATTTTAAAAAGGGAAGTTAGAAACATAAAAGTTATCAAAAGTAACTCAAAACTGGGTTTCCACATATGAATACATAGGTGGAAAGTGAAATCTAGGACATGAAAGGGAAATATAACTATCATGTTCTGCTGGAGAGTGATAAAGAACATGGCTAGGAGAAAATTAAAACCATAATGACATGAATCTAATATGACCAAATAGAGCATATGATTCATTAGAAATGAAGGCACTTTGATAAAAGTTTGGCTTTCAAGATCCTTTTTTTCCTAATGTAAAAGACTTTTCTTAAAAAGGTATACATACATTATTTCACTATAATATCACACTTTTTCTTTCCTTGATTAACTCACACATCATCTCTCCCATAAATGAATTTGTTATTGTCATTCCTCAAATGTTAGTAGATCATAAATAGAATTATAGGTCATTCCATCTTTCTTTATTACAAAAAAAGGTTAGTAAAAGTTGTTGAATATGAATAAATCCTCCCATGATGAGATAATAATTTCATCTTGTAAACTTACCTGAAGTTTTATTTATATTTTTATAAATATATAATCTTAAAATCCTTCCGAAAGATAAAAATATAAAACTTTAAAAAATATCACTAAATCAACTTAATATGTATCTCCCATATATCATAAGGTAGCTCTTATTTGTCAGACTCAAATCATGTGAATACCTTCATCATGTATTCTCTTCAAAAATCATAGTAACCTAATTTATCATACAACCTTATTGAAAACATGCATGTTTCCTAAATCCAAAGTTTATTGGATATATTCCCTAATTCCAAAAAGTTGTAAACTTAATCTATGATAGCATAAACCAATTTTCAAAAAATACTTAATAAGTTCCAAGGAAATCCCCACCATATAATTTACTTATTCATATCCAACATATATTTATCTAAACAACACTATCTTAACATAAGGGACATATTAAGGGTTATCTTCCCTTAGTCAAAATGTCACCTTTTATGAAATAACATATCTTGTCTATCAGAACCATTGAACATATTCTTTTCAATACTTGGAGAAACATAAATTGGACAATCCTTATATAGTTCACCATTCATAATTTTGGAATCTGAATACATAAAATCTTTTACTATTCTTCTTCATCCATAAAACATTAACAAGACTACCTCATTCTATTACTAAATACCATTTCTTTTCACATTTCATCTGTAGTCTCATCATCATAAACAATATAACCACTACTTGTACCAACTTGATGATTCCTTTCAGGATATTTTCTCTTAGAACATTGTTTTTCATAATTACCATTCATTCCATAGAAAAATATTAAACAATTGGTATTACCTTAGGGAGGCCAATATTTCCATTCATTGCATCTACTGAACTTTTCATTTTTCCCTTTACAGTTACTTACATTGTGTCCTTCTTTTCTGTAGTCAAAACAACTTCTATTTAAATTGATACATTCACTCGGGGTTTTATTTCCACATTATATAAATGCAGTAAACCAAATATTCATTACTCATTAGTCTCTATTACCTGAAATCTCAGTAAACTACTTCATTATCTTCTTTGGTGAGTCTTAGTGTTGTTTAAGGTACACATTGTCAATCATGTTCCATAAAAACTTGTTATGCATGATCCCAATATCCCTCAATCCAGAAAAAATCCCATTTGACTAATCGTTAGAAAATTTTCCATCACATTCTATGTTAATCTAGTTCCTTCAGGTTCCCTCCACTAATGAAAACCAAAATCATAGAGTAATAAACAATTATCATATTGAGGAATTACATAATAATGAAAACTACTTATAGGATGTCTAAATTATGACATTTCCTTAATCTATGACAACTTTGGTTCATCCAAGGTTATTCATAGCCATATTATATTTAAATACTTCATTGTGGTTCGTGAAGAGTTTTTAAATTCCAAAAGAATATTCCCTAGGACTTTAAAACCTAGTGTGCAGCAAGGCTCATGACTATGGACCATGTTATAATCAAGTCAGACCTGAATCACCTTGTCAGGGTTGTTACCCATAGGTACATATATTCTAGAGCCACATATATTTATAGTATCTAGATAGGGATGTAATGATATGAAACTACACTCTATGTTATTTAAAAAAACATTTTACTTTACTTTTCCTCATGCTTATACATATCCTTAAACATATCCTTAGAGTTCCCACAAATGTTTTCTCATCTAATCTTACAAAGTTTAACTAAAACTTTTCTCAGATAACAACTATAACAACCCAATATTGAAGTACGTTGACATTACATACTTTTGCAGAATAATTAATACATTATTTAAATTAATGTGAAATGACCATATTAGTCTAGTGCCTTTGGAAACATGGAAACATAAAAACTGGTACATAAGTGAGCTATATTATCTCCCACTAGGATCTTTTTGACCAACACCATTATTAGACACGTCAAACACAATACATATCTTAATAATTTGGGTGAGAGGAATCATTAAAAGGGGTGAGCTAAGATGTTTAGTAAGGGTAAATGAGGGAGATATGTAAACACAATCATGTGAATAAGGGTATGATAATAGGATCATTAAAATAAAATATCATAACATACATAAAAATGATCATAAACAAGATCATGGAATAAAAATTGGAAGTTAATAAGACATAAATCATAAGGAAATAAAGAGAATGATCCATGAAAGCATGACATTGGAATAAAACATGGAACTAAGGTAGAAAAATAAGTTTAAAATAATGATATACATGGTAGTTGGTTCATCACTTCCAAGGCCATCTTGGTAGTATGGGTTCACTTCCTTTACCAACTTGGTAGTCCTGGTTCACTCCGATGACCATACTATTTGAAAAATTCATTTACGTATATGTCATTAGATATAAGTATTTACCCAAATAATTTGAGGGATATATAGGTCCCAAAATTATAATAATTAAATCATATATATGTTTTCAACAAGAAACTAAATCATTTATTATATTTGAACCCATGGAATGTAATGGGTTTCATAAACATCATACAATCATAACATAACACATGAAAAAGAAACCGGCTTCATAAATATCATTAAATCATAAAAGTAAACCATTCATAGAAAGAATAAGAACAAAAACATTGAATAATATTCCAAATAAAACTTAAATAACATCAAATAATATTATCATAGATGTAATATATTTTTTAGAGAACTGTTGAAAACAATTCATAAAAAATATCCTTTCTGTGTTGAAAACATTTTCTTTACATGAAATGAAACAAAATTAAAAAAAACATTTTATTTGAAAATAAACTTGTAATATTGTAAGGTAAGCTTCAAGTTAATAATTATTAATGAAATCATAAAAATACATTCATTTCGTATAGGTTTTAAAAAATATTCTTCTCATACTTTTTACAAAGAAGTAAAAAAGTATCCCATTCAGAAAACGAAAAAATATTACTTCAAACCATTTATTAAAAATTAATTAATGGGTAAAAATAAATTTAAAAATCATATAATAATAGTAAAAATATTTTGTAATACATTTTTAAGAAACATTTACATGAAAGATATATATTTCTCAATAGATACTTATGTATAAACAATCCCAATAATAAGGAGATTGTAGAATTAACCCTTAAAAATTTATAATAAGTAGAATCCTATATAACATGAAATAAAGGAAATTATATGGATATTAAAATACCATAATATTTTTTTAATTCTCATAAATAAATTAATGAGCAGTAGGTACACCATGTAGAAGAAACAAATAGTGTAGGAGGCACCTGTCTCACATAAGTAAATGTGCGACCAAAATCCATTACCTTAGGTCCAATTCCCTCAACACATTCCTGAAAAACCTATATAGTGGTTTTAAACATATTATTAACTCATAACAGAATCATAATAATATTTACGATATCATATATTATTCATTTATGACCTTATATAACTAGTTTATTATCAATTCCAAGTTAAAGAAACGTTTTGGGTAATAACCACTTTATTTATCATACATGTTTTGACTTGTTATTATTGATCCTATTTATTAAATCAAGATTTACTTACATATAGTATGTAAAAAATGATTTATAGATAATATATATTAAGTATATAAATATACATTAAAGATATAAATATGAAATATAATACACCGTTCGTGGAGATGGTAAGCTGTACGTACTCATGAACATTGTTTCCATTTTCTTATTGCACTAAATGGAAGAAGGTAAATGAAATATATGTGTATATATATATACATATTATTAAATTATAATTATTATGTCATATATTTCATATTTATTCCTTATATTCATTTTTATAATCATTCTTGAAATGCTTAGCGTGGAAGAGGAATATCATCACCTTGTGGAGACAATGTGAAATATGTACAAATGAACAATGATATTGTTATCTTAATGGTAAAAAAGTGAATAATAATATCATATATTAATTATAAATAATAAATATCATATAATATTTATTATTTATAACCACTATAAGTATAATTCTGTCCATCCAAATAATGTAGTGATGAAATACAGATTACAACACAGTGTGGAGATGGTAAGCCATACGCACACACGCGTGGTACTTTCAGTTTCCATAGGAAGAATAAAATGCAGAATATGGTTATTAAATAATATTAAAAAAATCTCATAATATAGTTTATAAGATAATTATCAATTATTATTTGTAAGCAACATATGAATAATAAGTTTTAGAAGAAACAATTTTAAAAGAGTTGGTAAGGAGAATACCTCTTCTCCGATGATCTCCCCTAGATCTCCTCTTAGAGATGCCGGAGTTGGACTTTTGAAAATAACATAACCTATTTAATGTTACTATAACAATTTATAAGGTAAATATTTAGGTTTTTGTTGATCTTGTATGCTCAAAGGGATGTGAATAAGGGAGGGAGGAGGTGCACTTTTATAATTGAGGTGAGGGGCACTTTAGAAAACTCTTAATATAAATTTATTTTTGATTTCAGATAGCTCCAAAGTATGTTATGTATAATTTAAGATGATTATGGGTCTAAATCATCTCAATAATTTCTTAGAAATTTTTAGGTCATAATGTTAACCTTATTTTTCGGATTTATCCCAATGTTAAACCCTTTAACTTTTACTACGACAACTTGGATATTTACTCTTTTGAGTTAATATAGGTACTATAAAATGCCCAACGAACACCATATGAATAATTGATGAAAATTTTAACAATAATATAGTCATTTGAAACAATTCTATAGTTTTTTATATTTTATATTATTTAATAAAATACTATTTATTTTAATGTATCATTTTTTTAAATTTCTATATTATTCATTATTGTTCTTTTAAAAAATATCATATTAACATGAAAACTTCGAAAAAACACTTATTATATCTCAATAATATGTCAAATTAATCTATAAATATTTTTGTGTCATTAATTATATTAAATTTTATTTATTTTAATATTTTTAATATAATTTATTTGATATTTCCATTAATTAAACAATTAATGTATCATTATTATGCAAGTTATTAATTAAAATAATTATTCTCTAAAAATTAAAAATAAATTATCATGATGAATATAAATTTATTATATTTGAAATGACTATTTATAGTTGAATTTATCTTATGAATAACCCTATATTAAATATTATTTTCTTATTAAAATAACAAGTTTGATATTTTTAACTTATATTTAAATAAAATATATTAAATGTCATATTCATACCTATGTAGCTTTATAAGGTTTTAATTTCTCTTTAAGGTTGATTTAAGACAAAACCCAAGCATCCAATGAAATTGGAACAAGTGTTAGGGTAATTTTATAATATTATATTATTATTTTTACATTTAATCATCCAATTTACCCATAACCGTGGTAAATACAATTTTATTAAAGTTACTATTAATAATATCCAAAATATTAAGTTGACCCTATTATAATATAAACATCATACCAATTAAAAACTTTTATGCCGATTTATCAAATTTCAAAACACAAAAATGGAAAAATAAAATTTAAGTCTAATCCCACAGATGTGGTGAGAAGGAAGGTAAAAAGAACATTCAAAACTTCAATAATTTTTATATATAATATAACTATAAAAATGATTCCAACTACATAAATTGGATTAATATATGTATAATTTATCTATAATGACTATAAAAATAAATTTAAAATTTAAAAATTAATTAAACAAAAATAATGTTTTTAACAACAATGTATTATTTTTTAACTATTCATAAAAAAGATGAAACTTTTGAGAGAAATAATAAAAATTCACCCTAAGTTAATTTTGACATTCCAAATTAGAAAATGATGTTTATTTTATCAAATTCAATTTCTAACAGTGTCTAGAATTGATTTTATTGTTTTTCACAGAAGACATAAAATGATGTTCCTTTATAGAAATAATATTTCTAAACATATAAAGACTTTACCAACAATTTTACATTTCATTATAAATATGTTATATTTATGTAAAAAATTTAAAAATTAGTTATTAATTTTCATATTTATGTTTTTAATGGATATTTTATAACTATTTTATTTAAATAATTGTAATAATAAAGTGTTGTTTAACAGAAAATCAAATTTGTGTGTAATGCAAGCCAAGATGGTGTTGCATATAGCATAAGCATAAATTTGTATAGTGTACAAGACAAGAAATAAAAGAAATAAAAGAAATAAAATTATTAAAGAAATAAATATCAAAAAAATATATGGGTGTTACAAACAGTCTCTAGATAGGTGCAATCAAGAGGGCCACCTAGGTCATGCATGTGCGCTGAATAGTGAAAAGCTCTTGTTTGAGACACCTCATTTAACCAGGGTCCTAAAATTACCTATAAATAGGACCATGTGGCTCCTAATTTTACACAAATAAAAAACCTAGATAATATTCAAAGCTCTTCTCTCCCTAGTCCTGTTCCCATTCTTTTTAAACCTCCTAGGTATCTGTCCAAAACATGAGATAAGGGGGAATTAAGTGTAATATTAGGATCGAAGTCCCTCAAGTGCATAAAATAAAAAAAATTATGTAAGGAACCACTTCCCCCAAATCAATTGAGATTAGTGTAAAGGACCCCTACAAAACCAAAGGACTGTACAAAGCCCTTATAGGGACACATAATGAAACCCTCAGATTCTAGAGAATGCCTCTTCTAAGTGTTGTTTCCTGGGTTTTCCATCATCCTAAATTCATATCTATCATGTATATGAATACCCTTCAAGAAAAATTCTGATCTTACCAGGAATTAACATATGCAATACACCACTAGATTACATAGCCTTCAGCTGTGTGAGCCTAATTTGGGACCTATTTCATGACACAAATGGTTGGTTACCTCTTTACATAGGTCTTCCATATGACGGAGACCAAATTAAATCCTCCAATAATGCCTCTAAAAATTCACAACCATGGTGAGAGACACACGAACATTTCTCCCATTGGGTTTTTATTCCTTTGGTCAAAGGTGTACCACACTTTTCCTACCCAATGAGTGAGGTCCTAGGGGTGTGTGTAGTTATGAATCCCTTATATTATAAGGACCCAACCCTGGGAGAAGTGATAGGGACTTCCTAGTCTCTGACATGAGGGATATGGATTTTTCCTTAACTCATCCTCTTTAATACCAAGTAACCCCCTTTTAAATAATTAAGAGGGAGGATCATGCATTATTTTCATTTTAATGATTAGTGTCTTATTCTACTATCTTATATGTAAATGAGATATATTTCATCCCTCTTGGAGTATGCCCCTATCCTTTTTATGGCTAATATCTATAGGGATAGTATGATGTGTGTATCCTGGTCATGAAAACAGGAGAGGAGATGGGCAAATCAAGGCCCTTTATTCCTCTCTCATATCCCGACCTCTTCCACCCGTAAAAAAAGATTGTATGGTTTTCCATATATCCCACTTCCCCTTATTTCTCACATATGATCATGAATCACATGGGATTAGAGGATAACTATGATAATGAGATCCACATAGCAAGATTCATATCCTGGTATAGGATCATTTTTTATATCTTCCTCTCACATTTCATCAGAGGGCCCCCACAGGAGTGGGTCATCAAAGCCATGTATCAATCTCAACGGTCTATATATACTATGAGACATTCCTTTAGAGAGCCTCTATAGACATGGTT